>CM057459.1:598940000-601440000 GCA_016271365.2 Neoceratodus forsteri | reverse complement strand
GCCCACTCAATCTGCCCATTTCCCTACCTACTGGCTAAGCTTCAGATTCTAGTGTTACCAACAGCCTACTTCCTCCTACCTCCCACTAGAATTGCTTTATGTCTGTATCATGCATTCTTAAATTTCCCCACTGTTGCAGACCCAACAACCTCCTCAGGAAGGCCTGTTCCATGCATTCACCACCCTCTCCATGAAAAAATACTTCCTCACATTGCCCCTGAGTCAACCCCCATCTGTCTTCAAATTGTGCCCCCTTGTTCTTGCACATCTCTTTTTCTAAAAGATGCTCCCCTCTTGGACTTTATTGATTCCCTTGAGGTACTTGAAAGTTGCTATCATGTCCCCCCTCTCCCTCCCTTCCTCAAGGGCATACACATTAAGCTCTTTTAGTCTCTCTTCATATGGCTTCTGGTGCAGACCCTGCACTGTTTTAGTTGCCCTCCTCTGGACTGCCTCCACCAGTCTATGTCCTTGCAGAGATGGGGTTTCCAGAACTGCATGCAGTACTCCAGATGAGGTCTCACCAACTGTCTGTGCAGAGAGATAACAACTTCTTGTTTTCTATTGGTGATGCCTCTCTCTATGCATCCCAGTATCACCCCAACCCTCCTTACTGCCTTCTCACATTGCTTGCATACCTTTAAGTTGTCTGATATGACTACCCCAGGTCCCTTTCCATTTTTGTTGTCATTAATACCCCCCCCCACATTGTGTATTCTTCCCTTGGGTTTTTATTTCCCAGGTGCATTACTTTGCACTTCTTTGCATTGAATCTAAGCTGTCATACTTTTGACCATTCCTCCAACCTTGCCAAGTCCCTTCTCATCCTTTTCACCCCCCGTGTATCAACCTTATTGCAGATCTTTGTGTCATCTGCAAAGAGGCATACTTTTCATTCCAGTCCCTCAGCAATGTCACCTATAATATATTTTTTATTTATTTAGTAATCCAGAAAGACCTTTGAGTGTGAGCTCTTTTACAAAGGTTTCACGTCAGAGTAGACATCAAGAAAAGTTACAATACAGTAGATAGGTTAACAATACAGGAAAATTAGACAAATGAACAAAGCAGTGCAGGAACAACATTAGGACACAGCAAATCAAAGGGTGGAGCAATTACAGCTGAAGTACAGTGCTGTGGCTAAATAATTGTTTTCTATAAAACACATAACAAATTAACATTAGACATGTAGTAGTATAGTCAGACAATAAAGGTGAAAGTCTAGATCCTGGGTCATTGAGAGAAATGGTTCAATGAAGATAGAAAGGGAGAGGGGGAAGCAGCGCCACAGGCCATGTTGATATACGGGTGGCTTCATGTGGGGTTTTGGGTGGGGTGAAGTGGTGGGAGCATTGTCAGAGCATAATTGTAGTGCAGGGCCTGGTTAGAGCAGGGAGGTGCCAGGCAGGCCAGGTTAATGTTAGGCAGATAAGGGGTATACAGACATTAAAGAGGACTGGTCCCAATATTGAATCCTACAGAACCCAGCTAGTATCCCCCCTTTCTTCAGAGTGGACTCGGTTTACTATTACCCTCTGTGTCCTGTTGTCCAGTCAATTTTTTACTCATGTTACCACCCTGGGACCCACTCCCAGGCTGTCTAACTTGTTTATTAATCTTTTGTGTGGGACTGTGTCAAATGCCTTACTAAAGTCTAGGTAGGCCACATCCACAGTCCCTCCCTGGTCTACTATTTTGGTCACCCAGTCAAAGAAATCTATTAGATTCATCTGACATGACCTTCCCGCTGTGAATCCATGCTGCCTTGGGTCCTGTGCCCCACTGGTCTCTAGGTACTCAACAATTCTTTCTTTCAGATGTGATTCCATCATTTTCCCTACCACCGAGGTCAAACTAACAGGTCTGTAGTTTCCTGCCTCTGTCTTGCTCCCACTTTCACGAAGGGGAATCTCATCCACCCTTTTCCAGTCCTCAGGTACCACACATTCCTCCCATGATTTATTAAAAAGGGTAATCAGTGGTGCCACTAGTTCTCCCCTTAGTTCTTTTAGAATTCTGGGGTGAATCTCATCAGGCCCAATTGCTTTGTCCACCTTCAGTTTTAGGAGTTCTTTCAGGACCCTGTCTTCTGTGAATGAACTGGTATCGACCCCCCCTCTATCCAGTTTGTTTCTATTATTTGGTTTAGGTACTGTACCTCCCCTACCTCTTCTGTGGTGAATACTGAGCAGAAGTATTTGTTCAGTATCTCTGCTTTGTCTTTGTCACCCTCTGTCCACCCCCTCCCCTTTCTTAAACCTCACTATCCCTCCCCTGGTCTTTCTTCACTCCCTAATATACTGTACCTATAAAATGCTTCGTCCCCCTTTTTAACTGAGTTTGCTATATTTTCTTCGGTTTGTGCCTTTGCTATTCTGGTTGCCTTCCCCACTTCCTTCTGCTTTAACTGATACAGTTCTCTGTCCTGCTCCTTCTGTGTTTCCTTATACTTCCTGAATGCTCTCTTTTTCTCCCTAACCTTCCCTGCCACCTCTTTTGAGATCCATAGTGGTTTTTTCCTTAATTTTGTTTTGTTTATTTGCTTCACACAAAGGCTTGTTGCCTTCATGATGGCAGCTTTGATTTGTCCCCATTGTTCCTACACCCCAACTTCTTGCCCGTTTGCTAGTGCTTTTCTGAGGCACACTCCCATTTTGCCAAAGTCAGCCCTCCTAAAGTCCAATACCCTCACCTTTGTGTGACTTGACTCTACGGCTGTGTTACATAGAAACATAGACTTTGATGGCAGATAAGGACTGCTTGGCCCACCTAATCTGTCCATTTCCCTACCTACTGGATAAGCTGCAGATCCTAGTTAACCTACAGCCTATTTCTTCCTACCCCCCACAAGTATTGCCTTATGTCTGTCCCATACATTCTTGAATTCTTCCACAGTTTTAGACCCTACAACCTCCTCAGGAAGGGAGTTCCATGCATCCTCCACCCTCTGTGTGAAAAAATACTTCCTCACATTGTCCCTGAGCCATCCCCCGTTTTTATTGTGAACCACACTGTTTGGTGGTTGCTTGTTCTCAGATGGCTACCCACTTCTATCCTAGATCCACTCTCCATTCCCATTTGAGAGTACCAGGTCTAAGATTGCTCCCTCCTAAGTGGATTCCAACACTAGCTGTCTGAGGCATGTCCCCTGTAGAGCATCGAGAATTACCCTGCTCTTGGATGTGGCTAAAGCAAAGGTGCTCCAGTTAACATCTGGCATATTCAGGTCCCTCATCAACAATATCTCCCCCTTTTCTGCCACTCTAAGGATGCCTTCTATCATTTCCTTGTCCATTTCCTCCCCCTGAGATGGGAGTCTATATACAACTGCCGCACGGATTGTGGTGCCATTTCCTGTCTCCAGGGTGACCCACAGTGCCTGCTCTCCTCTCTGTTTATCCTTTAGTTTCATTGCTTTGATCCCTTCCCTTATGTAGAGAGAGCTACTTCTCCTCCTCTTTTACCCTCCCTGTTCCTCTTGAAGATTGTGTACCCTGGTATGTTGGCATCCAAGTCATTGTTCCCTGTGTACCATGTTTCTTTGACTGCCATAATATTCAGGTGTCCCTCTTCCATCATGGACACTAATTCAGGGACTTGTTACCCAGACTATGTGCATTAGTACTCATCACCCTCCATTTTTTGATAGCTTTACCTCTTTTAGTCCCATCCCTGTCCTTACTGTCTTTGTCTTTTTCTCCATTGACCCCTGTCCTTCTCCCTTTTGACTTCTCTCCCTTAGTGTTTACCTCACTAATTACCCTGTTTTGTGGGGGGAGGGGGGCTGGGATTTCCATGCTTCTTTTCAGTGCCTCCCCTCTTGGCTAGTTTAAATTATTGCCAATGAAGCATTTAAACCTATCACCTAGGATCCTGGTTCCCCTCCTGGACTGATTCAGACCATTGCACCAGTATAGGCCTGTGTCCCTCAAGGTGGACCCCCAGTCCCCAATGAAGCCAAACTCCTGAGTTCTGCTCCAATTTTTCAACCATTCTTTGGCTCCCATGGTGCAGAGTACCCTAGCCTCACCCATGCCTTAGACAGGCAGCACCTCCAAGAAGGTTACAGTGCATGCTATTTGTCTATGGCCCCTACCCAACTCTACAAACTCCTCCTGCACTGCTCTTATTCCATTCCCAGTCAGGTCATTTGTCCCTAGGTTGACAATGACATCCAGTTCCCTTTCCTGTGCTGCTGCTTCCATGATTCTGATGATTTACATCTTGTCTTTCCCAGCCATGGTTCCAGGCAGGCATCATACCTCCCTGTCTCCTCCACCCCCCAGGTTCTGCCTTCCTAATGATTGAGCCCCCCAGGAGTTGTTTCCTTCCCATGTGGGATCCCATGCCACCCTCCTGGGGTCTCCTTTGTGGAAGTTCCCAGCATCCTCCTTGGTCTCCACTGTGGATGCTTCCTTCCATAGAGGAACCATGCTCTGCCACAATGGTTTATGAACTGTGGAGAGGTACAACTGGTGGGATGTGCCTCTGATCCCCCACCCTCACCCTCCCTGAGCCAAACATGCTCCTCTTTCTTGGCAACCTCTGATGCAGCAGCAGTGGCCCTAGTGGTCCCTGGGTGTGGGAGGAGGTTTCCCAAATCCTTGCCAGGTCAACCTAGAGACAGGCAACCTCCTCCCTCAGATCACAGAGGTGCCTGCAAATAGTGCAGCATCGCAGCCTCCAGAACTTCTCCCAAAAGACTGCCACCCCACAGCCAGTGCATTGCATCACTCCCCATGTCTCTCACCCTTCCTGTTTATTTTTTCCTTTTTTGTTGGTGTGTGTGAGCGTGTGTGTGCATCTACTCCCTATGCAGTGTGCTTGGATTTTAAGGTTATGACAGGTGTATGTCCTTTGCCCTTTTGGGGAAGTGATGTCAGAACATCAAGTATAAAGGAAATGATGCACTTGGTGTGGGAGGGGTGAGGGGCAGGGTGAGTGGGACAAAGCCTGTGCCCTCCAGAAATAATCAGCTACAGCTTTGACCCACCACCCCAGTGAGTGTTTTCCTTCCTTTCAGCATTTATAGAGCTTCCATGTCAGGCTGAGGAGACAATAGAGTACAGCAAACTACAGGCAATTCTGGTTGTTGCAAATCAACTACAGTTAGGATACAGGTGAACAGACATACTAGAGAGTTTCAAGAAAAAGAAAATACAGTAAACATATATTAAACAGTTCTTGTCATAAGTGATAAACAGAAAATAAGTATAGGATAAGATTCATCCTAGGACCTAGCAGTGGTAGGGGGTAATTATGGGTAGGAGACAGAGACGAGCTCACAAGGGGACATAGGGTGAATGGTGAGGATCCAGTAAATGTTAGCCTTTGCTGGAGGTTAAGTAGGGGAAATGAGACCTAGGGTAAGAATTAGGTTAGCCAGAGGTGGGGGAGGTGGGAGGGAGTTACCTACAAAGAGGGTAGAGGAGGGTGAGTGAATTAGGAGAGCATCAGGAGATGTGAGAGATTATAGTAGTATAAAGGCTTTAGCTATTGGGTTGATTGGTGAGTGGTTCCATGGGAGGGGGGCTTGGGCTACCAAAGGTGGGGAGTAAGGTGGGTGTGAATAACCTAAAAGTAAGGTAGAGGAGAGGTGGGCAATATTGGTGTGCTTGTAAGTGCTGATGTTATTACTCAGTTCAAGAGACCAGTTGTCATAATTATGTGCTGCAGTCACAATAACTAGTTGTAGCAAGAAGGGCATGAATCTTTGTTTTAAACAGCCCTAGTTTAGTTTCAGATTGTATTTCAGCACTGAGTGTATTTATCCAGTAGGGTAATCGATATTCAAAGGACCGTTGGCCTTGCATGGTCCACTTGAAAGGGAATTTTAGGGGCTGTCTGTACCTCTTGTACTCCTGGTTTTGTTGGATTTACATAGGAGATTCCTCATGCCTTGGGGAGTTAGGCCTAGTGTGGACTTCTTGGCTAGTAGGCATACTTGGCACTGTATTTGACCGTCTAAGTTTAGCCACCCAGATTGGGCATAAAGCTCACAAGTGTGAGTAAGACGGTGAGCTCCCAGGATAAGCCTACAGGCCTTAATGGGAGTTGTTTTTATGCATTTGAGGGCTGTGTCAGTAGCAGCACTGTAGACCACTAGTCTGTAATCAATCACAGACATAATTGAACTAGCCACTGCTAGTTTCAGGGCTTCATTTGTCAGACACATATTGTTTCTGTATAGTAGTCCCATCTTGTCATTTGTGGAGTCAGCAACAATATCTATGTGTTGAGTGAATGAGAGAGAATAGTCAAGCGTTTCTCCTAGGTACTTGAGGTTTTTCACCATTTCTAGGGGAGCATTTTGACTGTTCAGTATTTCAGCTGGAGTGACCGATGTCTGTTGTGGGAGGAGGCAAATAGCATTATTTTAGTCTTTTTATAATTTAGTAATAATTTTGAGTTCAGGAACCATGATTCAATTACTGGGAAGTTAGTCTGCATTCATTTTTCTAATGCTACTGGGTCTGAGTGGCTGGAGTAAAGCACAGCATCATCTGCATATAGCAGGACCTTATCTTGCACAGCTAATGATAGATTGTTGAGGAACAAGCTAAACAGTAGGAGACCCAAGATGGAGCCTTGGGGAACCCCTGTATTTACACTCCAGTTTTCAGAGAGAACATCCTGGATTTTCATCTTTTGTACTCTTCCCGAGAGGTATCTTCTGAACCAGGCTATCGTTTCTGTTGATAGTCCTGTATGCAAAAGCTGGTTAAGGAGTAGCTCATGGTGTACTGTGTTGAAGACCTTGGTGAGGTTAATGTAGGTTGCCCCCACCAAGAGCCCACAATCTAAAGCATCATGAATAAACCCTTTAAATTCAACTAGGGCAGTAGTGGTGCTCTGCTGCTTTCTGAATCCATGCTGCTGAGGGTATTGCAGCTGATATTTGTCAAGGTAGTCCACTACTTGGTCGTACACAATGTGTTCCAGAGCTTTTGAGAGCAGGGAGAGCACAGAGATAGGCCTGTAATTTGTATGACTTGTCCTATCCCCACTTTTGTAGACCAGTGTTACTACAGCGTCTTTTCAGAGCCGAGGGAGTTTACCAGATGTAGGGGATAGATTTAGAATTTTTGTAAGGGGTTGGAGAATCAAATCTAAGGTGAGCGCAACTAGCTTTAGGTCAAGCGAGTTGCTGCTAGCACTAGATTTCCCGAGGACTTGTGAGAGGTATTTCTTGGCCTCAGCTTGGGTGATAATTTTGAGATAGAAAGGAGGAGGCAGTACTGATTGGGTATCTGACTTCTGTAAAGGACTGCTGACACTTAGTGGTTTGATGGAGTTTGGAGGCAGTACACCGCTGAGGTCGGTGAAGGCCTTGTTGAAGATATTGACAATGATACTTGGGTCCTGGGTTGGAGTTCCTTTGACATTCAACATGGTGTGAGGGATTTATTAGGTCTGCCAGTTAAGGTCTTAATGTTGTCCCAGAATTTATGACTGTCACCCCAGGTGCTTGCCAGCTCACTAGTGAAGTGCTGGTTTTGGCCTTGAGAATAGCCCAGGTGCATTTATTTCAGGCTGTTTTATAGGCTTTTATACCTGCTTGTGACCCTGTGCTTTTAACTTTGTACCACAGGTTGTCCCTGTGTTTCATCTGTTCTAACAGTTGAGCTGAGATTCAGGATTTACATGTGCCTTTGATTTTGCATGTAGTGTAGGGGGCATAGATGTTGCACACCTCATTGAATTTACAGATAAAGCTTTCTAGTGCTAGGTCCACATCTTCAGTGGTGTCAATGACTTCTCAGTCTTGGCTTCTTAGGTGTGCTTTTAATGCAACTAGTGCATCTTTTTTTAGGATCCTTGTCAAGAGCATTTTTCTGGGATCTCAGGGGACTTGTTAGACCAGACAAAGATTATTGGGGAGTGATCACTGATGGAATCTGGGAGGACCTTAGTGTGGGTAACTCTCTCAGGGTGGTTAGTGATCAGCCAGTCTATAAGAGTACTAGTCTCTGTACGATAGTTGCAGTGAGTGGGGGAGTCCACTAGTTGGGTCATGTTTAAGAAGGATAAGGCATCTCTATATGGTGCTGCCTCTGGGGATGTCTAGTTGATGCTGAAGTCCCTGACCATGAGTAACTCGGCATTGTGGCAGAGGTTGGCGAGGTAGTCTGGGATCACCCTGAAACCACATGATTGTTCCTTAGTAGGGATGTAGGTGGATACCACCATTAGACTTTTCCCCTAGTCCCTAGTAGTACTTTTAGTGGCAGTATTTGGGTGTTGCTACTTGTTGTTATGGGGGGAGAGCTAGTACCTGGATGTGGTATTTTATGTAGATGACACATCCACTCCCTTGTTTGCCTGCTCTGTCAAGCCTATAGGATGTGCAGCCTTGTAGCTGGATGGCAGTGTCAGCAAATCTCAGTGTGAGCCATGTTTCAACTACTGAGAGTACATTTGGCTGATGCTGGGTGACCCACACTTTTAGTTGGTCACATTTTGCCAGGAGGCTGCATATATTAATGGAGGCTATTGTTAATCCTTTGTGTTTACTTTGCAGTTCCAGTGCATGTGTGATAGGTACGGGGTTTGGATGGATATTCCCTGATGATAGTAGAAGTAGCCAAGCTAGTCTAATTGCTTGCCATTTCAGGTATTTTAGTGTCTATGTGTGGGTACGAATTTTAGATGTTTTGTTCTTGCACTTGGCACTGGTTAGAAGTGTGCTTATTATTGGAGGGGGAGGGGATAAGTTATATGGGGTATGCCAGGTGATTGTCTGTGTTGGAGTAGTGTACTGCTTCCAGGCAGGGTGGCCGGGGTGGACATAGTTTTGTGGCTTTGCTGAGAGTGTAGTAATTCACTACCTGTTGTGTCCACATAGTGGCTGCTCTGTGAAGCGGGGGTAAGTAAGAGCCATATTATAAAAATTAGAAAGGTAATTAAAAGGCTCATGATGCTGGTTAAAAATAGGGGCAGGTATTTGTTTTAATACCAGCTTGTTAGAATAAATGTTACAGTAAAATGAAGATAAAACCATGGGAACAACAGGGCAGGCAGAGATTATTCTAAGAAAAGAGAAAAGTAGAGTGGGACCTTTAAGCAAGGAGTACTGCCATGTCACAGCCAATGATATGGAAGTTGTTTTGACAAGGAGTGGTTAAAGAATATTTAAAGAGTGCTGGGGATAGGGGGGTGGGAGGGGAGGAGAAAAATTCAGGCTGCTTTTCCTAAACTTGCCATGACGGGTCCATACCTTAGCTGCAGTGGAAAGAGGGCGGTTGGCAGGCAACTTTAAACCCAGACCGCAGGAGGCAGGCGGGCGGCTGAAAGTCAAGACCGTGGTTGCAATGCAAGCCCAGTTGGGCTGAGGAATTTCTGAGAGAGAGCGGATAAAAAGAAGGGGATTATAAATTTAGGCTGGGTTCAGGGAGAGGAAAGTTTTTGAGAGATTAAACCAGAAAGGAGTGGGTTGCTAAGGAGCAGAACTGACTTAATAAATGAGAAAGCCTGAGGCTTAATCAGGGGGAACGGGTAGCAGACCAGAGGCAGGTGCCAGCTGGTATACGCAGGGACTTGCTAAAACAAAATAAATAATTAGGTGCAGAAATGGGTGGGGAGCTGCTGAATTGAGCACCAAGGTCAGGAAAGCACTGGTGGGGCAGACACTTAAACTATGGGCATAAATTCCAAAAATAATTCTTACAGTGAGATCTAAGTTTTAAACAGTTACACACTTACAACAATGAATTTCAACTGGATTTCTAAGCTGTGACTATAAGATTAATGCCCATAACCAAAAACCTTGAGACAAATTACTAATGATATACACAAATTAAAAAAATAGAAAAGATTGTTATTGACTTCTGTGAACAAATATTAATGCCAGGCTGAAAGGAACCAATAAGAGGGCTTCAAAATAGGCAGGGATCAATGGGGATGCAGCAGGAAAAAAGGCGCCAGTCCCAAGAAAATCAGGCTGCTTTTCCAATTTAGGAGGCAGTATTGTGCAGTGGGTTAAGGCTCTGAGCGGCAGATCTGGAAACCTGGGTTTGAATCCCACAGTTGCCTAGACGCATACTGTGTGATCTTAAGCAAGTCACTTAACTTTCTTGTGCTCCCAGGTCACATCTGGAAACAAGCTTCGGCTTAGTGTGCTACTCCTGGTTAAACAATGTTCCCTTTCCCTTTCCCCCTAAACTTGCTGTGCTGGGTCAGTAGAAAATAAAAGGGCCATTAGTAGACTGAGTAGTGAAGGGAAGGGATGGGGGGGGTGTTAATGAGGATCCAATTACAGAAAAAAAATGTGCTAAAAGGACTAAAGGCACTGAAGGTAGACAAGTCAATGGGTCCCAATAGGTTGCAGCAGAGGGAGGTAAAAGACATGAGGCTGGTCCTGGCTGCACCACTGGCTGTGCTGTTTAACAGCTCACCAGAGATGGGAGTGGTAATTAAGAACTGAAAGATGAAAAATGTAGTTCTCCTGCATAGGAGAGAATCAGTGATGAATCAGGGAACTACAGACCAGTTAGTTTAAGTTACATAAGAGGAAATCTGCTAGAATCATTAATAAAAGAGAGGCTGATACATTTTGTGGAGGTGAACAGACTTCAGGATTTAAGATAGCATGAGTACAGTGGGAGAGGAATGCATGTCATTGCAACCTGATTGGCTTCTTTAATAGGGTGATGAAGGCGGGAGACATGGGGCAGGTGGTGTACATAATGCACTTCTATTTCAGTAAAGCCTTTGACTCAGTCCTACATGAATGGCTGGTTAACATAGAAACACAGAATCTGATGGCAGATAAGGACCGCTTGGCCCACCTAGTCTGCCCATTTCCCTACCTAATGGATAAGCTGCAGACTCTAGTTAACCAACAGCCTACTTTCTCCTACCACCCTCTAGAATTGCCTTATGTCTGTTCCATGCATTCTTGAATTCCCCCACTGTTTTTGACTCTATGACCTCCTCAGGAAGGCCGTTCCATGCATCTACAACCCTCTCTGTGAAGAAATGCTTCCTCACATTACCTCTGAGCTGGTTAAGAAGCTGAGAGACTGGGGGTGGGTGGGAAACAAAAATCACAAAATGAGTAAGGTTGGTTAAGTAATAGAACCCAGGGGGTTAACTTTAATGGGGGATACTCAGAGGTCAGGGGTTTGCCAATGGGGTGCCACAGGGATTGGTGATGGGATCAGTCCTCTTCAGTATTTTTATTTGTGATATTGAAGTGGGGATACTGGGAATGATTGGTCTCTTCCTGGACTATTCAAAGATCAGAGGAAGAGTAGCCAGTAAGAAGGTGGTAAGAAGTATGACAGAGGATCTGTAAAGGCTGGAGAAGTTGTCAAGGTTCTGGTTGTTGAAATTCAATATCAAGAAGTACAAGATAATGCACATAGGGCACAAAATTAAATGACTAAATACAGAACGGGGAGGGGGCTGTGGTGGAGAGTATGACAGAAGAGAGCAACCAGAAGGTAATAATATCTGACAATTTGAAGTCAACAGCAAATTGCAACAGGGCAGTAAGGAAGGCAGACAGTATGCTGGGAAGTTTAGGAAGAGGGATTAGCAGCAGGAGGATCAAGATCATTTTGCCACTGTACAGATCCCTGGTTCTTCTTCACTTGGATTACTGTGAGCAATTATGGAACCAGCACTTGAAGAAAGATAGGGAGAGATTGGAAGTGGTGCAGAGGAAGGGAACCAGAATGATTCAGGAGAAGCAGGATAACACTTACATGGAGAAGTTTTCAAATTTCTTAATGCATAGACTGGAAGCAAGAAGGAAGGGGGACATGACAGAGACATACAAATGCATCCATGCAATTAACAATGTAAACAGTGGAGAGTTGCTTACACCGAGTAGGAACTCAAGCAGCAGGCGGAAATAAATTAAGCTGGTGAAAGAAGGAATTTAAGAGGTACATCAGAAAATATTTTATCACTGAAAGGGTGGTAGAAGAGTGAAATAGACTACCAAGGGAAGTAGTCTGCAGAAAATTAGTGGGGGGATTCCAACATGGGTGGGATAGGCATATGGGGCTGGTAAAGCCAGTGTCAAAAGGGGAGGGAGGAAAGGGGAATGAAGGGTCACTACAGCCCTCATGAAAACAACACTAGGTAGGTAGGTAGGGCTGAGCATACTCAATGGGCTGCATGATCCTTTTCTGATGACAATGTCTATTTTTCTATTTTTCTGTTTCTGATATCAGTACCTCACTTACTTCACAGATGACCAGTTAGCTAGCAGGAAGATCTACACAACCTCCTACCTTCTTAATCACCTTCCCACCTGCAGAGGTTTATATTAGGTGCAGGGCCTTGGGGATTGCATGTAATCAAAAATCAAAACAGAGAGATGTACAAGGTCAGGGGTCGATGGAGAGGGATGTGGAAAGGGCAGCCGAGAGGGCAGCAATCCAGGTAGTGAGGTCCAGGAGGTGCCTGGGACAAAATGGGTACAGGAGAGGGGTCCTCCCTGCCTTGTGCCCATACCCAAGGGTTCCACTATAGTGAGTGGGTGGGTGGTCAATGGTCCAGCAGTTCCCACTCATCCGACCTGGTCTGTGCTTTGCAATGCCAGGTCTATGAATAGCAAAACCGCTATAATAGCAGACTTGATTTCCTCGGTAGACCTGGCTTGCATCACGGAGAGCTGGCTGAATGATAATGCTGGTCCCACATTGGAGGCAGCAATTCTGGCTGGGTGCTCCATGATACACAGCCTGAGGAAGGATCACAGAGGTGGGAGAGTGGCCATTTGTTTTAAATCTAACATGGGTCTCACGGTGCTCCTGGTGGATCCTACCAGGTCCTTTGAGTGTGTGGCTGTGCATGGAGGTCCTGGAGCAGGCTGCAGGATCCTCCTTATTTACCACCCACCTGGCAGGAAGGGGAAATTCCTGCAGGAGGTCGGGGACTTTGTTGCCAGCCTGGTGTTGGAGTCCCCCAGATGGTTGATTCTGGGGAACTTCAATGCCTGGCTTGACAATGAATTCTCATTGTTTGGATGCAACCTTCTCCAAGGCATGGAAGCACTGGGCCTATTGCAGGTCATTACCTCAGTGACCCACTTCCATGGGCACACATTGGACCCAGTGTTCACACTGGAGCTTGTGATCCTAGATTTCAGGCTTGATCCAGTAGTCTGGTTGGATCATAGCACTGTGGGGTTCATGTTGCTTGCCTTCACTGAGAATCCCTCCTATGTGCAGATGGTCTTGGACCTCCCATTACAGGGATTGTCCTGAAAGGGGTTACAAGCAGTACTTGACCAATCGAGTGTGGAAACTGCTTGCTTGATGTGTTATGTAGGAGTCAGTGGCAGCCTACAATAAGGCTGTCACCACCACCTTTTCTGCTATCAGGCCTGTCCATGCACAGCCCTTATCTACTCACCGGAGACCCCCTTGGGTTGATGGAGAGCTCAGGGAGTTCAAGATTAAGGGCCAGAGGTTGGAGCATTGCTGGAGGAGATCCGGGCTGTTGGAGGACAAATTGGCCTATAGGCTATCAAGGGGCAAGCTCCTGAAAGAAGCCAGTTTTTTGTCCAGGGAGATTGCTGTATCAAGGAACAGACTGGCTCAGCTCTTCTGTACGGTAGGCAGGTTGTTGCATCCAGCATGTCTCCAACCAGGAGGAGCTACTTCAAACACTACGTGTGATGAGTTTGCTCAGTTCTTTGCTGGCAAAGTGTCCTCTATCAGATCTAATATCTCCTCCAGAGTAACTCAGTTGGCTTGTGGGTCAAGCCAATGGTGGGGAGAGACATCCCTCTTGTGTGGAGTGAGTCTGATCCAGTTGAATTGGATGAGGTGTGTGAGAAAATCTCAAAGCTACAATCTCTCTATTGTGATCTTGACCAGGGTCCAACCCAACTTTTGGTCGGATGTGTTGACCTGATTGGACCTGGGGTTGCAGAGATCATCCAGTGTTCCATGAGGAGTGGGGTATTCCCAGTGGCCTTAAAAGAGGCTCTGGTGAGACCCCTTTTGAAGAAGCCATCATTGGACCCAGACTGTTTCACCAACTGCAGGCCGGTCTAAAACCTCTCATTTTTTAAAAAGGTGGTGGCCGTTCAGTTTGAGACTCATCTCACTTCCTCTGCAATTTTTGAGCCATTCCAGTCTGGGCTTAGACTAGGGCATAGCACAGAGACTGCCCTGGTAAGGGTATCTAACAATCTCCTTAGAGCGAGGGATAGAGGAGAATGATCTGTTCTTATTCTCCTCAATCTCTCTGCAGTGTTTAACACTGTGGATCATGAGGTGTTGTTGGACCGGATGCAGAACTGCTGTGGAATGACCAACAATGTCATCAGCTGATTTAAGTCCTACCTTATGGACACAGTGCAGAGGGTCATGATGGGGTTATCCTCATCTGACCCAATGCCCTTTTGTTGTGGAGTTCCACAGTGTTCAGTCCTCTCACCTCTGTTGTTCGCAGTGCACATGTTGCCCTTGGGAGATGTTATCAGGTGGAATGGCTTGGATTTTCATTGCTACTGTATGTTGATGACACCCAGCTATACCTGTCCTGTGCACCTGAAAACTAAATGGTGATTGTGACACTTGGACAGCTGGTTCTGATTGCTCTATTATTTTTGTAATATAAAAATGTAGTGTGATTGTCTGTCATGAAAAATCCTGTCCCTAGGAGGAAAAACCCCACCCCCTCAGGTATCAGTTCAAAAGACAGGATATATGTTAAACAGCAGATCTCTGAATGCAATTAACTTGTCAGTTTGCTTTGAAGCCAGGAACTAATATATAGATTTTATGACATCCTCAGGAAAGTCAGTTAGTTGCACCTGGTGTCATAAGGAAGTGGAATATCCGACATCCTCAGGAAAGTCAGTTAATTGCACCTGGTGTCATAAGGAAGTGGAATATCCATTTTATGACATCCTCAGGAAAGTCAGTTAATTGCACCTGGTGTCATAAAAAGTCCTTTGACGTGTCTGAGAAAGGAAACTGCTCATAGATCAAAGGGACTGAGAAATTACAGTCTTAATTAAGAGTGTCATCATTTGGAAAATGAGTCTTGCTGGAGTCACAGAATTCAATACCTTGATGGGACTTCCTGTTTTGTATATATATATATATATATATATATATATATATATTTTTTTTTATGTGTCCTGAAAGGGAGGAGCTAGATGATGACATCATGAAGAGGGTTGAAACATAGCATTTTTAAACTGTAGTCTGTATTCCATTTAAACACACACATACAGTATGTTTGGACTCTGAAAAAGCAACATCAGGCACTGTTAGAAGGTATATATGAGAAACACAATTCTAAGTGTACTGTGGTAGGAGTTTTTGTTTGCACTTTAAACCTGTTTTTTTTAAGTGATTTGTATGTTTTGTAATATATGGTTCTGTAATTACATGTTAAATTTGTATCTGTTTTTAAGTAAACATCTCATTTTAGAGACTACTTGGTGTGTCTTTGAATTCTTTATTTGACAAGTGAAGCATATATGGTTAAAGTTGACACTGTGCAAAGCTATTGGTAATACCAAACTGGGAAAAGGTAAGAGTTTATTCTGAGGTCTTTCATAGAGTTTTAAGGGTTCATTTTGTACACCTGGTTAGGTGCACGTAGGTGAAAGATATCTGCCCCCCCCCGAAGAGCAGAATTATCTGAGTCTGTACATTGGGTATGCTAGCAAGAGGTTCACAGTTTGAATCCCTCCAGAACTTGAGACCAAAGTTTGATTCAAACCCACAAAACAGACAGGAGGGTTACCCTGTTCTGTTAACTGTTCACAATACTGCGCTTGGAGGATGGCACTATGGGAGCAGAGGGCCTGACCTGCTGAGTGGGGTTGTGACAGCGATCTCTGTGTATAACACCTGCCTGGCCAAGATTCAGGTCTGGATCATAGGAATCATAGTTGCTTACAAGCTCAGGAGGCAAAGCCTATTATTGAACTTGCCACCCGAGGGTGGATTAATTATCTATATAATCAAATTTTGTGTTACCCATACATTTGTCTAACAGACCCTTGAACATGTCCATTGACTTGCTCTCTACAATTGAGGCTGGCAATGTGTTCCATAAATTGACTATTCTCTGAGAGAACCATAGATGTCTTTTTTTTTGTTCAAAACTGGTTATGACTCATTCCAGACAAGACAGAGGTATTGTTGGTGTAGCCAGGACAATGGCAAGGTGGAGGAGTACTGGGTACTGACCTGGGATTGAGGCTCCATGGCTTATCCTTGATCCTCTCCACTTGGGTTAGGGATTTGGGTGTTGTTTTTGATGATGGCTTGACACTTGATGCTTAGGTGTCAGCTGTTGTCCAAACTGGTTTCTATTATTTGAATAACATTGCCTGGATCCATTCCCTGATACCACCTGATGACCTGACAACCCTAATACATGCCTTTGTCACATCAAGATTAGACTACTGCAATGTCATGTATCTGGAGCTATACGGAAGCAATTTCCACCATCTGCATCTGGTGCAGAACACGGCGGCCAGGCTATTGACGGGTGTGTCTAGATTCAAGCATATTATGCCAGTTCTCCATGGGCTGCACTGGCTGCCAATAAGGTAGAGGATTGCTTTCAAGGTTGGGTTGCTGACCCATAAAGCCCTACATGGTCAGGGGACCTGACTACAAGATCTGCTGGTTCCTCATGGTCTGGCTTGTGCCCTTCATTCCTCCAAGGGTGACTTCCTGGTAAATCCCAGGACAAGGTTGCAGCTGTCAGGAGACAGGGCCTTTTCTGTAGTTGCACCTGAATTTGCTATCGGTCCATCTTAAAGAGGCCCCTGCAGTGGAAACCTTTAAGAGGGGGCTCCAGACACTCCTGTTTGAACAAGCATTTAGCTTGATATAATTTGAGACTTTAAGGCTATTCACTTTCATTGATTTTAGAAATATTAGAATTTATAGTTGATATGTTTATGCTCTGAAATATGTTTTATGATTGATTTTATATGTTTTGATGAATTATGTATGTTAACTGTATGGATGTTGTACAGTGCTCCGAGCCCCCAGGAAAGAGCACTATATAAATAAAGTTTTGATTGATTGATTGACACTAGATTCTCATGTTGTCAGGTTACCTCAAGCAGGCCTGTGGCTTGGCATTGTAGAATCATAATGCAGCGCTACATGGGGATTAGGATTCATGTGCGAGATCCAGAATCCCATGCTGGAACTGGGTGGGGGTTGGGAGCATCAGAGTGGTGAAATACTTAGCTTCTGGGAAGGGAGGGTGTGAGGGCCAGAGAGCATTCATGAACCCTCCTGTCTGCTGACCACAGAGCCGTATTTGTATCAACAGTGAAGACAGCCACTTACCTGCCCTTTTGACCAGAGGAAGGAGACAGCTGTAGCAGCCCTGAGCATGGAGGTGGAGGGACAGGAAGAGCCAGGGAGAATCAGGGAGAAAACCAAGAGCAAACAATGAAAAAAATAGTGCTATCAGTGGCTGCCTATTTATTCATTCTGATGCAGTAACAATACAGATCAAGTCTTTGCAGGAGTTGCATTAGATATGTCAACATTACTACTACAGTATGGAAGTGAGTGAATACATTAATGTTTGCTGCATACCCAAAACACTCCAGCAGGTGCTTACATATGGGTGATACCAGTTACATGTTCCCTTATTTGAATGTATAGGCAGCCATCTGAATGCTTCTAGCCAGCCCCTGAGGGTACCCTTAGGACACACACTGGCTGTTAGTTAAGGCTAAATCCATTCCTGTCTGTATAAAGAATACAGTTCCACTATGATACCTTCTAAAAATTACTATGACACTGTATGCTCCAGTGTGTCATGCACAGATCTGTAAGCCAGTATATCCCTATTCAAATTCTAGCTATTGCCTGGCTTTGAGACCCTGATGTGACCTTGGGGAAACCACTTGCCTTCCTTTCTGCTTCAGTCCCTCCATCCTTAACTTTAGGTAGAAGCAGAACCACATTATAGATAAAATGCAACATTTGATTAGGGTTGTCTTGGATAAACAAATTATGAATAAAAAGAATTCAAACTGAAAGAATAAAAAATAGATAAGTACAAAGCCACATCAATCTTTTTTTTCGGTAAACAGGAAAAATCTTGTGACTCCCATGCAAATCATAATATCAACCATTAGAACTCAGTTATCATGCTGTGGCATCAAACTGTCTATGCAGTACAACAGGGGGATGGTAGCACTACTGTATGTGAAAAAAACACTTCAAAATAAAAAATGTAAATATTAACTGGACTACTTTAAATCTAATAACATTTTTTGTTTGATACTCAGTGCTACGTTAACTCAGTAAAATAGATCACCTCTACCAAATGTTAAGAAAAAAAACACAAGAGAAAAGGGAAAAGCACTTATGGGGATAAACTAAAACTAATGAAGTGAAAGAAATTGTTTTTTTGTTGTGTTTTTCACACATACACTGTTTCCCCAATCACTTTATAATCCCTTTTATTAACACAATCTCAAGCAGCTTCTCAGATCTCATTGCCCCCTCCTGCCACTGCCCTTAATCCCCGTTGGTATTTGCTTTGTACCCATTAGCTGCTCTGTTAAATCCATATATTTGAACATATGCTATTATTTATATTTAACATATGCCTATCTTGTCTGCTTCTTATTTCAACAGCTCACATGGTACAGAACATATTTATCCCACTATTACTGCTAGTTTATAACAACAATTTAAGCTTTAGCACTTTTGCTGTACATGTGTCTCACGTTACTTGATTGCCTAGCAATTTTACACATTAGCATCTTTTTGCCTGTACTTGCACCCTTTATGTAACTCCTCCCTCTCCTGGATTGCACATAGAAACAAGCCTTGGTTCAGTGTGCCTGCCCAGACACCAATTTTCAAATACGTAAATCAATAAACCAATGGCAGGATTCATTAGGCAGTGAGAGAGAGAGAGAGAGAGAATAAGATTAAATGAAGTTAATTTAAAACAGAGAATTACAGAGATTAAAGAAAACTGTTTATTCATTTATTGAAATAGTTTACCAGATAAACATACAGAGATACAAGAAGAATCTTGTTTACAGATGCAAGCCTGAGTAGGGGATTAAGAAAGGTGAAGCAAGGATCAATACAGAAATGTATACAATAGATACCTGCAATACAAATTGAATACAACAGATACAATAATAGTTCTTATAATACTTACAATAATAGGTACACAGCAGACAGTAAGGTGTGAGGTGTACAGAATGTACAAAGCATGCATGAATGAATGCAGGAACACATCAGGTGCAATCACAGCCAGATGTGAGCAAAATGTTAAGGGATGTTTAGCAGAGCACTGCTAATTAAAGGTCAGAGAATTAAGTGAGGCTGAGGGGAGGCTAATGAAGCTCAGAAGGTTAAGTACAGAGAGAAAGAGAGAAATAGGATGAAGAGAAGGAGGAGGGGGAGAGAGAGAGAGAGAAACAGAGGGAGGGAGGGAGGAGGGAGGAGGCAGAGCATGGGGGGTTGCTAAATGACTTGCTCAGGGACACACAGAAAGTGGTAGAAGGGGGAAATTAAATATTGATCTCCTGGTTCCCAGCCCTATAGTCTAACCACTAGTACAAAAAGAGGGAAACTGTAAGTAACAACAAACCCAAATTAAATTAGAAATGAATCAACTAACAAGGTATATAAAAGAGAACATTTGAAAAGACATATCAGTCAACTCATGTCATATCTAAACTCGTCAGCAGAGACGCAGAAATAAATATACTGTAACACAACTTGCTAAAATGTCCTGTTCATACTAGACATTTGGCACATTGGTGCAACTCTTTGAGACTGCTTTGGATGCTTGTGGGGGGGGGGGGGGGTGCTGGACTTCGGTTCACCACCCCAGAACAGACAAGAGACAAATACTGTACAGCTCAGGCTGGAGGCGTTTAGATACCTGTTGACTGATGACAGATAAGATACCAGTGTCAGTAAGGAAAGAAGCTGCTTGAATGCCCATCAGTGTGGGTCAGTCACAGAAACCATAAGCAATGGGGAGGAGAACAGAGGGAAGTGGGTCCGCTATCCTAGAACACAATGTCCTGTTTTATAGTGTTCTGCACTGTACTTTCAGCTTTTCTACTAAAAGTGTCACAGAAACATACAAACAGAAATTTACAAACAGAAAAAGACTCTCAGTTCATCTAGACTGCTCTGTCTATCTAGTTTTGATTCCTGATATTTACTACAGAAACACGATTGGTCTCTGCAAACCATGTTGCCATGATAACTATTTTGTATGGCAATTGAGGATGTTTTCTGACATTCCCGTGACCTTTTGTAAAGTGAATTACTCACATCAGTTACTAAGCAACAGAAAAGTAACTGGCTACCCAGAAGCCGTGGATGCAGATAATGGCAACAATTACATCAGTGGTCACAAGAGTGACATACCAGAGATTGATTACTCCTCAGGGAATTACACAAGGGTTGAAATCTTCCCTGCACAGAGCTCCTTTGGAACTGCTTTCTTTGGGTGTGTTGTCGTGACCAGGTACTGTATAAGCAAAGCAAATAATATTTCCCCCCTCAGTTTATTCTCTGTCCACTTCATCCTGCATCCACTTTCACCACATTTATCCAAAACCTATGTTTACTTTTTTCACAGAGTTGCCTCATTACAAGTGTACAGTAAGTTGGAGTCTACTGGTGGGACAGGTGGGAGAGTGTTATATAATATTGCCTGTCTCTGCTTGCAAGAAGCCAGTGACGTAAATGTAAGCTCCATAGTTGGGTGGTTTCCTTTTCATTTCCTCCCTCTCTGTCTTTGCCCCATTACTACTGCACTTTACCCTGTATATGGAAATCCCCCCCAAAAAAAAAACTGTACCAAAATGTCAGCTTCCCCAACCATTTCAAACCTTTCCACAAAATGTTTGTACTGTATATTGACATTTTAGCTAGACTGAGATACCTTTATTGTGTGGCAGGCTGAAAGGTTCCCTAACAATTTTAGGTCAGGCCAGACAAATCTGGAAGGAAAGGCAGGAAGCTTACTCAGTGACCAAGATGCAAAAGGTTTATTTGCCAGGGACAGTAAAAACAAGAGATCTGTTTTCTACAATGCTACCTGATAATAAACAACAGAACAATGTGATTGAGACCAACAATTGGTTGAACCAAGAACAGGAGGTTAACCCCTTTTAGTCCAAGTCATGTGTGTACTTTGCCGAGATGATGAAACAACTGATGAACCAAGCTTGGGCTTTCCTATGCATCGGCTGATCAGCAGGTGGGCATTGACCCCACAAAGCACTCTTTACAAACAAGTCATAACGGTGTGTCTCCTGGACAAACAGAACAGAAAAAGGAACATTGCTAGCTGTCAATGAAGAACTTTTCGATCCACTGCAGCTCTGGGCAAGAACCTGAAGACTTCTTGTCAGCAGGTGGCTCTCTGGACAATCCACAGCAGTGACCACTGGCAGACCCCTGGCACCCAGGATACCTTCCAAGAAGGGGACTGTTGGTGATGTGACCCTCTGGTGGCCTCAATGGAGTGACGTGGGCATGTGCACACTTATGGATGGCTGGCAAAATAAGAAAAGGGCATACATGACATTAACTGTGGTCCCTCATACTTGAGCCATGGTGGCTCCTAAGCTGACTTACTGCTGGATATCTAACTAGTGTCTTACTACCACTTACAGTCACAGCACTGATGCTGGAACACTTGTGGTGGAACTGCGAGACAGGCTGACGTCACCGAAGACGGTTCTGCTGCAGATGGTGGATGGGCTGGGGAACCCCCAGGTCAGTGTCAGGCTCTGAAGAAGCTGGTCTGGGCAACAAAGTTAAAGCTGAACGTCAAGTACACTGGGATGGAATTCGATAACACAGTTACGGTTAGACGCAAACAGTTCAGTTCTGTAAATAGACAGTTCAGTTCTTGAAAAGGGTGTGACCTCTAGTTGGTGCTATGCAGGCAACAGCACAGTTTGGTTTGGGTGGGAGGGGGCACAAAACACCTAAATGCAACTTGCTAAGCCACTTAGGCCATAGGACCATCTACCCCTTCTCCTCAGTGGATACTGTACCTTCCCAGATGTTTTTGCTCTGCCTATCTTCCCAGTCACACCCTTTTTATTCATACTGCTCACTATGTATATGGGCCAAGAGCCCTCCCCATTAGCCTCTCAGTGAATATTGCTATAGACCTCCACCTGCCCCCTTTAAAGTCACTTTTTCCCCAAAATAAAATGATTAAAAAAACCTACAACTTCATGGCTTTTGGCCACTCCTATGGCCTTTTCTTTTTTTTTTTTTCGTGGGCACTCGACCCACTGCCATCTAGCTCCCTTTCCAAACAGGGCTGACAGCTCACCCAATGAGCCCACTGCACCCCCCCTTTGATTACTAGGATGCTAGCCCTTTAAGTATTTTCCTTGGGCACTCTGCCCATTTAATTTCCCTTCTCCCTTCCCTTTTCCCTCTCCACTCCTGGTGCCTGTGGCGTAAATATAAAAAAAGATTGGGCACTTGCCCACTCACCACCATGGCCTGGGACTCAAGTGCTGCTAGGGGGAGGCAGCGAACCAGGCCAGGTAGCCGCACTCCCACCTGGCTCCTTTCTCACAGTGCTGTGGCTGCTGGGAGCAGAAGTACATGTACGGGCCACGTTTTTTGAACAGACCCAATTTTGTGGTCCACCACCTGGTCCAGCCCATAGAAGCTTCCCCCCCCATGCCACTCAGCGCTCTGGTGGAAGTAAACAGATTCTGCTGGGGAGTCACACTGCCACCCAACAGACCCTGATGCTGCCCCACCATGCAGCCCCAGTCTGAAGATAGTGGGAATCAATGCCGCAGGAGCCATGGACATACTCCAGGTACTTTTTTTTTGTCCATGTGCCTCGCGTCCTCCACTCTCTATGTCTAGCCACTGAGTGCTCCCTGTTAACCACTCCCCAGCCCTTTTGTAGAACAGGGGAGGTCCTGGCTTATGGCCAGAGGATTGAGCACTATGAGCCAAACAGGAAGGGTCTCCTGCCCCCGACCTCTTCCAAGCACCAAATGGCATGAAAACAAACAAATTACGGGGAGGGGTTTGGGACTGTACTGCAGGCAAGGTAGGGATGGAATGAGGGAACTAGCAAAAAAAAAAAAAATTCCTATGTTGGGGAGAACCCCCATTTCTTTGTGGTGCCCCTAACTTCAGGGTACTACAATTGCGCTAACAGAGAATTTAGACATCACAGGGGACACTTTTTAGAAAATATTTGACCCAATTCACAGTTTTTTGTTGTTGTCATGTTTAACTATCATATTCATAGTAGTATTAGTTTATTTGGTCCGCAAACTATTTTACAAAAATGTTATGTAAGCATGGATTATCATAGTCATCCAGTAGACAAAACTTTTAACCATTTTCAGTCCACAAATACAGTTGCCATTACAATAAGTAAATAAGGCAATGATTTACTGTATCGACACACTAAGTCTCTCTCTAACATCATCAGTGTCTCATTAAGAAGGTAGGACATTGAGAAGCCATTAGAAAATGACAGGAAAAAAAAGCCATGTAAACGAAATTGCAAATGAAGGGTTGACAGGTGGGGTCTGGAAGGACTCCTACATTCCCACATATTCCCCACTGCATATGGAATCCCAAATTTAAAGAGCTGGTAGCACCAAAAAACAGCAGACAGAAAATGTTACAAATTTTTTAAAAGTAGTCCCTTACTGCTTTCTATTTCCTTTTTTTCCTCCGTGCTCATTAGATGGTTTTCTAACTGATAGTATTGGGTGTGATGTAAATAGCAGTGTCTTACCTGGACGTTGACTTATCTAGGTCTGTTCCTCATGCTACATTGGCATCATGTGACTTACTCACTGTTACATCACAAGCTTTGCTGTCTGATTGATAACGTGTATTACAAATTTGGTTCTTCACGGTTAGCAGTGATGTCATTATCAGTGAGGTCGCAATGCTGATGAAGAATAGGGAGGAATAGAACTATGTCAGCCTACGGATAGGGTGCTGTGTCACACATCACACCCAGTGCTGTCAGGTAGAAAATCAAGTGATAGCTAACTACTTCTAAAAGATGTTAATTCCAGATATTACACTAGCTCTTTAAGACTGATGCTTTTCAGCTAAAATTGGTCTAGATAAATCCTTGCAACAAACTCGGCAGTTCCAAAAATTTCAACAGAATGTTTGTATTGTATACGGCCATTTTAGTCTGCAAAACATATTATTTTGCTAGACTGAGATACCTTTTTTGAGCTAATAGGTAGTGGATATCGCCCCAATATCACAGGGACATTTTTGAAGAACACATCAGCTACAAGGGTTGTTGAAAACTCAAATACAAAGCTGATTTTGTGACAGTCCCTTGTATGCCACCCCTGAGCTATACTCAGAGGGGGCTGTGAATTCGTCGTGTGAGTAAACAGCAGAGTGTGCAGGTGCACAGATGGGGGTTGTGTCACCAAGCAAATGGCATGCAGTGCCATGCTCAAAGGGAATAGTGGCTCTATACAGAATGGTCACACTTTTGCTATGGTTTCTGGCAGTAGAACTGATACAGGCTGGTAGTAAGACTGTCGCAACAGTGCGATGGATATGTTAGAGTGAGTGAGAGATGCAGATAGGTCATAGACAAGAGTATTGCATAATGCTTTTGGGTGAACAGAGCCAGGAAGGGGATGTCCTGCCCCTGAATTACCGGGGACACATATGGGGTTCAGTTTAGCAAAGGACACAGCTGGACTACCAAGAAGACAATGAGGTTCTGTACGATATGGAAGTCAGTATTGCCAACAAGTGGGCCAATGGTGCACACAAATGGGCCAAAGGTATGGGTCAGGATCACTGTACTATACAAAGAGGCCCAGATATTCAAACTGCACCCAAAAAGTGCGCAACAGCAGGAGCAAGTGCAAGTCCACTGCACCCATGCGCAAGAAACGCGATATTCAAAAACTGCGTATGTCAAGATGCGCCTGCGGCACATGACTGAATATCATGCCACCTGCGCCATAGCGCAACCAGGGATGTGCAGTTGTGCATTTCAGATGCACCATAGCTCAACCAGGGATGCTCAGTGGAGCAGACCAGATGCTCCATAGCGCAACCCGGGACACCCCGTGGAGCAGGGCAGCAGTCCAACAGCACAACCAGGGATATGCAGGGACAGGATGCAGGGGCCCACCACCCATGTCACAGATGGGCAGAGGAGCACACAGCAGAACAGACGTCGCCTCCCACACCCAATGCACTGCACAATCAGTGGAGAACTGGAATAACCACTGGCCCATGGATACCAGCAACCAACCCATAGCCGGGGCATGGTGCCCCAGCACACCCCCTGGCAAGCTGTGACCTGCACACAAGGAGGGCCAACAACCCCGTGCCACACCATCCCACCAATGCAGAGCACACCCTGCACCATGATCCCCATACACGCTGCCCAGGAGTAGCACCCAACAGTGCAGGACACCCCATGCATGCCACCACCCCCATTGTGACAATGCAACCCTGTGCACCACAGAGCCATGCAAGGCAGCCCCACCATGCGCACCCTGTAGCGGGTGGCAGCAGACAGCGATGCAACAACTGCATACACAGTGCCACCCTGCATGTCCTTCCCGAGGTACAGCTGAGAGACCAACCATGTGTCGGCACACAAGGTACCCCACATGCGACAGGGCATGCCCTGAACCCCACCACCAGTGGTACAGCACCCTGCACACCCTCCCAAGGACACTTCCCATCCCAGCACTGGTCATAACAGCCAGCACAGACACATGCAGTGTTGCATGGAAGCATGCACCACACAGGATGCAACACAGTGCATGGACAACAGCCACCCATACCCAAGGGCACACCAACACAGGGACACAGCAGTGGGTCAACCAAGCCACTGGTGTGTGGCCACGGCAGCCATGTGCACATGGCCAGCACCCCTACATGGCACAGGTGTGCCAGCCACCCTGTGCAGGCACCATAAAGCTGTATGCCACCAGCATGCAGCCAGAGCACAAGTGACAGACAGTGGAACACATCCCCTGCCACAGACACAAGCGACAGCATGGAGGGACGACAACAACAGCGGAGGCCACAGTGCCACCGGAGGCAGATGTGCACCATACTGGTGAAGGGAGGCAACCTGGTATTGTGCCGGATATGGTGGTTGTCCAGCATGGACAGCCACCACTGACATGCCAGCAGACCTTGCATATCATAGACATGCAAGGGTGTCAGCTGCACAGGCCATGGATGGTCTGAAAGGGGTGCCATGCACACAGTGCATGTACCGTGGACCACTGCACACAGGCATCCAGTGCACAGAGAACAACACACAAACCACAGACAGTGACCGATCCCCCCGCCCACACCATAGGCGGTTCCCTTCCGGACACTCACACACATGCCCATGCTTGCACCACCACTGACGCCATGCACATCACTGCAGCTGAGCACCTGTAGCCTTCTGCAAATCAGAGACCACCACAGTTGTCATAACAAAATGTATGTATTAAAAAATAACAACTCTCAAACGTATGTACAAATATTTACAAGGGTGGGGGGAAAGGGCCACAAACCAGGTTGGGGCAGGCATGGGGCAGGGGTGTACAAATGGGAGAGGGAAGAAGGGGTGTGAGGGTGGGTCCGGGGGGGTTATGTGTGTCAGGGGGTCATGGAGGGCCTATTCTCTGACCCGATCTCCACTCCTGTGGCACGTCCGGGTGCTTCACCTCCGGACCCCATGCCGCTCCATGCACTCCAACAGTGCCAGGGATGCCAGTGCCAGCTGCAGAAGCTCCTGTATGCCCTGTTCCAGGGCCATCCAGCATTGTCCACCTAGGACAATGCAGCAGAGTCAAGACATGTGACTGTCCATCCCCCTGCAGCCCGCCCACTGTGCATGGCATACAGCCATGTGCCAAGCCCCTGTGATGGTGTGTGACCACCCACAGTGACCGCGTCCAATAGACCTGCCTACCCAGGCACCCACAGCCATGCGGCCACTGCACACACCCACTGTCCATGTCCTGCACAGCACCACCATGGCCATACAGTGACATGGCTATGCGGTATGAAGGCAGTGGCACAGCCATGTACCCGGTGCATGCATGGACCACCATAGATGCACTCCCAGACATGCAGTGCCACTGGATAGTGCTGACTGTAACAAGTTGTGTGCATGGCAGTGGTGTCAATGGATGGTGGCCATGCCCCACTGCCTGCTCTGTTATACAGCATGCAATAGTAATCATGGATGTAAGGCACTCACCATCATCAGGCTGGTCCCTGTGTGCCTCTGTGGTCCTGCATCCCTCCCGGCCTGCTGGTCCTCCTGATGACGTCTCCTCTTTCTCGCCCGCCGGCGCTCCTCTGGGCATAAGGTGCAAACATGGAGAGAGGAACATCAGTACAATCCAGTAGCAAAGTCCCCCCACCCCCATGTGTGTGCAATCCCACACAGCCATACCCATCCACCCCTCACTCCGATACCACCACCACAGCCAACACTGGATGGCTCCCCCATGTGCCGGACACATGCAACCATGATACCCATATGGACATTAACAGTGTATGGATGGGGCACCTACCTGGCCATGGCACCATGCCCCTCCTGGCACATCCCCGCAGGTGGGCAAGCCTTTCTGGGTCCCTGCACCGGAGGTCCCCATACCGGTGGTGACACTGCTCAGCCATGTGCCCCCGATTCCCGTGGCCTCCTCCAGCACGTCTGCCACCTCCTCCCATACTGCACTCCTGGCCCTGTCCAGGGGTGCATCACCATAAAGTGCCCCAGTATGGGGGCTCTACAATGGCCACCAAATTGGCCAGCGCAACCTGGTTCCACACAGCAGCCCTCCTCCGTGCTATCTCTACAGCTAGTTGGAGTCAAAATAGTGCTCAGTAGTGCGGTTCGCCACATGCAGATGCTGCACGGTACAGCGCTTCCATTCCCTATCGTGCTGTCACTGAACAGTTTGATAGTGGTGCACCCATGTGGACGCATGGCACCTAGGGGGCAAAGGTCGGGCACAGGGTCAAGGGTCTCTCGCGCACGGACAGCCACAGCGCGATTGAAACTCAATGCATGTAGTGCAATTGGGTGCCTGTGTGCCACCTCCTGTAGCGGCCTACCACGCTGTGGCCCCAGTGCGCCCACAGCGCCCCAGTGCCACAGCGTCATATATGTGAACAGTGCAGTAGCACCACTGGCACAATGGTGGCCGTGCCCTGCATTGCCTCCCGCGCAGAGCATGTCAGCAGCGCGGCAGGCGTCTGTGTCATCACCCTGGGCATGCGCAGTTCGGTGTGTACTGCGCATGTCACAGAAATGCACCCTTGCCTGAGCACGTTCAACACAATTGCGCAAAGCGCAACAGCGTGATATTCAGCCGGCATATGCAAATCAGCTAATCAACCATTCAATGGCGCAGCTACTGCATTTGCATCCACTTAAAAGTGCGCCTCACCTCATTTGCATGCGTTGCACTATAAAAATGCGACATTGGGCTGCACTGGCCATAGTCGGTTACTGCAGTCTATTGTGGTGAGTTGCATGCTATTTGGGAGTGTGCACTGTGGTGTGTGGGACATGCATGGGACTGCACAGTCACAGGTAACACCTGTCATTCTCACAGGATGAATAATGAGCGATCGTGAGGTGGAGGAAGAGGAACAGAGACATGGGAGGAAGAGGAGGCCTAACTTCACCAAGGCAGAAACAGATGCCCTGTTTGAGGCCTACATCGACCAGGAGCCGCTGCTCAGTGGATGGCGGAGAACACCACAGGTCCATGCTGCTGCATGGGAAGAGGTGGCGGGTGCCATCAACCTGCATGGCAGCCACCAGCGATCCATGCAGGAGTGCAAAAAGAAGATGGGCACGGACAGGTGGAGGATTAAGGACAAGGTGGCTGCCATCAGGGCATCACGGTCTGCTACCAGTGGGGGACAGCCAGATGTGCAACGCCTAACCCCACAAGAAGAGCGGGTTGCTGGCAGCATGCAGCGTTGTGCCATCGAGGGTGTTCCGGGTGGTGGATTCCAGATGGGTGGTAGTCCGTCACTGCATGGTAGGTCCTGGTCTGTCAATGGGGGGGGACAGGGTAGGGCAGATACATTAATGCTACTGTGTTCTCTTACAGCTCCTGAGCATCTACATGGGTCAGCGGTGGTGGGCTTGTCCACTGAGGGTGGTACCATGGAGATAGAGGAGGGCCCGTCCATCTCCACAGGCATATGAGGGTCAAGGTGACAGTGGGCCTGCCTGGATGTCTGGACTGATGTTGGTGGAGCAGGTGCGGAGGAGGCCCTGCCTGTGTCCCAGCGTGCCAGCATCCATGGATGCCAGCATGCTGAGATTTGGGCTGGTGCCGGATCCGTCACTGATGAGGATAGAGCTCACTTCATGGACAGTGATACATGTGGGCCGCAGGATGGCCACACAGCAGGTGACATCACGGGCATGGCCGTAGGTGGTGCCGCCGTGGAGGCCTACGTGACATCACAGTCCCAGCCTGTGCCTGTCTGAACCAGTGGGGCAGCACTGGTGTTTGTCCATGACAGTGGAGATGTTGCAGCCACTGCGGCGGCACCGTTAAGCCCTGGAGAGTGGCAGCTGGAGGGGCAGTGTCAGCAGTCGGCCAATGGCCATGGGGGTACAGTGTCAGGGGGCGGCATCAGTGCACCACCTGTGGACATGCCCAGGCCTGTCCCTGGTGTGCAGTGCCCACCCTCAAGGGGTGCTGACCATCAGGGCCGTGAACACCGTGAGGGACAGCATGCAGATCAGGCAGATGACCTCTAAGAAGAGCACACCCGCATACTCCAAGCATCAGTCTATCAGCAGGTGCGGCTTGTGACGGCAGTGGATGCTCTCAGTGTGGCTCTGCGCCAGGCAGAGGAGCAGCGCAGCAGAGACACTGCTCTGCTCCTGGCAGGGATGGACCGAATGTGGGAGGATGTGACCTCTGCCATTGACAGGCAGACACAGGCAATCGCAGCTGCCATGGCCACAATGGGCACACAGTTATTTGCCCATGCGTCGCAGACACCACGCAGTGCAATGTCCACCCCTCATTCCCGGTGTCGTGCGACACCCTCCTTGTCAACACCGGGTTCAGCTGTGGGCATACTGAGCACGCCTGGCGCAGGCATGTTTGATGTGCTGCAGACCCCTGGGGGACTGTCGGTGCCACCCCATGAGGGCATTGGTCAGCCTGTCACTGCTGGCGGGTCTCGGCTGGGCTGCCCACACATCCATGGCAGCCATGGCACTGTGGCGTGTGACTGACCTGTCTCCCAGCATGGCTACTGTCTGATGCTGCCCTGTGTGCATTGTGTTGTTCAACGTGCAATGCACGGGTTGGGTACCTGGCCCTGCACGCACACACACATTCCATCTGCGCACCCTCCTGGCTGCTGTCCACTGTGGCATGTGCATGATGATGCCTGTGTTGCGCTGTCCACCACTGTGCAATGGTGACCAGCATCTGACACACGCACAATGACAGGCACTGGGCATGGTGGTCTCTGGACGTGTGTGTGGCTAGGGGTGGCAGTTGGGGTCAGCGTGCCTCCTACCCTTTGTGCATGTCTTGTGAGGTGTGTGTGTGTGTGTGTGTGTGTGACTGTGTGCTGTGTTAGACCTTGCCCATCCCTGATGGCGTGTGCAGTTCCATGCTCGGCCAATTCCCTTAACGACATGCACCCCAGGGGTTTGTCCATCCATGTTCGTGGGTTGTGTCTTTGCACTGGTGGTTGTACATTGCCCCATGACGTACCTGGGTTGGTTGAAGTGCTCCTCTGTGATGGTGTCCCTGTGCAGCTGTGCCATCTGGATCAGTCGGGGGTCCCTTTGACCAAGGGGGGGCTGCCCATCACCATCTTCACCAGTGTCCTCATCGTCCCCATTGCTGTCCCCCTCTTCGACCTGTATGGCTATCCCACAGTCATTGGCCATGTTGTGCAGGATGCAACAGGCCAGGAATAGCCCACAGACCTTTGAGGGGCTGTACTGTAGGGCACCGCCAGATGTGTCCAGGCAATGGAAACGTGCCTTCAGCATCCTGAACACCTGCTCGATGACATTGTGTGTGGTGGCATGTGCCTCATTGTAGCATTGCTGCAATGGGGTCGCAGGCTGCTGGTATGGTGTGAGCAGCCAGGGATGGAGTGGGTATCCAATGTCACCTGTGTGTAGAGGGTGGACATTAGTTTGGTGATCAGAGTCGCCCTGCCTTGGGCCATCTAGGCCAATACCCATGTCACCTCTGACTATGCCCCTCCCATGCTCCATGTCTTTCTGCGTACTTTGCATACTCACCCACTAGGTGGCCAGTGGGGATGTCCCCACTCTCAAACCTGTGGCACAGTGCAGACTGGTGCCAGATGAAGGCATCATGTGCTCCCCAGGGTGCATGGCACAGACATTGATTATGCGCCCCCTGGAATCACACACCACCTGGCAGCTGATGCTTGCATACCCCTTCTGATTGCTGTCAAAAATTGATGTAATGTACAATCGTTTGGCTCGATTTGTACTAAAAAAGGATTATCATGAACATCATTATAAATTATATGAGAAATTGGGTTGGGTGACTCAGGAAAGTAAAAGGAAACTTATTTGGGCACAACAGATATATAAAGTTGTAAATACAAATCAGCCAACGTATCTTTATGAGAAATTGGAAAAAAAATCCTATATTTATAATATGAGAAGCTTGACCACTAGAAGTTTTGAGTTCCCTAAACTTAAGAATAAGTATAGTTACATGCGATTCCCTATAATCATGAACAGATTATGGAGCTCTTTAAAACCAATTATAGGAAAATAGTATGAAAGCATTAAAGTGTTTCCATCCACTCTAAAGGCTGAATTAAATATAATATGTGAGTGTTTTGGATAAAACTTTTTACTGTTTAGGGTACTTTTATATTTTTGGACTGCAGGACTTAATTATATAATTAAATATTTGTTGTTTGTTTATTGTTGGAGTAATGTTATTTGCTTCTGTTAAGATGATTTTGGTATAGTATATTATGTTAATTGCCTAACATTTTTGAAATTTTTATGTATAAGTAATAATGTTTCAAATAACAGGACTATCTTGAAAATAGGACTTGTCCTAATGATGTGAAAATTGACCATCTACTATCCTGTATAAAAATAAAGGTTTTACTACTACTACTACTACTCATGTATGCGGCCCCTTTGGGGCCAGGTGGTGTGTGGATGGCCACATGGGTGCAGTCTATTGCCCCAAGCACACCAGTCATACGTGCTACCCTGTGGAAATCCTGTATGTTTGCTGTGCGCTCCGCTGATGTGCTGGGGAAGTGGATGTGCTCCGCAACATATGGCAGCAGTGCGCTGAGGAATTGGGTGAGGAGGCGTGACATGGCTGACTGGGTTATGCCTGTGGTGTTCCCTGTTGGTCTCTGGAAGGTACCCGTGATGAGCAGGCACATGCAAGCTGTCATTTTTGGTCTCCACTGACAGAGCATGGTTCCATCGTGTGGGTGCCTGCATCACATCACTGCACAGCTCACAGAGCCACCTCAGAATCGTGCGGTTCAGGCGGTACCGGCCCACGATCTCAGTATCAGTGTACAGCTCAAAGCTGGTGCGGACTCAGTACTGCCTGTTGGGGGCATACCACTGACGGGCCCTTCCATGGCCGCGCCCCCCTGCTGCCTGCCTTCTCACCCCCTCATAACTGCCTCCATCTGGATGGTGGCACTGGCCATGTCCCTGGCTTGTGCCCCCGGCAGCTGTTTCTGTGTTCCCCCCGCTGTCCTTGCTGCTAATCCCCCTGCACTGGGAACACCTCCCTGTAGTGGCCTCAGTGCTGTGTGGCACTTCTCCCTTTTGACCTGCACTGTGGCAGAGGCTCCCCACACCTTCCCTGTTCCTGGGGGTTCCAGGTGCTCTGTCTCTCTCCTGCCCTGTCCTGCTCCCAGTGTTTGTGTGCCTGTGTGGCTGCCTACGGTTCAGCAACATGTGCCTTCCCTGTAGCGTTCTTGCTCCTCTCTTGTTCCTTTTTATTTTGGCTCATTTCCACTATTGCACAGTTTCCGCTTGCTCCCCTATTGCGCATGGCGCATGTTGTTAAATATCGCACTGCGCCATTTATGCATGGTTCCTCCCCCTTCAGTTGTGCATGCTTTCATTATCATTGCGCTCTTACGCATTGTGTTTTGGGGGGTGTGACAGAAATGGGAAGGAAAGAGTTAATGGTTTGGATTCTGTAGATGCCTTATTTTTTTAGCAGTGTGGAAAAAATACATGAGGCTGAAATCCTCCAGCAGCAACCAGCTTGTGGAATTCTAGCTGCTAGATAAGAGCTGGGTCATAAATCTCAGTGGACATCTCCAGACACACACAGACCTTGCAGACACGGACACAGGGCAGTTTGAATGGATTGGATCATTCAAATATAAACTTAAGGTGAAAAGGAATATAATTGGTCACCATAGGTGTTCACTCTGATTGGGACAATTAAATACATACATGTTAGTTAGTTGGTGCATTTAAGGGAGAATAGGAATGACCTAGTCTCCATAGACTATATAAGCTTCTGTAAGACAGAGAGAACTCTCTCTCTTGCCCTGGAAGCTGTGAGAAACATAAGCTTGGAGCCTACCTGGTATGTCCGTGGGAGCTGGCAGTTAGAACAGGGTCCAGTGTCTCTTGTAAGGACAGGGAAGGGTAAGTTTAGTGATAGTATATTTCAGTAATAGCCTTCTTCTTTTGCCATCTGTTGTTTAAAACATTTGTTTACTTTTCCTGTATAAGTGTTATTCTCTTGTGTTGTAAATACATTTCCTGTAAATGCTCATTGCACTTTCTGTTAAGTAAAAGCTATTTATTTGCTCAACAGTTGTGACTCTGATGTCATTTTTCTAAGGTAAGATTTGGTTTTCCACTGGCTAAGGTAAACTCTGTGTAGCATCCGCCACCTGAAAGAGACACACTACCAGACTTTAACTTGTGCAATTGCAAGTGTGATTTTTCAAGTTTGTACACTTGAAAGAGGTGCCGGAAAGAAAGTCCGGCTGGTGGCAGCGAATACCTGAGGACACACACACACCTCTCTAAAAGCTGTTTCAGCCCAGAGGGAGAGGTGGGTTGTCACATATTGGTTGGCAGTGGTGGGGTGAGGATAGCGGACTGCATAGCACACTGAGATACAGAGTTTGCCAGTGGAACAGTTACCTTAGCATTGCAAAACAGGATATACAAGAGGATACATTTGTACAACAGTTTTATTTGTTTCTAGATAGCACAGTAAAGTGTAGCAGTAGAGAATGAGCTCCACGGAGTATGACTCACTTACTGTAACACAGCTTTTTGAAAGGTGCCAGGAAAAGGGGATTCAGCCTGAAAGTCTAAAGCAGAAGAAAAAGGCAGACCTCATAGCTACTCTCTTGGCACATGATCTGAAGCAGACTGTCGCTGGGGGTGAGTCAGGAACTGAGGCAGCAGACCCCAAACCAGCTTGAGGCACTCGACTGCAGCTATTGCTGCAAGACAAGGCATTGGAGGTGAAAAGACTGGATGCTGAAGCAGAAGCAAGAAGGTTGGAAGCAGAAGCAAGAAGACAGGAAGCAGAGACAGAACTTGAAGAAAAGAGACTGGCAGACAGAGAAAGAACGCCAAGACAAAGAGAAGGAAGCGTGAAGACAGAGAAGAACGTCAGGAAAAGGAGAAGAATGCGAAGAAAGAGAAGGAACGACACACGAAAGGAGATGATGACCCTCCGCAGTCAGCAAACCGTGAGTAATGGTGGAGTGAGTTTACCCTCATGAAGCCAAAATGAATTCTAAATTGTTCCTCAGTTTAAAGAGGAGATGACCTTGATTTATTTTTAAGGTCATTTGAGAGAGTATGTAATCAATTACGATTAAATAAGGCTTCCTGGTCAACTTATCTCATACCCTTGCTGACGGGAGAGCGCTGAATGCATTTGCTAAAATGAGTAATGAAGACTATGCTGATTATGATAAGTAAAAACAGTGTTGTTGAAACGTTTTGAATTAACTCCTGAGGCTTATAGAAGAAAATTTAGGAGTTAAAGAAAAGCCCAGAAGACAGTTATGCAGAACTGCAGGTTAAACTGTATACTTACCTTGATAGGTGGATGGAGGGGGCTAAAGCAACTACTGTGGAACTGATTAAAGATATATTGGTGAGAGAACAATTCCTTAAAATTGTACCTGAGGACATGCGTGTATGGCTCATAGACAGGGCATGCACCTCTTCCACAGAGGTGGCAGGAAGCGCTGACGAGTATCTGTCTAGCCGGCCACACACACAATGTAAGTCTTATGGTATGGGGGCAGCACATGGGTATAAGGGATCCCAAGGGGGGCAGCCCAAAGGAAACCAGCCTGCACCTGAGCCCAAAGTAGAGCCCTCTGGTTCTAAGGGGACTCAAGAAATAGGTCCCAAGAAATGTCATATTTGCAATCAAGTGGGACACTTGAGATATAACTGCCCTCAGAAACTGGTTAAGGGGCAGAGATATTGGGGCAGGGGTGATCAAAAGGGCACTGGTGTGTTTGTAGGGTGTGTCCAGTCTGAAGAACCACTCTCCTCTGATGAGAATCTGCGTCCCATTACAGTTAATGGAATAGTAACACAGGGACTATGGGACACAGGTGCTAACATCTCCCTGGTAAGGCAAGATCTCATTCGGGCAGAGCAGATCATGCCTGGGAAATACTCCAAGGTTTGGGCATTCACAGGGCCACCAGTCCCATTACCAATGGCTAGAGTCTTCCTGAGCTGGGAAGGGGCCATAGAAAAGGAGGTGGGAGTTGTAGAGGACCTACCTGTAAGTATGATTGTGGGAAGGATTTGGACCCCAGTAAAAACTGGTGTGTGTTGTAACTCGTAGTCAGGCACAAGGGCAAGCTTCTGAGGGGAAGAGGGTTGACTCTGGGTGGTCCAGCCACACCCTCAGCAGCTGAGGAAGTGTCCAGCACAGGGAGGGGCTGGCTAGAAGCTGCAGTCCAGAACCCCAGTCACAAATAGGGAACCCACAGGACTTCCTTCAGAAGGGGCACTGGGAAGGGTCAGACAGGGCAGCTGAGTGCTGCACAGCAACCCACCTGGAAAAACTGAGGGAAATAGCTCATAGGGCTGAGCATTCTCAGGGGGTAAAGAGTCCATTTACTGGGACAATGGGCTGTTGTACAGAGAATGTACAACAGAGGAAGGGCTAGCTGGTGAGGTACTCCAGCAGCTGGTAGTCCCTAAGGTTCACCGTCAGCAGCTTTGGCCTTGCACATGATATCCTTTTCAGGGCACTTGGGAGTGAGGCGCCGCAGCGCCTCACCAACAGTTTCTTCTGGCCTGGTATTGGCAAGGATGTGGCAAATTATTGCGGACTTGTCCACAGTGCCAGCGGGTAGGAAAAATGGGGACAAGGCCAAGGCAGCTTTGGTGCCCTGCCCATTATTGATGAACCCTTCAAGAGGGTACCAGTGGACATAGTGGGGCCATTGAGCACCCCAAGTTGCACTGGCAAGCAGTATATCCTGGTAGTTGTAGACTATGCCACTAGATACCCAGAGGCAGTGGCCTAACATCCTCTGAGGCAGGACCAGTGGCAGATGCACTGTTGGAAATATTTAGCCGGGTGGGCTTTCCCCAGGAGATACTGTCAGACCCGGGTTGCAATTTTATGTCAGGATTAATGAGTAGTTTGTGGGAGAAGTGTGGGGTAAAGCAGCTCAAAACCTCCCCATACCATCCCCAAGCTAATGGTCTAGTGGAGCAATTTAATTCAACCCTTAAGACCATGCTAAGGACTTTTGCTGACCAGCATAAGAGACTAGGACAAATATTTGCCTCATCTCCTATTTGCATACAGGGGAAGTCCCACAGGAGTCCCAGGGTTCTCACTCTTCGAGCTCCTGTTTGGTCATAGGTGCGGGGGCCACTAGATTTGATTGGAATGAATGGGAGGTGACCGTGCCTCCCAAGGGAGTCTGTTGTGGAGTATGTCCTGAACTTCAGGACCCCTTAAGGAGCTCATGGGGTTTGCTCAGGAGCACCTGGCCACTGCACAACAGCAGCAGAAAGTCTGGTATGACCGTGGGGCCGAGCCAGAGATATGTGGTGGGACAGCAAGTGATGGCACTCATCCCTGTCCGACAGAATAAGTTACAGGCAGCATGGGAGGGGCCATTCTCCATTGTCCAAAAGGTTAGTGACGTCAATTACATGATAGAGCTCCCGGACAGGAGATGCAAACGAAAGGTGTATCATGTTAACATGCTGAAGCCCTACCATGACAGAGAGAAATGGTCCTCACTGTATACAGTGCTCAGAGGAGGAAACAGGGTAGATCACTGGTGGACCTACTTGGGAGGCCAGGGGTGCATCCTCTGTGGACAGCCTTACCCTCTCGGGAACAGCTGACACCAGCCCAGGTGCAAGAAATTAGGGTGTGCTGAGAGAATTTGAAGACATGTTCAGGAAACCAGGGTACACCACGATGGCAGAGCACCATGTGGATACAGGGACCCAGAATCCCTGAAACAGTCCCCCTACAGGGTACCTGAGCATGTTAAGCAGACTGTGAAAGAGGAGCTCAAAGAGATGCTGGAACTGGGGGTAATCCAGGAATCTAGTAGCCCCTGGGCATCACCCGTGGTACTGATCCCCAAACGAGATGGCACCACACGATTCTGCGTGGACTACCGGAAGCTTAACAGCTGCACGGAGTCTGATGCTTATCCCATGCCCAGAACAGATGAGACCCTGGAGCGACTGGGGGGAGCCAAGTATTTGACCACAATAGACCTAACAAAGGGCTATTGGCAGGTACCTCTGACCCCTGCGGCCAGGGAAAGATCGGCGTTTGTTACTCCATTTGGTTTATATGAATTTAAGGTAATGCCATTCAGAATGAAGAATGCACCTGCAACCTTTCAACGGCTTGTAGATCTCATTCTGTCTGGGGTAGGTGAGTTTGCATTGGCTTATATGGATGATATAGCCATATATAGCCAGACCTGGGATGAGCACATCAAGAATGTGCGGGATGTGTTCCACAGGTTAAAGAAGGCAGGTCTGACAGTCAAGGCAGAGAATGTGCAGATAGGTATGGCAGAAGTATCCTACCTTGGGCACCGGGTGGGTAGTGGACACATCCGTCCGGAGCCTGCCAAGGTTGATGCCATCCTGGCCTGGCCTACTCCTACCACAAAGAAACAGGTCAGGGCATTTCTAGGGACTGCAGGGTACTACCGAAGGTTTGTTCCCGCTATAGCGATCTGGCTAAACCCCTGACAGACCCTAACAAGAAGGAAAGCCAGATACAGTGAAGTGGTCAGAAGGCTGTGAGGTTGCTTTTCAGGAGCTAAAGAAGGCCTTAAGCAGCCCAGCTGTATTGGCTAGCCCCAATTATAGTTTAAAGTTTATGGTCCTTGTGGATGCCTCAGATCATGGGCTGGGGCTGTGCTGAGCCAAGTTACTCAGCAGGGGAGGAGCACCCAGTTGTGTACCTCAGCCGAGGCTTTGCCCAGGAGGAGGCATCATCACAATTGAGAAGGAATGCTTGGGAATAGTGTGGGCCCTTCAGAAGCTGCAGCCTTACCTATATGGGAGAGAATTTACTGTGGTCACAGATCATAATCCCCTGATTTGGCTTCATGGGTCCAGTGGACAAAATGGTTAACTACTACGTTGGAGTTTGGTACTGCAGGCATACAACATGACCATACAGCATCGCAGTGGCAAACAAAATGCAAATGCGGATGGGCTATCTAGGCAGGGCTAATGGCCTGGCTGGATACTTTTGGGCACTTCCCAGTAATTGCATGAACGGCTGTGTCACTTGGGGTAGCCCAAGGGACACGCCTTCATTATCTGGGGGAGATGTGACAGAAATGGGAAGGAAAGAGTTAATGGTTTGGATTCTGTAGATGCCTTATTTTTTTAGCAGTGTGGAAAAAATACACTGAGGCTGAAATCCTCCAGCAGCAACCAGCTTGTGGAATTCCTAGCTGCTAGATAAGAGCTGGGTCATAAATCTCGAGTGGACATCTCCAGACACACACAGACCTTGCAGACACGGACACAGGGCAGTTTGAATGGATTGGATCATTCAAATATAAACTTAAGGTGAAAAGGGAATATAATTGGTCACCAATAGGTGTTCACTCTGATTGGGACAATTAAATACATACATGTTAGTTGGTTGGTGCATTTAAGGGGAGAATAGGAATGACCTAGTCTCCATAGACTATATAAGCTTCTGTAAGACAGAGAACTCTCTCTCTTGCCCTGGAAGCTGTGAGGAAACATAAGCTTGGAGCCTACCTGGTATGTCCGTGGAGCTGGCAGTTAGAACAGGGTCCAGTGTCTCTTGTAAGGACAGGGAAGGGTAAGTTTAGTGATAGTATATTTCAGTAATAGCCTTCTTCTTTTGCCATCTGTTGTTTAAAAACATTTGTTTACTTTTCCTGTATAAGTGTTATTCTCTTGTGTTGTAAATACATTTCCTGTAAATGCTCATTGCACTTTCTGTTAAGTAAAAGCTATTTATTTGCTCAACAGTTGTGACTCTGATGTCATTTTTCTAAGGTAAGATTTGGTTTTCCACTGGCTAAGGTAAACTCTGTGTAGCATCCGCCACCTGAAAGAGACACACTACCAGACTTTAACGTGCAATTGCGCTGTGATTTTTCAAGTTTGTACACTTGAAGAGGTGCGGAAAGAAAGTCCGGCTGGTGGCATAATACCTGAGGACACACACACACCTCTCAAAAGCTGTTTCAGCCCAGAGGAGAGGTGGGTTGTCACAGAGGTGCATCTGCCTCCTGCTGAATATCGTAGAATGGCGCATTTTTAGACTTGCGCTGGTGCATCCCCATTGTGCATGGCACAACCCTTTTGAATATCTGGGCCATAGTGTACATGTGCATCTATGGTGGTAATCTATAGCATAACTGCACAAACCATGCTTGTGCATAGTAACAGCTGGGAGCATTATTAGAAAAAGGATTTCCACCAGAGGGCTTCTGCCTGCTAGTGTCTCTGCCTCCTAATGTAGACACTTGCTTGTCAGTATAGCAATTTGTTTTGTGTGGGTGGAACAGGTTCATCTTCCGATCCTTTTTCCAGTGTAAAAAAACTGTAACAGAGTATTGGGCCCATCCTTTTTAGGTAAATGACTGTTTATATTAAATTTATTGTCAAGAATTTAACTTTGTAGTGTTCATAGTTACTATCTGTGTGTGGATACCTTATTTCAGGCCTAACCTTTTTAGGTGAATGACTGCTCATAGTTCATGTATTGTCAAGAATGTAACTTCAGCTTTTTCATGATTACTAGGTATGTAGGAATACCTTATTTTGAATATTCGTCGAGTATTTGCATTTATGGAGCTCAGTTATTCATTATTCCTGCTGTTTCACTATTCATTATTTGGTTGTAGGAACAGTGTGTGGGACTTCAGGATCTCTTGAGACAGTTTGTCCAATGAGGGGCCATTTGGAAGCTCACTGAAGGCAACCTATGTGCCCCAACATTCACAGAAGCTACAAGCTAGAGAGGCAGGTGTCTGAGCTGTTGTGAAAGAGAGATCTACTTCCATACACTTGTTAAAATTAGCCAAAAAATAAATCTTGACAGTTTTTGCTCCTTTTCTAAATCCCAAGCTAGACATGGTATTTTTTCACATTTTTGTGTGAAACTTTACAGTTCTCAAGAGAACAGCTAGAATTTTTTGTCCTAAAAGTGAAAAAAAAAGTAGTTCTACTAGACCTCTTTTTTGCTGCAAGCAGTCAGTCACAGGTTCAAATCCTCCCTATTTTGGAAAAATGATAAAGATCTCATTAGGTGTAATGGCATAAACAGGCTGCTCACTCAGTAGTAGCTGTAATTTGCACGAATCCAAACAATACATAGCAGTTCCATTAGCAAGTTGTTAAATTGTTTCTATTACAGCCACACATATTGACCCCAATATTTCACCAACAGGGCTTATAAAATAGGCAATGACATCCTAGCAAACTGATTGACTGAGAGCATCACCTGACTGTCTGCCCAGTTATTAGAGCATGCCTGGAGAGTTCAGAACTGAATGTTTACAATTCACAAATCAATTTAGGGTCTATTTTTAAAAGAGGAATAACACCCTTGAGGTGTCCGGGTGTGCTGAGATACGAACTTCTCAGGTGGTCGAAAGCACTTGCTTTATGCCTTGTGCCTCACAACACACTGGTGGTGTCCATATATAGGGGATATGCGATGGGCTTCAGTGGGATGCATGATTTATTTGAATGAGCAGTGTGTGACCTCGGTTGACCTCATGAGTGTCGGAGCCACGAGTGAGGTACTGAGGTCAAATATTGCTCATTCAAATAAATCATGTATTCTACTGAAGCTCATCACATGTGTGATTTATGCTATAGGCCCTTAATTTATTTTTGTGTGGTTTTTTTTTTCTTTTTATTTCTTTTTTGTTTAGTGTTTTTTTTTTTTTTTTAATAAAATAGGATTATTTTCCGGTGTCTTCTGCATGTGCACTGTTTATAAACATCCTAAGTGTTGATTGGCTGTAAATTTGTAGTGGGTGGGACGAATAGTTTGAAAAGGATGGCGGGTCTGTTTGTCGCTTAGTGAGAGTCACAGAGAGCCATTGTGCCCATGTTTTTGTGTGGCTGTATTTATTTATTTATAGAATTTTGTATTTATTTAGTTGTAATGAGATGATTTATCTGGTTGAGCCTTCCTTCAGTGATTTGGGAGAGGCAACGCAAGCTTATCGGGAGACCGGAGGAGCAACTGTGAGGAAAAAAGTACCTCCCACCAGCTGCCAGCAGCAGCACATTGCAGGCACTGGAGAGCTGAAGAGGCCTCCCTGGATCCCCCCACTCATAGTACCTGCCACCAGCTGCCAGTAGTAGCACATCGTGGGCACCGGAGAGCCGAAGAGGCCTCCCCGGATCTCCCCACTCGCAGTACCTTCCACCAGCTGCCTGCAGCAGCACATTGTGAGCACCGGAGAGCCAAAGAGGCCTCCCTGGATCTCCCCACTCGCAGTACCTTCCACCAGCTGCCTACAGCAGCACATCGCGGCACCGGAGAGCTGAAGAGGCCTCCCTGGATTCCCCCACTCACAGTACATTCCACCAGCTGACTGCAGCGGCACATCGCTGGCACTGGAGAGCTGAAGAGGTAATCTACTGTCCTCCCTCTTGCACTGTTTCTTGGGGGTGTTGTACTTAGGCTGTTAGAACATTTTATGCCCTCTGAAGTGGGCTGATTGACTCCATGGACTACATTCCTGCGGTCTAGGCACCAGGAGGTTACCGCTTCGGAAAGGGAGCTTTGAGAGGCATTCTGCACTGATTTTATTATCCGATTGTCCCTCTCTCCAGACCTGTACATGCAGCTAGCGTTCTTTTCTAGTAGGGAGCTTTATTTAGGCATTTTGCACTACATGTGTGACCAGAATGTTACCTAAGCCTGTGCATACAGCTAGCGTTAATGTGAAGGTGGGATAGCTCTGATATACAGTCTGTGAATGTGTTTTCAGTACCTGAATGTAGTCGTGAGTATTGGGGAATCTCCATCTTGGTGTCCTCTCCCGATAGCTCGCGCATATGCAGTAATGTCAAAGGCATCCCGCTACATACTGACTAAGTCCTTTGTTCCCTGTCTCCATATTGGGCCTCCCTGGATCCCCCCCACTCGCAGTACCTTCCCTCAGCAGCACATTGCGGGCACCGGAAAGCCAATGCCAATCTACTGTCCTCACCCTTGCACTGTTTGTTGGGGGTGTTAGCCTGTCGAAGTTTCGCATCAACTGCCCCACCCACCCTCGACCCTTAATTTAAGCACCTCCCTGGTCACATGATTTCCTGTTCGTACAGTTACTAAGTCCCAAGTTTCCCATTTGCAGACTATATAATCTAGCCACTAGAGGGCTTCAGTCCTCCAGGTGTCCTGTCCTACTAGATCTCCCATCCACTCTATTACTGCTGCCTCTCTTACCCACCTATCCACTCCACTACCCCTCTGCTCCTTTTTACCCTCTACCTTCACCCACACTTTTGCTCCTTTCAGATCTCTCCCCTCCTCCCCCCTGCTAACCAGACCTACTACCCCTGTAGTGTCATTCCCATAGCCACCTCTAGGAGTTGCTACTGTTCCCCTATTTTTAACCACTTCTGCCCACTGCAGGATTGCCCTTTGCTCCTAGCTATAGGGCTTCACTAGGGTCCCAAGTCTGTGTCCCCACCCCCCGGGATTCAAACCCTGTACCCTCTGCACCGAAGTCTAGGACCCTACCATTAAGCCATGCTGACTGCCACAATTATGACTGTTACTATGCCCCCCTTATTCTTACACCAAGCACCCACCTCACTAGTGCTCCCCCCTGGTCTCCCCCTTGCTTGCTGTCCTAGGCTCCTCCTGATTGCATTATTCCTGCTTCTAGGTCCCAGAAGTCCACCACTTGAGGACCTCTCCCATGCTTACTCCACCCTCTCACACAATCCTTGATGCCACCAACTCTTCCAAGACTGACTACACACACTCTCCACTCCCTCCCATACATCTCCCTATGATCTCCTATCTACACCTACCACCATGCCGGGTCGTACTCCTATCCCATCCCTTACTCATTACCCTGGCCATTCCTTGCTCTACCTATACAAGAACTAAGTTACAGCACGTCAAGACACTCAGGCAGTGATCATTTGCCCTGCTCAGAGTCATTGCTTTTCTCCTTCTGATCTCCGGGAATGTCCATCCTAATCCAGGCCCCACCTCACCCAGAACTAGCTTCTCACAACATGGGCTTAGAATAGCAGCAATGAATATCTGCAGCCTCCCCAAGAAAACCGCTAGCCTCCACTGCTGTCTACTGCAACATCAACCAGATGTTCTGGCCCTTACAGATACCTGGCTCTCCAAAAAAATACCCGACTTGACAGTCACTTTTCCAGGCTCCACTCTCCACCGAACCGATAAAGTAGGTAAGCATGGAGGGGGGGTGTGCGGTGTACATCCGCGACTCCATCATTTGTGATGTGCTTCTTATACCCTCACTTGACCACAATGCCCAAGCCCTAACCCTAAAACTCACCCCAGACCCCTCCAGGGCCCCTCTAACTTTGACTGTGGCAAATTTCCCACCGAGAAACCAAGCTCAGGCAATTCAGTCCATTGCTAACTTCATTGCCAGCTTCCCACCCAATACTGAGCACGCTGTTGTAGGTGATTTGAATGTGAACTTGCTTGCCAGGACTACCTCACCTGTCAAAGACACTTTCACTGCTCTTGACCTTACCCAGCTGGCAAATCAACCCACAAGGGTGAACTCCACTAATGGCTCTAGCACCCTGCTCGACCTCCTACTTACAAACCGTCCCAACAAAATCTCTAATCTTTTGGTCCTCCCTGACTCACTAAGTGATCACTCCCCCATTATATTCTCATGGTCATGCTTTCAGCAGAAACCCAAAATGTACAAAATATCCTTGCGCCGCCTCAGACCTGTTGGCCTTGCCAAACTTAGGAATTACCTAACCAGCTGGGACTGGTCCCTGATCTCTCAGGCACCAACCATAGAAGAAGCCCTTGACTACTTTATCCATTCTTTTAATAAGGCTTGTGATATCTACGCCTCTTTCTGTAATGTACTGACCAAGAAGTGCAATGCTGCCTGGGTCTCCACTGAACTGCTCCATCAGCTCAGGTGCAGAGATGACCTCTGGAGGAAAGCAGTTTACTCCAGATCACAAGCTGATAGACAGGCCTATCAGGCAGCCCGCAAAAAATGTACCTGGGCTATAAAACAGGCAAAATCTTAATACTACAAAACAACCATAGCCTCCTCCTGGGGGCACTCATGGCTGTTTTGGGACAACATCAAGGAAGTGAATGGCAAAACCCAGCCTCCCCCCATCCCTGCTTACCATAAACAATGCCCCTACCACTGATCTGCAGGCCATAGCTGACTGCCTCAATGCATCTTTCTCTGACCTCAGTGCTGTGCTCCCTCCCAACTTTTTCGATCCTATTCTGGCAAATCAATCTCCTAACATATAGTACCCCCCCTTCCACTTCAAAGTAGTGACCATGAATGAGGCAAGGCCATTCCTCACCAATGCCCTCAGGGGCTCTTGCTACTGTAAGGACTCCTTTGATATGAGGGTTCTTGGGCCAGTACTTGATTCTGTCCTCTCCCCATTGACTGACCTTCTAAACCACTCCCTGTGCCTGGGTCAGTTCCCCTCAGCATGGAAGACGGCAACCAACACCCCCATGCTAAAGAGTGGTGATAGTACTCTCCCCAGTAACTATCGGCCCATCTCCATCCCCCCCCAAAGCCCTTGTAAAGATTATAGCCACCCAACTTACTGATAATCTTCTCACCTACAATCTACTGTGTAGGAAACAGCATGAATTCAGGACAGGCCACAGCACCACTATGGCCCTGACTGAGTTCTTCAATTATATCCATTCTGCCCTGGATAAGAAACACATTGTGGGAGCCATCTTCATCGATCTGTCAAAGGCCTTAGACACTGTGTCCCATCCTCTACTTATAAGCATGCTTCAACACCTTGGCCTATCCAGTGGACTTCTTGTCTGGTTCACTGGCTACCTCACAACCCGGTCACAATGCTTCAAAATACAAACCACCCAGTTCTCCTCCTTGCCAGTCGACTCTGGGGTACCACAGGGCTCAATTCTTGGCCCATTGCTGTTCAGCATCTACCTGAACACCCTGCCCAAGTCTTAGAAACATAGAAACATAGACTTTGATGGCAGATAAGGACCGCTTGGCCTATCTAGTCTGCCCATTTTCCTACCTACAGGATAGGCCGCAGATCCTAGTTAACCAACAGCCCATTTCTTCCTACTCCCCACAAGAATTGCCTTATGTCTGTCCCATGCATTCTTGAATTCTCTCACAGTTTTAGACCACACAACCTCCTCAGGAGGCTGTTCCATGCATCCACTACCCTCTCTGTGAAATAATACTTCCTCACATTGCCCCTAGACCGCCCCCTTCTATCTTTAAAATGTGTCCCTTGTTCTTGCCACGTCTTTTTCTGAAGATGCTACCCTCTTGAACTTTGTTGATTCCACTGAGGTACTTAAAGTTTCTATCATGTCCCCCCTCTCCCTTCTTTTCTCAAGGGTACACATATTAAGCTCCTTTAGTCTCTCCTCATACGGCTTCTCTTGCAGACCCTGCACCATTTTAGTTGCCGTCCTCTGGACTGCCTCTATCCTGTCTATGTCCTTGCGGAGATGGGGTCTCCAGAACTGGACACAGTACTCCAGATGGGGTCTCACCAACTGTCTGTACAGAGGGATAACAACTTCCTGTTTTCTGCTGCTGATGCCTCTCCCTATGCATCCCAGTATACCCCAAGCCCTCCCTACTGCCTTCTCACATTGCTTGCTAACCTTAAGGTCATCTGATATGATTACCCCAGGTCCCTTTCCTTTTTTGTTGTTGTTACTACCTCCCCCCCCATTGTGTATACTTCCCCTGGGTTCTTGTTTCCCAGGTGCATTATTTTGCACTTCTTTGCATTGAATCCTAGCTGCCATACTTCTGACCATTCCTCCAACTTTGCCAAGTCCCTTCTCATCCTTTCCACGCTTTCTCGTGTATCAACCCTGTTGCAGATCTTTGTGTCATCTGCAAAGAGGCATACTTTTCCTTCCATCCCTCTACAATGTCACTTATGAAGACATTAAAAAGGACTGGACCCAATACTGAACCCTGCGGTACCCCACTAGTAACCCCTCATTCTTCAGAGTGGACTCCATTTACAATTACCTTCTGTGTCCTGTTGTCCAGCCAATGTTTTACCCAGGCTACAACCCTGGGACCCACTCCCAGGCTGGTTAATTTGACTATTAATCTTTTGTGTGGGACTGTGTCAAATGCCTTGCTAAAGTCTAGGTAGGCCATGTCCACAGCCCCTCCCTGGTCTTGCACCGGTAATCTGTTGCTGTATGCAGATGACACAGTTTTCTTTGCCTAACATCAAGATCTGTGTTCACTTAAATCATCCCTCCCACATGCATATAACCAAATTGAGAACTGGTTCACAGACCAAAAGACTCATAGTTAATGTGAAAAAACCCAAAGCCATGCTCTTTGCCCACCATCAGAATAAGGCCAAAAATATGCAACTTTCTATCCTCTTCCACTCTCTCCTGCCCCTAGAGCAGGTACACACATACAGATACCTAGGCGTAACTTTTGACTCCCACCTCTCCTTCCACTTACACATAAACAACCTGTCATCAGACATCAATGCCCGCATAGGGCTTCTGTACAGGCACAGAACCTGCTTACCCCCTGAAGCCCTTAACCTGGCTGTCACCGCATCAGTCCTCTCTCTTGTAGACTACGGGCTATTCATCTACTCAGCCCCGATCATACAGCAGTAAACAAAGTCCATCTGGCCATAAATAAAGCATGTAGACTCCTGTCTGGTGCAGATAAGTGTATCCACACCTGCACCCTGTACTCCCTTACAAACCTTCTAGACCTGGATGAGAGAATACGTTACCAAATCTGTCTCCTTACAAAGAAAATTCACCTGGGGCTCTCCTCACTGGAGGTATCTGCTGCACTCCAATGTGCCCACATCATTGCAAATACTCGCTCCATCAGCAAACAGGTATGGTTGATCCCCAGGGTCATGACCTCACTAACTCAAAGGTCCTTCTCCTTCAGAGCACCAACTTGGTACAATGAACTCCCCTCTGATATATCCTCCATCTCCAAGCTAGGTCCTTTCAAAATAGCACTCAAAGAATATATACTTGCCTCTTGACAATGCAGATGTACCCTCTGATTAGGCCCTACCTTAAGGCCACATCACTGTCAATCCTCCGGACAATGCCTTTGTTGGGCATCTTGTATTCACTTGCTTAACTGCACTAGTCTTCCACTCCACTATAGGGCAGTCAAATACAGCTAGTGCCTCAACACTTGAAATTAACAGATTGATAGCTGATAATGACAACTACCAAACTTTGCCTTACTATTCAAACTGCTGCTTTGAAACTTGGCTATATGTACCCATAATCGTGTACAACTGCTGTAACCTTAATTCGTATGTGTAACCTTATTGTAATTCCCTTTTACTGTTTCTATGTATTCTGTAAACTCTGTTTTCTTTTTCTGACGCAGAGCGTTTGTAAATGAGTCACTGACTCAAACGTTGTAATCCTAAAGCTTCATAAATAAATAAATAAATAAATAAAGCAGAGGAGTGACAGAGCCAAAAGCATTTACTTTTTGAGAGGTCAGTGGCTGTCTGTAGGTTCTAATAGTAGTTTTGTCAGTGTTATTTAAAAGTGACAATATTTTTATATACTGCATTTTACTGTGTGCAGGAGTAGTATGTAATCATCATCTTGGTGTCAGGGATCTGGTGAATGTGAGTGCCTTACAGCAGGACAAGGGTAAGGCTGGTGCCGGAGTAATTGCAGTTCTGGAATGACTGAGCAGCTGAGCTTCAGAGAATCACCATTTGTTTTTAAATTACTGTTTTGAAGATAAGAAATATAATGCTGGAATGGGGAGTGTTTTTCCCTCTGGTTTGTGTGCGGGGTTGGGTGGGGGTGTGCTGGTGCTAATGCTTTAAATACAACAGTGAAGGTGGTGAGGTATAGGATTGGCTGCAACGAAGGAAGGGGAAAAATATTTCTATTTTAAAAGGGGAAAAAACTTCCTGAATTAAGTGTACTGGTTTGTAGGGATGGATTTTTTAAGCTAGCAATATGTGAATAGCTGGAGAGGTAGTTGCTGAGGGGATGAGAGTGTGTGTGTGTGTGTGTGTGTGTGTGTGTGTGTGTGTGTGTGTGTGTGGGTAACAAAGAAAATAAAAGTAATTATAAGTAGTGCCGGCAGGAGGGGGTGATGATTAACGGCAGGGTGTTGGATAAATATTAGAACCACTGTTTATCCAACAGCAGTGAGAATAAATGGATTTATTCCACTGGTCCATGCCTATTGCATAAATCAGAATATGAAAGGATGCCTCCTCAGATGTTATTCCTTACTTGTTTCGGTGGGTGTTTTTACTGCTGTCACCATTTTGCTATCCCTTTCTCAAACAAATAGAAAAGGCTGTCTACTTTTATTGCTCTTTTTACATTACTTCATTTCATTTTCAAGGAGGACCCAAGAGCACAGAACATTTTTTATAAAGGGCCATGTTTGTCTCCTTGCAGACATCCCCAACCCTATAGCAGAAAAACATGGAGCTGTCAGAAAGTTTTGATTGTGTGGCTGCTGTGACTTTTTAAGTTCAGGAACAGAGCTGATGGGCCACATCTTGGTGATGGGTCTGACAGAAAAAAACTCCTTGCTGTTTCAATGATAGCTCACAGTGCCTGAAGAGGGTATATCTCATTCCCTGTCTGATTATAGAGCAGGGTATATCCCTATTTGATTTGAGGGTACATCCCCTATCTGACTACAATATATATATATATATATATATCTCTGGTAGACAGCATGGCGGGGGAAATAATAAACCGAAAAAAAAATGTAGGTTTCTTAAAATAAAGAGAAAGAGCCAGCCCCATGATGCTTGTGGTAGGTTGAGTGGATCAGAGAGGGCAGGCAGACCACAATATATATTTCAAGCTCCTTTTTTCTTAGTGCATCTTTATTGTAAAACAAAAAACAAAAACAACAAAAACTTTTAACTGGATATTTTGACAGAATGTCTGAGTGGACTGTGTACAAGGATTTGGTTCAGTTTTGTAGACATCTTGTAATATTCTGGTGGGGGACACAGACAGACTCAGATACAACACACATCTACTCATGTGGTCATTATCTGATGGGTGCCCAGTGGAGGCAATTACTTATTTCTGTCCTCTGTTTCTATCTTTATTTATACTTGAGTTACTGGTCACATACTGCTGGACCCAGACAAAAGAATGCCCACTGAGCATGACAGGAACTATACATACTGACAGTAGATAGGACTAAAAATATCTATATGCAGGGACTGCAGCCCTAATAGCATTCCCTGTACTTCCTCCTACCATATATATACCTATGTGTATATACTACACTCCTTCCCCTTAGACAAAAACGAGTCTAAAATACTTCAAAAGTAACATTTTCTAACTTCTGGGCCAAGGTAGACTTTCCAGTACCTAGAAACAAGTTTGTGGGATTATTCTAAAGGAAAGGGAAAGGGGAAATTGTTTAGCCAGGAAAGACACATTAAGCAAACACTTTTTTCTGGGGGTGACCTGGGAGCATGACAACGTTAACTGACTTGTTCAGGGTCACATAGTATGCAGGTGGGGGCTGTGGGATTCAAACCCAGATTTCCAGGTTTATAGTTCAGAGTCCTAAACCACTGTGCTATACTGCCTCCTTTATGTCCCTCTGGTAGAATTTGTCACTAACTAAGTAGCAGTACAAGTAAAAGTCCAGTTGCAAAGAGGCACAGGTTCAGTACATGACCTTAAGGTCAAGTCTTTGTAGTGGTCTTTGGAGCCTCATGGGATATCTATGTGCTAGAACAACTGCTGCTGGTGAAAAAGGCATTCCAGCATTATTTGGCACTTGCCCTGGTGGAGCTTCATCGGCAGGAGCAAAGTCTTCTGTGTCACTGTCCTCATCTGGCTTGACAACTTCTGCTGCATGCACTGGAACCTTGGAATGTAGCAGTTAATCCACATATATGTGAACAAGTTGATGTCCCACATGAACTGCATAAGTGAAAACTCCATGAGGTACCATCACCATCCCCTGAATCCAAGAAACCTTGCATTGTCTTCAGTCTCGAACCATCACCCTCTCCCCAGGGTGGAAAAACCATACTGGCTTGGGTAATTTATCATGACCCTTTGTCTGTTGCAGTTGATGTTTTGCAACATAATCAAACAAATCCAGTTAGAGAAATACCAAATGGGTACAAGTTTGACATGTTAGGAACAGTTCAGCAGGTGTTCACTCTGTGGCTATGTGAGGTGTGTTTCTGTAAGTGAATAGGAAACCAGCTAGCCTTTGAGATGCAGGTATTGATGCTGAGTCTTGTTTAGTCCAAGTTTTTTTGAATGTCTGTACAGTTCGCTTGGTTGCACCAGAGGATGCTGGATGTAAGGTGGAGTCAAAATATGTTGGACCCGGTTCTATGTGATAACAGCTATTGCACAAAGGCGATCGCCATTACGGTGAATGTACATCAGTGAAAATCAATTTTGCCGACATACACTCTGGCACATGGCAAAAGGGCACTGGGGACTTACATTTTTAATGTTTATGCAGGGGGGGCTTTGCCCCACTGCACCCCCCTACTAAAGGATTCTCAATTCCAGGAGGGTGCATGTTGGGGGTGGTGCAAATAAAAAATAAATAAATTGGGCTGGGTGCAACAAAATGTATGCATGCTTTGTTGCAAACCCGGCACCCTCGCAGCTGAAGCTTGCGACCCACCCACCATGTTGTGGGGCAGCTTGGCAACCCGTCACCATAATACAACGCACAAACCCTCCCTCCCCTTCTGCCTTGCTTGCTCCTCTCCTGCTCTACAGTGTATATATAGCGGCCGGATGTCGCTATACCTGCAGTCACCCAGCCCATCCAGTAGCCCTCTGATAAGATGCTGCTATTCAGTCACCATTTTTGGTGTGCGCTCAATAGCGAATGCCCTTATAAATGGATACTGTCAGACTCTATTATGCTTTAAGAACAGTTTAAAGTCATTTTATTTATTTATCGAGTTATTTATTTATTTGTTTACTGATGCATTTGTTTATTTACTGTATTAGTCATTCATCCATTCATTCATTTAGTGATTTCAAAATTTTCACCAGGAAAGACATACTGAGCTGCAACAACTTGTTTCCAGATATGTACTGGGATTAGATAATGTGGAAAATCAAATACAGCAACAATATATGAAGGAGCATAATTACAAACTGAAGACAAATCAGAATAACATATGTACATGAAAGGTAATAGTAAACATGCAATATATACAAAATAATGCATGGGGTGGTGTGTTTAATGAGATTTTACTCACACACCGAGGTGTTGAATGCTACATAAGCCCCAAGAGTGAAGCTCAAGGGGTTTATTTAAACATCCAACACTGAGGGGTGTGCTCAAATCTCGAGTTCATCACCACTCCATGGCACATTCCACATTAATGCTGGGGAGCATTTTCTCACTGCAGCAATTGTATAAAATAAAACAGCTGCTGTCCAGTGTGGATGAAGCGCAGTCCGCAGTCTGCGGCCGAGCAGCTTCAAAAACCTTTTTTCTTTTCTTTTTTTATTAAGATAGCCAAGTGATTGTGCAATCTAGCAAAGTGAACAGCTGAGAGGCAAGTTTCTTTTTTCATTAACTTACCACTGAGTAATACTGGTGGACCCGATGTCTGGTCGACAGTGGCAAAGTGTCCAGTGCCCTGTAAGTGCAGAGGACAAAGCAGGGTAGCCTGTGATAAAGGCACTGGGGAAGGGTGCCTACAATAATGGTGACCCCTTGTAATGAAGGAAACAAATTACCAGGACAGAACTAGTGGGGGGGGGGGTGGAAGTGAGTCAAGGACAGTTGCAAGTAGAAGAAAAGTCATGAAGGCAAGACTTTTAAAAGAAGGCTGAAGAGGCAGAATGAATAGCCAAGGGAAGGGAAGATCAAAGTTTAGGAAACTTGTATGAGAAAGCAGACTAACCAACAGAAGACTTTCTAGAGGGAACAGTGAGGGAATGGGAAACACTATTGTATAGACGGTAGAAGAGAAACTGGTATGAGAAGGCAGACTGACCAACAGAAGATTTTCTAGAATAGTGAGGGAATGGGATGCATTATTGTGCTGAGGGTAGGAGGAAACTAAGGGAGAGGATAAGAGGGAGGTAAGTTAGGAGGGAAGGGAACCAAACCATAATTCAGATATAAAGGAGACACAATGGCAAAGGCACCTGGAATCAAAAGAGGGTAGAGAAAGGGCAGAGTAGAGTGAGCAATGATGGCTACAAAGGGAACAATCTAAGCAAAATGACAAAAAGAGTGAAAAAGGGGGTCCAGTCTGGCAAGGGAGGATTTGGAAGCTCCGCTATAGACTATGTCACCATAATCAAAAATCGGGAGAATCATCTTTAAAACAGTTTCATGGCAGACTGGAAGTGGATTACTCGCTTTGTTCCTGTACACAGCACCAAGCTAGGGGTGAAGCTTCTGGTGTTTGGCATCAATGTGAACTGAGAAATCAAGATGATGGTCAAGCCAAATCCCAAGGTACTTAAACAAGGATACATCCTCAATAACATCACTTTCAAAGATGTGAAATGGAGGTAGAGGGGTGCATCTTGAAAGTCTCTGATGGGTGCCAAATGTCATGGAGACTGTTTTTTTTTTTGGCATGAAGGGATAATTGGTTAGGCTGGAACCAGTGCTGAATATTCTCAAAATCCAATTGAAGCTTGAAGTAAGATCATGGGAAGAGGACCCAGAAGCAAACATAACTGTACCATCAGTGTTCATATGAATAGATACAGGAACAGAAAGAGGGGAGGTCATTTAAGAAAGTGGAAAAAAAGAACAGGACCCAGGACAGACCCTTGTGGGACACCTGAGCAGATAGGGAGAGAGGAAGAAATGGAGCTACCTATCCTAACAGCCTGAGACCTACCTCCAAGGTAAGAGTGAAACCAGCTGACTGCAGAGTCAGAAAGACCAGCTGCTTGAAGCTTATCCTGCAGGAGGGGATGTGCCACTGTGTCAAAAGCTTTAGCAAGATCAACAAAGATGGCAGATGTGATCAGGCCCTGATCCATACCAGTGAGGATTGAGTCAGTGAATCATACAAGGAGTGTGGATGTAAAGTGGTATTTCCTAAGACCAGACTGAAAGGAAGTGAAGAAGGTAGAGCGTTGTGGTAGTACAAGGCATTTCCGCAACTGTACAACTTAGTCATGGGAAGAAAACTGGGGACCCATTGTCCAAATCTAACTCCTGTGGTAGTCCATATGAGGCAAAAAAGTTGTCTCAGAAGGTTTACAGCCTTTTCAGTGGTTGTGAGTGGTGTGGGAAGCACTTCCATCTATTTGGAGTAAACATTGATTACTACTAAGAATGGTTGTTCGTCTACTTCGGCATAGTTGACATGAATTAGCTCAGCGGTGTGGTAGCCCAGGTCCGAGGATGCAACAGTATGGTTGCAAGTTGGCTGCAAACAACCCACATTGTGTGCAGTGGCTGACAACATGTTGTATATCTTGATCAAGTGCTGGCCATCAGAGGTACACCTGACAATGCCTTCATCCGAGAGATTCCAGCATGACTCTCATGTAAGTCAGAAAGTAACCTCTTGTGGAACTTTCTAGATATCCCAACTCAGGCTCCCCACAGAACACAGCCTTGCTGTCTGGATAACTGGTCCTTCTTGTCCAAGAAAGGTCAAAGAGTCTGGTCTCTCTTGAAGTTGTGCCAGCTATTTATGGTAAGATTTAAGACTTTAGAAAGGACAGGATCTCATCATGTTTCCTCTGTGACCTGCTGTGAAGCTGTTGGTAATTCCTCGAGATGTGAACATTGAAATACTGCCTGATCATCTTTCTTCTCTGTGGTATCTTTGTATGGCAGTTTTGATAATGCTTTCACATTGACAGGATCCTGAGAACATCTACATTCAATGTCATAGTCATAAGCCAACAAAATCCGGGGCCCATCTCTGCATCCTGAGTGCTGTGAAAGTTGGTATTGCAGTCTTTGACCCCAGAATTACCAGTAGAGGTTTGCAATCTGTTCGCAGAGTGAATTTTTCTCTGTACAAGTACTTATCAAAATTTTTGACACCAAAAATTATGCTCAAGGCTTCTTTCTTGATCCGAGTATAGTTTCTTTCACTTGGTAACATGGTCTTGGAAGCAAAAGCAACTGGGGTTCCTTCCCAGAGGGTAACACATGAAAGATGAGGATCCCCACTCCATATGGGGGACACATATCACACCAACTTCAGAGCTTTGGCTGGGTCATAGTGCGCTAGCCATTTGTTATTCAGAAGATGTTGCTTGCAAGCCTGGAATGTGTCCTCACACTGTGTTGACCAATTCCATTTAGCTTCTTTCTGTAGCAAGTCATGTATGGGTTGCAATGATGTGGATAAGTGAGCTAGAAAACATCCATAGTAGTTCAACAGTCTTAGTTAGGAATGACTTTAACTCTGTGACATTTGTTGGCGCTGGTGCATTGACTATGGCATCCACCTTGCTCTCTGTTGGGTGTAGGCTTTGGGCATCAATCCAGTAGTCTAGGTACTCAACAGAATTTTGCAGCAAGTGACATTTGGCTAGTTTTACTTTCAGCCCATACTACTGCAGTCTGGACAGGACTTGGTCAAGGATTGCCAGGTGCGCTTCTATTGTGGGTACTGTTACCAAGCTATCATCCATAAAGCAGACTACATGGTCCAGTCCATACAGTATTTGGTCCATTGTGTTCTGGAAAATTGCTGGTGCTGTGAAAACTTCATAGGCCATTCTGGAAAATTGATGGCGCTATGGGAACTACACAGGCCAAGTGATGATATTGAAGTCCCTTGTAGGTGTTGATGGTTTGATATGACTCTAATTCTGATTCCAGTTCCATTTGCTGGTATGCAAAAGATAAGTCCAACTTGCTAAAGAAATTTCCACCAGCTAATGTGACGAACATGTCCTCCACATTACGTAATGGGTATGGGTCTGGCTCTATACAGTGGTTCACTGTAACCTTGTAGTCATACTACAGCTTCTCTGCTTTGTCAGTACCACAATGATAGGGGCAGCCCACTTGCTCCTCTCTGCTAGTGACATAATGCATGGCTTTTGAGATGGGCAAGTTCCTTCTCTACAGCTTCTCCTAAGGTGTAAGGTACTGGTTGAGGCTTGTGGAAAACTGGAGTGACTCCCAGTTGCACTCAGATCTTCACCTTGAAATTTCAGATTGTGCTGTAGCTATCCTGGAAAACAGGACTATGTTTGTAGAATATGTTCCTCAGCCTTGGTCACAGTGTTGAGGCAGATGATTTTTTCCTAGTTCAACTTGATCTTTCTGAGCCAGTTTCTGCCCAGTAATAGAAGTCTTTTCATTTTCACTACCACAAGAGGCAAGGATCACATTCCTCCCTCATAAGTGATGAGCATCTGAATCTCCCCCCAGCACAGGGTGTGGTATCCAGAGTCAGATGAGAGCTGAATATGCAATGGTTGCAATGGATACTGCTGAAGGTTCTCTTTGTAGATGTGCTATGGCACAAGGCATACTGATGTTCCGGTGTCTAGCTACATTCTAATCAGTTTTCCTTCCAACTCAGTTTGGAGGCAAATTTCCTTTCCATTGGCTTGCACTGCGTAGAATGCGAATAGGTGCAACAACTCACATTCCATGTAGGGTGCAGGCACAGCATCTGTGACCTACTGTGCCTGAGCAGTCCATGCTGTACTCTTGCACACCTTCTGTATGTGACCCACTTTTTTCATAGCCGTGGCATTTCTCTTGTCAAAATCGGCATGTGCTTTGCTGGTGGTTACCTCCACATCTGTAACACAGTTGTATCAGCCTTGTGGATGTGCTCTGTAGTGCGGCTTCTGAAATGTTAGGATTTGCTGATAAATGGGTGGAGGACTACTTTATTGTGTGGAATGTCCCTTGGTTCCTTGTGTATGGGGGACCTTGTGAACCCCACTTCTTTATTATTCAGAAAGTCCTGCTAGTGCCCTTGAGCCTTTTTGGGTGAGCTCCATAGCAACTGCAGTGTCACAAGCTGACTTGAAGTTTAGATCTGCTTCTGGCAAAAGCCTTTTGCAATAGGCTGCCCCTCTCAGACCACAGACAGACTGATCCCAGAGAGACTCATCCAGGGACTGGCCAAATGCACAGGTGCATGGCAGGCACTTCAATGCAATGATTTAATCAGCAGTAAATTCCTCTTCTTGGTTCCAATGATGAAAAATGTAACATTCAGCAATGATAAGCAGCTGGGGTTTGAAATGCCCTGCAAGTGTCTCAGTGACTTGCTCATATGTCAGGGTCAGGATGTCATGCAGTGCAGTGAGATTCTGGAGAAGAGCATAAATCTGTGGTGGCAAAACTGCTTGGAAGACATCTACCCTGTTGTCATCTTTATCTTTGTTCACCTTCAGCCAGCTTTGAAAATGCTTCAAGTATAAATCAAACATTTCCTTCAATTCATCGAATTCCAGTAAATGTTCAGTTTGTGCCATGTTGGTAGGTATTCAGATAAGCTTACTGTGCTCAGGTGTGCTAATCTGTGCTGAATTGCACTGATTTGGCTGCAATTATGCAGTTCAGCCACTAGGTGCTGATGTTATGCTGCTTGGTGCTGGAGAGGTGCAGTTCCAGTCCTCCAGCCTAGATGGACCTGTTGTCACACACAATGCTGTAGGTGTGCAGGCTGGATGGAGGTGGTGCTTTATTTTCACCACTTCATGGTGTGTTGTGGCTAGTGGGAGATTTATGGCTCCCAAATGCTCCCAGATGCCTTGGATTCCTGGTGTTTTCTGCCTGTTACTGCCAGGTACAGAATTAAGCAATAATGCATGACAGGGTGTGGGTTGTGCTGGGATAACCTCATGCCTGGGGTGGTTGGGCACGAGGCCACAGGCAGAATGTGTCCAACACCCCAGAAGGGAGGTTGTTCCAGCACAACCCACACCCTGGATTACATTATTGCTATTATACAATGGCTCGTTGTTATACAAAATAAAATAAACAAATGTAAAAATATTTTTAGTAGATTTTTAGTGTGGCAATATATCTTTGTTTCTCAAGTGAAGATGCTAACAATGGAGGATCAAATCCAACAAATCAGTACAGTGAGGTTGTGCTCAGATAACCTCACTGGTGCATATGGCAGATAGCCAATGAGGTTCCAGGATTTTTTATTGCCATTGTATAATCACTATTAATATGAGATTTATTCTGTCACAGGCTTAGTGGGCACCTTGGTTAATACTGGTGTTGGGAATGGTTGTCTGGATTGCGATCTTGGGAAGTAGCAGTATGGAGGAAGGCAGGCAGACAAGCAGTGCTGCTAGTTTGTTTATGTAGTTTTAAAAACTTTTTTTAGCATAGTAGCACGATTGTGCTAGGATTGGGTTTTTCAGCAGTAAAAGGAGAGTCTTGTTCCACCAGTATCCATAGCTGGTCTCAGCCTTCAGACTGCAATCATAAGGTGTACAATGGTTAGCAACTGATAAGGGATAAGCAGCATGACGCTACAACGCAAGGTGGGGGTTTTATTTTTAAGGCAGAGAGTATGCAGCAGCTTACCCAACCACCCTGGCACCCAGGAGGTCATTTTTTCCCAGATCCTTGTTGCTACTGTAATATTCTGGTGGGGGAAACAGACAGACTCAGATGCAACAAATCTACTCAAGCAACTATTCTTACTGATGCTCAAGATACTGGTCACACACTGCTGGTCATAGACAAAAAAATGCCCATTGGGCATGACAGGAACTACACATAGCTACATTTATGAAGGGAGAGGGGAGATAGGATAGAGACTTTCAAGTTCCTTAAAGTAATTAACAAAGTAAACTGTGGGGAACTAATTAGCCTGCATACCAATTTGCGGTCATATGGACACGAATGTAAATTAACAGGAGGTAGGTTCAGGAGAGATGTGAGGAAGTATTACATTATGGAAAGGGTGATGGAACCTTGGAACAGTCTTTTGGCTGAAGCGGTGAGTGTCAGAGGATTCAAGCAGGGCTGGGAAATAATGAAGAGAATAGTGGTTACCGGGGTCAACAGGACCAAGGAGAAGAATAGAGAGAGAGGTTGGAGAGAGTTAGTACCCTGGAGGAACAGTAGGTTCTAGGGATTATTGGGAACGTAGGCAGACTGGATGTACCTCTTGTCTTTTTTCTGCCATCATTGTCTATGTTTCTATGTTTCTAAATGGGTCCTGTTTAGCTAGGCTCTGGTGTTTGTTTGTTTTTAAGTACAGAAGAAGTAAATATTACAAACTGTGGGGTCCAGGCACCACTAGGAAATAGTGACCACAATATAGTATCCTTCCTAATACAAAAGTATATTCCTATAAAAAATGAAAGTTGAGGAATTTACAATTTTAATACAGCTAACCAACAAAAAATATAGGAAGATATAGCTAAAATAAACTGGGAACAAGCATTGAATAACACAATGGCAGGTGAAATGTGGGACATTATAAAGAGGCAGTTTTACAGTTTGTGATAAAAATGTAAAGAGAATTAGAAAATATAATATAAAGGTGTTAATCCACAACGGGAAACAAAGAGCCTAAAAAAAACATTAAAAAAAGAGAAAACTTTATAACGAATATGAAAGGAACAAAATAGCACATAACTGTAAATAATATAAAAATGCACTAAAGCAATGCAAGAGTAAAATTCAGAAAATAAATAATACATCAAAAAAATCTAGCAAGTAATGCAACAAAGGATAATATGACAAAGTTTTATGTATACATAAATTCCTTACAGACCTCAAATAGTGGTACGTGCCCAATAATTTCAAATAATCATCAAACTGAAGACCCCAAGGCATTGGCAGACATTATTAATACATACTTTGGGTCTATATTTACACAAAGTGAGCCACATGTAGGGGATATACCTAAACAGACTAGTATGATGTAGCAGGCTACCATAGACAATATAAACAACAAAGTTCATGCCTTAAAATGTACATATTTATCAGGTCCATATAACTTATCTTCTAAAATGCTCAAGTTATTGGCACCACAAGTAGCAATTCCACTAAGACTTCTATGCAAGCGAGCACTATCAAAATATTAAATCCCAGAAGGCTGGCCATCAGCAATGACTGTCCCAATCCATAAAAAAGGAAGCAAATCAAATTAGGAAGATTACTGACCTGTAAGTCTGACCTCAGTCCCAGGAAAGATTATGAAATTGATTATAAAAGATATAATAAATCAACAAATAGAAGAAAGTGGCTGCAGAGACAGGCAGCATCATGGTTTCATTGCGGGGAGGTCCTGTATAACTAACCTACTATGTTTTCATGAGAAAATATCAGCCTCACTGGATGAGGCATTATCCTTGGATTGTGTTTTTCTGGATCTTGCAAAGGCATTTGATAAGGTACCACATAAAGCAATAATACAACAACTAATCAATACATGCGTACATCAGGAAATTATGGGCTGGATTTGAAACTGGCACAGTGGAAGAAGTCAAAAAGTTAGTATAAAGGGATGCCTCTCTAATCCAGTATGTGTGACCAGTGGGGTACCACAGGGCTTAGTTCTTGGACCCTTGTTATGTCAAATTTTTTTGTGTGTGTTATCTCTTTTTTCCCCCTCTGTGCTACCACTCTCGGCCACTCCTTCAGGCTGTGCCAAGGCACCTGTGATCCATCCTGTTCCCATGCCCCATCCCTCACATTTGCAGTCATCCCCAGAGTAACCCGGACGTAACCCTTCGCCAGGCGGGCCCTCCTCCTCTGAGGAGAGAGGCACCTCTTGCGGCAGGCAAGCGCGATACTTGGCCCTGGGGTACTGCTGAGGGATGGAGACTCCAGGGACATTGATGGCATTGGACCACCAGGAGGCCATCATCCGGTCGAGTGCAGAGCCAGTTTTCATTTTTCTAGTGATATTCCCCTCTTGGCACTTCTGTGTTACCCCCCGGTCTCCACCGGAGGTCACTGCAGAGTGACGCACTCCCTCAACCCACCCCAGGAGAGGAGAGCAGCCCACCAGAGGCTTGATCCATCTCCTCCCCTGCTGACCCCCTGCGCTCCAAGTCTGCTCCCGAACCCGGGTCACCGGCATGGGTCGAGGTAAAGCACCAGCGCCTCAACCCTCTACACCACCAGGCCGCCTATTTCAAATTTTAATTTCTGACATAGACAAACTTTTAACAAACTGGATAAATAAATATGCAGATGATACAAAAATAGCTAGAGTAGTAAAATCTCAGGAATATGTGGATGCACTACAAACAGAACTAAACAAAATAGCTAAATGGGTGAATACAAGGGGTATGAGCTTTAATGTAGAAAAATATTGTGTATTGCATTTAGGATGTCACAACAAAGAAATTATCTTAATGGATGACTACTTAGAAAAACAACAGAAGAAAAGGATTTAGGCATAACAATACCAGGAATTATCATATAATAACCACTGCTACAGGCAAATTAGTAAGGCTAAAAGGCTACTATGGATGATCAAAAGAAATTTTAGAAGTAGAGATAAGGGAGTGGTGATGCCATTGTACAGGGCATATGCGAGACCACTTCTGGATTACGGTAGCCAGGTATGAAGCACTATTACTAAGGGGACTAAAGATCAGCTGGAAAGAGGCCAAAGACTAGCAACCAAAATGATATATAACTTTAACAACTTGTCATATGAAGAACGGCTTCGGAGGTTAAACCTAATGTTACTGGAAACAAGAAGGATTGGAGGAGATATGCTATTATGTTATGACATCATGCAGAATAGTTATCTTGTTAATGAACTTGATCTTGAATTCAAAATGACACTTTGGGAACCAGAGGACACCCATTGCAATTGAGACCAAAAAGATTCTTCACAAATAAAAGAAAATCCTTTTACACACAGAGGGTGGTTAACCCTTGGAACAGTTCACCCTTGGAGATTATAATTAGTAAGGATAAAAAGCAGTTTAAAAGGAACCTGGATAACTACATACTAGCAACAAATAAATTGTGCTGTTACGGGTGAATGGTAGGAATCCTAATGGGCAAATCGCCTTCTTGATTCCTTAAACCTTAGTATGAACCTTAGTATTTTTCTGTACTTTAAATGTTTGTAAAATTTAACAGAAAAAAAAAGAAAATGGTAGCCATAGGAAAAATTATTTTTCCTCATGAAAAAGGATTGGCCCCATATAAAAAAGGATCCTTTCTTTGTATGGCCAAATTATTTTTTTTTTCATTCCAAACCTCTAATCCTGAAGTGCCTGCTGTGCATGCTGAGAACCAAAATTTCTAATTCTTGTAACTCTGGAATGGATTTTTTTACTACACCATCGAAAGGCACTACTGTGGTCCTGGCTCTTTCTTCCCTGAAAACGTCAGACTAAAATTCCAAACTGTCTGGACGCTATGGACCAACAAAAAAAAAACAGCAACCCCCACACCAATTTTTACATATTTTGCACTGTCTGGATCTTGGAATTCTCACCTCTGGTCGGAATGTAACTTGGCGTATCAACTAGCTAGTGACATGGAGGGCTGAGGCATTGCTCCTTACATCCTGCCACACCGGCACCCCTTGTTCAGCGGTGAGTGCAGGTTGCTGGGGATTGGCCAGGGATGGAGAGGATTGAGCATCTGGAGTACAACTCTCCTGTCCCAGAAAGGGTGGCTTGGTAGTCCTGCTGAAGGACTGCCCAAGTGGAGGCCTGAGGGTAGAACAGGTCAGGTATGCCAATGTAGAGAGGGTGCTGCAGGACTCTGCAGCATGCATATGTCTCCACGGACACGCGCTGACATTGATGCCCCAAAAACAGGGGGAACAGGAGAAAATTAGAAGAAAAAAACCATTGGTCACAGGATGATGACTAACTCCCCCGCCCCCACAGGCTCCTTACAGGTGGCCGGGCAAAACCACAGTCCTGTGATAGAGGACGATGGTGAAGGTTAAGCCACAGAGGAGTCAGGTGATGGGGCTGGGGGGACAGTCAAATGGGGGCTGCTACGGAGAAACTGGGAGATAAATAGAATACAGAAAAAAGAAACTTGGCATATCAAGAGACCTTGGGTTCCGACAGAGCATGCAAAATTTCATGAATGGTTGTGAAGTTTTCAAAGTGTAAAAATTGGGATTTAACATTAAACAGCCTACCAACCCTAATTATAGTGGCATGACCATGCCACTATAATTTACAGGGAAAGAAGACCATCAATCCATCAAGTTTTTCCCTCCCGCCAACTCAATGAGAATATGCTGTCACTCCATTTGCTTCAGTTCTTCCAATATGAATTTGTCTTACATTATGTAATTCTTTATATTCTTTCTGATGTTGGTCTATCTTTCCTCAATGTAAAGCGCTGTGTGATGCATTTATATGAATGGTGCTATATGAAAAACTTGTATTGTACGAGGATTAGCTAGTAAAAGTTGTTAATGTTACCTTTAGGAATACAGTAGGAATACTGCCCACCAGTGCAGCAGTACCACTCCCACTTGTGGCACCCACAACCTAGGTTCAGGAGAGAACTCAGGGTGTCAGAGGGTTGGCCAGGTGGAAGAGAACTGAGCATCCCAAGGTTTGCTCTCCATCTTTGGGGGGAGGGTTTGCAGACCCCGTGAACACCTGACCCCAAGCAGCAGCTGGGAGAAAGGCAGTTTAGGACCACTTAAGAGCAAGGGGGCGTGGCCAACATTGACATACACTGTACGGTAGCATCTGATGTGTATCATGATGTCACTGAATGCCTCTCCCCCTCAGGAGAAAATGGGGGGAATGATAGTGGCAGAATGACTCCAGATTCCACCAGGCCCGCATCCAGTTACTAGCCAGACATACCAGTAGAACTGAACCCAGCTGAATGGTGTGGGTTGGAGAGCCCTTCTGACCCCACTGGGGAGAGGGTAAACCCTGGGGGAAGACAGCTACAGTAGTGGTAAGCCCCAGTGAACATTTGGATGATGGAGCTGGAATGTTTGAGGGATGGGGCCAGCTAGAGGGGAGAAAAAAAGAATAATGAAAAAAGGAACACAGTAGCAGAACCACATATACTGAGGTAAGTTCAACCCTAATTCTAGCATTCTTTGCCTTTTAAGGAATCATAGGTAAATCTCTAATGTTAGCTTAACATAAGTCTAGTGATCAAAACTGTTAAAAAACTAAAGTTCCCAAGATACAACCCTCCAATCTTCGATATTCAGAAGACAACAATGAACTCATAATATCCTGAACTACACCCACCCTGAGGTTATGGTCATCATTTCCTCATAAAGTATCTGGTGCATTAGACAAATACATTGTACTGTACGGTTTAAAGACCAAATATTGTTCTCAAAGTGTTTGCTGATTTCAAAGTCCAGTGTTTTCCTAAAGGATGTATATGGGAGTGTACCCATGATTTTGATAATTATTTACATGTTTATGTATTTTTTTCTACGGGCAAAAAACAGTCTGAGCTGAAATAACTAATTTCCATGTGTATTGTGGGGAAGGGGAACAGGAAAAGAAAATGTCACTTTTACAAAGCTGTGAGCCCCAATGATATGCAAACCCTTCCCTGTAACCCGAACCATTTGTTTAAAGTAGATCTCTAGTGCCCGATAGTAATAATGTTACTTAAGACGACTGCAGAGTACTAGAAATAAAATGTCGCTTATTATGGTAAACCTTTCTCCCGAGAACCCATCATGCCCACTAGAAATCTGAGTGGTTAGCATATTACTTGCTATGAATTCATCTTTGTATCCTGTAAATACTTTATACAACAGAAAGACTCCGGTTACTGTTCATGTGTGCTGCATACTGTATACACACACAGCCAAAACAAATTACTCCCTGCTCAGTAAAAGCTGCTGTATATGATCATTAATACATATTGTACAGTATCACTAGCCTGTTGCTCATTGATGCCAGTGAGCAAACGGAAACTGTATCATGCACTTCTGTCATTTTACAGATACCGTAGGTCTCTGAAAGTAGACAATGACACCAGGGGTGGATCCAGGAGTCCTATAGATGGGGGAGCTCAAGTCAGAGAAAAAATAAAAATAATAGGCCGGGGGTCTGGTGGTCCGTCTAGGCCCCCAGAAATTTTTTTACATTTTGGTGCATTCTGGTGCATTTTGGAGGGTATTTCTAATGCAATTTCTACTCATTTCCTCCCTCCCTCCCCATGCTTTGTTAGTTGCACCCTAGCACCATCCCCAGAGTCCCCACAGTCCACATGACAGTATGTTGTCCAAAATTGATTTAGTTTTTGTTTACCAGGTAGGTGCCATTAGCAAAGGCATGACTAAATTTCAGGCACGACCCGAAATACCCTACCACCCCCAAAAAAAACACAAAATGCCAAAAGACTGCAGTTGGGCAGCAGCACACCCGAAACACATAAAAATGAGAACAGTTGAAAGAGACTTGGTGATATGGTTTGATGGAACACTAATGTCCTGTCCCATCCCAGCAGCTGCCCCCCACCCATCATAGTTTGTGACTGTGAAAGTCTTTTGTTTTTAAAGCAAGAAGTACCTGATTAAATGAAGACTTGATCAATTTTCAGCAGGCTGAAGTCTATGTGACCCTAGTTGAGTACTGTCTCTGGTCACCTGGCCGCCAAACTCTCTCTCTAGACAGCACACACTGGCCCCATGACTCCTAATGAGCAGAGCTCTCAGCTACAGCTTGCTTCAGCTACCAGAAGATGACCTGAACCTCACTCCAACTCCTTGTGCTGATTTACCAAGGCCACACTGACCCCGTGTTACTGGACTGCTGCCGCCTGAAACCTCGGGCTTTGCTCTTCACTTGTGGGCTCCAATCTCTCTCTGTCTCCTCCTCAGTAGTACACTCACTCCTCTCTTGCTCAAACATTAATCTTCTGAGTTAATGAATTACAGCTCACTCTTGTTTCAGCAGCCCAGACATTTAAAGAAGGCGCCCGTTGCTAGCCACATCCACTACTGGACGCAACAACAAATCAGGAGCAGTGAGCACCAGGCGACCTGGTTGAGATCTGTATTGTTAAGGTCCACTCCGCTTTGCTGCAGCTGTACCCTCCACCTGCGCATGAACCAAGGAGCTGCACCAAGCCTGCAAAAGTAGAGAATGAATGCTCAGGCTCATCAAGGCAAGACCAGCTGCTGCCCCACTGCTGGGACCAGACCACATGTCGCAGGATGAACGTTAGTAAGAAATTCATGCTGGAGACTGGCTTTTCGGGGGGGGAGGGGTCAACTATGTAATGTGGGTGGGGGTGGTTGTTTACTGCACTACCAGGACACTGGAGGACAGGGTCGACCTTAACCATTCTGGGCCCCTGTGCAGCCCCCTGCCGAGCCCCACCACTCCATTCCCTGTGGGCCCCCCACACACAACATTTATACCTCACCAACCCTCCTGTCCTGAATTAATAAAGCAGTACCAGGTCTACTAGTTTAACCAGCATCTTTTAATTAGTGCCATTGACTGCATTGAATTATTTGACTTCACCATTGGAAATTAATCTGACTGAGCCTGGAGTAAGAACTTTAGTAAGTATGGTACTACTACCATATTCATTTCTGTAAGGACAGAGACAGGGACATCATCACTGGACACTCACACCTCAGATACTCTGATTTGCAAACAAGTTAAACAACTTAACTTTTCTAGAGGTGTGAGTGAGAGAGAATAGAGAGGATTACCATGGGACACCAGTAAGGTTGCCACCTGTCAGTTTTTTTACCTGGTGATCAGGTTTTCAGGGTCCCTATCAGGAAATCTGGTCTTGCTCTATGCTGGTCAGGTTTTTGAGCCATTTTAAGTGCTCACATACTTTTGAAACATATGTCATATCATTCATTGTTTCACTTACATGTCCAGATTACAAACAAGTACTCTTGTCAATATAGCCCTTTGTTTGTGAAAGTAGTCAACCTGGGAGGTGTAAAGTATGGCCATTAACACCATTAGCACTTAACCTAATCTTTTCCACTGCAGCAAAGCTGCCCCCACCTTTTGTAACAGTAACAGAGCCAGTTATCTTCCACTTTCATTTGCTGGTAAACATTTTCATCTCAAACAACATTTAGGCATTTTTAAATTATTTCAATTATTTTTTTCCTCAAAAAAGAGGCATGAGCCCCCAAGGTGCAGGGGCACAGTTTGCACCTAGCTAAGGCCAGCTCTGCTGGAGGACAGATGAGACTTGTGTGGCTCAGGCAGCTTTCATGATTAAGAATGCAGCAATGTGTTACTAATAGAGGAGCTCCATGATGGGGGAGCTATAGCACCCTTAGCACCCCCTCTAAATCCACCTGTGAACACTGTCATGTTATTGCGTCTGCAGACACAGAATACTTGGAGTTTGAAATAGAAGTGACACAGCAGTTGTTATAGACAAGTCCTAAAATAAAAATTATCAGCACTCCATGGGCAATACAGGTTTAGAGTTTTAATGCCCCATCAAGGCAACAAATACTCTGTTGCTGCAGGGACAGGATATAACCCCTTCAGACACCACAAAGGTGTTCCTGAATCATTATAGTACATGTTGTTTATGTATTAGATCTGTGTTTGTGAGGCTGGTTGCACCTTTGAGTGTACTCACAAGGCACCACACTAATAGCACTAGTGCCCCAAGGGATTTGTGACATCAGATATAATCCTTAAGGGTCCAGAGGGAGAAGGCAGACAACCGTAATGAGATTCTCTAAAACGAAGCCATACTCTTAACCATGGTCTACAACAGATGACCTGTGGGACACAGCTTTTTCTGGGTTCCATGTCAATTCAGCTAAATTAGAAACAGCGCAGTACAATACAGAGCAGGAAAAACATTGCAAAGTAAAACTGCATTGATAAAATACCGCTCAAATAAACCTGCTGTAACCACAAAATAGCGCACATTACCTACAGTGGAAGTGCCACACATAGCACTGCAATGAGACTGCACAGCACACCCTATCAAATCAATCCACTGCCACTTACCACCAATAACAAAATCAGCTAAATGACCCTAGAAACCAAACAACTCAACAAGATCACTAATACATCATAAGTGAACACCTGAGCCACATCTGGGTCAGATAATATGGAGGATGAGAGCTTAAATCTTTCTTTAATAATTTTCCTAAGGGGGGCTTCACCCCCACATCCCCCTTCATAAATATGAACATCACTGAAAACTAATGACCACACCAATGAAAATAGTCTTTGATGTAAGTAATCAACCAGCTAACACCACGCGCTTAGGATACCAAACGTACGTGGTACCAAATCAATGCTATAATGTCTCTCTTGCTCATAAATTTTTCGTGACTTTCACTATGCGGTATTTGACATGCTCTTATTACACTCGAGGATTTGACATGATACCCTTCTTCTGCACTTGCATGGCAGCATAAAGTTATAAAAGCATAACTACAGTACCAGGACTGGAGGACTGCACTGGCATCAAGTGAGCCATCCTTGTTACTGAGAATAAGCCAGATAATTTGGGGGGGAGGGGGCTGAAGAAAGGTGAGCCTGTCCTGTCCATTTCTTATTTTCCAATGTATTTTACCCATATTTCTGAGGACATTTAATTTGCCCCAGTGGTGCTTGAGTTTATGGCCTTCGCTTGGTAATACCCACCAGGGAAGCAGCAGGGGCTGGGTGCCAGTAGCACAGATGAAGACTGATTATCAAAGATATCTCTTCAGCAATCACCACCCACCTTGAGTCAGTAGTATGTGATGGAATTATTAAATGCTAAACCTACAGTGTATAAGAGAGGGACAGGTGCATGGATCCCGAGCAGACAAGTCCTCAAGTGGTGAAGAAATTGTCGAATGCATTCCAAGAACAACTGCACAACACAGCCAGTGCAGTGCAGTGCAGTGTCCATCAGCCCAGAACTAACCTGAATAGAAAGAACTTGCCTTTCTAAAAGGTAAGTTTCAATAATGCCAAAAACACAACACAGCTCCACTGCAAAAGAGTGTGAATGGCATAATGGACTACAGTAGGAAATACAAGTACCAGCACCATTCAAACTGTATTAAAAAGGCAACTTTATTAAAATATAAACATACCACGACAAAACACCATACAACTGGGCCATCACAGTTTCTATAATCTTTAAAAGGTGAAAATATCTAAAATCATATTGTAGCATGAGAAAGTATGAAGTCTATCAAATCTTTAACATTCATTTTTCTTAGTACACTCAGCTGGTGTGAGAATAGTTATTTATTTTTTGGTCCCTTTTACTTTTGTGGTTGTTTAAAAGAATTGCAGGAGAGCAGCTGATGCCATTGGGAGATGGTTTTAAAGAGAACCATCAGCTGTTCATGTTGAAAGAAGTTTTGAGCTATAATCAGTGAAAAATACCCCCCCTCAGCAATTGCAACAGAATGAGCAATTTCTCCATACATCCAGTTTTTCCAGGTTCACTTAACATACTGAACCATTTGTCTGAAGGGTAGATTTGAAATAGCAGTACTAGTTAATGATTTGGTGTGCCTTGCCAACTTCTTTCAGGAACACACAGTGCAAGCCTTGTTTCATCTCTGTCACTCACGCATACAGTACATGGAGTACTTCCTTACACAGAGTACAGAGTCGCTTGGTGCATGAATGAATTATTTCCAGTAATTCATTATGAACAAAGTTATTTTATTTTTGTTATTTAAAAAATCACATATGCGTATGTGCGTGTGTTTGTGGGGGGGGGGGATTATTAGGGACCCTTTGCTTTTATCACACTGTAGATCAAGTTCCTTTAATGCATTGCTTGTAGTGAGTATTTGGCTGGGCAGGGATTGGAGACTGAGGGCAGACTTATTTATTTATTTCTTGAAGAAACAACTTTGAGCTAGAAGCTTGTTTACAAAGGTTCCATGTCAAAGCACGCACATTACAGGTAGCTGTCACAAACGCGCTCTGCAGGTTAGGCCCTCTGCTCCCACAGTGCCAACCTCGAAGTGCAATAGTGTGAACAGGTGACAAACAGGGTAATCCTCCTGTCTGTTTTGGGTCTGAATCACCTACCAGCCTCGAGTTCTGGGGGTGAAATGTTAACCTTATACTAGCATATCCAGTTAACAGCCTCTGATATATACCCTATTCGGGGGTTGCAGTGCAATCCTTCACCAAGGGGCACCCAGCCAGGTTCTCCAATTGTACCCTTACGACTCAATATGAGACCTAGGTATATTCTTACCTTTAACAAGATTAGTAACACATTCAAGCCCTTAACAACTGTCAGAATTAAATACTGGTTCAGCATTCACATGCAAAACAATACTGAGAAAAAAACACAGGCAGAATTTCCAAGAAAATGTTTGTTAAAAATAGTAAAACAGTTAAATATCAAACACAGAACAAATATATCAATAACTTACAGTCACATAAAATAAATGGGAAGTTACAGAACACAAACACCTACCAAAAATATTTAAAAGTTCCAGCTGAATTATCTTTCTAAAGTGCCTAGTTACCAGTCCACAGGCTAAGTGTGTCTTTGATTTTCAGAGTCCTTCTGCACAAACATGTCAGATGCAGGCCAATCCTAAAGTTAGTTTCTCCACCTCCTGGTGATGATACCCATGAGGTCACTGTTAGATCTGTGATAAATCTGTAATCTGAGTATGGATATCCACAAGGATGTATGTTATTACTGTGAAAATCAGCAACTAGCAATTTCCCAAAATATGAGTCTCTTTGATCAAAACATGCCCTTTGAGGTTTTACAATCCCACAATCTGTCACTAGTTCTCTGCTAGATGAGAAAACCATAAAGGATCAGCCAAATGGCTTCCCTTCCTGCTAGGGTAATAAAATTAAAATTTAGTTTCCAACTTCAAAAGCAGGAGCAGGTTATAAGGGGTAAAAAACTGTCCATCTGGAAAGACGTCTTTAATTAGTGGTTTCCCTGGTCTTTTTATCACATCCTGCATTTCCTCACGCTGACACCTCTGAGGTCAAAGGTCAAGTCGCTCACACACTGGCTGACTTGTGTCCCTGGCAGACAATCACATACACATACCATTTATTTATAATACAAGTATCATACATATAACCATAAGCAGGGGGCAGAGCATCACAGTAGCAATAGACAATTTGAGTGAACATTAGAAGACACAAAATATAATAAGCATATAGGTAAATACATTTTTTAACATGCACTGAGGAAGCAGTCAAAGGCTGACTTTGTTAAGAGTTGGAGGCAGTGGGGAGGCAGCGGTAAGCAGAGTTGGGGATGTTGGTCGGGAGGGGAAGGGGGAGAAGATGAGGGGATAGAAGGGTGGAGGGGGAACAAGTAGATGGGTTGAATGGGCAGTGGAGCGGGGAGAAGAGCAGGGCAATGTGTCAGGAGTAATTAGGGTTAGCAGTCACAACTTCTTAGAGCAATAAAGTGTTGGAGGAGTTTTTTCTTGAATCATCCTAGCTTTGTCTCATTGGTTATGACAGTGGAGATATCATTAAGGCAACAGGGTGCTTGGTAGTCAAAGGACCATTGTGCTTGTAATGTTTGGCAGAAGGGGACTTGTACAGATTTTCTAGACATATCTTTTGTTCAGTGATGATTGGACGCTGATTTAAGGAGATTCTGGATGGCTGGTGGGGTTAAACTGAGGCAAGTATTTTTCCCCAAGGAGGCAGACCTGATACTTCACTCTGCCCTGTAGGTTCAGCCAGTTGGTCTGGGTGTATAGGTTGCAGGTGTGTGTTAGTCTGTGTGTGCCTATAACTAGTCTACAGGATTTACTTAAGGCCGTACTAACTCTTTTAAGGGTAGTGTCAGTGGCTGCGCAATACACCACTAGCCCATAATCAATAATAGAAAGGACTGAGCTTTTAACAGAGAACAACAGTGAATTGGGGTTCAGACTATTATGGTACCTGTATAAGAGGCCAATACTGGTTTTGAGAGCCTTAACAACATAGTTAACATGATGGACAAAGGACAGGGAGCTATAGAGGGTTTCTCCTATGTACTTAAAGGTATACATCTGTTCTACTGGTCTGTGGCTCTCTAGTTCACTAATCAATTTAATGTGTAACTGTGACAACTGTGGCATAAGGCCAAGTCATCTGGGAAGCAAGCTGATGTTGCTGTCTACAGGGCAGCTAGAAACTACTATACCAGGCTCATCCACTCAGCCAAAACCACGCATTATAATGACCTTCTTACCAAGAGCTGGGGCTCAGGAAAGGAATTCTGGAACTCCATGAAATCCCTTATGGGCAGGGATCCCAGAGCTTCTCCTGACCTGATTACAACCACTGCAGGGACACTCCAGGAACCTGTTGACATAGCCAATGAGTTCAACACTGCCTTTACAGATCTCACAGGCATGTTACCGGCTGATTATTGCAAACTGATAACAGTGCCATCTTCCAATCAGGCCTCCCCCTCAACATCAAGAACTGAGCCACCACTGTTCTACTTTAAACAAGTCACTAGGGCTGAGACTATCAAGTACATCAAGTGCATCCTCGGCAAGACAAGGATGTGGAGTGACCAAGTCGATATGAAGCCGGTCGCTCTTGTCCTGAAGGTTTTTAATGCCTCACTCAGGTCGGGGATGTTCCTCGACATCTGGAAGATGGCCTTGGCCACACCTGTCTTCAAAACAGGAGACAGAACCAACACCTCCAATTATAGGCTGATATCTATCCTCTCTCCTTCTCCAAAGCCCTTGAGAGGATGGTCTCTGACCAACTCACAGAGTTCCTTAAGAAGCACAACCTTATGTACCCCCAACAGCACGGCTTCCGGAAAAACTGCTCCACCCTTACAGCCCTAGTAGAATACATGTCCTAACTATATGACGCCTTAGATAAAGGGATGGCAGTGGGATCAGTGTTCATCAACCTCACAAAGGTTTTCAACTCTGTTAACCACCACCTCCTTCTTAACAGCCTGCTCTCTACAGGCTTGTCCCCAGACACAGTGGCATGTTTGGCAGTTACCTCGTTCATTGGACTCAGTGTGTCAGAATTGGTGATTCACTCTCAGCTCCCAAGGAGGTAAGCCTAGGAGTCCCCCAAGGGTCAATCCTTGGGCCACCCATCTCCAGTCTCTACATCAGTGCCCTACCCTCAGCTTGTCCAGCACACATCATACTTTATGCTGATGATGCCGTAATTACTGCTTCAGGCAGGGATCGGTCAACTATCACTTCTCAGCTCCTCAACAGCTTCCACAAGCTTGAATCCTGGTTCTGCAATTAAAAACTGTTGCTTAACCACAAAAAAACTAAGAGTATGCTGTTCACTGTCCCCCAGAGCAAAAATAAGTTTCACCCCATGCTTATGTGGAACCTCAAAGGAGATACTTTAGAACAAGTATATTCCTTCAAATATCCAGGAATTCTCCTTGATGACACTCCCAAGTTATCCAGTCATATTAACCATGTGGTTAAGACTGCCAATATGAAACTGGGAGTGCTATACCATCACAGGCACTCTATGATGCCCGATACACTAAAACTTACCATAAGCAGCTTGGTCCTAGCGTCAATTGACTGTGGCCTACCAATATGTGGGGCAGGTACAGACACCGCCCTCAATAGAACAAAAACTCTAGTTACTAAAGAAGACCTGCCGGCTAACCCTAGGAGCCAAACCTTCTACCCACACCTGTGTCCTCTACTCTGAAACAGGTTGGCTTCCTTTCCAACCTGCGAGCCTGATACCAAACCTGTCTACTTGTCAGAAAAGCCCAATTAGAACTTGTGTCTCCATCTCTATGTGGACTCTTCCAGCAGGCAAAAACCCAAAGCTTACCAGAAGTGCTGAGAAAGGTGGTCTTCAGATGCTATTTAAAAGCACCACTCTGGCTAGAAATCCATCTCGTGCAGGGCAAAAATGGTACAATGGGCTACCGGCATCCCTTATTGAAAGCAACAAGATTAGCCTCTTCAAAACAGGACTCGGGTCTCTCCTGCAACACGAAATTACTTGTGTATGCTTCAGCTAGCCTATTACTGGACTTTATAGCCTAAATACCCACACTCACCACCCCCCCACTACCCCTTTACCATCTCCCCTCTTTTCTCCTGCTACTACCACCTCACCTGCACCCCTTCTACCACCTCCCCCTTCAGTCTCCCCACACTGTCTCTTCTCCCTCCCACCAGCTCCCCATCTCCTAGTTGCCCACTATCCTGCTTAACTCTTATTACCGTGCCACCTCCCTACAGCACCACCTCCCAACCTCCTCTCTCTACTATCACCTCCTACAAAAACAACAAAGCCATCCTCAGGCTCCCCCATATAAACTTGTCCCTACTTCTGAGGACTACACTCCCAGGAGTCTAAGGCACTATCCTCTTGACTGTCTATAGCACTTCCTTGGTAACTGTTTTCTGTCTGAGTGGTTATTGATATTATTTGTAATGCTGTATTCTTCGTAACCTTGTAACCTTAACCTGTCCAAAACAAACTGTTCCACATTAAAACTAATTTCTATTGCAATCAGTATCTGGTACCTGTATGTACACATTACTGATTTTTTGTAAAATAATCCAAGTACTCAAAGGTATTAATCCTAAACTGCAATAAATAAAAAATAAATAAATAAATTGTTTATTGTTAAGAACTGCCATTTGATATGACTTACGTTTTTTGTGGGGGTTCATAAGTAACATAACCTTCTTTTTATTATAGTTCACAAGGAGCTTGTTTTCAGAGAACCACTCTCTATGTGGGAGAACTTTTTTGGAGGCGTGTTTCCAATATGCAGTTCAGAATTTTGGGAAAAATGACAGCATTGTCTGCATAATGGAGTTTTTCCTGTGAAGACAAGAGGAAGGTGGTTGAGGAAAAGACTGAATAAGAGTGGGCTTAGAATTGACCTTGTGGCACACCTGTGTGCACCTGTCTGCTGTCAGAGAGGGTATCATTTATTTTACCTGTTGTGTTCTGTTACCAAGGTAGCTATTGAACCAACCAACAGTTTATGTGGAGAGCCCTGTGGAGGGGAGCTTGCTGAGCAGGATGCTGTGATTAACAGTACCAAAAGCTTTAGTGAGTTCAATTTATATTGTTGTCTAGGCCCCATGTAAAAGATGGAATACTCAAGTAGTGCAGTGGTGGTACTGTGTGTCTTCTGGAAACGATGTTGCTGGGGACATTGGATATTATACTTATTGAGGCAGTTTACCAATTAGTTGGAAACAGTGCATTCTAGGGCCTGGGGGGGATTGATATGGGTCGGTAATTAATATGGAGGGCATGATCACTGCTTTTGTGAACCGGGGTGACCACTGTGGCTTTCCATCTCTGGGGGAATTGTGCTAGCGGTGGTAATACTTCATCCAAGGTGAGGGCTATTAGCTTTAGGTCTAGGGAGTCATTACTGTGCCTGGATTTGCCTAGCGTATGTTGGAGGTATTTTTTAGCCTCAGCCCTAGAGATTTCCTTAAAATAGAAGGGGGGGGGTCAGCAAGGGAGACACTGCTGGCAATCCTTTCATCATTAGTGTTGCCCTTGGCTGCATCAAGGAAATCAGGAAGGAGTGTGCTGCTGAGGTCAGAGAATGTGATGTTGAACATGTCTGCTATCGTTTGGGGTCTTGGGTGATTTCCCCCTTCACTAGTAGCATGGAGGGTGAGGATTTGTTAGTTTTGCCTGTTAGGTCCTTCAAGTTTTTCCAGAATCTTTTACAGGCCCCCCATGATTTTGTGAGGCAGTCTTTGAAGAGGTGTATTTTGGCTAATCTGATCTCACGAGTACAGTCATTTCTTGTTGACTTGTATTGATGGATGTTTGCCTGCTTGCAGTGGCCTTGGCTCTTTACTACAAGTGGTCACTAGTAGCCATGAGGTTCAGAAGAGTTTGGGTGATCAATGAATTGTTGGTACCTTTAATTGACATTTCTTCAGTGGGGCATAAATGTTGCATGCTTCATTAAATGCAGAATACGGTTGTCTAATATCTGGTAGACATCATGCAGTGAGTCGAGGATGGATCAGCCTATTTTGTTTGAGGTAGGACTTGAGTGAGTTTAGTTGCCCTCTCTTCAGGACTCAGCTTGTGATGGTTTTGGGAGGGGCTTTGTAACTTTAAGAAATTGTGCAGCATTCCGAGCCTCTGGGAGGGGGCGCAATATAATTAAACTTTCTATCTATCTATCTATCTATCTATCTATCTATCTATCTATCTATCTATCTATCTATCTATCTATCTATCTATCCTGGACCAGTGGCATATGACTGGGGAGTGGTCGCTAGCGAATCTGCCATGAATGAGGTGTCAGAAATTCTCTCCGGGTGATATGTGAGAATCCAGTCAAGCAGTGTATTGGACCCTGAGCAGTAGTTGACCCTAGTAAGGGGATTCTACCAATTGAGAGACATTGATACTGGAGAGGGCGTCTTTGTAAAGGGCTGACTCTCTTAACAGCCACTTGATGTTGAAGTCCCATATTATTACCACCTCCCAGTTTTTACGCAGGCCTTTTATATAGTCAATTACCTTGCCAAATCCACATGATTGTTCTCTTGGGGAATGTAGATTGATACTACTGTAAGGGATTTGCCTTGCGCTCCTAGCAATATTCTGATGGCTACGGCCTGCACATTTTTCCCAGTGTCTATTTGGGGAAGGCATAACCCGGAGATTATTTCTAATGTAAACAGTTCAAGAATCTTTGTCCCAAGGATTCTTTGACTGCAAGTCTGCCATTTTGTTTTTGCTTTTCTGGCCCTAAAAATTCAAATATCTCGCTCAGGGTCACTCCTGAAGTACAAATTGGATGGGTTTTACTCACAGGGCTCTGTGATCTATCAACTCATGTCTTTGGTTTGATGTAAAATGGTCTAAAAATAGAGTTACAGCACTTTAAAATCTTTGATCATGGCTCCCTAACGATCTTTGATCGCGAGCCTGCAAATTCTTTGATCGCGAGATTCTTTGATCGTGATCATGCATCGCGAGTGAGGGACGAGATGGGCAAATTAAAAATCTAATTTTTCAGCCCAGAGCTGCCCTAGAAAGACAAATGAGGGTGGACTCTGCTCAGGGGGCTCCATTCTGTTGAGGCATGGCGGTGATTTCATCTAAATCATCCAAAAACTTGCATTTCACAGTTTTTATTCTTTGGTTATGAGCCTGCAATTTCTTTGATTGCAAGCCTGCAAATTCTTTGATCACGAGATTCTTTGATCGCGATTCTGCATCACGAGCAAGTGACAAGATGGCCCTTTGAAAAAATGTAAATTTCTCAGCTCAGGGGTGGCCTAGGAACACAAATGAGGGTGGGTTTTGCTCAGGGGCTTCGTGTATGTAATTGGATTTATGAAATGAACAGTCTAAGTGTAATTTTTACACATTTTAAAAATCTGAACATTGACTATAAATGTGCGGAGCGTTGTCACATCTGCATGCTAAGCCAGCTCCAGTGCGTATTTCCTTAATAAACATCATGATTGTTAAAATGGCATTTACAATGCTTGTTTCATAAATTAAATTACATACACATGTCCATATGGGCATGTAGCTTCAGAACCTATAACAAAAAAAATCTGAACTTCCCAGTTTTCACAACTAATGATAGCCGTGCATTCACTGCCTTATATAGATTGTTGGCTACCCATATAAAGAAAAATATTTCTTCATCAATTGTTCTCACTTGTTCTCACTCCCTCTGATTTGCACTCCTTCAGGTAGGTTTCCACAAAGATAATAGTTGTGGGGGTGTGCATGGCGGGAGGGAGTTATATACTTGAATCAGTGCAATGGCAGTGCTCTGTTAAAATTATTTAGGGTAGCTGGTTCCAGTGAGGTGACCCAGAAACTCAGCCACTCTGATGTGATCCTGACAGCCATTCACATCAGCATGTTGCAAATACATACAAGTAGGAGCTTGACCTAATGAACCCCGATCTACCAGAACTCCCTATCTACTAAACTAAACCCTTGTTGCCCAATTTCTGTATGCACAACACAGCACTATCAAGTGGTGTTAGACTGGAGGTCCCTACTGGCTGCACATGCTTTCCTAAATCACTACCAACTGATAACGTTAAAAACAGCAGTTCTAGGTGCCACTGTCTTGCTTCCAGTCATGCTCCGATATTGCAGGCACCGTAGTACTCAAGATTTCAAGGGGAGTACAAAAAAATTTGGGCTGCATATCTGGGTACAGAATTTAGAGGCAGCAAACAAGCAGTACACTCTGACACTGTGACTAAGTGAACTGCTGTGTGAAATGTTCCAAGTCTGTGTTGCCTATGTGCTGTACTGTATTTAAAATCAGAACATTCAGGAGAACGTCAGTCCTGCTTTTTATGATCCTGCTGGGGCTTAGAGGTCAGAAATTAAGCTGATACGTACAGTACTTACTGTTGGATTTGTGAGGTTTTCTGCTGCTGAGACTGTAGGGCAGAGCTCAGGCTATGTTTCTAATTACACTAACGGTGACAGCCATGCTTTTTTTCTCTGCTGTGGCTTTGGGCACTAGCTGGCACTTATTCTTTCACAGAAGAAATTCAGGGGCACTACTAATCAGGCTGGAGATGGTAGGTTAACGTGGATTAATGTAACTCATCGGAATTGTGCCAGCCAAACAGATTGTGTATATCTGACTCATCTTATAATAATTCTAATTTATATAGCAACTTTCACAGCATGTAACATTTGGAAGAAAGCAGCTACAGTACCTGCTGCCCGCATATCCCACCACTCTGTTTACCCTGTTTTTCATGTGATCCTATTGTCTAAAACACATGGGCCAGATATTCAAGGGTAGCGCGGGCACAAATCCGTTGCGCTGGATTAGCACCTGTTTACTGACAGCAATATTCAAAATGACATTTAGCGTCGCGCTAGGTGTTAGCACCACGCTTAAATCATAATGTATACAGGGAGGGACTGAGGGGACGGACCTGACTGCCGTGCAACAGCATATTGAAGGTATAGCGCCGTGCCACAGGCATTAGCACAACCTGTAGCGTGCGCTAACTACTGCCAAAAAAAGGCTGGCGGTAATGCGGAGGTGCCCTCATGAAGCACATCCCCCTTGACCACAACATATGATGTATCCCTGGTAGTCCAGTGGCCCCCAAGCACCGCTCCGACCACAGTTAAATAAAAATCGCGTAATTCCCTGATAGTCTAGCTGCCCCCCAGTATTGCTTCCTGACCATGGTTGCCGAATTATTCATCTTATTTCCCTGGTAGTCTAGTGGTCCCCCCAAGCACCGCCTCCGACCCATCGTAAAATACAAAAGTAATTTTCCCTGGTAGTCTAGTGCTCCCCAAGCACAACTCCGACCCGTCGTAAAATACAAAAAGTAATTTTTCCTGGTAGTCTAGTGGCCCCCTCCCCAAGCACCGTTCTGACCACGGTTAAAAAAATGTCGCCTAATTCCCTGGTAGTCTAGTGGTCCCCCCAAACACCGCTCCTGACCCGTCGTAAAACACAAAAAGTAATTTTCCTAGTAGTCTAGTGGCTCCCCCCCAAGCACCGCTCCCGATCCGTCGTAAAATACAAAAAGTAATTTTCCCTGGTAGTCTAGTGGCCTCCCACCCCCAAGCACCACTCCCGACCCATTGTAAAATACAAAGAGTAATTTTCCCTGGTAGTCTAGTGGCCCCCCCCAACACCACTCCAGACCCGTCGTAAAATACAAAAAGTAATTTTCTCTGATAGTCTAGTGGCCCCCCAAGCACCGCTCCCAACCCGTCGTAAAATACAAAAAGTAATTTTCCCTGGTAGTCTAGTGGCCCCCCCTCAAGCACTGCTGCCGACCGTGTAAATACAATAACTCACTTTCCTGGTAGTCTAGTGGCCCCCCGCCCCAGTGACAACCCGCCCATCCATATAGATCTCAGAATGGAGCAGCGACAGCTCAGCCCCCTCTCACCACCACGGCCGCCGACTGAGGTAGGAAGAGCAGCTTGAATCCTGGTTCTGCAATTAAAACTGTTGCTTAACCACAAAAAACTAAGAGTATGCTGTTCACTGTCCCCCAGAGCAAAAATAAGTTTCACCCCATGCTTATGTGGAACCTCAAAGGAGATACTTTAGAACAAGTATATTCCTTCAAATATCCAGGAATTCTCCTTGATGACACTCCCAAGTTATCCAGTCATATTAACCATGTGGTTAAGACTGCCAATATGAAACTGGGAGTGCTATACCATCACAGGCACTCTATGATGCCCGATACACTAAAACTTACCATAAGCAGCTTGGTCCTAGCGTCAATTGACTGTGGCCTACCAATATGTGGGGCAGGTACAGACACCGCCCTCAATAGAACAAAAACTCTAGTTACTAAAGAAGACCTGCCGGCTAACCCTAGGAGCCAAACCTTCTACCCACACCTGTGTCCTCTACTCTGAAACAGGTTGGCTTCCTTTCCAACCTGAGAGCCTGATACCAAACCTGTCTACTTGTCAGAAAAGCCCAATTAGAACTTGTGTCTCCATCTCTATGTGGACTCTTCCAGCAGGCAAAATCACCCAAGCTTACCAGAAGTGCTGAGAAAGGTGGTCTTCAGATGCTATTTAAGAGCACCACTCTGGCTTAGAAATCCATCTCGTACCGGGGCCAAAATGGTACAATGGGCTACCGGCATCCCTTATTGAAAGCAACAAGATTAGCCTCTTCAAAACAGGACTCGGGTCTCTCCTGCAACACGAAATTACTTGTGTATGCTTCAGCTAGCCTATTACTGGACTTTATAGCCTAAATACCCACACTCACCACCCCCCCACTACCCCTTTACCATCTCCCCTCTTTTCTCCTGCTACTACCACCTCACCTGCACCCCTTCTACCACCTCCCCCTTCAGTCTCCCCACACCTGTCTCTTCTCCCTCCCCCACCAGCTCCCCCATCTCCTAGTTGCCCACTATCCTGCTTAACTCTTATTACCGTGCCACCTCCCTACAGCACCACTGCCCCCAACCCTCTCTCTCTACTATCACCCTCCTACAAAAACAACAAAGCCATCCTCAGGCTCCCCCCCCCCATATAAACTTGTCCCCTACTTCTGAGGACTACACTCCCAGGAGTCTAAGGCACTATCCTCTTGACTGTCTATAGCACTTCCTTGGTAACTGTTTTCTGTCTGAGTGGTTATTGATATTATTTGTAATGCTGTATTCCTTCGTAACCTTGTAACCTTAACCTGTCCAAAACAAACTGTTCCACATTAAAACTAATTTCTATTGCAATCAGTATCTGGTACCTGTATGTACACATTACTGATTTTTTGTAAAATAATCCAAGTACTCAAAGGTATTAATCCTAAACTGCAATAAATAAAAAATAAATAAATAAATTGTTTATTGTTAAGAACTGCCATTTGATATGACTTACGTTTTTTGTGGGGGTTCATAAGTAACATAACCTTCTTTTTATTATAGTTCACAAGGAGCTTGTTTTCAGAGAACCACGCCTCTATGTAGGAGAACTTTTTTTGGAGACGTGTTTCCAATATGCACGGTTCAGAATTTTTGGGAAAAATGACAGCATTGTCTGCATAATGGAGTTTTTTCCTGTGAAGACAAGAGGAAGGTGGTTGAGGAAAAGACTGAATAAGAGTGGGCTTAGAATTGACCCTTGTGGCACACCTGTGTGCACCTGTCTGCTGTCAGAGAGGGTATCATTTATTTTTACCTGTTGTGTTCTGTTACCAAGGTAGCTATTGAACCAACCAACAGTTTATGTGGAGAGCCCTGTGGAGGGGAGCTTGCTGAGCAGGATGCTGTGATTAACAGTACCAAAAGCTTTAGTGAGTTCAATTTATATTGTTGTCTAGGGCCCCATGTAAAAAGATGGAATACTCAAGTAGTGCAGTGGTGGTACTGTGTGTCTTCTGGAAACGATGTTGCTGGGGACATTGGATATTATACTTATTGAGGCAGTTTACCAATTAGTTGGAAACAGTGCATTCTAGGGCCTGGGGGGGATTGATATGGGTCGGTAATTAATATGGAGGGCATGATCACTGCTTTTGTGAACCGGGTGACCACTGTGGCTTTCATCTCTGGGGAATTCTAAGCGGTGGTAATACTTCATCCAAGGTGAGGGCTATTAGCTTTAGGTCTAGGAGTCATTACTGTGCCTGGATTTGCCTAGCGATGTTGGAGGTATTTTTTAGCCTCAGCCCTAGAGATTTCCTTAAAATAGAAGGGGGTCAGCAAGGAGACACTGCTGGCAATCCTTTCATCATTAGTGTTGCCCTTGGCTGCATCAAGGAAATCAGGAAGGAGGTGCTGCTGAGGTCAGAGAATGTGATGTTGAACATGTCTGCTATCGTTTGGGGTCTTGGGTGATTTCCTTCACTAGTAGCATGGAGGGTGAGGATTTGTTAGTTTTGCCTGTTAGGTCCTTCAAGTTTTTCCAGAATCTTTTACAGGCCCCCATGATTTTGTGAGGCAGTCTTTGAAGAGGTGTATTTTGGCTAATCTGATCTCACGAGTACAGTCATTTCTTGTTGACTTGTATTGATGGATGTTTGCCTGCTTGCAGTGGCCTTGGCTCTTTACTACAAGTGGTCACTAGTAGCCATGAGGTTCAGAAGAGTTTGGGTGATCAATGAATTGTTGGTACCTTTAATTGACATTTCTTCAGTGGGGCATAAATGTTGCATGCTTCATTAAATGCAGAGATACGGTTGTCTAATATCTGGTAGACATCATGCAGTGAGTCGAGGATGGATCAGCCTATTTTGTTTGAGGTAGGACTTGAGTGAGTTTAGTTGCCCTCTCTTCAGGACTCAGCTTGTGATGGTTTTGGGAGGGGCTTTGTAACTTTAAGAAATTGTGCAGCATTCCGAGCCTCTGGGAAGGGGCGCAATATAATTAAACTTTCTATCTATCTATCTATCTATCTATCTATCTATCTATCTATCTATCTATCTATCTATCTATCTATCTATCCTGGACCAGTGGCATATGACTGGGGAGTGGTCGATAGCGAATCTGCCATGAATGAGGTGTCAGAAATTCTCTCCGGGTGATATGTGAGAATCCAGTCAAGCAGTGTATTGGACCCTGAGCAGTAGTTGACCCTAGTAAGGGGATTCTACCAATTGAGAGACATTGATACTGGAGAGGGCGTCTTTGTAAAGGGCTGACTCTCTTAACAGCCACTTGATGTTGAAGTCCCATATTATTACCACCTCCCAGTTTTTACGCAGGCCTTTTATATAGTCAATTACCTTGCCAAATCCACATGATTGTTCTCTTGGGGAATGTAGATTGATACTACTGTAAGGGATTTGCCTTGCGCTCCTAGCAATATTCTGATGGCTACGGCCTGCACATTTTTCCCAGTGTCTATTTGGGGGAAGGCATAACCCCGGAGATTATTTCTAATGTAAACAGTTCAAGAATCTTTGTCCCCAAGGATTCTTTGACTGCAAGGTCTGCCATTTTGTTTTTGCTTTTCTGGCCCTAAAAATTCAAATATCTCGGCTCAGGGGTCACTCCTGAAGTACAAATTGGATGGGTTTTACTCACAGGGCTCTGATCTATCAACTCATGTCTTTGGTTTGATGTAAAATGGTCTAAAAATAGAGTTACAGCACTTTAAAATCTTTGATCATGGCTCCCTAACGATCTTTGATCGCGAGCCTGCAAATTCTTTGATCGCGAGATTCTTTGATCGTGATCATGCATCGCGAGTGAGGGACGAGATGGGCAAATTAAAAATCTAATTTTTCAGCCCAGAGCTGCCCTAGAAAGACAAATGAGGGTGGACTCTGCTCAGGGGCTCCATTCTGTTGAGGCATGGCGGTGATTTCATCTAAATCATCCAAAACTTGCATTTCACAGTTTTTATTCTTTGGTTATGAGCCTGCAATTTCTTTGATTGCAAGCCTGCAAATTCTTTGATCAGAGATTCTTTGATCGCGATTCTGCATCACGAGCAAGTGACAAGATGGCCCTTTGAAAAATGTAAATTTCTCAGCTCAGGGGTGGCTAGGAACACAAATGAGGGTGGGTTTTGCTCAGGGCTTCGTGTATGTAATTGGATTTATGAAATGAACAGTCTAAGTGTAATTTTTACACATTTTAAAAATCTGAACATTGACTATAAATGTGCGGAGCGTTGTCACATCTGCATGCTAAGCCAGCTCCAGTGCGTATTTCCTTAATAAACATCATGATTGTTAAAATGGCATTTACAATGCTTGTTTCATAAATTAAATTACATACACATGTCCATATGGGCATGTAGCTTCAGAACCTATAACAAAAAAAAATCTGAACTTCCCAGTTTTCACAACTAATGATAGCCGTGCATTCACTGCCTTATATAGATTGTTGGCTACCCATATAAAGAAAAAATATTTCTTCATCAATTGTTCTCACTTGTTCTCACTCCCTCTGATTTGCACTCCTTCAGGTAGGTTTCCATAAAGATAATAGTTGTGGCAGGGGTGTCGCAGCGGTGAGGGGGGGAATTATATGCTTGAATCAGTGCAATGGCAGTGCTCTGTTAAAATTATTTAGGGTAGCTGGTTCCAGTGAGGTGACCCAGAAACTCAGCCACTCTGATGTGATCCTGACAGCCATTCACATCAGCATGTTGCAAATACATACAAGTAGGAGCTTGACCTAATGAACCCCGATCTACCAGAACTCCCTATCTACTAAACTAAACCCTTGTTGCCCAATTTCTGTATGCACAACACAGCACTATCAAGTGGTGTTAGACTGGGGTCCTACTGGCTGCACATGCTTTCCTAAATCACTACCAACTGATAACGTTAAAAAACAGCAGTTCTAGGTGCCACTGTCTTGCTTCCAGTCATGCTTCCGATATTGCAGGCACCGCAGTACTCGAAGATTTCAAGGGGAGTACAAAAAAAAATTTGGGCTGCATATCTGGGTACAGAATTTAGAGTGCAGCAAACAAGCAGTACACTCTGACACTGTGACTAAGTGAACTGCTGTGTGAAATGTTCCAAGTCTGTGTTGCCTATGTGCTGTACTGTATTTAAAATCAGAACATTCAGGAGAACGTCAGTCCTGCTTTTTATGATCCTGCTGGGGCTTAGAGGTCAGAAATTAAGCTGATACGTACAGTACTTACTGTTGGATTTGTGAGGTTTTCTGCTGCTGAGACTGTAGGGCAGAGCTCAGGCTATGTTTCTAATTACACTAACGGTGACAGCCATGCTTTTTTTCTCTGCTGTGGCTTTGGGCACTAGCTGGCACTTATTCTTTCACAGAAGAAATTCAGGGGCACTACTAATCAGGCTGGAGATGGTAGGTTAACGTGGATTAATGTAACCCTATCGGAATTGTGCCAGCCAAACAGATTGTGTATATCTGACTCATCTTATAATAATTCTAATTTATATAGCAACTTTCACAGCATGTAACATTTGGAAGAGAAAGCAGCTACAGTACCTGCTGCCCGCATATCCCACCACTCTGTTTACCCTGTTTTTTTTCATGTGATCCTATTGTCTAAAACACATGGGGCCAGATATTCAAAGGGTAGCGCCGGGCACAAATCCGTTGCGCTGGATTAGCACTGAACTTGCCCCTGACAGCAATATTCAAAATGACATTTAGCGTCGGCGCTAGGTGTTAGCACCGACGCTAAATCATAATGTATACAGGGGAGGGACTGAGGGGACGGGACCTGACTGCCTGTGCAACAGCATATTGAAAGGTATAGCGCCGTGCTACAGGCATTAGCACAACCTGTAGCGTGGCGCTAACTACTGCCAAAAAAAGGCTGGCGGTAATGCGGAGGTGCCCTCATGAAGCACATCCCCCTTGACCACAACATATGATGTATCCTGGTAGTCCAGTGGCCCCCAAGCACCGCTCCGACCACAGTTAAATAAAAATGCTGCATTCCTGATAGTCTAGCTGCCCCCCAGTATTGCTTCCTGACCATGGTTGCCGAATTATTCATCTTATTTCCCTGGTAGTCTAGTGGTCCCCCCAAGCACCGCTCCCGACCCATCGTAAAATACAAAAGTAATTTTCCCTGGTAGTCTAGTGGCCCCCAAGCACCGCTCCCGACCCGTCGTAAAATACAAAAAGTAATTTTTCCTGGTAGTCTAGTGGCCCCTCCCCAAGCACCGTTCTGACCACGGTTAAAAAAAAATGTCGCCTAATTCCCTGGTAGTCTAGTGGTCCCCCCACAAGCACACGCTCCTGACCCGTCAGTAAAACACAAAAAGTAATTTTCCTGGTAGTCTAGTGGCTCCCCAAGCACCGCTCCCGATCCGTCGTAAAATACAAAAGTAATTTTCCCTGGTAGTCTAGTGGCCTCCCCACCCCAAGCACCACTCCGACCCATTGTAAAATACAAAGTGTTTTCCTGGTAGTCTGGTGGCCCCAAAGCCCCACTCAGACTCGTTGTAAAATACAAAAGTAATTTTCTTTCAGTACCTTTCATCCCCGTCGTAAGATCATGTATTTTTCTTGGTAGTCTAGTGGCCCTCAGGTGTTGTTGTCGATTGTCGTAAAATACAATAATCATTTTCTTCGGTAGTCTGTGGAACTTTCAGTGATACTACCATCTATATTCTCTGTAGAATGAAGTTGGCGACGGTTTTTGCTTTCTTCACTACCGTTTGTTGGCCGACTGAGGTGAAGAGCTCCTTTACCTCAAGTCGGCGGTCAGCCATGGTGGTGAGAGGAGGGCTGAGCCGTTGCTGGCTCCATTCTGGGGATCTATATGGATGGGCGGGTTGTCACTGGAGCGGGGGAAGGGACCACTAGACTACCAGGGAAAATGAATTATTGTATTTTACAACAGGTCGGGAGCGGTGTTTGGGGGATGCACTAGACTACCAGGGAAAATTACTCTTTGTATTTTACGACGGGTCGGGAGCGGTGCTTGGGGGGCCACTAGACTACCAGGGAAAATTACTTTTTGTATTTTACGACGGGTTGGGAGCGGTGCTTGGGGGGGGGCCACTACACTACCAGGGAAAATGAGTTATTGTATTTTACGACAGGTCAGAGCGGTGCTTGGGGGCACTAGACTACCAGGGAAAATTACTCTTTGTATTTTACGACGGGTCGGGAGCGGTGCTTGGGGGGGGCCATTAGATTACCAGGGAGTGGTAACAACACAGGTGGAAACAGGGACCAGATGGCTGTGAAGGGCTGCCTGGCCCAGCCTGTCTGCCCAGGTCCCTATATGTTGGATGGCTGCGCTGCACAGCCCAGTGACCCTACAGCTGACAACCCACCCCCATCCCCAGCAGGTTTGCCTTATGCCTGCCCCATGCATACATGTGTTCCAACCACACCTGCTGTGGGCTTGCTCTGTTGGTGTGGAGTGAGGGCATCATCCAGGGCATGTGTGGCCACTGGTAGTGTGTGTGTATATATATATCTATATCTATATATCTATATATCTATATATATATATATATATATATATATATATATATATGTATATGCATGTGTCTCTGTATTAATCTATAGTTATAGATCGCTACGGATCTATATATCTCATTATGTACTGCTTGCAGTGCTACATAGCTATGTTGTATGCACTGCTGGTACCTGCCAGCACACAGTTCCTGCTGCTGCCAGCTTGTACATCCATTCCGACCAACAGGGGATGCTGTGGGCATGCCTTGGCCTGCAGCATCCAGCCTGTACTTCCATTCCAACCAAAAGGGGGAGCTTTGTGCTCCATGCAGTAGCACCGGGCAAACTGTATGGTAATGTATGCTAAGCAGCACCTAATGAGATGCAAATATACCTGTTTGCACACGGATTACCTAAGTAGGCTCATTTGCATGGGAGCTTTGAATATAGCTCCTGTTTGCCCCGGGCTAACCAGTTTGCACTGGGCTAATGTGTTAGCACTGTGCAATCGGGTTAACCCCGGGCAAACCTACTTTAGCATAGCACAGTTCTGCAGTGTGTGGCTCACATTATTGTTTGCAGTCATACCTCTCAATTCAGGGACATCCCTGATTTTACCTCACAATTTTACTCTGTCCCTCCTAAAAAATTGTGTTTCCATGACCAAACAGTGGGTGTTGTAAGCACAAACTAATGTCAAACATTAATGTTACAGACATGTTCTTCCTTAGAAAATGCATTTTACACTAAACCACTTATTCTGCCAGCTTCCTGAGGGGATATCACCAATTTTTTAGATGTGTCATTGATTTTTTATGCCTTGTCCCTGATTTATGAGGCAGGGGGTTGAGAGGTGTGTTTGCAGTAGATGTGAGACATCTCTGCAATCACAATGTTCTACAGCTGCAACACTGGCTTGCTACAGCGTCTAATGAGCTGCACTTGCAGTTTGCACTTCCCTGTTGCTATATTCAGTACTGTCTTCTTCCAGGGCTATTTTTGCCCTGCACTCCCAGATCAGTTTGCCCGACTTCCTTAGACTGCTATATTCAGCAGGATTAGCACCGGACTATTTCCTTTTGAATATAGCTTGCTTTGTGCTCCGGGCTAAGTTTGCCCACCGGGCAGTGCTAATTTTGCCCCTGGGCAAAGTTTTGAATATCTGGCCCATGATCTATTGCTTATACTCAAACTGCAAATTTAGTAAAATTCCGAGTTCAAAAATAGGGTAAGGGGTAGAAGTGTAGGCTGAGCACTGCGGGAGCTGCTAAACAACACACCTTGCTAGGCTGATTCCAGCTTCTGCCACCACCCCCCATCCCCCCAATATCCTTGCTATTCTAATACTTGGATCTCTATGCAGACCTTATCGAAGACAAAGGATATTTAAGTGACAAACATGAATTATGTGGATAAAATTGCCATCGCAAGCTAGAGATAAAATCTGGTGCTCGACACTGAACGACCACACTCCTTGTATTGCCAGATCCTATCCGCACACAGCAATTAATGGACCGTAGCCATTTCTTAATTAGAAGGTACACATTTTATTGCTCTATTTTGAGAATGCCCGCAGCCCAAACCTATTATATCACAAATTGCTAAAAATCATCACCAAGTGTATACAGGGCATGCAGCTTTTTTAGACCACCAAGAAAGATAAGTTGTTCAGTCACTTTACCACATTACCTTGCTCCATTCTTCGTGGCTCAATTGTCTCTTTCATGTGGCATTCAGTGACCGCTGATTTAATATATTTTGCTAACATCATCATCATTACTTTAGCACATTGCTTTTTATTATTATTAATTTCAACCAACTAAATGAAATCAGTGGTCACTGAACTTGGCATGGATTAGACAACTGAGCCATGAAGAATGGAGCCAAGTAATGTGGTGAAGTGACTAAACAACATTTGTTTCTTGGCAGTCTAAAACAGCTGCATGCTCTGTATACACTTTGAGATAGTTTTAGTAATGTGTTTATTGTCAAGTAGGGGTACCAGGGATATCTCACAGGAAGATGGGCAGGTACACACTTCGTGTCAGTTGCTCTTTATGGTGTTGATACATTTTTCATTAAAATATACGTTTAGGATCAAGATCCTATGCCAGTGAAAAAATTGTAATGTTGGGAGCATCACAGTGATGATAACTATTAAGCACCAGTGTGTACTGGGAAATCCCTGTATTGTATAGTTGATGCCCATGACAGGAGATAGTGATTCTTCACATTCATACCTTGGCAGTATTGAATGGTAGAACCGGGTGTTAACAATTGTTTCTGCAGAATGTTTTACACAGTCTCCTTATATTTCTCGCTGTCATGGGACTTGGGTATAATGTGGTGCTGGAGACATCCTGCAGTGTTATAGCATACTATGTATACATGGGCCCAGATATTCGAAAGAGTTGAGCCATACGCAATAGGGTTGCGCCTGCACAAGTCCGAAATTGCACCATTCTGCGATATTCAGCAGGAGACAGTTGTGCCCCCTAAATCACGCTGAGCAACAGCGCAATGATAATGAAGGCATGCGCAACTGAAGGGGGAGGAACCATGCATAAATGGTGCAATGCAATATTCAACAACTTGCGCTATGCACAACAGAGGAACAAGTGGAAGTTGCTCCATAGCGGAAATGAGCCAAAATAAAAAGGAGCAAGGGAGAGGTGCAAGAAAGCTACAGGGAAGGCACATGAGGCTGAACTCTAGCCACACAGACAAGGCAGGAGGGACACACAGGGCAGGCCAGGGAAAAGGGCACCCTGAACACAGAGGCACAGGGAAGGTGTGGGGAGCCACAACCAGTGCAGAAGGGGGAAGTGCCACACAGCACAGAGGCCACCATAGGCAAGTGTTCCTGGTGCAGGGGAAGTAGCAGTGAGGACAGCATTGGAAATACAGTAACAGCTGCCAGGAGGGTGGACACAAGCCAGGGACATGGCCAGTGCCACCTTCCAGATGGAGGTCATTATGAGGGGGGGTGAGAAGGCATGCAGCGGGGGGGCGTAGCCGTGGAAGGGCCCGTCGGCAGTATGCCCCTAACAGGCAGTACTGAGCCCGCACCAGCTTCGAGCCGTACAGTGATACCGAGATTGTGGGCCGGTACCGCTTGAATAGGGGAAATTCTGAGGTGGCTCTGTGAGCTGTGCAGAGATGTGATGCAGGCACCCACACGACGGAGCCATGCCCTGTCAGTGGAGACTAAAGTGACAATTTGCATGTGCTTGCTCACCATGGGTATCTTCCAGAGACCAACTGGGGACACCACAGGCATAACCCAGTCAGCCACGTAACACCACCTCACTCAATTCCTCAGCGCACTGCTGCCACATGCTGTGGAGTACATCCATTTCCCCAGCACACCAGCAGAGCGCACAGCAAACATGCAGAAGTTCCACAGGGTAGCACGTATGCCTGGCATGCTAGGGGCAATAGACTGCACCCATGTGGCCATATGCACACCACCTGGCCCCATGGGGGCTGCATACATCAATTGCAAGGGCTATGCCAGCATCAACTGCCAGGTGGTGTGCGATGCCAGGGGATGCATAATCAATGTCTGTGCCACGCACCCTGTGGGAGCACACAATGCCTTCATCTGGCACCAGTTGGCACTGTGCCACAGATTCGAGAGTGGGGAGATCCCCACTGGACACCTAGTGGGTGAGCATGCAAACCACATGGACAATCACAGGGCCTGGGGGGGCATGGCCAGAGGTGACATGGGTAGTGGCCTACTTGGCCTGGGGCAGGGTGATACTGATCACCAAACTAACCTCCACCCTCTACACACAGGTGGCAGTGAATACCCACTCCATCCCTGGCTGCTCACACTCTAGCAGCGGCCCGCGACCCCATAGTAGTAACGCTACAATGAGGCATACGCCACCACACGTAATGTCATCGATTGGGTGTTCGGGATGCTGAAGGCACATTTCTGTTGCCTGGACACCTCCAGCGGTGCCCTACAGTACAGCCTCTCAAAGGCCTGCGGGCTATTCCTGGCCTGTTGCATCCTGCACAACATGGCCAATGATAGCCGTACATGTCGAAGAGGGGGACAGTGATGGGAATGATGAGTGCGCCAGTGATGATGGTGATGGGCAGCCCCCCTTGGCCGACAGGACCCCGGACTGCTCCAGCTGGCACAGCTGCACTGGGACACCATCACGGAGAAGCACTTCAGCCAACCCAGGTAAGTCATGGGGCCATGTGCAGCCAACAGTGGCTAAGGCACAACCCACAAACACACATGGACACACCAGGGGTGCATGCCATCAAGGGAAGTGGCAGGGCATAGAACCACACACACAGCCTGGGATGGGTGAGGAGTAACATGCCATGTGGACAGACACACACACACACACACACACACACACACACAACGCACCAAACTTGCACAAAGGGCAGGAGGCACACCGACCCAGAACACCACCCCTAGCCACACACATATCCACAGACCACCTGCCCACTGCCTGTCCATGTGCATGTGTCAGATGCTGAGCACCACTGCACATTGGTTTACAGCGCAATGCAGGCATCATCATGCACATGCAACTGTGGACAGCAGCCGGGAGGGTGTGCAGATGGACTGTGTGTTGGTGTGCAGGGCTGGGTACCCACCTGTGCACTACCCACTGAAAGACACAATGCACACAGGGCAGCACCAGACAGTAGCCACATTGAGAGACAGGTCAGTCATGTGAAACAGTGCCCCGGCCACCACGGATGTGTGGGCAGCCCCGCCGAGACACGCCAGCACTGACAGGCTGACCACTGGCCTCATGGGGTGGCATCGATGGTCCCCCATGGGTTCCATTGCATGAACATGACCATGCTCGCACAGGGGTCTGCAGCACACCGAACATGCCTGCGCCAGGCATTCTCGGGATGCCAACAGCTGAACCCAGTGTTGACAGGGAGGGTGTCACATGACACCAGGAATAGAGGTGGACAGTGCACTGCGTGGTGTCCTTGATGCATGGGCATATGACTGTGTGCCGATTGTGGCCATGACAGCACTGAATGCCTGTGCATGCCTGTCAATGGCAGCGGTCACATCCTCCCGCAACTGGTCCATCCCTGCCAGGATCAGAGCGGTGTCCCTGCTGTGACGCTCCTCTGCCTGCTCCACAGCCATATGCAGTGCATCCACCAATGTCACAAGCTGCATCTGCTGCTGGACTGATGCTTGCAGTAGGTGGGTGTGCTCATCCAAGAGGTCATCTGCCTCCTCGGCATCCTGTCCCTCAGGGTTTGCATGGCCCTGATCTTCAGCACCCCTTGAGGGTGGGCCCTATGCACCAGGACCAGGTCTGGGCCTGTCCACAGGCGGTGCACAGAAGCTTCCGCTGGACCCTGTACCCCCAAGCCCATTGGCCGACTGCTGATGCTGCCCGTCTGGCTGCCACTCCCCAAGGCTCAGTGGTGCTGCCACAGTGGCCGCAACAGTCCCACTGTCCTGAGCAAACACCAGTGCTGCCCCACTGTTGCTGACAGGCACAGGCTGGGACTGTGCTGACATGCAGGCCTCCCACGGTAGCACCACCCACAGCCATGGCTGTGATGTGTCCTGCTGTGTGGTCATCCCGTGGCACACACGTGTCACTGCCCATGCCGTTAGTGACATCATCATCGGTGATGGACTCTGCACCAGCCCCAGTCACAGCATGCTGGCATCCGTGGATGCCAGCATGCTGGGACACAGGCAGGGCTTCCTCCGCACCTGTTACAACAACATCAGTGTGGACAGCCAGGTGTCCCCATTGTTGCACTGAGCCACATATACCTGTGGAGGTGGATGGGCCCTCCTCCATCTCCAGCTGACTGTCCTCAGTGGACATGCCCACCACCACTAACCCATGCTGTCATTCAGGATCTGTAAGGGAAAGCAAAGTCGCGTTACTGCATGTGACCTACCCTGCCCCCCCCATAGACAGACCATGACTTACCATGCAGTGATGGGCCACCACCCGTCTGGAAGCCACCACCCAGAACACCCTCAATGGCACTATGCTGCATGCTTCCAGCAATCCTCTCCTCTGGTGGGGCCAGGTGTACCACCTCCAGCTGTCCCCCACCTGTTGCAGCTCGTTCTGCCCTGATGGCAGCCACCTTCTCCTTTATCCTCCTCCTGTCCATGCCCATCTTTTTCTTGCACTCCTGCACGTAGCGCTGGTGGCTGCCATGTAGGTTCACAGCATGTTCCACCTCCTCCCATGCAGCAGCATGGGCTTGAGGTGTTCCCTGCTGTCCACTGAGAAGTGGCACCTAATCCAGGTAGGCGTCAAACAGGGCTTCGGTCTCAGCCTTGGTAAAATTAAGCCTCCTCCTCCTCCTCCCACCACTGTGTTCCTCCTCTCCCACAACTTGCTTGGTCATTATTTAGCCTGTAAGAATGGCAGTTGTTACCTGTGACTGTGCAGTCCCATGCATGTCCCTAAATCCACAGTCCACACTCCCAAACAGCATGCAACTCACCAATAGACTGCAGTAACCGACTATGGCCACTGCAGCCCAATGTCGCACTTTTATAGCTAACCACATGCAAATGGGCGAAGGCAACCTTTAAACAGATGAAAATTGCAGTGCTGTGCCATTGAATGGCTGATTAGATGATTTGCATATGACGGCTGAATATCGTGCTTTTGCGCTTTGCACAATTGTGTTGAATGTGCTGAGCCAATGGCACAGTTCTGTAACATGAGTAGTACACACCTCACTGCGCATGCCTGGGTTGCTGACGCAGACGTCTGCCACACTGCTGACGTGCTGTGCATGGGAAGCAATGCAGGGCACAGCCACCATTGTGCCAGTGGTGCTATAGCGATGGTCACCTACATGGCGCTGTGGCACTGGGCCATCATTGGCGCACTGGGGCAACTGTGTGGTAGGCCGCTACTGGCAGTAGCACACAGGCAGCCAATCACGCTACACGCATTGGGTTCCAATGGTACTGTGCATGTCCGTTCGCCAGAGACTCTTGACCCCGTGCCCGACCTTTGCCCCCCAGGAGCCATGCGTCAGACATGGGTGCACCACTATCGCGCTGTTCGGTGACAGCATGATAGGGAATGGCAGCGCTGTACCGCGCAGCATCTGCACGTGGGGAGCCGCACTGCAGAGTGCCATATTTGCAGATCGAACAGAGAGCATGGTGTGCAGGAGGGCTGCTCTGTGGTCACAGATAGAGCTGGCCAACCTAGTGGCCATAGTGGAGCCACACCATGGACCACTGTTTGGGGAGGCATCCCTGGACAGGTTCAGGAGCCAGGTGTGGGAGGAGGTGGCCACTGCACTCGAGGAGGCCACTGGATGGGGGAGAAATGCACAGCAGTGCTGCCACAGGTATGGGGACCTGTGGCAGAGGGAGCTGGAGCTACTAGCCCACCCGCGGGCATGTGCCAGTTGGGGCATGGTGCCACTTTTATCTTCCATATGGGTATCTCAATTGTATGTGTCCAGCATGGGGAGGGACAGTCCGGGGTTGGCTCTGGTGGTGTTATCAGGGTGTGGGGTGGGTGGGTCTGGCTGGGTGGGAGGGCACACACCTGGGGGCAGGGGGCTTTGCTACGGGATTGTACTGATGTTCCTCTCTCCATGTTTGCACCACAGGTCTGGAGGAACGGCACCTTACTCGTGATCTCTGGCAGAATGAAGAACAGAGGGAAGCCAGGCGGGGCAATGGTTCACACCACCCAAGGGACTGGCCCAATGATGGTGATCGCCATACCTCCATGATTACTATTGCATGCTGTGTAACAGGGTGGGTAGCGGGGCATGGCCACCATCCATCGACACCACAGCCATGCACGCAACTTGTTACAGTCAACACTGTCCAGTGGCAATGCACGTCTGGGAGTGCATCGATGGTGGTCCATGCAAGCACTGGGTACATGGCTGTGCCACTGCCTTTGCACCACATAGCCATGTCACTAAACAGCCACGGTGGTGCTGTGCATGACTTGGCCAGTGTGTGTGTGCAGCATTCCGCATGGCTGTATGCGCCTGGGTGGGCAGGTCATGTGGAAGTGATCACTGTGGGTGGTCACAGACCATCACAGAGGTATGGCCCATGGCTCTATGCCATGTACAGTGGGCGGGCTGTATGGGGCTGTGCATTCACACCTATTGACTGTGCTCCCCTGTCCTAGGTACATGCCAGGTCCGAGAGATAAGGGAGGCACTTCAGGAGATCCTGCAGGTGGCGAGGACGTCACTCGACATTCTCCACAGGATCAATGACACCGGGGCCCTGCAGAGGCACTGACAGTGACAGAGCCAGAGTGGGGAGTGGCGCTCCCGCTAGAAGTCCCTCTGCCCCTGAAATCCCCTACCCCCTGGACCCACCCTCACACCCCTCCTTTCTTGTCCCATTTGTGCACCCCTGCCCCTTACCCACCCCCGCCTTGTATATATTTTGTAAATAGTTAACTTTTATATGTTATTTCAATACAGTTATTTTGATATGAATAGTGTGGTGGTCTCTGATTTGCAGCATGCTATAGGTGCTCAGCTGCAATGGTGTGCATGGCGTCAGGGGTTGTGCGGTCATGAGTATGTGTCTGTGTCTGTGTGGAGGTGACTATGGTGTGGGGGTAGCTATCAGTCAGTGTCTCTGGTGCGTGTGTTGTGCCTTGTGCACTGGTTGACTGTATGCAGTGGTCCATGGTGCATGCTTTGTGTCCATGGTGCCCATATCAGCCCGGCCATGGCCTGTGCAGCTGACACACATGCATGTCTGTGACCTGCACGGTCCGCTGGCATGTCAGTGGTGGCAGTCCATACAGGGCAGCCACTGTACCCGTCACACTGCTGGGTTGCCTCCTGTCACTGGTGTGGTGCAAGTCTGCCTCGGGTGACACTGTGGCCTCCACAGTTGTTGTCCCACCTCCATGTTGTGCCTTGTGTGTGTTGCAGGGGATGTGCACCACTGTCTGTGACTTGTGCTCCGGGAAATGCTGGTGGCATACAGGTCCACAGTGCCTGCGCAGGGTGGCTGGCACTCCAGTGCCATGGAGGACTGTGGGTTGTGTGAACACAGTTTACATGGGCCCATGCTGGGAGCTTGGTTGCCCTGCCACTGCGTCCCTGTGTTGTTGTGCCCTTGGGTATGGGTGGGTGTCTGTCCATGCACTGTGTGGCATCTGGTGTGGTGCATGCTTCCACACACCACTGTGGGTGTCTGTGCTGGCTATTGTGGCCAGTGCTGGGTTGGGGTGTGTCATTGGGATACTGTGCAGGGTGCTGTACCACTGGTGGTGGTGTCCAGGGCAAGCCCTGTCCCATGTGGGGTAACTCATGTGCCGACGCATGGTTGGTCTCTCAGCAGTACCTTGGGGGGACTGTGTGTGATGGCACTGTGTATGCCGTTGTTGCATCACTGTGTGCTGCCACCCACTGATGGTTGCTCATGGTGGGGCTGCCTTGTATGGTTTTGTGGTGCACAGGGTTGCAGTATCACAGTGGGAGTGGTGACATGCATGGGGTTTCCTGCAGTGCTGGTCAATGCTCCTGGGCAGGGTGTCTAGGGGTCATGGTGCAGGGTGTGCTCTGCATTGGGGGGGATGGTGTGGCACAGGGTGGTCAGCCCTCCTTGTGTGCCAGTCACAGCTTGCCAAGGGGTGTGATGGGGCACCACGGCCCAGCTATGGGTTGTTTGCTTGTCTCCATGTGCTGGTGGTTATTCCAGCCATCCCCCAGTTGTGCAGTGCATGGGGTGTGGGGGGATGATGTATGTTCTGCTGTGTGTTCCTGTGCCTATCTGTGGCATGGGTGGTGGGCCCCTACCTCCCTGGTTGTGCAGTTGCATTGCTCTGCTGCTGGGACGCGTCCCTGGTTGCACTATGGTGCCTCTGGACTGCTCAGCTGCACATCCCTTGTTGTGCTATGGTGCATCAGATCTGCTCAGCTTCCCCTCCCTAGTTGCGCTATGATGCAGGTGGTGCGATATTCAGTCATCGGTTGTAGGCGCAGTTTGGCCGGCTCGCTTTTTGAATATTGCACCTCTTGCGCATGGGCGCAAGGGACTTGCGCTTGCTTCTGCTATTGCACACTTTTTTGGTGCAGTTTGAATATCTGGTCCATGGTATCTATCTGCTAGTGATGTCTATGCTAATAATTTTATCGAGTATTGCAAATGCCAAAAAAAGGAGGCAAACAAATACAAAAAGTACCCAAACAAAAAGTAATGACATCAGGACATTAGGTTCTGTGCTCTGCTTAGAGCTGGCCAAAGTGTTATTTGCACAGACAGGTGTCAGAATTACATGCCCTCAAGCAGAAATCATCAAAAAAGTTAGTTTTCCCAATCAGAAGTGGAAAAATTTAACACAGCACATCCCGATCTTTGTGTGATTGGTAGCCAAACATAGGCTGCTTTGAATTCACCTTCATGGAACCGGAGCTAACTAAAAAGCTACCTTATTCATTACATCATAGGTTTTTTAAATCAGAGAAACCTGTAGGCAAGAATGAAGTATGTGGAAAAAAAATGCTGTGTGAATGAATCTTTATTTTTTTTTTTTGCTGACGCTCACATCACTCAGAAACATACACCTCTTACATCAACTCTCTATTACCAATACATGAAAGCGTGACACAATTTATGTTTTGTGGACAGTGTTTGGCATTGTGGTAGTACCTTGAAATTGATAGGGTACCTAGCCTTAGTGTGATGGATGTACTTTTCATTCGTTTTGTCTGTAAAATGTCAACTGGTGCAGAATTCAGCAACTCTGACGAATGAAAATATGAAACTTTAATATGTTATATCTCGGACAAGGTTTGTTCTTTTACATTGAAATTTGGAGGGTGTTGATGGTAGAGACACGTTTACAAGTTGGTTGGAGTGCAGGGCCTGAAGGGCCCGTGCTCCCACCAACTTCTGCAATTTCTTAGTTTTCTATTCTTTCTCAAAAAGTAAGGAAATTCTATGCAAAAAAACTGCGTTAATGCATCATTTAGGGTTAAACCACAAAAAATCAGGAAATGCAAAATCTTTAGGGTTGCCCCTCCCCCCGCCGGACCAGCCAATCATCCCAAGAGTGACAGATGACGGGGTGTGTCATTGGGGTTGTGAGGCCTAAATGTCACCCCATTCTTTTTCGCTTTCCCTTGTCAATATCATTACACATGGAATGGGGTGACATTTGAGCCTCACAACTCCGATGACACCTCGTCATCTGTCAATCTTGGGATGATTGGCGGGTCTGGGGGGAGGGGCAACTGTAAAGATTTTGCATTTCCTGACTTTTTGTGGTTTAACCCTAAATGATGCATTAATGCAGTTTTTTGCATAGAATATATACACATACACATAGATTTGGTTGGTCCACATTTGCTCTGGTTGTGTAGTGCACCCCCCCCCCCAAGCATGATCTCCAACACCAGTAATGAGAACCCAATCCCTGGCATACCTCTCATGTTACCCTTCAAAATTGACCTATCCCTCATCTGTCCCTCCTGGAAAAAGTGCCACACACACAGAATATGCTGCAAATTCAGACATTATAGCAGACATGAATAATATTCTAAGATGCTACATCACAAATGTACTTTGTATAAGTAAAGGCAATACAGACATACAAAATTTGCCAGCAGATAAAGGCCCAAAAGTCTACCAAGTCTGCTTGATTTTGCAGCTAGCCCCTACTCAGCAGCTGCCCTCCCTCCCTCCCTCCTTCCTCATCCTCCTTCAACCCATCCCTTTACCCTGTCCCAGCCCACTTTGAAGCAGCTCACTGTTCTGTAGGATTCCACTTCTGCCAGCAACACATTCCACTTGGCCACCACCCTCTCTATAAAAAAGAGTCTCCTCATCTCCATCCTGAACCTACCCCCCTTCAGTCTCATAGCATGGCCTTGCATATCCCTCCCTTCCCTTGCTTTGAAAAGTCCCTCCTTCCCCGTCCTATTTATGCCTGTCATGTACTTAAAGGTTTTAATCATATCTCCCCTGTCCCTCCTCTCCTCCAGCAAGTACATATTCAACTCCCTCAATCTGCTCTCATATGGTAAATCCTCCAGCCCTTGGATAATTTTTGTTGACCCTGCATTTCACCCCCTCCAGCAGCTTAATGTCTTTCTTCGGGTATGGCCACCAGTACTGCACACAGTATTCCAGGTGCGGTCTTACCAGCGATCTATACAATGGCAGAATAACTTCCCCCCTCCTCAAAGATATATCCCTGACAATACAACCCAGCATCTTATTGGCCCATGCAGCCACTTTCCTACATTGTGCTGAGTTGTTCATTGTGATTACCCCCAGATCTTTTTCTTCCTCAGTCACAGCAAGCTGTACCTCACCCAGCTGATAGCTCCTTTTTGGGTCCTTTGCCCCAAAATGCATCACCTTGCACTTCTTTGCATTGAACCCCAGTTGTCAGGTGTCCGACCAGGTCACCAGCTTTGTCATATCCTCCTGCAAACCCTGTCATCACTCTTGGTCATCCACCACCTCTCTCATCTTGGTATCATCAGCAAACACACTAGTCCTACTCTTGATACTCATCGAAATGTCAACAATGAATATCCCAAATAGTACCGGTCCTAACACTGAGCCCTGCCGAACTCTGCTTGTCACCTTCCTTGGGGATGAGAGTTCCTCACCCACTACCTCTCTCTTTTGCCTTCCACTTAGCCAGTTTATTACCCATCCCACCATCTTGGCACCTGGCCCTGTGCCTTCCAGTTTACTTCCTAGCCTCCCATGTGGCACAGAGTCAATTGCCTTGCTGAAATCCAGATACAGAAAATCTAGTGCACTGCCCCTGTCCAACTGTCTAGTTACCCAGTCATAGTATTCTATCAGATTGGTCTGGCAGGATCTGCCAGTGACAAAGCTGTGCTGTCTTGCAACCCACTGGCCTCCAGAAGAGTCACCAGCATCTCCTTCAGGATTGTCTCCATCAGCCTCTGAGCCTCTGACTGGGAGCACACACAGCGGTGCAGGTCCTCACACTGCCACTGTCCACTTCAGCTACTAGATTCCCAGAGGATCTCCCTAACAAGCCTCTAAGTCCCTGACTGGGTGCACACCAACTGGCATGGCTCCTCACACTGCTGCCGCCGCTTCGGCTGCCAGCTTTCCTGAGCATCTCTCTAACGAGCCTCTGAGTACCTGACCGGGCGCACACCCATTGGCGAGGCTCCTCACACTGCCACCACCTGCTTCAGCTGCCAGTTTCCCCAAGGATCTCCCTAAAAAGGTATGGTCACTGCTGCCTAAAGGAAAATTTCAATTTCTGGTGCCCATGCTTAGCGGTCTTCCGGTTGGATGGCAACTCGCCTGGAAGATGCAATTGGCTCAGCAACTCTTTTAGTCTGCTGCAAGGCCAGCCGCAATTTTCTCGGCTGGTTTCCCTGTCTTTTGCCTTCTTGCTTTCTGCTGTGAAGAATTTCTAGTTATTTTAGATGCTAGCCTTTGCTTAGATATCACAGTCAGACTTGTTTAATTGCCTGAAAATCTAACTGTAGTAGGGTTGCTAAGTTAAATTACCTAGCCCTGATGTTACAGCCTGCTAGCTTCACTTAATTTGTTAGTGCTGCTCAGCTACAACTCTGAATTAATTGTTTTTGATTTCCCTGTACTTGCTAAATCTGCTTAAGCTCTGGTAATTCTGTCCCTCCTTTCTGTCTCCCTTAGCGCTAACTCACCCTGCTCCCCCCGCTACCTGCTCTGATTAACTTCATTGTTTTCTCTCTCCACTGTCTCTGATCATCTGCTGTTTCCCAGGCTACTGCCTTCCCTGTCCAGTGATCTGACCAAATCTGTCTATCCCTGTCCGCACCACCTCTGGCAAACCCACCCCTGCTGCAATTTTAACTAAATTTTAATCCCCTTTCTTTCTTCTTCCCATAGCCTCTGAGTTCCTTACTGGGGCACACTCAGCAGTGCGGCTCTTCACAATGCCGCTGCCCACTTCAGCTGTCTGCTTTCCTGAGGATCTTCCTAACAAGGTACGGTCACTGCTGCCTAAAGGAAAATTTAAATTTCTGGTACCCATGCTTAATGCTCTTCCGATAGGACGGCAACTCACCTGGAAGTTGCAATTGGCTCAGCAACTTTCTTAGCCTGCCACAAGGCCAGCCGCAGTTTTCTTGGTTGGTTTCCCTGTCTTTTGCCGTCTTGCTTGCTACTGTGAAGAATTTTCTCCTGCCCACCTCCCGGCCCCGACCTCTATTAAATACATCTTCCTCAATCAGCACACCACCCCTCTCCAATCAGACTCAATCAGTATCTTAAGGGACACTTAGTCTCTTTCTTTCTCTTAAAGGCCAACTCCCCCTAAGATTAGCAACCACTCAGCACTCCCACTAAACTAGCTCAGTCTCATACCCGTACTGCAATCTTAAGATACTAAGCAAACCTGCTTAATCACCTCTGCCCCCCCCAGCAAGTGGAACTTAAGTTCCATTAGCAGGGGTTGACCTTGTGTTGAGCAACCACAATGAGACCACTTAACTATTTAACAGTGCTTACCATTTTTATATCCCAAGTACCCCTTAACTGCCCTAATGCTACTAGCAGCACATCATTTGTCCTACTTGTAGAAACTAAAGAAATAATTCAAGGCACTGGCTTCACCCCTATGTTTAAAGGATGCCCTCCTATTCCATCAGCTCAGGCCACCTGTGCTAACGTATATCACCTAACACTATGCTACCCATTCATACACCGGCTCACCTTCCCTCCCTCAACCCCTCTATCAAAGCTGACCTCTGGCTCCTGGCAATGTCGAACATGATGGAAACTCCAGCATTATCTGCACAGACTCTTCACATTCCTCCTCCTCCTCATATCACGTAACATACACCCTGACCCTGGCCATCTTGAGGCAACCCCATGTTCCATTAAAAACAATTGCTCCCTAAAGCTCACCTCAATTAACATTAGAAGCCTCTTACCAAAAATGGATGGTCTACAGGTATGGGTTACACAGCATGACCCCGAAGTGCTAGCCATTAATGAAATCTGGCTGACCCCTAAAGTTCCTGACACCTCTGTCATGCTAGGAGGTTACACATTATTAAGGCATGACAGATCAGGAAAAAAAGGGGAGGGTTGTGCGCTCTATCTTTCTACCCTGGACGGACATTTTGTATCAGGAGAATCAATGGAGGTTTCAGACTTCATATGGAGTTATTGGGTACAATGAGTTAAAGAATCAATCATCGGGTAAGCCCTATTCCTCCCAGTTACTGAAAGCAAGTCCCAAATACTACCCATCAGGATCTTACTTGGCTGGAATGACAAATCAATTACTATACTTTCTGCCTACATCCCACCCCAAGATCAATCAGCAGGCTTTCAACTGGTCCTTGACTACATAGCCGACTGGCCTGCTAGCAATGAGATAGTGATCCTTGGTGACTTCAATACGAACTGGCTGGCCCCTCAGGCTGACCCTTTCAAGGACACCATAACAGCTGTCAATGTCGCACAGCTTGTAACCACCCCTACAAGGATCAGTTACAGAACTGGCACTAGCTCTCTCCTTGACCTTGTCCTAACCACCCACCCAGACAGAATAACTCACACTGAGGTATTGCCAGACGTACTAACTGACCACTCCCCAGTCATCTGCCACTGCACAAACAAAACCCCCAAAGTTCCTGCTAAGGTCCAGTCCCAGCGTGTCCTCAAGAAATAACAACTCAAACACCTACAGCACCTCCTTGCACACACTGACTGGTCCCCTATGTATAACACCCACTGTGTAGACACTGCACTTGACTACTTTATCGACCACTTCAACAAGGCTTGAGACATCTATGCCCTCTTCCAAAAAAAGAAGTTAAAGGGGGTAAATAACCCCTGCATCACTGCTGACCTGCTTAAAAAGATACATGACAGGGACAATCTGTGGCACCTTGCAATTGCTTCAGGAAGACAAGCGGACATGTAACTGTATAAGGCCGCAAGGAACTCCTGTACCCTTGAAATAGTGTGCGCTAAAAGAGAGTACTATCAACTAGAGCTCACAAAATCATGGAGCAATGGAAGGTAACTTTGGGACAACATTAAAAACCTCACTGGGAAGCCCTCTAAAACACCCCCAAATCTGATCCTTGCAGATGGTGTGGTTACTCAAGACCCCACCACTATAGAAGACACACTAAACAAGTCCTTCATTGACTTTTCTGGCATATTCCCCAGAATACCTAAAAAGGAGTCCTAGTCCTCCAAACACCTGAGATCCCCCTCCCTCTGGCAGTCCCCCCCATTCTATTATAAAAGAGTCCCCATGTCAGTGGTGAAGAAATACCTCCAAAGGGAACTGGGTAATGCTAGATACAACAGCGACTCCTTGGACCTCAGACTCCTCCACCTCACCCTAGACTCTGTCCTCAGACCCCTTACTGCACTTATCAACCTCTTCTTCTCATATCAGCAGTTCCCTCAGTATTGAAAATCTGCCTCTGTAGTTCCCATCAATAAAAAGTGACGACAGGACGCGTCTTTCAAATTATCGGCCTATCTCTATCCTTCCTACTCTTTCCAAAGCACGAGAACATATTGTCACAGACCAACTCATGGAACATCTGACCAAATACAATCTCCAGTGTGCAGAACAGCATGGTTTTAGGAAAACACGTAGCACTGCTACTGCCTTGCTGGAATATACTGACTTCATACACAGTGCACTTAACCGAGGCCAGTTGGTGGGGTCAATCTACATTGACTTTATCAAGGCCTTTGACCCTGTGAACCATGTACTCCTACTCCACTTGCTCCATGCTGTTGGTCTATCCAACGAGGTCACCAATTGTTTCACAAGCTATCTAAGTGCTAAGTTGCAGCAGGCCAGAATTAATTACACATTTTCCAGCAGCTGCTTGGTAAACTCCAGAGTTTCTCAAGGCTCTATCCTTGGTACCTTACTTTTCAGTCTTTTTCTTAACACACTCCCTAAAGCATGTTCTACCAACATCATTCTGTATGCAGATGATATTGTCCTCTTCTCTGCTCACACCAACCCCACCCTACTCACCAGGGACTGCCAAACCAGTTTGAAGAAGGTAACATGCTGGTTTGAGGACCATAAACTGCTGATAAACTACAAAAAACAGCTGCAGGATTTTCAAGAGTTTTATGAATCCAGCCCATAGTTTTCTATGTTGAAATGACATGAAAATACTGACACACATTTTTTTTAGAAGATCATTTTTTTTTAACAGAGGGATCTAAAAGAATAATACTGATGCATTTTTCATACTCAAATAGACTAAAAGTAGGTCTACAATTCATCAAAGTAAATCAGAATCTTTTGGAAATAAATCAGAGTTGGAATCAGAACTGGATCACAGCCGACCTGCCCATTTCTACAAGTAATAGCTGCACTTTGAATTGCATGGTGGGGGTGGAATTGATAGAGGCTGTGTCTGCTAAGAGCTTTTTAGTGACGGCCCGAGGAAGCTTTGGTTTTAGGCCAAACCTGCATTGAGCAAGTGATAGTAGTAACTGTTGCACACGATTTAGGCTGAGCCGGTGCTGGGCACCAGAAGATCAGACAGTTTGTGCTGAACATCGCAATAATTTCCTTTTCCTTCTGGAGTATTACCTTGAAATAAAGTTGTGTTTTGTTGAACACCATTTCTCATCATTGTCTCAAAAGATTACAGTGTATGTTAATTGGGAGTGGACAATTTCTGTCTTCCTTAAACTGTTATATGATGAACCTGCCCCCAAATCATGGATCAGCAGGAGCACCACTACCACTCAACCCAGAGCTGCTGCTCTGTCATCATACAAGGAAGGTGACAGTGAGTCTGGGTCTGACATGAACACTAGAGCAGTCTTGTGACTACAGGAAGAATTATAGTTGTTATAGGGACTACGGGTTAGGGCTGGGGCAGGGCATATCAACCCCACTGTTCTACAAAGCAAGCCAGTAGCACTTTTAGAACCACCAAAACAGGTTTTGGAAAGTGCCAAGTGTGGAGGAGCTATATGTGTAGCTGGGGCGTTAGAGTGAGGAGCATGGGAAGTAGGAAGCACAAGAGGAAGAGGAGAAAGGGCAGGGGAAGCACATGATTCACACTAGGAGAAGTAGATGGAGTGGAAGAAGAATGCCTGGAGGAAGAAGCAGGAGAAGAGGAAGTGCATGAAGTAGGCGATGAGGGTGAGGAGGATGAAGAACAAGACAATCTTGAAAGTCTGTCAATTACACACTGACTAGTGGTGATTTTAAATGTGACACTGAGTAGAGGAGGGCATCACTTGAGGTGATGGCGAAATAAAAAAAAATTAAAAGATAATGGTAATGATAATGATAAAAACGAAAGCAGGAGAGCAAGTTTCTCAGGTAGGGAAATTTTTTTTTTTTGCCTCCACACATGGCCCGGCCCCCATTGTCCCTAACCTCTCATCCAGCCCTGTCATCAGCCTCCCCAGGATTTACCTCTCCCGGTGTTCCTCCCTGGGTTACTCCCCCTCCAGGGCAGGGCCTTTGGGGGGGCCCCATTCCCCCTGGTGGATGTCTTGTTAGATGTCTGGGAAGTAACAAAGTTCAATGTGTTGGCTGTGGGGAGAGGCAACTGGTATCCTGCATTACTCCACCATTTCACCCTGTTCATCTCCCTGTGAGATGTGGCATGCAATGATGTAGTGGTGCACATGCTGACGTCTGCCACCCCTCCCAAAACTGCAAGCTCTGACTGTCCTGCCCCTGGCTTCCAGCAGGGGCCAGTAGAATACTGGGAGCTTCCCCTCCCTTCCCATGGAGAAGAGCAGTCCTTAGTACACTCGACCCTCCCCTCCAGCTGGCCCTCCAACACTCCAGGTTAGCTTCCAAACCCAGATCATCATTGTTACAAGCAGTAGCTTTACTGCTGCATCTGCAGGTTGGCAGGCAGGGAAATCCGGAGATCAACCCCACATGCCCCCGAGCATGATGGGCCCATAGTACTGTACTGCGTGCTGCTGATAACCTGCCTGGCCATTCCAAATTACATCATACCACAGTGGCAGAAAAAAGAAGAAACAAGCTCATGGTCACCACTCAATTCCTTGTGACGCTCCTTCCTCCCTTATAGAGAAAAAAAATCTACGAGTTCTTCTGTATCATGGCAGTATTTTACAGGTAACACTACAAATCTACTGTGAGCATGTTTCTATCAGTGAGGAAGAAAAATCAATCAGGGTGAGTCTACTCAGATACTGGGAATTGGTGTTCTGGCCGTTCATTTAAAATGTGAATATATCATCTTTAAAGCCACATCAATTCCCAGTCCCCACTCTGATCAGACGGCCAGCAGCTGGGACAGGCAGGTATGGGACATAGAGGGATTAGACTGTTTGTTCAAGTAATGCATCCACCGTGGCAGCTACAGCAGCCAGTTGATTCATCTTCAGGTACTGACACAGCTTCAAAAGCACCACTTCAGCCACCACCAACAAAACAAACTAAACTCCTTGAATCATTAAATGCCCACACTAAAGTGCCACCTACTAACTAAAATTTGGTCTTAGTCATACAACTCATTTGGGAGATGATGGTACCTGATCTTCAGCCATTCTCCATCATGGAAGGCAGCAGTTTCCAAAGACTGTCACACAAAGTGAAGACCAAAGACAATATTTTATCATGCTTCACATTCTCCAGACATGTTCTCCCCAGTATACATGAGGCCGCAGATGACAACACTTCTGAAGGGGGTGGCTGGCTGTTCATTTCAGTACCGATATTTGTAGCAATATAAGTGTACACCAAAACTTCCTAAGTCTTATTGCCCATTGGTGTATGTCTAAATAAAGCTCCATCATCATTCCCATCCTGCCTCTACCACCAGCCCATTGAGGAGATATATTGAAGCAGATAACCTCACAAAGGCACACAAATAGAAAACATGCCTTAATTAATGTGTCAATCTTGGTGGGAAAGTACAGTGGAGAAAACATTCTGCTGTTCATCCAATCACTGTAGTAGACATTTGCTTAGTATTATTTGAAAGCTTTTACCAGGAAAGACATACTGAACTGGTAACAGGTTGTTTTCAGATACATCAGAGGGGAAGGGGAGAAGCAATATAAGATATGTAACTGAAAATAACAATCTGTAAAATGCAATAGTAATAAAAATTGAATAAATACATCAACATAAAAGTAAAATACATTACTGTTGTCCAGACATGATGAACAGACGGATAGTAAGAGAATCACAAAATAAAGATGTAAAACAAGACATTAAGGTAAACAATACATTAAGATACAAGTGCAATACAGTACTGGGAGCAAATGTTAGATAAGGAGCAGAATTACTACAACCCAGACATGAAGGTGTAAATTATTAATGACAGTGCAGAAAAGTTAGTACCTGAGCATAATTTTACCAGATGTGAATAACTGATAACTTGCAGTATAAGTCACACAGACTGGGAACCTAGGGTGGGTAGGAAGTTGCTCACAGCATGGAAGGGGCATAGGTGCATGACATCAGCAAAACATGGAGAGATGAACACAGGGGTCAGCTACAGTTGCCGGATGGGGTAAAAACATAGAAACATAGAATCTGACTGCAGATAAGTACCGCTTGGCCCACCCAGTCTGACCATTTCCCTACCTAATGGATAAGCTGCAGATCCTAGTTAACCAACATCCTACTTCTTCCTACCCCCACCCTCTAGAATTGCCTTATGTCTGTCTCTTGCATGCTTGAATTCCACCACTGTTTTTGATTCCACAACCTCCTCCGGAAGACCATTCCATGCATCCACAACCCTCTCTGTGAAAAAAAACTTCCTTACATCACCTCTGAGCCACCCCCCCATCTTCAAATTGGGCCCCCTTGTTCTTGCACACCTCTTTTTCTGAAAGATGCTACCCTCTTGGACTTTGTTGATTTCCTTGAGGTATTTGAAAGTTTCTATCATGTCCCCCCTCTTCCTCCTTTCCCTCAATGCTATACATATAAAGCTCCTTTAGTCTCTCTTCATATGTCTTCTGGTGCAGACCCTGCACCATTTTAGTGGCCCTCTTCTGGACTGCCTCCATCCTGTTTATGTCTTTGTGGAGATTGGGTCTCCAGAACTGCATCTAGTACTCCAGATGGGGTCTCACCAGCTGTCTGTACAGAGGGATAACAACTTCCTGTTTTCTACTGGTGATGCTTCTCCCTATGCATCCCAGTATCCCCCCAGCCCTCCTTACTGCCCTCTCACATTGCTTGCCCACCTTTAGGTAATCTGATATGACTACCCACAGGTCCCTTTCAATTTTTGTTGTTGTTAGTATCTCACCAAGCCACAAAGAAGGGACTTGAGGGAAAAGAAGGACTGGGCTGAGCAGACAAAGAGGAGGGAAAAGAGTACCAGAGCTTCGAAAATGATATGAGAAAGCAGCTTGACTCATAGAAGCTTTTCACAAAGACAGGGAGAGGGAAAGGGAAGCAGTGTTCTAGAGGGGTAGACAAATGAAGGGGAAGGTATAAAGGTAGGGAGACAGTGTCAAACCAGAATTTAGAGGTGAAAGAGGCACAGTGGGTGAGGCATCTGGCATTAAGGGAGTGAGAAGGAAGTGTAAAGAGCAGTGGTGTGTGTGTGTGTGTGTGTGTGTGTGTGTGTGTGTGTGTGTGTGTGTGTGTGAGAGGGACAGTCCAAGACAAATGCCAGAATGAGTGAAAGAGGGAAGTCCAGTCTGGCAAGGGTGGACTTGGGAGCTGTGGTGTAGACAATGTCACTATAGTCAAATATTAGGAGTGTCATCTTCATGACAAGCTCTCAGCAGGCTGGGAGTGAGATACTGGCTTTATTTCTATAGAGTGCACCCAACTTGTGGGGAAGCTTGGGGTAGATGGTATCAATGTGCATCAAAATGTCATGTTGCTGGTCCAGCCAGACCCCAAGGTACTTAAAACAGGAGACACCCTCAATTGAAGTGCGATCAAGGGTGTGGAAGATGGGGAGAGAGCCTGGCAAACCTCTGCTAGGAGCAAAGGGTCATGAAAACTGTTTCCTTGACACTGAAGGATAAAAGGCTGGAATGGAACCAATGCTGAACACTGTCAAAATCCTGCTGGAGACAGACAACAAGGCTGATAACAGAGCTGCAAGAGGCAAACTGCACAGTGTCATCTGCATACATGTAAGACGGAGGCAGAGGAACAGGCTGAAGGAAGGTCATTTAGGAATATGGAGAAGAGTATAGGGCCCAGTACAGAACATTGGGGAATGCCTGAACAGATGGGGAGTTAGGAGGAAGGATGTCTCTAGTAAGGACAGCTTGTGACCTGCCCTCAAGGTAGGAACAGAACCATCTCACTGAGGAGACAAAGCCATGCTGTCGAAAGCTTGTCCAGGAGAAGAGGATGGAACACAGTGTAGAAGGCTTTGGCCAAATCAACAAAGATGGTGGAAGAGAACTGGCCCTGGTCCATACTGGACTGGATGGAGTCAGTGAGCCAGAGAAGGGAGTTGGATATGGAGTTGGACCACCTGAAGCCAGATTGGAAAGAAGTGAAAAAGCAGTAGTGGTTGAGGACAGGGAAGAGTTGTGAGAGGACAAGATGTTCCTGGAGCTTGGTCAGGGTGAGGAAGAGAGAGATAGGGCCACAGTGTCCAGGAGAAGAAGAATCCCCCCTTAGGGAGGAGGATGACCAGCCCATTTCCATGCATTTGGGACAGTGGCAGAGAAGAAGGAGAGGTTTAGAAGAAGAGTGAGAAGATGGAGAAATGTGGAGTCAAGGCCATCCAAGCTGGTACCCCTGTGGAGGTTTAGAGCTAGAAGGGCCTTAAGGGAAGCAGAGGGAGTAGTAGGAGAGAAAGAAAAGGAGTGCAGAGAAAGAGGGGTATGGTGAGGAGAGTGAGGCTACAGGTGGTGAAGAAGGATTTGAAGGAAGAAGCTACTGCAGCAGGGTCAGTGATTTGGGAGTTGCCAGTCTTAATAATGGGAGGGGGAAGAGGGAGTGAATAACTTTCCAGAACTTGGAGGGGTAATTAACATTCTTCTGGAGTGAGGATGCAAAGTAACTGGATTTTGCAAGCCTACTGGCCTTGGTGCAAAAATTATCAAGGGTCTGGTAATTTAACAGGGCAGCAGGGGAGCAAATGATATTATAGGGATTCCAGGCTAGATCATGAGCTTGCAGGCAGGCCAGCAACTGGATAAAGACTCCATGGGCAATGGGAACACTGGAAGCTGGTTTTCCTAAGGGAGGCATGATGGCCACAGACAACCATAAATTTGGATTGGAAAGATCTGAGGGCCAAGTTGATGTCAATGGCTATGCAGATGAGGGACCAATCAGGAGCTGACAGGTCAGCACTGAGGGCAGGCAAATCCAGTGACCTAAAGGACCAAAGTTGGATAGCTTTAGGGGAAGCTTTAGGGTGAAGAATCTTGAACACACAGCAAACCATGTGGTGGTCACTGAGAGCTTCTGGGAGAATATCTGCATCGACAATATGCGAGGGTGAGAGTACCTAGTCCCAATGACTGGTTTGAGGATTTGTAATTAAGACAGCTGAGGTCTAAGATCAGTTGGGATAAGATGGTTGAACATTTAACAATTTAATAAAAGCAGAAGAATAATCTGCCGATAAATGAGCAGCAGTCCTGATGGTTTCAAGACAAAGTAGCCACAGCAAGCCTTAGCAAGCAAACAAGATTTCAGATGTTGGTTATATGTTAGTCTCAGCATCTCAGTGTCTTTTTGTATCAGCTCCAAAGGAGACTGGCAAGTATGCCTAAGAATGCCACACATGTGCATTAAGACACTGCAGGTCATGTGACTTTATGGCACAAAAATTTAACATTTAAAAATGAAAAAATATAGGTTATAAAACTCTGGGAGATACTAATCTAACATATTTAATTCAATGACAGAAAAAGGAACCTATATAGTACACAAAGACAGAGAATTTGTCATCAGATGGAGCAGGATTTACTCCCCCCTTCCATGAAGGTCAGAAAAAGGAAACAATAGAAACAAAGAGAAAATTAAGTGTAACTGAGGAGGCATATTTTAAGATTTTAAAGTAGCCTGAGGCAAGCAGACTGAAACGATTAATAGGAGGAGACAAGAGTCCAGTGTAAATGCTGTTAAATACTCTTTCACTTGATCTCCTTCCTTTTGGTCTCTCTTGATCTCTCTTCAGGGTTTTTGCTCCTGATGTGGTTCCAAGCACCTTCCACTTAATTTTCAGATTTTGATCCTTAAACCTTGTAGGGATGCTGTGTTCCTAGTGATAGCCCTTTGCAGGGCTCACTGCCTTGTTTTGTCTCAGAGTAGGCTCCTCCACTGAAAGGACTCCAGGCTCCTGTTGACAAGATAAGCAGAGCAAGGGTGGTGTGACAATTCTGCTGGCCCAAGGTATAGCCTTTCAGCTAATTACGAGTTCTGGGACCCCAAAGGATGCTGTCTTTTCCTGCATGGCAGACTGGGGCTACATTTGGCTCTCCTAGGCACAGTTTATGGCCCTAATACAGACTCTCTGAGCTTCTTTATCGGCCTTATGACCCTATTAGCCTCGTTTACCCATATGCCTCTCTTAATTGGTAGGGACTGAAATGTAACCTATCAACCCGACTTACTATAGGTCCACACACTGTAAACAAGGTCTTTCTGTGGGACAGTGGGGTTTGCGTGAATTAATGGATAACCTGGGGCTAATTGACCCCTTGCATCTCCTCCATCTGTCAGAGAGGCAATATACTTTTTATTCCTCACCCCATGGTATGTTATCTCAAATCGATTACTTTCTAATAAACTAAGAGAGTCTTTCTGACCTGATCTCTGCTGACATCCACTCATTGGTTGTCTCAGACCATGCCACAGTAAATGAGATTCATTCGGTCTGTGGATTGGAGGAACGAGATAAAGTATGGCATCTTAACTCCCAGTTCCTCCAAGATCCTAAGTTATTACAGACAATTAAGGACTTTATTAAAAATTTCTTTACACAAAATGAAGGCTTCATAGATTCACTCTATCTGTTGGAGAGCTTCAAAATGTGTAGTTCAAGGAGAGTATATTAGATTCTCTTCTAAGCGTACCAAATCCCATAATGCCAGACTTGACCAACTACTTATAGATATTTGGCAGATGGAGCAACGAATAACGTCTGATACTTTAGAAGCCGATTGGCTTAGTTTGAACTCTTTGCATGCCCAATATGCTGATCTGTTTACTGAAATAGCTGAGTTATCTATTATTTGAACTAAAATGAGATATCTTGAGTCTGGACAGTGTGCCAGAAAATCGTTAGCCCATTGCCTCCATCAGCTCCAGACTTAAAAAATAGTTAACATTTTTTGGCCCAGTCCTGATGCTGCTATCATTACCCAACCTCGTGCAATTGCAGATGTCTTTAAATCTTATTATTGTACCCTCTATACAGCTTATACGTCTCATTATCCAATAACAGATAATATCTCTACATATCTTGACCAACTCCCTCATCCCACCCTTATGCCACAACAACAGGAGCCAATTAAGAGGCCTATAACAACATTAGAGGTAGTCCAATCCATTGTACAGACCACCCCGATAAAGCACCTGGGATGGATAGTTTGCTTAATTAATTTTTACACAGTATGTTCAGCTGAATTAGCCCCTTTTTTAACCTGTCTGTTTAATTACTTGTTTTTAACCAGTTTTATGGATTACACCTTAACTGTGGCTTGTAATACTTTGATCCGAAAACCCGATAAGGATAAGTTCTCACCCTGTAGCAACAGTCCAATATCTTTAATCAAGTCTGATATTAAAATATTAGCTAAAATTCTTGCCAGTCATCTTCTTTATTTCTGGAATGGTTTGATTGCACCAACACAAGTCAGATTTATGAAAGGGTGGCTATCTAGTGATCATCTTGGAAAACTACATTATCTAATTTCTGCTGCCCGAAAATGCATAATCCCGGCAGCCCTGGTTTTCCTATATGCAGAAAAAACATTCAATCACATTTCATGGCCTTATCTTTTGTAGTATTATGGAAATTTGATTTCTCAATTTCTAACTGGAATAGTATTATATAGAACTCACTGCCCAGTTGGGTCAATGGGTCTCATCAGAGAAATATCCCTTACAGCATGGGACAAGAGAGGGATGCCCTCTTTCCCCTTTCCTTTTTAATGTCTATTTAGAGCCTTTAATATATAACCTTAACAACCCAGCTTTTAAAGGAATTTTGGTTGTAGGAGTAAGATATAACTTATCTGTTTATGCAAAGGATTCAGCTATGTTGGCTGAAATTAGGCATTTCTTGGAGGGTCCCGCTTATACACTAAATCTAGATAAAACTGAGGTGCTGCCCTTAAATAATCTTATTGGTATGCAAAAAAATTATAGCTGCGGGGCTGTCGTGGGAACCCACCAAGCTTACTTATTTAGGTATCCAAATCTCGAAATACTCTGCAGACTTAAGAATAACTTAACACCCCTTCCTACATATTATTAGACTTGATTTACAATGTTAGACAACCTTACCCCTATCTCTCTGGGGGTGAGTTAGTGTTTTAAAGATGAACCGTTTACCCGGGCTATTATATCCATTAGGTATGTTATGGCTATTTCTTCCTAAGACCTGTTTTTCTCAATTATAACATTTACTTAATGATTTTCTTTGGTAGAATAGGGCAGTTCGCTGATAGTATTTCAAAGTGACAATTCCAAAAGGCTTGGGCGTTTGCAGCTCCCTAATCTTTTCTTGTATTACTGTGCCCTGCATAACAGTAAATACTTTCACGGGGGACAAGATGGAATAAAGTGTATGGAAGAAACAAACACCCCTATTTGGCTTAGCATTGAAACGGATCTTTGCTAGAGGCTTGGAATCCAACTCAAATCCTTATTTCATATAAAACCTTCCCAATTACCATCTTCACTTAAACAGATGCCAATTTCCTGGTCCCTTAAGACCCACTGACAGATGAGTTCCTACGTAGGACTTGACTGGACTAAAGCTCTTGCACAGACAATTCTTGCTAACCCTAATGTTCAGATCACCCATCATCTAATCCCATTCACCTTCTGCCCCCCCCTTGAAAGATGTCACAATAGATTCCCTCCTACACGATGGTAAGCTTATAACATTTACCTCCTTTCAAGAGTAATTTAATGTGCCCCAATCTTTCTTCTTTAAATATTTTCAACTGATCTGAGCCATGACTTGTTATTTAGGCCCTTCGTCATGGCTGCAACCCATGAGTGACAAGTTTGAACTCTTAAGGTTATCGACAGGGGAGCCTCACCCCATATCCACTCTTTACAGTGTTTTTCAATCCCTGGAGCCTGCAAATCCCCATGGGATAGGTTATATTGGCAGCAGACCCTAGAATTGAATTGGGATTCTAAAGCCAGGCAGACTGTTTGGCAGCATCTGTATATAGAGGATAATGTACGGGCTTTGATTAATAACCATGCTATAATTGCTTCCAGAGGTTACCATGACAACTTTGTAAACCTCAAGAGCGAAGCTCGAGAGGTTTACAGTTGTCAAGGTAACCCTGAGAAGTGATTTCAGCAAGGTTAATAATCAAAGCCCATACATTAGTTTTAATAGTGTGTATGGGCAAAAATTATTCAGGAAAACTACGCTATCTTTCAGGCTGAAGTTACCTTTCACCCTAAAGATGTTCCGTCGCCACCGGCACACTGTGAGTGTGCTTGTTGACCACACAACCCTCTCCACTTTAGGCCTGCCTTTTCCACTACCTGTTTGGCTGCAGCTCTGTGATTGACAGTCATTGCCTTTATTGGATTCTTCCCATGTCCCAAGCTGTCGAATGTCGGCATTTCTGTCACCTTTTTAAAAAACATGGAAAATTAAATCCATCGGACTCACAACTTTTTTTTAACTCTATTCACCCTAACTACTGAACTCTCTCCAGCATGGACACTAGGTGTGGCTTCTACAGTCCACCTGAAGCCTCCAGCTCCCCAATACTCCGGTTGGGCCCTTCTCCTCTCCTCTTCTCCTGGCCACACAACCCCCAGCTCTGAGACCCTGGGGTGGGACCGCTGAAACTCCTCCTAGTGCTGTATCTATAATCTAGTAAAGCAACCAGGGACTTGTAGGGAGAACCAGATGCTGGTGCTGAGAAGCCCGACATTGGACATGGGGCCAACCACTGGTCCCACCTTTGCTTACCAGCAGGCAGGGAAATTTTCTTGGTTACACCCCCTATGGCACGGCCATGCAGTGGTGACAGCTCCCTGCAGTTGTCCGCTGATGCCATCCCCATTGGCTATTGCCACTCTGCTGTGAAGCACCCCCATCCACCATTAGGAGCCACCACCAGATGGGGAATCCCTCAGAACCTACCCCAGGACAGGAGAGCAGTCCTCTGGATGCTCAATCCTCTCCTCTCCTCTCCCTGCCAACCCCCAGCATCCCAAGTCTGCTCCCAAACCGGGGTTGGCACCATTGCGTGAGGTGTGGCATCTAGCGCCTCAACCCTCAGTGCCACTGGGCTGTCCCATCAGACTCATGATTTGAGACTCCATGCTGGTGAGGGGATAAATACTCTTGGAGAAACATCAACACAATCTAATTTAAAAATCCAGATATGCTTAAATTTCACCAGTTTGACGGGCAAAGCTATTGTTGTTTATGTCAAGCGTGTTAGTTCCTGACCACATGCTTTTAGTGCTTCTCACTTATGGGGCTGAGGATCATGACTGGGATTCTGTTGTTAACTTGGCAAATAAAAAGGCAACAGTGAGGGACACACAGGCACAGTGGTACCAATGATGTTATGCCACCACTATGACATATTCAAGAAGGTTTAACAACAACCTGACATCATAGCGATAGCATAACGAGGTTGTAATCTTCTTGATTTAGTTAACAATAGGCCTCTCCCATACATTATAATTATAATTATATAAAACAAGACAGGTACCAACTGATTCAATTGAAGGTCCTTCACAATCTGTACTACACCCTCAACAAACTTTATAAAAATAGGTAAGACTGCATGTCCTGAATGCTCCAGTTATGGCATTGCTGAAGATTACCTCAAACATGTACTATAGGACTGTGCTAAGGAGTTTCCCTTCTGGAATGCCAATAAGAGCTCACTGGATCCTTTTTTGGGGCTAGAGGATTTGTTTACCCCACAGACTTGTTTAGTGGGTTTTTCTCCTCTCCAGGTTTGATCCTCTTAAAGCCCACATGGCACTAATATCGATTACAGCCAAATGAATTATTTTGCATCACTGGATGGACAACAAGATTCCTTCATTCAAGGAATGGCACCAGGAAATATTGCATGCTCTGATAATTGGAACACACATAGCCTTCCTTCATCAATGTGCTAGTTTATTTCACGACAGATGGGAATCACTTTATGCATTCTTATCTTCAGTCCCAGCAGGGAACCAAATACAGTAACCTTAATTGAAAGCCCTACATTAATTTTTGACTTGCTCTTCTTTCTTAAGTTTTCCCTTTGTTACGCTCCACACTGGGGATGTTGTGCTCCTGGATAGTGGGGAAGGGGAAGTTATGGGATTGTATTTATTTATTTATTTAAGAGTTTCACCAGGAAGGGCACACTGAACAACTAGTTGCTCATCTCACAGTGCGTCCTAAGGGGCGGGGGAGTTGGAAGGCACACAACAAAACATAATCAACACAACAGTATACATTGCCAATATATGGGAATTGGAAGACATGCAAATGTGTCATAGGCAAATAACAAAACAGTATATAGTGCCAATTATACATAGGGTATGTTACCAAGTAGAGAACAATTAACAAGCAGTAACAGGCAGCAAGAAATTACAGTTGGTATGTATATTCCATTACATCATGGAGAACAGAAGGCCCACAAGTGCAGTAATAGGAAAACTATTACAGCCCATTTAGATGCAACATGGTCTGCTCAGTTGCAGTTCACAGATAGGTAATTATGTAAGGCTGAGGAGATAGAGGAAGGGGAAGAAGAAAGGTGACTCTGGGGGTGAATTCCACAGTTTAGGGAGGCAGTACAAGAAGGCTGCCTGGCTGACAGTAGTCGTACGGCATGGGACACCTAAAATATGGGAAACTGGGGACCTAAGTGGATGGGTGGATGGGGGGATTGTTAGGGATGAGTTGAGATAAGTAGGGAGGGAGCCAAACCAAAATTTGGAGATGAATTTAGCACAGTGGAGGAGGCATCTGTTATCATGAGATGGGAAAGCCAAAGTGTGGTAAAGCTGACAGTGATGAGTGAGGGTAGGAGCATCAAGTGCAAAGCAACAGAAGGAGTTAAAGAGGGTGTCCAATTTGACTAGGGTGATTGTAGGTGCAGCACTGTAGACTACATCGCAGTAGTCAAAGATGGGAAGGATCATCTTCTAGACAAGTTCACGCCTAGCCGGGAGAGAGAGGCAGTTCCTGCTCCTAAATAGTGTGCCTAAATTTTGGGGCGCAGCTTTTTAAGGATGGCATCCACATGACCAGAGAAGATGAGGTGTTGGTCAAGCCAAACCCCCAGATATCTGAATGAGGAGGTGTCCTCAAGGACTATTCTATTGAGGATGTGGAAAGTGGGTAGGGAGAGGAGCCTTGAAAGTTTCTGCCTAGTGCCGAAGGTCATGGAGACAGTCTTCTTGGCATTTAGGAAAGCTTATGTGAGCAAAACCAGCACAGAATGTTGCTGAAATCATTCTGAAGTCTGCTTGCAACATCGATGAGGGAGTGGCCAGAGGTGTAAAGGACTGTGTCATCAGAATACATAAGAATAGAGGTAGATATGCAGACAGACAGCAAGTCATTGAGAAAGATGGAGAAGAGTATGGGGCCCAACACTGATCCCTGTGGGACCCCTGTGTCGATAGGGAAGGGTGAGAATATAAAATCCACTATTCTAACTGACTGAATCTGACTTACTAGGTAGGCATGGATCCAGTTTGTAGCAGCAGCCGGCAAGCCTGCAATGGAGAGAGAGTGTAACAGGATAGAGTGGAAGACAGTGTCGAAAGCCTTGGCTAGGTCAATAAAGATGGCAGACATGATTTGACCACTGTCCATCCCAGTGAGGATGGAGTCAGTGAGCCTAATCAGGGAGGTGGTGGTGGAGTGGTTTTTACGAAAGCCAGATTGGAAGGGGGTGAAAAAGTCAGAGTGAGAGAGACAGACAGAGAGTTGGGTAAGAACTAGGTGTTCTTGTAGCTTAGAGAGGGCGGGAAGTAGGGATATGGGGTGATAGTTCCCAGGGAAGGATGGGTCACTGCCCTTAGGGAGGGGAAGAACGATGGCATGTTTTCAGACAGAGGGGATAGCTTCCAATGTGAATGAGAGGTTGAGTAGCTCCGTCAGTGGGGCAGAGATAGCCATAGCAGAAAGGTAAGCAGCTTGGCTCCAGCCGATCAGGTGAACTGCCTTTAGAAGGGTTTAGGGTAAGCAGGGCATCCAGGGTGTCAGAGGGTGTTATGATAGTCAATGAGAATGGAAGGGGTTGGGCATAGGGTTTGGTGAGTTAGGGGGAGGATCAGACTGAGGAGACAGTAAGGAGAATAGAAGGGCAGAGGCACAGGAGGTGAAAAAAGAATTCAATTCAGAGGCGACACTCAAGTGGCCAGAGGTAATAGTGTTGTTTATAGTGAGAAGGGGGGGGTAGGAGGAGAAGAAGGGGGGAGAAAAGAGAGTGAATGATTTTCCAAAATTTTGAGGGTCTGTTTATGTTCGATTGAAAGGTTGAGGTAAAGTAGTAGTAGTAGTAGTAGTAGTAGTAGTAGTAGTGTAGTTTGGTTGGCTTTATTGTTTTTTTCTCCTTTTTAAAGAGCTACGACACCTAGAGAAGAACTTTCTGAAACATAATATTTGGACACAAAGCAGCTTATATTTCTCATCAGGTGTGTATTTCTTATCCCTGTTACTTATTACTGAGGTCATTTGCCTAAAAAACAGGCCACTTGTGTCTTGAGGGTTCATCAACTCCTGTTGCTTCTTCCCAACCTGATGTCATAATACTCTGCTTGTGACATCACAGTTAAACTGCCCTGACCTTATTTCCTGCACCATCCTTACTCATAAAATTTTAACTGCAAGATCGGTATATACTATTATTTTTTATCTTTCTTTTTCTCTTTTGGTCTGAATTTGCTAGAATTGCTGCAGATTTAAATAAATGTATTAGAAACTGATAAGTACAGCCTATGCACTGTAATGTCTTTCTAGGCAAAGTTTTATTACATTAAGAATTGTCCTTGTAGGGTCTGTTTTTGCTCAGTTTAATACTACATAGCCTTTTCCATCTATAAGATCTGCCTGACTAATAACGGCTCACCCCTGGGCTTCTCGGGCCCCTTTGTTTCTTTTTACTGCCCCCAGCCAGCCCTGTAGCAGCCCAGCTGCTCGGTCTCGCCATCTCCCACCCACAGATTTGGCTATTAGCTCCTCCCAGATCTATTGTGCCATCCTTTGTCCCTTTTGTTATTCTGCTAGTCCCCTCCACTGCCTTTTGTCAGTTTTGTTATACTGCTGCCTATCAGTCCTCAAGCCCAGCTCCTCTTAAAGTCCTCCCCTTAAACCTTGTTATTAATTCCCCTTGTTTTATCTTTTTTCCAGGGGATAGTCAGCCTTGTGGGCATCCAGCTCTCCCCCCATCTCTGAACCAAGCCACGATTTGAAAGAACAGTGGCTCTCCTCCAGGAAGGCATCAGGTATCATGATCCGAATTTTGAATCTGCGCCGTGACTCCTGATAGGCGCTTGCTCTGTTTCAGCCTGGAGTGGAGCAAGCAGGTAGCTAGGAACCTGAAACTGCTCCTGACCTTATTTCCTGAACCATCCTTACTCATATAATTTTTCCCACCCCCACACCCCGACTCCGACTTCTATTAATACATTCTAGTTCCTCCTGCAAACTCTCCTCCGCCTTGTCTATTGGTCAATAGCAACTCTCACTTTTCTTCTCAGCTCAACTGCACTCTCTTCCTGCTTAGATCTGAGGTAACTATTCTCACAATACCATAATCTGTACCGGTCCACCACCAGAGGGCTCCCACCTCTGTTTTCTTTTCTCCCATCTCTTTCACTGTCAGTTAAGCTGTATACTTCCTCAGCCATTTCCTATCTCAGATTCTCTGTCTCTCAGGTTATCTGTGGAATACCTACCAGGCAAAAATGTTGCCTTTTCCATCTTCACCTTTGCATCTCTTCCTCTTGCTTATCACCGTGCTCTCCTTCCCATCCCCATGACTAATCAATAACCCACCTCGCTACCACACTCCCCTTGTCGACCCACGTACACTGCCTACACCCTGCGTCTCCCTCGCCATAGCTCCAACTCCTTTCCACCATACCTGGAACCACTCATCAATACAACCATCGACTTCGTTTATGCATGTGCCTTATTTGTATACTCTATTGTGCCTCATCAAACTGCAACACCCTCCAGCCACCGCCCCTCCCTACTCCACTCCTAAATCAGCTAACAGATAATTTTTTAAGAGTATTAAGCTGCATTTCATTATTATCTCTCTCTCCTACTCCTCTCTGCTGGTGTCATTAATCCCAATCCCAGTCCCCCCAAGTAACATCCCGACTCTATCCACTGCCCCCTCCTCTACATCCCCTTCAAGCACAGCTTCACTCCCTTGTGGTCTCAAGATCTTCCACCTAAACATTCAAAGTCTCCTTCCTAAGCTTGACCTCCTACTTCCTCTTGTTGGTTCCCTTAACCCAGACTTTCTTATTGTGTCAGAGACATGGCTAACTAAAACAATCCCAGACACCTCTATCACTATCCCTGGCTACCTCGTTACCTGTCAGGATCACACGGGCAGGGGTGGGAGCATAGCTATCTACTCCTCCTGCTCTCTTCAAACCTCTATTGTCCTATCTTCCTCCTTTCCAACCGCCTATGAAGCACTCGTCCTAAGACTATCCCTCCCCTTTTCTGTTCTAATTTCTATCACAGGTGCTTATTGTTGTCCCGGGTTACATCATTCTAATGTCACAGATCTAATTAGCACAATAGGGTCCCTCTCCTCCTAGGGAGAGCTATATCTGTTTGAAGTCCTCAATCTAAACTGGCTGTCACCCACCTCAAGTAGGACCCGAGCAGACATGGTGGCCCTTAACCTCTTTCAACTTATCCCAGAACCGACACATCTCAACCACAAAACACTTAACCACACCTTAAGAGATTGGGCCCTAACCTCCCACCCTCATAGAGTAATCCAGTCTGGCCTACTGCCTGACACTTTTAGCGATCATCATATGATTTACCTAGTTAGGAAAGTGCACAGACCCAAGGCACCCCATAAACGTATAACAATCCGGTCCTACAACAATCTTGACCTTGCCCCCCTTCACCGAGATTTAACCCCAGTTGACTGGGTGCCTCTAGCCTCAGCCCAAACTATAGATCATGCTCTGGCATGCCTCAAAGAGAATCTCATCAAAATCTAGAACAAATATGCCCCTTTTAAGCAAGTTAGAGTGTGTGGTAATCACCTTCCCTGGATTACCCCTGAACTATTGGCCTGTTAACAAGCAAGAGATAAAGCGTGGAAAGCTCACAAACCTTCCAATCTCCCTAGGGATTACTCCACTTATTGTACACTCTGCAACGGCTGCACCAAGGCCATTCATTTGGCTAAAGCTGAATATTTCTGGTCCACTTTTCACTTTAACACAAACAACTTCTCAAAGTTCTGGAAAATGGTCCACTCACTCTTCTCCCCAAAACTAAACCTCCACCCCCACAACTAAAAATAAATAATCAACTCATAGCTGACCATCCTATAGTAGCTGCAGAATTCAATTCCTACTTTACAACCTGTGCCTCCTCCCTACTAGCATCCCTCCCTGCCTATCCTGTTACCCCATCCACTCCAGATACATCCTCACAACAACACCAAATAGTTAATTGTTTCTCGTTCTCACTCTTCTCTCCTAGCAACACCCTAAAAGCAATTCTATTAACCCAACAAAAGGTAACTCCACTGATGACCTGGACCCAAAGCTACTTTACTTATCTGCTCCAGCTATCTCTAACCCCCTGTCTGATCTCCTCAACTTGTCATTCACCACGGCATCTATCCCTGGAGCCTGGAAGCATGCAACTATCCTTCCCCTACCTAAGAGTGGAGACCTCTCATCTCCTGGGAACTATCACTCCATCTCTCTGCAACCCACTTTGGCTAAACTTCAGGAACACATTGCTCTTTCTTAGCTCTCCCCCTTTCTTGATGAGTCTGCTTTCTTCACCCCCTTTCAATCTGGTTTTAGGAAGCACCGCTCCACTACCACTTCCCTACTCAGACTCACTGACTATATCCATACTGCTATGGATAAAGGTCACATCACATCTGCCATCTTTGTTGACCCTGCCAAGACTTTCAACACTGTCTCCCACTCCCTCCTCCTTGAAACCTTCTCATCAGCCGACCTGTCCCCGTCTGCCTGTAACTGGTTTTGAGCCTACCTGGTAGGTAGAACTCAGTCTGTTAAAATAGCTGACTCTATGTCCCCACCTCTACCTATCTCCGCTGGAGTGCCTCAAGGGACTGTACTTGGCCCACTCCTATTTTCTATTTTTCTAAACAACCTACCATCTGTATGCACCTCATCCTATATCCATATGTATGCAGATGATATGGTACTATTCACCACTGGCCCCACTGTCTCCGATGTGAAAACCAGACTACAGATTGACTTCAGCAATGCTCAGCAATGGCTCAGTTCACATCAACTCTTCCTCAATGCCAAGAATACAGTCTCAATGACCTTTGGCACTAGGCAGAGACTGTCCAGGCTACCTTCCTTGCCCTCTTTTCACACCATAGATAGGACAACTCTAGAGGACACTACCTCTTTTAGATATTTGGGTGTTTGGCTTGAACAACACCTTAACTTTTCTGTACATATTGATGCCATCCTGAAAAAACTTTGCCCCAAGCTTGGCGCCCTCTACAGGAACCATGGTTGTCTACCACTACCACCTTGGCATGATCTTGTGCAGCAAATGATACTCCCTACATTTGACTATTGCAACATAGTCTATAGTGTTGCTCCCAAGTCTTCCTTTACCAGGTTGGATCCTCCTTTCAATGCTTTCTGTCACTTTGATCTCAACTCCCCCTCTCGCACATATCACTGCTCTCAAATGAAGATGGAGAGAGGATCACAGATGTAGAAGTGGGTAGCCATCTGGGAACTAGCGGCCATCGAACAGTATGGTTCACAATAAACACAGCAATAGAGTCAAGCCATACAAAGGCAAAAGTACTGGACTTTAGGAGGGCTGACTTTGCCAAAATGGGTGAGTGTCTAAGGAATGCACTAGCAAATGGGCAGGAAGGAGGGGTGGAAGAACAATGGGGAATAATAAAAACTGCCATCACAGAGGTAACAAGCCTTTGTGAAGCAAATAAACAAAACAAAACAATGTAAGAAACCACTATGGTTCTCAAAGGAAGTGGCAGTGAAGGTTCAAGAGAAAAAGAAAGCATTCAGGAAGTACAAGGAATCACAGAAGGAGCAGGACAGAGAACTGTATCAGTTAAAGCAAAAGGAAGCTGGGAAGGTAGTCAGAACAGCAAATGCCCAAACCGAGGAAAAGATAGCCAACTCAGTTAAGAAGGGGATAAAACCTTTTATAGGTACATCAGGGACTGAAGGAAGACCAAGGGAGGGATAGTGAGGCTTAATAAAGGGGAGGGAGGTGGGCAGAGGGAGACTGTGAAAAGGCAGAGATACTAAACAAATATTTTTGCTCAGTATTTACAAATGAAGAGGGGAAGTACCTAAAACAAACAGTAGAAACACTCTGGATACAGAAGTTGATACCAGCCCATTTACAGAAGAAAGGGTTCTGAAAGAACTCTAAAACTGAAGGTGGACAAAGCAATGGGGCCTGATGGGATTCATCCCAGAATTCTAAAAGAACAAAGGGTAGAACTAGTGACACCACTGACTACCCTCTTTAACAAATCATGGGAGGATGGGGTGGTACCCGAGGACTGGAGGAGGGCAGATGTGATTCCCCTTCACAAAAATGGGAACAAGGCAGAAGCAGGAAACTACAGACCTGTTAATTTAACCTCAGTGATAGGGAAAATGATGGAATCACTTCTGAAGGAAAGAATTGCCAAGTATCTAGAGGCCAGAGGGCACAGGACCCAAGGCAGCATGGATTCAGCCAGGAAAGGTCATGTCAGACCAGATCTGATAGATTTCTTTGACTGGGTGACCAAGTAGTAGATCAGGGAGGGGCTGTGGACATGGCTTACCTAGACTTTAGCAAGGCATTTGACACAGTCCCACACAAAGATTTACATAGTTAGCCAGCCTGGGAGTGGGTCCCAAGATGACAGCCTGGGTAAAGAATTGGATGGAGAATAGGACACAGAGAGTAATAGTAAATGGAGTCCACTCTGAAAAGGGGTTACTAGTGGGGCCTGCAGAGGTTCAGTATTAGGACCGAGTCCTCTTCAATGTCTTTATAAGCGACATTGCAGAGGGACTGGAAGGAAAAGTATGTCTCTTTGCAGATGACACAAAGATCTGCAAACAGAGTTGATGCACAAGGTGGGGTGGAAAGGATGAGAAGGGACTTGGCAAGGTTAGAGGAATGGTCAAATGTATGGCAGCTTACATTCAATGCTAAGAAGTGCAAGGTAATGCACCTGGGAAACAAAAACCCAGGGGAAGAGTACATAATGGGGGGTGAGATACTAACAACAACAAAAATGGAAAGGGACCTGGGGGTAGTCATGAGATGACCTAAAGGTGGGCAAGCAATGTGAGTGGGCAGCAAGGAGGGCTGGAGGATACTGGGATGCATAGGAGAGGCATCACCAGTAGAAAACAGGAAGTTATTATCCCTCTGTACAGACAGCTGGTCAGACCCCATCTGAGTACTCGTGCAGTTCTGGAGACCCAATCTCCATAAAGACATAGACAGGATGGAAGCTGTCCAGAGGAGGGCAACTAAAATGGTGCAGGGTCTGCACCGGATGACATATGAAGAGAGACTAAAGGAGCTTAATATGTATAGCCTCAAGGAAAGGAGGAGAGAGGAGGGACATGATAGAAACTTTCAAGTACCTCAAGGGAATCAACAAAGTCCAAGAGGGTAGCATCTTTCAAAAAAAGAGGTCTGCAAGAACAAGGGGGCACAATTTGAAGATAGAGGGGGGCTCAGATGTAATTTAAGGAAGTATTTTTTCACAGAGAGGGTTGTGGATGCATGGAACGGCCTTCGGGAGGAGGTTGTGGAGTCAAAAACAGTGGTGGAATTCAAGCATGCATGGGACAGTCATAAGGCCATTCTAGGGGGTGGGGGGGGAAGAAGTAGGCTGCTGGTTAACTAGGATCTGCAGCTTATCCAGTAGGTAGGGAAATGGGCAGACTGGGTGGGCCAAGCGGTCCTTCTCTGCCGTCAAATTCTATGTTTCTCTCTGGAGTGCAGATGACTCTCCCACTGCACAAAATTCACTTCTAAATTCTGGTTTGGGACTCTTCCCTCCTACCTCGCCTCCTCTTTTGCTACTCCTCCCCCCACCTCCCACCAGCTCAGATCCACTGACTCATGCACTTTCACTGTTCCTCATCGTTCCACCACCACAGGCCAGGAAGCATTTTGCTATAATTTCCCTAAGCTCTGGAACTCACTTCCCCTACCTATCAGACACTCCTTGTCCTCTTCTTCTATCTCCTCAGCCCTACACAACTTCTTTTCCGCTAACTGCACTTACTTTTAACCAACTATCAGACATCCTCATCCTCGTCCTCTTCTTCTACCTCCACTGCATTACACAACTTACTCTCATCATTATTCACTTGTTTTTACGCCCACCCTCCCTTCCTTCCTTCCACAGTAATCCCTACCCACAAATCTCTCTTGCACATTTCCACTTGCTAGACTCCTCTCTCTCTCTCTCTCTCTCTCTGTCTCTCTCTCTCTCTCTCTCCCCCTCTCCCTCTCCCTCACCCTCTCCCTCCCTCCCCCTTCCTCTTGCAGGGTTCTCAACATCCTGAAGAGGTTATAGCTTATAGCTTCCCTGCTACTCTGTCTCCCCTCTCTCCTCTCCCTCCTTTCTCCCTTACTTGTATTATCTACCTCCCTAAATGATCCCCTCCAGCTTCAATGGCTGGTCTCCCCTTAGCACTTATTAACACAGTCCCGTTATGTCTTATCAACTATTAAGGTTGCTCCAACTCCAACCTTAAGCTCCAACTCACTGTTACTTAGCTGCTACTAGGTTGCTACTAATTATGGTACGTACTCTGACCTGATGTTCTGGATGGTACTCTACTGTTTGCACACTAATGTTTCTATTAGTTGTATGTAATTGCACTGTAACTTCTTTGTTCTGTTGTTCTGGAATGTACTGTTTGCACACCAATGTATCTATTAGCTGTATGTAATTGCACTGTAACGTTCTTGTCCTGTTGTTCTGGAATGTACTGTTTGCACACCAATGTATCTATTAGTTGTATGTAATTGCACTGTAACTTCCTTGTCCTGATGTTCTGGAATGTACTCTACTGTTTGCACACCAATGTATGTATTAGTTTTATGTATTTGCACTTATGTTAATGATTTTAGTTACTTTCCTCCTCATGTAACCCCTCCCCCCAGGATGCTTCTGGAAACGAGCTGGTTTCAGTGCATGTTGTCTTTCCTGGTTGAAACATTTTCAAATAAATACATAAAAAATAAATAAACTAATTCCCATGGCGACAGACTGTGATGCCACAACACTTCACAATGATTTCAAGTAGGGAATAAGCTATAGAGGCAGATGAACTCTAAGGGATAAAGACATTGTTTTTGTGGGAATTTCTTCAGAAATAAATAATGGAGAGGAAAAATCAATAAAAGGTATATAAAATACAAGCTGACTTGTGTCTAAATAATATGTATTCCAAAGTTTTCCCAAAGGCGTCAGCTGCTCTTTAAGTTGTTTCATGTTGCCGTGTTCATTGTAGAGATGTGTTTTCTTTGTAATCTATTTTCTAAAATTAGTAAAGTATATTAAATAATAAAAAAAGACAAGCAGAGCAGGGAACATGCAAGAAAAAAGAAAAAAAAAAACAACACGCACCGCTTTCAGATGGCACAAGGAAGACTGGAAAGAACCGGGTAGTAGCACAAATAAAGTTTAAGGCAACCAGTGGTTTACCTTTAATATAAAGTGGTAGTCATGCAAAAGTTAATCAGTAGCATGGTATACCGAGTGGTGCGCAAGCACAGTACCCATTGAATAACATGTATAGCGGTACTGCTCAATAACGCGCACCACGTGGGTACCGGTCAACTTTTGCGTAATTACCACTGTATGACTTTTAGGTTTTTCAGATCCCTGCTATGTCTGCAGCCAGCAGACTAATGTTGGATTAAGATGCAGTAAAAAGATACAGTCCATGCTAGGCTGTCAGTCTACTTCTCAGAGGAAAAGTTCAGAAGAGTGAGAAGTAAATATAGCATGCTCTGATGGTTAAAAAACACATAGCTCTACTTTGCTGATGTGCTAGTTTACTTCATGACAGATGGTGGGGCAACAAACATTACTGGAAGAGAGTTCCATAGCCTAGGTGCACAGCCAACCAAGAGGTAGCCATAAACTTAACCAGTCTAGTTTTTAATATTCTGTAAGTACAGTGTTGCCATCAACCACTTCTGAGGTAATGTGTTCCATTACTTTAACACCCTATTAGTAAAGATTTTTTTCATCAAGTTCATTCTAATTTTGTTCTGAATGAACTGCTTACTATGTCCCCTGATATCATAATGGTAATACTTTGTTTCTAAATTTAGCTGATTAATCACATTGGTTTTGAACGTTTGTCTAAACTGTGAACTTTTAGGGTCTGTAACCTTTCATTATATTCCATGTTTCCCTGCCCACTATAATCCTTGTGGCTTTCTTCGGACTCTTTAGATTTGGTTCTTATTTATTTAATTAGCTTTTGTTGACCAGGTAAAGATTCTAGACAAATATATGCCTATTTTCAGGTACAACCAGGATGGTTACAAAGAATATACAGACAATGTAAAGGCTTAACAATGAGGAGGCAGCAGTACTATAAAAAGGTAACAAGGGATAAGAATATAGCAAAGTTAAACAGCATAACACATTTAAGAAATAACTTTACTCAAGCATGGATCTGGACAGAAACCAGACTAAATGATAAAGTGCACAATTTTTAAGGGGGAGGACTCCAGAAATGAAGTACAGTTGCAGACAGAATTAGATTTCAAATGACCCCATAGGGATATTCTAAAACTATGGAGAGGTGGGGAAACAAACATATACTGGAAGACAGTACCATAGCCTAGGTGCACAGACAGCAAAAGCCCAGTCCCCCATCAATGTAAGGGTTTAAGGAACAAGGAACACAGATAAGTCGTTGGACCTGAGTGGGTTTGTTGGGTTGACAGGCTTAAGTAGTTCTGCCAAGACTGGAGGTTTGGCAGCTGTGAGACTACTTTATCAATGAAATAGCCCAAAGCAAAAGTACAATAATTTCCTGCAGATAGCCAGTCAAGTTTGTTATATAATTCACAATGATTAGTGAGTTGAGGGGCAGATAGGGCAAAATGACATACAGTATGTTGTTGTAGACAACATCCCATTTGGGTAGACTGGACTTGATGGTGTGGGTAAAGGTAATGAGCCCATAACTAAGAGTTGGGAGTAGTATTTCTTTTGCCAGGACAAAGTGCATGACTGAAGTGAAAATGCATTTGGCCCTATATGCCAAGCCCAACTTATTGTCTGCTGCCTTTCTCACATTAGGGATGTGCAGGGAGAAGTCTAGCTGAAGATCAAGGGTGATTCCCCAGTATTTGAAAGAGTCAGCAGCCACCACAAGGGACCAATCAGCACTAGTGGCATTCAGAGGCTCAGGACATGTTCTGATTTTGGCCAGAGAGCCAAAGAGCATAGTCTGTGTTGATGTTGAGGACTAACTTGTTGAACAGGAGCCAAGATTGTATTTTGCAAAAGTCAGTCTTTTGATCAGAGTTAATGATGCTGATGTACTGTGAGTTGATTAGAAGCACCAGGTCATCAGCATATAAAGTATCACTACTATTAACGGACCTGAGGTGAGTCATTAACAAATAGGGAGAGTAAGATGAGTCCCAGAATAGACCCCTGTGGGACCCCAGTCTTGACAGGAATAGGCTCTGAGTATACCCTGTTAAATTTAACAAGCTGCTGTCTTCTCTGTAGGTAGTTTGTAAACCAGGCTGCGGCAGGGGCTGACAAGCCAAAAGAATGAAGCTTAGAGAATGGGAGTGTATGGTCTACCAGATCAAAAGCCTTAGAGAGGTCTACAAAGATCACTCCAGTCAGCTTGCTTTGATCCATAACAACCCTAATCTCTGATGTGACCTTGGCAAGGACAGTGGAGGTACTATAACCCTTAAGGAAGCTGTGCTGCTCCAAGGATAGTAGTTCATATCTCTAAATATAATCTATCAACTGGGACACTACCACTTTCTCTAATGATTTGCTAATAGCAGATATAATAGCTATAGGTTGATAATTTTAAGACTTTTCAGATCACCTTGCTTGAATACCAATACAACCCTGGCAACCTTCTGTAAGTCAGGGACAGACTCAGCATTGAGGGATCTGTTAAAGATATGGGTGATTGGCAGGGTGAGGAAAAGTGCGCCCATATGGGTACATTTTGGCTCCATGTTGTCATGCCTAGCACTAGTAAAGAGGGAAATGCTGGCCAGGAGTCTACAAGTCTCACACAGTTTTGAGGTAAAGGCAATTGGAGGGTTCTCAGGTGACTCCTGTAAATAAGGGGCAGTAAACAAGGAGGTGAAAGCTGACAGGTTAAAAAACTGAATATTGAAAGCATTAGCAATTGTCAGTGCATTGTTACAGTTTATATCTCCAATAAGCATGTCAACAGTGTGACACTTGGTAGCGCCACTGACTACATGTTTAATGTTATGCCAGAAGAAAAAATTACTCACCTTAGTAATGTTGTTTCTTCTAATGGAGTCTTGCTATATTATGACATATGCAGTGAGTCCCAACCTTCGAACTGCTCCGGAGGTGAAAGAGTGAACTTTCCATGTCAGGCATGGAACTTTGAGCGTGAGCTTGGTTGAAAACTCTGTCTGTTGTTAATCAAACTCAAACTGTCAGATCTTTACAAGCATAACTCACTAAGGTTCTGTGTGGAAGCCGTAAACCTACACTAGCCAACTGGCTACTAATATATAAGAACACATTTTTTCCTGGTCCCAAAACAAAGACTCAAGTCAGGGTATCCAAAAAATTAAAAACATAACACCCAACCCCCCCCCAAAAAAGGAGGGGTGAAAAATAAGGTGGGTATCTACTAAGTGCCAACACTGCACTGCCCACCCACCTCCCAAAAGTAGAGGTTCTGAGAGGCAGGCAGGGGAGGTCATAATATAACAAGACTCCATTAGAAGAAACAACATTACTAAGGTGAGTAATTTTTTCTTCAAACAACATGAAGTCTTGCTATATTATGACATGTGCAGACTACACAGCAGTACCTCCATGGAGGAGGGACAGAACCTACTTTGGAAATAGGCTGTGAAGCACAGCTGTGCCAACCCGAGCATCACTCCTAGCCTGGATGTCCAGGGAGTAATGCTTGGTAAAAGTGTGAACTGTTTTCCAGGTAGCTGCTTGACATATCTCTAGGATAGGGATGTCCCTGGCAGCAGCCAGAGATGCAGCTGTACCTCTGGTAGAGTGAGCCCTCAGGCCTGAGGGAGGAACCTTACGCAGTTTTTCATAGCAAAATTGGATACAAGAGACAATCCACCTGGCAATGGATCTTTTAGTGGCAGGTTTTCCTTTACCAACCTCACCATAAGTGAGGAACAGTTGGAGGAGTCAAACCTGTGACCCTTGTGGCTCTATGTAGTAACTAAGGGCTCTTTTGACATCTAAACTGTGCAGTCTCTCCTCGCCAGAGGAGGAATGGTCAGTGAAGTACACAGGAGAGACATAGATTGATTAAGGTGGAAGTCTGAAACCACCTTAGGCAAAAACTTTCTGTTAGTCCTAAGGACCACCTTATCTCTATGAAAGGAGATAAAATCAGGTTCCACTGACAATGCTTGTAATTCACTTATGCGCCTGGCAGAAGTGATGGTTACCAAAAACACAGTTTTCCAAGTCAAGTACTTAAGCTCTGCTGAAGACAAGGGCTCAAAAGGGGTTGCATAAGTTGAGCAATGCAAATATTAAGATCCCAGGCAGGGGCAGGGTCCCTGAAGGGAGGGTTGGTGTGAAGCAACCCTTGAAAAACTTGGAGAATACAGGATGAGCCGAAAGAGAAGAGGGTTTATCTGCTGATAAGAAAGCAGACACGGCTGCCAGGTGCACTTTTAGGGTAGCTGGCCTCAGCCCCCAAAGTATTCAAATGCACCATATAATCCAGGACTGTGGGTAAGTCAGCAGATTCTGGGGAAATATGCTTGCCAGAGCACCAAATGGAAAATCTCTTCCATTTGGAATTATAAGTATCCCTGGTGGATGGCTTCCTAGAAGCCTTCAATATATCCAATACACCTTGGGAGAGGTGTAGGTCAGCAAACTCTAACTCTTCAAGAGCCAGGCCTTGAGATTGAGAGATTTGAGATTCGGGTACCAAACCCTCCCCTGAGCACAGGTTAACAGGTTGTGATTCCTGGGAAGGCACAGGGGAAGGTGGACTGCTAAGGACATAAGGAGTGGGTACCAGGGCTGTCTGGCTCAATCTGGAGCAATCAGAATCATCTTGCAGGGCTGAGATCTGATTTTGACTAGCACCTTGAACAGAAGAGGAAGGGGAAGGCATAGAGAAACTTCCTTCCCAACTGAGAAGGAAGGCATCCAGAGGACTGAGCCCAACACTGGGGCCTGCAGCAAAAAGGGAAGTTGGTGATTGTCTGGGTCTGCAAAAGATCTATCTGCGGGTGCCCCATCTGGCAAATACTACTCCAGTACTAGGGGATCCAGTGACCATTCGTGATGGCCCGGGAAATCCTGCTGAGAGCATCTGCCAGGACATTGTCCTTGCCTGGGAGGTGAACTGCCATAAGGGAGGTGTTCAGGGAATACGCCAGAGACCACAACTTCATTGCTTCGGGTGCACAAGGCCGTAGACCGAGTGCCTCCTTGCTTGTTGATGTACCACATTGTGGTGGTGTTGTCTGTTCTGAGCTGTACAACTTTGTTCTGAACAGATTTGGAAAAAGCTTGAAGTGCTAGAAATACTGCTCTGAGTTCCAACAGATTGATGTGGAGCAGAGATTCCTGAGGTGACCACAATCCCTGGGTAGTGAGATCGCCCAGTGAGCTCCCCACCCCAAGAGGGATGCATCTGTAGTAAGGATTAGGGAGTGAGACTGAGGGATGAAGGGGACCCCCTTTCTCAGATTGCTCTGGTCCTGCCACCACTGAAGTGCTTGGATCAGGGTTCGAGTCACTGGGATCAATTTGGTCAGAGGGTCCTCTCCTTTGAGACCAGAAGGCTCTCAAATGGACCTGGATGTCCCTCATCGGAAATCTTGCTCCCTGCACAACTGCTGTAGAAGCAGCCATGTGCCCCAGGAGCTGCAGAAAATGCCTTGCTGGTCGAGAGACCTGCAGGGTGAAAGAGGAGGCCAGAGAGACCAAGGTCCTTGCTCTTTCCAGAGGAAGGAAGGCTCTGGCCTCTTTTGTGTTCAGTTCTGCACCTATGAAGGTGAGAAGCTGGACAGGCTCTAGAACTGACTTTGGAAGATTGAGAAGGAAACCTAGAGATGTGAGCAGTTGCTGAGTTACCTGAAGGTGTAGTTTGACTTGTTCTGGAGACTGGCCTACTATGAGCCAGTCGTCCAGGTAAGGAAAAATGGCAATCTTTTGCCTTCTTAAGTGGGCAACTGCTACTGCCAGGCATTTTGTGAATACCCTCGGGGCAGAGGTGAGGCCGAAGGGCATTGCTCTGAACTGGTAATGGCCTGAAGGCAGTTCGAATCTAAGGTAGTTTCGATGGGAGCTTCTGATGAGAACATGGAAGTAGGCATCCTTGAGGTCCAGGGACGCTAGCCAGTCCTCTGGCCTAAGAGAAGGTAAAATAACTCCCAGAGTCACCATTTTGAATTTTGGTTTTAAAAGGTGCTTGTTTAGGTATCTGAGATCCAGGATGGGCCGCCATTCTCCTGTCTTTTTTGGGGTAAGGAAGTACCTGGAGTACAACCCTTTGCCCTGGTGTAGGGGTGGAACCCTCTCCACAGCTCTGAGAGCCAGGAGGGTAGAAACTTCTGTTTCTAGGGCAAGTGCCTCTGATGGATTTGCAGGTGGAAAGGACCTGGCTCTCATCTTTGGAAATTTTTTGAAGCTGAGAACCAGTCCCTGGCTTACTACTTCCAGGACCCACTTGTCTGATGTTAGAGACTTCCAGTCCTGGACAAAGTAAGCTAGCCTTCCCCCTACAGGTAGAGGAGAATCGGCCCTGGCTACCCTATCAGGGTGCCTGCTTGGCAGGGGCTTTGGGCTGAGGGGTGGAAGCAGGCTTGCTTCCACCCCGTCTGCCTCTCCCTCTAAGGAACCCCCTCTGGGCATAAGCAGAAGAGGAGGCCTGGACTTGGTAAAAAGGCCTATGAAAAGGCCTGCCCCTGCCCCTGGGATGCTGCCTTTGAGGAGTGGCCTGCCTTTCCTTGGCCTGTGCACTCCTATAGGTGGTCCTATATTCATCCATTTTCTTCATGTAATTCTCTGTCTGTTCACCAAACAGAGAATTGCCCACAACAGGAAAATCCATGAATTTAGACTGGGTATCCTGTGACAGGGTAGTACATCTGAGCCAAGCCATCCTGCGAAGTGCCACAGATGTAGCCATGACCCTTGATGACACATCATTAGAGTCTACTGCAGCATGAAATTGCACCTTGGATGCCTCAATACCATCCGCAGCCACCTGTTCCAGCTCCCTGGCAAGCTGGTCAGGGACCTGTTTTGCTAGAGCCAGCACAGTATCCCATCTGGATTTCTGGTACCTAGCAGCATAAGCCATATAATTTGCCTGTCTGAGTCCCAAAGATGCTGCCATGTACTGTTTCTTTGCCATGGCATCAACCCTCCTGGAGTCCTTTTCAGGGGGGTGCGAAGCTAGAGGAATATTTGCCTTGTCACAGGCTGCAGCCTGCACTACCCCCACATGGCTGCATTGCTGTGTGAGGAACTCCGTATCAGAGCCTGATAATGTATACCTCTTGTCCATCCTTTTATCCACAGGAGGTGTAGTGTGAGGAGTTTTTAGAATTTTTACTGTCCATTTCCGAAAAGATTTATGCAGAGGAATAGACAGTCTCCTAGACTCTGGAATATCCATCATTTCCACATAATCAGGCTCCTCTTGGTCATCAACAGCTTCCTCAACGGGAGCTGGAGAGTTTCAGCAACTTTCTTGTAGAACATAAAATGAGAAGGGGACTCAGACAGCCTAGGAGGAGAAACCCTGATGGTCTGTCTGGAGAGATGTCCGGTTCAATGGGCACATCCAGACCTTCAAACCCACATTCACTCTCCTCATACTCCTCTTCCCCCTCCTCCAGTTCATAAAAATCCTCAAAATCATAATCTTGAACCAGTGGAACCGGCTGAACCGAGCTCTTCCCTGATGGTGTCGGTTTGGTCAGAACCGGGGAAAGTGACTGGACAATTTGAATTGCTTTAGCTATTTCCTCAGCGGTTGGAGAAAAAACCTTTGGCACACTAGCTGACTTTCTAGTCCTTTTAGTTGGAACCGGCTCCTCAGAGCTGGCTCTTCTTTTGCCCGAGGGAGTATCGCCCTGGTCAGAGGGCACTCCCTCCGGTTTGGTTGGAACCGAACCGGGCTGGCCATCCGGGTCAGCAGACATTTTGACCTCCCTTTCCCTGAGCCCACCAACTCTCTTCTCTATGGTGGCAGCAGGAAAATTACTACATATCTGGCAGTCTGCATTGAGGTGGTCAAACCCCAGACAATACACACAGGTGGTGTGTGGGTCAGCCTTAGAAAAGGCTTCCCCACAAGCACTACAGTGCTGAAACCCAGCGGGCCCGGTTTACCTTTTGGGTTTCTCAGACATAGTGCCAGCCTAACCAACTTGCCCGTTTATGGCAATCCGCCAAGCAAGACTCTCTTATCGGTTCCCAACCGTGTCACGGGTCGTGGAAAAAAACGTAATGAAATCCGTTTTTTTTTAGAACCGATAAGAACCGGGAACCGCACTCTAAATAAGGACTAGTAAAGTTTTAGAATAGCCTGATTGGTTCAAACCGAACCGAAAGACGTTTACAAGTTCCACACAGAATAAAATAAATGTAAGCCTATCTATTACTTACAATACCACAGACAGAGCTTGAACTGACCGGTTGCGGTTTAATTTCGGTCAAAAAAATGATAAAATAATACTTTAACCGACAAAATGAACCGAGCAGAAGGAGAAATCTCCGGAGCGAATGTTCAGTGAGGCGGAGTAAAGAATCTGACAGTTTGAGTTTGATTAACAACAGACAGAGTTTTCAACCGAGCTCGCACTCAAAATTCCATGCCTGGCATGGAAAGTTAACTCTTTCACTTCCGGAGCAGTTCGAAGGTTGGGACTCACTGCATATGTCATAATGTAGCAAGACTTCATGTTGTTTGAAACACCTAGGATCCCTAGCAGAGGTCGGCGGAGTAGATTTACAGAATTCGCTCTTGGTCACATTTATAGGTTTTTTACAGGCATTTCGGAGACGTCTATATTCACAGAAGTCAGACAGGTCTTGGGAAACCTTAAACCTAACCCAACATTTATCCCTAGATTTCATAAGTGATAACAGACCACCATGCAGCCATTTTGTGACAGTATCCTTTACTCTCCTCTTTATAAGTGGGGCATGTTTATCTTGTAGGGAGGAGAAGATATTACAGAAGTTGTTTAGAATATCAGCAGCAGATAGGACAGAGGACCAGTTAGTGAGTGCAAGGTCTTCGTGAAAGGATACTAGGTTAAATTGGAAAAAAGGTTCTCATATGGATGACCTTGTGGGCTATTTTAGGGGAAGAGACTTCCCAGATACAGTACGTAGGGGTATGGTCAGAAATTGAGTCTGGGAGGGTCCCAGATTCTGTGATACTCTCAGGCCTTTTGGTCAAGATCAAATCAGGAAGGGAATTCTGACCTCCTGATGAAGAGATCCTAGTAGGCTCATTTATAAGTTGAATGAGGCCAAGACCAGCCAGCAAAGGTTTGTACTGCTTGGCATTTCTTCCAATCCAATTTAGGTTAAAGTTGCCAAATAACAATTGCTCATTTAAGCTTATGTTATGACTAATGCTGTCAAGAAGATAATTCAGCCCTTTCATTACACCTTTAGGAGGGTTGCAGACAAAGACTAAGTGAATATTTTTGGTATTACCCAGCAGGAGTAATGCATGGAGGAATTCACAGACGGGAGGATGGGTATGTACAGGGTATAACAGACACATTTAGGTGAGTTTTGTAGTAGAACAATAGACCACCAACACATTTGTGGCCAACACGATCAAGCCTAATAAAACTAAAGCCAAGAAGTGCATGTGCAGAGTCAGGAATAGGAGGTTTCAGCCAGGTTTCCATAATGCCCAGAGTGTCAGGATTATAATGAGTTACCCAAGCAGTAAGTTCTGCATGGCTAGGCAGAAGGCATCGGACATTTAGGTGAACTAATTTAAGGCCTTTGTAGATAGTCAGGTAGGGTAGCCAGCGAACTGAGGGGTAGCTGGCCCAGAGTTAGGTTTGATGTCACTGGCAAGGACAATAAGCAGGAAGGAGAGTCAGAACTGACATGGCAGTGCAGTTTGTCTCACAGAGGTTTTAGGGTGGCAGTGGTGACACTTAACCAAGTGACTGGTAAATAAGACAGATTTGTATTTCAGAAACCAGATTGGACAAAGGTAAAACTGTTTAGTGGCAATTAGGTTAGAGAAGGTATAGTCAGCCTGGAGGCGATTAGACTGTGTTCCAATAGGTACAGCAGGTAGTGAGAGATAGACTGAGGTAAGTTGCAACAACATTAAGGTGAGCATGATACAGACTATTAGGTACATTGCAGCAATCCTACAGGCAGAGCGGTACAGGTATTGCAGTACAGAGGAAATGGGCAGCTAGTCATTACTGGGCAGCAATTCTGTACAGCATACATAGTACTGAAGAAGGCTAAGCAACAGGAGTTATAACCATCCTGACTAATACAGACTTTTCCTTGAAAGTGAGCAGTACTTAAAAAAATCATAAGGACTAATACAGACTTTTCCCTTCAAATGAGCACACTGGCAGCACAGTAATTTTGTTTAACAGTACATTTCAAGGTAAATTTAATTGCTAAATCATTGGAACGATATAGGATGCTAAGTAGTAATGGAAATGCCCATGCTGAGACATATGGCACAGTATAGCGCAGTGGTTAAAGGCACTGAGCTGCAAACCTGGAGACCTGGGTTTGAATCTCATCAGCCCCCACTTGCACACAGTGTGACTCTGAGCAAGTCACTTAACCTGCTTGTGCTCCCAGGTCACACCAAGAAACAAGATCCAGTTTAGTGTACCTTTCCTGGTTAAATAATTTCTCATTCTCTTCACTTATCCCTATTACTACTTTGTACATAGGAGCAGTGCTATACTAGGATTCACAACTACAAGTCAACAGATTCAGCCGTGAGACATCCAAATTTAAAGAGGTAACAACAGGGGGCTGTCCCCCTTTCCCATGCCTTGTGTGTTGCTAGAACATAGTTGCCATACAAGTGTTATGTACGTATGGTATATTTCTTGTGCTACACAATGTAACGTGCTATTTCATCCTGTTTACAGATGACCATTTCCAAGTTCTTTATCCCTTCAGCCTAATTTTCCTGGGTGACACTTGGGGCAGTGTGGCTGGCCAATGGCTGACTTCCACAACTGACATCCAAGGTGTGGTGTCCTTGTCACTCCAGCCTTTAGCACTCAGGACAGCATGCATGGAGGACTACTTGATAAAGTGACTTAAAAACAGTTCAGGTATTGCAGATAGGCATCAGGGATTGGGAGGTGCACTGTTTGTCCCCTCGGTGCCGCCAGTTGTAGAGGCTTGCCAGTGATCTTTGGGGGGGGGTGAACAGTAAGTCCATGGCAACCGCATGATTCTGTCTGGCATCCTGTGGCTTTGGGTAGAGGTCCAACCGCTGAGGACCATTGCAGGCTGGCTTATGAAGTTCCAGAAATGAAAGAGCTTCACTCTGTTGTTTGCCACCTCTTTTTAAAACTTAAATGTGGCACCAGGGATTGGCTGGCAGTTTGCAGGGAGGCAGACTGCTTGTCTCCTCGGTGCTGCTAGTCATAGAGGCTTGCCAGCTGTCTTTGGGGGGGGGGTTGCACAGTAAGTGCATGGCATCTTTATGACCCTATCTTGCATCCTGTGGCTGTGGGTAAATGTTCAACTGCTGGGGACTATTGCAGGCTGGCTTATGAAGTTCCAGAAACAAAGGAGCTTCACTTTGCCATTTGGCACCTTTTTTTAAAGTATAAATGTGGCACCAGAGATTGACTGGCAGCTTGCAGGGAGGTGAACTGTTTGTTCCCTCAGTGCTGCCAGTCATAGAATCTTGCCAGGGATCATTTGGGGGGGAGGGTGAACAACAGTAAGTCCATGGATCCCTCGCAAACCCAATTAGCATCCTGTGGCTGTGAGCAGAGGTCCGACTGCTGGGGACCATTTCAGGCTGGCTTCTGAAGCTCCAGAAACAAAGGAGCTTCACTCTGTCATTTGGCACATTTTGAAAGTTTAACCCTTGCTGTGCCACGGACTGATATATAAGTCCATAATTCCTATATGTTCTCATTCTGTCAGCAGCTCAAAGGCTAAATGTGGCACCAGGGATTGGCTGGCAGCTTGCAGGGAGGTGGATTGTTTGTCCCCTTGGTGCTGCTAATAGTCATAGATTGCCAGTGATCACTGGGGAGGGGGTGAACAGTAAATCCCCCATTACCCTCATGACCCCATCTTGCATCCTGTGGCTGTAGGCAGAGGTCCAACTGCTGGGGACCATTGCAGGCTGGCTTATGAAGCTTCAGAAACAAAGGAGCTTCACTCTGTCATTTGGCCTCTTTTTTCAAAGTTTTAATGTGGCACCAGGGATTGGATGGTGGCTTGCAGGGAGGCGGACTGTTAGTTCCCTAGGTGCCGCCAGACACAGAGGCTTGCCAATGATCAGTTTGGGGGGGGTGAACAATAAGTCCTCGACAGTGTCACGACCCCGTCATACATTCTGGGGCTGTGGGCAGAGATCTAACTGCTGGGGACTGCTGCAGGCTGGCTTATGGAGCACCAGAAACAAAGGAGCTTCACTCTGTCATTTGGTGCCTTTTTTTTTACTCTATTTATGCACCCTACCTTCAGGGCATCTCTCAGGGTCCCATACACAGCTCCTCGGCTGCACCACCCGCCTGAACCATTCTCCATATACTTCATTGGGTTCAGGATTCTGGGTTCTCCCGGCCCCACAGAGAGGCTCCAGAATCTCCTGGGGGTAATCGGAGGAACAGCCAACATTGGACATGTGGCCGGGGCTATCGATCAATGGCATCAACTCACTTGATGATAGGGGGAATTTTTTCCTTGGTATTCACCCCGGAGCTTGGACATGCAATGACGTCCAGCTTGGCATGTGCACACTCCCACACACACTTGAAGGACGTCTGCTGCAGCTCCAATCCCTTGCTTTCTGTGGCCAAGCACTGTGATGCCTCCAGCCTCTACCAGAGGCTGCTAGTGCATCGGCATGTGGAAACCCTCCCTCCCTCCCAGGGGAAGGAGAGCAGTCCTTGGAACACTCGATCCTTCCCCATCCCCACCAACCTCTGACGACCCGAGTTCGCTCCCTAACCCTGGTCGCCAGTGTGGCGCGAGGTGTGGCATCCAGCACCTCAACCCTCAGTGCCACCAGGCCAGCTCTGGTGCTTTTTTTTTAAAGTTTAAATGTGACACCACAGATTGGCTGGCACCTTGCAGGGAGGCAGACTGTTTATCCCCTTGGTGCCACCAGTCATAGAGGCTTGCTGGCAATTGTTGTGTGGGGGGGTGAACAGTAAGTCCATGACACCCTTGCGACCTTATCTGGCATCCTGTGGCTGTGGGCATTTCTCTCTCCTAACATACCCTAAAACTGCGAACAATAGTTGGTGTGTGGCCTAACATTGAATTTATACTATAGTACTGAAAAATTACATCAGCATTTTTCAATCAGAAGTGTCTTAAAATTAAGTTTATGACATTGTTTTTTTTTTTTTGTAGACTGTCACACTGTTTACTATTGTTAAGTTCTGGTGTAATTAGCACTGCCAGATCCTTTTCTTCCTGATTTTCCCTGAGCGGCACACCATTTAGATAGTAAGTAAACTTTGGGTTCTTTTCCCCAAGTGTATCACTGAACACTGGTTGGTAAAATATTATATATCATGCCACTACTGATTGACCAGTTAGAAAGAGCATATTGGTCACTTTGCAGTGTTTTTGATCATTTGCTGTTTCAACCTGACTACAAATTTTTAGAATTATCTACAAAGTTGATTCATTGTGCCATCTGCCATGTCCCACATCTATGATATAATAGGTGAAAAGTTTTGATCTTAAATCCAGTCCCTGCAGTACACCACTTAAAGATCAAATACAATAGCGCGAAACCGTGGCGAAATAGCGTTGTTGAATAAAGATCATCTTGTAAATCAGTATCTGTGTGGTTACTAATTTAAAATGTTAAAAATCTTGATTTCTGACCTTTTATAAACCTGTGTTCATTCTCCTGATTGCCCTGTTTATGTTTTGATGCCTGTCACGTTTCTCTTAAGGGAGCATCATGCATGATGACATAATTGGGTGGCCCGCGAGTTTGACAGCTGTTTGACAGAGTGAGCGCTTTCCTGCTTTCTGTACTCAGTGTGCCAACTTCACTTTACAATCGTTATATATTTTAAAGTTTTAATCTTCATGTTTGCATGGTCCAAATACAGCTTGCAGCTAGGTAGTTACACTTTCTGATCCTTACATTTTCTCTCTAGTTGATGTGTGTTATGTGTTTTTCCCCTTCAATGTTGTCCTCGTGTCTGTGTGGAGCAGTTGTTTTCCAGGTTGCATGAAATGCGTGTTGGATTCCCTACTATGCTTTATCACCATGCTTGAAATTGTGTATTGGTATTGTATTTTGTAACCACAGTCTATATTAGCCCTGTGATTAATGTTCAGTACTGACCCCACAATCGTTTCTGTGATCTGCACTCCATGCTCCGTGTAATCAGTCACAGATGGAGTACCGCTATCGGGGATCATTGTGCTGCACAAAAAAAAAAAACAATATTTTTTTTCTGTGTGCGGTACTATTTCAGGGTGCACTGATTTTCTGATTGGATGGTGCAAGTTATTTCAGTAGCCACTGCATGGCCACCATGTGTACCGTATAACACTACCACAGCAAATGTGCTGTGGTACTGTCATGGACCAGCCTGACTATGCTCTGCATGTTAGCCCATAACTGCATAAGATCATCCTCCGTTATTTTTGCTATGACCGCAATATGCCAGTGAAAACATTATTGATCACCATGTCTGCATTTCTTTTCCCGCGTGTGTTTTTCATCCACTGTGTTGTTGACATGTATAATCATTGGAGTGTGCAGTAGTGATACTGTTTTGCACCTTACCTGCTGAGAATAGCACTGAGCTAAATGACAGTATCACTGCTTATTGAATTTAGCTCTTACGTACTATGGCTATCCTCACATCGCTCCAATAGTAGTTTTTTTGAGCTGCAGAGGCCAAGAGACTAGAGACCTGATTATAAAAAAAATCTTCCAACTATAGCAATATAATTTTGTTTTTATAGGTTTTACATTTTTATTGCTTTTCCAATAAACATACAGTGAGCAGGATTATAGTGGCACATTCCCTTTTACCTTTTGGAATGTCTTTTTTCAAATACCTCTTACATAATTCCCTTTTACATTCCAGTGTCTGCCCTACCCTCTCCAAGACCTGATCCCTGTATATGCAAAATCCAAATAATCACTGGTAGTTCACTGTTCCCCCCCATGCCCGAGTCACAATCCCTGTATGTGAAAGATTAAAGTCATCCCTAGTAGTCCAGTGGTAACCCGTACCCAGAGACCGATCCCCGTAAATGACAAAGGAAAAACCTGTTTGTCTAGTGTTCCACCCCACCTCACTCTCCCCATCCCAGCAGTGGCCATATGTTGGCTGGCAGCAAAACCCACCCGCACACCTACATGACTGCCCACGAATGACAGCTTACAGTATCACTTGCAAGCTCATTGGTTGACACTGTCAACCAATGGGCTTACAGTGTGTACTGTACACTTCCATTCCCAAAGCTGATCTTTTTTCCTTTGTTATTTATGGCAATTGGACTTGGAGGTGGGGTACCACTGGACTACCAGGGATGATTTTAATATTTCATTTATGGGGATCCGGACTTGGGGATGGGATGGTGGACCATTAGACTACCAGGGAGTATTTTATTCTTACATTTATAGGAATCGGTCTCTGTGATGGGAGGGGGTCCAGTAGACTACCAGGGAATGAAGGTTATGTGTCGTACCACTTTGCGGAGTCGGGGCAGGGGGTCACCATCCGGGAGCTGATGTGTTGTGCCATGCAATTCAGCTGCCTGCCTGTGAGTGGCTACCAGTTAGGTATCTTTTTTAATACTCCTAAGTTTTGACAAATCTATGTGGCACATCTCAAGGTGCGGGCAGATGCACTGCACATCTTGGCTGAATATCGTGATGTGCCACATATGTATGGGGACACCCCCTGGAGGTGCACCGTATACATTATAGAAGCACCTCGTTGCACCTGGGGTTGTACGGTGCATCTCCTGTATTTAAATATAGCCCTGTTGCACACTTCTGGAGATGCGCTGAAGCAACTCAGTTGTGCAATGCGCATCTCCTTTGGATATCTTGGCCTATATTTGTAAGTGTATGTGTGTGATATACCAATAGAGTGATGCTATGTATCATACCATCATGTGCTATCTTGATTTCAGCAAGGCCTTTGACTCTGTGCCCCACAAAAGGTTGATGAGGAAGTTGATGGATCTTAGGGTTGGATAAAAGATGGCCAGATGGGTGGAAAACTGGCTGAGGGACAGAACCCAGAGGGTGGTTTGGGAGGAGAGTTATCTGGCACCAGAGAGGTAAGCAGTGGGGTCCTACAGGGCTTCGAGCTGGGGCCGGTGTTGTTCAAGGTCTTCATCAATGACATTGTGGATGGCATTGAGGGCAACATGTGCCTAATCATGGATGACACCAAGCTCTGTGGGAGAGTGGACACAGCTGAAGGGATACAGGACCTACAGGAAGATCTGGAAAATCTGGGGAGGTGGTTCAGGATCTGGCATTGCTGGGATGCATATCTAGGGGGATCAGTAGTAGGAGAGAAGAGGCTGTACTGCCCTTGTACAGGTCACTGGTAAGGCCACATCTAGAGTATGGAGTTGAGTACTGGTGCCCACACCTAAAAAAGGACATTAACCTGTTGGAGAAGGTTCAGAGTAGGGCTGCAAAAATAATAGCCGGTCAGCAAGATAAGGCATACAAGGAGAGGTTGAGGCACTGAACGTGTACTCCCTGGAAGACAAGAGAGTGAGAGGGTACATAATTGGGACCTTCTGGTACAGTATTTGAAAGGGATAAATAAGGTTGATAAGGAGAGACTCTTTAAGCTGAGTGGCAACCATAACACAAGGGGGCACAGTCTTAACCTGGAGGGTGTGAGGTTTAAGAGAGAGGTCAGGAAGCACTTCTTCACAGAGATGGTGGTGGACACTTGGAATGCACTACTGGAAGAGGTCATTTCATTAAAGACTGGGCAGAGGCCCCACGATGCCCATAAGTGGCAGCAGCAAATATACTCCTGAGGTCTGTAACGTCTCCAGACGTCCTGCACATTGTGCCACTGAGGACTTTTGATGCCTGAGGATGTCACTGCTTAAAACTTAAATATTTCACAAACTGAAGTGAGTAGAATTAACTGCATAGCACCATTGGAAAGGTAATGCTCTGCTGAACAACTTTGCCACTGATACTTTGTGTCTGTTATGTAACTTTAGAAGATATTTACATTTTTGTATGTTATGATGTGTGTGACTGACATTTGTCTCTCAAGCTTCACCTAGCCACCTTAATAAAACAGAAAAGAAATACACGTATCATATTAGAAAAATTGTTATTTAGTACAAAATTAGTTTTGTACCTCCATCTACTGTATGGATCCTTAATTTGGTGTTGATATGTTAAAAATGTTCCCACAAAAAATGTTTTTTGCTGCCTTTTTTATTGAAAATTTTTTGTTTTTTGTTATTTCAACCAATATGGAAAAAATAGGAACTACTTACATTTAATTGCATAGTACCATTAGAAAGGTAGTTTTGTGCTGAACAACTTTGCTGCTCGTACTTTGTGTGTAGCACTTAGGGTCATGAGGTATTCACATTTGTTTGTGGCATGATGTTATGACTTGATGTTGCTCAGAAAGCTCCATGTTGCACTGTTAAAAGTATACAGGCCGCAAGTGGTGAAACTCTGAAAGAGCTCCTGAGGCCTCAGTGAAGAGAGGCTGGGATAGGCATAGGGAGGAAGGTAAGGATCATGGGTAGGGAGGATGGGAGGAGTGGGAGGAGGGCAGGGCTGGGACATTAGTTCAAGCTGTGGACCCTGCAATACCGGCAGACTTGATAGACCAAATGGCCTTCTTCTGCTGGCTTCTCCGTATGTTCGTATAACATTGTCCAGCTTATTCACTATGTTTCTTTCTATGAAAATATAATTCCCATAGAGCAGCACAAACATATGATTCTTTAATTTTTATACAGTACTGTGTTGTTGCATCTGCTATGGTGGACTTCACTTTGTCATATTGTGTCATGTTTGTTTTTGTTGGATAATGTAACCATTAGTTCTGTATCGCTTTGCATACCAAATGTGTTCCTTTTCTTGTTTTTTCTTTTATGATGTCCCAAATTTTGATTGATGATATGCGTTATATATATATATCACTGTATTGTTCTACTCATTCACAGTTATAAAATCAAGTAATAAGCCTACTGACTTTAATCTTTCTTCCTCTCTAAAGTTCCACAATGTCCCACGTAGCTTTATATGTGTCTGGCCTGTGTGTATTGCACAATGCTTTTTGTGAATATTAGTTGATCTTATTGGCAATATGGTTCTCATATGCGAATCTCAAAGACAGCTGCTTCACTATGATCTAACCACTGCCTAGTTCTTATTGCAGTTCACTATTCTGGTGTCCCATGCCTCCATTTGTTTGTGTGATGGTAATCTGTGTCACCATGATATAAGCTTGTTTTTCCTTTTTCTTTGACTTGTGTTAGCTTTACTGTCTCATTTTCTTTGTTCACGAACTATAGTTTTGGTTAAATCACAACACTTTTTTTTTGATATTCCAAGGCAACCAGAGCAGTCACTCGTTTGTGGTGTCAAGTGACCCTGAACCCACTGTGTTTTTCACATTGACGCTATTGGCAGTCCCACATCCTGCCATGTCACAGTGCACCTGTACATGTCCAATGGCTGGGTGTGTGACCCTTTCCGTGGCCTACTGTGGTGCAGTTTGCTTTACAAATCTATGCTGTGTGTATGGCTGGTGATTTGCTGTGGCTGCATGGCAGGGAAGTGGCATGGATGTGCCAGGCAACTGACAGAGTGATGGTGGTGCAGTTTAATTGAAGCTTTTCTCTGTATCCAATCTCCTGTAATGCATTTTCTCACTCTCAATGAGCACTGTAGAAACAATGTCAGTGTGTGGTTACCCAAAGCAACAGGTGCGCTTCCAATTGGGGACACCAGAATTCCCTCTAAAGCATGACTGTCAGCAACAAACACCACATGCAGGATAGTGTCCAAGTGACCACTCCTAACCAGTCCACAATGGTGTTTGCTCCTGTTGACCTGTGGTCACACATGAGCCAGGGTAGCCTGCATGCCAGGTGATCTTGTACCATCTTGCTCCACAGGGCTGTACACGATCATCTGGCATGTGGGTGACCCTGGGTCCTGCACGAGCACAGGTCTACAGAAGCAAACACCTTCAAGACTGTTCATGAGTGTCCACTTGGACGTTATCCTGTCTATGGTGTTGTGTGCTGGCAGGCATGCTTTACAGGAAATTGTGTTGTCCTCCCCATGGAAGCGCAATTGTTGTTCTTGGTAATCACACAGTGATGTTGTTTCTGCAGTGATCATCAATCTTTAGTGATAAGGCACTCCATGGCTTTGGTTATACTATTTTTTACCCATGGTCAGTGCCATTTAAAGTCACAAGGTGAATGACAGTACCTGACGCTGCTGACAGTGGTGTAAACCTAGTACAACCAACATCCATGAAGTGTATTATTGTTTACATTAAATGGGCTGGGGAACATGTTAAGAAATAATAACTGTGATATTTTTGGAACACACACAGATTATAATGTAATGCATAGATGATTTTAACCTCGATGTGATTTGTATTTCTTCATATTCAGAACACTGTGTGTTTGCTTATCATATAATTGAAGAATGTAAACATCTGCATTATTCACATAGTAGGATGCTAACAACACCAGTACTCACCGTAATAATACCATGGAACACAATAACTGAGAATTCTTCTCGTTCCTCCGGCATGCACACACAGAGACATACACAGGCCTCATATGTGTCCAGAAACTCGTTTTTATTTGTTTCAATGAATGGAGCAGATAGTGAGTATCACACTATACTGTCAAAAACATGACAATATTTACTCACTACATACTCTCATGCTCTGTAACATTTTTCCCATGTTAACATGTGTATGTCCTAACAATGCACTAACACTCACAGTAACACTGTCTCTTTTCTCAACATCTTTTCACTGAGCAGTTCTTCTCATGTGTAATTGTCTTGTTCATTCTACAGTTGCTATGAAACATTGCTGTGCAGTAGGGTGCAAAAATGGACGGCAATACACACGCAGTTTTAATCGCTTCCATAAGGATCTTAAGCGATGCAAACAGTGGGCAATGGTGATCAAGCATGCTGGGTGGCAGCCAAATGACCATATTGCAGGACAGTGACTTCCAAATTAGATTCAGGAGTACTGTTTTCACTCCGGAGTTAGATTCAGGAGTACTATTTTCATTCTTATCTGTGTACAAATGACCGTTTATACAGAACAAGAATATACATATGGCTTTATAACTCAGACACACACAGTGATTGTTATTTTATTAACAGATTCATATTTTTTTTGTCAAGATGCCTGGTTTTAAGACCTTGTGGTCTGTTGCTAGGCGCTGCTAGTTTGCAGGTTGGGCACAAAGGTTTTGAGAGTGGGTTACATGTGACCTGCTCTCCCCTATCAGTGCACCGGATTCTTGATGGGAAGATTTTCAAATCCATTTTTTAAAATGCGTATAATGTGTACATTTCTGACCGAGGAGAGTTAGCAACAACATTTCACGCCATTCCCTTCTCTCAACGAGACTCTGAAAATAAAGTAAGTTTACTTTAAACTGAGATACAGATACAGATTTTCATTCCTTGTTGCAGTCTAACATGAGTCATTTGAATACTGATTTAGATTAAGAGGGACATTTTGCCCCTAAACAGTCTCTTGTATACTTCCTTAGACGGGGGGCGGGAAACTTTCTTTGGAGAGACGCTGCTGAGAGAGGTATGACCAAATCTGTAATAGATCTTAACACGCATTACTAATTATACTGCACAGACTTGTATGGAGTTCTAGATGGTGGTTTATGTACCAAAATTAAAAAACTTATTTTTTTGGTGGCAAGTTGGAATGGAGTACACATGAGTGGTGATGGTTTGCCTTATACAATAAAAGGCTTTGTATACTAAAGATAGAAGTTTCCAAACTTTTTTTAATTACTTTGCAGCTTACATGAAAAGCAGGAACCTCTGATTTGTTGAGGTATGTGTAACCTTGATCTCACCATTGCGTTTTTGTAAATGACATAGGTGGTTTATCTGTTAATAGGATTTATGTATTTTAGAACAGGTGTATCAAATGATTTTGGCTACCAAGTAGATAGTAGGTGAATGAGTTTCTACAAGTTAAATATTCAGGCCATTTTTGGCCTGTGAGATACGAGTATTAATGAGCTTAACATTGCATAAAGACATTGATTTATAAAGAGAAACAGTATGTGTTTTTGTTCTGTATGATTAGGAAGTGTGTTTAACAATATACTTTACAGTGTTGGCTTTAAAACATATTTCTTTTCTTTAGAGAATGGAAAGATATAAATACATTGAGGAATGGGCATGTATGAGACAATACACAAGAGGGGCACATGGTGAGATAGTATGCTATATTCATTAAGATATACCTAATTATAGGATCAGACAAGTGAATGAAATTATTCTTTATGTTTTATACAGACACAGTGTACTTCACTGATGAGCTGCTGCTTGAAACATTTGAATTGTACAGTACACTGTATGATATCTGTATTTGTGAAAAAAAAAAGAATAAGAAATAAAGAATGCTTATATATTTTTACATTTGGTGAGCGGACTTTGTTTTCTACCAGCCAGTTCCTATTGAGTCTTAGCCTTATTGGTAGATTAGCATCTCCCTTTAATAGCAGCTTTTTGCTTTATCGAGGTTGGCTGAGCTGGACATTTTCCTTTTTTCAGCATAGATTAAAACCTGATGCTTGTCCAAACATTTTTGCATGTCGTGCCGAAAAGACACAGCACTACCACTGAGAAGAAAAGATGAATAGAGGTAAATGTCTTGTTTCCTGTTATTGTTTTATATTTACACTGTCAGTGTCACACCTTCACCACTGACCCATTTCCAATTGTTCTTTGAAGGTTCTCAGTCAGCTTGGTCTGTTGAATGATGCGACACAGTCTGCACCGAACAGGGATGCATCAACAAGTGCAACTGATCTGCAGTGTTCTACTCCAGAACAAGCCATGGACACCGAACAGGACCTTGATGACGTTGACAAATGTGCAGAACTTCCCATACAACATTATAGTGAATCACCTCAGAAGGAAATATCTTGCCAGACAGACAACATGGTGAGTGCTATCACTTATTAATTAATGCTGTTTGTGTATCAATTTCCATTTGTTAGAATTACAATACATTGTTATGTTTTGATGCATTTTTGGGACACTGATGCGACTCAGCAAATGCATCAACAGATGCAATGAGAACAACAGAAAAGTAACATACTGTACTGTATTGTACATACAGAATACTGGATAGGCAACTATGCAGAACCAGTGTGTTCTGCCACAGAGGGATTCTGATTCCCTCTGACCTCGAGACGAAACTCGAGAGGTCCATGGGAATCAGAACTCCGAGGTGATAAAACACACTGGTTGTGCATAGAGTTGCTCATTCTGTATTTTTATAATGTATAGTACTGTGTAAAAAATGTGTTTTGTGAGTTCTTTTGCTTTCAAAATGAATCTGACTCATGCAGTCTCTAGAATTCTAGAATGCTGTTCTATCACAGTAGGGTAGAACAGCATTCCATGACCATGGAACTGTAGTAGAACAGCATTTTGAAAGGGATGAAACTCTATATAGAATAACATTCCACTATACACTATATATACAGAATAATGCATATGCAGGTGGTTGATATGGAGTTTTTTTTCACACCCAAGATGTGCGATAATAAAAAAACCTCGAGAGCGTAGCTCGAGAGGTTTTTTTTATTATCACACATCGAGGGTGCTAAAAAACCTCTCGCATCAGTACAAAACACAAACAGCTCTCACATAACTTCAAATGCAGCGTTTATTACTTCAGCACAAATTTTTCTAAGCAAGAAGTGAACAGAATGGTATAACATGTAAATTCGGTACCTTTTTTTAATCTTCATTTCTAGGTTTTATCTAGCAGAAGTATCGGGATTTTTTCAATATGAGGGAAAGGTCAAAGTTCATTAGACTGCTAAACATTAATAAGCCGATAAGATCAGCAGGAGAAAACTTACTACTTTTAACTAATTTATGTTCTATTCTATAAACTACATTTTTTAAAACTAAAATAACTTGTGCCTTGTAGAAATCCTAGACTGTTGCTTCTTCAGTTCAGAGGTGAAAGATTAAAAATTCTGAGGTTGCTAGCTGTCTTGCGAATTGTGTTTTGATTTGCTTGCTCATTTTTAAATGCTTCCGTCACTAGAACAAGAGGTAACGAAACGGTTCTCCACTGTACTATCACTTTAGATGGGGAGTCTCTGTTTTATTTGTGCTGCTTTCAGAGTTAACGAACTGCCTGTGTGTTTTTTTTTTCCGTTACGGAAGTGTCTCGCGCTACCTGTAAGCTGATTTTTCAGTGATTCTCGGCGCGAGGATGTGGAAGTCGTATCAACTTGCAGGTTGATACGAAAAAGACTTTTTAACAAGCTTGAAAACGAGTTGATATTGGCCATAGCCAGTTATTATACTGTAATAGTGTGGTGTCAAACTGACATGTGTGTCACCATTATGGTTGAATGTTCAGTCCTGTAACTTTGATGTTGTGCTTTGCTGTCAACAGTGGTCCAGAAACACAGAACACAACTAAATGCTGGAAATGACATACATATGTTCCTATGTTTTTTTTTTTGTTTGTTTGTTTGTTTTTTTGTTTTGTTTTTCTGACTGTTTGGTACCAAGGTAAACAACACACAAAGCACAAGTGCAGGTTTTCTTGTGCGACAGTGAGCAGTGGGGATGTTAAGAGACTTGTTCATGTAAGCAATAACACATGGTTGGGTGTTGGTAGTACTGACATATCTACACACTCAGAGGTGTAGCGAGGCACATGGCTGCAGGCTGAGTGCCTTCAGCCTCTGGTTATGCTGGTATGTCAGTAGTACCAACACCAAGCCATGTCTTATTGATTATATAAAATGGGCCCATAGTTAACTTAATTAAAAAAAAAATAACATTAACAAAGTTTTCAAAGTCCCTACCAAAAATAAACTAAAATGTTGATAAATAATGCACAATAGCCCCTACACAGATGTTTTTCAGGTGTCAGTCAACTGCCTTTCTTCACACTCAATACTTTGTGTGATTGTATAACATGAAAAAGAAGAATTCAATGCTCTTCATTATTCCAGTAGTAGAATTCTCTCCCCCGCCCCTCCCCCATCACACACAGAATGGAAACATGGAAAATGTAAGCAATAAGGCACAGAGGGGTGTGTGTAAAACATATTTAACAGCATGGCTAGGTGTGTTGTAAGGCATGAGGTCAAAGGCCAAGTGACTTCAGTCGCTGGTCGTGCTGTAAAATATGTTTTACACACATCCTTTTTTTCCCCCAATTCTGTTCATTCACTGTACTACAGAGAACTCTCTACGGCATCCTATGACCACCAGACTCTACCTCCCACCTAAGATACCTCCCACTCCATTGCTCCAGCTCCACATTCCCCCCCCCGGCTCTTAATCACCCAGAGGTGGGGCTGCCCTATTCGCCCCCAGCACTCTATCTATAATCCAGAGTGCTGGGCCTGGCGAGCCAGGGCCTAGAGTGGAGAGTGCCTGGTATTTGGAGTGTGGCCTGGAGCAGAGGTGCCTTCACCTATCCCTGAGTATGGGAGTTTTCCTTGTTTCCTCCAGAGGAGTGCAGCATGCAATGATGCCTGCACATGGCTGCGATGCTGACATCTGCTGCACTTCACCCCCTTACATTGGCTGGTGATCCTGTAGTGTCCCCAATCTCCATCAATGGATGCTAGGACACCAGGCATACCTGGATACCACCCCAAGGAGAGAAGAGCTGTCATCCGGATGCTCCATCCTCTCCCTCCCCTGCCAAGCCCAGGACACCCAAGTCCATCACCGAACCCAGGTCGCTGGCATGACACGAGGTGTGGCACCCATTGCCTCAGCCCTCAGAACCACCAGGCCAGCCTTTACACACATCCTTGAGTCCTACAACAAAGAATTCTAGCTCCACACACCAAGCGTGCCTCTGACACAAAACTGGTGACAGTAAAATATCAAAAGCATACACCACAAAGCACTGTGAGTTACTTCTTTATTCATACAAAATGTGCTCCATGCATAGTAGCAGCCACCCTACAAATCGGGGGACACCTCAACTGGTTTTGCACGTCACATGCATCCTCAGGAGAATCACGTGATGTGACGCATTGTTCGATCAATTATGTCCAAATGGACATAAGTTTTGCTAGGAATCGCAGCCATGTCTTGGAACTCTCCTTGTGGCCAATTTAATGACTGCTTGTGAAATTTACTTCTCAGTGGTTGAAACCCAGTAAGAATTCTCAATTTCTTAACACATCTAAATATGCCCCAGATCTCTGGGAATACCAACAACAAACAATACTGACTGCGATGCAAGGAACACTGGCAAAACTGGGTAGAGATGCCTGTTTATGTTCCCCCAGACACACTGCAAAATTTGGGTCCTATTCTTTGATGGACTTTACTCATTCCAAGATCGTGGATATACAGCTGATTCAGGTTTTTGCCACTGTTTTTGTAAGTATTCTTATCTACATTGTTCCAGTTTGTTCAATTGTTGTATCACATGCGTGACACAATGTAAAGATGTATTCACTGAGTGTCAATTTCACAACGGGGTATCAAAACTGTACAGTCCATATTCTACAGACATGCTGTATGCTGAGACTGTGGGTGTTGGTGCTATCCAGTGCCTTCTTAACATTTAGGTGGCAAATGTTATGATTTCTCCTTACAATTCCTGGATATAAGCTATACAGGAGAGATAGGATAGTCTGGAAGGGGGAAGGGTGGCAGTTTGTATCAGTGAGGGAATAACTTGCACAAGGGAGGAGTCAGAGGAAGGGGAGGTGGAGGCATTATGGGTTCAATTAAAGTCCAATAGAGTGAGAAAGGTGAGGCTGGTGTTGGTTTACAGACCACCCAATCAGGATGAGTAGAGGGACAGGGTACTGAGCTCACAAATATTGGAATCTGCAGAGAAAGGAGAGGTGGTAACTGTGGGTAACTTCAATCTGGCCATGGTGGACTGGAGCATAGCATCCAGGACATGTGCTGGGAGTCAGGTGATCCTGGAAGGACTGCAGACTGGGTTCCTGACTCAGGTTGTCACAGAACCAACAAGAGTAGAGGCAATGCTTGATCTGGTGCTCACAAATGGGGAGTATGTACAGGAAATAAAGGTCAGGGAGCCACTGGGTGGAAGTGACCATTGCATAGTGTGGTTCCAGTTGGATATGGCCAGGGAAAGCATCTTGACTAAGAATAAGATCTTGGATTTCAATAGGGCAGCATTACTGCGTTACTCACGATAGTAATTTGTGCCACTACAAAGTATGTTTCCATTACTTCCAGTAGCTTGATGTTGTTTCTCAAAGTTGATACCAGCCCATTTACAGAAGAAAGGGTTCTGAAAGAACTCTTAAAACTGAAGGTGGACAAAGCAATGGGGCCTGATGGGATTCATTCCAGAATTCTAAAAGAACTAAGGGTAGAACTAGTGACACCACTGACTACCCTCATTAACAAATCATGGGAGGATGGGGTGGTACCTGAGGACTGGAGGAGGGCAGATGTGATTCCCCTTCACAAAAGTGGGAGCAGGGCAGAAGTAGGAAACAACAGACCTGTTAGTTTAACCTCAGTGATAGGGAAAATGATGGAATCACTTCTGAAGGAAAGAATTGTCGAATACCTAGAGACCAGAGGGGCACAGGACCCAAGGCAGCATGGATTCACAGCGGGAAGGTCATGCCAGATGAATCTAATAGATTTCTGTGATTGGGTGACCAAAGTAATAGATCAGGGAGGGGCTGTGGACATGGCTTACCTAGACTTTAGCAAGGCATTTGACTCAGTCCCCCACAAAAGATTAATATACAAGTTAGCCAGCCTGGGAGTGGGTCCCAAGATGATAGCCTGGGTAAAGAATTGGCTGGAGAATAGGACACAGAGAGTAATAGTAAATGGAATCCACTCTGAAGAAAGGGGGGTTACTAGTGGGGTGCTGCAGGGTTCAGTATTAGGACCGGTCCTCTTCAATGTCTTTGTAAGCGACATTGCAGAGGGACTGGAAGGGAAAGTATGTCTCTTTGCAGATGACACAAAGATCTGCAGCAGAGTTGATGCACAAGGTGGGGTGGAAAGGATGAGAAGGGACTTGGCAAGATTAGAGGAATGGTCAAATGTATGGCAGCTTAGATTTAATGCTAAGAAGTGCAAGGTAATGCACCTGGGAAAGAAAAACCCAGGGGAAGAGTACACAATGGGGGGGTCAGATACTAACAACAACAAAAATGGAAAGGGACCTGGGGGTAGTCATATCAGATGACTTAAAGGCGGGCAAACAATGTGAGAGGGCAGTAAGGAGGGCTGGGGGGATACTGGGATGCATAGGGAGAGGCGTCACCAGAAGAAAACAGGAAGTTGTTATCCCTCTGTACAGACAGCTGGTGAGACCCCATCTAGAGTACTGTGTGCAGTTCTGGAGACCCAATCTCCGCAAGGACATAGACAAGATGGAAGCTGTCCAGAGGAGGGCAACTAAAATGGTGCAGGGTCTGCACCAGAAGACATATGAAGAGAGACTAAAGGAGCTTAATATGTATAGCCTCGAGGAAAGGAGGGAGAGGGGGACATGATAGAAACTTTCAAGTACCTCAAGGGAATCAACAAAGTCCAATAGGGTAGCATCTTTCAAAAAAAAGAGGCGTGCAAAACAAGGGGGCACAATTTGAAGATAGAGGGGGGCAGCTCAGAGGTAATGTAAGGAAGTATTTTTTCACAGAGAGGGTTGTGGATGCATGGAACAGCATTCCAGAGGAGGTTGTGGAGTCAAAAACAGTGGTTGAATTCAAACATGCATGGGACAGCCATATGGCAATTCTAGGGGATGGGGGTAGAAAGAAGTAGGCTGCTGGTTAACTAGGATCTGCAGCTTATCCATTAGGTAGGGAAATGGGCAGACTGGGTGGGCCAAGCGGTCCTTATCTGCCGTCAAATTCTATGTTTCTATGTTTACATACATTTTGACAGCATTCTTTTCTTTTATCCCACCCCAAGATGGCATAATCTCTTGTTACCGTAAGATATTTGTCTTGTTGTAGAACAATGAAGTCTCCATCTCGAATGTGATGGAGCTTGAGGGACTTAAGCGCTCCCTACGTAGGGCATTGCTCACCCTGGCCAGCCACTCCTTCTAGCCACCTGGTCTCCACAGCCACCCTCCTCTGCCATTCACCATCCTGCTGGCACAGCAACCACCAATGGGTCACCTGGGTAACACAGCTTAGCCCATCTTTGTGTGGGTCCCCACCTCAGGTGGAAAAGTGCACAACTTGGTCCTCGGATCTGCAGTTGGGTGGTCAGCGCATGGCCATCCCCTGCTTTGTAGATTTCTGGTGATAGGTGGCCATTTGGAATACAGGGTGCATAGTGGGAGGTATTGCCAGCTGAAGGAAGGAGTTGTTAATGACATGGATCAGATCACTGGTGATGCAAAATCTGGAATACAGTGTTCATTTATGAAGCTCGCATACCTGTAGGGAGATAGGCATAGTGGAGACTGTTCAAACAAGTGCAACAAAGATGGTGCTGGGTGTGACTTAGAAGTCACAGGAGTAGAGATGGGAAGACATCAAAGAGTGGTGAATGCAGGGAATAGATTTCCAGCATTGTCGGTGTGGTCAAAGACAATATGGGGATTCAAGCATGCATGGGACAGGTATAGGAAAACCTGGGCAACCGGACATAGGAGCACAATACGGAGAGCTAGTTGTGTGTGTAGCTTTTACAGTGGACTGTTAAGTTCTGCAGAAAACCTGACCATAGCAGGCCTTATCTGCCATTAAGTTGCATGTTTCTTCATTCCTATGGTAGTAACTCCTGAAGAGCTGTACAGAACTGGTATGTCTGAAGGTTACATTATACTCAATAATAAATGTCGTTCTTTATTACTGCAAGAACATGAAAGAAATTAAATCAAATGTCGTTTATAAAAATTTCCTTTTTAAAAAATTCTGCTCGCAGATTGCTGATTGTGGCTCTCCATTTTAATGAAAACTCAGAGAGGGTTCAGAGAGTAAGGCATGATGGACAACCAATGTGGGGACTATTGTACCCAAAGGCCCATGGAGGGGCTCCAGTAATAAAGAAGATTAAAGTACCTCTTACTTATGGTAAATATTTCTTTCATTGCTCAGTTATTGTTAAGGTGTGGAATACAAGAACCTAAACATTCAAGACATACTCATAGTTTTTAAGTCATTCACTGCCTCTGTACATTACTAGTACTGTATTATATATCATTTATGTTCACATGTATCACAGTGGGAGGTGAGGTAAACACCAAGACAGAGAAGTCAATAAGGTGAAGGACAGGAGTAAATGTAAAAAAAGTCAAAAGCAGCAAAGATAAGGATGGGGCTAAAAGGGGTGAGGATATCAAAACATGGATGTTATTGAGTAGCAGCACCAGTAGTCTGGGTAACAAGGTCCCTTGAAGTAGTAGCCTTGATGGAAGATAGACACCTGGATACCATAGCAGTCACAGAAACATGGTACACAGATAACCATGACCGGGAGATAGGAGTGAACATCTGGAATACTGCTATCCTCTCTCGAGGGGAGGGATACTATTTGTCCTGCTTGTACATTGCCCCCGATGGTGGATTGAGAACAATATGGGTAGGTAGGCAGAGTCACGTACCAATGTCCCTATGTCAATAGGGTAGAGGTGACTGGACAAATGGAAAATAGGAGCTTGGCACATTCCATAAAGGCCCCACGTCCCTGAGTGCTGTACCGTTGTCTGGCTTGGGTCTCTGGGGTGGGGACACAGCCAGCACTCTACCCCCTGGCCCAGCCATGGGGTGGGGTTAATCCTCAGTGGACTTTCAGGGACAGCTGGAGCAGTGATGTGAGAAGACAGGAGAAGTGAGTTCCTACGTGTGTGGGACAGCAGCCCCTACCATGGCTGCAAGAGCAGGATAAAATGCTGTTTCAAAGTAAAAAAAAAAAAACCTGAATGAGATAGGTTTTGGAGAAATGTACACGTTGTTAACACCACAATAAAACAACGTGCAAGTATGGTAATAGGCCGGCATTGCAATAAATGAATACTGTAATACTGGGGTTGCGTGGCGAATGTTATCTGCTGCAACTACTATATTCAAATAACATGTCACAATGGCACAAGTAATATTATACATGTGTGACTTTCCCAACAGTATATGTGGGTGAATTGAAGGATGAGGTTTTCCACTTACGTGACAAATACCCAAGTTATAGGCTAGCAAAGGAAAATGCACCATAGAGGACTGTTCCACCACCAATCTGTGCAAAATTTGAAAAACCAGGTAAGATGCAGCTAGTGTCTGAGCACAAAAGCAGATTTATAACAGAAACAGCAAGTAAACCAGCATGTATGACTCTTGCATATTCACTGCCTCGACATACTGTGACACTGTGCATGATCAAGGTGGGGGGCTTCCCCTTAGTTTGAGTATGACTGCGGCTTATGTCCCTCGAAAGGCACACAGATCTCAGTTGACATGTCAGTAAGTTAGAGTATGACAAGTCACGAACAGTACAGATCATCACAATTAGTATTAGTAAAAGCTGTACTGCTATTTTGGTATCTGTACTGTCATGAAACTGAAAGCTGAATGTCCTGTGCGACATGGATAATTCCTCATGTTACTGACTTAACAGATATATGTTTTGTGCTTCTGAAGTATACATGCAAGGTTACTGCTCAATAATTATCTTTGCAAGGTTGTTACTGTTGCTTGACACCACTGACCAGTGTTTTACATGCAAATAACTGCACCGCAAGTTGAGATGGTTACACATTGAATACTTGGTGTTACAGGTGTTTTTTTTATTGTGCTGTTGTTTTTTCATTGTTTGATACTATTAATGTGATGGTTCAGTTGACAGCACACTGCACAGAAAGACCGATTCTTGTTCCAGTTAGATACTCGACATGCATTTCAGGAATGTGTAGAGTAACACTCAAGGCACACAGCTGTAAGAAGCTGACAACAGCACACTGACATGTCAATGCATGGGCATGTGCCACACACATCTGGATATAGTACTGTATGTATACTGTCGATGAACAGTACCTCAACTGTTGCTGAAAATACACCCCCCCCAAAAGTACTTTAGTACTGCATGGTGTATCCCGATTGGTCCCTTTTCATTTAATACCTGTTTTTGAACATACGAGCATACAAAACTTGACAGCAGAAACAGGTCTCACGCTCTATCAAATCTGCTTGTATTCGTAGATAGCACCCTTACATTGCAGCTTCCCATCCACCAAACCCACATTCAACACCTGTAATTGCTCAGTGTCATTTAACCATTCACCACTCCTTGCCCTGTCCTATGCACTTTGGAAACTCACCACCCTCCTGCATTCCACCACCTCCGACTGTGGCAGAGCATTCCATGTGGACACTACCCTCTCAGTGAAATAATGCTTCAGCTCCCTCCTGCACCTGCCTCCATCCAGTCTTCTCCCATGCCCCCTCGTATCCCTTCCATTCCTCAATTTAAAGAGCCACTCTGTGCCAGACATCTGTTGATCCCAGTCAAGTATTTGAAAGTGTCAATCATGTCCCCCAGATCCCTTCTCTACTCCTGGGTAAACAAACTCAAGTCTTTCAGCCTTTCTCGGAAGGTTCTGCCTTCCATCCTCGATATCATTTCTGTTGCCCTATGCTGCACTGCCTCTAGAACCTTGATATCATTACTCAGTTATGGACACCAGTATTGCACGCAGTACTCCCAAGCACAGAGCCCTGCGGCACACTGCTGGTCACTGGCTTCTTAGATGATAGTCCCCACCACATACGACCACCTGTTGAATTCTATCTCCAAGTCAATTAGTGATCCAGCTCACCATCTTAGCCACAACTACTATGTGTTCCAGCTTTGCCCACAGTTGCATGTGATGGAACTAATCAAAGGCCTGGATGAAATCAAAATATAGGACATCTACTACATGGCAATTGTCCAGCTAACTTGTCACCCAGTAGTAGTATGTTATTTGGTTTGTCTGGCATGATATCCCTGAGATGAGCATGTGCTGCTGCACATCCTGGAGATGATTGACCTCCAGGACAGTTAACAGTTTCTTGTCCAAGATTGCTTCCATATGTTTAAACACTATGGAAGCAAGACTGACTGGTCTGTCATTACCCGGATCATCCTTTGGGCCACTCTTGTGGATAGTCACCACATGAGCCAACCTTCAATCCTGCTGCATGAATTCCATGTCCAGGGAGGTGTTGTACAGGTCAATCAGTGGCCCTGCCAACACCTCCTCCATGTCCCTCAACAACCTATGGCGAATGCCATCAGGGCCTATTGCCTTTTGGAGGCAGTATAGCGCAATGGTTTAAGGCTCTGAGCTGCAAACCTGTAGACCTTGGTTTGAATCCCACAGCCCCCACTTGTTTACTGTGTGACCTTGAGTAAGTCACTTAACTTTGTTGTGCTCCCAGGTCGCACCTGTAAACAGGCTTTCAGCTTAGTGTGTCTCTCCTAGAAAAAAAGATATCCACTATAACTGCCTTCAGACATTCAAATAACCTGGTTTCTAGAATCACTGCATCAGCCACCTCATCCCCCTTCATCCCCACCCTTACACTCCATGTAGGTAGCACACTTCTTACCTCCTTTGTGAACACAGAGAAGAAGTATTCATTTATTACTCCTGCCTGTTCCTCCTCCTTCTCCACCCAACCTCCTGCCCTTCCTAATCATAAGTATCCAATCCTTAAAGTTCCTTTTTTCCCTTATATATTGATAGAATTCCTTCTTCACTCCCTTATGCCCTGGGCCAGCCTCATCTTCTGGGTGGCCTCAGCCTGTACTACTCACTTTATTATTTCCTTGGAACTGTATGCGTACAACTCCCTTTTCTCTCCACTCAAAGTTCTTTTTATTCTCCTAAAAGCAAAAATCTTGGCACTCACCCACTAAAGAAATTACCTGTCATACAGCATATCATCTTAGCACTGGACTTCTTGCTCAGAGTCATGATGCACGCTACCGTAGCCCCCTCAGCCATGACTGTATGATTTCCCACTTGTGATGCGCATCCATCTCCGACCTAATCATCTAACATCGCCCTGTTAGTATTTCATCCATACTCCCAAGGTCCACCTGTCTTAAGTACACTACCTTTGTTGCTGACCCCACAGACTCCCTTCTTATGCTGAGCCTGAACCACACTGAAAGTTGATCAGTCCCAGCTAGTGGGTCCCCAACCAGTATCTAACTCACCATCTCCCTGTTTGATATTATCAGGCAAAATATGTTACCCAGACTGGTTTTTTTTGCCAGCAAACTGCATCATGTTGCTTTCCAGGCATACATCTTGAAGTACCTGTTCTGTGGCACTACCAGTGGATTGTGTTCCCAAGTGAACCACAAGTAGATTGAGGTCCCCAATTATCATTACAAATCCCTTAACATGTTTTCCACTAATGGCGGCTATATCAAATGCCACTTCTGCCATGAAAGCATGCAGTTTAAATGCAATTGTTTACCCTATTTCTATCTGTTTATATGGGGTAGATTGATGGACTCACTTGCCTGTTGTTTATGGTGGCTGCTCACCCCCCACAGCATGACTAATTTAAATTGTACAGTTTTGTAATGAACTGTCCAACCTGTTTCCTTATAGTCCATGAACTATCCTTACTCATGTGCAGCCCTTCCTGCACATACAGGTTTTGTTCTAGTTCCCCAACGTGGCACTCCACCCAACTATTCAGTATTCCATGTCCTCAAGCGGGACCTGCAGCCATTTAGTGAATGCCGTGATTATTAGTTTTCCGTACGTTGTGGCCCTTGGTTCTTGCATTATTTCTGAGGATACCACTGTCCTCCCCTCTCAGTGCACAACCTTCCTACTTCCTTGAAACTGTACTGCACTTCCTGCAATATCTTCCCATTAGCATCACCAGTAACCAAAAACAATACGATGTGAAACTCCCCCCCTCTCCTTTCCATTACCCTGTTAACGCAATGACGTAATTTTCACACCATCATACCCAGCATACACTGGCTCCTCTACATATTTGATACCTGTTTGTATTAATCCCCCCCATGACAACTCAAAACCTTTTATCGTGCTTGTTTACCTGATGTAGACCCTTTAGCAGGACACAGTACTGTTCTCTCCTTGCCCCTAGTATTCACTACCTTCATTTCACATATTATTCCCAATTCCGACACAGAATGTGCTCTATATTCTGGACAGTCCTGCCTCTACTACTCCATCCACTTCCTCTCCAGTTGATCTTCTCCTCTCCCTCTTTGCAGTACTGCCTTGAGTGGGTCCTCACTCCTCTTTTTCATATCCTTCCCTTTTCCAACTTGCTTTTCTGAGTAATCTTTCCCCCATTCTTCAATCCCTCCCCCACTACTCATGTCCCATCCCTTGTGCTGACACTGCCTCAATCCTCAGTACTATTTCCCCCTACAACAGTAGTAACACATACTCCTGGCCCACCATGTGACCATATCTTTCCACTCGTGCCACTGTAGGCTTCAGAGCACCAGGAACCAGTTCAATTTTGCCGTCTCTTTATCCAGAGCTGGTCTAGTTTCTCCTTCATCCAACAGCAGGTCCAGTCATGCCCCATTCTTATTCCTTCCTCCATAGTACAACTATGCACAACTTGTTGCCTGTTATCCAAAATGCTCCATTGTGGCAACTTCTAGTGCACCATGAATCATAATCGCCCTGTGATTCATTTTATGTGTAACAGGTACTTCCTTTTCTGCCATGTCCCCTGCTGTTCACCCATGCTGCACCCTCCCCTCCATCTCACCTCCCTTCTCAGGTTGTCAGCCTCTACTGCCCTACACCCATTGTTGCTTACCTCCAAGCCTGTCTTTTCTCCAGGCATGCAACTGTCACACATTAATAGGGATGTAAGTTTGTCATGGATGAGGTTTTAATGACTCATTGTTTGTTCATGAAATTATTAGTAAACAGTAGTAAATGTTGTGGCACTGTCATCATTGCTACATTCTGATGACACTAGTGAAAGTCATGGAGGTCCTGAATAAAGATCAAACGTCATGGAATCAATGACGTGTATGACTGCCATGACAAGCTTACATCCCTACACATTGAACACTACCTTTCCCTTCTCCACACCCCACATCTCACATTTATACTTAATCAACCACAGTTGTCCACATTTGTACCAATGGGAAATATACCCTTCACTCCGTATTGAAGCCATTACATGTTCTTCCACCTAAGTTCCATCATCCTTATTTTGCCTCATTATAACCCACACACTTTTTATATACTGTATGAATAGCAAGTCATATTTCGTCACTTCCTTCCCTATAATCAGTTTTGTAATAATTATTTGTAATCATGAATACTGTACCTTACACAATTTTTTGCTCTAAATACTGTGCTGCATGTCCCTCCTTCTGTCTGTCCGTATATTTCAATAAATGCACTGTACAGTTGTTATGTTGACAAATATTTCATTCTAGTATATGTGTGCCCCTGTTTGCTTCTATTATTTGTTTGGGAACAATGACAGACCCATTTAATGAAATCAGTCACACATTGACCTACCCAACCCCAGCTCCCCAGTGATGTGTTGACATTAATTGTTTTCTTTCTGAATCACACCTTTTACTGTTATCTTACTACATGAACATTGGAAGTGCTACTTATGTACATCCATTCCACTTATATCACAGTACTCGTTATGCATACCCGGTAAGACTAGACAGCTGTCAGTGTCATAAACAATCTCATTTACTCATTTGTCATGTTTTCAAGTACAAAATGAAACAGTTTGCTTTGTAATCAATTTCACATTACAGGAAGCGTGAGCTGATGAAGCCTTGATGTTATGAGTTCAAAAGATCTGTACTCTCATGATGAATAGCATTGTAAACTGTTCACTGACTTAATGTGATATTATACGAAAACCTTACAATAGTCATTATATTAATTTAATATTAATACATACATTGTTCATGTTACATGGGGTGACCATCCACAACTGTGTACCCACATCACCTGGTCATGAATGGAGTTAAAGTATTGTGAAATTAATCATCAATATGACAACTACTTCTGGTGTGTCATTAGCATTTTGATATTAAAAAGATAAATACTTAAAGTTAATGATGTGATGTTTGGTAGTGTTACAGTAAAATAATACCTTTGCATAGATGTGTTAAGTATGCATATGTATTAATGTAAAGAAATTATCTTTGGAAGCATTTTGTCTCTGTGTATCACCAGTGATAGCTAGAAAGACAATAATGCTTTATCTTCATGTCAACACAATGACTAATTTCTGGTTAACATTGTGGTGACCATCACACACACAAAAATGTACTGTGAAAGCTATCAATATTAACCATCACCAAATGTGCATTGTGAGACTCTCTGCATGTTCGTATCAGCAATAGACTACCTGCCACAGGGTTTCAAATAACTGCAAAAACTGATTAGCACTTTCCTTGTAATGAATTGCGAAAAAGTAGGTAAATGCATTTAAGAGCAGTTTACATTGCTAAACAAATTGAGACATGAGCTATTCATATCCAAAGTGATTATCAGTTTTACTTGTGAAAGTGCTAATCAATTTTTCAGTTATTTAAAATACTGCGACGGTGGTCACATTTGAAGAAATCACTACAGAAATACATGTCATTGCATACATAGTGCTGCGTTGTGTTCATGGCATTGTTTTTCAGTACATGATTGCGTTATTCCACTGAACTGTGTTACACAAACATACATCATGAATAACAACATTAATAACAGCCAGTTGTCAATGACACACAAAAATGACACTTTCAAAAGCTTTATTACACATCTCAAATTGCGGTGTTCAAGCATGCAATTTTTACATTGTTATGTGAATGCAACTCTAATCAACAAGAGTAAATGTGGCACCATTTGTACTGTTTATTGTGCCCTGGATACGATGTCACAGTGTCAACAGTAGTCATCAGTATGGAGGTTCGCAGCCTGTGGAATACTAAATATATAAATATTAGTACAATTACATCAAGCAACAGGGTTTATACATTTCAGTATAACTACATGTACAATTTCAAAACAAATTTACAAATCCTCCAGTCCGGTGACACCGAGGGTTGAAGCACTAAACACCACACATTGTGCCACACAGGTGAACAGGGTTCAGTGATGGACTTGGGCAGCCAGGGATTGGCAGTGGAGGGAGAGGATGGAGCATCTGGAGGACAGCTCTCCCATCCCTGTGGAGGGATCCAGGGTTGTTCAGTGTCCTGACAACTACTGATGGTGATCGGGGGTATTACAGATACACCAGCTGACATAAGGGGGGGGGGAGAGTACAGCAGGCATCATTGTATGCTGCACTACAAGGGAGAAAAAGCAAGAACTCCCCCACTTTCTGGGTAGCCGATGGCACCCTCCAGCATCCCACAATTACATGCCCAACTGTCCAGCTCAATCCTCCGGCTCTACTGATCCCTCCAACCTGCCTAGATCTACAGTTGCATTCCTGAGTCAATAGATCAAAAAGGGAGGGGGAGTGTCTGTTCATGATTTACCTGGGAGGAGAGCTTCAGACAGGGTGGTAAAGGGTGAGAGATGACAGAGGGTAGCTTGATAGAGTTCCGGATACTGGGAGATAAATAGAGTTTAAAAAAAAATTGCCATTACTCTGTAGTGGAAACTTGCACAGTATATGTGACAAAGGTCATTGTAAGGCAAGCAACATAGAAACTTACGAACTGCAACTCTCACAATGTTCAAAGTAGCATGCCTGATACTACAGAAAGAATGTTTCACACTACACAAGTCATTACATGCAGCCGCAGTGACAGCCCTGTGTTCTATAGTGCATATGGGTAATTCTACCATCAGGAGTAACTACACAATTTGGTGAAATGAGGAATATGGTTGTTAAAAATAGTCAGGTTCCCTTCCTTTTCATATTGTTACTGAGTAGGTGCATTAAATTTGTCACACTGGCAGAAGAAAGTAGTGGTCGATTTTGGAAAACATGCAACACGTGCCCTTGTGGTGCATGTTGTTGTGATCAGTAGGCATCAGTAAAAGCAACAGTGATAAAGTATCAGGAATCCAGTATTCAGACTAAGTGACGATGCACTTTTAGTATAGTACTCATTCAGAGTACAAGTCAGCGATTAGTCTGTTGTGACTGAGTTCTGATATTTTTTTTACTATTAGTTTAAAAAAATGGTAACTGCTTTTGGCTTAATCTCGGACGGTCAGACAAAACAGAGTGACAGCAGCCCACGGCGCACACAGCAACAGTGCATAGGTGCCCTATCACAGAATTCCAGTAACCACCCTCACTATGTGCAAAATGAACATTGTTATAATATGTTTACCTTCAGAAAATGTGATACAAGGCAGCACAAATAACCGTAAGTGACATATTTATTGCCTTTTGGTGTGCAAAGGACAACATTGGCAGGCATTGTATGGGGGGTGAGGGGTATGACAACAACGGGAAAATTAGAAGTATGCAAAAGTATGGCCAAGGATAAATACATACAGGTGAGCTTCTTGGAACCCTTTATATGTTTCCAAAGGAAATTTTTCCCTGACGGCAAAAACAGCACAGGAAGGCAAAACTTTCCTATTGTGTCTCCCCAGCCTCTACCATACCCAATATACAAATATGCAGTACACCGTGTACATAGCAACCTATGTTGAAAAAGAAAATATACATGTAAGATTCACATTTATTGCTTCCTCAACAGTTAAACAGTTACATAGTGAACATTCCAAATGCTGAATTCTGAGGTGCACGGGAGCCACCAGTAGCAAAGCATGGTAATAAGTAACCGTGTCACATATGCCATATGCAGGGCTGACAGACAGTTAGAAAGCAGCAACAATGAGTCCACCGAGTGTTTAGACACTGGACAGCCACCTCGAAACAGAGTGTAAAACACTGTTGTGAAGATGGACTGCAATACCAATTACTGTGACTGGCTTAGTTAACTTTGCCTCATACAGAAATGAAAACTCTTACATAGGACAGTGTGTTTTGGGCGGTAAGGACAAAATAAGGGTGGTAATGGCATGTAACAAGGTAATACACAGAAGTATCATGGATTCTTGTAGTCTTGCATGATGACATAATTTTGAGAAGGCAAAGACACGATGCCATCATCCCAACATCAAGTGCAGAGAAAACACAATGTAGCCTTAGGGCACCTCAGGGCTGTGTCTCATGCATTAACAGCTACCACATAGTAGAAAAAGGAAGACATGCCAATGATACTGTTTTTCTTGAAGGGTGAATGTGAAGTAGACAGTGAGCAACATGGTAAACTGCTTCATAACCATTACTGATCCATGCTGAATTTGAATTTGATAGTAGTGTGCGTTGAACAAGGCACAACAAGTGTGTGGTGCCACTAACAGATTCAAATTCTCGAATGGCTAAGGAGCACTGACTGGTCATTACATAGGAATCTGAAGCACAGACTACTACAACACACTTATGTATAAAGTAGCACATTCTTTGCTTTGCTATAGTACACTTTGTTATGCACAGATGGCTAAATATTTAAAAGTGCACCTGGCAATGGCGCAAGTGGTTGCTCCATGCAACTGAGCTGCACTGGAGCAACAAAGGAATCTATTCAAAAGAGATGAGCAATGGCGCTTTACTTCTGAATATATCAAAATATGTTGGCAGTGCAAATCCAATGAGCCGGCACATACCCCAGACATATATGAATACCTGAAATGGGAAATGCGCAGGAGCATCCGAGTTACACCCTGCGCAAAATCCTGATATTCTGATTGAAATATGCAAATGGTGCCGGAATGCATGCAAGGCTCAAATGGGTCCATTTGCATGTATTATGGCATCACTTGCATGACTTGTTCAAGGCTGGCCAACGAAATGCACCTGGCACCCTGCACAGCATGCAGTGCTGTCAGTGGAAGGCCAATGGTCCCCCCTCACTGCTCCATACCCCGATCAATGTAAAATCCATGTTTTAACATCCCTGGTAGTCTAGTGGTACACCTTACCCATCCCACACCTCGATCTCGGTAATGCATAAATATTTATCTCTCCAGTAGTCCAGTAGTATCCCCCTCCCGATCCCATACCTCGATCCCCATAATGCATAAATATTTATCTCCCTGGTAGTCCAGTGGTACCCCCTCCTCACCCGTAACCCAATCACCCAAAAACCAGATGCACACATCAGTGGTAGTCTAGGAGTCCCCCCATCCCTCACCCACGAAAGACTCCATCCCACCCCGCTCACCACCCCAGGTCATCGGCGGGCAGCAGACCTACCACCTCCATGACTGCCTGCCAAATGACAGCTTACAGTATGTGCTGCAAGCTCATTGGCCCACACTGATAACCAATGGGCTTGCTGTGTGTACTGTACTAGTCATACACAACACTGTGAATGAAGGACTTCATTCACAATGTTGTGACAGACTAGTACTGTATCACTAGACTACCATGGGATAATGTTGGTGCTTGTGTGTAGTGTTCTGGGGGGAACCACCTATGGCTGGTGTCTGCTGTGTTGCACCTTGCATTAAGGCAGCTCGCCTGTGGGTGGCCTACACTTGAGCATGATTTTTCCATGCTCAACTTTGTGCCCATATATGCGGCACATCTCCGGGATGTGCCAGCAGATGCGCTGCACATCTTGGCTGAATATCGAGATGTGCCACATATGCATGGGCACGACCCCTGGAGATGCGCTGCATGCATTATCTTTGCGGCTCATTGGGAATTGCACAGTGCAATTCCGTCTTTTGAATATAGCCCTCGGGCACATTTCTGGGGTTGTGCCAGGTGCAACTCCAGAGAATATCTAGGTCATAGCCTTTCACATTTCTATGTTCCTATGAAATCTGGGATCTTTGGACAGACTGGGTAGGCCTGGTAGTCCTTTTCTGCCGTCACATTCCTATGTTCATAGTGTACATTGTGGTTATTGAGTTTACCAATAACACAAAGATACACAGTATACAGATTTCATGGAATGCAGAGAATGACAGAAGGGTACCGTCTCATTTAATGATGTTTGAACTGTGTTACATCAGTATGTTGCTATGAATGCATTTCCCTGCTGAACAAAGCTACACTTAACAGTATAGAACAGTCACCAATCACAGACAAAGAAATAAAAACAAAACAGTGGCAACATTATTTTTCATATAAACTGGAATACAGCTTGATACTAACTCATCGGTGGACACATTATCCCCAATGGGTCCATCAACTTCAATGTACTCACATGGGCATGACTGTAGAACATCCTCATCAAGGCAGCATCTCTTAAAACCTTTCATGTCGGTGACATGGTGTACATCGTCAGATGTTTCAAATCTTTCAGAAACAGTTGAATAATACCAACAGCACCTGTTCTTGATGACAGAGAGCATGATCTGGCATTTTCCACAGCTGCACCTGAAATAGAGAATGGAAAATGGAAAAATAATGTATAAGCAAGCATGAATCCTACTGAAAACATGCCATTCAGTACACACATAGCATTACCATTAGACAACAAGGCATTGTAGACACTGTTATTGATGCCTGTACCACTATGGGTGTGACCAGTGCATAACACTTGCAGTCACTGACTGTGGTACAGTTAATGTGGCAGGAGTGGGGGTGGGTGGGTGGTGTTCTTCATGTCCAGTAATGCAGAAGACAATGTAATGATATCACACCATGAAAAACAGTCACCCAGTGAACTGAAAATGAAGAAAGAAGTGTGAATGAAAGGTGAAAACATCGGTGGCACAGTAACAGCACATTGGCACTCAGGGGTGAGTCAAGAGACACCACACATAGGTAGACAGTGGTGACTACAGCAATGAAGCAAACATGGCTAACAGTCATGCAGACAAGTTGGAGCAATATGGTATAGACAGAGATGATCACTCAGCTCCTGTTCTTCACATTTTTGTCCCCTGAAGGGACACAACAGACCACGCATTACAGCTGACACCAGGTTGAGCCTGAAAGCAGTGATGGTGGTTGGGCAGAAAACATGGATGGGGCCTCAGAAATATGGCTGATGCAGTCATCCAGATGGGTATGTACTGCCATTTAGTGAGTTTACAGAACAACTTTGCAAAAGACAACTGAACTGGAAATGACGCCATGTCATGTCATGTCAAATTGCAAAAATGAATTTACACAATGCCACCCATTCTTATGTAATCAGAACAGGAAAACCAAGAAGCTCATCAACCTACGTATGTCAAAACAGTCTGTTTTATCTGCATGAATTGTTTGTGGATGGAGCAGTGTAGGATGAGGCCATGATGCATGATTACATGAGATGACAGTGGTTGTTGAAACACAGACGCATTTCAATGATTGTCAGAAAACAAATACTTCTTCAAACAACAACTACATATATGAATTTAGAGAATCACAACACCATAATAAGATGGGCAACTGCATTTATGCTGTAATGAATTTAGATGCAAGTAAAATTTTTACGCAATTATGAGGTCATAATTGTAAACAAACATAATATCACTCTCAGTATTAACAATGAGGTGATAAAATCCATCATACTTTACAGAATTCAGTAATGGAATATGTGTTGAGTGACACTGTTCAGTAGGTCAGGATACATGTAAGGTGACAAGAACACAAAAGTATTATCTTGTGACAATCGGACTTTAGGGGAGGACATTGGAGATGGTGGCACACCTGACTCGGCTTGGGTGCCATTGTACTGAGGTCAGAAATAAGAGTACGCACATGTCAAATATTGCACTGTGTGTGTGTGCAACTGACAGTGGACAGTTAACAGGATAGTGAAAATTACTCACAACACTGTAGACTCAGAGCGGCTGCACTGTCCTGTCCCTCAAAGGATAAATCCAATCACACGTAGTAGGATACAATTAAATAGTTTAATTCAGCGCCAGCATACAGCTCCAAACATGCCCCTCCCCACAACTGTTTTAAGGGACAGGACAGTACAGCAGCTCTGAATCTACAGTGTCGTGAGTACTTTTCTTTTGTGTACAGCTCTCTCTTTTTGCTTATTGAGCCACTTTATTCTGTGTTATGATAGTGACAATGACACACCTTGTTCATTGTGCATTGCCCAGGTCAGGATATCAAAAAGCAAGATAATCCCAGTGACTGGGCTGTGGACCATACAGAGCCGGGAGCACAAGTAGGAGCACACAATTTATTCAGCCTTGTAACGTCATGCATGTCTGAAAATGAACATGTCTACATGTGTACAGGGTGTATGTCTGTACTGGGGTGGGGAAGGGTCAAGTAGGTCAAACAACAAGAGACAAGACAGTGCAAACTAGAAAAGAATGGTGGAGAAAAAAGTTTGTTCCATGCTGGCACTTGATGTCACTGTCAGCATAAAATGATGTGCACCACAGTGACAGTACCCCAATTCTTCTAACTTGTCATGTCCTGCATAACCTGAAATAATTTAGTCTGTGTGGGGGGTGTATGACTGGGTGGTGGATGCAGATGGTAGTAGACAATGCAGTGCTAACTAGTAAAGGAATGATGGACATAAACCCACTAATTACTTTCCAGATGCAGCTTTCTCTTCATTATTATAATGATGAGCATCAGAGTGACAACACCCTGTTCATTCACAATTACTACTACTACTTGACCCTCCCCCACCCCAGTACAGACATACACACTGTACACATGCAGACACGTGTGGGGGGGAGCAGGTTCAAGCACTTGGTGCAAGGCGTTCGCTCTGTTTTTGCCAACAAAGTGTCCACTATCAGAGCTGAGATCTCCACCATCACTCAAAGGGATTGTGGGGTCCACTATGAGGTGTTGCTGAACACTCCTCCTGTCTGGACAGAGTTTGATCCAGCTGGGGTGGAAGAGGTGGTGAGGGTTCTCTCAAGACTGAAGACAACACATTGTGATCTGGACCCAGGTCCAACACAACTTTTGGTTTGGTGTATGGACCTGATTGCACCTGTGGTTGCTGAGATTGTCCAGAGTTCCTTGAGGAATGGAGTCTTCCCACTGGCACTGAAAGAGGCCTTGGTCAGACTCCTGTTAAAGAAAACCTCATTGGACCCAGACGGTCTCGCCAGCTACAGGCCAGTCTCTAACCTCCCATTTTTAGGGAAGGTTATAGAAAAAGTTGTGGCAAGTCAGCTTAAGGAATGTCTCACTTCCTCTTCCACCTATGAGATTTTCCAGTCTGGGTTTAAGGATGGGCATAGTACAGAGACCGCCCTGGTGAATGTGCTTAATAATCTCCTAATGGTGGGAGACAGGAGAGATTGTTCCATCTTGGTCCTTCTGGATCTCTCAGTGGTGTATGACACTGTGGACCATGAGGTGCTACTTGACTGACTGCGGTTCTGGTGTGGCCTGTCTGGTAAAGTCATCAAATGGTTCAGATCATATCTGCAAGGTAGAGTGCAGAGGGTAGTGATGGGGTTGGCCTCATCTAACCCGAATCCTCTTACCTGTGGTGTTCTGCAGGGGTCGGTCTTGTTGTTCTTATTGTTCACAGTGTATTTGCTGCCATTGGGAGACATTATCAGGCAGTATGGGCTGGGTTTTCACTGCTATGCAGATGATACCCAGTTATACCTGTCCTGTGCACCAAGTAACCAGATAGCAGACTCTGTATTTAAAAACTGCCTGTCCGAGATCCAGACTAGGATGTCCCAAAACTGGTTGAGGCTCAACCCAGACAAGACAGAGTTGCTGGTGGTGGATCCGGGTCATCATGGGGGGATGGGGGTTTGTGGAGGCCACCTAGTCTTGTACTGGGGGGGTGTCACTGACCCCTCCGAATGGGTGAAGAATCTTGGTGTGATCCTTGCCAGTGGCCTGACACTTGATGCTCAGGTGTCGGCCATTGTTAACAGTGGATTCTATCATCTGAAGAACATTGCCTGGATTCAGAACCTGTTACCCCATGAGAACCTGGCCTCACTAGTACATACTTTTATAACATCCAGGCTGGATTATTGCAATGCCCTGTACCTAGGGCTATCTGGTGATAACCTCTGCTGACTGCAGCTGGTGTAGAACGCGGTGGCAAGACTATGGATGGGTGTGTGTAAGTACGATCATATCACACCCACCCTCCGCGAACTGCACTGGCTGCTGGTTAGGTGCAAGATTGCCTTCAAGGTCGGGCTTCTGACCTATAAAGCCCTACATGAAGGGGGACCAGTCTACCTGCAAGATCTCCTCGTGCCTCATCGTCCATCCTGGGCTCTCCGTTCCACCGAGGGTTGTCTCCTAGTTATTCCTAGGGTGAGGTTTCACCACTCAGGCAACTGAGCATTCTTGGTGGCTGCACCCACCCTATGGAATCAATTACCTAAACAGCTACGGGAGACACCCTCATTGGATACCTTCAAAAAAGGTTTAAAAACGTATTTATTTAACCAGGCTTATAATTAAGTTTGTACTGGAATTGATAAGATAGATAATTTTATTTATTATGTGTAACTGGATAATGGTGTAGATTTTAATTGTATGTTTGTATACTTTTAATATTGTGGTATTATATTGATTTTGTAGTGCTCTGAGTCTCTGGAAAGGAGCACTATACAAATAAAGTATTTATCTATCTATCTATCTATCTATCTATCTATCTATCTATCTATCTATCTAATTATCATGACCTGCCTCTCCTGACATCAATGGCTCTGACTGGGCATAGTGTGTATGTCAGGTGTTGGGGGGGGGGGGGCTGCGAGAGACACAACCCCAGAAATGGCAGTGAAAAATAGAAGATAAATGGTAAATATGTCATCATTCCTTCCATGCTGCTGTTAGGGAGGAAAAATAATTTTAAGCTACACAGTGACAGTACCTTGTTCATTCAACCTTGAAACATCATGCATGCTATCACATCAATGTGTGTGTGTGTAGTTGATTTATGGTGTGTTGGGGGGAGGAATACATAAGACAGAGTGGTGAAAACCACAAAATGAATGCTGTCCATGAAGACTAGGTTTTCTGGCAAAGGCACCTAGCTTCACCCGAACTCATTTCTTCTAGGTTTGCTTGTAAGGACAGAGCAAGGAACATTATCAGAGCAAGGAAAAGGATTAAGACTTCTTTTGGCTAGGCAGATTTTCTGTGTGATATTATTTTTTTTTACTCACAGGGTTTGGTACTGTCTTTTGTTAACATTTTACTGCTTTATTGTTCTCTGATTCAAATTGCTGTTGCAGGATATACTTTCTGCTGCATTATTACAGGGTGTGCCTACAGGTTTGTTACTATTTTGTGCTTACAGATTACTGCTGTAATCTTCTCTGATTCAAATTATGTTTTGCAAGGTATATCTTCCATTACTGCTTTATTTTTCTCTGCAGCAAAGTGTTTTGTGCAGGGTATATCTTCTGTGAAATTATTACAGGTGGTGCTTTACAGGTTTTACAGTTTTATCTATCATTAGGCTGAGCTTTCAGGGTTACTGCATTTGTTGTTGGTTGATTGTTTCTGCTCTTACCTCCTTGTTTCTTTCATCCGTGGTTCTTCTTTTTCAGCAGGGGGACCCAGCCACCACCCCCATCCCCAACCACCCCATGCCACACTGCTTTTATAGGGTAGCCCAGTTGTGACATTTCCTGTAGCACAGCAGGAAGGGGAGGATCAGAGGGGTATCCCCACAGTGACCTCACTTACAGGGACACAAGTAATTTAACTTGTTATAACAAGCTGTACAAAAACAAACAAAACAAAAAATCTAACTTTTGCTTTAATTTTCCTCCTTCTAATTACTCAGACCAGGTTATAAACCTGGCAACTCATCAGGAATGGATATTATTAACTGCAGGTACTGCGGGACACTTTTCAAAATGGCAGTTATACAGGATTTAGGATGCTGTCCTATATGCTGTACTACTGGAGATCTAAGGGCTCAGCACCAGGCAGCATGGGCAGAGATTGAGTGCCTCAAATTGCATATTCAGGAGGAAATATATTATAAGAACCACCCGCCATTTCCCCAACATCCAACTGAAGCACCTCGACTGCAGAGCACAGTTGGTCTGGGAGGTTGGCAGGAGGTTAGGATGTGCAAATCGGGTGCCCCATCACTCTATGCTCTCCAAATTATCACCTTCACAAACCATATAAAAACTACAAACAGGTGTCTGCCTCTATCTCTGAAAGCAAACAATGGTTCAGAGGACACTGCAGCACAGAAGCTAGCACAGCAAAACTCACCCAAAACAGGGAACAAAACAAAAAAAGCAAAAGGGAAATCCAAAACACTTCTAAAATACTAACATACTAACATACTATTTGCCAGCAGATTAGGCCTTATGGTCTATCGAGTCTGCTCAAACCTCAGATTCCTAGTTGGGTGCCGAGGCCCTCCCCCCCTTGTGTTCCAGAAACCCCTATCATCCATCCCCACCCCCCTGGGACAGGCCATCATCTGATACATCCACTTTATGTGTCTGTCCCACCCTCTCTTGAAGCCCTCCACTGTGGATCTCTGAAGCAGTTCACCAGGCGGTGCATTCCAAGGGTCCACCACCCTCTCAGTGAAAAACCTCCTCCTCTTTTCCCCCCTGACCCTTCCACCTTCCAACTTCAAACCATGCCCTCCGGTGATACCTCCTTTCTTTAGTCTAAAGATCCTCTCCATGTTTACCCTATTTATTCCCTTGAGGTACTTGAAGACCTTAATCATGTCCCCCCTGTCTCTCCTCTCCTCCAATGAAAACAGGCAGAGCTCCTCAAGTCTGTCCTCATACGTCAAATCCCCTAGCCCTCATATCATCTTAGTTGCCCTCCTCTGTACCCTCTCCAGGAGCTGTATATCCCTCTTCAAGTGTGGTCTCCAGTACTGTACACAGTACTCAAAGTGTGGTCTAACCAGTCCATTGTACAGTGGCAGAATCACTTCCTTGCTCCTAGAAGTGATCCCCCTTACGATGCATCCCAACATCCTGTTTGCCTTGCTAGCCACTCTCCTGCACTGCTCAGAGTTATTCATACATGCATCCACCATGACCCCTAGGTCTTTTTCCCCTATTGAGGCCTCCAGCACCTCCACTCCCAGGGTGTACCTGTGTTTAGGGTTTCCCTGCCCAAGATGTAACACCTTGCACTTGGTGATATTGAAATTAAATTTCCATGTGTGAGCCCAGCTTTCCAGGGTGTCCAGGTCCCCTTGCAGGGCCAACCTCCCCTCTTCTCCCTCAACTACTGCTCCCATCTTGGAGTCAGCCAAGAGACTCATTTCACACCCTATACCCTCCCTAATGTCCGATATGTATGCATTAAACAGGATCGGACCCAGGACCGAGCCCTGCGGTACCCCACTACCAACCTCTCTAGGGTTTGAGAGCTCCCCACAGACCACTATTCTCTGGGTGCATCCAGCTAGCCAGTTTTCAATCCATCTGACCATCAAAGGGCCTACTCCCAACCCCATCAGTTTCTCCACCAGATCATTTCGGGGGACAGAGTCAAACACCTTGCTGAAGTCCAAGAATAATACATCCACAGGCTTTCCCCATCCAGTTCTGATGTTACCTATTCGTAGAACTCCACAAGATAGGTTTGACATGATCTACCTGGCACAAACCCATGTTGCCAACTATCTAGACCTTCCACCTCCTCCAAGTACACCCCCAATCGTTCCTTTAGTATACTCTCCATTAATTTTCCCACCACCGAGGTCAAACTGATGGGTCTATAGTTATCTGGTACTTCCCTCGACCCCCCTTTATAGATTGGCACCACATGTGCCTCTCGTCAATCCCTAGGTACCCTCCCTGTCTCAAGTGACCTGTTGAGGAGCTCCACCAGGGGTGCAGCCAGTATGTCTGCCAATTCCCATAGTACTCTCAGATGAATGCCATCTGGCCCAGGAGATTTGTCTTTCTTTAGGGCCTTGAGGGCTAACCACACCCTTTAGGTGGAGATAGCATCATCCGTCCCCTCTACCTTACTGGCCTTTTTGTCCTTATCCTGATGTGACACCCCTGGGGTACCTCTCCCTCCCTCTTGCTCCATTTCTGTTGCTCCCCTGATCCTACTCACTGCAGCTTCTATCCCCATCATGCCTTGCTTTGTAGATATCCCATCCCCTTCCTAGTGAACACAGAGGCAAAGTACTCGTTAAATACCTCTGCCTGGTCCCTCACCTCTTCCACCCATCTTCCTTCTGATCTCAATCTGCTGAGATGGCCCTTAGTTTTTCTCCACTCCCCAATGTACCAGAAGAACCCCTTTTCCCCTTCATGTATCCCCTGTGCCAGCGGCTGCTCTTTACTGGACTTTGCCCCCCTCACCATCCAGGTGACTTTTCTAGATGCAAGATGGTACATTTCCTTATCCCTATACCCTCTTGTTGTTTTATATTTTTTGCAGGCCACCTTCTTTTCTCTGACCACTACCTGAACCTCACTTGACCACCAGCATGGTTTATGTGACCTTGCTCCCTTACGTTTCACCTTAGCGCAGGTCCTGACTGCCTCATGAAGTCCCTGTTTTATGACCTCCCATCTCCTTTCCACATTTGTCATTGATGTAACCCCTTCAAATGATCCTTGAGAATATTTCCCATGCCCACAAAGTCTTCCCCTGAAGTCCACTGCCAGTGTCCTAGATCTCACCCCCCCTTCCCCATGCTTATTTGAAACCAGACAGTATTGTGGTCGCTCCCAGTCAGGGGATCCTCTACAACCAGGTCCCTTACCAGATCCTCATCTGCCAGAACCATTTCCAGGACATGCCCCTCCCTTGTGGGCTCCATCACATGCTGTGTTAAGAACACATCCTGGAAGCCATCCAGCAGCCTCTGCTTCTTGGCCACCTTAGAGGACATGGTTCCCCAGTTTGTACCTGGCATATTAAGGTCCCCCATCAACACCACTCCTTCCCCTTTTGGTCCACACTGGGCAATGATGTTGTCCAGCAAACCATCCTCCAGAATATCACCCATCCCAGGGGGCCTATATACTACACCCAGCTTGACCGTATCTCCTGCTGGGGATCGTAAGGTGACCCATAAGGCCTCCATGTTTCCCTCTGCCTCTTCTACCCTAGCAATTTCTATGTCATCTCTAATGAACATAGCCACTCCACCCCCTCTGCCCTCCTTTCTATCCTTCCTAAACATAGTGTACCCCCGCACGTTTAGGTCCCAGTCATGGTTTTTGTTGGCCCACATCTCCAAGACCACCGCCACATCCACCCCCCCCAAACAGCATGGCCTGGAACTCTGGCAACTTGTTTCCCAAGCTTCTGGCATTTACTAACACCAACCCCCACCCCTTATCCCTGATCCCCTTTGTCAAACCCCACCCAGGTTCCTTATACTTCCATCCTCCCTCTGCTCCTCCTGAAACCTCCACCCCCAGTCTGTTTCCCCTCCTCCTCCCTTGGGTTTGAAGGCTACTCCCATCATCTGAAGGAGAGGGCTTCTGGTCAGCCCCTCCCTTATCCCTTCCCCCCTCACAAGTTTCTGATCATAGGAGACTCCATGATTCGGGGAGTTGATTCCTACCTCCAGCTGGGCGTAATGGTCAGATGTCTCCTAGGTACATCAGCGTAGAGAGACACTGAATGCATAGCTAAAACTGTGCAGGAAGCGGGAGAAAACATTGAAGTCTTGGTACACATAGGGACTAACAATCTCGCCAGCCAGTCAGTTGTGGAGACCAAGGAACACCTGACCAGGCTGGGAGACAAATTGTCATCCATTTCATCTGGCATCTCCTTTTATGAGATCCTGCCAGTCTGGGAAAGAGGGTCAAATGAATGGAAGGTCACAGAAGGGGAGATAGGGGAGCTAAACATGTGGCTCAAGGGCTGGTGCCAGGAAAAAGGACACAAATTTGTAGGTAACTGGCATCAGTTTTGGCAGTGAAAGTTCTTTAAATCCAATGGATTGCATCTGACTAAGGGGGGAGTCAGTGCATTGGGGGCATAAGTTTGATGTCTTTGCAGAATTTTTAAACTAGCCAGTGGGGAGAGGGGTGCAGCACTCAATACATTGACTGGGAAGACCCCCCCCAGCTAGTGATCAGACAGGAGTTCAGTATGTTTATAGTTCATTTGCATCACCAGGCAAGGAAAAAGGTCCATCTCTCCATATGATGTGCAGGGGAAATGTTGGACCTTGCCCAACAATTAACACACCGAAATCGGGCCATTGTAAAATCAAGTACACAAATGCCAGCAGTCTAGGAAACAAGATCCCAGACCTGTAGGCAACAATGACAGAGGCTAAACTGGACATAGTAGCCATTAGCGAGACATGGTTCACCAGTAACCACACTTGGAAGACTTTAGTACCTGGGTACGTACTGTTCAGAAGAGACCGAGGTGCAAAAAGAGGGGGGTGGAGTGGCCCTTTATGTCAATGAAAATATCAAAGTTACAGAAGTTCAGAATACACATAAGGAACCAGAAGAACTGTGGGCCACCCAGGAAACAGGAAATGGGACAGCCATATGAACTGGGGTTGTCTACAGGCCTCCAGACCAGGGGGAGGACATAGACACATTACTGTTAGAAGATATACAAAACATGACAGCTAAAGTGGAGGTTCTGATAGTGGGAGACTTCAACATGCCAGATACAGATTGGTCAATACCAGCAGGAACATCTGCCAGAAAGAGACACATGGTGGATTCTCTGCAGGGGGGAGGCCTCAAATAACTGGTTCAACAACCCACAAGAGACAGGGCTATTCTACGTCTAGTACTGACTAACGGCGAAAGGATCACAGATCTACAGGTAGAAGGTCACCTGGGGGCCAGTGACCATCACATGGTAAGGTTCAATTTGGCCACTAGAACTAAATCATCCCATTCCAAGGCATAAATATGGGACTTCAGAGGAGCTGATTTTGATACGATGGCCAACAGAGTTAAGCTAACCCTGGCAAGAAGAAATACAGGTGAGGGGGTACAGGCAGAGTGGGCAAGCATTAAGGATGCAATACTTGAAGCAACATTCCATTGTATTAGAGAGAAAAGCAAGAGCAAAAGAAGAAGGAAACCGCTTTGGTTCTCAAAAACAGCAGCAGAAAAGGTCAGAGCCAAAAGGCTGGCCTTCAGGAATTATAAGGGAATGCAGCGGGACGAAGAAAGGAAGGCATACCAAACTTCCCTAAGGGAAGCAGGGAAGGCAGTAAGGCAGGCAAAGGCCCAAACTAAGGAAACACTGCCACGGACAGTAAAAGAAGGGGACAATACTTTCTATGGATACATTAGTGAAAGAAGAAAGTCCAGAGGGGTTATTGCTAAGATCAAAGGGGATAAGTGGGAGTGTGTGGAGGAGGACTAAGGAGAAGCATCTATCCTAAATAGATACTTCTGCTCAGTATTTACTAAAGAGAAGGTAGGGCAGGTCCCACAGCTCAGCACCATGGACACAGGGGGGAGGGAGGTGTGCACCAGTCCCTTCACAAAAGAAAGGGTCCTACAAGAGCTCGCTAAGCTCCAGGTGGACAAGGCAATGGAGCCTGATGGCATACATCCCAGGGTACTAAAGGAGCTAAGGGTGGAACTAGCAGAGCCGTTATCAGAACTGTTTAGTGAGTCTCTGAGCACAGGAGAGGTCCCAGAAGACTGGAGAAGGGCTCCTGTGATCCCTCTCCACAAGAGTGGTAGCAGGGAGGAGGCAGAGAACTACGGACCAGTCAGTCTTACCTCAGTAGTGGGCAAGACTGTGAAGGCACTCCTTAAGGAAAGGATAGTGCAACACCTGGAATTCATAGGAGCACAGGATCCAAGACAGCATGGGTTTACAATAGGAAGGTCCTGTCAAACTAATCTCATAGATTTATTTGACTGGGTAACCAGAGCAGTGGACCAAGGGGGTGCAGTTGATGTCGCCTACCTTGACTTCAGCAAAGCTTTCGATGCTGTTCCACATAGAAGATTGATTAATAAGCTGGGTATGCTTGGGGTGGGCCAGAGGTTGGTCAACTAGGTGACAAACTGATTGGCGGGCAGATAACAGAGAGTGGTGGTAAATGGTATAGTCAGAAGAAATGCAAATCACACATGGGGTACCTCAGGGATCAGTACTGGGGCCAGTCCTCTTCAATATCTTCATCAGTGACATTGCAGATAGACTCGATGGTAAGGTTTGCCTGTTTGCAGATGACACCAAGATCTGCAACAGAGTAGATGATCCAGATGGGATGGACAGAATGAGAAGAGAGCTGGATAAACTGGCAAAATGGTCAGAAGAGTGGCAACAGGGGTTTATTGCAAAGAAGTGCAAGATCATGCACATAGGGAAGAAAAACCTTGAAGCCTCCAGTAGGTTGAGAGTGGTGTTGCTGGTAATCACAAGGGAAGAAAGAGATGGGCATCATCATCATCATCACAGATGACCTGAAATCATCCAAGCAGACCACTAAAGCAGGAGGTAAGGCTACAGGGATGTTGGGGTGTATTAGTAGGGGTCTCGCAAGTCGTAAGAGGGAGGCAATAATCCCTCTTTACAATACACTGGTTAGGCCCCATATGGAGTACTGCATGCAGTACTGGAGGCCGCACCTGCACAAGGACATTAACAAAATGGAGGCAGTCCAGAGAAGGGCAACCAAAATGGTGCAGTGACTGCATCAGAAAACATATGAGGACAGATTAACAGAGCTCAATATGTATACCCTAGAGCAAAGGAGGGAGAGACGTGATATGATCAAAACATTCAAACAGCTTAAGGGCATTAACAAGGTGAAAGAGTCTAACATGTTTCAGTATAAGAAAAGTAGGAGAAGAGGACACAGCATGAGATTATAGGGAGGCCGATTAGGGGGTAATGTGAGGAGGTTCTATTTCACAGAAAGGGTGGTGGGTGCCTGGAAGGCCTACCACAGAAAGTGGTGGATATGAATATAGTGCAGGGCTTCAAGCAGGCATGGGATAGGCATAAAGGAGCAATACAGATAAGTATGAATAGATAGCCCATTGACAGAGTAAAGGCCTATGGCACATTCATAAGGTAGAAAAAATGGGCAGACTGGATGGGACTTGCAGTCCTTATCTCCCATCAACTTCTATTTTTCTATGTTTCTATGCTGGTTCCACTATGTGAATACACCAATTCATGAGCAACACTCTTGAAAAACCATGTTTATTTACACTTGTTGAAACCAGCATGTCGGTTCATAAATGGCCATGAAAAGGTAGTATGAGTATTTCGGGAGGCGAAGACTACGTATTCCGCTAAACAGGAAAAGTTGTGGTGAGAGTCATTTTCAGCTGTGCACTGCTGCTGCATTCTGTCCATGATAAAGTGAAATAAAGAGCCCCAAAGTGTCAGTAAATATCAAAAATACTGTGTACTGTGCCATACAGAGAGATTCATATTGCATCCCTCGTCACTGCTTCCGTGATCGTTCTCACCAGCACTTTCACTTTCTGGGGAGGAAGCATGATCATCGGCTAGTGTCTGATAACAATAAGGAACAATTTGACCCCCTGACCAACTGGCAACACAAGACAGAGCTGCAGTCTCATCTTCATCAGATGACATGTGCTTCCTATACGTCACAACATAGAGACCGAGTGAGCACAGTCGCCACCCTATGATGTCATCGACTCTGCAACCTGAGACATCCAGTGGCTGTGTAAATAAATGAAAGTCAAGGCATGAAATGTGGCATGGAGTACTTATAAAACTCATTATTTCAAAAAAGTAACTGAGAAAAGAGCAGAGAAAGAATGATCAATCGTCTCAGGACAAGGTAAACTTTCAGATTAGGTGGTTTGCATCTTTTTAACAACATATCTTTGCATTTGATCTTTAACACCTTATTCTCTCTTGACTTATAGCCATTAATGTGTACACATTGTGTATGCCCAGTTAACCATTGCAAGATCATTGAAGTTGTTTCCGGGCTGAAGCACACATATATTGTGAACTGGACCCAGTACCAATATGTTTCTTGATGGGAAGTGTCGGTTCCATTGGCCCGGTGTTCACCATGATTGTCCGGTGTTCTTTGTTGGAAGGGGTCTTACCAGACTCCTTGAAAGAGGCTTTGGTGAGACCCCTTCTGAAAAAAACATCATTAGACCCTGACATCTTGGCTAATTAGTGACCTATCTCCAACATCCCTTTTTTGGGCAAGGTTGTAGAGAAGATTGTGGTGTAACAGCTCAAGAAGCACCTTGTGGCCTTTGATATCTATGAGCCATTCCAGTCTGGATTTCATGTGCGGCACAGCACCGAAATGGCATTAGTTTGGGTGCACAATTATCTCCTTAGGGTGAGAGATAGTGGAAATGGGACAGCTCCCATTCTCCTTGAGCTCTCCTCAGCATTTGACACAGTGGATCATGTTGTGCTACTTGACCATCTCAGAGAGTACTGTGGGCTTGCTAGCACTGTCATCTGCTGGTTTGAGTCCTACCTCATGAACAGGAGGCAACGAGTAGTGATGGGGAATTTCTCCTCCTTCTCCTCCTCGAGCCTCCTGTCCTGTGGAGTACCTAAGGGTTCGGTCTTGTCAGCAATGTTACTTGCTGTGTACATGCTGCCCCTGAGTGAACTCATCTAGAAGTACAACATGGGTTTTCATTGTTATGCAGATGATACCCAGTTGTGTCTTTCCTTTGCCCCTGGGACATCTGACGCTGTAGAAGTGCTTAATGGCTGCATAGCCAAGATTAATTATTGGATGTTCTCCAGCTGGTTATGACTGATCCCTGATAAGATGGAGGTACTGGTTGTGAAGTTGAACCTTATATAGGATTGTCTCTGGTGTGGCAACTGGTCTCTTTCTGGGGTTTACACCATTGATGGCTTCCTCTAGGGTGTACGATCTGGGTTTATTCGTCAATGATGGACTGACATTTGAATCTTAGGTGTTGTCCATTGTGCAAAGTAGTTTCTACCATCTGAGAAATATCACCAGGATCAAACCCCTAGTTCTGCCTGAGAATCTTCCCACCTTAGTGCATGCCTTTGTGATATCCAGGCTTGATTACTATAATGCGCTCTACTTCAGGGTCTCTGAAGGGACCCTCCACTGGCTGCAGTTGGTGCAAAATACTGCCACCAGGCTGCTGACTGGACTTTCCAAGTTCAGTCATGTTACCTCGGTGTTGTGCAAACTGCACTAGCTGCCAGTCAGGTGGAGGATTCTCTTCAATGTGGGCTTCTTCACCTTTAAGGCCTTGCATGGACTAGGCCCTGGTTATCTGGCCAACCTCCTTAAACCTGCCTCACTAATTGGTTCCCTCTGCTCCTCCTCTAGGGGCCTCCTTGTGATTCCCAGGATGAGGTTAAAAACTGCCAGCGACAGCGCATTTAGTGTCGCCGGCCCTATCCTGTGGAACTTGTTACCACCAGCTGTCAGGGAAGCCCATTCAGTTGAGGTTTTTAAGAGACACCTAAAGACCTATCTGTTTGCTTTAGCATTTCCGGATATAGAGCTGTGAAGATCTTTTGATATATTCATAATGCTTATAGTCTGCACCTTGTCTACTGATTTTATTATATTTATATACTTTTAGCTCTATTTATGTATTTATGATTGTGCTATATTTTCAAATTGGTTATACTTGTAAGGTGCCCAGGGCCTCTGGAATTGTTATTTTGCATATAATGGAAGTAATGCTTCTTGATCTGTAATTTCCCTCTTACCTTCCTTCCTTTTCTTAAATATGGGTGCCACATCTGCTTTTTCTAATCATTTGGAGTGTGAAAGAGGAAGAAGGGAAAACTGGTGCGCTAATGGATTGCTCAGAGTCATTTCATCTCTGTATGCACTGTGAAGGCTGGTTGGAGTAGGAATAGAATCAGTGGACTTATGAAAACTAATGAACCATGGTTTACTATCACACACTCAGCCCTTGTTCTCATAGCCACATGATTATGACGCTCCCTGTCGCATCATGACACCTCCTTTGCCACCACTGCTTGCAGAACTTGCATTTGGTGAAAATGCCATGGTGGAATCCTTTGAGGAAACTGTTATGGCGGACCCCTTTTTTGCTCTTTTTCTTCTCCTGCATGCCTTTCTCCTCCTGTTCTTTTCCTTGTATTTTATATATGCACTTATTTTATTTGTTTTATTTTATTAATTTCTCAGATTACAAATACCTTTGAGTCAGACTCTTTCACAAAAGTTCCATGTCAGAATGAACAGTAAATAATAACAATGGACGAATTGAGTGAACCCAGCAACTAAAATTAGACAAGAGACATTACACATAACAGGGAAACATTATAGAAGTGGATTCTGTGGGTACACATCAAAAGTAGACGGTAGTTTAACAGCATAGTACAAAGTGATTAAAGCAGCAACAAGTGGATGAGAAAATTACAACTTTACTGGTTAACAAGTGGAACCCGTTGGCACAGACAGTGAGATCAGTAATAGCTTTTGGGCATTTGTGGAACCAGTGGGTACATTTGGAACCAGAGGCACAGACAGTGAAAACATGTAGCAGTATTTGTGCAGTCAGCGGATGACATTGTCTAACAGTGGTCCTGGTATCAAACCCATTAATGAATGCAAGCAGCATCGAGGTTACAATGTTAAGGTAACAGCGGTAACGGTCTGTTGACTTTGTCACGTACCAGAATGGAGAGTAGGGGGGTGGAGGCAAAAGTAGAGCAGTCTGCAAAGAGATATGTATCAGCCACTCATGGACAATAAATAACATTATGCAGCCACTACTGGCTGCTAAAAGCTATAATGACTCACAATATTTATTAATGGTACTTAGATGCCCACTTGATGTGCACAGCACATGCACATGCACAAGTGCCACACAGCTTGCAAAGTGACAGGACAGCGTTGCACCACCAGACCAAACCCTGACCTCATTGAGAGACCCTCACACCTTACCATTAAAAGACACTGAGAGACTTAGTGTCTCACATAGCTGTATTAATTGTTCACTCACTGACTGGCTGGGAGGCAGGCTCACACACAGGCAAAAAAATTAAAAGATTAATTTATGTGCCCTCTAGTACCAGCAGTCAGTAAACAATGTATTTGTCCAATAAATCCATCACAACTCCACAATGCTCTTTTCCCAGTCTCCTAAATTCACTGCCCTGAAATGGCACTGGGACATGTGCTGTGAAATGCATGTTTTAATCTCCAGCATTGCTTATTAACTACTGCAGGTCATGAGACTTACCAAGAAAAGTGGTCTGTGCTCCATGTAAATAAAATGCTGTTTAATTACATCAAAGCTCCAAGTGGAAGTTCAACCCTTCAGACCCATTTTGTTGGTGTTAAAATTGCTGGATTTGTGGCATTTCTAGTGAATGCCAATTCAGCAGTGGCTCCCCCTTTGGTGGGAGGGGGAGGCCAGTGTTCAGCCCAACATTACATCTCAGCAGAAGCAGAAGGGCCATGATTATCCTGAGGGAATGAGAATGTAAATGGTGGGAAGGCAGGGAAGAGGAGGAAGAGGATGGTGAGTGGGAGTGACACTGACAGAGAGCTTCTTTGTTGAGTGAGGGAGCATGGAAGGATGGAACTGTAACTGAAACAGTAAGGAAAGAGGGGGACTCGAGGGGAAGAAGAGGGTGGTTGGAAAGGGGAAGAAATTGAGAAGATAGGCAGCAGAAGGATGAACAGGTGGGATGGGGAAGGAAGTGAAGCTATGGATATGACAAGAAGTAGAAGCAGAACTATATTGAGGAATGTTGAGAGAATGAAAGGGAGCTGAAGAAGCTAATGAGAGGGGAGACTTAAAATTACAAGGAATTGGAGATACTATAGGAAAAGAAAAGTAGGGAGAAAGGGGAGGACATAGTCAGGAATGGGAGGAGAGAGGGATACTTAGAAGCAACTAGTAATAGTGTGGAAAAGTTGAGGATCAAGACATAGAGGGAGTGGAATATAAGGGAGGAGAGGGAACTGGAATAAAGTGGTGAAAGACGTGTTACAGTGGACTAAAGAGGCAGAAGCAGGTGAAAGATAGTGAGAGTGAGAGAAAGGAAGAATTATGAAGGGCTTCAGGGCTAATGGCCTAGACAGGGAACAAATAAAAGGAACATATGGGTTACAAAGATGGGGAGGTGTGAACAGCAGCAATGTCATACAATCCCATTTAATCTACCTAAGGTAAACTAATAAAATGTAAGGACTAGGCAAACTAACATCAGTAATGATAAAACAGTACAATACTCCTACAGAACAAAGTCAATAAAGAGAGGGTTAATGCACTGGTTAAGGCTATTAGAGCGTTGCTGGCAGACAGTTACACAATTAAAACAGCTGTGTGATGGCAGACTTTGATTAACATAACAAGCAAGCAGTTAAACCTTCAGCTTTGCAGGTGAAAGCAGGAAACAGACAAGCAGAACAATGCCCTCACAGTTCAATAATTACAGCCCACTGGTAAGTAATGAACAAAAGACAATGTTATCGAAAGCCTGGTGTCTAGGCACTGAATTATGACACTTACAAAACAGGGTTTGCATGAGCTGGAGGGGAAATGAAAATACCAAGTTATCAAAATTAGCTCAGCACACAGTAATGTGAATAGGAGAGACTTACTAGGCAGTGAGTACTGCAGGTGGGCAGGAGGTGAGGGTGCAACCGTTGTAGTCAGATGAGAACCGGAAATCCCTGCAGGGAAAATAGAGAAAATCTAATTAGCAAGGGAAAGTGGTGGAGGGTACAAACAGTCTACAGTGGAGCTGAAAAAATGCTGCAGGTAAAATAGGGAGCAGGGGTATGGATATGAAAGCAGGATGAAAAGGGAAAGGCTAGCTAACAGGGTTCAAATGCAAACATGTATTCCTTTGTGTGTAGTGTCCTGGATGGTTAACACTGGAAGGATGAGGTTAGTGACCTATTTATATGGAAATACTTAGGTGTCCTTCAGCTCACTGATTGCATATTATTTTTCTCAGTCTGCATTAAATTCTAAAGGAGTGCATCCTTTAAGAGAAGGACACAGTCTCTGTGACAATGACTGCAGTAAACTGAGGAGGCTCAAGATGATGAAATAGATGTCTGTACTTAGTCATTCTTAGCCTTTACTGGATCAGATGTGCAGTATAAGCCTGTTTAAAAGCTGACTAACTAGTGCCAGTTTGTAGCCACTCTGTGTGCTTGAGAAAGAACATTCCATGGTACAGTGTGGAACTCTCTTTAAGAACACAGAGACAAAAGTTACAGCACAAGTAGAGGAAATGCGACCTAGAATTTGATAAGCTTATCCTGCTGGCTTATTAAAAGGGCTAGTAAGAGGTAATGATTGATGGGAAGAGTTTTTTTTCCTCGGGCATCATCGCAGAGGAAGGAAATGGGCCTTCTGCTCTCTTTAGTATGGTGGATGTAATGCTCCACCTATTAAAATGGATGTAATCCTCTACCCATTAAGTATCTCATAGAGATCTGGAGAGATTTCATGGGAGAAATATAAAGGGTTTTCTTCATTTTTTTTTAGCTTAGATTGTCAACATCAGGGCTGAGATAGCCTCCAGTGTGGCTACTTATGACTGTAGTGATTGGGTCATAGAGATGACTGAAACTTGGGATGTTTTGGTCAGTTTTAGCCCATTTGATACTGATGAGATTTGCCAGGTGCTATTGGAACTGTGTCCTTGCTGTTGGGCATTTGGCCGAGCACTTGCCTCTCTAATAAAGGCCAGAGTGAAGGTGCATCCCTTACAAAATATGACACAATGGCAACACCATGGCACCACAATGGCAACACAGTGGTGAGCTACAAAATGTGCAATGGTACTACCCAGTGGTACCATGATTGTACTCTGGTAGTTTAAATTTTGATTATTTTTGTTGATATGGTAGGACAGTGGTACAATGGCATCACAATGGAATTGAAACAAACCACTGTGATACCATGAAAACCTTAATGGTAGTACAGTGGTAATCACAGTGGTATTGCAGTGGCACATGAGTGGTATTACAGTGGTATTCTGAAGAACTTTTAGTAAGGGATGTGAACAGTATCATGGACATCACCAGTCCCTCTCTGAGTGAGGGGTTATTTCCATCTGACTGGATCCTGATAATCTACTTATGCTAGTGCATGCCTTTGTCATCGTATGCCTCGAGCACTTCAATGCACTCCACTGGGGCCTTTCAGCTTGCCAGATATGCCATCTGCAACTAGTGTATACCACAGTTACTAGAACTTCCAATGCCTCTAGGCAATGAGATCATATAACCCTTGTGCTGTGCTTGTCGCACTGATTGCCGGTTAGATGGTAGATCAGATTTAAAATCCTGTTATTGACCCATAAGGCCCTCAACGGGCTGGAACCCCATAGCCTTGGGGAATTTTGTGCACTAAGAACCAATGTTTCAAGACCTACATGTTCAAGCCTGCTGGCTGCTCCAAAATCTAGTTTAAAATCTGCTGATGAGAGTTTTCTGTGTGGCTTTTCCTTATTTATGGAACACCCTCCCCATGGATAGTCCGAATGTCCCCTTGGTCCTCATTTTTTAAAATAATTTGAAAAACATGGCTTTTCTGCTAAGCCTTTCTGGGTACCTGAATGAAATTGTTTGATCTGAACCTGCACTATTTTCCAACAGTTTTGGAATATTGTTCCAATATTTTAAAACCTGTGTTTTGTCTAATTTATTTAAAAGGCAAGTGGAACCAAAAATAGCAGATAGTGAAAGGATACACATTTTAGAATGCAGTCAGTTTTAACGTGTTATTTCTGAAGTGTTTTTGTTTTTCCTTTTGCTCATTATAATATTTTCTGTGTGACAGAATTATGCTGGATGTGTGGAACAGCTTTTTCCCTGGCAGCTGACATATCTAGTTCAATTCCTCCCACTACATCATCAGCACTATGACCTCACTAACAGTTAACTCACAGGTGACTGACCTGGCAGATACTGAGCGGCTCTTCCAGAGCAGCTGTAATGTAACAGTTAGTGAGGTCAGAATGCTGATGGTGTAATGGGAGGAATAGAGTTGGTTATTTCAGCTGCCAGGCAAAATGCTTTTCCAGACATCACACCTACTGTTAGATAAATATCATCTTATTAACCAAAGGGAAAAGAAAAATTACTTCAGATATAAAAGGTAATAGCTGACTGTTTTAAAAAAACTAATATTAGTTTTAGGAAGACCTTTAACTCTTTAGTGTTGTGAATTTTGTGTAATATTTTTATGTAAAACAGGAGTTTTTTTTATTATTTTCTTTGTATGGTATTATGCCTTGGAATTTAAAAGGTGCATGTAAATTAAAATCCATCTCTATATGTATGTCTGTCTATCTATCTATCTATCTATCTATCTATCTATCTATCTATCTATCTATCTATCTATCTCTCTGTCTATCTATCTGGCAATGATTATTCTGGCAAAATCTTGTCAGCCTAACTTGCACAAGAATTTGTATACCCACAAAGCCTTGCACTGGAACTGAGGCTTTATAGTGTGTGTAATGTTTGGAGATGTACAATAAGAAATAATGGATAGTTCTTCTCTCCTAGCATTGTTTTATAGGACTTATGTACTAGACCTCATACACTAGTATGCTTACTTCGGTAGCATGTAATTTGAGCAAAGGAAAAACAACAAAGACAATTTGAGCACGGGCATTTCAGCGACTGCAAGTACAGTACCCATACATATGGGCAAGCGCTCAAACAGCAACAAATTATTTTCCCCTCCCCGAGGTGCTATGACCTATGAGTTGCTTAGTAGGGGGGTATAAGGGACAAAGCCTCCCACATAGGTGGGTATGGGGGGCAAAGCCCCCACAGAAAAAAACAGTTGTTAAATTGTCACAGTTTCGGCACTTGCCCATATGTACGGGCACTGTACTTACAGTTGCCGAAATGTCCATGCTCAAATTGCTTTCATTCTTTAATCTTCATTCAAATTACCTTATTTCAAGTGCTCTAAATGTCCATTGCTTTGGGGTTCTGACATAGTACAAGTACTGAGATAATGACTACAGTACACTGAAGAATTTCAAAATGATGAAACATTTGTCTGTCCTTTGACATTCTTAGCTTTTCTGGGATCAGCTGTGCACACTTGGTTAAAAGGCAATGTGTGTTTTGCCAGAGTCTTGCCAACCTGACTTGTACAAGGATTTAAATACCCTTGATGCCTTGCACAAGGATTGTGGTTTTGGAGTGCATATGTGTATTAACTTATTTTACCAGGAAAAAACTCCATTGAGCAAAGCTCATTTTCAAGGAGGTCCTGGGTAGGACAGAATACAATACAATACAATAGGAGGGATATTGTTCAAAACACAAGGTAATCAGATGTGACATGAACCTAAAAAGTACTATACATGACAAGTAATACAGTACTGAAATACAAGATAAAATTCAATATAATATTCAAGGGAAAAACAAAAAAAAAAGCCAATTGAACATAGGTGGGTACAACGTAAATAGGTAACAGTGTGACAGGTATGGTTTGGAGACATGGACAAAACAAACAATTTGGATATTTCTTCTCTCCTAGCATCCTTTGATGGATCCCGTGTAATACTCTTCCTGCAAAATGTCTGTTTGGTATGTTTACTCTGAATGTTCTAAATGTCCTTTGAAAGAATAAATGTTCAATATAGAACACAAAAGATATTAGAAGAGCTTCAATGAAATGAGACAAGATAGCAGTTGCCTGTAAAAATGAGTATGCATACCTTGCAAGTATTTTGAGTATTGTGTGGAACATCAGTATATGTTTCTATAGTCATTGCTCAGGGCAACAGACTCAGGGAGAAGAATGGGGGGAGGAGGGATGGGGTTAGGACCTTGGAGGAACAGTAGGTCCCAGGGCTTAATAGCGAACTCATGCAGACTGGATGAACCACAGGTAATTTTCTGCCATCATTGTCTGTTTCTATAATGGTTGCTTGGGGTGACAGAATCTGTGAGGAGAGTGGATGGAGGATGGGGAAGGCTAGGACCCTGGAGGTACAATAGGTCCCAGGGCTTAATAGGGCACTCAGGCAGACTTGATGGACCACTGGCCATTTTTCTGCCATCATTGTCATCATCTATGTTTCAATATACAGTCATGAAAAAAATGTATATTTATGTGAAAAATGTCATAGCACTATGCATACAGTAATGGATAGTATTTGAGAGGTGTACTTGTCCATGTTCACAGTCAGCAGCCCTCTAGCTTCCTTTATCAGAAAATCTAATGTCCATTGTGCTGCACTGAACATTTCTTTTCTAAAAAGATACATGACTTAAAACAAACTTTAATGAGAGATAGAGAGAGATAAAATGCAGTCATAGTGCAAAAGGTCACCTAACTATTTCCATGTAAACAGCTGACTTACCTCACCTTTCCTATGCTAATTATCTAGGCATTCATATTTAAAGGTAAACACATTTTCATGTGAACTGCATTTATCTGTACAGAATCACACTGAGTCCCTATAAATCTCTCTGTGTCTACATTTTCATGGCATTTGAAGAAAATAGATGCAATTTTGAAAGCTTGTGTAGCAATTCTCTGTCTAATAAGGTGGGTAGCCTAATTAAAGGGGCAGACACCATTGTCCTCAGGCCCAGGCAACTTAAGTGTGGGGGCCAGGAATAAGTGATTGGCAAGGGAGGGAGAACAACAGGAGGAGGGGAGGGGGAGGGATTAGTGAGGTCATAAAAGGGGAGGGTCGTGTGATGTCAGAACAAGAGTGAGGTGGGAAGAGGGGCTTCGCCAGCACAGGAAAGAGAGAGGAGTGAGCAAGGAGGGTATTTAAGGGCCTGCACAGGCCAGGGAGCTCACAAAAATTTGCTCTAGGAGATTTTCTCATAGAAGTACATCAGTTTTGGCAATTTGGATTTCTTAATTCCTTGGCCTATGGGCCATTTATTATAGCCATAGGTACTTGGGGTTGATTAGCACAGTAGTAACCTTTATTGGTAATTCTTAATACTAGAGGTAAAGGTTAACTTTGATAAGCATGAGCATGTGGTGGTTTCCTTTGGGGACAGAGACCAGCGGCAAGCGAGTATAAATGGATTGCGGTGAAAAGATAAGAAAAAAAAATCAGAGCCAAGCAAAAGCAGCATGGAGTGAGGTTTGAGATTTTTGGGCTGTTTTTGTCTTTTTGTGTGATCTAGGAGTCGGGTCACTTGGCACCAAAAGGGCTTGGGAAACATGTCAGTAGCAGTTAACTACAAAAGCAATTGGATGCTAGGTTGTTTGGTTTTGGCTTGAGCGTTGGGAAAAGCGGTAACTTGAGAGAGAGCTCATATCATGTCTTTTTAAAAAAAAACAAGGTTGACTGAGATAGTGGTTTCCCAGTAGGGTAACAGGTCAGAAGACCGAGTAATGAGTGAGGGCTGCCTTCCAGTGGAAAAGGGATGGTCGGGAGGCTATGGCTTGGTCATGTGGTTCACATCAGGGATTGATTTCGAAGAGATTTTGGGACAGGTTACAGGAGTGTTGTTTCCAGAGCAATGGAGAGAAGAAAAGAGTGGGTGAGGGCCCAGTTTGACCGACAGAGCCCGGATCTGGGGAAAATGGCGATGGTGTGTGATGTCATTGCCATGAGGCAGCTGACATAGGCCAGGATGGGGGGGTGTAATAGTAACAGCAAGTTTCTATGCTGAGGTATGAAGAAAAGGAAAACAACTAGAAAGAGTAATGCACAGTTTTATGGTGAGGGGAAGTAGAGTAGACAGAAAAGCTTGTAATGCTGTAATATGCTTAACTCTAGGTGTCAGGGAGCTAATGCACAGGTTATTCTTTTGTGAAGAAATAAAAAAAAAGAGAAAAACAATGTTTACTTTCCTATGAGCCCCCTTTTTGTCTTATTCACTGAAAAGGTGCTAATATTAAAATATTTTAAAACTTGTAAGAAATTGTGCACATGGCTGGGAGGGCTTTGTGGCAGCGAGGATGCAAGCAGGGATGGACCAGAAGGTCAAGCAAGGCCAGACCCGCATGGCGATGGCATCTGACTTCATCACCATGCAGCCCATCAGGTTGAGGAGTTTTTTTTCCAGTGGCAAGTCCTGCCTGGACAAAAAAAACAAACATTAAAAAAAAAAAAAAAAAAAGGGTCTCCCACAAAGGAATACGTTAGCGGTGGCTATTTTTTTGTTACAATAGACGGAAGGCAGCTATTCAAAGAGAGAGAATTCAAAAAGAGAAGCCACACTGGGTCCTTGACCTCAATAGGCAGATAAGAATGGAGGGAAACAAATCAATTTTGGTCAGGTGGGGGAGGACCTCAATGCAGGTTGAGCAGTTCCACGGGCATGGGGCATTCAGGTGCACCATAGCGGGGTATACCAGGCTCATTAGATGGAGGATAGGGGTAGGATGAAGGGGACACAGCCCCAGCCTCCAACAGCAAAAAGGACAAAGTGGAAGTCATGCCACAGTGTTGGGATCCAAGATGGATCTGGTAACCAGGGGGATTTCAAGACCCCCCCGGGGGAAGGCCGGCACTAATGCTATTACCACATTTGCTAATGATGTATTGTGTCTTTTTCCGGGTTCTGCAGGTAGAAGATGACTCTCAGGAAGAACAAGCCAAGCAAAGAGGATTGCTATCAGGCAGTGATGGAGCTGGTGAACAAGGCGAACCAACTGTTGGATGCCGCAGACCCGCCCAGCCCGGCCAAGGGCAAGAAGCAGAAGGGTAAACAGCAGCAGGGAGGGACAGGTGAAAAACAGGCACCTAGGGGCCTGGTTGAGTTCAACAGGCCTGTGGAACCCATCCCTGAGCTGGTCATCCCAGTTCCTCCCCTTCCTGTAACAGTGCCTGCTGCGGTGTCGGCCCCCGCTCCTACCTCACCACCAGAACCTTCAGTTCCTTTGGGTCTGGCTCCTCCTGCCCTTGCAGCACCCCAGCTTCCAGCTCCAACACCAGACAAAGCCCAGCCAACTCCACAGGTGGGGATCAGCTCTCAGCAGGATGAACAGCACGGTAATAAGGAAGTCACCCTGGAAAGCAGTGTAAAAGAATATGTAGGACAGATGCTAAAGTCTATGGGTTATAATTAGGGATGTAAGTTTGTCATGGATGAGGTTTTAATGACTCATTGTTTGTTCATGAAATCATTAGTAAACAATAGCAAATGTTGTGGCACTGTCATCATTGCTACATTCTGATGACACTAGTGAAAGTCATAGAAGTCCTGAATAAAGATCAAACGTCATGGAATCAATGACGTGTATGACTGCCATGACAAGCTTACATCCCTAGTTATAATGATTTAGGTAAATTAGAGAAGGATTTGGGGGAAATTAAAGGAAAAGACTAAGGAGAAGGCACTGGGATGAGTGGGGAAAAGGGATCGGGGCAGAGTTTGGAGCACTGGGTTTAGGATTGGGGACCACGTCCCTTTAGCTACAAAAGAAAAAATTTGGAAGGGGGAATTTGTAGACATATTCACCTTGGCCAATATGGACAATATGGATAAATATGAGAAAAAGGAGAGCTTTGAAAAGAAAGACATGTATGTGGCTGTCGTGTTATTAGGGAAAGGGGAGGAGGACAAGTCAATGAAGGGAAAAATGTGGGACAATTGGTCAATATGGTTTACATACTATACAGCCATAGTGATAGAAAAGAGGCTGGAGTTGGCCACTCCCTTGTTGACATACTCATTAATTATTAAGAATGCATATAAAAGGGGGGACATGGTTGAAATATGATGAGAAATTCAGGAAGAGAATGGCTCATTTTGGGGACATCAAATGGGATGCAAGGCAGATCAACCTTTGGATGGAGATCTGTATGCGTGCAGCCAGCAACAACAGTGAAGGGGACAGGAGGGGCGGAATGGCCCTAAAGTGCTGCTGGGGTTACAACCAGACATTTTGTACCTGGCTGAACTGCTGGTTCAGACATGCATGTTCTAAGTGCTGGGGAACCCACCAGGCGACAAAATGTAGGTATAATTGGGAAAAGGGCAATGCCAGCCATGACGGCTCATATCAGCAGCCCTTTCAGGGTAACCATGTGGGTTTTAGGGGACAGCAGTGGGGGAGGGGGACAAGAGGGAGGGGGGCAGGAGGAGGCAGGGGCCCCACACACTATAACTGACAGCAGGACAATTAAGCAAGGGGGGGGTGCCAAGGCCTTTAGTCTGGTGTGCACGCCCATAAAAGTGGAGGTCTTGGAGGAATGGACGAGGTTGTATCCAGACAGGGAAAAAGCAGGCAAGCTGGTAACGGGTTTTAAACGGGGTTTTAGTCTGCACTTTGAGGGAGCAAGAAAACAGACACGGGCAAAGAACCTGAAGTTAATAAAAGGGAAAGAGGCATTGTTAGCACGTGAAATTCAGAAAGCGATAGCAGCCGGCAGGGTAAAGGGCCCATTTGGGCACCCACCATTACCAGAGTTGAGGATATCCCCATTGGGACTGGTCCCAAAGAAGCAGATGGGGGAATATAAAGTGATCCATCACCTGTCATACATGGAGGGGGATTCAGTCATCAAGGAGGAGGTTAGCGAGGTGACATACGCCACCTTAGAGGTAGTGGTCAGATTGATCAGGGCTTCACCGGGAGCATCATTGATGAAGACGGACATTGAGGTGGCTTTCCAATTGCTGCCGGTTCAGCCTGAGGATTGGGACCTGTTGGTTTTCCAGGTGGGGGTTGCCTATTATTTTGATAAAGCTATGCCCATGGGCTGCTCCATGGCATGTAACACATTTGAAATGTTTAACACTTTGCTACAATGGGTTTTTAAAGTCAGGTACAGGTACTGGGTGGTGGTACATTACTTGGATGATTTCCTGTTAATCTGGCAAGGGCTGCAGCAGACAGAGAGGATGGTATGGGATTTTAAGGCCATGTGTAGGGAGTTGGAGATACCCTTGTCCCCAGACAAGACAGAGGGGCCTAGCCAAACTATTGATTTTTTAGGCATAGAGATAGATACAGTGGGGGAGTTATTCCAGTTGCCATAGGCTAAGGTGGAAAAGTTGAAATCACTATTAGAGGAAGTCAAAGCGAGATGAAGGGTGCAGCTGCAACTGGTTCAGCAGCTGTTAGGGCTTCTCAACTTTACTTGCAGGGCCATTGCACCAGGCTGCACATTTACACGGCACCTGGCTAGGCCAACTCAAGGTGCCTCAAGGTCGCACCATTGGATAGACATTAGCAAAGGGACCAGAGAGGATCTAGATGTATGAGGGGAGTTTCTTAGCATTTACAACAGGAGAACGTTCTGGCAGGAGGAATGGGTTTTCAGCACTGACATACAGCTCTACACAGATGTAGCAGGGGGTATTGGCATGAGACCTTATTTGAGAGGAAAATGGTTTGCCGTGGCATGGCCAAATGAGTGGTTTCAGACCGGCATATCAAGGTATATCACCTTCCAGGAGATGTTCCCCATTTGGTTGGCTATGGAAACATGGGGTGAGGAGCTCAGGAACCAGAAGGTTACATTTTGGAGTGATAACAGGGCAGTAGTGGACGTCTTGAACAAAAGGGGGGTGAGCCAGTTGGTCTTAAGGGGATGACATTGAATATGTCATTTAGGGCTAGACATATTAATGGTGTGGACAATGTGATAGCTGACTGCCTCTCCCGCTTTCAGATGGACAAGTTTCGGGCCATCACACCAGGAACAGAGCCCAGACAGATGGTGATTCCGGACTATGTCTGGAGGATTGGATTGGGGGAGCTGAACAGTTGTTCCACAACTTCTGGTCCCACAGGACCTTGAGAGTTTATGAAACCTCTTGGAGGGTTTTCCAGGTGTTTCACAAGCAGAATGGCTGCCAGGTAAGTGGGGTGGTGATGGGGGGGGGTGTCAGATAGCACAATTTATAGTATTGGGTTGGAAGAGTAACATGGCACATGCAACAATGGGGGTACATTTGGCAGCGATAGGACAGGTGTGTCTCCTGAAAGGATGGGAGGACCTGACAAAGAGTAACTTGATAAGGCGCATGATTCAAGGGTGGTTAAGGGGGGCTGAGACAGCGCAGGATGCTCGGAGGCCATTAACAGAGGGGCTACTGGAGAAGCTTGTGGAGGTGCTGCACCACGTATGCTCATCTAGTAGCGAAGCAATTTTGTTCAAGGCAGTGTACATCACCATGGGCAGACTAGATGGGCCAGGCAGTCCTTATTTGCCATCAAATTCTATATTTCTATGTATAGCAGGGCATTCAGAGTTAGCAAACTGGTGCAGGGTCTGCAAGAGAAGCCATATGAGCAGAGACTAAAGGAGCTTAATATGTATACCTCTGAGGAAAGGAGGGAGAGGGGAGACATGATAGAAACTTTTAAGTACCTCAGTGGAATCAACAAAGTCCAAGAGGGTAGCATCTTTCAGAAAACAAGATGTGCAAAAACAAGGGGACACAATTTGAAGATAGAGGGGAATGGCTCAGGAGCAATGTGAGGAAGTATTTTTTCACAGAGAGGGTGGTGGATGCATGGAAAAGCCTTCCTGAGGAGGTTGTGGGGTCTAAAACTGTGAGAAAATTCAAAGATGCATGGGACAGAGATAAGGCAATTCTTGTAGGGGGGTAGGAAGAAATAGGCAGTTGGTTAACTAGGATTTGCAGCTTATCCTGTAGGTAGGGAAATGGACAGACTAGGTGGGCCAAGCAGTTCTTATCTGCCACAAAGTCTATGTTTCTATGACACAGAAAGAGTGACACGTCCACAGGGTTTGCCTGGGAAAACATGGTGTGGATGGGAGAAGGGCTATCAGTGCTACTGAGACAATCAAGGACTGACCAAATGGGAAAGGGGAACTGGATGTGGCTAAAATGGCATGAGAACAGGGCCATATGTCTGGTAGGGGCCTTGCACACGTATGTGGTTGGGCACCCAAAGTAGGAGAACCCCCTCAAATTTCTACATGGTAATGGGGCCCCAGTTACAGGTTCTCAGTGGCAGCGGTCCTGAAGAAGGGGTTGGCCTTTATAGGAGAGAACCTGGATGGGTATTCATCCCACTTATTCAGGATAGAGACGGCCTCTGTGGTGGTGGCACAAGGAAGCATGCCAGGGGACATTAAACAGAGGGGAAAGTGGGCTTCAACCTGTTATAAAAGACATGTTCGCAACATGATTCAGTAGTACTAATGTTGTCTTCTTCCTCCCCATAGCAGGTCTGGATGGAAATAAATGATAAAGATGGAAAGAAGGGAATTTGGAGGGTATGGGGAGGCTAGCAGGGGGACGGGACTTAATGGAGCCATGGCATTAATGTAGTCTTTGTTTATGGTTCCTTCAGGATGGACAAGGAGGTTGGGGGCATAGATATGTGGGCATTCCTTTATCCACTGGGCTGAGAAGTGGGCATCCAGGAGGCTCTGGGGGGGCAGCTATATTTGGACATCAGTACAATCAAACTGATGTGGAGAGGCCTTTGAGGCATGAAGTGGGGTCAGCTGCTGCCATTACTGAGGGAAATGAGGCTGGAACATAATTGGCCAGATTTGATTGTGATTCATACAGGAGGAAATGACATGGGGACAAGGCCTTGGTTGGACAAATTTTTTCAAATTAAAAAGGATGTGCATAAAATAAGTGTGGTGGCCAGAGGTTACTCTGGTGTGGTCAGATATTACTCCATGGAGGGTGTGGAGACATGCAACTATCATAAGGCTATGGATAGGGCCCGAAAATGCATGAATGCCAGGGTAGGTAGGCTGTTTGAGAGCATTGGTGGCAAGGTTATACATTGGGGGATTCTTGAGCATGTAGATGACTACTACAGGGGAGATGGGGTACACTTGGGTTAGGTCTGGCAATGTTTAACTCTGAGATTGCTGATGTCATTGAGCTCTGGATATGGGAGAGAAGCATTTGATGAAAGGGGGGGGGGAGTCTACTGTCCGTTGGCAAGCAGGAGGTGGACTAGTGGAAAAAAGGGGAGGGAGAGGATAGGAAAAAGGGGGGGAGGGGAGAAATGAATAAATAGGACATCAGCCAACCCAACAGGAAGTAGGGGTATGGTGCATATGCTTGTACCTCTTCGAATGAAGGAAGATGAAGAAGGAAGACTCCCCCATGATTTACATCTGAGGGGGGAGAAGATAAGAAATAAAGGAAAAAAAATCAAGTATAAATTGTAAAAGGAATTATGATTTGTGAAGTGGATTGGAAATTGGATGATGGATAAAAATGTGTATGAATGTAAATGATGTGACTAAATTAAATGTATACCCATATAATGTGAAAAGTGGAATGCTTAAAAGAAGAACTAAGTAACTTAATTGCCAAAGCTGAGCACCCACACTGTGTCTTTATTTGGCAGTGGTCTGGGGACAAATGGTTATCACCACCAGTTTGGTTTCACAACTTCTTCACTGATTATCATGGTAAGTAATTCTTACACTTGTTGCATTGTAATTATTATAATAACTAAACTGCTTACTTGTACCCCTATAGAATGCCACCATCACTTTATTAGAAATAGTGTAATAAATGAATTGACTAGGGGAGTGCTGATCAAAACTAAACCTCTCAACAAACAGTAATGGACTAAAGGAGAAACAAAATGTAAACAGTCATGCAATATTGCCTTTTAAATTATTTCTACTGTTACGTGCTGTACAGGTCAGTTGGTCTTAATTCAAATTTTTAAATACATTTTAGATATATAGCGAGTTAGCAAACTAGATTGCTGTTTTTGTCTGTTGCTCTTTGTCAGGAATCACTATCATTTCTGAGCCTCATTATGTCCCACTTTGTTCCATCAGGAGTTAAGAGTCTGGTAAAGCATCTTGTTGCGAATCAGATCAATTCCTAAAGCAGAATCCTTCTTGTTGACAAGCAATCTATTTTTTGCCAGGTAAGAAGCACTTTCCATATTATTCTGTCATGAAGAGTTGCCAAAGCATCATTAGAAAACAGCTCACTTCCATTGTGAGCATCCCAAAGACACAGATATGACAAAGCAAATGGTATAACCACGAACACAACACCGTCTGCCCCACACCATCCAGTACACTGTGAGGCATAACATCACCTGTTAGCCTATGCAGATCCCAGGTGTAATATGCTGCAAATGAAAACATCTGCTACTGTGTTCATCCTAAGGATGTACGAGGTAATGCATTTTCTAGATATTGAAATGTTTTACCTGGAAGGTAACACTGACATATTGGGCTTGATTCTCAAAGTGCCCTTAGATTGACACAAGTTGTCACCAAAGGCAGCTTGCATCGATGACTGGTGCACCAAGGACCCTGCGCCCGATTCTCTATTGGGCTGGGTCTTGGCAGCAAAGTCCCACAGCTTGTGGCAACACTGGTAGTGTGCTAAACAGATTGTGCATCCTAAGGGTCTGCTGCAAGCTGTGGGGCAACTGTGCGCTGCTCTAGCTAGTCCTTGGTGACTAGCAATCCCCTCCCTGATCCCCCATTGTTCCCCAGAATTACTGTATTTAAAATAACTATTGATAGCTGGCCCAGTGGCACTGAAGACTGAGGTGCTGGATGCCTTACCTCACGCTATGCTGGCTCCCATGTTCGGGAATGAGCACGGGCCACCAGGGGTTGGTGGAAGAGGAGAAGGATCGAGCATCCGAGGGACTGCTCTCCTTCTCCAGGGAGAGGGGGGCACCAGTGATCAGTGCTCAACTTCCCCCTAGTGGAGGCTGGGGGGGGTCAGTGCGCCAATGCTGCAGAAGAGGGGCAGAGATGGGGCAAACACCTCGAGGAACACACGTGGACACGTGCATGATCCCTCCGCTGGCATCATTGCACGCCCCACTCACACAAGAGAGGAAAAATGGAAAACACAGTAGTCCACCACCACAGGCTGATGATTGTTCCCTCACAGTGCTGCCGGGAGGGCACCTCCCCAGAATTGGGTCCAGTCTGGTGGGTTGAGGGTCTCCACACCCCCTGCCATGAGGGGTAATTCATGGGGGCTGAAAGGGAGGGGGTATCATACCCAGTTGGTGCACAGGGGGACATCAGATGCACCAGGGGGACTCCAGGGGAGAAAAAGGACCAACAAAAAAAATAAAATACCTGTTGATCTAGTGGCCCCCCTCCCTGATCCCCAATGTCCCAGACAAATGCCTGGTGACCTAGTGGCCCCCCTCATCAATCCCTAATGTCCCCTGGAATTGCTGTATTTAAAATACTGTACATGGTCATCTAGTCGCCCCCCTCTCTGATGTCCCCCAAAATCACTGTATTTAAAATTCCTGGTGATTTAGTGGCCCCCTCCTTGATCATTGATGTCCCCTGAAATGACTGTATTAAAAAAAAAGTTGGTGGTCTAGTGGACCCCACACTTGGCAGTGCCATATGACCTCACTTCACCCATCCCATAATCAAGCTGATGACTGGAACAGTCCATCACTCATCACTATAACCAGCCACTGACTGAGCTCTGAATGAGTGCATACTGTATATAGTACGTGCTCAGTGAGCTGTCAATCACTGAGCATGTACTCTATACAGTATGTGCTCATTTAGGGCTCAGTTGGTGGCTGACCATGGTGGTGGGTGGTGGGCTGTGCCAGTTACCAGCTTAGTTATGGGAAGTGGGGAGCTGGGTGATAGAGCACTGCTGGGTGGGAGGTCACTAGACCACCAGTTTTTTTTTTAATACAAGCACATCAGGAGACATAAGGGATCAGGAAGGGGGGCACTAGATCACCTGGTATTTTAATTGCAGTAATTCCAGGGGACATAAGGGATCAGGGTCCTTAGATCAGCAGGTGTTTTAATTACAGTAATTCTGGGGGACATCGGGGATCAGGGAAAGGGGCTATTAGATCACCAGGTAATTTTATTACAATAATTCCATGGGACATTAGGGATCAGGGTGGGGGATAACTAGATACATAGATACATAGATGTTGTTGGCAGATAAGGGCCTTGTGGCCCATCCAGTCTGCCCTATCCCTGTTTCTAATGCTTAAGGTACCCTAGATGCTACAAGTTCCCCCCCTTTCACCCTAGCTTGATAATTCCCATATGCCTATCCAATGCATTCTTGAATTCCTGAACTGTGCTGACCACTTCCTGGGGGAGACTGTTGCATCTCTCCACTACCCTTTCAGTGAAGTAGCATTTCCTCACATTCCCTCTAAGTTTTTCCCCTTTTAGTTTCATGCTGTGCCCCCTTGTTCTGTGATTTTCCTTCATGTGAAAGATGCTCCACTCTGATACCCTGTTGATCTCTTTTAGATACTTGAAGGTCTCAATCATATCCCCCCTCTCCCTCCTTTTCTCCAGTGAGTACATATTGAAAACTCTTAGTCTCTCTTTGTATGACTTATGCTACATCCCTATATCACCAGGTATTTTTATAACAGTAATTCTGGGGGAACATTGGGGATCAGGGACAGTGGCACATTAAGGTCAACTCTCCCAGAGGAGAATTTTCTAAGTACCCTTAGACTAGCCCTGGCTGGTCTAAGTGTACTTAGATTTTTTTCCCTCCAGGAGTGTTGTGAGAATCCTGCATTAAGAGTTGTGGCAGACTGTGTCTGCCACAAGCCCCCTAGCACCATGTTGCAGCCCATTATGGGGCACACGGGTGGCACAAGACCTGTTTGGGGCAATAAGCCTGTGGTTGATACAGGCTGCCATTAAGAATCACTCCCAGTACATCTTTTGGTGCAAAGGACACTTTGTACCATTCTTTATGGTGCAAGCCCCTTGAACAGAGGCAGGAGCTTTGCGCATTGAGCCCACAGTATTTACAGGTATGGCCAGGAGGAAGGAGTGCACAGTATTTACAATTGAATACTGAAGTAAATGGCACTGTAACCCTGGGAAAGCTGAAGATTCTCTAAATAAAGTCATTAGGCTTCTTAGGTACCCAATTAATTCCTGAGCTTCCTCCTCTGCCTCTATCAATCAGAGACACTAGTGCCAAGGTGGAAGGTGCAGGGCTTCCTGAGAAACAGTTCTGAAGACAGTCCCAGAGAAAAAAGTGCTTCCTGCATCTCTTGCTGCTCTGTGACTCCAGTTTCTTGGAAAAGTAGACAATTCTCCAGCCTGAAGGTGAAGTGGAAGCAGCCAACATCTATGTAATTACCAACTGGGGGTAAAGGTAAAGCAACTCTGTGGAATGGGACTTGCGAATACTTTGCCATGTACAGCAACAAACAAAAGACTTTTAGAACTGTATCAGAGAAGAATGGATCAATGTCAGTAATGACTTAAGCAAATACTCCTAGTGGAAGACAGTCTTTTGCAAACACTCAGGTTTTGGAAATCTTAGATATTCTTCTGTGGGTGAGTATGGGTGGGCAGACCCACTAGCCCCTTCATTGACAGTTGGGCTGGGCTCCCATTGGGATGCTTCTTGAGTGCAGGCTGCTGCCTGTTCCAGGGCAATGTACTCAGATTATGTAGATCAGCCGGACTTGTTAACCTGCAATTTGCTCTGATGTAATTGTAAAGTACCCCTCTGTGAGTCTAATCACATTTCTTGTGGGAGTTCTTCACTGACCTCAAAGAATTTGGGTACTTTGGCTAACTAAAATATATGCCCAAGCTAAGAGCATGAAACAAAAATGTGCACCTCTCAGACTAGTAAAAAAAAGCCACGCAAGATAAAGACTTCAGCTAAAAATTCCTTCGTTGGAGGGAGTACATGCCACAGCATAAAATTAAAAATGCCAGAGAATTCCCTCACTGGCAACCAGTGTGCTCACAGGCACTCCTTGACAAATGAGGCACCATGTGCCTGGTAGCGACCTCTGTTTTCTGGTTTCCATGTACGTGTAAGCTACTTGATGGTTCTGGGATCTTTCATTTTGTGGGGGCTGGTATGGTAAAGGAGGGTAGTATGGGACCTGTATCCACTGATGTACCCCAGTGGGAACTAGACTCCCTGCATGTCCAGTAATAAGATATATGGTAAACAAAGGGGTACATATGAATTGAAGTGCTCAGTGCCTGATAGAGTATATATGTGAAATACCCTTGTAGCCTCTGCTGAGGCTATTAGTCATGAACGTAATGCTGTATGAAGATGTGAAGGGCATCAAATAAAGGCAGGCTACTAGACTCCATACATGCATGTGGACATAGTTGTACTGTGTGGGTCTATGTGTGTTTAGTGGGCCACCCCTCCTGTCCTTGCCATCTGTAGGTTCCATAACTCCGGACTCACATAAAATATACATGTTTGTAGTGAGTACCCTCCCTTGCAGCCATGCCAGCTGCAAACCCCTGGAAGTGGAGGGGGCAGCAATACACATAAATCAAGTAAGTTATAAAAAATAAATGTAAAATGTACAAATAAAGGATTACAAGAAAGATGTGATATACACAACACAGCAGAGAGGAAAGGGGATGATTAGTGAGGGTCTTGCATAGGTTGATGGTTGTATTTCACATGTGACCAATGGCATGTAGACCAATGCCCAGATTGTCCATTACATGACCATGGTGGCCTACAGGGTATCTTACTATTTTTAGCTGGCCTGTCAGTGTGGCAGTAACAATATTACTTGCAATGCTGGCAACCAAGGTTCAGGGTTTTTAAACGATTTTCTCCCTGCTTTTCCCAGGACTGCAGTTGCACATGTGCGTGGAGGCGCGCAGCTCTGGTGATGGCCCATTGCTCCCACCCGGCCTAATGCAAGGTTTGCCTGTGACTGGGCACTGCCACCTAGCCTCCACTGAGCAGTAGCCAAGAGCTGGGGAAACCCCATGTCTCTCCCTGTAGAGGAGAGCTGCCTTGCAGCAGCTCTATCCAGCTCCTCGTCCCCCCCACTTGACTGACTCCCAGTGGTCCGAGCTTGCTCCCGAACTTGGGCCACTGGTGTGGCATGAGGTGTGGCATTCAGCATCTCAGCACCATTGGGATGGCTCCATCATGTTTAAATTTAATTGCCAAATCTTTGTAAATGATCTTAACCACATAATTAACATTATTCCATTTTCTGTTATTGACTTGATACATATTGGTGATTTGTATGTATCGAGAAAATTTAGAGTCTGCTAGTCTGTATTTACTTTTACAGTCTTTCCAGGATAAAGATCTGATCTCCGCCATCAAATCTTGCCAATAATTAATGCACTTTAATACTCATGATTCAAGAAAAAAAATATTTTGTTATCTATTCTTTAACTAGGGTTATTCCACAAATCATGAATCAAAATTCAGCTCTGATTTTTGTGTTTTGCTGATATTTAACAACATTTGTATTAATATTCTGAACAGTAGTATTATTCCTTTTGAAAGGATTGACCAAACATTCTGGACTGAGACTTTATCCCCATAATATGTATTGTAGATTTTATCTTGTGGAAGTACTTCTTGAAAATGTACTTTGCTCAGCAAACTGCCAATTTAGCCTGAAAGGAAAGGTAATGATTAATGACAGTACATGTGGATGAGCTACTATATCAAGATCTTTAGGAAGGCATAATCTTTTCCAAGATATTCTTGTTCTTTTATGACACCACATAAAATTCCTAAATAAAACATTAATTTGTTTAAATCATGTCTCTGGGATGCAAAAGAGTATAGCTCATAAAACAAAAATTTGCGATGGAATAGGTACCATCTTTAGCAACTGAATTTTTTCTGACAAAGAATGTAGGATTTTGCCCCAGCCCTGTAACTGCATTTTAAGTTTGTCTAATATATTTACGTGACTATATTGAAACTATTGTGAAACTGTTTTGGTATGTTTTATGCCTAAGTAATCTATATAGTCCTGTTTAGCGGTGGCATTTAAATGATTTATAGCATCTAGTATGTCTGCATTATCTCTTCCATTAATGAGTAATACCTCTGACTTTTTTTTTTTTTTGCAAATAACTTCATTTTATTATAAGGATAAAGAATACAACACACAACATACATCATACAAAATACAAGATACATAACCAAAATATGACAAAAAAATCAGAATAAAATACACCCAATACCCTTTACCCTTACCCTCAAACCCCTCCAGCAGCTATCCAATATACATGAAATACAAATCTAATACTGTATTAGCCCTAAAATCAGTCATAGTAACAGCTAGCAACCTAGACTATATGGGAGAAGAGAAACTCAGAAATCAAAATAGCCTTGGGCTTCCAATTACTGAAGAAAAGAAATACAGGTATTAATGCAATGGATAAAGGGGGTGAAAAAAAGGAAAAGGATAGTAGGATGGGAAAGTGAGAGGAAAAGGAGAGTAGAGAAATGGAAGGGAAGTTGTAAAGGAGGAAGTCTCCTCTACTAATAACCGTAACTATCCTTCAGACTCTGAAAAAAGACTACCCCAGCACTTTTGAAATTTACCTGATACATTAAAGCAAGTTAACACTGACCTTTCCGCATTTAGTGCATTCAAGAATTCATCCCACCATTCTTTAAATGAGGGGGCCCAATCATCCCGCCAGTGACGAAGAATTAATAATTTAGTAACAGAAGCTACCATTGCCATTTGGCACTTTTGGGTGTTAGATGGAATTTGGGCGTACATCCCAAATATACAAGCATCTACATTAAAAAAGGCTGATAAATCACAGTACGGGCCCAGCCAGCGTTTGACCGACTGCCACAACTTCGCTATTTTTGGGCAGGACCAAATTTTGTGAAAGGTGGTAGCTAAGGGATCCCCACAGTCCTTGCAAACTGGGGAACACTGTCTATTTAACCTAGACAGTTTAGCGGGGGAATAATATAGATTGTGCAATAAATTAAACTGGGTATCTCTCAATCTATCTTGTTTAATGCAAGAATAGAGATCGACCCAGATTTTCTCCCAAATCTCCTCCGTCCATCCCATAGACAGGTTTATTTCCCAATAAGGGGGGATAGGGGATGTCTTAGAATCCAGTCTCGTTAAAATATACTTGTAAATTTTAGAAACTGCATTACCAGATGAAGCGAGGTCACACAACTTTCTCAATAGTATCCCTGTCTCCTCAGACCTTATACCTTTTTGCAGGAAAAACCTAATGCTTCTTTGAACTTGAAACAATCGCAGCAAACACCGAGGTTTCACCCCAAATTTTTCAACCAAAACAGAGAGAGGATAATAGAATTGCCCGAGTAAAAATCCGAAATTCGAAGTTTGAGGGGAGAGTCAGTCAAAAACCTTTTAATGGGCTGATTACCTAATAAAATATTGGGATTTCTCAAAAGGGGTTGAGATAAATCAAATACATGGTAAATATTTAATCTTGAATAAAGCTGATGCATAGCCTTGATATCCCAACCTAATGGAGTATTCCTGACTAGAGTAGGAACCTTAGACCATGAAATGTATAAAAGGGATTCCAAATCCAAATTGACCTCACTAGAAATCACTCGATCAAGGTCAAGTCCGGGGGAAGAAACTTCTGCTTCTCGAACCCACAGAGCCGACTCGCCAAGTGAATTGCTAAATAATAAGTATAAAAACTGTAACTGGAGACCTCCTGTTTTCCGTTGAGAGCAAAGTTTAGAATAGGCCCTGCGAGGGGTCTACCTTTCCACAAAAATCTGAGCAACATTTGTAGAGCGGACTAAAGAAGGACCTAGAGAGGTGCACGTTTAGATTGAAGAGAGGGTAGAAGATTTTAGGTAGAACCTTCATTTTAATTGTGTTGATCCTCCCCGAGAAGGTCAATGGAAGTTTCAACCACCTCTCTAAGTCTTCCTTAATGGATTTGAATAGGGGCTTCAAATTTAATTTTGCCATTCCCTCTAGATTTCTCGAAATCTGGATACCCAGATAAGCTAGAGATTTCGTCTGCCACTGTAGTCCTAGAGAGGCACCAACTTTTCTGAAGGTAGGGGAAAGTGAGTAAACCGTTGTTTTGCTCTTGTTTAGATTATAACCGAAAATTAGCTAAAACAGGAAATTAAGTGAAGCAAATGAGGGAGGGAAGTTGTTGTATTCCGGACATGCAACAATAAATCATCTGCGAATACTGATAACTTAAATTCCAGGTCTCCTATACAAATCCCTTGGATTGACTGATTCAATTTGATAGTTCTTATTAGAGGTTCAATATACAAATTGAATAAGTATGGCGACAAGGGACAGCCTTGTCTCGTACCCCTCAATAAAGGGAAAGCAGCTGAGATTAAATTGTTGCATTGAATTCTAGCAGATGGACACAAATAGAGGATCCGAATATACTGTATAAATCTATCCTGAATACCAAATTTAGCAAGTGTTGCAAACATAAAGGCCCACTCTACTCGATTAAATGCTTTTTCTGCGTCTAACAAAACCAAGGATGCTTCCATATCTGGGTTCATAGACGCAGAAATTAAATAAAATAATTTCCTGAAATGGTCAGCCGAAGAGCGGCCTGCCACGAATCCAGCCTGTTCAGGACTCAACAGCTCAAGCCACACTGATTTTAACCTATTGGCCAGAATCTTAGCATAGATCTTTACATCTATATTTAATAAAGAGATTGGCCTAAAGATTTACCGACAAATCTGAAGGTTTACCAGGTTTAGGTAACAAAATTATCCTGGCTTCAAAGAGGGTCTTGTCTCTAATCCCTTGCTCATACCAGAAGGTATATAGTTGGTTTAATAATGGTATCACACTTTCCTTGAACAACTTAAAGAAAAGAGGTGTGAACCCATCTGGACCGGGTGCTTTGTCCAATTTTAGTGAGTCGATAACTCTCTCTATCTCCTCATTTGAAATGGGAGCAACTAACATCTGCTTGAAGTCCTCAGACATTTGAGGAAAAGAGATATTAGTCAAAAATTTGCACATTTTACTTTCACTCTGTGGTGAAAGCGGTTGGCTCGAATATAGGTTTTTGTAAAAATTGAAGAAAATACTCAATATGCCCTTGGGATCTGTAATCAACTTATCCGTTTCTGGATACCTTAAGGCTGACACCCATTTGGCAGCAGCTCTTTGCTTTAACTGCCATGCCAATAATTTTCCGGCTTTACTACCCTGGCCTAGGTATGCGGCTTTTAGTCTAGAAGTCGAGTTCGCAACTCTCTCACTCAAAGTACTAGCATACCATGCCCTTAGGGTAGTCAACTTTTGCTCTTGATCCTCCGATCTTAGATTCTCATCTATAGCATCCAATGAACTAATTTTCTTTAAACAATTTGTTAATAGCTGGTCATTTTTCACTTTACGTACTGAAGCTATCCGTATCAGCTCCCCCCTCCAAATAGTTTTAAGAGCGGCCCAAGCTTGGTCTGCTGCATTAATAGACCCCCAGTTGGTCTTAATTGAGTTGACCATAAACACTTGAAAACGAGCTAATGTCTGGGTGTCCTTTAATATAGCATTATTTAAAGACCATGAATAGGATCTTGGTGGAATGAGCAAAGGAGAACAACGGAGTTTAATGGGAGAGTGATCTGAGATTACCCAAGTTAAGATTGATGCCTCTTCAACATAGGACAAGCATTGTTGGCTAACCAGGAAATAATCGATCCGTGAGTAAGTTTTATGGACCGGCGAAAAAAAAAGGTATAATCTCTAGTGGTAGAGTTATACATTCTCCAAGGATCCATCAGGCCCAGCGATGATGTAAACTCTACTAACGCTCTCTGGGCCGGGGAGGGATGCACACCATTATACCAAGAGCGATCCAGATGGTTGGACTGGACCAAGTTCCAGTCTCCCCCCAAGATCATTGGAACATCTCTGAAGGAGGCTGAAATCATGGCCAATTGGGTAAAAAAAGATGGCGTCTCTAGGTTGGGGCCATATACTAATCCCAGCACTAGACTCGCCCCTCTGAGTCTGCCCAGGACAAAAACATATCTGCCATTCGGGTCAGAAATTGTCTCAGACGGGATAAAAGGAACCCCCCTCACCACCAAAATGGCCACCCCCCCAACTACTCGAGGAATACCCAGCACCGAATACCTGGCTCACCCATTTTTTCCTAAAATGGTGGAGCCAATCGGAGAGTACATGAGTTTCTTGAAGAAAAACTATTGATGGACTAAATTGAGCCAAGTGGTTTAATATAATGAATTTTTTTCAGTTATCTCTTCCCCCTTTGATGTTCCATGAAAAAATATTCAAAATGCTAGCCAGACCCAATTTAACCTACTTGTGGAAGAAGTTTGGATAGCTGCCCCCTCCTAACAATAATCTAACAAAACTAATACAACAACACCCAAGTTCCACCACCCCAAAGGGTCCTTCCCCCTCCTAAACCCCCTTAAGACAACCCCTGGCCCGAAGCCAACTCCTCAAACTCTGGTCCATGGTACGCCATAGAGGTGGGGCGCCCTCCCCCCGGAAAAAAGTGACATCAAGTCCATGGATACTGACCTGCGGAGTCTTACACCTACACTAAAGGAATACCTTGAGAACATAAATGAAATCTTAGAAAATTCTACTTTATACAATAGAAAACCTTTCTGCTAAGAAAAAAAAAACTATCACCTGATCGGTGCTTAAAATATAGGATATGTGGCGGACCGGACAATTAAACATGACCCCAAGATGTATTGAGAACCCGAACGTGAGGGGTGCAAGGAGATAAAAAAGTAGGTAAATTACCAGTAGCCTCTTCTACACTACAGCATCTCCTGTCCCCACCTGTTGATCAAGGGCTATATGTCATAGGAAGTATGAGAAAAATTGTGTTTAAACTACTAAGTCACACTAACTAGTGAAACAGGACTAAAGTTCAAATGCTATACGAAATTACCAAAGCCTGGTTTCGCTTCAAATCTCACTTTACCTAGTGAGTTATTCAGTAATCTAGTTGCTACCTAGATGATTAAGCTATGACAACAATAAAACTGTAATTCCAAGGAAACCTTGCTAGCCTAAATCAAATACTGCTTGAGTTCCTCGCTAGCCAGCTTAAACACAATCGCAGAGTCATAGCCTAAAATATGCAATCTTGTGGCTTAGACAAATGACCGAGAAAATAAAACAGTCCAAGAGCACCTCATGTGGCAGTTGCTAGTACACTTGTCTCTGGAGTAAACTTATGGAGGCCCTGCAAAATGTAGAGAAAAAAATGACTAAAGTCCTTCTTATAAGCCCCTAAAATACCAAGCATTAATAATGCACAAAAAATAAGACCCAAAGGGGAATACAGCTAGCAAGGTCCTAGGTAGAGTTCATGATGGATCATTCAGTTAGATGCTTCGCTAATTAGTTCATCCGGATTGTTAACTCCCGAGTAAGTGAAAAGCCCAGAGGTCTTCATCTTTTGGGGAACAGATCTGGCAGTGAGGTCGTGAGTGTTTTTAAGGACTCTTCTGCAGAGTCGAAGTGCTTGATCCCGTCTTTTAAAGTGACCTCTAGTTTGGCTGGGTATAACATGCGATGCCGAATGCCCGCGGCCCACAGCTTGGAGGTAATGGGTCGAAAGCTTGCACGAGCCTGCCTCACCTTCCAAGTTAGGTCTGGGACTAGCCGTAATCTTCTTCCTTCCCACAAAATAACAGTTAATCTTCTTGCTTCCTTCAGAATGTGTTCTCGGTCAAGATAATTTAACAACTTGAAGATTATGGGTCTTGGCGGTTCCGAAGCAGGAGGTTTAGCTCTTAGGGCACGATGGCCCCTCTCAATAATGTAATCAGGCCCATTAGGCGAAGGCCCTACTGACTTCTTCAAGAATTTCTGTAGAAAAAGAACTGTGTTGGGTCCCTCTTCTCCGTCAGGGAGCCCCAGCAGGACCAGGTTGTTGCGCCTGCTTCTCCCCTCAAGGTCCTCCAGACGGTCCTCAAATTTAGCGATCATTCTCTTGCAGTCTACAATGGCAGGGCCGTTTTTATCCATGGTTCTCTCAATGGAGGAGATCCTGGCTTCAGCGTCCGTCTTCCGACGGGCTAGCTGGGTCAGCGCCGGCTTGAAATCTGCCACCTCGTCAATCAGTTTAAACAGCGCCTCTTTAATTGTAGATAAGTCGTTATAGATTTTTGCCAGAGTTAATTCTCCTTGTACTGCTGACGGCGATGAGCTCCGGCGAGGCCGCTTGGCTTCTAGCTCCTGATCTGAGCCTTCCATACTTCGTGGGAAGCCAAAATCCAAAATAAGCAAGTCGCTGTAATCTCGAAGCTTTAAGAAAGGGGCTAGACAAGGAAAACAGAGAAATTTTTTAAATATAACTGCAGGTTCACTAGTGGGGAGGGGAGACCCGAAAGACTGCCGCTACTCCTCCAGGCGCATCACGTGACTCCATACCTCTGACTTTTTATAGTTAACCCTATATCCTGATAAATGTGAGAAGGTTTTAAATTCTTCCATTAATTCTGTGCCAATTGTATTGACATAATCATTATTGATGTGGGCCACTTTAGTCACTCCCAGTATATGACTGTTGAATCAAGTACAGACAATACGCTGCCAACCTTATCACTATCTAATATATTGCTGTACAGTGGCACTACACAATGTCTATGCTGGAGAAGATTATCAAGCAAATGGCAGAAGTCAGCAATTACGCAAATCATGCAGTAGAAGATGGTGTAGTACTCTGGGCTGTCTATTGGGACCTGATATGCTGTGATACTCCATCTTGAACACTTTGAGCTTGCCACAGGAGACATATAGACATAAATGAGGAAAGATAAATCCTCAGCAAGAGGAATCCAATAGTTACAGTTATGCTCTGGAGGAGGGGCCACTGCCCCTTCTACAGGACCTTTGTAGAGCTCCATGTTCAGCTGGTAGCAGCAGGAGAAGAGAGATCTCTCTTGTGGCACTGGCTTAGCTGAAGCCTATGGATTTATGTGATAACAGTGATCACAGGAAGGCTATTGCCGTTATGGTGACTGCACATAGCTGAAAATCCATTTTGGTGATGTACACTCCCAGCACATGCAAAAGGACACCGGGAACTTGATTATTTTTTGTTTAAAGATGCACCCATCATTGAGCCTGGCACCCTCCCAACCATAGCCTGCCATGAACCCACCGCACCACATGGCCAGCTCGGCAGCCCACCGTTGCCCTACCCCTCACAAACCCTCCCTTCCCTTTCCACCCATTGCACTGTGTGGTCACTCCCCCCACATGCAAATATAAATAAAGTGACAGGATGTTGCTATACCCACATTTGCCTCTCCATCCACTAGCCCTGAGAACAGGTGGTGCTACTGAGTCAAGGTTTTGGTAAGTGTTCAATAGCAATCACCTTTCTTATGGGTTACCGAAGCCCACAGTGTACACCCTCACTCCCCCAGAGGACCACTGGTTCAGGTGGGAGTGGTGGGAAGAGGGTGGGGAATAGGTTGTAGGGGCAGTCACAAGGAGGTCAGCCAAACCCACACCATCCCAATGGCAAAATGCTTTGCACAACTGGAGAGACTCATGTACCTGATGCCACTGGGGGGACTCTGAGTCAGTTGTAGGAAAGTGGAGTGATGACCTGGTAGCACCCAAGGCTGAGAGTAGGACAAGGCAGCTAGTCTTAGTTATTGGAGATTCTGTGATTAGGGGAGTAAAGTGGGTGATGGGTGGTGGGAAGGAGGGGTGGGTGATGGTTGGTTGTCTTCCTGGGGCATCAGCCATCAGGGATTTAGCATAGGGAGGATAGCAGAGAGGAAGGGAGGGAGGCAGGGAGAGAGCTGGGGATGCCGGTACACATAGGTACCAGTGATCTGGAGAACCAGCTGGTGGAGTACGTGAAGTGAAATTTTCAGAAGCAGGGGGACAGATTGCAGCCATGTCCAAGGTCCTCCCTGTGTGAAGTAGGGGGAGGAAAGATAGATTAAGGAGGGAAGAGACAGAAGAATTAAATGGGTGGTTAAAGGAATGGTGTTAGCAGAAGGGGTTCCATTTTGTGGGGGATTGGGTTGCTCTTTAATGGTGACAGACTTCACTTAACAAGAGAGGGAACCAGCATGCTGGGGCAGAAGTTTGATGTTTACATTACACAGTTAAACTGACTGCACTTGACACTGAGGCTAGGGGAACCACTGTAAAGGGAGTGAGAGAGGGGAACCTAGGTAGTACTCCCCCATACTGGAGACTGGTAGCAGTAAGGTGGGTAAAAATAAGGTTAAGGTTCAAAAAGGTGTAGTGGAACTGGCACATGGAAGAAGGCTCTCGGGCTCTGTAAGCAACATGAAAAATAAGTAGGTAAGAAGAATGTGAATAAAAGCAGGTGTGGGATTACAAAACAGCAAAAGAGGATCCAGAGCTAGTTGGGGTGGGGGGGTTCTATTTCTGCTGGGAGTCTGGGAAATAAAATCAGTATTCTCCAGGCACTGATGGCAGATACTAAGGTGGACCTCACAGCAATCACAGAAACTGGGGCCACAATGCTTCATTGGCAAGCCTTTAAACTAGTCAAGGGGGGAGGCACTGATAAGCAGCAGGAAAATCCCAGCCTCCCCCTACAAAGCAGGGTACTAAATGAGAAAACGACCAAGGTAGAAAGGTCAGTGGGGGATGCTGCTACAGAAGGTAAAGCCATCAAAAAATGGAGAGCAATGAGTACCAATGCCCGTAGTCTGGGTAACAAGCTTCCAGAATTAGTGGCCTTGATGGAGGAGGAAGATCTGGATATCGTGGCAGCCACAGAAACATGGTACACACAGAACCATGACTGGGATGTAAACATACCAGGATACACTATCTACAGGAGGGACAGGGAGGGTAAAAGAGGAGGAGGAGTAGCTCTCACATAAGAGAAGGAATCAAAGCAACAGAACAAAAGGGTAAACAGGGAGGAGAAGAAGCACTGTGGGTCAATTTGGAGGCAGGCAATGGCACCACAATCCGCACAGGGTTGCATGCTGACCCCGTCTCAGGGGAGGAAATGGACATGGAAATGATAGAAAGTATACTTAGAATGACAGATAAAGGGAGCTATTGCTGATGGGTGATCTGAATATGCCAGATGTTAACTGGAGTGCAGTTGCAGCAGCCACGCCTAAGAGTGGGGTTATTCTAGATGCCTACGGGCATGCCTTAGACAACTGGTATTGGAACCCACTGAGAGAGCAATCTTAGACCTGGTCCTCTCAAATGGAGATGGAGAGAGGATCACAGATGTAGAAGTGGGTAGCCATCTGGGAACTAGTGACCAACTTAACAGTATGGTTCACACAAACACAGCAATAGAGTCAAGCCATACAAAGGCAAAAGTACTGGACTTCAGGAAGGCTGACTTTGCCAAAATGGGTGAGTGCCTAAGGAATGCACTAGCAAATGGGCAGGAAGGAGGGGTGGAAGAACAATGGGGAATAATAAAAACTGCCATCACAGAGGTAACAAGCCTTTGTGTGAAGCAAATAAACAAAACAAAACGATGTAAGAAACCACTATGGTTCTCAAAGGAGGTGGCAGTGAAGGTTCAAGAGAAAAAGAAAGCATTCAGAAAAGTACAAGGAATCACAGAAGGAACAGGACAGAGAAGTGTATCAGTTAAAGCAAAAGGAAGCTGGGAAGGCAGTCAGAACAGCAAAGGCCCAAACTGAGGAAAAGATAGCCAACTCAGTTAAGAAGGGGGATAAAACCTTTTTTAGGTACATCAGGGAGCGAAGGAAGACTAAGGGAGGGATAGTGAGGCTTAATAAAGGGAGGGGTGGGCAGAGGGTGACTGTGAAAAGGCAGAGATACTAAACAAATATTTTTGCTCAGTATTTACAAACGAAGAGGGGGAGGTACCTAAAACAAACAACAGAAACACTCTGGATACAGAAGTTGATACCAGCCCATTTACAGAAGAAAGGGTCTTGAAAGAACTCTTAAAACTGAAGGTGGACAAAGCCATGGGGCCTGATGGGATTCATCCCAGAATTTAAAAGAACTAAGGGTAGAACTAGTGACTACCCCTCTTTAACAAATCATGGGAGGATGGGGTGGTACCTGAGGACTGGAGGAGGGCCGATGTGATTCCCTTTCACAAAAGTGGGAGCAGGGCAGAAACGGGAAACTACAGACCAGTTAGTTTAACCTCAGTGATAGGGAAAATGATGGAATCACTTCTGAAGGAAAGAATTGTCGAGTACCTAGAGGCCAGAAGGGCACAAGACCCAAGGCAGCATGGATTCACAGTGGGAAGGTCATGCCAGACAAATCTAATAGATTTCTTTGACTGGGTGACCAAAGTAGTAGATCAGGGAGGGGCTGTGGACATGGCCTACCTAGACTTTAGCAAGGCATTTGACTCAGTCCCACACAAAAGATTAATATACAAGTTAGCCAGCCTGGGAGTGGGTCCCAAGATGATAGACTGGGAAAAGAATTGGCTGGAGAATAGGACACAGAGGGTAATAGTAAATGGAGTCCACTCTGAAGAAAGGGGGGTTACTAGTGGGGTGCCGCAGGGTTCAGTATTAGGACCGGTCCTCTTCAATGTCTTTTATGCTTACATTGCAGACGGACTGGAAGAAAAGTATGTCTCTTTGCAGATGACACAAAGATCTGCAACAGAGTTGATGCACAAGGTGGGGTGGAAAGGATGAGAAGGGACTTGTCAAGGTTAGAGGAATGGTCAAATGTATGGAAGCTTAGATTTAATGCTAAGAAGTGCAAGGTAATGCACCTGGGAAAGAAAAACCCAGGGGAAGAGTACACAATGGGGGGTGAGATACTAACAACAACAAAAATGGAAAGGGACCTGGGGTAGTCATATCAGATGACTTAAAGGTGGGCAAGCAATGTGAGAGGGCAGTAAGGAGGGCTGGGAGGATACTGGGATGCATAGGGAGAGGCATCACCAGTAGAAAACAGGAAGCTGTTATCCCTCTGTACAGACAGCTGGTCAGACCCCATCTGGAGTACTGTGTGCAGTTCTGGAGACCCAATCTCTGCAAGGACATAGACAAGACGGAAGCTGTCCAGAGGAAGGCAACTAAAATGGTGCAGGGTCTGCACAAGAAGACATATGAAGAGAGACTAAAGGAGCTTAATATGTATAGTCTCGAGGAAAGGAGGGAGAGGGGGGACATGATAGAAACTTTCAAGTACCTCAAGGGAATCAACAGAGTCCAAGAGGGTAGCATCTTTCAAAAAAAGAGGTGTGCAAGAACAAGAGGGCACAATTTGAAGATGGGGGGGGCTCAGAGGTAATGTAAGGAAGTATTTTTTCACAGAGAGGGTTGTGGATGCATGGAACGGCCTTCCGGAGGAGGTTGTGGAGTCAAAAACAGTGACTGAATTCAAGCATGCATGGGACAGCCATAAGGCAATTCTAGGGGGTGGGGGTAGAAAGAAGTAGGCTGCTGGTTAACTAGGATCTGCAGCTTATCCATTAGGTAGGGAAATGGGCAGACTGGGTGGGCCAAGCGGTCCTTATCTGCCGTCAAATTCTATGTTTCTATGTTTAGAGTAATGATTGGATCCTGTCATTCTCTGGTTATACAATATTTAGACAGGATGGAGGAAAAGGTAAATGGAGTTTAGCCCTTTATCAGGGAGGGCATAGAGGCTGTGGAGAATGAACATGTCATGATAAGCAAATGGGAAACTTATTGGCAGTGAGTTTACCTCACAATGCCCTCAGGCCAGAAAATATGGGTGGGGTGATCTATAGACCATGAGGACAAGGTGAAGAGACAGATAGGAAGCGTGGGGAAGTTACACCAAGGGGAGTCAAGATGGGGACGTGGTGATGGTGGGTTATCCGAACTTGCTGGATATTGACTGGGACATTCCAGCGGTCATGTGCACCAGAAGTCAGACCCTGTTGGATACATTGCAGGACTGCCTGCTTGTGCAGCTGGTTAAGGAATGCACTAGAGAGGCACCATTCTAGATTTGGTGCTCACTGACTCTGAGATGGTGGGTGGAGTGAGGATAGAGCTCTGGGTTCCAGTGACCATAACTCCATTTTGTTCAGGTTGGCCCTTGGAACCAGAATGCACCTATCAAAAATTGATTGCCTAGATTTCAGAAGAGTAGACTTTATCCAGATGAGGGAGTTAGTACAACTCAAATTGAACAGTGTTGGCAGTATTGGATGTGTAGAGGAAAGATGGGGTCAATCAAGGGGACCATGCTCGAGGCAACAAAGTCATGCACAAGAATTTTACAAAACTAAACAGGCATGAGAGACCACTATGGTTCTTAGAAGGGGTTAAAGAAGCAGTGAGGATCAATGAAATGGCTTCTACAATGCACAGTGAAAAGCAGGGGGAGCAGGAATGGGGACAGTACCAAATATAAACTAGAGAAGCAAGAGGATGGTTGGGGAGGCAAAAGAAGACACGGAGCTGCATATTGCAGAGGAGGCCAAGGCTGGGGAAAACAATTCTTCATATACATTAAGGGGGAAAAGGAAGCAAGGAGGGGCTATTGTTAAGCTACAAGAGGGGGGAGATACTAGATGAAGATTAACAAAAAGTAGCCATCATTAACAATTAATTACGCCCTGCCTTCACAAGGTAAGACAGTGGACCCCTGTCTAGAAGTGACATCTAGGTGACTGTTAGGAGCATTCCTTAAATGAGGTAACCACTATTTACCAGAGCAAGGGTCTAGAAGTGGATTCAATCCCTAAAGAAAGATAAAGCCCCTGGATCGGATCGATATCCCCAAGGGTGCTAAAGGAATTGGCAGTGGAACTGGCTGAACCCCTAGTTGGACTATTTAGTAGCTCAAATCAGACAAGAGTATTCCAGAAAAACTGAAGGGTAGCAGACATAGTCTCGCTACACAAGAGAGGGGGCATTGAGTAACTGGGGAATTACAGTCCTGTCAGCCTTATCGCTATTGTGGTAAACGGCTTGAGTTACTGATCAAAGAGGACCTTAAGAACTCTACCTGGACAGCAGAAGTCTACAGGATGGTAAACAGCTAGGATTTGTGGCAGGGACGTCTTGTCAGACCAACCTGATAGTTCGGTTTGACTGGGTAACAAAGGTAGTAGATAAGGGAAACGCTGTGGATTTACTCTCCTTCAGTTTCAGCAAGTCTTTTGACTCAGTGCCACGCAGAAGATTGCTGAAGAAGATGGAGAACCTGACAGCTGTTAGGGCCATAGATAATTAGGAAACTGTTTGAAGGAGAGACAGCAGATGGTGTGGGTAAATGGGGTAAAACTGGAAGAGAGGGAGCTCACAAGTGGAGTGATGCAGGGATCTGATCTGGGTTCTGTTTTCTTCAATATTTTCATCTGCGACATTGGAGAGGTCATCCAGGGCAAGTTATGCCTCTTCACAGATGACATGAAGCTATGTGGTAGGGTAAACAGTGAGGAAGGGATCAGAGAGATGCAGAGGGATCTGAAAATGCTAGAGAAGTGGTCAAAGGTTTGGCAGTTGAAACTCAATGCCTAAAAATGCAAAGTTATGCTAAGCATCTGGGGAATAAAAAATAAAAACAGGACAGATTACTGGATAGGAGGGCTTTAACTAAGCACTATGGCAGAGGAAAGAGATCTGGGAGTCACCATTAGTTGCTCACTCAAACAATCATGCTAGTGTAACAAGGCCTATAGTAAAGCTAATAAGATGCCGGAGTGTATTAGAAGGGGTATTGGCTGCAGGAAAAGGAGGTTCTACTACCCCTATATAGGTCACTGGTGAGTCTGCACCTGGAATACCTTGCTCACTTCTCTAGTCCTCCCCTAGGAAAGGACAGGGACAGACTGGAGATGGTGCAGTGCAGGGTGACCAAGATGATTCAGGGCTAACAAGGCAGAACTTATGAAGATTGTCTCAAGACACTGAACATTTACACTTTGGAAACCTGTGAGAGAGGGGAGATATGATAGAGATCTTTAAGTTCCTGAAGGGAATAAACAAGATGAGCTGGGAGAAACTATTTAGCAAGACTACAGAGTCAAGAACCCAAGATCATGAGTAGAAACTGATGTTGGGAGGTTTAAAAGGGATTTGTGGAAGTTCAGTATTATGGAAAGGGTAGTGGAGTGGTGGAATAGTCTGCCAGCAGAGGTAGTAGGCACCAAGACTGTAAATGGTTTCAAGCATGGCTGGGACAGTGTGAACAGTTTGGTGGTTGCTCTGGTTGGTAGAAGTAGGGAGGAGAGAAGGGGGTGGACAGGGAGGGATAAAACCCTGTATGGACAACAGGTCACTCATCCCACACTGGGGTGTCATTTAGCATGCATTACAGCTACAATATACTTCATGACTGGTTTGCTGAACCCAACATGTTGCTAAATGAAAAGGAAACAAATATAATGTGTGGTACTGGGCAGAACTGGACAACAAATAACTTAGCAATGTACTGTATACTCAGTCAAAATATCTCTCCCCTGAAACAGTGCAGAACTTTTATTTATTGATTTATTTAGTTGTTGACCGGGAAAGTAGGGGCTAGGCAATTCTGCCTATTTTTCAGACATCCTGTGTGTGTGTGTGTGTCTGTGTGTGTGTGTGTGTGTGTGTGGGTACAGATGCAAACTGACATACTGGGCTGGATTTTTACAGGTCCATTTTTGCTAAGAGCTCCGAGTTCATTAAATACAATATATAGCAGACTTGCAGCCAAAAAAAACAGGTTTGTCTATCTCATGCATTAAACTGATGCTCACTAGACCACTTTTAGTTAGTGTAGCATTCCTCAGTTCTGGGGCCTCTGACATGCAGCTTGCAGCAAAATGTTGCAAACTGTCATAAAGGAGGTTTAAATAATGTAGCTGTGTCTTAGATTATAAAATGGGTGCAGTTGTGGCATTTGGCCTTGGTGCAGCTATGGCATTGCAAGGGTTTGGTATAAGTTTTGTCAGAGGCCCTGCATCAGCCTATAAAACTCCAGCCCCCTAAATCAGGTTAAGCAGTTGTTGATATTATTAGTGAATGGTAAAAATTTGACCAGAACACCAGGAAAATTCCCCATCTCTTTCCAGAAGGGGGAACTGTTAGCCGTCTTCTCCAAGATGGTTGATCTAGGTGGAGGTGGCATTGCAGAGGATCACCTTGCCACCGGTGTTACCTATGGAAACCTGTCCATCTAGTGAGCTGTTGTCTAACCCTACAGTTTCTACTATAGATTTTCTGGTGTCTGCAGTACCTAATTCTACATTACTGCAAGGCACTGTTATACCTGTAACATTTACTATGACTGTACCTGTAATGTTTACTATGACTGTACCTGTAACGTTTACTATGACTGCATCTATGACTGCACCTGTGACTCCAGAATCTGCGCCCTCTGTGCTGACTGTCGAATGCCATTTGCAAGACTGCCTCACCAAAAAGAAACAACAATTACTGGCACTCAGAAGCTGAGGAGGATTGGTTTAAACAGGCAAAACAGGAGCTACGCTCCTTAACCTTGCAGGAGCTTGTGCAATCTCAGTCTTCAGGTATGCCTTCTGAATCTTGATTCTCTAGGTGATGGACAAACACTTTACTTTAGCGTCTTTGGCTCCTGGGGTTTCTTCTAATTTGGAGTTCACAATGCTCCCAGTACTGCAGCCAGGATGGTCACCTGATCCCATTGCTACCTCTGCAGCTCCTGTGACTAAGGAGAATGCCAGTCCAGCAACTGCCAAGAGTATCACTAGATTCTACCTCTAGCACTCTTCTTTCTGGACCTGTTTTGTCAGTTGTTTCCCCGCTAGCTCCTGGCATGTTTGCTGTGGATTCTACTGCTGCGGACTGCCAGCCCTGTGCCTTTTCTCTTATGGTACCTAATAATACTATGGATCAAGCTGTTATATTGGACCCCGACCTTGCTATCAGGATTAATCCTCCGAGACACCTTGAACCAACTACTTTAAATAGTCCTGTTTCACATTTGCCTAGCAGGATCCAACCAGAGTAACATTGTTCTGCTGTTGGAAATATCCACAGAACAATGGATGCAGCACCTGTTATGGGTTGGAGCCCTGAAGCTACCCTTTAAGTGGCAGATTGGATACTGGGAGCTGATGGCTGCAACTGGATACTGAATCCTAGTCTAATGCCATCCTTTACAACTGATACTTGTGAAATGAAGCGAAAAAGTACGTTGCTTCATAAAGGGGAATGCCACACACATAATTTTGAAGGTACTCACTGGGTCTGAGACAAGGTTAGAGATGAACTCTTACTTGTCATCTTCTGCAGCCCTGACATCACCTATTATTCAGGAGATTACCCTCCAAATTGAATCAAATGCTCCTTCCACATCGAATAAGTTGTCTCCTAGGAGTCCTATGGCTTCTACATCTAATGCTTCAGATGGCTCCTCTCAGTCTTCTGAACCAGCTGCATACTCTTCAGATACAGTGTTTAACTTTCAGATCTCTTTGCTGCACAACCTACCCCTGCCCCATGGAGGAATGCTGTTAGAATCAAGTATGGGGTGGAAATGAACTTCCCCCGATCGTGCCTTCATTGTGGAGAAACTCCTCATGGACTTAATGGGATTTCTGACCACAGACATTTATGCCTTGATTTATGTTTCTGGTGACACCCTGTATGATGTTAGTTTCAGGCTGCCTTCTACTTTGGACAAATTCTGTTCTAAATATAATACTTTAAAAAGTTCTGAACTTTTGCTCCCTTTCCAAGCTATACTCCTTATTAAGCCCACCACCCACACAGTCACAAAAATGTTTGGTAGTGAGAGGGTTGATGTACATAACATTAGCTATTGACTTAAACAAAGATGTGAGGTTCTGAGGAACCAGAACCTATTTTAGACAAATACTGCATCTGGACTGGAGATTGGTAGTATAAAATACAACTTAAGACAACTGACTTGGGACTTTTGCATTTACCTAACAGCTTTTTTGTAGGTTGAGACAGGGGTGTCTGCTTTTACAGGAGTCAACCAAAAGGATGTTTTAAGTGTGGATCTTTGTCTCATATTAGTAATGTCTGTGATCAGTGAATTTGTAGCTTATGTCTGGAATATGAACGTATTGATCTGCAATGTCCCAATAAGACTAAATGTAATCTCTTCCAAATAGAAGGGCACTTCTTCCTTACCTGTCCATGGGCAACCCACAATAGAAATGACAGACCCCGGCAGGAGGATATCCTGGATGATGCATAGAAAGCTAGAACCTCTATGGCTTCGGGGCCATGCTTCCTGCTCCTCCTGCGGCTCTGGATCACATGACTATATCAAATGGACACAATTTACTGTACCTGTTGCCACTACTTCCACTGGGCCTACAGAAGTTTCTACTTTGGGAGATAATTGCAGTGCTCACATTTCTTACCAACCTCTCACCAAGACCTCACACTGTTACCCTTCTGATACTGCAGTGACTTCCATATCTGGGACCACAATGCCTCCATCGGATACCTTCACAGAAGTTATGAGCAGAGTGCCTTGTGTCATAAAATTCCATAGACATCACATTTAAATACTCCCTCTGTTTCAGTACTAACAAAAAATAGATTCTACCCTCTTACTTTTTTTTATTTAATATACTTTATTAACTTTTTTAAACAACATACAGCAGCATAGAAAATAGTATTTATGTCAGGAAGCTGCAATTATACAAGGAATAAACACATTAAAACATTACAGTACAAACAACAAACATCCTACTCCCCCCTTCCCTGCAGTCTGTGCAGCTTTAAAAAGAAGGAGAAAAGGGGCTGTCAATAAGAGATGAAAATAATGGGAAAAAGGTGGGGATAATAGAAGAAAGGAAGGGACACATGAATGGTCTAAGGCTTCCATAAGGAAGGCAAGGCCAAGAGGGGCTCCCAAGTACATCGGAAGGTATGTGGCCTGTGGTACATACTCGCTATGCTTTTCTAACTGGATTGCGAGCAAGGCTTCATGATACCATTCCAACACCGAGGGAAGGGTATCCTCTTTCCAATGTCTTTACATGACCAACTTCACCGTGGAGGCAACTAAGGCAAGATGGGCTTTACGTGTTCTTGGGTTTCGATGGGGGGGATATATGGCCAACAAACAACATTCCGGTGTGAATAAGGATTCCAGTCCCAAACTCAGCTGCTATGTCTGTTGCAAGTTCTGTTCTGAGCTCCTTTTAATGAGGCAAGGGACATCACATTATTAGGTCCCAAGATTATAAAACAGAGAAGAATAAAGAAAAAAAAATTTAGGAGCTACGGTAAAACAGAAAACCCTTACAGAATCAAAATGCTCGAGACTCAAGATGTTATATAGCCTCCAATGGAGTCCCCCCCCCCATTACTAAAGTCAACAAGTTGAGCAAAATCCATTGAAACTGGATGAACCACAGGCTTTGATCAGGGAGAGCCACTAGAGGTAAGGCTACCATGTTTAAGGTAACCAATATGGGGTCGAAACCTGTTTATATGTTAAAAGTCCCCTGGAGAGAGAGGCCCATGCTAAGACTCAAGTCCCAGGCCTACCCAGGAATCAGAAGATGATACAGACAGGGAGCTTCTTTCCTGAGCCCAGGCTTCACCACTCAGAACAGACCTCAGCAGGTTATAAGAAGGTAATCCAAGCCTGGGCATGAAGCCAATCCAAAAATTCAAATAGGGATTCAACTGATCTAGTCCATGCTATTAGCATGCATTACAGATCTCCACTTTAGTGATCATGACAACAAGGAAGCCAGATGTGATTTCACTTGAATAAATCCAGGAACAGTACTTTAAGCTCCGATGCAGCCTGCTCTGATGTCTCAAATGAAACCCACTTGTCATTGTTTTTAACTTGCAATGTGGCAGGGTACCTCATTCTGTAGGCTTTTCCTGCAGCAATCAGCTTTGCCACTAAAGGGTGTAGTTCCTGCCTTTTGGCCCTGACTGACTGTGGCAAGTCCTGTGCCAGGCGTAGCTTATGCCCCTCCCACTGTAGCTCTTGCAGCTCCCTCACTTTTGCTATGATATGCTGTTTGTCCAAGAAGTTTAGGAGCTTAAAAATGAGGGGCAGAGGAGGAGACCCAGGAGGTGGAGCAGGGTGTAGGGGGCGATGGGCCCTTTCCATTACATACATGGTGTTGTTTGGTGAGGGGCCTGCCACCTTCTCACAAAATTTTTGTAAGAATTTCATCGGGTTGCTCCCTTCCTCTTTTTTCTGGCAGGCCAAACAAAACAAGATTATTGCGCTGACTGCACCCTTTTAAATCCTCCAGCTTTTCTTCCATCCTACGGAGTCCCTGAAGTAAAGTGGAAGCATTGAGTTCCACCTTCCCCTTCCACTTCTCAAGCAAGACAATCTGGGCTTCGAATTCCCCTACCCGAATGGTGAGGGAGTCTATAGTAGAGCAGATTTGCTGCATGTCCCCCGAGATTGCAGCGAGGGACTCCTGGAGCGGCTGCATGATTTTGAGGAAGCGCGCCTTGGTGAGCGCAGTGCTGGTTGAGAAGGAACCAGTAGCTGTGGCGGCCTGGGATTTAGGTCTTTTCGCAGCCTTCTCCTTTTCTGGGGTCACCAGGGGAGTGTGCTTTTGCGGAGCTTTCTGCATTTCTACTTCCATAATTTCCTCCGTTCCTTGTATTCAGAAAGGTTCTTGCTGATGAGGTGACAATTTGAAGAGGCTTCTGACGGGTAAGTTGCCAGTAAAAAGGGTTTATTTGGAGAAGTAACAGGGAGCGACAGGAGGTTGCAGCTCTCCTTTTAGGCAGCCATCACGTGACCGCTATCCTCTGACTAAGACAAAAATTTGGGCAACACTGATGATGAACTCGACTATGAAACATTCTCCATGGTGTCTTCCAGGAAGTTGCTTTCCTCTGATACTGAGGAAGATATTTCACATCCCAGACAAACCCGTAAAAGGAAAGATGGTGCGAGAATGAGTGCCACGGTGAAATTCAGAAAGAAACCATGCAAAACCACCTTAGGACTCTTTCTAGCTGTGATTGTTGTTTATTTTACCTACTCTTCTCTTTCAGCATGCGGGTTGCTACATAAACGCTAATAGCTTTAAGAATATTATGTGAAGAAAGGTTACATTTAATGTTTTGCAAAACTACCCTGCTGATGCATTTGTTTTTGCAAGACACCAGACTTAGAACATTATCAGACATAGCTGCAGCACAACAGCTATGGACATCAGGTGTCCCTTATTTTTCTAGAGCAACTGATGCATGCACTGGGGTTATGATTTTGTTTAATAGGGCTCAACTTAAGGTGTTGAGAGTTCTTGATCTATTGCCTGGAAGGGCATTACTGATTGATTGTATATTAAAAAATATACTTATCGCATGATTGTTATCTTTGCTCCACAAAACAAAATTCAATAGGGTTTCCCTTTTTCAATTCATCAACTCATTTTTATATGCTTCCAAAATTGTCATTTTTGGTGAGGACTTTAATTGTCTATTACAGCTCCAAGATACGGTAGCAAAAACAGAAAAATTATTCGGTGACTCTATCAGTTTACAAAAGTTATGTAATGATGCCCAATTAGTTAATGCATATCGCATGCAACATCCTACTGGTGGGTACACATATTTTCAAGCAAATTTGGCCATTAAGATTGATTATTTTTTGTAGTGTTATGCACTAGCATAATTACTAACAACAAAATGGAGCCCACTGAAATTACAGATTACCTATTATTGAGTTGTACTATTGCAGTGGCACAAACGAGGGAAACCTAGCTGAAGATTGAATAATACAGTACTGTCTGCACCAACATTCCAAATTACCCTTCAGGAATTGTTATGGGCCCGTACTACTGTTATTTGCTTATATAAAGATAAGTCTATTTGGTTGGAAGATACAAAAAGGGAATGTGGTAATCTAACAAAATGGCATTTTAGTTTTGTATACATCCATAATTATATGAATTATTTAGAACTGAGGTATCAGTTATACAAACTGATCTCCCTTCAAGCACAATGGGGCATTTCCTTCCAAACTCAGATTCACACTCTTAAAAATTATATGAAAGATATGTCATATGACAGGGTTAAGACACTGTATTTTGAACAGCAACATGGATCACAAGGACAGTATTTATCAAGGAATGTTTTTCAAAATTGTTCAGTCAGGATTCATAAAAAGAGAATGCATTCCTTAGGTGAGCAGGATTGTAACATTATGACATCCAAACAAGGTATGTTACAGTTGGTGCAGGAGTTTTTGAAGACCACTGTGGGATCACAGTTCCCCATAGATAATAAGACCTCACAATTCTTAAATTCCTTAAGCATGCCACAAATATCAGCAGCTGACAATGATTTTCTAATAAAACCCATTAGTACTAGAGAGGCCACTTTGGTAGTTTCTACCCTACATAAGCAGACTCCTCCAGGAACTGATTATCTGACTTCAGAATTTTATCAGAACTTTACCACACATTTGGCCCCGATCTTAGCTTTTGCTTTCAATTATTTTCTAACTCATCTTTCTATTTCAGACTCCATTACTGAAGAAATGCAGATATTGTTGTTCAAGAAAAGTAATAAGGCAGGGTTAAAAAATTGGAGACCAATGTTTCTCATTGATGCTGATGCTAAGATTCTTGTTAAAATGTTCTGTATACATGTAAGTTCTCTATATTGTCTCCTTTTACACACCCTTTACAGACATGCTCTGTTCTGGAGCAAAAAATTCTGGACAACTTATTATTTATACAAGAAATTATAGAATATTGTAATAGGGAAGGTAAAGGGCACTTCCTGTTTATTTTGGATCAGGAAAAGGCCTTTGATAAAGTCCCCCATAACTACATATTTCTGATGCTACACAAATATGGATTTTTGCAGAACTTTGTAAATTGGATTAAACTTCTATATTCCCATATGATTATAATCCCTAATATAAATTGGTGGCCAAGAGATCATATACCATTCCTTAGAGCCGTGTGGCAGGGGTGTCCTCTCAGCCCTATACTATACATCTTAACATTAGAACCACTGTTAAAAGCTATTAGTAATACTCCAACTATTCATGGAATTCAGAATCCATTGTCCTTGCAGAAAGTTAAGGTGTAGGCATATGCAGATGACATCTGTTTATTAAAAATATTCAAATCTGGGGAAGCAGTAGTGTTGCTAATTCAGGACATTGCAAGGGATGAAGAATCACAAATTAATGTCCATAAAAGTCAAGTGCTGCCAATTGGAATTCATGAGAATATTCCTCCTGATATTGGTTCAATGGGTTTACCCAACTTAGTGAGGAATTATGCTAGTCCAACTTTGTTGATTCTCTGAAGTTATTTGAATGAATGTGTTGTGGATTGTAATAGGAATACTTTGGCTGTTCACACTCTCTGTTCCATGGGGAACTACCACCCTGTCGGGGTACTGTGAAGGCAAAGGAACCCTCTTGAGGAGGGTTCCACCCCTAGAAGTGCCACAGGAACAAATTCCTTTAGGCTAAAAGTACCTTAAGAAGGAGCCCTGAGGAGAGAGAAGCGTGCCACTGGAGGAAGAGGGGAGGATGGTGGAACAAAGAAACAGTGCTTCTGAGGGAAACAGGAGGGAGCTGACTTAAATAGCTCAGGCAGGGGGTATGGCTGGTTGCCCCCTTCCATTGAACTTCAGGCATATCCATTGATTTCAATGGGCTTAAGCAACATAGTGAGGAGTTATGCTTCTGCAACTATGTGGATAGTCTGAAGGTATTTTAATGACTGTGTTGTTGATTTTATAGGAATACTTTGGCCATTCACACTCTCTGTTCCATGGTGAACTACCACCCTTTCAGGCTACCATGAAGGCAAAAGAATCCTCTTGAGGAGGGTTCCCTTCCACATCTAGAACTGCCATGGGAACAAATTCCTTTAAGCTAAAGGTACCTAAAGAAAAGGCCCCCAAAAAGTATTAAGCAGCAAGCAATGACAAAGAGCTTACATGACAATGGAGTGACAGCAATGAATGATGACTGGAAACAAACACAGACTGAATCAAGCAAGGACTGACAGATATCGGGACTGATAGTAGAAGAGGCATGACTTCAGTAAGGAGAGAGGGAATGGCAAATAGGAGGAGGGCCACCATCTAACCCCAACTCACAGTGGAAACCTACCCATTGTTAACACTACCAAATTTTTCTGACCTTCAGCAAGAAGGAGAGGAAAACCCCCCATGAGGGGGAAATCTCTGGGGAGCTAATGCCTTGGTCACCTTCCTCCAGGCTTGGGATAAATTAGTGATGGCTCAGCTATTGATATTTAGAGACCCAATTCAGGGAAAAGAGTTTTGAGGGAAGGCGCTCACTCTATCCCTCTAATGGGAAAGTTGTGGGGGTGCAGAGACCCAATTTCTGCAGCTAAAGGAGATGCCCTGTGCTGAGGCTCACCCCCAACCCCCAAAGCAGGAGGAGAAGAGCAACAACTGCTGAAAGGTACTCACCCAGCCTCCACAAAGTGAGGCCTAGAGAAGAAGCCAAACCCTTGATGGGTAAGGCATAGGAGGAGCCCTTGAGTGGCCAGAAGTTGGAGATGTATGATCTTCACCCTTGAGGGGCAGGGAAAGAGAAGGAGGTGGAGACCAGGTGAACCTTAGATGGCTGTATGGGAAATAGCTTTCAAAGGTGCTGCCAAAGCTGTCTGCACAGCTAAAGGAGCCCACTTGGACTTAGATACCCCATCCTCCGGCAGCTAAAGTCTTAAATACTGCATCAAGAGGTGCCAGTGAGTCGATCTGCATGGCTAAAGCTTCCCCCAGAGCATAGGACATTCTCACCCAAAGAGCAGAAAGAGAAGGACCCCACCTAACAAAGGATCCACCCTCATGAAGCAGACTTCATGGGGGTTGAGTGAGACTGTCAACTTAAGGGCAGAGCCCTGCAGTCATACTATGGTTGGGGCCAGCATGCATCCAAAGGCAGGAACATTAGGAGGCCATGGTGAAGCCTGATGGCCATGAGCAGATAGAAGAAACAAAATGTAAGACTGAACAGTTGCTTTTATCTGAATGCAGCAGCTTCTTTTATCTGAATGCACAGTAGTATGAGGCTGTGGTGAAGCCTGACAGCCATGAGCATGTGGAAGAAATGAAACAAAAGTAAGGCTGAACAGGACTTCTGGTGTGGATGCTAACTTAATGGTTGCCTAAGGAGTTTGCTCTGCTGTACTGCTTTTATTTTTATTGCATTTCTTCACTTACATTGCCTCCCAAACTACTGCTGTCACTGCCACATCTAATCAGAAACCAGCCCGCTTTATTTACTTCAGACTGTGGACTTTCAAAAGTGATTTTGATTATTTTTTGGAATACTGCGTCACCACTAGGTCCTACTCACTATTGCTTGTTATGGCTACTTCAGAGACTTATGTTGTGGTGGGTCTAGAAGATCTTTTGGACATACACTCCATGCTCCAGATGTTATTGCAGGATATCCCGAGCCTTAAAACATCAGTGGCACACCTGGATGAAAGAATGGAGGCTGTAGAACAGAGGGTCGTGGACAATTAATTGTTTTCTATGCGGGTGGAATCTGATGCAGTCCTGCAAGCCAACAGAAATGCTGCATTAGAGAAACAAGTGTCCTTTCTCTAGAAGAAAGTGGAGGACCTGGAGAATAGAGGGAGGCAAAATAATCTTTGGATTAAAGGGGTCCCCAAGGTGTCTGAGGGCCCCCGTATGTGTGACTTCCTGCAGCATTTTTTCCCCACAAGTTCTGGATTATTACTGGGATCAGCCGCTTAAGGTGGAAAGAGCACTTTGGTCTTTGGGGCCACTACCCACCAGAGGAATGCCCCCTAGGCCCATCATTGCTTACTTTTTGTGCTTTTTGATTAAAGGGACACTGTCAACCCCCTTAGGTCTCAAAGTGTCCCTAGTTTAAAAAACATGCTTTATGATTGCTAATATTCTGTAAAGACTGCTGATGTAGCTGGTAGTTTGATTCTGATTATTTTTTTCTTTAAAAATGTAAAAACAGACTGCCCATCATACTGGTGTTACCACACAAAAATAGGTTTATTTACATACCTTGATGAGCTACAACTGCATCTTTCCTGGACTTGGGAACACCCACAACACAGTCTTGCTACTCATGATGCACTGGGAGTTTAGGAGGCTACTGCATCATGAGTGACTGCACTGTTTGGGTGTGTTTCTAATGCTCAGGAAGTATGCAGTAAGAACTGATCCAGGATTTTAAACAAAACAAGGTTGTTTATAAATATACATTAGCATGCATTTCAGTTCTACTAAACAAGGAGACAGACAAAACAAACAGCAACATCAATGAATTTTAGAGAAGGTAAACAATCATAAAATGTAGTTTTTTAACTAGAAATAATGTGATAAAAAATAGGTTGACAGTGTCCCTTTAAGGAGCAAATACTCCGACTTGCTAAGCAAAAGGGTCCCCTGAAGTGGAATGGCCACACTGTTCACATCTTCCAGGACTTTTCCAAAGATGTGGCCCTCAGGAGGAAAGCATTTGCACAATCAGGAAGGAGCTTGCACAAAAAAGAATACAATACTCTATGAGGTACCCTGAGCTTTTGACAATCTTATGGGAGGGTAGGTGGCTGAAGTGTGAGTCTCCGCAGTCTGTACAAAGTTTTTTTGTTGCCATCTCCTGAGCAAGTCACTTAACTTCCTTGTGCTCCCAGGTCGCATCTGGAAACAAGCTTTAGCTTAGTGTGCTACTCCTGGTTAAACACTGTTTTCTTTCCCTTTTCCTATCAAGAGAGCTTCCCCCCATCTGTGTCAGTTGTTTCACCTACCTCTTAACCTCTGAATAAATTAGGCAGGGAGCAACCTCTTCCATGAACGATTCCTTCACAAGTTTATACCCTGGGGAACCCCCAGTTATTGTATCCTACTTCTAACAATGTTACTCGTCCTTCTCAAGGAGGTGCCACTCAGACATGTAAGCTGAAAAGACAGAGTGACACTTGTCAGTCTGGAGTTGGATCCTGTGCCTAATTAGTGTCTCCGGAGACTCTGTGTCAGGAAACAACTGCCCCAAAAGATCGTCCAATATTGCCTCAGGGCTCTGACCTACCTATATGCTGCTCACACCATGGCATGCCCAGGCCATCTCTACCACCCCCTACACCCCCTCCCCTACCTCCACTTGGTGGCTCAAAAACTGTGCTTGGCCACCCGCCTCATGCATCCACCCCTCATGTCTCTCTTGACAAGGTCCATGACTACAGCAACTCCACTTCCCACCCTACTCCCCCCATCATGTCTAGCCCCTCTTCCCTACCGCTTACTTCTCTCTCCACTAATCTACTGCCTCAGCAAACTTACTCCAACCTCCTTCCACCTGCAACTATCCTCTCCTATAACTTACTGTAAATGCAACCGTATGGGTGTCTTACCCGCTATAGTTTTTTTTGTTAATATTAACCTGCTTGTATAATACTTTGTAATTATTGTAAATATTGTACATTTTGTACTCTATGTTGCTTGAACCCTTGTAATGCTGTCTTCCCTCCTATTGACGTGGAACCTTTGTAAAAGAGCTCTCAGCTCAAAGATATTTAATCCTAGATCCTAATAAATAAATAAAATAAATAAAGATTATGTTGAGGATGAACTCCTTGCTTCCTTGTCAGTGGAAACTGCAGCATCTGTCATGGTCTCAGACATCACATCGCCCACTCAAAGTCAAAATCTGGAGAGGCGACTGCAAGAAACTGGTGTGGGTAATGGGCCAGTGAAAGGGGTGCCGAGACCATAGCATACTATGGACACATGAAGGACTTATGTTTCTTTTTCTAGTGCCTGTATGCCTGATGGCTAAATATACTATCATAGTATCATAGTAAAAGCCAGCAGACTAGGCCCAATGGTCTATCATGTCTGCTCAGAAGCTAGCCCCCTACTGGGAGCGAGCTCCTCCACCCCCCCAGCCCCAGAGGTGGCCCTCCCTGGCCTCAGCTTCCCCCTGTACCTGTCCCAACCCTTCTTGAATCCTTCCACTGTGGTCTCTTCCACCAGACTCCTGGGCAGTGCGTTCCATGGTTCCACCACCCTCTCTGTGAAGAAGTGTCTCCTGCACTCCCCACTGTACTTCCCACTTTCCAGCTTTCACTCATGCCCCCTGGTAGTTTCCCCCTTCTTAAACCTGAACACTTCCCTGGCTCTGCCCTTATTTATCCCCTTTACATACTTGAAAGTCTCTATCATGTCCCCTCTGCCCCTCCTCTCCTCCAATGCGTACAGATTGAGTTTATCCAGTCTCTTCTCATAGGTCCTACCCTCCATGCCCTGAATCATCCTGGTCACCCTCCTCTGGACCCTCTCCAGCAGCGCTATGTCCCTCTTAAGATGGGGTCACCAGAACTGCACACAGTACTCAAGATGCAGCCTAACCAGGGCATTATACAGAGGGAGGATCACCTCCCTCCTCCTGGAGGTAATCCCCCTGGTTATGCAGCCAAGTATCCTGTTTGCTTTTGCTGCAGCTCTTCAACAATTCTCTGTGTTATTCATTTTGCTGTCCACCACTATTCCTAAGTCTCTTTCGCCTGATGTGACTTGCAGTGTGGTCCCCGCCAAGGTGTATGCATGTCCCGGTATTCTGACCCCCACATGCAGCTCCCTACATTTCCCTGCATTGAACTTCAACCCCCCACTTCCTTGCCTACCCCCCCAGGGTAACCAGATACCCCTGCAGGGCCTCTCTACCCTCCTGCCCATCTGCCAGTGCTCTGAGTTTTGAGTCATCTGCAAAGAGACTCAACCTACTCCTAACATTGCACCCTATGTCCAAGACATAAGAATTGAACAGGAGTGGCCCCAGGACCAAACCCTGGGGGATCCCACTGATGACCCTCCTGGGGGAATAGACTATCCTTCCAACCACCACTCACTGTATTCTCCACGTAAGCCAGTTTTCCACCCACCTGAGCAACTGCCCCCCCATCTTTGTTAGTAGGCCGTTGTGGGGTACCGAATCGAAAGCCTTACTGAAATCCAGATAGAGGACGTCCACCGGCCTATGTCAGTCCAGGGCACCCATCACCCAGTCATAAAACTCCACCAGGTTAGTCTGGCACGACCTCCCCAGAACAAAACCATACTGCCTGTCATCCAGGTGCCCCAACCTCTCCAGCTGCCCCCCCAGCCTCTCCTTGATAATACTCTCCATAACCTTGCCTACCACAGACATTAAGCTAATGGGCCTATAATTCCCCATCTCCTCTCTGGGCCCCCCTTGTGGATAGGCACCACATAAGCCACCTTCCAATCTTGAGTCACCCACCCAGTCATCAGGGAGATGTTGAAGAGTGAGGCCAGTGGAGCTGCTAGCACATCTGCCAGTTCCTTCAGCACCCTTGAATGCAGCTCATCTGGCCCCAGTGCCTTCTCTGTCTTTAGCGACCGGAGGGCCACTCTCACCCTATCTGCTGTGATTTCACCCTCCCATCCCCCCTCCTCATGCATCCTCTCCTCCCCTTCTAGATACAACCCATCCCCTGCCCTAGTCTCATCCAGTCCTTCCATCTCCAACTGACCTCCTGGTTCAGTGGGCTCCTCTACCCTCCCATTGGGTTGGAAAGATCCCCTACCTCCCCTGGTAAAGACAGAGGCAAAGTACTCATTTAGCACCTCTGCTTGTTCCCCAGCTTCCTGCGCCCATCCCCCCAGTTCTAATCCTGCTGATCTGTGCCCTCACTTTTCTTTTCTCCCCTATGTATCTATAGAACCCCTTTCCCCCCTGCAGATATCCCTGGCCAGGTTAAGCTCCTTCTTCACCTTGGCCCCCCCTTACCACCTTGGTGACCCTCTTAGCCAGGAAATCATACTCTCCCCTCTCCCTAGCCCCGTTTGAGTGCTTTAAGCATGCATAGGCAGCCTTTTTCTCCCTCACTGCCTCCTGCACCTCCCAGGTCCACTAACAAGGCTTACTGGGCCCTACATTGCTTGCGTCTTACCTTTGCGCAGGCCCTCGAAGCCTCCTGCACCCCCTTCCTAATGGTCTCCCACAAGCTACCAGCATCCATGTCTGGCCTTATCTCATCCAATCACCCTTTAAGAATCCTTCCCATGCCCTCAAAGTCCGCCCCCACTGAAATCTATTACTTCTATGTTAGTCAAAAGAAAAAAAAGCACCCATCCAAATGGACTGAAAGGGAAGCACAGCAAGAAGGTATCATTTCAAAAAACTGTTTAATCTTCTCTTAAAAAAACAGCACAGCGTACAGCATCCAGGTTCAGGGATAGCTGGGGTAAAACAGAATGAACATTACGTTTCAGCTAGTAAACTACTAGGCTTCCTCAGAGTAATCAAATGAATATTTTCAAGCCTTTTAAATACCCTTAGTATGTGGTCACATGTTTAGAAAACAGCAGGTATCATTACTCTGTACCCTTCCTTTTTAATTAGTCTTAACAAGGAACAACTCATATTCACTTAAGCCACTACAAATAAATGGTCAAACTAAGACACCTTATTAGATACACTTAATGTTTTTTAGTTTAAATAAATAACAATCTTTGTGACTATAATTTAACTATATAAGTTTGCCTAAAAATGTAAGACTTTCTATACAAACACTATTAATGTCAACAGACACACATATCTAACTTTAAAAAACTAAATATTACAACAAACTAGTAAATTACACATATTATACATATTAAATAGCTGGAGACACTTTAAAAAACAGAAGCAGTCTAGTGCTTTGCTGCAAAAGAAAATGCTCCAAGAGTACTCCCATTTCATAAGACACATGCTATGGGGCAAGTGTAAATAACCTTTATCCATGAATAAAAGAAGGAGGGATACAGTATCTGGGCAAGAGATTGAACAGGTCGTCCTACAAAACTCTATAAATGCCTTTTCTGCATCCGGAGAAACCAGGACCTTCGGAATAGGAGAGTCCCTGGATGCAGAAATTAGGTACAGAAGTTTCCTTAGATGGTCAGCAGATAACCTACCCAATACAAAACCAACCTGTTCCCTGCTGATAAGCCAGTCCCACACTTGATTTAATCTATTAGCTAAAATGTTAGCAAGAATCTTGAAATCGACATTAATCATAGGAATCATAGGAAAATATTCAAGCAATTATGGACTTCCATCCTTATAGCTTGCCTCATCCAAAATTATTTAAAAATCATGAACTATATCCATGAACTCTATGTCCAATCTAGATTTAAAAGTAGCCATGTTCTGGCTCTCAACTACTAATGAAGAAAGATCATTCCAAGATGAGACTACCCTTTGGCTAAACCAATATTTTCTCATTTTTAGATTCCACCTAGGTTGAAAAAGTTGTTTGGAATGTTTTCTAGTACTTGTCCAGTCGAACTTAAATGTGATCCCCAACTCCTCTTACAAAATAGAGTCACTAACCGCTTTATAAATCATACACATGTACCTCTGAACCTTCGGTAGTATAGTGAATATAGATCCAGAATTTCCAACCTTTCTCTATATGATCTGGTCCAAAGTCCTGTTATAGCTTTAGTTGCTCTTTTCTGAATGCCCTCTATTCCAACTATATCTTCCCTCTTATATGGTGACCACACCTGAGCACAATACTCAAGATGGGGTCTAACCAGGACACTATACAACGGGATAGTACTTTGGCTTCTCTACTGGATATGTGCCTTAGAATACTATTTAAATTGTGATTCGCCTTTCTTATCTGAATGGAGCAGTGATGACTAAATTTAAAATCAGGGGTGAACATAATGCCCAAATCCTTTTCTTGCAGGGTGACAGATAATATATCATTCCCAGTTTTGTAAATCACCTTATTATTTTTGTTTCCCAAATGCATAATCTTACTTTTTGCAGAATTCAATTCCAGTTTGTTTAACTCAGTCCGTGTTGTGATATTACTGATAGCTAGTTGTAAAGATACTGCCTTGGTCTGGTTATTAACAACTGCACCAAGTCTGCAGTCATCTGCAAACTTAGATAACCATATGTTGGGGGTATTTAATTTTAAAGTAGATATGTAAATGTTGAACAAGCATGGACCCAACACCGAACCCTGATAAGTGAGATTGGCCTGTTATTCGTAACTAGTAGGGGGTCCTTTCCTGGTTTGGGCAATACCACAATCATGGCCTCAGTAAGGGTGGATTCAGAAAGGCTATGGGTTGAAATATACTGAAAGTCATCCAATAGAACTGGGGCTAAAAGTATATTGAATGTTTTATCAAGATTAGGAGAATAACCATCAGGTCCAGGGAATTTATCCGGGGCCAGAGAGTCAATGGCAGTATACACCTCTGTTAGTGTCAAATGTGAATAGATCAGTTTCATCCTCTGTGAGATGGGGGAGCTCCACATCCTGGAAAAAAGACTCGAATTGTGTACTATCGAGAACTTGCGAGGCTGGCCGATATAGGGCCTGATAATACGATTGAAATTGGGCCACAATGCTCCAAGGTGAGGTCAGAACTTGGCCAGTATCAGTATGCAGAGAGACTACAATCCTGTTTGCTGTGCAGGACCATAAATGTAAGGCCAAGAGATTACCAGCCTTCTCACCTTGATCGAAGTATTTAGCCTTAGGGATTCCAAATGCTCCCATTCTTCCTGGGAGGAAGTGGGGAAAGTTTTAATTCCAGGGCCCTAATCTGCCTCAAAAGAGATTATGTTTTTTGCAAGATCTGCTTTTTGCATTTGGAGGCTAGCCGTATTACCTCGCACCAGAGAGCACACTTCAGACACCCTCACAATATAGCCCAATCACTCATGGAAGGAACATTGAAGTCCAAAAAAGAAACAATAAAATTATGGAGGTGGCCAACCAGCTCTAGATTTTAGAAACTGGAGGGGCAACGAGAGGTCACAGGTGTAAACTGGAAGGGGGCAGGCTCAGAGGAGAGAGGAGGAGCTGTTATTTCACTGAAAGGGTGGTGAAGCCATGGAATGCACTGCCCAGGGAGCTGGTAGAGATGGAGACTGAGGGCAGGTTTAAATGGGGATGGGACAGGTACAGGGGGACAGTAAATCTGACCAGGCCCAGTACAGGTGGAACATCTGGGACTGGGGACAGTATAACCCAAGGGGGAGGGGGTGGACACCAAAATTGACCCTCAGTGCAGGTGCTGAAAATCAAACAGACTCAAGAGACCATTAGGCCTATTCTGCTGGCATTTTAGTATGTTAGTATGTTATTGAACCACCAAATTTATCCAGCATCAAAAGGAGAGAAAAACTAAGCTGAATATGGGTAGGGTGATGATCGGAACTCACCTTGGTACTACAATGACATAAAGAGATCCCCAAAAGATGTTTAACTCCTAACAAAAAAAAATCAATTCTGGAAAATATGCCGTGAGGAATTGAGTGGAAAGAATATTCTCGCTTAGCTGGTTGTAAGACCCTCCAAGGATCAACCAGTCCAAGCAAGTCTGTAAGTTCCCTTAGGACTAGCTGACCCAGGGTAAGGCCCAAATGATGTCTGCCTGATCTATCCAACTCAGTATCGAGAGCTATATTCCAGTCACCAGCAATTAGTATCAGAAGAGATGCCTAAGAGAAAAGGATAGCTAACAAGGTGGTAAAAAAAGAAGGGTCATCAATTTTAGGTTCAAATATTACCCTCATACAACTTTTAAGTGACCCAACAAGGCCCTCAAAAATAAATAGCAACCTTGAGGGTCACAGACTTCCTGTAACAATCGGAAGGGAACTCTCCTGGCAATTAAAATTGCAATCCCTCTCTTATAAGATTCTGACCCAGCACCATACACTTGTCCCACCCAAGAATGTCTAAAATAGAAAACTTGATGGGAGGGAAGATAGGCCTCCTGAAGTAGGTCAATATCTACCAGTAGTTTATGCAGGTGTAACAAAATGTTAGCTCTTTTCATTGGGGATTGGCTGCCCCTAATATTCCAGAAACAATAATGATAACCAGCTGGACAGGCCATCCTTAAACATACTATACCAAGAAACAATAGCTGCTGTGTCTCCAATAACTTGTTAGATCCCAGAACCTGAACCTCTCTCCCCTGGAACCCTCTTCTCTTCCCATATCCTATACTGCCGGAAAACACTAGAAACAAAAAAAGGGATTCCTCCTTATTCCTGTACCCCCTCTTCTCCCAGTACCTACCAATAACCCACTCCAAAAAAGTCCTACTAAATATTACTAATAAATAAACAGCAACAATGAAAGGCCAAAATCATTAGTCAATATCCAAGCAAATGTGCATATTCAGTATGAAACATACTCCAGACACTGGCTGCCAGAAGAGAAACTGTAGCAAAAAAATCTTTAAAAAAAATAAGGGCAGATTAAAAAAAAAAAGTAAGGTTTAACTACCTTACTACAATAATAAAGCAAAAATAGAACAATCAAAGGTGTCCCAAACTCCAGACGGAGTTCCCTTCTGGCAAGTCACTTAAGCCCACCCCCACATTCAGGTGCATGACATGCACCATCCAGAGCAGACAATGCTCTTCCACTCTCCCCCTCTCATCCCTCGAAAAGAAAAGAAAAGATACATCTAAAAAGTGGGAAAAGGAGTAACCAAAAAGCTGAAACCAGAGGTTATATACAGTATAGAAAAATGATCCTCCAAAACTCTGAACCAGAAAAAAAAACAGCCTTACATTACATTATCCCGTTATATGAAAAAAAAGGGGGGGCCCACGATGTAGCAAATAACACAAGGAACCTAACCATGCCTGACACAATGATACCATGTGAAAAAGAAAAAGCTTGTATTAAATTCAAAGTCTAAAAGAAAAGTTATCCCCCCAAACCAAATGTATAAACAATTAAAAATTAAAAATAAACTGCCCTATAGTAAATGGGCAGGAAATACATAAACCTTGCTCCGGCCCTTTTATGTATAGTGACAGAACAGATAATGCCAAGACACTGTTCCAGATCCATACTGAAATGAACCACAAGTCCAAAGCCAATTCTTTGATGAAGGATCCTCGTTGGACATACAATCCACTGCCAAACTGGCGGTCGATTGGACCCAGGACAGAACCTCATGTCACCCACCCACCTTCAAAATACACCCCTAAAAAAGAAGCAAATGTTTCTTGAAAGTCTGAAAATCCACCAATTCTGCAAAACATTCTCAAAGTCCACATCCAGTCCAAGAAAGAATGTCCTGCATTAGTGGCAATGCTGCAGGGCGAACATGGTGACTATTACTTCAAATCAGGATCAAACTGCTCCCCTATGCAGAGAAACAAGAGGGAGCTATAGCAGTGACTTGAATGATCCATAAATGGCCAAACCATGTGTCAATGCAGAATAAGCCACTGAAATCCCTGCAGCTATAAACCAGGTGTCTCGGGCAGGTTGGGTATAAAGCCACAGGAGTCCTAGGTGGAGATGTGGAAGCTGTGTGGGGAATAGATGACCACCCCTCTTGTGCCTTACAATTGTACAGGAGAAGGAGAGAAGTAAACTTGCAGCCATCTGAGTCCTGAGAGGGCCTCCAAGGATGGAAAACAGACTGACAAAGTAACAATCCACATCAGTGCACAATCCTGAATTGAACCAAGATCAATACAGTGTGACTGTAGGACGAGGCAAAGAAAGACTTTTAATCAGATCAGAGCAGCACAGATCAGCATAGCTAAAAATGTCCAGCTAGTTAGTGAAGATCCGAAGGGGGAGCTGAAGGGTTAAAACAGTGCATGTGTATAAATCCCCTTATCGATATGCAAACCCCACTGAACCAGGTTTAAGTCCGCTAGAGTCTTATGCGGGCCAGGATAGTAGTTCAAATCAAGATGCTGACCTTGGAAATCATCAGTAAGGACATCTAAAGTATACCAAGTATAAATGAGGTCCACCAACTGTCATCATCTATCCAGGGGAGAAAGGAACATAGAATAGCCAACCCAACTCAGTCCTGAAATGGGCATTCAACATTCAACAAACAACCCCAGTAATTACAGCCCTCTGTGAAGAACAGTCCCAGGTTGAATCAGGCTCATAGCAGCTTGCTTTTTGCACAAACCAGAATCCTCTTTCGAAGTGAGTAATAGCCATACTGGGCAATACTGGGGACACAGAACTTGAGTGGGCTAGCAGTGATCACTTTACCATCACCAGGTGGAACCCCAAAGGAAGGTAAACCTCAACCAACCAACCAGAGGACTACAAATTAAGTACTGATGAGCAAGACAGTGCAGTGAATCATTTTGCATCTGCAACCCACAATCCCAGGTCAAACCAGGCTCTAATCCAGTTGTACCCTCAGCATGGATTAAAAAGATCTGGCAGCAATTTTTGCAATTCAGCCTTGGCCTGATCAGGCTCATCAAATGCATAGCAAGTGCCAGAAATTAAAACTTGCAAGTGTGCTGGATAAAGCATCTGAAACCGAAGCCCAGCTGCGATGATCTGAGAGACCATAGGATGGAAGGAGGCACGTTTCTACCAGACAGTTGCAGATAGATCCTGAATGACCCAAAGTTTGCTGCCTTCCCAAGTAATGTCTTTTAAATCCCTGATGTTGGCCAAAATATGTTATTTATCCAAAAATTGAAGAGCCTGAGGATCAGAGGACGAGGTGGGGATCCTGGTGATAGCTTTGGATGAAGTGAGTGGTGCACCCTTTCTACAATATAGATGGAGTTGTTAGGAGAGGGGCCCGCTATTTTCTCAAGAAGCTTCTGTGAAAAGAGTATTGGAGAGGGATTCTCAACCTCCTCCGGAATGCCAAATAGAACCAAATTGTTTCTGTGGGATCTCCCTTCGAGGTCTTCCAGCTTGGAGTCAATTGTATGCAATCTTTGCCTAATAGTGGTAAGGTTATGTTCCAGATGGGCTTTCCAGTGTTCCAATGATGATGTCTGGGCTTCATTGTTGCCGACTCTGCGACTTAGGTCCCCCAAGTCAGATTGCAAAGATTTTAGTTTGTCAGTTAGATTCTTTATGGAATCTTGTAATGGCCGAAACTTCTCCAGGAATTTTTCTGCCGACAGGGGAACTACAATAGATGACTGTGTGGTAGTACGATTACCACTCGGTCCCTGGCCCTTAGTGCATTTTGTTGGGGTTTGTGGAGGCATGTGATACAGTGGTCCTGGCTTCATGTTGGCTTCCATTTCTTCTGAGAATATGAAGAAAAATCCTGCAGGCATGTAATTATAACAACCAGCGACAATAAAAAGAAAAACACAGTCCACTGATGAATATGCAAATAACGTTTAATGGGATAAAATTAACCCGAATAGTGGGAGCCAAGGTAAAATGTTTCTGCTCTCAAAGAGACATCACATGATTCCCAGCATGTTCTTAGATATGACTAGATGGACAAAACTCCATCTCTCCCTGCTTGGTAGGATTGCTGTTACTAAAATGATGGTGTTTCTATCAGCTCATTAATTTAACAATGTTGATCCCTAGTGGGATGTGGAATAAGACTGGCTGGTAGAAATTGTGACACCCACCTCACCTCAGTTTGTTTCACCAGTCAATACTGTACACTATGCCAAGAAAAGAGGAGACCACCTGACTCTAGAGGGAGGGGCTTGAGGATTGAACTGCTAGCAATGGCAAAGTTTGAATGTCTACAGTGTGCTTTTTGAAAATAAAATTAAGCACCTTATGGATAAAACAAAGGAATGCGCTCTTCTTTTCTTGGCATAGTGTGCAGTATTGAGTGGTGAAACAAACTGAGGTGAGGTGGATGCCTTTATTTCTATTTGCTGTTCTATTCAGGCCTGACCTTTTTGCTAGGCACTGCTGCTACCCAGTTGCAGCCCGCACTCATATGAATTAAGATTGACAGGTGCCTATTGAATTTCATTTTGGAGGGTAAATTGCCCCAGTTTGGTAGGAAGATACTTAGGGCACCACTTTTTCATGGTGGGTGGAATCTGCCTTGGCCTTGGGCCTACCACATTTGTCAGGGGCTTAAACAAATGTTACATTGGGTGTGCCCTATCTCGTCTTCCACTCCCTTATGGGTTGAGATAGTACAGGCAGTCTTTGGGGATATTCCATTGGTTTTTATTTTAAGATAGACTCTCCTCCTGATTCATGTTATCTTACATTGGCCATTCAATTTTCTAAGCAAGTTTGGAAAACCATTTTTGAAAGGGTGGGTTAGGCTGCTACTGTAATTATTTGGGTCCATATGAAGCTTTGTGGCATAATTCCAAACTATGCATAGATGTGTCTCGCATTTTTTGGCAGTCTTGGGCATCTAAGGGTATTGGTATGGTGGGAGATATTTTGGATCCAATTAGTGGGGTGATGTATCCGTTTGACCTCCTGCAAGCTGTTTTTGGTTTGGCGAACCGAGACCATTGGAGATATTTACAAATGCATCATGCCCCTTTTTGTGGATTACTACAAGACTTTAATGTGATATCCACAGAGCTGGTTTTGGATTTAAACAAGAAGTTGTGGATCCCCAAAGGTCACACAAGTGTTTTTTATAGCTTGTTTATTGCTTGCAAGATTGGGAGCCCCACCAGATCAAATAGATCAATGATTTGCAAGAATCAATGGAGTCCAAAATCTGGTCCAATTGTTGGGTAGAGGGGCATTGTGCCTCCCCAGACCCGAAGTTACAACTTTTGCAAAGGAAAGTCCTGAGTAGATGATATAGGACACCAGATAAATTGGTGAAAGTGGGCCTCTTGGTGTCTGTGGAATGTTGGAGATATGATCAAAATGTGGGCACATTGCACCATATTCTTTGGAGCTGCCCATGTTAGAGAAATGGTGGGACGGTATTATTATTATGTTGGAATGAACTTTCAGGCATCTTTACTTCGTTCTCCCCGCTTTTGGATCTTATGTGATCCATCTTTGCTAGATCAGTCAGTTAGGTATTTTAAGTTGGCCCTATATGCGGCTACATCATAAGCGAAACAATTACTACTTCTTTGATGGAAAACTTTCACTAACCCCTCGCACAACCCCTGGATCGCAGTATTGATGAAACCTGCCTCTCATCAGCAGGTCTTGCATTGGAGAAGAAAAACTCTCCCAAAATTTCATAATTCTTGAGACCCATGTTTGACTTGGGTTGGGGTGTCAATTTCTAGTTACACCTAATTATAGTTTTTTTTCCTTTTAGGTTTTAAGATGATTTCAAAGAGGAAAATGTTACTGTGTTTAGTTTGTTTGTTCTATCTCTTGTTTACTCTATGGCTTGATTGTTGTTCTGTTAGGATTTTCACTTGTTGTATGATTATTTGTAGAGGTTTTGTTTCATATAGCCCACATCAGTGCCTTTTCATCTTTTTTTAAAAGTGTATTGTAAGAAGTTTTGAAATGGCATCTCTAACCTATTGGATATTGTGAAGTTGTTGTTATTTTGTATGTTCTTTGTGAGTTGTTGCACACTGTGTTTATTGCTATTCATGATTCTCAATAACATGTTTATATCCAAAAATAAAGTAAGGCTGAACAGCTGCTTTTTATATCTGAATGCAGGAGTAGTGGGAGGTCGAGATGAAGCGTGACAGCAATGGCTGATAAAGACATTGAATGACAACTAGGACGTTGAATGAGACTGAATGTTACAAGCCTGGACTGATAAGGAATGCATGCCAACAAGTTCCATAAGAGAGAATAATGTTAGTTTCTGATGCATTGCATGTCAGAAGGCTGAGGCAGTATAAACAATGACTGAAACTACTGGAGAATCAGGCGTATATGGGAATAGAAAACTAGGGAGCAGCTGCTGACTTGAACAACAAAACACAGCAGGAAGTGGCTGCCTGGCTAGGAGCCAGGTGTAAACAATTATGATAGCAGTTGGAACTGAGATTGCTGAAGGTATGGAAAAAAAAACAGCAAACTGTGAGCCTAAAAACACAAGGCAAAGCAAATGAGGGAGGAAGGACACTGGGGTAAACTACAAAGCTCAAAAAAGAACCAAAACAGAAGGAAACAAAGCACAGGAGAACAGGAGTACAGCAGAAAAATGTGACAGACAGAAGCACAAACTGCAGTCAAGAAGGTAGAAAGCAAAACACTAACCTAGAAAGCGGGAGAGGCGCAAACCAAGCAGAACATCCAAATCACAAAGGGTAGGAGGGAAACAAACACTGATAGAAAAGGGAGGGGGGGCAGAGCCTCCAGCTGCAGCAACGAAACAGTGCTTTTGAGGGAGGCTGGAGGGAGCTGACCTAAATAGCTCAGGCAGGGAGTCTGACTGATTGCTCCCACCCATTGAACTGCAGGTATAGCCTTTGATTAGTACTAGAGTGACTTTAGATCCCACAAAAATTTAGGGTATTTACTATGGTCTCACTGATTTACCTGTGTTTAACTGGGAAAAGGCTTTGGATGCAGGAGCTTTGCAGATTACGAAGTGGAAACATTGGCTGCTACTGTATCTAAAAAGAAACAGATTAGTGTCATTAACAAATTTTTAATCCCCACATTTTTTCATGTCAGTGCAATATTTCTGAAACCGTAATCATTTGAAACCAGGATACTCAGTATTTTCTTTGAGATGGTATGAGGCAGTAGACTAAATGCTATTAAAAGATATATTCTCCATCTACCCCTACATCAGGGAGGGCTGAATAGGGCTCATCCTGCAGTATTTTGTCACAGTATATTTTTTTCAAACAAATATTGTACCTTGGATTTCAGCACATTCCTCCATATAGAAAGAATGGGCCATGGTATGGCTAGCACCACTTCAATCTGATTGGCAAAAGCCAAAGCCCATGTTTAGAAACAGTTTGGTGTTTCCACCATATCTAGAACCTTTTCTGAAATTTATTAAAAAAACTAAAGTCATGGGATACTATTCATACCCAACATCATAAAGTCTTTTACAAGTCCTTAGTTATAACTGAGGTTGAGGTAATGCCAGGAGTCTCCCCACAACTTACATAGATTGCTGTAAACTAATTCAATAACAAAAGTATTCAGGCACAAGACTGGGATGTAGCCTGGCTCTGTAACCTGAATGTGAAAGATGATACAGTAATAAACACAAAAGTATCACAGAATAGTTTTGCACAAGAAGCGGTTGTTTAGCTCAGTTTGAGACAATCCAATACTTATATTTTGATTGTCCCTTTATCCAAAGATTTTGGACCCTATTAGGTAATTCATGGTCTGATCCTTTCTGGAATAATATTTCTTATGATACCCTTAATTCAGAGATTTACAAAATCTGTCTTCCAAATATGACCTTATGTGATACTTTTGATTATGTCATGTATCACAGTTGTGATTTGGAAAATCCAGTTTAAATATGTTTTACAACAAGGCCCAGATATTCAAAGGAGATGTGCCCGGTGCAACTGAGTTGCACCGGCGTGTCTCTGAAATGTGCCCCTGGGCTGAAGGGCAGGGATGCATTGCACAATTTCGGATGTGCCACAGCACAGATAATGTATGTGGCGCATCTGGAGGGGGCGTTCCCTTGCATATGTGGCACATCTAGATATTCAGCCGAGATGTGTGGCACAGTTGCCCGCACATTTTGGAAATGTGGAGCACAAACTTAGGCATGGGAGAACCATGCCTCAGTCGTACCCACCCACTAATGGGCTGCTGTACTGCACAGTGCAACAAAGCAGCCACCAGCCCCTTGTTGGCTAGCCTCCCCCACCATCCCCAAATGTGGGAAAAAAGAACTCACACCCATATCTCTCATAGTCTAGTGGCCATCCATCCCCGATCATACCAAAAATATAATTCACCCTGTATCCCTGGTAGTCTAGTGTTCCCCCCCAGCCCTGATCATATCAGAAATGTAATTTCACCCTGTATCCCTGGTAGTCTAGTGTGCCCCACCCCACCATCCCTGATCATAACATGAATATAAATCCGACAATCTCCCTGGTAGTCCAGTGGACCACCCCACTCCCCCAACCACTAAGGATGTGAATGAGATACAGCTGAGAATGAAAGCCTACAGCACACACTGCAAGCCCACTGATTGACAGTGTCAACCAATGGTATTGCAGTGCTTACTGTAAGCTATCATTCAGTGACAGTGCAGTTGGTGGGTAGCTGTGGAGGTGTATGGGTGGGTTTTACTGCCCGCTGGCATCAATGGCCATGCTAGAATGGAGGAAGCAGGGTGGGGTGTGGGTGCCTCAGTGGGTGAGGGGGTCCACTGGCTTCCAGGGATAGCTTGGGATTTATTTACATGTTACAACCAGGGCTGGGTGGGGGGTCCACTAGACTACCATTGATGTTCAGAGTATGTTAATTCTACTGACAGGGTTCAGTGATGTGAGGGGGCCACTAGACTACCATGGTAATTTGAACCAGACTTTTTCGTACATCGGGTCAGGGACAGGAGGGGAGGGTCCACTGGACTACCAGGGAGAAAGTGGGATTTATATTCATGTTACGATTGGGGATGTGGGCGGAGGACACTAAACCACTAGGGATACAGGGTGAAATTTAACTTTGATATCATCAGGGATGGAAGGAGGGCCACTAGACTACCTGGGATATGTGAGGTACTCATTTTTATTGTATGATTGGGGCTGGGTAGGGGATGCTAGCCTACCAGGGGGATGAGGTGTTTTTTTTAAATGGACTTTGCAGGGCACCCAGCGTATTTTGCTGGGTGCATCCCAGCCGCAGACATGTGAATGGGGCCTTAATGACATGCAGATGGCCCCATTTGTGCTTTGCATGGCTAATGGCCCCATTTGCATGTTGCAGTCTGAATATCTGGAAATTGTGGCAGGTGCATCCTGTGGATGCCCTGCACATCCCCATTCCAGGTATTCAGACTACAAAGGTGGATGTACCAGAGCATCTTCAGTGGCCCCCATTTGCACTGCCCACATCTTTTACTATATTCAGACGGGATGTGTGTTGTGCATCTCATTTGAATACAGCAGGATTCGCAGTAGCGCAGCTCAGTTGCGCATTGAACACACTTGTGCCCTTTCTGGGTGCAGTTTGAAAATCCTGGCCCAAATATATTTGGATCAGAACATGCTTTTGCATATGACTGAAACTGCTATAAGAAAACAATGCACCATAGAATATACTTGATTGTCTAAAGCCCTGTGGAGTAAAAGATGGAACTATTGTCCCTGGGCAATTCTGTAGCTAAAGACAACATGTACTTGTCCTAGACTGTGATTATTTGCTTTTCAGAATCTAGTTGTGTAATTCCTATGTAATTATTATTTGATTTGTACAATTATACAATGGGGTCTGAGAATCCTTAATCCTGATTGGCTGGCACCTTTCAAGGGTGGCAAATCATGGCACTACTCACGCAAAAGGTGTCAGTCAGCCACATCTGCATGCTACACTTTCTGAAATCCATCTGAGCCACTGAACATTAAAGTTTGAAACCGTCATGTTTCAACCTTGCTGAATCACTGTTTCCCACAACTCCGGGTAGAACACACAAAATGAAAGTACACAAATTCTGTAAATACTGGCAAAACTCAAAATGAGCCAGAATAACTTCACAAACACTCGGGCAAGCAATATACCAGATAAAACACTTTTTTACAAATTGTTCTCTGTAACTATTTTCCCTGTATTATGTCCCTGTAGAAAATAAACATGACAGCATTGTGCTATGTGAGTGCAGCTAGGTGCTCAGCAGCACTATCATATCCCCCCTTTCTCACCTGGGTGTGTGTACCTGCATTTGGAGCAGATCAGCAGGTAGCAACTCAGGAATACTTATCCTTGCATAGTAATAAATAACATGACAATAGTTTTAAAATAAAAAAATACATATTTTTGTAATTTTTTCCCCACAAAAATAAAATGGACCATTGTATAATTGCAATAAACCACTCAAGGGTATGGGTTATGCTGGGATTTACCCATGCTTGGCGAGGTTTGGTCACTCGGCTTGCAGCTGCGTGACTGAACCATGCCAGACATGGGTAAACCCACCATAACCCACACCCAGCCATGGTTTATTGCTTAGATAAACAATTATCCTTCTATTTTTGAGAAGTGCTATGGGATCTTTAATGTTCACCTGAATAACCACCAGAACAGGCAGGTCAGACCTTGGTTTAATGGTTCATTAAAAGATAGCATTTCAGGGGGCAACACTGCTATGCATGCTAAACTACTGTGTTAGTATTGGAATTTACCCCAAGTTCCTGTTGTGGGGCTAGGACCCATAACATCCTGATCTTTCATCCTTAGAGGTGAATGTGGAACCTGCAGAGTAACTGACACTAATAAATATCTGGGTGTAATGCTAGATCCCAGCTTATCAATGGAAGCACATGAGAATCTCATAATGAAAATGTAAATCAGAAATTAAGGTATTTATACAGGCACAAAAACTGTTTTATGATTGACGATAGCATATTGTTGGTAAAGCAAGTGTTCTTTCCTGAATTTGAATATGACAATCTAATTTTGTTCAATATCTCAAACTGACATTTTTAAGTGATACACAACCTGCTTTATCAATATCTATTATTTTGCCCTTACAATCTCCTTCAATACCCATCACTGAACTCAGAACCGTAATTAAAATATTATCCCTCATACTGACAAAACATTTTACTATCAGTAGACATTTGCCTTTAAAATGTATAAGACTAATCAGATGCGAGAAATGGCACATGCATTGACATTTTCTTAGAATAATCAACACTTGAGGTCATCTCTGAGTTAGAAATTGTCTCTTGATAGAAAAAAAACCAACAAATTAGGTGACTAGGCATTGTCATACTATACATCTGTAACTCTACTAACTTGCTAAGTGGCATCATCTGTCATACAGTGTTGCTTATTTATTTTAAGTAGTCTGGGTTACCTTAAATCTAGCTTTACCTGCACTTATCAAAATATGTTAAACTGACATTTCATCCTTGTGTAATCTTCGTTTCATCTCTATTTTATGTCCAGCTGCAGTTGAGAATCAGTCACTTGATATAATCCACCTCCTGGTAAAATGAACAAAATGAAATAAAAACAAATAAAGCAGAATATAATTGATATAATAACAACATGTTTTCCGTGTGCAACAAGGGCAAAAGTGTTAGGTAGAGGCCTCCATGGTTGTCCAAAGAACTTCAGGAAAAGCTAAGAGACAAAGAGAGGGCTATGATAACTGGAAGGATTCTGGTGGCAGATCTGCTACTGATCAGTGTTTAGAGAATCATTTGCTCATGGCATGTGCCAAGCGACTGCAAGATGATGAATGTGGTCTCCGGCACAAGAGTGGGGACAGGGAGAATCTCAGAAATGATAGGTCAGAGAGCCTGATGTCTATAGTTAGCAAGCTTCTAGATGCAATCATAAAGGAGTGGATATAAAAATTCCTGGAAGTAAACAGGCTTATGGATTAACATGGCTTTATCAGGGCAGGCCTTGTCAAATGAGCTTGATTGAATTTTTCAATTCAGTGACACAAATCGTGAATAGAGATCATAGTCGACATCCTGGACCTGGATTTCAGCATGACCTTTAATTCGGTATCACATGGGAGACTAGTGAAGAATATTGGGGATCTAGGACTAGGGGAGGAGTTCACTAGATGGACTGAAAAATGGTTGGCAGATAGAGCTTAAAAGTGGTTCTGAATGGAAAGGTCTCTGATATCAGGGAGGAAACTGGTGGGATGCCTCAGAGGTCTGTCCTTGGGCTGCTAATGATATAAGGGTTGGGTTGCAGTGGAATGAGAGTCTAGTTGCAGAGGACACAAATCTCTGTGGGAGATTGAGCAAGGGAGAAGGGAATTAGTAGCACAAAGAGGGAAGTAGAGAGGCTGGAGAAGTGAGCGGGAGTTTATGGGAATGGATATTCAGTGCCAAGAAATGTAAAGTAATGTGCACTGGCAGCTGAAATGTGCTTCTGTAATGACACATAGGTGGGTATGCAAATAAGGAAATTGATGATGGTGATAATTAGCAATAGTCTAAAAAATCTCTTCTCAAATGAAGTGAAGTGTAAAGGAAAGTAACCAGCATGTCAGGATGCATTAGGAGGGGATTCACTAGTCACAGAAGGGAGGTAATGCTGCCACAGTACAGATCACTAGTTCAACCACATATGGCGTACTGTGTGCAGTTCTGGAGCCCACATCTAAGGAAGGACAGACATAGGTTAGAAACCATACAGAGAAGGCCAGTGAAAATGATCCAGGGGCAGCAGGATAGATCCTTTGAGGAGACAGAGAGTCTCAAATTGTACTCTCTGGAGGGCAGAAGGTACTGGGGGCTATGGTAGAAACATTCAAATACATACAGGGGTATAATATGGTAACTGTAACAGAGTTGTTCAAGGTTAAGAAACAGTTTATTCAGCAGAGAGCACAATCTCAAGCTGGAAGGGGGAAATATAAAATTTAACAAGCATTCTTCTATGCCAAATGTTTGCTTGCTGGTATTAGCACTGGAAGTGTAGGAGTGAGACAGATGCAGAATAGGAATGACAGTGAAGTACTGAACTTCACACCAGCCCCACCTCCACCCTGCAGAGATGGACAGGCATTTGGGTTATGCCTTTGGGTCATCACCCATAATAATGCTCACACCATTTCACCTCACCATATCCTGCAGACACCAAGTGTTGAGGTGTGCCTTGGGGTGTTCGGCTTTACAGTCACCCCATTCCATAAGGACATATGCTGAAATGGGTGCAGTATAGGAGAATGGGGTGAACTCTGGGGCCGAAGAGTCCAAGGCACACCTCAATGCCTGTCACTGGCTGCAGGGTGGGGATGGAATGGCATGAGTATTACTGCCAACAATCCAAAGGCACACCCCTGATGCCTGTCAGTCTGTACAGTGTGGGACATTATGGCTAGAAACCCTAACACCCCAGGCGTTTGTTGGTATTTGCACTACACATTTTCAACATGGCCTTTTTGTGACCTCCACCTCATGAAAGCATTTGGGAACTCTGCTCATGAACAGTGGCACTGTGATTTTGTTAATCTGTCCCCAACATTGATTTTCCACAGTGACCACGCCATTCTGTGCCAGATGTGTGAAAACACAGTTTGGGCAGGATGTGAAAAATGACAGCTGTACTGTTCATAAGGAGGTGTGCAAAAATGGCAATGTTGCAGATCTGGAGTGAAAATATTACAAATTCTCGAAGTTACGAGTGTGCGTGGAAACTGTGCAGTGCACGCTTGTAACATAGTAGTTTTGTGGATTTTTGTCACGAAATTTTCAACATGCTGTAGGCATTTTGGGACCTCCACTCATGAACAGTGTCACTGTGATTTTGTTAATTTGTCCCGAACATTGATTTCCCACAGCTACCTCGCCATTGTGTGCCGGATGTGTGAAAACACATTTCAGCCAGGATGTGACAAATGACAGCTGTACTGTTCATAAGGAGGTGTGAAAGAATGCCAATGTTGAAAATCTGGAGTGAAATATTAAAAATTCTCAAAGTTACGAGTGTGCATGGAAACTGTGCAAAGCACGCTTGTAACAGTCATTTTTTAAAATGTTCTCACCAAATTTCAACATTGGCATTTTAGGACCTATGCTCATGAACAGTGTCACTGTGATTTTCTTAATCTGTCCCGAATGTTGATTTCCTACAGCGACCGTGACATTGTGTGCCACATGTGCGAAAACACATTTTGGGCAGGATGTGAACAATGATAGTTGTACTGTTCATAAGGAGGTGTGTGAAAATGGCAGTATGAAAATCTGGAGTGAAAATGATAAACATTCTGGAAGTTATGAGTGTGCGTAGAATCTGCGCAATGCATGCTCATAAAACAGTCATTTTTGGGGAATTTTTTCACCAAATTTGCATCATAGGCTTTTCGGGTGCCCACCTCATGAACAGTGACTATGTCATTTTGTTACTCTGTACCAAAATGAGATTCTGCACAGTGACTGTGAAATCACCTTTCCGGACTGAATAACGAAATGACAGTGACTGAGTTCATGAGGTGGGGTCCCAAGAACCCCATGTTGAAAATTTGGAGCCAAAAGTCACAAAAATGGTTGAGATATCCACCTAAGTTGACCCCCCCCCCCATTTAAGGCATTACACAGCTTACCAGCATTTTTTCAGTTCACAGTCAGCTTTGAAGAGTGCAGACATGTTCCAGTTCCACTGAAGATCATTGTGCTGGGTACCAGAGGTAAGTATGGGGTGAGGGAAGGTGTGGGGAGGTTGGGTGTGCACAGGGTGGGTGTGGGTTGGGGGAAGGGGCATCAGAGGCAACGAGGGATAATTTTCTTCTTTCACTGGTTAAAAAACAAAACAATTGCATCACAGGAAGGTTTTTTCTTTACAGATTTGTTTTTGGCACACTGGGGTGGGCTGCCAGTGTGCCACCTGTATTGTTTGGGGAGGGCAACTGAAGCTGATGGGTATTGGACCCCCCATCGGCACAAAAAATGGGTTTGTGTTTGGTGGGGGTGCATGATGCCGAGGGGGATTGGGCACCCCCTCATCATACAGAACTATTACATGGGGGACACTATGTCGATGGGGTTTGGGCTCCCCCATCGGCAAATGAACTGGGGAGGGGACATGCTGACAGGGGGATTGGGTACCCTGTCAGCTTTCATGGGGACTGTGAGCGGCGGACGGCGACAGCCGATGCCATGTTTATTAAAATATTACACTAGGCAAGGCACCGCACTGCAATGATGGGTTGTTCCCTCATTGCAGCAGCTAATTCATTTCAAATTGGTGGCACGCTTGCTGAACTAGTGTCAGCAGCAGCGTGCCACCGCATTGGGTAACGAGGACCAAGCCCAAGAATGCAGTGGTGGTATTGGCTGCCACAGTGCCACACCTCCAAAACCTGCTTTTCTCTTAAGCTGCCACATAATGTTTCTTGCACATGTGCACAAGCAAGCATAAAAAGAACATTAGGAAGTATTTTTTGACAGCGGTGGTGGTGGATGAGTACAATAGACTACCAAACAATGGGGTTAATGCAAAGACTATAGCTGGGTTCAAAGCACAACTGTACACTTTTAAGGGGGTTTATTAAGCAATTCATTGTAGTGTTTCAAGATAGATTTGATGGACTTATGCTTGTTTTCTGTCGTTATTCTTCTATGTTTCTATGTTTCAGTAACTAAATAGCCACAGACTTCTCAATCAACTTGAATATATATGTGTAACGCCCACATATTGTGGCTTATCTTTGGGCCACTGTAGTCTCAGGGTGGGTCCACCATTGCTGCATGAGTTCTTCTACTTGAACTGGTGCTGGGGATCAGGCAGTGAAAAAGAGAGGAGAGTGGATACTTTCTCATAGCTACATCCCACCAACAGAAGGAGCTTTTCCCTTTCTGGATTAAAATTTTATTGGATTAATTAACTGTTTAGATTACGATTGCCTTGTTTCATAAATTATTAGCTAAAATCAGGGTAACGCTTTATTATAAGTGGTGCTACTACCACTGGAAGTTCAATGGAATTAAGATGTGATGTCCATATGAAATAATATGAAGAACTAATTTCCTTGTGTAGTCTAGCCTTATTCATTAGGTTTATGTCAAGTTTGTTCCATAGGACTTCCAATGTGTTATTTCAATTTTGTTATATTGTAATTACCATTGAAAACAGAGTCATTAGGGCCTTATTCATAAGAAGAACATTAGTCCTGAAAAATCTAATTGTAGGAATAAGCATACAGTATGTGCAATCATTAGGATTCTGTTTTTTCAGTGCATGCATTGCTACCTATGGAGCTATCAATGCAAACCCACAAAGTGTCCTTACATTTTCATTCCCTATTAATTAGGAATAAGTCATGCTTATTCCGTAGGATTTCCAAGGTACTCTTTCAATTGTGCTACTGTACGGTGCCAGCCATCCTGAATTTCCTGATTACATGATTAACTGCAGTATGCAAGGTACCTCATTGTAGTACAGAATACCTTGTTAATCATGTTACTGGGAAGTTAACAGCTTTTAACTTTCTGTTTCAGTGCTTGCTGTAGAAATTAACCAAGTGGTGCTGTTTTCAATGTGACACCTTTTCTTCAGGAGGGGGCACTACAGACTACACATGTATAAAGCTGGCCCCAGTTTTTGTATAGCTATTCATAATATTCCTGGCATTTGCCATTGTAGTGGGAGAATGCTGATTAATAATTCAAAATCCATGTGGAAACAAGTAGATTTTATCAATTAGTTTAAACAGTCAGACCCCATTTATTAGCCATTTTGTACACTTGATCACAGGTTCACCTCACTCTAATTGAAACTAAATGTTAACATAAACACACAGGAAACTTACTGTGAAATTTTTAGTGTTGGCTTATGTGTATTGATCACGTCCTACTATGAAAAACTGATGGTTGCTACAAAGATATTCATGAGAAAATGTAGGAATCAGTACGCCAATAATAATCAAAGTACCAATGTTACTAAAGGTGCCAAAGAAAGTCTTAATGAAATAATTATGTGGCTAGAAAGTAGGCTGATAAGTTTTCCTTCAAATGAAAAGAGAAATGGCTTGGAGATGGGGTCTGAGGCACAGCATCTATCAATTGCAGTGATAAAGAAAAAAAATACACTCTGTGGATTGAACCCAGATCCCCTGCTCTCTACTGGCTGGTAGACTGGAGCTCTACCACTGTAACAAACCTCCTAGACAAGTGATGCAAACTGTGGCAAAGACATCCAGCAGTGAGTATAGACCCCCCCCATACACACAGCTGCAGTGGATGTTCTTAATTACCAGCTTGTCTATTTGAAGTTGTATTTATTATGTTACATTTAAGCCTCAAAGTCTGAGCTGGATCATTTGAAGACAGCAACAATATAGAACTTCAAACCTTAATTAAAGTCTATCATTCACATCAACAATGACATATAAAAATTTATCTCATACTACATAAATTGTAGTAAGAAAGAAAAAAGTTCTACTCTTTGGATCAAAACCAGGCCCCCTATCCTCTACTGTTTGACAGCACATAGCTGTACCACTGTACTATGCTTCCTATATAGGAGATGCATGCTGTGACAAAGAACATCCAGCAGTGAGTGCAGGCCCCCCCCCACACACACACACAGCCTCACTGGATGTTCGTAATTTATAATTTGTCTGTTTGAAGTAGCATTTCCCAAGTTGCATTTAAACTTCAAAGTCTGAACTGGAATGTTTCAAGTTATCAGTAGTATTGAACTTCAGACCTTGCTGAACATATATCAGTCTCATCAGCAATGAAATCTAACTATGTCTCTCTCATACTATGTGAATTGTAGTAAGAAAGAAAATATTTCACTTCTGGGATTCAACCCAGGCCCCCTACCCTCTGTTATTTGGTAGCCTATAGCTCTACCAGTGTACTAAGCTTTCTATACAGGAGATGCATGCTGTGCTAAAGGACATCCAGCTATGAGTGCAGAACCCACCACACAGCTGCAGTGGATATACATAATTAACAGTCTGCCTATTTGAATTAGTGTCTCCCAAATTGTATTTAAACCTTAAAGTCTCAGATGGAACTTTTCAAGTTATCAGCAATATAGAACTTCAAACTTTGGTGAAACTCTATTACTAACATCAGCAAGGGCATCTAACAGTTTCTCTCATACTACTTAAATTGCAGTGAAAACGAAAAAAAAATACTCTGCACTGGGGACCGAACCGAGGCTTGTGTAGGTCTGAAAGTCTATACCAGGACCCGAAAGCACTGTCACTAACATCATCAATGACATCATACAGCCAAATCACTCACACTGAATGTACATTTGAACTTGACTAATTGCAAAACAGAGTATGCATGACCACAATAGACACGTATATCTACACTTTTGATGACTAAAAAGCAGCAAATTGTACCATTTTATTACTAACTCATTTATTGCCCTATACATTTTGGGCCCGATTCTAGAAAGCATACGCCAATGTGTAATGCAGATGTGCCAATGGGAATGGCGTAAGTCGCAAATACATCCAGCAGATACACCAAACACAATTCTATATTGCGAGATGTGCATTGACGCAACGCAGTATGCCAATGGCAACTTACGCCGCAGTTGCGACAAACCCACAGGTATGCAATTGCGCAACTGAACATACACCAAGGAAATGGAAGAGAAACACCAGGGCAGGATTCTAGAAGCAGCAGTTCCACAACATACACCAAGACCAGATGGCACAACATAAACCAGGTGGGAGCAGGTGTAACATATACAGCAAAGAAAGGAGCAGGGCTAGACAGGCCAGACACACAGCAACACACATGTGAGATAGGATAGAGAGTGTCTGAGGAAGGCAGACACACACAGGGGCAGTGTGGCACAGGGTACAATGGGAGCACAGAGACCATAGGCACAATGCAGGGATGATGGCACCACCAGGCACAATGCCCCTGCCATGACCACTGATACATGTAAACAGTGCAGCCACAACAGGGACACAGCACTGGGTGGCACAAACCAGTGGACAGTTGGTGGTAAGACACACCAACGTCTGTGTCAGTGGTGCCACCTGCAGGGAACAATGGCACCCTGAGGTGGAAAGGCACAGCACAGGCACTGTGCCACCACACAGCTGGGAGGTACAATGTGAGGTGGCAAGGACACCATATCATGCAAGGTGACCTGTAGCACACAGGACACCATGCAGATGTGGCCTTGGGACAGTGGCCTGTGCTGTGAGCAGCACAAATGGCACACCAACCTGATGCACAGGGAGGGAACACTGGGGATGGCAGGCACCATCACCAGTGTGCAGCCCTGTGCATAGTAACACACACACACACACACACACACACACACACACACACACACACAGACACACACCCATGTGACTGCACAGTGCCCCCCCATGGACATGTGCTGCCTGCCATGCATATGGCCCCACACCCCCATTTCAGCCCCACCCAACATGTCCTCTACTGCATAGGTTGCCTGGGCTCCTCACAGCCATCTGCCACATGCACGCTGTCCTCACACTGACCCCTCCGGTGCTGGGTGCTAGGCTGTGGGGAACCCTGCCAGTCTGGCGGGCTGTGCGGTGCCCTGGCAGACCACCCCTGGCATCACACCCTGTGGGCCTGTGTGTGTGCCCTCACAGGTGGGCTGCTGTGCCTCCACCCATGCAAGCCTACATGCCTCTGTGCCATGTGTGGCAGCGGCTGTGTCGGGGCTGCACAGTGTGTTCCCCCATCCTGTGTTGAGTGCTTCGGGCCCTGTGCAGCCTGCAGAGCACCCTCCTTGGTGTGCCTGCCCCCCTGTGCATGCCCCGTGCCTGAACCTGTGCCTGTGGGACTGTGTGAGGTGCCCAGCGTGGCCTGTGCCTGTGTTGCCGGCATGCCTGTGTGCACCACCAGTGTCGCATCTTGGCACTGCCCTGTGCCCGGGTCAGTGTGGGCGGTGCCCGGCTGGGCGTGTGACTCCGGCAGTATGACTGGTGGGTCGGTACTGATGCCTGGGCCAGGGTGGGGGTTCCATTGGCTCTGGTGGCTGTGTCTGGGTGCTGGACTGAGTGGTGGCTGGGGGTGCCATCCACTGGCCAGGCCTTGCAGGTGGTGCAGCGGCAGCAGTGAATGCACTATGGCCTGCATAGCCATCGCCATGGCTGTATCCTGGCACTGCTGGTGTGCCAGCATGTTCTCCAGACCTGTGCTGAGGTGGTCCATGATGACCGTCTGGCATTCGGCACAGTGCCAGATGCCCTGTATGGCATCCCCCAGGCCAGCCATGCATGCCGCTGTGTCTCTAGTGAATGACTGCAGGGTACCGGTGATGCTGGTTAGCTGCAGCTCCATGCAGGTGTGGTGCTCCTGCATGCCCTGCTGAATGTTCGCCAGCTCCTGCCTGTGGTAGTGTGGGTCCCAATAAACAGATCATACAACCAAATAGGATGCATAAAAAATGCATATGTCTGCATTTATCATTTTATTCAAAAAGAAGAGAAAAAAATAATAAAATACTAAATTTAATATATACAGAAAGGAAAAATAAATGGTGTTAATCCGTCACACCTCTTCAAACATCAGGAGATAATTCTTGCAAAATAAAACAATTACAGAATTCCTGAGTTCTTTCCCTTCTCTCAAACAATGTGGAAACTTGCACAATTTCTTCTTAGAACCTTCTCTCTCCCTGGCCAGAACCTTACTGACCACCTATCTCTTGGTTCTCCTAGAGGAACCTTTATAATGCCACAGGGTGACCTCATCAATCATGTGATATCTTAATTAAGATGAACAATGGCATTTTCAAGCTTATATATATAATATATATATATTAAACCAACTAGTGTCATTCTAGCACTTCAAGGGTTTACCCTAAAAAACATTTATTTTCACAAGGTCCTAAAACAAAAATATAAACTTAATTATAGGACTATGATATCAGAGCATTAGCTTAGCTCCTCCCCCTTCTGACATCACTCCTCCTTGAGACCATATAAGCTGCCATTTCATGAGTTGCCTGCTCTATAGAAGGACCTCTGCAACTAACATGGGCACTCAGGTAACAGTTTATTTTAGTACAATACCTTTTATTTGTTCCAGTTTTCCTTAGTTTTACAGCCACTGCTTCTTAACTTACTAGCTGAAGTTGCAGCAGACACTTGCTTCTCAACTCAGCCCTCTGCTGTTTAGAGGGGTCTTTTGTTTACAAATGAAACAGCTCCTTCTTGACATTTGTTTTGGGACACTGAGCTTGTTGGACTGCTTCTCCAGTAGCTACTGAAGGTTTGCTAGCATAGCTTTTCAATATATAAGTATTGTTTTATTTTAACAAGATGCAATTAAGTACTGACAGAAAAGAAAAAAAAGGGACAGTAAAGGATAGATAGAAGATTGCCAGGTTCCACCCTGACAAGAAAGTATAGGATAGATATTGAAATATAATAGAGGATAGGATAGGGTGAAAATAAATAATGGGGGGGGGGGTTATTGCATCTTGAAGTGATTGTTTATACTTCACAACAGGACCCCCTGTTACACTCCTCCCACCACAAGAAGGCAACATAATGTTTGTTGTGTTGACTGAAACCCCTCACCCTGTGAAGGGTTGGAACTTCCACCCACCCACTCCAGAAGTTCCCCCCAGGGACTCTTAAAGATAAACAGTATTCAAAACACTACTCCAAATCAGACAATACTGTTTACAAGTCATACTTTTCCCTGGGGTTGTGCCATCTTGGCACCTTGTGATACACATACAACTCCATTATCTATATCTGGAACAGAGTTACTAGCTGGATCAGCACCAAAGCGTGATAAAAAATCAGCGTTCTGATGCCGAGAACCAGCTCTATGTCGTACAGTAAACTTATAAGGTTGTAATGATAAATACCACCTTAAAATACGGGCATTTTTATCTTTCATCAAATTTAGCCAGCATAAGGGATTATGATCTGTTATAATCGTAAACTGATTTCCCCAAAGATAATATCTCAGGGCTTCTACTGCCCACTTGATGGCCAGACATTCTTTCTCCACTGTGGAATATCTTCTCTCTTCATGTAATTTCCTGCTGAGGTATAAGATGGGGTGTTCCTCCCTGGCGATGCTGGGTCAGTACTGCCCCTATGCCTGTGTCAGAGACATCCGTCTGTAATTCAAATGGTTTAGTGAAATCAGGGCTACATAACACTGGAGCTGAGCATAGGATGGCCTTGATTTTGTTAAATGCCTTATCACAGGCGGGACTCCACTTTATTGGGAAAATGTTTTTTGGTCAGATCTGTGAGAGGAGTAGCAATGGTGGAAAAATCTGGGATAAAATGTCTAATAACTTGCCAGACCAAGGAAAGACCTGACATGGTGCTTTGTCATGGGTAGGGGACTGTTAGCCACAGCTTCAATTTTATCTACTTCTGGCTTAATCCTCCCATGTCCAATAATGAACCCCAGATAGCGTGTTTCTGTCTTAGCTATAGTGCATTTGGACGGGTTAATGGTCATTCCAGCATCCTGGATGCTTTGTATCACAGCACTAAGCTGTAATAAATGAGTCTCCCAGTCAGGGGCTATAGATGACCACATCATCCAAATAAGCAGCACTATAGCCCTTGTGAGGTCTCAAGACATGATCCATGTACTGTTGAAAGGTAGCTGGGCTCCATGTAGGCTGAACGGCATTGTAGTGAACTGATATAGACCAAGAGGGGTGCAGAAGGCAGTTAATTCTTGGGTTTTTGGGGCCAATGGAATCTGCCAATACCCTTTTGTTAAATCTAAGGTGCTTATGTATGTTGCAGACCCAATCTGATCTAGGAGATCATCGATGCGTGGCATCAGATACCCATCAAACTCAGATACTTCATTAATTTTCCTAAAATCTAAGCATAACCTGATGCCCCCTTCCTTTTTATGCACGACCACTAATGGAGAGGACCAAGGACTGCGTGAAGGAACTATCACTCCTGCTTGTTCCATTTGTTTTATCTCAGCCACTACTTCTGGCCTGATCTTTTCTGGTAATCTATATGGCTTCTGATGAATTGGTTTGGTTTGGGTAACTCTGATCTCATGGACTACGCCTTTGGCTCTCCCTGGATTCTTTGTGAATGTACATGCGAAATACTCCAAGAGATGATCAATCTCTAATCTCTGTGCAGGGTTTAAGTCAGGATTGATATGCACTTTAGTGTCAGTAACAGATTTACCAATCCTGTCATATACTATATCTAGCTCTGCTCTGTCAGGATCGGTCTGGATATACAACACTGAGGTTTCTGTTTTTTCTACCCATTTTCTCAGCAGGTTGGCATGGTAAATTCTTTTGCGGTCTTGCCTAGCATCTCAATGGCAGTTTACCTTGCCTACCTGGTATAAGATCACATATGGTCCTTGCCAACGCATGAGCAATTTATTTTCAGTGGAGGGTAACAATAGCAACACTTTTCCCCAGGTTCAAATGCTTTATGCTTTAAGCCCATATCATAATGTTCTTTCTGTTTGAGTTGTTTCTGGCCAACATTTTGATGGGCTATAGTCACATATTTCACTAGCCTTTTCCTCAATGCAGTCATGTATTCAAGTATATTTTTGCATGCTACATTAGACCCTGTTTCCAATGCTCCTTTACCACATCTAAGGACCCCTAGGGTTACACCCATATAACATGGTAAAGGGGATAACCTTAGTAGCCTGAGGCACCTCTCTATAGGCAAACAGCAAATAGGGCAAAACTTATCCCAGTCCCGCCTTCCTCCTGCACATACTTCTGAAGCATACATTTCATTGTCTTATTAAATCTTTCCACTAACCCATCAGTTTGGGATGGTATGAGGATGTTCTAACAGCAGATACCCTAGCAATTTGTATAGTTCTTGCAGCATGATGGAGGAAAAAATTACTACCACGGTCTGTCAGGATAACCTTGGGTATTCCCATCCTGCTGAAGACTTTGCCAGTTCTTCTGCAATACGAGGGGCAGTAACCATCCTCATTGTATTGCTTCTAGGTACCTGGTTGTGTAGTCACAAATGACTAAATATACTGATTCCTTAGAACTTTTAATAAAGGTCCCACCACATCCATTGCCACCCTGTCAAATGGAGTAGTTACATATGGTATAGGTTGTAGGGCACTATATCTTCTTCCCTCCTTGGCAACCAATTGGCACTGGGGACAGGACCTACAATAGGCCGGCAAACATCCTGGTGGACCCTTGGCCAACTGAATCGAGATAGAATACATTGTACTGTCCGGTCTACCTTCATGACCAGCCATGGGAATATCATGTGCCAAGTGCATTATTTGTTCCTATATTTACTGGGTACCACTAACTGTTCAAGTTCCTCATTTGTACCAGTCTCTACAACAACTCTATACAGGATATTGTTTTGATAATAAATCGAGATTGTCCTGGATGTCCAACCTTGTCCACCTGTGAAAATAAAGATGTTAAAGATTCATCGCATTTTTGGTCCTGTACAATATCTTGCACTAGAGTCTCTGGGATATTAAGTTGACCTTTAGCCTGATGATTTTCATTCCAATTCTTTTTTTTCTTCGCCTAGTCTTCTTGGACTTTTGTCCTTACTGACAGTCTCAAAATAACCATTATCAAAAGGAAAGACTTCCTGTAAGTCTTGTGTTTTGGCCTGGGACCTAGTAACCACATTAACAGTTCCTGTAGAAGTCTCTGCTGCTGCTGCATTAAAAGGTCAAAATGAGGAAAGTCTGTCCAACAATGACAGGTACTGGGAGTCGTGAACAAGGCCTACCAACATGTCATGGCTCTGTATTTACAGTTATATTAAGACATGCTGTAGGGTATCTGTGTATGTCTCCATGTACACACCGCACAGTAGTAGTACTTGAATCACTCTGGGGCATATTCAGTGCTAGATCAGCCCTGATCAAAGTTTGTATACTGCCTGAGTCCAGCAAACCCAAAGTCTGTTGTTCCCAATACCTACAGAGGTCACATACCCAAAATTTGCTAGGCAAGATGTGCTAAATCAGATATTTTATTTAAGAAGTTCTTACAAATGCCCTTTTCCAAGACAACCATGGCATATTATTTCTGCATATGGAACTTTCCACCTCTCCTTCGATAGAACTGTCTCTGGTTAGTAGAAGCATTAAAAGGTGGTCTTACCAGCACATTAGATGGTCCTGGATTGCCCTGGTTACCTCTGGCTCGGATGCTTCTTGCTGCCAGGTAATCTTCAGCCAACTTAATGGTGTCTTCGGCTGTCTCGGGTTTATGTTCTTTTATCCATAATTGCACTTCCATAGGTAATATCTGGATGAATTGTTCAATTATTATCAGTTCCATGATTTGGTCTATAGTTTTAGTGGTGGATTGTAGCCATTTTCCACAATAGTCCTTCAAATGGGCATAGGTTTCTCTTGGGGTATCCAAGCTTGCCATTTTCTGAGACCGAAATCGTTGCCTGTATGTCTCCATGCTGATATTATATCTGTGAAGAATTTCTTCTTTAACTCTGTCATAATTTGAGCTATCAGCTCCACTTAGCTGGCTGTAGACTAGTTGTGCCTGCTCCGAGAGGTATGGGACCAAACGATCACCCATTGGTCTCTGGCCAGTTGCAGGTTTCGACTACTCTCTCTAAAGTTGTCAAATAGGCCTCAATATCATCCACCCTGTCAACTTAGTTAATTTAATGTCTCTAGGAACAGATCTCCCATCTGCCCCTGGTCATGTCCTGAATAGCTTTTAAGGTTGCCAGTCCATTTTTCATCTTGTCTCCGTTCTCTTCGCCTGTATCCTCTGGTCTCATCCCTCTGTCTCTGGTCTTCTTCTCTCTGGCGCTCCATCTCAAGTTGGCGTAAACAAAGCCATTTCAGTAGTTCACTTGGATCCTCCGGTGCTGGGGTCATCCGACTTTCCTCCTTCTTTGGATTACCAGCCGCAGCTGTGCTCCTTCTTCCATCTTTCTTTGGTAGCAGGTTCGATCCCTGGCAACAACTGGACACCAGTCTTCAATCTGACAGACCTGGTCAGATGTAATGCATCCAACTCACTTGTTCTGGTTGTTGCATCTGCTAGGGGTATTTTCAGTGCAGCACCCCTCTGGAGCACCTTCTGACACCCCAGAGGTTGGAATCCACTTCTGACACCAGTTGTGGTAGTAGTGGGTCCCAATAAACAGATCATACAACCAGATAGGATGCATAAAAATGCATATGTCTGCATTTATCATTTTATTCAAAAGAAGAGAAAAAATAAAATACTAAATTTAATATATACAGAAAGGAAAAATAAATGGTGTTAATCCGTACACCTCTTCAAACATCAAAATAATTCTTGCAAAATAAAACAATTACAGAATTCCTGAGTTCTTTCCTTCTCTCAAACAATGTGGAAACTTGCACAATTTCTTCTTAGAACTCTTTCTCCTTGGCCAGAACCTTCTGACCACTATCTCTCTTGGTTCTCCTAGAGGAACCTTTTATAATGCCACAGGGTGACCTCATCAATCATGTGATATCTTAATTAAGATGAACAATGGCATTTTCAAGCTATATATATATATATATAATATATATATATATATATATTAAACCAACTAGTGTCATTCTAGCACTTCAAGGGTTTACCCCAAAAAAACATTTATTTCCTCACAAGGTCCTAAAACAAAAATATAAACTTAATTATAGGACTATGATGTCAGAACATTAGCTTAGCTCCTCCCCCTTCTGACATCACTCTTCCTTGAGACCATATAAGCTGCCATTTCATGAGTTGCCTGCTCTATAGAAGGACCTCTGCAACTAACATGGGCACTCAGGTAACAGTTTATTTTAGTACAATACCTTTTATTTGTTCCAGTTTCCCTTAGTTTTACAGCCACTGCTTCTCTTAACTTACTAGCTGAAGTTGCAGCAGACACTTGCATCTCAACTCAGCCCTCTGCTGTTTAGAGGGCCTTTTGTTTACAAATGAAACAGCTCCTTCTTGACATTTGTTTTGGGACACTGAGCTTGTTGGACTGATTCTCCCAGTAGCCACTGAAGGTTTTCTGAGCATAGCTTTTCAATATATAAGTATTGTTTTTATTTTAACAAGATGCAATTAAGTACTGACAGAAAAAGAAAAAAAAGGGACAGTAAAGGATAGATAGAAGATTGCCAGGTTGGCCACCCTGACAAGAAAGTATAGGATAGATATTGAAATATAATAGAGGATAGGATAGGGTGAAAATAAATAATGGGGGGGTTATTGCATCTTGAAGTGATTGTTTATACTTCACAACAGGACCCCCTGTTACACTGCCTGCAATCCCCCCTGGTCAGCCAGCACCGACTGGCAGTAGTCCCCAATGTTGGCTGGTGGGGACAGCTGGTCCTGCAGCACCCAGACAGCCTCATCCAACTCGTCCTCCAGTCCATGGGCACTCAGTGGGCTGAGCAGCCCTATGCCAGTGTCCTCAGCCACTGGCTGGTCTTGGTCCAACTCCACCCGCTCGACCACAGGCGTCTGCACCACCTCCACAGATGTGGCAGCACTGCTGGTGGTGTCCTCGGCAGTCCCCTGCTGCTCCCGTGGTGGTCCAGCTGCGTCCTCCTCACTGCTGTCCACCACCTCCTCTGCCATGGGGCTGTCACTATCCCCACTCCTCTCAGACTCAGACATCGGCTTCAGTGTTCCTGCCACAGGTGTACTGGTGGCAGGGCTGCCTCCAGCATCCATTGAGCTGCTGCCATCATCTGGCACCAAGCTGGTAGCCTGGGCCGTGCCGGCACCATCCCGGCCCTGCCACTGCTGCTCCCATCCTCCTGCTCTGCTGGGGCCACCTGCACCAGCTGCCACTGCACCTGTTGTATGAGAAACATGTTAGTGTGTCCCCACATCACAGTGTGCCCTCACCTGCCTGATCGGTGTTTCCCTCACAAGTCTGCTTCATCATTGAGCTCTGCCATTGCACCCACCACACCACTGTGCTGTCCCACCTAATGTATGCCACCTCTGTACATGCGTCCTGCACTGATGGTGTGGACCCCCACCATTGCTGCCCTTGCTGTGCCATCCACCCTGGTATGGTGACTCTGGCTGTCACACGGCCACCCCGTATGGCTCCCCACTGCACAGTGGCACCGTGCATTGGCATGCCCATGGGGCTTCACTGCACTGCAGGGGCCTGCACCACTGGGTGACTATTGTGTCCCTGCCAGCCATGCATTGCCCCTGTGGCCCTTGCCTGCTCTCTGCAGGCACTGGGATGGTGGCCCATGCCCCCTTCCTACTGCTTAGCCCATGCCTGAGCAGGGCCCCCCTCATGCACACAGTCCATGTTACAGCATCCCCCAGTGCAGCCCAGGCCATCCCTCAGCATACACCCCTACAGTACACAGTGCAGGACACAGCAACACCCAGTGCAGCCCAGGCCATACCTCAGTATGCCCCCCAACAGCACACAGTGCAGGACACAGCAACATCCAGTGCAGCCCATGCCATCCCTCAGCATGCCCCCCTCCAACAGTACACAGTGCAGGACACAGCAACACCTAGTGCAGCCCAGGACATCCCTTAGTATGCCACCCCCAACAGTACCCAGTGCAGCCCAGGCCATCCCTTAGCATGCCCCCCCAAACAGCACACAGTGCAGGACACAGCAACACCCAGTGCAGCCCAGGCCATCCCTTAGCATGCCCCCCCAACAGTACACAGTGCAGGACACAGCAACACCCAGTGCAGCACAGGCCATCCCTCAGCATGCCCCCCCAACAGTACACAGTGCAGGACACAGCAACACCCAGTGCAGCACAGGCATCCCTCAGCATTCCCCCCTCAACAGTACACAGTGCAGGACACAGCAACACCTAGTGCAGCACAGGCCATCCCTTAGCATGCCCCCCCCAACAGTACACAGTGCAGGACACAGCAACACCCAGTGCAGCACAGGCATCCCTCAGCATGCCCCTCAACAGTACACAGTGCAGGACACAGCAACACCTAGTGCAGCCCAGGCCATCCCTCAGCATGCCCCCCCCAACAGTACACAGTGCAGGACACAGCAACACCCAATGCAGCCCAGGCCATCTCTAGCATGCCCCCCCCCAACAGTACACAGTGCAGGACACAGCAACACCCAGTGCAGCACAGGCATCCCTCAGCATTCCCCCCTCAACAGTACACAGTGCAGGACACAGCAACACCTAGTGCAGCCCAGGCCATCCCTTAGCATGCCCCCCCCAACAGTACACAGTGCAGGACACAGCAACACCTAGTGCAGCCCAGGCCATCCCTTGGCATGCCCCCCCAACAGTACACAGTGCAGGACACAGCAACACCCAGTGCAGCACAGGCCATCTCTTAGCATGCCCTCCCCCAACAGTACACAGTGCAGGACACAGCAACACCCAGTGCAGCACAGGCATCCCTCAGCATGCCCCCCTCAACAGTACACAGTGCAGGACACAGCAACACCTAGTGCAGCCCAGGCCATCCCTTAGCATGCCCCCTCAACAATACACAGTGCAGGACACAGCAACATCTAGTGCAGCCCAGGCCATGCCTTAGCATGCCCCTCCAACAGTGCACAGTGCAGGACACAGCAACACCCAGTGCAGCACAGGCCATCCCTCAGCATGCCCCCCCTTCCAGGTTCTTGAGCCTGTTCCAGCCCCTCCACAGCTGCCCATGGGCCATTCCTTTGCACTGCTGCTCATGTTAGCAGCACACATGCCTGTCCCTGGCCTGCCCCTCACCGTTTTCTGGTTCCCTTGGCCCACTCTGTGGCTGACTATGGCCACGTAGCAGTCCTGTGGCATGCCTCCCCACCGTTACAACTGCCTGCACATTGTCACCCCACCCCCCCCATCTTTCCCATTGGCATGGGTGCTGTTGCCATGTCTGGCCTGTCACATACATTGCTGGTTGTTTGTCCCTACCTGTGGCCATCCGCTGTCTGTATGTGTCCAGCTGTGTCACACTGGTGATGCTTTGCTGGCTGAGATGTGCTGCTGTCCTCCTCTCAATGCCGCTGAGTGACACCTGCTGGGTGGGTCTGCCCCTTGTGCCCTGCACACTGTATCTATTCTGCACCACCTTGTGATTCACCAGGCGCTTCATGTTGTTCCATTTCTTCTGCACATCTCTGACTGTCCTGCGCTGTGCAGCGATGTTATTGACCCTGCGTGCCACCCTGTCCCATGCCCTCTTCTGTTTCACCCTCCTCTTGGCATCTCCTCCGCAGCTCATGAGGAGTGCATGGTGGTGATCTATTTGCTCCACCAGGGTGTTACTCTCCTTATGGCCAAAGTTCCTCTTCCTTCTCTGCCATTCCCCTGCAGCTTCTGCCATTGCTGTGGCATATCTGCTAGTGTATGTTGGGGTGCTACTGCGTGTTGCGCTCTTTTATATGCATATCTTGCATGTCGCGACTTATGCAGTTTCATTTGGCATATTCTCGCGGGTGCTAGAATTGCACATATCTTGCATGTTGCAGTTGCTGTTGCGTATGTTCCGCAACTGCGTTACTTGTGTCTGGTGTATTTCTCTTTCTAGAATCAGGCCCTTTATTTCTAATCAAAAAAATACCAACAGTTGTGAATTTACAGATTATGGGCTCTGTGCATTAACAGGTATGATGCGCTCCAGTAACAGCATGTACTGGGCCATGTGATTGTCTGCTGCATATCTGGACTCTATGGGATGTGTGGGGCCTGGGTGCATCACTCCCATCTGGCCAAGTGCATGGCTATGTGAATCGGTGCATGGGGCAGGACAAAGCAGTGGGGACAGGCATGGACTGGACTGTGGGCTTTCAATTGGCAATGAGGGATCATGGGATATGGTGGCCTATTTATGGATGGCCATATCCCCTATAGCCCAACTGTTTAATTATCTGATTTGGCAACCTGCACCCTGCAACTGTCTTCCACCCACCAGACCTCTGTGGTGTGGAGGATGCAGCTGTCCATAGTTGTGGGGTCCAATCAGCAGCGTGAACTCTGGTCAGGTTAGTGTGCACATGTTATGGCAGTCCTCTGACTTGTGTAATGTTAAGCCTTTCAACACTGTCCCAGTAGAGCATAACAGTCATGGCTCTTGCTACCCTCCACTATCCCTCTGTGGGCACGCTCACTCCCTGCCCACTGTCTGGGCTGGCCATGCAGATGTACATGTGTGCAATGGGGGCATGATGTTCCTATATCCAAGAATGTGGGCACATAGGGCTGATATACCACCAGAAGAGTATGTGGGGGTGACACCCGCTGGCTCACTAAGGACATATTAAAACTGATGAGGAGTGTGATGCTAAATGGGCATCCTTTAAAACCTCTTCTTCCCTACGGCTATTGAATGACTATAGAAACCTGTGAAACCAGTGCAAATGACTCATCAGCTCCAGCAAGGTGAACTATTTTTGAAACCTTCAGTTCACATCCTTGGAAACCCCAATAAATTCTGATCAGCAATCTGCTCCTTGTTTGCCTCAGGGGCAAAATTGTCCTCGCTGCAACTATCCACATCAAACGGCCCATTGACTGATCCAGCAGGTGCTGCTAATGTTCTCAATAACAAGTTTACCAACCTGGATGAATACCTCCATAAACTACCCTCACATAACCTCAGCCCTCCTCCTCCTCGAGTACATTCTAACTCTAGCCCCCCAAGCCCACCATTCCTTTCAAGGCTATCTCCCTTAGAGATACACTTAAGCTACTCCTGAGCCTCCCCTACGAGGGCAGTGCCAGTAGCAATGGCCTGTCCCTGGTCTTCCTCAAAACTGTGGTCCAACAAACTGCCAAACCCCTTTTCAAAATTTTTAATCTTTCCCATGCCACTGGCACAGTTCCATCAGTATGGAAACAGGTCAGGGTTGTCCCTGTTTTTTAAATCTGGTGACCCAAGTAGTATGGATATCTACTGACGTATAGCTGTACTCTCACTGCTCAGCAAGTTAATGGAAAAGGCTGTTCATCACCAGGTTACTGACTATGTCAATAAATGCAACCTTCTCTGCCCCCAGCAATACAGATTCAGGAAAGGCCACAGCACCACCACGGCACTGGCCTGTTTCTCTGACCACGTGCTCCACAACATGGACATTGGGATGCTTACTGGAGCTATATTTGTGGACCTCTCCAAGGTGTTTGACTTGGTAAACCACAACATCCTCCTTGACAAACTCTGTTGTCTTGGACTATCCCTGCCACCATGGACTGGTTTCATGACTACCTCTCTGGTTGCACCCAAATGGTCTATAGGGGTGATGCCATCTCCTCTGTCCTACCTGTCTCCACTGGAGTGTCCAGGGTTCTATACTGGGGCCCATTCTTTTCTGTCTATTTATAAACTCTGTCTCCCAAGACTGTCTCTCCTTCCACTCCCTACTATACACGGATGACCTTACTGTCTATCTCAGCGATAAATCCCTGAGCAACCTCTCAGCTTCTCTTACCTTCAGTTACTCTGAAGCCCATAAATGGTTCACTTCTAACTGACTGGTGGTTAACACTAAAAAGACTAAATCAATGCTCTTTGGCTCACAGCCTGGGTTAGCCAATCTAACACAAGCTTGTAACACCCTCAGCATCCTATCTCCTGATGGCTTAGCCCTTGACACTGTCAGTTCCTTTAAATACCTGGGTGTTACCCTTATGAACATACAAACATGCCAGCAGAAGCAGACCTTGCAGTCTATTGAGTCTGCTTGATTGTGCAGCTAGCCCCTCATCTTGCAGCTGCCACACCCCCACCCTCACTCATTGTAACCCTCCCCCTTACCCTATCCCAGTCCCTCTTAAAGCTACCCACAGAATAACAGGCAACCATCTTCTTGGGCAGAGCATTCCACCTATCCACCACCTGTTCTGTAAAATAATGTCTCCTGATTTCCCTCCTGAATCTTCCCCCCTCCAGTCTTAGCTGATGACCTATTGTATCCCTCCCTCTTCTAATCCAGAAAATCCCTTCTGTATTAACCTTGCTTATCCCCTTGAGGTATTTAAAGTTTTCAATCATATCTCCTCTATCCCTCCTCTTCTCTGTGGAGTACATGTTCAGCTCACCCAATCTCTCCTCATATGACTTCCTCTCCAATCCCTGTATCATTTTTGTCACCCCCCCCATTGCACCCCCTTCAGCAATTTTATGTCCTTCTTCAGGAACGGGCACCAATGCTGCATGCAGTATTCCAGGTGCGGCCTGACCAGAGACCTGTATAGAGGAAGGATCACCTCCCTGATTCTAGAGGAGATTCCTCTTGCTATATACCCTAGCATCCTGTTGGCTTTCACTGCCACCTTCCTGCACTGGGCTGAGTTGCTTATGCTGCCTGTTATGAGCACCTCCAGATCTTTTTCCCCCTCAATGCTTTCAAGCTCCACCCCTCCCAGTTGGTAGGTCCTCCCCTGGTTCCTAGCTCCAAAGTGCAATACCTTGCACTTCTTGGCATTGAACCCCAGCTGCCATGTTTCTGACCACTCCTGTAGTTTTTCCAGGTCTTCCTGTAACTCCTTCCACCCTTCAATGTCATCCACCACAGTTCCTATCTTCGTATCATCTGCAAACAGACTGATCCTACTCTGTATCCTGTATGAGATAGCCGCTATAAATATCCTAAACAGCACTGGTCCCAGTACTGATCCCTGTGGCACCCCACTTGTCATCTCCCTCAGTGTTGAGAGTTCTCCCTCACCACCACCCTTTGCTGCCTACCATCAAGCCAGTTGATGATCCATTTGATCATCTTTGTTCCCACCCCATGTACTCCAGCTCCCCCCGACAGCCTCCTATGTGGCATGGAATCAAATGCCTTGCTGAAGTCCAAATACAGGATATCCACCACATGACTCCCATCCAGCTCCCTGGTCACCCAGTCATAGTACTCAGATTCATCTGGCAGGATCTGCCCAAGACAAACCTGTGTTGATGTCCATGCAGGAGACCATTTTCCTCCAGAAAGGCTACTAGCCTCTCTTTTAGGATTGTCTCCATGAGCTTCCCCACACCTGAATTGAGGTTCACTGGCCTGTAGTTGTCTGGTTCATCTCTAGGGCCACTTTTGTGAATGGACACTACATGGACCATTCTCCAGTCTTGTGGTACACATCCTGTGTCCAGGGAAGTATTGAACAGGTCAGCCAGTGGCCCTACCATGATCTCTGCTAGTTCCCTGAGTACCCTAGGCTGAATGCCATTCAGTCCTGGTGCCTTGTCCACCCTTAGTGCTTTTAGTCCTTTCAGAACCCTGTCCTCTGCAATCTTTACATCAGTCACCCCTTCCCCCCGCTCCACCCCTCCCTTGAGGTATCTGCCTCTCCTTCTCCCTCGTGAACACAGCACCAAAGTTCTCATTTAATGCCTCTGCCTGATACACCCCCTTTTCCACCCACCCTTCTTCCTTCTTATTCCTAACAATCTGGTCTTTGTTCTTTCTTCATTCTCCAATGTATCTGAAGAAGTCTTTTTTACCTTTCTTGATACCCTGTGCCAGTCTCAGCTCTCTTGAAGCCTTGGCTGCTCTGACTAACCTGGTGACCTCCCTGGACTTCTTTGCATACTCATCCTTGCCATCCCCCCCTCCTGATTCCTTGAATTTCTAAAATGCCCTTTTTGTGGCCCTCACTCCCTCCCTAACTCATGAGACAACCAACTGGGCTTATTTGCTTTCTCCTTCTTACTCCATGTCCTTGTACAAGTCCCAGTGGCCTCCGTCAGCCATTTTTTAATAAACTCCCATTTTTGACTAGCATCCATGTCCGGTTGAATTCCTGCCAGATACTTACCCAATATTTCCCCCATTCTTCTAAAGTCTGTCCCTTTAAATTCAATCACCCTGGTTCCCATGCTCCCATTTCTCTACCCATATTGAGTGTGAACCACACTGAGAGGCGGTCACTTCCAGCCAGGGGGTCCTCCACCCCCAGATCCCTTACTGCCTCCACATTTGAAAGTACTAGGTCCAGGGTCCTCTCCAACCTAATCAGTTCATATACCAACTGTACCAGGAAGCTGTCCTGAAATGCTTCTAGTAGTATCTGCTCCATTGCACGTGTGGTGGTTGGAGTGGTCCAATCCACCCAGACTTGCTCAGCAAGCTCTCTGTACAGGTCAGCCCCTTGTGCTGGTGGTCTGTATACTACCCCCATCCTTATTGTCCTACCCCTCCAGTCCTGGAACTGCATCCATAAGGCCTTTGTTCTGCCTTCCTCCCCCTCCTCCTTTCTATACCTTATCCCTTCCCATACATACATTCACTCCCCCCTTTCCCCTTAGACCTATCCCTCCTGAATATTCTATACCCTGATATCATCATATCCCAGTCCTGCTACTGGGCGGCCCACATTTCTGTGATGGCCACAATGTCTACCCCCCCCACTGCAAGGAGAGCCTGCAGCTCAGCTGACTTATTACCTAGACTCCTTACATTCAATGTGACCACCCTCCACCCCATCTTCTCCCTTACCCTTCCCTGGCCTTCCTCCCACCTCCCCCATGCCTCTACCCTGACCTGCTCCCTATTAACTTGGGGGTAAGCTCATCTGACTCCCCTCTATGGGATCCTTGCCTACCAGCAGTCCATTCATTACCCCACACTCCTAGTTTAAACCCACCTTTGTTGCTATGTACCCCTCAATCTCCTTCTTTAATAATGCCTTCCCCTCCTGGCTCAAGTGTAGCTGGTCCCCTGAGCATAGATCGTTATTGTCCCAGCTCTCCCCCCAACCACCTACTACTCTGTACCCTTTGGTTCGACACCATTCCCCCAGCCATATGTTGAACTCTCTGATCCTCCCCTTTCTTGCTGTACTCATGCAGGGCACTGGGAGCACCTCTGAGAAGGCCACCAATTCCCTCAGCTCCTCACACAACCTTCCCATTTCCTCAAACCTCTCCCTGACAACTTCCACCATTTCCCCAGCCAGATCATTCGTACCCATGTGCACCACGAGATACAGTTTCCTCCTACCCCTCCTTGCACAATTCAGAATTGACTGCCTTGTTATGCCCACCATTTACTCAGGTATGGACTTTACCCATATATGACTATGTCTTTCCCCTTACTGCCCCATCTTATCCCTTTAAGTATGGAATCCCCAGCACTAGTATTCCCCCATTCATCTTTCCTTGCCCCCCTTTCCACCCTCTTACCAAGGTACCTTACCCTAGAGTCTACCCTATTTGTAACTATGTTCAAGCCCCCTATAGCTCCACCCTCCACTGTCCTAACCCCTCGCCATCACTCTCACTGTTCCTTTGCTATCCTCCACAGCCCTCCCAACTCCCCTGGCCTGCATCCTCCTTCTTGTCCTCCCTACCAGCACAGTTCCTCCCCTCCCTACCCTGCTCCCCTGTTATGCCATCCCCTTGACCCTGTACTTACTTTTTCCAACCATATAGAGACCCTCATTTGTTGTGTAAACCATAGACTGAGAGTCAGGTACCACCTGATCAGCTATCTCACTCCCGAAACCAGACCTGTAATTGCCCAATGTAACCTCCTCCCATTACTGGACTATTGAACCCCTATCTTCACCCATACCTCTGCTATAAACCTGTCTCAACTAAATACGACATACAACAACATCTGCTGCTTTGCCCTTATGGCTCCTTACACCACCCACCACTGCGCTCTATATCAGGACCTTGGTTGGCTCCCTCCTCCAGCTAGATGTAACTATCTTCTAGCCAGCACTGTTGGTAAGGCCATCCTTAATTAAATTACTTCGCCTCTCTCCTCTGGCCTAAAGTGTGACTCTGGGACCTCCACCTCACTGCTGGCCCCAAGCTGATCTGTCCTCAAGTCTCCCCTAGCATGGGCAAATGGGCTTCCTCGTCTGCTGCCCCAACCCTCTGAAATAGCTTGCCCCTCCCCTTCAGAACCCCTGACTCCCCATGGCATTTCCTTTCTCTCCTCAAATCTCACCTATTGTCCTCCACCACTTGCTCCTGCTCCCATGGCTGAATGAGTTTCATTCCTCCTCATCCATTCACCTTTAAGTAACCCTCTTCTTGAAATCCATCCTCTGTCATGCATTCCATTGTATTTATCTTGTATTTGAACTTGCCTGCTAGTCAAAGTGTAATTCTTTTAATTGTGTATTATGATTATACGATCATGCCTCTCACTTCAAATTGCTTATATATGTCTAATTATGCTTTGTATCATATCTTTGTACTTGTTGTATTCCTGTGCCACTCTACATGGCCTGGGTCATTCCTGTAAATGGTCCTGTGGCTCAGTGCACCTACCTAGTTATCAAATAAATAAATGAATTAAATAAATAAATGCCATTTGTACAAAGGGCTCTCAGAAACTGTTATAGTCTTTCAGATGAGATGTTAAACCGAGGCCCTGTGTGCCTCTTCTGGTGGTTGTTCAGGTGGACATTAAAAATCCCATGGCACTTCTCAAAAAAAGTAGGGGAATTGTTTATTAAAAAGAAAAACACTGATTAATGGTACAAACAGGTAAAACAAATAATTAACATCATGGAAAAGACAACCAAAACCAAGAAAAAACAAAGCTGTAGGAGAACCCCCCCCAAGAAACAACAAAGGAAAAAGAAAAATGTAATCAAAAGAAAAAGATGGAACCTCACCCAAGTTAAAAATTAGAAAAGAAACCTCAGTAGTATAAGTTCATATATCTCGTCAAATGTTAAATTTCAGCCAATCAGCGCGTGCCACGTCATTTGACAGGTGGGCGTGGCCTAAAATGGACCAATCAGAATCGCCCCTTGTTAAACCGGAAGTCCCTCCCTAAAATGCGCTAGCCCCGCCCACTTCTGGCGGAAGTGATGCAACCTCAAACCCGTGCCCCGCCCTTAGCAGAGAAATGACACGCATTCAACCCATGTCCAGCCCTTTTGGGCAGAAAATGACAAGCTCGAACCCCAGTGCCCCCGCCTCACGCAGGAAATGACCTAACAGCACCATTTTGTAAGCGCCTTATGCCCCCTCCTCGTGACACTCCTCGAGCCCTGCCGACCATCCTGTCTTGAACCTGAGGTCCCACCATGCTAGGCTGAACTCCTGCATCCCCACCTGTCTCCTGCACTCCCACCATCCTGGCTCGAACCCCTGTCACCCACCCCTCATTCTCGTACACTCCTCGAGCCCCTGCCAGACCATCCTGTCTCGAACCCGAGTCCCACCATGCTAGGTTGAACTCCTGCATCCCCACCTGTCTCCTGCACTCCCACCATCCTGGCTTGAACCCCTGTCACCCACCCCTCATTCTCGTACACTCCTCGAGCCCCTGCCAGACCATCCTGTCTCGAACCCGAGTCCCACCATGCTAGGTTGAACTCCTGCATCCCCTCCTGTCTCCTGCACTCCCACCATCCTGGCTTGAACCCCTGCCCCCACCCCTCATTCTCGTACACTCCTCGAGCCCCTGCCAGACCATCCTGTCTCGAACCCGAGTCCCGCCATGCTAGGTTGAACTCCTGCGTCCCCTCCTTTCTCCTGCACCCCCACCATCCTGGCTCAAACCCCTGTCCCCTCTTCATCACCGTGCTCCTTCCACCCCAAAAATCAGTTAGTGTTTATGTAGTGGTGTGTGACCCCTGTAGGCCTATTGTATAACTGCAGGGGCATGTGTGTTTTTGATTAGGATATTTTCAGAAAGAAGTATCTAGGAGGGAACCTGATCGTGCAGAGATGTCACAGATCTGTGTGGAGACCCCCACCCGAGGAATTCATCTGCCTGTGTGAGTACCCCTTTTTCTGTTTTGTAACAGTATACAAAATTATTTAACATGCATCTGTAGGACTGTGTCAAACTTGCATCAAAAGGATAGCTTTATGTATCGCATGTAACATTTATAAGCTAAAGCAGGGGACCTCTGTGTAAATAAGATGGTTCAGCAGTTTTCTCTGGATAGCATTGCAACAATCGCTAAAAACTAATTATACTTTTGTCATGAATTAGAAAGAATAAAACTATATAAGAAAAAAGGAATACACATACCTATAGTTCACCCCCCTCAGCTCTGTGTAGTATCAAGGAGAAGGCTGAAATGAAATGTGTGTGATATTTATAATGTTTTGAAAGGGGGGGCTACAACAGATGTACCTCTGACACGTTACCATGTATAGTATGATGGGGTGTGGTGATGGTTTTACCAAGGGGCAGTCCATCTTGCTAAGATATCATAACCCTGCATTTGAAGCCAGAAGGCACAGCTTTTGAGAGATTTCTCAGATTCTGTTTTAGAGACTTGGAGCAGATTATCAAAACATCAAGCAAGAAGATGGCAAGCGCTTCTCATTTCAACATCCCTGTAACAGGTCAGATTGTCATACCACCTAATGAGAAATTCAACCTCCTGTAACAAGCCAGATTGTCACACCACCTAATGAAAAGTCTGAGATGAAAAGCAAGCAAGAAGATTGCTGTCGGGCCCCAACCCAAGCCAACATATGTGTACTCGTGAGGTGTGAAAAAGATGCCCCACACAAGTCTTGTTGAGTGGAAGAGTGTCTGACATAAAAAGAAACTCGCTGAACAGTTTGGTGAATCAGAAAATCCTAAACCTGACTGTCCTTCTGAAGAGACACCACTGCAAGACCTTGAAGAGTTGCTGGGGTGTGAATCTGATGAAAAAGAAGTTACTATGAAACCAAAAACAGAGATGACAAGAAGGGAGCCAGAGATGATGGTCAGTGAGACACTGCCAAAAAAGCATCAGAAAAGTTGTGAAAAGAAATGCAAGACAGAGCCAAGAGGGCGCTCTGACCAAGAGGTGATGATGATGATAATGCAGCCACAAGCAGTCAGGCCCAGGCTAAGAAGAAAGATGAGAAAAATAAGAAAAGAGTTGCCTTGATGAGGTAAATGCATTTTAACATATAAAAAATGTGGTGGTTACATGGCATAACTGAGGGAGATGAGTTAGCAGTAGAACTAAATCTTACCTATAATGAGTCAGAGGACCAATGCTGTTTTTGTTTTACTTTAATAGACTGAAGGATTGCGATGGAGCAGCAGTCATATTGGACAGCATGGATTCGACTTTCCACAAATCTACTGCTCGACTGTCTTTGCTGTGTGAAAGATACAAATGTTGTTAATGAGATGTGTGAGAACCAGTATGTTAGAAATACAGAGAGCGATAGAATGTTTCAAAATGTCACAGAACAGGCTGTGATCACCACACAACCCTCTTCTTCTACTGAGATTAGACAGGGGCCTCCTATATGAAAAATCAGGCCTTAGTAAACCCCCAAAACTGACAACGATATGTATTGTAAGTACGTTATGTATCATACCATCCGTGGTGCAATTGCTTCGGTGATACAGAGGGTAATACATAGTGAATTGGTTGATTCCTGTCCTGGGTGTGAAATAGATGATCCGAGTCAGAAAAACCATTCATGTGTCCTTGATGACTTAAGGTCTAAAGAAGCATACAGAAATGTTTCTGAAGCCATACATATAGGACAGCTCATGCCCGTGATCTTGGCAATCGCTATGAAGCATCAGGGGTTAAATATGACCAATTGTACCCTGGAAACTATAAGTCATGTTTTAAATGATGTGAGAAAATCTGATGACCCCATGTGAGTTAGTTATGCAAATGTTACAGCAGACAGACGGTGAAATTAAAAAGATGCCTGCCATCTGGTCATACAAAACTCCTTTAAAAATTTCAAAAAGAAATTCAGGAACACTGTTTATATTGCAAAAAATTACCCCAACACCTGCCCCTACCCCTCCCCAAATTACTACATGAAACATTTCAGTACCAAAATGTGTCATATTTTATTTTTACAGATAATCATGCGGAATGCAAGTACAGAAGAATCAAGGTTTATGTATCTGATCCTAAGCCATTACTGTCATCCATCACTGTTTGGTTCACCTCAATATGACATTTGCCTTTGTGAGATACATGCAGCCTATGAGACTGATGATGTTTGCCCTTCCAGAAGTATGGAGGATACAGATAAATATATAAATGAATCAGTGTTACCACTTGTAGAAAATGTTAAAGTGATTGCCGATATATTCATGGAAGACGATGAATGTCTTTGTGGACTTTATATCATGGTCGTCATAGCCATGTGTGTGTGTACTACAAAGCAGAAAAAACCTTGTGATATTGTGCGTGTTGTTAACCTGGCTTCTCTGCTTGCTGAAATAATCCACTGGTCAAAAAAAGGATCCTTTAAAAAATGATATAAGGAAATTCAGGAACACTGTTTTCATTGTTAAACCCCCACCCCACAGCCCAAAACTGCTACTTGTTACCGTTTAATATTGTTTATATTGTTACCCTGGCTTTTACCACTTGCTAAATGTATGTTTTTTTCCAGAGTATACAACAATGGGAAACACCCTGTCAGTGCATCCAGAGGCTTATTTACCAACTAGTCAGACACAAAGCTAAACAACCTGGTTTAAATCTACCTACAGGACAAGCACCGTCTGTACTTTTAGAGACATGCCAAGGTCTTTTTGATGGTCTCCCAGAGGGACCCCAAAAGGAAACTGTGGATTATTTTAAGGATGAGGGGGCTACTCTTGAGGAAGCAATGTTTAAAATTGCTATAGAGTTTATGCATAACCCTTATGATGTAATACACTTTTGTGGTTTTATCTGTACTGCTGTTGACTTTTTAGTGTTTAGTTTGCAGAACGGGGGGTCTGAGTCTGACATAAATTTTGCTTCTTTTATCGCTTTTGTTGTGTTTCATAAACCAGATTTAGCATATGCTTTTCCTAAATAGTGTATTATAATGTACTTTCAGATGGAACATACTGGCATGCTTCCAATATTCCAGACAGTCTTGATGTCTACAATGTACACGTGTGATAAAGGACATTTTAAAGAACCTATATACTTTGGAAAGCAGCCTGCATTAAATGTCTGCTCTGAAAGATGCTGCTGCTTCACTGGCAGAAAACATACTGACTCTGATTAAAGAGTTGCCACCCCTTGTATGGAGATTCTATGTTGACCTAATGGAAAACAGTAACCGTAGAGCAGTATGCAAGGTGAATGTCATTTTGATGTAACAGAATGTCTTCAAAATCAGCCTTATTATTTTGAGTGGTGTATGGCATATGTGTGTATGTAGTGCATACCTCATCACTAAGGGTGAAGTGGACGATGCCAATGCATGTGTAAAACATACAGCTCAAAAGTTGCTATTTCAGGTATTGTGAAGCGTGTAAAATTGAAGAGTAGAAAAACAAAATTATTATATAATCTGTTGCATACTTACCATGTGTTATGCCTTTTGTATGTAGAACCTATATGCATTAGTTGATGTATTATAAAGTAAATATTCAAATACTGTTATGACGTGTGTATTTATAAATAAAATATAATCATGCATTGCCCTTTGTGGTTGTCATAGTGTTATGCCTTTTGTATGTAGAACCTATATGCATTAGTTGATGTATTATAAAGTAAATATTCAAATACTGTTATGACGTGTATTTATAAATAAAATATAATCATGCACTGCCCTTTGTGGTTGTCATAGTGTATGCCTTTTGTATAGAACCTATATGCATTAGTTGATGTATTATAAAGTAAATATTCAAATACTGTTATGACGTGTGTATTTATAAATAAAATATAATCATGCATTGCACTTTGTGGTTGTCATAGTGTTTTTAAAAGAACAAAAAGAGCACATACTTTATTTTACTGGTGACAAGAGTTTTGCTAGCTAGCAGATGTGTCGGGGTGTTGACGAAAGGAGATGAATGATCACCTGTTCCAGAATATATATTTTAATGCAAAAAAAGTGGGTAGTTTCACAGGGGTGACTCAGCTGTATAAGGCTGCAAAAAAACTTGATAAAGAGGTCACCAGGAAAGGTGTTGCAGAATGGCATGAGCAGGAGCCCTATTCATTACACAAAGCAGCCAGAGTCCGATTTAAGAGAAATCTGTCATTGTTTCTGCATAGACAGACAATGGCAAGCTAATTTAGTGGATATGAGTCAATATGCAAAGTACAATAATGGGTTTAAGTACATACTGGCGTGCATCGATGTGCTGTCCAAGTATGCCTGGGTAGTGACTTTAAGAGACAAGTCAGGCAAGGCCGTGATGCAAGCCTTTAAAACTATTTTTAAAACTGGCGCACACCTCAGAAGCTGCAGACTGATCAGGTAAAGAGTTTCTAAATGCTTCCTTAAGAACCTATTAAAACAAAATAAAATACACCATTTTGTGACGAATAATGAAGTTAAGGCCAGCATTGTAGAAAGATTTAATAGGACACTGAAGTCACGCGTATGGCGTTACTTTACAGCCAGAATACTTGGAGATATACAGATGTGTTGTCAGACCTGGTGCACAGCTATAACCATACTTATCACAGAAGCATTAAACACAGACCTGTGGATGTTAACCCTTCAATGCCCTGGTGTATGGAAGATCCTATCTGTAATTCTGTTCTTGGCAAAAAACAAAAGGTACCCTTCAGAAAGATGATCACGTGAGACTATCTAAGCTAAAAGGGTGTTTGAAAGGGATAAGAACAGGCGTACACAGATGAGATATTTATTGTGACGGAGGTCTTAAAGACACAGAGGCCACCCTATAAGCTAAAAGACTATCAGGGGAAAACATTAAAGGTACTTTTTACACAGAGGGCTGCAAGAATTGAACCTGATGAGGACCCGTGTACAGGGTGCAGAAAATACTGAAGGAGAAAAAGCGTGGCAGAAAACTTGGTATCTGGTAAAGTGGAAGGTGGCCTGATAAATTTAATAGCTGGGTTGAGGCAACACAAGTTCAGGACATTAGAAGCAGATGAGGCTCAATATGCTCAAAATGGATTTTATATTACATTGCCCAGCAATGCATCGCTACATTTTCCCCTAACAATACTATATCCACTTTTACTGTAAAGTTACCATAGCGCTTGAACTACCTGGTGAATGGGAAGTGACTAGCAGAAATTCAGTACCCTCATACCTGGGACAATGTGCCTGCACAGAAAAACAGGTTCAGTATGCTCTATCAGCCTCTAAATGTAGCCCACAGTAAAACACCACCAACTGGACCCTTTACTGAGTCAGCATTAAAATCAATCGGGCTATTATCCTAACATGGCTGGTGTTATTGCTAAAATTAATAAAAGCATATTTGAAGTAAATGAACTGCCAGTGGTTTTGGAACAACAAACCGTTGGGAGAAAATAAGCATTGACAGTGACATCAAATGTATTTTGTTTATGCATGGCCAGTTACAGTACCTTTTGGGTTTTAGCAGACTCGAGGTAGGTGTAGGAAAGAATCTAGCAAAGAACCCTCCAGATATTAATGGGGGCTTTTACACATTATATATATACACTGACATTATCACACATGAAATAGTGGGTGACAGTCTAGTGCCTTTGCTGAGATGCGTACCCGTCAGGGGCCAAGACAATGAGATAGTGACCGTGACCTACGATAAACCCCATTATCAAACAGTCAGTAAACATCAGATCGATACAGTCACTATTGAAATAAAGAATGATCAAAATGAACCTGTACCATTTCGATTTGGAAGGTGATCGTGAAGTTGCATTTCACTCCCAGAGTGCTCTAAAATTTAAACAAGGATGGTGATTGTTCGACATTATGGGGACCCTGCCTTGTACAGAAGCTATTACAAGGCACAGGCAGGATATCATGGTCTGCCAGGCTTTCATGGTCTTCCTACTATGTATGGTCTCTGGTATAGGAGGATATTCGTAGTCTGTTCAGAAAAGCAGTTCCATTTTAAGAAGGGATTTGAAATTGCAAAACCACATCTACAGACAGCTGCTAAAAATGTTGCAAAGGATGTTGTGGGGCATGTGACTGAGTGCTGTCGCTCAAAAAGATGTCAGGGGGTGATAAGCCTACTCAGGGTGGCTCCAGGGCTGATTGTATTCAAGAGGTAAAAGAGAAAGCGCAGAGTGCACCTTCACTTCCTCATGGCCCCAGCTACTTTAAAAGAGGTGTTTCAGCATAAAACTTCATAAAGAAAAACGCTCAAAGGCAAAAGGATGTGAGGGGTCGTAAAAGCGAGACCTGTTCTAAAACATGGCTGTGCACTGTGGTTCTGAAGAATGCACAAAATCAGAACTTGACTTGTTTTGCCATTTCTCCCACACACAGACAAGCATTGAAAAAAGCATTTATGTAGAGATACCCCTCTGGCTGCCCTTTCAGAAAACTCACCGTTAGATTTTTATATGCAGGGACTGGTGAGACTATTTGGATCTAAACAACACACTTCTTTACCTGGTTTGCAAAATCACCGAAGCGGATGATGATAGTGATATACCTGCAGCGCCAAAGTGTGCCTTATAAACTACCCAGTGGCAACCATTTCAGTCAGCTGGATGTGACTGTCAGTGATCGGCTCATCAGTCAGAGCAATAACTGTTACCCCTACAGGGCTGTCATAGAATCTGTGCTGAACTTCAGTGAAGAGACCCTTTCTACACAATTTACACGCGGAGTTATTTTACAAAGACACCCCAGAAACATGAAATCACAGACAGAGATGGTGATAATGTAGGTTTAATAAAGAAGCTCCTTCACACATCTCAGTAGAGGGTAGAACTGCTGGGACACTTGCACACAGACTTGTTTTCAGAGAAACTGATGCTGAATAGCGTGGATATTAAATTAAACTGACACGTAACAGGGACAGCTTTTGCTGATGAGTGGAGATGCTGAGCCTTATAAGCTTAAAAGTCATGGCCGCCTCTCTGTTTGTCAAAGGTTAAAGTGACCCCGGAGTCTGTCTGGGACACTCAGAAGCCCTGCTCACCTCCAACGCTAAATACCCTATAGACAGAGTGGGTATGAAAGTGTTCAAGCCTCCTGCAGGCAGCAGGGTCTGCAACCAAGATAATTTGTTTTTTGGGACAGTTACCAAAAATGATAGTCATAGGATTTGTTGACAATGATGCTTTTAGTGGTTCCTACACTAAAAACCCCTTTAACTTTAAGCATTATAACATTAATTTTGTGGCTCTGTATCTGGACGGTGAACAAATCCCGCTAAACCTCTGCAGCCAGATTTTAGAAATGGGAATGCTGTGAGAGAATATTTAATCTAGTACTAGCGGTAGGAAATCTATGAAAGATCGACCGCTTTTAGTTAACCGTCAGGAATTTACCCAAGGGTACACCCTGTTTGCTTTTGATCTCCTCCGGACCAGAATGTGCTGATCATTATTCTTTAATTAAAACTGGGAACCTCAGGCTGAGATCAGATTTGCGAAGCTCTTCCACAAACAGTTAATCTCATTATCTATGCAGTGTTTGATAATGTCATTGAGATAAACCAGAGAGGAAATGTCATTTTATTATATGTGATAAACCATAAAATGAACACAAAGCAGCTGGAAAAATTGTAACCAGTGACACCCACATCCGTGACTGCTTTCTGGGCATGTTTCACTGAGTCTGCTACCCAAGGAGAGACTGAGAAACCTCCCGCAGCACTAGTCATCAATACTGATCCCCATGACCTCCCTGGACAGCACTGGTTGGCCGTGATACATTTCAGAAAATGGGACTGGGAGTTCTTCGACAGCTCACAGTTTTCATCCTGACAATCATGCAAAAACTATTGGGTTTTTAAACAGAAATGCAAACAACATTTGTACCTAAACACACAGTTACAAGATACCTTTCTACCACCTGTGGATTTCACTGCATATTTTCTTACACGATGCAAAGGACTTTCTTATGATCAGATTTTAAAATGTACTCTAATGATTTGCTGAAAATGATACCATGGTAACTAGTTTTGTCGTCACTTTTTCCAGACATCTGAACATGTCAGAGGCACGTATCAGTGAGGTGGCAACATGTTCCAGACTTGTTATATCTTGTAATGAATTTAAAATATACAGCAGCTTGTAATTTATTCAAAACAGTCACTTATAAAATCATATATAAACATCATAATTGTGTGTCTCTGTTTGCTGTGTTTAAACTGGGGGTGGGGCTGTGTTTAACATTTTCAGATATGCAATGTCTTCCAATAATGACAAAAATATATAAATATAAAGGTGTTTGTTGTAAAAAACTGCCAATAAAATACAACAAAAATCAGTGGTAACATCATGGATAAGATATGCAATATGTCTAATAATGACAAATATATAAAATACAAAGGCATTTATTGTAAACTGGCAATAAAATACAACAAGCATCAGTGGTGACATCATAGATATGATATAATAAAACAAAGCATCTCCTGTTAAAAATGCACACTATGCCATATAGCCTTGAGGTAGAATTATAAGCACATCTTTCTAAAAACATGTTATATATTTAACTATGAAGTGAACTAACATGCATCAATATAAACACTTTTTTGTAAAACAGGTTCATATTCCAGTATAGGAGGTAAATGGCTAACATAGGTTGTACACAGCAGTCACTGAGGTAGGATTACATATTTAATATGAGATAAAATGTTCAACATATGCTGTACACAACAGGCACTGAGGTATCTAACATCTATACCAGAGATTGCATTTTAAGTTTACATATGTGGTCACAGGTTTCTTAAAGACTTTTGGCTTTTAGGCGTCACTGACCATTGGCTAACTGGAGATGGCTGTGGCTGTTTTGCACCAACTACCGATTCCAGCCTTTCCACATAGCTCCTGTTTGCTGGGTGAGCAAACACTGAGGTGGGTATGTTAGACTCATGCATTATAGCTGACAAAACATCAGCCCTTTGGCTTTCATGGTCGGGATTGCGTGAGTGGCTGTAGCCGCTCTTACTCATCGACCATGTGAGACCCAGAAACAACAGTGCCTTTATACATAATTCACCCTTATCACTCCAAAACACAATATCCTTATTCTTGGACATATGCTTTAACAAAGTTCAGCATTGGTTTTAGACCGATGAGAAAACACTACTTAAAAATGTCTTTTTTCCATAGTACTAGGTACAGAAGCTGTCTCTGCCATGACCGCAGGGGGGCAGACATTGATTCATTTTCAGGCATGAGTAATGTCAAACTGGTTTTAGCTTATTCTCCTTGTCTTACCAAAGTCAGATAGCGTTGTAACCCAGCAGAGTACATCTTGGCTTTGTCATAGTCTGATAAATCAGTCGGGACAGTATAGCTCTCATGTCAGTGTCCAAACTGTTAGTTGCAACTGTTCTCATATCCTGATCAGAGTAATTAGTTTTAATGTGATCCATCTGTTGCTGAGGTACCAAATACATTTCTGTGAAAATCCATTTATCTGTTAGCCAGCAGACCTGTGATCAAAGGGATGGCAATTCCTAGCAGCGTTCCTATAAAGCCACCAGTCTGATTAACTATTTTCTTTTTCCTTTTTAAGGTTATTTGTTTATCAGCTTAAAGTTTTAATAACTCTCCGTTTTTTTTTCAGTACCCTAACTGCTTTGCTGACAGTGGAATATTTCCTCTGAGTGTTTAAGGCTATCTCAGCTATAGCTGATATCAGATCATCAGAGCTGAACATAAAATAGCTTTCTTAAGCTTGGAGGCCCTTTTACTAGTAACTTTAAAACAGACAGATTTCTCTGCAGTCTTTTTGACATAATGACAATACAGTATCAAATATTTTTAGAAGCAAGAATGTGTTTTTTCATGACATATACCACAGGCCAGTCAGGGAAACACCCCACTCACTAGTCTATATTAGTCTGGTGTATTGGATCTTAAATCAACCAGTAAATAGCCATGAGGCTTTCTTGTGGCATCTTCAAAAGCTTCTAAGAAAAATTTTGTCTGACCAGGATACATTTGTCTAGCTAGTGTTTGTGATCTGAGCTTGTCTCTGGGGTTTTTAAACAGAATCATGTATTGGCATTTAGTGTGATGGTCCTGCTTTTTACCTTGCAAGAACACATTCTGGACAATTAAAAATATTGTCAATTGTTTATGATGACTGTACTTGGTAAACCCATATTCCATTCACTATTTTGACAGGCAGAGTCCATCAAATCATCTATAACGACAAAATTTACCTTTCCAGGGGTAAGGGATCATTGTCAGCTAGTGACATCAGTAGCCCTCCACAAATTTAATCTGAGGAACTTTAACAGCAATTCATTATACAAAGGTTGCCAACAGCTGTAGAAACAGACAATATTTTCAGGTTTGTGTGATAAAGTGGCATCAGCATGTTCCAACAACTGTTTTATAAAGAAGCTCTTCCCACTATTAGAGGGCCAGCCAACAGACAAGTAAAGGGATGCTGCAACCTGATATCCATTTTCACAGTCAGTATCCGGGAAGTGTTTTAAAATTGTCTTGTAAAACTCGCTTGTCATAAACTACTCTCTGTGTCTTGGACAGCGTTTTTGTTTCAAGGGACCACTGCTTTTATTCCTAACAATGCTGGGTTGACTCCACGGTAATTTCTTTAGAGATCTGTGACCCATTATAGTCAAAGACCAGGTCCTTCAGACTTTCAAAATTAATGTGTTTACTGCTGGCTACATTAAGGGTAAACCCTTTCACTTTAAGAACAACCTCACCACTGGACAGCTGTAACCGTACGTTTTGGGCCTGCAGAAGCGAACTCTGTAATGTGTTCATCAGCAGGAACTTCACTGGTCAGCTCCTAAATAATCACCCAGAGGAGTGCCCAGTCACCGGTCTGGACACAAAAATGACAGAGTCTCTGTGTGGTAGTAGAGCACCTGTCCTGTAACCTATCTAGCAGGTTGTAGAGTTCGATTCTGGCATATGCGTTGTAAAACTAGCTATAAATATGTTGATATTATTGGAATTTGTGTAATGATCGCTGGTATATTTCCAGCTTAAACAAAGCTGTTTCATCGATCGATGAAAAAGCACGATGAGATATCGAAATAGGGGCGAAGACATATTGAAATAATTTCTGTGGGTCTGTTACTATGCTCGTTGTCGATAAATTAGCTCTCTGCCCAAATTTACCCCGAGAATTTAAAAACAGTTTGAGATATCTGTCTTCTTGCAGGGTTAACAGATTATGGCTGCAGGGTTCAAATGTACATTTTCCTTTCAAAATACTGTTGTATGTACCTGACTTTATCCTCTTCAGTTTGACCCATGAAGGAAACCAGATGCCTCTTGCTTGCCTTTTAGATGCAGCTTGATGTAATCTGCAAAAGCTCTGTGCATGACTCTTCAAATGCCAAACTTCATAAATGTTAATGATTTTGCATGCTCAGTGCCAGGTTTAGTTCTCACGGTGCAGTAGGTACCAGTAAGTGACCGTTGCTCTTCATCATGTGTGCATGATGTTGTTTGAAGATCTATTTCAAGCGCATGCGACACAATGTAAACACAGCTTTTACCAATCCTGGATGGCAACACTGGAAAGAAAAGACCTCTAGGGGTAAGACTTTACTTTTCTAAACCAAAGTACTGAGTGAGGTCATCAAAATGGTCATAAATGATGTCAGGATGACCGACCGGATACTATTTGGTTTTGTTAACAAAAAGGTAGAGAGCTGGTAAAATCATAATAATGTATTTTCTCATCAGGCTGTGTCTTATAGTACAGACAAATGGCATTTGTTCTCCCCAAACAGTGACTGCCTAGGTTCGAGTGGCTGTGGTAGCTGCCTGTCCCTCAAAAATTATTCAAGCCCTGATCCGTGGTCTGCATTGCTTTCCATTCATGTTCCACAATACTCTAACTGCAAAACCCTGTCTTTTAGAAAATGAAATTTGTGCATGGTCCTATTGAATAACTGTCCAAAACTAGTCCCTGTCATGTGGTTTCTATCTTTCTCACAGTAACAGATGTTGCATCCATGAAAAAACAACCATTAAATTCAAATGCTGTGGGTATTCCATTTATGACTGAATAGCCATCCAAAATCTGGACCACCTTAAATTCCACCACCTTAGCGCATGCTGAATAGAAATGTTTTTCTTTCTCAGATATGTACATAAGCCACTGAATAGCAGGTGTGGAGTACCTCTTCAGTGTCTGTGGTAGTTGTCTGGGAGAACAGCAACAGTGCATTCTTTCAAAACAGAAACCTGTACATAAGCCATAGAAACTGAGGGCTATGGTGACTTACTGGAAGAGATCTAAGGATACTGTTTCATACTCCACGGTATCATCGTCTGACTGTTTTAAAATACTTTCCTAGTCATCTCAGTACTTCATTTCTAAATCTGACACAGGCTTTTCGAAGAATTTCAACATCTAACTGACAATAGTAGCGAAGCTCTCTTTTCAGATTAAATTCTCTATGTCTGTTAGCTAGGTACCATTGCAAAACTCTTGCTTTTCTGCAGGCAACATATATTCAGGCCCATAAAACTGAGCATCGGGCAGGGGTCCTACATAATTTTCATTAGCCTTGGTGTTAAAAATGGGAAGTAGCCTTTAGCAATCTCATTCTCAAATCCAAGGGCTGCAGGGATTTTGCTAGTTTAAAGGAAGAAAACAATGGCTGTCAATAAATCTGATGTGTAGGGATGTCACTGTGAACAGAGTACTTTTCCTCCTTGTGTGAGCAATTTAATATCAATTCTTTCCTTGACTAGCTGGCTAATGATAAAGTAACTGTCATAGCCTTTGGCATTGTGTGCTATAAATGTGTAGTGTCTAAATGGGGCATCAATAAAATGTCCTACAAAATCTTTTATGCAATCTTCTACCAATATTCCCGGACCTCTTCCCATCTAACTGCTTAGCATACACAAAATTTGGTATGTGCACCCCCGTTTCTTGTGTGGCTTCAAAATCAAACACTATATATTTCTCAGTGCTTTTTACAACTGTGAGTGGTGACATGTAACACAGATGCTTGTCGGCTGTCATGAAAGAACCACATCTGCTACACTGAATCAATTTACATGTATGAGATCCCTTGTAAAAAACAAAACATTGTTCACACAGTTTCATGGATTTACAAGACCCTGTATCACCATCAGCTCTAGCTAAATGTCTTTCTAGGCACGCTGAAGACCTACAGATCTTCTTACATTTGTGACAAGATACTGTGCCAATTTCTTTTTCGAGACAACATGGGTCGAAACAAACTTTGCACTGTTGTGCACAGATATGATTCCCCTTATGGCTGTAGGCTACATCACAATATTCACAGAGGTACCGTGTGCCTATGAATTTTTACATCAGTGATGCCATAATAATGTTTTCATGTAATAATACAAACAGTGTTTAGGAAATCTTTCTGGACCTGTTGAAAATGTTTGCCAGTTTCCTTCATTATGATATAAAATCTTAATTTTGACTCCAAAAGCGTTCAAACTGTGACACATCACTAAAAGTGACAGGGCTTTGGTCTGACAAACCTAGCTCAGCATACAATATTTTAGCCTTGTTCAACAACTGACTGTCACTCATATGTGGATTTAAGAGTGCGAGAATGGAGCCCCAAAACACAAACTATTGTCTCTGTTATTTAAATCAATCAGGTATCGTCTCTTTTTTTGTGAAATCCTGCTATACGATGGATTTCAGTGTCCGTCTCCCCCCCACCACTACCCCTGGTGGTTTCTGATGGTCGTTATCACAAGATGTATAGAGGAATCAGTAATTACTTCAGTATTGCTCTGTAGCATATCAGCTATCTGATCTAAGAAGGTTGCAGCATTTAGTTCATTTGGACTTGTCTTTCTTGAGAACAAGGGGTGATTCAAAGAAGCAGCATTTAATCTTACCTGCATAAAATCCCCATATTGTGTTTTTCTCTTCACACTGTCTAACAAACTTTCTATAGCCTGGTGCATTGCTGCAATAGCCTCTGTAAAGATTTTATTTTATCTAGATTTATAAACTTATATCTTTGATGAAATTCTGTAGCATTAATTTTTTTAAACTGCGTTCATATTCCTGTACAGTTTCTAAATACACTGTAGAGGCCCTAGTTAGCCTGATCATCATGGTTTTCTAATTCAGACTGCAGACCATTTGTAACATTTTGTAACAACCTATGCTGCACTATTTTCCTAGCATGTTTACTTTTCTGATCAACTTTTCTCGTATTGTTTTATTTTTACCCAGATTTTTCTTTTTTGACTCCATTTGTTTTTTTTTTCATTTTGCTAGTGATGCAACCCTTGTACTCAGTTTATGAGAGCTTCTGTGCTTTCACTTTGTATTTTGTTCTTTGTTTTTGGCAGCTTTTTCCTCCAAGCCCCTGTACTTTTCATACATGACGGCTGCACTAAACGCAGTCTTCAGTTCTCTGATTGAACATTTGGAAATATTGATTAAACCAAGCACACTGTTCAGTACAGTAGCTGAACTTTTAAAAAGCTCAGATTTAAGCAGCTGATGATCGTAATCCTGACTAGATAATCTGCTCTCAATTACCAAGGCATTAAACAAACAATCAATTGTTTTAAAAATATAGGCTTTCCCAATATTGATCATGTCAATGTCACTTTCTTGAAACCTTTGGTCAGAAAATCTTGAGCCGCTGCTCCTAAATGGGTGTACAATGTTTATTGGCACATTTGGTTCATTTACAGCTGCAGAGACTCTTAAAACATTGCTCGTGGGTGGTTGTATATCTTGTTCAGTTATGCTATATGTATTCTGGTCACTGACCCCAGTTGAAATTCTGCCATGCCTTTGAAAACATCACGTTCATGTAATGATCTCTTTTCCCTCTCACACCTGTAGGGTTTGTCTATGAGGCTGTTTAAAAACAGAAAATAAACCCCTGTCACTACTTCAGTATTTTAAAACTTTTATAAGACAACATTTAAACTCTAAAACTGCAGCATCTACTATTTCTAGATAAAAATAAATACCTTCTGTAGCAGTAATCTGGGGGTTAGCCAGCCTCACCCCTCCAGGATTTCTCTGCGGTTCTATTTAAAAACAGAAAATAAGCCCCCTGTCACTACTTCGGTATTTTTGAAACTTTTATAAGACAACATTTAAACTCTAAAACCTGCAGCATCTACTATTTCTAGATAAAAATAAATACCTTCTGTAGCAGTAATCTGGGGGTTAGCCAGCCTCACCCCTCCAGGATTTCTCTGCGGTTCTATTTAAAAACAGAAAATAAGCCCCCTGTCACTACTTCGGTATTTTTAAAACTTTTATAAGATAACATTTAAACTCTAAAACATGCAGCATCTACTATTTTCTAATTAAAAAAATACACACCTTCTGTAGCAGTAATCTGGGGATTAGCCAAACGATTAAATGTTTGGATAAGCTCTTCATCAGGAGTCCATGGTTCCATGGCTAATTGTTGAATATTTTTAATTTTTCAGCTCAAGACAAAAGGACAGAGCGATACTAACACAACTGCTACTTGGGCTTCCAATATCTTGAAATGCTTATATAAAAATGACTCAGACCCCCTCCCTCACCACCCACATAAGTATGTGTCAAGTAGTGAAAAACATCTGGCACTGTCCATCAGACCAACACCCCTCTCCCCATTCTCCAAGGGTGGGCTATATAAGACCCTATGCTAGTCAATGTAGGCTTTTGTTTCTCACTTCCTGCGACAGCTGGAAGGCATTAAGAAATGCCTTTCTGCTAATAGGCTGGTCACAGCCTAATTAAAAACAGATGCTTTTTTATCAATCTTAAAACACAGAGAGGCAGTGGAGTGCAAGCCTAAGTTATGCTTTGAAAAGTCAAAACAGTAATTCTGTCTTTTTTAAACAGCTGCGCCTTTAAATTAGTAATTCAGTAAAACTGCTTGCATACCACTAATCAGAATATAAAACTTATTTTGTTAAAAAGTTAATCATGAGAAACACAAGTTTTTCACATTTACTATGTAGGACAGTTCAAAAAGAAATGCCATACTGTTAATTAAAACAGATGCTTTTTATCACTCTTAAAACACAAAGAGGCAGTGGTGTGTTTTGAAAAGGCAAAACAGAAATTCTGTCTTTTTAAACAGCTCGATCCTTTAAATTAGTAATTCGGTAAAAATGCTTGCATACCACTAATCAGAATATAAATCTTTGTAACATATCATTTATTTTTCTATTTAGTACTACATGACTTTTAATTTTTGATAATGTAACTATACTACATGACTTTTAATTTTTGATAATGTGACTATAGACATTTTGCAACAAAAGCATAAAGCTACTTTTACAGACCCTGTAATCCCAAAAATTTTGAGACACACGTTTCCAAAAGAGAATCAATAGGCCTTTGTAACCATGGCTGTGTAAATGAACAACAGATGTTTTGTCACGTCTTAACAGACAAAGACCCCTACCACACATCCAACAGTCCGTGGCTCCAAAAAGGGCCATCTATATTTTAAACATCCACAAAATACATTGCTTCTTCCTGCGTGCCTAATGAGGGACAGGCACACACACACACACACACACACACACACAGTGTGTATTTTTTTGCAACGACTCTAAGCAATGCTGTATATACATTTTAAGACTGCGTGCTTTAAAATTATTTTTGAAAGAGAAACATTATCATTTTACATTCTGTCTTTTCTTTATAATATATCATTTTTTTCAAAACATTATAAATATCACACACATTTCATTTCAGCCTTCTCCTTGATACTACACAGAGCTGAGGGGGGTGAACTATAGGTATGTGTATTCCTTTTTTCTTATATAGTTTTATTCTTTCTAATTCATGACAAAAGTATAATTAGTTTTTAGCGATTGTTGCAATGCTATCCAGAGAAAACTGCTGAACCATCTTATTTACACAGGGTCCCCGTTTTAGCTTATAAATGTTACATGCGTATACATAAAGCTATCCTTTTGATGCAAGTTTGACACAGTCCTACAGATGCATGTTAAATAATTTTGTATACTGTTACAAAACAGAAAAAGGTACTCACACGGCAGATGAATTCCCTCGGGGTGGGGGTCTCCACACAGATCTGTGACATCTCTGCACGATCAGGTTCCCTCCTAGATACTTCTTTCTGAAAATATCCTAATCAAAAAACACACATGCCCCCTGCAGTTATACAATAGGCCTACAGGGTCACACACCACTACATAAACACTAACTGATTTTTGGGGTGGAAGGAGCACGATGATGAAGAGGGGACAGGGGTTTGAGCCAGGATGGTGGGGGTGCAGGAGAAAGGAGGGGACGCAGGAGTTCAACCTAGCATGGCGGTACTCGGGTTCGAGACAGGATGGTCTGGCAGGGGCTCGAGGAGTGTACGAGAATGAGGGGTGGGTGACAGGGGTTCGAGCCAGGATGGTGGGAGTGCAGGAGACAGGTGGGGATGCAGGAGTTCAACCTAGCATGGTGGGACTCGGGTTCGAGACAGGATGGTCTGGCAGGGGCTCGAGGAGTGTACGAGAATGAGGGGTGGGTGACAGGGGTTCGAGCCAGGATGGTGGGAGTGCAGGAGACAGGTGGGGATGCAGGAGTTCAACCTAGCATGGTGGGACTCGGGTTCGAGACAGGATGGTCTGGCAGGGGCTCGAGGAGTGTACGAGAATGAGGGGTGGGTGACAGGGGTTTGAGCCAGGATGGTGGGAGTGCAGGAGACAGGTGGGGATGCAGGAGTTCAGCCTAGCATGGTGGGACTCGGGTTCGAGACAGGATGGTCTGGCAGGGGCTCGAGGAGTGTACGAGAAGGAGGGGGCATAAGACGCTTACAAAATGGTGCTGTTAGGTCATTTCCTGTGCAAGGGGCGGGGCACTGGGGTTCGAACGCATGTCATTTTCTGCCAAAAGGGGCTGGACACGGGTTCGAATGCGTGTCATTTCCTGCGCAAGGGGCGGGGCACGGGTTTGAGGTTGCATCACTTCCGCCAGAAGTGGGCGGGGCTAGCACATTTTAGGGAGGGACTTCCGGTTTAACAAGGGGCGATTCTGATTGGTCCATTTTAGGCCACGCCCACCTGTCAAATGACGTGGCATGCGCTGATTGGCTGAAATTTAACATTTGACGAGATATATGAACTTATACTACTAACCTCTCACGAGAAACAATAAAAGAAACAAAAAGGAGGAAATCAAAAAAGGGCCCATGAGCAATGCTTACAAAAGTGAATCCATGAATTAGGAGGGAACTTAATATATTCTGCGGTGCAATGCTGACACCATTTGCACTAGCAAGGAATGATCCAACGACTGCTGCTATAACACATACTTACAGCAGACCCTCCAGATCATTACCTTGAGACCGAAAAAAAATCAGCAACAACACGGAATGATCATGTTTAAATGACTTACTAGTTACGGATCCATATATAAGTGTGTCAAAAGTGAAGGAGTGCCAAAACAGATCTGCCCAGGTAATACCAAAGAAAGACCAAAAAGAGAGGATGTAAGGGCAATCAAAACATAAGTGCTGAAAGGTGTCCACAGTATCCTGGCAACGACCCTGGGGCAAAATCATTTTGTGATGCCTTTATGTTTGTTGTTACCTTTAACATTGAGCTTGCCATGGCAACATAGCCATGTCACATCCCAATAATGGGGCTGTAAATGAGCACCATTCACATACAACAAAGCCTTCCATCTAATGCAGGTGGAAACCCCGGCATAACATCTACTTCTGTGGGAAGTAATGCCTTATAGAAGGCCTCCCTATGCTGGGTGTGAAGCGATGTTGTTTAAAAAAACTTCAAGAAAGGAGTTAAAAACACAAGAAAATGACCAGCCTGCCAGAAGAAAGTCAGACAATCTGTGTTGTTTGGTAACATGTCAGCCCTATAGGTATATTTATTAGTAATACTGTAGTATTAAATTAGGTAGCAGCTTTGACACTATGAAATGTGGTAAAATACTGACTTAGTTTTTTTTTAGTGTTACCAGCACCTTACTGGCTGATTTGAATTAATTATTAATTAATGTGACTATAAATATATTTGTAATTCAGATTGACTCCACCCCCCTGATGAAGAAGGTGTATGCCCTCGAAGTGCCGGGAATCCATTGTATGTGCGTTTAAATTCTTTATTGTATTTTTTCAACTGCTCTACGTGTATCACTTTTTTAATTGTTGTTTGATTGTTTTTGCCAAGATTAAGGCAGTTCCACAGAGCACACTTGTCTAGCGCGTTGCTTTGTGTAATTTTCAAAGTTTCGGGTTGGTGCCTTTATGCCGCAGCTACAGGTAAGCTAATTAACCTAAGTCTGAGAAGTTGCTCCTTTTAAATGAAAAAACACTTGTGCGTCATTTTTTATTATCTCCAAAGTTTGGTCAGGAGATGAATGCCTCTCATTGAGCATAAGAAATACCCATGGGGGTTCTGAACTCTCATACAGTTCGGTTATATTTTACAGGACACTTCTAACAACAGTACTTTGTCTTCACATGAGAAGGTACTGAATTATATGGAACTGTTGTGTGAACTATTGTGTGATGTGTACAAGCCGCTCATGTTCTTCTATTCCTGAAAGCAAAATTAAGCAAATTTAGAAGATTGCTGGTTCTTGCGTCCAGGCTGGGAAATAGAACTGTTGAATTAATTGAATTGCTAATTGGGATATAAGATCCGGAAGAGCTTACAAGCTCTGAGGAAGAACTTGCCAACAATTTTGAAGTGTCCTGTATGGAGTCATTAACAGAGAGAGTTAAAAGAAGGCAGGCTAGAAGACCCCCCTCCCCAATGGCAAATGTAAGTGAACAGCTTGATAATACTAATGAATTGAAATGCACATTTACGAAGCTGGAGAAACTGATGAAAACAGAACTTTTGCTCTATTATAACATTGATAGTTTGGAAGGGGAGTATGAAGCAAATCAGAGGGTTCCCGGAGGTCTAAGGCTTGACATACAACAAACTGTGGGTATCAATAATTTTAAGCATAAACAGGACTGGGAGAGAATACTGAGCACCTGTTCAGATGATCTGATTAAATTATTGATTAAGGAAGATAAATCAGACTATAATGCGTAAAACAACAAATTGCAGGTGCACAGCAAGATTTGAATCATTTTCAATCCCACCCCTTATTTAAAATAAAAGAAAAAGAGTTAAATAAAAATCTTGACACTTTTGAAAGAGAAGTAATAAAGAGGAATCAAATCAAGCAAGACCTTAAAGATTACGCTTTGGGACAAGTATTCATTTGGGACAGAATAACACAAAATAGAGGTCGGGACACCAACAGAGGTGGATCTAGAAATTGTAGCAGATCCAGGAGTAACTCCCAAAACTGGAGAAAGAATAAAAACAAAAACAAGAAAGGTGCTAATAAGAGTCCAGAACACAATGATGCACATGCTACAAATACTGAGGAATGAATGACAGACTGTGCCTCTGTTTCAACTACAAATACCAATATTACATCTGGTAATAATAGAGTTTTTTTTTTTTAGAGAAAAGAGCTGTGTAACAAACAAAAAATCATGGAGAGGGAAAAGAGCTGGTAAAAAACACAAAAGAGGACAACTAGAAGAGGCCTACCAGGCACAATCTGAAGGGTCCAAAGAAATTGTAAACATAAGCTCACATACTTTTACACAAACTGAGTTACAGATATTAAGTAAAGGTTTTTCATTTGTGCCTTCCCCCAGGGTTAACAGGTTCCAGTTACAAGTGGAATTGTTGAAGATATTTCAAAAAATAAATTTGAAATATTTTTTTGCTGCCAATAAAATGGGGGAACAGTCATTGGAAGTATATGATGTGAGGGGTGGTGTAGAGCAAAATGTTAGACAAGAGTTTAGCAACTTAATTGTCACTCTTTCAGATTTAGGAGAATCTGTAGCATTAACAAATGTGAATGCAAATGATTTGAATGATCAATGTGAATTGCATGATGATTTGCTGGATCGTATTAGTTTTGATGCACAAGGTAATATACATATTAGTGAAGGTGAGGAAAATGAGGAGTTTTTTGGTGTTCCAGATCATGAAAGAAAACTTAAGTTTAGACCAAAATCTGTTTTTTTGTCCTAAGGTATGTGATCCTGCAATACATACTTATCAAATTGTAGTACTTAAGGAGATTGATTCTCTTTTTTCCAGACAATGGTACAACTGTGGAAACAATCTCTCAAAATGTGAACAGGCAGCTTTACAAGATCTTAGAGGTTTAAAAGGAGTTGTTTTTAAGCAATCCGATAAAGGGGGGAATGTGGTTATTTTGAATGTCTGACTATGAGTTAGAAGCTATGAGACTGCTCTCTGATAAAGAAACATATGTGGTTCTAAAGCAGGATCCTACTTTGGATTTTCAGACACAGCTTTTTTCTCTAGTAGATGAAGTTGCAAAGAGGTGTTTTATTACTGAACAAGACAAAACATTTTTAAAGGTGGGGAATCCAGTGATCCCTACTTTCTATTATCTTCCCAAGTTGCATAAAGATTTAGAACGGCCACCAGGCTGTCCTATTATTTGAGGAATAGGTTCACTGTCTGAGAATTTATTTAAATTCTATGACTATTTTCTGCAGCCCTTAATATCAGAATTACCATCCTTTACCCGGGATGCTATGCATGTTTTGGAGAAAATAAAAAAAAATTGAATGGAAACAGGATTTTCTTTGGCTTTCAGTGGATGTTTGTTTTATACACTTGTATCCCTCATCACTTAGGAATCGAGGCCTTGGAATTTTTTCTAAGAAAGAATCAGAATTTTAATCATTTACCAATGAAGTTCTTTTTGGATTCCCTTGAGTTTATTTTGAAGCACAACTATTTTTTGTTTAACAATAAGATATACCTACAAAACAGGGGCACAGCAATGGGGGCCCCAGTGGCCCCAGCATATGCTAGTTTGTTTTTGGGGTGGAGGGAAACCAAATTTATTTTTAATGAAACAAATACATTTTTGGGAAACATTGTATTTTGGACTTGATTTATAGATGATTTGCTTATTATTTGGCAGAGAACAGAAACAGAAGCTCAAGATTTTCTGGAGGGTTTAAATAATAATGATATGAACTTGACATTTACATATAAAATAGAGGAAAAACAAATTACATTTTTGGATTTAATTTTATCCATTAATGAGAATGGAAACATTGAAGTTCCTGTTTCAGAAAAGAAACAGTAGGCAATTTGATTTTGCATGCAAGTAGTGCACGTCCCCATTCTCTGATAAATTGTGTCCCTTATGGACAATTTTAAGATTAAGAAGAAATTGTTCTTCTCAGCAGACATTTGACATACAGGCAAAATAAATGTGGCATAGATTCCATGAAAGGGGTTACAGAGAGGGTGTTTTAAATCAAGCACTTAGTAGGGCACAATCAGAAGATAGAACAAATCTTTTTGAAACCAAAAGTAAAATCAAAAGAAAGGGAAGAAAGGATGACATTTTTCCTGGAATTTAATGGCGTCTCTACAAAAGTCAGGGAAATTTTGTTAAAAAACTGGAGTTTGCTGGAGCACTGTAATGTACCTGGACTTTTCTCCGAGATGCCAAGGGTTACGTACAGTAAATCAAAAAATCTAGGGGAAATGATCTCTAGCAGTCATTATGTGGCAGATAAACCTTCTAGAAATACTTGGATACCAGAAAAACCTCTTGGCTGTTTTAAACATGGTCGCTGTATGGCCTGTAAATTCTTGGTGCAGGAAAATAGTTTGTTCATCCAACAAAGAATCTAACGGTGGAGATTTTTGACTTTGTAAACTGTTCAATCAATTTTGTGGTTTATGTGGCACAGTGCCCCTGCAAACTCCTTTTTGTGGGAAAAACCATAAGATGTGCAAAGGAACAGTTCTTGGAACATGTTAGAGACATTAGAAATAAGGATATGGATTCTTCACTTGCAATGCACTATTTATATCAACATGACAGTAACCCCTCGTCCTTGAGGTTTACTATAATTGAACATGTGAAACCTTTATTAAGAAAAGGAAACAGAAAACAAATTATTTTGCAGAAGGAATCTAAATGGATTTTTACACTGGAATCACTGTTTCTAAAAGGTTTGAATAAGGATTTGGACCTTGCAATGTATCTGTAGTAATATTTTGTGATTGTATGTTATATATCTTGCCTGTCTTAAAACTCAATCTTTTTTATGTCATATTGTAATTTGGATAAAGAAGAACAGGTCTTAATACTTGCATTTCTTCCCTGTCTTTTTAAATATGTCTCATGATATTAGTACTAAATGTGGCTTTCAAGGTGTCATTATATTTTGACTCTTTTGAGAGTGATTTCTGAAATGAGGTTTTCACAATAGCTAGTATGGACTTATATTTAATTTTATTGTCAATTTTATTGTCCATATTACTTGACACAGGGGAGCAATGCATTAGTCTGATACAGATTGTTTCTCACTTTCCAAGATTAACAGAATTTTGGGATGGTTTTGTTTGTATAAATATGTGCAACAATAAAAAGGTATAAATATAGAAAAATCATAGGAGATGTATGAAAGCTGTGTCTATAGATATTTAGGATATTAATTAAACTGTGTGTTTTTTTCCAAGTCAGAAACAATCTGTGTTGTTTGGTAACATGTCAGCCCTATAAGTATATTTATTAGTAATACTGTGGTATTAAATTAGGTATTGGCTTTGACATGATGAAAAGTAGTAAAATACTGAATAAGTTTTTTTAGTGTTACCAGCACCTTATTGGCTGATTTGAATTAATTATTAATTGATATGACTATAAATATGTTTGTAATTCAAATTGGCTCCACCCCCCGATGAAGAGGGAGTATGCCCTCAAAGCACTGGGGAGCTGTTGTATGTGCATTTAAATAAATTCTTTATTGTGTTTTTTCAACTGCTCTGTGTGTATCTCTTTCCTAAGTGTTGTTTGCCAGAAAAAAGGTGTCAATCTACTCCATTCCCTTTGGCGGGGTGTCATCAAATACAACACTCACTCCTTCCAAGTGGAATGAGGCCCACAGAATCATGAGGCAACGTTATAATGAAAAAAAAAATACTATAAAAAAATGGGAGGCACCATATTTAGACCTCCATCCGCAAAGCGGAGATAAGGAATGTCCCTCCTAATTGGACTAAGTCTACCCCCCCAAACCATAGTAAAACATATACCATACAGCTGTGTTTCCAAGCAAAGGGGAAGGGAGAAAACAGCACTAACACAGAGGAAAACAAGAATTAAAAAAATTTTAACTACATAAACTCTCTTCTTTTTCAACAGATGCCATGATTTCCACAGCACCACCTTGGCTGCCCCAGTATCTTACACTTGACTCTGATTTCAATTAGGTAAATTTGAGCCCCCAAAATAAATGCCAAGAGTTTTTACTTTTTCCAAGGCAACTGCTGTGTTCCCAAAAGAGGACGGAACATCCTCATGAGTCCCAATGGGCAACACCTGACATTTTAGAATAGTTTATACTTGACCTTATAAGTAGATTAATATCAGTAATCAGCTGAATGACATTATCACCAGAGGGAACATTTTGTATGAACAAAACAATATTGTCAGTATAAGCCGACAGTGACAGATGATGTTGAGAAAGGGCAGGGAATGCCTAAGATCTGGGGAGCCTCAGTAACAGCGCACAATCAGGGATCTATGGTCAAAACACAAAGAACGGAGCTTAATGAACATCTCTGCTGAACCCCTTGAATAAGTGGAAGGTGGGAACCTCTCTATTCTTTTATAGTGGGGATTATCATAGAACAAGAATGCATGATATGGACCTTATTAATGTACAGGTCAGAAAATCCATTATTCTGGAGTACCAGAAACAGGTAATCATGGGGAACCTTATCAAAGGCCTTGGCCAGATCCAAAGTAAAAAGAAAATGTCCTACCTGGTGAGAATGACAAGAGGCGATCACGTCCTTTATCAACAATAAATTGTCCTGAATCTTATGGCCAGGGTTGAAGCAGGATTGAAGGGGATATATGATAGTGGGAAAAAGCCACGTCAAATGACAACAGAGAATTTTCATCAAAATGTTGGTGTCCATATTTAGAAGACATATAGGTCTCCAATTTGAGATTTACTGTCTATCACCAGATTTAAACACAAAAATTTGGAGAGCTTCCGTAATCGAGCCAGAGAAGGAGCAACATGCCAAAATAGAATTAAAAACAAAAGTCAGGGTGGGGGCAAAGACAGATGGTAACAACTGGTACAACTCCAATGTCGGGCCATCCGTGTATGGGCAAAATCACTTGGGCAAGGAATGGATGTCCGAGAGAACTTTCGCCACAGTAACAGGTTGGCTAAGGAAAGCATTGTCAATGGATACCACTTGCAGAAGGTGCAAGGAGTCCAAAAAATGAATGGCCTCATCATCAATTGTGAAACAAGTTCCCTCTCTGTCAAGCAAAAAGTTCTGAAGCACTCATAGCATCCCTGTGTAGGAGAAATATTCAGTTCTCACTGGGTCAACTAAAGAAACCATGTGTTGTAGCTAGACTCTGTGAAAACAACTTTGAAAAATATCACCTGCCAAATGCTTCCTCTGGGTACCATAGGAGCATTTAAAAGGCAGGGTCTTCAACCTGTCATATTGGTAGGCCCTCATGCGGTCCTTAACCAACTGAATCTGAGGCAGAAAAGGCAGCCCTTTTCATCCTGTAATGAGATAAGCTTAATGAGAGTATAATGCAAATCAAGGTAGGCCAGATAGTTAGATCTGCCCACTGATCTGGAACTTCCCTTAGCCAGATCACCTATGGCAATTTTGGTATAGTCCCACCAAAGTGACACATCAGGGTAGAGATCGTGAACTGATGCACGAGCCCACAAAAGGGATCTCAGCAAAGTCAGAAAAGAAGAGTCCTAGCTGGCCCATTGGTATGGAGGGCTGAGGCATCTGTGTCTTACCTCCTGCCATGCTGACGACCAGTGTTCGCTGGGGGTCGGCCAAGGAGGGAGCGGCTCAAGCATCCAGAGGATAGCTCTCCTCTTCCGGTGAGGGGTGAGGATGGAATCTGTTGTTGCTTGTCCCCTAGTGGTGGCTGGAGGATGGTGCAATGGACACATATGAAGGGGGTGGATGCAGGGCAGATGCCTGGTGTGCTGCATGCAGAAGCATGCCTGGCTTGCCCATTGGCATCACTGCACGCCTCTGCACTACACTTGAGGGATGGGAGAAATGAGGAAAAATATCCCACCCAGCGAGATGATGCCGGCCCCTTGCAGATGCCGCCCCCAGCTAGCTGGCATCACGTTAGAGATCCAGAGGTGAGTCCAGTGGATGCCGGGGTGATGGGGCTGGGGAAGCCAGTGGAAGGGGCTGGATGGGAAGGGGGAGAGAAACAGACAAGCCAAAAAAAAAAGAAAGGAAGAGTCCTGCAGGATGATGTTATTTAACCTCCAGCTAGATCTTCCCAGCAGGGGAGAAGAGTTGAGAGAGAGAAAGAGCAACATAAGATGCAATGGTCAAAAAATCCCATCGGATAGGTTGTCTCTGACAGAAGGGAGCATCTACAGTAAACAATAATATAGTCAATGGACAGGATTCACAAAAGAGATGCGCCGGGCACAAGTGAGATGTGTCGGCGCAACCTAAAAATGTGCCAAGAAGTGATTCACACACAAGGCACATGTGCCGGCACATCCCAGATGCGTAACTCTGAACTGGATGCGCCATAGGCACATCATAATTTTATGCAGCACAGAGAGAGGGGGTGGACACATGCATACACAGCGGAAAGTGATTCATAGTGCACAATGACAGCGCAATGGAAAAGCAAACCCAGCGCAAGTACCAAATGCACCATGATAAGATAAGCATAAAAGAAGCAGACTTAGGTGCAAGCCACCAGCAGGTCAGCGGCAGAACAGCAGCACCGCACACTGGCAGAGAGAGGGGGAGAGAGTGAGAGAGAGAGAGAGAGAGAGACAGAGAGAGAGAGAGAGAGAGACAGAGAATGGGAGACTTCAACATGCCAGATACTGATTGGTCAATACCAGTAGGGACATCTGCCAGAACTAGACACATAGGGGATTCCCTGCTGGGTGAGGGTCTCATCAACTGGTACAACAACCCACAAGAGACAGAGCTATACTAGATTTAGTATTGACTAACAGGGAAAGGATCACAGATCTCCAGGTAGAAGGTCACCTGGGGGCCAGTGACCATCACATGATATGGTTCAATTTGGCCACTAGAACTAAATCATCCCATTCTAAGGCACGAATATGGGACTTCAAAGGAGCTGACTTTGATAAGATGGTCATCAGAGTTAAGCTAGCCCTGGCAAAAAGAAATACAGGTGAGGAGGTACAGGCAAAGTGGGCAAGCATTAAGGATGCAATACTTGAAGCAACATCCCATTGTGTTAGAGAGAAAAGGAAGTGCAAAAGAAGAAGGAAACCACTTTGTTTCTCAAAAACAATAGCAGAAAAGGTCAGAGCCAAAAGGCTGGCCTTCAGGAAATATAAGGGAATGCAGTAGGATGAAGATAGGGTGGCATACCAAACTTCCCTAAGGGAAGCAGGGAAGGCAGTAAGCCAGGCAAAGGCCCAAACTGAGGAAACACTAGCACGAACAGTAAAAGAAGGTGTCAAGACTTTCTATAGATACATTAGTGAAAGGGGAAAGTCCAGAGGGGGTATTGCTAAGATCAAAGGGGATAAGGAGGCGTGTGAGGAGGAGGACCATGTGAAAGCATCTATCCTAAATAGATACTTCTGCTCAGTATTTACTGAACAGAAGGTAGGGCAGGGCTCACAGCTCAGCACCATGGACACGGGGGAAGGGAGGTGTGCACTAGTCCCATCACAAAAGAAAGGGTCCTACAAGAGCTCGATAAGTTCAGGGTGGACAAGGCAATGGGACCTGATGGCATACATCCCAGGGTACTAAAGGAGCTAAGGGTGGTACTAGCAGAGTCAGTATCAGAAATGTTTGGTGAGTCTCTGAGCACAAGAGAGGTCCCAGAAGACTGGAAAAGGGCTCATGTGATCCCACTCCACAAGAGTGGTAGCAGGGAGGAGACAGAGAACTACAGACCAGTCAGTCTTACCTCAGTAGTGGGCAAGATTATGGAGGCACTCCTTAAGGAAAGGACAGTGCAACATCTGGAATCCATAGGAGCACAGGATCCATGACAGCATGGGTTTACAACAGGAAGGTCCTGTCAAGCTAATCTCATAGATTTATTTGACTGGGTAACCAGAGTGATGGACCAAGGGGGAGTAGTTGATGTCGCCTACCTTGACTTCAGCAAAGCTTTCTATACTGTTTCACATAGAAGATTGATTAATAAGCTGAGTAGGTTCAGGATGGGTCAGAAGTTGGTCAACTGGGTGGCAAACTGGTTGACAGGCATAAAATAGTGGTGGTAAACAGTATACAGCCAGACGAGATGCAAGTCACAAGTGCAGTATCTCAGGGATCAGTCCTGGGGCCAGTCCTCTTCAATATCTTCATCAGTGGCATTGCAGATGGACTGGAGGGTAAGGTTTGTCTGTTTGCAGATGACACCAAGATCTGCAATAGAGTAGATGATCCAGATAGAGTGGGCAGAATGAGAAGAGATCTGGATAAACTGGCAAAATGGTCAGAAGAGTGTCAATTGGGGTTTAATGCAAAGAAGTGCAAGATCATGCACATATGGAAGAGAAACCCTGAAGCCACCTATAGGCTGGGAGGGTAGTTGCTGGCAGTCACAAGAGAAGAAAGAGACTTGGGCATTACCATCACAGATGACCTGAAATCATCCAAACTGACCACTAAAGCAGTAGGTAAGGCCAGGGGGATGTTGGGGTGTATTAGTAGGGGTATCACAAGTTGTAAGAAGGAGGAAATAATCCCTCTTTACAAGATGCTGGTTAGGTCCCATCTGGAGTACTGCATGCAGTGCTGGAGGCCACACCTTCACAAGGACATTAACCAAATGGAGGCAGTCCAGAGAAGTGCAAGCAAAATGGTGCAGAGACTGCATCAGAAAACATATGAGGACAGATTAACAGAGCTCAATATGTATTCCCTAGAGCAAAGGAGGGACAGAGGTGATATGATCGAAACATTCAAACAACTTGAAGGCATTAACAAGGTGAAAGAGTCTAACATGTTTCAATATAAGAAAAATAGCAGGACAGGAGGACACAGCATGAGATTAGAGGGAGGCTGATTAAGGGGTAATGTGAGGAAGTCCTTTTTCACAGAAAGGGTGGTGGATGCATGGAACGGCCTACCTCAGGAAGTGGTGGATATGAATACAGTGCAGGGCTTCAAACAGGAATGGGATAGGCATAAGGGAGCAATACAGATGAGTATGAATAGATAGGCCATTGACAGAGCAAAGGCCGATGACACATTCATAAGGTAGAAAAAGAAATGGGCAGACTCGATGGACCTTGCGGTCCTTATCTGCGGTCAACTTCTATGTTTCTACATTTCTATGCTTCGAGAGAGAGATCGAGAGAGAGAGAGAGACAGAGAGAGAGAGAGAGACCATCACCAGCAGCAGCATGGATGCAGCACTATTTGCAATGATTGGCGTACTAATGAGGATGAGGAGACGGGGAGGCAGAAGGCACCGTAGGTTCCTAGCCCTATGGCAGTATCATGCCAGACTGTCATTCAAGCAGCTGATGGATGTGAAGACAGTAGGCCAAAACTGCCTGAACAGGGCCATACTGAGGCAGCTCTGTGAGCTGTGCCATGATGAAATTCAGGCACCCACTGCATGAGGTCATGCCATCTCGGTGGAGACCAAGGTGACAACAGTAATGTGCTTGCTCACCATGGGAACCTTTCAGAGGCCTACTGGGGTCACCACTGGTGTATCACAGGCCTCCACTTCCTCACACAGTTCCTCACCGCACTGCTACCACATGCTTCAGGATACACCCATTTCCCCAGCATGCAGCCAGAGCGAGCAGAAGCCATGCAGGGGTTCTACAGGTTGGCATGCATGCCAGGTGTCATAGGGGCCATTGACTGCACCCATGTGGCAATCCACACACCACCTGGTAAGGTGGTCATCACCTATGTGAACCACAAGGGATACCATTCCGTGAACTGCCAGGTGATGTGCAATGCCACAGGGTGCATCAACAATGTCTGCACCACACACCCCGGGATCACACACAATGCCTTCATCTGGCAGCAGTCGGCCCTCTGCCAGAGGTTCCAGGCAGGGGACATACCAAGTGGCCATCTATTAGGTGCGTGGGACATGGCAACCAGCAGCATGACAGGACACCACTGTGAGGACAGGAGGGGTGTGTGTGTATGTGGTGAGCAACATGCACAATGCATAGTATGCGCATCTGCTGTGGGACAGCGGAGGTGTGCAAGGGGACACAGGCAGACACCTGCAGATACAGGGAGGCACACATGCAATGCACGGCATGTGTGGTGCATTGCCATGGGGATGCATGTTTGGCAGGGACATGCACAACAAAATCAGATAGCAGCCAGCAACAGCTGCCGGGGTATGGTGATAGGAATGCAGGGAAGGGACAGGCACAGGCAGTGGAGGATGCCTTACATGCACACCAGTGTGGACTGGAACAGGGACTGGGGGCATGCCATACATGAGACCAATGTACTAATGGCCATCCTTGCCCCCCACAGGTGACGCAGCATACCCAGTGAGGTCCTGGCTCCTCACCCCCATCCGATAACCCGGAACAGAGGTGGAGGAGCGGTACAACAAGGCGCACATTGTTACATGCACCATCATAGAGTGCATCTTTGGCATGTTGAAGATGTGATTCCAGTGTCTGTGTAGGTCAGGTGGTGCCCTACAGTATAGCCCTGAGAAGGCCTGTGGCATATTCCTGGCCTGTTGTATGCTACACAACATGGCCATAGACCATGGAATACCTGTCGAGGCCAGTGAGGGTGACAGTTCTGAGGAGAAGGAGGGTGGGGGGGATGAAGCACCACCACAGTGCCACAACACTGACCCAGCAATGGGCCACTGGGACCCACAGCTGGCAGCATGGGCCAGGCAGTACCACAGCAGGCTGGTGGAGGAGTATTTTGGGAACCGCAGGTGAGTATCAGAGGTATGTATCTGGGAGGCGCACTATGCCAAGAACAGGTAGTCACAGAGCCACACAGTGCACGGCGGACACAGGTCTGTACACAGACAGGTCCACAGAGGTGCATGTGCACACACACACCACACACACACACACACACACACACACACAGCCTGCAACACACACATACCACCATGACAGTGTCAGGGATGGCATGGATCAGTGTGCACTGCAACTGGTACACAGGCACAGCAGACACTGCACCACACTCATCACACCCATGCCACATGGCACAATAGTGGTACACACAGACACACAGGTGGCACTACACAGGGAGCCCATGGTGGTGGTGCACTGAGGCAGGTGCCTGCCATGCACACCACCCCAAGCAATGTCAGCCAGGTGTGCGGGACACAGTGGTGGTATGGGCTGCAGCTGATGGAATGGGGACCAGGACATTACAAGGTGGCACCTCAGCTGCCATGGACATTTGAGTAGCCTCTGCCATGACTGGTGGTTGCAGCCATGGCACCACCAGCCACAGGGGTGTAACCAACAACGCTGCAGGTGTACTGCAATGAGACCTTGAATGGGTGCTCATTGGTGTGGTGGCCCCATGGGTCACATCTGGGCCAGGGACGCCGGGCATTGTGACATGTGGTGATGGCATCAGCAGCAGATGGTCCACCAGATGCCACTGCCGGGGTGTAAGGGAGGTGCTCCTGAGTGTCAGATTGGATGCCCGATTTCCACGATGCCCAATAGCTTCAGACACCACCTCCACAACATCTGCAATCTGCTCCAATGCTGTGGTCATACCCACCCACAGGAAGCATGCCTCAGTCAACATCTGGGCATGCCATGCAGCTGCGGACTCATGCTCTAGGACCATCACAGTCCTGTGGCTCCTGAACTCCACACGGAGGGCTGCCTGCCCCTTCATGGTGTCATGCAGGAGGTGGACATAGCCCTCCATGTCATAGGTGGGTGAAGGGTCATGGTGGCTTCGCCGACAAGCAGGGGGTGAGACAGCCTAGCTTAGGCCATCCATGGGCAGCGGTTTCACCACGGCAGGCTGCGGCATAGATGGGCCTTGACTAACACAGCCACTGCATGTCCATGGCCGGTGACATCATGCTCCACCGGCGCTTGCATGTACCCCACAGCACCTGGACCAGGTGCCCAAGATGGCTTGGCCACCACACCTGGACAAGGTGCAGGGTGCACAGCACTGACTGCAGTGGTCAGCTGTGCAGCCACTGTGGCTGTGCCACATACAGCCTAGCTGTCTGAGGCATCTGGGGCCACCCGCACAAGACCCTGTGTGCTGCGTGTCCCACTGTCAGCCATGTCTCCCTCAATAAGTGTGGTGTCCTCATCCATGGTGTCATCACTGTACGCCCCTGCATGCTGCTGGCAAGCATGAAGAGGGCGTCAGTGATGTCCACTGTGTCTGCATGGTCTTTGTCAGGGAACCCAATCAGACAGCCCAGCCATGTGCTGTCATCACCTGCCACCATGCTGGCAATGGCTGAGGGGTCTGATGGGCCTGCCACCACTGGGGCTGTATCTGGTGGGTCTGGTGCAGTGGACAGTCTAGGGACAGCACCATCCACCGCTGTGACAGCAGCCCTGTGCAACGGGCCTGCATCATTGCCCATGAGGGTGTCCTGTGCAGATGTGCCCACAGCTGCACCCGTGAGGCGTGATGGAGCTGTGGAAAGATGATGGGAGAACATGGTTAGTGCACTATACTAAACATTGGCATACAGACATGCAGACAGACAGACAGACATGTACAGAGTGGCACAGTGTAGTGCCATGGTTACACATACTGGTCCACAGCACGGCTGGGCTCTTCCCACCATGCCACGACAGCCATGCGCTTGCTGTGACTGGTACTGTGTGGTGACAGGCCATGGCCACATGGCACCATGTGTGGCATTGGCAGCACAGGCATGCCCAACAGTGAGTGTCACCCAGTGGCATGACCTGCAATGGCATCCCATGTGCACCACCACGGGCATGGGTGGTGCGGCCACATGTTGCATGGCATGGGACAACCATGCACAGCCAAAACATATGGCACAGCCCCTGGTACACAGTTGCAATGCACGGCACTCCAAGACAGGCATGGCAACCAGGGCACACATGTGGCCAACCATGCCCTGTCTCCAAGGATACTTACAGTGCTGTGAGGGGCTTCCACTGGTCTGGAACCCCCCACCTTGGACACCCTGCATGGCAGCCCTGGCAATGGTTGCCACCGCCGCCATCATCGATGAAACCGCAGGCTCCTGGCCACCCTCCTGGTCCTGCTCTCTGGACCCTGAAGCCAGACCATACTGCACCACGAGCAGCACCCTTGGACTCGGTGGTGCCTTCTCTGGCCATTTACCTGACCACCACCGCCATCACCAATGAAACCACAGGCTCCTGGCTGCACTCCTGGTCCTGTTCTCTGGACCCTGAAGCAAGACTGTACCGCTCCCCGAGTGGCACCCTTGGACTCGACGGCACCTTCTCCAACCATTTACCTGGCCACCGCTGCCATCACTGACACAACTGCAGGCTCCTAGCCGCCCTCCTGGTCATGCTCTCTGGACCCTGAAGCAAGTTATAGCCGCTGATCTTTTTTTTTCTTCAGAGCTGACAGTGGCGCTTTTCGATTGGTGTGCCTTTTAGCTGGTGACTCCCGATTGGACAGCGGGTAGTGCAAAGGCTTCTGATTGGGGTGCTTGAAAGCCGGCTCTCTATTTTCTTTGTCTCTAACTTTGGTTTGTAGGCTCCAGGACTCACTTTAATTTCCACCCCCCCAGGCCTCCTATTAAATACTCTACTTGTCCCCGCCCACCTCATCTTTCACCCTAACCCTATTTGCTCTCTCACTCATTCCTCCTGTCACATCATGCAGCACTTTCGCCAAATCGTAGGTACTCTACGCTGTGTTTGTATCTTTCACTCCCTCTCTTTGACCTGCTCCACATATGTCTAAACTGTAACCAGGAACCTCCAGTACTATTCTTTTGTTTCCTATTTTCTCATCTTGTACCTGCCCACCTCTCTAAACTCAACGAAGCCTCCCAAATACTGTCCTTCCAAATAGCGTGCCTCACTGTTGCCTGACTCAGCTAGTGCTCAGTATTATCCAGGCTGTCAATACCCCTTCTAGCTTTCTAACTAATCTATTTTTCTTCCCTTTTTTCTCTCACTTTGTAATTTTCCCGTCAGCCCCTCTCAGGCACCTGAAGCCCTAATTCTCGGTCTTACTAATCTTAGGGCTAATTTGACTGCTTTCAGATTTTTCAAACTCTAACTCCCTCTAAGCTTCTATTTTTCCCTTACTCGGCTTGCAGCTTCTCCCTTCAGCTTCTTGTAGGCACCTACACTTCTAATCCGACTACCTAAACCTGGAATAAGAGATCGCTCTCTGTTGCATCTCTTTCCCCCTCACTAAGCTCTAAGTCTTCTTTAGTACCTCAATCTATTTTTGAGCTACTAGTTTTGTGGCCTGAAAAATGAATTATCAGTCGCTACTATTTCTCCTCATAAGCACTCTGCCTTTGTTATACCTAGCAACTATTTATGTCCCTCATGTTGAATCCGCTCACCCACACTATCAACAATACGACTTCACATTTTCAAATCTTCTAGTTGGACCTGAATTTCACTGTGATCCCACACCGTTACTTCCCAGCAAGACATGGGTCCATTTGATTGCCCATGCACACAAATGCAGCTCCCTTTGAGCCCGTGCCCTATCACTTTTCCTGCAAAGCAAGCTCTGGTACCTCCTGTTACTGGCTATCCTGCTCTCTGGGGATATAAAACTTAATCCAGGGCCTCAAACTCCCACAGTTGCTCCTAGCCCAAACACTAAAGGTCTATGTATTACACACCATAATATCATAGCCTTGTGCTGAACTTTGCTGAACTCGAATCTTGGGCTGCACTCTATAAGCCAGATATAATATGCCTCTCTGAAATTTGGCTGAAGCCATCCACCCTTGACTCTCTGTGCTCCCTACCATCTTATAATCTCCTGAGAAAAGACAGACCAGCCCAGAAAAAGGGGCGGTGGCACAGCTATATATTTCAAGTTTCACCTCCAGCTCTCTATAGTTAGCTTGTCTCCCCTAGACCATTGTGAGGCCCTTTATGTCCTCTTCACCCTAGGCACAAAGAAGCTGCATATTGCCTGTGCCTACAATTCCCCTACCCATTGCCATAAAGGACTGGATGAACTACTTGACCAAACCGCCTCCCACTCAGGAAATAATGAAGTTCTTCTATTAGGTGATATTAATATAAACTGGCTTGGAGGCTCACAAGTGACAGCCCTGACTAGACTGCAAAGCTGCAACCTACATCAGCTTATCTCTTTAGCACCTGAACTGCTCCTCAATGAAATACCCGTACCTTGCTGGACTGGATTATGACAAACCGCCCTGAGAACATTATTGACCCCGGCGTCCTGCCTAATGCCATAACTGACCACTCCCCCACTTTCTGTATCTCGGGGAAAGGCAGGCCTGATCCTATGAAGCCCCGTTACATTACCTTCTGTAATTATATGAATTTTGACCCTCAGGCCTTTCTATTTGATGTCACTTGCACCGACTGGTCCTCCCTCTATAGCTCATTGGATGCTCAGTCTGCCCTAGACATCTTTTTGACCAAATTCCTAGCTATATAAGAAAAGCACAGCCATCTTGTAACTAGGCGTGTAAGAAATAGGTAGACCCGATGGCTCAAATCTGACCTTCTCTCTAAATTATGACTGAGGGACAAAAACTGGTTTTGTTACAAGAAATCTGGTCTACTAGAAGACTTTCACACCCACAGAGCTCTGAGAAATGCCTGCAAAAGAGAAGTCAAGCAAGCGAAAAGCTCCTACTGTAAGGATCTATTAACTGATTCCCAGGGGGACCCGGAAAAATGTTGGTCCCATATTAAGTTCTTCCTGGGTTCAAACCAATCCGCCACTCCCAATAATATGTCTCTAAAAGGCATCCACTGTAACAATCCCCTCACTATTGCTAACTTCTTTAACACGCAGTTTGCTGACCTTACTCAATACACCTCCACTTTCCCAACCCCATCAAATCCTGTCATACAAGCAAACTCCACTGGGCACACCTTCCACTTCAAGTCTGTCCAGAGTAATGAGGTCCTCAGACTTCTACAAAACATCTCAAAGTATGCAGCCATGGGGTCTGATAACCTGGAATCGAATCTCCTAAAATTAGCTGCCCCACGCATAGCTGTTCCCCAGCTTACATTTTTACTGTCTCTCTCTGTCAAAGTTCTGTCCCTGAGATATGGAAGTTGACCAGAGTTACTCCTGTGCTTAAATAAGGCGACTCGCTTGACCCTACCAACTACAGACCCATTTCCATCCTATCTGCAATCAGTAAAATTCTAGAGAAACTAGTTGCCATCCAAACTACTGATTTTCTTCTGAAACATGACCTCTTAAGTGACACGCAACATGGTTTCTGCAAGGGTCATAGTACCACTACTGCCCTGCTCAAACTCACATCCGACACTCTAGTGGCAATGGACTCTTGCTGTCTCACAGGGGCCATTTTCATTGATATGACCAAGGCATTTGATCTTATTGACCATTCTATCCTCACTGTCACTCTCGACTCTCTAGGCTTCTCATCAAATGTTGTAAACTGGTTTAATAGCTATCTGACTGATAGGTCTCAAAATGTGAAATTTAACTCCACCCTCTCCGACAAGGTTACCATCAATATTGGTGTACCCCAAGGGTCTATCTTAGGTCCTCTGCTTTTCTCAATTTTTATCAAGAGCATCACCTCTAATCTCCTTAAAACTTCCTCACTATTATATGTGGATGACATTGTACTGTATACCAGTTCCAAGAGTACTGAGGACATAAACTCTTGACTCTCTTATGACTTTCAGCTTATCCAACAGTAGCTTACAAATCACAAACTTATTCTAAATAAATCAAAGACCCAAGCAATGTTATTTGGCTCCAGTCTCAAACTCAGACATGCCCAGGCACACTTTAGTGTCTCCTCCCCGATGGCACATCTGTTGGTGTAGTAAACTCCTTCAAATATCTAGGGGTCACTCTCGACCCATCTCTGAGTTTTGACCTCCACATTCAAGTTACCTGTAAGCAGGTAAACTCCAAACTCAGAATTGCCTACTGTACTTGCTATGCGCTCACCCACTCAGCAAGGCTTGCCATTGCCCATGGGATACCACTTCCCTCTCTCACATATGGGGTTGCCATGTATGTTTCTGCCTGCAACTCAAGTCTGCGAAACTGGGATGTTACCTACAATAATATTTGTTGCTTCACATCTTGCTCCCCCCATCTAAAACATCACAGTCTCCTCTACTCAGATCTGGGTTGGCTTCCTCCCCAAGAACTTAGGTCTTACACACTTGGATCCATTACTGATAACATCGTCAGATCCCACTCACCTAAACCCCTGGCCAGTCTCCTTCTCAACCACAAAATCAACTATGCTTTGAGCTCTGTGGACCATGTCCCTGTTCTTATTCCAAGACATCGTACTTCAAAAGGTGGTCATACCTTTGCCTGTCATGCACCACTTTTCTGGAACACACTCCCTTTAACCCTACATCAAACTGCACCCCACATCTCCTTTAAGAGAGAACTACACCACTATCTCTTCTCCTAAGTATGCTCCTGCTTCAAACCGCCATAGCCTAAACTCTCAAATCCCACCCCTCTCTCTGTTTGTCCCCTGGAAGCCTGGGGTCTACTTCAACAGGGAGCACTTTTTCAATCTCATTTCCTAATTTCTCATATCTTTTCTTCCTTTCTACTTTTCCCTTCTGGTTGATTTCTCTGTTGTGCTTTCTCATTTTAACTGCACAGCCCTCCTCTTCCATCACCAGCTGAACCTTATTGGGTAACCTGCACTTACCTCACCATATCTATTCCCCGCCAACCATTGCCTTCTCCTCTCTCCTCCTCTCTCTCTATCTCTCCTTTCACCAAACTTTGCCTGGCTACTACTTGCTCTCACAGCACTTTATTCCTCACTGTTTGTATATTGCTCAGTAATTTTAAAAATGACCTGATTGCTGTCTCTTACATGTAAACTTAAATACTGTATTGTTTTTTGTCATATTTGCCGCTGTAAATTGTTCAAACATTTACACGTAACTTGTATTATGTACAGATATGTTTCTATTTAAGTTTGTCTTTGTACCCTCCTGGGTCAGGCCTGAAAATAGTCTTTTGGCTAGTGCACCTACCCGGTAAACAAAAACTAAATAAATTAAAATAAAGTAGCTCCTCATTGGGGCTCAGGCAGACATCCGCAGGTGGGCCACCCCTCTCTGCCACAGGGAGGCCTCGATGTGGGTCACCTTCTCCTTAGCCCTCCATCGCCCATCATTCCAGTGCTTCATGCACTCCAGGGTGGGTACTGATCTATGCCCCCAAGGTGCTGATATGGCAGGCCACTGCCCACCAGCCCTCACCCGCTGTACAGCTGCCACCCCTACCAGTCAGGATGTCCAGCCATAGGTGGCATGCCTCAATGAGGGCCTGCTCCTCATCCTTAGTGAAGTAAGGCCTCTGTCTGCTGGTGGCACTGTTGCCTTCTGACGTCTTGGTTTCTGTGGGAGAGTTAGCCATGCTCTGGTGGAGTCCTGTGTGGTCATTCCTGACAGGCAGTGGTTATGGTTCAGCACAACAACACTTGTCAGCCAGGGCCAGTAGGCTGTGCATGTGTGTGGTTGTGCACAGCGAGCTGTGTATATTGCACATGCTATGGATGGCTGCAGGGCCATGGCCATGCCACCAGTGCCACATGCCCAGATACACATGCAGCTGTCAGCCCTGCACGTGCACTATGCACACAATGCTGTTGGCGCAGGCACATCAGCCAACATGCCCCCCCCTCACTGGTGCTGTCTGTGGGGCAGTGTGTGGGATGCTATGTCACCCACTAGGGGTCCCTGCACATGGCATGCTGGTGACAAGTTGTGCTCATCCAGCCCCAGCATGTGGCATTGATACAGTGCAACTGGGCCTGTACACAAATGGATGAGTGCATCACACATTCCTGTTGCAGTCTGCAGTTTACTCCACCCCTGGGATGTGCCGTGGTGTATGCAGAGGTCTACATCATCACAGAACCACTGCACGGTACCCGCAGTATTACATGTAGGAATAGCTGTGTACTCACCTTCAAGGCTGTGAATCCTCTCAGTTACCTATTCTCAGTGTGGGATGGGTTAGGAGCATTTATGACTCAAGGCATGCAGATGAGGTCTGGGGCAGTGTTAATGAGATGTTAAACAGCTGAGATGCCTCTGCATATGATAAGAGGCTGGTTTGGTGGCATTGTCTGTAAATTGCATAATTGCCCCTCAGCTCAACTCAATCAGTATGGCACACCTGCAGAGTTGGGCTCATTCATACACGGCGCATGTCCCGCGCATTCACATTGCATTCGGCGGATGTTCTTGAATCGGGCGCATCTGCCACAGCACACGCTGTGCGTATGTGCTGTCTGTTTTACCCATGGAACATCCCCACATGTACTGTTGTTCACATCGCGGACGTGCAACTGGTGTCTGTCACACGGTGCAGCCCGTCCACTCATTGCATGCCCACCTGCACGGTGCCCAATGTGCTGGTTGATGGTGCTGTACATGGATCATGCATTACAGACATGTGTGCGACAGTGTGCTAATGCGCATCACAGATTCTCTGTGTGATCATCCTTGCCACACGTAATATGGCAGCCGTGTGCGCATCGCGCATGCCCAACCTGGTCATGACCCCTGCCCTGCATTCCCACCTTTGCACATTGTGCATGCGCCACTGGGCACTTCATGGACCAGTTGCGCTTTTCATGCCACTGTGCGTGGTGCACTGCACATGGCCTGCTGGTGCATGTGGTGCCATCTTTGTTTCCCATTGTGCATCCCGTGCTTGCACCACTGGGCTGTTTTTGTGTTGCAATGCCTAGGGCAGGGAGGACTGGGCATAGGGCCATGAACTGGTCCCACCTGGAGCTGCTTCACCTGGTGGCACTGGTGATGTCTGTGGAGGGGCAGCTGTTTGACCATGAGGACCTACAAGGTGCCAAGGTCACATGTGTGGGTTGCCATTGCCTGGAGGCTGGTTAGGTGCATGGGGGTTCCCCGCACTGGGGAACAGTGCAGGCACCGGTACGGTGACCTCAGAAGGAGGGACAGGTACCATCTTTAGTGGCTGTGTCGACGTTCACGCAGGGGTGCACTGCCACGGCCAGGTAGGTTGTGCATATTCATGTGCATCACAGGTGCATGTGGGGTGGGTCTGGACCACATCACATGGATACACCCGCATGAGACCACCACACCATGCACACATGGCTGTGGCTGTACCTGCCCTGTGGTGCCCCATCCTGCATGCCACACGGGGTGGGCACTCTTCAGTCCTGTGTGTGGGTTCAGTACACTGTGTCTCACATGGAGTGGGACCATTGTGCGTGGTGCATACCCATGGAAGAGCACCCTGGGGGTTTGGGCACAGTGGCTGTGCACTGCTGTGGTCTGCATGGGCAGCCACCAGTGTTGCACCGGCTGGGTACACCTACACTTCATGTGCATACTGGTGTTGGGGTGGGATCTGTGCAATTCTGTGTCTACTCATGGTGGTAACTGTCTGATGTGTCTTGCAGGGCTGCAGGCCAGGCAGCAGGCTGCAGAGGCCACTGAGGAGAGATGCCAGGGTGCTTGATGTGGTGTCAGGGGCTCGATGAAGTGTCCATCCGGGAGCAGGTAGGTGCCACTCTTCTGTGGCTTTGCCTCTCTGGTGGGGTGGGCTACTGCTTGGAGGGGGTTGTGTTTCCACCATGGTTCTTAGTATGTGTTCTCTCTGTTCTTGCTGTAGGTCCCCAGGATCATCATGCAGCAGTCAGCGGTGGAGGAGCCATGGACTGTATGCGGGACCTGGACCAGCGGATCGCCCAGGCCATCCAGGTGGCACTCCAGCCCATTCAAAGGACTATTGCGCAGCTCAGTGTGGCTGTCGGGGGCCTCCTCTGGCTCCTGTCTGCTCGTGGCCATCTGAGGTTGGGGCGCAGAGGTGCATGGCCACATGTGTAACCCGCAGCCGTGTAGGGACATGTCCCTGTTGTACATAGCCCATTGTTACCCACCCCCTCCATTCCTCTGTTGTTGTTCCCACACCCTTCCCCCTTCTGCACACGTGTTCTGTCATTAGTTCCTCACTTCCTTCCCTTTTGTTTGACCTTTGGACATAGTTTCCAGGTTTGCTTTTGCTGATATTGTTGCAAGTTGTGTTTCTGATTTCAAACTAAATATTTTTACACTCTGCTATGGTGTCTGTGGTCATTCACTGTTCCACCTTCCTGGGTGTGTGTACTGTCAGGGGCTGTTCCCTGTCCCCTTCCTGCCATGGCTCTGTGTACCCACAGTGTTGTATGGTCTCCCTTCCCCACCAGACCCCTCCTCCGTGCAGCACTACCATTGTCTGTGGCATGTGTGTGGCACTCTGTCCTGCTGCTCATGTCCCTACCCCTGGTCTCTGTGTCCATGCTGCATTTGACCTGCTTACATTGCACTGTTACACGATTGCTGTATACCTGTGTTCGGTATCCTGTGTTTGAGGGTGTGGCCTGGCTGTGTGGCACTGTGGTAGCACAGTGTGCTGGCCAGTGTTTGGCACAGTGTCGCCCTGTGTGTCTCCCCCCCTCCCTACTGCCATGGTCATGGCCACCTGTGGGGTTGGCCCTGTCCAATGCCCTCCACCTTGCTATTTGCACCTGCACACTGTTGTGTGCAGCCCTGTCCACTTCAATGTGCCTGTTCTGTGTGCCTGCCCTGGACTTGTGTGATTTGTGGCCTGGGGCTCTGTATGGTGTTCTCGAGTCTTTGTCATGGTTCTGTGCCTGTTGTGGCCACTGTTCTGCCCTTGTCCTCTCTGGTATGTCCCATTGGACCTGTGTTCCTCTCTACTGTGTCCCACCACTTTGCCCCCTGTTGCTCAATCATGCCTTGCTGGCTTGCTCTGTATTCTCTATGTTGCTCCCTTTGGTGGCTCAGCGCATCCTGCATGCACTGGCACATCTCCGCTTGTGCCCTGCCTTTCTGTGCGATTCACAGTGGGGTTGTGCAAGGCACTTCCTTTGGTGAATGCCTTTGTGGCTCGCTTGGCGTTCAGTGGGTGCATTCTGTTTGCACTGGTGCATCTCAATTGCCCCAAGTGCATCTCTTTTGTGAATCCTGCCCAATGTGTATAGTAAATTGTGCTTGCTGGTATAAAAAAACACAGGTAGTATGAAGTGTATGAAATGTGCCAAGCCAAGTGGAACTCCAATCCCATACAAACGGCTTTTTAACACAGGGAATCACAATATAACTTAGTTGTCTGGGCCGCTGTATCCTGAAGATGAAGAGGGCAGTTAAAATCTCCACCAAATATAGTTGTCCAGAAAGCACATAAATATGGCTGAAGTAGCTTAAACAAAGAAAACCTGTCACATTTTGATTCCGGGGCATAAATTGCAATTAAACATAAAGCAGAGTGATCAATGCAACAATCAAGCAGTAAGGCATGGCCTGGTTGCACATCAAGTACCCTAGAAACATTGGGAGAAACTTTGTTAAACAAGATAGCAACTCTGGAGCATGTTTCAGTACCTAAAGAAAAGTAAGAAATACCAGATGTCCAGAGTCTTTGAGTAGTGGCAATATCAGCTAAAGTGCACAGCCTAATATCCCGTAAGAAAATTAAATCAGCGCAAGAGTCCTGGAGGACCTGCAAAACAACCTTCCTATGGAGAAGGTTGAAAATGCTGTTGATATTCAGTGATGCCACCCTCAAAGAGGAAAATTTCAAAACACCAGATTGGTCAATTGCCAGCACTAGGGCAACTGAGTGTGCTTCTTTTTAGATTCAACTTTAGATCCAGGGGAGGGTCCAACTTTCCGCTTATGATATTTTACTTGATGCGAGGTGTCATCTTCTGAGTCCAGAGATCGAGCCAATACCAACAACATTGTGGAGTAGGCATCAGAATCGATATCGGCATCACTATCTCCCCAGTTCTTAGAGGGGACAAGAGGATAGAATCTGTTTTGAAGGGGAAGAGCAACAGTGGAGGCCTCTTGGGGGCCAGTACGAGGCATTCAATTCTGGAGAGATTGCCTTCGAGGCACATCAGTGAAGGAAGGTAATGGAGGCGTGAAAGAAACATGAGGGAGGCTCGATGGTACCAATGGAGCCAAAGCCTCAGAAGGAGTAGGAGGAAGTTGATCCGGCATGGTGGAAGTGGTAGTAGCCAACTCCAGTGATGGGCTAAAAGAAGCAACAGGTGACACGAGCAGTGAAACAGGTTCCAAGGAAGGCACTACTGAAAGCAAGGTATCCAAGAGTGTCTGAATAGGCAACTCTGAAGGCAAGCCATCCCCAGGGGGCAAGATATGATCATTTGTGTCCTCCTGCTGAGTTCTTGCTGATATGTTATGAGCCGCCCAGGGACAATCACAAAATGAGTGACCTTCCATTCAACATAGTTTGCACTTTAACCTGTTGGACCAGTGAGCGGCTATGTGGCCATGTTCCAGGCAGAGGCTACAATGCCTCTGGTCACACGCATTGCTGAGATGGAAAAGTGAGCCACATCTCAAGCATGTCTTCAGCTGTCCTGAATAGAAACAGGTACCATGGTCATAGCCCCAAAAAACCTATTTAGGAGGTGGGTAAGGCTAGAATTGGTGGCCCAAAGCTGTACGCTATATTTCCACCCTTCAGTCCAAATCCCATACTTGTCCAGAATCTTATTAGGGCTACCCAGCACCTCACATCATTGTTTCAACCAGTAAGTGACATTCCAAACATCAACCTCTTCATTAAGGAACAGCACCATCACCGTATGAATGGTAGGTCTTGTGTGCAGGATTGCCTGGAAAAGTAGTCAAAGCTTTGCATACCAGAAGGAGTTGTACCTTGTCCAAAATCATTCCAAAGATAAATGGAGCTGAAAGCTAACATCTCAGAACACTGATCCGTAGACATAGATGATGGCAAAAATATCCACCAGAACAAATCCAAAGGATTCCATCAAAGGTTTTTCAACCAAGAATGAATGGTCAGGAGGAAGGTCTTCCACCCTGGCATATTTAAGATGGACTACATTACACTAGGGAGCAGGGCCGTGCTGTGCTTCAAAAAGGTCAAAAAGCTTAAATGGTGCATCTTGAGGTGTATTTGAAGGACTAGCTGGAGCTGCGGTGGCAATCAAAGAAGCAGAAGCTAAAACCCCAGGTTGAACTAGATCCACTGGCATTGAGTGCAGTGGAAGAAGCAGGGAAGGTATGGTCCCTGGATCAGACTGGTAAGGCTGCAGCTATTGGACCATAGAACAAACTGTGGAGTACAAAGGAGGCTTCATATGTGGCGGTCCACATGAGTCAATATGGTAGGCAAGCCTAAAGACCAGGTCCGGGATCCAAGAATGGCCATTAGGCCCTATAATCCATCCCACTTTCCTGAGGGCTTTTTCTGGGCTTCAACCTGGTTTGGAAGAAGCAGGCCACACCTCAGGGTGGCGAGGAGGGGTAGCCGGGCATGACCCTGCCAAAAAAGCTGTTGGAGCCATGTCACTGTGAGCCAGAAAAACAGAAGCTGGATCTGTAGAAGCAGGTATCATGGGAACCTCTTGACCATTTAATGTCCCAGCACAGTGCATGGGAAGAGGTGTTTCCATTGAAATAGGAGCCTGAATTGAGGTGGCTCCTGGAAGCAGTAGGATGTCCTGAGGGTGAGCTGCAGCAACTGGCAAAACTAGCAAAGGGGGAGGCTGAGTATCAAGTTTGAGAGGCCTCAATGTGGCTAGATGAGTGATGCTGAGCCCCTGAGATGTAAACGGAGAGATCTTCTATCTGGGTTGGGCCCAAGAAAAGGAAATCTTGGTGTAATGTATGCGGTTGGGACTCCGTCTCAGGATCCTCCACACATGGTTTTAAATCCCACCACTTCAGTCCCGGTAGCAACTCCAGAGCGAGAGGCATCTGCAGCATGGTAGTAGTCGGCCCTGGTAAAGTAATGCCACCAGCAGTAGTAGTGGTGAGACAAACTGTGGAAATTGCATTAGTTGCACTTACCGGAATTTTGGTGTTTAGTCCCATGTCCGAGCAATCCAGTACAAGCTGAGATGGAAGAGGAGCTCCCTGCAGCAACAGATCTGTGGTCAAAACAGTAGTGCCAGATACAGGTATTGACTGCATGACCAGTTCTAAGGCAAATTAAAAAGCAGAGCGGGTGCATGGAAGATCGGCAGTCGGCATCTCCTGATAAAAACCAGGGTCATCACAACCCACAGGCAGGGTAGGGTCTGTAGAGTCTACCAGAAGCAATAAAAGAGTACTCTGTTCAGACAGGCCAGAGAGGGGTTGGGGGTCATCTGGCAGGTATACAGTAGTGGCAGGTGAGTTGTTTGTGGGTGCCTCAGCAGGAGTCGGCTGCCATGCTTGAGCTGGGAAGTCTGGAGATAGCTGTGTTGCAAATGGAAGAATCGATGAAACTGGTGCAAAAGGCATAATGCCAATTGAAGCAGTCATGCTTTCTCTCATTGGAAAGGCAGAAGGTTGCTGTGTACCTCCCAGAATGCCAACACCAGGATCGGCCATCTTGGCAGATGACCTGCAGTTCGCCCTACTGACAAGAGTAGGAGAATTTCCCAAGTGCCTTGGCCAAATTTCCCCCCATTCACTAAAATACCAGTAACAGCTTAATCTGGTTCTGTATGTCAGTTTGCATCTGTATATTCCCCCTCTACCTCGGGATGAGGCTGAAAATAGGCAGAATTGACTAGTCCTCCTTTCCTGGTCAACAAAAACTAACTAACATCGTGAACAACTTCATTAAAATTAGGCAAACCACTAAAGGTAACACAAGTGAGTCAGTGACCAGTTCTATGAGCAATCAAAACTCACAGACTAATTCAAAGCATTGTCTCTTGATTTTTTTTCTGCAGGCTGTATTACATGTTCCCAGTTTCCACACACCCAAATGCACATAAGGAACGAGACAACCAGTCTTCTTCCAAAAAATCCAGTACCAGACCTCTTCACTTCCCTTCCCACACAGTGTGCACTGTCTAAAAGCTTTGCAAACTGAATAAAATCAAGTAGACCACAACACAGTGACCCCACAACAAGAGTAAGTTTGTCAACAGCCCCATCCATGATGCACCATCACTGATATTGGAGAAAAGGCCTGTCTGGCTTGAGGTCAGAGGTTGCTAGACTCCAGGCTGAACTGGCAAGAGTGCAGAGTACCTTCTGTCCTACTCAGGGGCTACTAAGTCTTCCATTGTCCCCCCCGGAGGATGCCTAAGCAGAAGCAGAGTAGAAAATCTTGGGTGGACTCCTGGAGGGTTGGGGTGACTAGAAGGGTAGAAGAGTTCCAGAGAACTGGAGGAGGGACAATATGGTCCCTCTGCACAAAAGTGGCATCAGGGAGGAGGCTAGCAATTACCATCCAGTCAGTCTCACATCAGTATCAGGGAAATGAATGAACAACCTTCTGAAGGATAAGCTGATGGAGTACCTGGAGACAAATGGCTACAGGACCACCAGCAGTAAGGCTCCAAAGGAGGGAGGTTATGTCAAAGAAATCTCATAGATTTCTTTGACTGGGTGACTAGCGGGGTGGATCAGGGGAAGGCCGTGGATGTAGCCTATCTAGTCTTCAGCAAGAGCTTTGACACTGTACCACTTAGCAACCTGGAGAGTGAGGAGAAGGTAGCAAGCTATCAAACTGGTTAAAGGATAGGAGACAGAGGGTGGTGGTAAAGGGAAGTCACTTGGCGGAATGGGAGAGTGACTAGTGTAGTGCCACAGGGATCAGTACTGGGTCATGTCCTCTTCAATGTCTCCATAAGTGATACTGTGGAGGAATTGGAGTGGAAGGTGTGTTCCTTTGCAGACAACCCAAAAATCTGCAACAAAGTGGGCACACAGGAAGGGATGGAGAGACTGCAAAAAGATCAGAGGAAACTAAAGAAGTGGTCTAGGGGATGGCAGCTGAGTTTCAATTCCAGAAACAGCAAAGTCTTACACCTGGGACAGGACAACCTGGGAGCTGTGCATAAGATGTGGAGTAGGTACTTATAGTCACCAATCAAGAGAGGAACCTTAGAGTAACCATTTCTGATGATCCCAAGGTGGCAGGGCAGTGCATCCAGGGAGTTGGCAAGGCTAGCAGGATGCTAGATTGCATAGGGAGGGTGATTTCTAACAGAAGAAGGGAAATAGTGTTGCCACTGTATTACTTACTAGTAAGACACCACCTAGAGTATTGTGTACTGTTATGGATGCCACACCTGCATAAGGATATTGACAGGGTGGAAGTGATCAAGAGGAGGACTACCAAAATGATGCAGTGTTTGCATGAGAAACTATACAAGGATATGCAGGGGGAACTCAACATGTACTTCTTGGAGACTAGGCTTGCCAAAGGAGATATGATTGAGACCTATAAGTACCTAACAGGAAAAAACAACATGTGGGTAGGGTCTCATTCAGAGGAGGAGGAGCACCAGAACACAGGACCATGCAATGAAGCTGGAGGGGAGAGTTTAGGAGGTATGTATGGAAATACTGCTTTACAGAAAGGGTGGTAGATACCTGGAACAGCCTGCCAGAGGAGGTAGTGGGAGCAAGGATAGTGGGAAGCTTCAAACATGCATGGGATAGGCACATAGGCATAATAAGTAAAGGAAAGGGAGGAGGGAGAGACACCTGAGATGGAATGGGGTCCAGAGAGCAGTAATAGGCAAGAAAATAGGGCAGGCTAGATTGACCTACGAGTCCTTTTCTGCCAACAAATTCTATGTCTCTAAGGGTACATGCTCCACAACCTGCATCACTGCAAAATTCCTTTGTGGTAGTAGCAGAACAGCGAAGCCAGGAGGAGGCACCCATAGCAATGGGAAGGGACAAAGTGGTGGACCTCAGAAGGGGAGCCCCAAGGAGGGGGGAAGAGACTCCCAGCCAAGGGAAAAGCAACTGCTGGCCAGGAACTCTATTGTTAGGGGTTAACCTGGAAGCAGGGAGAAAGCAAGAGCTAGCTGAAGTGCCTCAGAGGTTCTTTGACTTGAAGGGATGGAGAGCAGATCCAGAGGATTGCTAGGGCAGCAAGAGATAGAAGGGAGCAAGATGGCATTGTTCACCTGAGGAAAAATGACCCAGCAGGGAACAGGGGAGGGGCAAACATCAGGCAGTTGGGGAGGGGCCTCAAGCAGGTGGCACTCATGGTGTCATTTACCAAAGTGTTTCTGTTACCTGTATATGGCCAGGGAGAGGATAGGACACTCCTCACTAGGGCTTTTAACTACTGGTTAAAGGCATGGTGCATGGAGGAGGGTGTCAGCTGCACTGAGTAGTGGGGAGCCAAACTGGGAGGATACGGGCCTCTATGGGAGAGATGGACTGCATCTTTCCAGGAGGGAGATCACAGTCCTTAGTAGGAGGTTTAAATGCTACTTGGATAAGCATTCACACTAGCAAGGTGGAGGCTATGAAACCGAGGGAGGCAAAAGTTGCACCTCCAAATGACAAAGTAGCAGGGAGGGAGAACATGAATAGAGTAAGCCCCCCCCAGGACAGGGGTGCAAACAGACAGGGGTGGGGAAAAGACAGAGGACAAGGAGATTTAAATCAAGAAAGCAAGAAGAAAGGAGCAAAGGAGACAGGTATTGGAGATGTAGGATGCAGTCAGGGGGACTTTCAGGGAAGAGCACAGGCAGGAGAGGGAAAAACAGGGAAGTAGGCAGGGAGGGTGTAAGGTATGGAGAGTCATGTGCACCAATGCAAGGATTCTGGGAAATTAAATTCTGGACCTGGAGGCCATCATGGAAGAAGCTAACCAGGATCTGGTGGCCATAATGGAGTTGTGGTGCACTGACAGCTATGACTGGGGCATGGCCATAGCAGGCTACTCTCAGTTCAAGAGAGAGAGAGAGAGAGAGAGAGAGAGAGAGAGAAGGAGGAAGGGAAGAAGGGTTGTACTACATGTAAAGGAGGGAATCAAGGCCATGGAAGTACAGAGGCACTCAGATGAAAAAGAAGGTCTGAAAGTGCCATGGGCCATCATGGAGACAGGTATTGGGACTGCTATCCATGCAGGGGTGATATACAGACCACCAGCACAGGGACAGGAGTTGAGTATGGCACTTGTGGAAGCCATAATCAGAATGGCAAGTAAGGAGGAGGTGCTGCTAGTTGGGGGCTTCAGTCTGCTAGGTGTGGATTGGAGCCTTCCAACTGCAGCTTCAGCTAGGAGTAGGGCCACCCTTGACTGCCTACAATTGGCTTTTCTCAGGTGGCTAGTCCAAGAACCCACTAGGGATGGAGCAGTGCTGGACCTGGTGCTTACCAACCAGGACAGCTTTGCAGAAATTACAGTGGCCAGTAATCTAGGTACCAGTGATCACCATAGATTTTGGTTTAACATTTAGATGGGACCAGAGGCATCAACATGAGGACAAAGTACCTGGACTTCAGGAAGGTGGATTTTAAAGAAATGGGAGACTGCCTCAGAAACTGTCTCAGAGTGGGGATTACCAGGGAGGGGTAGAGGCACAGTGGGAAATAAGGGAGGACATCATTATGGCAACCAACCTCTGCATGAAGGATGTGAGTAAAAGTAGAAGGAAAGAGACTGTTATGGTTCTCTAAGGAAGTGGCTAAGGTGTTGAGGGAAAAAAGAGTGGCATTCAGAAGGCATAAGGAAATGCAGAGGGAGGAAGACAGGGAGGTATACCAAGTAAAACAGAGTGAGAAAAAAAAAGAGACATGGTTGCTCAGGACCACACAAATGGAGCCACTATACAAAATCAACAGACACTGGAAGCAAGAAAGCGAAGCTGCTGCCCATACAAACGTAGCACAACCCACTAGGAGATGATGAAAAAGTTTAAAATGTTTATTTAAATACAGGATAGCACCCCTCAAAGAAGGTATTTTTAAATGCTTTATTAAATAAACTTTTTTATCATCTCCTAGCATTGAAGTTGTGCTCTACATAGTTTTGTCTGGGCAGCCGCAACGCTTCCTTGTAAAACAGAGGAAAGCAAGAAAGGCAGTGAGGAGAGCAAAGGCAAGGACAGATGAAAGGATAGCAAAATGGGTAGCTAAAGAAGATACACATTTCTCCATTTACATAAGATGTACAGAATAGGTGATTTGATACCTTTTGTTGAACCAACAGAGATTTACACAAAAATTTTAAGCTTTCAAACCTACGGAGTTCTTTATCAGAAAGGGAATGGCAGATTTTCTTAAAAAGAGCTCAGGTTCATTCTACACATGAATGTTAGAGAGTAGAAAAAATTATTAGCTGGGAGACACAACCAGAGATAAGAAAACCTCCTTGAAAATCTAGTAGTGTGAAGGTCAAATGTCACAAAAGGAATGTTATGTAGATTTACAAGGTCTGTAAATTATATAATGTTAAAATCTTACTAGAGACTAAAGAGAAACTGGAGACTGTGTGTGTTATATATATATATATATATATATTTTTTTTTTTTATTATTATTTTAATGGGTTCACCACAACATATCCAAGACACACTGTCTTAAGGGTAGCTGGTCCATTCCACTGGGGTGTCAAACAGACGAGGCATACTGATGAGTCCTGGTAGGACGAAACACGTGTCTATGTCTTCTGTTAGCACCCTTTGCAAACTGTGTGAGAGGCCTTTCGGCACCATGCATTTCTGCTTAAAGTTGGACCAGCATAACATTCTGTGGTGATTTGCATATACAGCCCATGATGCTTTGCATTGTGTGGGCACATGTGATTTTGTATATATATATATGTATTTATAAAATGGTGTGGTAAAATCATAAAAATCCCAGTGATACAATTGGACAAAACACATCACATGACTGTGCATTATTTCCCAACGACCTCACACCTAGCACTACGACCGCATGCCTAAACTACTTCCATTCCTCAAACCTTTTCACCAGCAGCAAGACCACTCCACACCTGCTGCAGCTAGACACCCACACTAACACACAATACAACTGACACCCTGTAACCACTGTCACCAGTCTGATTAACGAGACCTCACTGTACATATGAAAGTACAACATACATAATTTTGTACTCTTTCTCCTCATTTCAAGCCTTTACATACATTATTTTGTACTCCTGTCTTCAATTCAAGCCTTTACATTTACAATACCGCGATCGTAAACACAGTACTTTCACTTCAATACAGAATGTAAGTGACTCGAGCGGTGCTCATTTTACAAACTCAAAAGCTGTTAGCTGCTGAAACTAAGACGTGCAGTGTTTAAAAAATTATAAAAGTCACTGCCTTTTACTACTTTCTCTCCGGAATACTGCGATCCATAACACAGTACTTTCACTTTCAATAAAAAATGTAACGTGACCGAGCGGTGCTCATTTTACAAATTCACAAGCTATTACCTACTGAAACTAAGACGTCCACTGTTTAAAAAATGTGAAAAGTCACTGCCTTTTCCTAGTTCCTCTCTGTAATCGAAAATACTAGCTCCATTTCCGATCCCAAATGAGCGACGACAGACCGAGCGAGTCGGTAATTTTAGAAACGTAGAGGGAAGCCAGGCGGTGTTGCCATAGCACACTCGCTCTCGCTTCCCTCTACATTTCTAAAATTACCGACTCACTCAATCTACACTAGCTGCTTCCGCATACAATCTGAAAGTAGAACTAAACAAAACAGACAAAACCAAATAAAAGGCACAGAGTTTTCTAACTATTTAAACACACCACGTCTTACTTCCACAACCTAAGAGCTTCTCACTTTCTAAAATTAGCACCACTCGGTCACGCTACATTTCAGCAATTAAAGTGACAGTACTACCAATTAAAGTGACAGTACTATAAATACATACTTTTTTGGACACCACAAAGGACTACTAAAACTTAAATTCATTAAAAATACAATTTTTAACACCAAAAAGTGTCACCTCTACAAACATAACATTTAATTACCAACTACATCAAGAACTACTTCCCTCCCCAAAAAAAATCTATAACCATTTTATAAGATAGATATACCACTCTGAGTGTGCGGTGAACAGCTGATATACAGACGCCTTGTGCGGTTGACGCACTGGGCCTGCAGCCTCATGGCGACAATGCACACCAAGGCATGATATCAGAGCGACCGCACACCTCAGAGTGGTATATCTATTACATATATGTGTGTGTGTGTGTGTGTTTGTGTGTGTGTGTGTGTGTGTGTGTGTGTGTACAAGCACTTGGCTGAATTAGAGACATGCTGCAATAAAATGAGACTTCACATGCTTTTTACCACATATTTTCAATACTGGCACTGTGTAAACATGTTTCTGCCTGTAACTATGTGTTTATTTGTTAATATTATTTGTGACTATTTAAGCTTGCACTATTTAAACATGTTCTGTCTGAAACTTTGTATTCAATTGTCATTATTTGTGAATATAACCTGAAACAGGACCACCTAGTAAATAGGACATTGTTGTCCTAATAGTGTCAATGTACCAATGTATGACTGTATAAAAACACATTTTTCTAGTACCAATTAGCAGTTCTGCATGTGTAAATTACACAGTCATATGGATTAGGTAGAACCATTTTATATGTAAGCAATAAGACATGGCTGGGTGTTAGTAGTACTGTGATACCCACACACCCAGAGGCGTAGTTAGGCACAAGACCGCAGGTCGAGTGCCTTCAGCCTCTGGGTGTGCGGGTATCTCAGTACTGCCAACACCCAGCCATGTATTATTGCTTATATAAAATGGGGCCCATAGGCAACTTTGAAAAAAAGAACATTCTAAAAGTTTTCAAAGCCACAAAAAATATACTAAAATGTTGCTAAATAATGTAAAATAGTCTTTCCACAGATGTTTTTCACCTGTCAGTCATCTGTTCTTCTTCACACTCAATACACTTTGTGATTGTTTACCGTGGAATAGAATAATTCAAAGCTCTGCATTATTCCAGCAGTAGAATGCTCCCCCCACTCACAGAATGGTAACATGGAATACATGAATTCAACATTCTTCAGAGCTCAACTGGCATACAAACAAAGACACATGCACAGGCCTAAAGTGGAGCTAGAATCTCAATTTTATCTGCTGCCAGGTAAGGAGCAGGGAGTTCTCTGACAAAGTGGTAGGGATAGGTGGGGGATGTTTCATGGTCAGCAAAGAAACATCAACAATGTAAACTCTGAATAGTATTTGATTTTTTAAATTTGTGTATGTGTGTAAGGGGGTCTCATGGGTGTAAATAACAGTATTATTTACTTACTTACTTTATTTAATTTAATGGACTTTTATTTTTATGGCCTAGTTGAAGTTTTTTATGTAAAAGTAAATGCTGCAGCCATGTTTGTGATGGAAACTAGGAAAGAGGTGGCTTATGAATTCTGTGAGCTTACCTGGTTAGCAGGGACTTGTTTTAGTCAGTAGTGGCACTCTCTTACTGCAATGGCTAGAACCAAGTCTCAGCCAATCAGGACACAGGGATTTCTTTGCCCATTTTATATATAAGCATATAGTGTATGGTGGAACATTGCTGAGGATGCAAATCCATCCCTCAGACAACATTTTTGTTCTGCAGTAGCTACGTCATCATACCTGTTGTACTGCACTAGCTACATAGCTATTGCAGTACAACAACTTGTAATGCATTTGCACATGCACGTTCCTGTAACCTCCTAATCTTCAGGAAATGGCCACAGCAGTAACACCTGGCTGGGAAAGTGAGCAGTGGGGAAAAAATGAAAGAGGATGGACAAGACTGCAATGTATCAGTGTCCATACACTACAAAAGACAGTGTATTAATGCTCATACAAAATAAAGATATTTTTTAACTCTCGAGGTTTCTGTGGAAACGAGACCTCTTGAACTGCACTCTTGAGGTCTCCGACTACCACATAAACCTCTCAAGTGAAAAATATCCTTGTTGTATATAAACACTCATATATTATCCTCTGTATTAGAAACATGTAAAACAAATATTTGTCCATGTGTTGTATCTGAAACAAGAAAAAAACAGGAGCATTTCAAATAGTGTTATGGGTCATGAAACTAGTGTTCTGATTCATGACATCATCCACCATATTCAAAGGAAAAATAAATTTGACCTCAAATGCTCACCTCTGTTGTGTATTTTTGAAATGTCCTTTGAGAACCAGGACAAAGAGGTCAGAGATGGAATGATCTGAGACAAATGTTGTCCCACTGGTTTTTCAGTCTTCTTAATTTTAATATCACGCCTGTGTGCATTCATACTTGTTTGAAGAGGTTGTTCAATCTCCCCCACATAACCTATGTGGATATTTCTTGCATCGGATGTAAAAAACAGCATTCTGAGATGCACACATGTATAATTCCCCTGTATCTTGAATTGTCTGTTTTGGGGGTGTTGATAACATTTGAAGTTGAAATGTGTTTACATGTCTTAAGGACTGTTGCAAGGTCTCATGCCACCCAATGTTCTGTTGTTTTGGTCAGGTAGAAGTTTGCTTCTGACAATCAGGTTGGATAAATTAGGTGGTTGTTTGAAAGAGAATAGAGGTGGTTCTTGGACAATACATTTCAAGGTGTCATCCTCACTAAATATTGGTTGGCACTTGGCAGTCCTTAAAAATTTTATGTAGTGGCTCCAGACCAGGGTTGTATGTGACAACCAAGGATATCCAGTTGGTGGTAGTCTTTTCTTTACATTGTAGTAGTCATTATCTTGGTATCTGCATAGCACGTCCCACTGCTCTCAGTTTCTCTAGAGGGATACCCCCTCCCAATGAATGTTTTTTTTTTCAGGTGTTTATCTCTGTCCTCCTCACTCAAACAGATATGGTGGTATTGAAGCACTTGACTGTACTTAACAGCTTTTTTTTAGTGTAACTAGGGTGATTACTCTTTCTATGTAAGTATCTTTGTATGTCTGTCAGTTTTCTGTAAATACAGGTCTGCAGGGTTACATCTTTGATGTTAACTGTGGTGCCCAGGAAATTCACACTGGTGTCAGAGTACTCCAGGGAAAGTTTAATGTATGGGTGGAGGTTATTAAGTTCCTGATGGAATTCTTTGAGCATGCAGGTACTCTCTGTTCAAACTATAAATAAATCATTAATATAACAGAAATAAGCAAGTGGTTTTTGTGTACATTGTTTTAGAAAATCCTCCTCTTAACTTGCCATGAAAAGGTTGGTATACTATGGAACCATCATAGTGGTATTTTGTGCATCTTATAGTACAAGGACTAATACAGCAACAGACAATGTTTTGACTTCATGTACATAAGTAAGAAGAGACAAGCAAAGGTATGGATAGTGAGGATGAGGAGGGAGGCAGGGGAAGATTGCACAGAAGATGATCAAGAAAAAGCAGACATCCTGAAAAGTTACTTCTGCACAGTCTTCTCAGTGGTGGGAGGAGTAGACCAACCACCAGAGAGCAACACAGACAGAAGGGGGGATGGACACAAGTCCATTTTCAGAAGAAAGAATATCAAAGGGACTTTCAGCTCTGAAAGTGGACAAGGTTATGGGATCATATGGGATACATCCAAGAGTGCTAAAGGAACCTCAGGAGGTGCTAGCTGCCCCACTGATGGCCTTATTCAACAGCTCATTGGAAGCAAGCATGGTTCAAGAGGACTGGAGTAGAACAGATGTGGTCCATCTACATAAGAGCAGCAGCAAGGAAGAGGCTAACAACTATAGTTCAGTGAGCTTAACTTCAGTGGTGATGGAATTAATGTAAACAATGTCTGCAAATACCAGTGCAGGAGGATGGGGGGGGGGGTCACCACAAATCATGGAAGTTCTGGCCAGCCCTGGAGGCGGAAATGGGAGGAGGGATTGAGGAAACTGAACAGGGAAGAGGGTAAAGGATGGCAGAGAGTGGGGGCTATTGGTAAATGGGCAACAAGGTCTCCAAGGAGCATGGCAAGGGAGCTCACTTCACAGGAAGGAGACAATGGTAAGCAACCTACTGGGGGGATCCCAGTTTCAAATAGGTACTTGCCACTGGCAGACACCATGGCGGAGAGGGGCCTCAGAAGAAGTGTGGGGTGCAGTCAGCAGAGGACGGAAGGAGAAGGAGGATGAAAGTAAGGAGGGGATGAGGGCATGGGCACCAGGACTAATAGAAGAGCCAGGGATAGCACGGGAAGGGGAGCTGGGAGTCGGGAGTGCCTGGGTAGGGAGGATGAGGGGACAGTGAGGAGGGGGGCATGGATCCCATGATGAAAAGGACCAGCAAGGAGTAAGTGTGGGGGAGAACAGAAAAAAGGATGATGGGGGTAAAAGCAAGAGCCCCTGGATGTCAGGAGGGGTCAAAGGCTAATGGGAGTACTGCTGGGAACAGACCAGAGTGGTAAGGCAGTGGGCAGAGCTAGGAGAGGAATGGTCTGACAGGGGAAATAGTTGGAACAGGGGGGTAAAGGCAGCCATTGGCAATCAAATTGATGGTGCGGTCAGAGAAAATGGAGAGGTAGTGGGAATGAGGGCATGTGTGGCTCAGGAGGGACTTAGTCTCAAGAGAAATGAAGGAGTTGAAGTGTTCCTGCTAAGGGACTCCATAATCAGGGACATTAAGTGGGAAGAGAGGAGTGGTTGGGCAAGGCTGTGCTGTCAGGGTCAAGAGTATATCTGGCTGAACTGTCCACAAGGCCAAGCACTTGGTCTATGCCTTGGTGAAGGACTATGGAGGATCCCTTACATATTAGTGCACCCAGGTACTAATGACATAGAGAGAGATAGTGTGGAGGAGATAAAGACACAATTTCAGGAGCTAGCCAGAGTGTGTCATGCTGTGGGGTGCACGGCCTCTTTCTTGGAGGTCCTCCCAGTGCCTACAGCCAGCATGGGAAACAAGCAGAAAATCATGGAGGTTAATTAATGGCTCAGATCATGGTGTATGGCTAGAGGATATAGGTTGGTGGGGGACTGCAGTTCAACTTTGGAGGGCAAGGGGCTGTATGCTAGGGATAGGCTTCACTTAAATTTGGGGGGGAAGGAGGTTTTGAAACTAAAACTGACCAAATTCATCGAAGCTAGGTGGGGTTTAAATTTGTGAAGGGGGGAGGGCTGGGGCTTGAGGCTGCTGCTTGCAGGCACATCAAGGGAGGACTTGGTCTTCTCCCCCCAGCATGGTGGAAGGGGTGCTTAACCGGGCCATCCAACAGTGCGCAAGGGAGGGGTAGCTTGTAGTTAACTGGGGGATCTCGGGTTGGGGGGATGGGAGAGGGCAAGGGGCATGGATGGAGGGCAGTCCTGATTAATGCCATGAGCATGGGAAACAAGATGTCTGAGCTTCAAGTGATGTTAACTGAAGGGGATGTTGATGTGACAGCAGTCACTGAAAGTTGGGCCACTCCTTGGCACAATTGGGACCTACACCTGATGGGGTACACTGTGTTCAGGAAGGACAGGGCTGTGGGCAGGGGAGGTGGGGTGGCACTCATCATTAGGAATGGCATCGATATTTGCAGGGTGGAGGAGGCAGAGGAAAACATAGAGGTGCTATGGGTTACCTTGCAAGCACCTGGGGGAAAGAGGGTCAACCTGGAGGTGTTTTATAGGACTCCCATGCAGGCTGAGGAACTCGAGAAGGGCCTGTTGGTGAATCTAAGAGATCACTGTGGACAGGGTGAGGGTAGAACTGTGGTGCTGGGTACAGATTTGGTTTCCCAGAGAAATTCATGGGTTGGATCAAAGCATTGTACTCGAACCCCACAGCCAGAGTTATGTGTAATGGGGCTATTTCATTACCTTTTAAATTACAGGCGGGCACGAGGCAGGTATGCCCCTTATCCCCTCTATTATTTAATTTGTACTTGGAGCCCCTTATAAGAAGTATAGTGAGATGTACTGAAATCAAGGGGATCAAAGTCAGGGATCAAACTATCAAAGTTACGGCATACACAGATGATCTATTAATTTATGTTTCAAACCCAATTAGCTCAGTTCCGAATTTACTAAAAGTAATACATAAGTTTAGCACTTTAGCCAACTACAAATTGAATCAGGACAAAACGATCATCTATCCCTTAAATAATAGGGTATTTAAAAGGAAATTCAAAATCTGGGCTAGGATGGAGTCCTAGATCCTTAAATATCTGGGCCTCACTCTGACAAACAATCTGATCAAGCATCAATTGCTAAACTTGGACTCGTTAGTCCATACTATAGAATTGGACATGAAAAGGTGGGCACAACTTCAATTCTCATTATGGGTAGAATAAACATTGTCAAAATGAATATATTCCTAGGCTTTTCTACCCTTAACCATGTTAAATACTTGGCTCTCCTTGTCATGGTTCAATAAACTTCATAGGAAAATTGCTGATTTCATCTGAAACTATAGGAAAGCCAGGATGTCGTATTCTAAATTAGCGGTTCCTAAGGCCCAGGGAGGTTTGAAACTCCCTCATTTTGCACTTTATTTTTGGGCAGCGCATGTAAACAGATATGGTAGATGGGTACATACCTTGACTTGCTCTTCAATGGGGGAATATGTCCCACTATGGGTAAACCTAGAAATTAATTTTATCAAGAGTGTGGGTCTCAACCCAGAGGCCTTGTATTATGTTACTGAGAAGCTACTCCCCCCCCCCCGTTAAAGAAATCTCCTATTGGGGTTACTTTAAGGATTCATAACCAACTTTGCAACTTTTTAAAATATGATCAAACTAAAGATGGAGCACAACCCATTATGGGAAATCCCCAATGGATGATAGGGAGTAAAACTATCAGGCAGAATTGGCTACCTGTATCCCGGGATTGTCCCTTAAAGGATTTTCTTAATGACGATGGGGGCCTAATTTCAACCATTGAAATTCTAAACAAATTCAGGTTGACCATGAAAGACAGTTTTAAAGCATTTCAATTATGGCACTTGTTGGTTCAGAATATTGGACTGAGCACGTTTAGTTCAGCCCGTATTCCGTTCTGGGTGGACTTAGGCCCGCTGATAGGAATTCCCCAGGCTGTCTCTAAAATATATCAAGTGTTATTCCATTGGGCCTTCACCAAAAACTTAGCACCATCTTCATATTGGGCCAAATTTTTTCCTACTGTAGAGCTCATGGACACAGATTTGGCAGAATAGTCATAAATTTATTAAACAGGACTGCCTGAGACTTATTCAATTCAAATTTTACATAACATTTATTACTCCCCTCAAAAACTAGCGGATCTAAAACTGGTGAATGATCCTAAATGTTATAGATGTGGTCAGAAGGGAGGGGACTTATTGCATATCTTTTGGCAATGCCCTAAAATCACCCCTCTGTGGAATGAAATAAGGATCAAAGCCAGTCCATTACTAGGGTTAGACAATATGTTTTGCCCTGAAGTTTGCTTGTTAGGGGACATGTCAGGCTTTGCTGTCAGGCTAAGAAAATTTCACATGGCCTTGATTTCTAGCACAGTGAAGAGGTTAGTCCTCAAACACTGGAAAGATTCCCTCATGATCACTTATTCTGAATGGTTAGCGGACCTTCTTACAAGCCTCAGGATTGAGAGGATGATAGCAATCTTGCATAATCAACTGCCTCTGTACGAGAAAATCTGGTCCCCTTTGGTTATATCTTATTCATAGATAGGTTACTCTTATCTCCTGTACCAATTGTAATAGGAGCGCCTTGTATGGGTGGGGTGGGGGTATACCAGGAGGGGGTTAATTGGGGAGCATGGGGGCTAAGCGGAGACTCATTGTTACGACTTACTTGTATAATGGCTGTTGTGAATCAAATATTGAATGTCTTGAATACTGCCTGTTATCCTGTCTCTGTTAAAATTTGAATAAAAAGTGAATGGCAAAAAAAAAAAGAACTGTGGTGCTGGGTGACCTTAACATGCCAGGGGTTGATTGAGGCACTATGGCATCTTCATCAACTAGGGAGCAGCACTTGCTGGACATCTTTCAGGATGCATTCCTATCTCAACTGGTGACTGACTTGATCAAGGGATGGTTGCATCCTGGATGTGATCCTGTTGGATTGTGATCTGGTTAGCAACCTAGTTGTAAGGGACCCACGGTGGGGAGTGATCATGCCATGGTTTGGTTTTCCTTAGACCTGGGGGAAGGGGAAAATCACACTAAAACAGTGGTGGTTGACTTCAGGGGAGCATACTTTAAGGGTATGATGGGGATCCTCAAAAGGCATTTGGAGAGGGTCAGACAGGACATGGACACAGAAAGCAGGTAGGAAATTATTAAAAGAGGGCTCCTGGAAGCCACCAAGGCCTGCACAAAGGTCCGACACAAATGTGGTAGGGCCTGAAAGCCGAGCTGGTGGACCAGGGAGGTCCAGAGGTGGTAGGAAGAAAAGAGCTGCTTACAGAAAATATATGCGCTTGCAAGTGAATGTGGACAGGGGGAGTATGATAGGATATCCAAAAAGGTACCCAGGGTGATGAGATCGGCCAAAGCAAGGATGGAGCAGAGGTTGGCACAGGGGATCAGATGTGGGAAAAAAGGGTTCTGTAGGTATATCAGGGAAAGGAGGAAAGTGAAGGGGCAGGTTAGCAGACTGAAGTCAGGAAGTGAGTGGGCCGAGGAGGTCAGAGAGCAGGCAGAGGTACTTAATGAATACTTTGCCTCAGTCTTCACAAGAGACGATGGAGGGCTAACACCATACGGGGAGAGGTGGGCTAGGAATGAGGAAGGGGAGGAGCTCTCTGACATTGAAATTCCTATTGGTAGGGTGAGGGATGCCCTTAGGTCCCTGAGAACAGATATGGCACTGGATCCGAATGGCCTTCACCCCAGGGTGCTGAAGCAGATGGCAGATGTCTTCGCTGCACCTCTGATGGACCTTTTTAACTCCTCCTTTCAGATGGGTTGGGTGCCTCTATATTGGAGGATGGCTCATGTTGTGCCTATCCACAAAAGCAGCTCACGGGAGAAGCAGGATAACAGGCCTGTCAGTCTGACGTCAGTGGTGGGCCAGATGATGAAGGCCATCTTGAAAAAGAGGCTGGAGGTGTTTCTAGAGATATGGGGCCATCTGGATGACCACCAACATGGCTTCATTCAGGGCAGATCATGTCAGACTAACCTTGTGGAGTTCTACGATTGGGTGACAAAGGTGCTGGACCAGGGAAGGCCAGTGAATGTCCTCTTTCTGGACTTCGGCAAGGCATATGATTCGGTGCCACACCCAGGGTTGCTGGGCAAGCTGGGGGGAACGGAGGTGGGGGATAGGATGGTGAGGTGCATAGGGAACTGGCTAACTGGATGGTTTCAGAGGGTGGTGGTTGGGTGGGAGGTATCATCTCCTAGGAGGTACATTAGTGGGGTCCCACAAGGGTTGGCGTTAAGGCCTCTCCTGTTTAATGCTTATATCTCAGACATCAGTGATGGTATCAGGAGTGAGATGAGCCTCTTTGTTGATGACTTGAAGCTGGGGACAGTGTTGAACGGGAAGGAGGGTAGAAGAGCCCTACATGGGGAACTGGAGACTCAGGAGAGGTGGTCATGCACTTGAAAACTGAGGTTTAATGCCAAGAAATGCAGTGTTCTCCACTTGGGGCTTAGGAATCCTGATCATGAGTACTTTTTGGGTGGGGAGAAACTTCAGGTTTCGGGGGGTGGGTAAAGGATCTTGGGGTGGTTGTGGATGCCAAAATGAATAACTCTGAGCAGTGTAGGAGGGCTGCAGCTAAAGCAAATAAATTGCTTGGGTGCATTGCCAGGTGGATAGCCTCGAGGCGACAGGAGGTGCTTCTCCCTCTGTATGACTGCCTGGTTAAACTTCACTTAGAGTACTGCCTGCAGTTTTGGTGCCCGTATATGAAAAAGCATATTGCACTTCTGGGAGAGGGTCCAGAGGAGGGCGACCAGGATGATACATTGTCTGGGGGAAAGATCCTATGAGGAGAGGCATGAGGAGCTAAACTTGTACTCCCTGGAGGAGAGTAGGGACAGAGGGGATATGATTGAGGTCTTCAAATATCAAAAGGGAGTGAACTGGGTCAGCCTAAATAGGGTGTTCCAGCTGAGGGAGGAAAGGGCCACCAGGGGGCAATCCATGAGGCTGGTTGGTGGAAGGCTCAGGGGGGAGACTAGGAGACTCCACTTTACCGAGAGGGTGGTGAACCCATGGACTGCACTGCCTGCTGAACTGGTGGCTGTTGATACATTGGAAGGATTCAAGAGGGGCTGGGACAGGTATAAGGGTAAGGTAAAGCTGAGAAATGCCAGCTCTGGAGGTGTAACTCTGATGGGGGATGGGGTAAGAGGGATATACGGGGGAGGTGGGGATGGTAGCAAGGGTGTCCTGACCAGGTGCTGATTTTCAAGCAGACTCAATAGACCTTTAGGCCTACTCTGCTAGCATCTTAGTAAGTTAGTATGTAATGATGAAGGAAAGGTTGGTTGAGTATCTTGAATCCAATGGGCTACAAGACCAAAGGTAACATGGATTCATGGGGGGGTAGGAGTTATGCCAGGTGAACCTGATTGATTTCTTTGACTGGGTGACCAGGGAAATAGATCATGAGGGCAGTAGACATGGTATATCTGTACTTAAGTAAGGCTTTCAACACTGTAACACAGAAGACTGGTTAAGAAATGAGAAGCTTAGGGGTTGGATCCAAAGTGGTGAATTGGGTTAGGAGCTGGTTAACAGAGTGGCCACAAAGGGTGATGGTTAATGCTAATTACTCTAGTGATGGAACAGTGACCAATGGGTTGCCATTGGGCTCAGTACTGGAACAGGTCCTGTTCAATGTCTACATAAGTAACATTGCAGAATAACTAGTAGGGAAAGAATGCCTTTTTGCAGATGATACCAAAATCAGTAATAGGGTGGACAATGAGGAGTGGATGAAAAGCATATATAGAGAACTTTGAGAACTCAAGGAATGGTCAACAATGTGGTAGTTGGGGTTCAAAGCCAAAAAGTGCAAAATCATGTGCTTATGGCATAAGAACCCAGGAACAGGATAGGTTTGGGGGAAGGTACTGTCACTCACTAAGCAGGAAAAGGATCTTGGGGTCATCATATCAGATGACCTCAAAGTGGAAGGGCAGTGGGTAGGCTAGTACAATGCTGGGATGCATTGGGAGGGTATCCAGAAGGAAGAGGGAGGTAGTGTTTCCACTGTATCACTTGCTGGAGAAACCCACCTAGAGTACTGTATCCAATTCTGGAGGCTGCACTTCAGAAAAGACATAGACAGGGTGGAGGCATTTCAGAGGAGGGCAACTAAATATGTGCAGGGGTTGTACCAAAAGCCCTACAAGGAGAGACTGAGGGATCTCAATGTGTAAGCCCTGGAAGAGAGGAGAATGAGAGAAGATGTAATAGAGACCTACATGTACCTTTCGGGGGTGAACAGGGTAGCAGGAGGGGATTCTCTTTCAAATGAGGACAAGCACCAGGATGATATGGCATGCACTTAAGCTGGAGGGGGAAGGAGTTTAAGAGGGGTGTGAGGAAGTACTAGTTCACTGAAAGAGTGGTGGATGCCTAGAACAGACTGCCAGCAGAAGTCAAGGAGGCAAAAAACGTAGGTGGCTTAAATCATTAGTGCAATAGAAGTAGAGGAGTATTAGTAAATATGCAGGGAGGAGGGAGGGTTGCTGAAGATCAGTTAAGGTCTACGAAGACAGAGTAAGAGTGAACCATCTGGGCAGACTGTGTGGGACAAGTAATCCTTTTCTGCTGATAAATTCCATGTTTCTATGTAAAAGGGATGCAAATAGCTATTTGCCATAGTATCCAATGTTAGAAAGAGAAGCTATACTTCCTGTGGCTATATCTTTTGGAGTCTTAACTGATGGATCATGCCCAGAAATGTATTTGCAGCATGTGCAGTTGCTGAAGGATCAGTTGGACTCTGCTTGCACACTGGCATTCAAGATAGCTGGGAAAAGGAGCCATGCCAAAAAAGCAAGATATGACTTAAAGGTGAGAATTAAAGACTGTTGCCAGGAGACAGGGTCTTGGCAAGGAATCTTGGTCTGCCTGAAAACACAAAATTGCCAACCATTGGGGAGACATCCCCTATGTTGTCATAGAACATTTGAACAACATGCCTGTGTATAGGATTCAACCTGAAGGAGTGTTAGAAAGATCAAGGACAATCCATTGGGATCATCTGCTGTCCATTCCACAGAAAGGGATAAATGCAACTCAGGAGGTGCCCAAATCACCCCACGAAATGCAAACTAGATCTTTAACTTGCAGATGGCATAGACACAACTCATCCCAGCAAACAGTCTCAACCACAAGATCCCACAACCACTGAGATGATTATAATCCAGCTGGTGTCACTGCCAAATGACTCATCTGATGAGATGGAACCAGTACAGTACTACTCCAGAGAGGACATTCCTAGACTTCTGAGGGAGGGTTCTGCCATGCTGATGACCAGCAAAGATAGCACCCATCTGAACCTGAAGTTGAGCCTTTTGTGCCTCAAGACATACAGCCAGCCTCTGAGGAAGATTATCAACCTGGAGATTCAGAGGAGCCCTTTGCACTTGAAGAAATGGTTCAACCATCCTAGCTGAGGACCCCCCTTGTCAGATAAGGATAGGCATGCACACCCAACTTTCAAGAAAGGAATGTCTGCTCCTCTGAGATGTTCAGAAAGACTTGTGAAGCCAATCGTAAAGCTTTCATATGATGGATGCCCTCGGTGCCTCCATTGAGTTGCTTATATATGTGACTCATAAAGGTACTCACCTCAACACCAGTTCTTTACTCCATATCACCTTCAGTAATGCCCCTGGGTGATCTACTGGTAAAGCATATGGGAATGTGATTTAAACTGTTTCTGACAGAATTAATTTGTCTAAAGTAGCCTAAATAGTTGTGAATTGCACATTATTCAGAATAGGAAACTTCTATCTAGATCTGGCCTGCTGTAAATGCACTGTGTATATATGCTCATACTAAAGACAGGAAGCATCTGGAAAGATACATAGAATAGTGGATGGTTGACCATCCACAACACATGGCTGTGTTTCCATCGAGGGAGTCGATGGTGTCACAGAAACCTCGAGAGTGAAGCTTGAGAGGTTTCTATGATGCCATCATCTCCCGAGATGGAAACACGGCTTTTGTTGTGGATGGTTAACCATCCACTATTTTATATAGTATATGGTTCCTCAACATTCTCGCATCAAAACTCGCCATTTTGTCATTGTTTGCAGTTCCCTACCTAAATATTGCAGCCCTCCTCGATGCGGTCCTGCCCCAGAAGTTACCAGTTCTCCCGACTCCCTCATTGAAAATCCCACTCTGCTTTGGCATTGGTAACTGCACCAGTAGATTTGAAAAAAGAAAAACACTGAAAACTGACAGTTTGGGCACACGGAGCTGACAATATAGTCCGTGTCCAAACTGTACATATGAGCTGCTTGCCTGATCGCTCGTAAAGTGACACCACCATTTTCTCCTGCCTGTCTTGAATCCCCAGTCTGAATCAGCCAATCAGGTGGTAGGGCAAGTCAGAAAAGTTGTTGTACTATTGATGTGATGTCAGAACGATAGTACAACAACTTTTTTGGCCTTTGAACTGTCCTACAACAAGATTTTGAAAGCCACTGCTTTCTATTCATAATAAGCCCTAACCATATACTATAGACTGTTTTGTAAATATGTATATATTGGACTTTTATCAATCCACAGATTTAACGGGGACATCAATTTTTCAGCAAAGAGAGTGTAACCACACCCTTCACCTGTAAGCTGTTGGCAGCTGAGAGTGGGTCTGCTGTTGCAGGTAGTGAAGAGGAGAGTGGGGCAGATACTTTCTCTGTGCTCTGTGCAACTGACAAAAGGAGTGCCCAAACACTCAAAGAGGAGGACTTTCCTGATGTTCAACCAGACCGCCATGACTATTACCAATGCACTTTATCTTCATTTCAGCAAGGCTAACAACAGTACACACATTGCCAGTATTTGGAAACAGATACTGTCTGAAATAACAAATTCAGTAATTCAGTGCCTGCAACAGTGTGGATGCCTTCCTCTTGATGACCCTTGACCCTAGGACCAGCCAACCAGAGCCTGAGGGTCACAGTAGAAATGCCCGAAGCACTTTGGGAGCAAGAGGGACAGTGTGTCTGGTGCCTTTCTTGCATCTATCCTACGTCAAGAACTGCTGGTGTGAGTGACTGACCACCAGAATTGGCAATGCAGAGTCAGAATGTCTGGAACTTGTGCTGGAACCTTCCCACAAGCTTGGAGGGGTTTCAGGCAGTCCTACTCAGGCATCTGAAGGACGCAAATGCTCTGAGAGAAAAGAGCTGAAATCCAATCTAGATGTGGAGCCAAAGGTTGCTTTTGTGCTGTGAATTCTTGCTGAAGTTCAATACATACATAACTGCTGCTGAGAAGTGCTGTTTCAAATACTGTACTTTCCAGGAACTGCTGTTAAAACTAAAAGATAAAAGATTAAACCCTTCTACCTCTGGTGATGTGACTGAGGGAAGAGTGAGGTCAGGAGCTCATGCTCTGGGTACCTTGGTACCCCAACAGGATGGCACCCAAAGGAGAGTTGAGGGAGCACCCCAGTCTAGGCTTCAATTTAACCTTGACATTACAATGCTGCTCTGACTGCTGAGCTAAGGCAACTGCCACAGAGTGACTGTGACTAGGCCGTTAGCCAAGGAACCTGCCTGCTTTATCAATCAGTGATAGCCTGCACCTAAAGCCGTAATTCAGAGAATCATGCCTGAGTTTCTGTACCAGCCTGAGAGACCTGGTCACATACACACCAGTACTGGCCTGGCCATACAGAAATATAAAAGACACTTCAAAGTTAGTTTTCCTTTTTGGGTTACAATTCGCTGCTGCTGAGTTATTATTAACTGTGTGGATTACAATTGCCTTGTTTTATAAATTGCTAGCAAAAGTCATTCAGATGGAGTGAATTGCTGCAAACAAAGTGAATCAATAAAACATTCCAGGCGCCACAGCATCAGGCCTGCATCTGCCTAGGTAGCCAGTAACTGTTTAGATTTTAGTAATTTAAATATTCTCAAAAGTAAAGTCCTTTGCTGAGATTTGATTAATTCTATGGAACTGCATTTTTTGGGTAGTGGGGGCTAACAGTACAGTTGGACAAGGGATCTGGTGTGTGGTTCCGTGGTGGGCCTGTTCCCATAACTGCTTTGGTGCCTATATTGGTTAATCACCATTATTACTGCTAATTCTTAACCACCCCTTTCTTTTTTACAAGACTTGTTACAGTTCATCATATCCCGTTACTTTTCTTAATTTTGTGTGTGAACATATTATTTGTAGTCATATTAGTAGTGTATACCAAACTGAGTTTTTGCCAAATTTAGAAATTGCAATTGATTGTTTTCAGTGTGGTGTCCATAAGCTGTGGGGAGGTGATTTGGTACTGCATCCATTGGGGCAGTATTGCACATTTGACCTGGCCCACTTATTTTTCTCTGGGTGAAGGCACCAAGCTACTCTCTAATAGTTTCTAGAATGAAGCCCCCCGACTGAGGAGTCTATTTAGCCCAGGCTCCTCAACCTTGTTTGTAGCCTGATGGGGTGCAACATAGGGGTAGTAAACCTGAGTAACATCCAGAATCAGCTTGTTGACCCAGTTAGTTACGTGTAGCCCCTCCCCAGGATGCTCGGTACTTTTGACTCCACCTTGCAGTTTGAGTAGCCAGCCAAGATTCTAAATTGTGTTCTGGCTCTGGAGGCTGGGGGGGGGGGGGCTCTACATGGTGCCTTGAGTTTAGGAAGACCCCAGACTAGGGATTTCCCTGCTGTGCTCTGATTCCCAGGGAGTTTTTTATGAGTGGCGGAAGTTAGCAGAAGGGTCCAATACTCCAGCTCTTCCTCTTCACGATATGACGTGCAAAACCAGATCCCTGGAGGAATAATTAGCAATGAATTTATCAAGGATTCAGCTAGGGATCTGGTATAATATGCTTCACTGAGGCCTGGCTAGGGAATGATTCTAGGCCAGTCCCAGAGGCTGGCATCTGGGGCAGAGTCTCTGTGGTACACTGCCTAAGGCAGGAGCATAGGGGTGGTGCACCTGCCATTTGCTTTAGATCTTGCATGAAAATGACAGCATTCTCATTGAAGAAAACAAGCTTGTTTGAATGTATGGCAGTAAAGGGTGATGCTGATGTGTAGGATTTTCTCTTATTTTCTAATCTCCTTGGAGACACCAGGAGTTCCTATGGAAATTTAAGGATTTCATTGTCGTTCTGTTGGCAAATACCACCAATCTGACTGTGTTGGGGGATTTCAAAGTATGGGTTGAGAAGGAAGCCTTGCAATTTGCTCAGTACTTCTTTCAGTTGATGGAATCACTGTGACTCACGTAGGTAATTTCCACTGCTACTCATGAACTCAAACACCCCTTGACCTTGTCTTGTCTTTGGACCTATACAATTCGTATGTAGGGGGGATCCTGTAGGGTGGTCAGATCACCATGTAGTCTAGGTTTTTAGCAGAAACTCCTTAAAAATCTGTCTCCTCTACACAGATGATTCAGTTCTGTCTGTTGTGCAGTTTGGAACTGGAAAGGTTCCTGGGTATACTGACAAATGGGGTTTGAAGGCAGTGTGTGATGGAGGTACAGTGGCAGCAGTTGATGGCCATAACTTTCTGTGCCAAACACCATTGCATCAACACATGTAACTTGCTAACCTCCCACTGTAGCTTACCATGGTATAATGGCAAGCTGATCAGTTGAAAGAAAGAGGTCTGGCTCTGAGGATGACAGGAAGGCTCTGAGGTCTCATTATGGAAACAGAGGGCTATAATACTGAAAAAGACAGAATTCCTGTCAGAAGTTATTGCCACAGCTAAGAACAGACCAGCTCAACTCTTCTGTACTGTGGATAGGCTAATTCATCCAGCCTGTCAACAGTCCAGGGAAATTTTATCCCAACAGAGGTGTGAAGGGTTTGATAATTTCTTCCTAGACAGAGTGTCTTCCACCAGGGCAGGCATCTCTACAGGTGGTCTGCTAGGGGCCAGCAGTGGCCAAGCAGAAAGGTACTGGGGAACCCCAAGGGTCTGGAGTGAGTTTCAGCCAGTTCCTGTGGAGGAGGTGCTCAAGGTGGTCTTGAGTTTGCATCACACCTGTTGTGATTTGGACCCTGGGCTTACATGGCTGTTGATGGACTGATACAAGGCCCTGGATCTGGTGTTTGCTGGCATTATCTGGTATTCCCTTTCAGAGAGTTGTTTTCCCTAGGTTCTCAGAAAAGCTTCAGTGAGACCCCTTCTGAAAAAAACAACTCTGGACACAGATGTGGTGACAAACTAGAGACATGTTTCAAACCTTGCTTTTCTAGGGAAGGTCATCAAAAAGACGATGGTTATGCAGATTGAGGCTCACCTCGAAAAGTGCATCTGTGAACCATGCCAGTTGTGTTTCCAGGTTCATCACAGCATGGAGACTGCACTCATCAAGTTGTTCAATGACCTACTCCTGGTGAGGCATATGTGGGAGTAGTCCATTGCCATTCTTGACCTCTTGTCAGTGTTTGACACAATGGATCATGGGGTTTTAATGTAATGCTTTGTGGAATATAGAGGACTTACTGGGAAAGCAAGGAAATTGTTTGAATCATTTTTGTCTTGCAGATTGAAGTGGGTTGTCAAGGGGTATTTCTCATTGCGTCCAGCTAGTTAGCTGTGGTGTTTAGCACGGGTTAGTTTTGTCACACATGTTATTTGCAGTGCTACCACTGGGCTGGGTCATTAGGCAGTACAACATGCATGTTCATTGTTATGCAGGTAATAAAGATTTTATCTTACCTACCTGCATTAAAGACCTCATGGCCTGATATGCACCCGGCCATTTGCTCCACTCTACTCAGGAGTTTGTCTTGGCCATCCCAAGAAACACCTCAAGCTATTGGGAGAAAGGTCATTTTTGCTGGTGGTCCCTTCCATGTGGAACTCATTAACATATCATCTTAGGAGTTCCCTCTCAGTGGAGGCATTTAACAAGCATTTGTCAATGGTGAATGTTTCCTTGCATGGTTTATGTGTTTGACCAAGTTTTCAACATGGCCTTTTTGTGACCCCACCTCATGAAGAGTGCCACTGTCATGTTGGTCACTCATCCCGAAAGATGATTTCACAGAACAACAGCGCCATTCTGTGTCACAGGTGTGAAAACATGTTTTGGGCAGGATGTGAAAAATGACAGCTGTACTGTTCATAAGAAGGTGCAAAAAAATGGCAATGCTGAAAATCTGAAGTGTAAATATTAAAAATTGGCGACATAACAAGCGTGAGTAGAAACTGGACAACGCACGCTCATAACAGTCATTTTTTGGAATTTTTCACCAAATTTGTAACATGAGGTTTCTGAGACCCCACCTCATGAACAGTGGTACTGTCATTTTGTTAATCAGTCCTGAAAGGTAATTCCACGCTGTGACTATGGAATCATCTTTTGGGACAGAGAAGTGAAATGACAGTGGCAGTATTCATGAAGTGGAGTCCCAAGAACCCCATGTAGAAAACTGGGGCCAAAATTAATAAAAATGGCTGAGATATCAACCTAAGTTGAAACCCCCCTATTGACTGCCATTATAGGGCTTACCGTCATGTCCTCAGTTTGCCGGTCGCTTTTGAAGAGTGCAGTCACGTTCCCGGTCCACAGAATATCACTGCTTCTGACCTCTGGAGGTGAGTATGGGGTGAGGGGTGGTGTAGGGAGATGGGGTGCTTAGAGGGTGGTTGGGGATGGGGGAGGGAAGACCACGGTGATGACGAGGGACAGTTTTAGTTTTTTACAGGTTCATTTAAAAAAATACCTTGTGGGGATGTTTTTCTTTCTTCACAGATACAAAATGCAACATAAATTTGGGCACACTGGGGTTTTATTTTAAGCCGTATGGTTGGTCAGTGAATGAGGGAGTGGGGAGGACAGCAGCAGAGAGAGAGGAAGTGGGAGGGATTTATTTTCAGCCAGGTAATGAGGGAGCAGGGAGGAAAGCAGCAGAGGGAGGGAGCAGGAGGGATTTCCTATTTGTTCCAGATCAGATTGGAAGACTGGAAGTGCTTTGTGATGTGAGTTGTAATGGCCGCCATGCAAATGAGACAAATGAAGCGCACTCTCTCATTGGTGCAGTTCATTTCTCTCAAATGAAGGCCATCTCCTGCTGTGAAATTCCAACGGCTGTCACGCTGGGCTTCACTGTTCATTGGTCTGTCAGGGTCATGCCCACAGTGCAGTGCTCTGCATTGGACTCGTCTCTGACACACCTCTGAAATGCGGTGCTGTCACAAGGTGTTTCTTGCGCAAGCATGCAAGGAAACACAAAAAGTGTCTGAAATGTTATCTTTTTGTATCAGCTTTTGATATCACAGTGTTTTATAACTGTATCTTGTGAAGCTAGTTATTTGTTGTTTTACTGTATGATTTATTGTTTTTTTGTATTCTGTGAAATGGTCTGAAGCCTTGGGGTAGGCGCTATTCAAATAAAAATGTCTTGCTTTGCTGCTATCTGCAGAAATTGTTTATACCAGCACTAATGCCATCATACACATGGGAGGAAGTCTAGTCAACCATAACATTTACTTATTTACTTCTTAGTCACACAAGACAGAGGGTTAAAGCTAAAGCTAACTGCAATACATACTGGGCACAAATAACACCCTTACAACACTATACATAGCTACACCCAGAGAGGAGGTCTAGTACTATAATCTGACAGCCACCACCCATCTGGTGCTACATTGGGGGCTGCACTTACTTTCCCTTGGGATGCCGTTATTAAAGGGGTAACTCTTCTCAGGCTTCATTAGAACCTACCCTCCTCTCCAGATCACTGTGGGGTGAACTTGCTTGAGCCTCCAAGGACACAGACACATTCTTGACAGGCTACACTCAGCACAGATGTGTGACTTTCTGATGGAGAATGTCAAATCAGCAACACTTGTTGAGGACTTCTCCTTGATTCCCCATGGTGTTGCATGCATGTCCTAAGCCATGGTTCTGCATGTATGGCCTAAACTGAAGATCTCCTCCACCAGGAACCTGGACATGGGTCCTAGAAAATCTGGGCTACATCTTTGAGGGGAGCCCACCACGTTCCTACCTGGCGCTCTTTCTGTTATGAGACACTGTGGACTCTAGACTTTCAGTTGTTCTTCATCTCTGGTCTTTTGTTTTTCTTCCACCTCTACACCACCTTTGGGCTGGGTCTCTGTATTACCTTCTGGCTTTCTCTCATTCTCACTATTCTCAGTCTTTATTTCCCATTTTCCTATTCTCAAGATCGTTTCTTCTCTTCCTTGCAGTCTCTGGCCTAAAAAGCAACCACCCCCTGAGAAGCTGTCAGACTTTTGCTCTTTACCCTTCCACAGACAAGGACTTCTGTGCTCATGTAAGCAGTGCAATGTGGCTTGGTACTCAGCACTGAGTGGTGCACATGTTTTTTTCTTTTATGAGGAATAAGAGGGGTGGGGAGCTCTCTAGCATTTGCATAAGCCTCACAAGTGCAGACATGTGCACTTATGAGGATCAAGGAGAGCTTGAAATCTCCCAGGAGTCAGGGCCTATATTTTACACATTAAGCAGTTTGCAATGGGGCCTGAACAAGTAAGGGAGTAACAGGCTGGTTACACACACCCTCCTGTATACCCTTACAGTCCCTCACAATACACATTTCACTTCACAGGTTTCCCAAAGGGAAGGTGGAGTGTCCAGGCATGCCTGTGTCCCAGCAAAGGCAGGTAGCTAATTTGCCCTCTACCTGTGGCCAGCACAGGCAGAAACACACAAGAGACATGAATGCTGAGAATAGAATTGGGGCTGCACAAACCTCTTGAAGTTCAATTGTGCAAAGTTCGGCTATCAAACCATCCAAAGTTTGCCAAAGTTCTCTTAACAGTGAACTAGTTTGTGCTGGTTCGACCATTAAAAAGCATTAGGAAATGGGATAAAATTAATAATGTATGCACTGGGTTGACAAAGCACCCAAAACAGCAAGATGTTACAGTGGCCCACATTGAGGGCTACCAATTCCAAAAAGTTGTGTGCCCACTGGGACAGTGTCACACATGGACAAGGCTTCCATTTATGCCATAGCTAAGTGCTGTACACACTGGTTTCATGTGCAATATTGCCCCACAAACTATTAACTGGGTCCACACAGGCCTGGCAAAAATGGATCAAACTTTAATCTGAAGAAGACTGAATGAAGACAACAGTGCAGCATTCTACAGTGTGGGCAACTGGTTCCAAGAAGTGTGTGTCCATTGGGACAGTGCTACATATGGACAAGGTTTCTAGTTATACCATTGTTAAGTGTTGTACACACTGGTTTCATAGGTAACAATGCCCCCCAAATTATTATTTTTAACATTAAACTTTTTATTTAAGTTTTCAAAACAACACAAGGAAACAACATTACATAACGACACAGCCAACGACAGTGGCTATGTTACAGCAGTTCAGAATCATATTAAAAGGGAAAGGGGATATTGTTTAACCAGGAGAAGCACACTAAGCTGAAATGTGTTTCCAGATGCATCCTGGGAGCACAAGGAAATTAACTGACTTGCTCAGGATCACACACTATGCACCTTGGTGGTTGTGGGATTCAAACCCAGGTCTCCAGATCTGCAGCTCAGAGCCTTAACCCACTGCACTATACTGCCTCCTTGTAATGTAATGGTAAAGGTACCATTACATTACAATTCATATGATATTGGAATGGGGGGGGGACAAAGCACAAGATAGAGCTGGCTGTCCATTACAGAAACAACAGTACGAGCAGGATTAAGATGTCATGCATGGTATACGGTAGACCTTCCAGTATATGTAAAACAATTGAGTCTTACGTAATGTCAAGGGGTACATAGGGTGGCAAGGACAGCAGAGAAACCTGAAGTGAAGAGGGGAGTGGAGGTGTACTGCTGGTATGGAGACCATGTTTTGTTGTTCCCCTCTATTCTGTGAATTGCAAGGGTAGACAGCCATTCAAATAATGCTGTCTGACCCATTCATTGTAGCCATTCTTTAAAGGTAGGAATGGATTTGGATTGCCATCTAAGTGAAAGTAGCTGTTTTGCTGTTACACTGGCAATTACAAGCCAGTTAGTAGCAGGGTGTGACTTGGAATTAGGGGACTGGCATGAGGTCATAATGTCAAATACATAAACAGCGCAGCAAATAATTCCACAACCATAATGCCGCTCCTCGAAATAGCATCAGTAAAAACGCCGACCATAACAAAAACAGTGCTCCCCATTGAAAATAATGGGCTTTTTTGTTTTTGCAGGGGGAACCACCCCCCCAACGGGGGGGCTTCACCCCCCACACTGCCCAAAATTATAATAACCAATTCCAATGGGTTGTGGACCTAGGGAAAAAGGAGAAACTCAGGAAGGGGGAACTTTGTTTCAGAGTGTAAAATCTAAAAAAAAAATCAGGTGACGGTGAACCAAACACTGGTCCCCGGTTCTCCACCACTCCAGGTGCTTGTGCTTTAGCCAATCCACCACAAAAGTGGCTCAAAGAGGCACAGCACCTGAGGCTTCTTCAGTCCATTCTCCACTCTGCGGTCAGCAACAGGGGTAGTGTTACTTCCCTGCCGGTATTATACTCCTGTCGCTCTAAATGATTTCACACTTCAGACAGCACAGTTCTTGCTGTGCTTTTCTTGAAGCGACATATTGACCTGGTACCAGGGGACTTACTTTGACCAATAAGGACCATAAATCCATCAATACAAAGTTGATCAGGGAGGATCTTATGACAATATTGTGAAATTTGGTCCCAAAAATGCCTAATGAGGGGACATGACCACAGGATGTGTTATATAGAGCCCACATGGGCCTCCCATCTCCAGCATGTACCAGATGGATGTGCTCTCTTCTCTTTGAGTACCTGAGCAATTCTGTACACAGATGTAAGGTTTTCAATTGTACAAGGTAGGCTTTCAAGTCTCTATAGGTCACATGGGCCTGGTACCAACATAAGATCAGTCCGAATCAGACAGATCTATATTGAGTTCCTTGGCCCATTTTTTTCTGGTGCTTGTAGGTGTGGAAGGGCATGCATCTCATAGAGACTTATAAATGAGGCCTGCTCTGCCTATAGGGACCTAAAGCCAGCAGGAAATTTTGGGTATATGGGATGAGGTAGGATTCTTGGTTAGTGATTTAAGTTTAGGGTAAATGAGGGTCTGCATTTGTAAATAATGCCAGACGTCCTGCCTAGGTATGTGAAATTGGTTACAAACATCATCAAATGACTGCAGGGAGGAATGAACCAGGGTACAGAGGTTTTGGATTTAGTGTATTCCCACAGCCAGCCAAGCAGGCCAATGAAGGTTTTCTGGTCTATTAATAAGAAGGGGTTATTCCATGTGGGGGAGTATAGAAGAGGACAAGGGGCCATCTGAAGACTGGAGGTGACCTTATATCAGAAAGACAAACTACTAGAAAGAACTGGGTGGGACGTGACCTCCTGTGAAGGTTTAGAACATAGTGTTTCAAGAGGGTGAATATGGCTGATCCCTGAGTTTCAATTAATTTCAATAAGGGATGGTGTTCATTATGGGAAGAGAGAATGGCCGTATGGTAATGTTTAAAATGAGGAAGGCCCCATCCTCCCATTGACCAGTGCTGATGTAACTTGACTGTATTAAGATCATGATGAGATCCCTCCTAAAGGAAGCTGCTCATTAACTTGTTTAGTTTGGTGAACCAGACCTCAAGAATGCAAATGGAAAGGTGGACCAGAAGATGGAGAACCTTGGGGGCCTAGCATCATCTTCAAAGCAGTTATCTTCCTTGTAAAAGACAAGTGAAGGGTTTTCTACCTATCGATTTTGTCCTGCATGTTGGTAAGCAAATTTCAAAGTGAACCTGACATGCCTTAGAAAGGGATAGGGTGATTTTAATACCCAAATATGCTAACCCCTTACTAGCCCAGGCCCGATTCATACTTTGCACCAATTGTTGGGAACAGTTAGCATTAAAGGGAAGGAACTCAAATGTGGCATGATTGACTGTGAAGCCTGAAATAACAGAGAAGGAGTTTAATAGTTGCTGTAATGGGCAAATGGCCCTGGGAACATCTGACAAGAGAATGAGAAGATCATCCACAAAAGAGACTGAGACACGTTCCCACATTTCTTGTTGTGAACCCAGAGATATCTGGATGCTGTCTAAGAGCTATAATCAGGTGCTTGATAACAAGTAAAAACATTAATGGGATAAGTGGCAGCACTGCCAAGTGCCCCTGAAGAGTGGAATGGGTGAAGAGAGGATACCATTTGTGAGTATTTTAGCCATTTGATGGGTATATAGAGTTTGGACCACAGAGAGGAAACAGGGGCCTATTCCCATTCACTGCATAACCACAAGGACATAGGACCATTTGATGCTGTCAAAGGCCTTCTATGGTGAGGGCAGTTGCAGGGATATGAAGGTAACTGGCTAGATGGGTGAGATTAAATTAGGTACGGAGGTGATCTGAACTGAAGTGTCCAATAAAAAAGCCTACTTGGGACAGGTGGATCAACTGAGGGATGGTGGTTTCAAGCCTGAATGACAGTACCTTGGCTGACAGGCATCTATATTCATAAGGGAAATTGGATGATAACTGCTTGGAAGGGATGTGTCTTAAGCTTTTTGGTAGAACAGCAATCACTGCTTCAGTAGCAATAGGGGGAAGGGACTGACTTTGTAAGGATTGAAGGAGGACTTTGTGGAGTATTGTGGTAAGGGGCTCTTGAAGGACATGATAAAAGTGCTCCAAAAATTATTAAATCAGCCAGTGCAGGCCTATCAAAAATGGACCAAACATTAATCCAAGGAAGACTGAGTGAAGACAACAGCACAGCATCCCATGGTGTGGGCTACTGGTTCCAAAAAATGTGTGCCCACTGGGACAGTGCCACCCATGGACAAGGCTTCCAGTTATGCCATAGCTACGTTTTCCACACACTGGTTTCATGGGCAACGTTGCCCCAAAAATTATTAATGTGGCTTGTGCAGGCCTGACAAAAGCTGACCAAACATTGATCCGAAGAAGACTGAGTGAAGACAACAATGCAACTTCCTAAAGTGTGGGCTACTGGTTCCAGAAGTTGTGTACCCATTATGATAGTGCAGCCAAATTTGGAGAAAATAGACCCACTCACTGGTTATCATTTTAATAAATTCAATACTATTTCTTGTCAGTATCAATATGAAAAAATTATTATCATCGACATTTCACAGTTATGCACACTGCTTCTTCAGGAATCTGTTGTGAAATAAATATTTTATAAATACAGATCAATTATATAGGCTACTTATGTTAGGTACACATCAGAAAGTGATTTTAACCAAACTTCATCTTATAATGTAAAAACAAATAAAACATATTTCTTAAATAATATGACTTAGTGGTTATTATTACTGTATCAATTAACTGAGATCCACACAAAAAGAAGGAAGGGAAAAAAAACATTTTAAGCATCTTCTACAGTATCAGATATTAAATAGAGAATAATGCATATGTAGGGAGTTGATATGGAGTTTTTTTACACACCCAAGTTGTGTGATAATATATAAACCACGAGGAAGCGGCGAGCTGAAGGTTTATCACTAGCGAGGTATGTAAAAAAACTCCATTTCTACCCCTACATATGTTTTATTTTATGTATTATCTGGTACAGGAGACGTAAGGTTAAACACTTCCATTTATCAGGGCACACCCCACACCGACATCACATAACGTCCTAGCATAGGGGCGTGCCTACCAGTAAGGAAGTAGAAGCATTTTAGCCACGGGTCTCCATGGTGATTTTTACGAGTGATCTTAAAATATCTTAAATAAATGCTACACAAATACAGATCTAAACTGGAGGGTAAGCTACAGAATCGGGGAAGGTGGAGGGATGTGTTTTAAGTGCAAACCTGCTCTGTTCATTTAAAATTATTACGCTCTCATTTGGATCTGTAAGTTTCGATATTATTTTGAATCTGTTTACTCTGGAATGCGAGTGCTGCAGGCTTCTTGAGTGCGAGGCACAAAAAGTCGTATCAACCCATGAGTTGATCGACTTTTTACGGTACTCAAAAACAAGTTGATAACAAGGATCACCAGTTATTATAGTGAACTTATTCCCACCTTATTAATGAGTAGTTTCAATAACTTAGAATTTCTTTCATTCACAGTATTTTCATATGCTGCTTGATCACCTGTTATAAATATCAGTATATTGTTTCAACTTTTTATATATTTAAACATACGTTAATAAAGAGACAAATCTCTAAAGAAGGTAACATTACCTTATTCAGTATGAAATGCAGCTTATAATCATATTTTTGTAGCAGTATCATGAAGCTATTTGTTTTTATCAGTCTGTAAATGAATTTAAAGGTAAAGAACTTTTAGACATGTTACTCGCTGTTATTGGGCAATTCTGTCACTTTAAGAACTTCAAATTCCTTACCTGTTAGGACAGGAATTTCTTGTTTTTCAAAACGTAGAGGCTTTTTATTTTCTAAGAGAAACACCTGGTTTCTTTTAGTTTATGCCTAATAAGTAAAGTAATTTGTGATGAATCATTTTTTACTCTTTTTATCAACATGTCTATCTCATTAAAACATGTCACAAGTTCATGAAGTCTTACTGTCTGTTTGCCATAAATCCTTAAATATTTTTATCACTGCCATCATTCTCCTATGTAAGTTCTACTGGCTTATATTTGGGTTATGTTTTCTTCTTTGTGCTGCTATTTCGTTTTCTTATTCACCAATTGTGGCCGAATTTTTAAGCAGAATGCAATTTCAAAAACATAGCTTTTCTTTTTTTCTGTTAACTAGACCCAAATAATATTTGTTTTCAGTTTTTAACACTACTAGTTGTTAAATATTTCAGTTTACCCACTTTTATGTAATTACATATGCTCCTCTGGTGTCTTAGTATATCTATGGGCACCATTGCTGTGTTGCATCAATTTTTAAAGTTGGGGCGCTGCTCCTTTTTTTGGCAACACTGTTTTTCATTAGTTATTAGTTCAGTGTTCAAGATTCTAGGCTTTGAAATCAGTGTGTGGGATCACATTTTCTTGTATCATACGCAGAGAGACCAAACTGGCTCTTAGAAAAAATGAAAGTATATTGTTACATAAATGATGGTTTCCTAACAATTTTGTATGCAGTTCCCAATGTTATTTTGCCAAACAAAAGGATGAAGGTATAAACAATTTATCACTTTGTGAAAGTTTATAAAGATAAAATAAGTTTTCTCAAGGATGTTATCTAAGAAAAACATCAGTGGGCTGAATCAGGACAATAGTGCCACTAGAGTAGTGTGGCCCCATGTCCCGATCCACCTGTGTTTGAAAACACATCAAACACATGCTGGAATAACCAATTTGTACTACATGGTCAGCCCATTCCAGGGGAACTGTTTAGATGAAAAAGGCAAGTTTGACAACATCATAGAATTGTAAAGTAATAAAGGGAAATAGTCCACAAATTCAGACCACATGACTTCTTTGTTAATGCCATATCGTTTATCTAAAGTTCCAAATCTGTCAATCCAAAAAGCCTCTTTTCAGTGGGCTATTTTGGATGTTGCCACCCCTTGGTGGGGTGTCCACTCTTTCAAGATCTATAAAGTGGAATGTTGATAGATTATGTCTGTGTTCAATGTAGTGTTTAGCCACAACTGAGTTTAGATCACCTGTCTGGATATCACTATTTCATTTAGTCTCAATTTTAGAGATCTTGAAGTTTGTTAATGGATTATGCCTGTTTTCTGAAAGAAATTCTAAGTTATTGAAACATACTTGTTAATAAAGTGGGAATAAGTCCACTTTAATATTTGATACATTAGAAGATGTTTAAAATGTTTTTTCCCCTTCCTTCTTTTTTGTGTGGATCTCAATTAATTGATAAAGTAATAATAACCACTATGTCATATTATTTAAAAAATATTTTTGATTTGTTTTGACATTGTAAGATGAAGTTTGGCTAAAAATCACTTTCCGATGTGTATCTAACATAAGTAGCTTATATAATTGATCTGTATTTATAAAATATTTATTTGTTAACAACAGATTCCTGAAGAAGAAGTGTGTATAACTGTGAAATGTTGATGATAATACATTTTTCATATTGATACTGACAAGAACTAGTACTCAATTTATTAAAACGATAACTGGTGAGTGGATCTAATTTCTCCAAATCTGGTTGTGTAGTTTAAGGTTATTTGGAGACAGATTCCTCCTTGTGATTATTATTCTTATTTTTTCAGACACTGTGTGGGCCACACCACCAGTCTGTGTTTTCCCATTGTGATAGTGCCACATATGAACAAGGCTTCCAGTTATTCTATGGCTAAATGTTGTACACATAGGTTTCAGAGGCAATGTTGCCCCCAAAATTATTAATTCAGCCTCTGAAGACCTGGCAAAAATTGACCAACCATTAATTCAAAAAAGACTTAGTGAAGGCAACATTGCAGCATCCCACAAAGTGTGTCCAGGCTACTGGTTCCAAAAAAAACTAATGGACACTGACACCTTCCCCATTACCCTCATCATCCTCTTCTGTTAGCCCAGCTGGAAGTGTAGGAGATTCATCATCATCCATAAACTGTGGCAAAAGGGCTTTAGAATAAAAGGGGCTGGTTAATCTTTTAAAAAGTTAGCATCTCATCATTTTGGTCAAAGGCATGTTGTCCTGTTGGTGACAATGTTGTCTTCAACATGGAAAATCCTCTATGAGTATATACTTGCCTGGGCAGCTGAGGTGTTCAGTAGCTACCTCTGTCAAATTAAATGATCTCTTGTTGGTACCAATACAATACAGGCACATCACCTTCTGCTAGTGGTGTGTTCTCATCCAGATAATCCTGCACCATTTTGTGTCCTGGCATCTCAGGCACCACTGTGTCAGGAAGTGACTTGCCAAGCTTTTTCATCAAGCCATGGTCAGGCAGTTGTCCCCATTGTGGTCTGTCATAAATTGCTTTCTTTTTTGGGGTGGGGGCACAGCAGCAGCAGCAGCACTAGTAGCAAGTTGACTTGGAAACCAAAATGAGTGACTCCTGCATTGGTCAGTAGTACTAGAAGCACATTGGGATCTTCCTTTCTCCTTCTCCTCCACCTGGCCTGTCCATGTGATTGCAACAAGGATGATGACAACTGTTTTTCTTCTGCTCTATTTGTGTTCCAGTTCTTGTTTTGTGCCATACCTACAGAGACCAGATGTATAAGTAAAGATTTATAGGACTTCTCATCCTTACCACATTCTTTTGAATCAAAGATGTCTCAGAGATGTCTTTGAACTGAGGGTCTAAGAGAGTAGTCAGGATGTAGTGATCATATGTACGCATTTGTGAAATGCATGTGTTATTCCAGAAATTTGATTGTGTCCTTTCTTCTAAATCGGCAGCAGTGGTATCCTGCTTTTCCTCATATTTGGGCCTATTCATGAAGGTGTGGAGTGCCTACGTGCCATATATTTGCGATGCATAGCCATACTGAAAACATTGCTCCCATTGCACGGGATCTGAGCCCTTGACCTACCACAGACATCTGTGTGGGGCCATTCTGGGGAGCGGTACAAAGGGTGTGGCCACACTTCATGCCATTCACAAAGGTGGAGTGTTGTGCATGGGGGGGTGCCAGCTACACCTTCAGACATCAGCTGTAACTGTTACTCATCTCCCCAAGGTGCTGCTGCTTGCTGCGGTGGAGATGTTGGGGCACGGAGGACCCCCCAACCTGCTTCCCCAGCCCTCAGGAACCACATGGAGGGTTGGGGGTGACTGACCGGGTACCCACCTGCCATGGTGCCATGGGCACACCGCGGTCACATGCCTACTGTGGTGTCCCATTGACACAAGGGATCCAGTGGTAGACTGGGTTCAGGCATCCCACTGAATGCCTGTCCGTGTCCTCAGAACAGTCTCTGCACACCTGCAAACTGGGGGGTGAGGCCAAGTAAAGGAACCACATGGTGACTGTGAATACCGCCACTGTGCATCTGCCCTGGTGGTGAGGAGCTTCATGGGGCAGGATATGTGCCTTTGGTGTGTACCTCCCACCCATTTGTGAATTGGCCCCATTTAGTTTTCATTTGAAGAAGTTGCAGATTAATGAGGGCAATGAGGAGGAGTACCTAGCTTAGACCTGCTGCTTCCACTCTAGCCGCCATTGTGACCTACTTAAAGGGCTTCAGCATAGGTCAGAGGGTCTCCATCAGGTGCCACTTTTTGGGGGCTGATGTTTACATCTCCCTTGCCAATACCATGCTATACAGCATACTGGTCAATAGCCTTCTGTTTTTCTAGCAGCTGTTCCATCATGCAATAGGTGGCATTCCATATTCTTGTCACATCCTGTTTCAGGTGGTGGAGGAAAAAGTGGTTCCGCTGTTGAATGTTTCATAATAGCTTCCATACCTTTACAGAATGGCTAAAATTGCCACAAATGTTTTTGGCCAGAGCTACACATGTCTGCACAGTGGTGCCTTCTTCATCTGAGAATCTCTGAACTACCAGACTTATACAGTGAGCAAAACATGGAACACGTGCGTAATCTCCATTTGAAACTGCCTTCACAATGTTCTTTGCATTATTTGATACTGTAAGACCTGGTGTTAATGAGTGCGGTGTCAGTCACTCATTAAACATCTGCTGAAGAATGTCTAACAAGCTTTCTGTACAACGATCATTATCAAAGCCACCAAAACATAAAGCTGCCTCCTTGCAGAGGTTGGTGGGGGGGGGGGCACTGGTTACTTGTGGCTATTGCTGCTCCTGTTAGCACTTAACCCACAGGAGGAGGAGGAAGAATAGGAGAGTGAAGAGGGGAAACTGATCCAATGGTCAGTCACTGCCATGTAATAAGCAGTCTGACCATTGGTCCACATGTCATTGGTGATGTGAATGGCTGCAAAAAATGATGCTTTCAGGCCATGTGACACAGTCTTGCAGACACTTTGATACAAATCGGGAAGAGCTACTGTGGAAAAGTAGGTATGGCTGGGCACTTGGTTCCTTGGCACAGCAACTTGCATTAGCAATAGAAAACTGGCATTGCACACAAAGGAGAATGTCAGCACGTCAGTGGCTAGCATTTCTATAATTGCTCTTGTTAGCTATTTTTCCCACAGGTTAGTTTACTCTATATTTCTGCCCCATTTCCAGGGACTGGACCAGTGAAAATGTAATGCTTTTTTGTCTGGGATGGTACAGTTGGCTACTATTACTGCCATCCTGGGGTTAAAGTGGCTGGGGATTTGCATCCCCTCTGATGTGTAGAGTCAGAGGGCCAAAGAATTGATGAATGGAAGATGTCAGAGTTGTTCATTGGCTACCACTTGAAAGACTTCCTCTCTACCTGGTCTCCTAGTGTTCTCCTTCTGGCCACCATCATTATCATTAACATCAGCTTCACTGCCTGGTGGTGGTGCTGCTGCTGACGCCATGCATAAGCATAACTTTTCATAGTGATATCTGTGGGACTTCAGCAAATGCCTTTTCATGGCAAATGTTCCCAGCCTTGTTCCCTCCTCACCCAGACTCAGACTGTGTTTGCAAAAAAGATATACTACATACAGTATGTGCATTATTCTTTGTCCACACTAAAGAAATCCAACACCACTATCACCAGTTTGGTTTTTCCTACTGGCACTCTCGGCTGTTGCCTAATAGGTGGGCTTTTGTAGGCTGCTTCCACATCATCACCCTCCTCCTTCTTCTGCCAGTTCTCCAGGGTCAAGGAATTGTTCTTTCTCTACCATGTGTCCTGGGCCACCAGTTTTGGCCTCTTTTGATCTCTTACGTGTGCTTGCCCCAGGTCAAACTCCCACCTGTTCCACCTTGTCCTTCTCCCCAGAACTGCTGCTGATGACACTTTTATCAAGTGTAGAATCATACTTTGTATCTCTGTCCCCAAGCTCAGCCAAATCACTTTGTTCCTCCTCCTCTGCCTGTGTCACTAGCCGATGCACTCCTTTCTTATTTCTTTTTCTACAATGACTGCTTCTGTTGCAATCCTTGCAGTGCCAATGTGAGTGATTCCTACAATGTGAGATACTTTATGGATTGTTCGACAACTACCGTGATTTTCTTGTACGCTTGTAGTTCCCACTGAGGTAGAAGACTATTACCAAGCCCACTGCACTTTTATTTTTCTTTGTGACTAGATGATCCCTACGCTACTATCTTCATGAGCTGCCCCATTTCCTAATGCTTGCAACAACTCTCCGCCACTTGGGTGATGAATGATGAAGACTAAGAATATATTTTATTTAATTTTTTAAGTTATTTTTGTTATAATTTTTAATTTTAGTTTTTTTCTCTTTTTACTTTTAGTATTTTAAGTTTCTTTTTAATTTTCTTTTGCTTTTTTATTTCTATTTTTTTTGTTTAGTTTATCAATGGGATGCCACCAAGGATTGTCAGAGGCCAGATATTGACTTGCTGCCAGCTGGCACACACTTGCTGCTGCCCCTTGCCCAGGTCACACTGCAACACCACAGTTCAAAATGACACACACTGGCTGCTTCAGAACTCAGGATGAGGAGGAGGAGGAGGAGGAGGAGGAAGGAACTTCAGCAACTTGAGAGAATGTGGAGAATTGTTTTTATTAATTTATTTATTTATGTATTTGCTTACTATTTTTAATGGAATGCCACCAAGGTATCCATGCACTAGGGGTTAGGCATTGGCACTCTGCCTGCTTGCACACTGTTGCTGCCCTGCCCACTGCCCAGATCACACTGCAACAGAACAGCTTAGGACAACACACAGGCAGGCTATTTCAGGACTCAGGAGAAAGGAACCACTGCAGCTTGAAGGAATATGACGACTAAGAGTTTTGATTTGAAAACTGCCACAAAAAGAAAAAAAAAATGTTTTATGGGATGCCACCAAGGTGTCATCTACCAGAGGCCAGGCACTTGCTGCCCTGCCCACTTCCCAGATCACACTACAACAGCACAGCTCAGGATCACACACACACACACACACACACACAGAAGCTGCTTCAGGACTCAGCAGGAAGGAACTGCTGCAACTTGGGAGAACATGATGACAAAGTTTTTATTTGAAAACTCCCACAAAAGAAAACAAAATATGGAATGCAACCAACATGCCAACTACTAGAGGTCAGGCACTGGCATGCTTCCAGCTGGCACAGGCTTGCTGCTCTGCCCACTGCCCAAATCATACTGCATCACCACAACTCAGGATAACATACAAACAAGCTGCCTGAGGACTGAAGAGGAAGGAACTGCTTGGGGGAACATAAGGACTAAGAGCCGAAAACATCCACAAAAAGACACAAAATACATATTTTTTATTGGATGCCACCAAAGTCCCAACAACTAGAAGCTGGGCACTGGCACACTTCCAGCTGTCACACACTTGCTGCACTGCCCACTGCCCAGAACTCACTGCAACAGCACAGCTTAGAATGCCATACAAACAGGCAACTTCAGGACTCGGGAGGAAGGATTTGCTGCAACTTGGGGGAATGTGAAGAGTAAGAGTTCAAGTTTCAATTTGAAAACTGCCACAAAAAAAATTATATGTATATATATATATATATATATATATACATATACCTGTATATATATATATATATATATTTTTTTTATGGGATGCCATCATGGTGTTGACTACCAGTGGCCAGGCAATGTTCTGATGGCAGCTGGCACACGATTGACTTGTGTAAAATTACATCTCTCGCCCAAAAACAAAAATCACATCAGACTTGTGTAAAGGGCTTCAAAAAATATTGTTTTTATGGCTGCAGTGGGTGTAGCACTGCAGACATCTTGCTATCACAGTAGAAAAAAGGGAGCTTACCTGATACTGAACAGACTTTTAAATAGTGCAATCACTGTGCATCCATTACACTATTTTGTCCATCAGAGGGATACAGCATTGTCCGCCATGTCCAAAATGGCCGCCGGAGTTCTCTGAGCATGCATGATGCACATTGAACTCCGGTGGCATAGAAGCATAGTCCACCATGTCCAAGGTGTCCACTGGAGCCTAGTGCACCTGTACGAGTCACTGCACATGTGCAGAGAACTCTGGTAGCTACCTTGGACACAGCAGACTGTACTGCCATGCTGCCAAAGTTCAGTGCACATACTTGAGTCATTGCACATGTGCAGAGAACTCCAGTGGCCATCTTGGACATGGTGGGGCAGTGCTGTTTTCCTCTGGGCCATTGACTGCAGCCATACTGGCTCTGGCCAGAGTTTGTTTTTAGTTACAATGCCATGCCAAAAGACCATGTCAGCAACAAAATGTCAGTGCTGCACTGCTGACATTAAATTATTTTGGCAAGTTAGGTAGGCACTGGCACACTGCCACCTCATGCCGCATTTCCATACTGCCCAGACTCAAGCACACTCCCTTCTCCAGTCCCCCTCTGGCAAGCCCCTGATCCCAGAGGCCTGCTGCAGGCCTTCAACACTACTGATGTACAACCTGCCTTTTCATTTTTTTCCTTCCTGTTCCTCTCCCCTTCAGCTGCCCTGCCACTAAGATGAAGTTTTGATTCATGAAATCAGGAGAATTTGAGTTTTTTTTTAACAATTTCCTAGCTAATCTAATTAATCAATAACATAGCCCTGCCTGAGCTACCTAATAGCCCAATGACAAGTCCATGAGTGAGCTTTCCTTCTGACTCATATGATGAGTCAAGCAGCTCCGAAATGAGGCTGAAGCCTATGATCACACTGAGCCCTGTAGTACTGTTTGTGACTGTCTCTATCTCTATCTCTTTCAAGTGTGAACTGTGGTTTGCAGTTCAACTGGTTCGACTGGTCCATACCATCTGGACCAGGCTGAATAAGTTGAACCTAAAGTCCACTGATTTTGATGGAAAGTTCATCACTATTTGAAAGATTTGAACACCCAAAGTTCAAGGTGTTGATTCTTGGGTAGAACCAAGCTTGCAGCCCTAATTAGAATCATGCTTTAGGGTGATATTGGATGGGGAAAGTCTTTGGGGTCCATGTACCATGGTTGTTCTTGGTCATTCTACCTAGTGTATCCAATGGATTGATTTAACCTCTAACTGGTACCTCATATTTAGTCTTTTCTCAAGACCTGCTGTATACTCTATACATTCAGATACCATGTACAAAATACCACAGATACATTTCTGCAGAACCTTTACACAGTATGCTGAACTGATGAATCTGGCACCCTGCCACCCTAAGCAGTACCTGCAGTCCATTGTTAGAATTGTCTACTGTCCTTTAGGCACTGAAAAAGAAAACAGCCTCCATAGATACATACGGTGGGACCACCATGATGCAATTCACTGTCACAGATGTGGAATCCACCAGGATGTAATGCAGTGTCATGGATGTGGAGCCCAGCAGGCTGCAATGCAGTGGCACAGATGTGGAGTGCACCAGGATGTAACGCAGTGTCACAGATTCCTGCATAACAAAAGTGATTAAATACCATTGAAATGGCCTAGTTTTCAGCAGTGACTCTGTTACAGAATTCTTCAGTACTGTGTTGCATCATGTCTGGCTCCAGTGTAGATCCTGGCAAACTTTAATCTGTAAAATAAATTCATTACATAACCCTCTTGACAGATTTACACTCTTGAAAAATAGTTGGCATCTACTTTATAATCCTTACACATTGATGCAACAGCCTTCACTTAGCCCAGTCAGGGATGTAGACTTGGATACTGCCATTTTGCCTGGATGGGGTATGAGAGGCATGTGAGCAATAGCTTCTCACACAGTTCACCAGCCAACCTACCAGAGATGCCTTTGGACATTGAGGCTAATTAAAGATGTGAGTGCTTCACCCAGGATGTGACTTTTGCCCTATTCTAGTTCTGCTCTCATCACTCCAGCTGCACTCACTGAACAACCTTCACTTAGCCCATTCAGAGCTTTGGACTTGGATGCCACAATTTTGTCTGGATGGAGATCAAGGACTGTCTGAGTAGGGACTCCTCACAGAGTTTGCCAGTCAACTTGCCAGTCCTGCTACCATGATGGCATGCAGTAGCAGGAGCTACCTTGGGACATCAGTGACAATTTCAGGTGTGAGTGCTTCACTCAGCATTGGATTTTTGCTCAATTAAAGCACTACTCCCAGTGCTCCAATGCACTCACTGGAGCAGCCTTCATTTAGCCCAGTCAGGGCTTTGAATTTAGATGCTGCCATTTTGACTGGCTAGGAGCTAAATGTTCACCAACCAACTCGTCAGCCCTCCCAGCACTACAGCATTTAGAAGCAGAAGCTGCCTTTGGACATTGGGGCAAATCAGAGGTGTGGGCCCTTCACTGAAGGTGGGAGGGAAGTTCCAGAGGTGAGACGCCAGTACACCCGGAGACTCTGCCTCTAAAATTCCTCCTATGACCTTACCCCCCCGCACCAACACAAGTCTTACTGTATTCTGCTTCTCATTACCGTGCTACTCCTGTTGTGTGGTGGTATTGAATCAAAACCCTGGTAAAATTCCCCACAACCCTGTATGCTCTTTCCCCTCTTTCCTTAAGGGCCTTAGCATTTTTCACCTTAATTCTAGAAGTCTCCTACCTATGGTTGATCTTCTTAGAATATGGTTCTCACACCAGACTCCTGACAGCCTCTGTGTCACTAACTCCTGGCTCATCTCTCTAGTTGCTTACAGTAATGAAGCCATTTCCAACTTCAACCTTTATAGACAGGACAGTAGCAAACATGGTTGTGGTGTTCAACTCTTTGTCCGCCAGGTACCCACTTGATTCTCTTAATTTCTTTCAACTCATAACTAAGCTGACTTAATACTGACTCCATAGATCACTCTATTCTCAACTGAGTTCACACCTCTCACCCTCACTGGATAGCTGCTACTGAAATGTTATCTGAGGCCTTCACTGATCATAGCATGATCTACTGTGTCAGGAAAATTCAGTTCCTCTCTGCCCCACCCATCCAAATCTATCTGGTTAAGGCCATTATGGTTGCTCTATCTTGACTCTCTCATCCTTGACCTCTCCTTCATGGACTGGTCCACCATCCTTACTGACACAGGCATTGATGAAGCTCTCTCTATGATCCATTCTAAATTTGTGTATATGTGGGAAAAACATACTTCTTAAAAAGTCCTGCTTGAGAGAGTCCCAACAACCCAGGATTTTAGTTGACCTTATTGATCTCTGTGGAATATGTGATGCTGCTTGATTATTTTTCAAACAGCCACATTCCCAATCTCCAGCAGACCTCTTTGACTATAGGAGACTTGGAAATTCCTGTATCGAGGCTACCAGGGCAGCCAAAGCAAATTACTTAATCTCTGATCTGTAGAAAAAATCTTAAATCACCTACCTAATTCTAGAAGATGATATACTCCTTCTCTGAGTCTTCCTCCCACTCCTTCACCCCGCTCCTGCTTTAGACTGATTCCCCTATCTCTACCCCCTTCTGGGCTGCATCTTACATTAACAAATTCTTCAGAACCTGCACCCTCCCTCTACCTTAATTGTTTTCTGTTCTCCCCTCCAGCCTACATCTACCTCTTCTCAATCATTTGTTTTAACTTTTCTCTTATCTCTCCCCAGGACCCTACGTTCTCTTTCAACTTTGAATGTCTACAAAATTCCTAGCCCAGATAAGTTGAGCCCTAAACAACTCTGCCTTTCTGCTTGCTGCTGCTATCCCACTCACCCACCTACTTAATCTCCCTTTTTTCCTCAGCTGTGCTCCTCAGTCCTGAAAGTTTGCCAGGGTTCTCCCTCTCTACAAAGACAGTGATCCAACCTCTCCTGACAATTTTTAGCCTATCTCCCTTCTTCCTACTTTTTCCAAGCTGCATTTCTTTTATTTTACAATATTGCCACTATTTTATATTAAGAAGTGGTGGTTATGAATTAATTTGTCTCTTTAAGTGCTGGTCGCTAGATACTTTTCCTCCCTCGCTCTATCTTTTGCCATTTCTTGTAGTTTATGATTACAGTCTGGCTACAGATAGCAACAGACAGGAATGCCATTTTGAGCTAGCACATCAGCAGGACTGCTGTGAACTCAGCAGCTTTCTGAAATCTAGGCACATTGGCTGAGATGAAACTGGAGTGTAATTTCAAGTCAGGGCATCTGTGATACTGTGTTGGGAATTAGAAGCTTGTTATCATTAGGATAGAACTTTAACTGCTTCAGCTAAATGATAAGTACAAGGATATTTCTGGTAGAGGAAGCAGTTAAAATAAACTGAGTGGAACACCAAATGTTGCTTGGCAAGCAGTTTACTGGGGGAGGGAGGGAGGAAATGTCTGTCAAACAGTTTTCATTGTCTATGTATGGTGGAGTAGTGATCACAATATGGCTAAGTACTGGAGTGACAATGCATTGTACTATATTAATGCATAGTCACCAGATTGGTTTTAGCCAAAGAAGGCTATGGGATTCTTAGACCCACTTTTATAAAAGGAAATAAACCCATCTAGATTGCTGACGTAATCATAAAGTCATGAGCCTGAAGAGCAAGTGGCATTATGATTGGGGTATCCCCCTTGATGGGATTTTTTTTGCAAGTATACTATACTTGCCCATCTATATTTCATGCAGTGAAACCAGTCAGGATGCAATGCAATACTGCAGCAAACTGCAGTAGAGTTACTGTAGTAAGCATGTTAATTTTTAGTGTTTCCATAGTGTAGGATACTCATATAAAAGAAGATATCAGTGAGGTGGTTCATCTTTATGGTTGGTATGGTTAGTGGTTAGGAGAGGTATGGTTTACAGTCAGCAGTAGCATGGGGGTTACAGTCAGAAAAAGCACGGTGACTGCAGGAGAAACTTAGTGTCTACATAACTGAAAAAGGTCAGAGTTGGTGGCAGCAGCATGGAGGGATTGACATCAAAGGAGAGAGCTGGTACACTGACGGGCACAGCTGTTTGTTGAAATGAGGAAAATAGTGTGAAGAGAGGACCTATTTAGAGTACTGTTTGACTTTTATTAAGATTCCATTTTGATGGAAAGGATCTTTTTTAGGTAGCTTACGTTAGTGGAGTAATTGCTGTAGTTGGTTTAGTAAGTGTGTTAATTAGTGTGGTAGCATAAGGTTTCATGTGCTGTGGGTAGAAGACTTTCATTGCTATGTTGCATGACTTTCATTACCATAGTACAATACACAGGGAAATACAGTATGGGATTTTCTATGGGACAAAAGTCCCATGCATGTATTATAATCTGTTACGCAGCTGGGTGCTGTTATTTATTCCAAGAACCCCAACCTTGGCAGCCTTACCTCCATTCTCCAGGATAATTTGAGGTCCTTAAAACATGGTTCTCCCAAAATAAATTGGTTCTGAATTCCCAAAAAAAAAAAACTAAGGCAATGCTTTTCACAAGCCCATAAAAGAAGAAAAATGTAACGCCCCCCCCACCCCCCATCATCCGCAATGACCATGGATATACAGTATACTTGAAAAGGTGCTTTAAATATCTATAGATGATCCTGGACAACATCTTATCTTTTGCTCCCCATGTTGACCACCTTGTGTCCATGGTAAATAGAAGACACAGGCTTCATAGGGTCATTTACAACCTTACACCTCTATGTAACATTCTAGCTTCCCTTATTTAAATGTCGTAAGCCTAGTTTATGATTTCTCTCTTAACAAAATTAACTTAACAACTCTGTAATTAGCTCAGAGAAACAGGAGCCTTAATAAAAGTCTTCCAGTAACACATTTTCTCTAAAAAGACTGAGTGTGTGATACAATGCTGTCAGCAGTTCTTTTGGCCTGCATCTGTCAGCTAAAATCTGGGGGGGGGGGGATGAGAGAGGTCATTCCTAGAGCATTTCAATTTTCAGCAGAGACAGTCATAATACATTATAAAAAAGTATTATCCAGCACTCAGAACTGGCTGTCTACGTCACACTCCTCCCCACCTAGACTGAATTTGGGGGATCTATCCCCCTACATGGGGTGAGCTTCCCAAATCAGTTCACTACTCATAGACCCTAGATATCCAATCGGCATTTTGATTCTTAATGCCTGCACTATGTATGATTTTCAGATCATATCCTTGCAAAGCAAGACTCCATCTTAGCAGTCTCCCATAGCTCTTTCCCATCTGTGTCAGCCAAACCAGGGGGTTGTGGTCAGTCTGCACCACAAAATGCTGTCCATACAAGTATGGCTCTAATTTCTTCAGGACCCACTCTATGGCAAGACACTCCTTTTCCACTGCGGAGTACGCTTGCTCCCTGGGGATAAGCTTCCTGCTCAAGTACACAACTGGGTGGTCTGTCCCTTGGCTAGACGTCTGGCTAAGTACTGCCCCAGTACCCACATCTGAGGCATCCGTCTGAACTATAAAGGTTTTGCTATAGTCTAGACTTGTCAAAACAGGAGCACTGCACAGTGCCTCCTTCAGTCTGGTAAAGGCTTCCTCACAGGATGGGCCCCAGGTAATTTTCTTTGGCATCTTTTTCTTTGTTAGGTCAGATAGGAGAGCAGCCAGGGCACTGTAATTAGGTACAAACTTTCTGTAGTACCCTGCTGTCCCCAGAAAGCTTCTGACTTGCTGGTCTGGGCCACACCTGAATCACCTCTGTCTTCATTTGGTTAGGACAGAGCTGTCCCCAGCCTACCATATGCCCAAGGTATGCCACTTCCCCCATGGCTACCTGGCACTTCTTGGCTTTGACAGTGAGCCCAGCCCTCTGTATCCTGCCCAACACTTCCCTAAGGTGTGAAAGTGGTTCCTCCCAGCTGGTTCTGAAGATGGCAATGTCATTCAGGTACGCTACAGAGTACTCCTCAGCACCATTCAACACCTGGTTCACCAACCTTTGGAAAGTGGCTGGGGCGTTCTTCATTCTGAAAGGTATTACTTTAAACTCAAATAAGCCTATCAGAGTGATGAAGGCCAACCTCTCCCTAGCTCTGTTTGTCAATTCTACCTGCCAATACCCCTTGGTCAGGTCAATAGTTGTAAGGTAGGTCACCCCTCCCAACTTGTCCAGGAGTTCATCCGTCTGGGGCATTGGGTGGGCGTTGGGACTTCGTGACTGCATTCAGTCCACAATGGTCCTCACAGAAATGAGTTGAGCCTTCTGGCTTGAGCACAAGGACTATGGGTGAGGCCCAGGGGCTGTGAGATCTCTGGATCACCCCTAAATCCAGCATCTCCTCCACTTCTCTCCTAATGTCCTTTTGGACAGCCTCTGACACCTGATATGCTGTCCGCCGTATGGGCATCTGTGTCCCTGTCTCTACATTGTGTGTTGCTAAGGGGGTTAGTCCAGTCTTGGTGCTAAACAAGGGGGCAAAGTCTGCTAGAACCTCCCTTACTTTCTGGACCTGGTCTGGGTTCAACTGAGGAGACAATTTTACTGCCTCCACAGAGGACTCCCGCTTACTTTCTATCAGCAGATCCAGAAGGGGGTCTCCTTCATCCATCCCCTTCCCATGACTACACACTGCAAACACCATGTCAGCCCTACTTGCATATGGCTTCATCATGTTGACATGGTACATCCTTTCAGTCTGTCTACGGTCAGGTAACTCCACAATGTAGTTTACGCCATTTACCTTCCTAACCACTGTGTGTGGTCCTGCCCACTCAGCTTGCAGCTTGTCTTTCCTGACCGGAATAAGAACCATGACTTCCTGACCCACCATGTACGAGTGAGCTCTGGCTCTGCAGTCATACCACACCTTTTGTCTCTGTTGGGCAGCTGCCAGGTTGCTCTGGGCTGTCCCCATAAGCTCCTTCAGCCTTTCCCTAAACCTCAGGACATAATCCACAATGGGAGTTCCCTGGGTGGTGTGCTTGCCTTTCCAGTCCTCCTGGATTAAGTCTAGGGCCCATGTACCCGGCGTCCATATAAGAATTCAAGGGGAAAATCCTGTCGACTCTTGGGGCACCTCCTGTATGCAAACAACAGGTGGGGAAGGCATTTCCCAGTCCCTCCCATGCTGTTCAGCAAATGCCCGGAGCATTGACTTTAGGGTACAATTGAAACGTTCCACAAGCCCATTGGCTTGTGGGTGATACGGTGTCGTGCATCTCTGCACTACCCCACACTTCTCCCATAAACACTTCATCAGGTCCGACATGAAGGAACCCCCTCAAACGATGATTACCTCCTGTGGAAACCCAACACTGGAGAAAATTCCAAGTAAGGCATCTGCCACTTTGTCTGTCCTCAGTGAGGACAGGGTGACTGCCTCTGGGTACCAGGTGGCATAATCCACCACAGTCAGGATGAATCTCTTCCCTGAGGAGCTGGGGTATTTAAAGGCCCACAATATCCATTCCCACCCTCTGGAATGGCTCCTCTACTATGGGCAAGGGGATCAGGGTGGCTTGGGTTTCTTGCCGCCTTCCTTATTTCTTGGCACGGTGACAAGACCTGCAATACTCCTTCACCTGCTGGGTGAAGTTAGCCAATAGAAATTCTGGGCCAACCACTGCATAGTTTGTGCAATTCCCAGATGACCAGACAAGGGAATATCATGTGCAATTTTGAGCAACTGATCACAATACCCCTGGGGAACAACAAGCTGCCTGCCTAGCATCCCTCCCTCTGTCTGTACTGCCTGTGTATACATAAGTCCATTTTCCCAATAAACCTTATGTCTGCCATCACCTCCCTGTGTGCCCTCAGAGTCTTCCCAAGCTCTCAGCTTCTCTAAACTAGTGTCACTCCTCTGAGCAGCTGCAAACCCCTTACACAGTCCTAAGGCATGGTACAAGTCCCCTTCAGTCGCTAAACTAGGGTTCCTAGCACTAGCATCAGGGCCTTCAGGATCACTGTCAATCCTAACCCTCTGACAATTGGTCACCCCTCCCTTTTCAGAGTAACCTTCCGTAACTGTGTGGTCACTCGCTACCAGGGAAATTTCTATCCCCTTTTTATCAGTCTCTCCATCTGGAGACACAGGCTGGGGAACCAGCCTCTCCATGGTTTCCACACTGGTTTCTGTGGGGTTCAGGGAACTGCTATTTTCCCTGGCCGCTTGGCTATGGGTAACTGCACATACGATCCCCTGTTGGAGATTGTTACCCAGGATAACATCTACTGCTAACGTTTTAGCTACTAGCCACCTGTTGCACAGATCCCCCTGTATCACCCCAGTCCAGGAGAACACTAGTAGTTGGCAATTTTTCCCTTCACCAGTAAACCCTTGTACAGCTATGTATTTGTTTGGGATAAGCTGACCAGGCTTGATCCCCTTTCACCAATGTCAGGGATGCCCCTGTGTCCCTTAACCCCTGCGTCTGTACACCATTTACTATTTCTGGGTGCAAGTGTTCCCTCATGTTCACTGGCATGCTTCCAGGGACACACAAACAACCCACTTCCTTTCTGGTACTACTTTGCGTATTAGTGCTTGCCCTTCTTGGACACTGTTTGGCAATGTGCCCAGTTTCTTTACATAACCAACAAGCATTTCTTACTTCAGATAAATCTTTTCTTTGAAACCTGGGGCTAACTGGTTTCGGTGGAGGCAGTGAGGGTTTTAGCTGCCCTGAAGGAGTGCTTTTCCCTTTCTGCACTGCCACACTGGCCCCATTCACTCTCAGAGCAGGTCTGCTCTTGGCATAGCGGTCCGAGAGTTCAGCAGTCTGTTGCACTGTTTTTGGATCTCAGTCCTCTAGCCAGGTTTTTAACTCTGCTAGGCATGCCCAATAAAACTGTTCTAATAAAATCATATTTTCAATTTTATCAACAGTGTTTGCTTCAATTCCTTCCCACGAACGTTTTAAAAACTGACGCTGTTTCATGGCTAGCTCCTCATAGCTCATATCAGGGCTTCTCCTGAGCTTACAGAATTTAGCTCTGTATGATTCAGCAGTTAATTTAAACTTTTTTAGTAGTGCAGCTTTTAACTTGCTGTAATCATCACTGTCTTTATTGTCCATATGACCCAATGCATCCTGAGCTTTTCCGGTAAGTAGTGGGGAAAGCTGGAAGTTCCAGGACTCTCTAGGAATTTTAGCCTGAATACAAACTTTTTCAAAAGAATTTAAAAAGGCGTCTATATCCTCCCCGTCCTTAAACTCAGCTATTAATTTAGAGTTCAATTTGTAACCTAGTCCTGCAGTCCTAGTTAAACCCAAGCCACTTACCTGCTCTGGTGCCACTGGTTGGAGTTACATCTTCTCCAGCTTGTGTTGCCTCTGGTGCTCCTGCTCCTCACGGTCTGTGTCTCAGCATTCTCATTCTCTCTTCTCCTCTGCATCTCGCTGGTGCTCACACTTCTCACGGTCTGCCTCCCTCTGTTGTCGCTCTGCCTTTCTGTGTTCTCGCTTTGCCTCATGGTCCACCTCTCGCTTCTCTCGCTCTCTCCTCTCCTGGGACTCCAGTCCCATCCTGCGCAACTCAAGTTGTAACCTGAGAACTTCTGGATTCAGGATACTGGTGACTCGTCCCTGCTGCTGTGGCCCTTCATTGACAGTGGTCCTGCTGTCCTCTTCATCGTCTCGGGACCCCTCACTGGCCACTAGTTCTGCCACACTCAAGGTCTGGTCCCTTTCAGTCACTGTCTGTGACTCCCTGCTCTGGGTATCTGCTACTGTCAGGGCCTCTATGAGGTTCTGCTTTTTGGCTGTCACCTCAAACAGGACTCCTCTGTCCTTGCACAACTGTTTTAACTGTTCTACAGAGTGCCTGCTGTAGTTGGATGCCATCTTTCCTAACTACTGCTAATCTGACTTTGCACTTTAGAAAAAAAATAAAATAGGTAGGAACTTGACTGTACACCAAGTGATATATAGTTCTGTTTTCTTTTTAAAATAAAACTCTGTATTTTTCTTTCTTTGCAAGAGAGCTTACGGTCTCAACTGACAGAACAATAAAGCTTGTGATACCAAAATTATGCCACCGCTGCCAACCAATCTGTCACAAATTCACTCAGCAGGTAAGGCCCTCTACTCCCAAAGTGCCAACCTCTGAACGCAGTCTTGTGAACAGTGTAACAGACAAGGTAACCCTCTTGTCTGTTTTTGTGAGTTCGGATCAACCTTTGGTCTCAGTTCTGGAGGGATTCAAACTGTTAACCTCTTGCTAGCATACCCAATGCACAGGCTCAGATATATCTCTCTTCAGGGGGCCAGGTATCTTTGCCTACGGGCATCTAACCAGGTATTCAGAGATGAACCCTTTAAAACTTGTATAAAGACCTCAGATTTAAAATGCTTCTGTTTCTAGTTTGGTACCACCATACAAGCTATATGTCTGCTGAACCATAAGTATTTCTTAACAAAAGAAAGCAATTCAAAGATAGACCAGGTTAGCACTAAAATTAGAGTTTTTACTAAAATATATAAAAATATGTCAAACATACAATACAGAACTCTTATAACACAAGACATACATATCTTTAAGCAAAACAAGGTTTAAAACAGTGCAATTCCTAAAAACTATATTTAGATTTTGTCTAGCTTTCTAAATACCTGTTTTCAGTGCTCAGATGTTTCCTTAGTCAGTGTCAGATACAAATGCATCTCTATAGTGAAAGAGAATAATCTTTTCAAGCAGTACTGGCCAACCCCTTTTTGATGATCTCATCCAGCCCCTCCTCTGATCAAATATCTAACAAAAATATATTTTTATACAACCACAGGATGTAATTTTATTAATCTATACTATACCGCTATACAGGATGTATTAATTCTGCAACCTTAGCATAACTCAAGTGTCAATGACACCTCTTTTGATCTCATGCTGTACTGTCTTCACACAGGCTTCATAGGGTCATTTACAACCTTACACCTCTATGTAACATCCTAGCTTCCCTTATTTTAAAGTCATAAACCTAGTTTATGATTTCTCTCTTAACAAAATGAACTTAACTCTGTAGTTAGCTCAGAGAAAGAGGATCCTTAATAAAAGTCTTCCAGTAACAAATTGTCTCTAAAAAGACTGAATGTGTGATACAATGCTGTCAGCAGTTCTTTTGGCCTGCATCTGTCAGCTAAAATCTGGGGTGGGGGGGTGAGAGAGGTCATTTCTAGAGCATTTGAATTTTCAGTAGAGACAGTCATAATACATTTTATATAAAAAAAAATATTATCCAGCACTCAGAACTGGCTGTCTACGACACATAATGAACTAAAGTTTCTTTGGCTGTACTATCATGGACCCAGCTCTTGTTCTCATAGACACACAACCTTGACTTCCAGTCTCTGCTCCCCCATGACCAGCTCCTTCTCTACCACCACCATTTGTAGAACTTGTACTTGGTGGTACTGTCATGCTGAAACATTTATCTGCACCTTTCCTCCCCGTGCATCACTTTCTCATCCTGTTCTTCTCTTCATGTTTTCTACATGCAGCAACAACACATGCATGACATTGATGACATATTGCATCTGTCTCTTGACACTTACAGTGATGACTCACAATACTCATTGATGATTCTTAGATGCTCATGTGACAGGCATGCTCAGTGCATGGACAAGCCGCAGTGTCGTGTGACATGTGAGGTGATAGGGACAGTGACACCACCAGTCCAGCCCCCTCCACTGACAGACCACACACCACCCATTAGAGACCTTGTGTCCTTGTGTCTCACACAGTAGTCTGCTTTACTTTTCACTTACTGAGTGGTTGGTAGGCTCACACACAGGAACAAAAGTAAATCAAAATAGATATATGTCCCCTTCTGCACCACCAGTTAATGAAATACTTGGTGGCAGCACACAGTCTAGTTATCTCTCAGGTCCCTGCTGACTGCTAGTTCTTCCTTTCCTTAACTAGTTTGCCCCCCAGAGAGTACTATGCATTTTCAGCCCTCCCAGTACCTCCAGCAATTACCAATTGACTCCACAGTGGGAGGAACTGATGTGGTCCCTGCTGACTGCTAGTCCGTCCTTTCCTTAACTAGTTTGCCATCCAGAAAGCACTATGCCTTCTCAGCACTCCCAGTACCTCCAGCAATTATAGATTGACTCCGTAGTAGGAGGAGCTAGTCCCTTACCTCTACCCTGCAGATACTTTGACCATAGTTTCATGCTGATCTAGGGACTACATTGGAGGCAGTATAGTGCTGTGGTTTAGGGAACAGAGCTTCAAACCTGGAGACCTGGGTTTGAATCCCACAGCCCTCATTTGAATATTGTGTGACCCTGAGTAATCATTTATCTTCTTTGGGCTCCCAGGTCGCACCTGGAAATAAGCTTTGGCTTAGTGTGCCTGTCCTGCTTAAACAATTTCCCCTTTCCCTCTCCCTTATATTACAGACACCATGCAGGCACCATTTTGTCTCTTGTGGTATTCAATCTTAGGGTCACTTATACGAGGGTTACTTGGCTTTATGAGAAATGCATAGTGGATTGCTAGCACGGGATAACACTAGCAAGTAATGTGACTTAGGGCCCCAGGAAATTATGTTGATTTTAGCCACTGTTTTACCCACCCCTCAGCCTCCCACAACTCTCTTCCTCCTATTGTCCACCCTTCCTATACAACAAAATGCAAAACAACTGTTTCATCTGTAACATTCAGTAACAGATTTCTCACCCTCTCACTGCCAATCCCAGCTCCTGATAGCCCTGACTGTGGAGAAAAGATGCCGACTACTGCTTTTTACCCATGGATTGTAAGCACCTGATTGGTGCTGGAAAGTCACGTGTCCCAGGCCACCCACAGAAATGGTGCTGATTTTGATTGACAATAAACCTGCCCCCAATATCCCACAATTCCATTCCTCTTCCTGTCCACATCACCATAGTCCCAAGAAATAGTATAAAATAGGTTAAATCTGTAACATTTAGTAATGGTCTTTTTGGCCTCTGACTTCTGCTCCCACCTGCTGATAGCCCAACTGTGGATTAATACTTTATTTATTTTTTTTATTGAAATCTACGATTACAAATACCTAATATGTTCTGAATGTTGCTTTTTACCTAGGAACTGCTAGTGGCCAGCTGATGCTAGCTAGTAATTTATCCCAGGCCCCCAACAGAAAACATGTTGATTCTGGCCACTGCTTCCCAGTACCAGGTGATAATGTTGCATGCTTAATAGTGTATGACATTTCCCCAAAACTGCAACAGTGCAGTGTAAGAGAGCAAGACGGTGTAATATGCGAATGGGTCTGTGTGCAGTATTGCACTTTCTCACTGTCCCAGGCAGAGGATAAGACCTCTGCTGGGACAGGGTTCTGCCAAGCAGCTGCCGCAGTTCAATGGAGTAAGCTACTGGCAGCAAGGGAACCAGGCAAAGCGCTTAGGACTGGGTTTGATTCCCTGTCCCAGATGCTTAGCAGTTTTTTTTTGCATTTTGTGCAATGTATCTCGTAACCCCCAGAGTTAGTAATCCTAGTTGGGGGTGTCAGGGGTGTAGAACCCCATAACAGGGTGTGTAGGGGGGGGCAGAGCCCCCTGCAAAAAAAAGACTTATGCCACATGGCATATATCGCACTATATTGACAGCACAGTATATACATGCAGCACAATGTCTTGTGACATTATGACCCCATGCCCCACTTCCCCTGCTTCTCATCCTCCAACAAAATGACAATAAACATCTACAATTCTTTTTTACAATACTATTTCTTCCAATTTTTATTTATTGATTTGGAAAATGTTCCACCAAGAAAGACAACATAAGCTGTAAACAGCTAGTTTCCAGAAGCATCCTGGGTGGGGGTGGGGGTACAAGAATTGGGAGAAGAGGCAAACGTATAGCAATAACAGAGCAATACAAGTACAATTACTAAAACAAAACAGTGTAGAACAATTGCAGAGCAGAAATAACCCAGACCAACCAGCCAGGGTAAACAAAATCATGTTTGGATATAATGTACATTGCAACAACCCAAGAGCAGGTAATCCAGTAGAGTAAAGGTTAGAGGATGGATAACACATTTGAAGTGCTAGAAGTAGTAGGCTGAGTACATGATTTGAAGTGCTAATGTATACCCAAGGGAGGGCAGTTATAAGACAAGTGGGGAAGTGGAAAGGCTAGTGGTATAAGGTGGAGATGGAAGAGGGAGAGAGAAGGACAGCCAAGCTGTAACCCCTTCTGGATGCTGAGAACCCTGCAAAGGGGGACAGGACCAGGCAGAAAGGGAGGGGAGAGAAAGGGAGTGGGGAGGTAGAGAAGAAAGGGTGGAGGAACAGGAGGGGATGAGAGTAATATGGAAGTAGGGAGGTGAGTGAATGATAGATTTGAAAGTGGGGCGAAAGGGACAGGGGCAGAAAGAGAGAGAGAGAGAATATGCACCCCTTCTGGATGCAGAGAACCCTGAAATGGGTCAGGATTAGAAAGTGGGGGAAAGGAAGAGGGGTAGAAGAGAGGGAGCCATGATCTATACCCCTTCAGGATGATGGGGAACCCTACAAGGGGGACAGGACCAGGCAGAAAAGGAGGAGGGGGGTAGGGAAGGAGAGTGGAATGTGGCAGGTGACCAGAGAGGAAGGGAGGAGAGGGATAAGGAATAGGGAGGCTGAAGAAAATAAAAAGTAAACTAGGAATGGAAAAAGGGAGAGCATCAGCGGGGGAGGAGAGGGGGTAGTGGGGGCAAGGACTGCAGTAGAGTGTCAAACCAGCACAGTAGGTTTATGATATATAGGTATACAATATATATTATATGTGTTACATTTTAGAACCATTTTTGTTGATGATTATGTTTTTTATGAATATTAATGATAGGACATTTTAATATCAAAAATATTTTCCTCAAAAACATTTTTCTCAATAGTATAACTAATGATCTGTTCTTTAATCAGACTTATGTATAGCCAAGCTCTTATTTTTTTTGTGTCCATCAAACACATCAAATTGCCCCCAACCATTTACCTCTGTCTCAATCCCCTCCTGTGGTCTAACTTTGCTCCTTCTTGTTCTTGCCCATAATATGTAATCTCTTGGCTTTGCTCTCATCCACACCCTCAGCCCCATAGTGTTACAGTGCTCCCTCACTACAACAAACAGAATGGGAGCCATAACGTGAGATCATTATAACTTCCTGCTCATTACATAGAGGGACGCTAAAAATAAAGGCAGAGCCACAAGCATTATAGAGCTAGTGTACTGCCTGGAAGTAATAGTAATTTTCACATGCAGTCAGCTATCACTTCTTATGTCTGAAGTATTTTTTTCTTTTCACATTTGCTGATTAGAAGATCTTCCACCTGGTAGCACTAGGCTGATGTGTGGAGCAGCACTCTGTTTATAGGCTAAACAAACCATAAATTCTGTTTCTCCCACTTCATCATCAGAAATGTGACCAAACACATTGAGGCACCACAAGCCTTGCACACATTGAGACATCGCAACCTTTGCAGCCTGATCAGTGACTTTCACAACTTACCAATCAAAATGCTGGAAATTGTGACATCACTAGTAACCAAGAAGAGTCAATCCTTGCTGCTTCATATGAAACTGAATAATCTGGCAGTGGCAAATGGTTGTCCTTGGTTACCAGTGATGTCACAGTCAGTGTTGTCTCAGTGTTGATGATGTAGTAGGAGGAACAGAACTGACTTTTTTTTAGCCTCCAGATGGAGTACTGCTCTATACATCACCTCAGTACTTCCAGGTGGAAAATCTTCAAATTAGCAAACATAAAAGAAAAATACTTTAGATATAAAAAGTGATAGCTGGCTACATCTGAAAGTTACTATTAATTCTAGGCAGTACACTAGTTGTTTTAATATCCACTTTGTATATTGAATCTGTACAGTTGTGTAATGTACACATTAAGTAAGTTTACATGACTTATACTGTAAGTACAATTACAGTAAATTACATTTTAGGAGACTTTTGGAGGCATAACTACAGTATATACATTGCTGTAATCTGACTTCCCTTCTCATAATTTCTTGTCAGCCGCACCACCGTGACTTCTCCCGCCCACTTTTACACCTGGTTCACTGACAGTTAAAACATTGACAAGACACAGTATCATTTTTAAATCATTTTAATTATCTCTTTACCTCTGGGCAACTGTTCACTCACAAAATCTTAAGCAGATAACACAGATCTCTTAAGTCTTACCGCAACAACTCCTGCCCACTCCCCCCTGCTCCCTAACAGTTTGTCATCTCCAACATGCCACATCTGATCTGTACTTTCTTTAAAGAATAATGAATGCTACATTCCATGTTAAATGTTATATGGCTGAGTAATGGCATGAGAGAGGTATCAGTATATCAGACACACTTATACAGTACAGTACCACAGATCTCATCAGAGTCATCAGAGCCATCCACTTCCACAGTCTACTTCCATGATAGTTTCAATGAGCTCCTGATTTTGGACTGCTACTGGCAAGAGAGGGGGATTGGTACTGGAAGTGTCTTTCTTTTTTTTAACATTTTAATATTTACAGAATTGTGGTGTGGTAGTTCAGCCCATCTGATAACATCTGGAGATGAAGGGGTGCTGGGAGCCACAATGGGTGTTCATTACAAGTGGGTTTTCATTATAGTGGGGCTTGCTATAGTGAGGGATCACTGTATCTCAATTTCTTCTATATTTGCTATATCTTTCTATCTATTGTTGTTCAACTGTCTGATTATGTTTATTTACAATGCATTCCCTTCATGTGGGTCATCTTAACTTTAAATATTTCAGTGGTGGTATTGTTGCTATTACTGTCCGCAGTTATGCTTGCTAGCTAATGTGCTATTTCATTTTATAGCATTTGTCTCTCCTGTTACCCCCTACCCCTGGTCAGTCATAGAAATGAGCCTTGGCTCAGTGCACCTCTCCATATCCTTAATTTCAAAATCAGTCAGTCAGTCATTCAGTCAGTCAATCAATCAATCACTCAATCAATTAATCAATTAATAACTGACCTAACGCTTTTTGTGTTTGTGACATGTTAGCCTCTTGTAATAGCAGTTACTAGGAAGCAGGTACTATGATGTCATGTTATAAATCATGTGATCATTCTTAGCTAATCAGTATTGCCTAATTCTAGACATTCCAGGTACTCTTATAACTAGGAGTGGGTGGATATCTGACCCAATAAACTGCTCCGGTAGAATAATCATGAAATTTGTGGTATTGTCCCGGCACGGATAGTACCTCTTTAAGATGTCAGAGCAAACATCAAATCATGGGTTTAAAACAATTAATTTCCTAAAGCTGTTCACCTGATGTCACTTGAAAGCATTGCTATAAACAAGGTGCTATGTGTTGCCTTCAGATACACTTGGGTGCTGAAGCAGTGCTGAGGGGGTTGCTCATGCGGGCACGATTTGCTGCAGTGTCAAACAAAAGTATAGTCTGGACATATTTCATGGTCAATCAGGAGAAAGATTCAAGGGCTAAGTGTTTTTTTGTGCCTTACTCCAACGTTCATAAGTCATGGCTCTTCATTCAAGACCTTTGGGACCTCAGGTTTGCTTAACCACTTAAGAAATAAACATAAAAAAGAATACGCTGAGCTGCAGACAGAAAAGACAAAAACAGAACTTGAAAAGCAGGCAGAGTCTTTTTATGAGTCACCAGCTAAAAAAAATAAAATGTGAATACCAGACTAGAGAACTGCATTGCTCGCACACACCCTCCACAGTGACCACCTCAGAGCAATAGAAATTACTAATGCAGGGGCAGAAATGATAGCTGTTGATGTGCAACTATGAAACCTTTTGAAGACGACCCTGCTACTGAGCCAGAATCAGAGCATGATGATCCGTGGGACATCTACTCACAAACAAACTCCTTATCGGAGGACTGTAAGTGTGTTTTTGTATTAAAGTGAATCATAACATTTATTTTGGCTTTCTATACTAAAAGTATTTTTTTTCAGCTGCTGCTATCGATGGACACCCACATAGAAATACTGAGCTCAACATATACCTGGCAGAAAGCATCACGCCAAAAAAAGTGCCCCAGATGTGCTCCATTTCTGGAAGACACAAGATTCCCATTTCCCGACTTTGGCTGCAATAGCAAACCGCTACCTTGCTCCTCCATCGAATAGCTCCATCGAATAGCATGCCCAATGAAAGGGTTTTTAGTGTGGCTGGGGACATAATTAATGAGAGGAGTTCAAAGATCTCACCCAAAACTGCCAACATGCTACCTTTTATTAAGCAAAACATATCATGCTTTTGCTAATATATTACAGCTTTGGCTTTTTATTGGCCTTTTCATGTTTTTTTACCTGAAATTTTATTTATTAAACAAGTTTTCCATAGCTATGCCTGCGTACTGTTTGTTCAGTCACAAGTCACAGTGTTGGGGGCGGGGTTGATATCAAATTGCAGGTAATGCTTTACAGGTAATACTCAACAGCACGTTTTTTTTCTCATTCCCTGTCTGACCTCATAAACATCTGATTCTGTTCGGATATTGGATTGAAACTATCTGATTCTGATATCCGACACAGAATAGGGATCCGCCCAACCCTACTTATAGCCATAAGATGTTGTCTTGGGCATATAGCTGATTTCACACAAAGGAGTTCTCTAATACTGTGCAAAGTAAAACATTTTGATTTTAAATTCAAATCCCAGTTTTTTAACAAGTCTTTAACGTGATTGATAATATGTTTATATGTACAGTTACAGTACCTCTTTTGGTTTTGAGAGTTTTTTCTCAAGTACTTTGTGTGCCCAAACTGCTCAGCTTCACTTTACAGTCCTCTCAGCCAAAGAACTCAAGTATACACTCACAAGGCCATTGACACTGCCACACAAGAGACTGATTAACAAATTGAGCAGCCAGGAATGTGATCCAAAGTGGTGAATTGGATTTGAAACTGGTTAATAGATAAGCAACAGAGGGTGGTGGCTATCGGCACTCACTGTAATGATGGGAGAGTGACCAGTGGGGTGTCGCAGTGCTCAGTACTGTGATTTATCCTCTTCAGTGACTTCTTAAGTATAATTGCAGATGAAACGGAAGGGAAGGTATGCCTTTTTGCAGATGATACCAAAATCTGTGATAGGGTGAACAATAAGGAAGAGTGAAAAGAATATGTAGGAATCTTGGGAAACTTGAGTGATCAAGAGTATAGCAGTTTGGGTTCAGTTTCAAAATGTGCAAAATCATGCACATAGGGCATAGGAACCCAGGAACAGGACAGACTGGGTGTTCCAAGTGGTCCATTTCTGCTGACAAATTCCATGTTTCTCTATTTCACGCTTATAAACATAAGAAACACAGCAACTGTACCTATAAATAGAATAATAGATGTGACAGTGTACTGTGGGATCACAATACCATCAAGATGTTTCAACATGTCACCAGAACTGTGAGATGGGATTATAGCCAGGTAATACACAATCTCTATTTTTCATTTTTGGAAATGTACACGCTCTTGCCTGGAGCTGCAGTCAACACACTCCCAAGCAGCTTCACCTGTGGCTGGAGGCAAAGATGCAAGCTTCTTCCACTTTCAGCCCTCCCTTGGACTGAAGCATACAAGCTCTTCACTCCCCCACCTCCAGGAACAAAGCATCAGTAGGGGATGGACCAGGCCCAAAAGGCCTCTGGTGCTGATTACACCTATAATGATGTGGCTGGTGAACTACTCGCATACACGTATTTCTTGCCTACTTTGTTTTGTGCCATTTTTAGTGGTGTTGTCATCTGGCTTTTACTGTACATGACAATTAAAGCTGATGCATACTCAGCTGTAGCACTGTGTCCAGTGCGAGTCTACGTTCTTTGTCATAGTATCGTTATCGGAGTCAATTGACAGCATTGCAAGATCTTGTAATACTATCAATGGATCTCCAATGGTTGCATCACAGACATTTTTTGTATGAACTTTAGTACTATTATTTTAATTATACATATATTGCAAACATATTAACAACAGTACTATGTTGTCAGTTGGGAATCGTCAGATACTTTGTATACTGTTTTCTGGAACAGGCTACTAAAATACGTTTTAAACCCTGGAAATGAAAACCGAAAATTCAGAAATTGTTTTCTCTAGAGAATCATGCTAGTTGAAACATTATGTTTATGAAGGTACATACTGATGTAAATAGTTGCTACTGCATCTAAAGAGCTGCCGATGCCTCTGGGAAAATGTTGGAACATATAATATGTAGGGTGTCCTGTAATATGAGAGACTCAAACTGACTCACATTGAGCAACTCAATTTGAGCACCTGTGGGAATTGCGAGTGTGCTTTAATAGCGAGCATTACAATAGCGATTAGATAGTGCACAGTGTTTGTAAACAGTGCAAACTCAGAGTTTGTTATATTAGTTTATAGGGGGTTGCGGGGTGAAGACCCCACATGGAGGCTGGGGGCCAAGCCCCCCACAAGTGTGCAGAGTCACTATTGTGACACTCGCTATTCTGTACCAGGGCTATTTGGGGCTTTGGCATTTTGCATGTGCCTAAGCGCTCTTCACAATTTAATTTTCACAATTATTACATAGAACCATATGTAGATATGGTTTAGCCTGTATGTCATTATCCTTCTATAAATTTCTCCTCTTTCTTATTTTTTACTAGGGACATTTCCACAAAAATATGATCTTCATCCCTTAGAGTTCATTAGCCCCTACAGCCTCCTCTCTACTTGAAATGATAGTACTCTGTTATGACATCACACTTGTTTGCCATAGGAATGACTGTGATGTCAGAAGCACAGTATTGTGATATCAGGTTGGGAATTAACAATAGGAGCAGATGAACTCTGAAGGAACAAAGATCCTGTTTTCATGCATATGAAAAACAATGACAAGGAGAAACACAGCGCTCATGAAAAGTATAGGCTGCTTTGTGTCTAAATAATGTTTTTCAAAGCTCTTCTGGAGGTGTTGGTGGCTGTTTAAGTAGGTTACTGATTCCTTAATTGTGAGCATAGTCTGTTTCATTTCCCCTGTGTTTTTTGAAACTGCCTTTTGCAAACTGTGTATTTGTGCATCTTAATGTTCAGCATCTCCTCAGTGCCTTGTAGAATATTGGGAGGACTTTTCTCAGTCTTACTAGTTCATAAAAATGATGAAATAAACAAATAGCAATGTCAGTGCCAGTGCAGAACTCATCCTTAAAGTGTTAGTCACACTCAGGCATGTTACATGGTTCCAGCGCACTTGTCATTTTGTATCATTTCTATATTGATGTATTTTGTAGCCTTGATAAGTATATATGTATGTATGTATGTATGTATGTATGTATGTATGTATGTATGTATGTATTTATTTAGATAGTTAGTTCATTATTTTGTTATTTATTTGTTAACAGGGTGGGTATGCTGGTCCCGGGGACCCTTTTCAGGCACAAACCGGGCCATCAAGATGGCACATAATGGCAAGGAAATGCACTACAGGGAGTAGAAACAAAATATGCAAAAACATGACAGATAACACCAAGTGTTGTGATGATGACATAGATACAGAGCACCCAAAAATTGCAATGCAAAATAGAAAAGTGAACAAAAATAAGACTTGTCAGTAAATAACTGGAACAAGTCCCAGTGATACAAGCGTAAATAAAACTACAGGAGTAAAAATAAACCCAGCTCATTAAATAATACAAACAGGATTAACTGGAGGGTGATCCTCTTAGGATACATAAACCTTCTGCTCTGGAAAGCAGAGAAATAATGTGGAAGAATCCAGAAATTAACATGTAACCACAGCTCCATATCAATCAAGGGCACTTGCTAGCAGAAGTGGCTAGAGGGATTCTATGAGAGCATGTCTTGAAGAGAGAGGGCATATCTAGGTAGCGAAGGGAAGCTGTCAGACCACTGCAAATCCTTAACATAGAAACATAGAATTTGACGGCAGATAAGGACCGCTTGGCCCACCCAGTCTGCCCATTTCCCTGCCTACTGGATAAGCTGCAGATCCTAGTTAACCAGCAGCCTACTTTTTTCTACCCCCATCCCCTAGAATTGCCTTATGACTGTCCCATGCATGCTTGAATTCCACCACTGTTTTTGACTCCAAGACCTCCTCCGGAAGGCCGTTCCATGCATCCACAACCCTCTCTGTGAAAAAGTACTTCCTTAAATTACCTCTGAGCTGCCCCTCTATCTTCAAATTGTGCCCCCTTGTTCTTGCACACCTCTTTTTTTGAAAGATGCTACCCTCTTGGACTTTGTTGATTCCCTTGAGGTACTTGAAAGTTTCTATCATGTCCCCCCTCTCCCTCCTTTCCTCGAGGCTATACATATTAAGCTTCTTTAGTCTCTTCATATGTCTTCCGGTGCAGACCCTGCACCATTTTAGTTGCCCTCCTCTGGACAGCTTCCATCCTGTCTATGTTCTTGCGAAGACTGATCTCCAGAACTGCACGCAGTACTCCAGATGGGGTCTGACCAGCTGTCTGTACAGAGGGCTAATAACTTCCTGTTTTCTACTGGTGATGCCTTTCCTATGCATCCCAATATCCCCACCCTCATTGCTGCCCTCTCACATTGCTTGCCCACCTTTAGGTCATCTGATATGACTACCCCCAGGTCCCTTTCCATTTTTGTTGTTGTTAGTATCTCACCCCCCATTGTGTACTCTTCCCCTGGGTTTTTGTTTCCCAGGTGCATTACCTTGCACTTCTTAGCATTGAATCTAAGCTGCCATACATTTGACCATTCTTCTAACCTTGCCAAGTCCCTTTTCATCCTTTCCACCCCAGCTTGTGCATCAACTCTGTTGCAGATCTTTGTGTCATCTGCAAAGAGACATACTTTTCCTTCCAGTCCCTCTGCAATGTCGCTTATAAAGACATTGAAGAGGACTGGTCCTAATACTGAACCCTGCGGTACCCCACTAGTAACCCCCCTTTCATCAGAGTGGACTCCATTTACTATTACTCTCAATGTCCTATTTTCCAGCCAATTTTTTACCCAGGCTGTCATCTTGGGACCCACTCCCAGGCTAGCTAACTTGTATATTAATCCTTGGTATGGCTATGGAGATGGCCCTTTCTCCCATACAATTGGCAACCTGGGGATGGTAGAGGAGAAGGTACAATGAGGGCCTGAGACTACAAGTGCCAACCTTGGGATTATGGAATATCAATAGTGGGGAGTTCTCTCTTTCCCTGACAGTCTTATCAACAAAGCAACCCAGGAGGCAGTCACATCAGGACTGTGGGGAGAACTGGCCCAGTATCTGCTGGAGGGAACAATAAGGGTTGTTGTAGGGGGCCAGCAAGGTGAATCTACAGCTGTTGTAGGCAGCATTAGGCCTGGAGAGGTTATGATTAAAGGTTTGGGAGAAAATAGGTGAGCAATCATCCAAGAGGGGGAGAAGCATTCCCTTGGATATAACTAGCCATACCTTGGGAGTTATGAGGTTCTTCAACCTGAAACAGACCCCTAGTTTCTTTTTTTGTTATTTTTTATTTATAAAAAAACAGAGTAATCATCATTACAACCAGTGCTACAAGACAGTGGATATTGTACTGCCAAAACAAGCAAGGTATATTATAAAGATACATGCATAACAGTAGGAAAAGATCCCCATAAGGCAATCCTATAAATCTAGGGCTCTAGAACTCTGCAATACGCTATCATTTTTCGATCCACGAGGTCCATGCTGCTCGAAATACTCACTCAAAGAATCTCCCCAATTACTTTTAATCCCACTCCTCCATGCTAAAGGGTATACTCAAGATCATGGAATAAATGCCACATCCTCCCTGGTGATGTAGAAAACCCAAATCCTCCATTTTAATTCAAATTGTGATACTTGGCCAGAAGATTGAGCTCTAAATTGTTCCATTCTATAGAGATCATTTATAATTTCATGCCAAGCAAGAACCATGGGGGGCTGTGACTGCTTCCACAACTGAGTTATTGATTGTTTTAGTCCCCCAAATATAGACATATACCATAGATCTGGTTGGGACTATCCTTACCAGGTGAGGAATAGACAGATGCCCCATCTCTGGAGTTAGCAATCCAGTCTCCCCCATTAACCAATCAATACATTTCCAACTCTGCTGCCAAAAGTAAGCAAGTACTGGGCATGCCCAAAAAACATGTGTATGTGTAACCAGGTTATTCCCACATTGCCTCCAGCAATACCCAGACTGAGCCAGAAGGCATTTTGTTAGGGCAGCAGGGGTATTAAAGTACCGGTTCCTACATTTCCATGAAAATTCATGCCAGTAAGATGCTGAGTCAACTTTAATGGATGGGGTAGTTTGTTTTAGCCAAAAAGTGTAGGAGACACTGGATGACAACTCTGCATTCCATGCATCTAAGATGGGACACGTTGAGTCCCTAGGAAATTCTTGTAGGCCCCTATGAAGGTGTCCTATCATATGTTGTCAAAGTTCACCATTTGGAGTGTCTAGGATTATGGACAGTAGAAGAAGGAGAGGTTCTGAGAGTCGACTCATTTGGGTACCCTAAACAGAGCCCAAGTTTCTGATTAGTCTGCTTCACTGTTACAATACTTCTATGTGATCTGAGAAGATTAAGGAGGGGTCCAGTGTTACTCCAAGGTATGTAAATGAAGTTACCTGCTAAATGGAGGTCCCATCCCATTTTTGAATAGTCAGGGGATGAAGATTATTGGGCCTACAGTCCAGTTAGTGAGCTTGGGACTGGACTTGAAGAGTCTCATTTTAGGATGTTTTTTGGCATTTACAAGTAGTCTATTTGATGCAAACCACCTCTGGGCAGCATTTAACTCCCTGGAGAGGGAGGTAGACAGCTCAGGCTGATTTCTGGTGCTATGATAATCAGATCATCAGCATACATAAGCATGTGGCAGCCTTTACTATCCCTGGGGAGGGTGTTTACAAAGAGGGATGGTGGAGGTGCCTCCCCTCCCCACAGACCACTTGGGATCTTTCTGAGAAATAGTTCTCAAATCAGGCTGCTGTTGCAGCTGAGAAGCCATAACATTTGTATTGTCTGGTGTTTGTGTTCTGAGTCATCAAGAGACAAAGCAAGGTAAAACTGGATTATGGAATTTTAAACTTTTCTTTGTTGGAACATTATCATGTCAAGGCTGTTGGCCTCTTGGTTGGCAAGGTATGAACAGTAGGCCTCCATTATTTCCTCCAGCACATCCTCATCAACATTCAGTAAAGCATCAATGGAATAGCAATACCTTGTTCCTCTTGCTCTGCTATCCACTAGCTCCAGAACAAGATGACATCTTTCTATTATATGAGCCTGCAATGTTGTGTACTCAGTGGCAATAATTTTTTTCTGACTATAAATTAATTAGTTTAACAAAATTCTGCTTGCAAAAGAAATATTAATGAAATAGCTAGTTTTAGTTCAGAGATGTTATAGTGGACAAACATTTTTGATAGCCTTTTAGTCTGAACAAGTCCTTATAAAGCAAATCCTTTAAACAGATCATGCATTCTAACTGACATACTAATCTTCCAAAGTGATTATATGATTATACTGTTACTGGGTCTGATTCAAAACAATGATGCAATGATGCAAGCTAAGCACTCAAGTTAAGTGCTTCTTCCAAAATAAATAAAATAGGTGAGCCTGCATCACGTACATGCCAGCTGTTTGGACAAGCCTTAATTAGTTGATAATTGCAGTATGAGTTTAAGGGAAAGGTCTTCTGGGGAAAATAAGTATTTTCTTTAAAGCAGTACATATATATTGTGCAGTACTTGTTAACTTGTGCTACCTGCATAGGTTTTTGCTAAGGTAACAGTTTGCTTTAAATTGCCACCCACACTTTGTGTTAGGGGCCATGTTTACTTGACTGATACTCTCACAGGACTTCAGATTCTTAGAGGGATGATGTTGGCAAAGTTTCTGCTATAGATCTATAGTGAAATGTATTAAATCTATTTTAAAACCATTATGATTGCATTTTAATTTGTCCTGATTATCACCAAGTCAAAGGGAAAACCCCAGTATAAGAAAATAGAAAACATTCAACTACTGTACAGTGCATTTACTGCAGATAAGAGTTTTAATATATTTCCCAGTAGACCTGCTATAGATACTGAAGCCTGCTGTTCTCATCCTGTAAGATTCAACATACTGCAGCCCTGTGGGAGTGTGATTCAGGTAAACACTGCTGCTAGCGCTCACAGCATCTGGAGAGGGGGTTACAATAAGAAAGGATTATCTTAACGAAAAATGTGCAGGTCACAAAAGCTAGCAACTGTATGATATAAGTACTATCACTTAATAACCACTTCTAATTTTCACCACAAAACCCTTAAAAAAGAAAATTTTGCCTTTTGCAGCATGTTTTAGCAATCTGCCTGTTGCAGCAATTGACACTGACTCTGTAGGGTTACCACTTTAAATTTAGATTTTGTCACATTGCCTCAGCAAAGAATATTCCAACAAGAAGACAACAGACCGCTGACTTGGTGTCTATAATAGATTCAGTAGCTATACTTCTGTTTGTCTCAGCACAGTAAGATAATGTTCATTATGTCCAAAGAAGATTAAGTGCTGATAGGGTCTTCACGAGATTATATTGTAATAGCCTAATGACTACAGTACGTCAATATTATTGTAACATGAGTCAAAAAACGTAAGACCTATATACAGTACATGGTTACATTAGCAAGAGTACACATGGCTACTGAACATATACTTTAAAACATGGGTTTTGTTTAGCTGAAAGGTAACATCACTCTAGAAAAAACCAAAAGAAGGAAACAAAACAATTGCAGTTTCAGTTGGACACACAAACTGGGTAAAGGTGCTTTCCCATATCCTTGGATCAGGTAAAGGGCTCTGGAAAGTTTGGATATCACCAATTATGCAGGATAAATAGGCCTAAACTTTGACTGGTGATTGCTAAATTTGAAGCTTGGACACCTTCCTGAGTCATTGACTTCTACAGTGACTGACTATGCTCTATACATGCAAAACATCATACAAACATTTCTGGGCATCCAAAAGAAAAGTTTGCCTTGGATCCAATTCCAGTCCTCTTATGGGCAGTGCTAAACAGGGCTCCAAGTATTGCATTGCAAAAACTGAAGAAACACCTAGAAGGATTACAAGCTCCACCCCTTTCTGATCCAACCAAATTATAGTTTTACAACATTAATAGCATAGGTTGTTGTCAACTGTCCGAATAAACAGTTAGTAGGTTGACTATTTTTAAACCATTCAGTAGACTGACACATGCACATAGTGCAATGTATCCATACAGCAGCACCCCTGACTCTAGGTACCCGATGCAATATTACCCTATCTCTTAAAGGGTCACATCCCCTTGTCCACACATCCTACTCCAGCTACAAGTCCAGGGAGATTATCTTCTTGTCAAACAGGTTGTCTTATTACCCTATGGATTCTTTTCTGGCACTAAGATTTACCCAATTATCCATCAGCAGTACTTGTATCAGTATATTCATTAGTCAACCCTTCACCCAACTAGAGGTTTAAACATGGTATTATTAATCATCTCTACTGGTGACAGCTCACAGTTTTTCTTTTCGTCTGGTATAGTCTCCATCTAAGTTTTAGCATTAATCCTGCCACTTTCGCATGGCATATCTCCTCCAGCTTCTGTATTTACTAAAGTCCAACTTGAACATTCTGGATTACACAGTTGTACTGTCTTGGTGATCAAAAACCCACATCAAAACCAGTCTCTGTGTATCTTAGCTTTGATAAAATTATGCATCTGGTGGGTCTCAATATGATGGCAACTCCAAAAAGCTAGAATTTATTTTTTTCTAACTTTGTTCCTTCAGGAGTGCCATCGCAGCTGTGCCTCTACTCCCTGCCTGAGTTCTCACTTCTCCTAGGCTCTCCCCCAAATGACTGGGCAGGTCCAACTCCCCCCCAGACCACCCCCCAGGATAGGGTCCACCCTCCCTTGTTGGTTCTTTCTGAAATTAGAGGTACCTTACCAGTTGTCGGGACAGCCATGGAGAGTCCTTGGTGCATTGGGCTGGCGTAGGGATTTGGGCACATCCCCTGGGCCTCTGCCATCTCACTGAGCTCCAGAGGGCTTTTTCTTGTGCTGGTTTTCTCCCCACCCATCTCCCGCCCCCTGCAGTGAAACTTGGATGTGCAATGACGTGCAGCATCTGCCAAGCTCCACCCTTGCCACACGGCTGTGTTGCCTGTTCCAGGGCTTCCCATGACTGCTGCCAGAGGTCATGCAGAAGTGACGCATGTCCCTACACCCTCCCTGGGAAGGGAGACCTGTCCTCTGGATGCTCAATCCCTTCCTGTCCCAGCACCGACCCCCTGTGGCCCGGGTTCATTCCCAAACCCAGGTCACTGGTGTAGCGCGAAGTAAGGCAACTAGTGTCTTAACCCTCAGTGCCACCAGGCCAGCCAGCAGCTAAAAATCTTGAAGTCTATTCTCTCTGTGATCAGCCAGCCCACTGCGTTTACAGTTGTAGCCATCAAGATGTCTGGACATTTTGAGATATTTCATACTATATCTCAAAGTAAAATCTCTGGTGGCACCAGTGGTACTGCAGACAGGCAGGCATGAAATATCTTCAGATATCATGTCAATTTTAGGAAATATCCAGGCATGTCAGTGGCTACAACTGTAGCTATTTTTTGGTGACAAGGAAAGGAGGGCTAGGAAACACTTCCTTTTTTCAGCCTTGCCCTTGGTGAGATACAAATGCAAACTGACTGATACTAAACCAGGTTAAGGTGTTGGTGGTTTTATTTATTGATAAAATTTGACACAGGCGCTGGTGAAATTTTCCTACTCTTATTGAGAAGTTCCATGGGATCTTTAACATCTATCCAAACAACCTCCAGAACAGGCATATGGGAACTTAGTTTAATATCTCATCCTAGACAGCATGTCTGGCAGCAGAGTGTTCCCTAAACATCATGCTGGGGTATCAGTATAGTATGGGTACTTGTAACCAAGTGGTGAGTGCCCCCTGCAGAGTTAGCAATACCACTTCCTGCAGCACCTCGTGTTCATTAGAAATCTCCCATTCTACTACTGATGAGGCCCAACCTTGCTTAGCTTCAGAGATCTGATGGGATCAGGCTCCAATGTGATTAGCCTGCAGGCAAACTGAATGGTCTGTCCTTCCCTCTGAGGCCACCATCATTGGCTGTGATGCAGAAGCTTGGTTTTCTGATGGAACTCCATGACAGAACTTTAGGCAACTGTAATTGAATGTTGTATTCTGTTTTTCAGCACCTAGAACTACCAAATATAAAACATCATTCATCCATTTAATCATTTGAAATGGCCATTGAAATCATTATTGCATTGTTGGAGGCAGGCCTTTCCTATGGGCTGTGTTCCTGACCCAGACATACTGTCCAACCTCATATAAATGTGGTGTTACCCATAGGTCATAGGAGGCAGTTTTGTTTTTGGGAATGCTTTCACTTGGTGGTACAAGACAGCTTTAGCCACTATTTTGAGGTAACCATCTGCCTCCAGTATTTACTCAGATACATACAGTACAGGCAATCTTTCTTAGGTAAAGTATTTATCACCAAATCAAGTGGAAGGGTAGTATAGCTGCTAAATAGCATGCTGAAAGGTGAGAAGCTAGCAGAACTCTGTATACTTCTTCTGTATATCATCATAACAAAAGGCGGCAACTTGCCCACTTCCAGTCAGAGTTTCCTCTCAACTAACCCATCTGACACAGGGTGATACGGATGAATAAAATAGCCAGCAGCCATCAACATATATTCCTTCCCTCTAGGTGTAGTTTTGTAGGGGTCTCACTATGTCTGTTGCAACTCTCTTCATTGCTTGTGTTGACTGGTGGGATCAAAGTAGCTCTGGGCACAGCTCCTGTGATCTTCTGAGCACCACACACTACACATGTTCAACACCACTCCTTGATGTCTTCTTCCTAGCATGGGCAATAAAAACAAGCATTTGTCAATGCCAAATGTTGGCTTGCTGGCACTGGCCTTGGTAGTGCAGGAGTTAGAGAGATGCACAATAGGACTGGCAGTGAAGTAGTAAAGTGACAGCGACCCCAGCCCCACCATGCAGAGACTGACAGGCATTAGGATGTGCCTTTGGGTCATTGGCAATAACGCTCATGCCATTTCATCTTACTCTACCCCGCATAAAGTGACAAGTGCCTCAATGTGTCTTGGGGTCTTTGGGCCTTATGCTCATCCCATTGCATAAGGAAATATGCTGACAAAGGTGCAGTGTAGGAGAATGGGGTGAACATTAGGACCGAAGAGTGCAAGGCATACCTCGACACCTGTCACTGGCTGCAGGGTAGGGGGGTGGAATGGCATGAGCATTACAGCCTACAATGGCAAGTCATACTCCTGACACCTGTTTGTCTGTATAGGGTGGGGCAGCACGGGTGGAAACCCTAATGCCCAGGGCATTTGTTAGCATTTTCACTCCAAATTTTCTACATGGGCTGTTTGTGACCCCACCTCATGAACAGTGGCACTATGAGTTTGTTTGCCGAAAGGTGATCTTGTACAATGACTGTGCATTTTGGCGCCACAGGTGCAAAAACAGATTTTGGGCAGGATGTGAAAAATTATAGCTGCACTGTTCATGAGGAGGTGTGAAAAAATGACACTGTTGAAAATCTGGCGTGAAAATATGAAAAATTGGTGACATCACGAGCGTGCATTGAAACTACACAACACATGCCCATAACACAATTATTTGGGGATTTGTATAACTAGATTTTCAACATAGGCATTTTGGGAGCTCCAGTCATGAACAGTGTTACTTTGATTTTGTCAATCTGACCCGAACATTGATTTCCCACAGCGACCGCGCCATTGTGCGCCACATGTGCAAAAACACATTTTGGGCAGGATGTGGAAAATGGCAGCTGTACTGTTCAGAAGGAGGTGTGGAAAAAGGGCAATGTTGAAAATCTGGAGTGAAAATATTAAGCATTGGCAAAGTTATGAGAGTGTGTTGAAACTGCACAACCCACACTCGTAACATGGTCATTTTTTGGAATTTTTCCACCAAATTTGCAAGGTAGGGTTTTTGGGACCCATTTCATGAACAGTGGCATTATCATTTCATTAATTAATCCCAAAAGGTGATTTCGCACAGTGACCGCGACATGACCTTTCAGGCCCGAGTAACGAGATAACAGTGCATGCGTGCATGAGGTGGGATCACAAGCACCCCATGTTGAAAATTTGGAGGCAAAATTCAAACAAATGGCTGAGGTATTCAACAAAGTTGAAAAAAAAAACATTTATACAATTTACCGGCATTTCTTCAGTTCGCAGTCAGCTTTGATGAGCCCAGAAGTGTTCCTGGTCCACCGAAGATCGTCGTGCTGAACTCCAGAGGTAAGTATGGGTTGAGAGGGGTGTGGGGAGGTGGGGTGTACAGAGGGTGGTGTGGGTTGGGGAAGGGACCCAATGGAGAAGGACCGTTTTCTTTTTTTCAGGTATGTAAAAAAACAAAGAAAAGGAATTCATCGGACAGTTTTTTTACAGGTGTTGTGCACACTGGGGTGGCCTCAGTGTGCTCCCGTGACTTTGGGGGTGATGTTGGCTATACTGGGGTGGGTTCCAGTGTGTCACAGAATGGGGGTGGGGCAGAACATGCCAATGACCATCGGCTTTCCTTATTGGGAGGCAGACTGGGGTTGGCTTCCAGTGTGCCACACAATCTTGGGGGGGAAGAGGATGATTTTATATGCCAACAGGGAGATTGGGCACTCCTGAAGTCAGCTGCCTGCACATTGAGTAGCAGGCAGCGGGAGCCACTGCCACCATGTTTATTGAAATACTTCTCCAGGAAAGGAATGTCGGGAGGCGTGTTATTGTGCCACTGCATGACAAGCTTGTCTCTCATTGCAGTGGCAGTTTCCTTACATGTGGTGACACTTTACATATTTCTTATGTGAGTGCCTGCATGCTGGCTTATTGGGGAATGAGAGATGCACCTACTAATGCATGCTTTGCATTCACCCACACTGACACCTCCAAAATCTGCTACAACCACAAGATGTTGGCTGGCGCGCAAGCATGCAAGCCAACATAATGAGTACAGACATTTTTAGTCAGCTGTTTTATGCCAAGTTTCCCACCCACATTACTTTTGAGCAAACTCTGATGTACAAGCAATAGAAGGGTCATTGGCATGACTACCAAACTGAAGCATGTATCGGTGGGAAGATTAGGAGATTTATAGGTTATTTCAGATGAGACGTTAAACCGAGGTCCCATCTTCCTGGATTGGTGGTAGTTCAGGTGGATGTTAAAGATCCCACAGCACTTATCGAAAAGAGTAGGGGAATTTTTTATTAAAGTTGGAAAGTAAAATACAGTCAAATAATACACAAAAGCAAAAGCAAATTACTTGAAACAAAATACATATGCCATCATACATAAAATACAAAACTAACATTGCAATAGACTCAAAACTTACTAGACATACCGAAAAATAACCCCCACCCTAATAAAAGAGTAGGGGAATTTTATTATTTCAGTAAACCAAAATTGAAAACATACAGTGTTAAATCACACAAATAATATATAAATCATATAGAAGATAATCTATTACAAAGATATATCATCCAAACAATGTAAAGGAAAACTGCAAAACAGTCCCACCCCACCCACTTACAAAATGAGTAGGGAACTTTGTTATCATAGACAACAAACCAAACAATAAATTCAATCAATGTTAAGTCACATTAAAGAAAATGATACAGCATATTGTTTTCATAATGGAAAACAAAGATTATACATGAAACGAAGAAAAAAAAAAGAAGAGAAGAAAAGCAAATAGAAAACATTAATTCAATACATCCAAAATAATTATTCTAAATTAACCCAATGAAGTTATAGCCAATCTACAGAATCCCATCTAGAGTGACATATAAATGAAGAAATTTCCCATAATCCTGCCTTTTCAATCTCAATATTGCATTAGCAACCATACCAAATAATGCTTCTTGTGAAAATATTGTTGTTGAATGGTGAAACGGCATCTCACATGCCATATATAGTATTTAAAACAAGCAAAATCAAACATAAAGTCACTTTATCATATTGCACAGTGGTTACTAGCAGAATCCCTATACACAACATATCTAATGTCATAAGGTATAAAGGAAAGGTAGGCCATTTCGTAAAAACAAGACTCCAAAATCCTTTTATAAAGGACATTCCAAAATAAGTGTTCCATTGTCTCCACTAATTCAAAACACCATGCGAGGGCAATACCGATCTGTAATTTGCTTATGTTTTAGATTTGCTCTGACATTTAATTTACCATATAGGATAACCATACACATCCCACATATGAGGTGGAATCTGGGGAGGTTAACATATTGCCAATTGCAAGTTTTATAGGAGATGGAAAATAATCAAATGGAGCGAATCTTGAAAATACTTTTGTAAAATATATGCGTATAATTCCTTTCTAGTAAAATGCAAAAGGTATGCCTTGAAATACCCATAATTTAATTTTCCCAAAACATATTTTAAGAGATTGTGGGAGATGGTTTATGGAACGTTGTCTCGGAATACCTCATATTCAGGCCAGAAAAGACATAAATCTCCCAGAGTATCCTGAAGCCATGGTTTCCATTGTGTGTCTCTATCTATAAACAGAGGTTTTAAATTTGTATAGAAACATAGTAAAGAAAAAACTACAGGATGTAACATTTTAGGCCCCATGTTTTCTCCCTAAACAACAAGGCCCTCTTTATGGGGTTCAATCTACTGCCCATATACAAGCAAAAAGCATCCATATAACTGTGTCTCCAAAGCTAAAGGAAGACTAAAAACCGCACTTAAATATAAAAATATGGGTAATAAGAATGTTTTAACCAGTTGAATCCGTTTCAGTTTAGGCAGTCTCCATGTATTCCAGACATCTACCTTAGTTTGCACTTCCTTTAGTTTAAATTTCCAATTTAGATATGCTAAATCTCCTGCTCGAATAAAAGACCCAAAATTTTACAAGTATCCTTAATTACCGGAATACCTATAACCTGTGTAAGATGAAAATACTCTATCCCCAGTGTTATACAATTACATTTCTCATAGTTAATTTGTGCACTGGTATATAACAAAAAACCCTGTAAAACGTTTTTGAAAACCCTTTGCAGAGGGAAGATCCCCAATCGAAAAACATAAATCATCCGCATAGGCAATACATTTAACTTCAGGATCAGTACTTGAAAAGGAGAGTCCCCGTATACTGTCATGACCATACATCTGCCTAATTAAGGGATCTATAGTAAATAAATACAAAAGGGCACTAAGAGGACATCCTTGACTACCCGTAATATGGGATATATAGTCCACCCATTACAAAAAAGCTTGAGCAGTAGCATTGGCATAACAGGTTTTTATCCATTCTATGAAGGTATCGGGTACACCATACCCAACTAAACAGTCCCATAAATAACCATGTCTTACATTATCAAAGGCTTTTGCCTGGTCTAAACTCAAAATCAAACCTGTAAGTTCACCTGTAGATCCCTTTTGAAAAAGTTCCCGCAAAAGTATTAGACTATCGGTAATGTTCCTATTTGGAATGGAACATGTTTGTGCCGGATGTAAAAGGGAATGTGCATTAAGTAACAATCTGTTGTTTAATATTTTGGTAAATAGTTTAAAATCTGTATTTAATAGGGTTATAGGTCTCCAGTTTAACAAATCCCTCTATCTCCTTTTATACATAAAACTACAAGCCCCTCGTTCATACTTTTTGTAATATCCCGAGGATAGTATTTCATTCAAAACACCTGTAAATTCTTCCAACAATTGTTGAAAAATTATTTTATAAATTTCATACGAATACCATCATTCCCGGGGCTGTACCAGCTTTTACTTGTGCCAACACTGCAGCAACCTCTTGTGTTGTAATATGTGCTACTAAGTTAACTGACCCTGAATCTGAAATTTGGGGTAAATTACATCCTCCCAACCAGTTCTCATGTGTGTGACTCAATGTTTCAGTAATACCAAAAGTTTCTGTACATGTAAATCAACAATCCGCATAACCTCTCTGGTATGTGCACCAAATCCCTGCCTGATCATTAAGACCTGTCATATGTTTCTGATGTCTTTGGGAAGCACTAAATTGAAATGAATTCAGAAAGGCCTTTGTGCCTTGGGTACCAAAAGCATGCTTCATTTTCTAAAGATTTTGCCCGATCATATTGAAAATTATTCATCTTTTCTCTTATTTCGTATAACTGGGGAGGACTGAAACCTCACCATTGGTACATGAAAGTGTAAATCAAAATTCCTTTCTATAATTTAAGTAAGTATCAGTTTTGTATTTACCATATAATCTCCTATTGATTGAAAAAACGTTTAATTTCAGTTTTGTATCCATCCACCATTCGATAAGTATCATAGAGACATAACACAGATTTCCTGGCCTTAAAAATAGAGAAAGCCATCTTCAATTGTAGGAAGAAGTAATAGAGCCAAGTTCATTCTCCAGTACCCTGGACCCGATGCTATAGGCATATGACTTTCCACCGTAGCTACTATAATTACATGGTCAGAGGAAGTAACAGCCAATGTTCTAGTATCAATCACCTGTAGGAATCGGAAAGAAACCAAAAATCTATCCTTGTGGCCTTATTGCCTTGAAAAAATGTTTTTGCTGGATTCCCTGAAAGGGCCATAACATCACTAAGGCCTGTTTGAACAAGTAAATTATTAAGACAAGTAGCATCACAAAACATTTTGGTGGTTCGGCATCCCCTATCTGTATTGTATCTACTACAATTGAAGTCACCCCCCAAAAAAACATACTTTGAAGTAAATAAATAAGGTTGAAATAAGCGAAATATTTCAATACATGCAAATTTTGTTTGAGGTGCATAAACATTGATTAACCGACACTGTAAACCGTTAATCACTACATCCAACAACAATACCGACCAGGGACAAGATCAACTAGTTGTATCACCTTTGCAGTGGGACTATTTGGGCTATACCTACACCACTACAGGGGTCTTCACCCATAGACCAATAGGTAACCCCATCTCCAGCCAGCAGTTGCTAATTCAATATCAGGTTGGTGTAACCTAGTATCCTGCAAAAAACACATCATAATCCTTTTCTCAAAAAGTGATAAAATCCACCTTCCTCTCAGATAACATACTATTCACATTTAAAGAAGCTACCGAAGATTATAAACTGCTACCATCAAGAGAGGGAAACGACCAGCCATATTTTTGAACGCATTTTAGCATATTATTTTTCTTGTTCCTTTCCTCATTCCCAATCTATTTTTTTTTTTTGCCTAAATCATTTTTGCCAAATTTTGGTCTATATCAGGCGTACCATCATGTTGGAGAATTTACAGAAACTGAGTCAGACTCCGTCCTGTGTCATCTTGTAATACAATAAAAGGATTATGTGTAGATGTCATAGGGGTTCAGAATCCTGTATTATATATTTCTACGTCTTCTGGAAGATACCAGAGTAAAGGCCTCTTGGGGCGGGAGCGGTGGAGGCATTGAAATCAAACTGCCGCTAGAAACCTCCACTTGAGAGACAGGATTTTGTGTCGCTGACAAAGGCTCAGAAACATCAGGGTGTATCTGCGACTGAGGTTCTTTTGAATCAATGCACAACCATGATTACCAGAAATATGTGTTGAGGTCTCCCAGAGGGTGTGGTAGGGTTTTATTCCTAGGGCAGCTTTAACCACCGATTGATGTAAAAATCTTGAATACTATAGTCTCCAGATTTATTTATGCAGTAAAGGGCAATCAACAAAAGAATGTGCATCTTCACACAGTGAACACTTACTGGGGTGATGACAGTCAGTAAGGACATGTCCTTGTTCTCCACATTGAGCACATTTTACCACTTCACACATCCTACTCAGGTGCCTAGAGAGCCACACTTATAACAATGTCTTGGTTGGCCTGGATAAAAATAAAACCTTATCCCGACCAAATAGAAACAACTAGGTAAATGCTGTAGACCTTCATCGTTTTGAAATAGATTAACCTTATATCTCCACCCTCCATTCCAGAAACCTTCATCATCAATATAGGTTCAGGATTCCCTGAACAGTACATTTTCCACCCAGTCGTTATATCTTCTACATTTACTCCCTCATTCCGAAAAAGTACATTTATTACTTTAAAGGATCGTTTAGTGAGAGGTATAGCCTGAAAATGTAACCATGCTGGGTTAGTTTTAAAAGAGCATATCTCATCCAAAATTTATTTAGCAAATCTGGTGTACGAAAATAATGTCATAATTGTTATCCCTGGGTGTGTATAGACATACACTCCCTGGAGAAAACCCAGCATTTGCTTAATCAAAACCTTCCCTACATAAAAACGATCTGGCATACCATCCATAGGACCTAGGAACCTTAAACGCACTGCATTCCTTCGTTTTGCCAAAGTAACTGTTTTTTTAAATAAACTAGCAAATGTAACAGGGGGTTGTGAGATAACAGGCTGATCCTGTACTGGATTTAACTCAGAACTCAAAACATTTGCATAACTTAAAGCTTCAGGAATGACAGTTTGTCCTAACGTGGGCTCTGATAGCAAAGACCATTTGATAGTAAATTAGAATACTGGTTTGAGGAGACACACATAAAGAAGAGTGTACAGTTATTACAGGGGAAGTTTCAAAACAGTCTGGCCCATAGCTAGATACAGCATCCCTTGATGCAGATTTGGCCTTTCCCCATCTGCACGCTTGTTCCGGCAGAGGGATTATTGGTCGACTATCCAGCCTCCCTCATCTGATTGTATCCAAACTGCCTCCTGGAGAGCTTGCTGAGGGACCAGGATTCATTAACCACCAGATTAGCATCCTGAGGTGGGGTTTCATCCGTCGATTGATCTAAAAACTGGGGCCTTTTAGAACCTAGGCACAGTACCTGGTAGGCCGAAGGAGAGTCAAAATGGGCCTTTTTCTTTTTGATCCTCCTCAGCTTGTTGTTTTAATTCATTGAACTCAGCCAAGCTTCTTTTATCAGCTGCCGTTTTTTCCAACAATACATTAGCTCCTCAGACCCTTGCGAAGAGCTGGAGCTCCACACAAAACTGCAGCGTTTTCGCCCATCATTTCTCCGAGATCCCAGGCTCCATCAGAAACTCACGGTTTTGCTCCAATTCCACACTCCCAATGACTTCCGCATCGTACCAATACTTCAGGCTGCAGGGATTCCGGTACGCTATGCTGGCCACCATCAAGGTGCATCCCAGCCATACCACTGTCCCTCGCGGATGATTTAGGAGTTGAGCAACATCCGTCCTACTTCCACTGCTCTCTGCAGCCATCCGGAAAGCCATACCATGTTCCCCGCTGAGCCTTGCTAACTCAGCCACAGCATGTCCTCCTCCACTGTCCTCCTCCTCCGCCATCTTGGTCCCACCAGAAAATGGGTCCCCCCTGCTCACAGGAAGCAGGAAGTAGGGGAATTTCCCCGGTGTCCTGGCCAAATTTCCCCTCATTCACTAAAAATACCACCAACAGCTTAATCTGGTTCAAGGTCAGTTGGCATTCATCTGTATCCCCTCCCCTGGGTCGTGCCTGAAAATAGGCAGGATTTGTCTAGTGCACTTACACAGTCAACAAAAACAAAATAAAATAAATAAGTCCATCTGTTACTTCTGGAGTGGAAATTTTCTTTGTAAGCACAAAATATGGGGTAATTTCTAACCTATCAGGGAGTTCTCAATTTCCTTTTAAGACAGACTGCTTGATCTCTTCGATAACATGATCATTGTTCTGTTCAGTAATCAAGAGCGATCAGCTTGAAATAGCACTATCTGCCAGCATCACTACAAAGAAATCAACATCAGCAATGGTTGCCTCAGGGTTAGTTCATCGGGGTCTTTGTTTGGTATTATGGACATTGCAACATCATTTCTGTGCAATTTTTTAGGCAAATGGATGATAGAAATATTCTAACTGTGCCAGATGTTCCAACTAATAGGCTCACTACCCTGCAGTTTTAGATGAGCTGATGCCAAATTGGAATTTAGTAGAAGCACCAAAAACAAGCATATGTGACGCTATTGAAAGCAGTCCACATAGACTAGTTTTCCCTTCAGAATGTTGGTGCTTCAGCATGTGACATAGTTTGTGAAGGGAGCACGTACTAAGCATGTGCAGTTATCAACCACTTGTCCTACAGCAGCAAGTCTGCAACACTGGACACTGAGTGCTACTTGCACTATACACAACTCAGTACCACTTCCAGCTCTCTCAGAGAGTAGAAGGACATGGCTCTAGATAACTTTTCATTTCTTTGCCAAAAGAGTGATTTGTTATAAGAAATCATCAGGGAATCATGCATTATCATTTTTGTTAGCTGTTCAACAATATTAAATATAGGATTAAGTATGGGTGCAGTGCATAACTAGAGGTGGGTGAAGTGCCTAAAATTCACTATGTGTAGTATTTCACATAGATCCTGAATACTGCGTAATACTCCACAAATCAAAGCAAATTACTATGCATCTCGAAGTAACGCAAAGTTCCCGTTGTTCTATATGGGGTTCGCGTTATTTTGCCTTGTTTTTGTGCTCTTTAAGGTGGATTCTGCAATGAATCATAGGATGTAAGATCACATGGGCTCTATATTGTCTTGCATAGCCTCAGTTCATCGTAGTGTGTGTAGGGGAAAGCTGGAGACAGTCTGCTTTCAGAGCTCTGATATTCAAACCCTTGAAAAACCTTTAAAAATGCCTGTTTGCCATAAATTTTGTGTCAAAATTCAGTAGATCAATTGCAGTAAACCCTTATTTAGTTATATTATCGAGCACTTATTAAGGTTTTGTGAATACTGAATGTTAATTTAGTCGATTCAGTGTCTGTACTGAGAGACACTGTAGAAGTGTGCTTTGGGGGAAGGGCAGATCTGTGATGTAGGAGAGAGATTAGTGAGAAAGGCAGTTTTTCCAAGTGTTGTTGGCTAGTATTTTATTATTTTTGTGTTGAGGTACACACAGGTAAACTTCACTTAATAGTTTCTAAGTTTTTTTTTTTGTTTGCAGGGCATTTATTCAGTCATTTTAAAAGACTGTCTGTGTTGTACTTGGACAAGGGCTTACTTACTAGAGCAGTGTTCATAGAACTTTCCAAAGCTTTTGACATGGTGAATCACCTCCTTCTACTGGCTAAACTGCACTCTCTCAGTGCCACTGATACTACCATATCCTGGTTTGGCAGCTACCTAGAATCTCGCTGTCAGGCCGTCTCCTTCTGTAATGTTCTCTTATCTCCTGCAACTATCTCCTGTGGTATTCCACAGGGATCTGTTCTTGGCCCTCTACTTTTTTCTCTCTTCCTCAATGACATCCCTACACCACCCACCCACTGCAGCCTTATCATGTACGCAGATGACTTGATGCTTTACTCTGCATCCAAATGTGTTGTTGACATCAATTTACATTTCTCCTCCGCCTTTCAGACCCTCCAAGCTTGTTTTTCCACCAACTATCAAATCCTGACCATATCAAAGACCCAGGCCATGCTCTTTGGATCCACTAAAAAAGTGCACTCTGAGTTCCTTAAGCTCTTGATCCACTGCAGTGATGGATCAGCTGTCTCTAACACTATATCCTTCAAATATCTCAGGGTTACCCTGGACCCAACACTTGATTTTGCTGCTCACATCGAGGAGGTATGTCACTTAGTCAACACCAAGATTGGCGCAGCCTAGAGTGCATCACTCACTCACTCCGTCTGCCCGGATCTTTGTTGCGAGGAGAGTTCTACTCCCACAACTACTTTATGCCCTCCCAGTACTCTCCCATGCCCTTGAGGGGGTCCTTCACCAAAGTGACATATCTCATAACAATATCTGTAGATTCACCTTATCAGCTCCTCGCCATCACTGCCAACTTTATTCTACCTTGAACTGTCTGTCTTCCACTGCCCTCCGATCTTATACACTTGGGTGTTTTGTTGGCTCCCTAACCAGAACCCTCCACCCCTCTTCTCTAGGTGAAATGCTCATCATGGTATCTCACTCCTGCTCTCTTAGGTCCTCCTCCTCCTTGCTCACTGTTCAGCCCTGCTCCACTAAAACGCATGAGCAAGCTTTTTCCTGTTTTGCTTCTAGGTTCTGGAACTCACTCCCCCTCCATGTCAAGAACTCCTCATCTCACCTAACATTTAAGCATGCTCTGTTCTCTCACCTTAATGCTCTAGGTACCTGCGACTGCACTTACCTTTTATTGTCTCTCTAATCTGCTTGAGGTACATGCCCACTCCTATGTTAGCCTTTTGTGAATGTGTGTCTATCTGTTCTTTTTCTCCCCTTGTAAGGTTATATTACTTTTCTACATCACCATTATGCTATAATAGTGCTTTTATCCAATTCCTGGTAATTCTACCCCAAATTCACTATTCTTGTTGCTATCAAGGTGCTTTACTAATTGCTGTAACTGATTCAGTTGATGTAATATGTCTGTTTTTACTGCTATCCAACATTATGTACCTGATTGTTGTCCCTGCTGTCTTGTACTCTCCCTGGTCGTGTCTGAAAATAGGCAGGTAGTTTGCCTAGTGCACTTACCCAGTTACCAAAAGCCAATAAATAAATAAATACTGAACAGTTAAAGTTTCTGTACCTTTCTTTTAATACGTGTGCATGCTGTTAATTGATATGCATTTTATTGAGGCACCGCAATTGCAGTACTCTGAATTTCTCAGCCTGTCTACAGTATTCTTCCCTGCTTCTGCATAGGTAGATACTGCTGTCCCCCCCACCCCATCAAAACAAGGTATTGATTTTTGATTGTTGGATTTTGGAAGACTGGTTAAAGATTCCAGGACAGGTGTTGTGTTGTGCCTATGCAGCTGGATTTAGGGTTTTGCTTCCCATCCTCCCAAAAGTGCAGAAATACAAAGTTGCTGTCAGTTTTCTGTGTAATCTTAAAAAATGCCTGTGAAGAATTGGTCATGCAAAGCTTTTTCTGGCTGTGGCCCTGCTGCCAAGAAGGCTATTAGCAGTGAAAATTGTTGTGGTGATGAGGCTGGTTCATCAGGGGCGAGCAAGTCTAGCAGTGTGAATAGTGGTCCTGGCCATGTCCAAGGTAGTACGCAGCAGAAGGGAAAGTTAGTATTTGATGCAAGTAAAGGGATTTCTCTGACTCACAGTGAAATCAGTCACTTCAATGCTGGTTGGAGATGCTGTTGTTGGAGTTAGTGAGGAAATGGTTAATAACAGCATGAGTAGTGCTATAAGTTCAACCCTGTTAAACTTAACAGGAGGGCAAAATGTGGTTGAATCTGCAGACTTGAGTGCAGTTGATATCTCACCCCCCACAGTAGTTGAACATGATTCTGATCATGATGATGACTCATAGTCTCATGTTTCTGATCTTGATGTTAGGCCATCCAAACATTCAGATGTTAACGAAAAAAGTGTGGATGATAATATTGAGTCTGTGGTTAGAATATCTCCATAGGACATCATCAAAGCTGAATTTGTAGATGGTGATTATGATGATTATGCTAGAGACTCCATTTGGGAACTGGACAAAAAGAAAGTGGTGGCTGTTTGTAAACAATCTGTTAGTCAATCCCTCCCTCCTCAAAGTTCAGATGTAGCTGTGTCTGTTGTTGAGCCTGATGTAATAGTTATAGATTCTGATGTTCAGTCAAAATCCAAGTGTGCACAACACCAAAAATCATGCAGTACACCCCCCCCCCATTTCATCGCCAACAAAAGTGCAGCTCCATATGCAGCACCAGCAGTGATATGTGAAGAGTAGGGCATCCAAATCCCTAGTTTGGGATTTTTTTTTACAAGGTAGCAGCAATGAAACAGTTGCAATCTGCCAGCTTTGCCAAGCATGTGTAAAGTGTGGTAAAAAGGGTAGCCACTGAAAAATCACAATCGCAAGCAAACAACTTTGGCAAACTAAACAGCACAGTACACCAGCTCTTTCTGCAAGAGAAAATGAAAGTAAAACACTAATTTCCTGCCTATTTAACTGCCTCCCTGAACCACGTGACCTGCAGACATGCAGAGACAGTCAGGCATGTGACCAGTGGCCTGTTTATTAATGACTTCACCTTATCAAAATGGAGCTTGAAGTGAACTCGAAGTGGACAACGTGAAATACAGTAAGGCGAATTTTGACTTTTTAATGGAAATTTCGTGTAGTGATACATGACTTTGAAGTGCACCACTTTTGGTTCACTTCGCCAGTGACTTAAAACTTTGCTGCATCTCTAAGTGTAATGAGAATTTTACACACACCTGAGTTGTTGGATGGCACATAAAGCCATCCAACAACAAGGGTGTGTGTAAAATGTGAATTTACACACTGCACCCCTTGCTTTGTTTTATTTAATTGAGGGGTAGTATTTTTTTCACCACATTAGATTTTAAACTGTGAGCCTGGTGGAGAAAAGTGAAAAAAGAGGCTTACCTTCATGGTGCATTGCAAGAGTTTATTAACACCTTCTCTTATAACAATTACTGAACAACATTTGAAACTTTAACTATTAAAAAGTAACATTAGCCAGCTTAACTTGAAATAAACTGTAAAGTTTTAAAGTTGGTGGTTTCCTCATGGATGTTGCTGTTATCCGACTGGTTGAGCTGCTGACCTTTGACCTGCAGACAGAGGGGGAAGAGAAGAGAGCGAGATGTTATTAGGGATCATGTATATTTTAGTGAAAGTTTAAAAAAAAACACTGTTTTGCAACTGATAATTTTGAAAGACTGCGAAAATTGAAAACATAAGCTCATGCTGGCTGATATAAACACCATTTTGTGGTCACGAGGCAGTACTTTCAGTTCACGATTTCTGTCACACAAAGAACCGTGTATTAAATGCTGCAATTATCACTCGTTTATTATGGTATTTAATACATAGCGCTTTGTATGGGAAAAAACATGACCCATTAATTAAATTATAGTTTCAGGCAGGCAAGGAGGCATGCACAATCGTGTGCTGCTGCAGAGGACAATGCAGAGTTTGCTGGCTGCAGATGCAGCCCTGCAGCAGGGCAGTGACTTTAACATACAGGGAAAACAGCTGGAATAATTTTTGAAGATATAGTTTAAACATATGTTTTATTCTGCTGGAGGTACAGGGCATATAAATCTATCTTTAGTTTTGCCTGTGTTTGCAGCAGCAACAAAATGAAGATAAAAAATTGGGCAGACTGGGTGGGATCAGTGGCTCTTATCTGCCATCACTTTCTATGTTTCTATGTTTCTACAGTTCTATGGCACCTTCCAGCCCATCCATAATGAAAAATGATGTAGGCTGCTGTTTGGGACACTAGGTCTCCCAGTGGGGTGGTTTGAACGTGTGTTGCTGCCTTTCGTCTCCCTCTATTCCCTGTCTCCTTGCAAGTCATGTAGCATGTACATATCACATTGGCATTAACAAATCATCACTGGCTTATGAGTCATAATAATTATCATCTGGTCAAATCTGAATCACGTCATCATCTGTGGTGCATGTGTTGTTGAAGCATGCTGAAAATACGAAGAAAAGAACAAGAGCAGAAAGGGATGTGGGTGGAAGGAGCAGATAATGGTTCCACCATGCCTGTTCCACCAATATAAAACTTTTGCATGTGGTGGTGGGGGAATAGGAGCTGGTCACAGTGGAACAGGGACTTATCCATAGTCATGGAACTGTGAGGACTAGGGCTGGGTGGATGATTGTGTTGCCAAAAACATGGTTTATTTGCCTCCATAATGACAGTGGTCTTGTGCTCCCTCCAAGTAGCCTTCCCAACAGGTCATCCTGGGCATCTGATTGTAAAATAACTCTAAGCAATGTGGAACTACTCCAGTATACCTCTTTTTATTCTTTCAAGAGCTTTCCAGGTTCCATTCCTCTAATCAGAATAGAAGAGATCTGTCCAGAAATATAAATGTGAGCCTCCACATCTTCACTTGATACAACAACAACATGAAAACAGCTGCCACAGACACCAGTGCATGGGCATTGACAATTGTGAGTCCCCCTTAAACCTCTATACTATGCTCCCTGGACCCTAAATCACACATTAGCAGTGCCATGATATAGCCCAGTGCTGCTGCTGTCCAGTAATTATATTAGAAAGGTGGGACTGACTCTGGGTCTGGTATGAGCGCTACTATTATCATGTCACCAGAGGAAAAAAGTATAGTCATTCATATGAGTTGGCAGCAGCAAGCCAATGTATACCAACTCCACAATTCTACAAAAGCAAGCAAGAAACATTGCCAGTAGAGCAAGTTGTGATGGTTAGTGCCAGTGATAAGGATATGGAATAGACCTGTAAGAGCAGGGTCCTGAGACTGAAGTGACAGAGAAGTGGAAGCCCAAGAGTAGGAGGTGAAGGGGCAGTTGAAGAGGCAGTTGAAAGTAGTTGAAGGCACAATTGAAAGCATGAGTCACACAAGGAGAAAGAGTCAGGAAGAAGAAGAAGCATGAGTGGAGGAGATGTGGAGGACCAGATGGAAGAAGTACCAGAAGAGGAACAGCAGAGCAAAACAGTACATGAAGAGGATGAGGAGAAGAGAAGTAGATGCTGAAATTACAAGAAGAGTAGGGACACGAGGAAACACATGCAAGACAGGAGAATGAAAAACAAGAGGAGTTTGAAAGTTTGGTGTCAATTGCATCAAGGACTAGTGGTGATGAGTTTGATACTGAGGATCTGAGACCATCACAGAAGAAGATGGCAAAATCTAATTTTTTTACTTAAATACAAGCAATTGAGAAACCTGTGTAAAATATTAGTGAGGCAAACTAAGTCTGAATTTTTCTTACAGCACCAGTTCTCCTGATCTAATAAGTCACAGGAAAATTGGTCAATATTAAATAAATTAATGGGAAAGTCAGATACCACTCAAGTTTTTTACTTGTTACCAGTGATGGTAATGTAAAGAGATCAACTGCTCTTTGCTACTGAATTTAATAGAGCCTTCACCGAAGTTTTTAAACTTGCTCTCCCATTTGTACTTTTGGACCTAAGTTTTAGCAAACAAGAATTTGATGGCAATTCTCCTAAATTTGAATTTAAATTATACAATGGCAAGGAAAGAAACCTGGACTCTGCTCAGTGCCCGCCTTCACCAGTGATGTTATCTCAGTATAACATCACTGTATGAAGATCCAGCTGCAAGGCGACCACCTCAGTAAAAAAAAAGAAAACAAACTACACCCCTTCATCTCGTAGGTTTCACAAACCTCTCCCTCCCCAAGTCTCCAGTATTCGGTAAACATATAAATCCTACACAACAGTAAATTGCTGTGAAAAAAAAAACAAAACAAAGAAAACCCCTTTTTTTGAAATCTAGCAGTAATGAATGGAGCACCCTGACCAGTCACTCGCAGAGGGCTGTTTCACTGTGAGCCACTTCTGTGTCCAGCTTTCCCCCTCTCACTTGCGAGAAGTGACTGTCTCCCTCCATTTTCCTGGTCCAAACTCAAATCAATAAAAATGTACATAAAAGCCATCCATTTCATTACCTCCTGCCATGCCGGCGACCCGTGTTCGAGGTGCGAGAGAGTCACCGGGGGTCAGCCGGGGATGGAGAGGATCAAGCGTCAGGAGGACAGCTCTTCTATCCTCTCCCAGGGAGGGGTGGGACCAGAGACGGATGCATGCCTGGCCCCTAACAGTGGCTGGAGGCTGGCACACTGACTCCAAAAGAAAGATGGTGGAGATGGAGCAGATGCCCAGCATGCCACATGCAGAAATAAGCACAGCTCGGCCATTGGCACCATTGCACATAGCGACTCTACACTTGAGGTTGGGAGAAAAATGGAGGCTGAAAAATTCACCGACTGGCAGGATGATGCTGGCCCCTCACAGGTGCCATGCCCGGCAAGCTGGCATTTCAAAATGCCAAGAGATAAGTCCCAGTGGACATCGGGGTGAGAGGGCTGGGGGGGCGGTTGAAGGGGACTGGTTGGTGCTGAGAGAAAGAGAAGTTAAAAGTAAAAAGGCACCCATTTCCCCATCTATCCTCTTCCCAGTGACAGAACGGCAACCTGCCCGAACATGCCTCATGTGCTGCACTTACCGAATAGTGCTGCTCTGTTTCTACTGATCATTCTCCTGGCCATGCTGTAACAAATGGAACAAGGAGTGAGGAGAGTAAACAGAGAAACATTCCCACATCTGTGTGACAGGGGAGAAGTAAACGCAGAAAACGTCTGAATTCTGGGTGGGGGGTGGAGGACACACAAGCAACACAGAAGAAGTAAGCACTAGTAGCAGACTGGCATATACATTCATAGGAATTACCTAATAACACCACCTACTGGACAAAAACAAAATAGGAACTTTTTTCTTTTATCCTTCCACACAGAAATGTAACCCAGGCGCTGTGTGCCAATGGGCTACTACACGTGCCTGTTGATTGCCACACGGGTTAAGGGGCCTGGGTCATGCTACGGTGGTGTTCAGGGGTTCTTCCAAAATGGTAAGAAAGTAGAGCCATTCCTCCACCCAGTGTAAAGAAACAGTGGTCCAGGTGTGTGCTTGGTACAATCCGCTGGAATGCCATATCTACCCACTTCCCCTTCGAACCACCTCATACACTAGATACCATATTGTACAATACCCCAGTACTATGAAATACATATACTTAACAACCGTTTCCAATAACTTGATCATGACACAGGACTTGCAACAAACAAAACACAGCTTTATTTTTAAGCTGGAGGGCTAGGGGAAAGGGGTACCAGGAACAGGGTAGCTGTGAAGAGAATAAGGTTTGTTATTTTTGGATTAATAGAGCCTGTGGGCCCAAACACACAGAATGCCCACTTCCAAAAGTACCAGTAAAACCCCCTATATCCTAACTGGGTTCCCAGGTTTTGTGCAAGCTGACAGATGCCATGGGTTGGCTGGCGTTAGGGCCCTTGAAACAATCCTCTCTAGAGTGTTAGCAATTTTAAACCTTTACTCCTGTTTTAGTCTGGCAAGCCCTGGGTTACTCAAGGTCCTAAAACTGAAGATTCAGTCACTGGCACGGTGGGCTCTGGCAGCTCAGGGTTCCGCCAATCAATTTTAGGGAGGGTAGTAAGCAGATGGGCAGAAAAGGTGTTGGTTGACCTTGGGCTTTCTTGAAGGTCTAGCCACTTGTCCCTTTCTGACTTGCTCTTGCTTGCCTCCTTCAGCCTGTTTCCAGGCCTGGTACAGAGCTCAAACGCAATGCCTACAAGGCTATAAGGGACCCAGACCCAGGATTGACTCCACAGTCTGGCTCTCCCAATGGTTAAGAGTGCCCTAGCACTCAGATACACGCCCATGGCCCCCTACAGCCCAGTCTGCCCCACTTGGTAGGGGTTGGTAAGTTCCCTACCTGGCTCCAAGTTGCAGCTGTGTATGTTCTCAGATTCTACCTTTCTATTGAGCCAAAACAAACGACTACAGTGTGCAGTAAACAGGTTCTCAGAACTTTCCACCTTCCCAGTTGCTTTGGCTAATGTCTTTCAGTCTATGGAATGAAACTCCACCTTTTCACAGCTGGATTTCTGCAAACTCCAGGCTCCTGAAACTCTGGACAACTGCAGACCTTTTCCCCAGTGTCCTCTGGTTCAACAGCAGTGCCACTTTTGGCTCTGGCACTCAGAGGTCCAAACTACTCCTTACACTGGCTCAGGGTCTTTCCTCACACCGATGTAGGCTCACTGCAAAATCCTGGATTCTCACACTGCCAGGAGCTTTTCACCAAAAGTCTCAGCTGTTCAGATGCAGTATCACAACTCTCTCCATTAGAATAAAGTCATTTTCAGATCCTCAAACGCTTGACCTAGTGACCAAAGTAAGGCCTGGAGAAGGCCTTCTGCTTTGTCACACACACAGCCTGAGACCTTCATAACTTGAGAGGAGTCCAGCAAAGACTGCCCCCAACTGCCCAAAGTCCCAGTGTTTTCTCCTGAAAATCCTGGCTTTTGATTGACTGAATCCTGTTATCAATCACAAATATTAATAACCATTAGCTCACTTTGACTATTGATTGGCAAAGATCCTTGGCACCTGAAATTAGTTCACACCTCTTACCATAAGCCATCACAACCAGTTTGGGGCATGTAGATAGCTGATTGGCTGTCCATTTGGGGGCTGTAGCATCACAACATGGCTACTTACACCCAGTCACATACAGTGTAAACAGCAGTCCCAGCTTTTCTGTCCTACTGCAACCAGAAGAAACATTTCTATTTTCAATCCCACCCCCCCAAAGTCTTGTGGCAGCCTGTTTTCTTTATTGCACCATGCTACAGTTCGGAATTTTTGTTCATGCCCCTGCCTGTTGCTGTTGCCATTTCATATTGTCCCCACTCCAGGCAGCTCATTAGTACTTGGGCCAGTTCATTATTATTCATAGGCTGACCCAATTCTTGTGCGCTATTGGTGCTCCTTAAAAAAGCAATAAAGCCACTTTTCAGGGGCCTCTCCTAGGTGTCTGACCCCTGTTTAACCTATTGTGGGGGTCAAGGGCACCAGCAAGGTGAACAGTGAGCTGCTACAGCAGTGAGAAAGTACCAGGTGCCTAGTGAGCATGTGTGGACCCTGCTAGCCCTGCTACAGCGCTAGGGCAAAGGTGGTCCTGGGACCTCTGCTCCATGGCCCTAAAGGATCCACAACAACATCAGGGCTGGTCAGAAACCCCCTGTAAAAAAGCAGGAACCCAGACTAGAAGCAGACAAACAACGGGAGGAGCAGGAGCAAAATGGAACTCACAGGGCAGTGAGGGGCATCAGAGGTAAGCCCCCCGCAAGGGGGTTGCAGAAAGAAATGAGCCCAAAAACTATTTTAGAAGGATATTTTTAGTTATTTATTGTTCCTGTACAAAATAAGCAATTGTATAATTGCAATAATGCATTTTAGGGTGTGTACTGTGCTGGGATAATGTTATTTCTTGGGCACTGAACACACTCGGCCTGTGGCTGAGTGACCAACCACCCGAGTTGTAATGTTATCCCAGCATGACACACACCCTGTCATGCATTATTGCTTAATTATTGACACCTGAGCAGACTTTAGGATATCTTAATGGTAGGAATTTGAGAACACGAATGGGGGCTAATAAGACTTATTTACATTTGTTTGACTTGGTATTAGTTTTGATGGCTTATACAGTGAATATTTTGTTTACTCATTCTATATCTTTTGCTGAGATTCAATATATCTGAAAGCAGGCAACTGTGGTTCCAATATTTAAATCAGGTGATCATGCTCTTACAAAAAATACCATCTAATTTTCCTGCTTGCCCCTCGGTCCAAGGTCCCAGAGGAAATAGTTTTTGATCAAGTAAAAGAATATTTAGATTCCAAGAATTTAACACCTAGTCAACATGGTTTTGGGGAAAATTATTGTACCCTGATGGCTGCAATGAAAGTCATGAATGTCTTTCAGAGGACCTTGGACAAAGGTGGTATGATAGGTGCATTGTTTCTTGATATATCAAAGGCATTTGATCTTGTTAATAACGGTCACCTGCTGACAAGACTTGAAACACTCAACATAAACTGGGTCTGTAGGCGGATGACATCTTATTGTTCCTGGAGAACCCAGACTAGTCCCTTCCTGAGGTATTTAAACAAATACATTAGTTTACAGAACTCTCGGGATACACATTAAATGCAACAAAAACAGGGGTGCAGACATGCTCATATTCGGTCCTCCCTGAAGTATAGAGAAAATACGCTATGTGCTGGGGAATGGAGAAACTAGAGTACCTTGGAGTATATTTGGCAGTAAAGACAGTAACCCTTTTTAAGGATAACTATCCAGCTTTAATAAAAGAGTTGACCTCAGATTATAAAAGATGGGTACTCCTTCCCCTCCCTCTCCACTCCAGTATACAGATCATTAAGATGACTGTACTTCCTTGGCTCTTCTACGTGTTCCAGAGTGTCCCCTGTGAGGTCTCCCAGCAGGTCTTCATATCCTGGCAGAGACAGATGATGTCCTTTATTTGGGGTGCAGGCAGACCATGGGTAGCTAGGGAGATCTTGTACTTATCAAAGTGAGGGGGAGGAATTGCAGTCCTGTACCTATCAGGTTACTGGATAGCCTCCCAGATGAAAATAGTGCTGATGTGGCAACACCTACAATACACATCACATTGGAAGACAATAGAGTTACTATATAACTAGTTAGTAACCCACCACTTTGAACCCTGCCCTTCAATTACCAACTACAAACCCAAATTAGAAATCAGTTATCTCAGGCAGTTACTGCATCTCTGGATGGATGGAGACAAGGCACCAACAGGGGAGTGACCTTACAATTCATGTGGAAATATGGGTGGTGGGCCTGGGATGACCTTTTTTTCTGGCCAAATTAGACCCTTGGTTTAAAAGTCAAGCAGAAAAGGGACTCCAATCACCTTGGCAAATATTACGGAAGCACTCCCATCTTGTTTGAATTGGCTGTGTCTCTTTTTGATCTGGGCCCAGGGGATAGGCTCAGATACTATCAAATAAGGAACTTTGTGAATGCCAGATTAAACAGTCCACTGGCCCTGGATGCCCAGGCTCTCCCTCCCCCCCATTTGAGAACATATGGGCTTCCCCCAGTGGAAGAGGGGCAATAACTCATCTGTACAGAAATTATTTTGTGAATCAGGGACACAACACAGATCAGGTTAAGGCAAGATGGGAGGGTGACCTAGGTATAAGTATTAAAGCAGAAACATGGAGTGGGATGTGGAGGGGGGTCTGGGGAACTACCTCATCCCCAACTTGGCATGAATTTCTTCAGAAAATACAAATGAGATACTTTATAGTACCTAAAGCACAAGCCAAATTTAAACCAGGGGGCTCTGCAACCTGCTGGAGGGAATGTGGAGAAAGGACCATGGGCCATGTACACATCTTTTGGAAGTGCCGGCGAGTTCAGCCCTATTGGCAGGCTATCAGTAGGCATTTGAGGGCTATATTTGAGGGAGTAGGGGAGCTGAGCTCAGGACATTTAGTTCTGGGAATACAACCAAAATCCCTGCGAGGTAAGGAAGCCAGATACCTTTGGAGAGTATTAATTGCAGCCACCTTAAAGGCCCTCATGAGGCTTTGATTACAGGCAGAAATACTGACCATATCCGAATGGCTCAAAATTGTTAGTCTAATACAAGAAATGAGAGGATCACATTTGCAATACAACATTGGCAGGCACAGTTTATCAACTGTTGGACCAGATGGGAGATGTATGCCTCAGGTATCCAAACAGAGTAACACTCCTCAGCCTTTTTGAGATGAAGGGGAGAAAGTAAAGATAAGTCCTGGGAAAAGTTTCGGGAAAATATAGACCTTGGGGACATAGTGTACACTATAATGAGAGAAACTGGGTTGAGTTTCTTCAAGTAACCAATGCAAGGGAATTTTAATACACAGGTAATTATTTATTGATAAAGGTAATAATACAAACATTAACTACAGGTGATCAAGAGAGGGGGGAGGGGCGCAAGAGAATAAACTTAAATTTTAAAGATAGTTATAGGACTATAAGTTACTTTTTGAGGACTGCAGCTTCAAGTTCTTCAAACTTTTTATATTTAAGTCTATGTTTTAAGATAAACCAAAAGTTTTGAGTTGTATGTATGTATTAGTACCATAGTTACAAGAAATATGAGGAACACAAAATGTTCTGTATTAATAGTCATAGAAGGATGGATTAATGATTGGAGCTCCGTATTTTACTGACAAAATCAAAAAGATATACATGTTTGTAATGTTCCTTATGTTGTATTGCACAATAAACTAAAGTATAAAAAAAAGACTTGAAACTCTCAGTTTTTCTTTTTCTATCATAAATTGTCTCTTACATTATTTTTCCAATAGAAAACAATCTGTTGTTCTTGGTTCTGTTAACTCACTCTGACTGTTGTACATATAGGTGTTCCCCAGGGATCCATTTTGGGCCTCATCTTATTTAGTATTTTTCTGAATACATTACCATCTGTAATTCAGGATACGTAAGCAATTTATCCCTCCAGGGTGTGGGTATACTGGAGGATTTACCACACCAATCGTGTTAAGTCCTCCAGTATACCCGCTCCCTGGAGGGATAAATTGTTATTATACAATGGCAAATGTTGTTTCTTTAATGTTTTTTAACTAATTTCTAACTCACTGAGGTCCCTACACATCAAAAGAGGATGTCATTTTGTAAAACATTTACCACGGTGTTTTAGCGAAATGGTGACAGGACAAATTACAGCACTTTCGTTTGAAGTGAAAGCGACCGGATTGGCACGATATAAGGTTGGCTTGTACTTTTTCAGTGGGTACACTGGAGGATTTACCATGCTGGGAAAGGTACCAGCCAACCAATGAGGTTGCAGCATTTGGCTCATTCGATTTACCACGTTGTATAATAATACTTTTATTACTGTGTGTGCAGATGGCACTGTGTTATATCAACCTGGTGACAATTCAGCTGATATTGGCATTTATAGTGGGATTTTGATAATGTACAACAATGGTAAATTCAAATAGTATGTTATTGAATGCTTTTAAGACTGATTTGTTGCTATTTAGTACTCAACAAAAGCGTAATCATCTTATATTTTTCCTTTCTCTTTGTGATGTGACTGGTACAAATGTTGAAAACGAGGCAAGCTTTTGATATCTGAGATTTATATTGGATCAGAATTTTACTTTTCAAGATCATATTAGTTACGTTTTTGTTTGCTGTATTCTCATCTAGAATAGTTATATCTGTTGAGGAATTATTTGTCAAATCACTCAGGGAAGGCTCTGACACAGTCATTGATGTTATCTGTTATTAACTGTGGTTTCCCATATATTCATCTGCCACTACTACCACTCTTCAATATGTAAAAACACTTTATCATGCAGTTTGTAGATGTGCCAGTTCTCCTTCTCATTTTACTCACCATTGTGCTTTGTATAATGGACTAGGCTCATTTTCCTTTGACTAGACGGTTGCTTATTTTAAATTATTAGTTTTTAAAGGATTCAGCAATCTGAAATACCTTTTCTTTTATGTTAGATGTTTTGGTTTGTTCTCACTCATTATCCTACTTGATCAGCTCACATTGATAAACTATGTTTTCCTTGTTGTAGGACTTCATTGGGTCAAAGATATTGATTTTACAGAGTTTCTAAATTTTGGAATGAGCTACCTGATATTTTTTATATTGTGATTCCTTGTGTGTTTAATGTTTAAAGTGATATTGTCCTACAAAGCTCTTCAAGCAGAAAATATAATTTGATGCCTTCATTTGTTCAAGAGATTCTTGGGAGTATAGAAAACATGTTAAGAAAAACAGGTGCAAACAGGAGTGGTAATTATGGAAGGCATAGAATCATGAACTGTAAGGAACATGTAGGAGGCAGTAGGAGGCAGTATAGCGCAGTGGTTTAAGGATCTGAGCTGCAAATCTGGTGACATCCAGCAGACCAGACCCGGGTTTGAACCCCACAGCTTCCACTTGCATACTGTGTGACCCTGAGCAAGTCACTTAACTTCCCTGTGCTCCCAGGTCGCACCTGTAAAAAAAGCTTTCAGCTTAGTGTGCTAGTCCTGATTAAATAACTAACAAAACAAAACGAACATAAAGCAGCCAAATGGGAAAAGGATCCACAAATAGAACAAGTTAATGTTCTTTGACTTGGGAAATGCCTAAAGAAAAGCTCTCTGTTGTGTGATGCCCATGACATGTGGGAGTTGTATTTTGGTAAGTATGCTACTGCCTTGGCTGAAAAATGATTTGTGGTAATCATAGCAATAAGAACCACTACATTTGATTGCAAGGTCAACAACATGATAAGGGTAAGAATCCAGCTCCTCCTGCCTGGATAGATAAGCATCTCAAATGATTTCCTGGTAAATACTAAAAGCTGTAACAAATTCTGCTATGATCAACTTCTTAAGGAGGTAAGGATCTTATGCTATAAAACCACAGAAATACCCCCACAAGAAACTAGACTATTCTCAATAGTTTCATGAAATGATATAAGGAGGACTTCAAGGGTTATGTTCTTCTCTTCAGTAATGTCCTTCCCTGATGAGATTTGGTACCAGAAGTGTTGGACAGACTGTGGTTGGAATGGGAAGGTGTGTAGACAAAGTGATTGTACTTGTTGTGAGTATACTTGTGGGGAGGCTGGAACTCACTCAAGCACCTGGGAAATGCATCACTGGTGGAGTGGATGATACCAGCAGTGCAGTAGAAGTAGTTTGTAATACAGTCAGTTGATTGCAACAAGAAGAGATTCAGAATAACTGAACTGACTTGGTGAGGTAAGTCACAAAGTTCAGAAAACCGTGAAGTAGTAGGAGCTAGAGTTGGATCTGGAGTCAGAGTTTCTGAGTGTGGAGTAACTGCGATGGCAGACATGGTGGCTAAGCATAGGTTGAGTAGATTGTGCTTCTTTGCAGATGCCAAAAAGAGAACCTTCAAGGCTTGTGGTGCAGCCACAAGTTCAGGAAGGTCCATCCTTTGATCATGTCCTGGGATTTGGCAGCAGCCTTTCTATGAGTGGGTGATGGAAGGTCCAAATCTTGGTCTGAAGGACCAGAGTGGATATTGTTGTGGGACATACTGTAGCTGTAAGAAACAATAATACAGTTTGAGTAGGAGAGCTAAGATGAGAGCCTTTCACAAGGAGGTAACTTCTACTGGAAGATGATCCCAGCATCCTGAGTGATGCTGGGAGGAACCCAATTCCAAGTACAGGTTAGGCTAGGCACATGGCCATGTGATAGTGCTTCCAATGAGAATTTCACTACCATTATGTTGCTTATCCCCGGGGCCTGAGTCTCAGTAGAATGAAGATGGATGAAAGTTAAAGAAGGGCTCTGAACCAGCAACCACCAGAGAATATTGTAGGAGGTCTAGCAGGAATTTGGGAAAGCAACACCATGAAACATCCAGGCTCAGGCTGCTTTAGAGCTTCAAAGATTCCATCTGGTGAAAAATAAGAACTATAAGAAAAGGAAAATTACAAAATATACCTCTAAATAAGGATTTTCTGATAGGTGATCTATGGCAACTATGGTTGTTTGATGTTTCATAGCATGGTTTTGAGATTGGGAAATCCTGTGTGAGTAACCTGCTCCAATTTCTTTGAAACAGTCAGTCAAGCACTTGACCAGGGTTGTGATTTATCTTGACTATGCTAAGGCTTTTGATTCATTATCACACAACATCTTGTTAAAAACATTACGGAATCTAAGGGTTAATGGTTACCCTTAGGACATGGATAGGTTCTTGGCTTCATGAAAGAGTACAAAGGGTCCAAGTAAGGGACTTTATGTCTGACTGGGGTGTGGTCCCTAGTGGCATGCCACAGTGGTCAAGACTGGGGCCAATCCTGTCCAACGTCTTTGTTTCAACAATGCAAGTGTCAAATGGGGCATGGCTCTGCAAATACACTGATGATACCAAGGTTGATCTTGTTGTCAATAATAAAGATTCAATTAAAGCACTCCAGGAGCAGCTTTGCGGCTTGGAAAACTGGGCTAGGTCCCATAAATTGAGATTTAACAAAACTAAGTGCAAAGTAATGCACTTCGGGCACAGCAACATTAGAGTACAATACTTAATCAATAATAAAATCATATATAGCATGGAAAACCAAAAAGATCTTGGTGTGATAATAACAACTATGCTATCCTTTGATAGACACAATATAGAAGTGGCTAAATGGGCAAATAAAATAGTGGGTAACATTCAAAGAAATATAAACAGTAGAAGTGAAAAAGTCCTAGTGCCCCTCATTTTTTGTTTATTTGATCGTTCTCTTCAACTTAATTTCACTATTATCCCCTCCTAAAGTTCACTGCAACTTTTTGTTGATCGTACTCTTCAACTTAATTTAACTTTTTTCTCCTCTTAAAGGGGATCTGCTCATTACAACTTTTGTTGGTCATTCTCTTCAACTTAACTTATTTTTTCTCTCCTCAATAACTTCCTTTCTTGTGAAGGGTCCTATTGACAAGCCTTAGGTCCTCTTGCCATCAATTAAGATGCAGAGACATTGATCCCAGTACTGTGCCAATAATGCACACAGCTCACCAGATCCCTCTGGTTGTTAGCTGCCTAGTGGTGTTAGCCTACACCACACATCTTCTCTCTTCCTCCCTGGTTTGATTTCTTCTACTTTCTGCATCACAATGTTCCCTCTCACCAAAGGACTACTCATTTGTTTGTCCTTCCTGGCACACCTGCAACCAGCAGATATGATCTTAAACACTGAATCTGTGCCACCCTCCACTTTAAGGTCATCACCACCCAGCACCCTTGATTTATTGCCCCCTTGCCCACATAGGTCTTTCCCACTCCTTACATTATTAACCTTTACCCAGCGTAATAAATCCATCCTCCTCCTGCAGCATTCCAAACGAATACACAAACTACCCTTCCTTCACCCACCCTCTAACCAGTCTTGCTAATGCCTCCTACTACTGTCAGGCAATGTCAAACTAAACCCGGAACCCAGTAAGAGGCAAAAACTGAACCACACAATGAGGGCCACTCCTGACCCCCTAATCTCCTGCCCTTATTGGCTTAACTCCAAAGGTCTCAAAATAGCGCATATGAATATACAGAGCATTAGGGGAAAAATGGCAGAATTGGAATCCTGGATACTGCATTACAAACCAGACATTCTCTGCATTACCGAATCATGGTTAAAACCATCCGTATATCTCACGAGGTCGCCTTTCTTGGCTATACTTATTACACATGGGACTGGGTCCACAGAAAGGTGGGGGGGGTTAATTTATGCTAGAGATGGATTGGTAGTTAGTGAATTAACTGACTTAAAGATCAACTCAACTGCAGAGTACATCTTTATTACAGTTACCCTTGGCTAAGTCAAGAATGTAACAGGAGGGTGCATCTATCTACCCCTGAATCAAGCGTCCTCCTATGCCAAATTCCTCGCTAGTCTGAACTCCCAAGAAAGATACAATAATATGCAATGACTTTAACCTGAATTGGTTTGGGCCTCTTAAAACACAGTACCAAGCTGCCCTACTGGGCACTAAACTGGAGCAACTCCTCGACAATCCCACAAGACTGAGTATGAAGTCAGGCAAGCATACTCTTCTAGATTGGATACTAACTAATAATCCAAATTCTGTTAAGGCCACTGGAATCCTCCTTGATGCACTCAGTGACCATTCTCCAACTTTTTGCATCTGGAAGAATAATTCTCCACATCCCCCTCCAAAAAATCCATAAAACTAGGGACCTAACCAACTTTGGTGCTGAAGCCTTCTGCTCAAGTCTCACCACAGCAGACTGGTCACCAATAACATCCCTTCCTGACATAAACCTAGCATTAGAATATCTGGTCAGTACCTTCACCTCCATCCTTGACCAGCATGCTTCCCACAAACTAAGAAGATCAAAAGGCACCCTGTCTCCCGGGCTCACACAGGAACTGAGGCAACTCATGCACTCTTGTGACAAAGCATGGCATGCCTTCAAAATCTCTAGACTCCACTCTGAATGGAACACCTACCACCAGCTGTGCAATATTTGTAAATCTAAGATAGATAAAAGCCAAAAGGGAGCATCTCCTATCATGACAGGAACAACACCTCTCCAACCCCAAATGTTTCTGGAAGGAAATCAACACATTTCTAAAGGGTTATGAAAGGATCTACCCTCAATCAATGACAGCAAAAGGCTCCACACTATCCTCATCCATGGAGATAGCGGCATGGCTGAACCACTTCTTTACAGACCGTAATGCCTGCAAAACTGACCTTCTTGTTAGTTGTTCTGTGCCACCAGCTAGCCACCTGAAATTTTCACACCCTCTCTTCCACTTAAAAACTTCCTCCTGAAAAGAGGTCTTTAAATTGCTAATTGGACTTAACCCTGACGGCTCACCAGGGTTTGACTCCCTACCACCCAAATTTCTTAAAATAGATGCACCTGCAGTTGCCTACCTGATCTCCTGCCTAATCAACATATCCTTCCTCAAGCAAGCCATCCCACACAAATGGAAAACTGCAGTTATTGTCCCAGTACATAAAACTGGTCCGACCAACCTTCTTGAAAACTATAGACCCATATCTATCTTGTGTCCAATTGCTAAAATCCAAGAAAGAATACTTTATAATCAACTATCATCCCACCTTGAAAAGATCATTGCCCTCACTAGTAACCAGCATGGCTTTCAGAAATTGCATGGGACAGAAACTGCTCTCCTGAGGGTCACTACTGATATATTCCAGGCTTTGAACCAGGGCAAAGCCACTGGTACAGTCTTTGTCGACCTAACAAAGGCATTTGACCTAGTCAACTTCTCACTTCTCATCTGTAAGCTTTGCCACCTTGGTCTTGACAAAAATTCCCTCCCTTGGATCTCTAACTACTTAGAGAATAGGTTTCAATGTGTCAAATGGGCCGGTACTATCTCAAACCTTATGTCCTATCACTGATGGGTTCCCCAGGGATCAATCCTAGGGCCTCTCCTATTCTCAATACTCATTAAAGATCTTCCTCTGAATTGTGGAGGGGCATCGGTTCAGCAATATGCAGATGATACCATCTTATAGAGATAATCCTGTGACGTCTCAAGTATTAACTCTGATTTAACAAATGACTTTCAGACTCTAGAAACATGGTTTAAAAATAACCTACTAGTTCTGAACACAAAAATGACTAAATCTATGTTGTTTGACCATACCTGCTTTGACACAATCTCACAGCCCCCCCAGTTATCAAAACATCCACTAACATTCAACTCGAAAATCTTATCTCCTTTAAATACATGGGTGTAGTACTTGACAAGCATCTATCCTTCGATCAGCACATAACCTGTGTCACTAAGGCTACTAATCAGAAACTAGACCTTCTATATCGCACTGCTCCCTACCTCTCAAGTAGTGCAAGAAGCACTATTGCTTCTGCCACCCTTCTCTCAGGCCTCTTCTATGGTGCCTCTATAATCCACTTCTTTAAGACTACATTTCTGAACAAACTCAGAATGGCCTATCACGGAATTTCCCAGTTTGCTATTAAGGCCCCAGCTTGTGCCCATCACTCTGATGTGCTGAACAATTTGGGTTGGCCATCTTTTGATGCTGGGTCTTCCCAAGACTCGCCTAGCTGTTGGAAGAAGATCCTTCTCCATCGCAGAATCACAAAAGTGGAATAACCTCCCACACTCATTACACTCATACAAGACCATTACAATCTTCAAAAGACAATATAGGAACATATTTTACAATCCTCCTGTCTGTAATGGGAATTGTACCTAATTTTCTCTAAACTTCTCCACCTGCTTGCCTGTACTGTCCTGGTGTGTATGACCAATGTCTAGGGCTATGATTCTGTACACAGCCAATTGTCTGTACATCTGCATTTATGTACTAATTTACTCTACTATGATTATATTGTATGCTCGTATCAACCTTACTGTTTGTTCACTTATGTTGCAATTGACATCTGTAATTTATACTGTCTCCCAATGAATGAGATGGCTAGTCTAGACCATGAATGTATGTACAGTAACTGTCCAATAATATTTGTACATGATTATCTGTACCTGTACTGTTTTCTTATGCTTGGAACATTTGGTTCCCAGGTCACCCCTGAAAAAGGGACTTGACTGTCTCAGATGGCCCACCCAGTCATCAAAATTTAAATAAAATAAATAAATATAAGGCCCTTGTCAGGTCTGTCTTGAAGTATGGTGCTCCCCTCGGTGTATCCCAGAGTGCTAGGGGTTTGAAAACAATAGAGAGAGTTCAGAGGAGCTTCACAAGAAAAAAAATAGGTATAGTGAGAAACAAAGAATATCAGCTCAGATTACAGGACCTGGGTTTGTAGTCAATGAAATATTGGGATATCAGAGGAGACCCTTGTTATGACTATAGTGCTTTTAGGAATAAACTACTCTGGGAATGTGCGAGACTGAACGCAAGGGACATGCTGAATAGGGCAACAAGGGCAACCACATGGCTAATATTATGCTGCTCCCCCTTTGAAACAGGGTATGGGGGACAGTCAATGGACTTTGGGAGAAGATGGAGGTTGGGGGCACATGCATATAATTCTGTTTAAAACATGCAGGGGGAGAAGTTGCAGAGGCTGTATGTTGGACTGAGCTGCCAGCCACATGGCTGGTATTTTTGCTGTTCCCCACACATAACGGAGCATTAGGTGAACATCCCTCTCTGAATCTCACTGGTCAGCAGCAGTCTTTCTTGGTGGGCAGATTTAGAATGAGGGGCATACACAGTTGTGCCCCCTGAAGACTGAAGGGCGTATTATTAACACAAGGGGGGAGAAAATGAAGCCGCTGGCTTACACTTTTCCTTGGAATGAAGTAGCTCTAGAGCTACTATGTAACTTTATTCTATTTGTACAGATTTCATAATTTATTTTCCCTATATATTACATTTTTGGTTCTAGTTCTGGTTCTGTTTATGATTTGCCCAGCCTGACCCACACCAACCCATCCGGACCGGAATGCTTGCTATACCCGACCTTATGGAAGGGCTTTTTTATTTTTCTATAATAAAATGAATTAAAGTAACAAGAAGTGATTGGAGTCAATATTTACATAGCTGGTGAGTGTCCAGATCCTTCAGTGACTGTATTGGCAATACTTTTCGAGACCACCACCATCCCTGTGTGCACTTTTCAAATATGGAAATGTGTGTGGGGCCTTTTGTGTTACATATTCCCCTATAACTAGCAGATCAATTGTTCGTAAGTCAAAGAAGTGACATATACTACTATTTCCATTCCTACACCTTCTTTAACTTAATAAATCCAAGATCTATCACATTTGGGCCAGGGCTTCTGTCAGCAGGCAAACACTTAGAACTACAGAAACGTGAATCCACACAAAGTCCTGCATAAAGCAGGTGCATGGTCACACAACTGATGCAATCCACAGCAATAGGGGAGTAGTCAATGGGTGCAGATGGCACCACAGATTATCATGGAAGGGGCCAGCCAGAGTACTATGTGGAATATCACATGCATACAGAATGCATCTTGACTCCATCATAAAAGAAATCCAAACCCCTGGACTTTAATGTGAAAATGTCATCTGTTGTTACCACAGAAGTGGTGCAACAGCCCACAACCCACAGAATCCAGACAGCCCAGCAATGCAATGCCACAGCTGCTGGCAGTGGGGGAACACTACCCTACCTGTACGCTGGTACTGGAGAAAGCAGAGTAATAGAGGTGGCTATGTCTGCCTTGGAGGCGTGTCTGCACTACATCACACTGTACTGCTCCAAGGCACTGAAAGGCACACTAGTACACAAGCACCTGCTTGGCATTACCTGTGGGGCACTGTTAAATATAAGCTAGCCCAGCACAGCAGGGCACAGCTTGCAAGAAGTAGTGGCAGGCTACATGAACACTCTGTGCTGGCACTGATGAAAAACATTGTGGCAGACATCATCAACTAGTAGGTGATTCATGTACAGGAGGAGAAACTGAACATCCTTGTGGGAAAGTACTATCAGAGTGCCACACTGTGACCATTCTAGCAATGAATAACATGAATGTGCTTCACAGATGCATGCTCACCAATACCATCCTAGTAGGAGATTTGGGGCACAGTGGATGAATGGACACAGGTACACCACAGGCACTGGGAAAAACCCACACTGTTGTAAGCAGTGGGCACCATATGTGCACTATGCTGTAACCAATCCATCCCTCTCAGACACGCACACGCTGAGCCCACCATGTCCCAGAACACCTAGGACACCAGCAAATTTAGCTTCTTGACACTGAGGTTGTTGACAGCCCTGCAGGTACATCACACACCATACACCTCATGGATACATCCCAGGACACCCAAGGCCCACCCCCAATAGAAAACCACCCACCCAGTCCACAAAGTTACCACATGGCATGGATATGCAGGAGACACCAACATCTACCATGCCATATGCAATGGACACCACCAAATGTGACTAGGGACAGGGCACAGACAGGGCACAATGGAAAATAGCCCATGTCATCCCTCTATTAAAAGCAGGTGACCCCTGCGATCTAAATAATTACAGACTGATCTCCCTCCTCCCCATCCTGTCTAAATTACTAGAAAAAATAGTGTGTGGCCAGCTAGGGGTATACTTAGAATCCAGAAACCTATTAAACCCAGTTCAGTCTGGATTCAGAGCAAAGCACAGCACCATAACAGCCCTAGCTAAGGTGACCAATGATTGGCTCCTAGACCTTGACAAGAAGAAGCATGTCTGTGCTTTTTTCTTGGATCTTAGTAAGGCAGTCAACACAGTCAATCACAGACTGCTTCCTTCCTCCCTAAGCACCTTAGGCCTGGACCATAAATCTATGTGCTGGTTTGCAGACTACCTCGGAGAACAGAAACAGCAGGTTAAAGATGAAGGTGATCTTTCTCCATTTAAACCTATGCTGAGGGGCATGCCCCAGGGTTCTATCTTTGCTCCCCTCCTCTTTGCAGTCTACATTAACAACATCAATGACCCCATCAAAAAAGCCAACATCCACTTATTCGCAGATGACACTGTACTGTACTTGAGTCGTCCCCATGCCGGAAGCAGCCTGTGAAGACCTCCAGGCTGAATTTAACCTTCTACAATACAAGCTCATAAACAAAAAGCTTTTGCTCAATGTGAAAAAGACAAAAGCCATGCTCTTCTCCCCCTCCTTGCATGCGGAAATTCCTGCTGAGGGGAGCTATCCCACAAATTACCACTGTTCTTGGAGAAACACTAGAGTATGTAGCTAAATTCAAATATCTAGGAGTGTTGCTCGATCAGAAACTTTCCTTCGCTGACCATCTCTAAGAACTACAGAAGAAACTAAGGCAAAGATTAGGACTATTCTACAGAATTAACCACCGCTCACAAAGGAGGCCAAGATTCAACTGGTTCAAGCTACCTTCCTATCTTTAATAGATTACGTGGACCTGCTCTACAGCCACTGCACTGCCTCTGCACTGGCTGAGTTGGACACCCTCTACCACAGAGCTATCAGGTTCATTACTGGCCTTCCACTTTCCACACACCACCGCTCCCTGTACTCATGGTTAGGCTGGACTTCTCTTCACTATAGGAAGAATAGAAACGCCATCCTATGGGCCTTCAGAGTGGTGACCAACAAGCTCCCCCTCATATGTCTCAGATTGTTTTCCCCAAAGTGTGTTAGGCACCTATGCTCTAAGGAGCTATTCCCTAATTGCCCTCCGAGTTCCAAGGGTCAACACTCATTTAAGCAAAACTGCTCTAAGCTTCTCTTTACCTACATTGTGGAATGGTTTACAAAGGAACTTGAAGCTGAGCTGACATGTTAGCCTGAATATCTTCAAGGTGCTCTACGATTGCTACATGAAAGCACCTTGCAAATGTTTTCCTCACTGCTAGCCCACTATTTCCTCAACTCCCCCTTTCCATCCTGACTCTCACCATGTTTCTACCCCTGGCTCTCACTCTTTCCCTATTAACTCTTCCTGCTGCACTCACCCTTCCCTGTCCACTCCAGCCTAGCTAAAGTCCCACCTCATCCATAGTAGTGTCCCAATTATTTACCCCTCCTCCATCATTATCATAATAAACAAATACACGACAGCCATCGTCACTTTCTGTGGTTTTAGCTCAGCTTTTCCCCTCAGTCGTCGGTAATATATCTCTCCTCTTCTTTACCTCTCTAACCTGCCACCCCATACACGGCATCTTTCCTCTATATGTGTAGTTGCTGGCTGCCTCACTCAAAAGATCTCTGCATATAACCCATGTATGCCTATGGTTGATTATACATCTGCTGACTTCTTCAATTGTAAAATAATGCTGTTTTTTTTTTATTTATTTCAACCTTGTATTGTACTGTATACACTGTATATACTTTTTCTTCCTTGTATATTATTGCTTTTTGTATCCCTGCTTCTGTACTGTACTTTGGTGTATTCATGACCAGGTCCACCTTGCATATGAGCCTTGTTCAAAGGTGCCAGCCTGGATAAATAAATATTTTGATTGATTGATTGATACCATGGTGCACACTAATAGAGTATTGCACAAGGTGTACAGGACCACAAGGGTCACATGATACATATATTGACCCCCTAGAGGGGCTCTCTTGGGCACAACCCCCTACACAGCATACCAGGTAGAAGACCCTGAATGGCATGTACAGTATGCAGAATACCTGTATGTCAATCCACTAGACTAGGGCTGGCCACAGACAATTACAACACCTCACTCAGTGTTAGTAGACTGTGCATGGAGCTTGTGTCCATCAGGAATTCCATATATGGGTGCTTTATGTACATGGTGGATGCCCTTGGTCATGGCATCAATGGCCTGAGACAGGTAGTGCAGGCAGGGCACAGGCCAGAAACAGCTCATCAACATCCATACCCCCACTGCCAAGCCTTGCTTCTGATGAAAGGAAAGCCTATGTGGAGGCAAGTCACAGCACAGCTCCACTTTCTCATGGAGACCTGTTCAATGGGATCCCCAGGTGGTGTTGTCATGTGCAGTTCAGGGTCACCCTTTAGGGCAGGGGTGGTCCCAAATGGAAGAGATTTGGTTTTCTTGGCAATAATGACCAACCTGTTAGACATGAACCATTTTCAGACCTTGCTAAAGTCATATTGTATATTGCTTTTCAGTGTCTCTAGGTTGCAGTGTGAGGTGATGACTGTGTCATTGGCATACAATAATGCTTGAAGTTGACACAAATTTCTGGAACCTTGTTAATGAACAGGCTGAACAGCAGAGGGCTGAGGACTGAGCCCTGTGGGACTCCAAAGTTTAGAGGTTGCAAGCCAGAGAACACATCTCCACATCTAGCCTTTTATGGTCTAGAGACCTAGGTTTGAATCCCAAAGCCCTCCCCCCGCACTTGCATACTGTGTGACCCTAAGCAAGTCACTTAACTTCCCTGTGCTCCAAGGTTGAACCTGTAAACAAGCTTTCAGCTTAGTGTGCTATTCCTGGTTAAACAATTGGAAAGAAAAAAATGCACTGTGGCCTCTTCTGACAGCCCCAACTCTCAGAGCTTTATAATTAGGAGGCTTGGCTAACTAAGTCAAAGGCATTGGAGAGATCATGAAAGGCTGCACTAATGTATTCACCTTTGTCTAGGGCCTTGTGGAGTTCTTCAGATAGCTCAGTTAGGGTGGTTGTCATGCTATGCAGCTTTCTGATGCCATGTTGCTCAACAGCAAGGAGGTTGTGACTTATGATGTTGGACGCAAGTTGGTTGCTGACAATCTTTTCTAAAGCCTGAGTGGAGAGAAGATAGAGATGGGCCTATAATTAGAGGCCGCTGTGCTGTCACTGGATTTAAAAGGATATTGTCAACCTCCTTAGGCCTCAAAGTGTCCCAAGTTTGAAAACACATTTTATGATTGGTCACATTCTGTAGAGACTGCTGATATATATTGTAGTTTCATTCTGATGTCTTTTTCTTTTAACAAGTGAAAAACAGACTGCTCACCATACTGGTGTTACCACACCAAAACATGTTTGTTTACATTCTTTGATGACTCCCACTGCACCTTTCCTGGACTTGAGAACACCCTCCCCCAACATAGTCTAGCCTCTCATAATGCAGATAGAGGACAGGAGAGGAGAGAAGAGGAGAATATTGCATCTTGACTCACTCTGCACTGTTTGGGAGTGTTACTAATGTTCAGGAAGTATACAGTAAGAGCAGATCAAGAATTTGAAACAAAACAAGGCTGAGTATAAATGCATTATTAGCATGCATTTCAGTTCTACTAAGAAAGGAAACAGATAAAACAACCAGCATCATCAGTGAATTTTAGAGAGGGTAAGCAATCATAAAATGCAGGTTTTCAACCAAAAATACTATGATGCAAAAAGAGTTGACAGTGTCCCTTTAAAGAGTGGGACTATGTTGGCTTGTTTCTAGACATTGGGGAGGGAGCCAAATTGAAGGCAAAAGTTGAACATTTTTGGATAGGTAAGGGCAGCTTCTCAATGACCATTTTTAGTATTTTCATTTCCAAGCAGTCAGGTCCAATTCTTGTTTTGCTTGCTGAGATTAGCACATAATTTTTAACTATATTGGTGCTTACTCACATAAAATAGAATTTGGGTCTGTTTGTGCTGGAGCAGATTGGAAAACTATGGGGGACAGGTGTGGCAGGCTACCACCTGATAAAAGCAGACAGCCTGGTATAAACAGTACTGCTATAAAGCATTTGACACACTTCTCCTCCACCTGCACGTGCACCTAGCACCATTGGGGGTCCGTGTCTCACACTTCTCCAATATTCCTACCACTTATCATGTAGTACTCTGGCTCCTTACTAAGTGCTCACGGACCTCTACCTTCAGCCTAGTACTGTGGTTATTATTGTCCTCTGCTTGCTGCTCATAGCCCTCTGTACCTATTTGTGCTCTTGGTATGTAATTCTAATGTATATTCTATGTATTCTATGTATAGTATATTGCATATTCCTCTGTGTATGTTTTATTGCGTTACTCCTCCACTTGATGCTCATAGCTACTGTACTGTTTGTGCTCTCTGTATGAAATTTATTGTATTGTATATTCCATGTTTATTATATTGTATGTACTCCACTCCCCCCACCCCCCACCCCAGGATGCATCTGGAATAGAGCGTTACATCATTCAGTATGCCTTCCTGGTAAAACTTTTAAATAAATAAATACATTATGTTAAAGACCTTTATGATAAGATCAATATGTTTAGATTTTAAGTGAGGAGAAGACATTTTCTGTCAAGGGATATTAACAGACAAACAACTCTGTGTGATATATTATTATTTACAATAGCATTTGATATGGAGAAGTCAAAGGCCTGTCTTGGTTTATTTAAGTAATCAGTGGGTAATATTAAGGATTAGGATGGAGTCATTGAGTCACAGTAGACAAAAAAGGACACCAAGAAAACCAAGTATATGTTTTAGACTCATTTTGGGACAACTAACTGATAGATTACTAAAAAATGGCACACTGAACCTATATAAGGCTAGCATATAAAACTTAAGACCAAGCCCATATACTGTAACAAACCATACGAAAAGTGATCACTTAAAACTGCATGCAGTGTTGATGGAAGTCTGAGTTCAGTATATGGCAGGATCAGGAATAGACTGCAGGGTGGCATACTGACATACCAATACACCCTGTAAGACCTCTTCAAGATGATGCTGTATGACCCTGATGCTGAAAGGTCATTCAGAGATTGACTTGATAAATGTGACCTTTTATGTTGAATCCTACCTAGATTCCTCTGCTGAAGTTGACTCAAGTGAGTTATAGGACATATTGGTGATAAAATGGTGTGAAGTTTAAAAAACTTTGCTATTTCTTTCTTTGAAGGGATATGGGGGTTGAGTGGGGGATCCTGCCTGCATCCTAGTGGCCAATTAAAGTGGTGATGGCAAACTACCATGAGACTACAATCAACAGCTTTGACTGAGTTGGTGTGATAGATGCTGTGACTAGGTGGGCCTCTTAAAGGTCCTTAGATCCCCTCTGAACCTGTCTGGGGATTATGCCGTCTTTCCGATGAGACGTTAAACTGAGGTCCCATCTGCCTGGATTGGTGGTAGTTCAGGTGGATGTTAAAGACCCCATGGCACTTATCGAAAAGAGTAGGGGAGTTTTTATTGTAATAATAAACATAGAGAACAACACATAACTACAAATTATACGTGGAATTTGTATCACTTTAACAGGGAAGAAAAATCATTATTCTTAACAATTTCTGTCTTACATACAAAAAGTCACTTAAATTTTATAAAATGAGTGAAACCCTTCTGCCATTTCTTAATTGTATGTGAGTTAAATATCTGTGATTCTTGTAAATATATTTTTGAAAGTTCATTTGATACTGTAACCCCTAGGGAGCGCTACCCTTAGGGCTACTACCCCTGTCTGCCCCCCTGAGGCAGGGTAAGGGGCCCAGATCTGTGGACGGGTGCCTCCACCCACAGGTCGAGGTTAATACTGTCGAGATTGCCTTAGTCACAGCCCTCTGGGTTACTGCAACCCCCCCCCCTTCGTCCCACTAGTGACTCACACTGGGTGGCAGCAATTCTGTTCACCAGTACACTTACCCCATGGAAAATATTATCCAGCTTCCTTCAGGGACCACCTGCAAAGTAAGGCACAGTTATGTTGCAATCACCAAACAGCAGTTCACCATTAACGTACACAATAGCCAGGACATAGTTGTGAAGAAACAATCTGATTTATTCAAGAGGGAATATAACAAGGGCAGGGGGAAATCAAGTTGATTAGCTTATACTATATTTATCTACCTAGGGCTCTGTGCACAGGCCTATCCCTATCAATTACTGTCCCTGGGTACCCAAGCCCTAGTGGCTAGTCCAAACCGTGGTAGCTGGTAGGGGCCCTTTCACACAGAGGAAAGAAAAAGTAAGTTAAACAGTCAGCAGTACAGTAATTCCATTTGGTTCCAAGGGGGCAAATCAACAGGGAAACTACCCTGAATTAGTACTCACGACCTCCAGACAAGATAGGGTCCTTAAACGTTAACAGGGCTACTCTTGAGCTCCGCGAGTCTCCTCACACATTTATATGGCAAACTGCACCAGGCAAACGTCCTTTAATTTGCAGCAGGATTTACTTGAGCTACACAAGTCTCATAGTACATTTATATGGTTATCTCAATCAAGACAGAATCCCTCTCTGGCAGCAGGATTAACTTGAACTCACAAGTCTCATAGTACATTTATATGGTTATCTCAATCAAGACAGAATCCCTCTCTCGCAGCAGGATTAACTTGAACTCACACGCTCCTATAGTACATTTATATGGTTATCTCAATCAAGACAGAATCCTCTCTCGCAGCAGGATTAACTTGAACTCACACACATTTATATGATAACAGCAATAGCAGAGGGGTACCACACCAGGCAGCTGCTCCCAGGCTCTTCAGCTTTCACAGTCACTCCAACTCTGCAAAGGCAGCTTTTTACCTCTCCCACGGACCAAGCGCGATTCGGCAATTTCTCCAGTCTTCCTACAGGTCGAGCCTGGTGGGTAGCTGTACAGGACACAGCCTCTTCTAACCGCCTGCCGACGGATTTAGTCCGACTCACTTGAAAGGGCCAATGGCCGCCTTAGGCCTTTCACGTGCTTCCCGTGTGAACACTCCCCAAGCGCAGAAGCACAGAGCTCCTGTCCTCACCTCAGCCACAACGCATCTAACCCCCAACAGCAAGGGTCTCTTCCTTCATTTCGGGCGCTACCCGCTTTCATTGGCTGGCTGCACATGCCAGTCATTTCCTCTGCCTCTCAGTGGTGCAAAAAAGCGCCATAGCCCATAATGCCTTTCCAAAATACAAGCAGTCCCTCTATTGGTCAGTCAACTCTGTGGGATTCCAAGGTACTGATTGGTCCAATTTCACAGTTTGGTACCAAGATGGAGGAAACAGTCGAAACAGTCCTGGCTGCAAAGGAAGGCAGGTTAGCACAGCTACATTATCATTATTTTTACATGTCATTTCATGCAATCATTCACATCCCCTTATCAGGGCTCCCCCTGCACTACTAGCGATGGCAGAAGGGGGCAATTACTCTACGGCCCGGGTGGGAGCCAAGCATGACAATGCTCAACCCCCCCTCATTTTAACCCATTCCGACTGCAACAGGCAGCCCTTAAAGGGACAACACACGGAGGCCTTATAAAGCACTCCACGGACCCCCATTCCGGCGACTTTATGCCGATTACCAACCAGGCAGGGAGCACACACGAGCTCCACGGAACTTTTAGGAACCCCCATTTGTAGAGGGGTTACACCCTTCCTGGCCTGGAAAAGCTTGACGTCCGTGCCAAGTAATCACCCTTAAGGCAAAGTAGGTAAACATTCCGAGCAACATCATATTACATTTGATCTTACCTACATAAACATTAGATATACAATGCACTATAGTTCATACACGTCACACATATAGAATCTTACACTTGTTTAACTCAGGTCATAGGGTCCTACCCGTGACAGGGGCACCACACTCAAAAGGCTTTACTAATAATCTGGAGTTATCCCCCAAGGCTAACTTAGGCAAAGAACTGAGGGACACATACACCCCTTTGTGGACCACATTTAAGGGCAGGTCCACTGGCTGACCTAAAGATTCATAGCTTAACTTTATTATGGGCCGAATTTGTCAGCCAGATCGTCTATGGGTCTCAGGGGATTCTGAACCAGGCCCTGACTCCACTCCCATGTCAGAGACATTATCAACAGGAATCCCTTCAAGGGGATCAGGCTCGATACTCATAATACTATCAGGGGCTTGACCTTCTATCCCTGAACCCACCCTACTGGGCTCATCTGGGGGCGGTGTAGGTACTAGAGGGGAACCATCAGGGCATTCAAAATAGTCTTCCAATTCGGGCATATCACTGGCTTGTTCCCCCATCTCACTCTCTTCTTCTGAAAAGTCAGATATTTCAGCCAGGCCAGACAGTTCAGCCAAGCCTAAGGACTCAGCCCCTTGAGTTCGTCTGCTACCCCATTCATCTTCAGGAGGCATTTCCTCCGAGGATAAAGTAATGGGCTCCACTAACACAGATGGGCCAGCTTCAGTTCCTGAGTTAACAAGGGGATTGCCCCAAAACAATTGACTTTAGTTCATAAGAGGGATAGTATTCAATATCATCTTCACTGTCTTCTGACACTGAGTGTTGATCATCTCCTTCTGCAGGGGGGTTTGGACAAGGCTCCCTTGGTGGACTTGTTGAAGGCTCCACGGGCTTGATTCCTTTCTTAGCAACAGATCTAGTCACGGGCCTGGAAGGAGGGGTAGGGGAAGGTTCAACTTCAATCAAGATCTGCCCAATTGGCAGCAGCTGATTTCTGTGTATGGTTTTCACATCTTTCGAATTGTTTTCAGGCCACACTTTATACACAGGTAGGTCTGCCAGCTGTCCCACAACAACATGAGGGAGGTGATGCCATCGGTCGGCAATTTTATGTTTGCCATGCAGTCCCAGATTTCTCAACAACACTCTATCCCTTTTCTCAACTCTACTGTTTTCACTTTTTGTCATATTCTCCTGTTAGCCAGATTTCGCTTAGCAGCCATGGTCTGGGCCAGTTGGTAGGCATGATTTAATTGGGCCCTTAATTTCTGTACATACTGTAGATGGTTCTCTGCTCACACCCCATCAGGGAAACCCCAAAACACACATCTACTGGCAATTCATCTCTTCCAAACATTAGACGATAGGGGAGAACCCTGTGGCATCACTTTCGCATAATTGTAGGCATGAACTAGAGTGCTAATCTGTTGGCTCCATCTCGATTTATCTTTGGATTGTAGGTGCCCAGCATGTCGAGCAATGTACGGTTGAACCTCTTCAGGCTGAGGGTCTCCCTGCAGGTGGTAGGGGGTGGTTCGTGATTTGCGTAACCCCCCACAAAGATAGCATCTCTTTAATCAAGCGACTTTCAAAGTCCCTTCCCTGATCGCAATGAATCTGCTGTGGAGCCCCATAGTGGATGAAAAAATTCTCAACAAGTATCTTAGCCACTGTAGTTGCTTTCTGATCCTTGGTCGGGAAAGCCTGTGCATACCGGGAAAATGATCAGTGACCACCAATATGTTGCTAACACTTCTCAGATCAGGCTCTAGACTCAGGAAATCAATACAGACCAGTTCCATAGGAGCACTAGTAGTAATGTTGACCAAGGGAGCAGCTTTCTGAGGTAACGCTTTCCTTTGCAAACAACGACCACAGGTCTTAACATACTGTTCCATGTCCGCACTCATCTTTGGCCAATAGAATCACGCCCATACCAAATCAAGTGTTCGATCTATGCCCAGGTGCCCCATCTGATTATGCAATGACCTTAGAACTGGTTCTCTGTAAACTGAGGGCAGCACCAGTTGTTGTCGTTGCACCCGGCCCTCCTTACTCACAGTCTCTCTATATAGTAGTTGGTTGATCAGCTTTAATTTGGGCCCTTCTTTGCACAACAAGGTAGTCCACAAGTAAGTGGAACGTAGTTTGGATGCATCCCTTCTAGCCCGCAAAACCTCTACGGCTGTTCTTACCATAGGGTCACAGGATTGAGCCTGTTGGAGATCATCATTGTTGAGCTGCGGCAGAGAGCTGGTGTCCAATGCAGAGAAATGGCAGTAGGCGGCAGGTATACAGTTTTCCGCCGGCCCCAAACAATCTACCACACAGTCCACTGCATCAGAAGACACCTGTTCTTCTTTATCAAATTTCTGGCACAGGGCTCTTATGACAGGTTCAGACAACCGGACCCATTCAGTCTGGGACACTGGCCTCTCGAAGAGAGAGCATCCGTGATTCTATATGGTTTAGGCCCCGCTCTGTATTCTACAGCATAATCAGACGTGCCAAGGCAGAGAGAGCCACCTATGTCCAGTAGCATCCAATTTGGCGGAGGTTTGCACATAGGTCAGAGGATTGTTATCAGTCTTTACTAATATCTTGGCACCATACAAATAGTCATGGAACTGATCAACAATGGCCCACTTCAAAGCCAAAAACTCTAATTTGTGCACTGGGTAATTCTTCTCTGATGGCGTCAGACTTCTACTGGCAAATGCTACAGGTCTCAGCCCATTCGAGTGCTCCTGATATAATACAGCCCCCAATCCTTGCAGACTGGCATCAGTATGAAGAGTGTAAGGCTTGGCTGGGTCAGCATAGGCCAACACGGGTGCATGGGTGAGTTGATATATGATGTCATGGAGAGCTTACTCACACTCAGCAGTCCATCGATCCCTGAACATATCGTTTGGCTGAAAATACTTCTTTTCTATGTCAGTGTGCACACCCTTCTTATATTTTTTGTGAGTAGGTGGATACCCCTGGGTGAGATTAAGGAGGGAGCAAATCACTCGTGAATAGTCTCTGACAAACTGCCTATAGTAGCCACAAAACCCCAGGAATTGTTGCAGCTCTTTCAAATTTCTAGGTTGAGGCCAAGTGGTCAATGCCTCCACCTTGCTAGGGTCAGTCTCTATGCCTTCAGTGGACACTATGTGGCCCACATATTTCACAGAAGTCTGGAAGAATTGACACTTGTCGATAGACAACTTGAGGCCAAAATCCTCCAATCGATCCAGGACTTTGAATAATTGTTGCTCATGTTCTTCCAAGGATCGGCCAAACACTGGTGACGCCATCTAAATAGACCAAACACTGGTAGGTTCATGTCCCCACAGCTCGCTCCATCAAGGCTGAAAAGTGGCTGGGGCACCTGAAATTCCTTGAGACATCCGAATAAAACTTCAGAAGCTTAAGGGGAAAATGAGGGCAGTCTTCTCCCATCATCTGGGACCATCGGATCTGTAGTATCTGCTCAAGATCCAATACAGAAAACCACTTACTACCATTCAGACAATCCAAGGCATCTTGTATGTGTGGTATGGTATATTGATCCGAATGGTCCGGCCATTCAAAGTACGATAGTCTACACACATCCGAACTGCACCATTCTCTTTTCCTACTACTACAATGGGGGAGGCATAGGGGCTTCTAGACTCTTGAATTACACCAGCAGCCAACATTTCTTGCAACGTCATGCACATCATCTATGTCAGGGAGCCAGGCGCTGGGATCTCTCTCGGAAGGGTCTTTGCGTCGTGCAATCAAATGTGATGCTCAGCCCCTGTACACATCCTACATCCCACTCTTTCAGGGAGAAAACCTGGTTCCTCTTGGCAAGCCGAACACTGACCCTGCGCTTCCACTCAGTCAGCAGTGGAGAGTCACCAAAGTCAAACAGATCAAGAGCAACTCTATCACCTGTCTGGGAACTCTTTTTTTTGGTAGGACAGCAGTATCCTGACAATGGACACTCAGCCAGGTACACCTCTTTTATTTGAATCTCTTTATCAGACACATTGTGCACTTGAACCATCACCTTTTAACATAGGCATGGGCCCAGGCTGGCAGAATGCTGGGTTTGAGCAACAACCCCTCAGGTGGTTCTCCTCCATAGGCGCATCCAACATCAACAACTTATTCTTGACATATGTCTTTAATCGTACTCTCCATGCAGAACACACTGTGCATTTGGGGCAAGTACTACAGGGGCCGGATCCTTCTTCCATACCATCTCCCACAGGCCTTCAGGTTCCTCCGCCTACCCTTCTTCTGAGTGGCCCTGACCGTTTGAATTACAGCAGGTACACCCAAAACTCACCCAGTCTGAAATGCTCGCTTCTGAACACAACTGGGCCAATCGTCCAAACATGTGCGCATTTGTTCTCATATCAATGGGTACTCCATCATACAGTCCAGTGGGTGGGCAGACCAAGACCAAGGTTTCCACTTGCTCATCTGTTCCATTCACAGTTGCAGGAAAGATAACCATACATGGATGTACCCCAAACATGGATAAGCCTTGTCGCTCAACCCCCATACATGTAGACCAGTTAGAGGCTGGAGGCACTTCAGATAAGTGTGCTTGGTACCAGTCCTGAAACGTTGATGGTCACCTGGGAGCCACTGTCCAATACAGCTCTAGTGGGAATTCCATTCACCTGCACCTGGGTTCCATGAGACGGCCCACCACATCAGACCAGTTGGGGGTAGCAACATTGTTAGTCCGGCAGGCATGGGCTTGAGTCACACAACTTTTCTTGGGGGCCCGAGACTGGGTCTGGTGGTATCGAGCGATCAGTCTGCTGTTAACTTTCCTTAAATTCTCTGGCCTCTGGCCGTCAGGCTGGAAATGCCCATCTTCCCCACAGTGATAACAAAACTTAGGGTCCCTGAGATCACTACTCTGAGGGGGGCCCTGAGGGGAGGGAGAAAGCTCTCTAGGGTGAGGGTTCAGGGCTCTACCTGACTCAGGGGCCCCGAGCCGAGTGGGGTACACAATAGACTGCTTTAAGTCCCTCACCAATTCCCGTAAATTCCTGATCTCAGCCCTCAACTCACCCTCCACATAAGGGTCAGAGAAAACAACCCGCATCCCCACAGTACCTGGGAAATCTGGGGACCCCTCAAGCCCTCCAGGCGAGCCAGGCTCCTCAGGGGTATTAGACTGAGGGATCCCACTATGGTTCACTGCCCCCACACAGGGTTCCCACCCCTCTTCATCAGTCTCCACTTCTCGAATTTCCCTCAGCAATTGACAATATTTAGGTGGGGTGGCCCGCCGATCATGCAACTTAAGTTTCAACAGAGTTACACTAGAGAATCTGGCAGACTTTAAAATATGTTCTAGCTGACCCTGATTCAGAGCTGCAGCAGTGATTCCCCCTTTTCTACAAGCCTTCTGCAATGCCCACTCCACTCCAGTAACAAAAGCGGACAGTTTTTCATTTCTCCACTGCTTAGTAGACCTGAATTTCCATAATAAATCTTCACCAGTCTCTGTACTCCCAAAAACCCCCTTCTAAAGCAGAGAGATACTCTGCAGCAGTGGCTTCTGGACGAGGGTCTGGAAGAATCTAATGGCTTCCAAGGCAGAGGACCCCTGAACTCTCCATCAGCCTCTTCCTTTTCTCCCCTCGAGCATTGCCACTCCTGGACAAAAGGGGTGCGTGAGTCCATCCACACCTCCAGCTCATCCTCCCGGAAGGCACTGGTACCATGCCAGAGAAAGCTTTAACTTACGATAGAATCAAGCTGTATGGATGGGACTGCCAAGGGCAAAGAAGCCAGCACGGAGCTTTTGGGCAGGCCAGGGGAGGCGCCCAGAGAACCCCGAGGGGTAGTATCACTGGACAGATCCAAAGTTTGTAGCAACTCCTGGGTAGTCCTCCCTTCCACAGCTAACAATTTAAGCAGCTTATCTTTAAAACTGTTCATTTGAGGAGACCCACCCAGGAGTGACTGACCCACTTCGGATATGGATTAGCCTCCACCCCTGGGACGCACCCTCCGGGTAAAGTACAGGAGGTACCTTCTCAGGGTCGATGACCACACTGCATAGGAGTAGTACCTGCAATGTCTGGTCAAACAAATCAGCCATACATCCTTTCACTTCAACCTTACCCAAACACTTTACTCGTTCTGCAACAGAGACAATATCAGTAGCCGAGGTACCCAAGGGCACATCTAACAATAATACAGTCTTCTGGTAATCTAGCCCTTCTGCTTCACCCCAACCCATCAGTTTATGTACCATGGTTTTGATGGGTCACAGCTTAATCTTTTCCAACATATCCCCTTCCATTTTTTTCCATCTTTGGGGTATCTCTTCACTGAGCCACTAGGGGACGCTGATCCCAGTGGTGCCTCCAATTTGTAACACCTAGGGGGTGCTACCCTTAGGGCTACTACCCCTGTCTGCCCCCGAGGCAGGGTAAGGGGCTCAGATCCGTGGACAGGTGCCTCCACCCAGAGATTGGGGTTAATACTGTCGAGATTGCCTCAGTCACAGCCCTCTGGGTTACTGCAACCCCCCCTTCGTCCCACTAGTGACTCACACTGGGTGGCAGCAATTCTGTTCACCAGTACACTTACCCCATGGAAAATATTATCCAGCTCCCTTCGGGGACCCCCTTCAAAGTAAGGCACAGTTATGTTGCAATCACCAAACAGCAGTTCACCATTAACGTACACAATAGCCAGGACGTAGCTGTGAAGAAACAATCTGATTTATTCAAGAGGGAATATAACAAGGGCAGGGGGAAATCAAGTTGATTAGCTTATACTATATTTATCTACCTAGGGCTCTGTGCACAGGCCTATCCCTATCAATTACTGTTCCTGGGTACCCAAGCCCTAGTGGCTAGTCCAAACCGTGGCAGCTGGTAGGGCCCTTCACACAGAGGAAAGAAAAGTAAGTTAAACAGTCAGCAGTACAGTAATTCCATTTGGTTCCAAGGGGGCAAATCAACAGGGAAACTACCCTGAATTAGTACTTACGACCTCCAGACAAGATAGGGTCCTTAAACATTAACAGGGCTACTCTTGAGCTCCGCGAGTCTCCTCACACATTTATATGGCAAACTGCACCAGGCAAAAGTCCTTTAATTTGCAGCAGGATTTACTTGAGCTACACAAGTCTCATAGCACATTTATATGGTTATCTGCAACAGGCAAAAGTCCTTTAATTTGCAGCAGGATTTACTTGAGCTACACAAGTCTCATAGTACATTTATATGGTTATGTCAATCAAGACAGAATCCCTCTCTCGCAGCAGGATTAACTTGAACTCACACACATTTATATGATAACAGCAATAGCAGAGGGGTACCACACCAGGCAGCTGCTCCCAGGCTCTTCAGCTTTCACAGTCACTCCAACTCTGCAAAGGCAGCTTTTTACCTCTCCCACGGACCGAGCGCGATTCAGCAATTTTCTCCAGTCCTCCTACAGGTCGAGCCTGGTTGGTAGCTGTACAGGACACAGCCTTTTCTGACCGCCTGCCGACGGATTTAGTCTGACTCACTTGAAAGGGCAAATGGCCGCCTTAGGCCTTTCACTCACTCCCCGCGTGAACACTCCCCAATCGCAGAAGCACAGAGCTCCTGTCCTCACCTCAACCACAACGCATCTAACCCCCAACAGCAAGGGGCTCTTCCTTCAGTTCGGGCGCTACCCGCTTTCATTGGCTGGCTGCACATGCCAGTCATTTCCTCTGCCTCTCAGTGGTGTGAAAAAGCACCATAGCCCATAATGCCTTTCCCAAATACAAGCAGTCCCTCTATTGGTCGGTCAGCTCTGTGGGATTCCAAGGTACTGATTGGTCCAATTTCACAGTTCAGGACCAAGATGGAGGAAACAGTCGAAACAGTCCTGGCTGCCAAGGAAGGCAGGTTAGCACAGCTACATTATCATTATTTTTACATGTCATTTCATGCAATCATTCACATCCCCTTATCAGGTCTCCTCCTGCACTACTAGCGATGGCAGAAGGGGCACTTACTCTATGGCCCGGGCGGGAGCCAAGCATGACAACGCTCAACCCCTCCCCATTTTAACCCATTCCGACTGCAACAGGCAGCCCTTAAAGGGACAACACACGGAGGCCTTATAAAGCACTCCACAGACCCCCATTCTGGTGACTTTATACCGATTACCAAACAGGCAGGGAGCACACACAAGCTCCGGGGAACTTTTAGCAACCCCCATTTGTAGGGGGGGTTACAATACTAAGATACCGTAGCACTCATAAGACATTTTCCTTTGATAAAGCACCCATTGGCATCTTGCCTGCCATTAGTAATACCTCACACAACTAAAAAATAAAGATAAAGTGCCGGTATGATATTGGGCAAAACTAGGGGGATAAATCCCTAACACTAGAATTTCATACGTAACAGTAGGAGACCATTTAAAATTCCATAATCTTGATAAATATTCCCACAAGCCTTTTGCATAGGAGCACTGTAGGAAAAAATGCTCCATTGTTTCTTCTGTATTTATACAATCAATGTAAGGGCAATTCCTCTCTTTTTTAGCTTTGTATTCTGCATTCCCCTTACATTAAGGCGTCCATACCTTATAAGGCATTGCGTTTCCCACTGACTTGGAGGCAATCTAGTATTATTAAGTTGTGCCATCACCATGGGGTTTTGGGCTGACAAGCAGTTCTTAAAACAAGGAACTTGTGGATGTACTATCCCCAAAATTACTAACATACTAAAATGCCAGCAGGATAGGCCTAATGGTCTTTCGAGTCTGCTCAATTGGTCAGCCCCCACCCTGGGTGCTGACCTTGCTGCCCCCCCTCGCCTTCTCTGGCTTCTCCCTTCCCAGTTCCGTATATTCTTGCTGCATTGGATTTTGCTTCCAGAACCCTTCCCCTGTACCTGTCCCAGCCCCTCTTGAACCCCTCCACCATCTCTGCCTCCACCAGCCCCCTAGGCAGTGCATTCCATGGCTCCACCACCCTCTCAGTGAAGTAGCACCTCTTCCTTTCTCCCCTGAATCTTCCCCTCCAGCTTCCACCCATGCCCTCTAGTGGCCCCCTCCTCCTTCCTTCGAAGCACCCTGACTGTTCCTCCCCTATTTACCCTCTTCATGTACTTGAAGACCTCTATCATGTCCCCCCATCCCTTCTCTCTTCCAATGTACTCGTGGAGGATGGGTGCCCCACTGCACCCCTGGTAGGTTGAAGTCTCCCACCACCACTGTGCTCCCCTTCCTGCAGACCCTCCTAATTTGTTAGGCTAATTCCCTATCCAGGTCAATCCCCTGTGGCGGTGGCCTATACACCACCACGATTCTCAGTATCCTATTCTTTGCATCTTGGAACTGCATCCATAGTGCTTCTGTCCTCCCCTCCTCTCCTCCTCCTCCTCCTCCCCTTCCTCCCTTATGCACTTTATCTCTTCCCTTACATAGATCATCACTCCTCCCCCAGTCCCCTTAGCACTATCGTTTCTGAATAACCTGAACCCCAGGATCATCATATCCCAGTCCTGGTACTGGGTGGCCCATGTTTCCATGATGGCTGCAATGTCCACCCCTTCCACTGCCAAGAGATCCTGTAACATCGCTGTTCTATTCCTTAGGCTTCTTGCATTCAGTGAGACCACCCTCCAGCCTGTCTCCTCCCCTTCCCTACCCCAATACTTACCCCCCATTTATCCATTCCTATACCACTTCCTCACTGCCTTTACCAATAACTAAGACGGAGAGCTCACTAGGCTCCCTTTCTGAACCCCTTTTCTATCAGCAGTCCCCTTGCCACCCCTCCTAGTTAAATCCACCTTTGTTGATATATACCCCTCTATTCCTCATTTTAGTACACCCTTCCCTCCCTGCTCAAATGTAACCTGTCCTTTGCATGTAGGTCACTATTGCCCCAGGTCCTGCCCCAGTCAGGCACTAATCCATACTCCCTGGTATGGCACCAATCCCTCAGCCACTCATTGAACTCCTCTATCCTTTTTTTTTAACACTGTACTCACACATGGTAGTGGGAGTACCTCAGATAATGCCACCAACCCCCCCACCTGCTCAGACTGCCTACCCAAATCCTTGACCCTCCCCTTTACCACCTCTACTGTCTCCCCAGCCAAGTCGTTTGTACCCACGTGCATCACTATGCAAGGTTTCTCCATCCCCCTCCATGTGCACTTGAGAAGTGCCTGCCCCACCCTGCCCACTGTCAACCTCAGAATAGCCTCGACCCAAATAAGACTGCCTTTCTCCCCTTCCACCCCATCTGACCCCTTTCAGTATAGAATCCCCCAGGATTAGTTCCCCTCATCTTCTTGTCCCATAATCCTGTCCTCCTGTTTTTGTTGTCCACCTTTCCAGAGTCCAAACTGCCCTGTTCCTTATTACCTCTATATGCACCACTTGCAATTCCTACATCTTCCACCCATTTCCTCCTCTCCCTCTGCCTCTACCCTGCTCTTCCCCTTCCCCATTCTTCCTTTCCCAATCTGACTCCTGGGTCTTCACTACCCTTCTCCTACTCACCTCCCCCCACAATCTCCAACACCTCCACTACCATCTCTGAAGCCAACACTGCAAACCTATTACTTGCTGTCCCTGAAGTGTTGCCTATCTCTTCTTTCCCCTTTCCCTGAGCCTTCCCTCTACTTGCTGCCTCTCTGTTCTCCTCAACCCCACCCCCTCACTACATCTTCATGGGATTTAGCCATGCTGTTCCTCCTCTGATTTTCCCAGCTACCCTTCTCTGGGGTCTCTCCTGCCCCAGCCCCCCACCTCCAGCTCCCTCCAGAGCCAGTGTACCTCCTCTTCCAGTCTCCTCAGCATGTGACAAACTGGACAGTCTCCCAGTTTCCATGGTATATTCTTCCAAACAGCCACCCCACAACCATTGCACCCCACTATCCTCCCCTGTGCCTGCCACCCTCACTCTATGGTGCCTCCCATTCCTTCTACTATTCTGATGCCTCCTGCCACCCTTATTCATGTTCCTCCACCCCTCAGTGCAATCCCCCAATAATGCCCCATTTTCCCTCCCTCCATAATTCACACTTAACTTAAACATCACCTCAATTCCTTATCACACAGTCTGTACAGCAATAGCTGGATACCATATGTGACCCTACTAGCTTGCTTCTGAGTCTTCTTTACCCCACTGTCCCTAGCTTGCTGGCTCAGTAGCTCTAGTGAACACATTTATTCATGACCTTGTCAGTTTGATCTTTAGACTTTCAACTTTAAAATAAGCAGCTACCCTTCCTTAATCCAAGCTTGTCAGCTTGCCTTTCAAACTTGTAAAAAAAGAAATGTGGTAGCCTTGTTAGTCCAGTCAACAATATAGAAGAAAAAAAACTGTTTTGGTCACAATGGATGTTGAGTCCTTATACAGCAACATCCCTCACAGAGATGGCATAATAACATGCTATGAATACCTGTGAAAAGCCACCACAGAGAGCAAATATCTGCCAGATGTGATAGCCAAACTTATGGAATACATGTTTACACACAATTATTTCAGCTTCAACACGATATTTACCTTCAAAATATGGGAATGGTTATGGTCACGAGGATGGCACCACAGTACACCAGTCTGTTCATGGCAGAGCTAGAAGAAAAATTCCTCAGCACGCAACATCATAAGCCATTAAAATACTATTGATATATTGATTATATCTTTATCATATGGACAGCAGGAGAGGAAAACTTAAAACAATTCTTGACAGTTTCAGTAACTTCCATCCTTCCATTAAATTCCAAATAAATTATTCTAAGTGTGTGCATTTCCTGGATACCAGAGTCACACTAAAAAATGGAACACTACAAACATATATGTACAGAAAACCTACAGACAGATGCAGTTACCTGAACAGCTAGAGCTACCATCCCTCACATACCAAAACATCCATTATACGAAGCCAGGCCATCCAGTACCACAGCATTTGCTCAAATCAAGATGACAGGAACAGACACCTTACTACGCTAAAAGAAGCTTTCATACAGAAGGGATATAAAACCAGCTCCATTGACAGGAATATCCATTCTGCACTCTGTAGGCCTAGGGAAGAACTACTACGGTACAAGCCACAGAGGACATCTAATTGCACACCTCTGGTAGTAACCTACAATCCAGAGCTGGAAAAACTATGAAATATAATTAAAGATCTACAGCCACTACTGTCTGAAAATGAAACTCTAAAAAATATGTTTCCCACTTCACCAGTGCTTGCCTTCTGCCAACCACCAAACCTGAAACAGAAACTGGTGTGAAGCAAACTTTCCTCTGAGCTCCAACTAGGTGACAAATGTAAAATACCAAGCAAAGCACCTCATTGCAAACTATGTACACATATCTCTCCTGAGACATGTGTCAGTTATAATGGAAAAACATTTACAATCCAAAACTCATATACCTGTTCTTCTAGCAATGTAGTATACATGATACAATGTAGAAAATGTGAGAAAGGCTGCTATATTGGTGAAACTGCACAGGAACTCAAAACAAGAATGGATCACCACAGATTCACAGTTATCCACAAAAATGAAAATACGCCAGTAGGGGAACATTTTTCAAGACCAGATCAATCCACTAGTGATTTTACTGACAGAGTGTTAAAAGGTAACTTCAAAAACAGCCAGGATCGGCAAACATTTGAAATAAAATTAACAACATTTTGACATTAAAGAAAAATTACTTACTAAAGATTTTTTTTTTAATATACTACCAATGGTTATGCTTAAAACAGTGTTTCAGAGTTTCTTTATAAACCCTCACATCAGCACTCTCTGGCTCTTTTAACAGGTACCTTCTTAAGACAAGGGTATGTATTTTTTTTCTGTCTTGACTTTTTAGAAATGTTAATTGATGGTCCAGAGTCAGAGTAAAATTAAGCAGCCCTTTGATCTTATAAGTTGATCTCTCCAACAGACACACTCCAGTGAAAATTAGTCTTCCTGTTTGTAAAAGGTGCAAATTGACTGCAATGCTTTGATCTGTAAACTGCTAGTCTATGTTTTGAATCCACATCCAACCTTTATATCTGTCATACTGCTCAGCTGTTTCCACTTTGACCTGAGGGAGAGGGTTTTATCTCTCCAAAGCTAGTCTTTGAAATAATTTTGTTAGTCCGGTAAAAGGTATCACCTGCAACATATTTGCTTTTTTCTCTACTTTCAAACTTGCAACTTTAAAACATTTAAACCCTAAAATCCAACTAGTGAAAGTTTGAGTGTCTGAACTTTTCACCACCTAACTATTAGCTTTAAGCGTTAGTTCATATGGGCAGTTTGCAGCTCCCCAAGCTCCTCCCTCACAGCCTTCAAACCCAACCCCCAGTGTCTTTCCAGTATATAAGAAAGGCTGGTAGAGGGGGTGGGTGGAAATAAAAGTACTTTACCGAGAGAGTGGTGGACCCATTAAACTGCATTCCACAGGCTGTGGTAGAGGTAAAAATGGTGGGAACTTTCAAAAATGTGTGGGATAGACACAAGGGCACAATAACACTGGGTAGACTAGATAGGCTGTATGGTCTCCTTCTGCCATCACTTTCTATGTTTCTGTGTTTCTTAACCACTGAATGTAGATATAAAAGAAACAATCTGAGCTGTTATAACTCTAGTAAGAAGTGTCAGAGTAAGTGTAAATTAAAATAGTGTGCTTGTATAGACAATGTTGCATAACTGATGATTCCAATAAAGATGAGGAGATACTTTGCTGAAGTATAAAAAAAAAAGATACATTGCATTTTTTTATTTATTGATGTGATCTTGAATATAGACAATTGTGAATAATTATGATGATATGAGATCATCATTAATCAGGATCACCATTTCCATAACATTATGGTTTTTAATTTGTGGCCATTTAATATTCATGTTTAATCATTGAAAGGCATGACCACAATGAGGGTTTCTGAAGCCTGAACATGATCTTTGAACATAATTGCAAATCATCATTTTTATAAAATTATCTTTCTAACTGGGTCTGTTGATCCATTCAAGAGGTAATAATGACAGATGGCCGTGGATCCCATCCTCAGTTCTACTTGAATGTGATGATGTAAATGTTCTTGCTGGGAAAGCCCTTTATGTCCTGATTACCTCGCCTGATTGCCTCAGATGAATCTCTGGAATCAGTGCTGCCAAAATGGTATAAAGTTTGAAAAATGTTGCAGTCCCGGTCTTTGCAGGGGTGTTGGGGGTGGGATGGGGCACTCATGCCTGCATCCTGGTCATCCATTCAAGTGGCAGTAGCGGTAGACAGCTTGAAGGATCCTGTCATCAGCTCCAGTGGAGCTGATGTTGTTGCTGCTGGGTCTAGGAAAACATTTCTGCATCCACAGGTGTCCATAGGCCACCCAGAATCCATATAACATGACTGCATGGGCCACGTATCAAGATGTGTACAGTTGCAGCACTTGACATGGTCAGAGACGTCTAGATATACTGCAATATTTTCAAAGAGATTTTCTCTCTAGTGTCACTAGAGTGGTACAACAGGCAAGTATGGAATTTGTCTAGCTATATCACAGAAATTTCAAGAACTATCTTACCATGTGAATTCCTGCAGTTATAGATATGAAAATGGTTCATACATAGAGTTCAATATAAGTACAAATTTATATACAAAATGCATTATGGATGTTGTTGTGATTAATGTTATCATTTATAATGTAAGCTTTTACTACAGCTGCTCTTGTCTATCTTACTTGAGACACAACTAATAACGGGCCATTGTCTCAGCCAATTTATACAGGGAAACAATAGTACATAAGAATAATTAAAATACGCCTTTTTTATGTTGTAAATTATTTACAATTTGAGATAACATTTACTCATTTCAGAATATAATTTTATAATTTCATTAAGTTATTAATTCTAATCTGTACAAGGTAAGTGTCACATTTAGACCTTTCTTTTGCACAGTGGAACATGAGTATTGCACACATTCTTAAAAGTAAATGTAAAATATTCATTGCCAGCTAATGGTCAGGGATTAAAAATAAAAAAAGTGCCACATCATACTATTTATATTGTACAGGAACCTGATGTCATCCAGGTTCCCAAATGACACAACAGAATTTTGGGAAGTCTAGTGCACTATACACAGTTGTAATGGGACAATTCAAAGTGGTCACAGTGACCACTTCATGCAGTTCCTTGTCTTGTGTTCTAATGTGGTATCCATAACTGGATTACAAGTCTTTCCCTGCATGGTCACTCTAGTCATCTTGGTGAAATAACCCTCTACGCCACTAGGCCTAGGGGAATAAGGTCCTGTAGCATATTTGGGCAGACTGGATGGACCTTGAGTCTTTCTCTGCTAGCAACTTCTGTTGCTATGTCACTACTAACACTGCAAGTAAAGTATAAGGGAATGGGGCAGGGGCCACAAAAATTGCCTGCAGTGCCATGCACAAAGCATGTAGACACTTATCCTAAGTAGCAGCATAGTTTTGTGATCCCTTTATCTGTAGAACTACTACAGGTAGGTTGTAGTGGTATTGCAAAGTGGTGACTTCCTCCAAAAGAGCAGGTGTGGGGGGGGGGGACTAAATCAGGGAGCACCAATGCTGGCAAAATGACCAAGTAAGGGGGTTACCCTGGGTGCCAGGGACCAATTACAGCTTGGGAAGTGGGTGCTGGCTTCTGGATGACCAAATAAGTCCAAATAGGACAACAGAAAATCACTATATCTTCAGCCCAAAAGAAAGCCAATTAGGTGAGGGCCCAGCGGGCATGACATAACTATGGTGGTAGTGCTATTTACCAGAAATCCTGCCCATAACATAGTGCCATGCAAGTGATGCTATGCCATTGGTGAAACGCTGGTTGTCACAAGTCAGCATGTTACTGCGTGAAAATCTCCATTGGCACCCACTGGCATCAATTTATTTAGTCATGGGGGAATCTCCTCCCTGCATGGATACACCTGAACACTATGATGGTATTTTTAACCAATGGTGTAATGGGGTGCCTCTTTGCACCCCACGGTTGTGCCACCACTGAATGCAAGTATGTATCAGGCACCATAGTTTTCTGATGGTGCAACTAACGGAATGATCATTGAAATCATTCAACAACATGCAGGCCTGTAACCACTTATCAATATTTGTTGTGAAAATGAGGCCCAGTGAAGATCCCTGATTAAGTTGCTCAGACAATTGTGTTGAGTTACTGTACATTTTCAACAGTATTCCTACATTATTAATTGGAATATTTTTCTCTTGCCTTCCCAGTTCAGGTTAAAGACCCCATATAATGATGGTCATCACAGCTGAGTTACGAATATGGTTCCCTAGAATCATCTGTGTAGGCAAAATTACTGTATCTTCCAAAGCAAAACTAATTTACTATCTCAACAAAATATTGACATTCTGATGGTTCATCATGGTGCTCTGGGTCTTATTAGATTCAGCACATCAGCATCCTGGAAAGTAACTCCTCATATAAATATTGTACTATGGGGAATGGATGCAGTAGAGAGGGGTTACTCAGTATTACTGAGCCATCTCACACCACTGAAGCAACACAAAAGCAAAAATGTGGCCACTACCAATAATATTTGCTTTTGTGTTTTTATGATTCAGTTACAATTTTAGGCTAGGTATAGTAGGTTGTGTGATTGTAAAAACTCAAATAATTTAGAAGAAACCCTACTAATAAGGGTACTGATGTAGTGTACTGCTCTTACATGGTCATTTTCATTTATAAATAGTGTGCAGTGCTTGCACACAGAAGAAGACTTGCAATGTATGTTCAATGGTATTTCTGTATATGCTTTTGCTCAGAAGGTTACGTAATGGTACAAATGAAATTATGTATCCAACATTCTACAAATAAGTGGAACACACAAAGTTAGTTGTTCCAATCTTGTAAAGTTTAAACAACAAAAGTATTTATTACCCATCCCCTGACATAACAGATCAAGTTCAATGAACATGTGTTTTTTGTTACATTGGAAAAGAAAGGCAAATTAAGGGAAGGGTTCAAAAAAGCATGCATTTCAGTTCTGTAGACTGTGCATGAGTGATGAAAAAGTAATTGTTGATTTCTGATGAAGAGATGTTACAAATCTTTATTTTGTCAGCAAAGTTTTGTCAAAGTTGTGAAATTTGCCTTCACAAAAAAATCATGAACTGCTCACTTCCCCACTTTATGATGTATTTTCCTGGGCAAGAGCTAATTTTTCAGGTGACATCAGGCAAAGTCATGGTATAGTTGCAATTTCATCAGCAAGTCTCCGTAACATTACTGGAAAAAGTGTCACTTCGCCTGGCAACAACTTCACAGACTCAGCATTTTACACTTCATGATTTTGGCAAACTTCTCAAATTAATTCATGAAGTGAAGGCTGTCAACTTTGCACATCTCTAATCTGATACCTAAATAGGTGGCAAATGGTTTAATCAGAGACAGCCTAAGAAGTGGTTTATTGGCTGTGAATCACCAATGTTTAATGTGACACAATAACATTCAAGCTGAAATGGATCAGCGTCATTGTACTCACAGAAAATAAGTTAAACTGGGGTTGACTGGGGCTACCAATAGTGGTCCAGCATTGATGATGGTGAAGCTCCACAGCATGTTTCATTGTACTATAAAATGAGACTACAACCATTTAAATCTATGCCACAGCCTGGCTGTCATCCAATGACATGCTGATATGGTGCTGTGACCAGTTTTATTTTAGATATTTTCAATTCTTTTGTCTCCTCCACATTTTTTCCATTTTAGATGGCATGTTGTGTGGTTCTTACTGTACCTGCATTGACCATGTATTGCAATTGTCTATACAGTACACTTATTTGAGTTTGGTTTATTGTTTGAAGTGCTAAAATGCTGCACATTTTTCATGTCTGCTTATTGCATATTTGGTAAGTACTACAGTGCTGTAGCTCTATTCATGACCTATAGCGTGGGACACAATTATGGGCAGATGGATAGACTTCTGTTGCAAAAGTCCTTTACTTCATAGCGCATAATTTGTCTTTTCATCTTTAATCCATTTTTTATTATAAACACCAAACACAGGCACTGAGGTACTGGAACAGCGCAAGACAAAGAATGGGCCACAGTGAAGAGGCAACAAATTTCAAAGAAGTACTGTATACAAATGAAACTTACTTCATACTTCTGCATACTGTCCTCTTGATGTCATTTTAAAGGGGGTGCAGACATGGAGTGAGAATCCTGATGAGATCCTGGGAGAATTCCTTCAAATCACACAACCGTTTTTAGCATTTGTTTTATTTTTAGTCAAGCTAATGTATTTTCTATGCTTTAGGAAATCACTTGGGGAAAGCACTAGAAAGCATTGCAATGCGAAATGGAAATAGGTCTGCACATCCCTCAGTCACTCAAATTGTTTTACTTTTGTTTTATTGAAATAATGGTTGTATGCTGTGTATGCTATTAGGGAAATCACATGGGGCATGTCACAGCATTATACTGTCTGCTCTAGTGATCTTTGTGAACTCTGAACTACTTTCAGACATTTTGCAGAAAAGATTTGCAATACAGTGTTGTTTAATAACTTGTTGATGGTGGTTTGCTGAGGCTTGGGGTTTGAGGTCTGAAACTCATTAAGTGTGTGTGTCTGTGCTTGATTGGTGGAGGGGATGGTTTTGCCTAGCTGGAGATATTTTCTGTGAACAAGTTATTCTACACAAAGTAGAGTGTCATCACAGATAGTTCACAGAAGCAATTAATGGAAGAATGGCTGTTTATTTATTTGAAATTATTTTACCAGGTAAACATATGGAGATACAAGGATAATCTTGTTCACAGATGAAACGTTGGGGAAGAAGTGGGGAAAACAAGAGAGAGGAGATAACAACGAAGTGCATTACATTATATACACAAGATTATACAAGTTCAAGGCACGGTGTGTATAGGTAGTGTTGTGCATTTGACAATGAAACAATGTGCATATGGCAACATATTTGTTGAAACAAACATATCATAGTCATGTACAGTCACAGAATAAGGTGATGACTTTTATGTGGGATAGTTTAGCCAAGGCAATGCTGGGGTGAGGGCTATCACCCAAGGCCAGATAGTTACACAACTGGGGGAGCTTGAAACTGAAAGCTGATTATCCAAGTTAAGTTTATGCCTAGGATCAATGAATCTGTTACTCTTGCGAGATCGAAGGTTGAGGCCGGGAGGTAGTTGGGTGTAAGTAAGGACCCCAACTAGCTTGGAAGCTTATTTAGCCAAAACTTAAAGCCATATAAGACAAGATGTTGAGTATGTCTATCACTCTGATGAGGCCAATTAGGTGCTCATAGAGCAGGCAGTGGTGGGTGGTGGGGGAGTGGAGTCTATGTGGGTGCAGCTGATGTCCGCTGTTAGAAAAAATATTTAGATTAGATGTGGTCTGTAGACCACGGAGGCAGATTGAGGATGGGGCCAGGGAGCTGGGGGAGGAAATCAGGAGGGGATCAGCAAAAGGGGATCTACTGTTACTGAGGGACCTGAAGTTGCAATAGATTGACTGTGATATTGCACAACAAAGGGCATTTGGAGCCATGCACAGCAAGATAAATTGTAGGACAACTTATTGATTCAACTGTTCAAGTATCCCACATGACAGAATACTTAATTTGGTAATCACCAGTTTGGAGATGGTGTGGGCTGGCAGTTAGGGAACCTCTAGTTGCCAGTGACCACAATAATGTGTAGTTCAAACTGGAAGTGAGGAACAATTGCCACCCCTCAAAGACATTGGTACTGGACATTAGATGAATGTATTTTGGCCAGAAGGGGGAAATGGTTAGAGAGAGAGAGAGAGAGAGAGAGAGAGAGAGAGATTGGTTGATGTAGACAAGAATGAAAGTGGTAGAAGAACAGTATAGTAGGATTAAGGGGGAATTTTTGTGGGTGACCTAATCTCTTGCAAGAATGCCAGCAAAAATCACAAAAATGCTGATCCATTGCCAAAGGGGGTGGGGAGGCTGCGAGAGTAAAAAGATAGCACTTCACTAGGTACAAGAGGAACAAGGAGAGGATGAATGGCAAGAATATTGGACTAGATTCAAAGAGCCAATAGTGGCAGTTATGAGGGAAAGGCTGATACAGAGATGCAGATTGCCAGGGGTATAAAAGGCAAGGATAAATAATTTGTTAGAAATACTTTGGAAGAAAAAAAGGAAAACAAGGGAATAGTCATTGGCATAAGGGAAGGTATCTGGGGCAAGTTGGGCATCTTTCTTGATGACACAATGTTCTGTAATGCAATTAGGGAGATAGAACTCACATACAGAATACTGGATGGAAGGGGTTAGGCTGGTCATTTCAACAATTTTACTTCACTGAAAGGGAAGTTGAACTATGGAACAGATAACTGGCAGAGGTGGGGGACAGCTAACCTAAACAGTTTTAAATATTGCTGGGAAAAGGCAAGGGAAGTCATAGTCACTAGGGGGTAATGTGGAATTGAGAGGTTAGGAAGTGGGGGAAGAGGAAGATGGCCCACTAGTAAAGTGGGTTTGTGGGTGAGGTGATATAGTGTGGGCCGGTTTAATAGACCCTTGGTCTTCTTCTGCATCAGATTTTATATTAATAAACTGTTAAAAAGGAAGAGATTGCCCATAATTCCTACAGTACGAGAAATAGGGAATATTAAGCACAAGATTTTGGATCTTAGTGATCTGTTCACAGTACACATAGTACAGTACTCTCATCCTCAGAATACAGGCCATACCATGACTCCACTTTGAAATTGCTCCTCAAATGTTTTAGTCATGGTTTCATAGAATCCCATCCCTTCTTTTGAGATGCAATGTATGCAAATTGTACCTATGTAACCATTGTTTTATCTATATAAATGAAAGCATCAAATGACTCATGTGATGCTATTCAGTCCCTGGCTTGTTGCCTCATTTTACTTTGGTCACATCATGTATAGCTGGGCAATAGCAGTGAACAATACAGACATTTAAATAAAGCATTCAACAGCTGAGAAGAAGAAATCAGCAAAACTTAATGAAGAGTTGCATTGGCCCTGAAGATGTACTTTAATTTGGGGAGTACCTTTCTAGCAGACAACAAAAACAAATGAAGGTGGAAGGTTTGTGGTTCTCTTGTGCCCCTATCTACAAAGGTATGCCACAAGGATCCATTCTTGGACCACTCTCATTTATGATCAATACAAATGATATGAGGAAAAAATATTGTAAATGCCAAGCTGTGTCTATATGCAGATGACACTGTTTTATATGTTTCTAGCCCTCTCCCTGACTATAACAATGGATAACCTACAATGTGCATTCGATCATCTGCGATTTAAACTATGTGTCTCCAAGCTTCTCTTAAATGCCTTAACAATGAAGTACTGTATATGGTGTTCTCTCCCAAACAGTATCAACCTTCTACCTCTCTACCAGTGCTGGCACTATGACTCTTATGAGTGATAAGATGGATTGTATAGTATACTTCAAATTCCTGCTTATGTAGTTGGAAAGCAAACTATCATTTAGTATACATGTAGATAATCTTTGTGAAAAACTGCAACAGAAACTTAGGTTCTATTACTGGAACAAGTTTTGTTTTAGCTCTGAGTCAAAAAAAGACTAGTTCAGGTGACTCTCCTTCCCCTATTGGACTATTGTGATATCATCTACAGATGTGCCCCAGTCTCACACCTGTCCAAATTGGATGTGTTATATCAGAGAGCCTTTCATTTATCTCTGGCCTGCGTGCCAGAACACACCATTGTTTCCTCTATTCAGCAGTCGGTTAGACCTCACTTGCAATCAGAAGGCTTAAAAGCTTACGTAAGTGGTCCTTTAAGGCCATGTGCAACTTTCTGTCATCATATACAGTGGTAGCCATCTCCACTTTTAATGATATTGTATGTTATAGCACACAACAGTGTGCTATCAGTCTGTGTACATGCTGATGTCAGAGGAGCAAATGCTGAATTTTGTAATTATTTGGCCTTTTGCTAGGTGTCTTGTGATCCGTTGCTCAGTTTAACATACTGTAGTTGCATAGTCACTGGCAACATGGAATACACATTTAAAATGCAGCACCTAACAACCAACACACATTTGTGCCTGTTAGCCCTCGCTTTGTATTTTGCATACGGTCACCCTTGCAGCCTTCTTCCCCTTCCCCTCTACCTCTTGAAGTTTAGGTTGAACACCAAGCCAAAAATCAGCATACCTGTATAGAAGTACCTTCCTGAGATTCGGTTAGGCATCCATATTAGGGCCCAGTGAAAATCTCCCTGATTTTAGTGGTCAAAATCAGATCTCCCTCATGTGAGGAGTGCTGACTTGGAAACTATAAAGAGCAAGTGTTTAGTAAGGATATCTATCGTAAAGAATTAAGTTTGGGGGCCTCTACTTGCCTCTGTAATCATTTTATTTGTTTTTATTTGTTTCTTTGACTACTTCTTCATCATTTTATTTGCATTTAGCCAATAACTGTCCTGGTAAAAAAATCCAAATGAATTTGTATATTATGATGTCAGAAATGTTTTACTGGCATGGCTGGCAACGTATTTCAGTGGGAAACTGCTGTGTAAAAATAAAGATTACTGAATACGGTCTTTATTTTGGTTTAATGATTAAAAAAATGTTTTGTTATTCTCTTGTGTTCCATATCTTTGCTGTGTCACGATCTAACACCTAGTCTGGCAACATCCTGAGGTGTGATCTCATGTTTGCTAATTGCAGCTGTGGTGTATGGGTGTCAGACATTCAAGGCTGGTTTTGAATTCAGAAGAAGTACTGTATCATTATATTTGGATTTGGCCAACAACTATACTAGTGACAAAAAAATCCAATGGAATTCTTATATTACGATGTCAGAAAAGTTTTGCTGACAAGGCTAGCAGTGTATTTCATTGGGAAACTGAGAAGATGTTTTCAGATTTCATAGTGAAATAACACTTCTAAAGAATTATCTAGTTCTTTTGAGAAAGATAGAAAAATGTACTTAGTTTCTTCATTGAAATACACTATGCCTATAAGTAGTTAACAGTTTCTAGTATAATACCAGGATTCTACTGAATTTCTTTTGCTAGCAGTGTGAAAGCTGTAGTAAAAACAACTTGTTTCACTGCATTATCAAATATTTTTTTATAATAGGTAAAAAAATAATTACTAGCATATCAAGATACAATAAATAAAATTGTTTTATATTTATTAGAAGTAAACACCAGGGACCAGATATTGAGTAATGGGCAAAAGCAGAGTGCAAAGGTTTGCGCTGTGCTTGCCCTTGCTCACAACCCCAAAAAAGCTGTGATCAGTGGGATAGTGCACTTGTGCTATCTGATTGAATAAAGGGACTCGTCAGTGCAGTGCAAAATCCAGTATTGCTGCCCTGACATGGATCTGGGCTGTCTGCAGCCCATATTGAAGTGCAAGGAACTGTGCCACCAGACCTGTTAGCACCAGAAGCCTTCGGAGTGATTTTCAGCCGGCACCATGCAAGTAAGCCCGTTTGGCATGCAAGGCAATAAGAGGCCATATGAATCCCATTATGGGCTCATCTGAATGGGAAGCAGCAGCAGGTTTTCACCCTTCCTTTGGTTGGTCACCACATCAGGCATGGTGGTGACTGGCCCTTCAATGCCAATCACCTGTTGCCCTACATGTTTAAGTATTCCCAGGTGTCTAGTGGTACCCCCACCCTCTGATACTCATCCCCATACATGTTTACATATTACTTGGGATCTAATGGCACCATCCACCCTCCGATCACTGTCCCAGTAAATGTATCAGTATTCCCTGGTGTTAGTGGCACCCCCCAATCTCTGATCTCCTGCTGCCATTCCAGGCAAGCTGTGTAGCGGCCCCTCTCCTACACTGCAGGCACAGGGCAAACCACCCTGCCACCCCCCCTTACCACTGTCACCGGTGCCACACAGATCCAGTATGGTGACTGGCACAGCATCCTCTCACCACCTCGGCCAGCCACCATATAGACTGACAGGCTTAATGAACTGCTCACTTCCCCATTTCATTACAGACTGTAAAGGGATAGTGCATACTCTCTGCAGTAGTCAGTTTGCACATTTCTTTTACAGTTCACAGGATGCATGCTCCCCTGTCAGTCCATATGGTTGCCAGCCAAGGTAGTAAGGGGGAGGGCTGTGCTAATCACTTTAATGGATCCATGCAGAACCACTGACAGTGGTAAGCATGGTTGCAGGGTGGTTTGCTCAGTGCTGGCAGTGCAGGGAGCTGCTAGACAGCTTGTCTGACACTGCGGCGGGTGATCAGAGGGTGGGAGGGGTGCCACTAGACTCCAGGGAATACTTAATGGAGTACAGGGATGGGGATTGGGGGGAGGTTCCACTAGACATCAGGGAATATTTAAAAGAGAATGGGGATGAGGACCAGAGCGGTGGTGCAACTTGACATCAGGAAATTCTTAACAGAGTATAGGATAGGGATCAGAGGGCATGAGTGCAGCTAGACACCAGGGACACCATTGCTTCAATGGGCAAGGGTGTGTGGCTGCAGCCCCTTTGACCACCACCAGAGTATCAGGGTTTGCAAAGGCAGTAACTTGCACCTGTTCAGGTGGCAGTTACCACCTATGCAAACCTCTCATTATCCCACTGCACCACTCTGCAGGGGATGACCCCCTCATCTGCATGGGTGCAGTGGAAACTTAGTGCTTGGGCACTAACAGGTTTTGCCCATGCTGTGAAGTTGTCTGAATTTAGACCCCATCCAACAATTGGGCATGAAACCCAGCTAGCTTGGACAAACACCCCTTAGTGCCCTGGCTAAGTTTTGACTATCTGGCCCCAGCTCTTTAACTAACATTATCCCATGTGCTCCCCTCTTTGTTGTTGCTAGTGCTGTTTTTCTACCTCCTCTTTTCAAGTTATGTCAAGAGAAACACTGTTTGTTCACAGAGGAACTGAGAAGTCAGATTCCTTTAAAGACATCTATTATCAAGCAACCAACCAAACATGCATACTCACAAATACAATGTTTTTTGTTGTCTATACAGAACAGCACAGTCTGCAATGTAAAGAAAGAAATATTTCAGTGTACAGCATAGAACAAAGTAAAAAATTAACAACTCATAAATACAGTGCTCTGCTTTTTTGTGAAAACTGCAGGGGATAGCAGGATATCGTACAGTACAGCCCAACACCTTTTACAGTGACAATTTTGCAAAGTACAATAAATATAAATATTTTGAAGGCAGTGCTCTGTAACTGCCCTTTTCTCTTGTTTGCCCATTGCCTGCTGCTCTGGTGCTTCCTGGTCTTCTCCACAGGCAAGCTGCTTGTGTGTTTCCAAGTTCTCTAGATGAGCCAGCTGCCCTGCTGCTTCCATGTCTTCTGGATGGGCCAGCTGCATGGGTGCTTCCATGTCCTCTTGACAGACCTACTTTTCAGGTACTGCTCTGATCTCTTCTGGTGCCTCCTCTTTGGCCTGGGATGCTGACACATGGTTTTCTTCCAGCTCTTTATAAACGGATGATTTATTGTCCCTGGTAATGATATCTGACTGTTTGGACAAAGAAATACAGTTAGAATCAAAATACTTCGAATATTACCTGTGAACTACACTTATTAGGGTACAATTCATATCAGTTTTACACTTCAGTCTGGTACAAAGGCTTTATTTTTGCACTTATCTTCCAGCAGTAATCAGAACACCCTATGTAACTATAACATTGTTGAAATAGTTACTGATTTTCAGAGTCTGGAAGTTTGGTAAGAGCCAAAGTGAAGGGGGCCCACCTGAAAATTTCCTGGTATCCAGGTTGGCCAGTGTGACTCTGACAATTACAATTGATAGTGCAGTATTGAAATGTGTAGCACTGACCTTTGAAATGAGGATCAAATGACCTGATTTTGCAGCACATTTTTACTTAAAAGAATAAAATGAGTTGCCTATTGAAAGGCAACCTCTGTTGTCAGGGGTCATCTGACCTGAAGTTGGACAGGTAAGCTGGAAGGGGGGGAGGTAGCGAAGGGGGGCAAGGGAGAAGGAGAGAGAAGACTCGAGGGTGCAAAACACATCTTCTTGACCTGGAAGGACACTACTTCTTTATTCAGCTGTGAGCTGTGTGAGAAATTCTATATTGCACTTGATATCTGGAATAACGTGCACTTTTGCTCAATTCTGTGGGAGGTGAAACTAACTACCCTTGGTAATTGCTTTTTATTTACATAATAATTTAGTGTTTAACCAAGAAGGGGCTTGCAAACTCTGTTTGTCTTGTGAGTAACTTCAGAAGGATTTAAATACTGCATTTGGGTAGACCCTTGGAGGTAGCTAGATTGTCTACTAGGATTTTCTGACAGTTAAACTATTTTTAAATAATTTACAGGTGGCTGAGGAGTTGAAAAAGGAGCTTGCAAACTCTGCTTATCTTGGAAGTAACTTCACAAGGGTTTGAATACTGCATTTTGGTTGTCCCTTGGGGGTAGCTGGATTGACTACTAGGAATTTGGGACAGAAACTATTTTTAAATAATTTACTGGTGCAGAGGATTTTGTTATAGTTAAACTATTTTTAAATAAGTTACTGGAGGTTAGTTGAATTACTATAAAGGGCAATACTCACCAGGGTGGTGGAGCAGTGATGTATTTGATTGTTTCTAACAGTCACCTGTGGTTGTGGACTACCCACCCCCCCTTCCCCACACCCCACCCCAGGCGTGGCATTTCCTTTATAGCCAAAGTTCTGACATCACTTCCTCAACAGGTCTTGGGGCAGAACAGTCATATTCTTAATAACCCATCACAGTGCATAAAGGGTAAGTACACACCACCAAAAAAAAAAAAATTATATATATTACATATTGTATATTATAAGGGAGAGGGACATGTGGGGAGTAGTGCAATGCCCTGGCTGTGGGGCAGCAGTTTTCCAGGAGACATTCTGGAAACTGCATTGCTGTCCTATTTGCAGGCAACTGTCAGCTTTGAGGGAGGAGATTGCCTACCTCCAGGCTGAACTGGCAAGGACTAAGGAGGCCTCCTCCACCCAAAGAGCACCACTGCCATAACCACTGCCTCAGAGGTTGCCAAGTATGAAGAGCAGTTGGACCACAGTGGGTTCTGGGAGGGTGCAGGTGGTGGAACAGAGGTGAAGCCCCCTAGTTGTACCTCTATACAAATCATACGCCAGTCTGGCAGAGCAAAGTTCCTCTATGATGGCACCTTCAGTGGAGACCAAGCAGAATGCTGAGGACATCCACAAGGGAGATCCACCAAAGGGTGGCCAGGGACACCACAGGGGAAGAAAACAGCTTCTGATAGGGGACTCAATTGTTAGGGGGTTAGAAATGGGGAAGGGAGAGGAAAGGAGAGGAGAGGGAAGTAAGGTGCCTGCCTGGTGCCATGGCTTGGAGGGACAAGAAGCAAATCCTCATGATTGCAGAAGCAGCCTCACCAAAGTGGGAACTAGATATCATTGTCCACCTTGGGACAAATGACCTAGCTAGGCATGGAATCAGTGCAGTGCAGGATGAATTTGTGGAGTTAGAGAGGGGCCTCAGACAGGTAGCAAGCACGGTTACCTTCTCAGAGGTGCTGCCAGTCCATGGCAGGGGTGAGGCTAGGGTACTGCACACCATGCAGTTTAATGAATGGTTGCAAAACTGGTGCAGAGCACAGGGCTTTGGCTTCATTGGGGACTGGGGGTACACCTGGAGAGATGAAGGTCTATACTGACACGATGGTCTGCATCTGTCCACGAAGGGAACCAAGCTCCTAAGTGACAGGTTTAAATGCTTCCTTGGCAAGCTTTTAATCTAGCCAAGGGGGGAGGTGCTGATAAGAGGCAGGAAATTTCAAGCCTCTCCCCACAAAACGTGGCAGGTAGTAAGGTAAACACTGAGGTACAGAGCTCAACAGAGGGCAGGACAGGGGTAAATGGAAAAATAGACAAGGGCAATAAGAGCAGGGATGGGGGAAAAAAGGATAAAGCCAACATTAAATGGAGGGCAATGAGTACCAATGCCAGTAGTCTGGGAAACAAGCTTTCTGAGCTAGTAGCCCTGATGGAAGATGAAAAATTGGATATCGTGGCAGTCACAGAAACATGGTACATGGAGAACCATGACTGGGATGTCAACATACCGGGGTACACAGTCTACAGAAGGGACAGGAAGGGTAAAAGAGGAGGTGGAGTAGCTCTATACATAAGGGAAGGAAGCAAAGCTACAGAACTAAAAAGTAAAGGGGGAGGACAAGAGGCACTCTGGGTCACCTTGGAGACAGGGAATGGCATCACAATCCACAAAGGGGTTGTATACAGACCCCCATCTCAAACAGAGGAAATGGACAAATAAATGATGGAGGACATTCTCAAAATGGCTGAAAAAGGGGAGATACTGTTGATGGAGGACCTGAATATGCCAGATGTTAACTGGATGACATGTACTGCAGCCACATCCAAGAGCAGGGTCATTCTCAATGCTCTGCAGGGGCAGGCCTTAGACAGCTAGTGTTGGAACCCACTCAGGAGGGAGCAATACTAGACCTGGTACTCTCAAATGGAGAGAGGATCACAAATTTAGAAGTCAGTAGACATCTGGGAACAAGTGACCACTGCACAGTGTGCTTCACAATAAGCACAACCATGGAAACAAGCCATACAAAAACAAGGAAACTGGACTTTAGAAGGGCTGACTTTGGCAAAATGGGTGAATATCTGAGGAATGCACAAGCAAATGGCCAAAAAGGAGGGGTGGAAGAACAATGGAGAAAAATCAAAACTGCTATCATAGAGGCAACAAGCCTTTGTGTGAAACAAATAAAGAAAACAAAGCGGAGTAAAAAACCACTATGGTTCTCAAAAGAGGTGGCAGGGAAGGTTATGGAGAAAAAGGCTGCATTCAAAAAGTATAAGGAATTACAGACGGAGCACAACAGGGAACTGTATCAATTAAAGCAGAAAGAAGTGGGGAAGGCAATCAGAATAGCAAAGGACCAAACCGAGGAAAAAATAGCCAGCTTAGTTAAGAAGGGGGGATAAAACCTTTTATAGGTACATTAGGGAGCATAGAAAGGTTAAGGGAGGAATAGTGAAGATTAATAAAGGAGAGGGGAGGTGGGCAGAGGGAGACAGTGAAAAGGCAGAGATACTGAATGAATACTTTTGCTCAGTATTCACAAAAGAAGATGAGGAGGAGTTACCTAAACCAGACAATAGAAGCACTCTGGGTAGGGGGGTTGACACCAGTCCATTTACAGAAGAAAGAGTCCTGAAAGAACTCCTAAAACTCAAGGTGGACAAAGCAATGGGGCCTAACAGGATTCACTCCAGAATCCTAAAAGAACTAAGGGAGGACCTAGTGACACCACTGACCACACTTCTTAACAAATCATGGGAGGATGGGGTGGTACTTGAGGACTGGAAGAGGGCAGATGTGATTCCCCTTCACAAAAGTGGGAGCAAGGCAGAAGCAGGAAACTACAGATCTGTAAGTTTGACCTCAGTGGTAGGGAAAATGATGGAATCACTTCTGAAAGAAAGAACTGTTGAGTACCTAGAGGCCAGCGGGGCACAGGACACAAAGCAGCATGGATTTACAGCAGGAAGGTCATGTCAGATGAATCTAATTGATTTCTTTGAATGGGTGACCAAAGTAATAAACCAGGGAGGGGCTGTGGATATGGCCTACCTGAACTTTAGCAAGGCATTTGACACAGTCCCGCACAAAAGACTAATAATCAAGTTAGTCAGCCTGGGAGTGGGTTCCAGGGTGGTAGCCGGGGTAGAAAACTAGCTGCACAACAGAACACAGAAGGTAATAGTGAATGGAACACATTCGGAAGAAAGGGGGGTTACTAGTAGAGTACCTCAGGGCTCAGTACTGGGCCCAGTCCTCTTTAACATCTTTATAGGTGACATTGCAGAGGGTCTGGAGGGAAAGGTATGCCTCTTTGCAGATGACACAAAGATCTGTAACAGAGTTGATACACAAGGAGGGGTAGAAAGGATGAGAAGGGACTTGGCAAGGTTGGAGGAATGGTCAGACATATGGCAACTTAGATTCAATGCGAAGAAGTGCAAAGTAATGCACCTGGGAAACAAAAACCCAGGAGAAGAGTACACAATAGCAGGGGAGGTACTAACAATGACAAAAATGGAAAGGGACTTGGGGGCAGTCATATCATATGACTTTAAGGTGGGTAAGCAATGTGAGAAGTCAGTAAGGAGAGCCAGGAGGATACAGGGATGCATAGAACGGGGCATCACAAGTAGAAAAAGGGAAGTGGTTATCCCTCTGTACAGACAGTTGGTGAGACCCTATCTGGAATACTGTGTGCAGTTTTGGAGACCCCATCTACGCAAGGACATAGACAGGATGGAAGCAGTCCAGAGGAAGGCAACTAAAATGGTGCAGGGTCTGCATCAGAAACCATATGAAGAGAGACTGGGAGAGCTTAATATGTGTACCCTTGATGAAAGGAGGGACAGGGGGGACATGATAGAAACTTTTAAGTACCTCATGGGAACCAGCAAAGTCCAGGAGGGTAGCATCTTTCAGAAAAAGAGATGTGTAAGAACAAGGGGGCACAATTTAAAGATAGAGGGGGGACAGCTCAGGGGTAATGTGAGGAATTTTTTTTTCACGGAGAGAGTGGTGGATGCATGGAACCGCCTTCCTGGGGGGGTTGTTGGGTCTAAAACAGTGGGGGAATTCAAACATGCATGGGAAAGACATAAGGCAATTGTAGTGGGGGGTTGCAGGAAGTAGGCTGTTGGTTAACTAGAATCTGCAGCTTATCCAATAGGAAGGGAAATGGGCAGACTGGGTGGGCCAAGTGGTCCTTATCTGCCGTCAAAGTCTATGTTTCTATGTTTCTTGGTAAAAGTTGAGTGAGTGAAAAAGGGGGAGGGACTAGAGAGGAAGAAAAGGAGATTGACTAGAGAGAGAACAAAGGGGGAAGGGGTTTAAAACATGCTGCAGTAGTGAGAACACCCTTCTTTTTGCTAGTAAGTGTGGCTAGCACATTTGGTTGGCAGGAATTCTTGAGAAGAGATCAGCATGTGCAGCTGAAAGAGTTGCAGCAGGTAGGTTTGGTGCAGTACAGAAGGGTGAGCTAGGTTGATGGGGTACTACTTTCAAAAAGAAAAAGAAGGAAAGAAAGATAACAAAGAAGCGGTAGGAGGCAGATCATGAGTAGAGGGAATGTTGTTGGTGGAGCCCACATGAAGGGGAAGAATTAAACGGTGAGTAGGCAGAATTATTGTTTGATAAGTGCAAAAGCGAGGAAGATATTGATTTTGGGATGACAGTGCAGAGGACTGAAAAAAAAGGTTTATATCCAGAGGTACTAGAAGAGGGCAGGGAGTAAAGGTTGGTTGGGGTGAAAAGAAAAGGATCAGATTTTAGTGTGTTCAGCTAAGGCTTTAGTATCAAAGAAAGGTAGGGGTGTTTTCTATAGGAAGAAATTGCTGGGATAATTTCTGTAGGGATGGAGAGATCAGCCGTGAGGCTTGGGGTCAGGATCTCCACAGACAGAGAGACATTACAGAGGATTTTGGAAAAGGGGAAGGCAGACCCAGCCCACCCCAGCAAAATAATGGCAGGCAAAATAGTTAAAGTTTTAGTTGCAGCGGGTTTTTTTTTTCTTTTTTTTTTTCCAATTCTTTTTCGCTCCTAGTCATGATCCTAGGGGCCTCTCTCAGGCATCCATCCCAATCCTGCCCTACCTGAAGTTCCCCCTGACCAGACCCCACTCTATCCTCTGCCCCGCCTTGCAGCTGGCACCCCCAGCTTAACCCCTCCAGGGTGGGGCCACCCCTCCTACATTGGGTGCACTTACACACATAGCCTCTAGCTGCAGACGTGGGCCCCATGGCGGAGGAACCTTGAAGGCTGGCTGGGCTGAACCCGGCAGTGGGCATGGAGGATGGTGCCTTCGCCTACTCCCAGGACTGGAGTTTTTCCATGTTCTGTGGTGTCCCATCCCCGTGCATGGGCACGTCCTGACACCTTGGAGCATGGCAACCCCTGCCTGCATCGGCCATGCTAATTCATGCTTGTGTGGCTTGCTGCAGTGCCCCTGGTCTCCACTGGGGGTCCCTGGCTCACCAGGCCAACCCATCCCCTGAGTCTGGGGAGGCAAGCATCACTCAGGCACTCAGTTCTCAACACTTCCCCTGCTGACACCTGGTACCCAAGTCCATTTCCTAACCCGGGTCACCGAAGCAGAGCAAGGTGTGGTGTCCAGCACCTCAACCCTCAGTGCCACCGGGCCAGCCCTAGTTGCAGCAGGTTGGCGGGGTCACTGCATGGTAAAGGGTGTTGCAGTGACCAAGAAAACTTTGGTGCAGAAGTCTGTCCTAGAAGAGCGGAGGAAGAAAGATTCACATAACAAGCAAGGGAACTTTAAGATTGAGATGAGGAGAATGGTGGCATGGCTCACAGAAACAGGTGCTGGATTGCGTTTTGGATGCCACAGACAGTGTCTGATGTCAATGTGGATCTGCCATCTTAGGCATAGAATCCAGATGACTGAAAAAGCAGCTGCTCCTGGTGGTACTCCAAGGCAAGAGGATGTAAAGAAGAAGTGAGGGAAAAGAAGTAAGGAACAGCAGGGAGGGAAAGGAATCTGGGAGGCGTTGGACTGGGTCAGCGGACAGATGAGAGGGTGGCCCAGTGGCCACGCAGGGGGGACCATGTGGCAGACACCATTTTAGGAGTGTGCCCAGTAAACTGTGGAGCAGGGACAAGATGGAGGGGTAGGACCAAAAGGAGCACCTCACAAAGAGTGGGATGGAATGGCCCTCACAGAAGCTGCTGAACAGTGGCTATGGGAGACAACTAAAAAAAAACACAAATGGTTTTAGAGACTAGAGAAAGCAAAAGAAACCAATTGAGGAGGTATCTAGGAAGCATGGGATAATGAATCTGGGGGGGATACAGCAAGTGGGCATGTGATTAGGAGTTTTTAAGTATGACAAGGGCAGGTCAAGGCCCTAGTAGGTAAGTGGGTGCCCTGAGGGGAGGCAGCATTGGAGGCATGTTGACACTAGCAATAGCGAAGGGACGGCATGGTGGTACCTCGGAGTTGAATGGGACAGGGGTCAGTGCTCAGTACCCTTTTGTTTAATGGTGAATGTATATGTATATAGACATATGTAAAGGGGGAATGGCATGGAGCAGGCAAGGGAATGCAATTGGTGTCAGGCTGAAGGCGATCTCCCTGAGCCATCCTGCTCACGCATTACAGAGCAGTGTATGCGGGGGAGTTGCTGGTGAGGAAAGTAAGCCATAAGCTTCAGGCAGTGTTGGTGGCTCAAGGAGATAGTGTGCTAATATTTTGTTTGGGGCTTGGAGCATGGATGGAGTCAGGTTCCGTTTCCACAACAGGTGGAATGCAGGAGGTAATAATTGGAAGGGTTAGATAATAAACAAAAGTAGATAGCGGTAAGGGTTGTTGGTGTTTTCGGCCAGCTCAGCTTTGAATAAAATAAAGGGGATCTCTGTGGGCAGGATAAAACTGGGAATGGTTCTGGCATGAACCCTTCTCCCCAGTGACTGAATGGTGCTGTGGGAGTGGATGTGTCTTGATGGAGGTAGGGACCAAGCGATAGGCAAGGCAATCCCGGGGCCAGCATGGCATTGGGGGCTGCAAGGGCCATGAAGCTTCTTTGATTTGGTCCTGGCGGACACTGTCCTCCTCATCAGTTTGTGTGGGCTTCAAGGGGAAACAACTATGTCACACCTATGCATGCGCTTTGCAGTATGGTCGCCATCTTGATCACAGTGGCAGGTAGTGCACAAGCAGTTAAGGCATGGCAAGGCTCCATGCTACGGTGAAGTTGCTGGATGCTATTCCAGCCAGGTGAAAGAGGGAAGGTTGTGATGGTTAGTGGTGGCTTTGTGGCAAGGATAGAAATGTAAGGGAAGTTTAGACCCATTACGGATGAATTGCCACATCATGGGACAGTTCCAATATAGAAGGGGAAGCACGCTAACTTTAGCAGGTTGGGAGTTTTCAGGCACCATCAGTAGAGCCAGTAGGACATTTACTGAAGATAAAAAAATAAATAAAAGGGAAAGGGAAACTTTAAAGGACAGCATTTGCCATCCTATTGCCTCTTGGGGGGCATGTCGGGGAAGGGGGAGAACCAGGACAAAAGCAAAAAAATTAAAATCGGGCATAGAAATGCACAAACATATTGTGCTCCATGCCAGCCCCAAACCCTGCACCCTCACCACCACAGCCAGCCTCTCTACCCACTGCACCACTAGGCCAGCTCAGCAGCTTCCCCTCTCACCGGTATCCTGTTGCTGTTCTTTCACCCTGCACTTTCCTGTTGCTACCCTTTCAGGGTAGCCCACAACACAGGTGCTGAGATTGAGTAACTCATATTTGAGTCGCTTAATCTCAGTCTCCCTTTTGATGCAATACCAAATAAAAAGGATCTGGGCAAATTAAGGAGTGGTGGCTGGATGTAAATATTGTTTGGTATGACATAGTGCCCAGGCGGGTGGTAGTATGCAAGGGATGTGAGGGCAGTGGATGGGGCCTGGAAGAAGCTGAATAGAATGGTAGGGACCATGATTCAGGAGGTTGGGAGATGGTGGTGAGACATCAGGATAGTTACTCAGGAGGGCTTGGGGCTCTATAGACCAGATGGGGTGCACTTAACAGATGTGGGTTGGATCAGTTTCAATCTGTGGTTAGAGATGGCACTGGAAGAGTGGAATATAAGGACCCTTATGGGGGGTGGAAGCTTATCTTCCTTTACAATAGCTAGAAATAGGCCAGTGGAAAGAAGGGAGAAATGTGGAAAAAATAGGGGACACGTTGGGCTGCTGAAGGTGGACAGCAACTGTGGCTGGTAGTGAAATCTGGAAACAGTAGGGACCATGGGGGGGCTGCTGAAAATGGACAGCAGCAGTGGCCGATGGTGTGAAGGAAGCTCCTAGTCAGGAGTGTGATGGGACCCATGGAGTACTGGGCTGGGATAAAAGAAGGGACACCGACTGGGTGTGCACCTAGGCATGTTTGGCATCATGGGAGTTTACACCCAGAGGGTGGAGAGGTAGAGCGGGTGGGCATCCAACTACAGTAGAGAAATATAAATGATGGGAGAAGTAGGAAATAAGGTTGTAAATTTAATGTAAATGGATATAATATGAAGAAATGTTTTTGGAAATGTATTAAGATGAGGTTTTAGTAAACTTGCTGACTGAGCACCCAAAGAAGATAAGTCTGACTGTGGTTTATTTCAAGGAAGGGGATCCCATGACAAAAGAATAATAGAAGTTGATATCAATATGAATAGCTATTATTCAAAATAATAATACAAACAATATTGTCTTGCCGTGTATTTCTAGGTCTCCTTTCAGAAAATTCTGTTTTACTGGAGACGCCACATTTTCCTTTCTCTCTCCCTCTCTCTTTCTTCTCACTGGTGTGCTGCTCTTCAGTTGCACTGCCACTCTTCTTTTCTCGTTAGATCTGGTCAAAGTTAAAGTTCCATGAAAGTTTTTGGTTCTGATTCTGGAAGACATCTTCAGTCCAAAGAGTGTTGCCTTTCAGTTAGATGTCTGCAACTGTATTTTTCAATCTCAAAAAAGTACCCTTTATATACTGTTCCCCGACTTCAAGACAGCCATCAGTCACAAGTAGATTAGCTAACAACGTTTCTTATGTCACAGTTATGTCATGCCTCCCGCCTCCCAAACATCTGATTTGTCTGCTCCTTAATCCCAGAGTGTGATTCATCACAATTCATGGCCACGCCTACTGTACCTCTCTCTCCCTGTACTCTATAAATACTGTGCATTTTTGTGGCATGTAACCACATCTTTTGGAGATTTGCAGATCAAGAAACCACTGACTTTACACTATTACTATGACCAAGAAGCTGGATGAGAGCATACCAGTGCTGCTTGCGAAAATGCACAAAAATGGCACTCCAATGTTTGCAATACAAAACCACCTTGCAGCATTCAGAATCATGATTTCTTTTGTTGCTCTCTACAAACTCATTCTACCATACAATGAACATCCACACAAGGGGACAGTGTGCATTAGGCTGGTGCCTTTGACATCATAAGCACCATATAATAAGGTGGTCTGGTGGTGCCTCTGTGGCCTTCAGCAAGCCACGCTACATGACAAGGCAGTGAGATGGTCCTGTGGTGCTTCTGCTGCCTTGAGCAAGCCATAATACATGACAAGACAGTGAGATGATCGTGTGGTGTCTCAGTGGTCTTGAGCAAGCCACAGTACATGACACAACAGTGAAGTGATCACACGGTGTCTCAGTGGCCTTGAGCAAGCCACAGTACATGACAGGACAGTGAGATGATCATGTGGTGTCTCAGTGGCCTTGAGCAAGACACAACACACAACAAGGCAGTGAGATGGTCCTGTGCTATCTCTGTGGCAATTAATGTTACAATTAAATCATTTAATTCTGGTGATGCCTCACTACTTACTAAAGTGTATTAATGTGTTTTACAGCAATGTTTCCAAAACTGTGGATCAGCTAACAATGGAGGATGATGACAGCATACAGTAGAGGTCCATCAGAAACTCACAAAAGGAGGATACTCAATCATCAATCAGACAAATGCAGTGCCAAAATGGATGAAGTAATGGCAGAGCATGGGAAGTACTGTACTGTGCCCACTGCCTCACTAAACTGTATGCAATCAATGTTCTGTTTCCTATCTTTGTAAAGTCTTTATGTATAGGTAATGTAGTGACCCACAGTATAAGAATGTACAGTACATAGAGAATAATGGATGGGTAGCTAGTTATAACTAGGATTTTATACACCCCTGAGGGTGTATAAAATCTGAGTTTTAACTAACTACCCATCTTTTATTTTGCATAATTGCTGGGGATCATTTTTTCACCACAGCAATTGCACAAAATAAATGTATGCATCTACGGAGTTGAGCCACTGACTGTTGGAAAGCCCAGACTTAAGTGCGGTAGGTAGCTGTCTGTAAATGGAAGCAATGTTTATTCATTTACTTCTTTAACTGCAGTGATGAAGGTTTGCTGTGTCAAGAGATGTTTTTTCTTTAAAAGAAAAAACTTACCACTGACGACTTCTGTCGGGGAACATTTTACCACTGAGGCATCGCGATGGATGGCACAGAAAAGAGGAAGTTTGCTGTAGGCACATGTGCAGAAGTAGGGAAACCGGGTGAGTGAATGTCATTATAACCAGCTGGTTATAATGCTGGAATTATAACCTGGTTTCCATATGGGAAAAAACTATAACCAGTTATTTTATGGTGTTTGTACTCCAGATAATGCACTGTAATAAAAAAACAGCAAGATGCTGTCTGCTCTTTTTTTCTCCCAACAGTATAGGCCTTCTTATTCATGAAGCCAACAAACACTAGCAGCTAGAAGAGTCTAAAGCATGGCCCAAAGAAAAAACAATAAATAACAGTTGTCGGATGTTATTTTTACAGATGAGAGGAACACAACAATGTAATCTTTTTGCCCCAAGGCTTTCTGGAAAAAAGATTTCTTGTACTGAAACCACAGTCTAAACATTCCTTGAAAATGCAAGTCTGGAGTGCCATCTTGCACCATGGGCAAGGGCTGATATTACTATTCAGTGGCATAATGAAGGGCAGTTTTTTCAGAGAAGATATTGTGTCCAATACACTGGTGCCCTTTATTGAGCGATTGTTTGCAGACAGGCATTGGCTTTTCCAAGGTTTGATACTGTCAGAGTAATGTGCATTGATCATATATCTGTGTTCATGGTGGGCATATACAGCACATTATTCAATGTGTTTACTAACATGCATGCTCTTTTTCTTGTATAGATAATGACCCAAAGCAAGCAGTGTCTGGGGTGTACATAAAGGAGAAAGGTATGAACTGGGTCAGGATACTACCCAGAATGCCAGACCTGAACCCAGTAGAGGTGGTGTGGCATCAGATGAAGCATTACATTCAGAGATGTGTTAAATCAAGAAACCATGCTCAGCTAATATGAGGTATAAGACAGTTTTAGAGGAGAGTTCTGACAGTTGAAGACTGTAATATGTATATTGATCACATGGATAAAGTGATGCCAGCTGTTTGTGTCAACAGTTGCATCACTGCTCTGTAAAATTAATGTGAATAAAATTAAACTCTGTTTTTCACATAGTGTTTAGTTATTTTTTCATCCCACATCTTTGCTGTGTCAGAATTTAACATCTAGTCTCCCACCTAGCCCAGCAGCATCCTGAAGCATGACCTCAGATTTGCTAATTGCTGCTGTGGGGGATGGGAGTCAAAGTCATCTATTGTTGGATTCAAATTTAGGAGATCAACTGTGAAGTAACCAATGTTGTGTTGAGGTGTCAGGTTCCAACACCAAATGTGGTAGCATCCTGAGCTGTGATTTCAGGTTTGCTAATCCTGTCTGTGGGGTAGAGCTGTGCAGAATATAATATTCTGCCCACAGAATGCCAACAGAATTAACATTCTAATTTCATGGAATTTTGCAGAATATGCATGAAAATTCAGTGGAATTTTGCCAAATGTTAAGTTATTTTGCTCTATTTTTTTTGAGGGGATCCACAATCCTCTATTTGGAGGTCAGTCCTGCTCTACCTGTCATCCCCCCATGCCCAGACTTAACCCCCTGGGTGGGGCCAGTGGGAAGGCCCCAACAGACACTGTAGGCAAGCCCTGGCTTACCCACCCCAGGTTGGGGCCACGGGAGCAGGACCCCTCAGTTGATGTCAAAGGCAGTAGAGATGGCTGAAGAGCAGGTCATCATGCCAGGGGATGGCTTTTACTATGCTTTCTGGATCTGGGGGTGGGGATGTGCAATGATGTCCAGTGTCTGCCCCACCCCTAAAGTGATGGCACCAGCTACAGTGGACGCTGAGACTCCATCAGGGGTCTGTAAAGTGCCAGACTGTCTTTCTCCCCTCCCCAGAGAAGGAGAGCAGTCCCCAGGCATGCAATCCTTCTGACTCTGGCCAGCTCTCTGACTCCTGGGTCTGCTCCCGAACCTGGGTTGTCAGCATTGCAAGTGGAAATCCAACCACTGCACCAGTGGGCCGGCCCACATTTTGTTCTAATTTCAAAAGTATGCAGCCAACTGACACCAAATTTGGCATGTGGACAGTTAGTAATGGCTAAATTTCAGAGTCATAGGTTGAAAGGAGGAGGAGGAGTTATGGGTGGCCCAACATTTAATCAAAATTTAATTCTCAGTTATTTCCATCTAATTTTACAATTTCTTATTCAAATTTCTCCACAGTTTCAGGATTTAGGAAAACATACAGCATGGACATTTTTAAATCTCAAGCTTCAAAGGGGGCTGAGTTATAGGTAGCCAACCATTTTGCCAGAATTTTGATTTCTGTTATTTTAGTTTAACTTTGATAGTATTCATTGAAATGTTATACAATTCTACAGGTATACAGATTATCACTACATTTATATATACACATATTTTCAGATTTCTAGCTTCAAATGAGGCTGAGTTATAGCCTGGCAACATGTTGCTAAAATTTAAATTTCAGGTATTTCCCTATAATTTTAAAACAACATATCCGAACTTAACCAGATTCTAAACATTTAAACTACTATACCACATGGTCATTTCTGTCAAAGTTCATATTTACAACTTTAAATGGGACTGAATTAAAAGTAATCAAACTTTCACACCATTATAAATTAAAATTGGCAAGAACGCAAATTACAAATTATAAACTACTGAAACTTTAAAACTAAAGAATGCAATGCCATTATATTTGGTAGGTTCTTAGACCTTACAAGGATACTGTATGTGCCAATTGTATTAATTGTTTGCTGACAGAAATTGCAAAATAGCATCTGTATTTAAAGTCAAATTCCAAGAGTCTTTGTGAAAATTGTGAAATTTCATGAAAATTCCATAAAACTGGAATTTGCTAATTTCACTCAACCTTATCTGGGGAATTCAAATTAAAGGATAGGGGTATGAGATGAAGGTAGTGCAGGGAGTTATCAGGTTCAGGAGTTAAATGCATAATTTTACCAAGAAATGGACAGCAGAGCTGAGTAGCACACCAGTGGTAGACCTCCCCAGTTGGAGCAAGGTAGGCAAGGCAAGTCAAACTTTATTTTTAGGGTGCCCATTCCCTGAGGCTCTGGGCACCTAACAAAACATATCAAAAAGTAAAACAACAGATAAAAACACAACATTTTTCAGAATAAATAAGATTCAAAATAGTAACTTTAAGATCAGCTTCAGATAACTAGGATGGTTGGGCTAGAAAATCAATCCATAAAAGCCAGTCTAAAGAGGTGGTCCTTCAGCTTCAGCTTGAAAACTCCAATTGAGGGGGCTCCTGGACTGCAGATGGAAGTGAGTTCCACAGGGTCAACCCACAGACACTGAAAGCATGGTCACCCGATGTCTTGCGCTGAACCCTGGGAACATCCAGGAGGCCCCTCGAAGTGGAGCAGAGGGAGTGAGCAGAGGTCACAGGTGTCAGGAGCTCTGACAGGTAGCCAGGACCCAGTCCATCTAGGGCCTTATAGGTGAGTAAGCCCACTTTGAAAAGGATCCTTTATCTGACAGGCAGGCAGAGCAGAGCACGCAGGACTGGGGTCACATCACTGGATGTAGACAGGCCCGTCAGTAACCTTGCCACTGCATTCTATACCAGATGCAGTCTAAAGTGGGTCCCTCCCATGACCCAGAAATATAGAGAGTTACAGTAATTGAACCTAGAGGTAAAAAAGGCACATACCAGAGTCGGCAGATCCTTGGGCAGAATGAGGGGCTTGATCCTGGCGATGTTCTGCAAGTGGTAGAAACCACTTTTGACTACAGATAATACCTGATCTTCAAAGGTCAGTCTGCTGTCCAGGATCACACCAAGATTATGCACCTCATGGAAGCCACCAATGGAGCAGACCCCAGGAACAGACCTGTGTTAGCGCCAGGTGACAACCCATCACTCCCGCGACCTGGCTCAATCACTAGCATCTCTCTAATCTGGGTTTAGTCTCAGACAGCTGGAAGCTATCCAGTCACTGATTTTAGCCAGACAGCTGTTTAGCATGTCAGCCGCACCGGATGCTCTGGCTGCAAATGACAAATACAGTTGGGTACCATCTGCATAGCAGTGAAACTCCATGCTGTATTGCCAAATGATCTCACCCAGGGGCAGCATGTACACTGCAAACAGCATCAGTGACAAGATCAAGCCCTGTGGTACTCCACATGACAGGGGCATTGGGTAGGAGGAGAAATTCCCCATCACCACCCACTGCACCCTATCAGAGAGATAGGACTCAAACCATCTGATGGCAGCCCCGGTGAGTCCACAAAACTCACAGAGCCGATCAAGAAGCACAATGTGGTCTACAGTGTCAAACGTTGACGAGAGATTTGGAGCACAAGAACTGACCTGTCTCCTCTATCTCTAGTCCTAAGTAGATCATTATGCACCCTAACTAAAGCTGTTTCTGTGCTATGTATAGCCTGAAAACCCAACTGAAATGGCTCATAGATGTCAAAGGATATGAGGTGATCCCTCAAGCTGCTGTGCCAGCAGTTTCTCAACAACCTTGCTCAAAAATGGCAGGTTGGAGATAGGACGATAATTTGCTAGGACATCTGGGTTGAGGGAAGTTTTCTTAAGGAGGGGTCTCACCAGCACTTCTTTCAAAGCCACTGGGAACACCCCCTCTGCCATCGAGCACCTGGAAATCCTGGCGAACATCGGTCCAACAGCCTCAGTGCATCCCATTAAGAAATGCGTCAGGGCTCGGTCCAGTTCGCAATATGTGTGCTTCAGCTTTAAGATCACCACAGTCACTTCAGATACCTCCACTGACCTAAACTCCTCCCAGACAGGCACAGTGCCTCTGTTCCTCCCAGTCCAGCTACTGTGAGGCAATTGTCTCCCTGACCTGATACCCAACCGGATAGATGACACTCTGTCAGAGAAAAAAAGAGCAAACTCTTCACATAAAGTGGATGAAAAAGTCTTGTTTGAGTTTAGACAGGCAAGATGGAGAAGCCTATCCTCAGTCCAAAAAAGCTGAGAAAGTCTGTTTCTCCCTGCATCAATCTCCCTGGACAAGACTTATGCCTTCTTACAGGGAAACTGGCCCCTGGTACTCACCACAGTGAGCACACAGGGCCAGTTTGTCAGCCTCCAGCTGAGTCTTCTGCCAGCAATGCTCCAACTTCTGACCCTTAATCTTCATCACCTTGAGATCCATTTCAAACCAGGGGGATCTCAAGTGAGAGTATCTGGGTCATATATGAACTGGAGCAATGACATCCAGTGCTTCGGATACCACACTAATTATAAGTGGCCACTGCCTCACTGGTGCCAATCACACATGCCGTGTCTACTCTAGATAGGTCAGCTAACACTAATATTCTCTCTGGGTGCAAACCCCTTAAAGGGCAGTAGAAAATCATCTCCACAGGGGAAGGACTTTCAGGAGGACCCCAAATCGTAAACCCCATGCTGCAATAATCAGACCAAAAGACATGCTCAGTCTTGAGGCTGTCAACCCCAAGACCCAGCTGGAACACCAAATTGAGTGTGTGGCCATGATGGTGGGTCACAGAAGCAACCACTTGTACCAGGCCCAGTGATGACATCAACTAGAGGAGGTCGTAACCAAAACGCGAGAATTCGTTGTTGACCCAGGCATTGAAATCCCCCAGAATTAAACACCTGGGAGACTTCAACACCTGGTCAATGAAGAAGCCTGCTATCTCCTGCAGGAATTCTCCTTCCAACCCCAGAGGATGGTTAACAAGTAGAATCCTGCAACCTATATCTGGAACCCCCCACACAGCAACACACTCAAAAGATCTGGTATTATCAACCAGATGCACCATCCATGAAGCCCAGGCTTGACCTAAAAACGATGCTCCCCCACCCCGGCAATCCTTTCTTAGGCAGTGCGCTATGGAGTACCCAGCAGGGATGGCAGCCTCTAGAACTGGGCCAGCATTGTCACCCAGCCAGGTCTTTTTGATGCAAGCCAGGCTGACAGAGGAAATCAAGTCCACAAAAATGGTGGTCTTGTTCCTTATTGACCTGGCATTCCAGAGCACTGCTCAAAGAGGATTAGAGACTGCGACTGGCCCTCTAGCTGCCTGCCCACTCAGTCTGGTGGGATCCCTGGGTACAGAGACCAAACATGTCTGGCCTCTCCCTAGGCTCCATTTAAACCCAGGGGATTTCTTGTACTTGACAACCTCAATGCTAGTCACTACCCCCTTCTCAGCTGCCTTCTGCCATCGTCGACCCACCCACCCTCATAATCCCGACCTCCCAGCAATGCTTCGCTGTGGTGGGTGAAACTGGGAGATCAGTGAAGGGGCAGAAGTTGCAAAGCAGAGAGACATCGTAGGTAATTCATGCCAGGCCATGGTCCCAACACATCTCTGCCTGGCACACCAGCCCAAACCGGAAGAATCCTGTCTAAAACAACCTTTAACTAATAAACACAACATTTTAATTATATAAACATTAAGAACTAAAAAGACCACAGAACCACACATACCCCCTCACTCACTCTAATTATACAGACTCTATGTTAAACATACACATACCTCTGTCATACACCCCACACACCCACCATAGACAAAAATAATTCCCCCCTCTCAATCACATAAATAAAATAAAAATGAACCCTCACTCCACAATCAACATTATACTATATTCTCCCCCTCCCTAATAACCTTCCCAACCACCCAGAAAACAGACTGTCAAGCACAGAGTGTCAACAATTTCAACCTGAATGCAGGATATATAAGGCTCACACCCAGTAAACTGACAATCCAAGAAGCCAGACATCCATGCAAATGTGGGACTTAGAGGTACTCAAAAAGATGTAGCTGGAGAAGACAATGTCTGGGGCAGCAGGAAGGAAAACTTCTGGCTATTTCAACAGGATATCTTGACAGGAAAAGAAGTAGGTGACTCTCATTTTAAGGGATTTTGTCAGTGTAATGAACAAAGAGGATATCAGTGAGAACAGTACTTCTATTGAGTCAATCTGGCAATACTCAGAGAGAAGGGGGGAGCCAGCCCAGTGGTGTAGAGGGCTCAGGTACCGTGCATCTTACCCCTTACCTCACCAGTGACCCAGGGCTGGAAGTGAATTCAGGTCACCAAGGGTGGGCCAACAAAGAGAGGACTGAGCATCACAAGGACTGCTCTCCTCTCTCCTCCCGGGTGGGGGAAGGGAGAGCTGTGGTTTCCCCAGCTATCAGTGACACCCTGCAGAGGCTGGGTGTGCAACATCTGGGGCCACTTTGGGAGCAGGTCAAATGTGGAATCAGACCCATCCCACGCTGGATGTCATTGCATGGCTGCGCACCCAGGGAGTAATGAGAGAAAACCCCTCTGGTGATGATCACTGTGGTGTCCCAGGACCTCCACCCGAATAACATCCCAGGCTTGAGGTTTCTGTGGATATTGATCTCTCTCCTCAGTTCCTACCTGTGGGGAGCCCCACCACAGGGGACAAGCTGTGGGTGTTTCCAGTCTGGGGTTGGCCTGGTGGGTGATGCTGGGTGAGAGGTCCAGGTGCAGAAATGGGGAACTCCCCACCTATTCAGGGGAGATAAAGAGAGTCAAAAAAAAAAAGATAGAAGGAGGGCAAAATAGTCACCCAGAGAGGAACTGCAGGACTGCAAAAAGCTCAGCCCAGCTTATCAAAAGAAGCAGGGAATGTTAAATTCCACAAAAAGAATTCTGGGCGCTTCATCTATATGCTACCATAAATATTTGAGAAAACGTTACCAATATTTTTTTTGTTTTTTCCACTGTAAATTTAAAACTGCTAAACAATTTATCAAGTTGTGTTAGACACCAGGGTTCACTGACATCAGATATGCATGTCAATTGCTAAATATATGCCTTCGAGAGCAGAAAAGTTACAAATATCCACATTTTTGAGAGTTTTCAAATGGAACTCCAATTGTGATGTACAAGCGATATCCCACATTTGCACTCTATGCAGCCATGCACCACCATGCCCAGTCATATAGTATCTATTGGCTGTTGATGTTGTTGCTGACTTTTAGAGAGGGGGATGCTGGGGCAGAGGTTAACATTTATACAGTTACTGCAATGAAGGTAATGGCACTGAACTGCTGCTCTGCTGTGCTACTGTGTTGAATGTTGATGTGTTTAATGGGTTTCTGATGCATAAGGTTGTGGTTAACTTTGTTCAACCCATTTTCCCTAAAATGTCACCTCCGCAATATGAATTTCACAGAACAGCTCCAACTGCATGACCTCTGACATTAAGTGTGCTGCCTTGGTCCAATACAGTACATTGCATCAACATAGCAATCTGCAGAGGGTGTGGGGAGGCTTGGTGTATGCCCTAGAATGTTGTGAAGGGTGTTCTTCTCCACTAACTAGCATTCCCTGCATGGGGGAGTGATCTAGCAGGTGACTGAGACTGTAGAGGTATGTACAGTACACATCTGTCATGGGTTGTTGGTGCATGCTTTCTGTGTGTGTGTGTGTGTGTGTGTGTAGACATTGTCACTAATGTTTTCTCCATCTTTATGTCTCCACATGGATGTCCTAGGTGGATGGCCCTGGGAGGTGGGACCAACCCTATTGGGCCACATCTGTGGTGGTGGAACAAAGGCAGCTATAGCCACTATATATTCCTGATTTCATATGCTGGAGGGTGGGCAGCTGGGATGCCCACTACAAGGATGATATGGGGGAGTTGTGTGTCTTTGAGGAGCCATCAAAGCTACATGTATGGTGGGGGGCAATCTGTGCTAGCTGTATACAACTGCAGGCTTGAATGTGCAGCCCACTCATGACTGTTATCTGTGTTCTTCTTTCAGCGGTATTGTGTTCCTCTACACAGGATGGTGTTGGTGGGGAGGGGGTACACAGTCACCACTCCCAAGGGATCCAGTGAGGATTCACAGGAGGAGGAAGAGGAAGACTAGGCCTGCAGTAATTAGTCTGTCAATGGGCTACAGTTTAATCTTGTTTTATATAAACACATTTTTACATATTGTACTACATCTGTCTCATTTTTATTCTGGTAGGCAATGCCATGCCCCCTGCTGGGTCTGTCATACAGTGGGGTGGGGGGTATGTTATTAGCAGCCAGGGCACCCACCCCCTTGGAGTGTTACAGTGTTTCACAGCTGTATCCTCATGCCTGATGATTCATTATGTATTCAGTTAGGAAAGGTACAGAGTGTCTTCAAATGGCCCTGTCTCATCAGTCAAAGCTGTATCCCCTCACCATTCCCTTATTCCATTTGGAATTTCACAGAGTGTTTCAAAAGGCCCCCTCTTCTCAGTCAAAACTGTATATCCTGGCCTGCTGAATCATTAGGATTCAGTTGGGAATGGCACAGTGAGTTTCAAAGGTCATCCATCCACCCACCCTCTCCTCCGTCAAAGCTGCATCTACTGGCATACTGAGTCATTATGTAAAAGGTGCTGCCCTCACATTGAAGGTTCTGCATATTCTGAGCATAAAGCAGAAATTCATACTTCTAAGATGCTAAATGAAAAATAAACTTAACACAAGAACAGTGCGTGTACTGTATTTCTAACACCTACAGTAGGCAACGGTAAGTTAGTACATCAGTAGGTGTGACATCACTGTTACTGAAGTAAATCATTGATTAAAAATGCAGGTTGCCATGGTGCTAGTATATTGATTTGAACTAATAGTGTACTAAAACGAAATGCATAAATAAAAAATTATCAGACAGAACAAAATAAATGCATTCAGCGTTGAACAGGGAAGCAGCATAGCACATATTAGCACTCACCAGTAGACAGGGGAGAATAGCTGCCTCTGTCCGTAGTTCCAATCACGCAATCTGAATTAAAATGAAGATGAAATTTATTTGTTTCTTCATTTTTGATAACCAGAAAAATGTACTAGTAATCGAGTAAGTGCACTAAACATTAGAAATGCCTTTTCAGGCACAATCCGGGACAGTACAAAGCAAAAATACAGGCAACTTACAAAAAGGTAAGATACATACTGGCAACTTGCAAAAGGTAAGGTACATATACAGTAACCAAAAGTTAGGTACTAACATTACATTCAGAGTACAAATTGAGTTGGCAATTCAGTACAAGAGGTAGTAGTACATAAGTAGTAACTATAACAAGCAGATACAAAATACAAATCAGAGGTACATAACTATAACCCACTTGTATAACTACTTCTTGTTATGAAAAAAAGAAATTTTGGAGGGAGTATAAAAAAGTACCAATGAAGGCTCCCGTTTAGAGCGAACAAATTAAAGTGCTACTGAGAGCAAAAAATTAAAGACACTCTTGAAAATACAGATTCGCTTTTTATTTAGCTTAGGCAATTGCACTTGCTTACAATGAAACCTTATATGGTATGGGATATTTCATATATGGCTATATCTGGTACACCATATTTAATTTAAAATGGTCTGGAGCTGACAAGATGAAAGGCAAACAAATTACATTTGAATACTGATTTTCATTTATATGTAGCTATCCGATATCTGAAGAGCTGCAAACAGAATCATATGAAGCTCTGAAAAGATAGAAAATGGTAGAGATTCCATACTGCAAGCACTTGATCACACAATCACCATTAAAACTGTTTCATTTGCTCAATTTATGTGTGCTTTAAAAAGGGGATCCAGAAGAATGACAGGTATGGCAGAGGATTCAAGAGACACAGAGCTTAAAGAAGAAGAAGAAATTACATGGTGTTATATGTATTGTTATTAATATAGAGTAATGGCCTGAACTTGCAAAAATGGTTTTAAATCTCATTAATCATTTAAACTGTGTGGTTTAACACTTCTCTAGATATAAATCCGAACACTTTATTTTTGCAACAGAAGATTCGTATGGGCAACCACTCTCTTGGGGGGTTGGGAGGTAATCATACCAACCCTATTAAGTCACTGGGGTTTGAATAATGGACCAATGCAAAATGTTCTCCAACTGGTGTGTCAGTTTTGCCATTAGTTATAAATTGAACATGATCTTGTATTCATGTTTTGAACTGTCTAATGTTCTGACCTCTGCGAAGTCATTGACAGCTGCACCAGAAAATGTAAATTACAAAACTGGTGTCACAACTAATGAACTCCTTCACCTCAAATATTTGCTCAGTTGCAGGGTGTTTCAAAATGGTTCCTGGCTAGTTAGATTTGCACACATTGCGCTTGTGACACTTATGGAAGCTTCTTGGCTTCAGTGGCAGCCAGCAAGACAGATTGGGTGGCTTCTCTGGCTCCTTCAAACTGTGGACTAGCCTGTCCCTGATATTAGTGGCCCTGCTGAACATAATTATAAGCTTTTGCCCTACAGTTTCATCCACCTCACTATCTCCTAGTACAATGGGCAGATTGCAGTGTATAATGTTGCAAGTGTAGCCTGCCCATTGATTGTACTCTGTAATGAAAGTGACAGGACCCTAACACACCATATTTTTATCATCATTCCTCTGAATTAGCAACTGGTCTCTGTTCAGTTCCCTAACTTTCTGTTTTGTTTGCTTAAGTCTGTGTGGTAACCCCTAGTTTTAAATTGTTATTCTAGTTCATCATCCTGAACATCAAAAGAATCCAAACTTCTGCAGTTTCGCCTAAGCCTGAGAAACTGGCTATAGGGTATCAACTTGATCAAGGTAACAGGGTGGGTATGACTGAATCTAAGGACTGAATTGGTGGCAGTGCCCTTCCTATACCATGATCTCACCATTATCATTGTTTAACATTAATATCCAAAAAGATAAATGATTCTTTGCTAGAACAGTATGTGAATCTTAAATTCAAGCCATTTTTATTAAGCCAATGCACTGATTTCTCAGTCTCTGACTGTGCTTCTTCCTATATACAAATATCATCAATAAACCTAAACCAGAATTTGATGTTTTTCATAAGGGGCTTAACAGTTTGGTTCATGACAACATGTTCTTCCCACATTACGAGAAGCAAATTTGCATAATAGCGGGCCATTTCAGATCTTATAGCCATGCTGTATGTTTGTAAATAAAAGATCCCCTCAAAGTCAAAAAAGTTATGATTTAGAATTAAATCTAACCTTTTAAGGATGAAACTCACAGATATGCTTTCCCAGAGGGGATGTTTCTCAAGGAAAAACTTACCAGCTTAAATGCCACTGTTGCACTTGATGGAAGTGTATAGTGCTTCCACATCAACGCCAATCCAGGTTTTTAAAATGGATAGGCAATTTTCTGCATCCTGATTGGCTGAGAGGGTTCAGAACCCTGTGCTTTATGGGATGACAATCACCAGATTGGGCAACTAGCAACCAGGATGCAGCATACACATAGATATCCGTGGCCTCCCAGAAAAAAGTAGTTTTGAAAAAGATTTCTGGCAGCCATGTTTGTACAGTTATAATCTGTAACTTCTCTGCCATGCCATAACTATAAAAACTAAATAAAAAAAAAAACTTTAAAATCCCCACACCCCCTACTGAATAGTAACCACACACACAAGACAGTAAACAAAAAAAAAAACGATAAAACATATAGTAATCGTTTTCCCTCTGTTCTGCCAATGTTTCACAGTAGGCCTCAACTATCCAGTGTATAGTTGCTGTAAGTTATAGGCCCACAGAACTGTCTAATAAACATCTTCAAGCGCTCTACAAATGGAGAAACAACCCACAATGAAGCCATACTAAAACTCATGTTCCTTGTCCCACACACCAACACTGTAAAGCAGACCACTAAAAAATATTAAAATTTCAAAGTAAAATACACTATTCTGCCTCCTCGGTAAATCACTGCACTAGCTGCTGCCCACAGAGAGCCACCCAGAAGCATTGACTTCATCTTGGTTCTCCTACTCCACATCAGTAGTTTTTCCCTTACAGTAAACACCACAACATAAAAAACATTTATTCAAATGAAAAAGACAATGACTGACTACCAGTATGCCTCCATAATCATCGGCAGTACAGCGACCGTAAAGGAGGAATGCCACTCTCATAACCGCAGCATATGGCCACCCAGCTGACACAATCATGGTAGAGATCAGCAGTTCTTCCATTACTGCAAACAATCCCACAGAAAAACATTTCTGAAAAAAAATGATAATTTGAAAATTAAAATCCAGCTCTCTCCTTCTGTTGGCAGACCACAGCACTGGGTACTGCCCATTGAGATACACCTGGAGTCATCAAGTTCACTTTGGTGCTGATAGTTCAGATAGGACGTTCTCCCCATACAGTAAAGAGAGCCAGAGAAAAACATTTATTAAAATAGAAAAAAGCAAAAGTACTGACCACCAGTATGCCTCCAGGATCATCAGGAGTTCAGGCTTTCATAAATGAAGAACGATGATGTGAGACCCCAGTAAACAAGTAGCTCACATGTTTCTATCGGCATGCCAGCTCGCACATTCAAGAAGCATATTTCCTTCATGAACATAATAAACTTAATAATAATAAACTTTATTTATATAGCGCTCTTCACCAAGTATTAAAGCGTTTGCACAATAAACAATGATTAAAACCATAAAATATTAAAATACAGTTCAGTGATCAGAAATTCAATAACAATCAATTACAGAGTGACCCCAAATGCAAGCTGAAATAAATAGGTCTTTAAGGCAGTGTTAAAGCTCTCCACTGTCAGGCACTCCCATATCCAGCAAGGCAGAAAATTCCACAGGGTAGGGGCCACAAATGAAAATGCCCTTGATCCAGGTGTTTTTAACTGTACCCTGGGAATCTCCTGCAATCCCTCATTGGAAGCGAAGTGGTTGGAGGGGGCAGTAAGAATGCAAGAGATCTTGCATGTAGCTCGGTCCCTGTCCATGTTGGACTTTATAGGTCAGCAAGCTGACCTTGAAGGTGATCTGCCACTGAACTGGCAGCCAGTGCAGTTCGCGCAGCACAGGTATAATATGGCTGGGTTGAGATGACCCAGACAACAGCCTGGCCACAGCATTCTGCATCAACTGCAGATGGCAGATATCAACCCCAGGAAGCCCTAGGTAAAGGGAGTTACAGTAGTCAAGGTGTGAAGTCACAAAGGCAAGAATCAGAGTAGGTAAGTCGCTAGACAGAACTAGGTGCTTAATCCAGCAATAACTGTTTCCCACTGTGGCACCGACCACACCAATATCCAAGATGGGGGGCCAATACACACTAAACAAGCAAAACTAAAAACAACAAAATAAAAACAGTTTTCAAAAGAAACATATAACAACAGGCACATAATAACCTACAGTGTGTGCTGCTGGGACATTTATTTTAGTTGACTTACAAACTAAATAAACTAAACATTGCTTGAATTCAAAACATTTTGTCTCATGCTTTTATTTATTGTTACTTTGATAACCATTTTAAAAGTGCAATAAGACCCTCCCAGGTCATGGTTACCATGAGTTAATGCACACTGCAGGGGCAGAAGTCACTCAGTGCAAGTGCCTCGTGCTTCACAACACCCCAGGGGCGTGCATTAACCCATGACAACTAGCACTGCATTGTGTCTTATTGCTTACATAACATCCCTTCCATTTCAGGCCTGCAAGTTCCTGAGATACCAGAGATGTCTTTTAACAAGTAGTGTGTGAACATAGTCCTGCAAGAAAAATCGATGAAATAGCCCAAATTCTGTTGGTGAACCCAATCCAGGTACAGTCGGCCTAGCTTTGGGCCTGTCAGCATTCTTATGTAATATAGGTCACATGCATAAACAAGAAGTCATAGGATACTCTTACTCACTCTGACACTGCCACATTCCGTGTCCCCTTCGTGAAGACCACTGCTGGCCAAAGGTCTTTTTGCTACAGGGCCCCACTCTGGATGAACTCAATCCCGGACTCTGTTTTATCAATCCCCAGGCTTGGGCCTTTTAAAACTGAGTTACTTAATCATATTATGTCTAACTCCCACTGTGACTGCAGATGAAACTCTAAAAAATGTTTAATGCACTAATACTTCACAACTGCTGATGTTCCATGTCTGTGCTTATGTATTTTTCTTTCATCTCGGTATGTTACTGTCATTTTTTGTACTAGAGCTGATGTCTAAATTGTATATTCCATATTGTACTGTGTTCTAATCCATTTTTTGTATGACGTGGAGCTTTTGCAAATGAGTCCCTGACTCAAAGGGTTGTAATTCCTAGACCTTAATAAAATAAAAAAAAACATTCAGATGTGTTCCTCAGATACTTCCCCCTCAAACTGGGCCTCAGTCAGGTGCTGATGTAACTCTTTCATAAACACATTAACAGGGTTAGAAGATAGCATTCTGTAAGTTTCTTTTTTATCTAATAATTCATTTACAGTCCCCCTGTAATGACGTTTTTATAATATAACAATATTGCCCACTTTATGTGACCTTTATACTCAGACCAATTGGTTAAACCTCAAGGGAAGAATAAAATACCACATCTGTCTATTTGGTAAAAAGATTCTCCTAGGATTAACCCCCAACTCCATCCAATTGCTCCTCAAACTGGCCCCAAACTAACACCAGACTACAGGAAAGACTAAGCAGGTGCTTCACATCCCCTTCCGCCATACAGCGCATACCCAACGGTCCTTCTCCTACAAGGCCCCTCTGTGGTTGAATGAATTACCCCCTGAACTCACAAACACTCCTAAACTAGGCCCTTTCAAATGAGAACGAACACTATACCTGCCCACTCAAAGTGAATGCGAATGCTTAGACTAACCTCCCTTAACCTTAGCCCTGCTACCACCACCCCCTTTCTTTTCCACCCATGTAATCTCCTCTGCTCCCCCCATCCTCTCCCAACTCCCTCCCTATTTTTCCTCCCCATCCAATTGCACTACCTGACAAGTACCAATCATAAAGGTTGTTTCCCTAGACAAAAAATAAATAAATGTATTTATGTATTAGTTGGTTTCATAATCAAGTTTTTTTTATTGTATAATTCTTCAAAAGCCTCATTTTCTGTAAAGGTCAGGTTATGACTGGATGTATTTTTTTGTTGTTAAAGATTTTATTGTAATTTCAACCAGGACACACAAACAGATACATGTTACTGAGATATTTTTGTTGTTGTTAAAGATTTTATTGTTATTTCAAACAGGACACACAAACAGATACAATAACTGCATGGCTTAGTTGTTTATTCTACAGTTCCTGCACCTGTTTGGTCACTACTTTCTCAAAAGTGGTAATTGCAGCTTTGAAAATGGTAGGCCCAAAAGATGCTGACCAAACAACGAAACATCTATATCGAAGACCATTACAGTGACAGAAACTGACAGTTTGCTGTAATAGTCCCTACTGACACCAGCACTGCATCTCCTGGTGTTTCATACCCTCCCTGAAACAACGCCGACTCAGAGTTGGTTATATAAATACCAGGTGGTGTGGGAGGCGGGGCCTCCCTTAGAAAATACACTGGCATACTGACAATACAATGCTGACACTCTGCATTGTGTCTGTCAATGTTGGGGATGTTGGCGACTTTGGTGTCGCCATGGCATAGTAAACCATCAGAATGTAGATTTCCCCTTAAAACAACAATTTCCCTCTGCCCATTCATGTCCAAAAGTATGAGCCTTTGTCTCATATTTCCAGAAGTACTTCTACTGATCTTTCATTTGTGCTGGTGTTAAGTTCACTATTTTCCTCTAATAATTACTTTAATATACTACTATTCAATCAGTCAATATCATCAGTCTCTAAATAGTCCACCTCAGTCCCTTCAATATTGATGTTAGTATTCCCTTGTATTTCTGCAAAAAGCAGGTCAACATTTTCTTCCTTCACTGCTGAAATATTCTTTTCTCTTCTACCCTATACCTTCCCCACTTTCTGAAGTGTTCCTGATTTTGTTGAAATTAACTTTTATCCTTAGCTTGCAGAAAAATTTGTATAGATCCACAGGGATCTGAAAGTCGCTAATGTGGGAAGTGGATACAATGGTTGGGCCTTTACTTAAAATTTTGGTTTGATAAGGAATTAGCTCAGTTCTCAATAAACTTTTGTACTTCTTGCCCTTCTTCCCCCCAAGCAATCTCTTTTTTGCTTTGCTTTGTTCCTGCCTCCCCTTTCCCCTTCTTGTCTTTTTTCTCTGTTTCTATTGTTTATTATGTTGGCGCATGTGTGCAGCCAACATCTCGTGGCAGTGGGGATTTGGAGGCACACTCGCTGTTGGGAGAATGCAGGGCACGCACCAGTAGGTGTGTCCCTCATTCCCCAATCAGCAATGCCACACCATGCATACTAAGCATGAGCACATCTAAGGAAAGGCTGCTGCAATCTGAGCAAAGCTCAACACATAGCGGGCCCTTCCCACGTGCTCACCAGCTAGTAGCATGGCGCACAGTGTCTGCTACTCGCCGACAGTGCCGACTTCAGGGTGCCCAACTCTGGTCGGCTTCCTGCCCCTTAGTAATGTGCAACGGGGAGCCCACTACCTGTCAACAGAATGTGCCTCCTCCTGTTGTTTGCCAACGGGTGCACAATCCCCGTCGGCATCCACCCCGCTTCCCATTGTACTGTGCTGTGCTCCCCATCGGCATCATGTCTCCCCCCTTCTTCTGTGCTGATAGGGGTGCCCAATCCCCCATCAGCTACTGTACTCACCCAAACAATGTTTGCCGATGGGGGTGCCCAATCCCTGTTAGCATCTGCTCCCCCTTCCCGTTATACTGTGCTGACGGGGGAGCCCACTCCCCGTCGGCATTATGTCCCCCCTTCTTCTGTGCTGATGGGGGTGCCCAATTCCCCATCAGCTACTGTACCCCACCAAACAAAAGAAATGACCTGTAAAAAAGAAAACCATCCGTGTTTTGTTTTTTTCCCTTGGTCGCTGTAAACTGAAAACGGTCCCTCGTAGTCTCCCTACCCACCACCTGCACCCACCTACTGCGCATTCTGCCTCACCACCCCCCACCCCATACTTACCTCCAGAGTCTGGCGCGATGATCTTCGCTGGACCGGGAACACATCTGCACTCTTCAAAGCCAACCGCGAACTGAGGAAATGCCGGTAAGCTGTATAATGGAATGAATAGGGTTTTTTCAACTTTGCTCCATATCTTGGGCATTGTTTGGAATTTCTGCACCAAATTTTCAACATGGGGTTTTTGGGGGCCTTCCTCATGAATTCTGTCACAGTTTTGACGTTAATTGGTCCTGAAAGGTGATTTCGCAGTCACTGCACAAAATCACCTTTTAGGTCCGATTAACACAAGGACAGTGGCAGTGTTCATGAGGTGGGCTCTCAAAAAGCCTATGTTGCAAATTTGGTGGAAAAAATCCAAAAAATGTCTGTTTTACAAGCGTGCACAGTAGTTGTACAATCTGTAATCTTCAACACCGCAATATTTTCATGCCAGATTTTCAACATTGTCATTTTTCTACAGCTCCTTGTGAACAGTACAGCTGTCATTTTTCACATCCTGGCCGAAATGTGTTTCTGCACTTCCAGCACACAATACCGTGGTCACTGTGGGAAATCAGTGTTCGGGACAGAGTGCAAAAATGACAGAGAAAATGTTTATGAGCAGAGGTCCTACAATGCCTATGTTGAAAATTTGGAGATGATACTCCATGAAATGATTGTGTTATGAGCGTACATTGTGCAGGTTGCACGCACGCTCATAATGTGCATTTGTAATATTTTCACTCTTGATTTTCACCATTGGCATTTTTCCACACCTCTTGATGAACAGTAAAGCTGTCATTTACATATCCTGCCCGAAATGTGATTTCGCACGTCCGGTGAAGAATAGCACGGTCACTGTGCGAAATCACTTTTTGAGACAGTTTGAGGACATGACAGTGATACTGTACATGAGTAGAGGTGCTAAAATGCCTATGTTGAAAATTTGGTGCCAAAACTCCATAAAATGCCTGTGTTACAAGTATGTGTTGCGCATTTCCCACACACCCTTGTAATTTTGCATATTTGCAGTACTTACATGCCACATTTTTACCACTGCAATTTTTTTACACTTCCTTATGAGAAGTACAGCTGTCGTTTTTCACATCCTGCCAAACATGTGTTTCCACAATGCACTACCAAAGGCAATGCCAGTGCGACAACATTCAGCATTGACAAATGCCTTGTTTTGTTCTTGTGTTTTCCTCCAAAAAAAAACTCTTTCTGTGTCTGTATAACTGTAAATGCTGCCTTCCTCTTCACCGCTACCAGACAGACTATATGTTTCCTTCTTCCTAGTATGACTGCTGCTGTGTTTTTGAAAGTGAACTTTTGAGCACCGCCCCCAACACACACACTTTTAGATTTTTTCTTGCCCCAATGAAAAACAAGCATTTGTCAATGCCGAATGTTTACCTGCTGGCATTGGCATTGGTGGGGTGTGCCTTTGGGTCATCAGGCATAACGGCCATGCCATTTCACCACACCCTACCCTGCAGACACCGACAAGTGTTACAGTGTGCCTTGGGGTCTTTGGCACTTATGCTCACCCCATTCCATCAGGAAACACGGTGAGATGGGTGCAGTATAGGAGAATGGGGTGAACTTTGGAGCCAAAGAGTCCTAGGCACACCTCAATGCCTCTCACTGGCTGCAGGGTGTGTGTGGGTGTGGAATGGTATGAGCATTACAGGTGACAATCCCAAGTCATACCCATGATGCCTGTCAGTCTCTACAGGGTGGGGCGTTATGGTCGGTAACGCTAATGCCTCAGGCGTTCGTTGGTATGTTCACTCTAAATTTTCAACATGGGTTTTTTGTGACCCCCATCTGTTGAACAGTGGTAATATCAGTTGTTAGCTGAAAGCTAATTTTGCACAGTGACTATCGGCATTTGGCACCACAGGTACGAAAACACATTTCAAACAGAATGTGAAAAATGGCAGCTGTACTGTTCATGGGGAAGTGTAAAAAATGGCAATGTTGAAAATCTGCAGTGAAAATAGTAAAAAACACCGGTGAAGTCACGAGCGTGCATAGAAACTGCACAATGCACACCCTTAATGTAATTACTTCGGGGAATTTTTACAGCAGATTGTCAACACAGGCATTTTGGGACCTCCACTCATGAACAGTGTCACTGTCATTTTCTTAATCTGTTCCGAACAGTGATTTCCCACAGCGACCACGCATTTCTGCGCAGAAAGTGTGAAAACACATTTCGGCCATGTTGTGAAACAGGGATTTATTTAACTCCAAAAATTGATTAGCGTTTTGTTCATAAAAGTGCTAAAACATTGTGAAAATGCATAGCACTTGCCTCACTGTGTTTAACAAACATAACACTTATAGAAAACCTATATAAATACTGTCTATAGAGTTAGCATTGTCCCAAGAAAAAAACTGCTAATCAATTTAAAACCCTGTGAAAAATTACAGTTGTACTGTTCATAAGGAAGTGTGGAAAAATGCCAGTGGTGAAAATATGGACTGAAAATATTACAAATTCATGAACTTACGATGGTGCGTGGAAACAGCGCAATGCTCGCTCATAACACAGTAATTGCATGGACTTTTGTCACCAAATTTTCAACATAGCCATTTTAAGACCTCTGCTCATGAACAATGCCACTGTGATTTTCTTAATCTGTCCCAAACATTGATTTTGCACACTGACTGCGCCATTGTGCGCTACATGCACGGAAACACATTTTGGAGGAGATGTGAAAAATGACAGCTGTACTGCTCATAAGGAGGTGTGGTAAAATGTCAATGCTGAAAATCTGGAGTGCAAATATTAAAAATCAGCGAACTTGCAAGCGTGTGTTGGGACTGTGCAACACATGCTTGTAAAACAGTCATTTTTGGGAATTCTTTCACCAAATTTTCAACATAGCCATTTTAAGACCACTGCCCATGAACAGTGTCACTGTGATTTTCTTAATGTGTCCCAGACATTGATTTTGCACACTGACTGCGCCATTGTGCACTACATGTGTGGAAACACTTTTGGGACAAGATGTGAAGAATGACAGCTGTACTACTCATAAGGAGGTGTGGTAAAATGGTAATGTTGAAAATCTGGAGTGCAAATATTAAAAATTTGCGAACTTATGAGCGTGCATAGGAACTGCACAACACACACTCGTAAAACAGTCATTTTTGGGAATTTTTTCCCCAAATTTTCAACATAGGATTTTTAGGGGCCTACCTCATGAACTTTGACACTGTTATTTCATACATCGGTCCTGAAAGGTGGTTTCATGCACTGAGTGCAAAATCACCTTTCGGCACCAAATAACAAAATGACAGTGCAAGAATTCATGAGGTGGGATCCCAAACATCCCATGTTGAAAATTTGGTGAAAAAATTCCCAAAAATGCCTGAGATATGCATCACAGTTGAAAAAACCCTGTTTATTCCATTATACAACTTACCGGCATTTCCTCAGTTTGCGGTCGGCTTTGAAGAGTGCAGACCTGTTCCCAGTCCACCGAAGATCATCGCGCCAGACTCCAGAGGTAAGTATGGGGTGAGGAGGGTGTGGGAGGCAGGGTGCATAGAGGGTGGGGTGGTGGGAGGGGGTCAAGACAGTCAGTGAGGGAACCTTTTTTATTTCTAGTTTTTTTCCTTTTAGGAAGACGACGCGGGACATTTGTCACACTGGACTGGGCTCCCAGGGTGGCAGCTGGAAGTTTTTTTGGGGGGGCAGCGGAGCCAACGGGGGATTGGGAACCCCTGTGGGCCATAGAGAGGTTTGCCATGCTGGGGTGGGCTCCCAGCAAAGCACCTGGAAGTGTGTTGGGGGGCAGCAGATGGACATTTGCCACACTGGGGTGGGCTGCCAGCGTGGCACCTGGAAGGCTCTTTGGGGGGCAGTGGAGCCAATGGGGAATTGGGCACCCCCATCGGCCTTACAGATTTTGCCATGCTGGGGTGGGCTTCCAGTGTGGCATCTAAAACTGTGTTGGGGGAGATCACATGATGCAGAGTGCTGAGTAGATGTTCCTCCGCTGAGCTCCTGCCTCTCGAATATAAACTCGTCATTTAATATTGTTAAATTTTACTTAACTCCTCTGCTTATGAGTTTTCCTTGTCTCTAAACAGCGTGAGCTCCTGTTCTGGGTTTCTGTATGGTAAATGGAGGCTTATGTGAAGAAAGCCCCGCAGAAACACACCCCCCCGCCACTCCTGAGAAGGCCTCAAAGAAATCCCGAGCCTCGAGTGGCCCAGACAAACCGGAACCTCCGTGTCAAGCTGGGGACCAAGAACCCTTAACACTTAATAGATTCTTGGAGGAATTTAAACCATTCCAGGAAGAGATAAAGGAGATGGCAATCGACCTAAAATCCCTCTCCAGAAAGTTAGAGGAAGTCTCCACAACAGTATTGAACAACACTGCCAGAATATTTTCGATCGAGAGGAAACTGGAAAGTCTGGATCCTGAGCTCCTGTCAACGAAACAAAAGCTATCTCATTTAGAAACAAAACTCGAAAATTTGGAAGGCCGTAGTCGGAGAAATACTGTGGTAATTCTTGGGCTCCCCGAAGAGGAAGAAGGCCAGAATACCGTAGTTTTCATCCAGAAGTTGGTAGAAAGGGTCGCTGGTCCCTCTCCCTATGGCCCTACATATATGATAGAATGGGCCCATTGATCTCTGAGACCAAAACCCCCACCTGATGCACCTCCTCGCCCCATCATTTGCCGCTTTCTAAACTACCTAGAAAAGCAGCATTTCCTACAGAAAGTCAAGGCCCTGCAAGAAGTAAGATGGGAGAAGGTGAAGCTGAGAATTGCTCAGAACATACCTGGTTCGGTCCGACTGAAATGGAAAGCCTTCCACCCGATCGTATCTAAGATTATATTGGCGGGATTAAAGTTCAGGATGGGGTACCCAGCGAAGCTACAAGTCTCAGTAAATGGCTCATCACTCAATTTCGAGGATCCTGAAGTTGCATTACTAAGCCTTAAGTCAGCGTTGCTAGATTTGTTCCGGATGACCTGAGAGGGCCTCCTGATCTTCGGGATTTACTGGGATCTTCTGAACAAACTGTTGCTTGATTTCTTGTGTGGACAGCGCTCTTTCCCAAGACGGATTTCAATCGAGTTTATGCTCTTTAATAGAACTGGGCTACTAATAGAGGCCTGACTTTAATTTTTTCAGGCCCTGGCCTGTTGGTGGGATTAGTGTTTCACAGATAGTCCTGGGGGGGGGTCCTGGAGGGTTTGTTTCAGACTGCATCCAAGATAATGTTTCTTGTTTACTTTCCAGGGGGAGTTCACAGTGGAAGATTTTGGGCTATCCCTTCTGATTAGAGTTAATATGTTGGGATTTCAGATTGCTGAGTGATTCCAGGCTTTCAGGGTGCCTCTGGTAGGGGGGCTGGATTAGGTTGTGACCACAAGAGGGCGCGGTTCGCCCATGTAACGCAGGTCCAGTCATTTTGTCTCGAGAGGGACTTCCTCCCTAGACTGTTGTGATGGTTTGTTATGTTCACATTCATGACATCCAGCTTTGTTTTCCTCTCTCAGCCACTAGTGGATTCATTAACAAATGCTCACAGGCCCCGGAAGCCCGAGACCGCTCTTTAGACATTATGCCCTCATTAATGCAGTTTACTGCCTGTTTTGTACTTTGGGCTATGAGGGTGATCAGTAGCAGGGGATATGTCTGGGGCGTGAGGGGAGGAAATGATCCAGTGCTGTGCTAATCATTGCTTGCAACAGGTGGGGGGGTTGAGGGGAGGGCTATGTGTTCTGTTGGGGTGGGGTGTATTGGAGGGTTGAAACTTGGGTTCTTGGTGGGGGCTGGGGTGGTGGGAGGGCCATACAGTAGCAATGAGGGGTTAGATTTTTGGTGTTATATACCCGGAGTGCTGGACCGAATCTATTATTCTTAGTTGGTTTTAGTAGATGGCCAAGGAGGTGACTTTTGCAACGTGGAACATCAGGGGGATCAAGAAAAAATCTAAACAATATCAGGTTCTCAAACACTTAAGTCTTCTATGCACTCAGGTTACTTTCCTACAGGAATTGCACCTATTAGAAGCAGAAGCCTCACAAGTGAGGAGGCAACAAGTGGGGATGGTGTATGAGGGGCAAGGCTCCTCCAAGAGCTGTGGGGTTATGATTATTATCGACAGAGGTATTCCTTTTGTCTCAACACGTATTATCAGGGATCCTGAGGGTAGGTTTGTTTTAGTTATAGGTACTTTCTGGTCAGTACCTCTCTTATTGGGTAGCACATATGGTCCTAATGCTGATGACCCCGCTTACTTCATGAGACTTATAAATGTAATCCTGCTTTTTCTTCCCATAAGGATTATCCTGGGGGGCGACTTCAATCAAGTTGTAGACTCAAACCTTAACAGGTCAGGTGGTGCATTGGGGGGTCTCCCCAGGTCAGAGGGCTTTTAGGGAACTAGTGGATCAATGTGGGCTCTGTGATGTCTGGCGTGTCCTAAATCCTGATTCCAAGTAGTTCACATTCAGGTCTATGGCACACGGCTCACAGTCCCCTATTGACTACATATTCATTTCCCAGACTCTCCAGCCTGGGGTTAGGTCCTCGTCGATACAGCCTGGCCCTGTCTCTGACCAGTCTTTGGTTCTGTGTGATCTGTTAATTCAGGATATGTCAAAGAGAGAAACAAGATGGAAGCTTAATGATCAACTGCTTAAAGATTCTAATTATTGCAATACCATAAGGGAGCACATTGAGGCCTTCTTTTTGTCCAACCCTTTAAACAGTGCAAAACTGGATATTATATGGGGGGCTTTCAAGGCTTACATGAGAAGCGTTCTTATTAGCCTCTCGGTGGCTAGGAAAAGAGATAGAGAAAAAGAATTACTGTCCTTGTTATCCCAAATTCAGGTTCTCGAATCCAAGGTCTCGGTTATCTCTCTGGAGGAGGATAAGGGGAAACTCCTAGGGTTGAGAGACAAATATTTAGAACTACTCTGGGAAAAGGCGGAGTTAGCTATTATACACACTAAAGCTAGTCATACTGCTCAAGGTGAGAAGGCAGAGTGCCTTTTGGCACTCCATATTAAACAACAAGAATCAGTGAGATTCATCCCTTCTATTAGGGCATCTGTAGATGGGTTTCTGAAAACATCTCCCACTGAGATAGTTCAAGAGTTCGCAGCATACTACAAATCACTTTACGGGGACATGGAGCACCCTCCCAGTCCAGTAAGCGTGGAGAAGTATCTGACGGATTCACATCTACCCTTCCTCCCAGTACATTACATGGATTCTCTGGTCTCTCCTATAACTCAGGAAGAAATTGCCGAGGTTATCAGGGGCTTACCCTCAGATAAAACTACTGGGATAGATGGATTTTCTTCCCTTTTCTATAAAACATTTCAAGAACTCCTATTGCCAATACTTAATAGTTTATTTCAGCATATCCTATCCAGGACAGAGATTGACTGCCATCTCTTTGAAGCCTTGATAGTGCTTCTCCCCAAGCCAGACAAGGATCCTGAGCTTGTTCAGAGCTATAGGCCTATATCCCTCCTAAATCAGGATATCAAGATCCTCTTAAAGATTTTAACTAAAAGGTTATCCATGGTGCTCCCCGAGTTAAATGGTATGAATCAGGTTGGCTTTATGAAGGGACGCTCTTCAGCAGATCATTTGCGTACGTTATCCCATGTCTTCTCAGCTGCCAGAGGTGCTGACTTCCCTGCAGGCTTGGTCTCATTGGATGCCAAGAAGGCATTTGACCGGGTGAATTGGAGTTTTCTCTTCTAGGTGTTGAGTGCCTTTAAATTTCCTCCTGTATTCATTTCCTGGGTGGCCGCATTATACAAATCCCCTACAGCAAGAATCTCAACTAATGGGGCCTTCTCTAACTACTTCTCACTTCATTCAGGTACTAGGCAGGGTTGTCCCGTATCGCCTCTCCTGTTTAACTTATATCTGGAACCCCTCATTCAAAACATTCTCCAGAATATTTCTATACAAGGCATCAGAGTTGGGCGCCATGAGATTAAACTCACTGCATACGCAGATGATCTGCTGATACACCTCTCCCATCCGGTTTCCTCAATACCACCCTTACTGAGTGAAAAAGCCAGGTTTAGTGTGCTATCCAACTACAAGTTGAATGCTACTAAATCCTTATTTTTCCCATTGAACCACAAGGTATTCAAGGATGATATTTGCCCCCTAGGTTTAGGTTGGACTCCTAGAGCATTAAATATCTGGGCATAAAGCTATCCCGTAATCCCTTAGTGTGGGTTAAAGATAATCTGGATTCTCTCTCACAGGTTATTATTCATGACCTTGACAAGTGGTCTGAACTTCCAATATCTTTATGGGGCAGGATTAACATTATTAAGATGAATGTATTTCCTAGAATTTATTACCCTTTATACCTTCTCAACTCTTTTATTCCCATATGCTGGTTTAAGAAGTTGCATGGTATATTTACCAGATTTATCTGGTCAGATAAATATCCTCGCTTGGACTATCACAAACTAGCTGCCCCAAAATCTGAGGGGGCTGAGGATTCCACATATGGCATTATACTACTGGGCCAGTCATCTAGCAAAATGTCTGAGATGGATATCCCCAGGCCCTGAAACGGCACAACCAGTATGACTTAAGATTGAGTTAGACGGAATTAAATCTAAATGCCTGGATCCCTTAAACTTATTTTATCTCAAATTGTCCCATGTAAAGATGGCCGACTGCACCACAATAGGTATTTCTTTAAGAGTTTACACATAGTTATGTTTATTCCTTCACTATTCCCCCCAGACTGATTTAACTCAGTCTATTTGGAATTCCCCATCTTTTACTTTTAATGGAAAGTGGATTCCTCGCAATTGGTTGCCTCAATTAGGCGATGGAAAACTGCTTTCCCTGGTAGATGGGGAAGGGCACTGGTTGTCCCCACGTGGAATTATTGACAAGTTCCTCATTCCGGTCTCATCTCACTTTAAAGTCATGCAGTTAAGACACCTTCTCACTGTAGTTCTGGGGAATTCTCCTGCCTCTCAGAAGGTGTCAGCTCTGATTCCTGAAACCTCCCTATTGACCGGATCTCCAGGCGTAGTATTTGAGCTATACAGGGTGTTGTACTATAAAAAATATGGGGACACCTTCGGACCTACTAGTTTCTGGAACTCACTCCTCCAACAATACCAGTTGGACTGGAAATCCCTATGGAGATCCTCTCATAAGTATGTTTCCCAAGATAGACTTCGTCTCATGCAATACCACATTTTACATAACATGTATTGTACCCCTATCAAATTTAAAAAAATGAGGCTTCTCGAACTCTAGTACATGTACTAAATGTTTACAAGAAGAGGGTACTCTTCTGCATATGTTCTGGTCCTGTCCCAAAGTTTCCTCCTTATGGAATTCAATTAAGATGTCTCTTAATCCCCTACTGGGCCTACAGGAGTATTTTACTCCGGAGGTGTGTCTTCTAGGGGACATGTCCCTGGTTAGTGTTAGAATCAGGAAATACCATATTTCTATGGTTGCGCTTTCAGTTAAGAAACTCATTCTGCGTCATTGGAAGGACCAATCTGCTCCTTCCTTTCAGGAATGGTTATATGAAATCATTGCTAATCTTTGAACAGAGAGGGCAATTGCAAGTCTTCATAATAGACTAGCAGCATATGATAAGATATGGGATCCCCTCCATTCCTTACTTTTATTATCTTTTTGAGGTTTATATCACACCTAGGTACTACCCACAATTCCAAAAGAATCACGCACTGCGCACTAGGGCGATTTTGTTTGTTGCTGCTGTAAGGGGAGGGTGGGAGGGTGGTCGGGTAGTTCTCACTGTTCATGTGATAAGTTACACCCTGACTTGCTGTAACTGCCCTTTATAAAGGAAATGTATCAATAAAGTTTAAATTATAAAAAAAAAAAAAAAAATAAACTGTGTTGGGGGGAGCGCAGGACAGCCGGCGGGGGATTGGGCACCCCCATCAGCCATACTGTGTATGTGTGTGTGTGGGGGAGTGTGTGAGCATGCTGGGGTGGGCTTCCAGTGTGTTACTTGTTTAGGGGGGAGAGGAGCTGTCTATGACAGCTCTTCACTGCAGTGCCGACATGTAGGCCCTTTGCATACTGCTAATGCAATTTGCAAATTGCCTACACTCTGCAGTGCTTTTCTTTCAACTGTACACTGCTGCATTTGCAAACGCTGTCATAGACAGCTCTTACATTCATTGGTGCAGTGGGGCTGTGCCTGCAAAAGGTAGCTAGGGCACTGGAAGTAGGAGGCACACCTACTTAATTCTCAGATGGTGGCATTTATGTTTCTTGCATCGCATAGCAGTAAGCAAACATAAAAAATTATATTTTTTATTTAATAATTGATTGAATAAATTTGGTTAACCAGGTAGGCCCACTGAGACTGTAATTTTTTCAGGGGTAAACCAGGTTTAATTACATAGTGAGATATCAGAACAGACTTTCTACATTTGGGCAACAGTGATTTATAATTGGTTAGCTACATTTATGACTCAGAGCAGACAGGGGCCACATAATAGTTACATACATGATGTATTGATTAGACAAGTACAGCTACAGTCTGGCATATCATATAAGCAGCTGACTGAGCAGGTCAGATGCAAAGAGTGACATTGGTAAAACAAGTTCAGACATTCTGTAATAGTAGATTACATTTCAGGGGAAAAACAGATCAGCAAAGGCAGGTACATTGGTTACACTCCAGTATAAGGGCCTTCAGTCCTTTCTTGATGCCCCCAAGAGTGAAGCAGTTTTGGAGGAGAGGTGGGAGGTTGTTCCATAAAGTTGGAGCAGTAGTGGCAAAGGACATTTGCCCTGTGTTGGACTTCACCCTAGGTGCCACTAGGAGTGTACAGTTTGAGGACTGAAGAGTACTTCTCTGAAGGTTAACAATCAATGCATCCTTCAAACTTGGAGGAGTGGTGCCTTTTATTAATGTAAATGCCAAGCTGACTAGGTGGTACTGTAGTCTACCTTCTAGTGTGGGCCAGTTTAGTGATTTTAGAACATTACAAAGATGCTCCCTGAGAGGGACCCCTTAGCTGCAAAACTACCATATCTGTGGTACAGAATTTTGAGCTTTTGTATTTCAGAGATCTGGACAGCTTATTGGACCATGGCACAATACAACAAAACAGGGAGCAGCATGCAATCTGAAACTGCTAGATGAGATTTTTTTGGTGGACGAAGTTATTGAGGCGGCAGAGAAGACCAATTTTTTGGAACAGGGACTTCATTAAATGTTATATATGGGATTTTAAGGTCACTTCCTGGTCCAGATGTACTCCCATGTATTTAATAGACTTCAACACCTCAATGGGAGACCCCAGAGCAGCACAGTAACAAATGCATCCTGTTGGATAAGCAGAGACTCACCAATGGGACAAACTGTCAAAGCCTAGTTGTTTCAGCTTATCAAGCAGAAGGCTATGACTGATTAGGTCAAAGGTACTGGTGAGGCTTATGAAGACCACACCAATCATCTTCCCCTTGGCAGTGGCACTTAAGATATCCATGTTTAGTCTGACCAAGGCTTCGTCTATCCCATGGTTCTTTCTGAACCCATGTTTTCTGTCAGTCAGTAGACCTCACTGCTGTACATAGTCCAGAAACTGATTGTATACTTATCTCTCTTGGATTTTGGCTGGTGGTGAGAAGAGAAGAGAGATGGGGCTTTCATTTTCAACAGGTTCTTTAGGGCCATCCTTATGCACTGGTATGAAAAGGATGACATTCCATCTTGAGGGGAGTTTCCCTTTGCAAGAGGGATCTGTTAAAAAAACATTTCAAGTGGGGAGGCAGTTACAGGGGCAGCCAAATTTAACAGTTTTGGTTCAAGCTTATCATACCCAGCTGAGCCTTCTACTTTGAGTTGTTTAGTAGTTCAAGCACCTCTTTGTGAGTTACCATCCTAAAATGGAATTCAGAGACTAGGCTCTTGGGGACTGGTAGGGCCAGGGGTTGCTGCAGGGATCCAGGTGATTAGTACTTGAATCTGTCCAGCTCAGTGAAAAAGGCATTTAGTGCATTGGCTGAAGATAGTGTGTTGCAGTAGCACTGACCCTCTGCAGCAAAATCACCCTCCCCCAGAGGAGCTGGAACCATTCTTTAGGAGGGCATTTATCTGCATTTATCTGCACCTGTAATTTTTTAATAATAATATAATAATAATAATAATAATAATAATAATATGCTTTATTTATTAAGCACCTTTCAGGCATCAAGGCGCCATGCAATAAAAGAATAAAATCCAACAAATTCAGCCACATAATAAATACAATTCAATAAATGGTACATCCATAGGATTTTTCCCAAAGGAAAGATTTCAGATCCTGTTTAAAACTCCCCACGGTCATGCACTCCCTAATACAATGGGGTAGAGAATTCCAAAGGGAAGGGGCCACAAACATAAAAGCACAGGCCCCAGCAGATTTTAAAGTCACCCTGGGAATCCCTAGCAACCCCTTGTCAGCAGAGCAGAATGGTCTCACAGGGTGGTAAGGAATCAGGAGTTTTTCAGGTAATCAGGGCCCAGTTCATGTAGGGCTTTAAAAGTCAATAAGCCGACTTTGAAGGTGATCCGCCACTGAACTGGCAGCCAGTGCAGTTCTCGCAGCACCGGTGTAATATGGGAGGACCTAGGAGTTTCCACCAACAACCGTGCTGTGGAATTCTGCACCAGCTGCAAGTGGCGGATATCAACCCCCGGAAGCCCAAAGTAAAGAGAGTTGCAGTAGTCAAGGCTCAAGGTCACAAAGGCATGGATCAGGGTTGGCAGATCACCAGACGGAACACGGTGCTTGATCCTGGCGATGTTTCTTGGATGGTAAAAAGATGTCTTAACCACAGCTGACACCTGAGGTCGAAGTGTTATAGTGTCATAGTAGTTCTTATCTTGAAAGGTTCTATGGTACTTCTTCTTTGCTGCTTTAAGTTCTCCTTTACAGACATTTCTCAGATCTTTGGTGAAGTCCTCCTCATCTCTATTCAATTTGTTCTGCTTTTTTCTAATTTCTTCTGCAGTACACTATTACGGTCCTTAAATTCTTTTTTTTCTTTTTTATATGCTAAAATACAGTACTTTTTGCCTCTTTAATTTCAGTGCTCAAGAATTCATGCTTATGTATCTCTTCCTTTATGACATGTTCAACAAATTATTCTGAGCATTTCTCAGCTGTCTGTCTCCATTCAGACTGATCTTTAAAAGATTCATGTCCTCCTGGGGGTGTAACTGTCACTCTCAATCCCCTCATTACCTGTCAATTTTCAAGGTATTTTTCAAGTGTTATATTGCAGAGTTATCGCTTCAATTTCAAGAAAGCAACTTCAGTTCCACCAGAAGAACAGCTTGCTTCTTCCTTGACTCCTAAGTTTTCTCTTGCCTTCTGCCTTTTACTTTCCATTGATTCTGTTCTGTCACAATCAAATTTACCACCTGCCCCTGGGGTATTTGCTGATTCTGCCTGTTGCATAATTAGTGTGTTGCTAATTGTTTAATAGCACAGGCAAAGTTTGTTGCTAGGCTTTCTCTAAGTACAATAAAGGCAGCTTCAGCCAGTTTGGTACCTGGTGAATACAGTAAGTTTCTCCTCATTGATCAAATGTGTCCCAAAGCCCACGACACTGTGCTTCAGCACCAACAATCAGTGCTTCAGAATAAATTAAACAAACATGATCTTAAACAGTTTGCAACCATGATTCCAGTGATGCAGGGTGGTGCTAAACAACAGTGGCGGTTAACCCCCACACTCAAACCAGACAACAATAACAACAAGTTATGCATCTCAGGGACACATAAAACAAACCATCAGCCAAAATCAGCAAAAGGTGCTTACTTTAATTGTGGAAGCTCACTCAAGTGCTTTTGCAATGTAGTATGCCACCAATAAGCCAAATGTCTACCAGGAAAAGGGCTTTGCCAAACCTAATGTTGCAGGATAGAATTCTAAACAGTTTAAGTCCAGAATGGTTGTTTCCAGAAGATGTCTGTAATCCTAGGCAGACTAAACTGGCTATTTGTCCTGCTAAAGTCCAGAGAGGAGAACTAACCTCTGCCTTGGCGAGTCATTTCAACAGATACTTCATCAGGGAGCATGGCCAAAGGATGTCCAGCTGTTCTTTTAGTATGTTACTAGGTGTGAAGTAACTGTTATAGGAGTTATTCATTGGTTTAAAATGCAGGTTGCCATTGTGCTACTATACAACAAATACAGTGATTTAAACTAATAGTGTACCAAAACAAGGTGAGTAAATACAATATTATCACATCCTCTGACACGTCCTCTCACATGAGGTCACTGCCCTTGGGAACCACTCTTACCGGAAAGATTGGGCCAATAAAAGAGGGGGAAGGGTACTTATCTACGTAAAAGATACCCTGAACTCAGTTGAGGTCAACCTGCAGCACAGTACCTGCACTGACAGTGAATCAATCTTCGTACGTGTCATCCTGGGTCTCTGCAAGCACCTCACCATTGGGTGTGTATATAACCCTTCTAAGAACGCCCTCCAAACCCTGGAGGCAATCTTAAAGGATATAGCCAATGAGGTCTCCTCTGAACTCTTCATCTTGGGAGACTTCAACCTGAACTGGCCCAGGATGCCAACCAGTCTCTCTTTGGCCTGATTCAAGATGCAAATCTTGTTCAGGTAATCTCCAAACCCACCAGACTGAACCACAAAACAGGGAATCACTGTACCCTTGACTGGGCTCTGGTGACTAACCCCTGTAACATCCAGTCAGCTGGCACTCTGGCTGATGCTCTGAGTGACCATTCCCTATCTTCTGTATCTGGAAGAACAGGGCACCCAGAGTTCAACTGCAAATCCTGGCCATGCAGGAGTATACCCACTACACACCCGATCAATTCACCAGCTATCTTAGCAGCCTAGACTGAAGCCCGATCATACTCCTCCCTACTCTTGATGGGGCCGTGGCCTTCTTCCAGAGGACATTTAACATGGCAGCAAACTTCTTTGCCCCATGAAGAAACTTCGTGCCAAGGGGAGTTGCTACAAATGGATAACCCCTCCACTAAAGGCCCTGATGACTAACTGTGACAAGGCTTGGAAAAAGTTCAAGCACTCCTCCCTACCGGCTGACCTTGTGAATTACAAAACTCTCAGGAACAAGTGCAAACTGGCCATAAAAATTGCCAAAAGGGAGTATGTCACGCGCCTTCAGAAAAATAACCTAAGGAACCCCAGACTTTTCTGGGCCCACATTAATGATTTGGTAAAGGGGAATGGCAAGTCCAAACCTGGTCCCATCTAGGTCAACAGACAACTAATACACAAGGATCCTTTAATTGCCACCTCACTAAACCATCACTTCACTATCCTTGACTCGTACAAAGCTGGCCTACCTCCCCTCAACACAGACCCTAGCACACGGGTACCCCTTGATCTTGACTGCCCATCCTTTCATCTAAGGCTAGTTAAGCCTAAAGAGGTTCTCTCACTACTAAAGACCCTAAAAACCTCAAGCTCTGTGGGATCCGATGGGATTCACCCCAGGCTGCTGAAGGACTGGGCCCCAGCCCTGGTCAGACCCCAGACCTGGCTTATTAACCACTCTTTGAAGGAGGGTGCAGTCCCTGAACAGTGGAAACAGGCCCATGAGGTCCCAACACACAAGGGTTGCCACCAGGAGTCTATTGGCAACTATAGACCAATCTCCCTGCTCTGCATCCTGTCAAAAATCCAGGAAAAGCTTATCTATGGACAACTCTGTGACTACTTGGAGGTTCATAAAATCCTGGCACTCTCCCAGCACAGTTTCAGAACTGGGCATGGGACTGATATTGCACTGACCAAATCTGCAACAGACGTACACCGAGATCTGGACAAGGATACCCCTACTGGTGTGGTCTTTGTAGACCTTTCCAAAGCCTTCGACCTGGTTCACCAAAATCTGCCACTAGCTAAGCTGAGCAACATAGGTCTTGACTGCCATGCACTAAAGTGATTTGAAAGTTACTAGACCGGCCGCATGCAGAGGGTAAAGTGGAAGGATGCCATATCGGGGGCACTTCCACTAAAAGAGGGGGTGCCACAAGGGTCGATACTCGGCCCCCTTCTCTTCTCCCTGTTCGCTAATGAACTATCTGACCACTGCGGCGGGACCTCTGCTGTCCGGTATGCAGATGATGCCATCATCTACTGTTCCACTGCCAAACTGGGAGGCCTTAGTAGCTTACTCCAAGATGACCTCCAGTCACTTGAGCACTGGTTCATTGAGAACAGAATGGTCCTCAACACAGACAAAACTAAGGCAATGTTGTTTGGTCCTAGATCCCTTGGTCAGGATAGAAAACAGCACCTACAACTTACCTCCGCATTTGGCAACTGCCTAGAAGTAGTGCCCTCCCTGAAATACCTCTGCCTTACCCTGGACTTGGGTCTCATCCTGAAGAACCACGTGGACCAAGTCACCAAAACCATACATGGGAAACTAGGCAGCCTCTACCAACTGAAAGATCAGATCATACCTGAAGCCAGGATCTCAACTGCCACCAGTGTCTTCCTTCTGACACTCACATATGCCGCCCCAGTTGTGCAAGGATTGGGGAAGCTGGAGAGGAACAGACTTCAGGTACTATACAATAAGGTGGCTTGCTTTACCTCCCAGGCCAACCCTAGGGATCACCACTGTGACTCCCTATCCTTTTTAAACTGTCCTTCACTAGACGCTCACCTCCAATACCCTCTGCTTGGCCTAGCCTACAAGTTAGTCAGCCCGACTCCCTCCCTAGTCTCTCTGGACCCGTTGCCCTAAAGACCAATCCACGGCTCCTCCGCATGACAGGCCACACTCTCCTAGATGTCCCCAGGGTTAGAACCAAGGCAGGCATTATGTCTTTTGCTCACACCGCTCCCACCCTGTGGAATCTACTCCCCTCCTGGGGTGCAGGAAGCTCACTCTATCGAAATTTTCCACACTAGGTTTAAGGCCCACCTGGTGGCAGCCAGTATTTGCCATTGCACTGGCTCCCAAAAGGACCCTACTGATAAGTGAATAACCAGGTCCTATCCTTCTCTAGTGCTAAACTTCTAAGATATGTACTATTTATCATCACTGTTGATCAACCTATTTATTCCAAATGTACTGTTATGTTCCTGTATTGCTACCATGACTGTGTGTTACTTGTGATACCTATAACCTGAATTAACGCTGCCACACTGTTTTATTCTCTTGTGCTATGTAATCCTGGGTCGCCGCTGAAAAAGGGACCTCCGGGGCTCAGTGGACTCATCCGGTCACCAAAATTTAATAAATAAATAAAAGTTATCAGATAAAACAAAACAAAGTGAATAAATACAATATTATCAGACAAAACAAAACAAAAGTGAATAAATACAATGTTATCAGACAAAAAATAAAAGCATTCAGTGCTGAATGGGAAAAGCAGCACAGCACATATTAGTCCTGTGCAATGGACAAGGGAGAATGGTTGCCATAGTCCCCTAGTTCCAATCACTCATTTTGATTCAAAGTGAAGATGAAATAACTCACATACACAGCTACTCCTTGTTATGAAAAAAGGACTTGTTGGAAAGAAGAAAAAAAAAAGCACCAATGAAGCCTCCAGTTTAGAGTTAAAGTGCTATTGAAAGCAAAAAAATGAAAGAGGCTTTTGAAAAACTAGCTATCCACTTTTGTTTATCTCAGGCAATTGAATCTTGCATGGGGTATTTCATATATGTCTATAACGTGTACAACTTATCCAATTAAAAACAGTCTGGTGTGCTGGCCAAATGAAAAGCAAACAGATTACAATTGAATATTGATATCCATTGATATGCACTTACTTGACATTTGGAGAGCTAGAAACAGAATCATATAAGCTCAGAAAAGTTAGAAAATTGCAGAGATTCTTCAAGGGACTGAGGAGGATTATATAGTGACTGATGATATGGACTCAATGAAAATCATTATTGGAGGAAAACTGAAATTAACTCCGGCACAGATGAGGAATGAGTAGAGTTACTGGATTCTGGAAATATGGGCCAAAGGCACATACTTTTGGACATAGAAAAGCAGAGGATGTTGTTCTTTAAAGGGAAATCTACTTTCTGCCCTACCAGTTTCAAAGCTGCAATTACTACTTTTGAAAACGTGCCAACCAAACAGGTGCCAGAACAAAGAAAATTATAGAATGTTATCTTCTAACTCTGTTAACATATTTACAAAAGAGTTACATCAGCTCCAGACGGAGAGCAGGTTTGAGGGGAAAATATCTGAGCACAAATTTGAATATTTATAGAAAGAGAATCCTATAACTCCTTGTTTATACATCCTACCTAAAATGCATCACAATGCTACAGTAAAAGGCCACTGGTTAGGCTGATAGTATCTGGAGTGGGTTCATTAACAGATAATTTTGGACATTTCATTGGCTTTGTCTTGCAGGATTGTTTTAACACAATACCTTCTTACTTAAAAGACACCTCTGATACTCTCAGGAACTTGAAGGCCTGAAATGGAAGTAAATTTATACCTGGATTAGCATTCATGTGGCAGCACTATTCACTTCCATCAAGTTCTCCGGTGGCATTCAAGCCTGTAAGTTTTCATTGAGAAACATCCCCTCAGGGATAAAATCTATGTGAGTTTCATCCTTAAAAGGTTAGATGTCATTGTAAATCATAACTTTTTTGAGTTTGAGGGGGCGTTGTATTTACAAATATGTGGCATGACAATTGGGGTTGCCATCCTCCCATTACACAAATTTGTTTCTCAGAATGTGGGAAGAACATATCATCATGAATGAAACTGTTAGCCCCTTTATGAAAACCATAAAAGTCTGGTTTAGGTTTATTGATGTTATTTTCTATATGCAATGGAGAACAGGCAGAGACTGAGAAATGTATCCAGTGGCATAATACAAATGACTTGAATTTTAGATTAACATACTGTTCTAGCAAAGCCTCATTCAACATTTGTGATATGATGTTAAACAATGATAATGATGTGATCAACACTGAATTTTTATTGTGACTATTTATCTCCTTTTCCTACCAGTGCCCCCTTCAGCCTGACCACCTCCCCCAGCCCCAACATCCCGGAATTATTGGGGCTTATCTTATGCCTGGCATGGGAGCAGAGCCTGTGGAGGGTCAGGCATCATCCTGCAGCTGTAGAATCCATTTTTCCACCATTTTTCTCCCTGATTACCCTGGGGCCCCAGGAGTAGAGATGCATGCACTTGAAGGTGCACATGCATACTACTGCCCCAGTAACAACCCCTTCTGCCCACAAGTTGGCATCGCGCATGGCACTACCTATGGCCTGCATTGTCCCCTGGCCTCCACAACGAGGCAGTCAAGACCTGAGGGATAACACCTTCCCTCCCCAGAGAGAAGAGATGCCTCTCGGTGGTCCATCCAACTCTGCGCCTTCCTCCCTGCCAAACTCCGATGGCCTGTGCTCATTCCTGAACACAGTTCGGCAGCATGGCACGAGGTAAGGCATCCAACACCTTAGCCCTCAGTGTCAGTGGGCCGGCTGATCAACACTATATGATGTAGGAAAAGCACTGCCAAAAATGCCAACCTAAGATATGATCATGCCCACTTTGTTGCTTTGAAAAAGCCAGTAACCTATAGACAGTTTCTTAGGCTTAGGAGAAACTGCAAAACTTTGGATTTTTCTGATGTTCAGTCTGATGAACTACAATAGAGATTTAAAACTAGTGGTCACTGCACAGACTTACTCAACCAAGCAAAACAGAAAGCTAGGATACTTAACAGAGATCAGTTGCTTAGTGAGAGGACTAATGCTAAAAAACAGGGTGTATCAGGGTCCTATCACTTTTATTACAGAGTATAACCAATGGGCAGGCTAGATTGGCAACATTACAGACCACAATTGGCTCATCTTACTAGGAGATAGTGAGGTGGGTGTGGTAGTTCGGCAAAAGCTGAGAATTACATTCAGCAAGGCCACTGGTATCAGGGACAGGGTGGTCCAGTTGGTTGGAGCCAGAGAAGCCACCCAATAGATCCAGTTGGCTGCCACTGAAGCCAAGGGGCTTCCATAAGTTTCACAGGTGCAACATGCACATTTTCACAACCAAGAAACAGTTTCAAACACCCTACAACTGAGCAAGTATTTGAGGTGAGGGAGTTCATTTGTTGTGGTACTAGTTTTGTAATTTACATTCTCTTGTGCAGCTGTGAATTACTTTATGTAGGTCAGATGACTCGACAGCTCAAGACACACCTACAAAAGCATGTTCTATTTATAACAAATCTCAAAAGTCTCAGTGCTCCCTGATGGAATCAGTGAACACTCACCGGTCACATGTACCTGGACAAACAAATTCATTAAGCCCCCTCCTAAAACAATCCACACCAGAGTGTTAAAGCAGGGGTACCTTGAGCTACTGAAGACACACCTAAGCCACCTGGACACCAATTGACTCCGCCATTGATGTAAACCAAGCCTTAGACCTTTTCATCAGCCGCTTCACTGCGGCCTAAAATATCTTTGCACCTCTCAAAAAGCTGAAGGTCGGGGTAGAGCTAACCCTTGGATAACCCCCGATCTAATCACTTTACTCAAACATAGGGACCATCTCTGGCACTGTGCCCATGCAACATCCAAACCTGGGGATATTCATAAATACAAACCTGCCAGAAATGAGTGCACATGGGCAGTTAAGAGCGCCAAAAGCAAATACTTCAAGGAAGCTCTCTCCAACTTCTCGGGTGATGGAAAAAAAATTTGGAGTAACTTGAAAGACCTTACAGGCAAGGATCCTAAGTCGCCACCCACCATGCTCAACATAAATGGAACACCAACATCTGACCTGCACACAGTCACAAACACTTTTCACAATGCGTTCTCCGATTTGGATAGTGTCCTTCCTTCTAATTTTTCAATGCCCCCTCTGGTAGTAACCCTCCTGCCACTGCTCCTCTCCTACACTCTGCCCCACAATTCTACTTCAAGGAGATCCCAGTGCATGAAGCCAGAACCTATATTCAGAAGGCCACTCGCAACACAGGCTACAGTGGTGACTCCCTTGACCTGAGGTTGTTAGCGCTTGTCCTTGAAGAAGTCCTTGAACCCCTGACAAAGATCCTCAACCTATCATTAAGGATGTCCCAGTTCCCATCTCACTGGAAACAGGCGACCATCACACCAGTACACAAAAGTGGAGACAAATCACTGCACTCCAATTACAGACCTATCTCCATCCTCCCTCCATTGTCTAAGGCACTGGAGCGCATCACCTCAGACCAACTAGTCGAGTACCTGGAAAAATATGACATCTAGTGCCCTGAGCAACATGGTTTCCAAAAAGGGCACAGTACCACCACTGCAGTATAAGAATTTATGGGCTTCAACCATACCACGCTTGATCAAGGAAACTGTGAAGGGGCAGTATTCATCGACCTTACGAAAGCCTTTGATACTATGAACCATCCACTCCTACTCAAGCAATCATCAAACATTGGGCTCTCCAATGAAACACTGCTCTGGTTTTCAAGCTACCTTGGGGAGAGGGTCTAGTGGGTTAGGATTGCCAGTGTCACCTTGGAAGAAAAGCCAGTCCTTTCAGGGGTCCCACAGGGGTCCATCTTGGGGCCACTACTCTTCAGCCTCTTCCTCAATGACCTTCCCAGTGTCTGCCACCAGAAATTACTGCTCTATACTGATGACGCAGTCATGTTCACCAACCACCAAAATGTACAGCTCCTCGAGAAACAATTACAGCTTGAATTCATGCACATCGAAGAATGGTTCAAGTCACACAAACTGGTCATGAACTACAGCAAAACAAAGGTTATGACCTTCTACAATGCCAGGATTAAGTACAAATCCTGTGACCTCACCATCCTAAACCAAACATCAACCTTACTTGAACACATTCCTGATTTTAAATACCTTGGTGTCACATTGGACAGCTCACTCTCCTACCATCGGCACATAGATTCTGTTGCCAAAGCCACCAACATCCGTATAGGCCTGCGCTACAGACACAAACACTGCAATACTCCTGACACTTTCCAGTTGGCTATCAACAGTTCTGTCACCTCCATCATCAATTATGGGCTAGCAATCTATGGCTCTGCCTCCACCTCTGCCCTCCACAGAATTAAAGTTGCACTCAACAAAGCATGCAGGCTGCTGACTGGGGCTGACCAACTTACACACACTTGTGTCCTGTACACTCGGACAGGATGGCTTCCTCTCATCAGCCGGATACAGTATCAAACCTGCCTCTTAGCCAAAAAAGTCCTCCTCAGGGTCATGCCCCTGGGCATTGAAATGCTCCTCATTGACCATCACAGCACCCACCGAACTAGAAGTTCACAACAACTAACCTTATTTGTTCCCAGATGTTGGACTACCATGGGTCAGAGGGCCTTTGCCCACAGAGCACCACAGTGGTACAATACTCTCAACAAAGAAACTCTTACTGCTGTTCCTCTTGGCCATTTTAAGAGACAACTCCGACTTCATCTCATTTCAACTAGTCGTTGAGACTGCCTCGCCTAATCAGGGGCCCACCGCTCACTGCCCTCCACTTCAGTCTTGACAGCTACCTCTCCCCACCTTGCCCCCTTCTACCTGCCTCACTTGCCCACCCCCTTGCCCCCCTCCATTTCATCTCCCCCCTGGCATTTCCTGACTTTTATCCCTTCCCTTCCTCCCCTTTAGAGCCCTTACTCTCACCCTCTACCCTCCGACAATGGCCTTCCTGCCTGCATTACCCCCCTCACCTGCAGCGCTTATTTCTAAGATTGCCCTTGGCTGGTATGTCATGCTACCTAACATTTGGCACATTTTGAATCATTGGAATTTCCTAAGCCTCAGTATCTTGCTTCTTTTTATTGTGTAAGTATGTATTATTATGTCGACCTTTGTATGTATGTATGTATACCCACCATTCCTTTGACGTGGAACCTTTGTAAATGAGCAGTTCCTGCTCAAAGGTATTTGTAATCCTAGATTTCAATAAAATAAAATAAATAAAATAAAAATAAATAATGGTTAAATTGACACACTAGTTGGGAGCACATTGTGCACTGGTCCATAATTGGAACCCCAGTGACTTACAATTTATGGAATTGGAAAGATAGCACTCCTCAAGAGAAGGTGTGACCATATGAATTTTCTGTTGCAAAAAGAAGGAGGTTGGATTTATTGGTTGAAAAGTGTTTAAGAGCTACTAACGCCTCAAAGGAAACTTTAAAAATCATAATAATTAGGTACACTTCTGTGTACTTTCCATTTATATTTTATGTATTGTTCCTTCCCATTATTTATTACTAATGAAATTTGCATGAATATATGATCTTTATCCCACAGAGTTTCTTTACAGTCCATCTGCCTCAATAGCTTATGCCCTGCTTCAAGTCATAATCCTCTGCTGTGACATCACAATTAGAGATGCAGCAAATTTAAACTCCACCAGTGAAGGGCTGGTGAAGTGGCCAAATTCACCTGGAGGAGTAATTCATGAAATTTGCTGCCTAAGGCTGAATTTCACCTAGGCAAAATTTCACCTTCAGCAGGGGAAATTACACCTTCCACAGCAAATTCTGCCTTCCGCAAGAAAATTTTGCTTTCTTAGGGTGAAATTCTGCCTCCCGTGGGTGAAATTTCACCACTGAAGGCATAATTTCACCGCGGAAGGTGAAATTTCACCGTTCCACTGGGCACAATTTCGCCACTCCACCAGACGTAATTCCGCATTTCACTCCGCAAAATGGGTGTGATTTTATGCCTGTTGCCACAGAGCGAATTTTGCTCACTTCACCCATCTCTAATCACGATCTGTTGCCATGGGAGTAACTGTGATATCACAAGCAGGGCTCTGTGACTTCAGGTAGGGAGAAAGCGGCAGGAATAGACAAACTCTTCAGGAGCAGAGATCATGTTTTCACACAGATGACCTCAGTAATAGATAATAGGGAGGAGGAACACAGCACCAATGGGAAATACAAGCTGGACTGTGTTTAAATATTAGGTTTTGTTAAAGTTCTCCTGAACATGTCACCAGCTGTCTAAACTGCTAGTGTTAAAGGATCAGTGGGATCTAACTGTTTGTAAATCCAGCCCATGACTCTACATTAATACCTGTATGCAAGACATCATGTCATGTCTTTTTCCTCTGCTCCAGGCTTTGTCTTTTGACCCCCCCACCATACCTGCTATTCTTGTGGATCCTCTTGTTAAAACATTCAGAAGTGAAACAAAGGCAACAGTCTTAAGGGTGATCACATGATCAAGTGCTCGTAGTAAGGAATAGCTACCATTTTCTGTCTTTTTTAAGTTTCATATGATTCTGTCTGCAGTTCTACAAATGTGCCTACATATCAACTGATATCAGTGTTCAAATGTAATTAGTTTGCCTTTATTTGGTCAGCATCAGGCTGTTTTTAATTAGATATAGTGTATCAATTATACAGTAGACATGTATGAAATACCCCATGTAAGGTTTCACTGTAAACCAGACAAATTGCCTGAGCTAAACCCAAGGGGGTATCTGGTTTTTCAAGAGCATCTTTCATTGTTTGCTCTCAACAGAATTTTAATTTGTAACTTCTAGACTGGAACCTTCATTGGTGCTTTTTTTAAATCCTTGCAAACAGTTCCTTTTTTCATAACAAGGGCTAGCCATGCATGTGGGTTATTTCATGTTCATTTTGATTCAAATCACATGATTGGAAGTAGGGGACTGAGGTAGCTATTCTCTGTCTTGTCCATTGGACAGTGCAAATATATGGTATGCTGCTTCCCCATTCAACACCAAATGCTTTTGTTTTGTTGTGTCTAAGAATTTTGTATTTACGCACTTCATTTTGATACACTATCAGTTTGAGTCACAGTTTTTGTTTAGTAGCATGACTGCAATCTGCATTTTGAACAAATAAACAACTTCTATAACAACGATGTTACACCTAGTGATGTACTTAAAGAATGGCTAGACATTCTTTGCCACATAACCTGATGAAGCCTCTGAGATGAAGTGCCAGGGCAGACGTTAGGTCTCCTCTCTGGACTTTACCAGTACAAATAGTCAATTTGAACCACCTGGATTATGGATTTCTTTTGGACACAATCATTCTGGACTTAAAACTTTTTGGAATTTTACCCTTCAACATCAGGTTCAGCAGAGTTTTTCCTGGTGCCCTTTTGGCATATTGGTAGAATGCTACATTGTGAATGCACGTGGGTGAACTCCTACAATTTATTTAAGGATCTTTTGTTAATTTTGGCAGCTGGTTTGTTTCATGTGTCCCTCAGTGCTATAACCTATTGTTGTCTGGCTTGAGTGGGATGTTAGCCACCCTTGTTATTTAGTATTAGCCTGCACCACTGGAATCATGGTTGCAAACTGCTTGGGAGTGTAACACCTTCAGTAGCTTAACACCAAGCCTGGCAGCATCTAATGATACCTCTCAACTTCCCTATCCCTGATTTTCTGGGCTGTCCCTGATTTTGCCTGAGAATTTTACCATGTCCCTCCTAGAATCAGTGCTTTTGTGACTGAACAATGAGGACTGTAAGCACAAAATAATGTTAAACATTAAATAATGAGTAAAGTCAAACTCGCTTCCTGATTCGCTGAAATAGCCTGCCACCCGGGCTGTTATTTTTTAACAATGGCCTGCTGAATAACAAGTTCCCCCTGCAGTATCCATCACCTCCTGATATCCCTGTCCCGACAGACCGATAGCCAGTATTTTTTACTATGAACACCCACAAACAGCCAGTCCTGAAACCACTCAATATTAACATACTGCAAAAAAGTAAAAAACAATTCTTTTTCTTGCTCTTTTCCCCCTGCTAAGCCTTAGCTCCTCAGTCCAGTGCTGACAAGGCCAAAAACCTCGCACCCTCTAGCAACTGCTGCTACCCAGCACCACTAATTGATCACTGCCAACAACTCAAACAAAACTCCCGCTCCTCTGTTTCCATTTTTAAACATAACCTAACTACCTTCTCTGTTTCTCTCTCCACAGCTCATCGTCTGACTTCCGTGTCACCGAATCCTGTGTCACAGAACATGCTGCCATTCCCGTTCTACATCTCAGCCTCTCACTCCCAACTTTGTCTCGCAAATGAAACCATATGTAACCACATAATGCAAACAGATCAACAGGATTAAGTGCCCTCTAGTGGCACTATATGGACTATTTTACATAACCAGGCGTTTCTCTGCATTTTTGCTAACATTTTCCACTTTTATTAAATCAAATCATTATTTTATAAAAACTACTAATAAAATCCCAATACTTAAGTGTAATAATACCCTCCAGGGTGGATATTATAGGATATAATGAACCTTCCAGGGGCTATAAGGCCCTCCACTTGTGGCACTGGGCCTCATTACGCCCCTGGGCAGTCCGTTATATCCCAATAATGCCTACCCTGTGGGGTATTATTACTTACTTAGAACTGCAGACTTGTTTTTCTCCAGGAAATGCTTTGTACATTAAACCCTTATTATATCAGGTTCCTTGATTATTCTGGTCCTTTGTCCCTGATTATTTTAAGTCTTGGCCCTAATTTTTGTGGCAGATGGTTGTGAGGTATGCCTCCAAGGTTGTTTTCCAGTTCAATGGTACATGGGGCAGTGTTGGTAAATGTAAGATATGAACACAGAGCAAGTGTAAAGGTAATGTATATTCTCAAAATCCAGCAGCAGGGGTGATAGGACTCCTACTGTGGTGGAGAAGCAGTCACTAACATTTGTAAACTATGCAATCATGCACCACCAGACCCGATGATACAGTACATGTTGTATGTTGGATGCTGATGTTGATGCAGACTCCAGTTCCACCTTTTCTGTGGAGAGAGGATGCTTGGATGGTTGTGTTTGCAAGATCATAATGCAAGAGATTATGATAGATTGTGTAGTTTACAGTATATTATCACATACTGTAATTTGTGAATTTCTATAACAAACCTTTTTACCATTTAGACTGGGTTCACACCATTTTCCAAAAAATGAAATTTCCAGAATGGGAAGATCTCACCTGTGTGCCCTTTGATATGCAGTGCTCCTCCGCTGGATTCATCATTTTGCAATTCTTTGCTGAATCGCATTGTACAAAATGCTGATGTCAAGGATAGCAGCAGCCAAAGGATAAGCCAGACAGCCAGGACCTCCAAATAGTTTTGTCATTCAGAACTAGGCACATGAACCGGCCCAGTGGCGTGGAGGGCTGAGGCATCATGCCTCACCTCCTGCCATGCTGGTGACCTGTGTTCACAGTACAAGCAGGCCGCCAGAGATCGGCCAGGGAGGAGGAGGAGGATTGAGCATCCCAAGGACAGCTCTCCTCCTCTGGGGAGGGGGGATCAGTAATCGGTACTTGGCTGGCCCCTAATGGAGTCTGGGGGCTGGCACACCAATGGTGTACATGGTGGGCAGAGGTGGGGCAGACACCTGTGTGCCATGCATGGGAGTGTGCATGACACCACCACAGTCATCATTGCACACCCTTCCTCTGAGGTGAAGAAAAGTGAAGAAAAACTCTCTGGCAGCTGGATGAAGGAGGAACTCATAGATCCCACTCCCTGACCAGCCAGGTGCCGACCAGAACTGAATCCAGTTTTCGATGGGGGCCTGGCCCCCCCCCACCAACTCTGTCAGAGGGGGGGCAAGCCCTGGGAGAAGATGGTCGGTGAACCCAGTGGACGTTCGGGGAGGTCATGGAGTCAAGAACAGTGGGGGAATTCAAGAATGCATGGGACAGACATAAGGCAGTCCTAGTGCAGGTAGTAGGAAGTAAGCTGTTGGTTAACTAGGATTTGCAGCTTATCTGTTAGGTAGGAAAATGGGCAGACTAGGTGGGCCAAGTGGTCCTTATCTGCCGTCAAATTCTATGTTTCTATGTTTCTATGATGGGACTGGGACACTCTCCAGAATGTGGGCCACTGGAGAGAGGGGAGAAAAAGATCAACCAAAAAGAACTATGCACATGAGCTGAAGGCATTTGTCGATGTATCAGATGGATAAACACAATGGGTGACAGGTCTGCAAGTACAAAAAGTTTCAGCACTGCAGTGGATGTTACAATAACTTTTTGCCATTACTGTACTGTAAGTACTGCACAGGAATGTGTGTTTTAATGTCCCTACATTTTTGTATCATTACATGGTGAAAACTGAGTTGAGGTACCTCCATATACCCTGTGAACACAACCATCACCAAATCCTTTCAGATTGGACACTGCTACTAGTGGTGCTGAAGATCAGCCTGGATGAGGAGTCCTATCGGGACAACATTGGCAGGACATGGCCAACTGATGACTATTTTGTAAGTACTGACTCATTGTGTTGTACTGTACTGTAAGTATACCATGTACTGAGCAGCTTCAAGTTCAAAGATTTAACATTGTGGTTTTCTTTTTCTTCAGATAAGCAACAATACACAACAGGTCTAGACCCTGCTCCTGCAGGAGTGGCATCAGCAATGAAGGATTGCACAGTACCTGTGTTTTGAGGCCCTGTGTTCAGGGGAGCAGGGATTTTGATTATTGTGTTTGTTCTGGGTGTCTGCATCAATTGTGAGTCACAATTTCCTAATTGTGTTGACACAATCATCTTGTTTTGTATAAATAAATGTTTACATACTGTACTACATCTGTTTCATTTTTCTTCTGGCAGGTGACGACATGCCACCTGCCAGGTCTGTCATGGGGGGGCGCAGATGTTCCAAGTTATTAGCAGCCAGGGCACCCACCATCTTGGAGTGTTACTGTGTTTCGCAGCTGTATCCCTTGGCACACTGATTCATTAAGTGTTCAGCTGGTAATCTCACTGAGTGTTTCCATGAGTCCTCTCTCCTCAGCTGGGAAGGCACAGAGGGTTACAAAGGGCTCCTTCTCCTCAGTTAAAGTTGCATCCCCTGAAATACTTATTTTTTAAGTATTCAGCTGGGAATGTCACAGAGTGTTTCTAAGGGCACTCTTCTCTTCACATATTCCTTTGGGAATGTCATAGAGTGTTTCAAAGGACCCCTGCTCCTCAGTGAGATGAAGAATAGTCTCTTATTCTTAAGTCAGTCACCTTCATTGTACCTCAGTTTGAGTGACTGTCCTTCATTTCAGTGATAAAAGCATGAGAGGTATTTATCTCTCCTCAGTCAAAGCTGTATTGCCTAGTATGCTGAATTATTAGTATTTAGTTGTGAATAGCACAGAGTGTTTGCAATGTACCCCTTCCACTCCCTTGGGGTATTTCATTGGGAATGGCACAAAGTGTTTCAAAATAGCCTGCTCTCCTCATACGTCAATGCACTGTCACAAAGTGTGTATTAGAGTGTTTACTGACCTAGATCACCTATTACTTGGTGCACCTGGACACTGCTGTTCCCCAGACCATGCTCAAGAAGGTGATATATGCTCAGTATAAACACTGAATAGCAACACCTGCAGGCCACTGCAGGAACTTCGGTGTCCAAAAAATTCTGATATCAGACTAAATTAAAAAAAAACTGACACCACGAGTACAATGCCCAGTAGCATGGCACACATTTTAAAACTGTCAATGGCTACCACTGTATATCAAATCTTCTGAAGGGATCTACTGGTCTGTACAATCTAAGGAAACATAAAACTATTCTGCTCAATGTCTCAAGGCACAACTCGAAATTTGGGAAAATGGCCATTAGCTGTGTCACCCCTTCAACTTGGAATATCTTGCTAGATTCAATTAAATTGAGTTTGTTTGTCAGGCCTTACTACAGTATTTCAAAGCTTCACTTGGACAATTCCAGGTTAAAAATAAGAATACTATTAAATCACTCTGTTATTTGTGCTTACTACACAGATATTACTGCACTTTATACCTTCTGTAAGTTTGGATGTTGTATTTTTCTTCTGTTGTCTCTCAGTCCTTATTTTAGTTCTCACATTTAAAATACTGTAACCATTGTTTATTATTCCCTGTATTACAGTATGTTAACTATGGTGTTATCTTCTGTTATGTTACCTGTCCTAAACAGGACCTCTTTGTAAAAGAGCAATGCTCAATGGAGCTCTTTACTGGTAAAATAAATAAAGAGAAATACAAATACAGTACAGTAGTGTAGTAACTAAAAAAATGCACATATTTTCCATTCTCTCCCATATGTCCAGCCCATGTACCTGCACATTCTTAACTAACTGTATGGAAACAGATATCAAATGCTGTGTGCTCTGCAACTTATAGACATACAGTATGCAGATGATACTCAGCTGTATCTGTCATTTGCACCTGGGATGCCTGCCATGGTTGAAGTGCTCAACTGATGCCTGGCCATGATCCAGGACTGGTTGGCATCTAGTTGGCTGAGACTTAGACTGAGGAACTGGTGACTGATCCAGTTTTGGGGAAGTGGCAGCAGCTGAAGAAATGATGGGGCTTCAGCTCAGGTCCTTTAGGTTTAAAGCCTCTGCTAAGGTAAAAATCTGGGGGTCATTCTGTCCAAGAGGCAGACAGTTGAGGCTCAGTTGTCAGCTGCAGTCCAGATTGGCTTTTACCATCATAGGAACATCAGCTGGATTAAGTCCTTTATCTTCCCAAGAGGACATACCAGTGCTACTGCATGCATTTGGGATGTCTAGGATCAGCTGCAATGACTGCAGTGCTGTCTGCCTCAGGCTAAATGGACGTATCCTACATCACCTGTAACTAGTGCAGAATGCAGCAGGTATGTTACTGTCAGGCTTATCTAAGTTGTGCCATATGACTCCAGCCCAGCATGAACTGCACTGGCTGTCAGTGAAGTGGCATGTACTTTCAAGATTGGGGTACTATCCTATAAGGACCTATATAGGTTGGGCCCTGGCTACCTGACTGAACACCTTTCTTCACACTGGTCCTCACACCCTCTTCACTCCACCATGGTTGGCCTCTTTCTAGTCCCCAGGGCCTGACTTAAATCCTCGGTGACCACATTTTTGAGGTGGCAAGCTCTGAGCTCTGGAATTCACAGTCTAAGGCTCCAAGGGAGGCCCCTTCAGTGGAGGTCTTCAAGAGGGGACTAAAAGCATACCTGTTCAAACAGACTTTTGGAGATCAGTGATGGCCTCTGCATTTACAGTTCAGTCGGTGCTGCTGTTATTTATTTATCTGGTTATTTAGTTATTTATGTTTTTATGTGATTAGATATGGATGTTACTGTTTATCATAATGATTTCTTTAAGGTTTTATATTGTTAATAGCTCTGTAATTATGAATAGTTTTATATTGCTTTTTCTGTAAGGTGCCCCTGAGCCCCCGAGGAAGTGTGCCCTATAAATAAACTTATTACTACTACATACAGCACCACAGGTCAACTTGTAAATGAGGGAAAAGATAGCATAGATTGCAGTATTTAGCAGTGAACGTCAACGAGTACAATGTCAAACCATACTGTACCTGTTCACTTGTATTGCAATCCTCATCTTGATTGCGTGGCATTCACATCTACAGTATTTCATCCCTTACTTGTCCTCAGTACTATTTAAATGTTTTCCCTTAAACACATTTATTGTTTTCTGTTTTTCATTGGCTCATTCAGTGTATGGTATCTTATTAATAAAGACAATGCAATGCTCTGTGGAACACAGGGAGCTTTCAGAAGCTCTGGGTAGTATAAGAAGACATTTCATGGGCTGCAGAAAAGACCAACTATGCAGAAAACTCCTGCAGCTGGGAATAAGAATGCTCACCCATCAGTAAGAAGATGGCTTGTATCACCACAACCAAAGCTTTGCAAGAGAAACCAACTACAATGAAACAGATGAAGGCAGATGGGTTGATCACAGAACCTGCCAGTTCTACTGGTGCAAGCAGTTCTCCTGACAACTGCTTCCCAAGCAGCAGTTTGAACAATGATGCTGAGCCACTAGAAGTGCACCCCCAACAGCTGGGTTTGAAAAGCATAATGAGTCATGTCCTCCTAGTGCACTCGCTGTTGAGGTCTGTCAGTATGCTCCATGAGAACATACAGCATCTCCGGCAGAAGGTCAAGAAGATCCATGAGCAGAACTGAAAGAATGAATGCAAGCTGGATCTGTTGCTACAGCTATATAGCATATACAGCAGTTTAAAGGGACCAGCATCAATTGACAAGCAGTATTATCATCAAGCTTATTTACAAATATGCTATTTTCAGACAGTGGTGAGCCAGTGTGTTTCCTGACCAGACCAGACGGTGAAAATCCTGATACCATTATACAACTTGTTTTCCTTCCCCTACCACCTCTGGTGCTAGCAACACTGCATACAAAACTACCCCCTCCACCCCCCTCACCATCACTGTTTTCAACATTGGGCATATATATCACTGAGGATCTCAGCCTCAAATGGCACATCAGTGACTCCATCTGCAAGGCTAAGAGAATTGTTTGGATGATAAAGAATAATACCAGCTCTAATGATGCTGCTGTAATGCTTCCACTATACAGGTCTTATGTCAGACCTCATTTTGATTTTTGCTCACAGTTGCAGTCTCCATATAAGCATGGTAAGATTAGGCATATTAAAAAGGTGAAAAGAAAATTCACAAAATCTATATTAGGGTTACATGATAAAAATTATGAAAACAGATTGGCTAGTCTGGGGCTGATGTCCTTGGAGATGAGGAGATAGAGGGGAGACCTATTATTCCTCTGGGAAATAATGAATGGCGTTTATCTGCTAAATGAGATGGGCTTCACTTTTAAGCAGAATATTTTTGTCATTAGAGGTCACACCTTCCAGTTAAGTACTCCAACATATAATACTTCATGAAGGACACTTTTCTATACTCAAAGAATTATAAACATTTGGAACACTCTCCCCTTTGAATTAAGGACAAACAGGATTTTAAAAATAATCTGGATAACTGGTTATTGAATCATAAACATCCAAACTATCAGATACAGGTTTAAAATATAGAAGTTTTCTTGGGCATCTGCCTTTGCTCCTGATTTCTGCCTTAGTATGAACCACAGTATCACCCTGTGGTTCCGGTTTAGACTTACATGGGCATCTTTGGAGAGAGAAAGTTGCAGTCCCTAGGCATCATTCTAAGCCAGCCTGGGAGTGGGTCCCAGAGTGGTAGCCTGGGTAAAAAACTGGCAGGACAACCGGACACAGAGGGGAATAGTAAATGGAGTCCACTCTGAAGAAAAGGGGGTTACTAGTGGGGTACCGCAGGGTTCAGTACTGGGTCCAGTCCTTTTTAATGTCTGGAAGGAAAAGTATGCCTCTTTACAGATGACACAAAGATTTGCAACATAGTTGATACACAAGGAGGGTTGGAAAGGATGAAAAGGGACTTGGCAAGGTTGGAGGAATGGTCAAAAGTATGGCAGCTTAGATTCAATGCAAAGAAGTACAAAGTATTGCACCTGGGAGGCAAAAATCCAGGGGAAGAGAACACAGTGAGGGGGTAGGTATTAACAACAACAAAAATGGAAAGGGACCTGGGGGTAGTCATATCAGATGCTCTAAAAGTAAGTAAGCAATGTGAGAAGGCAGTAAGGATGGCTGGGGGATACTGGGTTGTATAGGGAGAGGCATCACCAGTAGAAAACAAGAAGTTGTTATTCCTCTGTACAGACAGTTGGTGAGACCCCATCTGGAGTACTGCGCAGTTCTGGAGACCCATCTCTGCAAGGACATAGGCAGGATGGAGGCAGTCCAGAGGAGGGAAACTAAAATGGTGCAGGGTCTGTAACAGAAGCCATATGAAGAGAGACTAAAGGAGCTTAATATGTATACCCTTGAGGAAAGGAGGGAGAGGGGGGACATGATAGAAACTTTCAAGTACCTCAAGGGAATCAACAAAGTCCAAGAGGGTAGCATCTTTCAGAAAAAGAGATGTGCAAGAACAAGGGGACACAATTTGAAGACAGAGGGGGGCTGGCTCAGTGGCAACGTGAGGAAGTATTTCTTCACAGAGATGGTGGTGGATGCATGGGACAGCCTGCCTGAGGAGGTTGTGGGGCCAAACACAATGGGGAATTCAAGAATGCATTGGGCAGATATAAGGCAATTCTTGTGGGCGGGTGGGAAGAAGTAGGCTGTTGGTTAACTAGGATCTGCAGCTTACCCAATAGGTAGGGAAATGGGCAGACTAGGTAGGCCAAGCAGTCCTTATCTGCAGTCAAAGTCTATGTTTCTGTGTTTCTATCATTCTGTTGCTACCCAGAGGGATTTTCTTAGTGATTTGGGATCTGTGGCTCTTCTGGTTGGACAGAATAAGCACTTAACCATCAGCATTACATATGTACCTCCAGATAAAATTTTCCAGGGCTTAGAACCAATAATAACTGCACAGAATGAATTTCCCATTAATAGGGAGTGGATCTTTTTAGGTGATTTTAATTGTAACTGGGACTCCAATCTTAAAAATGGAGTTAGAGATGTTTTCTCTAATTTAGGAGTCAGTCAAGTGACAGAGGAAGTTACTATGCCCAACTATAAATCAGGTATAGGAACCATCCTTGACTGGATCGTGGTCACACATGCAGATAGAATTGTTAATTGTGGGATCATGCCTGACATAATGAGTGACCACCATCCAATCCAATGTGAGTGGTTTGTTAAGATCCCTGGGGGGCCCCCTAATTACATGGAATTTAGGAGTCTGATTCTGTTATCCCATAAAACAGTAGAGGTAGCTTGTAAGGAAATTGACTGGTCCCCCTTGTACTCCCTTACCCAAATAGATTCACTGCGGAATTTCTTCTGCTCTGTGCATAACACCATTATCAATAAGGTTGCTCCTCAAAAACGAAAAAAAAATTAGAATCAGAGCTAATAAGCAAAAACGGGTCAAAGGGAACTTGCTTCACCTTATGAGAAGACGAGACAAGAGCTGGAAGCACTTTAAGGTTAATCAAGACCCATCTCCCTTCAAGAATACAAGACACTTAGAATTTAGTGTAAATCTGAGATTAGGAAAGCCAAAGTTCAATATTATTTAACTCAGCAGAGGAACTCCCAGGGTAACTCAAAAAAAACTTTCTCAAGCCCTCAATAAATTACTAGAAAGGGAAAAGAAGGATCTAACCCCCACTATTCTACATAATGGGCAACATATCAGTGACCCCTTTCTTGTTTCAGATATTTGTAATAGTTATTTTGGGAACCTTGATATTTACAGAACTCCCTTAAACTCTGATACTAACTTAGCATTGAAAGAAAAACCCAATTCTACTCATCCAAAATTGTATTTTAAACAAATGTATTTATTTATTTATTGTATACTAGGATTACTCAATACCTTTGCGCCAACAGCTCATTTACAAAGGTTCTGCATCAACATATGATCAGTAGGACAGACATGGTAGAGGAACAGAAACAAACATAATCAGATAATACATGAGTAACAATGTCATGGTACAGAAATCAGAATACATAATCAGAAAAAGAAAAAGTGAATTACAGTGTCATGATACAGAAATCAGGAAGGGAATAAGAATAGACCAGGGAGGAGTAAGGGTGGGGGAGAGGAGGCAGACACAGAGGTGCAAGTGGTTAAAATAAGCACAGGGTAGGGCCCAGGCGCACCAGTAAATGGGAAGTGGGGGACAGAGGAATAGAGGAGACGTAGGGATTTAGGGTGTGGGAATAAGGGAGCAAGGGAGGTGTGGGAACAAGGTAGGAAGGGATAGGGAAGAAAATGGGCCAGGGGAAAGAAGGGTGGTCAGGATGGCAGTGGTAAGGCTTAAGGGTGAAAATAAGGAGAGGAGAGCAAGGAGTGAGGGAAAGATGAGCACTGGTAGATTAGTGTTGATGAGGAGGGAAAGAAGGATGGCAAGGCTGCATTATGGTAGAACAGGGAAGATCATTGAGAGATGGGGAGGTAGACAGTAAGGGAAGACTGGGAGGAGAGGGGCTGGAAGCAGAGGGGTGGGGAGGAGGGAGGGAGGAGGGGGAGAAAGCATGTGGAGGAAGAAAAGAGTAGGAGTGGAACAGGGTGGTAAGGGTGAAGGGTGTGTTGAGGAGAATGGGTGGAGATAGAGGGAGAACGAGGGGTGGGGTCTGCAAGTGAAAGAAGAGCGGGTAAAGGGAGAGAGACAGGTGTTGAAGTGGAGGAGGGGAGGAGGAGGGTGGAAGGGGGAGGAGGGAGGGAGTGCAGGAGGGCCTAGAAACTGCAGTCATAGCTGCTATGATTGGCAAGGTGGTGAAGCAGTTTGTGTTTGTAAGGACTGAGCTTATTCACAGTCACGACTTCTAGAGGGAGTCCATTCAAGAGGAAGGGGGGCCCTGATGTAGAAGGAGCATTGGGCTTGAGAGGTTTGGGTAAAGGGAACCAGAAAGGAAGATTTATTGGAACTCTGGGTGTTCCTGGCATGATGGGTGTGCTACATATATGCACGTGTTGCTGGTGGGGTAAGGCCGAGGCAAATTTTCTTGGCTAGGAGGTGGGTCTGAAAGTTTTTTTTCCCTTGCAGGTGGAGCCAGTTAGATAGTTTATAAAGATCACAAGTATGGATTCTCTTCCCAGCCTCTGTGACAAGACAGCAACACTTATTAAATGCAGTTTTAATACTTTTTAAGCTAGTATCAGTGGCCGACCCATAAAAAAGAGGCCATAATCAATAATTGATAGGACTGAACTGGTTACGGCAATGAGCATAGCCTCAGAAGTGAGGCAGTGGCAGTGGCAGTAGAGGATCCTTATCCTTGAATTTATGGTTTTTGAGATATTACTAATGTGGGAGTTAAAGGTGAGTGTGCTGTCAAGTGTAATCCCAAGGTATTTGAACTCATGGACTACATCCAGTGGGACGTGGTGCTTGTTTAGGATGGTGAGGCTGGCTGTTTTATGTTTGCTGTGAGAGTTATAGAACAACATGGCCTTGTTTTTTTTGTAGTTCATCAGCAGCTTGTGTTGTTCAAACCAGGTTTCAACAAGGCTAAAGTTAGTCTGGAGATCTCAGGATAGAAGGAGTGGGTCAGTGTGTGTAGAATAAAGGACTGCATCATCTGCATAGAGTACCATATCGGTGTGGCAGGTTGGCAGGAGGGTGTTGATGAAAAGGCTAAAGAGCAATGGCCCAAGGATGGATCCTTGGGGAACCCCAGATCACACAGGGAAGCTGTCGGAGAGAGAGTCTCCAATCTTGACTTGTTGGCACCTACCTGTAAGGTAACTCACAAACCAGTTGGTGACCTCATGGGAGAGGCCAAGAGTGGGGAGGGAGTACAACTGGAGCTGGTGATTAATGGTATTGAAGGCCTTGGTCAGGTCTACATACACTGCACCTAGACTATGTCCCATGTCCAAGGCCTTCTGGATGTGACTAGTAAATTCAAGTAGGGCTATGGTGGTACTGTGGGCTTTTCTAAAGCCGTGCTGCTGAAAACACTGGATATTGTATTTGATTAGGTATTCTGATAGTTGGTCCGCCATGATACGTTCATGCGCTTTAGAGAGCCGGGAGATAATTGAGACGGGCTGGTAGTTGCTGTTTATTTATTTATTTAAGAGTTTTACCAGGAAAGCATACTGAGCAGGGTACCACTTGATTCCAGATGCTCCCTGGGGGTGTGGGGGATAGGGAGGATACATATTTCAATACATTTTTGATACATTCATGTGACCAGCGTTGATAACAGTATTCTTATATACAAAGTAGCTAAAGTCAGAAGTAAAAACAATATACAGGCGAAATAGCTAGCAATACATACATTTTTGCAGAGTAACAGCAGCATACATTTATACAGAGTAGTCAACAGCAGGAGTAAATATACAGATGAGATGGTCAGCAGATGACATGCCTGCTTGGGCTTCAGCAGTGCAAGTTGAATGGACAAGTAGTGGTGAAGTGTGTCTTGAGTAGTGCATTGAGGTGAGGTGTGCTAGTGGAGTGCCGAATATCAACTGGCAAGGAATTCCATAAGTTTGGCATCCAGTAGCTGAAAGCAGCCTGGCAAGATGTGGTGGCCATGTGGGGGATGTGAAGAAGCCAGGAATCAATGTTCCTGAGTGAGTAAGCCGATGGAGGGCAGTACTGCTATGGCATCCACAAGGTAGGAGGGGAGTGACTGGGACCAGAATTTCGCAGTAGTTCTAACACAGTGTATCAATCTCTGATTGTGGAGAGACGGGAGGTCTAAGGAGTGGTAGAGGTCACAGTGATGGGTAAGGGGAGGGCAGTCCATGGAGAAATGGCAGAAAGAATGGAAGAGAGGATCTAGTCTAGCCAGGGAGGACTTAGGGGCTACTCAGTAGACTACATCCCCGTAGTCAAGTATTGGGAGAATCATTTTTTGAACGATTGCCAGGTGCGTAGGCAAGGGGATGCAACTTTTATTACGGTATAACGCACCCAACATGGGGTGCAGTTTCTTATGTATAGCACCAATTTGCGCAGTGAAGTCAAGATGCTGGTCTAACCAGATCCCAAGGTATCTGAAGGAAGTACAAACCTCAAGGGGGGAGCCATCTAGTGTATGGAAAGTGGGGGAGGTGGGGAGGAGGGAAAGCTTTGCCCTAGTGCCGAATGTTAGGGAGACCGTTTTCTTGGGGTTTAGGAGTAGCTAATGAGAATGAAACCAGAGTTGGACATTGTCGAAATCCTGCTGTAGACAGGCAGCTACTGCGGACGGAGATGTCCCAGAGACATACAGAACGTTGTCGTCTGCATACATGTGAATGGACGTATGAGGGCAGGCCACAGGGAGATCATTGAGGAAGATGGAAAACAACAATGGGCCTAGGATGGAGCCTTGTAGGATCCTGGTGGTAACAGGGAGTAAGGTGGAAATGTCAGAGCCAATACAGACCGACTGAAACCTGCCCACCAAGTAAGACTGGAACCAGCTGGTGGCAGGCCCAGTCAGTCCAGCTTGGGCAAGCTTAGACAGTAACAGGGCACGAGAGACCGTGTCAAAAGCCTTAGCCAGGTCAATGAAGATAGCCGCAGTGATTTCCCCTTTATCCATTCCTGATAGGATGGTGTCAGTGAGACGGAGGAGAGAGGTGATGGTGGAGTGAGTTTTCCTCAAACCTGCCTGGTATTTAGCAAAGAAGGAGGTGGAGTCGAGAAAATTGGAGTGCTGGAAGAGTACAAGGCGCTCCTGAATTTTGGCTAGGTTGGGGAGCAGCGAGATAGGTTGGTAGATGTCTGGGAGGAGGGGTCGCCCCCTTTGAGGAGGGGAATGACTGTGGCATGCTTCCAGTTAGATGAGTCAGAGCCAAGTCTGAATGACAGGTTAAATACAGCAGCCAGAGGACTGGCTATAGCTGGGGCAGACAGAAGGAGCATTTTGGAGTCTAGTCCCGAGGGGCATTTACCTTTGGAGGGATTGAATGACCAAAGTGTTCTTAATACCTGTGTTGGAGTAACAAGGTGAAAGGAGAAGTTGGCGGGTGGGGAAAAGGCTGGGGTGTCTGGGGGAAGGTGCTTGGGGTGAAAGGATAAGAGAGAGAATGTACAGCTTGTGAAAAAGGAGTTTAGCTCTGTGGCTACAGCTCTTAGTTTAGTGATAGTGATACCTGCTATATTAAGGGTTAGTGTAGGGGGTTGGGCCAGAGGGGAGAAGAGGGATTTAATTGACTTCCAGAATTGGGCTGGTTTTGTAAAGTTATTGTCGAAGGCAGACTTGAAATAATTAGATTTGGCCTGCCGGATAAGTCTCGTGCAGGCATTCCGTAGTGAGCGGTAGTGTTGCAGAGCAATTTGAGAACCTGTTACCTTATAGGTTTTCCAGGCTCTGTCCCTGACTAGAAGTTGCTCTAGGAGCTTAGCAGTCACCCAGGGTAGGTAAGCACCCCTTACTCTGGATCTTCTGAGTGGCTCATGGGAGTTCCAGATAGCGAGGAATCTGGACATGAAGAAATCGAGGGCCTCGTCCATGGAGGGAGCCCGGGGGATGTAGGACCAATCAATGTTAGACAGGTCATTTAGGAACATGGTCTGGTCCAGGGATTTGTAAGATCTAGTATTCAGTGTACGGGATGGTGGGGCCTTAGGTCTGAATATTTTTCCCACCATGTAAATCATGTGGTGATCACTGAGAGATTCTGGCAGTAGGCCCGCATCAATAACACAATGGGGGTTGGAGGTTAGGGCCCAATCCAATAGAATATGTTTCTTGGATTTGTGGTTTAGGCGAGTGGATTCAGTTATTTGTTGGGACAGGTTTAGCGCATTTACTTGGCTATGTAATTTAGAGTTTGCACTGACTAGCCAGTTCAGGTTGAAATCCCCAAGGATATGTAGCTCGCCCCCAGTCACGAGGAATCTTAGGGTGCCCAAGTGGTTTAGGATGGCAGGTAGCAGTGAGTCTGGGGAGCAGTAAGACCCTACTACGTACATGGGAATTGAGTGAGGGAGAGAGATTTTGATTAGTAGGGAGTCTACTGACAATATGGGTATGGAAAGCCTGATAGTGGAATACTGGAGGTTGGAGGAGATGAACATGGCAGTACCACCGCCCTTCTTTTTACCCTGATGGTCCTGCCTAATGAGGGAGTAGCCGGGTATTGAGAACTCAGCATCAAGGTTGTGGAGCTTCAGGCAGGTTTCTGTAGTGATTAGGATATTAGGGCATAGGGATAGGACGCATGTTTGTAGGGCCACTAGTTTGTTCAGAATGCTGCATATATTTAGGTGTGCTATTTTGAAACCTCTTGGTAGGTAGATTGCCGGGGGGGGGGAGAGGGGTCCATTTATGGTGGGGGTTGGACCAGGGTTATGTTCCACATCTCTGGCTATGAGAAGCAGGAGAGATAAGAGTTGTTTTACTAGGCACATGGACCTTTGTGGCTTGCGGCCGATAGGGAGGTGGTGAGGAGTACTCGAGGTTGACATTGGGACGAGTGTGGACTAGACATTTAAGGCTGACAACCCAGCATGGAATGAGGGCGGAAGGATAGCAGCTCCCAGTACCCTGTTCTGCCAGCAATATTGAGGGTGGTATGCAAGGGCAGAGGAAGAGTGGCGAGGTTGCTTGGCAATCTCAGTGAGGAGAGCTAGTGTGATTTGCTGATTTGGGTAGGAGGAGGGTGGGAGGGATGATATGGTTATGAGCAGAGAGACTATAGCTAGGTACAGTGGCAGCATTTTAAAGTGAGTTGGATGGCAGCTGCTCAAGGGCGGCCACTGGTGTTGGATATGTATAATGAGCAAAGGGGAAAGTGGGCTGATTGATTCTGGTGTCATGTGGGACAGTCTATAAAGCTAAGAGCTCACCAAGGGTGGCGGGGACTGCTCACTTGGAGCAAACAAGCAAGCTTCTGCTATGCGTTTGGGCAGTGTGTCACTACCTGCTCAGAGATTTTCCGCAATCGGCAGGCTTGGGGGACAGCAGGAGATCCTGACTGCCCTCACGACCTCCTGGAGCTGGGAAGAGAAGAAAAAAACAGGGATAATTATATCAGGTAGGGAGAGGAGGAGCTGAGTAATTATGTGCAGTACAAGGCTCCCAATCATGAGTTGCCTTACTTTAATTTTTGTTAACTTCGATTTACAGCTGGGCAATTGATTCGGATTAAAGTGAACTTATTTGTATAAATATGCAGTGCTATTGTAACAGAGCCTACTGCACATCAAGCAGCTAAAGTTCATTACTAGTTTTAATATTTCATTTAAAGCACAGGAAGGCAAAATTCAAATGAACAACCCAGGCATAAAGCCCTTTAAGCTCCGGTCTTAGTTTTATCAATGCAGCAGCAATAAAGTGTTCCCTTTAAGTTCCCTTTTGCTAAGTTCAAACGCTGTACTAGAAAAATTACTCTCTTAAAGTTCCCTCCTGATTAGCTTATAATACTGTAAGGCACAGAGGTGGAAAGGCAGAAAGAAAACCATCTCCATTGTTCTGCTGACTGAAAATCAAGAGTCTTTTGTAAAAAAGGTGCCAAAGTTCAAAATGCTCACACGAAGCAAACAAGCAAGCTGCAGCTATGCATTTGGGCAGTGTGTCCCTACCTGCTCAGAGATTTTTGACAATTGGCTGGCTCGGGGGAGGGCAGGAGATCCTGACTGCCCTCATGACCTCCTGGAGCTGCTCAGAGATTTTCGGTGATTGGCGGGGGAGGGGGAAGGCAGGAGATCCTGACTGCCCTCACGACCTCCTGGAGTTGCTCAGAGATTTTCGGTGATTGGCGGGCTCGGGGGAGAGCAGCAGGTTCTGACTGCCCTCACGACCTCCTGGAGCTGCTCAGAGATTTTTGGTGATCGGTGGGCTCGGGGGAGGGCAGGAGATCCTGACTGCTCTCATGACCTCCTGGAGCTGCTCAGAGATTTTCGGTGATTGGTGGGGGAGGGGGAAGGCAGGAGATCCTGACTGCCCTCACGACCTCCTGGAGTTGCTCAGAGATTTTCGGCGATCGGCGGGCTCAGGGGAAAGCAGGAGGTTCTGACTGCTCTCATGACCTCCTGGAGCTGCTCAGAGATTTTCGGCAAAAGACGAGCTCAGGGGAGGGCAGGAGATCCTGACTGCCCCCACGACCTCCTGGAGCTGGGGTGAAGCGACCTTTCACCACTTTTATGAATGGGTGTGACAACAGCAGATTTTCATTGCCGGGTGAAGTGTGAGAGTGAGCAACAGGTTTAGGAGTTTTGTGAGTGGTAATAATACAGAATCTAGTGAGAGGGAAAGCAGTTTGAGATCCAGGGTGTTGCTGCTATAATGTGATTTACCTAACACTTTTGGGAGATATTTTCTGGATTCGGTGATGAACACTCTCCTGAAATAGAAGGGAGGAGGGTTCATTGGGGGAGGAGATTTTATAAAGTTATCAGACTGGGTAGAGTCATTGAATAAGTCGGGAAGGAGAACACCATTCAGATCAGTGAAGGAGACGTTGAAGGTGTCAGTGATTAACTTAGGGTCCTGAATAACAATACCGTTAACTGTGAGCATTGATGGGGAAGATTTATTTGGTTTCCCTTATGAGGTTTTTGATGTTTTCCCAGAAGGCTTTATTATTTCCCCAGGAATTTGTGACTTTGTGTCTGCAGTACAGCTGCTTAGATTTATGAACTGCTTGGGTGCATTGGTTTTGGGCAGCTTTATACCATTGCACATCCGTATGGTGACCTGACATCTGTGCACAGTGCAAGAGGCTGTCCCTTTCCTTCAACATGGAAATTAGGGCAGGGGTGATCCAGGGGTTAGAGGATCCCCTTTGCTTTCTTTTCTTATAGGGGAAAAACTTATCACAAACTTCATTAAAATGCTTAATGAAGTAGTCAAGGGTGAAGTCTATGTAGCTCATTGAATCAAGTGAGGACCAATCAATCTGCACCAGCAAGGCCTGGAATTGTGGGAGCTTTCCTTTTTTTTTGGATTCGTTGGTAGGAGAGTTTAGGCTTTAGTTTAGTTTAGTTTATTAGTCTAGGAATTAATACCTTTGAGCCAGGGCTCTTTTACAAAGGTTCCACGTCACAAAGAACATTTAACAAAGCACGATACACATTACAGGTAAAACCAGACAGGAAAGTTACATCATAAATTTGCTATTAACAGTTTAAGGCAGTAACGTTTTTAAGTTTCATAGAAAAACAAGCTATAACAGGTTCAAGCGAGTAGACAATTTCGAGGTTAAGGAAACTTCCAGGAGGGTGATCATTAGGCGCCAAAGGAGGCTAGAGAGGAGGGAAAGGTGGTGAGGGAGAGTAAGTGAGAGGACAGGAAAAAGAGGGGAGTGAGTTTGGGTTGGAGACTGGAAGTAGTAGAGTACCAGAGGGTTCATTAGTCAGGAGGAAGAGGCTTCAGATGTGAGGATGGACATGAGGAGTAGTAGTTTTATCTAGCAATTACAGTTGCTAGTGGTGGTGAGGTGGGCATAGAGCATGGATTTGAAAGCTTCAAGCGAGGTTGAGGATAGAGTAGGTGGACTAAGCGCATTGAACCATGTTGGGGCCCTGTATCACGAAAGATCTTTGTCCCTGTGCAGTCCGGCATCTCAGAACCAGGAAAGGTTGGCGTTCAGATCTGGTGGAGGGTCGTGAGCCAGGATTCAGTCGGAGTAGGTTTTGAATACATAATGGAGTCAGTCCCAAGATAGATTTTTTGCCATTGTGCAGGTGAGATAAATAAGACGATTTGATAGGTTCAACCAGCCTGATTCATAGTACAGATCACACGTGTGAGTCAGTCTTTGAGCCCCCGTGAGGAGCCGGCAGGCCTTATTTAGAGTGATTGAGATACACCTTAGAGCAGTGGAGGTAGCTGAGCCATAAATAATAAGGCCATAGTCAATGATTGAGATTATGGAACTCTGTATAGCTATTCTCAGTGCCGCTTGATTTAGAAATTGACTGTTACGGAATAGTATTCCAATGCGTTGGTTCACTGTTTTCGAGTGTTGTCAATGTGGGTTGCAAGGTGAGCCCTTGGTCAAAAGTGATGCCAAGGTATTTGAAAGTATTTACTTGGTCCAGTGTAATTCATGAGAGGTTTGTATGGTGAGTGGAGTATGCCTATTTTTGTTTTGGTGATTGGAGAAGAGCATGGCTTTTGTTTTATTGTGGTTTAGCACAAGTTTACTATCCAGGAACCACCTTTCAACACTAGAGAAAGCAAGTTGCAGGCTTTTTTAGGGAGTTTGGATCCTTGTGGGAAGAGAGAATTACAGCATCATCAACGTATAAGATTATTTTCTCCTGGCAGATATCTGGGAGGGAGTTAAGGAACAGGCTAAAGAGGAGCGGTCCAAGAATTGATCCCTGTGGTACACCCGAGAGAACTGGTTTGAAGTCGGAGAGTTCATTAGAGATTTTTACAGCCTGTGACCGATTGGACAGGTAACTTTTTACCCAAGCACAAGGACCTTCGGCCAGGCCTAGGCTAGAAAGTAGGGAGGTAAGTGAGCCATGATGGACTGTGTAAAGCTTTTGTAAGATCGATAAAGACTGCACTGTTTGGCACCCTTTGTCCAGGGCTGAGTGGACTTCTCCAGAGAAATCAAGTAAGGCTGTTGTTGTACTATGTCCTTTCCTAAAGCCGTGCTGTTGATTACAGAGTAGATTGTATTTGTCCAGGTAATCAGAGAGTTGGTCTGCCACTATTCGTTCAAGTGCTTTGGAGAGGGGAGGGAGTATTGATATTGGTCGATAGTTTCCTGTTGAGGTTTTGTCCCCCCCTTTGTGCACTGGCGTAACTATGGCAGATTTCCATTTGTTGGAAAATTGACTTTGGCAAAGTGACAGATTAAGAATTTTGCAAGGGGTGAATACTTCATCCAGGGTGAGAGACAGGATTTTTAGATCTAGCGTGTCACTACTTGTTCTGGATTTGGGCAGGCCTTTCTTATGTACTTGTGTGCTTCGTGCACTTTGATTTTCTTGAAGTAAAATTGTGGTTTGTCATGAGGTGTTTTGTGATACTAGGCTAGGCACAGGTAAGTCCGAGAAGAAATCTGGGGAGGACCCCACTAAGGTCTGTGAATGTCGATTACACATCTGCAATAGACTTTGGGTCAAGAGTGGTGGATCCATCAACTTTCATAATGGTAGGTGACGATTTTGATTGTTTACCCATTATATTTCGGATGTTGTCCCAAAAAGCTCTTCCATCACCCCAGGTGGATTCAAGGGCATTTTTGAAATAGGCTCTCTTCATTTGCCTAATTTGTGAGGTACATCTATTTTGTGCCTGCTTGTAATTTAGGGTATCATGAGGTGAGCCTGTGTCTCTGGCAACTGCCCAGAGGTGGTCCCGAACCTTGAGCTCGGCAAGTAGTTTGGCAGTAATCCATGGATTTGATAGCTTTGATTTTACGCTTTTTTACTGGGCGTAAGTCGCATGCAGAGTTGAAAGATTTAATGAAGTATTCTAGTGCGGTATTAACATCAGTTGATTCAAGGATTGGCGTCCAGTCCTGTTGTAGGAGATGGGTTTTCAACTTGATAAGATTCCCATAAGGCAATACTCTGCTTGTTATAACTTTGGGGGATGGCTTGAGAAATTTATTAGACCAGGTACAGGACACTGGGGAGTGGTCACTGAGGGAGTCAGGGAGGACTTTAATGTTTAGATCTGTGTGCTCTGTTGGTCCTCTGGCAGATGACTGAGGAGTGGTCACACAAGGAGTCTGGTAGGAGATTATTATTTATGATTCTGGCAGGGTGGGTGGTGAGGATCAGGTCCAGCAGGGAGCTATAGCCAGTTCTATAGTTGATGCGTGTAGGGGAGGGCACTATTTGAGCAATGTCGGTTGCTGCAAGAACATCTTTGTACGGTTCAGCTTCGGGTACAATTCAGTTCACATTAAAGTCCCCATAACCACTGTGTCAGCTCAGTGTGGAAGGTAAACTAGGTAGTTAACAGCCTTCCTGAGGAGGTTGTGGGGTGTAAAACTGTGGGAGAATTCAATAATGCATGGGACAGACATAAGGCAATTCTTGTGGGGGGTAGGAAGAAATGGGCTGTTGGTTAACTAGATCTGTGACCTATCCTGTAGGTAGGGAAATGGGCAGACTAGGCTGACTTTGGCAAGATGGGAAAGTGCCTCAGAAAAGCACTAGCAAACAAGCTAGAAGGAGGGGTGGAGCAACAATGGGGAATCATCAAAACTGCCATCACAGAGGCAACAAACCTTTGTGTGAAGCAAATAAACAAATAAAAATGAAAGAAAAAGCCACTATAGTTCTCAAAAGAGGTGGCTGGGAAAGTCAGGGAGAAAAAGATAGCATTCCAGAAGTATAAGGAAACACAGAAGGAGCAGGATAGATAGCTGTACCAGTTAAGGCAGAAGGAAGCAGGGAAGGAAGTCGGAATAGCAAAGGCCCAAACTGAGGAAAAGATAGCCAACTCGGTTAAGAAGGGGGATAAAACCTTTTATAGGTACATCAGAGAACGTAGAAAGACAAAGGGAGGGATAGTGAGATTGATTAGAATGAACGGTGGGTGGGCAGAGGGGGACAGTGAAAAAGCAGGGATACTGAACGAATATTTCTGCTCAGTATTCACAAAAGAGGAGGGAGAAGTGCCTAATCCAATTAACAGAAGCACTCTTGATAGGGGGGTCGATCCCAGTCCTTTCACAGAAGAAAGGGTTCTGCAAGAACTCCTAAAACTGAAGGTGGACAAAGCAATGGCACCTGCTTGAATTCACCCCAGAATTCTAAAAGAATTAAGGGGGGAACTAGTGAAACCACTGGCTACTCTTTTTAATAAATCATGGGAGGATGGTGTGGTACCTGAGGACTGGAGGAAGGCAGATGTGATTCCCCTTCACAAAAGTGGGACCAAGACAGAGGTAGGAAACTACAGACCTGTCAGTTTGACCTCTGTGGTAGGGAAAGTGATGGAGTCATTTCTGAAGGAAAGAACTGTAGAGTACCTAGAGGCCAGTGGGGCACAGGACCCAAGGCAGCATGGGTTCACAGCGGGAAGGTCATGTCAGACAAATCTAATAGATTTCTTTGACTGGGTGACCAAAGTAGTAGACCAGGAAGGGTTGTGGACATGGCCTACCTAGACTTTAGCAAGGCATTTGACATAGTCCCACACAAAAGATTAATAGTCAAATTAACCAGCCTGGGATGGGTCCCAGGGTGGTAGCCTGGTAAAATATTGGCTGGACAACAGGACACAGAAGGTAATTGTAAATGGAGTCCATTCTGAAGAAAGAGGGGTTACTAGTGGGGTACCGCAGGGTTCAGTACTGGGTCCAGTCCTTTTTAATGTCTTTATAAGTGACATTGCAGAGGCACTGGAAGGAAAAGTATGCCTCTTTGCAGATGACACAAAGATCTGCAACAGGGTTGATACACAAGCAGGTGTGGAAAGGATGAGAAGGGACTTGGCAAGGTTAGAGGAATGGTCAGAAGTATGGTAGCCAGAATTCAAAGCAAAGAAGTGCAAAATAATACACCTGGGAAAACAAGAACCCAGGGGAAAAAAACACAGTGGGAGGGGAGGTAGTAACAACAACAAAAAAGGAAAGGGACCTGGGGGTAATCATATCAGATGACCTTAAGGTTAGCAAGCAATGTGAGAAGGCAGTAGGGAGGGCTGGGGGTATACTGGGATGCATAGGGAAAGGCATCACCAGCAGAAAACAGGAAGTTATTATCCCTCTGTACAGACAGTGGGTGAGACCCTATCTGGAGTACTGCATCCAGTTCTGGAGATCCCATCTCTGCAAGACATAGGCAGGATAGAGGCAGTCTAGAGGAGGGCAACTAAAATGTTGCAGGGCCTGCAAGAGAAGCCATACGAGGAGAGACTAAAGGAGCTTAATATGTATACCCTTGAGGAAAGAAGGGAGGGACATGATAGAAACTTTTAAGTACCTCAGTGGAATCAACAAAGTCCAAGAGGGTAGCATCTTTCAGAAAAAGAGACGTGCAAGAACAAGGGGACACAATTTAAAGAGGGGGCGGTCAGGGCAATGTGAGGAAGTATTTTTCACAGAAAGGGTAGTGGATGCATGGAACAGTCTTCCTGAGGAGGTTGTGGGGTCTAAAACTGTGGGATAATTCAAGAATGCATGGGACAGACATAAGGCAATTATTGTGGGGGTAGGAAGAAATAGGCTGTTGGTTAAATAGGATCTGCGACCTATCCTGTAGGTAGGGAAATGGGCAGACAAGGTGGGCCAAGCAGTCCTTATCTGCCATCAAAGTCTATGTTTCTATGTAGTCTGTTATCAATTGAAAGCCAGAAACTTGATCACGTGACAATTACACCTGATTTAGTAAAAGAGTATATTCTTAAACATGATCCCAGTCCTTCCCTTGGTCACAGTGGAATAGACTTTAGGATCATTAAATTGGGCCTAAACTATTTTGCACGCCCTTTGTCATATATCTTTAACTTCTTCCATTGTCACAGTGTTTTCCCTAGTAGTTGGAAACTTGCAACAATTAAACCAGTGTTGAAAAATGGTAACCCTGCTCTTACATCAAACTATCGACCCATATCACTTCTCACACCTCTCTCTGAAATTCTACAAAAATCGTTCTGGATCAAACCCTAGATTTCCTTGAAAAATACTCCCTATTAACCAGTAGTCAACACAGTTTTAAACCAAAATATAATACTGAGATGGCATTGGTGGGGCTCACGAGCAGCACCCAGGGTGCCCTTGATAAAGAGCAGTCTGGTGCCGCTTTATTCGTGGACTTCACCAAGGCCTTCAATTTAGTTGAACATGGCCTGCTTCCTGGGATCCTCCAGAAATTTCTTTTTTCGGAGGGTGTCATCAGGTGGCATAATGACTATTTGTCTAATAGGCAACATTGAACCTTAATTGGAACCTCTATTTCTCAGACGAGATCTATTCAATGTGGTGTGCCCCAGGGCTCAGTCATAGGGCCATTAATTTTTTCATTATACATGGATTCAGCTCCTAACATATGTACCCAGAGTAGGATTTTTACACCTTTGTGCTGATGACGCAATTATTTACAGTCTGGGCCCCAGTCCCAATACCATTCTGCAGAATCTCCAGACAGGTTTTGATCATTTTCAAGTTTGGTTATCATCTGACCATATGGTTCTTAATTCCAAAAAACAAAAGTAATGTTGTTTTCTCGAAAAAAGTATAATTTTAGAGAACTCCCACTTATCACAGACAACAAGGGTACTATTAAAGAGTATGTGGAAGTTTTCAAATACTTAGGAATTTTTCTGGTCAGTAGGTTCTCCTTTGAATCTCACATTCAATACTTAAGAAAAACACCATCAAAGGTTGGGATTGTCATACCGCATAAAGTCTTTCTTAACTGCTGACTCTAGAAAACTTCTGACACACGGTTTTATGATCAGTATTCTGGAATATAGACTAGTAATCTATTCATCCTCTAGTAGCAATATATTAAATTGCCTAAAGGTCACTTGCAATTCTGTACTCAGATTTTGATTAAATCTTCCATACCATGCTCACCATTGTAGTTTGTCTGAACAAGCTGCCTCATCTTTTGACAATAGGCTTCTGGATAAAATGGGTACTTTTCTCTATAAAGTTATGAAAGGGTGTTATACCCCCTTAATAGTCGAATTGTTCCCCAGGTTTGTTAATTCTGTTACCACTAGGTCCCAGTCTAGATTTACTTTTAAACTTCCATTATTCAAAAAAAGTTTGGGCCAAAATCTTTATTGTTTAGGGCACCCACATTTTTTAATTCTATCCCCTCTGAAATCATGGAATGTAACTGTTTCTTGTGTTTTAAAACCTGTCTTAAACAATGGCTCTTAACTAGAAATGAATGTACTTGTGCAATGCATTGAATAATGTTGTATGTTTCTGTATTGTTTATTTTATTGTCACTCAACTGTGTGTATGATAAACTTGTCACCTGTGGAAACAGGCATGTTGCTCCTCCGGTTTAAAAGTATAAAAAATTAAAAAATGAACCTCTGCTGGCAGGCTGTTCCAGTCATCTGTAACAGAGTCGACACACAGGAGGGGCTAGATAAAATGACAAGTGACCTAAGACTACTTGAGGAATGGTCAAGGGTTTGGCAGTTGGGTTTCAATGCTAAGAAGTGCAAGATAATGCACCTGGGACACAGAAACCCAAGACAGAAATAGGGGGCATGTTCTAGCCACCACAGGTCAGGAGAGAGGCTTAGGGGTTATCATATCTGATGACGTGAAGTCAGCAAACAATGCAAAACAGCAGTGGGGAAGGCAAATAGAATGCTAGGGTGCATAGGAAGGGGCAAAGCAGTAGGAGGAGTGAAGTGGTGATGCCACTGTATAGATCACTGGTGAGGCCTCATCTGGAATACTGTGTCCAATTCTGGAGACCGTACCTCAGAAAGAGCATAAACAGAATGGAAGCAGTCCAAAGAAGAGCAACACAAATGATACATGGACTGCACCACAAGCCTTATAAAGAAAGACTCAAGGAACTAAACATCTATTCACTGGAAAAGAGAAGAGAGAGAAGGGATATGATAGAGACTTTCAAATACCTTAGAGGAATAAACAGGGTACAGGAGAGGAGCATATTTCAGAGAAGAAAGTGCACAAGAACAAGGGGACATAACATGAGGCTGGAGGGAGGGAAGCTTAAGGGAAATGCTAGGAAGTATTTTTGTCACATAAAGGGTGGTGGATCTGTGGAACAGCCTACCAGTGGAGGTGGTAGAAGTGAAAACAGTACGGTGATTCAAAAGTGCACGGGATAAGCATAAAGGCACCTGCTGTACAGCAGACAGGGGGGAAAGGCAGTCCAGATAAGAGTGGGAATTGCCAAACCAAGTAAGAAATGGGCAGACTAGGTGGGCTGTATGGTCCTTATCTGCTGACAGATTCTGTGTTTCTGTGTTTCTATCCACTACTCTTTCTGTAGAAACATAGAAAACACAGGCTTCTCTTCCTCCTATGATGGTATGTGATGGCATCCAATGTAAACAAGTCTCCAGCATCAAGAAATCATTCTCCTGCTACATGATCACCTACACATGCATAGCATCAACTCCAATGCCCATCTCCACCAAGTCCTTCTCCACCAGTATCTTTCTTACAGTCTTCACTATGTCTGTAGCAATGATAAGTGCCAATCTGTTTTCCTGACAAAGAATGCTTACTTAATAGCTTCATTGACAGCAGGCTTACAAGCACTGGAGATCCATGCTTAGCAGAAAACAGGTTTCAGCCTGCGGTACTGCATACGTAGGGTTCCCAGTTTTAGGTTTTAACCGATAATAACCGATAAAACACCACCGATGTGAAAATTCATGAAGTCAGTTATGACCTGTAATAAATGAATGTAAGTGTGCCATTTACTCCATGATTCAGTGTCTCAGTCAACTTGCCTGACCTCAGTGTTCTTCGTCCTGTTATCAGATCAGAGTATTTTTGGGAACCTGCTTAGTTTCTCTTCCGGGTACAGCTGTTATGGATTTGCACAAAGTGTGAGCAGGAGCGGAGCCAGTGTGAAGCTGTTTCTCTGTGGTTCCATTACTCCGCAGAGTCGGACACTACCCCAAGAGGCCTGGTTCACAGGGAGCAGTACTCTAGTGAGTACTTCAGTGCTCTGAGGAACTGTGAGCTGACGTTGGGTTCATATGATAAATCATGAAATTCAGTATCCGATGTATTTTTATTATTATTATACCAAAAATAACCGATTTTATGACTTCCCCAAATACTTGAAAAATGGTCACAAATAAACACCTTTTTGGTTAAAAAATGAACACCAAAAACTGGGACAAACCTGGACAAATATGAAATAGAGTGCCCAGAACAGCATGGCTTCCGAAAAGGGCATAGTACCACCACGACACTGTTGGAATTTATCGGATTCATCCATGACACCCTCGACCAAGAAATCTGTGGGGGGGGCAATATTCATTGACCTGACAAAGGTCTTTGATACTTTTAACCATCCATTCCTACTCAGGCAACTGACTACTCTCGGGCTCTCCAAGGATGCACTACCCTGGTTTGCTAGCTACCTCAGGGGAAGGGTCCAACGTGTTAGGATTGTTGGCATCACCTCGATGAAAAAACAGTCCTCTCAGGTGTCCCACAGGGGTATATACTGGGGCCATTACTCTTTTCTCTCTTCCTGAACAGTCTTCCTAGTGTCTTCCAACAGAGAATATTACTCTGTGCAGATGATGCAGTACTGTTTACTAGTGACCAAGACTCTAAACAACTTGAGAGTCAGTTGCAGTGTGATTTCAGGCATGTTGAAGAGTGGTTTAGCTCACATAAACTCATCCTGAACTACAGCAAAACTAAGGTCATAGCATTCTGCAATGCATGGAGCAAGTATAAACCTCTGTCCCTCACCATCAATAACCACGTGGGGACTTCACTTGAACATGTTCCTGAGTTTAAATATCTCGGCATCACCTTGGACAGTTTCCTTTCTTACACATGGCACATAGGCAATGTAGCTAAGGCCACCAATGTACAGATCAGCCTGCTCCACAAGCACACACACTGCATGACCACTGATGCCCTTAGTCTGGCCATCTACAGCTCCGTCACCTCCATTGTCGACTACGGTATAGTCATCTATGGCTCTGCTTCCCCTACTGCCCTCCGGAGGATATCGATGACACTCAACAAGGCCTGTAGACTTCTGACGGGTGCTGCCCACCAAACACACACCTGTGACCTGTACGCTCAGGCCAGATGGCTACCACTCCTTAGTAGAATACAATACCAGACCTGCTTGTTAACCAAAAAAGTTCTCCTAGGGCTCATGTCATCAGGAGTGGCAAAGCTCCTTACTGTCAACAGCAGTAACCAGTTTACATGCAGTGCTCTACATCAAACCTTCCACATCCCCAGATGCCGGACCACAATAGGTCAGAGGTCATTCATGCACAGGGCTCCTCAATGGTACAATACCCTTAACAAAGAAACACTTACAACTGTGATGCTTAGTACCTTTAAAAGACAACTTCAACTATTCCTCGCCTCTACCACTCAATGTGACTGCCTCCTCATTTTACCCTAGTCAAAGGTGACCTGTAACCTCCCTTGGAGCTCCACTTTTTTGACACCAGTTTCCCCCCCTCACCCCTTACCCCCGGCCCACACCACACTGCCTCACCCACCCCTCCCCTCTCTAATTGCACTTTCAGATATGGGGCCCTCCAGCCCATCCACCTAGCACTTTTGCCACCCACCTCTGCCCGCCGACAATGGCCCTCTAACCTGCCTACTACTTCCTGACTCCCTCCTACCCTATACTAACTATATACTGTTCACCCTGAAACTTGTCTGAAGCTGGCTTATGTTGGCTCTCTCCATTTTTGGCTGTATAATAAATGCTTAGGCATCTTTGTGTTTTTAAGACTGTAACCATTGTTGACCTTTGTATGTATGTTACCCTACATTCTTTGACGTGGAAACTTTGTAAATGAGCAGTTCCTGCTCAAAGGTATTTGTAATCCTAGAGTTTAATAAAATAAAATAAAAACCCTATGCATACATCATTAGAGCCGTTTCTTTTCTATAATTATGTCTCCTTCTCTTGCAGGTATAATAACCATTGTTGGTGAAAAGATAACCAAAACTCAGGCTCCTCTTCCCATGACCCTGCTGACAGACTCCAAAACCCAGTCTCCAAAACCATCTATCTGGAGACACCTTCTTGTTAGATGCGATGGTAAGTGTTTGTTATTCTGTTTCCTTCACAATGAATACTGGTAATGCTTTTACATGCACTAGTTACACTGGGAGAATTTTATTACAGATTGCTTACTTTCTTTTCAGATCCTGCATTTCAAAAACAACTGTGTCATTTTAGTAGTTCAAGATGGCACTCACTAAGAGCTGTTATGGATGTGATTCATCCGATGTGGACCTCTGTTATAGTTAGATAGCCAATTTACCAGAACTCTGTGAAGTACACAAATTATTGGGACCGCTGAATGTTAACTGAGCACCTTCTGAACCATGGACTTTAAAATATGTACTATTATTTTAAGATGCTCTTTATGGTGCATAGCCTGGTACAAGGACTATGCAGTTCTTTTGTATTTGAAGTGTTTCTAAAAAGTACTGGGAACACATCTGTCTTTGAGGATTGTGATGCAACGTGGCACCCAGTAACAGTATTGAAATTTAACAGTGCAATATATATTTTTTTTCTTCCAAAGTAATTAATTGCAGATTTCCAGCTTGACTAGTGGCTAGTGGATGTTATTATGGACTCAGAGCTGAATTCAATGAGTCTGTTGTTATGTGGGGGCTAGAACAGACATATACATTTATTGCAATGTTGCATGAGTGAGTGAATCTGCACAGCCCTGGAAGCCATAAAATGTGAATCCTCCTTAGAGTGTGAGTTTACTTGGAAGACAGGTCCTAGCCCATTGGCTGCTCAAAGACCCATGTTATTTCTAACAATTTTTGTAAGTCTGTTATGTATCACTACTTATATTTACTTGTACGATGAAGTGCAAAATATAAATAAAAAGTAAAAGAAAAGTTAAAAAAAGAATGCTGGTAATTTTGCAACTGTCACTACAAAGTACAGTTACTCACTGATACAGCAGACATTCAAAAGAATCTTCTTCATTGAGCCATATCTTGGAACTGTAAACCGTTGGTATCAGGATCAACCTGAAAATGTTGCTAGCCAGGGACACCCATGTCAATGTGAATCATTGCCACCTATATAATCTGGGCAGCCCCATGCATCAATTCCATGCCAGAGACATGCTCAGAGGATATTGGACTAGCAGGGACTGATGCAACCAGGACCAAACCAGGCACACAGGAGAGGATATGGAAACCTGTATAAAAATGCCAAAGTCAGGCATAAGAGGAGAACCAGCATGTAAGAGCAGGCAGGATAACCACCCATCACCCAAAAAGAGCAGAAGGAGGGAGGGAGAGCTGTAGTTCAATCCAGGAGATTCTCTTGAAGATCTACTGTTAAGGTGTGTAACTGTGCTATCTTCTTTGAGGATATTTCCCTCCATTAAGCCATGTCATGGAATGATTCTCAAGTGGTACCAAAGCATTGAGGGAGAAAGGAAGGATTAAGGACCCTGACTAAGAAAACCTTGCAGGACCATAAGGCCAAAGCCCACAAGTATATGAGAGACGGCATTTAGACTATAATGTTTAGCTGTTTAGCAAATGTATGAATAGTAGAGCTGAGCAAAAGTTGCAAATTCTGTTTAGCGGAACTTTCAGGAAATTTCACAATTTTTGTAGCATTTTCCAAACTTTTGCCTTTGGTGAAAATGGAAATCTTCCAACTGTGTTTGGTGAATTTTTGCCCTGTTCCACAACATTTTCTTGCTGAACTGTGGAATAATTCATATGAACTGCAAAACTAATACATTAATCCACAATTCATGTAATTATTCTGTAGTTCAGTGATCAGTTCTGTGCTCTCCATAGTGAAAACAGAAAGCTGTACCTGCTACCCAGTGGCACTCCCCCACCTCCAGTCACCAGTTCTGTATGAATTTAATGTTTCCCTTGTGTCTAGTGGCACTCCCCCACCCTCTGATCGCTAGCCCCATATTAATTTAATGTTTCCCTGGTGTCTAGTGACACCTCTCTCCCTCCAATTGCTCACACTGTTTAAGTCGCTGGCATCAAGCAGCCCTACCTCACACCACCCAAACTAGGTTGGGTACACCAATCTGCTCCCCCTTTCCCTAGTCTTCAGAGCCGCAGGAAGCCCATATATTCTAAAACTCTTTAAATTAATTTGATGCATTAAATGTATATTTACAACCACATATTTTGTTTTCCTAAAGTTTCTGCTGTAAAGCTTAAGAAGCAACTACTTTATTGCATTAACAAGAAAACACTTACTAATAATTTAATATTTTATTTACTTTTCAATATTTTGACATTTTTAAGACCATACGAGTTGAAATTGGGTCCTCCTGTTGCAACAACAGTATTTACTGTAGTTTCAATAGCACAGAACACTTTTAAGTGTGGGGTACATGGACATCTTGCAGTTTCTACAGGGAATTATCAGTTGTTTGTTATCAGAGGTTTGGCAGACATCTCGTATTAATATTGAAACTGGGAAACTATATACTTCAGCATACACTGACTCCAACCCTTGTCCAGAGTCCATGAGAATAATAATGGGAAAGCCGAGGAAATTCAAAGCAAGGAACATCATCAGACAATAGTATGCATGCTTTAAGGAAGACAAAAAGATCATCAGTTATGAATCATTATGAATTTGATTGTCAGAGTGTGTACTGCTGTTCTGGTGATGACTTAAAACCATCTCGAGGACAGCCTGTGACATTCTACTCATTTGCAATTAAAGCTATAGCATTCAAATTACATGGTTCAGAATATATACTGTTGACCATGTGTCATTTATGACAGCTAGCTCATGTTTGGATGGGCATTATGTATTTTATGTCAAACCAGTCCAAGGGCAGTGTACTAGGTATGAAGCAGATCTAAACAGGATATAATGACAGGCTCTGCGTTTACCACCTGTTTTGCCAAGTGTCACTTATACTGTTTTTAGGGCATATAATCAAGAGCAGAATGAGAACAACAGAGCTGCACGTAAAGATAAACTTGAAAAAGAAAGGACATCATAGGCAAGGCAAATGTGAACACATAAATAAGGACAGTGAATGGGGATGAACAGAATGATAAAGTGATATTTATTTCAAAGGTTTTACCAGAAAAGGCATGCTAATCTGGAAACAGCTCATTTCCATATAAATGAGGCAAACATAATCCAGAAGAGATTTTCCAAAATTCTGATATCTAGAAATCCCTTTGAAAACATTTACTATGGGTTTGTAATTTCATTTAAGGTTATGCAGGCACAAGGTGAAGATTTAATAGGCACTGATTAAATGGGCATTCATTTTCTGCAAATACATTTAGATACGCACTAGCAGGACTTCTGTAGTTATTACAGTGATTAACTGTAAAGGTGTAAATATTTAGATATTAGTGGCAGTAAGCTTGAGTGACATGGTGCATCACACAATTACGGATCATGCATTCAAGTCAGTTTCAGGATCACCACAATACCTGAACTCACTCTCTGTGGATCTTAGCATAACACCATTGGTGTCTCAATGGTTTTAGGTATCCCTGTCAATTATTGTTTGTCTTTAGAAATCCACCTTTGTATGCAGTAGAAAAAATAATCTACAAATTAATGAGTCTAAAATCAAGCATTTAAGAACTTAACAAAATGTTAATAGAGTAACAAAACATTTGATATACTCCTTGAGTAGTTTTATAACTATTGCAAAACAATTATAATCTTAAAAATATTAAAAAAGGCTATTTTCAAAATTATTAAAATACAGACCAAACAACTGCAGACAAAGATGGCCCCATCTCCATGTTTCACAGTGTGAAAAATGCAGTCTCCTCTCAGCTCCTAATATAGACAAAGCCATGTATAAAATCTGTCAGAAGTATTAAAGCAACAGAACAATTATTCATATTTATTCACGTTACATAAATTGAATTAAACTAAATTACCTGTTATTGATTTTGTATTTGTGTAATCACAATGGCAATTATTTCTGAATTTTATCAATTAATATTAATTGTTGGCTTATTCAATACATTTGGATTACTATATTTCTATTGAAATAATGTTTGTTTTTGTTTTATTTCAGGCTTACTGGAAAACAATCTGGTTAAAATTAAACATCAATTGCCTCATCCTAGCATATGTTTTATTTTTAAATTAGATCTAACAACACTATTTGGATTATTGAGCATCATATAGTGATTATACTTTAATATTTCTGTCCATTGCTCTTATCGGGTTGCAGGTACAGGTGTTCAATTCAGCAGCAAAATGGTGTTATCTTTCTGATTTAATAGCACAATTTTAAATGGATATTCATTTATAAAAAGAACCCATGTAGGTTATATGTTTACTCTACTGTGTTTATCTGAAATGTTATCAAACTGACAATTTTATTTGCCAACACGATGATGTTCCTTTAATGTGACAGGACCCATGGAAACATTCTGATGCTACTATTTATCTATAAGAATATACAGATGAATTATTTCATGCATAGGTATACTGCACATTCATATTTCACACACATAAATGCATAACTACTAACAAAAATTTTAATCACTCCATCCTTCCAGCCATAAATACATCTATCAATGCATACATAATACAAAAACTACATGCATTCATGAGTGTGCATGTGTGCCCAGCCAATCATAAAATAATAACCCTAATGATACAAACTAATTCCTTATCATAAAGATGAATCTCATTAATTATGAACAACATTTTTGAAAATGATCCCCAAATATTGAGTGTATAAATTTTATTTGAACGGGATTGAAAGCATACATAGGTCATGTGCTTGGGGGACCCTAGACACCAGAGAAGCAGGTATAGCACTAGGCATGCCCCCCATGAAGAGGTAGTATACCTCAAAGCATTGGAGATTAAGGGCTATTTTACTATTGCATCTGTGTAAACTTTACTACATTTGTATTTTTGCAGCATATTCCTGTGTGCACTGGTGTTTTTCATTTTTGCCTAGACACCAGGGATGCAGGGATTTAAATGAGGGAAAGTAATGGGAGGGTGGGAGTGCCACTAGACACCAGAGCAACATTAAATTAATACCTGCCAGCAACTGAAGGATGGTGGGGCACTAGACAAAAGGCAAACATTAAATTAAATTCAGTACAGGGCCAGTGATACACAACTCAAACATTCATTCTGCAGTTCGGTGACAGTGACTCACTGAGCTGTGAAATGAATGTATGAATGATTGATTAATGCATTACACTTCAGAAAGAAATTTCACAGTACTGACATCTGATAGTGATCAGTTCTGCATAATTTTGTTCTGCAGTTTTATACATTAATCCATAGTTCATACATTTATTCAGCCATTGAAAGTCAGAATATCCATGAAAGTTGTAAAAATGATTTCTGAGCATTCGCAGAAGCAAAAGTCTGATTTTTGCGCAGATTCTGCAGGTGGAAGTTTTTTTTTCGCAGAGCTCTAATGAACAGTACTGCAAGTGGCAGCAGTACATATGTCAGCAACAGACACACTGTGAAAACAAGCCACAGAAGTTGCCACAGCATGGGTTGAGTAAGCATGGACAGGACCCAGAAGCTGCTTTTGGTAACAGAAAGAAATACAGCAAGCCAACCACTTGGCAAGGCCCTGCTTTGAAATAGGGGAGCCTAACATCTGGGTGGGGGGGGCACAAACAGTTGAGTGGATTTCTTACAATTCTTAGAGTGATCAAAGTATCAAAGCAACGTCTGATTGATGTCAAGCATATGCATACAAAGTTCACCACTATCAGTGGTAGTCGAGAAATAAACTAGAAGGTTAATAGTCTGATTTAGTGTTCATTCAGAAACATCCTTTGGCAGAAAATGAAGATTAGTGTGAAAGGTAACCCTATCCTTGTAGAAAATAAGAAAAGGAGGATCTGAAACCAGAGTCTTCAGTTCAGAAATGTGTCTAGCAGACATCACTGCCACAAAGAACACTGTCCTCCAAGAGAGGAATTGCAGCTTGCAATAGCAGAAGGTTTAAATGGAGGTTCAGTATGGGTCTCCACAACCAAATAAAGTCCTACAGTGGAACCATATCATGGACACGGGGTGCAGAAGCAGAATATCTCTGAGGATCCTGCTATAAATCTACAGCTGGGCCACCATCTCACCATTGGTGAGGGCATGAAAAGTTGACACCATGGTCAAGTGGACCCCAACTGAGGAATACCTGAGACCTGAGTCCATAAGGGACAGGAGGTAGTCTATCATCAGAGTGACCAGACATGTAAAGGGTGCTGGTTGACTGGCAGCACACCATACTGTAAAATGTTTCTATTTTTTTGAGTAACTGTGTCTAGTAGATGGCTTAAGGATGACTAGTAGAATTGTAGTAACTGTCTGGGAAACCCCAAAACTGAAGAGCTCTATATTCTCTGGAGCCAGGCATGGAGGTGGCATGTGGGCCATTGCCTAGCAACCAGAGTAACTGCGCCGCTGACTTGTGGGCTACAGGGGGCTGTATATCAGGAAAGCTAGGGTAACAGCTTGTATCACAGTCTGGGGCAGCAAGGCCTTTTTGTGCCACTAATTTTTCATCTAAATCCACTGCATGAGGTGGTAAAATGTATTTTAAACTGTTTTTGTAAAAGTTCCTGAGCCGGGCAGTAGCAGGAAACCGGGAGTGACCCAGGACAGTTTCCAGCCTGGCACACAAAAATTCTTGTCCCCAAGTGAGCGGGGTGAGCTTGAGCAGGGCTCTGTGCTGTGCCACATGTGGAGATGTGTGCAGAGACATGCGTGTCTACTGCGGATGCAAGGGCCAAGAAGTAATAGCAGTATATGTAAGGACGTGATTTACTTTATTAAAATGGATTCACAGTTTAACAAATGTGAGCATCATTTGATGTACGCTTTGGGGGAATAAGTAGAGGGATATATCTGTCAAAAATGTGCACAAATAAGAGACCTTACACAGGAGATAAATGAACTAAGAAACAGATTGGACACTAGATAGGACATAAAAACACTAGAGAACTACATAGACTCAATGCTAGTTAAATAAATACAGAGGAGAGCAAAGCAGAGGAAAATATAGAGGCATGGGCTACAGTCAGCAAGAATAGAGGGAAGTGTCGAGGAAAGCAAGTTTATAATAGTGCCCCAATTCAAACCTAAAAGAAATTCAGTGTATGTGATAATTTAAAAGAACATGATTCTGGGGAAAATTCCAAGAATTTTCAGACCCCAGGCAGGAAGATAGATAAACCAGGAAATTAAATGTGTAGTGATAAAACTACAAAAAAAAAAAAGAATAGCATTCTTGCCAAACAAGAAATTACATATGCTAACAGGACACTATATTTACTCCAAAGGATGACCAACAGACAGACAGACCTAAAGCAGGTACAAACAAATAAATATACTAAGGAAATCATAGTATTAGGAGACTCTACCATAAGTGGTATAGATGGAATACTATGTAGGGACGACAAAAAGAACACTATGGTGACCATGTTCCGGGGAATAAAAATTCATGAATTGGGAAAATTATTAAAAGGATGCTTGAGTAAATCAGAACAATAATTGGTAATACTACAAGTGGGAGTCAATGATGTACATACCAAGTATCTAAAGAAGATCCTTGAGAATTACACAGATCTAATACATGAACTAAAAATAAATACTACAGATATAATCATATCAGGCATCCTGCTGACTTACAGAAGACATCACTACAAAAATAAGGATTTCACCATACTTAACTCCTGGTTAAGACAACTATGCCTAGAAGAAAGGACTGGATTCATAGACACAAACAGTATTTTTAAAATTATTATCTGTACAAAAATGATGGACTACATCTAAATAAAATGGGCTCAAGAATATTGGACAAGACTTTAAAAAAAAATCATAGAGAACCATTTAAACTGGGTACGGGGGGGGGGGAAGCACTCAGAAAATAAACCCCAAAATATTAATCAATCCTAAAATAAAACACAATAAAAAGCAACTAATCTCGGCAGGAGGACTTTCAGCTAATGTCAGAAGTTTGGACAAAACATTTGACAAATTTATACACCTAATGAAGGAAAAATACATCAAAATAGTACTTCTTACGGAAACCTGATGGGAGGAGGGGGAAATGGGCTAAACATATAAAAGGGTATAACCTGTATAATAAACCTAGAAGATATAGGAAAGGAGGAGGAAGAGTAGCAATATATATTCCCAAAAAGTATGGAAGTGTATGAAGGAAGTTTAAATATAGAGCACCTGAGTATCAAAATTATCCCCCCCCCCAAATGCCCCCATAATCATGCTGAGGGTCCTATATCATCCAACCTCAACTACCAGAGAAGATGACCAAGAAATCTTAAACTATCTAGATCACTTAAATGCAGCAGACAACATCATTTTAGAAGGTGACTTAAATCTACCAGACATAGATTGGGAAAAGCAAACTGCAAAACAAAAAATTTATATAGACTACCTGGAAAAATGTAATCAGTTAGGATTAGAACAGACAGTAAAGGATAGCACAAGGGGAGAAAATCTATTGGATGTCATCCTAACCAACATGGATGAGACTGTAATGGACATCAGGGTGGGCTCACCAATAGCCAACAGTGACAACCTAACAGTGTATTTTCAACTAAAAGAATTACCCATAGATCTGACAGGAGAAACAAAAATTCCCAATTTTAGAAAAGCCAATTTCTTTGCATTGAGAGGAACCCTGCAGCAATGGGACTGAAAAACAAATTTTGCAAATTAGACAATAGATAAAATGTGGGAAAAACTGATAACCAAAATTAAGATGGTAACGGACATTAACATACAATATATATAGCCAAGAACTCTAGAAAAGGAAATAGCCCTAAATGGCTAAATCAGAAACTTAAAAAGCAAATAAAACTCAAAATTAGAATGTACAAACAAATGAGACTAGATAAGACAAGCCAACCTGAACATAGGGAACAGTTAAGGAAAGTTAAGAAACTAATTAAAAAAGCAAAAGCAGTCTTTGAAGAAAATTTGGCAAAAAATAGTAAGGATAACTACAAGAATATTAATTCTTACATATATAATAAAAGAGGAAACACACAGTGCATAGGCCCCTTCAAGGATACTAAAGGGGAAATACTAGATGAAAAGGGACATGGCCAATGTACAAAATAACTATTTTGGAACTTTGTTCAATACTAAGGGTACCCCCCCCCAAATGCCCAAGGACACAATAGCTCAATTAAGGATCAAACAAAAATAGACATCAAAGACGTGACAACCAGACTAACAAAAATAAATAAGAATAAATCCCTAGGACCAGATGACATACATCCAAGCATTATCTCAGAAGTGGCTGTGGAGATAGCCCCACCAGCAGCACTGATATTCCTCAGATCCTTAGACAGGGGGGGAGGTGGTCACAAACTGAAGAGAAGCTCATGTGGTCCCTTTCTTTAAAAAGGGTAAAAAGGACTCCCTGAGAATTATAGACCTTTGAGCCTGACATCTGACTTGGGTAAAGTGCTGGAAGGAATAACAAAGGACCAAATTCTCTCCCAGTTAACACAACATAACCAGTTGGATCTATATCAACATGGGTTTACAAGGTCACGATCATGCCAAACAAACCTTCTCCATTTTTATGAGAAGATGAGTAAGGTATTAGATTTGGGGAACTCAGTGGATGTGGTCCAGTTGGGATTCTCCAAGGCATTTGATAAACTTCCACATCAAGAAGTAACAGATTCACAATATGCAATACAAATTAAAAATAACATTATTAACTGGATATCAGCCTGGTTGGAAAACAGAAGATAGAGGGTGACAATAAATGGGGTGTTATCCAATTGCTATCAGTGACAAGTGGGGTGCCTCAGGGGTCTGTGTTGGGACCGTGTCTATTCAATATAGATATATATATATAGTAGCACAGTAGTGCTACCATAGTTAGGGTTGAGGAGCCATTTACATGTTAAACTTAAAATTTTGCATCTTAATAACTTTGCAACTGTTCAATGGATTTGCCTTAAATTTGGAACACATGATCAAGAGCCATACATCTTGGGATCTGCCAGCTTTCATACTGTTTGGATATATGGCTGCGGAGTTATTAAGCATGATCTGCACGTGCGTATACGCTTTTTTGCAATTCTTTGGTCATCTCTAGAGGTCTCACGGTTTGAGCGACCAGTCTAAAATCTTCAGGGAACATGCGGCCAGTGTCCTCAATGTGCCTTTTGAAGATTATGTGAAAAAATATTAAACGGTTCAAAAGTTATTCAAAAAAGAGTTTCCCATTATAAGTCAATGGGAAAAGTTAACAAAAAGTTCAACACTTTCGCAAATGCAGTTTTTACTTTCGCAAATGGCCCTTTTACTTTCGCAAATCCACCATTTTGTTTTCAGTCGGTGATCAGAAAAATGCTTGGCATTTAAATTTGGAGCCCTCTAGCAACACAATTCTTTTTGTGTTTACCTAGTCGGACCCTGAGGATACTAGGTATGTCTTTATTTTGAGGTTAAACAGTCTAGAAATATGTTTTTCAAGTTTCTGGAAAAAGTACTTTCACAAAGTAGTGTCACACTCATGAAAGTGTTGCAAATGTTTGAGAAAGCTTTTGCAAATTGCGACACTGCTTTTCCAGGCAAAATTACAGTGATTCTTTGCCACCCTGCTGCAAAAGAACGGTATGATCTTTTGGGCTGAAATTTGGAGAAAACGCAGCCAACATATAACTGATGCACCTTTCAGTGTTTCAGTGAAAAAATATTACAGGGTGGCAAAGTTACAGCACTCCAAACTGATGCTTTTTCCCATAGGATAACATTACGGCATCCGTCACATTACAGGAATACTTTGCCGCCCTGCTGCAAAATAATGGTTTGGTCTTTGGGGCTGAAATTTGGGGAGAAGAAAGCCAACATCACACAGATGTGCCTTTCAGTGGTTTGGTGAAAAAATATTACAGGGAGACAAAGTTATCACACTCCAAGCTTCTCTTTTTTTCCCATAGGATAACATTACAGCGTTCGCCATGCGTTTCAGGGCCCGTATCTCGGAAACGGTGTGAGATACGGACTTTTCATCAGAAAAATGGTTATCCCCCTAAGTACAAAATTAGCTAGGAAAGTCATACATCATATCACTTTTAAATTTTTTTTCTATGTCGTACAGTTACTGAGATATAAGCAATTTAGTATTCCAGCTCCTCTTTTTTCTGCTCCGAGACCCATTATTATGCATACATTCTTTGTACTCACTGTCTTTCTCTATGCAGCTTTTGGGGAAAATCAGCCTGTACGCTTACATTACTGTTACTCTTACCACTTCCGCTTGTGGTTCTGTACCTGTTTCACTTACCATTCCCATCTACGGCACCATGTGATTTACCCTTTAAGTTTTCATTTGTGCTTGCATTTGCATTATTTTAACCACTTGTGTCTACAGTACTGTTTATCTTTCTGTTTCGCTTTGCGTCACCATGTGCCTTACCATTTGTGTTTGCGGGCACCGTGTTACTATGTGACAAGACATCATGTGGTGGGAGCACGGGGTCCTTGCTCCCATCACCGCATTAAATTCATTATTTCTCATTATCATTCTCAAAAAGAAGAGAAATTAGAGGCAAAAAACTCAGTTTAATGCATTAGTTAGGGTTGTTCCACAGCGACAAAAGTGAGGAAATTCGGTTTTAGGGTTGAAAGCCCCCCTTTGCCCCCCATCCACACCCCCAACCGGCATCTGGGTGCATGTTGTAGTTATTAGTCTAACTCTCACCCCATTCTCCTATACCTCTGCTTCTTCACACATCTGATGGGGTGAGAGTTGGGGCCTAGGCTAATGCGCACCCGATGCCGGTTGAGGTGTGAACGAAAGTCAAAAGTAACTTTCAGTCCCTCACTGTCGTAACAACTAACATAAATGGTTTTGCCATATGTATATATTATGGTATGCAGTGTGCTACCATGAATTAGAGTTGAGGATCCATTTACATGTTAAACCCAAAATTTTGCACCTTAATAACTTTGCAACCATTCAATAGATTTTCCTGAAATTTGGAATACTGAATCAAGATCCATACACCTTGGGATCTGCCAAGTTTCATACCAGTTGGGTATACAGATGCAGAGTTATTAAGCATGATCTGTGCATGCGTTTACGCTTTTTTTGGAATTCTACGGTCGCGCCTTCAGGTCACATGGTTTGCGCGACTGGTCCAAAATCTTCAGGGAACATGCAGTCAGGGTCCCCAATGTGCCTTTTGAAGATTTTGTGAAAAAATATTAAACAGTTCAAAGGTTATTCAAAAAAAAAAGATCCCATTATGTCAATGGGAAAAGTTAACAAAAAGTTCAACACTTTTGCAAATGCACTTTTTACTGTCACAAATGGCCCTTTTACTGTCGCAAATCCACCATTTTGTTTTCAGTTAGTGATCAGAAAAATGCTTGGTATTTAAAATTGAGACCCTCTAGCAACCTAATTCATTTTGTATTCACCTAGTTGGGCCCAGAGGATGCTAGCCATGTCTTTATTTTGGGGTAAAACACCCCAGAAATATGTTTTTCAGATTTCTGGAAAAAGTACTTTTGCAAAGTAGTGTTGCACTCATGAAAGTGTCACAAATTTTTGTGAAAGCTTTCGCAAATCACGACACTACTTTGTGACACTATGCTCAAAATAACAGTAATTCTTTGGCAGCGCGCTGCAAAAGAACGGTTTGGAGTTTTGGGGTGGAATTTGGAGGGAAAGCAGCCATCTCACAGATGTGCCTTTCAGTATTACACTGAAAAAATATTACACTGTGGCAAAGCTACAGTACTCCAAAGTTGACGCTTTTCCCCATAGAATAACATTACGGCGTACGACGCATTGCAGCAATCGTTTGGCGCTCTGCTGCAAAATAACGGTTTGGTCTTTTGGGCTGAAATTTGCAGGGAACACAGCCAACATCCCACAGATGTACCTTTCAGTGGTTTGATGAAAAAATTTTACAGAGAGGCAAAGTTATGGCTGTCCAAACTTCTGTTTTTCTCCCATAGGATAACATTACGCCGTTCGCAGCACCTTTCAGGGCCTGTATCTCGAAAATGGTGCGAGATACTGACTTTTTGTCGAAAATTTCTTAACCCCCAAATGGGGGCTAAGTACAAAACTAGCCAGGAAAGTGATAATACATATGACTTTTAATTTTTTTTTCTATGTCGTACGGTTACTGAGATATAAGCAATTTACTATTCCAAGTCCTCATTTTTGTGTTCCAAGAGTCATTATTTTGCATACATTCTTTCTACTCACTGTCTTTCTCTATACAGCTTTTGAGGAAAGCCAGCCTGTGCGCTTACATTACTGTTACCATTACCGTTTCTGCTTGTGGTTCCGTACCCGTTTCACTTACCGTTCCGTTTACGCACCATGTGCTTACCCTTTGCATTTTCATTTGCGGTTGTGTTTCTGTTGTTTTTAACATTTCTGTCTACAGTACTGTTTCTCTTTCTGTTTCGCTTTGCATCACCATGCGCATTAGGATTTGCGTTTGCGGGCACAATGTTACTATGTGACAAGACATCACATGGAGGGAGCGAGGGGCCCGCAGGGCCTAGTGCTCCCGCTGCTGCATTATGTTCATTATTTCTCATTATCATTCTCAAAAATAAGGGAAATTAGAGGCAAAAAACTCCATTTAATGCATTGGTTAGGGTTGTTCCACAGCGACAAAAGCAAGGAAATTCGATGTTAGGTTGAAACCCCTTTACACCCTGCAGCCCACCCCTCAGCTGGAATCAGGGTGCGCATTGGGTTACTCGGTCCTAACTGTCACCCCATTCTCCTATTCCTCAACTTCTTTCCACATGTGATGGGGTGACAGTTAGGGCTGATGATGTCCAATGCACCCTGATTCCAGTTGAGGGGTGGCTGAGAGGTGCAAAGGGGTTTCAACCCTAACATCAATTTCCTTGATTTTACTCGCTGTGAGCAACCTAACTAATGCATTAAATGGAGTTTTCCTCTATATATATATATATATATATATATATATATATATATATCAACATTACAATGCAATACCAAGAATATATGGATAACCAAGTTTGCTGACGACTGCCAAGTGGGGGCAGTTGTAAATTCAACACAGGACCAAAAAAATGCTTCAAGACACCTTAAACTATATTGAGGACTGGATAAATAAGCATAAACTAAAACTAAATGGAGATACATGCATAGTCTCGCACATGGGAAATAAAAATATGGAATTACAATATATCATGAATAAATAAATACTCAAAACATCATTAGAGGAAAGAGACCTGGGAATAGTAGTAGTTTAAAATGATCTGACTTTTGGTTCACATTGTGACCAAATTGTAAAGAAAGCAAATACAACACTTAACTGTATACTCAGGCATATTGCCAGCAGAAATAGGGAGGTCCTGATGCCCTTGTATGGGTCATTGATGAGAACTCAGTTTTATTTATTTATTTATTTATTGTGATCTTGAATTAACACCTTTGAGAACAAGCTCATTACATAGGTTTCATGTCAGAATTACATTAACAGTGATTAAAAAAGGAAAAATACAAAAAAAAACATGTAGGTATACAATAGAGCTGTAAGTGCAGGCTAATAAAAGTTGGAGTACCGTTCACAGGTTTGGGCACCATATAAACAGACTCTAGCCAGAGTTGATAGGGCTGTGAAGAGCTATCAAATGACCAAAGCTATTTTCTTGTTGGTGCCATATAGTGCTGTTCAGTCACACATATCAAAAACTGCCATGCTGTTAAATCAGTCCTCTTGATTTTATTTAGTCAGAGTAAATGCTGCTGGTGTGTGTGTGTGTGTGTGTGTATGACTGCTCCCAGATTAAGTTTGCCTTTTTCCTGCAACTGCAGGGCAAGTTTCCAATATTTTCCTGCAGATTACATTATTTCCAATGTAAGCCAAATTCCTCTGTTTTCCCATATAACTAATGCAAGTCTATGGGAAGAATTTCCCTGTAGATGACTCCAAACCCATGTAAAATACAGGAATCCCTGTAAATCTGGGAGCCCTGGTGTGTGTGTGTGTGTGTGTGTGTGTGTGTATACGCACACTTGGACTGTGAAGAGCTACCAAATGACCAAAGTTATTTTCTTGTTGGTGCCATATAGTGCTGTTTAGTCACAATTGCCAAAACTGCCATGCTGCTAAATCAGTCCTCTTGAATTTGTTTAGTCAAAGTAAATGCTGTGTGTGTGTGTGTGTGTGTGTGTGTGTGTGTGTGTGTGTGTGTGTGTGTGTGAGGTGCAACCTGTCCTGCCCTAGGAATGATAGCTAACAGATTGCAATTGCACTGTCTGTAATCGGACACTGGGTTTGACTTTCACATTCACAAAAGCCAGAGAAAATTAGTTAACCCCTAGGCTGCTGAAAGAAATTGAACAAATCTGTTAGACTGAGCTAGACAGATGATAGAAACAGAAGTTTAAAACTTGTTTTGTTAATATCCTGAGATGTTCTGAGGTACAATACAGCACCCCCCCCCTTCAGATGCCTTTAACATAGAGCAGCAAATAGCAAAAATCAGAGGGGGAGTGCACTACTTTGCTGCTGTGGAGGAATACATCCAAATGTCTAAAAAGGGAGTTCCAAAAAAAGCCGTTTTAGAGCTACAGTCTGATCGATGACAGAAAGGCTGTAGACTCCGCCCACAACCCTAAAAAGGGGATGTGGCTAGATTGGAGAGAGTCCAGAGGAGGGCGACTAGATCAGTCCAGGGCTGGGGGGCATGCCCTACGAGGAAAGGATGAGGGATTTAAACTTGTACTCACTTGCCTATAGGCAATGGAGGAGAGACATGATCCTAGTATACAGAGCTTTTCAGGATAACAATCTGAGAAAAAAATCTAGGTCTGGAACTTAAAAAAGTATAATACTAGGATGCATGAGTTGCAACTAAATCAAAACAAATGGAATCTACAAAAACGGAAATATTGGTTTAGTCAAAGGATGGTCTCTTCTTGGAACTCCCTACCAAACGCTGTGGTGGATAGTCCCACTATGGAAACTTTCAAAGCTAGACTGGATAGCCACTGTCAAAATAAGATTAGGGAATTCTAAATCAGCATTAGTTAGAAGTATTAACTGGGATTCAACAAGCGAAATGGATAAAAGTCTAACATATGCTTTGTATTTACTATGAGACTATGATGTGCAGAGATAAAAAATCAGGATGCACCAGAGCAACCACAGAAGTCCCACTTGTAGATTGAGTGAGACAGAGGATTCCACAGCAAATTTCTGAAGCAGAGAGAACTGAATGTGCCTGGGTCAATACAGGGCCACCAGAATTAGGGTTACTGACTGGGCCCTCAACTTGACAAGGACCGTCTGCATGAGAAGGAATGGAGGAATGGCATACATGAACCTCCCGTTCCATGACATGGACAAAATGTCTTGCCAAAAACACCAGACCCTAGAGCAAGTGACCAGAAACATGGTAGTTTTGCTTTGTATATTGAATCCAAAAGGTAACATCTGGGTGATCTCACTTGAGGAAGAGGTTGTCCATGACATAGTCCAACAGCTCCTATTCATGGTAGAGCACCTGGGACCAGCTGAGGTGACCCAAAACGGCATTGAGGGTACTAGGCAGGAAGATGGCTGACAAGTACATGTTATGTGTTATGACCCAGTGTCAGATTCTCATCACTTCTTTGCAGAGAGGATATGAATGGACACTGCCTTGGTGATATATATGGTACATCCAGAGATGTTGACCTTACAGATCAACCACTGATGAACCAGAAGGAGGGTTGTGAAGGCCTGTGGGCCAAGCAGAACATTTCTTATCTCCAGAATGTTGCTGTGCTGAACCATATGCAAGGGGAACCACTGATCCTGAGTTGAAGGGGACCAACTTGTCCACAATCTTTGAACCTAAGATGCCCATCGTCATCACTGGAAAAGAAGATGGACAAAGAAATAGGGATCTTATCTCAAGGTTGGAGAAATACAACCACCAGAGTAGGGAGCAACAGAATGGAGGAGTCACTGCTGTGAGACACTCCAGATCATCAGAATGCTGATCCCACTTGGAATGGAGGAACTCTTGCAGAATCTTCATATGCAGATGCATCAGAGAGATAGTCAGAATGGCAGCAGCCTCAAGGCCTATCAGTCATAAGAGACATCTGACCGATACATAGTTACTAGAAGAGACCAGCTAAGCCTGGGCAACCTGCACTATAGCATGCTGAGAGTAGCAGAGCCTTTTCCAATTCCAAGTCCAGAACAGCTCTTATGTATTTGAGGTGTTGGTACAGAGTGAAAACCATTTTTGGCTCATTCACCAGACTTCTCAAAAGCTCAGATAGTTGTCTGGTGCAGAACAATTTATAAGTAATAGCCTCCCCAATGGGGTCTTCAGAAGCCAATCATCGATGCAGGGAAAGACATTAAGCCCCCCCCACTGGGTATTCCCCACTTCCCAGTATCCGAGAACCATCCCCTCCTGAAATGGGCTATTACTGTCACAGTTCAAGCCAAAAGACTTTTACTCCAAAAATGGAAATCCCCTGACATACCAACCTTTAAAGAATGGAGCTAATGGCAATGAGACATCAAGCCTCCTTGAAGCATCTCTCCCATTTTGCGTTGGGAAAAATACACTTATTTAACAGGATCTGGTCTTTTTTCTGACCAATCAACCTCCCCTTTAACTGATGCTGTAACACATACCTGTTTTAATTGACTTACATTTTTCATTATTGATGATCTCTCAAGTAAAGAGAAGAATATCATTTTATTACACCAACAATAAGATTTAAATAGACTAATGTGTACCTTTTTCTGAAGATATATGTATAGACCTAAATGGTCATCACATTTGTATAGTAATTACTTTCTATATTAGTGTGGTTGTATTGTTACAGTTTGACTGTTTCCTGTATGTGATGTTTCTTGCTTCAAAACTTGTAATAACAAGTTTATTGTTGAGGGAGCTTGCAGTGTGAACTGTGTTAGCCCTCGAAACTGCGCGTCCACTCTACTACTGTACCACCCACTGCCATCCCTACATTTATTGGGGCTTGTGGTCATGTGACCTGCCCTGAGTTTTCTAAGTGCCCATATTTCTTTTAGCAAGTTATACTCATTGGCCACTAGGAGTCACTAGTGAGTACTAATTGCTACCTAATTCCCTAGCTACTCTATCTCCAACTACCCTACTTTGTTCCTCTGCCCCCTAGCGTTATCCTCCTTTTTCCTTTTTTTATTACTTGTTTTCCACCTGACTCAAGGCAGCTTTGAACCCCAACCATCTACACTAAAGATGGCTGCCCTACCACTGCTCTATTCCTGCAGCTCTATTATCCCTTATACTTCTGCATCTATTATACCTTCTGCCCTGTTGCAGGACAGAAGCGTGGAGGCTGACACCAGCCACCCCACTCCCTAAACTTGAGAATCTGTTCACAACTATCTCCCCCTCTCCCTAATTCCTCGTTGTTGTTTTTTGCCAAAAAGAAAAACGCAGTTACAAAAGGGATCTTGATCTCCCTACCCCAGTTCTCTGCAAGCCCACTTGACATCTCTGGGATAAAGCCCCAGTAACCTCTCTCTTCCAATCCATAACCTCACTTCCCAGACTTGATTATGTATGTCCATACCTTCTCCCCTCTTCTCCTCCTCATTTTCCTCCCCACTCTCTCCTTCCCTTCCTGCACCCACCCACCCTAACCCCACTGTGTCTACAACTGCCTACCTCATAATACCCTGCACCTTCCCCTCTAGACTTGCTACCTCCTCCTCACCCTCTTCGCATCATATGCCTGTCTGTCCCTCTCTTCCCTCCCCTATGTCTCTCCCAGCATCTTACCACCACAGATGTTAACCTTTGCTTCCCTAAACAGGGCCACCAAACCTGCTCCCAACATCGAGTTTTGCATTATAAGATATAGGCTCCCTGCAACCTTTTCATTCCTTCTCCTCACCCTCCTCCTCCTCCTCTTCTCGAGGGTGTTGAATGCAACCCTTGCCCCATAGCTGTACCTACACCTCTCAGCTCACACAAAGGCCTATCAATCGCCCATATCAACATCAGAAATCTCCTGCCCAAGATTGACCTACTAACTTACTGGATAGCTGAGCAAGCTCCGGATATACTATGCCTAACAGAAACCTGGCTCTCTGCTAAAACACTTGACTCCTCCCTCACTCTCCCAAACTACACTCTACACAGGCAGGACCATGATAAAAAAGTTGGTGGTGTAGCTAGCTGCACAAAACAGTCACTCGTAAGCTTAGTTACTCACAAAGAAGCTCACCTCAGCTCCCACAAACTCCTTACGGTTCGACTCTCCCTTCCTGCCTAACTTCCACTTTTCCTAGGTGTGTTCTACACCTCTCCTGCCTATCCAATGACTCCCTCATCACCACCCTTACCACCCTGTCTGACCTAGCATCCAGAGATGAACTGGTTTTTGTAGGTGATTTGAACTTGGACTGGCTAGCCCCTCCTCATAAGCTCACACCTCCAAAATCGAGTCTCTTAATCTCACCCATTTGATCAATGAACCCACCCTCTACAACCCCCACTCCCAAAACCATTCTTTATTAGACTGGATCCTTCCTCCCACCCTCACAGAATAACCTCCTCCAGTGTCCTCTCTTATACACTAAGTGACCACTCTATTACTTACTATATCAGGAAAACACAACTGCCCAAATCTACACCCTAGTACATCAACACTCACCCTCTAAACACGTTGGACACTGACACCCTCCTAACCAGTCTATACCAAGCCAAATGGCAACCTGTCTACTCAGCCCCTGATGTTGACATGGCCCTCTCTAGATTCCTACACATCTTTACAAATATCTGGGATTTCCATGCCCCTCTGAAAAAGTCCAGAGTCAAGAAGTGGCACTACCCCTCGATCACCGCACCCGTCTTGCTAAATGCAAGGAAAGAGACAAGGCTTGGTTGTACTTTAATTCCAACCCCAACCCTCAAAGCAGGCATGCTTTTAACACCCTCCACAAGGCCTGCACCAAGACTATAAGAAAAGCAAAGGCAGACTACTTTATGTCGCAACTCTTGCATGCTAAGCCCCCCTCAGTTCTGGAAAGTTGTGCACACACTCCTTGAGCAACCAGCCCAGTCCTGTACCCCCACCTTCAGATTTCATGGCCAACCAGTCACTGACTTGACCCACACCTCTGAAATCTTCAACCAGTTTTTCACTTCCTGTGCCATACCAGATGGCTCCCCCCTCCTTCCCCAGTCCCATCACCACCTCCCCTTAGTAATGACTTGAAGTTCACCCCCCTTACTGAATGCATGGTTTGCAAAGTCCTACCCTCGCTCAACCCTGCAAAGACCAGCCCAGACGGGATTCACCCTAAGCTCCTGCAGATACATAGATACACAGATATATAGATGCTGTTGGCAGATACAGGCCTTGTGCCCCATCCAGTCTGCCCTATCCCTCTTTCTAATGCTTAAGATACCCTAGATGCTACAAGTTCCCCCTCCCTTTTGTCCTAGCTTGAAAATTCCCATGTGCCTATTAGAGATGCAGTGAATTTAAATCCGCCTGTGAAGTGAATGCAAAGTAGCTACTTTGCGTTGGGACTTCGCTATGTGGAGTGCTCCATAGGAAAGACTCACTTCGCCTTGTTATTATTACTTCACGTTGCCATTCCGCCATAAATGCAAAGTAAGGTGGAGTGACAACCAGGGCTCCAGATAAGGGGAGTACCGATCCATTTTACTCACCTTATTTTAGGAAATACTCCGGAATTTTTTTTAATGAATACCAGTACTCACCAAACATTTGTAAATACTCCACACTCCAAAGAACAGTGCTTCATAACATACAGTAACTGGTGATTCAAAAGGAGCATTTTTTTCCAGATTTACAGCATTCATAAGCATCCCAGTTTTGTTTTATGCAATATATTTTAAAACTGGTGAATAAATTACTCCTACCTGCCAACATTATCTAGAGCATTGCTGGCACTTGATCAGTTTTTATCTAGGAAAAAAACTACATTTAAAATGCACTCCTAATTCCACTCTGTCCAGACAATTGTACACATCTGAATTTGGTTTTACTCACCTCACTTTCAAAATTAGGAGTACAATACTCATCCCAAAAAACCTTATTTGGAGCCCTGGTGACAGCAATATTGGCAGTATTCCACCCACACAGTCACCAGAATGAATGTGCATCCCCAAAGTGCTACTGTCTTGTGTCCAGAAATCTCCCCAGTGCTGATGAAGTGAAATGAGCGTGTAACAAGAAATGCAAAGTCTCCCAGAATTAATGGCTCACTCAGTCATGTGCGCAGTGGTCAGGTCACACGCAGAGTCACCAGAATTAATGTGCATCCCCAAAATGCTACTGTCTTGTGTCCAGAAAATTCCCCAGTGCTGACGAAGTGAAATGAGAGTGTAACAAGAAATGCAGTCTCCCAGAATTAATGGTGCCATGCAAATGCACAGACAGATTAAGATTGCACTGCACACTCAAGGGATGCATACGAAAAGGCAAAACAACACCTAACCAGCACTCACAAGTCACAAATCCAAATCTGGAAAGAAATACATTTCTTGGGGGATTAGTGCATGACAGTAACAATCCAGTACCAGTAAAGATACCATAAAACAGTATAAAATAATTCATGCAGGTAACCTGGATAGCAGGTTCACACTGCTGTGATTACTCTGTAACACAATAAAAGGTGTATGATTTAATGACACGCATCACACACACTCACACGCACACTCAAGTAATGCGTAGCAAATTGAAAACCTTTAGTAATATAACCAAATGTTTTAAACAAATTGTACACTGCTGCACCACAACAACTGGGGCTGCTAACTGGGGCTGACTGACTTACACACACTTGTGACCTGTACACTCGGGCAGGGTGGCTTCCTCTCATCAGCTGGATACAGTATCAAACCTGCCTCTTAGCCAAAAAAGTCCTCCTTGGGGTCATGCCCCTGGGCATTGAAAAGCTCCTCATTGACCACCACAGCACCCAGCAAACTAGAAGTTCACAACAACTAACCTTCCTTGTCCCCAGATGCCCGGACTACCATGGGCCAGAGGGCCTTTGCCCAGAGCACCACAGTGGTACAATACTCTCAACAAAGAAACTCTTACTGCTGCTGCTCTTGGCCCTTTAGAGACAACTCTGACTTCATCTCATTTCAACTTGTCGTTGTGACTGCCTCGCTTAATCAGGGGCCCACCGCTCACTGCCCTCCACTTCAGTCTTGACAGCTAGCTCTCCCCGCCTTGCCCCCCTTCTACCTGCCTGCCCCCTTGCTCCCTCTCCCTTTCCACCCCCCAGGCATTTCCTGACTTTTATCCCTCCTCCCTCCCTTTAGAGATCTTACCCTCACCTTCTACCCTCTGACAATGGCCTTCCTGCCTGCATACCCCCTTCCCTCTCACCTGCAGTGCTTATTTCTAAGATTGCCCTTGGCAGGTATGTCATCCTACCTAACATTTGGCACATTTTGAATTACTGGAATTTCCTAAGCCTCAGTCTCTTACTTCTTTTTATTGTGTAACTATGTATTATTATGTTGACCTTTGTATGTATGTATACCCCCCATTCCTTCGACGTGGAGCCTTTGTAAACAAGCAGTTCCTGCTCAAAGGTATTTGTAATCCTAGATTTCAATAAAATAAAAACAATCAGCAAAAAAATGTCAAGAATTACTGAAAATATTACTGTGTGTACATTAACACAGTTATACAAGAAAAATATAACCAAAACAGAAAGACTGCCTTTTTCTCCCAGTTAATGTACCTACACCACAAATACGCCCCTCCTCCGAAGCACACTTCACAGTACACAGACAGACTGTTCTAAATTAACATTCAAAATCCACACACAACAATAAACACTCAATGATATGAGCACAGAAGTGTCTCCTACAATCGATGTACTAAATTTTGAGCAAAAAAATATTACTCAAAAAGGTATTTTAAACAGCTTTTAGAGGTTTTGAATCGCAGAGCTCTGAGAGCAAACTGTCTCCAGCTACCACTGCACACACACTACCCAGGCCAGAATTGAGGCTGTGCCAAACAATCTAGAGCCCATGTGACCTGCAATCTCATGAATAACTGCAGAATTTCATTTGGAGCTCAATTACAGGGCGAAGTGAGGCGAATTACATTGATTTCAATGTACTTTGCCTTACAATTGGTGGAAAAGTGATTTGGGGAAGGCGGAAAAACACAAAGTCACTGGTTTTGATGGACTTCATGTTCCTCATTATGAAGCGAAGTACTCCACTTCACATTGTGGAGTTCTCCGCGGATTACACGTTACTCAGTGAATCACTTCACAGAGCAAATTGGGGCCACTTCGCCCACCACTACTTACAGTACTGTAACTCACATGCTGTACGGGAAGGAACGCAAATGCCTATGGCTGTACTTCCCCAATGGGCTATAGCACAAAACTCCCAGACTTGAAAATGCTTATTAATGAGTACAATGGTGGAGTGGTGAAGCCTGGAGAGATACTACAAAACATACTTACAATACATCCAAGTAACTAGTAAAAAAATGAATGTTGTGATTTGTGACATGATTTTGAATCGTGGTTTGTGACTGCATGTGTGACCGTGATGATGAAGAACGTGATTCAGTGTCGGCGGTGTGAGATAAACAATATGGAACTGTATTGGGAACGCAAATGCCTACGGCTGTACTTCCCTGATGAGCTGTAGCACAAACTCCCTTACTTAAAAATGCTCATTAATGAGTACAATGGCGGAGTGGTGAAGCCTGGAGACATACTACAAAACAGGCTTACAATACATCCAAGTAACTAGTAAAAAAATTAATGTTGTGATTCATGATGTGATCATCAATAGTGATTTGTGACTGCATTTGTGACCATGATGATAAAGAAGAATGTGATTTGTATTATGAGTGACTTGTTATGATGGTCCTAACTTAAAAACGCATACTAATGAGTACAATGTTCTTGCAGAATTATGCACCACACCGGTCCAGTACTCTGAAGGGAAGTCAAAGAAGCAACTGTGACTTAAGTTACAGATGGAGATTGGGCCCTAAAGAGATGCAAATGCACAGACAGATTAAGATTGCACTGCACACTGAAGAGATGCAGATGCAAAGGCACAACATCTAACTAGTGCTCACCATCAGAAATTCAAATCTGGAAAAGAATACCTTTGCCAGTTGGGGTGGGCCGCATGGGGGGGCAGTGTACTGCACTGCAGCATTAACAGTCACTAGTACTAGTACCAGTAAAGATACCCAAAGAAGTGCAAAAATCACACAGCTGCAGTGGATAGCAGGTTCACATTGCTGAAATTATTATGTGACACAATAAAAGGTGTCTGATTTGATGACACGCATCACACGCATACTCACACACACACTAAGTAATGCGCAGCAAATTGAAAACTTCAGTAATATAACCACATATTTTAAACAAATTAAAATTATGCACTGCTGCCACAAGCAATCAGCAAAAATGGCAAGAATTATTGAAAATATTACTGTGTGTATATTAACACAGTTATACAAGAAAAATATCACCAAACCAGAAAGCACTGTCTTTTTCTCCAAGTTAATCTACCTATACCACAGATACACCCCTCCCCCAAAGCACACTTCCACTGTCTCTCAGTACACAGACTGAATGTTGTACATTAACATTCAAAATCCACGCACAAACAATAAACGCTCGATGATACGAGCACAGGAGGGTTTCCTATAATCGATGAGTTAAAGTTTCAGCAAAACAAATGACTCAAAAGGGCTTTTTGACAAACGAGATAGAGGTGGGAGATTTCCACACCAGTTTGGTCCTACATACCTTTGATTCACCTGCCTCACTTCCCCATAAACACTAAGGATCATGTTTTTTTAAATTGGAAAAGTCAAGGACTGACCCATCTTAATCAGTTCATACTGGGGGATGTAATTAAAAGTTTCATGGATTTACAACAGCAATTTAAACTTCCCCGGAAGGACTTTTATAAATATTTGCAATGTAGGCATTACATTGAGATGAAGGTAGGGCTAACAAATCTGTCCAGTTCTACAGTGCCACCCCTGGTTAGGACATTTCAGAAAAGTCATACAGGAGACTTATAGTCATACATGCCCCCTTTAAGTTGTCCCCTATTGGTCTCATGCCGTACCCCCTTGTCCTGCTATTTCCCTTCATGTGAAAGAAGCATCCCTCTGGTACCCTGTTGATACCCTTTAGACACTTAAAGGTCTCAATCATGTTTCCCCCCTCTCTCCTTTCCTCCAGGGAGTACATACTGAGAGCTCTGAGTCACTCTTCATATGACTTATGCTGCATCCCGGACACCATTTTTGTCACCCTCCTCTGTATCGTCTCCATCCTGACTATGTCTTTTTGGATCTCCTGCGATCATCAAGCCCCTTACACATCTCCTTAACCTCTCGTTTTTCCACAGGAATAGTCCTGCAAACTTAGAAATTGGCTTGGATAGTTCCCCTTCACAAAGGCAGTGATCCCTCCTTGCCAGGCAAGTATAGGCTCATCTCGCTCCTCACAGCCCTAGTCAAACTATTTATTTATTTATTTATTTATTTGCTTTTGGTAACCGGGTAAGTGCACTAGGCATAAGGATGCCTATTTTCAGGCACGACCCGGGAGAACACAGTTTAGACATACATAATTGTATATGTGACACAGCACATGAAAAGCAGTACAGTTCAGAGTCAAATCAAAACTTCAGGTATGGGGAGACAAATTTTGCAACAAATGCGAGTAGGTTTAAACGGTATGATGCAGTTACAGAACAGTAGGACAAGTAACACAAGATCAATACAATGTAAGAACACAGGCATTGCAATAGAGGGCATACATAGAGACAATATATCAAGTCACAATGTGATGGTTAAAGAACAGGGAGGAGAGGAAGGGAGGGAGATGGGGGGAGAGAGAGAGAGAGAGAAGAGGGAGAAGGAGAGGGAGAGGGAGAGACAGAAAATGAGAGAGAGAGAGAGAGAGAGAAAGAGAGAGAGAAAGAGGGAGAGGACCTGAAAGAGGGTGTTGAGAGAGGCGGGGAAGAGATGTCAGAGAAGTAGATTAAAACAGGGCAGGGGAAGAAGAGTAGAACTAAGGTGGATTAAAGCAACTATAAGAATCCTTGGCCCACACCTGACTAGCAGACTACCTTGCAACAAACAACATCCTCTTACCCCATCAGTCCGGCTTCAGGAAACACCATTCCACAATTTACTCCCCCCTGTGCGTCACCAACCATATTCAAACTGCCTCTGACCAAGGCTTCCTTACAGCAGCAGTATTTGTCGATTTAGCCAAGGCATTTGACTCCGTATCCCACCCTCTTCTCCTGCAGAAGTTTGAGGCAGCTGGACTTGTTCCCATCACTGTAAGGTGGTTTCAGTCTTATCTATCCACCAAATTTCAGTCTGTTAGAATCACTGATACCACATCCCCCTTCTCCCTGTCTTGGCAGGCATCCCTCAAGGCTCTGTTCTCAATCTCATCCTCTTTTCCCTCTTCTTTAATGACCTTCCCTTCTCCTGCACCAGTTCATCAATATACATGTATGCAGACAACACCATCCTCTTCAGCTCCGGTCCTAACCTGGTTGAAGTCCAAGCTACCCTACAAAGTGACTTCAACAACATTCAGCACTGGTTCAGCCAAAACCAACTGAAACTAAACACCACCAAAACTGTTTCCATGGTTTTTAGCTCTGCCCAGAAACTTAGCCGTACTAACCCCCCCCCCCAACATCACCTCTCTCAATGGCTCCCCACTTGATCAAGTCACCAGATACAAGTACCTGGGCATTTGCCTGGACCTGAATCTGTCTTTTTCAGCTCATATTGAATCTATCACCTCCAAGCTATGCCCCAAACTCTGCATGCTATACTGGAACATGGACTCTCTCTCATTACCTGCCAGACATGAAATTGTCTCTACAATGATCCTCCCCATACTAGATTATGCAGACGTGGTTTACAGCTCTGCCCCTGTAACCTCCCATGCCAGGCTGGATACCCTTCTAAACTCATTTTGCCACTATGCTACAAACTCCCCCCCCATGCACTCACCACTGTGATCTTTACTCCCTCCTAGGACTAAGCCCCTTATCTCACAGGTGCTATATACAAGCCCTCAACCTTATATCTAAGTTCAGGTTTAACTTGCTCCCCTCCTATCTTGAGAGCTATCTATTCTCAGACTCCCTATCCCCTTATGAACACAGGCACAGAAATGAAAGCTCCTTCACCTTGCCCCGACCCTCTTCCACAGTGGGCAAAGCTGCTTTTCTCCTACCGGCTTCCCTACTTGTGGAACAAGCTTACCCCTACTATCAGAAACTCACCCTCTCATTCTAGCTGCAAGCAACAGTTACGTCTCCTTCCACCACACTTATGCCGCTGCCACAACTGAGCTAAACCCACTACCTCTACTGACTTTACCTTCCTACTATCCTCCCTAGCACTTATTAAAGATTCATTATGTAGAGCACTTATTATTGCATTGTTCACCTCTAGATATTCATCATGTGTCATGTTTTTTTGCTCTCACTGCTGTATTATATTGATTGTAATTAGCTGCTATTGTTCTGTTAACTAATTCTCTGCATTTATTGTTTGTATTTCACTGCTCCTTCCCCCCCGGGTCACACCTGGAATCGAGCCTCAGCTCAGCATGCCTTTTCCAGTTACCAAATATTTAAATAAAATAAATAAATAAAAAAAAACACCCTTCTGAGGATGGCTGCAACTGCTGCAAAGCAGTTAGTAAAGATGTGCAGTGCAGACAATAAACCAAAGGGAATGACACGAAACTGACAGTGCGAGCCCTAGATCATAAACCGCTGGTACTATCTGGGGACTTTCAGGCTTTGATATGGAGGTAAGCATCCTTCACAAGCAGAGCAACCATCAAGTCCCCCTGCAGGAGCAGCGGAGGACGGACTGCAGAGATACCATTCAAAACTACTTGTATTTGACAAACTGGTTGGGGCCTTGGAGATTCAGGATGTGCCTTAAATCCCCATTTCATTTTGGTACCAGGAGGTATCAGGAATAATAGTCCAGTTTCATTTTGACAGTTAGGATGGGCTATATGGCCCTTTTGCTGAAGAGGGTTTAAACCCCTTCTAGCAGGAATGCAAGATGTCTTGGAGGATAATGGTTGAGTAAGGGAGCATGCACAGAGAAGAGCTCTAGGGTGTGTTCTCACTGAACCACCTCCAGTACTCAGGCATTCAATGTGATCTCCCTTCACTTTGGTAGGAAGACAGAAATACAGCCCCCAAACAAGATTCCCTGATTTGTAGGGGCAGAAGGAAGGGGAAGAGTCTAAAGGTGTTGGAGATACCATTACCTGTACCTTTGGTGACCCTGTCATGGCCCGGAGGCAAATTGGCCTCGGGGAGGCCAGGAGCTGCTCAAAACCATGGCTGGAACCCTTAGAGTAACCTCTAGTAGGGCAGGCTTAAGACCTGGAAAAGGAACCACAGACCGTAAGAAAGGGGCTTAGGATTCAGAGTGTGCAGGGACCTCAGGATCATTTTCTTACACCTGGAGGTCCCACAGGCAGACAACACTGGTGCTGAAAAACTGCTTAAATCTAATGGGAGCATTAAGGACTGATTATAGTAGATCAGAGGCAAAGCCACCAATATACAACAAGGAGTGGTATTGCAGGCAAATGTGGGAAGCAACCACATGAGCAGCCATATCTGAGGCATCATAAGCAGACCAGAGCAGCTTCTTACCAGCCTCCATGTCATTGGCAACAGTCTGCTGGACCACCATTTCTTCAAGGTCATGTGGCAGCTTGTCAGCCATGGTAGCCATAGGCTTCCATAGGCAAGTCTGATAATTGATCATATAAGCCTGTTAGTTGGCAATATCGAGCCCAAAGGACACCGAAGCATATGTTCTTTTTCTATTGACATCAAGCTTCCTTGACTCCTTATCAGGAAGAAGAGACCTCATATGTCTAGGAGTCTTAGATCTGTCATGAGCAGCCATTATAACAACCAAATCCATTTCTGGTTGAGAGGAATAATAGGACTTTCCAGAGAGTGCAGGATATTGTTTATCCACTTCCTGGGTACAGCCAGCAAAGCACAAGGCCTATGCCAAGCAGCTTGTGTTAGCATCCTTCAGAGTTAAATGGATAGGTGGAATAAGTACAGTATGAGAGGCAGACACCTGTAAGAACTCACAAAGCTTTCTATTAGAGGAATCCTCCTCTGCTACAAATGTAGGTTAGACTGGACCTGTCTGAGGAAAGCAAGGGATTTAGCCCTTCCTCCACCTCTTCATTCCTCACCCATATACTCAGGATTCTATTGCAACCCATTTTTGTCATCAACGGTCACAGGCAGCGAGTTGCCGGCTGGACAAAGTTGGGAAGGGGAATCATTGATGGATTAAGTATCTATAGAGGATGATCTTGTCAGCCAGTAGAGGAAGCTTCTGCATCATTGATGAGGTCGATGGCAGCAACCCAAATGACATTGTCAGGGGCAGTATCAATGACTGAGTCAAGGACAAATGCTTCTGGAAAAGTTTAGACATCATCTGATAAAGCATCTGTGCCTTGACAGACCCGGACAGGGTTGTCAACAACAGAACCATTGATGGGACAGTGTCCAGTGGTGGAATTGGCTGAGAAACCCCCAATGAGGGATTAGAATCGGTGCCAGACACTGAAGTTAGTGTCTGAGGGATGGTCAGGAGGCAGCAGAACCTGGCCTGGGTTCTGTCTTTGTTAGTAGACTTGAATCTCTTAAGAATACAGCAGGACCTTTCAGGAGAGGCATCCTTTTTCTTGTGCCTCTTTTCCTTTTCTGCATGGTGGTGCTTATCTGCCAGTTAAGTAGATTTTTCCTTTTTATTAGTAAAATCAGCATACATTGCTGTTCACCATGGAGAGTGGTGGGTTAACTGTGAGCCCTGGAAAGACTGCGGAGGAGACAATGGTGAAGTCACCTATGATGCACACTGTTTTTCCTCCAGTGCCTTGATTTTTAAATAAAGTTCCAAGGCCTTTTTGCAATGTCTTGAGTGGCCTGGTTAAAGCCCTGGCAAATGCTGCAGAACTTCACGTTGTGAGCGAGGCCTAAACAGCGAGTGCGCATAGAATAGTTGTCATCTTTGTAGATCTTTACTTTACCACAGAGACAATAATGGAACAGTGGTTCTTTTTCTTTCATCAGTAGAATTAATGGTTAAGTAATTTAAAATAACAAACAGAGAAGCAGAAATGGTACTGACACCTGCAAAGTTTGATGGCTTTCTTCAGCAGTGATGGCCTGATGAAGGGTTGATGGCAGGAGAAGGAACTGAGGCATAATAGTGCCACCCTACTGGGTCAATATGTCGTTCACTTAATAGCATATGACAAAGCCCTGAAACATCGCGGTATAGGACAGTGAGAGGGTGCAATACCGCAAATGGGTCTGTGTGTGGTACTGCACCCTCTCACTGTCCCAGGCAGAGAATAAGACCTCTGCTGGGATTGAGCTCTGCTAAGCAGCTGCTGTGGCTCGATGGGATGAACCACTAGCAGCAAAGGAAACAGGCAGTGTGTTTGTGACCGGGTTCAACTCCCGGTGCCAGACATATGGAATTTTTCATTTTATCCCACTTTCTGTGATATTTACTTTTAACCACCCCTCATAGTTATTTTAGTTGGGGGGGTTCAGAGGAAACAGCCACCCCATAAAAACAAGACTTATGCTGCATGCAATATATTGTACTGCATTGGCAGCATGGTATATTGCTGTGGCATAATGTTTTGTGACATTATGACCCCATGCCTGATGCCACCCACGTTATATAAGTGATTACAATGCACATCGACATGAGATGCCCAAGCTAGCAAATGTTTCTAGGTGCTTCTGACAACAATAGCTTATAGTTGCATGACGTGGCTCAGCTGAGGGAGATATCCTCAAAGAATTTGCTTTTCTCTACTTGTGGTTCCTCTTTGCTGCAGCTACAAATTATGAAAACTAGTCTTGACTCTCGACCCTTCTACATGGCCCAGTGTGGCATCCTTCAATATGTCTGCCAACACTTCCTCTACAGTTACAGTAAATGACTTGAGCAAAACTGAAACTGAGACACCTCTCTAATCTCCAATCAGCTTTGCCTGCCTCACAGCACAACTCATGAGGTTTGTGTGTCATTATTAACAGTGCAAAACAGGTGAAAAAACTGTGAGTTCTGGTGACTGGAGACACATGAAGTAGGTCACTACTTAAAAATGGATAACCTACTAAAATGCCAGCAGAGTAGGCCACATGGTCTATTGAGTCTGCTTGAGAATCAGTACCCTTGATGGGTACCATTACCACCCCCTGAGCCCCACATGATCCCCCCACCCTCTCCAGAGTTCCCCTGCCAGAGATGACAATACTCGGCTTCACCCTCCTCCTATACCTGTCCCAGCCTCTCTTGAACCCTTCCACCGTAACTACCTCCACTAGCTCCTTGGGCAGTGCATGCCATGGTTCTACCACCCTCTCAGTGAAGTAATGTCTCCTTCTCTCCCCCTCAGTCTCCCACCCTCCAGCTTCCAATTATGCCCCCTAGTGACCCCCTCCCACCTTCCTCTGAAAGACCTTGTCTTGTCTTACCCCATTTACCCCTTTTAGATACTTGAGGACCTCAATCACATCCCCCAATCTCTCCTCTCCTCAATTGAGAACAGTCCGAGCTCCTCAAGTTTCTACTCATACGACATATTGCCCAGACCCCACATCATCTTAGTTGCCCTCCTTTGAACCCCCTCCAGGAGTGCAATGTCTTCCTTTAAGTGTGGATGCCAAAAGTGCACGCAGTGTTCAAGGTGTGGTCTAACCAGGCAATTGTACAGAGGCAGAATCATGTCCCTGCTTCTTGAGGTAACCCCCCCGGTGATACAACCCAGCATTCTATTTGCCTTGGCTGCAGCCCTCCTACATTGCTCAGAATTATTCATTTAGGTATCCACAACCACCCCCAGATCCCTTCCCCACTCGAAGCCTGCAGTGTATCCCCTCCCAGGGTGTACATTTGGCCTGGATTACTATGTCCCAAGTGGAGCACCCTGCATTTCTCTGTGTTAAACTTCAGGTTCCAGATACGTGACCACCTCTCCAGAGCATCCAGGTCCTCCTGCAGGGCTACCCTACCCTCTTTCCCATTCACCATCTCCCCCAGCTTCGCGTCATCTGCAAAGAGGCTCATTTCACTCCTGATACCTTCTCTGATGTCAGAGATGTAAGTGTTAAACAGGAGCTGGCCCAGGATTGATCCCTGTGGGACCCCGCTAAAGACCCTCCTGGAAGATGAAACTCCCCCCCACCACCACCTTCTGAGTACGTCCAGATAGCCAATTCCCATCTATATCGCCACTCCCATCCTCCTCAACTTCTCCAGCAGTCCAGTGTGAAGTACTGAATGAAACGTCTTGCCGAAGTCTAGAAAGAGGACATCCACCAGCCTACCCTAATCCAGCGCCAACATCACCCAATCGTAGAACTCCACAAGGTTAGTCTGGCAAAATCTGCCTGGGTTGAAGCCATGCTGGCATGCATCCATGTATCTCTGATCCACCTAGAATGCCCACAGCTTCTCCTTCAGGAAGGCCTCCAGTGACAGCTGCCAAGTACCTCAAGGGAATCAACAAAGTCCAAGAGGGTAGCATCTTTCAAAAAAAGAGGTGTGCAAGAACAAGAGGGCACAATTTGAAGATAGAGGGGGGGCGGCTCAGAGGTAATTTAAGAAAGTATTTTTTCACAGAGAGGGTTGTGGATGCATGGAATGGCCTTCCAGAGGAGGTTGTGGAGTCAAAATCAGTGGTGGAATTCAAGCATGCATGGGACAGTCATAAGGCCATTCTAGGGGGTGGGGGTAGGAAGAAGTAGGCTGCTGGTTAACTAGGATCTGCAGCTTATCCAGTAGGTAGGGAAATGGGCAGACTGGGTGGGCCAAGCAGTCCTTATCTGCCGTTAAATTCTATGTTTCTATGTAACTTGCCCACCACCGATGTCAGGCTGACAGGCCTATAGTTTCCTGGCTTCTTCCTTGAACCACCCTTGTGGATGGGCACAATGTGTGCCACCCTCCAGTCATGGGGCACCCTACCCATCTGCAGGGATGCATTAAAGAGGACCTCCAGGGATGCAGCCAAGACATTGGCCAGTTCCCACAGCACCCTGGGGTGGATTCCATCTGGATCCGAAGCTTTCACCTTTTTTATGGACCTGAGGGCTTCCCACACCCAGCTGACAGGTATTTCAACATCTGTGACTCCTGCCTCTGCAGCAAATCCAGCCTGCCACTCCCCATATGGTGTAGCCCCCTCTGCCCCCCCAAGTATCAATAGGGTTTTCAGCAAGCATGGCTCCCACCACTTCTGCCCCCTGTGTCCTCCTTCACTGCACATCCCTTGCATCCTCCCTAGTGAAGATCAACACAAAGTAATCGTTTAGCACCTCTGCCTGCTCTTCTGCCTCCTCAGCCCACTCCCTCCCTGTCCTCAACCTACTAATCTACCTCTTCACTCTCCTTCTTTCCCCAATATACCTAAAGAATCCTTTTCCCCCTCCTGATCCCCTGTGCCAGCCCTGCTCCGTCCTCACCTTGGCCTCTCTCACCACCCTGGTGACCCTCCCGGCCATTAAAAGATACTCATCCCTGTCCATAACGCCATGTGACTGCTTGTACCTACTGTATGTAGCCTTCTTCTCCCTCACCGCCTCCTGAACCTCATGAGTTCACCAGCATGGCTTCCTGGACCTACCAAACTTACACCTCTCCCTTACGCAGGACCTGGTAGCCTCCTGAATCCCTCTTTTAATAATAGCCCACCTGCTTTCCATGTCCCTGCCCGGCCTTAGCCCCTCCAAGTGAACCTTGAGGATTTCCTCCATGTTCTTAAAATCTGTGCCCCTAAAATCAACTACCACTGTCCGTGTGTGATTCCCCCCCCCAGGTCTAGTAAACACCAAACCGTGGCAAAGTCACTCCCAGCCAGTGGGTCCCCCACCTCTAGATCCCATATCAGGTCACAGTCTGCTAGGACCACATCCAGGACACAGCCCTCCCTGAGTGGATCAACTACCTGCTGATTTAGGAATGCATCCTGGAAGACGTCCAGCAGCCTCTGCTCCTTCGCCACCTGGGACATCATAGTTCCCCAATCAGTCCCTGGCATGTTAAGGTCTCCCAATATCACCACCCTGCCCCATCCCGACTACAGTGGTCCTTACTATTAGCCACCAGGCTTTCCTCCAGAACATCCACCAGTATGGGGGACCTGTAAATTACCCCTATTTCTACCCTTTTATTCCCCGGTGTCTGCAGGGTGACCCATAAGGTCTCCACGTTACCTTCTGCTTCCTACACCCTGCTTATCCCTATGCCATTCCTAATGATCAAAGCTATTCTGCCCCCGGCCACCACCCTGTCCTTTCTGAGCACAGTGTACCCACTCAGGTTTAGGTCCCAGTCATGTCCCAGAGTGGCCCAAGTTTCAGTGACAGCTGCCACATCCACATCCTCTTCTACCAGCATTGCCTAGAGCTCAGGCATCTTGTTTCCCAAGCATTCATCAGGACCACCATCCAACCCTTTCCTTTACCAACCCTCAGTTCTCCAACCCCAGTGGTTATGCTTGTCCGCCTGCTCACCACCCCCCCCCATGATATCCATAACCCCCATTTGGGGGAGAAGATTTATTCCACCCTTGATGGGCAAACTAGGGTCAGCCACACAGCCCAGCCCCCCCTTTGCAAGTTTGAACCCCACCTAGCATGAATAAATTTGGTCAGTTTCTGCTTTAGTGTTTCCTTCCCCACCAGATTAAGATACAGCCTATCCCTTGCATACAGCCCCTTGTCCTCCCAGGTTACACCCCAGTCCCCCACCACCCCATACCACCCTAGCTTCACACCACTCATTGAGCCACTCATTAACCTCTCTGATTTTTTTTTGTTTTCCATACTAGCCCTCAGCACCGGCAGGATCTCCAAGAAGGAGACCGCACACCCTATGGTGTGACAGACCCTGGCAAGCTCCCTAAACCGTGCCTGGATCTCCAGCACACTATTCCCCTCTATATCATTTGTGCCCAGGTGTACTGAAACGTCAGGGGAATCTCCACTTTAAGTGCTATGTAGGATTTGTATTCTGTGAACTTAACATTTGTTATTTCTTTTTCTAATGCGTTTTTATCCAGAGCTTTTCCCCAGCTTTATCCACCCCTTCTCCGGGCCCGCATGCATGTGCAGCATTCTGAGGCACCCCCTTTCTGATTTCCCAACCCCTCCTGCCTGTGCTGCCATTGGACCTCCACCCAGTGGCAGCAGAACTACGGGGCGGGGGGTGACAACCACCCCAGGAGAGGAGAGCTGCCATTAGGCTGCTCGATCCTGCTCTGCCTCCCCCCCCATGCTGGCACCCCAATGACTTGAGATCATTCCTGAACCCGAGTCAGCAGCATGGCATGATGTGTGGTGTTCAGTGCCTCTATCCTCAGCACCACTGGACCAGCCAATCTTAATTTTTTTAAATGTTTATTTCCACTTAGTTTATTTCTATTGCGTTGTTGCTTATAGTTACAGTAGGATTTACACTTTAGGATTTAGGATTTGGATTTTTCGGATTTTGAATTTTGGATTCTAATTCCAGTGATATATAGGAACACTAGGAAAGAGATTTAGAATCTGCTCTCCAAATCACAAAAATTTCAATCAATTCAGATTGCATAAAATTCTGAGCACCTCTATATGCAGTAGTATGGTTGCTATGTATATTACCCAGCTGCATAAGTGAGATGTGTACCCTCATAAGTTATTAACTTTAAACTAACTTTAAATGTTGCAGGATGAAAAACAAATTCTTGAAACTGGGTTGGTTGAAGTCATCCCTAAATATGAGTTAATCATCTACCCCCAGATTGCGTCTTAAGCTGGTGTGTCAACATAAGTTACCACTACTACCCAACAATCTGGTATGAAAGGAACATCACACTGTAACAGCAAACTACATGGAAAGTGCTTTGGCTTTTTCCAGGAGGATTGCCTTATTTACAAACCCTATCATTTGTTTTGTAATGAAAAACAGCATACCACTGCTTGAAGATTAGGGAGTCAGACCAATCTTTTTCACTTCCTTTCGCTAGTGTCACATATGGCACTGGCACCACAGTACCATCTCCACCTACATTCACTACACCACATTCCAATGCTTCTCGTGCCTCTCCTCTGTCACTAGCAATATCATCACCATCAGACTGAGATATAGCTGTCAATACAAAAAAAGTTAAAAAATTTAGACAAACACAGTCTCATATTAGTGTCTCTCTCATTAGCCAGTCTAATGTTCTTTATTTATCAGTGAATTAATTAAAATAGTTTTCTTTAACCAGGTAAGTGGGCTCAGCCTCTGGACAATTTTTAGGAGTCCAGAAGAATTGCTGAAGAAATTCCCAGCAGTCAGTCTCATTCTTAGATTCTCTTCCCATTCTCCAATCACTCGCATTCTTCAGTCACTCTCATTCTCCAGTTACTATCATTCTGCAGTCACTGTCATTTTGCAATCACTCTCATTCTCCAGTCAGTCTCACTCTCATTAACTGGTCGTTCTCATTCTTATTCTCCTGTCACTCTCATTCTCCTATCACTCTTACTCTCATTGTCAAATTTTCATTTGCATTCTCCATTTTTTTGTTATTATTATGGTTTGGTAACCAGGTAAGGCACACTAGGCACAAGTGCCTGTTTTCAGTGGTGACCTGGAAGCACTGGGGAGGTTGTGTGACTGTCTAAGAGTCACACAATATGTAAGTGGGGTTGCATAATCAAACCCAGGCTGCTGGATGTACTGTACCAAGCTCATTTGCAGCTCATTAATTTAACTTTTAGGCCATTGTAACTGAGTTATTATCACTCTCCAGTCACTCTCATTCTCATTCTTCAGTCACTCTCATTCTTGCCATTCTCTTCAAGCATGAAACAGCCAAATTACACAGAATCGGTACTAAAAAAGTAGCCAATTTCAGTCTTTTCCATCACTCTTATAAACATTCTTTATCCACCACCATGGAACCAGCTGAAATAGCAGACTGGTACCCTTGGACATGATAGCAGTGACCCAGGGAGAGCAGCAACCTGGGCTGGCCTGCTACAGAGGTTGGTGAGTTACTGCACAGAAGCAGTACCATTCTCACCCACAGCTGGAAAATCCTTCCACCAGTAGTACTGCTTCCATGGCAGCCTGGTCACTCAACCTGATGCATGTCTACTTACAAGCCCAGGTCACTGGCATGCAAGTACAGCTGAGACAGAGCCAATTACAATTAAAAGGCTTTTTAATCTCTCCCCTGTGCCAAAACATGCTTGACAACCCACCCACCCCAAGAAATTGACTTGATGGCATGACACAATATGAAACTTCCATAGCACTTATCAACAGCTTTGCTGTGGTATCCAGGAATCATAATGGTCACCTCCCCACCAAGAGACTCACCTGTACATGCCTGTCCCCACTGCAAGTCATTTCAGCAGTGTTTTAACTGCTAGACACTGTGAGCTGGTTCAGCATCCTAATCCTGTAAAGTCTACAAAAAAACAAAACAAAAAAAAAGTATGTGGGAATAAGCACCAGCGTAAACAGGGCATAAACTATGTACATTTAAATCTCCTGCTGGTGCCACACTTTACATAACATCTCGATCAAACTGCAGGTATTTCTCATAAAAATTTGTATTGCAAGACTCTTCTGGTAGCCAATATATTTGAAAGTGCTGATGCTAGTACTATTGCACACAAAGTCTTTTACAAAGGTACATCTTAGCATTACAGAGATTTAGAATGTACTAGTGATAGTGCTACTGCACAGTCCTTTGAAGCACATTTTTTCATTGCAGTAACAGACTTAAAAGACTTTAAATTACAAACATGAAAAGACTTCTGATGCCTTATCCCAAAGGGATTCAACGGCTAGCCATACTCCCAAGTATGTTATGGATTTCTGATCCTGCAGTGTACAGCACATGGCTGTCTATGTTTTGATACCTTTCATGGACATGTAGCCATTTTGCCCCAGTTAGGGTTTCATAATTTTTGGGTGTTTATTATTAGGAGATTGGTATCTATATCTGAAAAGGGTAGCATCTTCTTCTGATTCTGTTTTTCTTGCCTCTCTTCAGCTATATTCAAAAAAATGCAAGGTGCTGCCTACTAAAAGTTTAACACTTGCCCAACTTTCAGCTGTCTTACCTCCTTCAAAATTACAATGCAAACTGAGTGTACATGTACATAAACCACAGAAAACTGTTATGAAACATACATATTTTTTTCACTGTTGCAAACGACACTATTTTTTGACATGTGGAAAAAGAACCCAGTCCTTCAGTAAAACATCATGTAAGCAACCATGGAAAATGAACATATAAAAATGTCAAACTGGGGTTGACTTGGCCTCAGAAAAGAATCCAACCATTTGCACTTAAAAATGCAATTGGCTTGTCTGAATTCTGTAGAATTCAACTCAAAATTCCAACAAGCTGGGTAGAATCAGAATCAGAATTAACCAGTCTTCATTTTACACAGCAGTAATATAAACAAGTTGGCGCATGGTGGTGTTGTCTGGCAAAATATCTGATATGGTGGTTATCCATTCACATAGGGCTTGTGAAACCAAGGCTGAAGCTGAATAGGCTATTTCTGTGGACCCCAAAGCAAAGCAGGGATACCTACAAGCTGAATTCAACCACTTGTCACTAGGATCAGTTAGTTCAGTTAGAAAATATAGAATAATGGCTGGGTAGGGTGTTATAACAAGAATTTTACAGACCCCCGAGGTGTGATACCCCATAAACTCCGAGAGCAAAGCTCAAGGATTTTATAAAGACATGTGAACAAAAGCAAAAATATGGCTCAGAAGACACCTGCCAGAGTCACGCTGCAACTTTGCATGAAAAAACAATACAGAAGGGGGGCTCAATGGCATCAAGAAGGGAGCCCCACACTGGCTGTGAAAGTGAGGGCCAATCTGATGAGGTTGACACCTCGTATACAACTATGACAACTTAAATAGAGCCACCCCCAACACTATAGCCTTTTTTAGAGATAGACCCACAACCACAGACTGGGGACCCTTGATACCATCTATGGTCTGGCATACACTAGTAGAGTGAATGAATATACAGATGCCAAACATAGATGAAATAATATTTATTGAATCAGATAATGGTTTACCCCCCTTTTTTTCCAGCACTTTATTATACATAGTTGGTAATATAGTAATATTTATTTACCATGAGGGCTCAGCTAACATCTATTGTTAGGGTTCAGCTAACATTCAATAAGCCAAAATTTCATATGAGTTAGAGAGAAATTGATTGTAGTGCTATAAGCTTCATGTTGTATTAGTAATTATGATGTTTTTGTATAGAAATAGATATAATAATGTGTGGTTATTTATTAATGTATGTACGTCTGCTAAGATATTATTTATTATCTATATAGGGAATGTATATACCATATGTATTAGGTCACAGTCCCTTTAAAGTTTTTATACTGGTGTTTGTTGGTACGGTACAAATTGTGTGAGGTTTGGTCACTGCTGACATCTTGAAAAAGTGCCAGCATGGCGTGAAACGTTGACAAATTTCTGGGGGGCTGCTACTGTCATTTGGTATAGTAATTTTACCATTTTACTTGCATTGTATTAATAAACGTTAAGTTTTTTATTGTGTCCCAGTGTGGGGCTCCTTTCTTGATGCCATTGAGACCACCTTCTGTATTGTTTATAATGGCATCCCACACCAAGGGGATGTGTAAAATTTGAATTTTACACCCCTACCCAGCTTTATTTTATGTAATTGCTGGGGAGCATTTTCTCACCACACAATTATATAAAATAAACATCCATTGTGGTGCCCCCGACTGGTTTGGTTTCAAGGTCCACACAGTCAGAAAGGACTGGAGGACAAAATGTTTATTTTTTCTTTTTGAAAAAGCAGGCTAGTTTTGTCTAAAAAAATGCTCTTTTTTTAAATGTACTTATTACTGACTACTTAGTTATGGTGAAGCATTGAGTTGTAAGGAAAGGCAGCAGGCACACAGAAAGGGAGGACTGGCAGCTGGCGCAGGCATAGATCTAGGGAAACCCAGTGTATGTTCACCATTATAACCCACGGGTTATAATGGTAACAAAGAAACATAGAATTTGATGGCAGATAAGGACCGCTTGGCCCACCTAGTCTGCCCATTTCCTTACCTAATGGATAAGCTGCAGCTCCTAGTTAACCAACAGACTACGTCCTCCTTTCCCCCACTAGTATTGCCTTATGTCAGTCCCATGCATTGTTCAATTCCCCCACTGTTTGTGACTCCACAACCTCCTCAGGAAGGCTGTTCCATGCATCCACAACCCTCTCCATGAAAAAATACTTCCTCACATTACCTCTGAGCCATACCCCCATCTTCAGATTGTGTCCCTTGTTCTTGCACATCTCTTTTTCTGAAAGATACTACCCTCTTGGACTTTGTTGATTCCCTTGAGGTACTTGAAAGTTTCTATCATGTCCCAGCTCTCCCTCCTTTTCTTGAGGGTATAAATATTAAGCTCCTCTAGTCTCTTTTTGTATGTCTTCTGGTGCAGACCCTGCACCATTTTGGTTGCCCTCCTCTGGACAGCTTCTACCCTGTCTATATCTTTGCAGAGATGGGGTCTCCAGAACTGCATGCAGTACTCCCGATGGGGTCTCACCAACTGTCTGTACAAAGGGATAACAACTTCCTGTTTTCTACTGGTGATGCTTCTCCCTATGCATCCCAGTATCCCCCCAGCCCTCCTTACTGCCTTCTCACATTGCTTGCCCACCTTTTGGTCATCTACTATAACTACCCCCAGGTCCCTTTCCATTTTTGTTGTTGTCAGTATCTCATCCCCATTGTGTACTCTTCTCCTGGATTTTTGTTTCCCAGGTGCATTACTTTGCACTTTTTTGCATTGAATCTAAGCTGCCATACATTTGGCCATTCCTCCAACCTTGCCAAGTCCCTTCTCATCCTTCCCACCCCACCTTGTGTATCAACCCTGTTGCAGATCTTTGTGTCATCTGCAAAAAGTCATACTTTTTCTTCCAGTCCCTCTGGTGAATTATAACCGAGTTTCCCAAGGGAAGGAAATGCTCCTCAGTTGTTATATCTTCTTCATTGTTTAGTATCAGTCTGTTAGACCACTGTAGAAAATGATGCATGAATACTGAAAGGATCTTCTATTTTTTATCAGTGTAGCTAAAAAAGGATTACACCTGCTGCATTATATTTGGGACTGTGTTGTCTTATCCTATTTTTCCTTTCCCATTTGTGTGATCTGTATGAAGTAATCAAATTCAGGAAAGCATTTGGAAGCATCCTCGGTGAGGTACCCAGGTTTAGCAGCAGACTTGGCCTCCAATGACTGTGCAATCTTTTAAGTCTCTTCCGCCAGATCTTCAGTAATCTGCCTGTCAAATAATAATGTTAAAGTGGGTTCCTGTTCACCAGGTGACCATTCTCCTTCTTCTTTTGACTCAAATCCAGGTGCATCAGTAGGGATACTTTTGCCTTGGGATCATTACAGATTATCCGGTGGAGGAATGTCCCCCCAATCCTGATTTGTCTGGGGTTGATTAGAAATTGGAAACACTTATTTCTCACCCAGGTTCTCTGAATCAGAACATACCCACACTGACCCTTCAAAGGTAGGAGGTGGTTGACTTTATTTGGGTACTTTTGATGGCTGATTGTTGGAAGTGACAGGTAAGGGCTCCTTTCTGTGAAATATTTCATGTTGATAGTTCAGAACAAACCTGCTGTATGTAACTCATAATTTAGGGGCTGGCAGTATAGCCTGGAGGTTAGAGTAATGAGTTGTGAATGAGCTTGGTACATCCAGCAGGCCTGGGTTTGATTCCCACAACCTCTGCTTGCCCACCGTGTGACCCTAACCAAGTCATTTAATCTTCCAAGTGCTCCCAGGTCACCCCTGAAAACAGGCATTTATGTCTAATGGGCCTTACCCAGTTACCAAAGAATAAAAAAAAAAGTAAAAATCAGATTACCTACTCCCTGGACCCAAGATGATTATGTAGTGGGAATTAGGATCCCAGACACTAGCAATGGTACTGCTAGTAGAGAATGGGCAGAGCATGCCATATGGAGACTGTCTGAGAATATAGTAACATACTTTGCATTTCTTATTGAATGAAAATGGTCTGAAGAAATTCAAGAATGCCATATGTATGAGAAAAATTCTACTCCTTTATGTCTAATTACTAAGTATACAAAACCTCCCACACTTGTGTTAATTTTGCAAGCTTTGCCTTGAAATAGGCTATTTTGTATTAAAATAATGCCACTTCTTTTGAAAATGTTTTTGTACAATTGCATTAGTTTTTTTCTTGAAATTGTACTTGAGTGCATGAAAAAAATTATGTACTTGCACAATCACAAAAAAAATGTTGCTTTCTCAGCATCAACAATTAAGCAATAAGGCATGACACGGTGTGTGTTATTGTGCAATAACATCCCGCCTTGAGTGGTTAAGTATGAGGCCACATGCCGAGTGCGTTCAACACCCAAGCAGTGATGTTATTACACAAAAACACACATCTCTGGAGTGCCTTATTGCTGTTATACAATGGCTCATTTGTTAATTAAAAAAGAAGAAAGAAAAAAAACTTTTTGAATGCATTTTTTTCTTTGATTTTTGTGGATGTAGGAATATCTTTATTAAAAAAAGTCCAGAATACTTTTTCCACCACAAGGTGGAGCTGCTGGCAGAATGACCTTGTCAGCTGAGTCATCAAAGGTTTTTCTTGGTTTGCTGCTGTGTGCTGTCTCCTATAAATCTCATCTCTCCCCTTCCCGGCCCTTGGATTCCACGTACTAGTGGACATTGCTTGAAGGGGAGAGTGTTTCACAGTGTTTTTTTTTTTTCTTTTTTTCATTTTAAATTGACTCAGTTTCTTTCTGTGGCTGACAAGCCATTCAGGAACTGTGCAGCGTGACTCTGAGTTGCGCACTCACTGACACAATGTGGGAGCCAGCAGGAGAAGGAAAATATTGTTTTTTTAAATGTTGGCTTTCTTTTTCATTTAAATGTTATTTTTTTTTTCTCAGTTGAAAATCATACCAAGTGCAGCCATCCATTAAGTGAGCTGTGTGAACGATGGAGCCACATGCAGCACCAGTTGAAGGTACAATGGGAAGTACAACTTGCACTTTTACAAAACCACAGGCAGGGATGTTTGGCGAGGGATTTGCAGTTATCTATAAAGTTGTAGTTCTAAAAAATATGACATTGAGGAGGGACTGGTGATTTTACTTTGAGTTGCTAGGAGGCAGGAATCAGGGGAGGCTTACAGATCTTTAGACGAGCTGTGTCAGCTTCAGGGTAATGAAGTCCATAAGGGAGCAATCTGTTTTATTTTTTCTGTAGTGCAGTCACCTTTGTGAATGCCCTAGATACAGTGATGTTATTGTCCAATAACATCACTGTCTCAAGGGGTCTGCAGTCAACCTGGTTGCTACAATTTTTCTTGCCATTGTATAATATTGAATACTCTCTCTCCAAATTTGATGTGACTGTGAATTGGTTCTTATTTTGTCTCTAACTCCCAGCTAATGGGTTAGTGTAAAGTAAAAGACTGGATGGACTCAACCAATGGTATTTTTCTGCTAACATTTGCTCTGATGTTACTAATAACTAAATCTAACTTGGAAATGTGCCTGTTTATTGATAAATAATGATGTCTGCTTTATGACAATTTGTAATTACTCCAGTGTTCTTCTATAAAGCAGAAGACCTAGAGCTACCAAGAGCTGGAGTTAAAAAAAAAACAGCAGAGCCAATTTAATAGTCAAAAACAGGTCCAATTTAAATTTAGAAAAGGTCTGCTTGTTATTAGCAACCAAGCTGTTTGGTTCTGTGAATTACTGAAAGGGGGGGAAAGTAATAACTGCTGTGAAGAATGTTTTGGCTGAGGAGACCAAAGGGCTAGATCAAGCTCTTTCATCTGACACACTATATCTGGGCAGTGGGCACTGCAACTAACATGGTCTCTAAGGGCAGACAGGGTTTCATGGTAATGTCACAGTTTTGTGAGTATGTCACTTTCCTTGGATGGATTTTGTAAGAACCCAGAAGCTATAACTAGTCCAGTAGCCATGTAGTACAATACAACAATATTTGGCTCCATGTTATGGACTGAGGGTAACAGCTATAGAAAGCAGATGAGTCCTGATGCTGACAAATTACATGCCTATGGTTTGCTGTCTCAGCAATTTCTGATTACTGGTGGGGCCATTTTCTGCACCTTTTGGTCCTGCTTTAAGAAACTTTAAGAAGCTTTAATTTCCTTAACAAACCTTACCTTACCATGCCTGTAGTGTATTCAATAACTTACCCATTTCAGCCCCCAAATAACCAAAACTATTTCCAATTTTAATAATAAAATGAGTAGGAACAATCCTGCATCCTGACTAGTTGAGCAGATTCCAGAACCATGTGCTTCAGGAAAACAAACCCAAGGCATTGAACCTCTTCCTGCAACCAGGATGCAGTGGCTTGGGAATCAAGTCATCTCGAAATACATTTTTAAAAACATTTCTGGCAGAAGTGTTGGTACTGTACATTAGAGTTGTGTGGGTCTGATTTTTTGGTCTGCCAGGTCAGGCCAGGTCAAGTTAGACAAGCCAGAACCAGAACCAGAACCAGAACCAAAAGTGTAATATTTAGTAATAATTAGTGGTGTAGTCAATAGAGGAACACAAGACTTACGTGGCACAACAGGTCTGGATCTACTGCACTGGAAAGGCTGGTGTGAACCAGTGAAATTTTTTATTCCTCTGTCTTTTCCATCCCACTCACCCTGCTCCACTTGTACCATCTCACAGAGGTGGAATATTAAATCAAAGCTGTATGTGATTTGGCATGACAGAGGCAGGTACAGTTATGACATACTTATGTCTATAACAATCACCGAGATTAGCAAAGATTTTTTTTTATGAAATATAGACAAATGCTTAAACTGCAACTAGCCCTTCAGGCAAATGGGTCAAAGCAGTATGTAGGTAGACATGACAGAGGCAGGTATAGCAATGGCAAGCTGTGGCACATAACAGTCTTTTTGTCTTTCAGGAATTTTTCTCAGTGCAATTTAAATTAGTCCCCCTGCAACCATCCCCAGTACCCTCTGCCAAGGCTGCTACCAGGCCCTCATCTCCTCCAGTCTGTCTCTTGGACATGTTTTTAAAGATAATGGGCCCCATATTCAAAGCCAGCTGGCGGTGCTCAAACAGGTATGCTGCATGAAAAAATAGGCCATCCGGCTCTGGCCCCCTATTCAAACAGATAGCACAATTTGAACTGACTGTGTTATCAGTTTGAATATCGAACCATGGTAGCATGGCACACAGCAAGCAGTCACCATGCTAGGCACAGTGCTACCTGAGTGCCTGGCTGAAGACTGACCATAGGGAAAAAGCGTGGTGCACACTGGTTAACGCAATGTCCCCCATGGGCAATTATCAACCCAAACGTGCAGATGAGCCCATTGGGCATGCATGGCACTAAGGGTCCATTTGCATGCCCATTATGGGCTAATTTGCATGCTAGCACCATGGCCGAGTGTGCCAGGCCAGGTCCCCCCAAGCCCCAATCCATGTTCACATAAAAAAAGCCATCAACCCCAGTGGTCCAGTGTCCCTCCCCAGCACCAATTCCCATTCATGTAAAAAAAAACACATCAACCCTGGTGGTCCAGTGTCCATCTGCAGGCCCATTCATGTAAAAGAAAACAGCAACGCTGGTGGTCCAGTGTCCCTCCCCAGCCCTGAGCCCCTGGTATGTGACAAATACATGAACTCCTGATGAACTCCTGGTGGTCTATTGGTCCCTGCCCCTCCCCCATTCTCTGATTGCCACCCTGACTAGAAATAAATATCACTGGTGGTCTAGTGTCCCCTCACCCTACCACCCCAACAAGTGGTGACCCACTAACCTGCTCCCCCCAACCATCCTGAGCTGGTGACCAGCACAGCCATCCTCACACCGCCACAACCGGACACCGATTGAACTGTCATTGAGCATCTACAGTATACAGTATGTGCTCAGTGGTTGACCGTTCAACCAACGAGAGAGAGTATTGTATACTGTACATTCTCATTGACAGTTCAGTCAGTGGGGTGGGGAGGTTTGGGGAAACTAGACTACCAGGGATACTTATTTCAAGTCAGAATGGCAATCAGAGACCAGGAAAGAGGTGAAGGACCACTAGACCACCAGATGTTCATGTATTTATCACGTACCAGGGCATCGGGCCTGGGAGGGACACAGAACCACCAGCGTTGATTGAGTTTTTTATGTGAATGGGGATTGGGGCTAGGGAGGGACACTAGACTACCAGGGTTGATGTGTGTTGTACATGAACAGTGATCAAGGCTGGGGAGGGGTACTAGACTACCAGGATTGATTTTTTTTTATGTGAACAGGGATTGGGGCTAGCAGCCCTTGGCAGTGTGTGGACAGGGTGCCGGACACACATACCCTCTGCGCACTGTTAAGGGCTGGATTTCAGAAGCATTAAAATGTGCCAGTGCTGGCGGCCATTAAGCGCTTCTTAAACCTTTCAATATTGTGCTATGCCACGTATGCATGAGGGATCCCTCATTTGCATAGGTGCCACACAATATTGTGTTTGATGGCTCTGTCGAGAGTGCGCCATGCATATGTGTCCTTTGAATATGGGCATGCCCCTGTCAGCTGGCATTAATCCAAGTTAGCATGGCACAAACCTGGTTTGTGTCACACTACCCTTTTGAAAACAGGGGCCAGTATTTTCTTTCATGTATTTTTTCAGTGCAGTTTAGCTCTCGTCCCCATCCTCCTTGCCCCCATTACTCAGTGCCCACTGTCTGGACTGCTGCGAGACCCTGTGTGGCTCCAGTCTCTTTCTTTGTGATTTCTTTTTAAATACTGTAGAGTATTTTTTCAAGTAATTTTTTTCAGTGTAGTTTATCAAAAGATTAATTGTTTGGGGGGTGCTTGATTTGAAATGTCCTTTGCAAACTGAGCTAACTGCCACTGTCTCTATCACCTCTCTCTCACTCAGTGTGCACTCTGTTCTGGAGCTGCAGCATGACACTTGTCCCCAAGGAACGCATCTCAGGAGTCAGCCAGTCAATATGCTTCCTCCCATTCCCTCCGTTGACAGCCACTAGATATAGCCCATGATAACCCCAACACAGAAATGGCACGGAATAATTCACTTGCTCATTTATTCATTTATTTATTTATGTATTTGTGTACTGTGCATATTTATTTAATTAATTTATTTATTATAAAGGTTTTGCCCAGAAAGACAAACTAAGCTGGTAACAGCTTATTTCCAGTGCGCTCTGGAGGAACGGGAAGAGAAGAAAAGATAACAGATACAAATGACAGAATAATACTTACTGAGCCGACCCCCAGTGTACTGCTTCAAGTCACTCACTGCTGCCACCCCGTCCACCTCCTGAACCCAGCCGCCAGCCACATCTCCATTCATTGTCCCATCCCTTTTCTTCCCCCACCATCAAGTCCTCCAAGCAGTCTCCTCCACTAGTTCTTCTCCACCTGCACAGAGAGTTCCTCCCTCCCCAGGCTGGTACACCACCATACTGCCACACATTTCCTTCTCTGCTTCTCCCTCTCAGTTGCCTCCTGTCCTCTGACTTGCTGTAACAAGTGAGTCACTGGTCCCTAGTGCTCTGCTCTGTTACTGCTTGCCCTGGTGACCTAATGAGTCTTTTTGTTGTTACTTTTATAAAACAAAAAAATAATTTTGGTCAGGATTTGGCCACAAGGTGCAGCAGGTGGTTCACAAACAGATCAGACTGCATCCCAGTTTTTAATTATTTAATTAGGTATAGCACACTAAGCTGAAAGCTTTTTTACAGGAGCAACCTAGGAGCACAAGGAGATTAAGTGAGTTGTTCAGGGTCACACAGTATGCAAGTAGAAGCTGTGGGATTCAAACCCAGGTTTGGTCTGCTGGATGTCACCAGATTTGCAGCTCAGAGCCTTAGACCACTGCACTATACTGCCTTCTTTTTTTATCTACTCTATCAGGCTGGCAATACCTTGCCAACCTAAATCCCTGACTTGACCTACAGTACTATGCACAACTATGGTAAATACTGTGCTTATTCTAATTACATCTACTTTGGAAATCCCCCTCATATAGATCCCACACCCTTCTATTTTTTTAAAACCATATTGCATATCAGTTTTATATAGGCTTTAGCCCTGTTGGCTCAAGTGAATCAGTAACTCTCAAGTACCACTGTTCTCACCCCTGATTACAATACCTGATCCCTGTTGCTCTGCATTACTCACTGCAATTCCCAGGCCTTGTGCGTTCCCGAATGCATTAACTTCCACTGTAACAGAGACCACTAATTCAATCTACCAGTCTCTTCCATTCAATTAAAAACTGCTGCCACACAGGATACAGCAGAAATTGGAGGCTCTGTTTTGAACATAATCACTCACAGACAAATAAGAGCTGATGGAATGTGGGGGAGGAGGGAGAAATGACCACAATCAAGGCACAGTGCTATAAGGCATCACAGCAAAATTCTGGTGCACAAATAATGAACACTACCTACCCACACATTAACAGCAGGTGTAAATCCATACAAAAAACAAGCAAACTACTGTACTTTTCACTTCCAAAACAAAAAAGCATTTTAAATGTATTTTTTTATTGGCTTATTCTTTTTTCTATTTTTTTTTAGAGGGAACCTATTTTATAAGCAGAATAAGACACTCTAGTGTATGAGTTTATTTTCCTGAACCACACTTCCAAGTGATGAAAGGCACTCTGCACAAGTACCTCATGCCTCACAATGAACCTGGACATGTGCCTCAGGAATGAAACCACACCCTGCCGTGTCTTATTGCTCGTTGTTTAATTTATTGCAATCATGATCTGTTTGTAATTGTTCTGTTTAAATATATTGTATTTTTACCTGTATCTGCTGATTGTTTTTTATTAATCTGATCACATGTGAAAATGGGCATTATTGCTTGCAATGGTTACCAGAGTAATAAATGAAATCCTTTCATGGTGATCTGCATGTACAGTTGTAACTTTTGACATGTTTAGATATTTCCTGAAAGTCCTGTGAAATATCTGGAGAAATGTGTTCCTGCCTGCCTGCAGCACTACTGTAAAGCCAGCAGAGAGATTTAATTTAAAAATATTGCAAAACATCTGAAAATATCCAGATAACTTGATGGCAATAACTGTATTATCCATGACTGTACCTTGCATTATGGGAGGACGTGGTTTTCTTTTTGCTGTTAATTCTTTTTATTAACAACCCAAGTACAGTATACAGGTGATAAGGTACAAAATACAGAGCTTTAAGGCAGACAGAAGGCACCTACATCATAATTAGAGATGCAGCGAATTTGAATTCCGCTGGCGAAGTGAAAGCAGCGAAGTGGGCACTTCTTGTGCCAATCCGCTCACAGCAGATGGAGGCAATACAAAGTGCTCCTCCGCCTTGTCATTACCACTTCGCATTAGCAGGAATGGCAATGCTACAGTAAGTCATTGTTTTAATGGACTTCATGTTTCTCATTATGATTCTAAGTGAACCACTTGGTGTTTCAGATTTGGCAGCCCCACACATCACATGACATGGTACTGTAAAGTCACATGCTCTTAACTAGGCAGGAAGAAAGTAGGTCATACAAGCAGACACTTTTACTTTCTCCTGTGCAGACGGAGAGAGTAGTGTGTTTTGTGATGCTGATACTTGAGATCAGAGCAAGGAGGAGATTTAAACTTTGATTTAGACCCAACAGTTTTTTTAAAAGCTACATTTTTTTGTCTTTTCTGTACTCTTTTTTACTTAATTTGTTCTTTCTGTAAATTTTATTTTTCTTACCTTTATAAGTAGTTAGTTGTTTGTCTGTGTGACTGTGTGTGTGTGTTGTGTGACAGTGTGAGTAGTAATTGCTCTGACTGAGGGAGCTCAGTAGGAGAGATGGACCAGGGTGAGGGAATGTCTGGGACAGAAGCAGCTCTGAGAGAACGTGGTAGTGGTAAGCATCGTACCGTGCGCATGTGTGGAGGGCATGGGCACCCATTCCTGTTGGACCGCTCGATACTTGTGAGTGTCCCCCCCCCGGAAGCAGGACTAGCACCACCTCCTGTTCTGACTCTGAGGCAGTTGAACCACCTCCACCACCAAGTCCAGGTTCTCTGGAGCAGGATGTGCCTATTCCCCCGGGCCCAGGTGTGGATCCCATCCCTGTTCAGCACTGTGACCAGCCGGCTGCCAGTTCATCTGGCCATCCCCTGCCTGTGCCTGGTCCTCCTCGCACCTCCATTGTTTGGCAGTTTTTTTTACTGTGTGGGGGGACAGCAGTGTGGTCCAGTGCCGCCTATGTGAGGTGGAGCTGCACCGTGGCTCCCGGGGGACTCACATTGGGACTGAGGGCCAGTGCACCCATATGCTCAATCACCAACAGTTGGAGTGGCAGGCTGCCACAGAGTGGACCATGCCTGCACCTGCTGGCCATTCTGTGGCAGAGGGTGCAGCTGTGCATTGCGGCATCCCTAAGAAGAAGAGGGCCACAGCAGCATCTGCTGCCCCACCAACACCCCACCCACCCCACCTCCACCCTCACCAGCAGGTCAGCCTGTAGAATGTGTGGACCCCAGAGAACTGCATGTGATACAGACTGACTTGGCAGTTCTCTGGAGTGCTGTTGAGGATAACAACGAGAGGGTAAGTACTGTGGAGCAGTGGCTGGATCACATAGAGGAACATCAGTTGCAAATTATGTCCATGCTGGAACTGCTGCTGGATCACCATGGGATCCCACATTATTTTTTTTCCTCACACCATGTGCCCCCCACACCTTCCTTGCTGTGTTATAAAATGTATTCCTCCACCATCCCCAACCCTTGTATGTAATTATGCCCTTTTTTGTTATCTTCCATATGCGTGACACTTTGTATTCTGAGCAGTGCAAGTATACTGTACTAAACTGCATGTGTGCATTCAGTCTTCTTTCCAGTCTGTGTATGTACTGCAGACACTGTCCAACTCCCTGACTTAAAAACAAACATTAATGAGTACAATGGTGGGGTGGTGAAGCATGGAGAGATACTACAAAACAGGCTTACAATACATCCAAGTAACTATTAAAAAAAATTAATGTTGTGATTCGTGACGTGATCATGAATCGTGATTTGTGACTGCATTTGTGACCGTGATGATGAAGAAACGTGAATGCCTACCGCCTATGGCTGTACTTCCCTGATGTGCTGTAGGTTAAAACTCCCATACTTAAAAACATGTATCAATGAGTACAAAGGTGGGGTGGTGAAGCCTGGAGAGATACTACAAAATAGGCTTACAATACATCCAAGTAACTAGAAAAAAAATTAATGTTGTGATTCGTAATGTGAATGATCGTGAATCGTGATTTGTGACTGCATTTGTGACCGTGATGATGAAGAAAGTGATTTGTATCACGAGTGACTCGCGATGATGGTCCTGACTTAAAAATGCATATTAATGAGAACAATGTTCATGCAGAATTAAGCACCACACCTGTCCAGTACTCTGAAGGGAAGTCAAAGAAACAACTGTGACTTAAGTTACAGAGGAAAAATCGGGCCCTAAAGAGAGGCAAATGCACAGACAGATTAAGATTGCACTGTGCACTTCAGAGATGCAGACACAGAGGCACAACACCTAACCAGTGCTCACCATCAGAAATTCAAATCTGGAAAAGAATACCTTTGCCGGTTGGGGCGGGCCGGGGGAGCTGTGTACTGCACTGCTGCAGTAACAGTCACAAGTACTAGTACCAGTAAAGATACCACAAAGAAGTACAAAAATCACACAGCTGCAGTGGATAGCAGCTTCACATTGCTGAAATTATTATGTGGCACAATAAAAGGTGTCTGATTTGATGACACACATCACACACACACCAAGTAATGCATAGCAAATTGAAAACTTCAGTAATAGAACCACATATTTTAAACAAACTAAAATTATGCACTGCTGCACCACAACAATCAGCAAAAAAAATGGCAAGAAATATTGAAAATATTACTGTGTGTACATTAACACAGTTATACAAGAAAAATATAGCCAAAACAGAAAGCACTGTCTTTTTCTCCAAGTTAATCTATCTACACCACAGATACACCCCTCCCCCAAAGCACACTTCCACTGTCTCTCAGTACACAGACTGAATGTTGTACATTAACATTCAAAATCCATACACAAACAATAAACACTCGATGCTTGAGCACAGGAGGGTTTCCTATAATCGATGAACTAAAGTTTCAGCAAAAAAAATGACTCAAAAAGGCTTTTTTAACAGCTTTTTGAAGGTTTGAGTTGCAGAGAGCTCTCAGAGCAGATTGTCACCTACAGCTTCCTACACACAGTACCCCAAACTGAGGCTGTCAGAACAATCTAGAGCCCATGTGACCTAAATCCCATGAAACACTGCAAAATTTGCCTTTGGGCTTAAAACAAGGCAGTAAGGTGAAGTACATTGTTTCAGTGTGCCAGCCTTAAGGAGTAGTGAAGTAGTGGTTTGGGGAGGTGGGTAATGCAAAGTCATTGTTTTCAATGGACTTCACGTTACTCATTAATAGCATAAAGTACTCCGCTTCGCGTTGCGCAGCACTCCGCGAATTCGCCTTCACTCCACGAATCACTCCGTGGAACGAATTGGGGCCACTTCGCCCATCACTAATCATAATGTACAATTCAGCTATAACCAAAGGCCAGACATAATGCAGAAAAGGATATAGCGCTCTGAGTACTACAGGTACATGAGAAAGAGTGAGAGGAAGAGGGAGAGTACATCTAAACAATTACCCCAGGTTAGATGCACTAGGTCTGGATATGACAAGCACTGCAACAGTACTTGTTCCGATTCAGCGTCAGAGTCAGGCTCACTGTCAGGTGAGTTGGGGGGATGTGGGTGGGTCTTGGGTAGCATACACTGAGGATAGAAAAGCATCCCATATGACCTGATATGGCAGCAATGATTTACACAGAAACATAGATGATGATGGCAGAAAAAGACTATAGGTCCATCCAGTCTGCCCAAGTTGCCTATAATCTCTGGAACCTACTGTTCCTCCAGGGTACTAACCCTGCCCATCCTCTCTCTTCTCTTCCTTGGTCCTGTCATCCCCGGTAACCACTATAGTCTTCATTACGTCCCAGCCCCACTTGAATCCCCCACTGTTTTCACTCCCACCACTTCAGCCAACAGACTATTCAAAGGTTCCACCACCCTTTCTGTAAGGTAGTACTTCTTCACATCTCTCCTGAACCTACCTCCTGGCAAAGGTGGCAAGTGAGAGCACAGAGGTGAGCCACTGCAGAACAGTGGGGATGTCTGAAGTCCTACACCTCCTAAAGATTAATCTTTTGGCCTCAAAGCTCACCATAAGTATACATTGTATGTGTACTCAACGTCTGGTTTAAAGTTGTATGTAAAATTTGCTATATAATACCTGAAAATAAAGAGTTAAAAAAAAGCTCACTATAAGCAGGCAGTGCATAGGTGTCCTGGGAATAGTTACATTTGGGGGGACCTGGCCAAGAATATATAGCTGTGGTGAGGAATGAAATGGTACTTCCCAAGGCAGCACAACAGCACCGTTGTACATGCATCCAGAAGGGTCAAAGCCTGGGCAACTCTAGATAATGTGAAGGAGATCCACTCCCTGGGATGTACATCTCCAGCACTTATATGCTTTAAAAGACCCTATGATTTAAGTTAAGCAGGGGTGTGATACCACATATGCAGAACTTTGTTTTGAATCTGGAGACTTCTTCTGTCAAAGCAGGCTGTATGAGTAATGGCCCACAATCAGAACCAACTTGCCTCAGTAATCTCAACACCTTGGGCTTGGGACTATTTACTGCAAGCCTTGCTAGAGGTGCTTGGGCCATTCTGAAGAATAGTCCTGTAAATCAAATCAACCCTGCCTCTAGGTGCCTTTAACCAGGCTTGCAAGGCAGTGGTAGTAATGAAGGGGATACATGAGGGAATGTGCTGGAGACACCCATCGATAGTACTATCGAGTTAAAGATTTTTTCCAGAAAGCTTCCCTGGGAAACATGAAATGCCTCATAAGATTCTCAAATGAGTCCATGTGTAGTGTCCGGCTGCCAAAGTCAAATAGGCATTGGACACACTATGACTTCCATGAACTCAGACAGACCATTTTTTCCACCCATCTTAACTCACGGGTTGTTCTATCAGGGAAGCAGGGCTTTAAAAGTAAAAGAAGAGAGGACCCAGGTTTCCAGTTTCCTCTACAGTTGGACTGATGGAGATACTGTGGTACCTACCTTGCTGAGGGTGGGTACAGAGGAGAAAAGGTAGGTTGTTGGAAGGCCTCCAGGATCACAATACGAACATGTGAAATTGCCAGCAGAAACAGGCCTCCTGGTCTATTGAGTCTATTCGAGTGTGCAGCTAGCACCTCATCTCGCAGCTTCCCCTCACGCCCCCCCCTCTTCCAAGTATCCCTTACACTGTCCCAACCCCTGTTAAAACTGACCACCATCTTACAGGACACTATGTCATCTGGTAAGGTGATCAATTTATCCATCACTCTTTCAGTAAAAAAATGTCTCCTCATCTCCCTCCTGAATCTTCCACCCTCCAATCTCAGTCCATGCCCTCTCATGTCCCTCCCCCTTCTCATCTGGAAAATCCCTTCTGTGTTGGTCTTGTTTATCCCCTTCAGACACTTAAAGGTCTTGATCATATGCCCATCCCTCCTCTCCTCCAATGAATACATATTAAACTCTCCCAGCCTGTCCTCGTTGGGCTTAATCGCTAATCCCTGGATCATCTTTGTGGCTCTTCACTGCACCTCCTCCAACAATCTGATGTCCTTCTTCAGGAATGGGCACCAGTACTGCACACAGCACTCCAGATGGGGCCTGACCAATTACCTGTACAGGGGCAGGATAACCTCCCTCCTTCTAGAGGAGATCCCTCTCGCAATACACCCCAGCATTTTGTTGGCTTTTGCTGCCGCCTTCCTGCACTGAGCAGAGTTGTTCATACTCCCTGTAATGATCACTCCTAGGTCCTTCTCCTCTGTTGAGCTTCCCTACTGTACCCCATTCAAGTGATAATCTCTCCCCTGGTTCTGAATCCTGGCTCTGAAGTGCAGAACCTTGCACTTCTTGGCACTGAACCCTAACTGCCATGTTTCCGCCCACTTCTGCAGCTTAGTCAGGTCCTCCTGCACCCCCTTTCACCCCTCCACATCATCAACCACAGTTTCCATCTTGGTATCATCTGTGAACAGACTGATCCTGCTTCAGATCCTGTGTGAGATATCTGCAGTAAAAATCCCAAACAGCACCGGTCTCAGTACCAATCCCTGTTGTACCTCGCTTGTCACCGCTGTTGGTGACAAGAGGTCCCCCACCACCACCACCGTTTGCTGCCTTCCCTTTAGCCAGTTTGTGATCCATTTCACATCTTTGGTCCCGGCCCAACATATTCCAGTTTCCCCACCAACCTCCCATGCGGCACTGAATTAAAAGCCTTGTTGAAGTCTAAATACAGGACATCCACTGCATGGCTCTTGTCCATTTCCCACGTCACCCAGTTGTAGCACTCTACCAGGTTTGTCTGGCAGGATCTGCCCACTGCAGACCCATGCTGTTGACCATCCTGGAGACCATGTTCCTCAAAGAAGCTCACTGGCCTCTCTTTTAGGATGGTCTCCATAAGTTTTTCCCATGATTGATGTGAGGCACAATGGCCTATAGTTTCCTGGTTCAACCTTTGGGACACTTTTGTTGATGGGCACCAGATGGACCATTCTCCAGTCCTGTGGTACACATCCTGTGTCCAGGGAGGTGTTGAACAGGTCAGCCAGTGACCCCACCAGGACCTCTGCCTACTCCCTTAGTACCCTTGGGTGAATGCCATCAGGTCCAGGTGCTTTGTCCACCCTTAATGCTCTCAACCAATCTAGTACCCTGCTCTCCATAATCCCTACATCTGTCATCTTTTCCCCCCTACCCACCCCCCTCTTGCCTGGGGTATCTGCTCCCATTCCCCTGCATGAATTCAGAGCAGAAGTATTCATTCAGTTCCTCTGCCTGCTCTGCCCCCTTTCTCCACCCACCCCTGTCCTTCTTAATCCTCACTATCTGATCCTTGCTTCTTCTTCTATCTCTGATGTTGCGGAAGAAGTCTTTTTCTCCACTTTTTTTTTTACTCACTTTTTGCCTCCTAGGCCACTTTCTGCTCCCCCTGTCCATTGCATCCTAATGGGGATCCGGCCGCCTTCTGTCTCTACCGCACTCCCATAGGCACCCTCTAACTCCTGCGGCTTACCCCCCACAGCGGGGTGGCAGGGAGCCTCCAACTCTCCACCCCTCACGGATCCAGTTCGAGTGCCCCACGTGGCCCTGCAAACTCTCGCAGACTGCCATCAAGCCGCGCGAAGGTGCCATATTTTTCCTCCCAGTTTTTTTGCTAACCCCTGAGTCGGTGGACATGCAATGACACTGGCAGCCATGAGCAAGCACACATCCACATGCGCCTCTGTCCAGGCATCTTTGCTGACTCCTCCCCAGTGTACGGCATGCACCCCTGACCCCCAGACTCTGCCAGGGGGCAATCGGGCGCCGACCTTCTCGGACCCCCACCCCGGAGAGAGAGAGCAGTCCATCAGATGCTCAATCCCTCTCCTCCCCTACCAACCCCTGACGACCTGTGCTCGGTCCCGAACCTGGGTCACCGGCATGGCACGAGGTGCGGTGACCAGTGCCTCTGCCCTCAGTGTCACCGGGCTGACCCCTCTTTTTCTCCACTTTTGATTCCCTGTACCACTTTCAGCTCCCTGGACTCCTTGGCCACCCTGACCAGTCTGGTAACCTCTCTGGACTTCTCCATGTACATATCCTTATCTTCACCTCTCCCTGATTTCCTGTACTTTCGAAATGCTGCCCTCTTGGCCCTCATCCCTTCCATAACCTCCTGTGTCAGCCAACTGGATTTCTTTGCCCTTCCCTTCTTGCTTTTCTTCCTAGTGCAAGACTCTGTAGCCTCCACAAGCCCTTCCTTTATAGTGTCCCATTTCTGGTCTGCATCCATGTATGGTTGTATACCTGCCAGGTGCCTGCCCAAAATTTCCCCCATCTTCTTAAAGTCCACCCCCTGAACTCAATCACCCGTGTACCCATGCCCCCTGTTTTACTCCCCATGTTGAGCGTGAACCACACTGAATAGTGGTCACTCCCAGCTAGTGGTTCCTCCACTTCCAGATACCTTACAGCTTCCCCATTATCCAGTACAAGACCCAGAGTTCTTTCTAACCAAGTCAGCCCCTGGACCAGCTGTGTCAGGAAGCTGTCTTGAAATGCTTCTAACAGGACCCACTCCCTTGCACTCATGGTGGATAGAGTGTCCCATTCCACCCCCGGTAGGTTGAAGTCCCCCACCACTACTGTGCTCCCCTTCCTGCAGACCTTCCTAATTTGTTCAGCTAATTCCCTATCCAGGTAACTCCCCTGAGCTGGTGGCCTGTACACCCCCCTCATCCTCAGTGTCCCATTCTTTGCATCTTGGAACTGTATCCATAGTGCTTCTGTCCTCCCCTCCTCCCCTTCCTCCCTTATGTACTTTATCCCCTCCCTTACATAGATCGCCACTCACCCACCCCAGTCCTCTTAGCCCTATCCATTCTGAATAACCTGAACCCCAGGATCATCATATCACAGTCCTGGTACTGGGTGGCCCGCCTTTCCATGATGGCCACCATGACCACCCACTCCACCGCCATGAGAGCCTGTAATTCTGCTGTTCTATTCCTTAGGCTTCTTGCATTCAATGAGACCATCCTCCAGCCTGTCTCCTCCCTTTTCTCTATCCCTATTCTTCCCTCATTATATCCTTCCCTGTTCCACTTCCCCACTGCCTTTATCCATAACTGGGGGGGTGAGCTCACTAGGCTCCCCTTTCTGGACCCTTTTCCCATCAGCAGTCCCCTTGCCACCTCCCCCCCAGTTTAAATCCACCTTTGTTGATATATACCCCTCTATTCCCTGTTTTAGTATTCCCTTCAACTCCCTGCTCAAATGTAACCTGTCTACTGCATATAGGTCACTATTGCCCAAGGTCCTGCCTCCGTCTGACACTAATTTGTACTCCCTGATATGGCACCAATCCCTCAGCTACTCATTGAACTCCTCTATCCTTTTTTTCCTCACTGTACTTGCACATGGTACCGGGTGTACCTCAGAGAATGCCACTGACCCCCCCCCACCTCCTCACACTGCCTACCCAAATCCTCGAACCTTCTGTTTACCACCTCTTCTATCTCCCCCATCAAGTCATTTGTACCCACATGCATCACTATGTGAGGTTTCTTCCTCCCCTTCCGTGCGCACTTGAGAAGTGCCTGCCCCGCTCTGCCTGTGGTAAACCCCAGAATAGCCTCAACCCACATACGACTATGCCTTTCTCCCCTTCTGCCCCATCTGACCCCTTTCAGTATACAATCCACCAGCACTAGTACCCCCATCTTCTTGTCCCACACCCCTCATCCTGTTTTCACTGTCCACATTTCCAGAGTCCACACTGCCCTGCTCCTTATTACCTCTATCCGCACCATTTGCAACTCCTACATCTTCCCCCCCATTTCCACCTCTCCCTCTTCCTGTACTCTGCTCTTCCCCTCCCCCCTTCTTTCTTTCCCAGCCTGACTACTGGGCATTCACTACCCTTCTCCCCCCCCCACGATCTCTAACACCTCCCCTACTACCTCTGATGCCAACGCTGTAAACATATTACTTGTTACCCCCATAGTGGTGCCTATCTCCTCCTTTTCCCTGCCCTGAACCTTCCCTCCACTTACTGCTCCTTTGTTCTCTTTAACCCCCTCCCCCCTCCCTACTCCCTCATGGGATTTAGCCCTGCTGTTCCTCCTCTGCTTCTCCCAGCTACTCCTCTCTAGGGTCCCTCCTGTCCCAGCTCCCCCCCTCTCCAGCTCCCTCCAGAGCCCATGTACCTCCTCTTCCAGTCTGCTCAGCCTGTAACAAATTGGGCAACCCCCCAGTTTCCATAGTATATTCATCCAAACAGCCACACCACAACCATTGCACCCCACTATCCTCCCTGTGCCTGCCACCATCAGTCCATGGTGCCCCCCATTCTATCCACTATTCCAATGTCTCCAGCTACTCTTATTTGTGCCCCTCCACCCCTCCAGTGTGATCCCCTCCCAAAATGCCCCATTTTCCTTCCCTCCGTTATTCACACTTAACTTAAACGTAGCCTCAATTTCTTATCACACAGTCTGTACAGCAATAGCTGGATGCCATGTGTGACCCTACTAGCTTGCTTCTGAGTCCTTCTTTACCCCATTGGTCCTTAGCTTGCTAGCTCAGTAAGTCTAGTTAACACATTTATACATGACCTTGTCAGTTTCAACTTTAAATATGCAGTTACCCCTCCTTAACCCAAACTTGTCAGTTTGACTTTCAAACTTGCAACTTTAAAACATTTAAACCTTAAAATGCAACTCATAAAAGCTTAAGTGTCTGAAATTTTCACCACTTATTAGCTTTAAGAGTTAGCTCATACAGGAAGTTTGCAGCTCCCCAAGCTCCTCCCTCTCAGCCTTCAAGCCCAACCCGCAGTTACTTTTCAGTATTTAAGAAGGGCTGGTGGAAGGGATGGGTGGGGGAGCTTTTTTCAATCCATCCAGCCACAGTCCCCAGACAACCCAGCAACTGTTAAAGATTTAATCTAAATTCAAAAACCACCAGCAAAACTTACAAAAAACTCAGAGATAAATAAACTGTCACAGAGACAAACTCAACTCATATTCAAACTCTCCTCTAACCTCTCCACACAGCAAGTAGAATGAACAGACAATGCCTCTGTGAAAATTTAAATAGCAATTCAAATTAAAATCCAAACAAACTTGATTGACTGCTCTGCTACTGGGCAAAGAACCCCCTTCCCCATCCAACCACAGTCTCCAGACAAGCCAGCAACTGTTAGAGTTAATCTAAATTCAAAAACCACCAGCAAAACTTACAAAAAAAATCGGTGATAAACTCTCACAGAGACAGACTCACCTGATATTCAAACTCCCCTCTAACCTCTTACAACAGCAAGTCACTCAAAGCGAGCCACATTGGAGAATCTAAAGAGGGATTAGGAGAGAGCCAGGACATGATCCATGCACACCTGAATTCCATGTAATAAGCGTAAAACCAAGGTAGGCCCCAGCCCCCTCTCTGCCAATAGTCTCTGAGCTTATTTGTGTTACATCAGGAAAGCTTGCCTTCCCAGAGAACCTTCCCAACCAGGGCCTCCATCTTGGAGATCCGTAGTGCAGGAATCGCTACCAACAGGTGGGAAATGCAGGCAACAACTTGTTGGCCATAATCATTTTGACCACTGCAATCTTCCCTACCTGGAACAGGTAAAGAAGCTTCCAGTGGTCACAGTCCTCTTGCAGCTTTTATGCAGAAGAGTGAGACTGTCAGACACCATTTCGGACAGATTCACCTGGATCTTAATAACTAAGAACTTGGTGCCCTTAGGGGACCACTGCAGGCCTTCTGCAGCCATATCAGAGGGTACAGGGGCTATTTAGCAGTATGAGCTCCATCTTATCAAATTAGTCCATAGGCCAGAAATAGACTGGAAGGCCTGAAGGACCAAAAGCAGAATGGGCACACTCACTCGAACATCCCTAAGGAGGACAAGACAGTCATCTACATATAGAAGCGAATGGTAGTCTTTGCTGCCAGCCTGAGAGCCAGCTAAAGTAGGGTGACCACTGGGCAATGGCCAATGTATCAATGGCCAGGACAAACAGCAGAGGGGAGAAGGGGCAGCCTTGACATGCCCCCCCCCAGTGTAGATGGAATGGGGAGGAAAGGATCAAGTTGATAAGGACACTGGCCATAGATTGGGCATCCAGGCACCAAACTGAGGTCTAAAGCCCAATCTGTCCAGGATGACATGATGATGCCCCCACTCCACCAGGTCAAAGGCTTTTTAAAAATATCCACCACAGTGGCAGGAGTGAGGGCAGAGCTCTCCAAGAACATCAGTGGGGAAAGCACCCTGTGATGGTCTGAGCTCAAACACCCTTGAAAAATATCACCTGGAATGGGTGGATAAGATGGGAAAGGATGTACAGTATTCCAATTTGGTAGCCAGGGCTTTGGTTAAAATCTTTGCATCGGCATTAATGAGTGAAATAGGTCAATAACTACCAGGAGTGGTAGGGTCATATGAACATACGAAGAAGCCAGCAGAAGAAGGCCATTTGGTCTCTCAAGTCTACTCATATTGCAGGGTCCACAGCTTGAGCTAATGTCCCTGCCCTCCCTTTCCACTCCTCCCATCCTCCCTAGCTATGATCCTTATCTTCCCCCATGTTTACCCCAGCCTCTCTTAAAGCTGCCCACTGTCTTCAACGAGATGACCTCTTCCGGCAGCGCATTCCAAGTGTCCACCACCCTCTCTGTGAAGAAGTGCTTCCTGACCTCCCTCCTAAACCTCCCACCCTCCAGCTTAAGACTGTGCCCCCTCGTGTTATGGTTGCCACTCAGCTTAAAGTGATTCTCCTTATCAACCTTATTTATCCCTTTCAAGTACTTGAAAGTCCCAATCATGTCCCCTCTCTCTCTCCCGTCTTCCAAGCAGTACATGTTCAGTGCTCTCAATCTCTCCTCGTATGCCGTACCCTGCTGACCTGCTATCATCTTTGTAGCCCTCCTCTGGACCTTCTCCGGTAGGTTAATGTCCTTTAGAGATGTGGGAACCAGTACTGTACTCCATACTCCAGATGCAGCCTTACCAGTGACCTGTACAAAGGCATTATAACCTCCTCTCTCCTACTACTGATCCCCCTAGATATGCATCCCAACATCTTGTTTGACTTTGCTGCTGCTTTCTTGCACTGCATGGAGTGCTTCAGGGCACTAGTGATCATCACTCCCAGGTTCTTCTCCTCCTCTGATGCAGATACTTGGACTCCACCCAGGTAGTACTCTGTCCTGGGATTCTTGGCTCCAATATGCATAACTTTGCATTTCTTGGCATTGAAGCCAAGCTGCCAGATCCTCGACCACCTCCCCAGCTTTTCCAGATCTTCCTGTAGGTCCTGTATCCCTTCAGTTGTATCCACTGTCCTGCAGAGCTTGCTGTCACCCGGAAACAGGCACATTTTGCCCTTAATGCCATCCTCAATGTCATCGATGAAGACATTGAACAACACCTGCCCCAGCACTGAGCCCTGCGGGACCCCACTGGTTACCTCTCTGGTGCCAGATAACTCTCCCCTCACAACCACCCTCCGGGTTCTGTCCCTCAGCCATTTTTCCACACATCTGGCCATCTTTTCCCCAACCCCAAGATCCACCAACTTCCTGATCAACCTTTTGTGGGGCACAGAGTCAAAGGCCTTGCTGAAATCTAGATAGAGGATGTCTACTGCTTGGCCCCTGTCTACTGTCTTAGTGACACAGTCAAAAAGTCAATAAGATTTATTTCACATGATCTCCCCCCCAAGAACTCATGCTACCTCGCATCCTGGAGACCATGCTGCTCTAGATATTCCACCAACCTTTCTTTCAGTATGATCTCCATGTGCTTGCCCACAATGGAGGTCAGACTGACTGGTCTGTAATTCCCTGGGTCATCCTTGGGACCGCTTTTGTGGAGGGGCACTACATGTGCTGTTCTCCAGTCCTGCAGTACCATGCCTGACTCTAGTGAACTATTAAATAGGTCTGCCAGTGGCTTTGCCAGCTCCTCAGCCAGTTCCTTTAGTATCCTTGGATGTACTATGTCTGGGCCTGGTGATTTGTCCACCTTCAATGCCAGCAGCCCCTCCCTTACTCTATCCTCCTGTATCACTACATCTGTGTTCCCCTCCCACCTTTCCACTCCTCTTTTCCCTCCAGAAGGCACTGGTCCATCCTTCTTCCTGGTGAAGATGGAACAGAAGTATTCATTTAGTATCTCTGCTTTTCTCCCATTATTCTCCACCCACTCCACCCCTTTCTTAAGCCTAACAATCCCTTCCTTCTTGTCCCTTTTCTCACTTATATAGTGAAAGAAAGCCTTCTCCTCCTTCTTAATTCCTTCCGCTATCTGCAGCCCATGTAACATATTTGCAGAGTTACTGCATCGGAAACATGCTGAATCACATTCTGCACATCCGTGCAGAGACTGCATTGCCAGTCTATCATGAGCCTCCTGAGAGTGGGCCTGGCAGTGTGATGCTTCACTCAGTGAGGCATGGCATGACATCACCATGTCACCTGCATCTCACGCTCCCTGGAGTGTGCTTCCCTGTCTCCTGTAAAGAGAGAGAGAGACAAAGGAACACTTCGGCCTTGTAACAATGGCAGCCACGTCTCATAGTAGATGTTAGAAGAAAGCATCCATCTGCGAAAGGTAAGTGTATAAATAAATAAATAAATTTGAGCAGCACCTCAAATTCACTGTGAGGCAATGTAGATAGAAATCTTATTTTAGTAAGGTTGGAGAATAGTAAAACATTTTATTTCCCCTCACATGGAGAACTGTTAAAAAGAAAAAAATGAGAGGTGAGCAGGCTGATTACACACTTAGGGCCAGATATTCAGACTGCACTGGGCAGTGGCACAAGCCTGGGCGCAGCGCAACTGGGCTGCGCCGTGGCAAGGACCAGGCGATATTCAATGATGATGCACTATGGCTCAGCACAGTTGAATATGGCATGGAGGTCGCACACACTACACATGGTTCAGTGGCACTGTGCCAGCGCAAGACGCAGAAAGGGAGCACGGGGATGCACCAGCGTAAGTGCAGTTGCGCTAGGCACATCACCCGTGATATTCAGCCGGGGGCATGCAAATGAGGCCATAAGATATGCAAGGTGCAAATGGGGCCATTTGCATGTCATTACGGCCCCATTTGGATGCGATGTGCTGGTTCCCAGCGTATTGCGCCTGGCGCCCTGCTAAGCTGCTGCCGATGATACCCTGGTGGACCATTGCAGCCCCCCCACTCCCGTATGTCCGATCACGGGCATCCCACTAAAGTAAAGAATCTCTGATGGTTTAGTGGTCCCCCTACAGCCCGATTGAGAGCTGTAATACAAGATAATATCGCCGGTGGTCTAGCGGTAACGCCCCCCCATATGCCCGATCATGGGCTGTAGTAAACGTTAATATCCCTGGTGGTCTAGTGGTAACCCCGGTACACCTGATCATGGGCTGTAGAAATGAGTAATCATCCCGTGGTCTAGTGGTCACCCCATACACCTGATCATGAGCGTTGTGGAAATGAAGTATTTACCTGGTGGTCCAGTGGTACCCCTTTCCACCCACCCACAGAGTCCCTGGCCACCCAGCACCCCCCTCGTCATTGGCGGGCGGCAGCATGCATCGCATTGTCTGCCTGGCTGCCTGCCAAATGACAGCATACAGTATGATCACAATAAGCCTATTGGTCCACAGTGTGTGGACCCGTGGGCTTACTGAACCATACTGTACTACCTGAAGACCAAGAAACATGAATGAGCGTGTTCATTCACATATTTAATCCTGTGGCAGTACAGTAGTCTGCAATGATAGTCCCTGTGGACAACTCAAACATACAGATCATACTATCACCTTCCATTCAGCGGGTGGCGGGAGGAATGCGGGAGGGATGCTGCTGCCTGCCGATGATGGGGGTGCCGGTGGCCTGGGACCTCTGTGGGTGGGTGGGAGGGAGTACCACTGACCACCAGGTAATTCCTTATTTCGCAACAGCCCATGATCGGGCTTATGGGAGGGGGGTTCTGCTAGACCACCAGGGAGTACTGTGAACTGTACAGATGCCCGCGATCGGGCTGAAGGGGGACCGCTAGACCACCAGGGAGTCTTTACTTTACTGGGATGCTCACCATCGGGCTGAAGGGGGACCACTAGACCACCAGGGATTCTTTATCTTACTGAGATGCCCACGAACAGGCGTACGAGGGGGAGTGGGGGGTCCACTGGATCACCAGGGGGTATGTGTGCTTGGCGACAGTGTTCTGGGTTGGCGGAAGGCCTCCCACAACTGGCGGCTGCTGTGTTGCACCTTGCAATACAGCAACCCCCCTGTGGGTGGTCAGGACTTGCTCCTGCTTTTCCGGGGTTCAACTTTAAGCCCCCCTGTGCAGTGCACTGCAGGATTGCACTGGCATATGCGCCGCACATCCCAGGCTGAATATCAGGATGTGCCGAATATGCATGGGCACACCCCCTACAGCTGTGCCACATAGGATTACATTGCACCCTGTCGCATCGGGCATTGTGCTGAGCCTGGCAGCCTTTTGAATATCCTGCCAGGGCGCAATGCGGGGTTGCGCCAGCACAACACAGTTGCACCAGGTGCAACCCCTTTGAATATCCCGGCATTAAATGTTTCTTAATTAACATATAAAGAGCTAAACATTTTAAAATGCTTCTTTCAAATACAGGGATTGCCAAAAAGGAAAAAATGTTAAAGAGAAAATGTATTTGAAATCCTTTTTCATGCACAAGTATTAAGAGAAACCCCCAGGTAATTTTAAACCCTAGTAAAGAAATATTGAAAGGTAGTCACTGGATTATATGTAAGAGTTAAAGTATACCCTCGTTCACGTCACTGTTACAGATAACAAGATAAGGGATAATGCATATGAAAATGTGTGGATGAATAAACAAACTGATGTGTTTGAAGTAAGTACATAGTAAAACTTTAGAAAAATAAATATCACATTTTTCCTTTTTAAGTAAATAATAAGTCTAAGTTCAATGAATAAAATGAAATAGCAGGCATACAAAAATGTTTGAATACATTTGTACAGTGTAAGAAAAGAGGTAAAATAGAGAATTCATCTACCTCATTTTTTAACAATATAATTTAAAATCTTATTTAAAATATCATGAAGGGCCAGCCTAATGGTAAAGTGGTAGCACTATGGCTTACGACACTGATGATCCAGGTTTGGAAGTGAGCCCAGTGGTGTCGGAGGCCTAGCCGGGAGGAGGACGACTGAGCATTCACAGGACCACTGTCCTCTTCTGGGATGGAGGGTGGGGTCCAGCCCAGTGCTTGCTTGGCCCCTGGCTGAAACTGGGGGAAAACATCCCAAGCCAAGCATAGAAACATAGACTTTGATGGCAGATAAGGACCGCTTGGTCCACCTAGTCTGCTCATTTCCCTACCTACAGGATAAGCTGCAGATCCTAGTTAACCAACAGCCTATTTCTTCCTACCCCCCCACAAAAAATACCTTATTTCTGTCCCATACATTCTTGAATTCTCTCACAGTTTTAGACCCCACAGCCTCCTCAGGAAGGCTGTTCCATGTGCCCACCACCCTCTCTGTGAAAAAATACTTCCTCACATTGCTCCTGAACCGCCCTCCCATCTTCAAATTGTGTCTCCTTGTTCTTGCACATCTCTTTTTCTGAAAGATGCTACCCTCTTGGACTTTGTTGATTCCACTGAGGTACTTAAAAGTTTCTATCATGTCCCCCCTCTCCCTTCTTTCCTCAAGGGTATACACATTAAGCTCCTTTAGACTCTCCTCATATGGCTTCTGTTGCAGACCCTGCACCATTTTAGTTGCCCTCCTCTGGACTGCCTCTATCCTGTCTATGTCTTTGCGGAGATGGGGTCTTCAGAACTGTATGCAGTACTCCAGATGGGGTCTCACCAGCTGCCTGTACAGAGGGATAACAACTTCCTGTTTTCTGCTGGTGATGCCTCTCCCTATATATCCCAGTAGCCCCCCAGCCCTCCCTACTGCCTTCTCACATTGCTTGCTAACCTTAAGGTCATCTGATATGATTACCCCAGGTCCCTTTTCATTTTTGTTGTTGTTACTTCCCCCCCCATTGTGTAATCTTCCCCTGGGTTTTTGTTTCTCAGGTGCATTATTTTGCTCTTGTTTGCATTGAATCCTAGCTGCCATACTTCTGACCATTCCTCTAACCTTGCCAAGTCCCTTCTCATCCTTTCCACACCTCCTTGTGTATCAACCCTGTTGCAGATCTTTGTGTCATTTGCAAAGAGGCATACTTTTCCTTCCAGTCCCTCTGCAATGTCACTTATAAAGACATTAAAAAAGGACTGGACCCAAGCAGTTTATAGGCAGGGCAGATGTCAGCATGTGACACTCTGGAGTGCATAGTGTGTACCCTGGTGTCCTTGCTTGCCATGCCTCCAGGGTGACAGAAAAACAGGGAAAACCCTGACTGGCAGGATGATCAGTGTCTGCCGTATGTCCCACACCTAGTGACCTAGGTTCCTTTCATGATCTGGATCCATTGCTGACAGGTGGAGAGGATTTCCTGCCACCCTGCCATGGAGGACAAGCTGTGGGGGACTGAAGGAGAAGGTAAGTCCTAGAGGAAGCCGGGATTGACAGGGCTGGGCAGAGTGGTGGGAAGGAGGGCCAGCCAAGGAGGCGAGGATAAAAAGAATATCAAAAAAAATAACATGATGATGAAATGCTACATTCTTATTTCTGTTATATCTTAAAATGTTTACAGCCACTTCCTTGAAAAAGAGACAAGTTTCTGTATCAAAACACTGGTGTTATGAACTGCGGCATTGAAAAATAAATCTGCACTTAGAAGACAGCTCACAATGGTCCAGTTCTTGTTGTTTTTTTAACTTTCTTGAGGAGGACAATGATAACTGCTTCATATATTGAAGGGGGGGGGGGAGAGAGAAAAAGAGTGGGATTCTTGAAAAACTGCCTCTAAAACTGGAGAGACCATTGAGGAAATTAGCTTGTATAAATCAATCGAGATACCATTCCCTCCAGGGGCCTTATGAAGGATGAGGGCAGAGATGGCCATTTGGATTTTGAGGGTAATGAGTGGAGCCTCAAAAGCAGTTCTATGGTCCTCTGATAGTGTGAGAATGAGGAGGTCATCTAAAAATTCAACCAGCCTATCCCGGTGTAGGGGATCATGAGAGGAATATAGTCACTTGTAAAAGGAGCTCATTATGCAGTTAACCTTCTGTGTACAGTTGTGCACCATGCCACCACCATCCTTCAGCCCATGGATGTACCTGTCTGACTACTGTTTACACAGGTGGTAGGACAACAGCTTCCCAGCATTCTCTTTGCCATCCCAGTATCCATGCTTCGGGCACAGCACAGCTGACTGAAGCTCTGCTTTCCTGGTGGCCAGGGAGTTGAGCTGCATACGAATAGTGCACAACTCCCGCAGAAGCCAGGGGAACAGAGCAGCAGAAGACATCTGTTTCAGCTCTTTTTCTTTGGTGGCCAGTGGAAACTGAAGGTCTATATGCTCCTTCTTTTATCTCCACCGTCAGCAGCAATGAAGAACATTTATTCGACCCCTCAAAAAAGCTTTAAATGCGTCCCACCGAGTGGACTTTGAGGTTTCGCCATTGTCAGTCAGCTCAAAGAAGGAGGTGACCTCTGTCTTTAATCAGGGGTGGAAATCTTTATCCTTAAGCAGAAAGGGTCTAGGTACTAAGAAGCGGACTTAGGGGGAAGGGGTTCCCTGTTCACCACTAGGTCCACTGGGGCATGGTCAGATAGATAACAAGGTGTGATATGCAAATCCTGTACCACAATGAGGCAGTGAAGAAGGCAAGCAAGAATTCCAGATGGAGAGAGGAAGAGTGTGTGATAAAGCAAAACAAATAATCTAAGGCATGGCGATGCTGCAGGCACCAGATGGTCTTACACTTTGGCCAAGGCTTTGGAGTGAGGCAGAAGGCACAGGGTCATAATGTCACAAGACATTATATCGCAGCAATGTACCGCATTGCCAATTCAGCACAATATTGCATATGGCATGTCTTGTTTTTGAGGGGGGCTCTGCCTCCAACCACCCCAACTAAAATAACTAACTCGGGAGGAGGGGTTAAAAGTAAATATCACACAAAGTGCAAAAAAAAGAAAAATTCCATGCATCTGGGACAAGGAATCGAACATGGTCCCAAATGCACTGCCTGCTTCCCTTGCAGCCAGTGGCTCATCCCATTGAGCCACGGCAGCTGTTTGGTGGAGTCCTGTCCCAGCAGAGGTCTTATCCTCTACCTGGGACAGTGAGAGGGTGCAGTACCTCACACAGACCCATTCATGGTATTGCACCCTCTCGCTATTCTATACCGCACTGTTTCTGTTTCAGAGTTTTGTCGTATGTTATTAAGTGTACGACATATTGACCCAGTAGGAGGCTGGTAGTGTAACTGTTCTGATGTCTGTTTTACTGGTCTCTTAGTACTGTTTGGTTTGATAAATGTCTTTTCTTTTGTTTATTAGATGCCAATGGCACTCCCTTTTTTCCTCTTTTTATCCATAGGTTCTATCTTTTCCACTTCTTGTTTGATGTCTGGGCATAGCCCTGTTGTAGAGCCTTTTGAATACAGTAGTGGCTGCACAGGAAATGGATGGGTCTTAGCATGGTCTGACCTAGGCTGTTCTGCCTTTTTGACATTCTCCCTCTTGACTGCCTGCTTGACAGTGTTCTATCACTACAGGTCTAAAAGGCTGAGTTTCAGGAAATCTAAGGGGAGCCAAAGGGAGGAGGACAGGGAGATGTACCTTGAATGTCTAAGGGAAGCAGGAAAGGCTGTTAGGAGGGCAACGGTGCAGACAGAAGACGGCTTAGCACAGTCTGTAAACAAAGGGGATAAGGCACTTTATAGGTACATCAGTGAAAGAAGAAAAAATGGGGGGGATTGTGAGGCTCAAAGGGGAGAAGGGAGAGTGTACAGAGGAGGATCTGGACAAGGCAGAAATACTGAACAAATACTTCTGCTCAGCATTCACTAAGGAGGGGGAGGGTCAAGGACCACAGTTGGGTTGCAGAGGCAATTGGGGGGAGAAGTGCACACCAGTCCATTCACAGTGGAGAGAGTTCTGGAAGAACTCACAAAGCTGAAGGCGGATAAGGTCATGGGGACAGACGGCATCCACCCAAGGATATTAAAGGAGCTGAAAAGGGAACTAACAGCGTTTCTGGCAGCCCCGTTCACAAAGTCATTCGACATGGGTGTCATTTCAGAGGACTAGAGAAGGGCATGTGTAGTCCCACTGCACAAAAGTGGCAGTAGGGAGGAGGCAGGAAACTACAGGCCCAGTCATCCTCACCTCAGTGGTGAGAAAGATCATGGGGACACTGCTGAAAGAAAGGATAGTGGCACATATGGAATCCAGCAGTGCTCAGGATCTGAGGCAACACAGATTCACAGAAGGAAGGTCATGTCAAGCGAATCTAATAGATTTTTTTAATTGGGTAACTAGGAAAATAAATCAGGGAGGGGCGGTAGACGTCGCCTAATTAGATTTCAGCAAAGCCTTCGGACACCCTCTCACATGGAAGGCTGATTAACAAGATGGGTAGAATGGGCATTGGAGACAAGGTGGTGAACTAGGTTAGAAATGGGTTAACAGACAGGAGACAGACGGTGGTGGTAAATGGGATACAATCTGAGGAGAGGAGGGTGACCAGTGTGGTACCACAGGGATCAGTAGTAGGACCAGTCCTGTTCAATGTCTTCATTAGTGACTTTGCAGCGGGGCTGGAAGGAAAGGTCTACCTGTTTGCAGATGACACCAAGATCTGCAACAGGGTGGATACTCCAGAAGGGGTGAAGAAAATGAAGAGGGACCTGGAGAAGCTTGAAAGGTGGTCAGAGATGTGGCAACTGGGGTTCAATGCAAAGAAGTGCAAAATAATGCACCTGGGTAGAGGGAACCCTGGGGAGAGCTACAGGTTGTGAGGGGAGGAGCTGACTGTCACCAAAGAGGAAAGGGACCTAGGGGTTATCATCTCTGATAACCTTAAGGTATCAAAGCAGTGCACAAAGGTGGCAGGGAGGGCCAGTGGCATGCTGGGGTGCATAGGCAGGGGTATCACTATCAGGAGGTGGGAGGTGGTGATGCCATTGTATAAATCATTGATAAGGCCTCACCTGGAGTACTGCATGCAGTTCTGGTGGCCACACCTGTGCAAGGACATAGATAAGATGGAGATTATCCAGAGAAGGGTAACAAAGATGGTGCAGGGCTTGCACCACAAAACATATGAGGAGAGACTATGGGACTTTGATATGTACTCACTGGAGGAGAGGAGACAGCGGAGGGAAATGATTGAAACTTTCAAGTACCTCAAGGGCATAAATAAGGTGCAGTTGGGGGACTTTTTCCAAAGTAGGAAAAGTACTAGAACAAGGAGACACAATATGAAATTGGAAGGGGATAGATTAAGAGGTAATATGAGGAAGTATTTGTACATAGAAAGGGTAGTCAACGCTTGGAATAGTCTGCCACAGGAGGAAGTGGGGGTAAGTGGAGGGGTTTAAGCATGCCTGGGACAGGCAAAAGGGAAGCTTGAGAGGGGAGGGAGTGATGAAAAGCCATTTCTCAAATAGGGTCAGTGGGCACATACAATGTATAGGGTTTATGGGCAGACCAGATGGGCGTAGCGGTCCTTATCTGCCGACAACTTCTATGTTTCTATGTATGCAGCTTCCTGTTAGCAAGTATTGCCTTCTTTTTTAATTATGAACGTATTTAACACTATGCAAAGAATGGAAATAACGGCCCGCTCACCCAGAAACTTTTCAGTACAAAATAATTTTATTTTCATTACATCCAGACCAACAATGTCCTATGTTTCAGGAATACCCTTCATCAGAGAGTCTGGTTATCAAGTTATATGCTTTTTTTTGTTTGTTTTAGATTTACTTTCAATGTACTTTATAGTTTGTGCTTCCCATTAGGTGCTGTATCAATTTCAGTCCAGTCAAACCTCAGAGAAGTAGACCAAAAGAAAAGCGTACTTTCAGGGGGAGTGGCCATAGTTCAATCAAGAGCGGAAGCACACTAAGCAAAGATTAGAAATATCTGCCCACTCACCCAGAAATTCTTCAAATTCTCTTTGAAAGAGATGCACTCACTAAATGAGGTAATTAAAGGCAGGATACATTTTCAAAATAGGAATTGATGCAGCACCTAAGGGGAAGCACAAACTATAAAGTACATTGATGGTAAATCTAAAACAAAAGAAAGAACCAGACTCCCTGATGAAGGGTATTCCTGAAACATAGGACATTGTTGGTCTGGATGTAATGAAAATAAAATTATTTTGTGTTGAAGAATTTCTGGGTGAGCGTGCCGTTATTTCCAATCTTTGCTTAGTGTGCTTCAGGTCTTGATCGGACTATGGCCACTCACTCCCCTTAAAGTATGCTTTCCTTGTCCTCTACTTCTCTGAGGTTTGGCTGGATCTGAGTTTTTGGTCTTGAAGATATTTAACACTAAATGAGTTTGTCAGGCTATATTTTGGGAAGTGCTGTGATGTTTGTTTTTAAGTTACACCTTTGTATCTGATTGTACATGTATTTAAATAGTATGATGTTACTGGGCGTTATGTATTTAAACAATGATGTTTCCATCCTTAGCTATGTACCCTGATGAAGACTGTTTTGAGCTGAAGTGTCAGGGTGAGAGAGACAGCAGCTCAGGCTAAAATAGACATTAATTTCTTCAATCTGTGGCGCTATTTGTTATTTTCTTGTCTGCTGGTGCTGATTACCTTACTGTAGGTACTGATGACTGCATCATCTATTTTTGGTCAGCACACTAATGCCCACCTATATGTGCTTTTCACCAGAGTGCAACTGATTTGGGGAATGTCTGTTTGTGCCTGGGTCTGTCCACTCATTCAGTTGCACCAGCCCTGCACCATGGAGTCATGGTTTCTTACTTTTGTGGAACTGAGAACAGAGAGAAATAAAGGGAGGAGGGGGTCAGACACATGGGGCATTAGATAGCATCTCCAAGGTTCTCCAAGATCTCACCCTCAACAGAAGGATAGGTAAGGATGGTACCCTGATCTTGGGTTCATAAAGTAGGGTCAGCCGGTCCACTGACAGATGGTGGCATTAGGCATAAACCAAAATGCATAGGGCCCCAGTTGTAATAAGCAAGCCAGCCCTGGTCCTCCTGACTGTTCCCCCTACAAGGGCAGTAGTGGGGAAGGATGCCAACAAGAGATCACTGCAGGAGCCAGGGGTTCCAAAATTAGGAGACAGCAGCACGTACCATTCATTGCTGCCTAAAGGCCAGTCGTTTTCTGCAGAAACTTCTTTGGGTCTACCAGTACCAATACACACAGGTCTGTAAGAGGTAGAAAAAGGATCAACTCCAACTAGCAGACAACAGGGAAAGGGCATGAAATCCACCAGAATCCACAGGTGGCTAGTGGGGGACATGTGGGGTACTACTAGGGGAAGCAGCTGAGAAAAATAACTAAGGAGCCATCCAGCCCAACCACGGCTGTAATGAACTGGCCAGGACAGTCAGAGAAGTTGAGTGTGAGCTGGAAAGGGGTACCCAGTTAGAACAGTGCTACACGAATAGTGCCAGTCTACAGAGCACTAGTTTGTGTAGCGCTAGCACAGACAGTGAGAGGGGCTATACAGCACTTTAAGTAAGTGCTCCCCTGGTCGCTGTCCATGGCGCTGTACACACACAAGGGCACCAGAATCCAGGAGGCAGGCTGAGCTGCTCCTGTGATGTGGAGGGCTGGTGCACAGAACAACTCACCCACCAGCAGTGGAAACCAGGGTTCTAATCCTGGTCTACAAACATTTTCGTGCATTGGGAATTATTTTTTTACATATACAATCATTAGAAACCAATGGTTTGAAATGTAGTAAAACACCATGTGAAACCCCTTTCAATGGATTGTGCATGCCATAAAGGCAATCCATTGAAAGGGGAGCCATTTGGAGCTGGTATTTACTGTATAAAGATAATTGACATAGAATTTTTGCTGCAGTAGTGGACTTGTTACTGTGTAGTGATAAGTGTTAAATGTGTGCTCTGCATTTATATTCTATCTCTTGTATGTGGTTTCACATGATGTTTTACTACATTTCAAACCATTGGTTTCTAATGATTGTATATGTATTAGCTATTCATAAATATATATAAATGAATTATACTTGATTGTTGTCACAAAAAATGTTTTTTTATATGTGTTTAATGCTAAATGAGTACTGTGCCTTTAAGATGACCATTACTTAAGGTTTGTTATTACCATAGACACACACCCTCCTGATGACGTACTGCTAGTAGGAAACCGGTCGAGGCTTCTTTGTAGCTTGATCTGTGAGCTTTTTGTTATGTTGGCATCTTTATATTAAACATTTTAAAAAAATGTTTCTGCCTGAGTTTGTGCGATCTTTTAGCTATTCAGCAGAGAGCATAGCCTAAGGCTCCTAGCAAGAGCAGTTGCAGGCTACAAGAATGGCCCGGACTGTGGCAAGCACAAAAGACAGCAACCAGTTTGCGAAACAGCACTTTAAACATAACATGCAACACAACAGTTTAAGAAGTAAAGCAATACCAACCACATGAAAAACAAAAAGGATATAACAGATGGACAACCGGATAACATTTCAGAATATCATAGTTCTACAATAAAAAAAATGTTCATATGAGTGTGGTCCAGGCCAGTGGAGGGTCTGTAAAGAGTTCACAGGAAAACCGTTGCACATTGCCCAAGTGGTGCCATGGCACCTGACCAAGAATTTCAGGCCACAATTCACTGCCTGCTCAAGTCACTCCACCAAAGTCCCCCACCTCATTCTATCTCAGACAATGCATACTGAACATTGTAACTGGAGCAAAGGTGATTCAAGAGGCGAGGATGGCACAGAAACTGAAATGGCAAGGGCAGGCAGGCTAGTTAATTGAAAGCAAAAGCAGTACACATAAGCCCCAAGAGTCAACCTGTATGTATGTCTCTGAGGACAGCGCTGATGCTTAGGAGCCATGAAGAGTGGTAGCTGTGATGAATAAACTGGAGGGGGGCACTGGTGGAGTAGCTGCACTGTCAGCCCATGACTTCACTTTCAAGACTGGTTGAGACACCAGTTTTGAGGGAGGGTCCACAGGCTGCACTGAAACTGGTGTTGGCTGGAAGGCTATGGAAGCTAAAGCTGGGGATTAGTGCCATGGAACAGACAAAGCAGGTCTGTGTAGGCAGGAGAGTCAAAACAACAGGGCTATTAGGTGACTCAGGTGGACCAGAACACAGGTTCTGTGAATGACTGGCAGCTTGAGAGGAGCCAAAGCAATCCTCCACTTTATGCTGTTTCCTCATTCATCCCCATTGTTGCTGGACCAACTGTGTATTATCATCTAGTACTAGAGCAGGGTGACCGTTGGGGCTGACATCAACTCTGAAAGAGACATTCATAGCAGAGTCACTAGGGTTGCGAGAGAGTGAGTACTAGGGCAAGGAGGGGAATATACAGTCTGGCTACTGTCTTGTAATAAAGTCCTCAACTGCCTCTAGTGTTTTAGACTGATAGGTCTCCCCATTCATCCGAATCCAGAAATAAGTAGGGTAGCGGAGGGCAGTAGCAACTCCTGGATGTGAAAGCTTCCACTTAACTGGAGCATGTGCCCTGCAGCAATAGGAGAGCGCTGGAGAAGAGTCCTGATAAAAAAAGAGCTGGTAGCCTTCCCAGGTGAGTAGGCCATGTTCCCAGGCAAATCCCAGAATATTTTCTTTGATAGGATAGCAGTGCAGCTTCAGTAAAATTGGTCTAGGGCAGTTGCCAGGCTTAGGTCAGTGAGCGAGGGAACAATGCGCCATGTGAATCTCCAATAGACGGCAATTAGAGGCATTGAAGATGCTGGGGATCAGTTGATGCAGAAAGGGAATAATGTCTTTACCCTCTGCTCCTTCTGGAATGTTTACCAGGCAGAGATTAATGTGACTAAGTCATCCACCTTTGTGAAAAGATACTTAATGGCCCTGTTTTGTTCCTGGAGCCTGCTGCAAAGAACTTTGTCCACCTCTGCAAGCTGCTGGATCTGTTACTCTTGGCCTCCATCCACACCCACTGGCCCAAGTCCAAGAGGTCCTTGTCTCCTGAACAACTAACTGCTTGACGTCAGCCATTTCTTATAAAATATGCTGCAAGAACACTGTAATGTTGGGCACATCAAAAGGTGTGTTCTGAAGAGAGTTCACAGAAAAAAAGGCAATGAAAATCAAGCACTTGCTTCACAAATACCCATACCACAGTTAAAACAGTTAAATCACACTCACAAAGTCCAACCACCATAAGAATCGACATACGCTATCACAAGCCCTGACCAGTTTTGCGCATGTGCTTGTGCATGCGCATTTCCTCAGGGGTGAGGTCTGGTGGAAGAGGCGCAAACAGCATGGTGGGGCTTTCACTTTCATCTGCTGGTGCAACAGTTCAGCAAAAGCAGAACAAACTGCAGTATCAAATTGCCCAGGACACTCTAGAAAATAAAAAAAAGGGCAAATTTGGTGCACCCCAACATGAGCTACCCACTGCTGATGGAATGAAGGAGAAAAAGCCAGTGGTAGTGGACGGATGAGTGGAGATGGTCCTGAGGCTGATCTGTGCTTGAAATGTAAGCATCAATCTTCCTGGTGGCTAGCTGTTCCCCTTCCCTCCATGAGCTGTGTAATTTTGTGAATGTAGTTGTAGCATATCCCTTACTTTAGTGTTTTTGCATTGAGGTTTTTGTCTATTTCAGTCCTTTTTGTCTTGTGGGCTCACCATGACCTAAACCATTCCTATCATGTAGCTTATCAACTCATGAATGGGGCTGTTGTAAACAGCTATAGCACTGATGAGTCCTTACAAGAACAAAACAATGTATCCATGGTTTACTGTTCTCAGCCTTTGTACAATGTCTGTGAGGTCATTTGATACCTTACTTTCCTGTTTAAAAGTAAACCCCTAGGTAGACTTAATTCCTTCATGGTGATTTTCATAAGTTACATATTATGGCTTGCATTATAGGGGTATGTGTAGTTCTATGTTTCTCTAACAGCTGACTCTACACCTAGGGCCCAATTCTCAAAGCTTCCTCACATGACGCAAGGGGCTTATATCACAAGGACTGACACATGGTGCGGCTTGCACCAAAAAGTGCGCTGGGGGCTATTCTCAAACGCAGAATGCAGCAGTCACAGGCTGCATGCGCCAAGGAGGTTTTGTCCTGTCCTTGCAGCACAAAAAGGATGTGGCATGGCACAAGAAGCCTGCACCAGGGCAATGCCGCAATATTCCCTAATCTAGTATTCTGGTGTTTTGCCAGTACTGACAAATTCAAACACCAGTTAGACCAGCCAGGGCTGGTCTAATGGTTCCTGAATCACCCATGGGTGATCCAGTTCCAACTCATAGGGGTGGTAAATGCACATATGGCAAACATTGATGTGGGTATGTATGATGTAACAGCACAAATATATTATACCTAAATGTCAGGATGACAAATTGACAGTATTTACAGTTGAATCAGCTAGTGCATGTTAGGTACAAATAAGCAATGTCCAAAGCATCTGTTCATACTGTCCTTTTGTCGGCATTGCAATTAGTTATAATGTGGTTGTGCTGTTCCATCCTGTATCATCATGTACTCCTCTTGATGTTATGCAGGGGTGCTGAAGCCTTTCTAAAAGTGGGGGTGCTAAGGTCCAGAGGCGAGTAGTAGCAGGGGGAGTGTAGCAATAGTTATAAAGAAGCATGGTTCTGATGATCTGAGTCAAAGTTCTGCATTGTTTTAGTTAGTCCAGCAAGACTACTCACTCAGCCACCCTTCCCATCTCCCTCGACAACCAGGGCTCAGAATGACCGCATTGTCTCTGTCAAAGCCATCCAGTCCCCCCCACAATCATTAGCAAATAATACAGCTGTAACAGTGAGTAGAACATGGTGGTGAGTCAGCGACTCATCTCCACATCTCCATGACTAATTATCCCAGGTCTAAGGCCTTGGTTCTGTTCCACAATGGGCTCGAACTGACCTCCACTCTATCAAACTCCTCTCCTCTGCCACACATACCACCACGCCATAACATGCGCACACACCTTATTCCATCAGGACTTGGGACAATCACCTCACCTGGATGGACTTGACTACTTGGCAGCTGCACTACTGCAGTAAATTGGTGTGGGTCCAGGAGTCGGAATCGAGCCAGGAACTGGGATGACGGGTTGGTGGGACTGAGAATGCTGCCACCACAAATAAATTCCAAGCCCGGCAAGCCGGCCGCATTCTTCCTCACTGCTGCCTAAATCCTGTGTGTGGGTATGCTCTACAGTCATGCTCAGACATATACAAGGCAGCGGTGCATGACAGGATGAGCATCATCTTGTTTTTTTCTTTTCACCTGCAGCTGCTTGGCACTGACTGAACTAGTTGTTGACTGTTGCCAAGCAACCACAGGTAGCACTGCAAGTGGTCCCACGCACCTTACTGACATCTGGCTGCAGCGGCTATTCCTCTTACTGATCTCTGTCTCTGATACAAGTACATTTTTTAACCCCCTGTGCACATATTTATTTTGTCAGAAAGTGAGGAGGCATGGCCCCCTCACTTTTAAAAGTTGGGGGGCAATGGCCCCCCTGGCACCCCCGTCTCTGGCACCTATGATGTTAAGCATACCCCTAGAGTGTGCTCCCTATCTTAGATTGCCACACCTCCACCATGCAGCTTGTGGCAAACCACTCAGGTGAGCTATCTGTTTGGTGCATGGCCACATTTGTTGCAAGCTGTGGGACTTTGGCGTTGGAACCCTACTCAAAAGACAATAATCAGGCACAGGGTCCTTGGCACACCAGTGATTGGCACAAGCTGCTGTTGGCACGGCTTGCGCCAAGGTCTGAGAATCAAGCCCTTAATGTACTTTTGGCATAATTCTTTCTCATTGCTTTTGAACTGAACTGCTTGACCTTTTAAATTTCACAGAAAAATATATTAGTATTCCTTATTCAGCTTATTTTAATATATATTTCAGAATTTATTTTCTACTTCAGCAATATATTAAAAAGTAAAGAAAAATTACTATCACATAGACTTTATCTACACTGTCTGCTGCTTGTCTTACACTGACCTCTGTGCTTATAACCTCAAAATCTGTTGCTGTGGAAAGGATTATGGTGTCATAAACAGAAAATTAAAATGTTAGCTGTAGACTAGCAACCAAAGCAGAGGAAAAATAATGCACATTGATCATGTTTTCATATTAATGTACATAGTTATAAACAAAATCGGGAGAAGTTACTGCAAGAATGGAAAATATAGGTAGAACCTTAAATGTGGCTCAGCATCATGTTCGTTTTTCAGCGTCACATGTCCCATGGAATGCCAAGAGCTCTTTAAAGTAGAGTAACAGTGTGGTTGACTTTTAAATCCAGAATGAGTGAGAAATCTGATTTGGGGCTGAACAATACCAAGAACAGGGGTAGAAAAACCTTAACTAAGCAGCAATTTCCCTAGACACCACCCTGAGATTGTCTCTTTTGATAGTTATTGCCCCAAGTGTTGACGTTTTAACCATTTTTACATCTGTTTATCATAATTAAAATACATGCAATGAAGTGTTTTCCCACAGGCATTAAACTGCTGTCATGCTAGGGGAGAAGTGACCATGCTAAAGTTATTCAAGTTGACTTCATGGTGCTACTTCAACCCTAAAACTACAGTAGATTTAATCTTTCAGGTCTGTACACCAACACTAATAATATTATTGTAATAAAATATACTAGAAGGTATTAGTACAGTTGTCATGTGCAAGTTGTTTTTAGGTAATCTTTTTATTGAAGATTTTAGAACACATGATAATCTCATGGAATTTAATGTAGGCAAATGTATAGTTCTTCACCTGGGAAAAACTAATCTTATGAACAAGTATTATCTAAATAATTTATTAATTCAGTCATCCACTAATGAACGGGACCTAGGGGTACAAGTAAATAATACATTATCTTCTTCATTACATTGTACAAAAACTGCCCACAAAACTAATATTATCCTGAAAAAAATTAATAGAACATGTATTAATAAAACTGAAGACTGCATTGTCCCATTATACAGAGTCGATATTCGTCCACATTTGGACTTTGCATCCCCATTTTGGAATCCTTACTTGAGAAGGACCTCAATAGACTAGAGCAAGTTCAGAGAAGATTCACTAAAATGATTCCTGAAATATCTAACCTTGATTAAGAAACTAGGCTAAAAACCACCAGATTATCGTCCTTACATTTAAGAAGGTATAGGGGAGCTCTTTTAATTACATTTAAAATATCACAATCATCGATTTTGATGAAACAATGTGGACTGTCTCTAGCAGCTAAATGTGTAGTGGGTAGAGTTCATAATAAACAACTTGTTATCCATCGAGCAAGAACCAACAAAAGGGACAACTTTTTCTGTATTAGAACATCAAGGGCATGGAACCTGTTACCACAAGAACTTGTAAACTGTACCAAGTTTGCTACATTTAAGAACAAACTTGATATTTGGTTAAATCATCATTATTCCAACAATTAATGACCCACACTGGTGGGGGACAAACTTGATGGGCCTTGTGCCACCTTTTGTCCTACAATGTCCAGTAAATCCAATAAACAGAAACAAGAAGATATAACATCTAGTTGGAAACATGAGTACATTATCTGAATGTAATGCTCAATATAACAGTTAAAATAATAAAGTTCATATAATACAAGCCACAAATTATCTAAAAGATAGAGTGATACAGATACATATATACTCAGAAAAGTCAGTGTATATAACAGGTACCATAAATGTCATGTGTTGGGTGAGGGGGTGAGATATGAACAATAAATGGAGGGAGGTGTAGGTAGGGGGATGGGCTCCTCCCTTGGGGGCTCCTATAGAATGGGCCTTACTCCTTTTGCTGGCTTTTTGCATGCCAATCTGCACAGTAAGGGGAGGCTAGATATGCTCCCCAGATCTGTGTGTTAGTATCTAGAGTTCCAGCATTCCTGTGGGACAATTTCTTTAAAGAGACCAATCATTCAACAGCTGAGAGCAATTCTACTACTGTATGTACTTCTGTGGATTGCCATTTAAGCAGGAACAATCTTTTGGCCACCACACTGACTGCCTGTAACCACTATATAGGACAGAAGTTCTTAGGAAAAGGAGCGGTTTGCCCTACAGAAAAAAAGGTCCATCTGGCTGGGGTATGGAACCCAGGTTAGAGGAGCAGACTTTCTTGATGCCCTTTCTGCATTCAGATATGGTGTGGCAGTCCCACAGTATTTGGAAAATGTTCCCTTCCAGTCCATGGCATCTCCAGCATTTGTTCTCTGAGAGCAGTCCCAGTCTGAAGAGTGCAGATGTGGTGCAATACCACTGTGACATGGCTTTGTTTTGTGTCTGCCAGCTGCGTCCATCGCAGCAGGCCATGTGTCTCCTGTGAAGACAGACATCCCACTCCTCTTCACTGATGGCAGATATCTAATTCTGCTTCCCAAGCCTGCTTAGATGGAAGGGTAGGAGTATACTGTGTGTCCTACGGCTGTTTATAGATAAGGCTGGCCTTACACCTGGAGATATTGTTACTTAAGATAACTGCATTTGTGGTGTCATTCTTGCCTGGAGATAGCAAAGATGTTTGTGGGAGGATATCAGGCTGCAGATTTGAAGATATCTTAGGATGTCCTGTCTGAGGAGATGGTATCTTCTTGTGAGAACTTCAGAGGCCTCCACATGGTTCCCATCTTGAGTAAGCAGGTCCTTCACTCATAGAATGAGCTGCTGAGCCCAAGATGTCCATTTGAGGGATGAATATCCAAAACACAGGGCACCATTCCTCCAGAGGGGTTTCAGCCTGGAAGGAGATGGAACCCTTCTGGTATCCTGTGAGTTTGTGGAACCAGAACCATGCCCATCTTGATACTGAGATAGTAGGGTGTTCCTTCAGAGCACGTGTGGGCAGGTAGTACAGGCAAGCAGCGTGGAAAGGGGTTCTTATTGTGTTGCTCTCTATGTAAAGGCACTGAGGGCCATAGAAGTCTGCTGGTGAGAACCACTATATAGTTTGGGAGGTCACGAATGCCAGGTGATATCCTTCCATGCTTGGGAGACCCCAACTGCTATGACCAATGGCTATGGAGTTTTGCACTGCTAAAACAAGAAGGTTTGCCTTCCCAGAGGAAACTTCCCATGACCTTGTCTATAGCACCAAACCACTCTACAGGAATTCTAAGCAGTAAGTGTGCCAGGAGATGTGTTGCACTTGGGCCAGAATCATTCTGATTGCCTCTATCTTGCCAGTAAGAGAGAGGTTGAGTTTATACAGTCTGTCCAATTCGGTCCTGGCCACTGTCAGAAGTGGTGAGAGATTGAGGGTAGTCATCTTTGACACCACAGGATGCATAAATACCCCTAGGTATGTGATGTTCTTTTGAGCCCAAGCTAGGTCATGGGAGAGAAAGGATTAGGGCTGACATGATGAATGGAGGGGGAGGACCTCTGTCTTAGTGGAATTGATTTTGAGATCAAATACCACAGCAAATGACTGAAGTCACTGTAGTAGGAGTGACAGGGAGGCCTGTCCATCTGCCTGGAGGATCAGGAGATCATCCACACAAAAGAGTATACAGTATTAACTGTCCCCACATTTGATGCCTTTCAGGCTTGGATGAGTCCTGATGGCAATTGCCATGGGTTCAATCACCATTAGAAAGAGGAGTGTGGAGAAATGGCATCCTTTCAGCATCCATTTTTGCAAAGGGAAGGTGGTAGAATGTAGCCCATTGGTGAGGGCACTGGCTTCAGGGTAGTTGTATAGTAGTTGTATCCAGCAAATGAACATAAGAACTATGGCCATCTGTTCCATGGCACAGGTGAGAAGTTCCCATTTTACCAAATTGAATGCTTTAGTGAAGTCTATCATAAAAGCCACTGCTAGGGTGTTGGCTGCTCATGCACTTTGTGTCAGATTCACTAGTGTGTGTAGATGGTCGGTACTATACCTGCCCCTAACAAATCTCACTTGGAATGGGTGGATCAGGCCCTGCATGATAGGTTCAGGTGGGTAGTGAGGATCTTTGCTAATACTTTAATGTCTGTGTTAATGAGGGAGACAGGATGATAATTCCCAGGGCATGTGCTGTCCTTTCCTTTCCTTTTTTGGGCACTATAGTAATGGTGGCTTCTTCCACAGTTGGGGGAAAGGAGCAAGATGTTAGTATACCCTGATATACCTCTTGGAGAAGTAGGCTGACCTTATCACTTAGTGACTGGAAGAAGTCCATTGGGAAGCCATCTGCCTGGGCCTTTCCATTGTTAAGGGCATGAAGAGCTTGTTTAATGTCTGTGCCCATGAGTGGCTGGTCGAGTTTTTCCTTGTGTATATTCATGACAAGGTATATAAGGGAAAGGATAAGGTGCAGCAGGGAGGAGGATGAGGAGGGCTCAGCCGAAGCTCTGTGGGTAATACTCCAGAACACTGCTGGGAGTAGGATCCTTATAGGGGTGGTATACAGACCACCTTCACAGGAAATAGAGTTGGATAGGGAGCTGAGGGAAGAGATCAGAAGAGTGTGGGGGAGAGGAAATATTATAATTCTAGGAGACTTCAATCTACCTGGAGTAGACTGGAGCACCCCAACTACCACTGTAGAAGGGAACAGATCCTCCTGAATGTTGTCCAGGACTGTTTCCTGACACAGGGAGTCACACAGTCAATGATGGAGGAGGCCATACTAGACCTAGTGCTATCAAATGGGGAGCATGTAAGGGATGTGGAAGTGAAGGAACCCCTTGCAGGCAGTGACCACCGCACAGTGTGGTTTTCCATTGACATGAGGAAGGAAGCAGCCATTACTAAGACAAGGGTGGTGGACTTCAGGAAAGCAGACTTCAATAAGATGGAGAACATAGTTCAGGAGCACCTGGCAAAGCTCCATCCAGAGATGGGTGTGGACCATAAATGGAACGTCATTAAGACTGGGTTAATAGAGGCCACCAACACTTGCACAAGGGCCTGTAAAAAGAATTCCAGGACTAAGAGACCTATCTGGTATAATAGGATGGTGGATGAAAAGGTTAAGGAAAGGAAGGCAGCCTTCCTGAAGTACAATCATCCCTTTAGGGAAGAAGACAGTGGTATACACTGTGGAATCTAGAGATGCAGGGGAAGTGGTCCAGACAGCTAAAGCTGAGAAAGAATTAAGACTTGCACAGGGGATTAAGGAAGGGGAGAAGGACTTCTTCCAGTACATTGGGGAGAGAAGAAGGGAAAAGGATAGGATAATTAGGATAAATAGAGAAGGAGGGTGGATAGAAAAGGGTGAGGAGAAAGCAGAGGCACTTAATGAGTATGTTTCCTCTGTCTTCAGCAGGGAAGCCACCAGGCCTATGCCACAGAGGAGGATTAGGGTGACCCTGATTGGCAGGAATGAGTATATGGGGGAGATTGAGATAGACAGGGTCTTAAAAGGATTAAAGGAACTTCGGTTAGACAAGGCACCTGGCCCAGATGGGGTACACCCAAGGATCCTGAGAGAACTTGTAGAGGTATTAGCAGCACTGCTGACAGATCTATTTAATACCTCACTGGAGAAGGAGTGTGTACTACAGGACTGGAGGACAGCACATGTGGTACCTCTCCACAAGAGTGGACCCAGGGATGAGCCAGGCAATTATAGGCTGATTAGCTTAACCTCCATGGTGAGTAAGTCAATGGAGACCATTCTAAAGGAAAGGCTGGTGGCCTTTCTTGAGGAAAATGACATCCAGGACAACAGACAAAATGGCTTTGTCAGGGGGAGGTCATGTCAAGCCATCATGGTAGACTTCTTTGACTGGGTTACGAGGACCATGGACAGAGGGCAGGAGGTAGACATATATATCTGGACTTTAGCAAGGTATTTGATTCAGTGTCACATGGCAGGCTGATCAGCAAACTGGGGGACCTGGGAGTAGGGGAGAAAATGCTGGTCTGGGTCATGAACTGGCTAAGGGACAAGAACCAGAGGGTGGTGGGGGGGAACTGCCCAAACCTAGGCCAGTAACCAGTGGTGTCTCACAGGGCTCAGTACTGGGACCTGTGCTGTTAAACATATTTATTGGTGATATAGCAGAGGGGGTCAAGAGTAAAATCTGCCTCTTCACAGATGACACTAAGCTCTGTGGGAGGGTGGACACGAGGAGGGGAGACAGGATTTAAGGGAGGACCTGGCTAGGTTGGAAAAATGGTTGGGCATCTGGCAGTTGACTTTCAATGCTAAGAAATGTAAGGTGATGCACACAGGAGCCAGAAACCCAAAAGCCATTTACTGGCTGGGGGAATACAGGTGACTGAATCACTGGAAGAAAAGGACCTGGGGGTAGTAGTCAGGGGAGACATGAAACACATAGCATAGTGCCAAAAGTCAGCTGCCAAAGCAGATAAAATGAAGGACTGCATCACCAGGGGAATCACCTCTAGGAGGGAGGAATTTATTCTGCCACTGTACAGGTCACTGGTAAGGCTACATCTGGAATACTGTGTTCAGTTCTGGTGCCCCTACCTGAAGAAAGATATCAAACTACTGGAGGGGGTCCAGCGGAGGGCAACCAAAATGATTCAGGGCATAGGGGACAGAACATATAAGGAGAGGCTGAGGGTCCTACTGCTAAACTGTACTCCCTGGAGGACAGTAGGGAGAGGGGGATATGATTGAGACCTTCAAGTACCTAAAGGGCATAAACAGAGATAGTACAGAGATCATCTTTAACTTTAAAAAGGAGGGTACAACAAGGGGGAATAGCCTGAAATTGGTGGGGGCAAATTCAGGAAGGAAATAAGGAGGCAAGTTTTTCACTAAAAGGGTGGTGAAGGGGGGCGTGGCCAACCAGTGACCAAGATGGCGGCTTGATCATATAGCTCCACATGTCTAAGAGCCCAGAACTCAAATAAGTACAGACATTTGTGTCTCCCGATGGGGGAAAACTAATTTGTCTGTGATCTGAAGGTATCCGTTCAGTGCTGGCTAAATATGGGACGATTTCGTCTAGTTACAACTTATTAAAATGACCCCAAAGCCATAATCGCCCATACAGTACAGCTTGGCAGAAGACACCAGGAGAAAGGACTGCTGTGTAACTGGACTTCTCTGCTGGGACTAAAGAAGAAGAACTTTTGTACTTGGACCTTTAATTTAGGGTAAAAAAAAACTAACAAACAAAACAAAAAAAAAAGTGTGTGTTTGTCTGGGTTAACTGAACTGAATAGGTATCTGAACAGTTATCTAGGTGTAAATCTCAGGTGATTGAAAGGACTTAATAGCTGTGAGGTTTAAATTACTTGTAGAAAGATCTAGTAAGTAGGGGGAGTGGCTTAGCTAGAAGGAAGCTACATTTAAAGACTGCCTTAGAAAGATTCTGCTAATAGCTTGGCAGAAGACACCAGGAGAAAGGACTGCTGTGTGACTGAACTTCTGTACTGGGACTATATTGCCCTCCTTCCTCCCCTGCCCCCCACCCAAAGCTAGTTCTATTTTTATAGGCACAGGATTTGACTGACAACAGGAACTTCCTGTTTGGGAGCAGGAAGTGAGTGATCACAGAACCACCAAAGACCCACCATCCTAGAAGGGCAAGAGTAGCTCTCCGGCCCCCTCTAGCTGCTGGACGTCTGCCTCTGAGCAAGTAAGTGGTCTACTGAGAAATATAGGATATTCTTGACTCAGAACTGGACAATCAGGAGCTTAAAAGGCACACAGGCAGAAAGTAAGGAGAGAGAGAGAGAAAAAAAAAAAACAGAGGAAAGAGTAAGGATTGCAAACAGTTAAGGGGCCAGAAATAAGACATGATTGGCGTGGTACAGTGCAGTGGCTGTGGAGCAGCAGTCTTCCAGGAGACGTTCTGGAGGATGCGGTGTTGTCCCATCTGCAGGAACCTCTCTGGGCTGAAGGAGGAGGTTGCTCATCTCCAGGCTGAGTTGGCCAGGATTTGTGGGACCTCCTCTTCCATCCATGGACCACCAGTGTCACTGCCGTTGCCTCAGAGGTTGCCAAGAAAGAGGAGCGGTTGGACCACAGTGGGCTCAGGGAGGGTGAGGGGTGGAACAGAGGCACATCCTCCAGTTGTACCTCTCACAATTCCCTATGCCATTCTGGCAAAGTGTGGTTCCTCTATGGAGGCTCCTACAGTGGAGACCAAGGAGGATGCTGGGAACCTCCCACAAAGGAGACCCACAGGAAGGTGGCAGGGACCCTGCAGGGAAGGAAACAACTCCTGGTGGGGACTCCATTGTTAGGAAGGTAGAACTGGGGGAGGAAGGGGAGAGGGAGGTAAGGTGCCTACCTGGGGTCATGGCTTGGAGGGACAGGGAGCTAATCCTCAGGATTGCCAGAGCAGCTGCACAGGGGAGGGAGCTGGATGTCATTGTCCACCTAGGGACAAATGACCTGGCTAAGAAAGGGATTAGAGAAGTGCAGGAAGAGTTTGTGGAATTGAGGAGGGGCCTTAGTTAAGTAGCACGCACGGTAACCTTCTTGGAGGTGCTGCCCATCTATGGCATAGGAGAGGCTAGGGTGTTCCACACCATGGGATTCAATCAGTGGTTGAAAAACTGGTGTGGAGCTCAAGGATTAGCTTCATTGGGACTTGGGTCCACCTGGAGTGATGCAAGCCTATACTGGCATGATGGGCTGCATCTGTCGGAGGGGAACCAGGATCCTAGGTGATAGGTTTAAATGCTTCATTGTGCAAGCTTTAAACTCAGCCAAGGGGAGGCACTGAAAGGAGCAGGGAAATCCAAGCTCCCCCAAATAATCATGGTAGTAAGTGCGGCAAACACCAACATAGAGGTGTCGATAGGGAGAAGGGCAGGGGTAAATGGAGAAAGTGACAAAGGCAAGAAGGACAGGGATGGGGCAAAAGGGAGTAAGGCCATCAGGAAATGGAGGGTAATGAGTACCAATGCCCATAATCTGGGCAACAAGCTCCCTGAGCTGGTGGCCTTGATGGAAGAGGGATGCCTGGATATCAGGCAGTCACAGAAATATGGTACACAGAGAACCATGACTGGGATGTTAACATACCAGGGTACATAACCTACAGGAGAGACAGGCAGGGGAGAAGAGGGGGAGGAGTAGCTCTCTATGTAAAGGAAGGGATAAAAGCAACTGAACAAAAGAGTAAACAGGGAGGAGAGAAGGCACTGTGGGTCACCTTGGAGACTGGAAAGGGCACCACAATCCACACAGGGGTTGTGTACAGACCCCCATGTCAGGGGGAGGGAATGGACAAGGATATGATAGAAGGCATTCTTAGAATGGCAGAGAACGGGGAGATACTGTTGATGGGAGACCTGAATATGCCAGATGTTAACTGGAGCACATTTGCTGCAGCCACATCCAAGAGCAGGCCATTCTTGATGCTCCTACAGGTGGCAGGTTAGACAGCCAGTTTCGAATCCACTCGATAGGGAGCAACTTAGACCTCAGTACTTCAAACGGGGCAGCTAGAGGATCTCAGATCTAGAAGTGGGCTGCCAACTGGGGACAATTGACCATCAAACAGTGTGGTTCACGTTAAACTCAGCTACAGAGTCAAGCCATACAAAAGTGAGGGTACTGGACTTTAGGAGGGCTGACTTTGGCAAGATGGGAGAGTGCCTCAGAAAAGCACTAGCAAACAGGCTAGAAGGAGGTGTGGAGCAACAATGGGGAATCATCAACACTGCCATCACAGAGGCAACAAGCCTTTGTGTGAAGCAAATAAACAAATCAAAACAGAAAGAAAAAGCCACTATGGTTCTCAAAAGAGGTGGCTGTGAAAGTCAGGAAGAAAAAGATAGCATTAGTATAAGGAAACACAGAAGGAGCAGGACAGAGAGCTGTACCAGTTAAGGCAGAAGGAAGCAGGGAGGGAAGTCATAATAGCAAAGGCCCAAACTGAGGAAAAGATAGCCAACTCAGTTAAGAAGGGGGATAAAACCTTTTATAGGTACATCAGCGAGCGTAGAAAGATAAAGGGAGGGATAGTGAGGCTGAATAGAATGAACGGTGGGTGGGCAGAGGGGGACAGTGAAAAAGCAGCAATACTGAACTAATATTTCTGCTCAGTATTCACAAAAGAGGAGGGGGAAGTGCCTAATCCAATTAACAGAAGCACTCTTGATAGGGGGGTCGATCCTAGTCCTTTCACAGAAGAAAGGGTTCTGCAAGAACTCCTAAAACTGAAGGTGGGCAAAGCAATGGGTCCTGATAGAATTCACCCCAGAATTCTAAATAATAATTAAGGGAGGAACTAGTGAAACCACTGGCTACTCTTTTAATAAATCATGGAGGATGGTGTGGTACCCGAGGACTGGAGGAAGGTGGATGTGATTCCCTTCACAAAAGTGGGACCAAGACAGAAGCAGAAAACTACAGACCTGTCAGTCTGACCTCTGTGGTAGGGAAAGTGATGGAGTCACTTCTGAAGGAAAGAATAGTTGAGTACCTAGAGGCCAGTGGAGCACAGGACCCAAGGCAGCATGGGTTCACAGTGGGAAGGTCATGTCAGATGAATCTAATAGATTTCTTTGACTGGGTGACCAAAGTAGTAGACCAGAGAGGGGCTGTGGACATGGCCTACCTAGACTTTAGCAAGGCATTTGACACTGTCCCACACAAAAAGTTAATAGTCAAATTAACCAGCCTGGGAGTGGGTCCCAGGGTGGTAGCCTAGGTAAAACATTGGCTGCACAACAGGACACAGATGGTAATTGTAAATGGAGTCCACCTGAAGAAAGAGGGGTTACTAGTGGGCACCGCAGGGTTCAGTATTGGGTCCAGTCCTTTTAATCTTCATCAGTGACATTGCAGAGGGACTGGAAGGAAAAGTATGCCTTTTTGCAGATGACACAAAGATCTGCAACAGGGTTGATACACAAGGAGGCGTGGAAAGGATGAAAAGGGACTTGGCAAGGTTGGAGGAATGGTCAGAAGTATGGCAGCTAGGATTCAATGCAAAGAAGTGCAAAATAATGCACCTGGGAAACAAGAACCCAGGGGAAGAATATACAATGGGTGGGGAGGTAGTAACAACAACAAAAAAGGAAAGGGACCTGGGGGTAATCATATCAGATGACCTTAAGGTTAGCAAGCAATGTGAGAAGGCAGTAGGGAGGGCTGGGGGTATACTGGGATGTATAGGGAGAGGCATCAGCAGCAGAAAACAGGAAGTTGTTATCCCTCTGTACAGACAGTTGGTGAGACCCCATCTGGAGTAATGTGTCCAGTTCTGGAGCCCCATCTCCGCAAGGATGTAGACAGGATAGAGGTAGTCCAGAGGAGGGCAACTAAAATGGTGCAGGGTCTGCAAGAGAAGCCGTATGAGGAGAGACTAAAGGAGCTTAATATGTATACCCTTGAGGAAAGAAGGGAGAGGGGGACATGATAGAAACTTTTAAGTACCTCAGTGGAATCAACAAAGTCCAAGAGGGTAGCATCTTTCAGAAAAAGAGACTTGCAAGAACAAGGGGACACAATTTAAAGATAGAAGGAGGGTGGTTCAGGGGCAATGTGAGGAAGTATTATTTCACAGAGAGGGTAGTGGATGTATGGAACAGCCTTCCTGAGGAGGCTGTGGGGTCTAAAACTGTGGGAGAATTCAAGAATGCATGGGACAGACATAAGGCAATTCTTGTGGGGGTAGGAAGAAATAGGCTGTTGGTTAACTAGGATCTGCGGCCTATCCTGTAGGTAGGGAAATGGGCAGACTAGATGGGCCAAGCGGTCCTTATCTGCCATCAAAGTCTATGTTTCTATGTTTCTATCTTTCAGTAGGCTGCATGGTGCACATGGTACCAGGGAGGGAAGAACCCTCAGTCAGAAATATGTCCACCTCTATTATGGCAGTATAGATGCCCTAACATTAGTGGCGAATACTACGGCAGTTTCTATGCAGCAAATGGATGCATGAGTGGAATGCCTGGAACAAAAAGCAACAGCCCAGGATGATGTACTCCAAGGACACTGTGCCACTATGTGAGAACAGGCGGCCCAGATTCATCTTCTCCAAGACAAGTTGGAAGACTTGGAAAACAGAAGTCACCATAACAACTTGCGACTCCTTGGTTTCCCCTGAAGGTTGTGAAAACGGGAAAGCGTTAACCTTCTTGCAGCAAATGCTACCAGAGATTCTTCAACTTCCTAAGGGCACGAGAATCACAATTGCAAGGGTGCATCGCTCCTTGCAGCCCAGATCTACGCAGGGTGACAGGCCTCGACCATTTATAGCAAGAATTTTAAACTATGCCGAGAAAGAAGCTATTCAAGCTAGGGCCAGGGAATTGGGGCAATTACGCTGGAGAGAGCATACGATCATGATTTTTCAAGACTATTCTAAAGATCTAGCTGCCAGGCGAAAAGCCTTCTCTGAAGTACGTCGTAAGCTCCATACTCTGCAAGTTCCCTTCACCCTGCAATACCCTGCTAACCTACAGATTTCAGTTAACGGTACAGCGCATCAATTTGCCTCCCTGGACACAGCTATGGCCTTTATTGTAAAAATGTGGCCGGCTGGCTCGGGTTCCTCATCTCTCAATCTGGAAGAAGGCCGAGCTCAATGACATTTACCGGGAGAAGATCCACCTGAAACCATAGTGGCGGCACCTCCTACAACCCTTCATAATGGCCTGGATCCTTGTAACTCTTTTTTTTTTTCAATTCAAACTTTATTAACAAAATTTTCCACAATACAGGAGGCAGTAATTCTGACATATACAACCTGCTTGTAATACAATGCCAACTCTGCCCCCAACCCCCCTACCCCCCTTCCCACCTGGTACAGCAGTTCTCTTGTATGTTGTAGTTAAGAATCCTTTCGCAGTAACCTTACATAAGTTAAGAAAACAGATTACCTACTACACCTTAAACCCTAGCAGTGATGATTAAGGTGTGAAGGGGATCCCAGATACGCTTGTACCTTTGTAACCTGTTGTGGAGGCTTGCTATAGCTTTCTCTGTGTGAAGGTTCGCAAGAATTTCATGTATCCATTCCTGGTATGTTGGACAAATCCCATCTTTCCAATGCCTGAGTATAATTTTTTTAACAGAAAGTGCAATCATAGATACAGTATGTGAAATCTCCGAGCTTTGACCTTGATGGAAGACAAGTCTCCCAGGAGGCAAATGTCAGGTGTGAAGCAATCCTGCAATCCCAGTAAGGGGTCCAGATTAGCTTTAATTAAATCCCACAATGGGACTATCCTGGGACACGACCATAATATGTGGAAAAGCATCCCAGCTTCCTGGGAACATCTAGTGCACCTATCTGATTCAAGAAGGCCCCATTTCGCCAACTTAACTGGAGTGTAATACATGTTGTGCAAAATGTGAAACTGCATAAGACGTAATCTGTCTTGAGACACATATTTATGACAAAACATCCAAAGAGCCAGCCAATTGAAGGTATATTGTGGAAAAATTAGTCCTAAAACCTAGTGGGGCCATTGGGACTCCCAAACTGCCAGTAGTATAATACTTGATATATCTTAGAAATGACACCTGAGGATCCAAGAAGGGAGGAAAGCTCAGGTATCAATGCAAAAGCCATTGGGCAGGGAAGGGTGTTACCAAAGGCAGTGGTTAGAAGGTGTTTTAGTTGAAAAACCCTGAATACCTGAGAGACTGGGATATCGAATTTTCTGATAATTTCGGTAACCGGGAGCCAAGCCCCCGTATCGTCCAGAAACGAGAATACTATCCCTTCTCCTAGCTGGGGCAACCACATACGGGGAATCCTTTGTTTATTTATGGTAAAGGCCGGGGAATTTCAGATGGACTGAGACAGGTCTAAACGCGGATTATATCTCAAAAAAGAACAAAGCTGTGAATGCACTTTTAATGATGTCGTGAGAACGGGGCATTTACTAGCATCCTGTAGAAGAGACAACTTAACATAGAGCATGGTCGAGGGGTCCATGTTCATAGCCTGGATAAAGTCTAATTCAATGTTGAGCCAAACCGGTCTCAAGTTCTCAGGACCCGGACTTACCCATTTCAGGTACTTAGCAAGATGGCTATCCCAGTGATAGATTGCCAAATGAGGAATCCGCAGTCCCCCATCATTTTATGGGGTGGCTAACTTGTAGTATGCCAATCGAGAGTGTTTATTAGACCAAATGAAATTTATAAAGATTTTATGCATTTTCTGAAACCAGGATAGAGGAACAAATGAGTTGAGGTGTGACAGGGGGATAAAAAAGTCGGGGAAATACATTCATCTTAATTATGTTAATGCAGCCCCATAATGAGATCGGAAGCTTAGCCCATCTGTTTAGGTCCTGCACAATCAACTGAGAAAGAGGCTCTATATTTTCTTTAAACCATAGGGAAGGATTGCGTGTTAATTTATTACCTAGGTATTTGAGGACACGGGGTGACCAACACAATCCCAAAGGGACAATATCTGTCTTAAAAACCTTGTGATTAAGGGGAGAAAAAAGGACGTCTTATTTGCATTCAATTTATAATTCGAGAAGAAGCTGAACTTGCCAATTTCTCCTAACTTAACCGGAATAGATGTTACCGGATGGGCCAAATGAAGGAGAAGATTGTCAGCATATGCTGTAATCTTCACCACGTTACTCCCAATCAGGATACCTTGTATTCCCATATTATTAAGAATATTTTGAATAAGGGGCTCCAAATATAAATTAAATAATAAGGGGAAAAGGGGACAGCCCTGCCTAGTGCCTGAATATAAAAGGAAGGGTCTGGAAAATGCGCCATTGCCTGAGATCTTAGCAGAAGGGGTCCAGTATAGCGCCCGGATCCAGTCTATGAACATGGAGGGAAACTCGAATGCTCTGAGCACTTGGAATAAAAAATTCCAGTTCACCCGGTTAAATGCCTTCTCGGCATCCAGGGAGACCAACCCCACAGGAAAGGTGGCATCCCTGGACTCTGAGAAGATGTGCAAAAGGGTACGCAAATGGTCTGAGGATGAACGCCCCCTCATGAACCCTACTTGAGACATGCCAATCAGATCCGGGAGGACCAGAGTTAGCCCGTCAGCCAATATCTTTGTAAGAATTTTGATATCCTGATTAAACAGGGATATTGGCCTGTAACTCTGAACCAATTCAGGATCTTTGTCCGGCTTGGGTAAAAGAACTATCAGGGCTTTGAACAAATGGGCATCTACAACTACCCCAGAGAGAATGTGGAGGTACAGCTGGTGAAGCATAGGCAGTAATTGTTCTCGAAAAACTTTATAAAATAAAGAGGAAAACCCATCCGGTCCAGGCACTTTATCCGAGCGCAAGGCCTTTATGACTTCCGAGATTTCCTCCAGGGATAATGGGGAGGATAGAAAATTCCTCTGGGAATTTGACAGGGAAGGAAGGTGAGAATCCCTAAGGTGCACCTCCAACTTCTCCAAGGGAGGAGGACTGTCCATGTCCCTATATAGTTGCTCGTAATACGTGATGAATTCCTGCACTCTCTCTGAGGGGGATACCTTCAGGGACCCGTCCGCCAGTGCCCTGACTGGAGGGATGAATCTTGCAGACTCTTGCTGCTTTAAGTGTAAAGCAAGTATGCACCCTGCTTTTTCTCCTTGATCAGTGAAACTTGCTTTAGTACAAATAATGGCTAACTCTGCCTTTTCCCTTAACAATTCTAAATATCTATCTTTAACTACTAAAAGTTTCTGCCTGTCCTTCTTAAGAGTGCTAGGGGATAGGTTAGTTTCTAATAACCGTATTTGAGACAATAAGGATAATAGCTCCGCTTCATGAGCCCTCTTTCTCTTTGTAGCTAAACTAATGAGAATTCCCCTCATGTAGGCTTTAAAAGCACCCTGTAAAATATCCGGCGCAGTGCTTTCTATTGGGTTAGTAGAAAAAAAGACATCAATCTGGTCCTTCACAAGGTTGCGATACCTATCGTCTTTTAGTAATTGTTCATTTAATTTCCACCGGGTCCCTTTCTTAGGAATGTTAAAAAAAGCCAGGTTGCATATCACCAGGGAATGATCAGATATGGGACCAGGCTGAATCGAGGCAGACAGCATCCCCGGCAAGAGCACCTGGGAAATTAATAAGTAGTCAATGCGAGACTGCGAGCCGTGCACTGGCGAACTAAATGTATACTCCCTGGAATTGGGGTGCAGAACTCGCCACACGTTCCACAGTCCGCACTGATCCAACAAATCCATATTAGGGTCCGAGACCAAATTAAAGTCCCCGCCCATAACAATGGCAATAGGAAGCAAAGGAAGAATAATGGTAATCAACTTCATAAAAAAGGTGGGGTCATCCACACTTGGCCTGTAGATGCTACTGAGCAATAATGGCATGGCACAAAGGGTGCCCTGAACCAGGACATACCTACCCTCTGGGTCTTTGAAAACCTGAGTGGGAATGAATGGGATGTCTCTATTAACAAGTAACATGACCCTACAATGGTTAGTGGACCCCGAGGCATTAAACACCTGTCCCACCTGTTGCCTCCTGAGTTGTAATGCTTCAGAATCTAGCAAATGAGATTCTTGCAAAAACGTTATCTGGGCACGCAACAAGCTCAGGTGTTTAAGCACCTGATACTGCTTAGGTTTTTTCCTTACCCCCTTCACATTCCAAGTAGCCAGATTGATATTGCTAGCCATCTAACTTGGTAAAAGTAAGCACAAGATTGACATCTGGCATTTACTACAACTATGATCCAGATACCACTGTTCTATTAATACTGCTGTACCACCCTCCCAACCCCAGAACCTCCCAACCCGACCTAAACTATTCCAATCCCACCCCACATAGAACACCCAAAAATTGCATAACATTGATAAACAGGTAAATCTACCATTAACCCTGCCCCCCCATCCCCCCAACTGTCACAAACAATGTTCAACAAAATACCGCTTCTTTTCCCCTCCCCAAGCCCCCCAGCCTTACTCCTACAAACACAGAGAAATTCTGAGAGCCCCCTATATGAGAAATGAGTAAATGTTAAGTAAGCTGTAAAGAAAACTGATTTCCATCCAAAATCGTTTGTTAACCAGCTCCTGATGGTCAGTGGGAGTGGCGCAGTACTTTAAGGTATAAGCACAGGGAGTGTACTGGAATAGCCAAAAAGAGTACACATTGCCTACTAAGGGGAGCTCAGTTCCCTAAATATTACTAGGGGCAGGCCATACAGGATGAAACAAGTCTATCATGGAGGCCATGCCTGCAACAAGACTTAATTGCCCAGTGAGAGAGGTACTCACCAAGCCCTGGCCAGCTATAAAAAGATTGTGCCAGAAAAAAATGCATCTCGGGTTATTAAATAACGTTAGCCAGTTAAGAATGGGTCTGGAGCTCCCTCTGGTGGTACAGAAGTGAAAGCGCACCATTGAGGAAAAAATCCAGCACACCCCCAAGTCAGTCACCCATATAAATAACATTAATGACCTGCGGGGTGCGAGCCTGAAACATTAATAATAACAGTCCCCCTCATATGCTTACAGGAAGGTGCCAAGCGGACCCCTTACAAGAAATGTCCTCCTCCTAATCAACAGACATTCAAATTAAACAGTCTCCTAAAGGAAACATCAGTCCCAGACACATTTAGGACGTAAGAAAATCATAAAAAGTCAAGTAAACTTAAAAAAATTATGTCCCTTCAGCCCTCAGGTCGGGCTTTCACAGATTCGGGCGATTATTTTCACTCATCCTCAACATATAATTCAAAGAGTAGCCTCATCTCTTCAGACCAGATCTCTCCCATTTGGAAAACGAAGGACATCTTATGTATCCCTGAAAAGATCGGGCAGGGCCAACTTTAAGCCAGCAAGCGCAGCATCAGGATCATCATAAGCTGCCTAGGCATCGGCCACTTGCACCTGTAACCTGGCTGGGTACCCCATTCGAAACTTAAGCCCAGCAGCGATGATCTTGGAGACTATAGGGTGGAATACTGTGCGTTTCAGTCAGACAGAGCCCGGTAGGTCTTGCACTATCCTGAGTTTGGTATTCTCCCATCTGACTTCCTGCACTTCTTTAACTTTAACCAGAAAATGCTGCCGTTCTAAATAATTCAAGAAACGTCATATAATGGGACGAGGTGTAGCTCCTGGGGGAGGCTTCAGCCATAGGGACCTGTGGGCTCTCTCGATGATGTATTTGGCCCCAAAGGGAGAGGGGGCCAGCGATCTTCTTGACAAGCTTTTGGACAAATGCTATGGCATTCTGGCCCTCTTCTCCCTCCGGCAGTCCGAGAATGACAATGTTGTTCCTATGACTATGACCCTCGAGGTCCTCTAGTTTTGATTCAAAATGTGCTAGCTTCTGCGACAGCCACCAGCCCGGGTCGAACTTTTCCACTCGCTTCTCCAGAGAAGAGATTCAGCCTGTGTTATCCAAGGTAGAGACTGAGACCTCATTGAGCTTTTTGGATAGAGATTTGATCTCAGAAGCCATTTCTTTAATTTCCTCATGGAAAGGCTTAAACTCTTCTAGGAACCTTCTCAACGGAAGCGGTTCTTGATCCGTGGCCTGGTTCCAAAACTCTGGCTTTTCTGCCCCACTCGAAGCCCGTGATTTCTTCGGGGTCTTCTCAGAGGTGACTGGTGGGGTGTGTTTTTGCAGCGTCTTCTTCATATACACCTCCATCGTTTCTCCAATCCACCAAACAGGAGCACCCGATGATAGGAAGGTAGATTAAAGTAAAATTAGAGGGTTTTAGGCAATTTAAATGATCCTAAATACACTTTTAGTAAGTCGGGAGGCTGGAGCTGTACAGGGGAGCTTCTACCCGGTACCTTGCATCACGTGGTCCGGATCCTCGTAACTCTAAAGTTAGGAAATGACCACCGAACTCATCTCACTCCAAACGTAGCCACCCACAGGATAGGAAGTACTCCCCAGGAAGGCAGGCCCAGCACTCCAATGCAGCAAATACAGTGGAGCCAGAATTCGTCAGCCCATACTTTGCACACAATCATTTTGTGGCACTGAGTGATTTGCCAGATACCAATCGGCAGGACGAGATGGACATTAACATTGTGGACCCTGATCGCAGTGACTCTGGGGATGAGCACACCTCATGGGCCTATGCTGCGGACGCTGCACTACCCTTGCAGGACCTAGAATCATGAACCCAGGCTCCCAGTTTGCCTTCAGACTGCAGTACAGAAAAGGAGCCTGATCCATCATAACCAACTGTGCAGACTATGTGCAAATCAGATAAGTATCTAGGGGCAGGTGTCTCGGGGAATTAAGAAGGGAAGGATGGGGGATAATTGGGGCCTTAGCGGCATATAACAGCCCGGAGTACAAATCTTGGTCAATTTGAAGAACCAGCATTTCAGGGCTTCTTCTTGACAGGGTGAATCTTCCCCCTATTAGTCTAAATGTACCGGATTGTTCAACACAGGTCTTATTAATGCTCCCAGACGCCTACTCGGAGGTACAAAAATTGGGGTTGTACTGCAACGTTAGGAGGGCAGTTACATAAAGTATGTAGCAGAACTGCATGGTGTAATGTCAATCTTTCCAGACAGGTAGGAGAAGATGTCACCCAGTTGTATTTCTGCTTGGTCACTCCAGAACTTCTTCCCCTTCCCCCCTTCTCACTAAGTTACCAAGAGACAGTGTGGGGGTAGGTCTGTGTTGACCATAGCAGAGTGGAGGGTACTGACTGTATACACCTCTAATAGACCCCATCGTCGGCATGGCCTTCCAGTCTCTAAGAGCAGATGACGCAGTGAAGAAATTTGCTATGTTGCCATGTAGCACTCGCATCCAGGTTGCATGCTGGGCATAAAATGTCTCGTATTTTATTCTATTCGATTTAACAGACACTGACTGTTGGAGGCCTTTCAGAGAAATAAGAGAGACAGGGGAGGATGGATGGCAGACGAGAGTACACATTGTTCAGAGACTTCTGGGCTTTGTTCAAGTCTGTATAATACATTCAACCCCTTCTCACATCTACTCCGTATCCCCCCATTACCTGCCCTTAATCGTAGGCACTTCCATGGAAGGATAAATCCTACAAGGAAAGTATAACAATGTTAAGGATAAGAAGTTAATATACAGTTGTGGTACAAGATACCGGTTCAGTGCATTTGGTTTAGATGTTATTATTGTTACTTAGATCTAGTTTAGATCGTAATTAAGAAGTCCTCCCCCCCTCCTTTTTTTTTTATTGCCCAGAAGAGATACAAGAATGGGGAGTTATTTGTAAGGCTGCTAGGCGTACACGATATGACAGCCAACAATCTACATTTCCCCACTATTTGTGAACCCTGGTAATATTCCCACGGCCCTTCTATTTATTCCCCAGGAAAGAGGCTCCTGTGGTGTTGATATATTTCCTGTCTTTCGGGAGGATGCCTGGACTCTTCTGTTAGCCAGCAAACCAGCTATTAATTGGAGATCACCAATGTGTTCCCTCTTCCCCTCTTGGGGGGGTTCAGTTATGGCTTGGTTTACTTGGACGTGGCTCTGGACAATGGATTACCATATCACTCCCATTTGTAATATTATAAATAGTGCACTAGATAAGTCATTTTAAGATTATAGTGCATAGAAGCTCCCCTTCCTATTGGAGCTTAATTATCCCATGCCCCCCAAGGGCGATAGGGCATACCATTGGCTGGGGCTCCAGCTGGTTTAGTCTAATCACAGTTTTCCTTGTTGTTTTGTTTGATAAGTTAAGCAATTTAAATCTTTAGGTAACACATAGGTACAGCACTTATTTGAAGCTTTGTACACTGTTATTTCCAATTCGTGTCCAAAGGTGGAGGATAGAAACAATTGACCCACCTAGTATAAGGTTTGGGGTGTACTGTACCTCTCACTGTTTTTTTTGCCAGTCCCTTTTGGAGTGTCCTTTATGCCATAATGACAGACATTGTGGTTCACACCTGGAAAGTCAGGGGGCTGAATTCCGCAGTGAAATGCAAGAAAGTCCTGGCACATCTGAAACGGTTACGCTCCAAAGTGGCTTTCCTCCAAGAGTCCAAACTGTCAGGGGATGATCATACTAGTATGAATAAGGACTGGGTGGGCCAACAGGTACATTCCAATGCCCCAACTAGGAAACATGGTGTTCTTATTCTTTTACATAAGTCTCTTAACTGGACATTAGTCCAGACTCTTTCAGATCAAGATGGCAGATGGGTAATTGCCACATATAACACACCCACAGAACCACTTACTTTATGTTACCTCTATGCCCCTAATGAAGACACCCCACAATTCTTTCATAATCTGGCAGAGGTGATTTTGGAGTTTAACCCCACCAGACTGCCCTCTGCTTATTGGTAGGGATTTTAACCTAACACTGTTACCCTCCCTAGATAGAAATGACAAGGGTAAAGAGGCACACACACGAAGTGGGAAGGCCCTTCAGCAAATGATCTTGGATCAGGGGCTCACTGATTTATGGAGACTATTTCACCCCAGAATGAGAGATTGCACTTTCCATTCAGAAGCTAATGACTCATACAGCAGGCTAGATTTTTGGTTGGGCTCACCCATCCTCATAGCCAAAACTCTTGAGGTCTCAATATTGCCATGTGCCATTTTTTTTTAAATATAGCTTTTTATTTTATTTTGAGGTAGAATATCACATACGTGATCACATTTTATGCAGCATGTTAATTGTTGAGGTTCCATAGTACAGCTTATACAGGCAGTTAACTTACAGACATTTGATTTATACACATTGGGCTGTTTAACATATCCCTGTAGTAGCATTTTATTTTCTTTCATTATTTGGTTCTTAGACCAAAATAGGATATCATAGACTATAGTCTTAAATAAATAATAAAATTCTCTTTCTTCTCCCTTCCATCTTTTCCAGATCAACATCTCTCTCTCGAACTGGGTCTCCTCCACTTAGCATCAGAAACCCCAGGGTAATATACTATCTCAACTGTAATTAGCATGAAATACATAGGATTATCCTTTTTTGGTTTCATGGTACAAAGTCTAAGTAAGTCTCTAATTGGTATGCAACCCATAGTCCCCATCTAGTATTAAAAGTGTTAATCCTGTTATTTATCTTATATGAGAGATGTTCCAGGCTATATACTTTATAAGTGAGGTTTCTCCAAGAGGCCTTATCAGGAATCGATTTAGTGAGCCATAATCTGGTAATAACTTTTTTAGCTATTAGAATTAAAAGTGTGACCAGTGTATACTTAAGCCAGCTAATCTGTATGTCTTGTGGAGGTGTTGCTGTCAGGATAAATCCTGGAGTAAATAGATCAGGTATGCCAAAAATATTGTTAAGTTCCACTACAATATCTCTCTCCAAAAACCTGATAGGAGGGGACAGGCCCAAAATATATGTTCCTGGCCTACAGGAGAATACCCATATCCTCTCCAGCAGACTACCATTTGGTGTTCCCAGTTTTAGCTGAATATCTGGGGTTCTAAAGAATCTAACCCTGGTCTTCCATGCAAACTCCCTCCAATAAGATGATGATGAATTTTTAGAATAAAAGTAGATAGATTGTAACCATCTGTCTGGGTCTAGTTCTGCTCTAAGTTCTCTTGCCCATCTGGCTCTCACTTGGTCATGTTCCTGTGCGGGCATAGGACGCATTGCCAGATAAATATTATTAATAATGTGTTCCTGAGATCTGCCTTCTATAGCCTGGATAATCAATTGTACCCTCTTAGAGGGAGCTTTTGCTATCTCAGTCAAGAAGTCAGCCATCTTAACTAAAACAGCATGTAGTGGCTTATAAATTGAAAGTTCTCTCTGGGATAATCCATATGAGGATTGTAAATATGTGAATGGATGAATTCCCACAGGGCTTATCAGTTGGAATACATATCTAATGGAATTTTGTTCCCACCTTAATAGATCTGTCTCCAACGAGGAGGGAAAGAAGTCTTTATTACAAGTTAGGGCATTTAAATAGTATTTCTCTTGAGAGGTTAATCTATATCAAATGATATAAAGCCAGTTTTTTACAAATTCCACCATCATTTTCAGAAACCTGTTCAAGGGATGACACCTGTTATGGTCTCCCAATAGATACGTTGGTAGGGATTCCAGTCCATTTGAGGTTATCTCTATTGTTTTCCAGTGTGCCCTATAAAAGGGATTAATGAGTAATAGGTCTGTATGGGTTTGAGTTGCTCTAGAATATTCTTTCAGGTTAGGTAAATTTAGCCCTTCCTGCAATCTAGGAAGTTGTAGCAAGGTGTATTTTACCCTTGGGGGTTTTCATCCCCAAATAAACCTCGAGATAAGCTTATCCCAGGATTGAAAATAAAAGTCCAAGGGAACAGTTGGCAAAGTTTGTAGGAAAAATAATAAATGAGGAAAAATATTTTGTTGGATTGTTTCTACATGATTAATTAGGCCCAAGGGGAGTTGTGTCCACCTAGACAAATCTGAGGTAATTTGCTGTGTAATTGGTTCCATATTTACCATTTCAAGGTGTATTAACTTAGCTGGGATTTTTATCCCTAGGTATCTCATCTCAAGTCTATGCCAGCGGAAGGGAAATTCCAGTTTCATTTGTCTGGATGGAGAGAAGGAGAAATTAAGTACTTCGGTTTTTGAACAATTTATTTTATAGCCAGATAAGGTGCTAAAAAGTTGAAGTTGTTCCCATACCGCTGGGACAGATGTCTCTGGAGAAGTAAGGGTTAGCAAAATATTGTCTGCAAAAAGGGATAACTTAAATAGTTTGCCTCCTAGTGGGATACCTTGAACATTACCATTTTCCCTTAATTTGGCAGCTAGGGGTTCTAAATAAAGTGCAAAAAGAAGCGGGGATAAGGGGCATCCTTGTTGTGTACCTCTGGATAGAGTAAATGGTGAGGAGATCAAACTGTCTAATTTCAGATAAGCTATTGGACAATGGTACATGGCCTGGTTTTGGGATATAAATTTTTCAGGGAAATTAAATTATTTTAGGGTAGCCCACAAGAAGGGCCAAGACACCCTATTGAAGGCTTTCTTGGCATCGAGCCTGAGTAAAATTAAAGGAATTTTTCTTTAAGTAGCATGTTCAACTAATAATAGGACCCTTCGTACTGCATCATGGGCTTGGTGCTTCATGATAAATCCCACTTGATCTCTGTCAATTAGCTGAGGTAGAAATCTGTCTAATCTATGAGCCAGAATAGACATGAAGACCTTATAGTCACAGTTTAATGTAGATATGGGGCGATAGGAAGTGGCCGGAGTTGGAACTTTTCCAGGTTTTGGGATAGCTGTAATTTCAGCATATCGCCAAGATGGGGGCCTCCCTCCTGTATTTCACTGAATGCCGGTAGCAGGATGGGAATAAGTAATTTTTGAAATTGTTTGAGAAACTCATTCGGGTATCCATCTGGTCCCGGGGCCTTTTGTGTCTTGGTCAGCTTAAGGATGGCTATAATCTCTTGGTTGGTAATAGGACATATCAGGACTCAGCTTGCTGGGTATTTAAATTAGGTAATTTAGTACTTTGAAGATATGTAGTCAGTTGGTGTGGGCTTGGGGAGATATCTTCAGTATATAAGAGTTTATAAAAATCAGCCATAGCTTGTCTAACAGCAGTAGGGTGGGACAACAGTTGGTTGGTTTATGGGTGTCAAAGTTTGGCAACCATGGCCCTGCATCTGGACCCCCGCAGGCATCTCGCCAGATTCCTGGCTCCGAGTGGCGCTCTTCTATTGAATTTAGTTTTAAATACAGCAGTTGTTGTTCAATTTTTGGTCTGTTATTTTTTGAAGTTTTTGTTTAATTATTAACATCTCAGGTTTAACTGAGTTATCTCCTGGACATAACTTAGTTTGTAGCCTCGATAAAGCCTCCTGCAGTTCCTGTTCCCTTTTTTCTCTACCTTTTTTTTAAAGAAGTGTATTTGATGACATCACCCCTGAGCACTGTTTTGAGGGTGTCCCATTTAATAGTAGCTGTTATATCAGGAGAAGCATTATCTACCTGCATAATTGGTATGCATGACTTAACCAGTTGAATGAATTCTGGATCTTGTAAGTGGGTTATATTGAGCCTCCAGAAGTTTTGTTTTTTAGGTCTCTCCACATCTATTTTTAAAAAAAACAGGGGTATGATCTGATAGAAGGGATGTCCCTATATATATCCCTAACATATTCAAGATGTTCAATCGAGGTTAAAAATAGTCTAATCGTGCTGAGGTATTGGTTTTGGGTGAAAAATGTGTAAATGCCCTTACTGATGGAAAGAAATGTCCCCAAGTGTCTATGAGTCCCAATTTAGGTATGGTTTGTCTTAAATATTTCTGGATAGCTGATCGCCGATGCTTAGTGGGATTAGATGAGTCTAATTTAATATTCAGGGTGATATTTAAATCTCCTCCAATAATACACATGCCTTGAATGGCTGGCAATCGAGTATCCAGAAATATTTGTGCCACCTTCACCTTACTTCCTGGAGGGAGGTAGAGTGAGACTAATGTAACCTGCCTCAAGTAAAGCTGACCCAACACTATAACACAGTTTCCATCTGAGTCTATGATCTGTTTTTGCATTTGGAACTGGGTGCCATATGGAATTAGGGTTGCAGTACCTCGCCTCCTTCCAGAGGGTTAGGCTGAGGCCACCACTTTATCAAACCCCCATGCACCTAGTTTTTTTTTAAATTAAATATACTTTATTCATTTTAATCATGTTACATAGGAATCCAAGGCATAGAAAGAGATTATTACATACATATGAGCATGAAATAATGCCTTGAGGTTACACCGGCCCACAAATGACAACCACCACAGTTACCACTAAAAATTAAAACAAACTTTAACCACTATCCACAATTCTTTCCCCCTTCCCCCCCTTAACAATAGATACAGTTCAGCTGATACTCATCTATCTGGACATTTGTTCTCTGCTTGCATAGCTATACCCAGCCAGGTTATTTAGTAATTGATGTCAGCGTATACACCTTATTCCACTTCTTGTCAAAACTAGCGGGACAGTGCCTGAGACTCGCTGTCATTTTCTCTATTCTTAAATTATATAAGAACTCATTTAGCCATTCTGAGTAGGGTATAAGTTGGGGATCCTTACAATGCCTTAATACCATCTGTTTTACCGTATGGGAGATTAGAGCCATGGCATATCTTCGCTCTAGAACTGAAATTCAAGAGTAATCCCCTAGAAGACAAATTCTGGGTTCAAAAAAGGGTTCTAGTCCTAAGAGGGGATCCAATTTACTCTTAATTGTATTCCATAGACGTTTAATTGAAGGGTATTCCCACAGCATATGAAAAATAGTACCTTCACTCAAACCACACCTATTGCATTTGGGATCTTGCACTTTGCCCATGGCATATAACTTAACTGGGGGTAAAGTAAATATTATGTAAAATATAAAATTGCATAAGGCGCAATTTGTCATTGGAGGTATAGGTGTATACGGCCTTCCAGATTTTATCCCAGCAGAATTGTCTATCTGGGAACTGGGCTGACCAATATGTTGAGTGTCCTTGGATATCTGGATACATGAGTGGATAAAGTTCAGCATTTATTCTGGAAATAGGATGTGGACCCCATGCTAGTGTAGAGAGCTTTTTCAGAAGGTCTTTCTGATCAATATCATAGAAACATAGAAACATAGAATTTGACGGCAGATAAGGACCACTTGGCCCACCCAGTCTGCCCATTTCCCTACCTACTGGATAAGCTGCAGATCCTAGTTAACCAGCAGCCTACTTCTTCCTACCCCCACCCCCTAGATTGGCCTTATGACTGTCCCATGCATGCTTGAATTCCACCACTGATTTTGACTCCACAACCTCCTCCGGAAGGCCGTTCCATGCATCCACAACCATCTCTGTGAAAAATACTTCCTTAAATTACCTCTGAGCCGCCTCCATTATCTTCAAATTGTGCCTCTTGTTCTTGCACACCTCTTTTTGAAAGATGCTACCTCTTGGACTTTGTTGATTCCTTGAGGTACTTGAACGCTTTCTATCATGTCCCCTCTCCTCCTTTCCTCGAGGCTATACATATTAAGCTCCTTTCGTATCTCTTCATATGTCTTCCGTGCAGACCCTGCACCATTTTAGTTGCTCCTCTGGACAGCTTCTATCCTGTCTATGTCTTTGCGGAGATTGGGTCTCAGAACTGCACGCAGTACCCAGATGGGGTCTCACCAGCTGTCTGTACAGAGGGTAATAACTTCCTGTTTTCTACTGGTGATGCCTCTACTATGCATCCCAGTATCCCCAGCCCTTTGCTGCCCTTTCACATTGCTTGCCCACCTTTAGGTCATCTGATATGACTACCCCCAGGTCCCTTTCCATTTTTGTTGTTGTTAGTATCTTACCCCCCCTTGTGTACTCTTCCCCTGGGTTTTTGTTTCCCAGGTGCATTACCTTGCACTTCTTAGCATTGAATCTAAGCTGCCATACATTTGACCATTCCTCTAACCTTGCCAAGTCCCTTCTCATCCTTTCCACCCCACCCCAGACATTAAACCCCATATGAGCTATTAGAAGGTGTCTAATTTGAAATGCTTTAAATATCGGATTAGGAGGAAGATCCAAAGCTTTAAGGATTTTCATTGAAGTCTTAACTCTACCCTGTTCCATTAGATCAGATATCTGAACCTCTCATTCAGTAGCCCTCTCCTTGGGTTTTATATATTGTTTATCAGTAGTAAAATTTTGATTCAGGTATATAGGCTGGGAAATATCCTTAGTGTTATAGTAGCTGATGGCTTTACATAGTTGGGCATGTACTTTCAAGGACATGGTTATTAATTTGTTTTGTAGTACCTTTATTCCCATCTTAGGAGTGATATGTAATAAGCTATTAGGGAAATACCACTTTTTTAAATAGCTAGGCATTCAATTTGTAACCATATGGGTTCGTATTCCTGTTCTATCCCTACCGAAGTTAAAGATTACCATCGGAGATATTTCGCCATGTGGCTGGCCAAATAATATTGAAAGAAATTTGGCAGCTTAAGGCCTCCATCCAGTTTGGGGGCATCCAGTTTTATGTAAGACCTTCTCGGTGGCTTAGATTTCCAAAGAAACCTAGAGATAATCTGCTGGATCTTCTTGAACCAGGCTTGCGGGAGATGAAAATTCAACATGTTTAGGGGATAAAACAGTCTCGGGAGTATATTCATTTTAACTACGTTGATTCTTCCTTGCAAAGAAAGATATATAGGAGTCCATCTGTCCAGGTCTTATTGTATTATCTCTAATTTAGCATCTAAATTTAACTTCTTAATCTGTGACAGGTTTGGAGTTATTGTAAGCCCCAAATATTGAATTTGGTTTGACCAGTTTAGTCGAAGATCCTCCACTTGAGATCTGTAAGTATATGAATTTAATAGCATAATTATTGATTTAGATATGTTTAATTTGTAGTTAGATAGGGCCCCATATGAATCTATCAGGGATCTTATTATGCGGATAGAAGTCACTGGATTTACCACATGTAACATAATGTCGTCTGCATAGACCGATAAACGGAGGTCCCACTCCCTTATCCGAATGCCTTGTATTCTGGGAGAATGCTGGAGACAATATAGTAGTGGCACTAAATATAAATTAAATAGCAACGGTGAGAGAGGGCGCCCTTGGCGCATTCCAGCATGTAAGGAAAATGCTTCCGAGAAAATACCATTGCAATAAATTCTTGCTGTAGGTCATGTGTACAATAGCTGTACCCATTGGATATATTTATGTGGAAAGCCAAATTTTTTAATCACCTCGAATAAAAAGGTCCAATTCACCCTATCAATTGCTTTCTCCGCATCCAGGGATACCAGTGCCATTGGATAAGGTGCCTCCCTGGATGTGGAGAGAATATGGAACAACTTCCTAAAATGGTCTGCCAAAGACTGACCGGTGACAAATCCCACTTGGTCTGGGCTAAGCAAAGGGGTCCAAACCTTGGCCATTCTGGTAGCTAATATCTTAGCAAAGAGCTTAATGTCATAGTTCATCAATGATATTGGTCTATAGTTAGAGACCAAGTTTGGTGGTTTATTCGGTTTGGGAAGCACCACTATGAGAGCCTCCAACAGGGAAGGATCTGTAATACCCTCTTTATTTTTATTTTTTATTTTTATTTTATTGAGACAGCAGTTTGGAAAACCTTTGGGCCATAGGCTCATTTACAGAGGTACCTTGTCACAGTAAGACAAACAAGAATACACAGTATAACAGTATAACACAGTATAACAGTAACTTAAGACTGCAATAAGTACATAGATACAAACAAGCTGGTACAGGTAGGATTGATGCAAACAATATTTACAAAGATAACTGAACATGCTCAGCAGTAAGGGTGAAAGTTGTTCTTTAAAGACTTTATAAAAGCGCAGAGGGAAGCCGTCAGGACCTGGTGCCTTATCGTCAAGTAGTGACTCTATAGCGTCCCATAACTCCTGTTGAGTTATCTCCTTTTCAAGGGTATGTGCTTGCAGATGTTGGAGGGAAGGAAGCCGCAGTTCATTAAGATAATTTTGTATGTCTACCATGGAAGGAGGAGGGGTTGGTGGGGCATACAATGATCTATAGTAGTTTTCAAATTCACCAACAATTTCCTGAGGAGTGGTTAGGAGGGAATTATCTTTAAGGGAATTAAGAGCTACCACTACCCTAGACTCTTCCTGCTGCCTCAGATGAAGGGCTAGTAAATGGCTAGCTTTTTCACCCTGCTCTATATATTTAGCACGAGTCTTAATAAGCATATATTGGGCTTGCTCTCTTAGGGACTCTGCATAATGGTTCTTTAATTTAGCTAACTGTTCTAGTAATCTTTCATCTGATTTATGAGATTGTGGGGTTTCTAAGATATGGATTTGCGACAGAAGCAGAGATGACAGTGCTTCCCTCTGTTTCTTCCAAATAACTGAGAGCCGGATACACTCTCCCCTAACCACATATTTTAGGGCACAACAAAGTTTATCAACGTTCGGTATAGTTCCTTGATTACATTTTAGAAATTGGTCAGTCACTTCCTTAAGGGTCTGCCGGGCTTTTTCATCTTGAAGAAGTTGTACATTTAGCTTCCAAATGCCCTTTTTGGTTTTTGAATGTGGTAAAGTACATTCAAGCCATACAGGCGCATGATCAGAGATAACTCTCAGGGACATACCACTACCTGTTACTCCTTCTAACATTGGGTTATTAACTAAAAAATAGTCAATTCTTGATAATGATTTGCGTACCGGTGAATAGAACGTATACGCCCTGATAGCTGGGTTTAATAACCTCCAAGGGTCATTCAGACTGTAGTTTGCTAAAAACTCCTTCAGAGCTCTTTGTGCTGGGGAAAGGTTGGCCCTTTTGCCAGTTGACATGTCTAACTCTGGTGTCAGAACCAAATTCCAATCCCCAGCAATTATTATCGGTAGCCTGGGAAACAAAGCCAAGGCATTTGTCAATATCATAAAAAATTCAGGTGAATCGATGTTGGGTCCATACACTGAGCCCAGTATAAGTTCAGTATGATTAAAAAGTCCCTTGAGAAAAATAAATCTCCCTTGCTTATCGCTGTGGGTTTGTTGTACCACAAATTGTGTACCTCTAACTATTAGAATAGCTACCCCTCATGCACCTCCTTTTGAGTGTTACAATTGGGAAAGATGGGTCTTCTGGAGCATTATCACATCAGGCTTACTTTGTTTAAAATATCGTAGCAATCTTCTATACTTTATCGGATTCTGAATGCCATTTTCATTAAAGAACATAATAAGTGCAGAGTTAGCCATAATTATTTATGAAAAAAATAGTCTTTTTTCTGAATATGGGCTCCCCCTCTTCAACACTCCCACCCCAACAGGATCATTCTGATGTGTGTAGGACCCAGTTCCAAATCTCTCATAGGTTGTCCTTTATCACTTTGACTAGCCCCCTGCAGTCTCTTTCCAAACAGGACTAAAATATTAGACCTCCTGCCTGACACCTCAATAAGCTGTGTTGCATATGATCGAAGTTTAAGCCATAACTCACATGCCAGCAGGGTATGGTTAAACATTAAGAACCTCATTAAGCCTAAAGAAAAAACCTTTTGTATGGTTGATATTATTAGGGCTCTCGCATACTGATTTAAAGCAGTTATCTCTTTTACCATACTTCTAGTAAATAATATAAAAATTAAAAATGTAAAAGCTTCCAAGGTAGGGGAAACTATTATCCATTTCCCTTTAGGTACTGGGTGTGCATTGGAATAAAAAACTTAAACCAGCCAGGAGGTTTAGGATCGGAGCATATTTTGCCATGGGCCCTCTGCGAGCTGTTAAGGCCCACAAATAAAACAAGGGACACAATATGCAGTAATAAGTTGAACAGATAATGAACGTTTTGTCCCAACTTATAAAAATAAATTGATGGTTGTCCCATAAGAATGTTGTACAAAATTGCACAAAGTCCCGCTCTCAATCACCACACCCCTTCCTGTGTGAATTGTCCCTAAAGAAAATCAAAATATTTTGGGTCTTCATATTCTAGTCCCCGTCTGCAACAACGTCTCTGATCTGCTTTTAAGTATTGTTTTGCCCAGAACAGTTTGTTAATATGTCCAAAAAATAAGTATGGCTATAGGTGTGATTCAGCCAAGTGTATTCCCTGTATGGAGAGAGGTAGGATTCGATCAATTCCAAATAGTAACTGTAATAGGGTCTGTAAACCCCTCCCCATTTAATGTTTCTATACTCCTGGATAGCGTCAGAATCCTGGAGTAGTATTGGATTTATAGGCTGAGATTTTGTTTGGTTACTAGGACTATAAATATCCTTGAAAATCTGTTGCAACAGTAACTCATTTTCTCTCTATCTGTATTTTCCCTGTTACGTCCTTTATTCTTTGTTTCCCCTACCATAGGGTGACCTCCTATGTGTAGTCTTACTATCGCTACTGTAGCTTTTTCTTTTTTTTCCTGTGGTATTTTAAGTCCCATGCCACTCAGAAACTTGGTTTGGTTCTCAGAAAGCCATTTTTTCAGTAAAGCTGCATAATCGGGTACATAATATCTGCGGCTGCACGATCAGTGTAAATGTGCGACTGTGCGATCGTGCGCAGATGCCAAAATAGCATCAAAAAGCCACTTTTGTCAAAATAATGAGAAATAAGCAGTTCTTGCTTTCCCTGGCTAGCGCTAGCATCTTTAGAAAGAAGAACACCCATGGTTCATTACTTTGAGGGCTACAAGTAGAATTAAAACTGCTGCAAGCCCTATTTCTGTAATTCAATTTTAAGCAGTGTCCTGTTGTTTTCAAAGTGTAGCCATTATGCCCAGCTGCTTAGACAAGCCTGTAAGTAGAGCTTTAAGCCAGTATAGCTTCCAAACCCACATTACTTCAGCTTAGTTGCTGCAGCACTGAAATACAGTCTTCTACTGCTGAGTTGTTTAAGCAAATAATGTCTCTATTGGGTCTAAAGTTAAATGAATGAAACTTACTTTCAGTGGGTATGTGTGTAGCAGGCTTCCAGACCCTTCCCTCAGCATTCCATGTTTGTTATAGAGCCGGCCGGCCCCTCTTTCCCCTTTTTATAATGAATGCTGTTGGGAGGAGCCTGGGATACACAGAAATATTGTAAATAAAAGATATAAAGGTTTTTTCTGTTTGCTTTAAAGCTGGTTATGATTCCTCTAACTAAAGAATGTTTATTTTAGTTTTGTAATTATATTTAAAGCTGTATAAACAAGTTAAAGTTCTGTTAGGGAGGAGTTAGCCCTGTCATGTGACCCTCCTTCTGTATAAAAGAGAGGATTACAAGTGACTAGATCAGCGTGTGGCTGGAAGGAGTTCCTGCCAGATGCCTAGCTGCCTTCTAGGTATGGTTCCTGTGGAGATGAAAACTGCTGAAATATTATTGTGTACGTATTTTTATTTATTTTCCGTACTAAGTCTGTTTATGTTTGCCTGCTTAAAGGAATACATTTATTTTGGTTTCTTCACATCTTGACTGCTTTCTGGACTCCTTTTTGATCCCACGTGTACAGTAATCTTGACTTGTGCTTCTTCTCGAAGCTATGGGATGACAGTTTTTACAGACCTCGTATATTGCCGGTATTAATTATGTTGTTGCTTCCCAGGGTTCGTTAGGGAGGGACCTGGCTAAGGGAAAAGGAGCTGTGGCGGGAACAAGGCCATTTGCTAATCCCTGACAAGTTCCCAAGTGTCACCAATATTTTAGAGGGCTTAACACCCGAAGCTAGAGTCAAGGGCATCACTAGGCCTAGATTGGAGGAATCCGAGTTAGCTCTTCACCGCTTCCATCTCATCTCCAGCCCCCCCCCCCCAACAGTCACTCGTGGTTAAGCGTGAATAATGTTATCAAAAAGTACCTTCAAGACATTTCAGGTTTCTCTCTCAAGGATAGTAGTAGTGTCTTGAACAAACTTTGTCAACTGTTGTTTAGGATCTCATATTTATCTGGCTTTTCTTTTCTTCTACTGCATTTGGTTTTGGTTGTGCTGTTTGCCATCGTGAGCAGCTAGGTGAGCAATTATCATGAGTTCATGACCTTTCTGCAAATGACAGGCCTTTCGCCGTCAATTGCTCCTGGGCCTCCTCTGCATTGGAGAATTCCATCTTTCCCTCAGGCAAGAAAACAACGAGCCTCGCCGGGTAGGGGGTCTGGAAATTGATGCCCTGATTTTTCATCGTGGGAAGCAGAGGGAGGTAGGCCCTTCATTGTTTCTTTGTGTGAGGTGCATAGTCATGATCCACATAGAATCTGGTTGGCCCAAAGAAGATCTTTTGTTTACACCTTGCTGTTAGTAGTATATGTTCTTTCACTACATATTTATTGAATCTGGCAATTAAAGATCTGGGTGCAGCAGTCGCCGTGGATGGTTTTGGAGCTAAAGCTCTATGTATTCACTCAAAATCAAATTGATAGTCCTCAGGAAGGTCTAAAGCTGAGTGGAGTAGGCTAGACACGAATTCTTTTATTTGGAGCCCTCACTTCCCTCTGGTATACAATAGAGGTGAATATTTTTTCGACATGCTCTGTTTTCAGCATCTTCTTGGCATGCTTCTAAGAGGCCTTGTTGTTCTTGTATTTGTTGCATTGCATTTTCCAAGTCATCTACTCGATTCTCTGTGGCTGTAATTTTGCGCTCCAGGTCGTCTGCTCTCTGTTCTAATTGCTGCACATCTCTGCATATTTCTGAGTACAGCTGTTTAATATCTGTCCTGAATGCACACATTTCGTGGTATATCATGTCCAGTTTAATTTTTTTTATTCTGTTCTTTGGTGTGCGATATCCCAGCTGGGTAGCCCTAGCAGGCGATGGCATGCTTTGCAGCAGAATCGACTTGAACTCCTATCTGGGATCATCTTCCACTGCTTCTTCCATTTTCTTTAGTTTTATAGATGCAGGACCCTTATTCCCCCTCTTATGCATATTATATTTGTAATATTTTGAGAATTCTTGAAGTAAGAGGTAGGATTTTCTTAGAAGTGGTATTGGAGCAGTTGTCTTAGGCTACCATCACCATTGGGGGTGGAACCGGAAGTCCCCACGTGCTATTTCTGATCATGCCCCAGTCCAGCTCCTCATACAGTGGGATCCTGTGGCCCCCCCCACCCAAACATTGGAGACTAGACCCTCTCCTAGTGAAAGACCTAGACTTCATCCCCTGGGCTAGGAATGAAGCCTCTTTTTTTCTGGCTGAAAACCCTGTATCAGACACCTCTGCTGATACCACATGGGAAGCCTCTAAAGCCACAATGCGGGGTAACATCATGGGTTTTGCTGTGGCTAAATGCAGAGAAAGGGAACAACAGCTAGTTACCCTGGAACAGAAACTAGCCACAGCTGAAGGCATCTTTAAGTCCATGCCCTCTCCATCCATTCAGTCCCCTATAGGCAGAACTATTTTAGGTCTCCGTTTTGAAGTCAATCAACTTCTAAACAGGAAGGACGAAATAGCCATCCTTCGACTCAGGCACACCTTTTGGGAGGGAGGAGACAAGGGGAGCAAAGTGCTTGCCTATCAGATTCGTAAACAGCAAGACAGTAGATATATCCCTGGACTGAAGAACATACAAGGGGTATTGGGTACTTCCCTGGAGGACATTAACTCCATTACGTCTTCCTTCTATAAATCGCTATACTCCTCCACACACACAGGACCAAATGGAGATACTCAATTTTTTTTAGATGTTTTACAACTTCCCAGACTGCAGAAGCAACAGGAGCAATGCCTGGACCTCCCCATCTCTAGTGATGAAGTGGCTGCAGTCATTCGGGACTTGAGGAAGGGGAAATATCCAGGTAGTGATGGCTACATTGCAGATTTTTACCAGGCATTAGCCCTGGTCATTTTACCTCTCATAACCCAGGTATTCCAAGAGATTGAAATTAAGGGTACTCTACCTCCCTCTATGCGTGAGGCAACCATCGTAGTTATCCCCAAAAAGGGCAAAGACCCTATCAACCCCCGAAGTTACTGCCCGATATCTCTTATTAATTTAGACAGCAAACTGTATGCCAAAATTCAAGCCACTAGACTCAGTCCCCTACTCCCTGGTCTTATACACCCATCACAAGTAGGCTTTATACCTGGACGTCGCAGTTCGGACCACCTGAGAACCCTTATGAGTTTACTGCCAATTTCGAAGTCACTCCCTACCAGTAGCTGCCATTGCTGTAGACTTCAAAAAACATTCGACTCAGTCAAATGGGGATATCTCTACATGGTCCTAACTCACTTCAGCCTAGGAGGAAAATTTCTAGCTAGGATACAAGCCATATATGAGAGCCCCTCGGCCAGAGTTAATACAAATTCCGTACTTTCTCCCCCATTTGCATTGGGAAGAGGCATGAGGCAAGGCTGCCCTCTCTCCCCCCTTTTGTTTGTATTGGCAGTTGAACCCCTGGCTGCTGCAATCCGTAGTCACCCTGATATACAGGGTTTGACAGTGGGAAGTATAAGCTATACAACTTTTATGTATGCTGTCGATCTCCTTCTTCTCCTGGAGGATGTCCACCGTGCCATTCCCTCCCCCACTAAGTCTCTTAACAACCTTCTTTAGTTACTCAGACCTACGACTGAACCAGAATAAGACTGAGGTACTCCCTCTTAACACCCATTGTTCACAACAACTGGTGGCTGCTGCCGACCTCCTTTGGGCTCCCAACGGCCTCACTTACTTGGGTATTAATTTGACTCCATCTTTGGAGGGTATATGGCAAGCTAATATACAGCCCCTTCTCTCCTCCATCGAGACAGATTTTGACAGATGGAGATTACTAAAACTTACTTTAGCTGGGAAAATTGCAGCCGTAGAAATGGTAACAGCCCCTAAACTTTTTACCTTCTACACTCCTGCCAATCCCTTTACCTAAACACTGGCACCAGGCCATAGATAAAAAATTTGGAGACTTCCTATGGGAAGGTTCTAAACCCAGATTCAGTCAGTTCAAACTTAGATTTCATTGGAAGCAAGGAGGCTGGAATCTTCCATGGCCAGAGGGATACCGTCCGGCTTTCCTATTAGCCCAGACAGTTACGTGGGTATGTCCACCCTCCTCTCTTTCTCCACAATGGATACAACTTGAAATGGACATCATGGGAATTGTTCATCCTTCCTCCCTTTTTATATAAAGGGTTAGTCCCAAAACTGGCTCGCGTCATATGGACCCTCTCCCCCCCTCTCTCATGTACCTCTCTGGCAAAACCCCACTATTACCATAGGAGGTACTGAGGTAAGATGGAAAAAAATGGGTCAATTTGGGCATTTCCAAAATGGGAGATATACTGACCCCTAACCATAAAGCTCTTCACACATTTCAGTTCCTCAGTCAGATGTGGGGCATACCACAATCCGATTTTTGGAGATACCTCCAACTTAGAGATGCTACTCGGCATCTGTTACCCCCCTAGCTAGGTATATGATAAACCCTCAGGCCTTAACTCATGGATACTACACCCTCAGGGTCTGGCAGGTCAGCTATATGCCACTATTAGAGATACTCTCCCTTCCCAATCAGATGACACTAGACATAAATGGGAGAAAATGCTGCAAGCCCACATTTTACCTGAGACCTGGGACAAGGCCTGGAAGGACACATACAGTTGGTTTAAAGATGCCAAGTCCAGACTAATTCAAAATAAAATTGCCCTCTCATGGTATAGAACCCCTGTTACTCTTTATAAAGCCAAACTACTGGAGTCTGATAGCTGTTGGAGATGCCAGTCACCAGGGGGAGATTTACTGCATATTCTATGGTCCTGTACAAGGATCCAACCCCTATGGCAGGAAATACAGAAGGTAGCCTCTAAGGTGATACAACAGCAGATTCCTCTTAGCCCTCTTTTTTATCTTTTGGGGCTAGGTAGTGACATACCTAAGTTACCCCCACAACAATATAGATGGCTAGCGTTGCTGACTCTGCAAACCAAGAGATCGATTCTATGCAAACGGAGATCCTCCCTGGTCCCCACAGTAACTGAGATAATGACATCCCTCACAACCCTAGCTAAACTAGACAGAATTTCTCACCTTCAGACATCTCAAATGTCCACATTTAGACTCTGCTGGGCACCCTGTCTTAACTATCTTAAATGTGTCCACCCACAAACAGGCATAGGATGAACTTCCTCGCATCACCTGTGAGATATGATGAGATTTGACTGTGGAGTGTTATTAGTTGACCGAGTGCTGTGTAAGGTGGTTACTGTCCCCCTCCCTCCCTCCCCCCCCCGCCAGTGGGATTCTAGCTCAATAAAGAATACCCTTCCATTAACAGGTTTAACTGGCTGTACCCTTGATATGGTACTTCTACTATAATGTATTTAAGTTAAGAACGTAAGCTTTGGGATTTATTTGTTTTCTGTCTCAGGTTAAACCCAGATTTTGCACAGCATATACACACTTTTGCCCAACTCTTCTCCTGAGGCCATGAAAAGGGACTGAATTGGCCTGTCTAGACCTATGGAATGCGTCTGGTGTGTTTATGTCCAGCAAAGCTGCTTGACTGGGACGGATACATACACTGGTGAGTACGATAATCTGTTACTTACTCGGAAATAGAATAAGGACAAAACAGTGTACCCTTTCCCTACCTTCCCCTCCCCCCAGTTCAGTACCCCATCCTCAATTCATCAAACTTCTCGTCGGTGTACAGCTTCAGAGGTTACAAGAATTGATAGCAACTTACTTATAACAGGATATCTGACTTTTCTTTCTAACCTGATGTCTGACCTTTCTTCCTGAGTACTGTATGTATAATTAATTGTCTGTACACCTCTGAGAGAATAAAAATTGATGTCTGTATTACTTCCTACCCCTCTCTTTTTCCAAGCTTTATACTCCCCCCCCGGGCTCTTTCCTTAGTCCTGCTTTACTTGCCCTTTTCCCTCTCTTTTACCCATCTATAACTGCCCTCACTATGCTTACTGGAAATTTGTACATGTACACTGCTTGTTGATTGTTAATTCTATGGTACAGAATCTCTGGATGTATACTGTATCTTGTCTACCTTTTGTCTGAAAATAAAACATTTTCTACAAAAGGGTAGTGAAAGGGTGGAACGAGTTGCTGGAGGAGGTGGTGGTGGCAAGAACAGCAACCAGTTTCAAGACAGGATGGGACAGGATAAAAAAATAAGATTAGGATAGAAGGGGGCATTGCGGAGAGGGGACTGGAGGTGGGGACTGAGATGGTGGGATGTGACTCCAAGAGGAGTGCGGGGGGCAGCTCCATGGTATTAACTGAGCTGCGCACTCGAGCAGACTTGATAGACTGTTATGGCCTATTTCTGCTGGCAGTTTTCATATGTTCATATGTTAGTGCATGATTCTCAGGATTGGTAGTGCTTCCAGTAAATTGTGAATGACCTCTTTGCTGGAAAGGTGCAGTGAAGCGTACAGATTTTCATAGAAGGCATGCGTTATTTTATTAATTCCCTCTGCATGTGTGTGGAACTTGCCATGCTCATCCTGTAGGCAGAGAATGTGAGATTCAGATTGCCTCCTTTTGATTTGTTAGGCCGGGAGTTTACCTGCCTTCTCCCTCCCCGATATATGCGACAAAGGCAGAATAGAGCCAGCTCGGCTTTCCTTGTGAGGAGTTCATTCAGGCGCATTTGAGTGCACGTGAGTTTAGATAATGTGTCCTGCAGGGGTGAGTTCTGCCATTGGTTCTCGAGTGAGTAGAGCTCAGCCTCCAAACATTTGAGTTCAGCCTCTCTACCTCTATGTCTGCGGGCTGCAAAAATGATTATTTTACCCCTAATGGTGGCTTTATAGGCCTCTGAGACCACCCCAGAGAGAGAGATTACCCCCTGTCATTTTCCCTCATGAAAGTCAGGATTTCTTTCTTGGCTTGTCTGAGGAATGTTGGGTCCCTCAAATGGGGCCCACCTTGACATTGGTGATTTAGCTTACTCAAATTGGAATTCCAGTCTGAAACTAAGAGGACCCTCTCCTCACATGGAGCTTAAAGTAAATATAGCCAACTTTGGCAGAGGAAAGTTTAAATATGTTATACTATGCTATGTGGGGGGGGTGCACTAGTATCTTTGGATTGTATGTTGTTTGCCACAACCTAGCAGCACCCCTTAGAAGAAATGTGAATTCCAGTGTGGAGTAACATAAAAGGTTTGAGCATGCTATTTTGGATTTGTCCCTCAGAAGGAGAGGGTCTATTTTCCATTCTTTGTTGAGAAGGGACATAGGGTCCTATACCACTGACAGAGCGATGTGTGAGTGTTCCGAGAGCACCTTGGTGTGTATGTTGGAGGCTATGGTGTTACTGTATGTGTGATCATGGGGGATGCGAACCACATGTCTGTCTGTCTGACTGTGTATATGGTGTACTGTGGAGTAGCAGGTGTAATCACAGTCTCTAGAGTGTTGTAGTTTCCACACATCTGTGAGTTTGTTCTCATGGAGGAGTTTCCCCAGTACATCTATGGCTTTGTTATGAGACTCAGCAGTAGCTGCACCTCAATCAATACAGGCCTCCATGATTAGGTTAAAATTGCACTGAGGAGTACAGGTCTGTTGTATGTGATGAAGTGGGACAAGGCATGATTCATATTGTGGAAGAACTGTGGATCATCCACATTGGGGGTGTACACATTGACCAACACCAGGGGGCCTTGTGACATGGTAGTTTCTACCATCAGCCATCTGCCATCTTGGTCTTTTGCCATCCTGCCCATTTTCCATGGAACGTTTTTGTTAGTGGAGAAGTATGGAGATCCCTCTTTTTTAGCTTTTGCTGTGTCTTGTGCTTTGGCCTCTACCCTTTCATGCTTGAGCTTCTACTCCTCCACTTTGAGTAGCTTGGCCTCCTGCTGGAAGGCTATCTGCATCCTGAGGCATTTCAGGTGACCAAGGATCTTCTTTCTTTTTATGGGGGAATTAAGTCCCCTGATGTTCCAAGAGATAGCCTGGATATCATCCATGTTTAGGGAGTGGGAGGAGTCTAATAGATTGAAGGATTATACTGGTGTGTTGACATAGTTTAGGTGCCCTCCATATACTACTTGGCAGGAGGCTGAAACTGTGGGGTAAGACTACATGAGTGGTTGCATTAAATTGCATGCAGTGAGCATAGAGCATAACTGCCCATAGGTGGCAGACCTGGGAGGTCAGGATAATTAGCTGACCCTTCAGTTTTAAATTGGGGGTCAGGAAGTACATTTTGATCCCCCACTTTAAATATCACTTCTTGCTTGGATCTCTTGCTGGTAGCACTGAACTGACTGAGTCTTGGCACAGCACACGCGCGCACACGCACACACACACACAACACACACACACACACACACACACACACACACACACACACACACACACGCTTCCCTAACTTTCCCGGCTTCTGCATGAATTACAGGCTCCCCCCATACACTGACTAACCTGCAACCTACATTCCAGTTCAGAGCCATTTTGTCCCTGCTGTCCCCCTTCCCCATCTGGCACCACTGCAGAGGGATTCATTGATCTTTTCTGTTCCTTCCTACTCCAACCATAGTGTCACTGTCTGCAGTCTGCATTTAGAAGACACGTCTCCCCATTCCCCACTGACCAAGCCCATCAGCCATGTACCTGCCACATGGCCGTGCCACTTACGAGCAGTCACTGCCAATAGTAATTGAGAGAAGCACGTTGTTTGCTCAGGGACAGTGCATGCACTACCCCCCCAGCAATCTCCAGCCTCTGTCCCTTACTCCAGATAGGCGAGCAAGATGTCACCCAGTAGGTCACTCAGTTAAGTGACGAAGGGATAGTTTGGCAGCAGGATCGCATCAATCACTGGCGTGGTCTTTTTTTTTTGCTGTTTATTTGTTTATTAAGTCATTTCCAAAGAACAAATACATGGTAGAGATTCGTACAAAGAACAGAACGATTTACATCAAGGTTCATGACTTAGATACTAGAATAGCCTACGCATTCTATTTTCAAATCCTGCTGGCACCAAGTTTTAGCACTAAGGGGACGCTGGGCCATGTTCCCTCAGGCCCTATAAGAAGGCCCCATTCTCCTGCCTGCTCTCTCTTCTTTTGGCAACCAACCGACCCACCTGGTAACCAACTACACTCATCGCAATTGTGACAGCAGAAGGTAGCAAGAATGAGCCTCCCTTATACATTTACACAGCCCACAAGAAATGCGGCAAGCTGACACTGGCTGGAGCTGACTTTCTGGAGGACCGGACCCGGAGAGCAGCACCTGGCATGACTCTACTGGCTGAGGCTTCAGATTCAAGAACTGCAGCAGGCAGCAGGAACATACAGTACAGAGGATTAAATCCCATTCCTTACCCAGACAGAGCACAGACCAGTCCAGCAACAGCAAGGTAAGGCAACAGGGGTTGGGGATTGCCGAGCTAGGGAAAAGTTGGGTTGTGACTTACTTTATCTGCTAAAAAAATGGGGTTTGATCCTGGTTGCTTAACCCAGCCTTAAATAAAGGACTGTACAATCTAGTTAATTTTGGAGTTTTCCTTAATAATGCTAGACAAACGGTAAGAATGCTTAGAGGGAAGTAAGTCTCTGAAACTCCAAGAAAGTTATCATTCAAAAAATGTGTTTATTTTTAACACAGTGCTTGAAAGTCACCTAAAGGATACAGCAAATGTTTTATGGCCGAAAGGGCGACTTCCTCAGGGCCTACAGTGGTCCTGTTTTATAAAACAGAAAAATACATATTTGTTTGTGTAACCCCTAGGTGGTGCTACCCCAAGGGCTACTACCCCTGCCTGCTGGGCAACCAGTAGGTTAAGGGGCCTAAGTTCTGAAATGGGTGCCTCCACCCAGAGGTCAGGGTTAGTAGTGGTCGAACTAAACTGGGCACAGCCCTCTGGGACACTGTAACCCCCTTGATTCCCACCAGTGGCCCACACAGTATGCAATAATTACCTTCAAAATACCCAATGTGCTTGGCAAGTACCCACACAGTATACACTTACCACCAGGGCTGGTTTCTCCAGTTCAACCCTGGGGACCCCCTGTAAAACAAGGTTAGACAGAGCAAATGGCAACAGCACAATGTTTCAGACATAAACAGGATCCACAGACTGGTTGAGGTGCAGAAAAAAGTAGATCTGATTTATTCACGGGATTCAAACAAGGAAGGGGGTCAATCAGGTTAATTGGCTTAATTTCTCTATCAATCACACAGTTGTGCAGGCAGTCAGAGTCCCTCACACAGTCACACTTTTGGGTACCCAGGTGAGGTGGAATGTGAGCTAGCCAGGACCGTTGCCCGTGGTACGCTGGTGTTGCAGCTGGTTGGGGCCCTGTAACGGAAAGCACAACTTGCACAACACACTTATATAATCCGGAGCCAGATGGCTCAGTTCATGAAGGAAAGAAACAACACAACAAATCAGATTAAAAGATAGTTGCAGGGAGCTGTCCTGATAGTTACTCATGATACCCAAGACTGGACACAGGTGGGACGAAGATTGAGACAGCAGATGAGTTCTCTGGATTGCCAGGAGAAGCAGGGCCTACACGATTCGCTGCAGCATCGTTCCTGTTCAGGCGTGGAGCAGGGGGCTGATCCCCGGGCAGGTCTCTTGTTGATGGTCCTTCACTGCGCAGCAGGGTAGGGTGATGGGGCCCTTGTGGCAAGGCCCAGACACATGGAGATGCAGTGGATTCAGTCCGTTTGTGCAGGATACAGCTTCCTGCAAACTGAATACAGTTTACAATGTAGGGGAACCAACTGGCAACTCTCTCCCCATTCACAGCACATTTATATGTAAGTGGAACTTACTGAACCTGGCACAGCACTCCCTGGTCCCAATCTCTATATTCTCTGCACCCCACAGAAACATTGAGGTGAGAAAGGATTTCAGGCAGGCTGATCGCATCCAGCACAATCTTCGGTCCTCCTCAGGTAAAGCCTGATCACCTTTCAGCTGCTGACTGGGTTCACCAGACTCGGATTTAGTCCAATAAATACTCTCCCTCTCTCTGGGCAGACAACAAGCTCACAGGCTGGAAAACTGGCCTTCCCCACGGTTCTCCCGCTCGAAGACTATGCGCATGCTGGCTTGACTTTCTCGAGCTGTTTCTCCCTCAACTCTCCACACAGATCTGGCTTGCCAGCAGACAGATTGTGGTATTTCCCCCAGATCCAAACAGTTTGGTTGGCTGAACTGTCTGTCAGTCACAACAAGAACTCCCTTCCTTCGATGGCAAAAGGAGCCAACAGTCCAAAACTACAATTCCCACAGGTTTGAGTCCATACAGCCCCTATGAGCAGGCTCCATTTTAGAGTCTCCCATTACTGATTGGTCCAACTCGGCAGTTTGGAACCAAAATGGTGGAGACAGTCAGAACAGTCCTCGCTGCAAAGAAGATAGGTGAGAACAAACTACATTATCATTAGCACTCTGAATTATCATCAGCAAATAATTACTTCTTTCAACAGAGCTCCCTCTGCACAATTAGCGATGGCAGAAACGGAGCTATTTTCAGAAAGGACGGGTGGGTCTCAAGCAGGGAAACACTCAGACCCCCTTAAGGAGTAATTATAACTGCAATTAGGCAGCTCTTAAAGAGGCAGTACGTAGAGGCCTCACAGGAGTTCTCTAGCAATATCACTTAAATGGCTATAGCGCTGAACATCAACTGGGCAGCGAGCATTTAGACTAGCTCATGGAAGACTTTTCCGGAACCCCCATTTGTAGGGGTCTGCACCCTTCCCTGCCTGGAGAAAACTTGGCGTCCACATCAAGTTAGTACCTTCACAATAATTGCAATAGCAAATTATACTATACATCTATACTACTAGTAGGCTAGGCTTATAGCTTCTACGGCATCAGTCAACAATTTCAACCTTTATTATACACATTCTCTGATTTCACAGTCATTGTCTATTCTAAATTACATTAGGCATATTTCACACAGGTACTGTACACATCTGGCCATACAAGCTCAGGTAACAACTTCCTGTACATTGAACAATGTGCGAGGGGCCCCTTCCCTATCAGCTAACCTGGGGCTAGACAGGACAAGGGCACCATACCTAGAGGGCAGAACAATCAAGCGGGAATTGGTACTTAGACTCAGTTTGGGCAGTGAGCTCGGGGAAACATAAACTCCCTTGTGGACCACATTGAGGGGCAAATCCACTGGCCTCCCCGGGGAATCATAACTAAAGCGCACCACAGGTTTGACAGCTTGGCCAGTCTTTCTGGGGGGGAACAACCACAGTCTCTGTACTTTCAACTTCTGCCTCTGGGCTTTCATTACTTGTGAGGGGGACCTCTGCCTGGGTAGGAAGGTTCGAACTTGGAACACTGTCCGACCCTGGCTCTGTAAGTTCTGTTTCTATGACACTTTGCTCACTTGGAAGGCACTCTGGCACAGGAAGGGAATTATCATCACACTCAAAGTATTCTTCAGGTTCTGACATGTCACCAGTATGACTCATATCATCTGCCCCTTCCTCAGGTAAATCATACAGTTCCACTATACAGAGTGACTCAATATCATCAGATATAACACTTCGCACTTCACTTTCAGGGAGCATTGGCTCCAAGGACAAAGCTGGGGGGTTAGGCTGTCCAGAAGGCCCAGCTTCATCCCCACAGTTAATCATGGGGTTACCTCGAAACAGCTGACAGTTCACAACAGGGATAATAAGCATAGTCGCACTCACTGTCATCAGAAGTGGACTGACAGTTATTATCGTTCTGGGCCTGCTGTGGAGAAAACCTTAAGTCTGTGACCACTGGGGTAGGTTGACTCTGTCTTTGTTTTGCAGCAGCCTGAGTCACTGGTCCAGGGGGAGCAATCTCAGGGGGTTCAACTTCAATCATGACTTGACCAATAGGCAGTAAATGGTTACGGTGCATGGTCTTGACAGCTTTTGAATCATTTTCAGGCCGCACTGTGTATACAGGTAAGTCATCCAACTTACATACTACTATATGGGGAAGATGGTGCCATCAGTCAGCAATTTTATGTTTACCATGCAGTCCCATATTTCGCAACAACACATGGTCTCCAGTTCGAAGCTCTTGGGCCTTTATTTTTTTATCATATCTCTCTTTATTGGCTAAGTTTCTCTTTGCAGCCATTGTCTAGGCTAGTTGGTATGCATAATTCAATTGAGCTTTCAGTTTTTGTACATATTGTAGATAATTTTCAGCCCGGACCCCATCGGGAGAGACCCCGAAACAAACATCAACTGGCAGCCGAGCCTCTCTCCCGAACATGAGGCCATAGGGAGAGAACCCAGTAGCATCATTTTTTTGTGCAATTATAGGCATGTACCAAGGTGCTAATCTGCTGGCTCCATTTATGCTTGTCTTTTGGGTGAAGAGTGCATAGCATGTCAAGCAGGGTGCAATTAAAGCATTCTGGTTGGGGATCCCTCTGCGGGTGGTAAGGAGTGGTTCTTGACTTCCGCACCCCTCATAGGGAGAGCATTTCTTTGATTAAACGACTCTCAAAGTCCCTACCTTGATCAGAATGAATTCTCTGGGGGGCCCCATAGTGGATGAAGAAATTCTCCACTAGCACCTTGGCCATGGTGAATGCCTTTTGATCTTTGGTGGGGAAGGCTTGAGCATACCTTGTAAAATGATCCGTGATCACCAACACATTACCAATGTTCCGCTTGTCAGGCTCCAAACTCAAAAAGTCTATGAAACTAATTCCATTGGGGTGCTGGTGGTAATGTTGACAAGTGGGGCAGCCCTCTGAGGCAGGGCCTTTCTCTGCAGGCATTGACTACAAGTCCTTACATGATGCTCAACATCGGCCCCTATCTTAGGCCAGTAGAATCGAGATTGTATTAGGTCAATGGTTTGGTCGATACCGAGGTGGCCCATATGATTGTGAAGGGGCCTCAGCACCAAGTCTCTGAAAGCTGTGGGCAAGACCAATTGTTGCCTGTCTACTTGGCCACCCCTATCCACTGTCTCTCCATACAACAACAGATTAATCAGCTTTAACTTGGGGCCTTCTTTAAACAGTAAAGCAGTTCGCAAATCAGAGGAGCACAATTTGGACACATCTTTCCCTGCACAGAGGGCATCAAGGGCTGGCCGGATCATGGGATCTTGGGATTGAGCCCACTGAATGTTGTCATTATCAAATTGAGGTAGTGCACTAATATCTAGAGCGGAGAAGTGACAATACACAGCTGGTATACAGATGTCAGAAGGGCCCAAGCAATCTACTAAGCAGTCCACTGTATCTGCAGACATCTGTTCCTCTTTATCAAACTTTTGGCACAGTGCTCGAATGTCAGGTTCAGACAGCCTGACCCAATCACTTTTGGAAGTGGGCCTCTGGGATAGGGCATCAGCATCGATGTGATTCAGGCCTGATTTATATTCAACAGCATAATCATAGGTAGACAATGCAGAAAACCACGATGCCCTGTGGCGTCTAACTTAGCTGAAGTCTGCACATAGGTCAATGGATTATTGTAAGTCTTCACCAGTATCTTTGCCCCATATAGGTATTCATGGAACTGGTCAATGATGGCCCACTTTAAAGCCAGGAACTCCAGCTTATGCACAGGGTAGTTTCTCTCTGTTGGGGTCAGACTTCTACTAGCAAAGGCCACCAGTCTCAAACCACCCTCATGTTCTTGATACAGCACAGCTCTCAAACCTTGTAGGCAAGCATCGGTATGCAACACATAGGGTCTAGTAGGGTCAGCATAGGCGAGGATGGGAGCATGGGTGAGCTGATATATTATTTCATGGAAAGCAACTTCACAGTCGGGCATCCAGCGGGACCCAAAAAATTCACCCAGGCAGAAGTATACTCTTTCTATTACAGAGGTGGCCCCTTTCTTGTGTTTACGGTTCATGGGAGGGTAACCCTGGGTAAGATTCAGGACTGGGTGAATCACCTTGGAAGAGTCCTTTATGAACCGGCGGTAGCAGCCACAGAACCCCAGGAAGCACTGTAATTCTTTCAAATTGTGGGGCTGGGGCCAAGTGGTCAAGGCCTCAACTTTACTGGGATCAGTCTCTATCCCCTCAGTGGATACTATGTGCCCCACATACTTTACAGATGTCTGAAAAAGCTGGCACTTGTCGATGGACAGCTTGAGGCCGAAATCCTCCAGTCAGTCTAACACTTTAAATAGTCGACTCTCATGCTCCTCCAATAAACTTCTGCAAACACTATGACATCGTCCAAGTACACCAGGCAGTCCAACAAATTTATATCCCCCACTGCACAATCCATCAATCGCTGTAAAGTGGTCGGAGCACCCGATATCTCCTGGGGCATCCTCATAAACTCATAGAATCCTAATGGGCAGATGAAGGCTGTTTTCTCATGGTCTTCTGGGGCCATGAGGATCAGGTAGCACCCACTGCAAAGATCCAACACCGACAACCATTTGCTCCCGTTCAGACAGTCCAGAGCACCTTGTATACGGGGCATGGTGTATTGATCTGGGATGGTCTGCTGGTTAAGGGTTCGATAATCCACACACATTCTCACTGACCCATTCTTTTTGTGCACAACCTCAATAGGGGAAGCATACGGGCTTCTGGATTTTTGTATCACACCAACCGCAAGTATTTCCTGCTGGTGTCTTCTCACATCATCTATGTCTGTGGGAGCCAGGCGCCGAGACCTCTCGTGAAATGTCCATTCATCGTTCAGGCATATGTGATGCTCCACTCCCTGGACATATCCCACCTCCCATTCCTTCAATGAAAACACTTGGTCTTTCTGGGCAAGTCTCTTACTGACTCTAGTCTTACATTCAGCTGGCAACGGGGAGTCACCAAAGACAAACAAGTTGAGAGTCACTCTATAAGTTGCTCCAGGGTGCTTGTTACTGGGTAACAATGCAGTGTCTATGCAGTGTACTGTAGCTAGGGTGCCGCCTCTGTTCACCTGAATCTTCCAATCGGACAAATTGTGGATCTGGACCATCACCCATCGTGCATGAGCATGAGCATGAGCAGGCAAGATGCTGGGCTTGACCAACAATCCTTCTGGAAATTTTCCATCACCTGGCACATCCAGCATTAGTATTCGATTCTTGACATCTTTCTGTAATCGGACCTCCCCTTGAGTACACTGGGCATGGGGGCTAGCACCATCAACTCGGGATCCTTCTTCCATACAACCCCAACCGGTTCATCCTGATCCACCTCCTCGGTATTCAGCCACAACTCATAGGCCTCCTTAATCAACACGGGAATTCTCAGAGCCCTACCAGTCTGGTGCCCCTGTTTCTCATTGCATAATTGTGCCAGTCTCCCAAACATGTGAGCGTTGGTCCCAGTTAGTAGGGGAACCCCATCATACAGTCCAGTAGGGGGACACTCCAAGGCCAAGGTCTCTACTTGTTCCGCCACTCCAGCCACCGAAGTAGGGAAAGACAGCCAGATCCAGATATACCCAGAGTATGGGTATGACTTTTCACTCAACCCCCAGACATGCAAACCTTCCAAGGGTTGTAAGAGCACATCAGGCAGGTGCTTCCCATACCAATCTTGAAACATTATAGTCACTTGAGAACCACTGTCAAGTACAGCCCTGGTGGACACTCCATTCACCTTTACTGCTGTCTCCATGGAGGGACCCACCACCTCGAACCATTCAGGTGATGCAGAAGTAGGTGTCGATCTGGGGGTGGCCTTTGAAGAGTAACTTTTTTGAACAGCCCCACCGGGTGGCCAGTTGTTATTTCGTCAAATCACAGCTAATAACCTGGTAGTAACCCTCCTCAAATTCTCTGGTGAATGGCAGAAGAAATGGGTGTGTCCATCCTCCCCGCTATGATAGCAAAAAGTAGGTTCTCTAGGGTCTCAGGGGGGTACGCGGGCCATTTCCCAGTTTGTGCACCACAGGGGCATTGGGCAGCTCATCTTTGGCTCGTGCTTTGGGTCCTTGATCCTCTGGACTTCCACCAGGATTGGGGTTTGTGTGTTTGGCAGCAAGTCCCCCACCAGACCGCTCAACTCTCATACTTCTTCTAATATGTTACCCTCAGTCCAGGGTTCTGCAGAAACAACATGCACAACCAATCCACTTTTAGTCTCTGGGGGTGCCTGATACAGGTCAGGTTCTCTGGCCACCTCTGTCAATTCTTTGATCAGCTCTGTCAGCTGCTGCGCCTCATCCATGTCACTCCTCTCTGGGGTCTGGCAGGTACCAACAACCCCAACATAGGGCTCCCAGCCCTCTTCATCATTCTCTGTTTCACAAATCTCTTTCATAAGATAGCAGTATTCAGGAGGATTAGCCCTCCTGTCTTGTAACTTGAGTTTCAACATCATCACACTGGAGTATCTGGCTGACTTTAGAATATGGTCCAATCTGACCTGGTTCAGTTCCTTTGCCAGCACCCCTCCTTTCCTGTGGGCCCTCTGCAGAGCCCTCTCAATTCTTGTAACAAATGCAGACAACTTCTAATTTTTCTATTACTTAACAGACTTGAATTTCCACAGCAAATCATCCCCTGACTCAGTGCTGCCAAACACTCCTTCTAGTGCAGAGAGGTATTCAGCCACAGTACCCTCTGAGCTAGTAGCTCTCAAGAAACGGATGGCCCCCAGTGCAGGGCCCCTTAAGCTCTCCATAAGACTCTTTCTCTTTTCTGCCTCTGAGCACTACCTTTCCTGTACCAAGGGAGTAGCATAGTCCATCCATGTTTCCAGGTCATCTTCCCCCATAGGCACTGGGACTGTGCCTGAGAAAAGTGTGAGTTTACGGTATGAGTCCAGCTGCACCGAGGGAATTACTATGGGGGAGGGGACTACAGGGGAACTCTTAGGAGAAGCAGGGGATGTGGCCAGAGAGTGCAGGGGCGTGTGTTCCTCAGAAAGGTCTAGCTCCTTTACTAGCTCTTGAGCAGTTTGTCCTTCAGACACTAATAGCTTAAGCAACTTGTCCTTAAACCCCTCTATACTGGGGGACCCGCCCGGGGTAGCTGGATCACTATGCAGGTGAATGACCCTCCACCCCTTCTGGGTCCCTTCTGGCAGGATAACAGGGGGGTACCTTCTCTGGATCTATTGGGGAACTATAGGAGAGTAAAACTATCATAGTCTGCTCAAACAAATCTGAATCCCTTCCCTTCACTTCAACTTTTTCCAAACCTTTGACATGTTCCACAGCTGCTATGTTATCAGCATTAGTAGCCCCTAACGGGACATCCAGTAACGGGAGGGCCTGTCAGGTGTCTAACCCCTCAGCCTCACTCCACACCATCATTCAATTCACCAACAGCTAATGGGGCAATTTTGAGATTGGGTGTAGCAAGATCCTCCATTCTCTCACCAAAGCAGAACATATCGGGGTAATTTCCTCCTTTGGCCACTAGAGGACGCTAATCTCATTGGTGCCTCCAAGATGTAACCCCTAGGTGGCGCTACCCCAAGGGCTACTACCCCTGTCTGTTGGGCAACCAGTAGATTAAGGGGCCTGAGTTCTAAAACGGGTGCCTCCACCCAGAGGTCAGGGTTAGTTGTGGTCGAACTAAACTGGGCACATCCTCTGGGACACTGTAACCCCCCCCTTGATTCCCACCAGTGGCACATACAGTATGCAATAATTACCTTCAAAATACCTCTGATATGCTTGGCAAGTACCCACACAGTATACACTTACCACCAGGGCTGGTTTCTCCAATTCGACCCTGGGGAACCCCTGTAAAACAAGGTTAGACAGAGCAAATGGCAACAGCACAATGTTTCAGACATAAACAGGATCCACAGACTGGTTGAGGTGCAGAAAAAAGTAGATCTGATTTATTCAGAGGATTCAAACAAGGAAGGGGGTCAATCAGGTTAATTGGCTTAATTTCTTTATCAATCACACAGTTGTGCACGCGGTCAGCGTCCTTTACACAGTCACACTTTTGGGTACCCAGGTGAGGTGGAAAGTGGGCTAGCCAGGACCGTTGCCCGGGGTAGGCCGGCATTGCAGCCGGTTGGAGCCCTGTAATGGAAAACACAACTTGCACAACACACTTTTGTAATCCAGAGCCAGATGGCTCAGTTCGTGAAGGAAAGAAACAACACAACAAATCAGATGGCACACTTAAATTAAAAGATAGTTGCAGGGAGCTACCCTGATAGTTACTCATCATAACCGAGACTGGACACAAGAGGGATGAAGATTGAGACAGCAGATGAGTTCTCTGGATTGCCAGGAGAAGCAAGGCCTACACGATTCGCTGCAGTGTTGTTCAAGTTCAGGCGTGGAGCAGGGGGCTGATCCCAGGGCAGGTCTCTCGTCGATGGCTCTTCACTGCACAGCAGGGTAGGGTGATGGGGCCCTCATGGCAAGGCCCAAACACATGGAGATGCAGTGGATTCAGTCTGTTTGTGCAGGATACAGCTTCATGCAAGCTGAACACAGTTTACAACGTGGGAAACCAACTCGCAACTCTCTCCCCATTCACAGCACATTTACAGTACATGTAAGTGGAACTTACTGAACCAGGCACAGCACTCCCTGGTCCCAATCGCTATGTTCTCTGCGCCCCACAGAAACATCGAGGTGAGAAAGGATTTCAGGCAGGCTGATTGCATTCAGCACAATCTTCGGTCCTCCTGAGGTAAAGCCAGATCACCCTTCAGCCGCTCACTGGTTTCGCCAGATTTGGATTTAGTCCAATAAATACTCTCCCTCTCTCTAGGCAGACAACAACCTCACAGGCCAGAAAACAGGCCTTCCTCATGGTTCTCCCACTCGAAGACTTTGTGCATGCTGACTCCACTCTCTCAAGCTGTTTCTCCCTCAATTCTCCTCTCAGATCTGGCTTTCCAGCAGACAGCTCATGGTATTTCCCCCAGATCCAAACAGTTCAGTTAGCTGAACTGTCTGTCAGTCACATCAAGAGCTCCCCCTCTTCAGTGGCAAAAGGCACCAACAGTCCAAAACTGTAACTCCCACAGGTTTGGGTCCTTACAGCCCCTATGAGCAGGCTCCATTTTAGAGTCTCCCATTACTGATTGGTCCAATTCGGCAGTTCAGGACCAAAATGGTGGAGACAGTCAGAACCGTCCTCACTGCAAAGAAAGTAGGTTAGAATAAACTACATTATCATTAGCACTTTGAATTATCATCAGCAAATAATTGCTTCTTTCAACAGGGCTCCCTCTGCACAATTAGCGATGGCAGAAATGGAGTTATTTTTGTGCAGGCTGGGTGGGACTCGAGCAGGGAAACACTCAGACCCTCTTCTGGAGTAATTATAACTGCAATTAAGCAGCTCTTAAAGAGACAGTACGTAGAGGCCTCACAGGCGCTCTCTAGCAATACCACTTAAATGGCTATAGCACCCAACACCAACTGGGCAGCGAGCATTTAGGCTAGCTCATGGAAGACTTTTCAGGAACCCACATTTGTAGGGGGGTTACATTTGCTTACTCTTATTACATTTTTTCTCATAGAAACCAATACATTTTCACACTGAGCCAAGTAATCCAGGTCTACTGTGAGCCCTGAGGACGTGGCCTTTTTGGCCACAAGATGTTGGCTGGATCCTTTAGGTGAGCTTCAAGCACTGTGTTAAAAATAAATATATATTTTGAACGATAACTTTTTTGGAGTTTCAGAGTCCTCCTTCCCTCTAAGCATTCTTACTGTGACTTACTCTTGGCAAGCTAGGCATGCCTGGCTGGAAGGGACTGGGCTAAGACAAATTTTAAATGTGGAGGAGTCTGAATGTTAATGATTATAATGTGAAGGGAAATATATAGTTAAAAAAAAAATTTCTGTGGGGGGTTGAAACTTGCTTGGAAAACTGGGTCTGCCTGTGCTGGGGAGAGATAAGACAAAAGTTTAAAAAATGTGTAGTCTGAAAAATGCATTACTGCTTAATGTAGAGTCTGTCTGGGGAATATATATAGCTTTTAAAAAATGGCTGTGTAGGAGACTGGAGAGTCAGGACTTACTTGGCCAGTTTGGCATGCCTGGAACCAAATGGGTTAAGACAAGTTTGAAATGTGGAGACATCTGAATGTAAATGATTCATGTGGTTGTGGAATATATAGTTTTTAAAAACAGTCTTGGGGGAGTCGTGACTTACTTGGCAAACTGGGCATACCTGGGCTGGGAAGGGATAAGACAAGCTTTAAATGTTGAGTCTGAAAAATGTGTTAATGATTAATGTGGGGTCTGGCTGGGGATGATATGTAGTTTTTAAAAAAATGTCAGGGGGAGATTGGCAAAGTTTGGAAACACCGCTCCGGTGGATTAATTTGTGGATTTGCCTCATTTTGTGGAGTTAATCCATGGTGCGAAGTCCAAATTCACGCAAAACTATTAACTTAGTGAAATGTGGAGCTTGGAAACTGTGCTGGCAGAGTTTAGCACAGAAGATGTTGCTCAAACTGAAACTGTCCCTGGTGTCTAGTGGTTCCCCCCTTGCCATTTGCCACCTGTTAATGATCATTCCCTGGTGTCTAGTAGCCCTCCCCGACCATTCACAGTCCAATGTTATGATTATTCCCTGGTGTCTAGTGGTTCCCCAACCCACATCGATCACCAGCCAATGTAGATACAAATCTTCCCCTGGTGTCTAATGCCCTCCTCCACTGATTGCCAGCCCGAAGTTAACAAAAAATCTTTTCCTGGTGTCTAACTGTCCCTTCCACCACCCGCATCCATGCCTGATGTTATTTGCAGTATTCTCTGGTGCCCAGTAGTCCCTTCCTCAACCCAATCATCCTCCCAATACAATGTTACAGTTTCTCTGGTGTCCTGTGGTCCCTCCCATCCCTGATACCCTGTAGTGGGTGTTATACTTCCCTGGTGTCTAGCAGACCCCCGCTCCCTATCCCCAATCCCCTGCTATAAAAAAAAAGTAGTCCATTCCCCAGCATCTAGTTGATCCTCTACACCCTAGCAGGTAATGCCCCACCACCTCGCCTCCAGACCCCGAGTTGGTAACCGCGTTCTCCCTTCCACCATGGTTGGATACTAACTGAGCTGGCAATGAATGAGTGTGTACCAGTACACGCTCATTCATTGACATGACAGCTCAGCCAGCAAATTATCATTATCGAGCAAAGGATCAGTGGGGGGGGAACCACTAGACACCAGGGACAGTTTTATTTTGCACCTAAAAACACCCAAAGCAATGCAAAGTTACCAATGGCAAATTTTTTAATGAACAGGTAAACTTCACAAATTGATCTGAGGAGGCGGATTTGGTAGACAGAAATTCTGGGGGGGGAGACTGGTGAGTCAGGACTTACTTGTCAAGTTTGGCATGCCTGGAAGCAAATGGGATAAGACTAGTTTTAAATGTGAATGAGTGTGAATGTTAATGATTCATGTGACTGGGGAATATAACATTTTTAAAAAAATGTCTTGGGGGGGGAGCTGGACTTACTTGGCAAACTGGGTCTGTCTGGGTTGGGAAGGGAAAAGACAAGTTTGAATTGCTGAGTCTGAAAAATGTGTTAATGAGTAATTTAGGATCTGTCTGGGAAATATATATAGTTTTACAGTTATAAATGTCTGGGAGGAGACTGGAGAGTTGGGACTTACTTGACAAGTTGGGCATGCCTGGAAGGGATTGGGGTAAGACTAATTTTAAAGGTGGATGAGTCTGAATGTTAATGATTAATGTTGTTGGGGAATATATAGTTTTGAAAAAATGTCTGTGGGGGTCAAGACTTATTTGACAAACTGGGTCTGCCTGAGTTGGGAAGGGATAAGACAAGTTTTAAATGTGGAGTCTACCCTGCTTTACATGTGTGGATGGGGAATTGGCAAGTTTGGCTGGGATAAAGGATTATATTGGCTAATATTAAATGGAGTTGATGTCTCTGAAATAATAAAATGTTAATGGTCAGGTGTGTGTAGGTGGAATTTTCAGCTGGGTCTAGGTAGGGATTTTACTGTAGAATGAGTTTATTGACTGAGTGAGTTGTGGTGGGGCAGGGTGCTGCTGCACTATTCAAAGGGAGTGGCCATCTTCTTTTTCCCATGTAGCTTTTTACCTGGCAGGTCAGCAAAAGCAGGCTTCTGAGCCCTGTCCCTGCCCACTCTTGCCTGGCACCCATCTCTGCAATCCACTGAACCCATGATCCCCCACAGATTACATCTTGTGGCAGAGCTGGGAAAGGTAGGGCCAGCCTCTCACCTCTCAGTGAATCCCATCCAGATTGGACTGGGTGAACTGGCATTTCTGTGGGGTGGAGGTAGGTGGGTAAGGCTTCATATAGCATGCGCTAACCCAATTTCCATTTTCTCCAGCAGTCCCCTGCCATTTCGGTACGTAACCATGTGCACGTGGATGCATGCACATGTTATGGAACTGTGGCCTCTCCCTTCATGTCACTTGAGCTGTTGGCACTACCCCCAGCCCTTCACCCCCAGGCAGCCAAGGGCCAAGTTGGCAAGCCTTCCCACTCCAGGAGAGGAGAGCTGTCCTAATGATGCTCAATCCTCTCCCCCCCAGCCAAGCCCTGCTAACCCAAGCTTGTTCCCAAACACAGATCACTAGTATGGAGAGAGGTGAGGTGCATAGTGCCTCAGCCCTCTTCTGCTCCACCTGGATAGAGGGAGTGGCCACCTTGAGAAGCATGAAGTGCATTATGTAGTACATGTTTATCAAGATGGCCACTGAAGTTTTGCAATTGGATCAAAGTGGGGCTGGGCCCAGCCAAGTCCTGAAGACATGTTATTTGTTATAGTCACTACCTCCAAATGCAATTTAAAAATGACCTTCAGTTGTTTTAGTCTTTGGGTCCCATTGTCTGTGTCACTCTAGAGGACTGGGAAGAATGCACAGAAAAAAAAACACCATTAAACAATTTTTGGAAAGATTTTATTGCTTGTAAGTTGTAACTCTGTGTTCTCTGCTGCGGTTTAGGGAACTGAACTGCAAACCTAGAGAACTGGGGATGGATTTTCAAAACATGGTGCTGGACTTGTGACAAGCCCTGTGCCATGGCACTTAGGTTCTGGCAGTGCCCCAAACCCATTCACTGCAACTGTGTCTGATTTTACAATCTTGAGTGCAGGTGCAACAGTTTGTACTATTAACGGCAGCTTGTGCCATGTATATGGCACGAGCTCCTTAAAAAAGGTCCTCAGGATTGCTGCAAGCTAGACCACAAAAGTTGTTATAGCTTGCAGCAATTGCTGTATGGGATAGAAATACCACTGTAGGTGGGTGATCGCCAGCAAGCTCCGTGCACCGTATATATGGCGCACTCGCGAATTGCAGCATTCACAAGCATTGGAAAATTCTTCCCCTAGGTTTGAATCCCACAGCCCCCACTTGCATACTGTGTGACCTTGAGCAAGTCATTTAACTTCCTAGTGCTCCCAGGTCACACCTGGAAACAAGCTTTGGCTTAGTGTGCCTTTCCTGGTTAAACAATTTCCCCTTTCCCCCCTTTCCCCTGACTTGCTGGTGGTATACTTTAATTACAAGCGCCCTTTCTAATTGATTGCGAGAATGAGAGCTTGGTGCAGAGTGAGTGCATCAAATTGCAAAGGGACATCAACTGTGGGATTCAGTGTTGTGTTTTGGTGACTGGGAGGCTCATGGTGGTGTATTTGTGAGTGAGTGTGTTGTATTTAGGTGGGGAGGTGATCATGGGTGTTTCCATCTAGTATTTCTCTCATTCATACAGTATATCTTGCCCACTTGTCACATAAAAGATTAATGCAAGAAATCATATGAGAATCAGGATTAACAAGTGATCAGTGTGGAGGGGGACTAAAGTGGAGGTTTCAGTTTACTAAAAAAAATCTGATTGAGCATTTGAAATGAAAATGAGAAATTGTTTCACTATGGCTCCTTTTCTTTTAAAATGCTGAACCAGATTTTTTTCTTTGTAATTACAACCCTGCCTCTCCTGCCTGCTATAGTGTTTACCGCCCACCCAAAATTCCTTGTTATTAAATTCTTCATTCCAATATGCTTTGCTACATTACATCCTATGATTAAGGATTGGAGAGTGATATAGCTGCAAAATGTATAGCACCCTGCTACCAACTTTGAACTGCAGCATAGATGTATTAAGTGCATTATAGTATGTTTATGGGCACGGAGTCATAATGTCGCAAGACATTATGCCGCATGGCAACATTGTGCTGCCAGTACAGCATGATTGCTGCCATGCAGCATGTCTTTTTTTCTGTTGGGGGCTCTACCCCCTGTTACCCCCCACTAAGAATTCTCAACTCCGGGGGAAGGGGGGTTTATCTCAGGAAGCGCACAATGTTGTAAAAAAATTAAATGTCTGGGACCGGGAATCAAACCCGGTCCCAGACACAGCGTCTGGATTTCTGCTGCTGTAGCTCAGTCCAGAGAGCAATGGCAGCTGCTCAGTGGAACCTAATCCCAGCAGAGGTCTTATCCTCTACCTGGGATTGTGTGAATGGTGCAATATCACATCCAGCAGCATATGCAGTATTGCACCATTCGCTGTCATGGACAGCGCTGTCTCAGGTTATCTATAATGTCATACGCTATTAAGCATACATCATTATGACCCGGTAGGTGTTTATGTCTTCTTGATAGTTAGATGTATAAACATCACCAAGCCTAGTACCTATAAATGTTGCCATGCCAATTAAGTTATGAATATGAGAGAGAGAGAGAGAGAGAGAGAGAGAGAAAGAGAGAGACAGTCACACACACACCAATGACACCCCCTATGGCTATCATTATTCTTAGCAATATTTGAACACTGCCTATTCTTATTATGATGACTAAGGTGAGCTATAATGCACTGTGTTTAAAGGGGAACTCTCAGCAAATCTTCAAGTAAAAACACGGGACCTACAGGTCTCGATTAGTAAAACACACCAACGATACATTTTTAAAATACCTTGCACTGTTCAAATTGTGGAATTTATCTGATTGATCCTACAACCATCTGCCTGCCATTACTGCCCCAAAGTCCCTGTGGCCAAGCGCTTGCCTCAGTTGCTCTGTACAAGTGTTAGAAGCGTAAGCCCGCCCTCCATATCTGTTACTATTTTCAGGCAACTGTAATGGCAGATAGGAGTCCCCTGTGGCTTAGCCCATCAGTCTTGTCATCATAAGGCACACCGTGACAGAGTTTGGGACAGTAATGGCTGGTGGAGGGTCACAGGATCAACCAAATAAAGTTCACAATTTGAACAGTGCAAGGTATTTAAAAAATTTACTGATTGTGTGTTTTGCTTATCAAGACCTGTAGGGTCCGTGTTTTTACTTGTAGATTTGTTGAGAGTTCCCCTTTAGGCCGTCACTCGCCAAATCGCATTTTGCTGTTTATTTCTGGATTTTGCTATTTTTCCCTGGCTCAAAATTGCAAAATTGTGATGCTGATGGCAAATGTGTGTATGTTTAACTAAACTGAATGTTCACGTTTTGCCAGACTTGGGAATTGAACTACAAAATTTCACTAGTAATTTGCCAAAAAAATGCAAGTTTTAAATTTCCTGTTAAACTGCCCCATTGCATAAATGAAACCCAACTGGGGCAGAAACAAATCTATGACCCTCCTGCCCTTCTCCTCATCATACTACATGAGCATAACAATCTGTAGAAATAAAATGCAGCACATAAAAAATTTAATTACTCTTCAAACCTTAAATATGGGTAACAAGATAAGCCCTAATGTTAGGAATTGAGAATTAGGTGTGTGAATAATCAAATACGCTCATTCCTCAACAGTGTATCCCAGAGATCTACGATGTTCCCAATTGGAGTAACTTTGGAGTAACCTTGTGCTCCCCTCCACTGTGCTAGAAGTCCCCTGGGTGGGGGTGGGGGGGTTAAATAAGGGTAAATATGAAGTGTTTAGTGGCCATGGTGATTTCCCCTAACAAGGAATAAGATGGAACTCTGGCCTTCCTCTATGTATGGATAGGTGACCCAAACTCCTGCGGCTTGAGCTACATAGGAGTTGTACCACATGTAATTAGCTTAAGGCGTGAGAGGGTGTTGGGATCCAGGAGGGCCAAGGAGAAGACAGACCTACCTATAGCTTCCAATTAGCTCATTTGTCTTAATATTTTGCAAGTGGGTCTATGACCTCTAACAAGTATATATGATCCTGCTTTTCTTCTCGATTTGAGGGCTGATAGGAATAAGGTTCAGTTAAAAAACTGAGGGGGTCTCCCCTCCACTCTTGTTGAAAGGACTGGAAGGATAAACCTCCTGTGTTGAAACAGCACTGTTGTCTGGGAACCAAGAGGATTAGTGAGCTTACAATGCTACTGTTGACTGGCATACACCCCAGCAGCATAGGCAACATCAGCGTGTGGCAGTCTGGTAAATCACAGCTTTCCTCCACCCCCTATATGAATAAGAGAGCAGAACCAGCCAGGACCATTGACCTGAATCTACTTTGTGGGGTGAACCTCAAGGGGCCTTTGCCACTGTCACCCATCCAGAGACTATGCATTAGCTGAGTCCACACATGGGGGGGACTCTACCAAATGGGATATCCTTACATAGTAGTGAGCAGCTCTCATGATGGCTAGTTAGGCTCTATCTGAATTATTGAGGGAGAAACTGGTAAGGAAACACGATGGTTGGGGGAGATCCTGCCGTGCCCTTGAATGGTATATCACACAGCATCCCTGTGCGACCATGTAAGCTGAGATAGATGCAGTTCTAGCCTTGAGTGATTACCAACCATTTGTGAAGCATGTGCAAGTGTGGCAGGTCCAGCTGTCAAGGGATAATACAGGGGAAAAAGCTTGGGAATTCCTGTGTGAGAGGGGAGTACAGGTTGAGAGTACAGGAGGAATGGCCAGTTACCCCTGAGAGTGAACATTCTTATGCTATGTACACAAGCACACCTATCCCCCATTCCTATTGCACAGATTCTGAGAGAAACCACTGTAGTCAATTGGAAGAGTGTAAAGAAGCAGAGCTGTAGCTGCCTGACGGGACACTGGGAAGCATGCTGTAGGAAGGAGGGGTGCTTAATGGGGGAGCACCATGCTAGCCTCTAACCTATTGAAATACCCAAGCATTACTCATTGAGCCAGTGCCATCATTCTGGTGTTTCACTATCCCCCTTCTTCATACCCACGCAGTCCTTCCCAGCAGAGTTACACAACCCTGGGCAAAGTGAGGGGATCATCCCAGCATATTTTGTTATAAGTTAGTTTCACAGTAAGAGGGTTAAATGGACAATGATTCACCTTGCCAGATGGGGACAGGGCCCCAGTAGTAAACACAGCCTTTGAAGAAGTCCAGGCCTTAATTACTGTCAGTTCCTGATAGGTGTACCGACTCTACTACATCCCTGGTAAGCCTGGTGATTTATCTGAGTGCAGCCGTAACTATACGTGTCCTTCAGGAGGGACCCTATGTGCAGTTCAGGGTACTGTTCAAGGAGTTGGGAGCGAGAGTGCATTGTTGTCAGGGCTCTGTGATTCCACAGTTGGTAGGCAGGTCTCCGCTGCCACCAAAGGAACTGCCTCTGCCCATGTGTTGTGCCTTGTTTCTTGATCAGTATGGGGGACTGCAGTGGCTGTGCAGAAGCCAAAAACTGAGTTGCTTTATTTGGAGGAGCTGCAAGGAGAACTGCAAAATGGTTGTTCCTCATCAAAAGTGAGTTAATGGTTGAGGAGGTCAGTGTTTCTTCACTGCGACTTTGGGGTCTGACAGCCCTTCTTTGTCCTTTTGGTTTTGGCTTTCTTGTTGCACCTTTGGTGCCATGTAGCAGTAGACCTAGGTTCTGGATCAGCTGGTGGTGGTTTCATGGGTGGGCAGTGTACTGCGTACTGCGTGCTCCACTATGGTGGTTGTGTCAATGGTCTTTTCTTGTGAGGTTCCCCATGCCTTTCTGGGTGAAATACATATTTTGTCTGTCCACCTATGGCCATGTTTTTAGGATATAGCTAACCACTGCTTCTGGAGCCACAAACTGTTGGGGAAATCCCACTGTGAGCTATCCGTAGGGTCACCAAGTACCTGAGAATGTACAGTATCCACAGTTCCAGAAGTGTTTTCTGGGCTGATTTGTAGACTCATCAGTAATTTGAGAGCTCAAAGGAAAAATCAGGAAAAATTGAAATGGGATGGCCCCGCCATGAGAGAAACCCTATTTTCCTGGCCCAATGCATTATGTGCTCCTAAGTAACCCCTAGGTGGTGCTATCCCAAGGGCTACTACCCTTGCCTGCTTGGCTAGTAGCAGCTGAGTTCTGAAACAAGTGCTTCCACCCAGAGGTCAGGGTTGGTAGTGATCAAGCTACCTGGGGAACAACCCTCTGGGACACTGTAACCCCCCTCTTTCTCCTCTAGTGGCCTGGACACTGTACAATAATCATTTTCACAATACCCCTGGTACACCACACAAGTACCCACACTGTTTGCACTTACTACCAGGGCTGGTTTCTCTGGCTCAACCCTGGGGACCCCCTGTAAAACAAGGTTATGCACAGCAAATAGTAACAGTACAGTACTTTGAGCACAAACTGGAACCACAGTTAGATTACATGCAGAAAAAGTTAGATCTGATTTATTCAGGTGACTTGAACAAGGGATGGGCAAAATCAGGTTAATTAGCTTAAAGGTTATATCAATCAAGCAGTTATGCATGTGCTTTGAGTCCCCCCACACAGTCCACCTCTAGGTACCCAGGTGGAGAAGAGATGGGCTAGCCAGGACCGATGCCCAGGGTTGCAGCTGGTTGGGGCCCTGTGATGGAAAACACAACATGCACAGTACACAATATTTGTAATCCGGAACCAGAGGGCTCAGATCATAAAAGAAACAAAACAACAAGACAATCAGATGACACACTCAGATTAAGCTGTTGCTGCAGAGAGCTATGCTGGTATTTACTCATGATACCCAAGACTGGACACAGGCTGGACAAAAATCGAGATTGCAGGTGGTTGATCTGGAATGCCAGGAGAAGCAGGGCCCACATGAGTCACAGAGGCGTTGTTCCTGTTCAAGCATGGAGCAGGGGGCTGATCCCCAGGCAGGTCTCTCGTCGATGGCTTCTCTGTGAAGAGGGTAGTCTGGCTGGGCCAGTCTGCCAAGGCCCAGGCCGCATGAAGACAAATTCGGATGCAGTCCATTTTGAGCTGGATACAGCTTCCAGCAAGCAGAACACAGTTCACACAGTGGGGGACTAACTCATGACCCACTAGCAGCTCATAGCGCATTTACATGTAAGGGAATTCTACTGTACCAGGCAAAGTGCTCCCCGGTCACAATCGCAAAGTCTCTGCACACACCGGTAGCTTAGGGGTAGCTGGAACTCCTGACAGGTTGATCGCATTCAGCAAAATCTTCAGTCTTCTTCAGGTTGAGCCTGGCCCACTTCAGTAGCTTACTTTAGTTACACAAACTTGGATTTAGTCCAAAATAATTCTCTTCTCTCCCTCTCAGGAGCAGCAGGCAGACATGGAGGCCAAACTCTCAGCCTTTTCATAGTTCTCCCATGTGAATCCACTCAGGATTGCTCTCAGAATTACTTCAGAATCACTTTAGCTCCTCTCCTTTTACTTCCCAGCTCAGAAAACTAACTGAAAACAGCAAACAGCCCGGGACTTCCCCAAGATCCAAAATATATGGTTGGCTGATTTAGCTGTCAGTCAAAGCAAGAGCTCCCCCTTCAGTTGCAAAAAAGGCGCAAAAACTCAAACCACAGTTCTTATAGATTTTGAATTCAGACAGCTCCTGTAGTCTGGCTACATTTTAGGTCCCACCAGAACTGATTGGTCCAATTTGCAGTTCAGGACCAAGATAGTGGAGACAAACAAAACAGTCCTTGCTACAAAGAAAGCAGGTTAGACAAACTACATTATCATTATCATTCTAAATGTTTTTCAGCAAATAGTTACATCTTTCAACAGAGCTCCATCTCAGATTACTTATGCTGCAATCAAGCAGCTCTTAAAGAGACAGTACACAGAGGCTATACAGACTCTGGTTATCACACTGAAACTGCGAAAATGCAGGACACCAGCCTGGCAGTGAGCATTTAGGCAAGCTCAAGTAAAATTTTTTGGGAACCCCTATTTGTAGGGGGGTTACACCTATCAGTAAATAAAAGAAAATGGGGCAGCACTGGCCACGGTCTCTCTCCCCCTACATGGGCTGCGGGGCCAGTGATCATGTGTCATATTGATTTCCATGTTGGGGAGTAGTTGAGGCCAAAGATTTCTGTGGGAGCTTTTTGAAAGAAGTTGCCTGTGTTCTTGCCCTCTGCACCTTCATGGAACCCTAAAAATTTGAGGTTGTTCCTCTGACCTCTGTTTTAGAGGTCTTCAGTCTTGTCCCACAATAAACAGATGACTCAGTCTTGTTCTCTGTTGTGCCCCATAGGTCTGACTGTTGTGTCCTCATTTATCACAATCAGTTGTTCTGCAATGTTTATTCAGCCGGCGTTGGAGATGTTGTCTACATCAGTACATTGAGAAGCCAGGTCAAGGTTTCTGATTTGTTGCATAAGGTGCTCAGATAAGAATTTGATCTCTCCCATAGCATTTTCTGAAGAGCTGAGAGCAATCAATGCCATTTTGCTGCCTGAGGAACTGCAGCCCTCTTGGAAGAGGCCATGCACTATTACGCTGATATTAGCCAAGCCACACCCTGTCATGCACTAGTTGATCCCTTGCATTGTCAAAGGTGTGGTAGTTTGAATGCTCCTCTGTGGGGCCAAAAGTTCAGAAGGTCAAGAGTTCTATTTGCACACCAGGGACTTGGGCTATTGCCCTACTGGAGTGTAGCATTATAGGGACATTGATCAGCTGAGGTGCTATCCTTGTGATGAGATGGGAAACCAAGGTCCCTTCTGCAAATCTGTTGTGACAGTTGAGTTGGAAGTTAAAGGTCCCTTGGCACATGTCATGTGAGTATGGGATTCCCTTGGCATGCTAGCAAGCATTCACCTTGTCAATAAAATAGTTCCATGTAACCATCTCCAGGGTACACCTGGAAACAAGTTGTCACAGCTCAGTGTGCCTTTCCTGGTCAGAACTACAAATAAAATGATATAATCATACATAAAGTAGCATTTGGCTATTTTGGCTGATCCAACACAGGAATATGGTATTAAGGATAGCAAAACTATTACCACTATCATTGATGCTTAGTGGTCTTGATTCACTATCATCAGTACTTTGATGGCCTTTAAGTTGCTTTTAAAAAGCTCATGCGTGTTTCAAAGGTATTTTGTTTGCCTTTGTCATTCTATATGTGTTAGCATATTGTTGTATTCCAGTTAAGCAACAGTACATGGCAGGGTGTGTGCTGTGACAGGATAATGGCACACCTTGGATGTGTTGTGAGGCATGAATCACTCTCAAGTGCCCTCAACCACCCAAGAAGTTCCATTAACTATTCACAAGGTATGTCCAGTAGTGTTGTACTGTGATTATAAAATTGTCCAAAATACTTTGGGGTAGAAAATGTGCAAAAATTAAATCATTTTAAACACTATATATTTTTTTAAGTTCAAACACCCCATTCAGATAGTTCCAGCACATCTCGGCAGTTGCATGTCATCTCCATTTCAATTGTTACAGCAACAGAAAATTCATATTGTTTTTAATTAGTCCTAATACCCTCCATTGTTTTGTTTCCATCCAATGTATCTCTTTCCTTACCTTTCTGCCTTTTTTTCATATTATTTCCTTCCTTGACAACGTCAGTTTCATTTTTATAAAATGGGCACCCAAAATAAAGAAGTCTCATTGGTCAAAACATATCATGTGACTGTGCATGAAATATGTTCCCTGTACAGTCATCCTGGTCCTAAACCACATCACACAATGAGCAAATCAGTCCTCCTACAACTAGAACTATCTTCCATCAGTCCCTTTACAAACAGAATTGATCTTCCATCACAAACATGGCTGCTGCCTTTACGCTATATAAAAAAAACCCTTCAACTGGGCCTTAAAAATAAAACTACCTTAAATAAAAAATAAAACAAATTAATGAAATGTTGTTTCCCTGATTATCACACTCTCCTTACACACATAAACAAATCAAAAACATTAAGTGTTGTTTATGGTTTTCATTACAACTGCACTTAAAAAATGGGCATCAGATTAATATTTTTGCAGCAGTTCAAAAATAGGTTCAGAATAAAGAAAAAATCTTAAAAATACAAAAAAAAAAGGTTTTATGTTAAAATAGTCCTGCTTGTCACAATTGCCTTCCCTGCCTAACACAGTTGCCAGTAGAGGGCACTACCATAGGAAACTAGTGTTGGGAAAGTCTCTCAGGAAGAATCGCTCTGGCTGCATTGTTTTTTTTTTTTGTTTGTTTGTTTGTTTTTTGCCCTGTAGTACATCCACTTCTGTTCAGTTTTTTTTCCACTTGTGGCACATCTACTTATGTTCTGTTCTTATCCCCATTTTCATTTCTTAAAGAAAGATCTGAGCCCCATTGTACTCCATTTTAATTATGGACGTCAATGACTCTGACCTGCTTCATAGTGAATGGCATAGAGTTTTGTTTTGTTTTTCAGCATGCAAAAACTGTTGGACCAATTGGAGGAATAGCAGCAATTTGAAACTGCCATCTCTTACAGCTTGTTTGTAATTACTGTTATTTTTTTTTGGGGGGGGCTTAGTTCACAATGTGGAAGTATAGAGGGGAACAGAGAGAAACAGTCTGCAGTGGGTATGGTGGGTGACAGAGGGAGCCCCATCAGAATTAACTTGGTATTGAAAGTATTGTTTGGCTGGCATATCAGCAAGGTCAGATCAGGAACAGGAGCAGCACTTCTATCAAATTAGTCCCAGAGATAGAGATCTGCCGCATGCAACAGTCACTTGTGAGAGCAGGCAGGCGATCAGACAATGGGAGTGGTCACAGTGCTAGGGTTGGGTCAAGCTTGGGAACATAAGAAAAAAAAGGAAATACTTTTTGTGTTGCTTTTTGTAACATGGTGCTATGAGGTGCAAGACTGTTCTGAGGACTGGCTGGGGGAAGCCTACAGCAACTTGCTAAGCAGGGGAAACATAGCGGGTTGTGGCTTACAAAATGTGAGGTGTCCAAGGATATTCTAAGTAACGGGGCACCCTGAATTGGCACTTATTTTATAACGGGTGTCTATCAAAATGTACCCCCCTGCTGTGGCTCTCAGCCAATGAGAGAGTGTTTAGTATCTAGCCCATTTTCTAATTTGTGTGTGTACAGTATGTAAGGAGAGGAGCATTCTACCAGTGGAACTGAGCAGACTTTTTAATCCATGTATTCCATGGTAAACATTCCATGATAAACATTCCATATCTGAATGTGGGTAAAAACAGAGAAAAAAAACAGGAAGAGGAAAGAAGGCAATAATACAATGACATCATCAATGACATCATTTGCAGTGGTCAGAAGAACTATTTTATCATAATTGCACACAAGTAAATCAATTTTTTCTACATATAAACATGTTTTTCTGAACTGTAAAAAGTAAAATTAAAAAGGATCCCACTTTATAAGTACAATAAGTCACTCTGGGGGTGTGCATGGAACAGATTTTACCACACTTCCAGGGGTTGAAGGCACTCAGCCTGTGGCCTCTGCTATGCCCCTGGGCATGCGGTAAAATCTGTTCCATGCACATCCCATTGTGTCTTATTGCTTACTTATCTTTCTTACAGTCTAAGTGATATACTGAGCGAATTCCAAAATTTGAAAACTTAATCATCCCCTGTACCAGAACTTATTGACCCCGCTGTCCTTAAAGAACTTGCCAATGATCTAGCATATTAATTTCTACTATTATACAACAAATCAATCCAAACAGGACATGATCCATTGGACTGGAAAAGGACTACTGTTGTCCCTATACATAAAAAGGGAAGCATGACAGAAGTCAAAAACTTTAGACCAATAAGTCTGATGTCAATATGCTATAAAATTGACAAAGATATTTCTAGATTAGGCCTAGAAGATCCTCCTCAGCATGAATTTCAAAGGGGGTTGTTGTGCATTACTAAATTGGTATCCTTCTATGAATGTGTCAGCAATCATATAGATAAAGGTGTTCTGGTAGATGTCATCTTACTGGATATAGGGAAGGCCTTTGATACTGTCCCACATAATTTATTAATAAACAAAATAACAATTATGGGCCTAAATAAATGTCTTATAAGATGGGTCTGTAAGTGGCTAACAGATCAAACTCACTCTGTGAGGATAAACAGATCAATTGCAAATGAGAGATTGGTCAGTAGAGGGGTACCTCAGGGACCCATGTTGGGGTTGGTTCTCTTTGGCCTCTTTATCAGTGATATGGGAGTCACACTAAGAAGCAGGGTATCTAAATTTGCTGACAACACCAATATTGGTGGTGTAGTTAATTCCAAGGAAAACCATCATATCCTTAGGCATGATCTAAAACAAATTGAAATATGGGCTAGAGCTAACAAAATTAACTTTAATGCATCTAAATGTACTGTTTTGCATTTTGGAAGTAAACATCCTGAATTCAAGCATATACTAGATGGGCAGACTTTGAAGTCAACAAAGAAAGAGAAAGACTTGGGAATTTGGATAAATAGAGACCTTACTTCAATTGATCGTTTTAGACATGTTACTCATACAGTAAATAGACTCATTCATTCCATCAAAAAATCATTTATAACATGAAATAGTACAATAGTTGTATTTTACAATTATACAGAACCTACATTATTCCTCATTTGGATTTTGGATCGCCCATTTGGAGTCCTTACCTTAAGTGGAACATACAGTTACTTGGAAAAAAACAAGGCAAACTCACTAAATCAATTAGGGAGCTAGAAACACTTAACTATAATGAAAGAATGGAATCATTGGGGTTATTTCCATTAAAAACAAGAAGGAAAAGTGGAGACATCTTGTTACTGTATAACATTTTGGAAAACAATGAGCTTATGAAACAATATGGGCTAAAATATAATCCTAGATACAATACTCTTAGATCTCATAATAGACAGCTGATTATACCAAAGGTTAATACAGTCAATAATTGTATACTGACATAATTTGTATACAATAAGATCAATCAGATATTGAAACTCACTACCTATTGAAATTGTTGCGTTATCAACAGTCAAGGAATGTTTACTATAGAGGGAATGCAAGAACTGAATCGCTGCTCTGTTCTTCTGTCAGAATATTCAAACTCATACTCACACAACATAGAGGATAATATGTAATCCACCATACTCAAAAAACAAGTGTAGACAGTGAGAGGTTGCCATGGCGACCATTTAAATCTTGAGAGTGAAGCTCGAGTGGTCCGGTCTCCATGGCAACCTTGAGATGGCTACTCACACTTATTGTGTATAGCGGATCATACATTGTTTTTTATGGTATATGCTCCCCTCCGCGCGCACACACACACACACACACACACACACACACCATCAGAAGTCTAAGCACTCACAGTATTAAACATTTTTTTTTAAAACAGCTTTCTTAATTGCCAGTGCTCTTTAGTTTGTATCAGTGTTGGCAATCGGAGCCGCATATTCTATGAGGCGAGCATGTGCGAACGTTTGAAGTTATTGTGCTACAGTAGCTATGAATCTAGAGCAGTACAACCACAAAATGACATGGCCACTGCAGCACAACACACAGGATTGTGTATGAACAGGCACACACAACAAGGGTATGTTTGCATCGAGAGGTTTCCTTGGTGACAGTAGACCTCGAGAGCACAGCTCGAGAGGTCTCCTGTCACCAAGGAAACCTCGAGATTTTAAGCATACCCTAATCTGTGTATGCCTGCTCATACGCAATCTTTTGTAGTGTATGAGAAGGCATTCACATACAGCGGCATCTCGATTAGCGAGAATGCTTTTTTTTTTTCGTCAAATAAACAAGTAGTCTAGGAAGAGAGACACGTAAAATGGTCTTATCTGTTGCTGTTTTCAGGGCATCCACTTGAAGGCCTGCTTACTAGGTGACAGCTCTGGCAACAGTCGGCATGACTGAGAAGACTTCAGCATGAGCACTGATTCAATGTTGTTGTGCATTAGTAGTGACGTCTTCAGTGAAGCACAACAGGAGTTTGACGTCACTACTAACGCACAACAGCCTGATTACAGTCGTCGATTTCTATACACAACAGCACTCTCTCATACACTATAAGAATATTCTAGGGATGGATTTCCATCCACAACCACGTTCCACCATACACTATAGAAAGCCTTATATGGGAACAGACTTTTATTTTATCTGCAGCAAGTTAAACAGCAGAGATTTTCCTGGTAGATAGGTAAGGACAGGAGTAGGATTTTTTATGGTCAGCAAAGTAACATCAGCAATTTAAAGTGTAGTACTCTGAGTACATAATGTTTTGGTTTGCTTATGTGCTTGTGTGTAAGAATATGGTTATCAGGGCAAATAACATTTCATTATTTTTTTTATTTAAGACAGTGTTTTTTGGGCCTAGTTGAAGGGTTTTAGTGAATAAAGGTGAAGACCATGTTTCTAACATCAGTTATGGATGTGTGGCCAGACATTACATTACAGTTTAGCTAACTGTAAATCACTTCAGATTCTTTTTTCAGTGTTATCAGTATTTTTGGTCATTTTCACATAAACCCTGGTCCTGATTTTTATTTGAATTTCTTTCCTGCTACACCTAAATGATTTTTTATTATGATTCATTCAGATATATGATGTTTGATACCGAAGCCTGATGAGTTTCAAGTATGGGTTAAAATTCATAACTTTCACATAATAACACTATCCAATATGTTATTAGCTTCCAAGATTGGTGATTGTAGAATTGCTCTGGATGAGTATGTCAGTTTTAGGAGAGACAGACAAGGGAAACATGGGAATCATTATTTATGTGAAAGATTATTCAGAATGACTATAAATATTACGTTGGACCCTATGAGTTTTTCAACTCTACAACTTCTAGTCAACGTAAAAACTTTAACCACTGGTGACGTTTATGTTTGCCTGGTTTAACTGTAGAGGGGATTCAAATTATAATCAGGTTCTGAGCTTCAAAGAAAGATTATAGGGAGATTGTTCTCTTACACAATGCCAGGATCAATAGGTTTAGATTAAAAAAATGATGTTTACTTTAAAAAAAGTCACAGTCCACTTGCCCTGATTCCTCAGAATTCACCACCAATTTCCATTAAACTTTTTGGAAGCAAAATTGTGATCCCACTGTAACTGCCGCAACAGAATTTTGCTTTTCACATTGCCCTCCTGTACTTTTTTTATAATGCTAGAAGAATGTCATTTATGCTGAGAAACTGCTGACTTTTGACTCCATTCTGACAGATCTTGTGAATATGCTTGTAGATTGCAGTAAACTTGGGAAATGGTAGATCAAGTTGGAAACCTCTGTGCTCTAAGTTAAAGCTGCTTCAGTCACTGTAGCATGAAGTACATGTTGATACCACCTGGGTGGAAGTCTCAACGCTTAGCTAGAAACAGTTTTTTTTTTATGTTTTTTAATCTTCCAAATACAGTAGGTGCAAAGATGGTTTGCTTAGCGATGTGGGCATCAGAGGCTGCAGGCACCTTCTATGTCTTCATATTTCCTATTGGATGCAGTTGTCAATGTGACTTTGTTCATCACCCTATAATAATTGGTGTATTTGCTCTCTGAACCAAGGCCTTCTAATCTGCTACAATCATCAATAGTAAAAGGTTGTTCTGACCTCCTTGTATGAACCATCTGTTCCGTACCTCTTACACAAACTATTTTGTACGGTATTTGTGATAATTCATTAGTTGGAGCAGGTTGGTGATAAGAAGTGGAGTACTGTCCTTTAAGCAGCCACTGGAAGGCTGATATCACCAAAAGTTCCAATCCTAGGTCATTCATAAACCCAGATCTCTTTTGTGGCAATGTATAAAATGTGTAGAAAAAAAATCACAGAATGTTATTGATGAACAGTGATCACATGACCATGCAGCAGTTTCCATTGCCACATGACTGGAACTTGTTAACTGCTGACATCATGCCCAAAGCCGCATGAAATCATTAGATCCCTACACTGGTTTTCAAAACTAAAAAAAAGTCTGGCCACCATTTTGCAAAGTAAGTAGCTATAAAACCAAATAACTAGCCAACAAAATGCTTCCTTGCCTGATCTGATCATCAATTTTCTGTTCTTGGCAACATGTTTTCACCTGAAGAACCACCAGAAAATAAAGAAAATATAAAAGAAAACTGAGATTATGAGTAACATATAAACATAGAATTTAATGGCAGATAAAGACTGCTTGGCCCATCCATTCTGCCCAGATTGTCCCTGCCTATACTGTCACTGCAGACCCTATCTGATCTCCGCCTATCCCCCACTCTGTATTTCTACCAAGATTCTTCTGTGCCTGTCCCTTGCATTCTTAAAGCCCACTTCTGTGTTTGCCCCATCACCTCTGCTGGTAGACTGTTGCAGGCTTCTACCACTCTTTCAGTCAATAATTATTTCCTTTCTTCCCTCCTAAATTTCCCACTTCCAACATTTTTTTAAACTCAACTTTATGCAGATAAAATTGATTTCATTACAATACAGCATCATCAGAAATGTGAAACGTACTTGATAACAGACTACAGACATATGATGACAGTATAAGCCTGTGAATATCCACAGGCCATCACACCACTTTTGAATTAAGTCCATAGTATAAGTAGCTGAATTGCTGAAGGAACAATGGAACTGATAACTAGAAAAAAACAATGAATAATAAAAAGTTAAACAGTGACAATAAAAATAAAACTGTGCACTATTTTGCATATGTTTACTAGGTGTATTATTTCATATGATATTTTACCCATTGTTTGATGTAATACACCATGAGAGAGGAACGGGGGACTGGTTCCCAAGTATATCAAAATGTTCGGTGTGCATTGCCAAGCACAGAACACTGGCATCAATATCAGTCCTCTTCCTCTGGCCCTAGCTCATCTGCAGCTGAACCTTCTATATCCTACATGTGCCAGCAGAGGTTCTGTGTCATAACAGCAATTGTGGACTAGCGATTGCCATTACATTGAGTGTACATCACCAAAAACAAAAGGCAATGTACACTCACAGCGAAACAACAGGCAACAACAGAAAAGGTTGTTCTGTGGTGCGCCTCCAAAAATAATAATACTAACTCCATGGGGGGTGCAATGTCAGGAGGTGAAAAAACACAAAATAAAAACCAAACAGTGTGATGAACAAAAATGCAAAAATTCTGTATCCCTCCCCAGCCCCCTCTCCACTGTAGCCAGCTAACCTCACCACTTCACCAAGCCGCCAGCTCAACAGCCACTTACCACACTACCTGTTACATACCCTTCCTCCCCTTCCTGTCTCCCTCCTCTTCTTCCTGTCTCCCTAGTCCTCCAATAGCTACCCTTGCAGGGTAGCCCACATAACCGTCGCTACCCTTGCGTAGCCCACATGACAGGTGCTGAAAGTGAATCGCTCACATCTGAGTCGCTCACTTTCAGTCACTGTTATGACCATATACCGTCAACGGAGTCACCTATCCTGGTGCCTGACCTCTCTTAGTTTGAGTTTGGCCATAACAAATTCCATGTCATGGAATTGTCTCACCCTGTTGCACCATTCAGCTATCATGGGTGGTTCTTTCTGTAGCCAGTGGGAGGGGATGCACTTTAGAGCCACCACTACTAGTGTCAGTGCCACCTAAGATTTGCCTATAGACATGCAGCCCACCGTAGGAAGTCTAAGAACCCAAGGGATTGACTGCTGCAGCATCTGTTCGTCACATTGTTGAATGTCCCCCAAGAATGCAGTAAGCTCAGGACAACTCAAAAATATGTGCCAGTGAGAGCCCGACCACCCCCCAACAAAGTCTCCTACAGTCTGCCATATTTGTGGTATTAAAATGTTCAGTTATGGTTGGTGCTCTAAAATTCTTCTCCAGGATTAACCAAAAGGAATCTCTCCGGGGTGGGGAGGAAGTCACCCTCCATCCACTGTGGAGGAGCTTACTCCAATCCTCCTCCAGATACTGCAGGAGGCCTCTGTTTCCCATGCCAATTTAACCTTAGCTTAGGACTTCCTTTGGAAGCCTGCAGAAGTTTATATCTCCATTTCCCCCGAGGGATACCATCCAGTATAAAAAGTCCTCCAGCTGCATCATATGCTTGGCTAATTGTGTTCTGTTTGTACCACTATAATGAAATGCTGGACCTGGAGAAACCTTTGGAAATCCTGGTTCTCAGACTGAACTTTTCTTGCAGAGCCTGAAATGTCACAGAGGACTCATTTTCAAGCAACTTTGAGAAACGTGTTAGGCCCTGTCCTTTCCATCCTGCATGTCCCTTATCAAGCCTGGGGGAAACAAATTCCAGATGCTATCTTACAAGAGAAGTGGGGCCCAGTAGATTTTCAGAGCCCAGCAATTTCCTGACCTTCTGTGTTATTCGTAAGGTATGCCGCACTCAGCTATTTGAGGTATTTTTAGCACAGTTAGAGGTCACTGGGGCCAGGGCTAGGGTAAACAATGGTTACCCTCTTCAGAGTTCTCTATACCATCTTGAGGAATGCCTCTGCTTGGCTCAAGGGTAGGCAGCTGACCTCTGACCTGCCAGGTAATACTGCTGCAAGTCAGGCAGAGAGAGTCCTCCCTGCTCCTTGGGAAGCATCAGGGTTCTATAGCTGATACAGGCCCTGCCGCCCCCGCAAATACATTTCTGGATGCCCTCCAATAGTGGTATCCAGTGAAAGACTGAGAGAAGCAGTGGCAGGGCAATGAACAGAAAAATAAATCTTTGGAGTAAATTCATCTTGATGGTATCTGTGAAGAAGCAATGCCCACCTAGCCAGGTCCTGCTGAACTCCCTTCCCCCATAATTTCTGGTAATGATCTTGAAAAGTTTAATGGTGTCAACATTAATGTGTATGCCCAGGTATCAGTTTTGGTTATGCTTGGTCCAAGCAAATGGGTATCAAATCTGATTTTATCTCCTGAGACCTGTCCGAATCGATCTGGGGTGTAAGAAGGTGCGGGACTGAAACTTCTGGTTGGCTCAGAAAAAATATAGAATTATCCACATATAGTGATATTTACTGTTCAACACCACCTGCCATCACCCCTGTACTGTTAGTATCTTGTCACACTGCAGCCACAAGTGGTTCCAAACACAAAGCAAATAACAGCAGGGACAGAGGGCAGCCTTGCCTAGTTCCTCTTGGTAGTGGAAAGTATGCAGAATTTATCCCATTGTCTCTCATCAGCACCTGAGGGAGACAGTAGAGGCTTGAGATAACCGTTATTAGTTTGAGGCCAAAATTCATTTTCTCCATGTTTTTTGTAAAAATAGTCAGTTAACTCTATCAAAAACTTTTTCTACATCCATGGAGGTTGCCAGTTGGAATGCTATCTGCCCCCACTAAGATGACACAATATTTAGAAACATCCTTATGTTGTGCTAAATGCAGCATCCAGATATGAAACCTGTCTGGTTAGGGAGAGCCACGATCAGGACTACCTGCTGCAAGGAATCTGCCAGGATCCCAGTGAAAATTGGTGACCCCTGTATAAGGCTACCGCAATTGGGTGCATACAAAAATGGCAACTCTGTTGCAGCACCAGTGTTCAGGGCTACCACGCAGGGGGGTGATTGGATACCGGGGTGGGCGAGTTAGGGTGATGTGAAGTACGCGCATATATGTGTGTGTGGGAGGATGGAGAGGCAGGGGAGGTAAGGTATGTGGGAGGGGGTGTGGCAGGTGGATGCCGAGCTGGTCCAGTAGCGTAAGTGTGGAGGGTGGTTGGTTGGGAGGTGCAGGGTCTGGTTCGACATGTATATATTTTTTTTTTTCCAGTAGGCTGCTTTATTTTTCAAAGTATTTCATCCCCCGACACGCACCCTCTGGAGTTAAGAATCCATTATTAGGGGTGCAGGGGTGCATCCTCGTGACAAAAAATATCCTAGACCTCGGCACCCTCTTGCTTTGCATTGCGAATGTGCATTGCTGAAATTCATTTTCGGCAATGTAATTATTCTAACAGCAATCCCTATTCCATGATTGCTGTTATCACATAGAACTGTGAACATTTTAGAATCAACATTCAGCAACAATATTGGGCAGTAGGAGTTACAGTGACCTGGATTCTTTCCTGCTTTTGGTAAGATCCGTATCTGTGGATACTTCTATGAGTCAGGGTTCTGCCCCAAAAAAAAATATGTTGGTAGCAGTCCTGCAGGTGTGGCATTAAAACCTCTGAAAAGCCTTGTAATATTTTGAAGGCAACCAATCTAGCCTGGGGATTTGTCATTCTTAAACTGTTTAGTATTTTCCTCTATTTCTGCTGAATTCAAGTGCTGTTCTAGAGGGTTGCTGTCCTGTTCCAGGAGGAGTGGGAGATTAGCTGGGATAAAAACTCATCTGTCTGATCTGACATGTTTGTGTCCCTCTTCTGGATGTAGAGTTAGCAGTAATATTTAGTAAATACTGATGTTTTTTCCAAAAGGTCTGCTGTCAAGTGCCCCCCCATCAGGGTCACCTAGATGTAACACTGCCCAGTTAGCTTGTTGGTTTCTCAATGCTGGGGGCAACAAGCACCCTACTCTATTACCTCCCTCAAAATACCTATGCTGGCGTTTTCCTGAGCCTGCCTTCAAGCTGTATATTAAGGAATGTCTCCAATTTCTGTTTTTTACCTTCCCAGTCCTGTTAGCTTTGGTGGTAGGGTCAGTTTGTGTTGAAACTATGCCTGCTTTAGGGCTGCCTCAAGTTCACATTGGTGAGCCGGCCTCTGTTTTTTGCCCTTGAGCTGCAATTTATTATGATTCCTTTAAGTATCGCCTTTCAGGCATTCTACCTGATGGGTGGGGTTGCCATACCTTTAGAATTAGGCAAAAGATGCTCTCTGACTGTGTTTCCTATCAGTTCTTTAAATGGCTCAGAATTCAGGCATCCTATGGTAAATTTCCAGGTGGAGTTATGTGCTGTGGGGGTTATATGTAATTCAAGGAGCATCCGGGCATGATCGGAAAGAGACATGTGCAGCACGCGGCATTCTGTCACAGAGTTCATCCTTTCAGTTGGGAGCAAAAACATGTCACTGTGAAAATAACTACCATGCTGACTTGGAAACAAAATATAGTCCTCAGCATTGGGGTGCAAGGACCACCAAATATCAGTAAGACCAGTTTCTGACAGCAGTTTAGATAATTTATTTTATTTATTTATTTAGTTTTTGTTTACCGGGTAAGAACACTAGACAAGTTTTATGCCTATTTTCAGGAACGACCCAGGAGAGTACAAAAGGGTACAACAGGTACATCGATACAGTAATTGGTTCTGATGAATACATTTAGATGCAGTAGCAGGAGAAAAGACAATTCTTACAGTTATTACATTTACATGGAAAGTACACCCAGATACAATGCTGGGGGCAAGGTATAAATTAGAAATAAATACAATGACCAACAGGGCTAGTAAGGATTTATGAGCATAGGAGCATCATAGAGTCGGTCAGCAAAGGTGGGGGGATTTGGACGAGGTCATAGCGCAAGAGTGGTGACGCCAGAGCAAGAGAGAAGAAGCCGGCACCAGTGGGCACCGGGTGGCTAAGGAGGCTTAGGACATTCACAGTGAGAGGCCAACTTAAGATAATCCCACAGGGAGGTCCGGAAAAGCTTGTGAGAGGGGGCAGTACGGACTCTTTCAGGAAAGGAGTTCCAAAGCCTGGGACCATGGACAGCAAAACTCCGGTTCCCCATGATGGTGCGGGTGGTAGGTACATTTAGTAGGCCGGGGCCTTGGGATCTCAGCAGGTAGGGGGAGAGGTCAGCAGGGGTGAGAAACTGGGCCAGTTCCAGAGGGGTGCCAGAGCTGAGTACTTTACTCGTGAGGCACCCGGTGCTGAAGTTAAGGTGATTGAGCGGGGATAGCCAGCCAAGCTTCTCGTAGAGCTCACAGTGATGGGTGAGGCGGAGGGTGGCCAGGGCAAACTGACAGATGTTGTTGTACGTTGTGCTCCACTTGCTTAGGAGGGTCTTAGAAGTATGAGTAAATATGAGGGAGCTGTAGCTGAGGGAGGGAAGTAGTACTCCCCTGGCAAGAGCTATACGAGCCGCTGGAGTGAGGTTGTACTGAGCCCTGTAGGCCATCCCCAGCTTACGGTTTACCCCACTGCAGGCATTATGGATATGACTACCCAGGTCCAGTTGGGGATCAAGCGTCACTCCAAGATATTTGAGGGAGGTCACGGTAGGGAGAGGGGAGCCATCTTCATAGATGATATGTAGGGGAGTTGAAGAGGCCCGAATTTTTGCAGAGGAACTGAAGAGCATGGCCTGGGTTTTGTTTTGATTGAGGACCAATTTATGGTTGGAGAGCCATGCCTGGATGTTCCAGAGGTCTTCTGATAAGTGACGGTTTAGTGTGGCTGTATCACAGGAGTGGGCCAGGAGAACCAGGTCATCCGCATACATGGTGACACGGCAGCTGGAGACCACATCGGGAGATTGTTGATGAACAGGGAAAAGAGTAGGGACCAGCACAGAGCCCTGAGGGACACCAGAGGTAACAGGCCGGGGGGCAGAAAAGACTTTATTGAATTTAGTTAGTTGTTTTCTGCCATATAGGTAGTCAGAGACCCAGCTTAGGGCAGAGGGGGACAAACCAAGGGACCTCATCTGTAAGGCAAGCAGGTCGTGGTCAACGAAGTCGACCTAATATTAATAACCTTCCTATAACCTTAATAATAACCTTCCATGGCTTGTTTGCTGAGCTGGCCTGTGGGCCCTTCTGTACTGCCATGTTGAAAAGACAGTATTAAAGTTCCCCATGATGTAAAGGGAATCAGAGTCAGTACAGTGTCCAGTGGGACTTTTTAAGGAAAAACTTGTTTTCACTGTCCTCCTGGGGGCATATGTCTTTAGAAGTGTGCACTATTGGTTCCTGTAGATACCTTTCAGGTAAACAAGCCTACCTTCTAGTTCCACCTCTGTGTGTTGGATTTGGAGGAGGCTATCCCTGTGGATAAGTATGACTGTGCCTCATCTGTGGGGATGTGCACCTTCCCTGCCCATGACCTCTGCAGCGTATGTTCTAAATCTGTTAGGTGCATTTCCTGTAAAGAAGCGATTGTTGCTCCCTGTTTACTTAACTCCTGTAGGACTCTAGCCCATTTTGCTGATCCATTTAACCCTTTAACATTGTATGAAATCACTTTAAGATCAGCCATAAAGTCCTGTACTGTCCCCTTTGAACCAGATCCCCGATTGACAGTGGAAACCTCCCCTCTCCATCTCCCCCAGCAATGATGAGCTGACAAATGTGAACAGTAACCAAGTGCCCAAACCATGGGCACAGAGATAAACATGAACATATAACCCTTTTGAGAAACAGCCATTGCCACCAGCGTAGTGACATTACCTAACGTTGTTTGCCTTCCAAAGGTGCCATCTTGCCCAACTCCCTAAGTGACTTGCATGGGAGCAGATAGTGCAGTGTAACATTGCTGCAGCCAGCTGGTGTGCCTATTCTGGCAATCCTCAGCATCAGGTGTGCTATCAGCCTTGCCATTGGTTCACCCAAGGGTTGATGCCCCCCTTCCCCGACTTCCATCTCCTCCAACAAGAGCAAAAAAATAAAGAAAAGGAAAAACAAAATTCAAGGACACAACAGAAAAAAAAAGAAAATCTCAGAAAGGGTTTTAACATTATTCTGTTGTGAGGGGTCTGGGTCTCCAGAGTTATACTCTGGCCCAAAGAAAAAGTTTCAAACTTGTCCCCTGCCAGTGTAGCATTGGATGACTGGCTAGGTGGTGCAATGAGCCCAATGAAGGCCCCCCCACCCCCGTCTTCAAGTTGTTGCTAAATGGTCTATTTAAGTGAGTATCCTATTTAAAAAAGTTAATATCAATTAACCAAGAACCCACATGAAGAATTTGTTACCCTTCTCCGTCGCCACCAACAATGAATATGTAAAAATAGAAAAAAACTTGTTCTAAAAGATCCAGTCTATTCAATGTAGGAACCAGGCTTCACTTTCAGTAATTCATAAGTGAGGATTAATGTTGTTGCCAGTCTTCCCTGCAAATGCAGCTGAAGAACAGTGCACCCAAAAGCTGCACAATATATAAACCAGCTGTGTCCAGCCTAGCCCAGTCTACATTCACTGTCTGCAGGGAGGTGTGGGGAGACAGAGAATAACTATGGTCTTCCCCCCCAAAAGTGGTCTGCAAGCCTGAACAAGGTAATGTAAAATAACTGGTAAATTAGTCCTGACCCTTAAAAAAGTAAGAAAGCCACAGAACACCCCTCCCAGTTTCATTTCATACCCCCTTATTCTCGTGCACCTTCTTTTCTGAAAAATACTACCCTCATGTACCTTGATCACCAATGTGAGGTACTCACAGGTCTCTGCCATGTCCCCTGTCCCCCTCCTCTCTTCCAGAGTGTACATATTGCGATCCCCTCAGTCTCTCTTCATAGGGCTTATGATACAGCTCCTGTACCATTTTAGTTTTCCTCCTCTGAACAGCCTTTACCCTGTCTATATCCTTGCTGAGATGTGGTCTCCAGGACTTAACACAATATTCCAGTTGGGGTTTAACCAACAATCTATGCAATGGTAACACTACCTCTCTTCTTGTAACGGTGATTCCCCACCCTATGCACCCCAGCAATCCTCTTGCTGGCTCTGTCTACTGCCTTGTCGCTCTACCCTGGCACCTTGAGGTCATCAGATATGATAACAACCAATCAATCAGTCTTTATTTTACCAGGCGAAGCACCATTGAGCGAGCTTATTTGTAAGGTGGACCTGGACAGGTACATGTAAACATTAGAACATTATAATACAATATAAAAGGTAGTTGTACAAAGGATAACAAAGAGCACAATAATAGGCAAAGTGTATACAGTGGTACATGGTAATTAAACATAGAAAAGCAATACATGCAAAAAGCTCAAGAAAAGAAGATTAATAATATACTATGTACAATACTATATCGTGCATACATGAGTGACTCAGAGGAAGCGATAAAAGGTGGATAGGGTGAAGAAGGTAAGGGAATGGTACAAGTTCCCTTTCTTAGTTGGTGACCATCAATACCTCTTGTCCTATTTTATAACTACCTCTGAGTTTTTCTGCATTGAAATCGAGCTGCCGTACCCTCAACCACTCCTTGTGTTTTCTCAGATCTCTACTCATTCCACCCCCTCCAGAGTATTTACCCTATTACAGATTTTATGTCATCTTCAAAGAGGCATAATGTAAGAACAATACATTTAGGACACAGCTTATGAATTAATCATACTTATGAAAATAGCAGCATAAATACAAGCATAAGTACATAAGTGAAGTACTTTGAAGAGTGTACAATGCTAAGTACACGAAGATGCAACAGGTAAGCAGAAAAAAATTTGCATGGGATATCAAGTGCTTAGAGTACAGTGGACGAGGATACTAAGTGCTATATTGAAACGTGAGGGTAGGTAAACAAGCAGGGTGAAGGTGGGGGTGAAGGAGGAGAGGAAAGGTAGCCAAAACCTACTCCCCTTCAGGATGCTGAGAACCCTGCAAGGAGATGGGGAACAGGCAAGATGAATGGAGAGATGGAAATAGAGAGGTAGAGATAGCAGTGGAGTGGGGGAAATTAAGGGGTAGAAGTGGCAGTGGAGTGGGGCATATTGAGGGGAAGAGGTAGCAGAGGTGGGACAGGCGGTCAGAAGGAAGGTGGATGGAAGGGTAGAGTTGGGAGGTCGATCGGCAAGGTGAGCTGATGGGGTGAGGGGAGGCAATTTTGAGAGGAGAAGGGGGAGGAATTAGAGGGGAGTGTGCTGCCTCATGCCTTGTAACCCACTGGATTCAAGACGCTCCACTAGCCTTTCTTTGAATAGTGACTCTATTAACTTCCCCACTGTTGATGTTAGTCTGACCAGCCTGTAGTTGCTAGCCTCCTCCCTGCTGCAGTATTTATGAAGTGGGACTGCATTGGCCCTCTTTCAGTCCTCTGGAGCCAATCCTGCTTCCAGTGAGCTGTTGAATAGGATAATTAAAGGTGCAGCTAGTGCCTCCCTGAGCTCTCTTAGCACCTTTGGATATACCCCGTCCAGCACCATAGCCTTATCAATTTTCAGACTCACAAGTCCTCTCAGGACTGTTTCCTCTGTGAATGGACTTGTGTGCATCCCCCCCCACACCATGTTTCTGCTGCTTCTATGTGGTCCATCCCCATCTCCCTTCACTGTGAAGACTGAGCAGAAGTATCTGTTCATGATATCTGCCTTTTCCTGATCCTCCTCCTCCATACGGTCTCCCCTGCACTTATTAATCTAACAATCTGTCCCTTTCTCTTCCTCTTTTCACTGATGTGTCTGAAAAAGGTCTTGTCCCTTGTAGCTACACCTTTAGCGATCCTTTTCTCTGTTTGCACCTTTGTACCCCTTATTGGCTTCCCTGCTTCTCCTGGTACACCTCCCTATCATTTTCCCTCTGCATCTCCTTGTACCTCCTGAATGATAACCCCTCAGCCTTTTGCTTCACAGCCACTTCCTTCAAGAACCATAGTGGTCTCTTTTTCCTCCTATTTTTGCTCATGTCCTTCATGCAGAGGTTTGTTGCCTTCACTATGCCATCCCTTAATTTGCCCCATTGTTCCTCCACCCCAACCAGGCAACCCCCAACTAGGTTGCTCTGAGACATTCAGACATTTTTTTTTAAATCTGCCTTTCTGAAGTCCAGGACCCTCATCCTTATGTGTTTTGTCTCTGCCACCATCTTTATGTTGAACCACACTTTACAGTAATCGCAGGCCCCCTGGTGGCATCCTACTTGCACAGCTAAAATGCTGTCCATGTTTGAGAGCACCAGGTCTAGTATTGCCCCATCTTGAGTGGGCTCTCTAACTAGTTACCTAGGAAACATCCCTGCAGGGAGTATAGGATGGCCCTGCTTCAAGACAATGCTGTGGCTGGGAGGCTCCAATCTAGTAGGCACATTCAGCTAAACTCTGAACAATTTAACACCATGGATGACATGTGCATGCCTACAATACAGCACCAAAATAAGTACTCTGATGGCCATGAAAGTGTTTTCTGACTAGCTTTGTGAGAAAGAAAATGCAGATTGACTTAAAAGCTATCTCTGAAACTGATCTGTGAAAGATCCTATGAGACTTTTATACAAAATAAAAAACAGTGGAGCACACACCAAAGGAACATTAGTAAACATATTGCCAAATAGTGTAGGACGTGATGATGACACCCCTACATAGTGCCCCTTAAACGTAGCTTCATCATGGGGCATGTGCTAGCTTATAGAACAGTGAATTTAAATTGATTAAATTTGCATATTCATGAGCCATTGTAACAATCATTGTCCCACTAATAGTGAGTGCAAATAGTGCTTAAAGTAATAAGTGCACATTAAAAATCACATATTTCAAGTACAAAATTCTAATACAAAAAGTCTTATGCTCAAAACTCAGAAGCAAAAACATTAAAAATGATTACTTTATATGTAGCCTACAAATTTGTATCACAGCTGAGACTTATAACAGTTCATATGATTGTAACCCAGGTGCCATGTAACAGCTGGCTACTGCCCCTGCCTGGTGGGCTCCAACCAGGTTGAGGGGCCTGGGCTTTGTTCTGATGGTAATGGAGGGTTCTTTCCCAAGATAAAATTAAATAGCATGGTACCTCCACTCAAAGTAAATGATAGGGGGCCAGTTGTTTGGGTAGTACAACCCCCTGGGATGCTGTACCTACCCACATCCCCTTCTGGTCATCCCACACATGGAATACTATAAAAAGCTGCAATACTTTACTTTGCATGCAGTTAATGACTATAGTTAATAATATGCTCACAGACAGTTTTAACCAACAGCAAGTAACAATTTATTAAAAGGGGAAAGGGGATGACCGGCCTGGTGGCACTGAGGGTTGAGGCACTGGACGCCACACCTTGCGCCATGCTGGTGACCCGGGATCAGGAACGGACTCGGGCTGCCGGGGGTCAGCAGGGAGGGAAGTGATCGAGCATCTGGTTAAAAGCTCTTCTTTCTTGGGGAGGGTGAGGAACAGGGACCGGCACCTGCCTGACACCTAGCAGAGGCTATGTATTGGCACACCCAGTCCTGCACAATGGGGGATGGAGGAGGAGCAGCCAACTGGTGTGCTGCATTTGGATGCTCCCCTCCGCATGAATGGCCACCCTCCACAGGCACTGCCCCTGAGAAGACACCTCCTCGATGCTGGATCTGGACTTGGTGGGATGAGCTGTTGGGCTCCCTGTCACTCTGCCATGGAGGGTAAGCCATGGGGGAACACGGGAAGGGATCTGAAGTTTGGGGGATGGGGCTTGGAGGATGGCAGTGACCTAGGGCCGACTGGGACAGGGGAGAAAAAAGATAAAAAATTAAAAAAGAGGGAAAGGGGAATGGAAATTCAGAGAATAAATGACAATTTGAGTATTCATACAACAACAATAACAACCACTCATTCCAATTGGCCCAGCTCTCCATTTGTACCAGTGCCTTCTAATGTCCCGTCTGGGTACCCAACTAAGGAGTTGCAGGCCTGTATGTTGCTGCGGGTTGGCCAATGTTGGTGCACTTATGCAACCAAATACAACTGACTGGCAAACTTTGTATAAATCCCCAGACAGAGCAGGCCCAGTGTTTACTCACAATTCTGTAGACAGTCTCACAGGATCTGATAAGAATGTCAGGTACCGCCAGTCAAGCTGGGGCCTAGAACTGTACAAACAGGATGGCAGCAGTCTTGGCTGTGGTGGGGTCTAGTAGCTTGTCACCGTCTGTGCAGCTTGTCACTTTCTTGCAGGCTGAATACGATGTTGGAACAAGTCAGTACTGGGGACCAGGGCCACACACTTTCAGGGGACATGATAGGCAGGGGAGGCAGAAAAAGAAATAGGCAGACTGGATGGGCATTGCTGTCCTTATCTGCCATCAACTTCTATGTTTCTATGGTGGGTAGTGCCAAGCAGTAATACTACTTGGCTGACTCCCCAGACCATCCTCGCTGGCAATCTTTCTTCCAGAAGCTCAGGAATCATGTTCTTTTTCTCTCTTTCTCTCTCTGCAGATGGCAAATGGGATTGGTCTCTGGCTAGCAGTCCAGCTTACCCCTCAAGGCTGGAGTGACAATTACAGTCTCTCAGGTGGTTTTCAAACCACAAGCTTGAACCACAATTGCTTGCCTTTTATAAAGCTGGATTCCCAGACAGTGGAAGTCTTCTGCTTGGGTGTCCCTGATCTCTGGCAGCTTAATTTAGGTAGCACTTTGGATGGTTGCAGAAACACAGTTCAGCCTTATCTCAGGCTGAGGACTTCTCTCAGATGCTACAAAGTTTTAGATGCAAACTCTCTTCAGACACATCCTTTGACTCTCCAGGTGATAGCTTTTTGCAAGTCTTCTGGGATTTGGCTGTGGAAACCTTAGGCAGACTTCCAAACTTTCTCCTCTGACACAGTCCAAACCCTCCTGACTCACAGAGAGCTTCAGCCAGACTGCCCCCAGCTGTAACTCTCCCTGGGGTCTGAGAAGAGAATGGCAGCCTCTGATTGGTTTAACACAGCTTTCTGTCTGTAGAATTAATATGCATTAAGTCCTCTCAATGCCCGACTGTTTGGTTGTTTAGGAACATTGTTCTTTCCTACTCTCAGGAGTCACTGCAAAGTTGTTTAGGGCTCATATAACTCTGATTGTTGGATTATTGGGGTCAAGGGTGATAAAGATGGCTGCAGTACAAACATGTAATACCAAGTCAGGTCTTTAAGTTTATTCTGCAGAACTTTTACATAGTTTTAAATGTTAATTCCCTCAAGGTTTGATTGCTGCCCCCTGCCCTGGTGTCTGGTGGTAGAGTATGGCTTGTCAGGTACTCCCCTTGCCTGTTGCTGGTGCCATAGCACTGACCCCCCCCCCAGGTAACAGGCAGGCTTTCTTTCATAAAAGAGCCTTGGCTGTTCTTAAAGATGCAGTGCTCTTAAGTGCTGAAGTTTTCTTGCTTGTGCCCCAGTGCTTTTCTGCACCTCCAATTATGGTTTTAAAATCCCAGGGTTGGAGCACATGAAGGGGAACCACCATGAGCTGCATGAGTGGCTTTAACTTTCAAGCACCATAGTGCTAAGCAGTCTCTGAGCCAACTGCTACAACTCGCACATTCGAGCAGGATCCAGCTCGAATGTGCTCAGACTGAACTGCGCCATGCCCAGCAAATTACCATGCAGGCAGTTTCATTTGTGCTTTGCTCCTCCAATCCCCCTTCTTAGTTTTTGACAGTGGGGGTTGGCAGGAGCATAAAGAGGGCACCAAAATGGACCTGGACAAGTGGAGCCAGCAGCCAGGAGTATGATCATGGTAAGCCCCACCCATGGGGGGGCTACACTCTGCCCCACTTTAATACTTGGCATCTGTGCCAAGTCCATACCAAGGACCTTGTGCATATAATCATTAACCATAGCATTTTAAACCAGCAAGGTCTATCTAACAAATGATTCCTAGCTAGCATAATCAGATACATTCTACACTAGACAAATGCAAACTATCTACACAATAACATAGAAAAAATATGGAAAAAGCTTTTCAGGTTTTAGGTAGCTGTGATGACATTAATTGGTGCACCACAGGAATAAGTACTTTTAGAGCTCTAATAAATGGTAACAGTGGAGCAATACATTAAATACTTGTTTCAGCCTCCCCTTTTATTCCTTTTAGCTTTACCCGCTCTGGGTGGTTTGACTTTTGGTATGCACACGATTCTGGGCAGAGATCTTGGGGTGACATATATATATATATATAACTTTCTGGACTACATTCATAGACAGATCAGTGGGAGCCCCTGAAGAGTCATAGGTAAGTTTTAACAAAGGCCTGATTGCTCTTTCAGAGTGATGTAATGGCACAGATACTTCTTTGGCATTTGGGGTTGCAACTCTTGGCACATCGACCAGCAATGAGGCATCCTCAGGCAAAGTGGGCACCACAACCTCTTCTGGCAGCTCACTTGGTTCCTTTGTCTGTACTAGTTCAGTCTCTACAGGCTCAGGCTCTACAAGTTCTCCACCTTCTTGCTGTCTTTCTTCCTCAGATTCAGGCCAGTCATGCAAGGGTACATTGTCAGTTGGCAGTTCAAAGTCCACTGATATTGTTTAAGGCTCAGTAGCGGTCATATCTGTCACATAACTTTCTGGTTTAGGTGTCCTTTGAAACAGTCGAGCAAGTTGGATATATTCTGGTGTGGGATAGTAACAGGCTTTATGATGTATTACTTCTACCTTTGATTCAGTATCTGAATTGTCTGGCTCTCCTTGCTCATCCAAATTTACTAGGACAGCTGCAGATTGTTTGGCCCTTTGTTTAGTTTGTCATCTGTCTGTAGTAGATCTTGTTACTGGAGCTTTGGGGATTCTGACATTTCTCTTCCTGGATTAGCGACCATCAGTCTGATAGGCAGTAAGTGGTTGCAGTGGATTGTCTGGTACCCACTTGTCTCTCCTTCAGGGCGAATTTTGTATATGAACATGTCTTGTACTTTCTCAACAACAACATGGGGGTGCTGCTCCATCTATCATGATCTTAAGCTTTCCAGGGACTCCCAAATTCCTCAGTAATACCCAATCACCTAGTAGCAATTCATGGGCCTTGACTTGCTTGTCATACAGTACCTGTCCTTGTTCATTATATTTATTTTGGCTGTGGCCTCAGCAGCCAGCTTCTAGGTAAATTCAACTGCTATTTTAACTTCTGCACATATTGAAGGTAAGTCTCTGTCCTGGCCCCATCAGCAGAGATGCCAAAACAAATATCTACTGGTAGCCTTGCTTCTCAGCTGAAAATTAAACTGTATGGGGAAATCCTAGTAGAGTCATTCTTGGCGCAATTATATGCATGAACCAAAGTAGTCACTTGAGGGCTCCATTTGGTTTTATCTCTTGAGTTCAGGGTGCCCAGCATATCCAAAAGAATTGTGTTGAACCTCTCAAGCTGGGGGTCGCCTTCAGGGTGGCAGAGGGTTGTTTGCAATTTGGTAATGCCCCACAGAGACAGTAATTCTTTTATCAAACAGATCTTTAAATCCCTTCCCTGATCAGAAAGTATTCTTTGGGGAGCTCTGTAGTGGATGAAAAACTTTTCTACTTGGATCATGACAACTGTGGAGGCCTTTTGATCTTTGGTTGGAAAAGCTTGAGCATATGTCGAGAAATGATCAGTGATTACAAGGATATTTGCCACATTTATTTTTATTTATCTGTTTTTATTTTAAATTTGTTAACCGGGTAGGGACACTGGGCAAAAAGCCCTTTTTTCAGGACCAACATGGACAAAGAACATTAATACAATATACAAACAAAATTGCATGCATAACAAAGATAACAAATCACAGATTACAGTTGCAGAAAAATTACAGACATAAATATAACAAATCACAGACTGCAATTACTTACATTCAAACAATATACAGGTATGTCTTAAAGTACACTCTAAAGTTTGAGAATGTAGTAGCCGATCGCAACAATAGTGGCAGCTCATTCCACAGTTTAGCAGCAGTGGTAGAGAAAGAGTACAGTACCAACTTGTTATTATTTGAAGGGACTGCTAGAGTAATACCCCGGTGGACCGTAAGTTAGTAGAGAAAAACCTAAGAGTGAGTAAATCAGACAGAAGAAAAGAGAAAGAAGAATAAATAGATTTATAGACCAGACACCCCAGAGAGTATACAAATTTAAGAGTAGGAGAGAAGCAACCAATAGAAGAGTACAGCTTGCAGTGATGCATTTTTAAAGGAGATAGAAGAACAAAGTGACAAATATTATTAAATGCAACAGTAAGAGCACGAATTTCAGTAGAACTCAAATTATGATACAAAGAAGAAACATAATCAATGTGAGGCAATTGAGTACCTATGGCAAGAGCATTGTTAGTGTTATAAGACAAATAATGTTTAAATTTATATAGTAGCCCAATCTTGTGATTTATGATCTTACTTACTGTCTTAACTTGGGCACTGAGGGTCATACTGGAGTCTAACAAAAAACCCAGATACTTAAATTCATTTACTCAGTCTATGCGATTGTTTAAGCCATCATTAATTGATAAACACAAGTAATCTCTGAGCATATACTTTGTGCCAAAAAGCATTGCCTTAGTCTTTTTAACATTCATAATCATATGAGTATTAGATAACCAAGCACATAAATGCAAAAAATCAGATTGTAAAGCAGAAGTGAGTTGTGGAACTGAAGATGCTTGAGAAAATAAAATAAGATCTTCAGCATATAAAAGACACTGACACTGATTGAAAACTGAGAATAACCGATTAATAAACAAGGAAAATAACAAGGGCCCAATAATGGACCCCTGCTATACACCACAGATTATGGGCCTGCTACTGGAACTCACAGAGCCAATGGAAACAAATTGAGTTCTCGCATGCAAATAATCCTTCATCCAGTTAACCACATTCTCAGAGATACCCAATTCCTTGAGCTTGCAGCACAACAGGGGATGATCTATAATATCAAATGCACTGGTCAGGTCCACAAACACTGCACCAGTAAAAACACTGCTGTCAAACCCCTGTAGGACAGTGTCTACGAACCTGATCAGGGCAGTACAGGTCCATGACTGTGCCTAAAGCCGTGTTGTTTGGGTGCACAAAATATTGTTAACATCCAGATAATCAGTAAGTTAGCAATCAATTTCTCCAGTATCTTACTTAGTGGATTGAGTATTAATATAGGCCGACAATCTTCCACAAATCTGGCATGGTGTTTTTTAGGGATTGGCATGATTCTGGCACATTTCCAAACTGAAGAAAAGATCTGAATAGACAGGCACAGATTATATATGGTACATAAAGGATCAGCAATAAAAGGAGCAGCCAATTTAAGAAAACGCCCATCTAAACCCCTACCACAGTCGTTAAATTTGTTGGGTAATAAACGTAATAGTTTCAGAACTTCAGATCTTGTTACTTCTTTAAAATTAAACAATGGTCTATTCTCATCTGTACTAGCTAAAAAGAGAACTATCATTACCTGAACCCTGAACAGAATCATGGCCCATATGTTTATAACCAGACATGTCAGAAAATTTCACATTTAACAAATCAGCAATATCAGTAAGTTGAGTAATCTCCCCAGCTGTGGTTTGTAACTTATTAATTACAGTCCAGTCTTTGGGTGAAAGCATAGGGTGAATCACATTCCAATAACCCTTTAGATCTGATGCTGTGGCCACAGACTGATTTCTGTAAAAATCAATTTTGGCTTGTTTAACCAATTTACTGACCTGATTCTGTAAGGATCTATAAACAGACAATACATTTGAAGAGGGAGAGTGAAAGCAGACCATGCCTGCTTCCTTTGTTTGATCTTTAACTTAATATCCTTGGAAAACCATGAATTAATAGAACCTCTAACCCTCAGAGAATGTAGCGGAAATAAAGCGTTTTGCACAATCAATAACTTGAGAGCAGAAATAATCAATAGCACATACGGGATCAGGAATAGCATTGATAAATGACCAATCATAATTAACTTTCTTGAAGTTCTGAAACTAATGGTCCTGTGGGGGATACCAGAGTGTTTAAAGTTCAGAACACAAAAAATGGCCTGATGGTCACTAATAGCTTTGTTCAATACTCCAAACATCAAAATTATACTAGGATTATTAGAAACTATCCAATCCAATGCTGAATGATTATTAGTTAGTGTATTAAACTGTGTGGGTTCATTAATAAATTGAGAAAGACTAAATTAATTTAATAAGGATTCCAGGCCCAAGGAATCACCCTTGGACCAATCCAGGTTCACGTCACCTATGAAGACAAAATCATGATTAGATATATAGAAAGGCAACATCCAGGAATTCCCTAAGCCCTGAGATGCAACACTGAGGGGGGTTGTATAAACAAGCAACAGTAATAAACTTGCAACTGCCAAGCACTGCTCGCAATATCAACCAATCACAGATAGACTCATGGTCAATACTGGAGGCCAACACCACCATTCTTTGAGTCTGGTTCCAGAGTATATGAGCTCCATGAGTGCACTGGTCACAATATTAACCCTTGCTGTGCCACTGACTGATGTATCAGTCCAGAATTCCTATATGTTCTAATTTTGTTGGCAGCCCAATGGTTAACAAGAGGGGTGGCCCTCTGTGGCAATGCTTTCCTTTGAGCACACTGACTGCAGCTACATAGTAGTTCTCAATATCAGTTCCCATACAATGCCAGTAGAACGAGGCATGGGCCAACTCTAGCATGCACTCACTCCTCAAATGGCCCATGTCATCATGGAGATCATGGAGAACAATTCTCTTGAATTTTAAGGGTAATACCAGCTGCACACGAGGGATCTCTTGTGGGTCTTGAGCCCTCCGGTACAATAAATTGTCTCTAAGTTTTGATCATTCTCTTAGTAACAACTTTGCATTTGGATCACTGGTAATTACCTGAGTAGCACCACCCCCTTTCTGCAGGGCACTGAGTATGCCACACATACTTGAATCTAACCTTTCCTCTTTCTGTAAGTCTTGGTTGATCAATTGGGGCACCAATTTCAAGTTCAAGGTAGTCAAACTGCAGTAGGCAGTTGGGATACAATTACCAGAAGCACTGATACTATCCACCAGATGAGTGAGGGTTTCTGTGGCTGGTTGCTTGTTTGTGTCAAATTTCTTGCACAATGCCTTCACAGTCTGTTCTTGGATTCATACCCAGGTGGGGCTATCTGCAGAGGATGCCATTGGGCATCTGGACAGCGCCTCTGCATCAACATGATTCAGGCCAGGTTGGTACTTAACATAGTAGTCACAGGTGGACAAGGCTGATAGCCACCTATGTCTGGCTACATCACTTTGCAGTGATTTGCACATACGTTAAAGGGTTGTTGTCAGTTTTAACAGTGATGTGCACCTCATAAAGATACTTGTGGAACTGGTCCATGATAGCCCACTTCAAAGCAAGTAATTCTAACATACACATAATATTTCTTTTCAGCGCTATTTAGACATCAGCTTGCAGAGCAACTGGGCACAGTCCCTCTGGTTAACTCTGATAGAGGACTGCCCTGAGACCACTGATGCTGGTGCCCACATACAGAACATAAGGCTTTTGAAGGTCTTCATATGCTAGGACTGTTGCATGAGTCATTTGGTAAATTATTTCATTAAAAGCTTTGTTACTGTCTGTGGTCCACCTCTGGCCAAAAGCTTCAGATAGTCTGAAGTACTGTTTGGGTTCAGTGGTAACATCAGGAGTCAGCAGTGGTCTCACCACTCATGTGCAGTCTATGACAAATCTTCTGTAATAACCACAAAACCACCAAAATTGTTTTAAGTCTCTCAAGTGTTTTGGTTTGGGCCAGGTGCTCAAAACCTTAACTTTACAGGAGTCAGTCTGTGTGCCTTAGGTCGATACTGTATGTCCCACATATTTGACTGAGTTTTGAAAAAAAATGACACTTGTCGACAGAATGCTTGAGTCCGAATTCTTCCAATCGATCAACAACTTTCAGCAAGCAGGTCTCATGCTCCTCCAGAGTCTTACCAAATATAATGATGTCATCAAGATATACTAGACACTCTAACATAGTCACTTCTCAAACAGCTCTTTCCATTAGATGATGTAAGGTAGCTAGGGTATCTAACATACCTTGAGGCTTTCTCAGAAATTCATAGAATCTGAGAAGGTGTATATAGGCAGTTTTCTGTCTGTCTTGGGGAGCCATGGGTATTTGATAACAGCCACTCCTGAGGTCAAGCACAGAAAATCATTTGCTTCTGTTAAGACACTCAAGGGTGTCTTGAATTCTGGGCATGGTATATTGGTCAGGAATTGATTGTCTGAGTTCAGTAGTCCACACACATGCACATAGCTCCATGTTTCTTGTGCACTACCGTAATTGGCAAAGTATATGGACTTCTCAATTCTTGAATAAAGCCAGTAGCCAATAACTCTTGTAGATGTCTGCTCACATTATCAATGTCTGTGGGAATCAGCCTGTGTGATCTCTCCCAGAAAGGGTGTTTATTGTTAAGTCTTATGTGGTGCTCTTCTCTGGTTACACATCCCACATTCCATTCATGAAGGGAAAAAAAAATGTTTGTTCTTTCAGCTACAGTAGCTTTCTGAGGACCCAGGTCTTCAACTGCTCAGGAATAGGGGAGTCACCAAGACAAAATGTTCTGGGTCAATGCCAAACTGGCTGCCATCTCTGGTTGGAGTAGGTTGCACTGCTGTGTCTGCACAATAAACTCCAACCAAACAGCCTCCTTCTCAGCCAACACTGTCTCTGTCACATTTTTTACCTGGTTGGTAACTCATTTGATATAAGCATGAGCTCTAAATGGTAACACGATGGTCTTTGCTAATAGTTCTGCTGGCAGACTATGTTCTTCTGGAGCATCAAGCATCAGTGTTTGTTTTTTTATGTCTTTCTTGAGATGTACCACACCACTGATATTGCATTTAGCATTAGGGGGCAGTACAAGTTCTTCAGGGTTATGATGCCAAACTATACCCACTGGGTCATCTTGAACTTCAGCTGGAGTCTGTGTTTGTTGCTGGTAAGCCTTTTGCACCAGGACATGTATACATAATACTTTTCCTCTCTGCTTGGCCTCCCTTTCCTGGCAAAGCTGAGTCAGGCGACCAAACAAGTGGGCATTAGTGCCAATAAGTATGGGCACTCTGTCGTACATCCCAGACTCCAGACATACTAAGGGCAGTGTCTTGATCTGGTCCCCCATTCCAGTTACTTTGGATGGGAAGGCAATCCACACATTGATGTTGCAAAGGTATGGGTAGGATTTGTCACCAGTCCCCACACATTAAAATCTCCCAATCGCTATAGTTTTTTTTTTCTATGCTTTCATTTTCTCCACCTGCCACCCCACGGTGCCCCCCACTGGACCGCCTTCCCAGCTCTGTCACCTGGCTTCTCAGGGACTACCTTGCTGCAGCATCCTCTGCCACAGGACTAGAGTGGGTGCCTGGCCACTGGTGCGGAGTCTGCAACCTACAGGACCAAATGGACAATCCCATTCCCACCAAATACTAATGAAAGTGGTGTGAGAGGTTGAGGATGAAGAAGACCAATGGGATACCTGTGTGGCTATGGCAACTGCAACTACCATTCCCAAGAAAGGATTTGCTAATGACAGTCCTGGACTACAAGAGATACTTGACAAGATCCAAGAGATGAGAGCCACCTCTACTACTAGCCCCATTTCAAATAAGGGTCAAGATGCTCACCAGAACAAGTCTGTTCTTTCAGTACTCAGTAAAGACCTCAAATTCTGCCCCCACAGTCAGATCAATGAATCTGACCTTAAGTTAAGTCCTGTAGGTGCAACTTAACCAACAGCAAACCAGAACACTGAGCAGACTTGAGTGCGTGATCCGTCTTACTGGATTCAATTCACTTGAGGCTAGAGATGGTAGAGTGGCTCAATTTGTTCCTTGAAGTGATTACATGGAGTGAAAACAGGTCGCAGAGTGCTCTGCAGCATAAGCGAATGCCAGCGTTTAATGGGTAACACGGTCCATTGAAAACAGTGACTTCGCGTACTCCACTTCCCAAACCACTACTTCACTATTTTAAGGCGAGTACATTGAAACAATGTACTTTCGCCTCACTTCGCCTTCTTTTAAGCCCAAAGGCAAATTTTGCAGTGATTCATGGGATTTCAGGTCACATGGGCTCTAGATTGTTCTGCACAGCCTCAGTTTGGGGTAATGTGTGTAGGAAGCTGTAGGAGACAATCTGCTCTGAGAGCTCTCTGTGATTCAAACCTTCTAAAAGCTGTTAAAAAAGCCTTTTTGACTCATTTTTTTTGCTGAAACTTTAGTTCATTCATTATAGGAAACCCTCCTGTGCTCATATCATCAAGCATGTATTGTTTGCATGTGGATTTTGAATGTTAATGTACAACATTCAGTCTGTGTACTGATGAGACAGTGGAAGTGTGCTTTGGGAGAGGGGCATATCTGTGGTGTACATAGATTAACTTGGAGAAAAAGACAGTGCTTTCTGTTTTGTGATATTTTTCTTGTATAACTGTGTTAATGTACACACAGTAATATTTTCAATAATTCTTGCCTTTTTTTTGCTGATTGTTGTGGCGCAGCAGTGCATAATTTTAGTTGTTTAAAATATGTGGTTATGTTACTGAAGTTTTCAATTTGCTACATATTACTTAGTGTGTGTGTGAGTATGTGTGTGACGCGTGTCATCAAATCAGACACCTTTTATTGTGCCACATAATAATTTCAGCAATGTGAACCTGCTATCCACTGCAGCTGTGTGATTTTTGTACTTCCTTGTGGTATCTTTACTGGTACTAGTACTAGCGACTGTTACTGCAGCAGTGCAGTACACTGCCCACCCCCCACAGCCCACCCCAACTGGCAAAGGTATTCTTTTCCAGATTTGAATTTTTTTTTTTATTAAACCAGTTTTATTAGTTTAACAATAGTCAATACAGTACCCAGCAATCGTACAAGTATCATATATCAGAACAATAGACTACAAAGATCAAACAACCAGATCCATCCCTCCCCCTCCCCCACGACTACATACACCATTAGCTCTTGGCTTACCACTCCTATAGTGAGTTCAGCCATCAAGGCTTCCAGGCTGTCAGGAGTGCCTCCAGAGAGCCCCATAAAGATGCATATACCTTAGGTCTACCATGCATGTAGGCTATATGCCTCTCCAACTGCAAAGCCAGAGTGCTCTCCTTGTACCACTCCATCAAAGTGGGAGACTTGTCACCAGCCCAGTGTCTCAAGATTGTTAATTTGGCTGTTGCAGAAATAAGCGACATGTGGGCCCTCTTAGCTTTGGTGGTGCCCGTTGGGAAAAAGTTGATTAGACAGACTTCAGGGGTAAACAGGGTTTCTAAGCCAAGGATAGCGTCAAGGATGTTATTAATAGACTGCCAGAAGACCTGCACATAAGGGCATAGCCAGATCATGTGAAACAGGGTACCATTGTCCCTCTTGCATTTTGCACAGAGTGGTGTTGTCGATGCCCCATATTTATATAACTGAACAAGAGTTATATAGATATTATGCATAATATTAAAATGCACCAATCTCAGTCTGTCTTGCTTTATAAATCTGTACATTGACAGCCAGAGTTTCTGCCAAAGACTAGGGTCCTCCGGGATTCTTAGCTCCCTTGTCCAATAATAACAAATCCCTGATGGTAGTCTAAAGTCCCACTCCTGAAGAGTTTTATACAAGTTTGAAACTGAGCGTGGTTGGGAGGCTTTTTGAAAGAGCATGGACAGGTCCCTTTCACTCGGATCTATCGGCGAGACCCGGGAGAAAAAGGAAGTTAGGGCTTTACTAATTTGCAAATATTTAAATATTTCCTTACACGAGGCACCTATGGACTTTTGCAGATAATCAAAGGGGAGCGGTTTCCTGTTCGACCAACAGCTTGAAACCCTGGCACAATTTAGTCGGGGCCAAAAGGCGGGGGACAGAGGTGCCCCCCGACCTTAAAGTGTGGATTACCGACAATGGGCTGGTCAGTCAAGTGATACCACCTTACTGTGAGATACTTTTGCATCTGATGGGAGGCTTTTAGTGACCATCCTATAGGATTGCTTTTAAGGGTCTTAGGGATAGCCGATGGGGAAACATACAGAAGAGCTCTCAGCGTGCATTTAACCAGTGCCACCAAGTGCTGCTCTATATCTAACCACAGCGGTCTATATTCCGGGGTGTCCAATCTCCCTATTCCAGTGGGCTAATTTGCTTATATGCTGTGCAACATAATAGAGAAAGAAGGAAGGGGTGGCCAAGCCTCCTCTTAACTTTGGGCTGTCAATTTGAGATAAGATCTACAGACTCTTTTCTTGTTCCATACAAAAAGATTAACTGCACTTTGCAATTTAGAGAACCATCTTTTCGGTAGATAAACCCCCAGCATACCAAGGGGGTACAATATCCTTGGTAATACGTTCATTTTAATTATGCTTAGCCTACCCCAAAGAGAAAAGGGGAGTAACCGCCACCTCTCCATATCCCCGGTTATTGCATTAACTAAATTGCCAAGATTATCTTTAATAGTGGGAGTTCAAAGCTTTGCAAACATTAATTCCCAGGTATGTGATTGACTTTGCTTCCCAGGAAAGGCCAAAGGGAAGAAGTTCAGCCTTATTAACTCTGCTATTTAAAGGAAGGATCTTTGTTTTGGCCTGATTTAATTTATAATAGGATATTTTGGAAAAACCCTCAACCTCAGTTAGGGTGGCTGGAATTGAGATGTCTGGTTCCTCGTTATGCAATAGAATATCATCTGCATATACCGAACAGGCATACCTGGCATTTCCTATTTGAATTCCCTTTATGGCTGCATTCCTTGCCAATCTGCGCAACAATGGCTCTAAATATAAATTGAAAAGTAAGGGGGACAAAGGGCATCCTTGCCTTGTGCCCCAGGCTAATTTAAATGACGGGGACAATACCCCATTACACTTGACCGTGGCCCAGGGAAACAAATATAGAAGTAGCACCCATCTCCGAAATTATTTAGGCAGCCCAAATGAAGCTAGAGTAGCAAATAGGAAATCCCAGGAAACCCTGTCAAACGCCTTTTCGGCATCTAGTGATACCAGTACCGTTGGTGTATCAGAGTCCCTGGCAGTTGCCATGAAATGTAGCAATTTTCTCATGTGATCTTGGGATGACCTCCCCATCATTAATCCCACTTGTTCATGGCTTACCAGGCTACCCATAACTTTTGAAAATCTATTTGTGAGAACTTTGGCCAAAATTTTAACATCCATATTTAATAAAGAGATGGGGTGGTAACTATCGATATTAAGAGGATCTTTCCCTTGTTTTAGAATTAAAGAAATCGTGGCTTCTTGAAAATTAGGATCTGAAACCCCATTGTCATACCAGTACATAAATACTTCCTTTAAAACAGGAATTATTACCGAATGACAGGCTTTGTAAAAGTTACTAGGCAGTACATCTGGCCCAGGGGATTTATCTAGGGGCATCTGCTGAACGGCTTGCTGTATTTCAGTAAGAGTAATTGGGGGACTCAGAGATGCTGCCTCTGCATCTGTAATCTTAGGCAGGTTTGCCAAGTTAAGGTAGGAACTAATGTCGGTATCAGTAGGCCGTTGGGCTGGGTCCACAGCGTATAACCCTTGGAAGTAGGAACCGAAGGCTTTCGCCATTTCCAGAGGGTCAGTACATACTTGGCCATCCCCCCTGAATAAATTCCTGTAATGAATTGTGATGAATCTAATTGACGGATACACATAGCGAGCAACTTACTTGCCCTCTCCCCTACCTCCAGGTATCTGAGTTTAGTCCTCAGAAGGGCTAATTCCGCTCTTTGAGATACCAGACCTGCATACTTGGCTTGTAGTTGATAAAGTCTGGCCCAACTTTCCTCCATAGAGACTCAAGATAGGCTATATTCTAAATTCTTAATGGATACCAAAAGAGAGTCCAGTTGAGCCCTTTGAGTCCGAGCCCTCATGGAGGCCATCTTTATCAGCTCTCCCCTTAGGGAACATTTTAAAGCTGCCCAAATTAAATCATACTTAGCCACTGAGCCCTGATTGCTATTAAGGAATGTGGTAATGAAATCCACTATGTGCCCCAGAGAAGCCTCATCCCTCAGTATCTGGCTATTTAACCTCCACTGGGGAGACCGTTTACTCCCTGCTCCTAACCAGAATTCCAGACTAACAGGAGCATGATCAGACAGGACTCTGGCCGATATGTCTGTCTGCACTACCCCAGGCATGGCAAAAGAACTTACAAGTATGTAATCAATTCAGGAGTATGTCCTATGTGCTGCAGAAAAAAAAGTGTAATGCCGGACAGCTGGATTTATGACCCACCAGGCATCAACTAGAGCAGCATCTCTGATGAGATCCTTCAGTGCTCTTTGTGCTGGAGACAACCCTCGGCTTTCACGGCCGGATCTATCCAGGTCTGTTTGGAGCACTAAGTTCCAATCCCCACCCAGAATGGTAAGCTTAGGTGGATTGGACACCACAATATTTAGTAACCACACAAAAAAGGCTGGGGAGTCACAGTTTGGGCCGTATACTGAGCCGAATAGAACCAGATGGGATTCTAATGCGCCATGCACAATGATATATCGGCCCTCCAGGTCCCAGATTTCCTGGGCCAATTTAAAAGGGACATTTTTTGCTATGAGAATGACTACCCCTCCCTTGCTAGTGGACACCCCTGCCCCAAAAACTTGCCCAACCCATGATCTTTTAAAAAGGAGAATATCCTCTCTACTCATGTGCATTTCTTGTAGAAAGACAATTTGTGTCCGTAATTGTTGCAGGTGCCTTAATATGATTTGCCTCTTGACCCTATCCTTGGCTCCCTTAACATTCCAGCTAATAAAGTTGTATTGACTGCCCATATCCTATGGTAGTACAACGTGAGCGTGAATACACAGAGCTACCCCCAGTGGGTGATGCCGAGGTTCTGCTGAGAAATTGGAACATGTCCTGACTTTAGCTGTAGTTAAAAACCCCTGACAGTGCGTAGTCATGGTCCCCACCCCCACACATAAGATCCCTACCATCCCCTCAAAATCAACAAACCTACAGCCCCCCAACCCTAACAGAACAAACATCCCCCAGTTCAAATCAACTGTACTCCCAATCCAGTTATGCCACATGATTAACATCTTAGCAGTCCAAGCTCCACAGTCATACCGCCCAAAGCCCCCCTCAATATTGTCAGATTGAACGTCTGTACCCCTTAGAAGACCCCTAGACCCCGCCAGCATCATTAACAGAGCTCAAATAACTTTATTTCTGTGAAATCAGTATTTAAGTATAACAGAGAATGGTCAGTGACCGGTCCGTCAGTTTCAGCATTGCACTGTACAACCCTCCCGACTTCTTTTAAAACTTTGCGCTGAAACAAGTGATCCCATTTCCCTCGTCAGCCGTGGAACATTTTAATCAGGAAAAAAAAAAGGGTAAATTAACAGTCAGTTGCACTCTACAGGGCATGAGTCATATCTTCGGGTTATACTTAATGAAGAGCCTCACTAGAGCACTTAATTCCCTGTCGAAATATCTCGACTGTGTATAATAGTCAAGGCTTCTGTTGCCACTGCAAGCGTAGCCTCCTATTTAATTCTCATGACTCTCTCCCGTATCCCAGAGCCTGGATCTATGCGGGACTGTCTTTTGTCCCACTTCTTAGCCGTTCCACGGTTATCAATAAAATAAAATAATTGAACTCTTTAACTCAAAGTTGGGAGTAGTCTATTCGCCGTAGGAGTCATGGGTCTGGGCAACACATCAGTGTACACTCATCTAAGGTTAAGTTGCCGCTTTAGCAAGTAGATATAACCATTCATCTAACTCGCCCTCATACTACTTTACGAGGCATCAGTATGGCATTTAGGTGCAGTGGCAACATAGTTCGAGTTCCGCACTATCGTACTCGGCTCTTACAGTTGCTAGAGCGATCTTTCCAATTCTGTTCCGACATATACCTCTTCTCAAGTGGAAGTCATGGTGGTTAAGTGCAGAGCCCTCTGATATAGCAGATGTTTGTGCCCAGGCATTATCCTCCTCGGGAAAAGTTTTTTTTATTTTATTTATTTATTAAATTCTCAGATTACAAATACCTTTGAGCAGAAACTGCTCGTTTACAAAGGTTCCACGTCAAAGGATGAGGGTCAACATACATACAGAGGTAGTAAAAGAATGCCCAATAAACAACCAAAACAACTAAAAGAAAAAATAAAGATACTCAGTTATAACATACTTTGAGATAATATTCATATAATGAGCAGCTTGAGTAGGCAGCTGGCTGCGGTAACAATAAGAGATAGAGGGGACCATAGGCAGTTAGTATTGCAGGCATGCGACCGGGAGAGGAAGTTGGCAGGCTAATGGGCCACTGTCCGATGGTGGTGGAAAATGTCTTGTACCAGTGGAGATGTGAAACAGGAAAGGAGTCACAAGGAAGGCCCAGTGCCAGAGGGAATGAGATGAATGGGAAAGGGCGGGCTGTGAGACATGAGTGAGCTGGGAGTTGTTTAGAGAGATCTCTGTTCAATGAAGCAGTCACATTGAGTGATAGAGGTGAGGTAAAGTTTGAGATTCCTTTTGAAGGGTCCAAGTGTAGTAGAGGAAAGTGCTTCTTTATTGAGGGAATTAAACCATTGAGCAGCTCTATAGATAAAGGACCGCTGACACATGGAGGTACGACATCTGGGAACCCGAAAGGTTAGAGATTGGGTACCACATGTTTGTTGAGTGCCACTGTAGGTAGTAAGGAGTGAGCTAACACCAGGGGGCATGAGACCAAGGAGAATCTTTTTGGTAAGTAAGCAGGTCTGGTATTGTATTCTGCTGCCTAGGGGTAGCCAGCTGGCCTGTGCATAGAGGTCACAGGTGTGAGTTTGTCGGGCTGCACCCATCAGTAGTCTACAGGCTTTGTTGAGAGCAACTGAGATCCTGCAGAGGGCACTTGTTGGGGCAGAGCCATAGATGGCAAGGTCAGAGTCAATGATAGAGGTGACAGAGCTGTACATGGCTAGTTTAAGGGCATCCGCAGGCATACAGTGCTTGTGTTTGTGTAGTAGTCCAATCCGTATATTATGGTCTTGGCAACAGTGTCAATATGCTGAGTGTAGAGAGGGTACTATCCAGGGTAATACCAAGGTACTTGAACTCCTTGACATGTTCGAGTGGGTTCCCAGCGTGGTTCTTGATGGTGAGGGACAGAGTTGTGCCTGCTCTGTCGGTTACAGAAGGACTATGGCTTTAGTCTTGCTGTGGTTCAGGACAAGTTTATGAGAATTGAACCAGTCTTGATGTGATTGAAGCTGCAGCTGGGATTCAAGGACTGTAATGTCATGGTGGCTGGAAAACAGGACTGCATCGTCTGCGTATAGTAATATTTTTTGGTGGCAGGCACTGGGGAGATTGTTGATGAAGAGGGAGAAGAGTAGAGGGCCCAGAATAGACCCCTGGGGGACTCCGGAGAGGACCGGTTTCTCATCCGAAGAGATCCCTGCAATCCTTACATGTTGGATCCGATTATCAAGGTAGCTAGTGAACCATGGAAGGACATTGCTGGAGATCCCAATGGAGGACAGTTGCTTGAGCAGTAGGGGGTGGTTAACTGTGTCGAAAGCCTTGGTAAGGTCTATAAATACTGCCCCTCCACAATTCCCTTTGTCAAGCGTGGCATGGATGAAGGTTGTAAATTCCAGTAGTGCAGTGGTGGTGCTGTGCCCTTTTCTGAAACCATGCTGCTCTGGGCACTGTACATTGTACTTATCCAGGAATTCAACTAGTTGGTCCGACACTATTCGCTCCAGCGCTTTGGATAGTGGGGAGAGGAGTGAGATAGGTCTGTAATTGGTGTGCAGTGTCCTATCTCCACTTTTGTGAACCGGTGTGACAATGGCTTTCTTCCAGAGAGAGGAGAAATGGCCCAATCTAAGCGAGAGATTAAAGATCTTTGTAAGTGGTTCTAAGATTTCATTGAGGACTTGTGCCAGCAGTTTCAGGTCAAAGGGAGTCACCACTGTACCTTGTTTGCCGATGGCCTTTTGAATGTATTTTCTAGCTACTTGTGGTGGGACCTCCTTAAAAAACTTTGGGGTTGTACATTCTAGTTGGGGGTAACTTGGGAGGAGCTGGAGGGAGGTCGAGAAAAATTTGGTGGAAGGACACTGTACAGGTTTGTAAATACATTATTAAAAGTGCTGGTGATGATACCTAGGTCGAGTGTAGGAGTGCCATGAAGGTTGAGCATAGTGGGTGGTGCTTTAGGATCCTTGCCTGTGAGTTCTTTCATGTTGTTCCAGAATTTGTTTCCTGGCCCCAAGAGTTGGTCAGAGCCTCTTTGTAATAGCTACGTTTAGCATTCCGTATTCTTCAGTGCAATCATTTCTGGCTGCTTTGTATAATTGTATGTTTACTTGCATTAGGTGCACAAACACAATACCCAGAGTGGTCTCTGTGCTTGGAGCAGAGTTAAAAGGTCAGTAGTAACCTAGGGTTGGTCTGTCCTTTGACCTTCATCTTTTCACTGGTGCATAGATGTCACAGGCTTCATTGAAACGTTTGATAAATAGGTCCAGAGCTTTGTTGGTGTCATTGAGGGAGTCAAGCACTGCCCAGTTCAGCCTGGTTAGATGGGATTTTAACAGCTGGAGGTGCCCTTGTTTAATAACCCTGGCATAGATAAGCTTGGGAGGGGGCTTGTGGTATTTGTTTGACCAGGAGCAGATGACAGGCGAGTGGTCACTTATTGTATCCGGGAGTACAGAAACATTGGAGATGCGTTCAGGGCGGTTAGATAGAATCCAGTCTATAAGCATAAGGGAGCCTGTCCGATAGTTACACCTAGTGGGGGCATTGACCAGTTGAGTGAGGTGATGCGCCGTGGCTGCATCCTTATAGGTAGCAGCCTCAGCAGAGAGCCAGTTAATGTTAAAATCACCCATGATTATGGTTTCACAATTATGTTGCTGGACCCTTAGATATTCCATGATGCTATGGAAGCCAGCAGTCTGGTCTCTTGGGGGTAGGTAAACCGAGATGACAGTGAGTTCCTTGTTATGTGCACCAAGGAGGATTTTGATTGTGAGGACCTGAGAGGAGTTGCTCAGGCTGGGGATGGGATGATGTGACCCATAAGGGTATCCTTAAGATAGATGGCGCAGCCCTGCCCGTTAGCAATCCTGTCTTGCCTGAAAATGCAGTAGCCAGGGATAGAGACTGAGGTATCAGGGATTTTGAGGTTTAGTCATGTTTCACAACTGAGAGGACATCAGGGTTGTGCTGTAGGATCCATGTTTGGAGGGAGTCAAGTTTGTTGAGGATGCTGCAGGCATTGATGGATGCCATGGTGAGTGTTTCTGTCCTTCTGCTTGGTGCCACTGCTGGCTGCCCAGGTGGTCCTGGGTTGGGGTGAACATTTCCTGAGAGCAGGAGCAGCATAAGGAGAATTTGTAGGAGAAAGGATTTCAGCATCTTGTAGATACCTGGTGGTTAAGTCATAAGCCAAAATAAATTATCAACAGATGAGGTCCAGAGTCACAGAATGTGTTAGAATTCCTGCAGGTGATGAACTTTGCCTGTGCATATGCAGGATGTGAAATCCTTTTGTCTGTATGCTTCTTTGTCATTCAAAGAGGTTGTTGAAAGCCCACATACAGATCATGGAGCAGGTCAGACGAAAATGTGGATTCAAGCAGACCTAGAGTCACTGAGTTTGTCAGACTTAATTGCTTGACTTATGTTTTGCTTGGGATACCTTCCAAAAAGTTGATTTTTAAATGAAAAATGCAGATACCTGGTTGTGATGTTTTGCAGAAATCCAGTTCAGGAGACTTTCACGGATGTAGTGAGCAAGAATGGTGTAGTTACTCCAAGCAGAAAACCATGTAAATCCACAAAAACTAAGCTACAGACACAGACAAGCAGCCACTACAGGGCAAAGACAAGGCAAAGTTGTCAGTGTGATGTGCTCTGCTGAATCAGTCTTTAGAATAAACTACCAACAATAACTGCAACATGCTTGTGACCCAGGGTATGCCCTTCTGCCATTCACTTGAAGAGATCTGGGAAGATATTTTTAAGCTCTGGCAAGGCTTGTACAGGTGATTCAAATGAGAGTCATTTATCCTCATTTTTGACCATTAGGATAGTGGGATATTTGACCCTGAACGTCTTTGAAGCTGCCATCAACTTGGAAACCAAAGGGTGGAATTCCTGTCGACGTATCCGTACCGAGTGTGGCAGGTCCTGGGCAATGCGAATTTTCCTTCCTTGCCAAGTCACTTCACTGATGCCTCTGACTTTAGATAAAATATGTTGTCTATCTAGATAATTTAGGAGTTTGAAGATAATTGGCCTGGGAGGCTGACCTTGGGCTGGTGGAGGGCGCAGCACTCGGTGGGCTCGCTCTATGATATATTCCCCTCCGCCCGGGGAAGGGCCGGCTATTTTGTTACAAAGCTTCTGCAAGAACGTAATCATCACACTCCCTTCCTCTTTCTCTGGAATTCCTATTATTATTAAGTTATTCCACCTACTACGCCCCTCTAAGTCCTCTAATTTGTCTTCGAGTTTCTTCATTCTGCGTTTCATATTTACCAACTCTAACTCAGATTTCTCTTGTTTTCTTTCCAATGAGACTATTTTAATTTCTGAATCGCCGACCCTTCTCGTCAGCGACTCTACTGAGCCCTTAATTTCTTGTAGGTCTTCAGAGATGGAGGCTATAGCAGTCTGAAGAGGCTGCATAATTTCCAGAAATTTGCCTTCGGAAAGGGCTGCTTCAGTGATAGACATCTTGACTGCGCTAGCAGCCTGCTACTTAGGCCATTTCGTGGCCTTATCCTTCTCTGGCGTTCGCGGAGGAGAATGCCTTGGGGGCGCCTCCTTCATATGTACCTCCATCTATCAGCCAGTCTTGCGCGTCGGAGGTAAGTTGTCTCGGCTTTAAGCTGATTTTGCAGCAAGTTTTCAATGTGAAATGCCGTTAATTTGCAGAAAATCAGGAGATAAGGAACGGAGCTCCAAGGGACTGCTGCCATAGCTTAGGCTGCCATCACGTGACCCCAACCAGATTTGAATTTTTGATGGTGAGCACTGGTTATGTGTTGTGCCTTTGCATCTGCATCTCTTCAGTGCACAGTGCAATCTTAATCTGTCTGTGCATTTGCATCTCTTTAGGGGCCCAATCTCCACATGTAACTTAAATCACAGTTGTTTCTTTGGTTTCCCTTCAGAGTACTGGACAGGTGTGGTGCATAATTCTGCATGAACATTGTACTCATTAAAATGCGTTTTTAAGTTAGGACCATCATCATGAGTCACTCGTGATACAAATCACATTCTTCATCATCACGGTCACAAATGCAGTCACAAATCACGAATCACGATCACGTCACGAATCACAACATTCATTTTTTTAATAGTTACATGGATGTATTGTAAGCATGTTTTGTAGTATCACTCCAGGTTTCACCACCCCACCATTGTAATCATTAAAGAGTGTTTTTAAGTTGGGGAGTTTTGTGCTACAGCTTATCGGGGAAGTAAAGGCGTAGGCATGCGCGTTCCCAGTACAGTTCCATATTGGTTATCTCACACCGTTGACACCGAATCACATTCTTCATCATCACTGTCACAAATGCAGTCAGAAATCATGATTCATGATCACATCACGAATCACAACATTAATTTTTTTACTAGTTACTTGGATGTATTGTAAGCATGTTCTGTAGTATCTCTCCAGGCTTCACCACTCCGCCATTGTACTCATTAATAACCTTTTTTAAGTCGGGGAGTTTTGTGCTACAGCTCATCAGGGAAGTACAGCCATAGGCATTCGGGTTCCTTCCTGTACAGCATGTGAGTTACAGTACTGTAAGTAGTAGTGGGCAAAGTGGTCCCAATTTGATCCATGAAGTGATTCACTGAGTAACACAGACTCTGTGGAGAACTCCACAATGTGAAACAGAGTACTTCAATTCATAATGAAACCAATGTCTTTGTGTTATTCCGCCTTCCCCAAACCACTTCTCCACCAATTTTAAGGTGAAGTACATTGAAATCAATGTAATTCGCCTCACTTCACCCTGTAATTGAGCTCCAAATGAAATTCTGCAGTTATTCATGTGATTGCAGGTCACATGGGCTCTAGATTGTTCGGCACAGCCTCAGTTCTGTCCTGGGTAGTGTGTGTGTGCAGTGGTAGCTGGAAACAACTTTATCTCAGAGTTCTGTGATTCAAAACCTCTAAAAGCTGTTTAAAATACTTTTTTGAGTAATATCTTTTGCTCAAAATTTAGTACGTTGATTGTAGAAAACCCATCTGTGCTCATATCATCAAGTGTTTATTGCTGTGTGTGGATTTTAAATGTTAATTTAGAACAGTCAGTCTGTGTACTGTGAAGTATGCTTTGGGGTGGAGCGTATTTGTGGTGTAGGTAGGCTAACTGGGAGAAAAAGGCAGTCTTTCTGTTTTGGTTATATTTTTCTTGTATAACTGTGTTAATGTATACACAGTAATATTTTCCATACTAGGACAGTAACTTGGTGAAGGCACCTGACTATAGATAGGGCCTCTTCAAGTGTCCCCTTGTTTGTCTCAGGTGGAAGTCCCAGGAGTAGAAGTGTTTTTTTGGGTCCTTATCCTTACATCAGTCAGTAAGGTTAACATAGGCCATAACAACAGAACATTTTCAGGGTTTGGGGGCTAAATTACTGTCTTTGGGAGCAGAAACTGACATGGGGTGTGACTGATAAACAGGAGATCCTAGCAGTGCCTCCAAAGATGTAACCCAGGTGCTGTGTTACAATGGAATACTACCCTTACCTGGTGGTCTCCAACAAGGTTCAGGGGCCCGGCTCTGTTCTGATGGTAACTGGGGGGGGGGAGGTTCTTTCCCAAGATAAAATTAAATAGTGTGGTGCCTCCACCCAGAGTAAATTATAATGGGCCAGTTGTCTGCGTAGTACAACCCCCTGGGATGCTGTACTTACCCACCTACACTTCCAATCACCTTGCACATGGAATATGATAAACAGTTGCAATACTTTACTTTGCATGCAGTTGAAGACTATAGCTGATAATATGCTCACAGACAGTTTTAATCATTGACAAGAAACAATTTATTAAAAGAGGAAAGGGGAATGGAAATGCAAAGAATAAATGTCAGTTTAAGTATTCAAACAATAACAATAAAAACAACAGTTGTGCTCACCCCCAACAGCAACTACACATTACAATTGGCCCACCTGCCACTGGTACCAGTGCCCCCTAATGTCCTGTCTGAGTATGCATCTAAGGAGCTGCAGGCCTGTATGTTGCCACAGATTGGCCAGTGTTGGTGCACTTGTGAAACCAAATACAGTTGACTGGCAAACTTTGTATAAATCCCCAGACAGGCAGGCCCTGTATTTACTCACGATTCTGTAGACAGTCTCATAGGATCTGATAAGGATGGCAGGTGCAATCAGTTGAGCTGGGGCCTTGAGCTGTACAAACAGGGTGGCTGCCGACTTGGCTGCGGCAGGGTCTGGGAGCTTGTCACCTTCTGTGCAGCTTGTCACCTTCTTGCAGGCTGGATCCAATATTGGAAAAGGTCAGTACTGTAGACCAGAGCCACACACCTCCAGGGGAGATGATGGGTAGCACCTAGCAGTAGCACTACCTGGCTACCTCCCCAGACCATCCTTGCTGGCAGTCTCTCTCTTCCAGGAGCTCAGGGTTCACTCTGTCTTTCTCTCTCTCTCTCTCTCTCTCTCTCTCTGTAGCTGACAAATGGGATTTGTCTCTGGTTACCATTGCAGCTCACCCCACAGGCTGGGGTAACAATTAGAGACTCTCAGGTGGTTTTCAAACTGCAGGCTTCAACCACAGTTTCTTATGTTATATTAGGCTGGATTCCCAGACAATAGGAGTTTTCTCCGTGGGTGTCCCTCGACTCTGGCAGCTTAATCCAGGTAGCACGTTGGGTAATTGCAGAAACACAGTCCACTCCAACCCTTTTCTCAGGCTGAGGGTTTCTCTCAGATGCTGCAATGTTTTAGATGCAAACACTCTTCAGACACACCCTCTGACTCTCCAGGTGATAGCTGTTTGCAAGTCTCCCAGAATTTTTGGCTGTGGAAGCCTTAGGCAGATTTCCAAACATTCTCCTCTGACACAGTCAAACCCCTCCTGACTCACAGAGCGCTTCAACCAGAAAGACCCCAGCTGTAACTGTCCCTGAGGTCTGAGATGAAAATGGCAGCCTCTGATTGGTTGAACACAGCTATCCATTCGCAAAATGAATATGCATTAAGTCCTCTCGACGCCTGATTGTTTGGCTGCTTAGGCGCAAAGAACATTCTCCTTTCCTACTTCCAGAAGCCACTGCAAAGTCATTTAGGGCTCATAGAACTCTGATTGGTGGATTATGGAGTCAAGGGTGACAAACATGGCTGCAGTCCAAACACTTAATACCATGTCCCATTTTTAAGTCTATTTTGCAGAACTTTTACATAGTTTTAAACATTAATGCCCCCAAGGTTTGATTGCTGCCCCTCTGCCCTGAGGTCCAGTGGCAGAGTGTGGCTTATTAGGTACTCCATCTGCCTGTCACTGGTGCCATAGCACTGACCTCGCAGGCAACAGGCAGGTTTTCATTCATAGAACAGCCTCAGCTGTTCTTAATGATGCAGAACTCTTAAGCACTCAAACAAAGTTTCTTGCTTGCCCCCCCCTCCCGTCTATCTTCAGACCCCCAATTATGGTTTTAAAGTTTAAGGGTGTTAGAACACATGAAGGGGAACTGCAATGAGCTGCAGGAGTGGCTTTAACTTTCAAGCACTGACACCATATCACTACTCGGTCTGTGAGATGATCACTGCAGCTCACACATTCAAGTAGGATCCAGCTCAAATGTACGCAGACTGACCTGCACAGTGCCTGTGAGCTACCAAGTGGGCAGTTTCACTTTCACTTCACTCCTCCAGTCCCCTACTTGGTTAAAATTTTATTGATTGGTCAAATAGTCCTTTACAATCATATACATAAACATCATTTTAAAACGTTATACCATATAAAAAGGAAAATTACATTCATGTAATACAACACTAATAAATAAAGTGCATATAAATAGATTCATATTGTGTTTCCCTTTTTAACCCTTATCCTATTAATAGCATGAAGATAACCAGCCACTTTTTTGATAATTAATTAATTAATCTTGTGTAGTAAATGCTATACTTAAGAGACTTTGCCGATTTGGTGTCTGAATAGTTTTCCATAATGTAACTAACCACTTTCCTCTTACTGATTGATACCAGGAACAGTCAAACATAACATGTTCCAAGTTTTTCTCACCTGGAGTATTACAGTTACAGCACTTTGCCTGAGCAGTATGATCACCCTTATGTCTAGCATATAAAACTTCACTTGGGAACATTTCCAGTCAGTATTTAGTATATAACTTCCTACGGTCAGGATCTGTTAAAACATCCAGATATGATCTATAGTAATACGTCATGTCATTTTGCCATAGCCATGGTTCAGTGGACTATCTTATTATAACTTGTAAATCTTGCTGAGCATAGTATTCCAACAATCTTTGTGCCACAAATTTTTGATAGCTTAAACTGATTGTTATCCCTTTAATGTGTAGATTTTCCAGGAAAAGCAAATCTGCTTTCCTTAAGGTACTTTGAACAGATTTAAGCCATTGAGAGCCAACCAAATTTAAGTTAAGCCAATCATACTTTTCTCTTAAGCACATTCGGGGCAACCTATCATTCATCTCTAAAATGCAGAAGTCTAATCCAATAATTAACTTTCCTACTCATAAAAAGTGCTTTTAAGCTGCATGAACCCAATTCAGCTCTAATAACTGCTGTAGTGGTAGAATAACTTAGTCCCAGACTCACCATGAGGAGTTTATTGAGAGGAATTTCTACTGCATTGAGATCCTTAATATTTCTGCTCTGTATAGAATTTGTGAATAATATTTAGCTTTTGCAGCTCTTAGAAGTGGTTTGATGGAACTACCACCATATTTCCTATTAAACATCTGAAGTGACGCTGCAGTTTGCCTGGCCTTAGTTACCATTTTTTGTTTATGTTTACTCCAACTGCCATTACTGGAGATTTGTATACCCAAATATGTAGAATCTGAAACTAAATTCAACGTAATACCTCCTACTGTCCATACCTTGTCTCTATATGTTTTACCAAAAATCATTGCTTGTGTTTTAATCTCATTTATGATTAAATTACATTTACTAGCATATGTTTGCAGTATTTTTTAATTTTGCCATTAGCCCAGACTGAGTAAATGATATAAGTACCAAATTGTCAGCGTAGGCAAGTACCCAGCAATTTTTTATTAAAATCTTAGGAGATTCTGTAACTGAGTTTTGTAACTGATTTAGTAATTTATCAATGTAAATGCAAAATAGATTTGGGGCCAAGACACAGCCCTGCCTTATCCCTCTATTTGTTGAAAACTTATCTGAATAATTCCCTTGACTCCCCTGTCTAATTTCGGCCCAAGTGTTAGTGTAATGTTCCCTAATAATGGCTATTAACTCTATTGCTATCTCCTTTTCTTTCATTAGTTCCCAGAGCAGATTGTGAGAAATGGTATCAAAGGTGGAACTAAAGTTCATTTATACTATGTAAAGGTTTTACTTATGTAGTCCAATGCATTTTTCATAAAGATGTCTTAATATATAATAATTGTCCACTGTACTATGTCCATTTGGAATTCTGAAAATCCCCTAAGGTTAGAAGTTTTTCTGTAATCTATCTAAAACAATCTTTGAAAAGATTTTCCCCATAGTAGCCAAGAGAGAAATTGGTCTATACAGTACATTTTAGGGTCTTGTTTGTCACCTTTCTTAAATATTGAAATAATCAGTGAACCCTTCCAGGAAAGCGGGAAATTAAGATCCTGACAACACTGATTAAAATAATATACCCGGACAGATACCCATTGGGAAGACAGGGTCAAATAGACTTCAGCTGGTATCTGATCTGGGTCAGCAGCTTTCAGTTTTTTTAAAGTATGAATGGCAAAATATACCTCACTAAAACATACTGGCTCAAAAAATCCCATATTTACTATTTCTCTATTATTAAACTCTATAATGTCTGGGTCATAAAATACAGTGGAGTAGTATGATATCCAGACTCATTAGTAATATGATTGTCTGTTTCATACTGATAGTGATTGGGTCCTTTTGCAACCATCAACCAATATGATTGTGAATCATTATTTTCAATAATTGTCAGCATTCTACTCCACTGTTTTTCTTGATATTCCTTCTGCTTTTCTTGTAGTAAAATCTTGTTCTTAGATCTTTTCCGGTTTCATTTCTTATATGTTTTTTTTTACCATGCCTAAAGGACCTGATTAATTTATTAGGTTCTTTTTTTAGTTTTTGACAATCTTTGTCAAACAGGATTCAATACACTTTTTAGAGCACCTTTCTGTAGTTAAAAGTTTTCTAATTTCATCTAAAACTTTGTGTATTTTAGTATTAATTTGTACCTTTCTAGAGATCAAATGCAGTATAGAGTCAAGTAAGGCCTCCATTGCCTGTTTAATAGTGATACAACTTTGTAGCTTTCTAGTAACTATTTTGTTATTCTTGATCTCCATTTGGGAATTGTCTTGTGTCATAATTCGACTGGTATACAATTTTATACTAACTTGCAGAGAAAAGTGATCACTATCCACCCTTTTATCTATGAAACATGTGCCCCAGACATTCATATTACAGTTCCAAAATATAAAATCCAGGACAGTTGGCCCATATGGCCCAAGATATCTAAAGTCCCCAAATTCATCTCCCCTAATTCTACCATTGATTAGGGCAAAAAAATGTGTCTTAAGAATATTTGTTAGTTTAATTCCCATCTTATTAACTCATTTCTCTTTAGACATCCTCTTATAATCATATACTGTACATCTGAGTGGCACCAGTTGTGAAATGAACTATCCCCATAACCATCAAAATCCCTCAGTCTAGAGTTAAAATCGACACAAAGGAATATATTGTCACAACCCAAAATTGCCCATTCTTTGTGTACTTGATCTTCTAGAATTTCTCACAATTCCTCATTGTAGTATTTAGTATTCATAGGTGGAATGTAAGCATTAATTAGACAAAACTCTAATTTATCAATTTTTAGAATAAGGGAAATGAAATTGGTGTTCTCAGACAACAAATCGGCCTTAATATTATTAGCAAGTTTTACCCAAATCACAAGACCCCCAATCACTCTGCCCCTTCTGGCAACTCTTCTACCTGGACTATGAAAGCATGTATAGCCATTTAATGACACATCCAAATCTTGAGTATGCCAAGTCTCTTGTAATGCAATAAAGATAATTTTTTAATATAGTCCGGCCACTCTTTATCTGCAAATTTTGCCTGTAAACCTGCTATATTCCATGAAATAAGTAACACCTGATCCTCTTTTGTACAGGTGGATTTATAAGTCAATTGTCCTCAATCGGTAGTGCCTCATACTTAGTGGATACAAGAATATTATACATTTCATCTAATGAGATAGATCTGTTTAGAATTCCTACACTATTTATCTTACAGGTTTGATTCAGCATTTACAGGTGTACTTATTTGTTTTGATGCTTCTGTGACTACATACAGATCTAATGAGTCTAACAACCCAATGTTTTCCATGATCTTATTATACAGACTTAAGTAGGTTGCAGTCACCTGTACTTGAGCACAGTCTTGATCTTAACCCATCCAGTTCATATTAAATGCATCCTGCTTTTCAATAGAGATGTTAAGTAGTTGTTCGAACAGATCCTTTACAATTGATTTTAATCTATGGTGATTCTCTCTCTTTCAGTTCTTTTTAAACCATAAATAAAAAAGGTTTTTTGTTGTCTATCCTGATGTAGTATCTTCAGATCATTTTTGTTAGACTCACCCTCATTAGCAATTACTGCAGCTTCAACAATATATACTCCAACTTTGTCCAGCAATAGAGACTTTTGCAGAATTAATTTGGCCATGTCATTATCCACAGTAGTAACATCCACTTGTTAGAGTCATTTTTATTTCTAAAAACTTTCATTGTTATTATGTCCAGTGCTGGTATCTTTAAACCATGTACAAACAAATTGTTTAGTACATTTTTAAGCTTTCCATGGGTCTCATTTGCAATAGCTTTAAGACCAAAAATGCTAGACTTCCACTCTTGTGGGCAGAGTATGGCCGAATTATTTACTATTTCCCTATTATCAAATTCTACTGAATACCCAGAATGTTTCTTGACAGCTTCATTATTCATCCTTAGAAAATGGGCTTTTTATTTCCTGCAATCTGATTGGCTAGTACCCTTGGCGGGGGGTACATTAACTTTCAATAGATGCCCAGGAAATAAAAAGTACCATCCTACAGTGCTCCTTCACCCACTGAAATATCCTGGTGCCCACCCTGCTTCCTAATTGGCTAAAACTACCCAATTTGAATTTTAAATCACTGCCATTTTCTTGTCTCGCTTAGCCAGAGACACTATCCCCCCAACTGTCCCATTAAGTGACAGCTGTCTGTCAACACAGCAAATCAACCTCTCATATGCTTATTTTTCACAACTTTTTTTGTTAATTTACAATACACTCTTCCCTCCATCCCATCCTGTCAGACGTGCTCTTGCTTCTGAGCTCCCTCCTCCAGCTGACTGCCCACTCTCCTCAAAATGAAGGTGCTTGTCTTCTGTAGTGGTAGCACATATTGTGCTGATAAGAAGTAGTGAAACCTGTAGTGTGTTCATTCCATTCAATGCATTTCTTTATGCTCCACTATATCCTTAAAAGTGGAATGTGGACCAAAATGTCCATCCTCCCCAGATCATGGCAAGCAGGAGGCAGCAGCAAACACCTGAGAGAGGGGAGATGTGCACAAGTAAGTGACTACAGTCACTTCTGTTTTTTTCCCCTACCTACCTGCTGTTAACTTTCCCTCTGCATAGCTGGAAAGCACTTGACTGGAGAGGTTGACTAATGGAAATTCAACGAAAGCAGCAGGACTCACACTTTTACCCTCAGCAATGCTAAGGGACTCACTCGAGCCCTAAGGTCGCTCCTGTGAAAAAGCTTTCAGCTTAGTGTGCTACTCCTGGTTAAACAAGTAAAAAAAAAAGTACCGACTGATCTCTCTCTCTATCTCTCTCTCTCTTTCTCCCCCAACCCCAGCAAAAAAATAGCCACAGCTTTATTTTAAAATAAAGAATAGATACCACAGCAAATTTTACACACAAGGCATTAATTTACTTTGGACACACTCCCAGTACAGATCTCCTCTCCCTGCTCATGGCCGTTCTCCCAATCGGCAAACCTTCAGCATGAGTAAAACTTGTGGTAGCAGCCTACTCTCCTGCTCAGCTGTTCCTGCCACCTCAAATGCTCTGTTCATCTGTTCTTGCTCCTGCTGCCTCCTACTGTGATTTCTGGCACTAGAAAAAAATAAAGAAGGTGGCAATTTAAAAAAATGAAACCTCATGATGTTGTCTCTCACTCAACCGCCCTGCCCAATCCTGATAGAAGTCCTTATGAATTATGGTAAAAGGGAGGTAAGGGGGCTTTCTTGGGGTTAGGGGATAAACACACACACACACAAACACACACACACACACACACACACAGGGGTGAAGACAACTCAGAGAAGACTACCACTGGGAGAAGACAACCAGTAACTTAAGTGTTAAGAAAGAAAAAAAATAATTGACAAACAGTGCAGTACATGCTACTGGATGGAATACCAGCACAGGGACTATTTTACTAAAACAAAAAAAGACTTACATTTCATTTTTGATTTTTTTGTCTTTTTCAATTTTTTAAAGCTTGTGTAAAAATGCCACATGCAGCCCCATTTCTAAGCACAATAATGCCCTCCAGAGTGGGTGGTATAGGCAATACCAGACCGCCCAAGGGCTATAAGACTCTCCACCTGTGGCATTGGGCCTCATTACTCCCCTGAGCAGTCCAGTATTGCCCAATACAGCCCACCCTGTTGGGCATTATTGCTTGCATACTTGATTTGCAAGTCTTGGTTCTATACAAAAAATTAAAATACAATCAACACCATGTAAATCTTTGTCTTTCCACATTTGAGCCACATCTTCCCCTTTTAAATCAGTACTAGTCGCTACTCTTAGAAGATTCACAATCTTTTCTCTGTTAGTTACAGAGATAATCTGTTCTGAAAGTTTATATCCATATTAACTTAAAATACCACAAGATAATAAATCCATCCTGTCAGTACTAGGGAAACATTCCCTCACTGAGGTATCAATTTCTATTATTTGCTTATTATCCTTAGCTGTTAACCATTCTTCCCTAAAACCTTTCAACTCTGATTTAACATGATCTAGCTGTTCTGCCAAATAATCTAGATTCAATTACTTCCTGCAAGAATTTATATAGTCAATATTTACCTCTGAATTCCCATCCAGTAGAAGTTATGGCAGAATACTATCATCCGATTCCTGAGGAACTTGCTTAATATTATAATATTCCCAGAGAGTTGCAACATTATATCCTCAGTGTTCCGTTTATTACTAGTCTGGACTTTATTTTGTTCCAAACCTTTTTGTTTATTTTTACATTTATTCCTATTTCTGGATTTTGATTTCTTCCCTTTTAGTTTGCTAATCCCATCAGGGACTATTGGAATCAGTGAAAAATTAGGCCTATATTTTCATTGGGGTAGCCAAAGGAATGAAACAAACAACAAGCCGTGATACAGTCAAACAGCCTAGTGCACACAAACTTGTGGGAGAGGTAGAACTAAACAAAGATTTGTGGCACTCTCACCAGACAAAATGCACAAAATGCACAAAATAGAGCAAATAATCCAAAGGAAATCTTTAATTCTGGCTCCAAGACACACTCAGTTGCACGCCAACTGACCACCCAGCACGTCAACTCCTCGTAAGTCTTCCTCAGGGGTGTGGTCAGAGGATGGGAAAACATTCTTAAATACATGTCATAGATCATTTACATGGTGACATCACTCTGTCAGTGTTTAAAGGTAAATATACTTATTGACATTGTACAAATCGAAAGTTTTTTTATGAAAATCCATTTAATCACAAAGTCAAATATTAAAAGGAAGCTAGAGGTACTTCAAATCAGCCTGGAATTATTTTACAAATAGCAGGTGTAACTTAAAGCACTCACTGTACAAATCTATTCAAATTAATGTAACCAGGCTGCAAAAGCTGTTAATTGAGAACTTTTTCAGATTATTTCTAAAACATATTAAAGTCTCTTAAGCTTCTCATGGAGAGGGATTCAGTCTCTGGAGGGGGAAGTGTTCCTTATTATAATGATGGTGGTTCCAAATTTGGCTCCAAACCATATTTCAATTCTAGCCTTTCATAGTTTTATAATGGTGTTTGTCTAAAATGACAACATTACCCCCTTTGTCAGCAGGTTTAATAATAATGGAAGTTTCTCTGGTTAAATCATTAATTGCTTTATTCTCTGCTTTAGTTAAATTAAATAGGGGTTGGAATTGTGATTTAAGACCGCTTCCACCTGCTTGCAAACCACTTTCTCATAGGTGTTGTTAACATTATTAAACATATTTGGACAAAAGGTAGAGCTAGATTTAAACTCACCTAACCTTAATTTCGACAAATACCCCCCCTGCAGTAAAGATTCCAGTTCCTTTGTCAGTGGTAGGATGTGAAAAATCACTACCTGCTGCATTCTCTTTTAGCAGTGTTCCTAAAGTGTCCATATCAATATACCTGGAGATTTGAATGAGTGGTGGGATCTTAAACCCTTCCTCAAAAAAACTAAAATAAAAAATAAAAAATTAAAATTATTAGCAGTTATGAATTTAATAACTGCTTTTAAAGCAAAGATTCTTGTTAATATATTTTGGTCTAGCATATTTTTTGGTCTAACCTAACTGTTATGACCTAACTTTGTCAAATGTTGTTTGTATATTTTACTTTTTATATTTTCTTTCCTTTCTTCTGTAGGTCATTCCATCTGGGACACTCTGTTCTCTGGATCCAGGTTGAAAGGCTGGGATTGAAATATGGTTTGGAGCCAAATTTGGAACCACAATCATTTTGAGTAAGGAACACTTCCCCTTCCAGAGACTGAATCCCTTTTCATTAGCAGCTTAAGAGACTTTAATATGTTTTAGAAATAATCTGAGAAAGTTCTCCATTAATAGCTTTTGTAGCCTGGTTACATTAATTTGAATAGATTTGCACAGTGAGTGCTTTAAGCTGTACCTGCTATTTGTAAAATAAATCCAGGCTGATTTAAAGTACCTCTAGCTTTCTTTTAATATTTTATTTTGTGATTAAATGGATTTACATAAAAAAATTTAGATTTGTACAATGTCAATAAGTGCATTTACCTTTAAACACTGACAGAGTGATGTCACCATGTAAATGAGCTATGACATGTATTTAAGTATGTTTTCCCATCCTCTGACCACACCCCTGAGAAAGACTTGCGAGGAGTCGAAGAGCTGGGTGGTCAGTCGGCGTGCAACTGAGTGTGTCTCAGAGGCAGAATTAAAGATTTCCTTTGGATTATTCACTTTATTTTGTGCATTCTGTGCTTTTTGTCTGGTGAGAGTGCCACACATCTTTGTTTAGTTCTATCCAAAGGAGTGGAAGGAGAACCTTCTTGTGGTAGCAATTTCCCTAATTTGGTTAGGACATCCTCTAATCTAAACCCATTTATTGCTATGTTTCCTTTAATGTTATCCATCTCATGTCTAAAGTTAATTAACTGTTCCATGATTAAAAGGTGAGCTGTGTGCATGTTAGACATGCATTTTCTTAGCGCTTCACTTAAATCACATGGGTAGGTACGAAGAAATTCACTTTCATCTTATCTTAGTGCTTCCTAATAATCCCAGTCCCTATCCTTATCAGGACTCATTATTTTTCCTGGTGTACCAATTTGTTTTAACCCATTAATTGCATTTTGTAAGTCATTGGCAATACTTCTAAGATTAGAATGCCATGTCAATATCCGATTAGATTCACTAAAGTAATTGGGAGAAAAGTCTAGGGAAATTAAACAATCTGAAACAAGTTCTGCAATTTGTCAGGTGTAGCCTTATTTACTGGCTTAGGTTCATTTGTTAGACAATCCTCAGTATGAGCAATTAAACAATTAGGAGTTGAGGTACAGGTTATCCCAAAGATATTTGGGGTTATTGACATCCGAGTGTCAGTAATAAGATGAGCTGCATCATTTACTTTAGTTTCAATGTTGTCTCTTGTGATAACATCCTGTATGGGAATATGGGTAAAATATTCATTAATCTTAGTCTGTTTCCCCTGTTCTAATACCCTGCTGCTTCCCTTTTATTTTCTCACACTGATCATGAGTATTATTTTTTTACTTTACTAATAATAGTTTTTTGCTTTCCTTTCCCCTTTTTTCTTATAATGTTTGAATTTAAAATTATCATCCACATCCATTATTTCACAACTTTCATCATTAATATGTTGAGAGTGTTGCAAAATAATAGCAGCAGAATTCAGACTAACATTAACTGTGGCCTGTCTCCTTGTCCACATCATATTGCACTTTCAAAAATCCTCAAATCAAAGTAAGTCTTAAAACCCTCCAAAAAAAAACCCAAACCCCTAAAACAAAACTCGTAATACCCCACTATATACAAATACACAATGCTCCTTGGTACACAGAGGCAAGTCTGGTCCTTTTCTTATAGTCTCTTATTCAACTTAACTCAATATAGTGTTCTTGGGGAAGCATAAATCAGTACTTTTCCAAGTCCCATGAAGCAGATCCAAATATTTTTAGGCCATTCAGTTCTTCTGCCAGAGGTAAAGAAAAGGAAACACAGTTGCCTATCCACAGATCATATGGCTCAATAGGTGAGAAATCCACAAGAATTTCATGCTGATCAATCCTTACGGAAGCAGCTGCCAAGTATGCCTCTCCCTCGGCCTGATGAGACACTGAGGAAAAATAGCCGAAGTACAGTATCAGTATAAAAAAAACAGAAATCTTACTATCTAAAGCCTAAATTTCACTTGAAATTCTTCCTGAAATTGACTTTAAAAATTTAGCGGTCAGTGAATGATAAAAAATTCCAAGAGAATAATAAAAATAATAAAAAAAACATAACATTAAATCCCCCCACAATATACTTTATCTTTTCCTATTTTTACTTACTTCTCGATACTTGTAATAAAGATCTCCACCCTTCAGTAAAATCCCCAGGACAATCAGAGTTCGAACACTCGCAACAGATACAGGTGTTGTGCGCTGGATAACATATAAAAAGCAGCCAGATATCCCTAATAACTTTAAAATGGGCTGCAACAATTACATATAACGCTACGATGTTAACAAAATGGAGCTTTATTTTTATTTATTTTTTATTTTCTGTGCCGAGCAATTTCTCCAAAAGACAACATAAAACGGCAAATAAAAATTAGCTTGTTCCATTAGCATCCCTTCCTTAGCCTAGGCGTTTGACGTCTAAATTCTGACTTGAGGAGCTTGTGCATTAAATCCTCATAGGTCACATGGGTTAAATAGGGTGTTTGGCACACATTTTAAAATAATACTCAGTAAGGGGAATAAGTAAGAAATAATATAAAATATAATATTATTAATTTTGAGCTTTACAACACACTCTATCCAAGTATCCTAAGCTTCACCCGACCCACAGAATCTCAAAATCCACTACATTAAGGTACAAAGCAGGTCACATTGTAGCAAACAGAGAAACAGAGAAACTGATGCAAAAAAGAATAAAAATGCAGATAATATAAACAGTCAGTATCAGTGTAACCAGTCACGGGTCTGGCTCCCCTTTCATGTGCTGTTGTATCATGCAGAGATTTATTGTGCAGCATGGGTCCTCCTCTGAAAACTGAGCTCACAAGTAGCTTTTCAGTCTTTCATTCAATGTTTGCTGTTCTCAGTTAGCCGTCCAACTGGCTGGCTCTTCTCACTCGATGCAACTCCAGTCTTTGCCCATCTGCCCGGGACTTTCCTCCTGCGAAAGGTGAGAAAGAGAACACCAGAGAAGGGGCCCAGAATGGAAGAACAATAAGATGGACTGGTAAGGCTGCACTTCTTGGGCACAGATGGCTTACCTATTGTAAATTAAAACTCGCTATGCAGCCCTACAACCTGCGTTTTCTCCACAAACGTAGGCGTGCATAGTATCAATTGCACTCTTCACTCTCAACTGATTTCTGACCTATCCCCTACTTAGTTTCTGACAGCAGGGGTTGGCAGGAGCATGAAGAGGGCACAAAAAAGGACCTGGACTAGTGGGAGCCAGTGGCCAGGAGTACGATCACGGTTTGCCCCACCCATGGGGGGTTACATGATATTGCAAGTCTACTATTATTAAAACTGCACTTATTGCAAGATAAAGCATTATGTGTCACAAAATCAGGCTGGAGTAAGACAACTCACTGAGAAGCCTATAAATAGACCTTGGGTCTATGCATCTTGTATGGCCAAAACTTATTTATCTGGCACAGACTATAAAAACTAAAGAGACATTACAAAAGTGGTGAAAAGGAGAACAGAAAAGTAAAACAGAGAAAGAGGTAGAGAGGAAATAAGGGGGAAGGTGGAGCAGTGGAAGAGGAGGGGTGCAGCAGGTCAAGAGTGAGGTAGCCTATATGATCAGGCAAAGAAACAAGAAAACACTTTCGTATGCTAACATTTTCCTTTCACTTTGGGAACATAAACTAGTGAACAATGTAGCCAACTCCCAGCTCAGACACATCATTCAATGGTATTAATTTATTGATGACATTATAGGTGTCTGGGGTCTGGTATGCAGGAGATCACAGTCTTTAATGAAAGGCACAATGACAGCCAAATGAATCTGAACTGTACCTATAGTGCAAATGTCATGGAGATGGAGTATTTAGATATCAAATTGGGGTTAATGAATCTAACAAGATTATCTGCTCACCCTAAAGGAAACCTATAGCAGGGAATTTTCTGCAAAGAGCAGAGAACTCCCATCCTCAGAACACGAACACGGTCAACAATATCTCATATGACTAATTCAAAGAATTTCTCAATTAAATTAAGAATTAAAAGAAATTCCTTATAGACAGAAACATATGAAAGAGAGGTTGATATGCTGTTGGCCTGGTTTCAGGATAGAGGCTATTCTGCAGAAGTGTTAAAAAAAATGTACAAAAAGGCTATAAAAAATCAGATGACCACATCTGCTCAAAACAAAACCAGAGGGTTCTGAAATTTTAACTAGACATGACAGAGTCACTGTGATCTTGGATTTTAACCATCAGGCTAACCAGGTTAGAAAAATCATTAAAGCAACAGTATTTGTTAGTTGGCAAAAATGTTCATCATATAGTTGTTTTTTTTTTAGCAAAAATATATGTCTGTCATCCAAAGATTAATGCTCATTATATTTTTTGGTTTTCTTAGATATTGTTAAAACATCTTTTACAGCTAATTCTGTAATTAATGACTCATGTCATTAAAGATGGCCATCAGTCACACTTTTTTAAAACATCTCTTCCACTGAGGTTATCTGTTGAATGTTCATGCTAGATCCATACACTAGCTGTATTACAGTAGCATTATGGGAAGGCTTTAAGTCTGAGGCTAAATGGGCAGAGCAACTATGTCACTCCCCCATCAGGCCTTAAAAGGCCACACCTCCTGGACTGTTCAAGGATTCGTCTCTTTGTTGTGGCTGGAGGCGCCACTCCTCCTGTCTATGTCTCTCTTACCTCTCCCCTTGTTGTGTGCTTGCTGCACCTCTGGCTACCTGCTCGCTCCATATCTCCAGCTGCTAGTCCGGTGGTTTGTTTCTTCTGCAGCCACCGGCTCTGCAGCTCTTCTCCACCCATGGTCATGAGTCACTATTCTCTAACCTCATGTTTCAGCTTTTTACTCACACCCCTTCCCCTTCCATCTGGTGTTTCCTAATCTCCTCCTGCCAGCGATTCAGATTAATGTTTCCCACTGGCTTATCGCTCCTCACTTGCTTTCATGATATGTTGTCATTTCCTGGGCGCCCACCCCACATTCACTCCTCTCAGCCAATGATTCTTCATGCCTGTCCCTGGAGTTTCCCCACCATTACCCGGCACTTGTATTTCCTGTTTTCCTGCTTGCCTCCTGCACCAAGCATCTGGGATACACATTTCTGGTCCCCTAGCACCTCACGACTCATTTATTCCTGTGTGTCTCAGGCTTCGCCAGCTCTGAGTTTCAACCATCAGCATTCCCTCCATTCACATCTCGGCTGCTTGTACTCAACCTTTCTATCCCACCTGCTAAGTTTTGCAGCCTGTCCCAACTTGGCAGGCACTCCTGCCTCCCTCAGCACTGCATCTTTCTTGCTGCAGCTACCGCTGCTTTGTGTGTGCCTCTCATGCCCTTGTCATGTCTCTTTGGGGTGCTTCTCAGTTGTTCATTCCCGACTCTGCCTCATCCTCTGGGCTACCCTATGTGTTCTGTTTTGTGGCGCCACCCTGCCGTACACATTTCTCTGCTCATCTCCTTCCTTCTCTCCTGCACATGAACCTTGATTACTCATTTTGTTGGGCATCGCACCAGCTCACTTCCTTGTATTTGGGGCTGGCTTTCATTTTGGGGGGCCCCAACTCAATTAGTGCAACCACGGGGCCCCCCTACTTGGCCCTCCATCTCCCCATGTCTTTGAGTATGGCCCATTCTTGCATCATTTTATATTGTTTTCAGTATGGCCAGTGGTGTATTTAATCTTTAAGGGGTGACAGCAGTGTTTGTCCTTGAGGCTGTTCTTCCTGTCCTATCGATTGCTGCCTATCTGTCTGTCCTGACTGGGTCTCTGCTTGGTGAGCCTTTTCTTGTCATCATACTGCCATATCATTCGGTGCTGCACCCTGCCTCAGGAATTGCTTTTGCAGCACGTACTTCTACCTCTGCCTTCCATTTCCATCATTTTGTGACTGAGATGGACTGACCCCCCCGGGATATCTGCCTATACCTGGTCCCCCCCTCAGCTCCGTTCTTGGTCTCCTTCTTTCATCTGTTCTCTAGTTCTTTATAGTATGTTTTGCCCTACCAGTACCCATCCGAGGTGGTATGGTCTGTCAGGGCCCTAAAGGGGTTAATTCCTCGGGGGGTCCTTTGCCCTCACTTCCTTCTCTTTGGGGTTTCCTGCCCCCTACTTTCATTCAAACTCTCTCCTTTACTACTCTCTCCTTTGCTCCTCGTCTCCCTTCCTATTATGTTGCAAAGGCATCTCCATCGATGCCTCAGTTTACTCCTGTTACCTGTGCTGTGCATGTGATGTCCTTCATGGTAGTATAGCATTCTGTAGGCACCCTCATGCTGTTGGTGCTCTTTGTGGTCACGATACCTGTTCCATCTTCGACCTCAGTTGCTTGCCTCGGTCCTACTCCCTATCTCTCTCCACTGTATTGGGGTGTCTACCCCTGTCAACGACACTCATTGCCCTCCTCCTCCCATTCCCTCCACCCTCCATTCTGCTTCTTCTCTGACCTTTGCTTTGTTTTGTTGTTTTCCCTATCCTGCCATCATCTTCTCTATTTGCATCCTCCTCTTACCCTAGTCAGTCTAGCACTCTCCTGCCATTACCTTCCTTATTCATATCCTTCTCTTACTTTAGTCCATATGGTGTCCACATGCCTGAGTCCAGTTCTTCTTCACTCAGTCTGACCTCAGGGTCTACTCATTTACATCGCTTAATCGAGCATACCCCTCATTGGGTCCTATGCTACCTCATCAAATTGATGCACTTCTGCGGTTATTATCACCATCAGTCTTCTCATGCCTGCATCTAGGTAAGCCGCATTCATCCAACCTCTATATGGGTCTACTCTTTCATATCAAACACTCAAGCATAACCCTATCAGGTCCATGCTACCTCTACTCGACCTGCTCTCCACTTGGAGACATGCCTTCATGTCTGTTGCCCCTTTGCTAGGGGCTAGCTGGCTTCATCTCCATTATCATACATTGTTCATTTTATGTCTCACCTTCAACCATTCAGGCCTTCAAGGCTTCTTTTCAGCATCATGCTTCCTCTTGATTTTGAGTGTCTAGTTAAAGACATCACTCGCATCCCTCGGCAGCTGTCCATTTAGAGGGACAGATCGAGAGCTTCCTCTAAAATTGGAGTTTTTCCTCCTTCCTCGATCTCTACTTCAAATTACTGTAGCGTGCCATCGAGCGTCCCTAATCAAAACATCATTTAGCCTGGAGGGAAGGTGATTTAGGCCTTGGATCCCCAGAGGTTTCCTCTTCAAAGGGTTTTTTTCCTCTCCTCCTTGCCAATGGTCATAATACTAGTCAGGGTTAATGCTTTCATAGGTTCCATAGGTAGGTTCCGCTGTTTGATAGAGTTGGATGGTGGCCCTGGCTGTTCCCTCTCTTCTTAAGAAATCTGCCCTTCTGCATCTTGTCAGATTTCCTTTCATTTATTGTCCTCACCTTTCATCGTTCTTCTCCGATCCTTCCTATCTATGTCTGTCACATTTATTTCTGGTCTCGATATCTTCTGATTTCTCGCCTCTTCAATGCTCGACACCCTTTTGGGTATTCTTTTGGGCTTCTTCCTAAGTTACCTTTAGCCAAGGGAATTATTCCCATGGCACCTATAAAGGGGAACCCTCCTCTAGGGTTCCTTGTGTCATACCCTTACAGAATGGTATATCCCATGGATAGAGAGGTGAATAGCCACAATGTATCGAAGTCACACACGCATACATCTCATCCAGTTGTATAAGCATAATTGAATGGGAAGTCTTTAAGCCTCAGGTTCAATGAGCAGAGCAACTACATCACTCCCCTATCAGGTCTTAAAAGGCCACTCCTCCTGGACTGGTCCAGGATTTATCTCTTCATTGCCCCACCATCCACCCCTCCTCCTCCTCCTCCAGCGGCTCATCTCTCCTTCCCGTGGGCTTCTTCCTAAGCTACCTTTAGCCAAGGAAATTATTCCTATGGCACCTGTGGGGGGGGGGGATCCCTCCTCTAGGGTTCCTTGAGTTGTATCCCTACAGGATGGTATATCCCACAGATAGAGAGGTGAATAGTCACAATGTATTGAAGTCATGCAAGCATACATCTCATCCAGTTGCATAAGCACAATTGAACCACATGTTTCTGATGGTAAACAGCACCCCCTTTACCAAGACATTTAATTTTATCATGACGGGCATGGCATGAGATGTTGGAACTTTTAAACAATTCAGTAACCTTTATCTTTGTTCTGGAATGAAAGAAAATAAAAAGAGAAATGTGTAGCTTGATACTTTTGCCAGACAAACATTATTGTTGAAAAATAACCACATATATTTTCTGGTTAAGGACTCTGAAACTGGACCGTTAGTTGGTAATAGTGCCAGAGTTACTTTTTCAGGGGGAAAAGAACCAGAGATAAACTGAACAAAAGTAATTTTCTTAACCCAGCAACTTTGCCTAAACATAACAAACTGGTTATTCTTTTTTTGGGGGGGAGGGGGTAGTTGTTGTAGTAGTCGTTGCAATATATGCAAATATACCAATATAGTTGCATTCTTTGAACACCACAATTTCCCAGTGTGTCCAGGTTGCCCTCACTTCTCCTGAAGTGATGCAGAAAGCCCCTGTCCTGTGTCATGCATGTGACAAGATCGCAGTAAAAATTTTGAAATAATTGGGTAAACACCACCTTTGAAAGTCAATGTTTTCCCTTTATTTTTTCACAAAACTCATAGGCCCTCCTGAGCAATGTTTTGTAGCTTTTCTGCCTACTTCATTAAGCCCACTCTAAATGCTGAGCTATTACTGTCAATAATCTTTGTTTCTATTTCTACAATAATAACACTGCACTTGCAGTGGGCCTGGCTTAGTAGCGAAAAGATAAGAAACATTGTCAAGGAGAGCCAATGTGTTTTGTGAAAAAAAAAAATAAAAGGAAAAATAAGTGGACTTTTTCAAGTGGCGATCACCCAATTATTTCAACATTTTCACTAGATTCTTTGAACATCCAGTTACTAAAAACAAATATGAGCTCAGGCAGTATGTTGACTGCCGCATTTCATTTACTGTCTACATGGACTGGTGCCCATATGACAATATATATGTGTCACACAATACAACCTTGAAAAGAAAGCGCAGGAGCACATAAGGACCATCATGAGTGGCAAATGAAACAATGCACTTGGATCCCATTTTTGTGCGCAACATAATTGCATCCCTCTTGGTTTCCAGTTCAGAGCCCTAAAATATGTCAAGGAGATTCCCTATGGCAGGGACTGAACCTGCAGTTTGCTTCAATGACAGACTTTTTGGATCTCTTAGTTGAAGTTACTACAACATCATGGTCTTAAAAAGGAAATTGACTTCAAACCTTTTCTAGGGTAAATGTAAATGTAATATGGTTTGAATGTTCAGAAAATTCTGTTTATACTCCAGCTTTTGTGGAGCAAATAGCTCTGATTAATCTGCATTATAGTAGATGAACTCAGCTATTTGTATAGAAAGCTAGGAAACAATGTTACACCTCCTTGCACACACTTTCTCCTAACATTTTTTATCTAATTTTTTTATCACATTTCACCCCTTCTCCCAGACCCCTTCCCTATTGCCTGCTCACCTTTGACTATGCTATTACTTTTTATTTTTCCTCATCGCTTTCCTATCCCACTATTCAAGTATCTTTTTTTCCTGCATCATCCTTTCCCTGCCTTTCCCCATTTTTCACTCCCTGACCCATTGATTCCTCTAATTTTTTGTTTCTTTGCCTAATTTTCTATACCCCATCACTCTTGACACTGCTCCTTCCTTCTTTGACCTCTCCACAGCTCCTTCCTCCCTTTTCTTCCCTACCTCGTTTTCTGTTTTATTTTTCTGCTCTACTTTTGACCACTTTTGGAACCTCTCCTTACTTTATACAGTATAGTCTGTGCTACATAAATCAGTGTTGTCCATATGCACAGACCCATAGTCTATTTATAAGTTTCTTGGTAAGTAGTCTGACTCCCGCTTGACACTATGACACTGAATATTTTATCTTGCATTAAGTGCATTTTTAAGTGTAGTAGCCTTGCTGTATCAAATGAACTGTTAAATGTCTAAGTCATGATACAAATTTCTAAGCTATATACAGTAGGAATTAAGTATTTGCAAGATTTCTGCTTTGGAGGTTTGTGCGTAAGGGGCTAGATTTTCAAAGCCGTGTAAAAGACCGCAGCTCTGGGAAAAAAGGCTCACGCCAAGTGCCTCTTCACTTGCGGAGCCACAGTTTTTTGCCACAGCTGTAGTATTCTCAAAAGTGGAGCTGGTTTATTACTAGCTCCATGATTTATGGCTGCTTATGGACAAGTGTTTTGGTGCAGCTGTGGGTAAAAGCTGCACCTGGTGGGACCAGGCTTAACATCTCCTACAGCTGTGCTAGCTGAAAATACAAAACTCTGCTGGTGCAGAGGTTTTGTCCTGTGGCTGGGGCTGTGGTTGGGGACTTAATCCCTGACCTGTTTGAAAATCCAGTCTAAGATTACTTTTGTATTTGAATTTTGTGCTTGAAATTTGTGATTTTTTTTATGTGCTCTGATAATTTGGATCACTATTTGCACTTACTAGCCAAAGCCAATTCGAGTTTATTGATCAACCAATTGGTCATTACAATCATACAAATCAATAGACAGCTAAAATGCACAATAATTAAAAAATCGTACATTACTGGAAATCAGACAACAAATATCAGCATACTAATATAGAATATGCATCCCTAATTTAGTTAATGCAAGTTAAAAATTAATTAACTATTTGCACTTACAATTAGTGGGACAGTAATGGGTTAATGATTGTTCTAATTGTTGCAAGGGGTCATGACTATGTAAATTTAAAACCATTTATATTCACTGTTTAGTGAGCTAGCACATACCCCCTGATGAAGACTGGGATGAAGGGCTCTGCATTGCAGTGTTAGCACTACATCCTACACCATTTGGCAGTACAAGTTTACAAATGCTCCTTCAGTGTGTGCTCCACTTTTTGTTTTGTATATTCAGTGTGGCTATAGTACAGAAGCAAGAGCACCTTTGGAAGTGGGAGTGTTTGGCATCCCTTTCTTTCTATTCAAATTTTATGTCTGCATGACAAATGCCAGCAGTGCCAAAAATACAGTCTTTTTTTATTTTAACTTTCTTCTCTTTATTAAGTTTAGTAAGCAAATACAAAGAGACCAATGCATGAGTAACTAAGCAACCTCATCAGAAAATTTAAAACAATAATAATATCCTATTCAACAAACCAGGAAAATTATAATTATACCCCAACCCCCCAACCCTAAATCCTGTGAGATCCCAATACTTTTTAAGATTATATACAACATTTGATGATGGTCCTAATGAATACAGGTTTGTGCAGTCAAAGAGTAGAAACTTAATATATTAGATCCAGTCTTGTATGCTGTAGGGAAAATACCCTAAATAAAGATAAACTGTCCTATAACTTAAAAAAAAGGAAATAAGGAAAGAATATAGGAGTATTAATATTGATCAGTTACATAAATTAACTTAACAGCCACACACCTTAAAGGAAGGAAATAAATTTAAATCATAAGAAACAAAATCTATTTAATATTTACATCATAATACAAAAATACATAAAGAACAGAAAAAAAAAATGATGGCAATGCACTCCTCAAAGAAAAATACAGGTGCTAGGGGAATGGTCAGACTTTAGACATAAGTTCCTGAAGCTTGCCCCACATCTGAAAAAAGTGTCTCTGTTTATTATAAAAGCAGCTAATCAAGTACATAAGTTGTAAATCATTCCTAATATTGGCCAGCCATTCTTTAAAAGATGGAATAATATTATCTGCCCAATGTTTAAGGACTATTTGTTTGGTTGGGATAGCAATTAAAGAGATTGTAGCTTTATCTGAGGATGGGATACAGTCTTCACAATTCCCTAGAATACAATTGTCTATATCAAAAGGGAGACTCAGATGTAATTTGCAGAACATTTTCAATTTGATTTGCTCCCAAAGCCTCTGTGTCTTAGTGCAAGACCATAAAATATGAGAAAGGGAGCCAGTTCCAGAGCTGCATCTTGGGCATTTATCTGAGTATGTTAATCCATACCTATATAACTTAACAGGTGTCAAAAATGCATTATGTAACAGTTTGAACTGTATTAGCCTAAGGTTGTCTAGTGGTTCATATTTGTATATGTTCTTCCATAACTTAGATCAGCTCAGAGATATCTGCTCAAGTTCTTTTTGCCAATAATTCATTTGTAATGGTTGGTCTGTAAATTTAGTCCTTAGTAAAGATATAGAGGATAATGGCTGGGGATCAGGTGATAACCACACTGTAATCACCTCGAGTGGTTGCTAGGGCAACATGGTAAACCTCGATAGCACAGCTTGAGAGATTTACTGTAGCCCTAGCAACCAAGAGAGGTGATTTCAGCATGGTTGTCACCCAATCACCAGCCATCATCTTTTATAGTGTATGGTCAAAAAAACACTGTTTGCATTCTATGTGTGAGAATTATGGAACTCTGGTGCATTCTTTTTTGTTTTGCCACTGTTTGGAAGTTCTGAAGTGTGGTTAACAACTTTTAAAATTCTAAACAGTGCATAACAAAGCTGTGTAACTGCTGATTATGGTGGTTAATAGGCACTTACCACACATTATAAATATATATTGGCAATAGAATGTTTCTAATTACTGGCTATTCAAGTTGTTTTAGTAAATCTTGGAGATCTTTTTTCCAAGGGGAAGGGCCTAAGTGGGTCTTTAATGCTGTTTTAATAAGTGGTAGGTTATTAATATATTTTTTGCTCAACCCAAAATCCTTAGGGAACTAATTTTGCCCTGTCTTAAAAAAGAGGCCACAGTGGGATTACAGTTGCCAGGTAACCAGCATTGGGAAAAAGATTTACCATTAATAGTAAAATTGGGATTACATAATATCGATTGGTTGATATCCTGTTGCATGTTAATACCTAGAAAGTTACAGATTTGTTTATGAATTATCAAGGAAGCACCTCCACTGTATTTTTTAGTTTAACATAAGGTATTATATCTGGTGAGAGCAGTGCAAGTTTGATTTCCAACCAGACAGGATTATATGAATTCATTCTTGAGACATCCTGGAACCATTTAAAATATTTATTTAAGTGAGATACCATATAGTATAAAATAAAATTAGGTAGTTTAATGCCTCCCTGTAGTTTTGGGAGCATCAGTTTGTTTAACGTGATCCTAGGGGTTTTCCCTTGCTATATAAAATTATTTATGAGGGTATGAATGTGCTTAAGCCATTTTAAAGGCAAGAATATATTTAACATATTGAGCAGATAAAACAACCAAGGAAAAATATTCATTTTAAATATGTTAACCCTTCCCCAGAATGAAATTGGAAGATTCTGCCATCTTTTCAAATCATGAGTCAACTTTGTTATTAAATCCTCTAAATTCAACATAATAATTTGCATCTGATCTGTAGATAAATAAATACCTAGATATTTTAACCTTAGGCTGCCAGAAGATTTAGAACATATAGGTTTTTAGGATGTGTATACACATTGGCAGCACAGCAAGAGTTAAACCTGATTGGGTCCATGAGAGATCTAAATGTGAAATGTCTTTCTTTAATAAGAAATTGTTTAAGAACATTACCTCTGGCTTGTTTCTATTCAGCTTATAGTTAGAAAATAAACTAAATTCTTGGATAGTTTGGAGGGCCGCTTTAATTGAGTTGGTTGGGTTAATGATGTGTAAAAGAATGTCATCAGCAAATGCTGATAGTTTTAATTGTTTGTCTCCCATTTGTATACCTTTAACAGAGAGGTTCTTATAGGTGTTTTAAATAAAAATTAAACAGAATAGGGGACAATGGACAGCCTTGTCTGGTACCGCAGAATAACCTGAAAGGGGAGGAAAGTATATTATTACAGAAAAACCTTGCAGAGGGGCAGGGATACAAAATTCTGAGCCATTCAATGAATAAGAATGGGAATTGAAATCTATGTAATACTGCAAAATGAAAATTGTGATCCACCATATCAAAAGGTTTCTCCGCATCCAGGGATACCAGAACAGCCAGAAGTCTAGAATCCCTGAATGCGGAGAAGATATGTGGGAGATTCCTAAGGTGATCAGATGCCTATGTAAGGAAAATAAATCCTACCTGGTCCTTACATAGTAATAAAGGCTAGATTTGTTTCATTCTATGAGCTAGAATATGTATCAAAATTTGTATTCATAATTTATGCGGGAACTGGGATGGTAATTATTGATTTTATCTTTTGGTTTGTTAGGCTTAGGCAACAAGATTATAAGAGCTTCCAACAAAGAGGTCTCTACAATACCAGTCTCTAGGATGTAGAGAAATAACTCTTTTAAAATTGGTGTTACCGTGTCCTTGAAGGTTTTGTAAAAGTTAGCTGTAAGGCCATCTGGGCCTAGTGACTTATTTGGTTTTAAATTTTCAATGTTCATGTTTATTTCTTGTTCAGTCATTGAAGATGCCAATTTCTCTGCTTGATTTTCATTAATTTGGGGACATATAAAATTGTTCAAGTAATCATTCATGTCCTTATCTGAAGGAGGATTCTGAATATGGCCACATAGCTGCCTATAAAATTTTAAAAATTCAGCTAAAATCCCTTGCTGGTCCATTATGACCTGGTTGTTATCATCCAAGGTAATTGTTTCTATGTATTTAGACTGCTCTAGATGTTTTAATCTATTGGCTAAGATCTTGCTTGGTTTATCCCCTAAATCTACGTATTTAGCTTTGATCCTAATAATAAGACATTCTGCTTTTTCTTTAGTAAACAAAAAAAATAATAATTCTTTAAGCAAATGAAGTTCATGGCCTTCCTTATCTGACAGGACATTTTGATTGAGGTTTTCCAAATACTCTGTCCTGGATTCTAGTTGTTTTAGTCTTTCTAGCCTCTGATGTTTCTGTCTTGCAGCAAACCTTATAACCCCCCATGTAACACTTACATGCAGCCCATACATGTCTATTTTGTCAGAGGACCTTACATTAATTTTCCAAAAGTTTTTAATAGAATGTTGAATAAAGTTAATATATTCTTTTCTTAGTAAACAATTGTTTCATCTCCATATATAGTGTTTCTAAGTAGAAGAGATTAATTTAATATGTAGATCTATTAAAGAGTGATCTGAGAGTATTCTGGGTAAAATGTGGAAGTCCAGTACTGAGGGTAGTATGAATTTAGTGACCAAGAAAAAGGATATTCTTGAGAATCATCTCCAGTACGTAAAGGAGAATAAAATGAATATTTTCTTACATTGGGATATAAAGCCCTCCAGGGTTCTACAAGGTTACATATCTGAAGCAAATCAATTAGAGCTTTATTATCCACCTGGAACATTTGACTTGGAGCTGTGGATTTGTCTAAAACAGGATACAGGGGGGGTATTCCCATCATCTCCTAGAATTATAATGTAAGACAAAAATGAGGAAATATTTGTGAATAGATGCGTGAAAAAGAATGCAGAATTTGTATTTGGGCCGAAAATTGAGCCCAGTAAAATATTTACCTGATTATTTTTTCCTGCTGCCAAAACAAATCTTCCCTCAGGGTCTAATATAGTCTTTGTAAGTTGGAAATCTATGTTACTAAATATCAAAATAACTACCCCTCATTTGAAAGTATATTTCTCTGCCCCATAGACTATTTTATAACTAAATCTTTTAAGTAGGTTAGATTCAGAGGTTAAAAGATGGGTTTCTTGTAAAAAAATATGATGTTATAACCCCAATGAGTTAATATTCTGTAAAATGTGCATCCTTTTTGTTTTTGAGTACAAATTCTTAACATTCCACAAAGCTAATTTAACAGTAATATCACTCATTAAATTACTATGATTATGAACTGTGTCTTTTAGATAGTGTGGCATGTATCCTAAAAGACCATCCTATAAAAGTAGTTATTAGGATCTCTTAGAAGACCCCCCAAAAAAACATAGCCTATCCTCAAAAAGCCTATAAAAACACTAACTAGTAAATTCCTAATGTTAAACACCACCCCCAGTCCCAAAGACCGAACCCCTAACATTATTCTATCAATGACAATTTCAGTCTCTGGCACCCTAAATCTCTTACTCCAGCCTTCCATAATTTCCCTTCAAGGCTATTATTAAATATGCGGCTGCTCACAAATAAACTGGATGAACCTAACCTAAATACATATAAAGTTAGCCTATTAAATCCAAAATTTGGAACTTTCAACCTCTATGTAAAATAAGTTGTCAGAAAGTCTTATTCATTTAATTGATTTCCTTTTTCATATTTTTATATAGAAAAAGGGAAAAGAAAGAAGATCAGTGTAATAATGGAGGGGAATGTGGATTTTATAGTTTCCTGGATAATCCAGCCACCAGTTTAATTTCCAAGTGACCCTCTCTAGGTGATTAAAAACAGACACCATTTGGCCTATCCTCAGGTGACCCAGTAAAAAAATGCTAACCCAAATAAATACAATGGTCACCTAAAGACTTTCGCTAGAGCCTTCATTAACATAACACACTGCCAACTTAAAATTGTATCAGAAGTTGGAATATCACAATCTCTTAACAGATAGGCTTGGCTGGGTTTAGTAATTTAATCGGATATTCAAAATAATGTGTTTTTTTACTGAAGCTTCCATTTAAATATATCAATTGCAAGGAACAAAAGAAAAATCAAAGCTTTCCTTTGAACAATCCATTAATAGAAAAGAAGTATTAGGGAAAAGGTCACTTATTGTGACACTTTATATTTAAATACTTTACGGGTGTATACTGCGTGATTGTCCCCCAAGAGCTAGCCAGGCTGTGCATTAAATTTTGAGCTGGAACTAAAAAGCAAGAACAGAATTAACGTCAGAAAAAATGGGCCACCCGTTTGCCCAAATGTGTTCTATTAATGTAGAACATGTAGAAATGTAATGTTTGTATTGTACCTCAATTGACGAGGAACCTTGTAAAAGAGCCTTGGCTCAAAGGTACTTGTAATCCTAGACTCTAAATAAATAAATAAAAAATTAAAAATGAATGTTGTTAAAATCTCCGAAAACAGATACTTGAACTGAGGACTCAGATCTAGGTGTCATGTGGCCTTCACAAACATAAAATGCAAAGTGAGATCCTTCAGTCCTAACATGCGAAGGAACCAAACAACAGACCTTCTTTTCATCTCCAATATGAGCTCCAAGTCTGACCTCAACCCACTTTAATATCCCCAAATAAGGAAAAAATTACCCCTATGATCTCTGGGCACCACAGCAAATTAAATGCAAAGTCTGTGCACTCTGAATTTCCGGCAGCTTCACTCAGATCTCCATATCCTCCTGCACATTTCTCGAGTAACATGTTATTTCCTTGTCCTAATCCAAATGTAAGGAAAAATAAGTAACATGACTGTACAAATAAACTTAGTGAAAGTTAGATTTCATTCATTACTGAACCAAGAAAGATGATACTGCTTCCAGATATAGAAAGTTCTAGAAACCCAAGCAAGTGATTGCGCAATACTTTTTGCTGGACGTACTGATTGGCATAAGGAGGAGTAAACATCAAAAAACAAACCTGTTAAATACCACTCTAAAAATCTATGTTATCCCCCAACATTGCTTAAATAACTCTTAGTCCCTGCAAAGGAGAGAACAAGTCTCACAACAGATTCATTTACATAAAGGCAAGACAAAATTCCTACTGGTGCATACAGCCTCACACCTTCTATTCATATGTCCAGTCTGGTGAAAAATAAAAGCCTTCTTTAGCTTTTTAACTTTTCTTAATACATTCAGTGCCTTACAGATAGCTAATAAAGGTCCTTTTGTGTATAGATCTACTTATTTGTGATTTCAAAATTCAGATTAAATCGAAAGCAAAAGTATATTTCAATTGAGCCTATCAGAGTGACTACACTTTCAAGTCCCATTTTGTAAACTGGTTCTCTACTCATCCTGATTTAAACAAGTCAGGAAAAAGTTGAGTTAGTTGTGTTTTAGCATGGTCCAGGGATTCAAAGAAAAAAGTCTTATTGTCTTTAATGAAGGAAAGATGGGTAAATACAGCATCTTAAATTTAATGCCAGCCAATTTCAGTTTATTTACTAGGGGTGAAAATTCTCTCCTTTGCCTGACCACCTGAGGAAGATCTTGAGAGGCACATATTTGTTTATCATCCCAGGATAAGTTCAATGAGATTTTTGCTTTGTTAATAACATGGACTCTATCCAGATAGTTTAAAAATGTTATTATAAAGGGTCAAGGAGGGTCAGATTTAACTGGCGCTGGATGTAAGGCTCTCTGCACCCTTTCTATAATATAACTTGAGCCATTAGGTGAAATCCCAGCAATGTTTTCACAGATTACCTGGGTGAAATTGATTGGATCTGAGCCTTCAAACTGCTCTGGTATTCCGTATATCACTATATTGTTTCTTCTTGAGTGACCCTCCAGGTCTTCTAGTTTTGCCTCTAGCTTAGATATTTTGTTCCTCAGCACTGGCAGCTCTGGTTTGAATCTGTCTCTCCAGTCGTCACTTAATGAAACTCTGGTCTCGACATCGGTAAGTCTTTTATTAATGCTTTCAATCTTCCCTCTAATTAACTTTGATTCCTCTACAAGAGTTAGGATCATATCTTTGAGAAGTTGCATTTCTTCCATAAATTTTTCCTCTGTGAGAAAGTTGTTTTCTGGGGGTGGATGCTGTAGCCTTAGCTTGAGCCTGCTTAGAATGCTTCGGGCCCCCTGTTTGGTCCGGAGTTGGGGGAGGCATGTGTTTAATCAGATTTTTCATTTCAATATCCATATTTTCTTTAGCCAGAAGTCATTCAGCTAGTATTGGTATGAGTTCTAGATATTGTTAAATTGATTTTTTGTTGAAAATGCTAGGTTTGATAGCCCAATGTAAGTTTAAATAAGGGCTGGTAAACAGAACACTGTAGGAGTGCTCTTACCCCGACTGCTTCATCAATGGAAGTCAAAAACACACAGTCTTAAGGTGTACCTCTCTGAGACCCTTCAACAGTGTCACCATTGGTAAAAACATGAACATTGTCACTGGCCCTGAGTTTGAAACTTCTAATGTTTTCAACCCTGTTGTTAAGACTTTCTGCAAAACTGGTAAGGACAAGGCTGTGCAGTAGCCTGGAATCACGGCCACATATTTAGACAAACTCCTACCCCTCTTTGCTCCCAAACACTGCAACAGGTCTCATCTGCAGTGTCCCTAAAATCAGCTCCACTAGAGCTGACTGACTCTGAATGAATGAGCGCATGCTTGCACAAGCACGTGCTCATTCATTCAGGCAGAGAGTGAACTGCAAGTCATTGGGGCTGCTGACCATGGAGGTGAGTGGAGGGCTATGCTGGTGGTCCCTTGGGGGGTTCAGGGGAAGGCTGGGCAGAGTGGGAGCTTGGGGGCAAGTGGTGGACTGGTTTATTGTGGTGGAGGGCACTACCTGAGGGGTTGGGGTGGGGGGTTCCACTAGACACCAGGGATGATTTTGGGACATTTATTTAAAGTTGGGTGTGGGACTCAAGTCCAGAGTGGGACTTACTGGACTGGATGGAGCAAACAGGGTGGGGGGCACTAGACACTTTTGGGGCCAGTTATCGGTGGTGTGGGGGGGTCCACTAGACACCAGGGAATATATATGTTTTATTTTTTTTACACTGGGACTGGGGGGCACTAGACCACCACAGATTTGTATTGGGAAGGGGTTGGTTGGGTGTGAGTGGATGAAAAAGTGTGGAATTTCACATGCGAAATTCCACACTTTGCCCTTTGATCCAGGTTATGAATGAAGAAAATTTCGCAAATTGCACTACTTGTATTGAGCGCAATTTGCAAAATTCCCCACATATTGAATTTTGCGGACTTCACCCACCACTAGTGTACATTATGAAAAAACCTCACCAGTGGCTGGGTGTGCTACACGGAGTTAAAAAATGCCTCACAGTTGACTCCCAGAAAATTATATCAGATGGCCTTCCATTGCCACTGATAGAGTGTGGTTTGCTAATTTAGTCCTCTGCTAGTGAGTCTGTTCTGTCCAAGGTTAGGGTACTCTATAACACAATCTGTAGATTCTGAACTAATCTTTCATCTAAACTCACCACTGCAGCTTCTCTCCTCTGCAACTCGTCTCTCTTTGGACCATCATATAAAATTCCTTGCACCTGTAATTCCATAGAAAGTAGCTTTGGGTCTTGTCCCCCCCTAAGCATCTAGGAAATCTTCCCAGAATTAGTAAAAACCAGAGTCACAAGATCAGCTGAGGGACGTTCTTTATATACCCCTAGAATGAAAAGCAGTCTGGATAAGAGCTATCTCACCTACAGGGCCACTTCCTGGTACAACAAGCTGTGCATTTCTTTTACTGAAATGACATCCATCTCCAGCTTTAAAAAAGCTTGTGCCCAGTACCTATCATTCCAAACCATTTGCAACTGTTACTGACTCACACTGAAACTGTTACCGACTGCACTTACATAACTGCTTCTAGCACACTCTGATTGTAATAGTCTCCTGCTTTCTAAAAGGTCATTATGTTCATTTGTAACCTTCTGACAATTCATTTCACTGGGGACGTATGAAAAAGGGTCTTGCCCATTAAGGTTTACTAGTATAATAAATAAAAATGAAATGAAATTTGTAAATGCGGAATGTTTGCTTTCTTTTATTTTCTGCATGACTCATCACTGTCACCAACACTGAATATTATGATCACTTGTTTCACAGGTTTGTGCCCTAATCACTATGTAACACTGCCTCCTCCACTTCCATATCCTTCAAAGGCTAAGAACATCCCTTTTCCTGATTGCTGACACTCCCTCTCCAACTATAGAGAAATATCTGCTGGGAACAAAGGGTGGGGTTGGAGATCATGTAGATGGTTCTAGGCAATAACATCGCCAACAAAAACATTGCAGCACAATACTCAGCAACCATTACATGGCCGGTCAATTTCAAAGTCGGTAAAAACACCGACTTCACAAATACCACACCAACACTAAAAATACTTAAAAACAATGGCAGGATTTATTTTTTTGTGGGGGAATCTACCTCCCCATACCCCACAATGTGGGGGTCTTTTCCCCAACTCACACCCTGGAATTTTTATAATCAGTTCCAATGGGGGTGTGGACCTCGGGAATGGGGAGAAAGTTGCTGGGGGGAAATGACTTAAAAAAATAAAATAAAGCAACAGTCAGAGTTGGGAGATGTGGAACCAAACCCTTGTCCCCTCTGCTGCAGGAGTAGGATGCCTTGCCACTCTGCCACAGGAGTGGCTCAGCCAGGCACCACAACTCCTGCTTACTTATTCCTCCTCCACTACTGCTTTCCCCTCCCTGCCCACACATACAGCGAAAGGGTAGGTGGAATCTCATAATGGTGTAATGCCACTGTTACCATAATACTGCATGATGTAGTGAGCCGTGATATTATTGCCAAGATGCTAGTCCCCTGATATTATCAGTGGATATCCATGTAGATAGTGGGAGCTGGAGGGGTTTTCTTTTACACTGGGGCCTTGAAAACAGAGAATGAGGGCTGGAGATCACTCAGAAGGAGGGAGTGGGCATTTTTTTTCTTATGTCAGAGCCCTGGAAATGGAGGGAGTAGGACAGCTGCATTAAATAAGCTGGAACTGAGCCAGCCTGGTGAGGCTGAGGGTTGAGGCACTGGACACTGCACCTTGAACCACACCAGTGACCAAGGTTTGGGAATAAGCCTGGGCCACCAGGGGTCAGCAGGGGGAGAGAGGATTGAGTGTCCGGAGGACTGCTCTCCTCTCTCGGGGGAAGGGGGACTAGTCATCCCACTCACTGACTGCCCTCTGGCAGTGGCTGGAGGGCAGTATGGATCAGGAGACTAGAAGCTGATGTTTTTGCATTGGTATGGAGGGGGCTGGGCAAAAACAGGAAAAGTGATCCCGGCAGGCTCAATGATGGTCCACCACTCCCAGCAGTGGACCCCCGGATTCTGGATTAGGTCTCCAGGATGAAGGTAGAAGCCAGCAATCTCCTCCTGGCCTCACCGTGGGAGGAAATCCATGGGGGAACTACCAGAGAACTGCCTAGCATGGGATCGTAGAGATCAGAGAGCGAGAGTCCTTCCATTCAGAGGGCCATAGCTGCCTGCCAGGGCTCAGGAGGAAAAAGTAAAATAAAAAAATAAGCTGGAACTACTTTTAATATCAGCAGCAAGAATGCTTAACAAGTAGCAGCAGATTTTAACAATCAGTTGCACCACAGCAACTTTTAATTAGAAACAATAACATTTAAGATAAGCAGCAGCTTTTTAAGATCAGCAGTCAAGTTAAACAATCCCCTGTTCATGCTCAGAGACTATCTATATGTCTGCCTGTCTGTCTGTCTATCTATCTATCTAGCTGTCTGTCTGTCTGTCTATATCTATATGTATTGTTTTTTTTTGCCAAAAAACTGTTAATGCACCTTCACTTGTTAAGGTTCAACTTATACACAAGGGGTCTGCACCTCTGCAGCCACAAGTGTAAGACATACAAATGGACTTGGTTGCAAATTCACAAGTCCCTGTGGGACCTGTATTTCCACAGCTGTATATAGAAATCTATGTTATCCAAACTGCAACAGTACTTCAGTTTGCAGAAGTGAAATCCACTGTTGGGCCAGCATTTCTGCAGCCAGAGGTACTGATTCATGCTGTAAGACATACACACACAGTTGTGGCTGCAGAATCAGAGGCTCCAGCAGTCACTGATACAAATCCATGAAGGTAGCTCATCGGTGCTATTGCATTTGTATCTTCTGGAAACAGTTGTATGTTGTTTGTCTTAGCTGATGATGGCTGTTTGTGGTTGCTTTTGTGGTCTTGTCCTTTTGCTGTTGGGGATTGGAGAGTTAGGGTTAGAAACCCAAACACTACATTTACATATGTGGTGGTAAGCTGAGCACTAACTGATGCAGTAACACAGATCTTTTTTGTAAAGAATTTTTTGCCTTATTGAGATAGTGAAATTGTATCATCATCTTCAGTCATATGCTTCATTCATACATGTTCTTTTGGGACCGCAGGGAACAGATGCAGATGTGCAGGGCCCTCTTCTGGACCTGCACTTCTGTGTGGCAATGGATGTCAAGAATTTGTTGGGCTGTGTGGCAGGCTGCAGACATGCATGGCCCTCTGGGCTCTGCACTTCTATGTGGCTACAGATACAGACATGCTGGGCAACGAGTCCATCTGCCATCTAAATCAGAGGGCCCTCTGGCAGCTGTGGGTGCAAAGGTGCAGGGTCATATGTCAAGAGAAGAGTTTTTCATACTATATGGTACTTGGGCCCAGGCAGGCAACCTTGTACTTTCCCTTCCCAGGCTGTGGGGGGGGGTAGCACTACATGACAGCAATGTCCTCCCAGCCTTGACGCTTCTAGCTGGCTCACTGAGTTCACCCCAAAGTACAGCTCACTAGCATGAGATCATAAAGCACTACCCACTGGGCCAAAGACTGGCATTGCAAACATTTGTTTCTATCTATCTATCTATCTATCTATCTATCTATCTATCTATCTATCTATCTATATGTATCGTTTTTTTTTATTTTAACCCCACATTTTCAAGATAGTCATTGTATGACTCTTCCTTAAAAACATGGCATGTGGCATCTATAGAATCCTGGGTGAAATGTAATTTTGCAACACAAGTGTGAAAACATGTTTCAGCCAGGTTATGAAATATGACACTTGTCACGCATATGATGAGGTGGAAAAAATGGCTATGTTTAAAGTTTGGTGTGAAAATATTAAACATTAATAAAGTTATGAATGAGCGTAGAAACAGTTCAACATACATTTATAAATATGTTTTTTTTTCAGTATTTTGACCCCAAATTTTGAACATAGTCTTCTTATGACTGTATGTCATGAACCTGTAGGTGACAATTTCCAAACTGTGGAAAGTATTTTTCATCATGGATTTGGAAAATGTTACTTACCTCATTCATGAGATGGGATCACAAAAAGGTCCTGTTAAAAATTTGGTGGAAAAATATTTAAAAAAATGACAGAGTAATGACTAAAAGTTCAAAACAGATTGAAAGATAGTAACAGGACTTACATTATTTTCTCACATAACAGACATGGTTCCAGGGAGATGTCTTTCTGATCAGAGAATGAATCTACAATGTGGGACCATCTTTGGCTGAGTGAGGGTGTATGGGGGATTGTGCAGTGGTAGGTAGGGCTCTGCAAAATTTATCTTCCATCAGTGAAATTCTGGCAAAATCCTAATTTGATTTCTGTGAAAGTTTGAAAAATTTCTGTGAAAATTTTGTGAAATTCTGCCAAAGTTGTGATTGCAGTTATTTCCATCTAATTTAAAATGTATTTCTCTGACTTGCACTAAAAATAGTATGGCTACATTACCAAGGTCCATACAAAAGTGTACCACGTTTCAGATTTCTATCTTTAATAGTGATTGAGTTATAAGCCTCCAAACATTCATACATTTTAAAACTGCATTTTACAATTATGTAAGCTGCAGAATTTTAAGCCCCTATAGCTTTAAAAATACAGAACTGAATATCACTAATTCTGTTAGATTCATTTACCATAAATTTTATGCTCTGAGGCCACCCCCATGGCCCAGCAACAGAGCACAACACTGTCATGCTGACTACACAGGTTCAGAAGTGAGCCTGGGAAGTCATGTTGGGAGGCAGACCATGGCCAAAACAACTGCCACTTGGCAGTGCATCTCTGTCATGGAGGGTTTGCGGCAGGTTCCACCAACACAGTGACCCCTGTGGTTGGGCTGGGGAGCTTGTTCCTGCTGCAGGGGAAATTGTGGATGTTCAAGGCTGACAGAGTTACTGTTCCCAGCAGGGAAGATGGGAGGGAAAAAATGTTAGAGGAAAAAACAGTAGCCAACTGAATGATGGCAGGTTCAGCCTGCTTATATATATATATATATATATATATATACACACACACACACACATATATATATCCCTGTGAACAGAGTGTATCTCTAAGAGACGTCCATCCAGCTGGGAAGAAAAAAAAAAACAATATGGAAAAGAGGCTGTGTGTGTCAGCTCCCTTATCTCCTGCTCAGAGCCTGGCCAAGTTAAAAGGAATTGATCCCAAAAAAAAAAAAAAAAATATTAAATAAAGTTGAATTTCATGATCTTTTGTGAAATTGTGGAATGCTGTGATGCTTTCGACAAACCTATGTCCATACATACCTCTCAACTGTCCCTGATTTTCAAGGATGTCCCTGATTTTGCACAGGACCCAAGGCAGCATGGATTCACAGCGGGAAGGTCATGACAGATGAATCTGATAGATTTCTTTGACTGGGTGACCAAAGTAGTAGATCAGGGAGGGGCTGTGGACATGGCCTACCTAGACATAGCAAGGCATTTGACACAGTCCCACACAAAAGATTAATATACAAGTTAGCCAGCCTGGGAGTGGGTCCCAAGATGACAGCCTGGGTAAAGAATTGGCTGGAGAATAGGACACAGAAAGTAATAGTAAATGGAGTCCACTCTGAAGAAAGGGTGGTTACTAGTGGGGTACTGCAGGGTTCAGTATTAGGACTGGTCCTCTTCAATGTCTTTATAAGCGACATTGCAGAGGGACTGGAAGGAAAAGTATGTCTCTTTGCAGATGACACAAAGATCTGCAACAGAGTTGATACACAAGGTGGGGTGGAAAGGATGAGAAGGGACTTGGCAAGGTTAAAGGAATGGTCTAATGTATGGCTGCTTAGATTCAATGCTAAGAAGTGCAAGGTAATGCACCTGGGAAACAAAAACCCAGGGGAAGAGTACACAATGGGGGGTGAGATACTAACAACAACAAAAATGGAAAGGGACCTGGGGGTAGTCATAGCAGATGACCTAAAGGTGGGCAAGCAATGTGAAAGGGCAGCAAGGAGGGCTGGGGGGATACTGGGATGCATAGGGAGAGGCATCACCAGTAGAAAACAGGAAGTTATCCCTCTGTACAGACAGCTGGTGAGACCCCATCTGAGTACTGCGTGCAGTTCTGGAGACCCAATCTCCGTGAAGACATAGACAGGATGGAAGCTGTCCAGAGGAGGGCACTCAAATGGTGCAGGGTCTGCACCGAAGACATATGAAGAGAGACTTAAGGAGCTTAATATGTATAGCCTCGAGGAAAGGAGGGAGAGGGGACATGATAAAAACTTTCAAGTACCTCAAGGGAATCAACAAAGTCCAAGAGGGTAGCATCTTTCAAAAAAAGAGGTGTGCAAGAACAAGGGGGCACAATTTGAAGATGGGGGGGGGTGACTCAGAGGTAATTTAAGGAAGTATTTTTTCACAGAGAGGGTTGTGGATACATGGAACAGCCTTCCGGAGGAGGTTGTGGAGTCAAAAACAGTGGTGGAATTCAAGCATGCATGGGACTGTGATAATGCAATTCTAGGTGGTGGGGGTAGGAAGAAGTAGGCTGCTGGTTAACTATGATCTGCAGCGTATCCATTAGGTAGGGAAATGGGCAGACTGGGTGGGCCAAGCAGTCCTTATCTGCCATCAAATTCTATGTTTTTATGCTTCAGAAATTTCTTTTGTCCCTCCTAAATTTGTCATTTCTGTCACTGAAGAGTATGGATTTGAATCACAAAATAATACCAGCCATTGGTGTTACAGTCTAGTTCTCATTAAGAAAATGCTATACACACTAAGAAGCATGTTGTACACAGCTTCTGGAACTATTATTACTATTTTTTCAGATGTGTCCCTGATGTTGGTCATTTGTCCCTAATCATTTTAAACCTTGTCCCAGATTTGTGTTGTGGGAGGTTGAGAGGTATGTGTCCATACATTTTGCCCAGTCATACACTTGGGTTATCACTGTAGAGGAATGTAAAGGCTGGGTAAAGTGGCAGTAAGGTAGCATTCATTGCTGGTTCCATAGTAAAAGGACCACGGTGCCATGTGTCAGGTCACTACTGTATTTTGAGAGATGAACCATGAAGAATAGTCATGGACGTCACTGTGCACTAACCTGAATTCCTGCAATATGCCAGATAACCAACAAAGCTAACAGGCTTAATAATTGTAGACACACATACACATGCAGTATTGTTTTTGTTAAATGCCTTCTGCTCTTTAAAAACCCTGTAGATAGCAATGTACTGCATATTTTCACTGTTTGAAAAAAGTGGCACCAAGTGATGCCCAGCCTTACAATTAGCTGCAACTTTTGCCATTGTGACAGAAGTATCAGGATATCAGCAGTCATGATGAAGCCTGATGGTGAGCATCACTGTCACAGGAGTGTTGGTGGAGTATTGCGGGCCATGATGCTAGTGCAGGTAAGGTGATTCAGTGGTGATAAGTACTTTCTGAAAGTTGAATTCCACAAGTTGAATTCTAGTGTCATTGCCTATTATGTACCAATGAATTTTTTGAGCACATTTTGTCAATTAGTAATTTTTAAAGTATCCACAATAATTTTAACTTACTATACCATATTTATTCAGCTTAATTAGATTCCAGGACATATTTATATTTACTTTGGTATGCATGTCACATCTTGAGTGTATACCTGCAATAGCAGTGGAGATATAAACATCCAACTATTTTGAGAATTTTCACACAATTGAACAAATAATTAAACTGTGACATTTTAAATTCCTGTGACTTACAATTTACACAATCAATAACCTTTCTATTAGCATTTTCTATGACTCTTGCAAGAAAGTAATGCATATACATTTTCAATTTCTGAGCTCCAAAGGTAGCTAAGTCGTAAAGCTAGAAATATTTTCAGAAATGTTACCTTATCACCAGTCTTTGAGCCCCAATACCTTTCCTGCTCCTCATCCAAATGCCATGAAACTTGACCACATTTTAGGGACTCTTCCTAACAATAAGCTTGCCACATTTCAGATCTCTAGCCATAACACTGTTGGATTTATGACCAATTAAAGAATTTTGGAAAATTCAGCAAAATCTGAATTTGCTAATTTTGCCCAGCCCTAATTGTCGGTTCAGTGTGTGTGTGTGTGTGGGGGTGGCAGTATGAGGTACTGGGAGTGTGGGGCTGAGATTAGTGAGGAACTATTTTCTTTGTATGTTAGAAAAAATCAGCAAGAGACAGTATTCTTATTTTGCAGTAGGACCTGAACCAATATTGGGGATTGGGCACCCCAGTGTTGGCAGTTGGCAGTACCAGAGGTGGGCACACTTGGGGCACCACATATGTATTTTTCTGGGAGTGGGCAATCTGGAGAGGGGGTGATATACTGTGGTACTGGTGGTGGCACCCCAGACCACTGAAAGTAAAAAACTTATCAGCATCAGGAAGGAAAAGGGGGCTGGGATCTGGAGGTCAGGAAGATAGAATAAAGCACTACCAGAAGTGGGCACCCCAGTCTGCTTAAAGTAACTGAAGGAGCAGGCTGAGTATGGTACTGCTCAGCTGGTTGCTGGGTGGTGTCATGCAGATGAAAGGGTGCAGCTTCTGTTCTGTCTGATAGGTGTGGCTGGCTTATCTCAGCTATACATTGTTACTGTCCAAGAACCAGCAGAATAGTATTATTATCAGACTCGCTGATCATTGGCCTGTCACCATTGAACCTCCTTCAGTGTGGGTTGCATTGAATGTGACAGTGACGCATCTCTGAAGCTCTCTACTCTACTCTGCTCCCACAAGATGTTTGCTTCACACACGTGCATACAAGCAAACATAAAAAGGCACTAAACACTAAGCAGCTTGATGTAACCACTGAGCAGCATACTACTTCCAGCACCACAGCTCCACCTGCCGTCCTTTCCAGTTCCAGAAACACACCCGTCTTACTACCATTCTTCTCCAGCTATGGAACTGTACAATTTATTAACTATAATTCACGAAAATAGTGAAGAAATGTATTAAACCTTCATCCAACATGGACTATTGTTGCTCAAAGAGGAACAATATTTATTAAATGTGTTCATATTTTTAGACTTTAACAGATGTTTTTGTTTTAGTTGTATTTCTTATGAAACCTATTTTTAATAAGCACAATAACACAGTCCTGGATGTGCATTATGCTGGATCGCTGCACATCCAGGTGGATGAAGGCACTTGGCTTGTCAGCTGATGCCTTACAGCACACCTGTGGCATGCCGTGATCTAGCATACTGCATACCCTGTTGTGTTTTATTGCTAATGCGTGACAACTGATCTGGCTTGCAAGTTACTGGTATGAAATAGTATGTTGCCTTCTGGCCAAGAAGGAGGATGTGTGGCTCTCTTTGCTGTCAGTGCCAAAGCCACTCCATGGTCATCTGACTGTGCAAGTGTCAGACAGCCATTTACCATCCTTCCTCCTTGGTAGCCAAGTACCTGTATGTCAACTATACGATGCACAAGAATCCCTGGTAATGCCAGGGCAGGAACCCCAAGTGAGATTACATGCCTAGCTCACCCAATGTACCTGCCCGAAGATAAATAGTGTTTTAAATTAATGAATCAAAAAGCAGCCTGTTACACAGTAAGTAAAAAAATGTGAAACAAAAAGCACCAGGCACAAGACCTAGATCTGGGGTCCTACCCAGTTCATACTTGTAACCTGGCATTTACTGTAGATGTCTAGCGTAGATACCTGCTAAATTAACAACAAATAGATAGATCTAGCTCAGGTCGCAAGAAGCAAGATCTGAAGGAGAGGTCTGATTTTATGTAAGATAGCACTGATTGCTGTGAATATGGTCTTGCGTTCTATGGTAACATTTTGTTTTGTGGGAAGCTTTTTGGCTTAAGTACAAAGCAACTAAAAGTTAATACAGATCACTTTATGTTAGTTTTGTAGCAGTTTTAACAGAACAAATGCATACCTTTGATATCATTTTCAATAACTGATGGAATCAGAATATTCTTGCTTTTTACAGGAACCAGAGTAGCTCTGCTCCCCCCTTCCCCCTGGCATGTGCCTTCTCCCAGTCTCAGCCACACCTCAGGGTAGCTAGACTCATTAGCTCAGACTTTTTTTTATTATATTCTTTGTCTAGGTCCCCTTTTTCTCACTGTAGCTATCCATTCCCTCTGGGCTCACCAAGACACTCACCTGGGCTCTGCCGATTCCTGAGCCTCCTCTCATTGCTGTACTATATGCTGCCTAGGCTTGCTACCCAGCATGGAGAGAGGGAGTGTTCCCCATTTCAATCCTCCTCACCTGCTTTAAGTCTTCGCCAGACGGTCAATCGAGATCACCCAGAGTTGGTCATTGCTGTCCAGTGGCAGCGGGGGCCATAGTCAGGTTAGCTGCTGGGCTTTTTCCTGGTTTTCTCCACATTCCCTCCAAGGAGCCGATGCTCTATGAGGACCAAGGGGTGCATGGACACATATGGCATGTGCACTACAGAACTCTCCTGACATCCTCCCCTCTATGCTGTGCTATCATCGCTGCACCTCTACCTGTGGTCACCTAGGCAATGGTATTGTAGTGGGGGATGATGATCCCTCCCCCTGGAGGAAAGGAGCATCTCATGGAATGCTTCATCTACCTCCTAAATGCTGGCCATCTGATGACCCTGGTCCACTCCCGAACCCAGGTCACCAGCGTCACAAGCAGTAGCACGACAGCTGTGTGAGTGGGCTGGCCTTGTAACTCACACTTTTGATACAGTTTGTGATACTTCCACTAATAACAACTATCAATGATGCTATGCCCTCTGCCCTGAGCTGTCCTAATATGGAGGAGACAGGTAATTTACCAGGTTGTAGAATGTGATTTCAAGATTACTTAGCAAATGCAGTAAATTCAAATGCCCATTGTGATTGTACTGAATCTGTTCTGTGAAACTGTACTGTATTGACCAACAAATTGTTTTCATAGGGACTACAGTATATCACAGTATATACACAGTATATATACAGTATGTATAGGAGTACAGTATACACAGCATCTTCAAACTGAGTAAGAACAATTCCACTAGAGGCCATACCTATAAACTAAAGGTGGCAGATTCAGAGGGAACATCAGTGGGAGGTTCTTTACTGAGAGGGTGGTACAGCCATGGAACAGGCTATTGGAATGGGTTGTAGGGGTGGATACGGTAGACAATTTTAAAATAGCCTGGGACATGCACATGGGCCTAGTGGGCAGAGGGCAAGCTGATAAGGGAGGGAGGGGGTCTTTCTGGGGGGGTTTATGGGTAGACTAGATGGGCCAAGAGGTCCTTTTCTGCCGGCAGACTTCTATGATGATTCTATGGTTCTATGAGTAACAAAAAAAGAAAATTCTTGCTTACTTGCTCTTGTTTAACTATGACTGTTCATATAAAGGACAGCTCAGCAGCTTTACGCAGTGCCTGGATTTGCAGTGAATATGAATGATGTGGCCCCAGTGTGGCACAGACATTGTGCTTCATACAGGTAATAGACCTGGTCCCCGAGAGCAGGGGGGAAACCACCTGGCATGCAAGCCCCTCTTCTGACAAAGCAGTGGCACTGGAAGGGGGCTGCAAGAGGGATACAGCATCACGGAGCTAAGTGATGAAATAATAATATTAATCCAGAAAGCCTGCTTAACATGAAACATATTGTAATATACTTGCCCAGTGTTTCACAGTGAAACTATCACTAGGATAAGATTTGAAACAAACTCTCCTGACTCCCAGTTCTTTACTTGAACCATTAGGCAACATAGACTTTTACCGTTTTAAGTTGTGAGTGCTTCTGTTGCCAAGGAAATTGCTTGGCCTTTAGTAAGATGACATTGACAACCTAGACAGTGACCTGACAATCTCACTTTGGATTAAAATAGGTGCTCATAGCCCACAGTTTTAAAAAGGGAAAATCATAGCACTTCTTCAGTATATTTCTGACACATATCATTCTGTATTGCACAAAATCAGTGCACTTATCACCTAGGAAACTAGAGACTATATGTGTAAAGCACAAGGACAGAAGACTAGCAAATGTGTGAAGTGAAGCCTGTACGTTCGTATGCCCACTTCCATTTAATTCCGCAATTCTATTATGCAGTTGCAGTGATTCCCTCTTCCAAATGACCTTGACTTCAATTAAAAACACTAACACCTATAGACTTATATCACATGTGGAGTATTTTAAAACTGTGTTGTATGTTGGAAGATAGGAAATACAAAATTAGAAACTATATGTGATCCATCCAGTATGTTTACAGTTGTGATATACATTTTATAAAAACAGAAAACAGTCTGAGAGTTGCTTTATGAACTTTATTTACTTGTTGTTTGGACCTTGGCACTAAGAAGAGGAAATCCTACCATTGGCAGAAACCTCTAGGCACCTGAAGTGCATGATGTATGCCCATTCCTCCTAGGCATTTTCTTGGCAATACTGTCCAACATGATTTTCCATGACCTCTTTGTATTACTGCCTAATAATGTATGTAACCTGTAATATTGTGCTCCAGGTTTTTGCATAAAGCCTTATGGAACTCCATACCACAGGATACTTGAAGCAGTACAGAACTGTTTTAAAGTAAAATCTTTTACAACTGCTAGGCAAAATACAAATGTAAGCAAATTTAACAACCATAGTTTTTTTTTTTATATTTGAAATATCGGATTTACAACCTTTGAGCCATGTGGCTCATTTACAAAGGTACCTCATCACAAGGAGGACAGAATACTAAAACAGACAGGTTACAATTGACAGAGGAATGCCGTCATGTATGGTTTTACAGACATTGGCAACATAGATTACATACAGGTTGGTTAAAAAGAAAACAATCGTTTCAGAGGCATAGCAGAGAGAAAGGATAAAGGAGATAAGAATAATTGTGAGAGGTTGCAGTCCAAGTGGATTTTGACAGAGGCGTGGGTCATGGTGGGCTTGAGAGCACAGGCTAGTTGCAGTTACAGGTGTGAACATTGAGGAGGTGGTTGTGGAGGGCGACTTTGGAATGGGAGATCTTGGGTGTGCCAGTGATGGTGACTGGGAGCGCATTAAACCAAGCCAGGGTCCTGTGGTGGGATGATCTCTGGGCCAGGGTGGTTTTTACCCTGGGTACAGCTAGTATAGCTTTCTCTGAGTTGCGGGTGATGATGGGGTGGGTGGTGAGGTTGAGAGAGAGAGGCTGTGACCCCAGAAGGGGAGTGACCAAGGAGGATTTTTTTGGTCAGTAGGCAGGTCTGGTAGTGGAGTCTTTCATTGAGGTTGAGAAGATTGGCAGAGGAATAGAGGGAGCAGGTGTAGGTGAGTCTAGGGGCACCTGTTAGGAGCCTGCATGCCTTGTTGAAGGTGGTCTGAATTTTGTGGAGTGCAGAGTTATCTGCTGCCTCATACACAGGGAGTCTGTAGTCTACTAGGGACAATATTGAGGAGGTGATGGCAAGCCTGAGGGCATCTGGAGGGAGGCAGTCCCTGTGCCGGTAGAGGAGTCCAAGCCTGGTGTTTGTGGCAGTTGCTAGGGAGTTTATGTGGTCATGGAAGGTAAGTGCAGAGTCAAGGGTAAGTCCAAGATATTTGTTGGTGGAAACCTGTTCGAGGGGGTGCTGGGTTTGGGGAAGGATAAGGAGAGGGGCACTACTCGCTATGTTTTGATGGTGGGAGAAAATATAGATTTTGTCTTTTTCAGGTTTATTACCAGTCTATGGTCTTTGAATCATGTTTCGGTCTTGAGGAAGGCATGTTGAAGAGAATCCTGGAGGAGAGAGTGTTTTTGGTGTGAGGCATAGATCATGGCGTCATCTGCATAAAGTAGCATTTTTTCAGAGCAGGTCTTAGGCAAGGAGTTAAGGTAGAGGGTGAAAACAAGTGGACCCAGGATAGAGCACTGGGGCACCCCAGAGCGGACAGGTATGGTGTCGGATAGGATCCCATTTATTTTGACACATTGGAACTGGGTGGAGAGGTAACTGGCACACCATTCTAGGAGGCCTGGGGAGAAACCAATTTGGTAGAGGGAGTCAAGAAGGAGGGGATGGAAAACCATGTCAAAGGCCTTGGAGAAGTCTATAAACACAGCTCCAGCAATGTTACCGGAGTCTAGGGAGGAGGAGTATAGGAAGTTTTTGAATTCTAGGAGCGGTGTGGTAGTGCTATGTCCCAAACTGAAACCATGCTGCTCTGTGCACAGTATGTTATATTTGTTCAGGTATTCAGTGAGCTGTGTAGCCACCACTTTTTCTAAGGCTTTTGGGGGGGGAGAATGGAAATGGGTCAATAGTTACTGGGGATGAATTTGTCACCATTTTTATGTATGGGGTAATGACGGCTGACTTTCAGGTGCTGAGGAATTGCCCCAGGTAGAGGGATTTATTGAGTATGTCTGTTAGTGAGCCTAGGACCTCATCGAGGACTAATCGAAGGAGCCTGGCATCTAGGGGGTCATTGATAGGGTTATTGCTGTTTAGTGCTTTTTGTAGGTAAGGGCTGGCTTCCCGGTTAGATATTTTGTGCAGGAGGAAATGTGGGCACTGAAGGATTGGGGGTTGGGATTCGGGGACCAGGTCAGAGAAACAGCTGGGGAAGGTAGTGCTGAGATCTGTAAAGGTGGTGTTTAGGCAGTTTGCTATGACACATGGGTCAGTGGAAATGGTGCCGTCTATGGTGAGCAGGGAGGGAGGTGGGGATCGAGATTTCCCATTAAGTTCTTTGATATTGCTCCAGAAGGTCCGTGCAGACCCCCATGTGGAGGTGAGAGTATGTTGATAGTGGTCTGCTTTGGCCTTGCGGATGGCTCGAGTGCATCTATTGAGGGCAGCATTATAGGACTGTCTGTCAGTCAGCCTGCCAGATTCTGTAGCTATGTGCCATAGATTGTCCCTTTCTCTCATTTTTTGGAGTAGCGATGGGGTGATCCATGGGACATTTGGTCTCTTAGTGCGGTGTTTGAAGAGTGGAGCATAGAGGTCACAAGTCTTGATGAAGGCCTGAGTGAATAGATGGAGCGCAATGTCAAAGGCAGGGACTAGGTTGATGAGGGACCAGCCATTTGAACGAGAAGTTGTTTAAGTTTTTTGAACCCCCCTGGGCGGAGATGCCTTCGGAAAGAGGTTTGGGCTGTGGGTTTGGGTGTGGAGGAGGTCCAGAGGAATAGGATGGGTGAGTGGTCACTTAGGGAGTCGTGAAGTACTTTTATGTCATGGACTTTGTGGGGGCAGTTTGAGATAATGATATCTAGGAGGGTGCAGGAACCTGCAGTGGGATGCAGTCTAGTAGGTTGTGTAACCAGCTGGACCATGTTGAGGGCAGCGAAGGAGTCCTTAGTTGGGGTGGCTGTGGGGCCAAGCCAGTTGACATTTAGGTCTCCAACTAGTATCTGCTCAGCACTGTGCAGGAGGGTAGTGAGGTATTCAGTGAGGGATGAGACGGCTGGCATTTGGTAGTTTGGGGGTATGTAGGAGACTGTGAGGTAAAATGTACCCCTGGAGGGGTCTGGGGTGATTTTTAGGGTGACGGCCTGTGCTCCATTTTTGAGTTTCGGTGGTAGGAGCATGTGGCAGATAATGTGATCTCTGATGTAGACTGCACAGCCACCTCCAGGTTTACCCACCCTATCTTCCCGGTGTAGTGTGTATCCAGGGAGAAAGACAAGGGCATCAGGAGTGGATTTAGAGAGCCAGATTTCTACTAGTGCAATGATGTCAGGTTGGTGTAGGGTGGCCCAGCACTGGAGGGCTGCAGATTTTTTTGGCAGACTGCGTATGTTTAAGGAGGCAATGCAGAGTCCAAGGGACCTGGTAGGTGGTCTGGAGGTGGGAGGGCCTGGATTAGGGTGGATTTTGCCAGAGAGGAGAAGTAGAAGGATCAAGGATCTGATCATAGGGTGGTAGATAGCTAACTTTTTGGGAGTATGATGTGAGGAGGGGGGGAGGATAAAATGGAGCATGGGATGGGCAGAGTTTGGAGGGTAGGGAAGGCACAGAGGGGGTGGAGCCAGGGGAGGCCAGGGTGGAAGGTTGGGAAGGGATGGCGGCTAGGTTGTGGATGCAGGGGTCCAGGGTGCAATGCCAGGGTCAGGGGGGATGGTCAATTCCTGGGAGATGTAAAGGTGTAGTCCACAAAGGGCATGAGGTGGTATCCGACTTGTGGTAGTTGAACCCCAGGGTGGATATGAGGATGAGGCATATGTGGTGGAGGTGAACAGGCATGGTTCACGGTAGGTTAGGAGGCAGAGAAAACAAAAGCTGAGAGAGCTTTTTTACTGCAGAGCAATCTGAGTTAGTTTGACTTGTGGGCACAGTGGCCACTGATGGGAAGGTACGGGGTTATATGTCTGCAGTGAGACAGAAGAGAAATAGATTTGGCTGTCCAATGGGGAAAAATTGCTGTGAGTGATACAGCAACTGATAATGAGTTATTGAGTTTTGTCTGATGGTTTACAGTTTTTTGGTGAGAGGGATAGGAGTGGGATGAGATTATTGCAGGAGTGTGAGTTGCTGCCCCCAAGTGGCAGAAAGCTATAATCCGCAGGTGGAAAAGTGAGCTGATAGGTTTTTTACACACCCAACCCTATTGGTTCGACTATCACGTCTGACCCCCTATACAAGGGACAGCCGACCAAGGGTGGTGGTGGGGGCAGTGGGGACCCGACGCCTAGCCTCAGTGGGGCCTCCTCTCCACACACAAAGGCTGGACTCCAAGGTAGTTTTGTGGCCATCCGTACCTGAGGGGATGCCAGAGCACAGGCTGGAGGAGGGCTTCAGGATTCTGGCCCTCGCGACTGTCCGACCACCTGCTATTTGGGGGGGGGGTCCGATTCCCGTCCTGCAGGTTGTGATCTGAGGGGAAGAGAGGAGAGAGAGGATCAGTGAAGGTAGGGAGCTGCCTTTGTTTGCCTAAGAGGGGGAGGAGGTGAGAGAAATGGGTATGCTTACAGAAATGGAGCAATTCAAATTAATATCCCACTAAACAAATCTGCAGCTGTACACTAACAGGAATGGAGCAGTACAATTCATAGCAGTTAGGCAAATATGCAGCTCCACACTGAAAGAGGCAACTTTTACACAATAGAACAGATCAGGCAGAAAGTGCAGCTCGGGAATTCTTCCAGCTATTTTGGTGGGTCCAATTCCCATCCTGCAGGTTGCGATCTGAGGGGATCCCGGAGCACAGGCTAGAGGGAGGGTATCAGGAGTCTGGCTTTCGTGACCGTCCGACTGCCCGCTATTTGGGGAAGGGGTCAGATTTTCATCCTGCAGGATGCGATCTGAGAGGATCCCGGAGCACAGCCGACCAAGGGTGGTGGTGGGGACAGTGGGGAGCCGATGCCTAGCATCGGTGGGGCGTCCTCTGAACACACAAAGGCTGGAGTCCAAGGTAGTTTTGTGGCAGTCCATACCTGAGGGGATCCTGGAGCACAGGCTAAAGGGAAGGCTTCAAGAGTCTGGCCTTTGCAACCGTCCGACCGCCCACTATTTAGGGGGGTACGATTCCTGTCCTACAGGTTGTGATCTGAGGGGATCCCAGAGCACAGGCTGGAGGGAGGGCTTCAGGAGTCTGGCCCTCGAGACCGTCCGACTGCCCGCTATTTGAGGGGGGGTCTGATTCCTGTCCTGGAGGTTGCGATCTGAGGGTATCCCGGAGCACATGCTGGAGGGAGGGCTTCAGGAATCTGTCCCTCATGACCATCTGACCACCCTCTATTTGGGGGGGGTCTGATTCCTGTCCTGCAGGTTGCGATCTGAGGGGATCCTGGAGCACAGGCTGGAGGGAGGGCTTCAGGAGTCTGGCCCTCGCAACCGTCCAACTGCCCGCTATATAGGCAACCAATTCCTTTTATTATTGCATTCTACATTTTATATCATATTGTCTGTAATTTTCACTGTGTGAATGGCCCAGGAGGACCCTTATAATCCTACTTAAGCAAATAATCGCTGTGTAACCTTGAGCAAATCAACTTTCCTGCACCTCACTCCTCCCAGCTGCAAAATCCACCTCCTCTTTATCCCATCACTTTTACTCCACCACCTTCCCACACAGCTATTTTTTCTACCACTTCCCTAGTCACTGTCCTCCCTACTACAATTGACTTTTGACTCTAATAAATGTGACTGCCCTGACAGGCTTGACCAGAAACTTCTCCATCTCTCTGTATGCACTATTTGCTCCCCAACTCTTCCTTGCAAGCTCTCTCCTTCCTCACCAGCAAAGGCCTGAGTGCATAGAAGAGGAACATAGTTCTCCCCTGCACTAAATGGTGATCCCATGGTTCCTTGAAACCACTGACCCATTTTCTTCATCCATGAACTGGCCAAGCTGCAGGAAAACAGTTGCTCTACTAGCACTCTGCCTTCCTTGTCTCCTCCTAGTTCTTTAGCCCACATCAGTCAGGTTTCAGGAAGACCATTTTCACCATGTCTTCACTTCTTAATCACACTAATACCCACTATAAAGGGGTTGGGTCAGGGTACACTTACTTCTTTCCTGTTCTTGTTTTTTTTCATGTCATACCAAAAGTCTGTAAGTCCATAAGGATTATATATGTGAGAAGGATAGGATTCTCCGCACCAGGATCTTCAGTGCATGGTTGAAGGCATGGTGCAGAGAGGAGGGTTTTTGCATCATTGGTGATTGGGACCCTACCTGGAGGGATAAGGGCATATACAGAGGCATAGAGAGTAAGGCCATCAGGAAATGGAGGATAATAAATACCAATGCCCATAGCCTGGGCAACAAGCTCCCTTAACTGGTGGCATTGATGGAAGAGGGATGCCTGGATATCATAGCAGTCACAGAAACATGGTACACAGAGAACCATGACTGGTATGTAACCTATAGGAGAGACAGGAAGGGGAGAAAAGGGGGAGGAGTAGCTCTCTATGTAAAGGAAGGGATAAAAGCAACTGAACAAAAGAGTAAACAGGGAGGAGAGGAGGCACTGTGGGTCACCTTGGAGACTGGAAGTGGCACCACAATCTGCACAGGGGTTGTATACAGACCCCCAGGTCAGGGGGAGGGAATGGACAAGAATATGATAGAAGGCATTCTTAGGATGGCAGAGAAAGGGGAGATACTGTCGATGGGAGACCTGAATATGCCAGATGTTAACTGGAGCACACTTGCTGCAGCCACATCCAAGAGCAGGGCCATTCTCGATGCTCCCACGGTGGCATGCCTCAGACAGCTAGTTTCAGAACCCACTCATGAGGGAGCAATCTTAGACCTCATACTCTCAAATGGGTACAGTGAGAGGATCTCAGATCTAGAAGTGGTTGCCATATGGGAACAAGTGACCATCAAACAGTGTGGTTCACGTTAAACTCAACTACAGAGTCAAGCCATACAAAAGTGAGGGTACTGGACTTCAGGAGGGCTGACTTTGGCAAGATGGGAGAGTGCCTCAGAAAAGCACTAGCAAACAGGCTAGAAGGAGGGGTGGAGCAACCATGGGCAATCATCAAAATTGCCATCACAGAGGTAACAAGCCTTTGTATGAAGCAAATAAACAAATCAAAACGAAAGAAAAAGCCACTATGGTTCTCAAAAGAGGTGGTGGGGAAAGTCAGGGAGAAAAAGATAGCATTCAGGAAGTATAAGGAAACACAGAAGGAGCAGGACAGAGAGCTGTACCAGTTAAGGCAGAAGAAAGCAGGGAGGGAAGCCAGAATAGTAAAGGCCCAAACTGAGGAAAGGATAGCCAACTTGTTAAGAAGGGGGATAAAACCTTTTATAGGTACATCAGGGAGCACAGAAAGACAAAGGGAGGGATAGTGAGGCTGAATAGAATGAATGGTGGGTGGGCAGAGGGGGATAGTGAAAAAGCAGGGATACTGAACGAATATTTCTGCTCAGTATTCACCAAAGAGGAGGAGGTGCCTAATCCAATTGACAGAAGCACTCTGGATAGGGGGGTCGATCCCAGTCCTGTCACAGAAGAAAGGGTTCTGAAAGAACTCCTAAAACCGAAGGTGGACAAAGCAATGGGGCCTGATGGAATTCACCCCAGAATTCTAAAAGAATTAAGGGGAGAACTAGTGAAGCCACTGACTATCCTTTTTAACAAATCATGGGAGGATGGTGTGGTACCCGAGGACTGGAGGAAGGCAGAGGTGATTCCCCTTCACAAAAGTGGGACCAAGATAGAGGCAGTAAACTACAGACCTGTCAGTTTGACCTCTGTGGTAGGGAACGTGATGGAATCACTTCTGAAGGAAAGAATTGTTGTGTACCTAGAGGCCAGTGGGGCACAGGACCCAAGGCAGCATGGGTTCACAGTGGGAAGGTCATGTCAGACGAATCTAATTGATTTCCTTGACTGGGTGACCAAAGTAGTAGACCAGGGAGGGGCTGTGGACATTGCCTACCTAGGCTTTAGCAAGGCATTTGACACAGTCCCACACAAAAGATTAATAGTCAAATTAACCAGCCTCGGAGTGGGTCCCATGGTGGTAGCCTGGGTAAAACATTGGCTGGACAACAGGACACAGAAGGTAATTGTAAATGGAGTCCACTCTGAAGAAAGAGGGGTTACTAGTGGGTACCGCAGGGTTCAGTACTGGGTCCAGTCCTTTTTAATGTCTTTATAAGTGACATTGCAGAGGGACTGGAAGGAAAAGTATGCCTCTTTGCAGATGACACAAAGACCTGCAACAGGGTTGATACACAAGGAGGTGTGGAAAGGATGAGAAGCGACTTGGCAAGGTTGGAGGAATGGTCAGAAGTATGGCAGCTAGGATTCAATGCAAAGAAGTGCAAAATAATGCACCTGGGAAACAAAAATCCAGGGGAAGATTACCCAATGGGGGGAGGTAGTAACAAAAACAAAAAAGGAAAGGGACCTGGGGGTAACCATATCAGATGACTTTAAGGTTAGCAAGCAATGTGACACGGCAGTAGGAAGAGCTGGGGGTATACTGGGATGCATAGGGAGAGGCATCACCAGCAGAAAACAAGAAGTTGTTATGTCTCTGTACAGACAGTTGGTGAGACCCCCTATGGAGTACTGCGTCCAGTTCTGGAGACCCCATCTCTGCAAGGGCATAGACAGGATAGAGGCAGTCCAGAGGAGGGCAACTAGAATGGTGCAGGGTCTGCAAGAGAAGCCATACGAGGAGAGACTAAAAGAGCTTAATACGTATACCCTTGAGGAAAGGAGGGAGAGGGGTGACATGATAGAAACGTTTAAGTACCTCAGTGGAATCAACAAAGTCCAAGAGGGTAGCATCTTTCAGAAAAAGAGACATGCAAGAACAAGGGGACACAATTCAAAGATAGAGGTGGAGCGGTTCAGGGGCAATGTGAGGAAGTATTTTTTCACAGACAGGGTAGTAGATGCATGGAACAGCCTTCCTGAGGAGGTTATGGGGTCCAAAACTGTGGGAGAGTTCAAGAATACATGGGACAGACATAAGCAATTCTTGTGGCTGGTAGGAAGAAATAGGCTGTTGGACAACTAGGATCTGTGGCTTATCCTGTAGGTAGGGAAATGGGCAGACTAGGTGGGCCAAACGGTCCTTATCTGCTGTCAAAGTCTATGTTTCTATGTTTCTAAAAGCCTGCATCCATACAGGAGGGGGACCATGGTCTTCAGTGAACAGTTTAAATGCTGCATTGGCGAGCATTTAAACTAACCGAAGGGGGTGGCAAAATAAGGCAGGGAGACAAAAACAGTCCACCCCCCTCCACAGGCTCACCAGATCAGCAATGGGAATCCTGAGGGAGTGAAATCCCAATAGGAACCAAATAACAAAGGGATCCAAGGGGTAAAAAGAAAGAGAGATAGTAAAAGAAATTGTGGAGGAAATAAAGGGAAAATCAGATATAAGGAGAGGGGTGACAAGACAGTCTGGAGAGCCATGTAGGCAAATGCTTGAAATTTAAATTTGGGCAGTAAGATTGCAGACCTAGAGGCCACCATGGCAGAAGCAGATCTAGATATGGTTGCAATTACCAAGTCCTGGTGCAATGAAATCCAAGATTGGGAGGTGGTCATACCAGGTTATACTCTGTTCAGAAAAGACAGGGTAGTTAAAAAAGGGAGAGGAGTGGCTCTTTATGTCAGGGATAACATAAAAGCTACAGAAGTACAGGGAGAGGTGAGAGGAGCTGCGGCACTGTAGGTCACCACAGAGACATGGGGGTGGTGGCTGCAATTCACACGAGTGATCTACAAACCTCCAGCACAGGGGGTGAGGTGGATAAAGATATGATGAAAGCAATCCTAAGGATGGTATGCAAAGGTTAGGTATTGCTGGTAGGGGACTTCAAGCTACAGGATGTGAATTGCAGCCTACCAGCTGCAGCAACAGTTAGAAGTAGGAACATTCTGGACTCCCTGCAAGGGGTGTTCCTCATGTAACTAGCGAAGGAACCCACTAATGGGGGGGGGCGATACTGGACCTGATACTGACAAACAGGGACAGTGTTGCTGATGTCACAGTGGGTGGCCACCTGGGGACCAGTGATCACCATACAGTGTGGCTCACTATAAGAACTGGGTCAGAACTGAGTCGCACTAAGACCTAAGACTTCAGGAAGGCCAATTTTAAGAAAATGGGAGAATGCCTCAGAGACACCCTAGCAGGGATAGCGAAGCTGGGGAGAGTTGAGGAATGATGGGCAAAAATAAAGGGGGGCATTTAAAGCTAACAAATCTCTGTGTCTTGCAGGTTAACAAGGGCAAGAGAAAGCAGAGACTGGTATGGTTCTCTAGAGAAGTAGCAGAGAAAGTAAGGACAAAAGTATTAGCATTTAGTAGGTACAAGAGGACAGTTAAGGAGGAGGATAGTGAGAGTTACCAGGAGATACATAGAGTGGCAGGGAGAGCAGTTAGGAGTGCAAAGGTGCAGACAGAGGAGAATATTGCCCAATCAGTGGAAAAAGGGGATGAAACATTCTTTACAGTAGATACATAAGCGAGAAAAGAAAGAACAAAGGATGGATAGTAAGGCTGAAAGTGGAAGGAGGGATTTGGGAAGAAGAGGACCAAAAAAAGCAGACATATTGAATTACTTTTGTTCTGTATTTACAGAGGAAGAGATAGATGACAGGTCAAAGATAAGGGACCATGGCATTAAAGGAAGGAAGATAGATGCTAGTCCTTTTACAGAGGAGAGAGTCCTCAAGGAACTAGCACAATTAAAGGTAGATAAGGCAATGGGACTAGATGAGGTGTACCCTAAGATACTGAGGGGGCTCAAGGAGGTGCTGGCTCCCCTCTGACAGCTCTATTTAACCTGTCACTAGAAACAGGGAGGTTCCAAGGGACTGGAGAAGGGCAGAAGTGGTCCTGCTATACAAAAGTGGAAATGGGGAGGAGGCAGGAAATTAAAGACCTGTCAGACTGACTTCCGCAGAAGGTAAAGTTATGGAATCGCTACTGAAGTAAAGGATTGGGGAATCTCTCTCTTCCCCTACCCGCTGTACCCACTCACTCAGAAGTCATGACGCTCATACTCTTACCATCCCTCATAGATCTTCAGCAGCTGGTCAAGCATCCTTCTCCTACCGTTTTCCCAAACTCTGGAACTCGCTTCCCACAAACATTCAAAACACCTCCTCATCCTACACTCTTGCCTTTCTCATGCATTCTTTCACAGCCCATTCCTGCAACTGTCCCATACCTCACCTGGCCCCACTACAATGACCAAAAGACCGAATGTCATACTCTACTCCATGCACTATCCACTATACAGTAAGTCACATCTCCCTGTACTGCTATTTAAAATATGCTATCACAACTAACACTTATTTATTTAGTTTTTATTAACCAGGTGGGCACCTTAGCCACGACTGTGACTATTTTCAGGCATTATCCACAAATTGTTGAATTTATGTCTACAAGTCCTACTATGTCTGTTCCACTGGTGTATGTTCTCATGCTTATTCTGCTTTGTTCCTGTGCTACTGTATATTATTCCTTGTACTCATTTGTAATGTCTAGCACTTAATACTTCAGCACTAACTGTAATTTGTTTTGCAATGTTATACCATTGTTTGTTCTCCCATCCTCTGTTACCCCTTCCCCCAGGAGACATCTGGAAATGAGCAGTTTTGCTCAGTATGCCTTCCTGGTGAAACTTTTAAATAAATAAAAAAAAAAATACCTTGTTACCAGTGGGTTACAGGATCTGAAGCAACATGGGTTTACAGGGGAGAGGTCTTGCCAGACAAACCTGATCGAGTTCTTTGACTGGGTGACCAGGGAAGTGGATCAGGGGAAGAGCGGTAGATGTGGCCTACCTGGATTTCAGTAAGGTCTTTGATACTGTTCAACATAGAAGACTGGTGAGCAAACTGGGCAACCTAAGAGTACATTCAAAAGTAGTAAAATGGGTTAGAAGTTGGCTAAGCAATAGGAATGAGAGTGTGGTGGTAAATGGGGTCCACGCTGGAGAAGGCAAGGTGACATGTGGGGTGCCACAGGGGTCAATACTAGGCTCGGTCCTCTCCAATGTCTTTATTAAGTGACATTGTGGAAGGGCTGGAAGGGGAAAGTACAGTACAAGTCACATTAAACCTTTCCTCCAGCTCACTGCTCTGGCATTGTTTTTTTTTTTTTGTGCTGACAATGCAGTGGCAATTCTAAATGCTTAAAATGCAAACTCTTTTTCCTTTTTTTTTTTACTTTCTCTTTATGCCCTCTTTCTCGCTGTGCTGGATTCCTTTCTTCAGGGATCTCCTAGGCTGTAAGTTCCCATAGTCCCGGCCCAGGTACCTCCCTCCGGGTGCTTGGCTAGCCTTCCCCATCCTGCCGCGGTTTACCCCCTGGGCGGGGAGGACAGGGACCCCTCCCTTTGTCCCTCTCTCACACCTTGAGACTGTGTCAGAAGGCTTCGTGAGCCCCGTCTATGGAGCCTGGTTAAGGGTTTTCTCGGGACAGCCAAGTCCCATCTACAGGAGCCCAGCGCAGGGTTTTTCTGCTTTTCTCTGGTCCCAGCCCCCGGATGTCTGCATGCAAGGGGGGCCAAGGAGTGATGCACGTCACAACGTGCTAATGCTCCGGCTCCCAGCAGATGTCCTCCCTCCCCTAGTATGCTGTCTCGCCACACCTCCACCCATGGTCAACCAGGTGGCAGTATTGCAGCGGGATTTGCACCCCACCCTGCCCGGAGGAGGACAGCAGCCCCAGGGTGCTCGATCCTCCTCCCCCTAGCCGGCCCTCCAACTGCCCGAGTCTGTTCCCGAACCCGGGACGCTGGCGCCGCGAGTGGTAGCCCTACCACTGCGCCAGCGGGCCGGCTAAATGCAAACTCTTTTTCAACTAATCATCAGCTCACATGCAGTCCACATGCAATGCACTTTCAGCCACTGTAAACTCCTTTTGGCTCCCATCCAATGGTCATGCAATGCATTTTCAAATGTACTTGCAGTGTAGTAGTTACTGGCATTCAGTTTGTAAATGGCTCCAAATCTGCCTAATCCAATTCATACAGTACTGTGTTGTACAGTATTTGTCATTTTATATTGGAAAAAAAGTAATTCCAGTACCCGTTAGTATACTGTGGGTGTTTTCCTCACTTTCTTTACTTTTTGTGCCGAATACAACAAGTACTGCAGCAGCAGTTTTCTTCAGCTAATGCAGTACCAGATCACAACGATCTCACAGCAGAGTCTCAAAGCAGCCACCCATGCTTCCTATTTAGTTTAACCCTACACTGACACTATGTTCTACTTTTGTGGCTCACTTAGCATTACATTTTACTGCATTTAATTCAGTTGTGAAGGAGTTAAACAGCACTCCAGCAGTTAGCTACTCAAAATCTCCGCTGTCTCACATTACTGTAGGGTCTTGCAGCAGTCTCTCAGCTTCCTATCTGCTTTAATACACACAGTGCTCCAGCAGTCACATAACTGTTTTCTAAAGTATTATCATGTTTGAACTCTTACAATCTGTAGCAAGCACAGTTCATAGCAAGTAAAAAAAGTTTGGGCTACTGTAAAAGGAGGTACACAACTGAAAAAGACTACAACAACAGTACACATGCCTAGGACTGCAGGACAGATTTATTCGGCAATCAAGGGAGCAATACATTACATTCTACAGTAAATCAAGTCTCCCTGCAGCATGGCATCATGTGTCATGGGCATTGGTACTGTATTTGTTTCTATAGGGCAGGTCATTAAAATCTGGACATGGAATACTTTTAATTGACTGAAAAAAGCAGCAACAAGTGGAGTCCTCCAATGCGGGGAAAGCAACACGGTGACGGGGTGGGGTTTTCAGTCTGAATGCAGTATCGCTGCTGGGTAGAACTGGGTTGGAGCGTCTTCATGGATTGGGTAGAATGAAATGTCAATCAAGTTGTATTCCACACTGCAGTACTGAAATCGGGCTCCAACTCAGTGGTTAGCATTTTTTATGTTGCCTCATGTGTTGCACTGCAATAATAAAAAATTCTATAGAGCTGCAAAGCAAGCTGAAGCCGAATAGCAACTAGAGACAAACTATTAGGACACTTTTGTTAATTCTTTGCAGTGAGAAGTACATACATTAAGCAATTGACTGAAAAATGCTAAACCAGTGAGTTGGAGAAACAGTTTAATGTGACTTGTACTGTATGCCTGTTCACAGATGACACAAAAATCTGCAATACAGTGAATACACCGGGGGTGGGGGGCTAGAAGATTGATCAAGGGAATGGCAGCTGGGTTTCAGTGCCAAAAACTGCAAAATCATGCACTTTGGGCACAGAAATCCAGGGGCAATGTATCAATTGAGTGGGAATGTATAAACAACCATGAAACAGGAAAGGGACCTAGGGGTAATTATTTCTGATTACCTGAAAGTAGCCAAGTAGTGTGATAGCGCAGTAGGGAAGGCTAGCAGGATGCTCAGGTGCATAGGGAGGGGCATCAACAGCAGAAGGATGGAGGTAGTATTACCCCTGTAACATAGAAACATAGAATTTGATGGCAGATAAGGACCGCTTGGCCCACCCAGTCTGCCCATTGCCCTACCTAATGGATAAGCTGCAGATTCTATTTAACCAACAGCTTACTTCCTCCTACCCCCACTAGAATTGCTTTATGTCTGTCCCATGCATTCTTGAATTCTCCCACTGTTTTTGACTCCACAAACTCCTCAAGAAGGCTGTTCCATGCATCCACAACCCTCTCCATGAAAAAATATTTCCTAACATTACTTCTGAGCCATCCCCCCTCTATCTTCAAATTGTGTCCCCTTGTTTTTGCACATCTCTTTTTCTGAAAGATGCTTCCCTTTTGGACTTTGTTAATTCCCTTGAGGTAATTGAAGGTTTCTATCATGTCCTCCCTCTTCCTCCTTTTCTCAAGGGTATACATATTAAGCTGCTTTAGTCTCTCTTCATATGTCTTCTGGTGCAGACCCTGCACCATTTTGGTTGCTCTCCTCTGAACAGCCTCCACTCTGTCTATGTCTTTGTGGAGACGGGGTCTCCAGAACTGCATGCAGTACTCCAGATGGGGTCTCACCAATTGTCTGTACAGAGGGATAACAACTTCCTGTGTTCTACTGTTGATGCCTCTCCCTGTGTCTCCCAGTATCCCCCTGGCCCTCCTTACTGCCTTCTCACATTGCTTGCCCACCTTTAGGTCATCTGATATAATTACTCCCAGATCCCTTTCGATTTTTGTTGTTGTTAGTATCTCATCCCCCCCCCCCCATTGTGTACTCTTCCCCTGGGTTTTTGTTCCCCAGGTGCATTATCTTGCACTTCTTTGCATTGAATCTGAGCTGCCATACATTTGACCATTCCTCCAACCTTGCCAAGTCTCTTTTCATCCTTTCCACCCCACCCTGTGTATCAACCCTGTTGCAGATCTTTGTGTCATCTTCAAAGGGACATACTTTTCCTTCTAGGTGCTCTTTAATATCACTTATAAAGAAATTAAAGAGGACCGGTCCCAGTACTAAACCCTGCGGTACCCCACTAGTTATCCTTCTTTCTTCGCCATGGACTCCATTCACTATTACCCTCTGCGACCTGTTGTCCATCCAATTTTTTATCCAGGCTACCACCCTGGGACCCACTCCAAGGCTGGCTAATTTGCTTATTAATCTTTTGTGTGGGACTGTGTCAAATGCCTTACTAAAATCTAGGTAGGCCATATCTACAGCCCCTCCCTGGTTTACTACTTTGGTCACCCAGTCATAGAAATCTATTAGATTCATCTGACATGATCGTCCTGCTGTAAATCCATGCTGCCTTGGGTCCTGTGCCCCACTGGCCTCTAGGTACTCAACAATTCTTTCCTTAAGAAGTGATTCCATCATTTTCCCTACCACCGAGGTCAAACTAATCGGTTTATAGTTTCCTGCTTCTGCCCTGCTCCCACTTTTGTGAAGTGGAATCACAGCTGCCCTCCTTCCATCCTCAGGTACCACGCCATCCTCCCATGATTTGTTAAAGAGAGTAGTCAGTGGTGTCACTAGTTCTACCCTTAGTTCTTTTAGAATTCTGGGGTGAATCCCATCAGGCCCCATTGCTTTGTCCACCTTCAGTTTCAAGAGTTCTTTCAAAACCCTTTCTCTCTGTGAATGGATTGGTATCGACCTCCCTATCCAGAGTGTTTCTCTTGTTTGTTTTAGGTACCTCCCCCTCCTCTTCCATTGTCAATACTGAGCAGAAATATTCATTCAGTATCCCTGCTTTTTCACTATAACCCTCTGCCCACATTTCCTCCCCTTTATTACGTTTCTGTATCCCTCACTTGGTCTTTCTTCACTCCCTAATGTACCTATAAAAGATTTTATCCCCCTTAGTAACTGAATTGGCTATCTTTTCCTTGGTTTGGGCCTTTGCTATTCTGACTGCCTTCCCTGCTTCCTTCTGCTTTAACTGATAAAGTTCTCTGTCCTGCTCTTTCCGCATTTCCTTACATTTCCTGAATGCTGTCCTTCTCTCCTTAACCTTCCCTGCCACCTCTTTCGAGAATCATAGTGTTTTTTTTCCTTAGTTTTGTTTTATTGATTTGCTTCACATAGAGGCTTGTTGCCTCTGTGATGGCTGTTTTGATTATTTCCCCATTGCAACCCTCCTTCTTGCCCATTTGTTAGTGCTTTTCTGAGGCACTCTCTCATTTTCCCAAAGTCAGCCCTCCTAAAGTCCAATACTCTTGCTTTTGTATGACTTGACTCTATGACTGTGTTTATTGTGAACCACACTGTTTGGTGTCACTTGATCCCAGATGGCTACCCACTTCTAAATCCGAGATCCTTTCTCTGTCCCCGTTTGAGAGTACCAGGTCTAAGATTGCTCCCTCCCTAGTAGGTTCCAGCACTAGCTGTCTGAAGCATGCCCCTTGTATTGCATCAAGAATGACCCTGCATAAATCAATGATAAGACCACACCTGGAGTACTGTGTCCAGTTCTGGAGGTTTCACCTCCAGAAGGACTTACAGTAGATAGAGTGGAGGCAGTACAAAGGCGGGCTACCAAAATGGTGCAGGGCCTGCATTAAAAGCCCTATGAGGAAAGACACAAAGAACTAAATATGTACTCTCTAGTGGAAAGCAGGGAAAGGGGGATATAAATGAAATGTTCAAATACCTCACAGGCATTAATAAGGTACAGGAAGGTAACATTTTCCATAGAAAAAGATCCTCCAGAACAAGGGTCATGCTATGAAACTGGAAGGGGGGGTCTCAGTGGAGATTTGAGGAAATACTTCTTCACGGAAAGGGTGGTGGATGCCTTGAACAGCCTCCCAGCAGAGGTGGTGGGTGTTAAAATGGTAACAAGATTGAAGCATGCATGGGATAGACACAAGGGGACCTTAGAAGTAAGCTGGGGAGGAGGAAGACCAGACATCGAGAAGGGTCTGTGGTGGTACAGCAAGTAGGGAATATAGAACAGACTAGGTAGGCCAAGAGGACATTATCTGCTGTCAGTTTCTATGTTTATATGTTTCTATGTAAGTTGGCAAGCTTCACTGTTCGGTGTTTAACAACTGTCTGGGGGAGATCCAAGACTGGATGGATTCTAGCTGGCTAAAGTTGAACTCGGAAAAAACAGAAGTGCTGTTAGTGGACCCAGGTGGTCGGATGGTGAGGCCGGGTATTGGTGCTCCATCTGGAATTGTCCTTGGTGGAGTATCTCTGCCGTCCTCAGAACGGATGCATAGCCTTGGGTTTATTCTTGACGAAAGGCTGACTCTTAAAGCTCAGGTGTCAGCCGTTGTCAAGATTTCCTTTTATCATCTTAGGAATATTGCCAGGGTTAGGCATCTTGTTCCGTCCAACTCCCTGCCAACTTTGGTTCACGCTTTTGTATCCTCACGCTTGGACTACTGCAACGCCCTGTACTTTGGGCTTTCTGGGGTTGAAATCCATCGCCTACAGCTGGTGCAGAACGCTGCAGCCCGGGTTTTGACTGGGACAAGTCGGTCCTGTCATATCACTCCGATATCGCCCAGACTGCACTGGCTTCCTGTGCGGTGGCGGATCCTACCTAAGTCGTTTTACTGACTTTTAAAGCCCTTCATGACCAGGGTCCAGCCTATCTGAAAAGACCTCCTGGTTCCTTACTGCCCTGACCGATTACTCCGCTCGCCGACACATGGGGTTGTTAGAGATCCCAAGAGTGAGTTTAAAATCTTCTGGCAGCAGAGCGTTTTCGCATGCTGCACCCACTCTTTGGAACTCTCTACCATGTCGGTTACGGCAGTGCACCTCCGTGGAACTTTTCAAGAGGGATTTGAAAACGTATTTGTGGAATATGGCTTTTTTAGATAATTAGGTTATTTATAAATGCTTGGATTTTATTATTAATACTCTATTTCGTTGTATGTTGATTTTATGTACATGTTCTGTTTTTATGTAGTGTTTTGAACTGTTTTTAAAATTGTTCAGCACCTTGATACACTGAAAGGTGCTATATAAATAAAATTATTATTATTATTATTATTACTTCATGACATAATTTGCAAAGTTTGCCAAATTCGTGAAGTGCAGACTTTGTGAAGTTTTGGGCAGGCAGGCAAAGTGGCACTTTTTCAGGAAAAGTTATATAAATTTTTTGGTGAAGTTGCAACTTCACCATAATTTCACCTTAATGTCACCTGACTTCACCTGAAAAAAAGCCATTTGTGTGAACTGACAAAGAGGCAATGTGGGCAATTTGCAAAGTTATTCACAAAGGTAAATTTCACAACTTTGCTGGCAAAGTAAAGCTTTGCAAAATCTCTTATAAGAATAATGAGAAGTCGGCAATGCCATTGAAAGTCTCTGGGGTGGGAGCTCTCACTAATAAACTGTCAAGATTTGTGGATTTTTTTCTTCAATTCGAAGTACTGAAACTCCACCTCAGGGACACAGCAACATTTTATAGAAACTTGAGGATTTTGTGTGGCAAGATGACTTTTACTGGGTCTCAACTGATATGGAATCCTTTTATTCTTATATTTTCATGAAAAGAGGGAGGCAGCCAGCAGGTATTTCTTGGAAAGAAAGGAACACTGGGGTGCCATTATAATTTTTGTTAGAAGCTATAATGAGAAACAATGCTTTCAAATTCTCAGTGAACCACAACCACCAAGTCCTGGTGACAGTACATGGGTCATTTATGGCCCCATCGTATGCTAATCATTTTTAGGACTTTATGAGCCAGAAACTATTTACAGTGAAGAGTTTCCACACACAGACAAAGTTGTCTTGTGGTATCGCTACATAGATAACATTGTCTGTGTGTGTAGAGGCAGGCAGAAGGGAGCATTTGATTTTGTCAAACAGTTGACAATGATGATAATTTGACATTTACCCATAGAACTGAGAAAAATGAAATTGTCTTGTCAGATATATCACTTCATGGAAAAGCAGGTAAAAAAGGTATGCACTCATGGCTATAAGAAGCCAATGGACACAAATGCTCTGTTGTTAGCAAGTAGTGCACACCCTTAGTCTCTTAAAGACACTGTCCCATATTCACAGTTCCTTTGAATGAAAAGGGATTGTAGTGATAATTAAGCAATAAAGCACAACTTTATTGCTTAATTATCACTAAGGCACTCCAGGGATGTGTGTTTTTGTGTAATGATGTTACTCCTGGGGTGGGTTGAAGCACGAGACAAAGCCAAGTGCTTCCACCACCCCAGGAGTGACATAATTACACAATAACACACATCCCTGGAGTGCCTTATTGCTATTAAACAATGGCTTGTTTGTTTATTTTTAAAAAGAACAAAGAAAAAATACTTTTACATGCATATTTTCTTTTATTTTTGTGGGTGTAGGTATATCTCTTAAAAAAAAAAGTCCAGAATGTATCTTCCATCATAAGGTGGAGCTGTTGCCAACATGATCGTATCTGCTGAGTCCTCAAGCTTTGTCTTGTTTTGGTACCACAATCTCCCCTCCGTCCTTCTCAGCAGTTGTTTTCCATACAATAGTGGATGGTTGTTGAGGGGACAGTGCTTCACATATTCTCTTTTTGTTTTGAAATTAAGTCAGCGTGCTTAAGTGGCTACCGGCGTCTTGTGGCAAGTGTACAGCGTGGCTCTAAAATGCGTGCACGTGCTAAAACCATCTCAGCGCAGTGCTGGAGAAGGAAGAGCAGTTTGTTTTTTTTTACAATGTTGGCTTTGGTTTTTTTTTGTATTTTTTAACTGGCAAATGATCTTCGGGCGGCTGGGCAGCTGACCACGAACGTCCCTGCCTGAAGTCAGTTATGTGAACGAGTCCGCTGCATGGAGTGGCAGTTGCAGGTACTGAACAAATTGTGGTTTTACACAGTAGCAGGCAGCTCTGTGTTTAACTAAAAATTTATTGTTTTTCCATATGTTAGTTAGATTTGTGTAGGGGTGATGACATTATTGTGACAGGCAGGAATTGGGGAGAGGCTTTTGTACAGTAGAGCCATATGGGGGCGGGGGGGGGCTGTGGTTAAGGCGTGCCAGCTTCAGGGCATCGTTGGCTTTGCTGTGACTTGTGTCGTGAGGGAAGGATTTCTTTAAGTGTTTTATGGTATGGTCAGTTGTGTGCCTGGACTTAATACAGTGATGTTGTAGTTCAATAATATCACTGTCCAAGGCACACACTGACCAATCAGGATACAAGAAATTCTTTTGACATTGTATAATGAGACTTTAGAAACACAGTTGAATGAGTTAGAAGAGAGATTCAGTAGAAAGAGATATAGTTCAAGGATAACTAAAGAAGCAAGAGAGAAAATATCCAATATAGACAGGAAAGATACCCTGCAAGTCAGAAAGAAAGCTGGAACTGAGAAACAGAGAGTGACATTTTCTGTTGAATTTTGCCCCATGTCTGGTAACAACAGATCAGTTATTCATAAATATTGGAGTATTCTGATAGCAGCAATACTTTCACACAAGAACTGGGACCCTCACAAAGGGTAACATTTACAAGGGTGATCAGTACAAAGTCATTTTCAACCAAAGTCTGAGGAAACAGCAAGAAATCGGTTGCCCCCAAAGGGTTTTTTCATTGCAGGAAATGTAACGTCTGTGTCTATTGTAGAACATCTAAAGTATTTGAACATCTGGGGCCTGATACTAAAAAAGGGGCAAAGTGGGGTGCAAAGGATTGCACTGCACTTGCCCATTGCCCATGACCCAAAGTATGCTATATTCAATCAGATAGAATATAGAGACATGTCGGCACAATGTTAAGTCAAGTAATGCTGCCCCATCATGGATCCTGATAGTGCAGGGAACAGGCACCCCACAACTGATAGCACTGGGAGCCCCCGGTGCAATATTCAGCTATCACCATGCAAATGAGTCCATTGGGCATGCAAGGTGCTAAGTGGCCATGTGCATGTCCATTATTGACTCATCTGCATGGGAAACAGTGCCAGGCATTTGCCCCTCCTATGGCCAGCCCACCCACCCGATCACCCATCCTCATTAAAAGTAAGACGTCCCTGTCATCCAGTGGTCCCCACCACTCTCTGATCCCCAGCCCCATTACAATAAAATATTTTCCTGGTGTCCAGTGCCCCCTTCTACCCTTTGATCCCTAGCCCCACTTGAATAAAATATTTTCCTAGTGCCTAGTGGTCCTACAGTCCTCTGATCCCCAGCCTCATTAAAAGAAAAGTTTTCTCTGGTGTCCAGTGGTCCTTCCCACCTTCAGATTCCTGGACCTATGAAAATAAAATTATTCCCTGGTGTCCAATGGTCCTCACACCCTTTGATCCCTGGCCCCATTGAAAGAACAGTATTCTTGGTGTCCTGTGGTTCCCTGCCTTCCATTCCCCAGCTCCAGTAATATGTAACCAATCTCTGATGTCCAGTGGTTCACCTGCCCTCTGATCACTAGCCCTATGTTTTATCAAATATTCCCCGGTGTCTAGTGGTGCCCCCACCCACGGACCACCATCCTCATAGCAGCATAAGCTCTCCTTGGCATACAGTAGCCCTCCTACACTGCTGGCACTGAGCAACCCACCCTGCCACCCCCTCTTCTGGTTTCACTGGTGCCATAGATCCACTGCAGTGACCGGCACAGGCCTTTTCTTATCACCTTGGCCAGCTGCCTTATGGAACAACAGGCAGTGCCTGTCCTCTATACTGTAAAGGGAGTACACATACTGTCTAACCATACACATGCACACTTTACAGTACAGAGGACACACAGTATCTGTCAGTCCATACTGTGGCCGGCCAAGGTGGTGACAGGAGGGCCATGTGGGGTCACTGTAGTGGGTCCATGGCACAGTTGAAACTCGGAAGTGAGGTGGCATGGTGGGTTGCTTTGTGCCAGCAGTGCAGAAGGACTGCTAGATGCCTGGAAAAACTTATGGTGGTAACAAGATGGGGATCAGTGGGAGGGGTGTACAGTACCACTGGATACCTGGGAATATTTGATATAATACAGCGCTGGCAATTGGAGGGTGGGGGGACCACTAGGCACCAGGGAATGGTTGCATATTACTGCAGCTGGGGATTAGAGGGTGGCAGGGACCACCAGACACCAAGGAATAATGTTATTTTCACAGGGCCAGTGATAAGAGGGTTGGGGAACCACTACTGGACACCAGGGAATAACATTATTTTCATGGGGCTGGGGATCATAGGCAAGGGGACCACTGGACACCAGGGAATAATGTTATTTTCATGGGGCTGGGGATCAGGGGGGCACAACTGGACACCAGGGAAGATTTCTCTTGTAATGGGGAAAGGGATAAGAAGGGGGGATGACTAGGCACCAGGCAAACATTAATTCTGCCAGGGCCAGAGGTCAGAAGGTGGTTGAGACCACTGGGCACCATGATATACTTTCTTCTGAACTGGGCCAGGGATCAGAGAGCTGGGGGCCGGGGCCACTATGAACCAGGAGGATATAGAAACATAGACTTTGATGGCAGATAAGGACTGCTTGGCACACCCCATCAGCCCATTTCCCTAACTATTGGATAAGCTGCAGATCCTCGTTAACCTACAGCTTACTTCTTCCTAACCCCCACCAGAATTGCCTTATGTCTGTCCCATGCATGCTTAAATTCCCCCATTGTTTTTGACCCCACAACCTCCTCAGGAAGGCTGTTCCATATGTCCACCACCCTCTACATGAAAAAATACTTCCTCACGTTGCCCCTGAACTGTCCCCCCTCTAGTTTCAAATTGTGCCCCCTTGTTCTTGCACATCTCATTTTCTGAAAGATGCTACCCTCTTGGACTTTGTTGATTCCCTTGAGATACTTAACAGTTTCTATAACATCCTCCCTCTCCCTCCTTTCCTTGAGGGTATACATATTAAACTCCTTTAGTCTCTCTTCATATGGCTTCTGGTGCAGACCCTGTACCAGTTTAGTTGCCCTCCTCTGGACTGCCTCTATGCTGTCTATGTCCTTGCTGAGATGGGGTCTGCAGAACTGCACACAGTACTCCAGATGGGGTCTCACCAACTGCCTGTACAGAGGGATAACAACTTCCTGTTTTCTATTGGTGATGCCTCTCCCTATACATCACAGTATCCCCCCAGCCCTCCTTACTGCCTTCTCATGTTGCTTGCTTACTTTAAGGTCATTCAATATGACTACCCCCAGGTCCCTTTCCATTTTTGTTGTTGTTATAACCTCTTCCCCACTGTGTACTCTTCCCCTGGGTTTTTGTTTCCCAGGTGCATTGCTTTGCACTTCTTTGCATTGAATCCAAGCTGCCATACTGTTTGACCATTCCTCAAACCTGGTCAAGTCCCTTCTCATCCTTTCCACCCCCCTTGTGTATCAACCCTGTTGCAGATCTTTGTGTCATCTGCAAAGAGGCATACTTTTCCTTCCAGTCCTCTGCAATGTGACTTATAAAGACATTTAAAAGGACCGATCCCAGTACTGAACCCTGTGATACCCCACTAGTAACCCCCCTTTCTTTGGAGTGGACTCCATTTACTATTACCCTTTGTGTTCTGTTGTCCAGCCAGTTTTTTACCAAGGATACCACCCTGGGACCCACTCCCAGGCTGGCTAACTGGTTTATTAATCTTTTGTGTGGGACTGTGTCAAATGTCTTGATAAAGTCTAGGTAGACCATGTCCATAGCCCCTCCCTGGTCTACTGCTTTGGTCACCCAGTCAAAGAAATCTATTAGATTCATCTGACATGATCTTCCCGCTGTGAATCCATGCTGCCTTGGGTCCTGTGCCCTGCTGGCCTCTAGGCACTCAACAGTTCTTTCTTTCAGAAGTGATTCCATCATTTTCCCTACCACTGAAGTGAAACTAACAGGTCTGTAGTTTCCTGCTTCTGCTTTACTCCCACTTTTGTGAAGGGGAATCACATCCACCGTCCTCCAGTCCTCAGGTACTACAGCATCCTCTCATGATTTTTAAAAAGGGTAGTCAGTGGTGTCACTAGTTCTCCCCTTGTTTTTTTTAGAATTCTGGGGTGAATCCTGTTAGGTCTCATTGCTTTGTCCACCTTCAGTTTCAGGAGCTCTTTCAGAACCCTTTCTTCTGTGAATGGACTGGTATCGACCCCTGTATCCAGAGTGCTTCTATTGATTGGATTAGGTAATTCACCCTCCTCTTCTTTTGTGAATACTGAGCAGAAGTATTTGTTCAGAACCCTCCTTATCACTGTCACCCTCTGCCCACCCACCCTGCCCTTTATTAAGCCTCACTATCCCTCCCTTGGTCTTTCTTTGCTCCCTAATGTACCTACAGTAAAAAGATTTTCTCCCCCTTCTTAACTGAGCTGGCTATATTTTCCTTAGTTTGGGCCTTTGCTATTCTGACTGCCTCCCCTACTTCCTTCTGCTTTAACTGGTACAGTTCCCTGTCCTGCTCCTTCTGTGTTTCCTTATACTTCCTGAATGTTATATTTTTCTCCCAGACCTTCCCCGCCACCTCTTTTGAAAACCATATTTTTTTCCCCCTTCATTTTGATTTGTTTATTTGCTTCACACAAATGCTTGTTGCCTCTGTGATGGCAGTTTTGATGTTTCCCCATTGTTCCTCCACCCCTCCTTCTTGCCTGTTCGCTAGTGCTTTTCTGAGGCACTTTCCCATTCTGTCAAAGTCAGACCTCCTAAAGTCCAGTACCCTCACATTTGTATGGCTTAACTCTAGTGTTGTGTTTATCATGAACCACACTGTTTGGTGGTCACTTGTTCCCAGATGGCTATCAACTTCTAAATCTAAGATCCTCTCTCCATCCCCATTTGAGAGTACCAGGTCTAAGATTGCTCTCTCCTCAGTGGGTTCAAACACTAGCTGTCTGAGGCATGCCCCTATCAAGGATGGCCATGCTCTTGGATGTGGCTACAGCAAAGGTGCTCCAGTTAACATCTAGCATATTCAGGTCTCCCATCAACATTCATTCTGCTGGGTCAGGGGATTGAAAGTGGGTGGAACCACTGGGTACCAGGGTATACTTTCTTCTGAATGGAGCTGGGGATCAGAAGTTGGGGGGGGGGTTCACTGGGCACCAGGGAGCAGGTGTGCTCCCCCAACCATCAATGTGGTTGTAGACTGCAATGGTCCCACTGGCCGCAAGGGTGGCCAGGAGTAAGTCAAGCTTTTTCTAGGTGGTAACTGCACAGCACAAGGTGGATATGCTGTTCCCTTTGTGAAGCACTACCACATTGAATACTGTGCTGTGCCAGACTTCATGTCCCTACCCCTCCCTTTGGCCTAGCATACATTATTTTTTTGCATATGCACTAACCCTTTCAGTGTGTGCTACTGCCTCCTCTGAATGTTGCACTCAGGAGCAAACTCCGGACAAATTTGATGCAATCACTTTGCCCACCAGGCAAACTTTTGAATATCAGACCCCCCTGTAACTAAACAAACATACTGCACTGATTAGTATATCTTGTGCTATATCACATTTGTTAGGTATGATCTTATCTGTAGCTGCCAAAAGATTTATGTGGAGAGAACAGTGAGTTCTTTTAAGAGAAGCCACCAAGAACATATTAGGGACATAACACCTGGAAGACCAGACACTCCTTTTGGAGATCACTTCAGGTCAGTTCCCAAAAAGAACCCCAAAGAAATGTATTGCCTATACTTGAGCAGGTTAAACAGAGGTTTTGGGTATGGTGATAATGTTTACCTTTTGCTCCAAAAGAGGCAGCTTGGATTTTTTGGTTAGAGTGCCTAAAACCAAATGGACATTACAGTGAAGCTGACCTGAGGTGTTTCCTCTGAAAAAGCTGTAATCAATCTATTTTGTATTTTTGAAACTGATTTTGCTCTTTTTTTTATCCATCTGTCAAGGTCCTTTGCAACACGCTGTGTAAAGATTGCCAGTATTGTACTTACACTGATTCAAGTACTGGGACATTTTAACTTGATCTATTTTGGAGTCCAGAATCAGTATATCTTTCATGGATAGCCATGTAGCATCTCCTATTTAATAACCTCAAGTCAGTGTATTATGTGGATTTGGATATACAGTAAGGTTGTGTTTCACCATAGTTATCAAACAATATATGTATAACTGATTTAAGATTGCAGCAGTAACCAGAGAACTAGTTTTTAACTTGTTCCCTTTTAATTATACCTCTGTATTTTGTATGTTTGCACTGTGATCACCATAGCTGCACTCATAGTAAGGCACTTAGCACATTAATACATGGTAACCATTGGTAACAACATAGTACTAAAACAGTGCAAACCTGCACTTCAGCCATGCCCATTGGCAAAGTGCGGGAAGAGCAAAGCACCAGACAGTAAGGAGGCAGCAGTTTCAGATAATTTGTCTAAATTTCAAGTCACAAATTATATTTGCTTAGCAATATTTTGCACCAAAGGATTTTGTTTGTTCTCTACTGTTCCGCACTTTTTGCTATCAGCTAGTGCTGTGTGAAATTTTCAAATTCCAGTGGAATGAAATTCCATGGAATTTTCAAAATTCCACCAAAATTCTGCCAAATTTCGGCAGAAATGGAATGGTGGGATTCTGTGTCAGAAAATAGTTGCAGAATGATTTTGCTCAGAAAAAAATGCTGTTCCATGGAATATTATTCTGCAGATCTTGATATTTTCTACAAAAAGTGTTGCAGAATAATCTTCCACAGAAAAAAATGCTTATAGTAGGTGGAATTCCACAGAAGAACTTATGAAATTCAGGCAAAAATTCTGTCGACAGAATGGTTGTTCAGTACTAATTCCGCTGGCTTCATTCTGCATTCCACACAGCACTACTATCTGCACTTTAAATGGACCTGCTGTGGTGTTTAATACTTTTTCTGTGAGGCACCTTTAGTGGCATAGCCACAGTGTGTTAGAGCTCTAGCAGGTGCAAAGTATACATGTGCTTGAATAAAATAGCTTACAAGCCTTTATCAGAAAATGCTTTTGTCTTTGTTGCTGTATTACGGAAAATGTTGCTGGATACTAGTGTATCAGTGTATGAGATAATGTCTCCTTGTGCAACTGAGTATGGGGAATCTCTTTGTGGTATCACACACTTCAGCTACTGTATCTTTGATGACCATGCCAATGCCTTTGACAGCTTTGCACTCCATCTTCCACTGGACAAGCTTGCTAGGGGTGGGCTGTTCAATGTTGTAGTCAAGTGTTTCAGCTCCTACTTGAAAACAGTCTCAAGCTTTCTTGATAGGTGATTCACTCCCCTTGATTTGGCCAGGTGTCCCCCAGGGTTCTGTCCTTGACATCATCATCAACGTTGTTTTTTTTTTTAACTTAAAGTAGGTTGGGCCTCTTTTTCTTATGCTGTACCTGCTGCATGGAATTTGTTAGAAACCAGTGTTAGAAACTGTGCAAATTTAGTTGCATTCTTCTCCCTACTAAACAGCAAATTGCAAAATGTATTTAATTGTTTTTAGTTGTGTTATACTTACTAGGATTTACTAGGATGCTATAGGCAGATGTAGACCATGAGACCTACCTCAACTGCCTACTCACTTCTTAGTGGTAGTATCGTAATTTGTATTCTGAAAGAATTAATCTGTCTAGTGTATTTTTGAAGATTTACTTGTTTTGTGAGCTGAAAACATAATTTAGGAGGCTATTCTAGATACCCCCCACCCACTGAGTCAAATAAAACTTTTGTTTGTTTGTTTTAAAGTTAGACTTTTTAAATTGTTTGGTATGCTCTCTAGTTGTTTGTTATTTTGTCCTGAGTTCAAGACCAGTGAGTGACACTAGTGTGTCACACTGTATGATATCAAAATTTAGAAGCAAATCTCCTCTCATTTTCCTAGTGTCAAGTGACATGAGTCATGGGGGAGTTAGCCTTTCTTCATAGGAGAAGTTCTTAAGTCCCCATACAATTGTTTTTGCCCTCCTTTGGATTTCTTCAATAGCTGTTATATTCTTTTGGTTGTATGGTGACCAGTACTAAGAGGCATAATCCGTGTGTGGTGTCACTAGACTCCTGCACATTGAGATAACAATATTCCTATTCTTGGGTATAGTATCACTTTATTCATCCAAGAATGTTTGTGGCCGTATTATTAAGAATTTTATAATGTTTTGAGTTGTCAAGGTGCCTGGAGTTTGTTATACCTATACCCTAAATAAGTTTGGTCCTAAGACCAGTCTCTTATCTACACTAGTACTGACAGAGGCCTCAGATGACAAGTGTCCCTTACTCTTTGGGTATGGTGCAATAATCATTCCTGCAACCATTTCACCAATGAGGTGTCCACTGACAGCTTCTTAGGTTTGTATACAATACCACTATGTGAAACATCAAAAGCTTTTGAAAAATCTAGTATATGCTACTATGGTACATACTAAGGAATATAGGAATGAGAAAGGTGGTTAGCCCATAATTGCTTCTGTCAATTTACCCATAATACAAATAAGTATAGCCCGCTAATAGAAATGAATATAATTTATGTTTGAATTCTTGTTTGTTTTTTCTGATAACTATATCCAGTGGCAGACTATTCCAAGAATTCATAACCTTCTGGATGTAGAAAGCCTATCTTCTGTTGGTATTGAATTTCTTTGGTCTTAACTGTAGCAGATGGCCCCATGTGCCTTGCCTGTCATCCTTGAATTCAAAACCCATTTCACTGAACAGGTATTCCTCCTGGACAATGTTGTAACATAACATGAGGTCCCCTGTCAACCTTCTAGTATCTAGGGGCATTAATTTCAGTTCAGCTAAATGCTCACTGTACGATAAGTCTAATATTATATATAATATTCATGGTCTACCTTTGAACTTTTTCAATTTTCTGTATATCGCCTTTGTTTATGGGTCCCCACACCGGGCTCCCATAATCTAGTAGTGGCCTTACATATGTTCTATACAATGGCATAATAACATTTTGATTTCTGCTCCTGAAATGTCTTTTGATAGTATAGGAGCCTTTTGACCTTATCCACCTGGGCTGCACAGTACGATTTGAAATGTTGTTTTTTTTTTTATTTATTATAACCTCTAAGTCCTTCTCTTCTTCAGATTCTCTGATTTCTGTACTCTCCAGAGAATTCTTAAACCTATTACACTGATTTCCAAGATGTGTTATGCAGCATTTGTCTTTATTGAACTGCATGCCACTTTTGCTAGCCCAGCTGAGGATGTGATTTAGATCAATTTTAGTGATGCCTTATCCCTTTCAGTTTGTGCAGTTCCTGCAAGGTTAGTGTCAGCAGTATGAAGTCTACTGGTTTGCCTGTATTAAAAGACCTGTTCACTGGTTCGTAGAAGGATACTAGGTTTATTACACATGAGCATCCTGCTTAAAAACCATGCTGGAACATACAGTATCATTGAGATTCCAATTTTTTTTAGAAACATGGCTACTATATTCTTTATGAAGGATTCCACTACCTTACCAAAGAGGGAGATCATACCAATCAGGCAATAATTTTCAGGGAGTATTATGTCCATTTTTTGTAAATGGGGACCCTCAATGCTTTTTTCCAGTCCAGGAGCACAATCCTAAGGACCAGGAATTTATTAAAGATGTCTGTCAAATGGTCATATATATCTTACGAGATAATTTTAATGAACCTTGCCAGAATATCATCAGAATCCATGAATGTGTTGTGTCTGATGTCTTTATGTTTGTTTTTATTTATCTCTTCTCTAGTTATTTTGTGTTCAGAGCTAAAACTGGCACTATGTACTGTATATCCTTTTCCATAAAAGAGGGAGTTGGCACTATGTCAGAGTAGTCACTAGCGCATTATCTATTATAGATTTCTACTATGTCTCATTCCTCCATGTAATGTTGTCATTTTCCTGAAGAGGGCCCACGTGGTTATTGTTTTCCCTCTTGACTGTGTTCTTACATGCTAATTGTAACTCCTTATGCTTTTCAGCAACAAGTGGTGAGATGTTAATAATTATTACTTTGCATTGTTTCTCCTTTTTCCTGATGAGTCTGTTTATCTTAGATATAAACCATGGTGGCTTTACCCCTTTTTTGGGGAATATGAGTAGCAATGAGGGCTCAAAGTTTGTTTGCCAATACATTCCATGATGAGCTAACATCCATTCCTTCCATATCATATTATCAGTTCTATCATTGCACTGAGTTTTTAAATGTTCATTATACCATGTACTCTAAGCAAAAGCCAAAATCCTCTATTCTCATTAGCTGGCTGGCACCTTTCTGCTGTGGTAAATTCTACAATATACCAATGGCAAAGGTGCCAGTCAGCTGCATCAAAACCTCACCCCAAAATCACTCTGACATTCATAAAAACAAATGGCAAACACACTGATGGTACAACTGACACATGATCAGTAGCCGTCAATGTCGAAACCACAGAAACTGTGCTACCAAGAGACAAACCACTATCTTTTACCAGCCATGAGAAAAAACATTTTAAATTGCTACCTGCCTGTCATAGCTGCTACTAGCGGGATCCCAGAGATCATGGACTCCTGCCCCATCAATGGTGGTGCCACTTTATACTGTTCAGCACCATTAATTAAACTTCCCATGTCACAGCAGAAGTCCCCCAGCAGCAGCATGTACGTAAGATGTAACAAAACACCACTGAAAAAAAACAAGATGCCAGACATGCAACCTCTGTTATAATACTTGTCCCCTCTTGTAGTCCCCAACTGCAAATTCTGTCTAAGGACAACCGTCCTCAGTAATTGACGTCGGCACCGCATGGGAGAGATTGGAAGGCTGGATTACCAACTATATAGCCCTACCAAAATGGGACTATTTAACATTGCACAAAGACTCCTTACCGAAAAATCAATAAAATATTTTTTTTTTATGTTTTAATATATATTTTTTAATCCTTCACTTCCTTCTCCTAGTATAATTGCAATAAACCACTGGAGGATGTGGGTTATGGGGGTATTTACCAGAGTTGGTGAGGATTTGACCACTCAGCTGCGCCTCATGACCAAACCACATCAGCTGTGGTAAATCCTCCTATAACCCAAACCCTCTTGTGGTTTATTGCTTAAGCATCTGCTTGTGTATTGTTATGTATGATGAAAATGACTCAATTTGTCTTGGTAGGGTTAATAATCATAAAAGTTCAAGTATTGTGGTCTCTGTAAGAGAATGTCTCTCTTATCTAACAGTCATTAATAAACCCTTCATTGACATGTAATGACTAGCTCCAGTGCATGATTTTGTCTAGTGGCTTTATTGACTAGTTGCTTCAGGTTTTCTCTTAATAGATTTGCAAATTTAAATTCAGATTGGGTGTTGTATATCCTAAAGGCCCAGATTATACCAGTGAAGTTAAAATCTCCAAAGATAATCAGATTTCTATTTTAGATGCTCTTTTAATTACACTGTTAATTTGTTTGCCTATGTCTTTGGTGCTATTTGGGGGTTTGTAATATACCCCCCAAATTATTTTTCTGCCACTGTCCTCTAAGTTACTGAAAGAGATTATGTATGACAGGAAAGTAGATTATTTTGGCCAGTAAGGTCCATTGCTTTAATTGACTCTTAAACATCCAGGGCAACTTCACATCCTCTTTTATTGCTTCTATTATAGTGCTGTGTGAAAATAAAATTTCCCTAGTGTAATTACCGTGAAAGTCAGAATTTCAGTTCCACAAAATTATGGAATGCATTTTGGCAACTTTTTGGGAAATTCTGACTTAGAACGGTGGAAAGAATGTATCAATTGTGGATTAATGCATTGATCTGTGGAAGAAAATTCCATAGATCTGATCAATGTTAGTGATCAGTTATGCAGAATTTTTTTCTCTAGTTTAATAGCTTAATCTGCAATTCATACATTCATTTAGCAGTTCAGTGAGTTACTGAACTGCAGAATGATTGAATGAATTGTAGATTCATATTTTATATTGCAGAAAGAAATTCCACAGAACTGATCACTGAACTGCAGAATGATTATGTGTATTGTGAATTGATGTATTCCACTGCAGAATAAAATTGCTCAGAACTGTCATTCTACAGTTTATGGATATTATTCCATAATTTGATAAGGAAAATTCACAGAACAGGGTGACAATTTACCAAATGCATTCAGAAGATTTGAATTTTGCCAAAGTTGGAGTTTTGGAAAATTCCTTAAAATTAGAATTCAAAAATTCTATCCAGCTGTGTTCTATTATGATTTAAAATGCTGTATCCTACTTTTTTTATTAATTTTATTTATTTTTATTTATTTATTTAGTCATACCAGAATTGCATATCTTTGAATCAGAGACTCCTTTACAAAGGCTCCACGTCAAAAGACGGAACAATTGATCATAACAGACAGGCATTAAGAATACATAGCTGGTTACAGACAAGATATTATACAATATAAAAATGCTAAGTTGTAAAATACAATAGGGATGCATAGCAGGTTTTATGCAGTTACACAATATAAGATGAAAATTAAGAACAGGAGTGGGTAATCTAGGTAGGGAAAATAAGGTAGAGTGTATGCTGGATGTGGGTTCATTGTCAAGGGAGAATCTTTGAAACAGTTATGATGTCTGTTTTTACGGCTGCAGTAGCTGGAGCCTGCAGACATTTTGCATGTATAAAAGGAGTGATGTCATGTTTTCTGTCTGTGGAACTGACTAAAGGTGTAAATAATCTCCTCCACCTTATGCTCCTCCAATAAATATTTTCCACCTTCTAATAAATACACTTTCATGTTAGTCAATGGTTGCAGGGTACTATTTTATTTCTTAAATGGGGGGTACAAGAACTGGAACCTAAGTAGTGGGAGGCAGCATTGCTTTTTTGAGGGAAGTAATATCCACCCCACCTCCACCCAAAAAGCTCCTTCAGATCCACCTCACCTTTTTTTAATTCAAGTGGGAGGGGCATTAGGTGGATATATCATGTTGAAAGAAGACTCACTAGTTTGGGATCTGGACCAAGGCACAGAACAAGTCTGTAGAGTCTCTGCATTTTGTTAAGGACTAGGAGACCAGAAGATACTTAATGCCTTCAAACTGACTTAAAAACCCTTGTAACAAATTATTATCAGAGTTATCTGGTGTCTCAAAAGGAAAAACTAAGAAGTGTCTGAAACTACAGCGTTCAAAGAAAATAGACAGCTTTCAGGTATTTCTTAAACATTTATATACTAAAGACAAAGTTCATCTTTTGGGATTAACAATATTTGTTTACCATATTCTATCTATTTATCTATCTATCTAGTTTGTCTTTTTAGTAGTTTCAAAACCTTAAAAACATTGGTGTTAGTGATGCATTTAGAAATACATAAATACATTTTTTAATTGTCTTTACAGATAAATCATGCAGGTTCATGAGAGGGCACATTTTTGGGGGAAGGGTTCAAATTATTTTAATCATGGTGTAAGAGGTCTGAACCTCGCTTTCAGATTCTTGACGATATTGGGAGTAGAAATAATCACAAACAAGTTGCATTCGAGTAATAAACAAGTTTATTACTATGAAAGGGATAAATCACAGTTGCCCTAAGCAGTTCTTACCAATACAAACCGGGAGCCAGTGTTAAGCGTTCCCTACACCTTGAGGTTTCTCTGTAGTCTCTTGGGATCTCTCGGGTCTCCGAGGTGTAAAGCCTGTGCATTACATTATACAGTATACCTATGATAATTACTATGGTTACCAAAAGATAGAAACATTTCTAGTTACAGAGATGAGCCCTATTGGCTAAATTAGAGGTGGCTCCACGGTCCAAGATAACATTATATAATTCTGTAAAGTCATCAGTTTTAGAACAAAGAAGTTCTAATAAAGAGTCTTACATAACAAAGTGTAGTGGTGCACATCACCAAAGGATGGCAGTGTTGCTTTACATATTATAATTACTTCAAGGACAGGTGTCTTGGCATCTGACAAGTAAGAAATAGACAGAAAATACATGGTATAATATGTGTGCATTAGCAAGCAAAGTGGATTACAACAATATGCATTCATATCCTGACATCTACTCTTGTACGGTAGATGCCCTTAGCCCTTTGTATTAGTATAACCTATGCCTAAGCATTAGCTGTCTACGGTGTACCTCTGAGGGTATCAATTAGGGTGCAGGGACCTCATGTAACAATGGGCACAGTACTTGGTAAATACAGCCTGTGATGAAGTGTATTTTTCTTTTTTAATTTTGAAAAGTGGAGTTGACTTGCACATGTTAAAAATATCAGCTGCAATTAACAACTACTTATAGAAAGAAAATGCTGCACCCCCCACTTACTTTTTTCCCGGCTCAGTTGATATTAGTGAAAAGAAAGACTGGAGCAACTATCAGAGCTACCATCCCCCCTGGACAGACTATTTATCATTCATTTAAAATAACACAAATGTAGTTTCACATTTTTACCATGAGGGAAGCAAGAAGATGAACCATCATGGTTAACAAATACATTCATAGACACCTGTGAATGAAAATGGAGGGGTAATTTTTTCTAACATTCCTGGTGAGTTTATACTCCTTGGAACCTGTTATTCCAGTCCAGTTTTCTTTTTATTGCAGCTTGTCCCATGCAACCTTCCCAGAGTCCAGTTTCCTGTATTTTTAATATCTTCAGTGCAGGTCAGTGTCTTGTTGCATGTTTTGTTTCAAATTAACCACAGACATCATGGCAGCAGCCTAAGGGGAGACACTTTGAGTCTTAGGGTATTTACAGCATAATTAATAAAAAACAATGAAGTGGAGCACCAGGCAATTTACTGTGGTGCTCATTTTAACAAAAAGTAACAGAGGAAGTGGTAAGAACACCCACAAAAATCAGAGAGCACAGGCCTTTGATGAAAAAATGAAGTCATTTTATTTAAATACAAAACTGCATGTTACATGTGCACCAAGTCCCATAAATAAGCAGTAAAAGCTGTACTAACACTAATGTTTCCCCTGACCACTGTCAGGCATCATCAGTGAATCTAAAACATCACAACAGTGCCTCCATATAAATAGTGATTACATTATACGTTACTAATTCATTCTAACCAATCATAAATTAAAAACAATTTAGTTTCATTACTAAAAGCAGTTTTCAATAAGCAACTCCAGTAACCATTAATTCAGACTTGAAATAGCAGCAAGGTCTGTGTGGAACTTTAAACTGCACTTTTAAATCACATTGTTGTCCTTTACATGTGCTACCATGCTCATATATTGCTAGTTGCAGCACCTAATTGTATTTCATACTGCTACCTCATATTTCATTTAAATATTTTTGGCCTATGGTATATATAAAGAAGTCCTGTGCTTTCTGATTTTTGTGGGTACTCTTACCACTTCCTCTATTACATCATAATTAATAAGTTTTCATATGCATAATCTGTCCATTCATGTTACTGCTAAACATACTGCTGTTAGCTTGGCTTGAGAAAAGGTGAACATGGTCAGGACCCCTTAGCAATTGAGATGCACATGCAGCAAATAAATCCAGATGCACTAACTGCCTGCTGAATAAGGAATGGTTGCAGGAACCCAAAAAATGATTACGGTGGTGGGGGGGCTAATGATCATCAAAATGGAGAGGGAGTTTAGGGTAATCATATTGGATGACCTGAAGGTGGCTAAACAATGTGCCAAAGCTGTGAGGAGAGCTGGGGAAATGCTGTGGTGTATAGGGAGAGGTATTACCAGCAAAAAGAAGGAGGTGGTGACGTCACTGTGTAGATCACTGGTGAGGTCTCATTTGGAATATGGTGTCCAGTTCTGAAAGCCGCATTTCTGTCATGCAACTTTAAATCAAAAATGGGTTAAATGGTTCCATTTTAGACTTATGTCCCTTTCCCCTACTTCTCCCACTGGTTAGTCTTATGGAATGCAACCAGAACATATCTTGGCTTGCATGATGAAGGCACCTATACAAGCTGCTTCTCAGTCTACAGCACTATCTTTTTAAAATGCTAACTTCTAGCTGAAAATATGGCATACGTTTTCCATCCATGTTATTGTTAGACATACTGTAGCTAGCTTGGCTTGAGGAAGGGTAAACATGGTCAGGACCCCTTAGCAATTGAGATGCATGTGAAGCAAATAAGTACAGATGTGTTAACTTACCCTATAAATGTTAAGTGTCACAGTTTGCATTTTCTTCTTGAAATGGTTACTTTTGCATTTATGTTTATTTTAAAATATTTAATATTCTGACCATGTGGTTATGTCATGGACCATAACTGATCTCCAGCCTTAACCACCCCCAACCCGTGCACCAATTTGCATAGAAAATAATGCTTGTAGACAAATCTATTCATTTTGCCGCTGTGTTCTTGTGTGTGTGTGTGTGTGTGTGTGTGTGTGTGTGTGTTTTACTGTTACTGAAGCAAGAAATGTACAGCTGTCATTTTTTACATCCTGTTCAAAATGTGTTTTTGCACCTGTGGTGCCAAATGGCACAGTCGCTGCAAAATCTCATAATGTCACTGTTCATGCAGTGGGGGTCACAAAAAGCCCATGCTGAAAACTTGGAGTGAAAATACCAAGAAATGCCCAGGGCATTATTGTTTCTGACCATAACACCCTGCACTGTAGGGACTGACAAGCATCAGGGGTGTGACTTGGGATTGTCAACAGTAATGCTCATGCCACTCCACCCCCATCCCTACCCTGCAGCCAGTGACAGGTATCGAGGTGTGCCTTTGACTCTTCAGCCCCAAAGTTTACTCCATTGTGTAATACTGTACCCATTTCAGCTTATTTCCTTACGGAATGGGGTGAGTGTAAAGTTTGAAAACCCCAAGGCACACCTCGACTCTTGTCTGTGTCTGCAGGGTAGGATGAGGTGAAATGGCATGAGTGTTATGGGCAATGACCCAAAGGCACACCCCAATGTCTGTCCATATCTGCGGGGTGGGGTTAGGGTTGGCATCACTTCAATACTTTACTGCCATTCCTATTCTGTCTGTCTGTGTGTCTCTCTCTCTATCTATATTTCTATGTAATTATATTTCTATTAATTGCATGTATCGCAACTTTTAGCTATTTCTAAAACAAACCTGCACATCACATTTTCCTGCACTCTGAGCACATACTTATGAAACTGTGCATATTTGTACTCCACTTCTGTGTAGACCTCGTACTTTCCTAATATTCTCATTATCTCAAGCATAACTACCTTGCCCTTATCAAAGTGACCCCCTCAGAAAGTTAATATCACATTTTCTCTAACAGTCCATCATCATTGCACCTGACTTCCTGACATCAACACATTGCTTAAATATAACTTACATCACCTCATGGACAAAAACCCTGTTTCTCTTAAAAAATAAATAAATAAATAAATAAAAATGTGTGAATAATCCCAAGACTGACCATATGCCAGCCATTACTTTTTCATGTACTGCCACTTTCTGTACCATCATGGGGATTTGCATATGTTTCCTTTGATGCTTTGCATTAATGGAATATGTGCAATTATGTTTTCTTTAAAAATTTGGCTGTCTGGCCAATGTCATCCGGGATAACACATATATCAGAGACATTTGCTCTGAGGTACTTTTGTAAGCTTCCTATTCCTTCCATTAAAATGTACACCTCCATATATTTTTCTAATAATGTGTATGCTTTCCTTAGAACAGAAACTAAAACAAATCTAACACGTTACAAATTATTGTGTTGTTTCGTCATACCTCCTTAACAATTCCACACAACTTCATTAACTTCATTATGCAGCCGTGGTGGATCTGACCAGATTTTGTTTTAAGTAAGGTAGAAGTCTGAGGTCCTCCCTTTTTGTTGTTTCGACTGCAGGCATTAAGACAGAAGCAGTTGCAAGCTTTATTTATAGACCCATGTATTCTCTCAATAGGCGGTGAAAGGGGGAGCATTTTCCTTCCTTTCTCCAATCTTGGAGGTTCTCATATCTTCCTGCCTATCACAGGACACAGTGCCATTGTAATCCTTCAACTTCTCCACCTGAGCTGGTTTAAAAGACGGTCGCTAGCTGCCCAAATCCTGTTTTCCTGAATACCTGCCCCCTCCCATTTATGGCAGATGTTGTCTCTTGCATATAAGTCACTGCCAGAAAAGTAAATGACTCATTTTCTGCTGATTTCCTTAGCCAAGTGTTTTGTAGCCCAGTTGAATACTATCTACCCACTGAGGCCCGTGTAACAGGCAATGTCTCTGAGATGATAATGATCTTATATTATAAATTACTATTTTGTCTTAAAGCCTCACAAAATCTGATTTAAGACCTCATCTGTTTTTTTATCTACGTCATTTTTAACCACATGGATGACTATGATAGGGTCTGCCCCAGCGCTTGACAATAGTGTGACATAGTTGTAATATCCCTGTTTTTGCTGGAAAAGCTGGATAACATGATGTCTTTTTTTATGTTGATTGCATGCAGCGCAAGAAACATATTGCGGCAGCTTTCTCAGTACCAGGATGTGGAGGCATGCCACTGTTGTGGCCAATGCACCCACAGCCTGCAAAGTCTTGTCCCGCTTCCCCCAATGGCATTGCAGGCTGCTGGTGACAGTAGTTTGGAACATTTGCACCAACTTCAGAGAAATCAGCTGCTGCAATCAGGGGCTGCCTCGTCACAGCAGCGTCAGCCATCCACTGCAACGAGGGAGCGACCCGTCATTGCAGGGCCGGATGTAAAAAACCTGATATTGTTTGAGAACGTGGCAGCAGGTTGCAGCCATGTTCACAAACAATATAACCCCCCCACCATGTTTATTTGCTGATGGGGGCCCCAATCCCCATCGGCCTCAGTGCCCCTGTGTTTTTGGTGCTGACGCAGACCCATCGAAAATCTGTAACACCCTACCCCCCGCTTTTATTCCGCCAATGGGGTGCCCAATCCCCCATTGGCTACTGCTGCCCCCCCAAAAGAAAGCAGTTGGTGGCTGCGGAGCCAACCTCAGTGTGCCACATGCCCCAGTAAAGGGAAAAACAGTCCGGTGAAGTCTTTTTTTTTTTTTTTTACCTGTAAAAAAGGAAACAGTCCTTCTAGTCTCCCTGGCCCCCACTCGCAACCTGCACCCACACACTGCACACCCTACCTCCCCACACCCTCCTCACCCATGCACCTCCGGAGCTCGGTCGATGATCTTGGTGGACCGGGAACGCATCTGCACTCTTCAAAGCCAACCGCGAACTGAGTAAATGCCGGTAAGCTGTGTAACGTAATAAATAGGGGGTTTTCAACTTTAGTGCATCTCTCAGGCATTTTTGGGAATTTTTCACCAAATTTTCAACAAGGAGTTTTTGGGACCCCTCCTCATGAATTCTTGAACTGTCATGGCTTAATTGTACCCGAAACGTGATTTTGTGGTCACTGCACGGAATCACCTTTCGGAGGTGATTAACGAAATGACAGTGCCAGTGTTCATGAGGTGGGCTCTCAAAAAGCCTATGTTGCAAATTTGGTGGAAAATAGCAAAAAAATAACTGTTTCACGAGCGTGCGCTGCGCAGTTGCTACGCATGCTCATAACTTCATGAATTTGCAATATTTTTATGCCAGATTTTCAAGATTGCCATTTTTCCATACCTCCTTGTGATCATTATAGCTGTCATTGTTTACATCCTGGTGGAAATATGTTTTCGCATTTCCGGGGCAGAATAGTGTGGTTGCTGTGGGAAGTCAGTGTTTGGGATAGATTATGAAAATGACAGTGACACTGTTCATGAGTAGAGGTCCTGAAATGACAGTGTTGAAAATTTGGTAACAATACTCCATAAAATGACTGTGTTACGAGTGTGCGTTGCGCAGTTTGCACACATGCTCGTAACTCCGCAAATTTATAATATTTTCACTCCAGATTTTCAACATTGCCATTTTCCCACACCTATTTATGATCAGTGAAGCTGTCATTTTTTCCATCCTGGCCAAAATGTGTTTTCGCACTTCCGGCGCAGAATAGAGCTGTCGCTGTGGGAAATCATTGTCCGGGACAGATTAAGAAAATGACAGTGATACTGTTCATGAGCAGAGCTCCTAAAATGCCTTTGTTGAAAATTTGGTGATGATAGCCCATCAAATGACTGTGTTACAAGTGTGCATTGCACACTTTCCACACACCTTTGTAACTTAACAGATTTGTAATATTATCATGCCAGATTTTCAACAGTGTCATTTTTTCATACCTACTTATGAGCAGTTCAGCTTTCATTTTTCACATCCTGACTGAAATGTGGTTTCACAGTTGTGGCACAGAATAACACGGTTGCTGCAGGAAATCAGTGTTTGGGACAGATTAAGAAAATGACAGTGGCACTGTTCATGAGCAGAGGTCCTAAAAGCCCTATGTTGAAAATTTGGTGACGAAACTCCATAACATGACTGTGTTACAAGCATGCGTTGAACTGTTTCCACGCACCCTTGTAACTTTGCAAATTTGTAATATTTTCATGCCACATTTTCAACAGTAGCCCTTTTTAACTCCTCCTCCTTATGAACAGTACAGCTGTCATTTTTCACATCCTGGCTAAAACATGTTTTTGCACTCCTGCCAGAGAATATCACGGTTGCTGTGGGAAATCAGCGTTTGGGACAGATTAAGATTGAACGAGTGAGAGTGGGGAGTGACCGAGCTCAACTGAGCTCTGTCAGGACTGCTGTGGATTTGTGTGTGGGCAGAAAAAGGCCCCAATGCAAGAGCCCAGTACAAAAGAGCAGCCTGCAGCACTAGGAGAAACAGAACGAGAGAGCAAGTGAGGGAGGGGGAGTGAGCGAACTCACCAGAGCACTGTCAGGACTGCTACGGATTTCTTCATGGGCAGAAAAAGGCATCAAAGCAGGCAGGGGCCCAGTAGAAAAGGTCAGCCTGCAGCGGTGGGAGAAACAGTATGAGTGAGTGAGACAGGGGGACTGAGTGAGCTCAACGGAGCTCTATCAGGACTGCTGTGGATTTCTTTGTGGGCAGAAAAAGGCACCAATGCAGGCAGGAGCCCTGTACAAAAGGGCCGCTTGCAGTGCCAGGACAAATAGAATGAAATAGTGACAGCACAGTAGTGAGCGAGCTCAATGGAGCTGTATTGTGTCTGCTGCAGATTTCTTTGTGGGCAGAAAATTCAGCAACGCAGGCAGGAGCCCAGTACAAAAGGCCAGCTTGCAGTGCCGGCAGAAATGGAATGTGTGAGAAAGAGAGTTGGAGTGAGCGAGCTCAATGGAGCTGTGTCGGGACTGCTTCAGATTTCTTTCTGGCCAGAACAAGCAGCCAGTGCAGGCAGGAGCCCAGTACAAAAGGCCAGCTTGCAGTGCCAGCAGAAACAGAATGAGTGAGTGAGGAAGGGGGGGTGAGCGAGCTCAATGGAGCTCTGTTGGGACTGCTGCAAATTTGGTTGTGGGCAGAAAAAGGCAGCAATGCATGCAGGAGCCCAGTACAAAAGGGCAGCCTTCAGTGGTGGGAAAACCAGGATGAATGAGTGAGAGAGGGGGAGTGAGCGAGCTCAACAGAGCTCTATTGTAACTGCTGCAAATTTCTTTTTGGGCAGACGAAGGCGGCAACGCAGGCAGGAGCCCAATAGAAAAGGGCAGCCTGCAGCGCAGGCAGAAATGGAATGAGAGAGTGAGAGAGGGGGAGTCAGCAGGCTCAACAGACCTGTGTCAGGACTGCTGCAGATTTCTTTGTGGGCAGAAAAAGCCACCAACAGAGGCAGGAGGCCAGTACAAAAGGGTAGCCTGCAGTGCCAGGAGAACCACAATGAGCGAGTGAGAGAGGTGAGAGTGAGCCACCTCAACGGAGCTCTGTCAGGACAGCTGCAGATTTCTTAGTAGGCAGAACAACGTGCCAATGCAGGCAGGAGCCCAGTACAAAACAGCAGCCTGCAGCACGGGGAGACACAGACTGAGTGTGAGTGACAGAGGAGCAGTGAGTGAGCTCAACACACCAACGCAATCAACATTTGGCATTGACAAATGCTTGTTTTCCACTGACATATGTTTGTGTCAGTAAATTTTATAATTTAGTCATCTAGAACTATTTTTTGTCTCTGTCTGTCATTTGTTGGTGAAAGTGACAGGGAGGCAGCCATTTCAGAGGGGGTGGATCCAGGGAGAGGTATGCAAATTGCAAACATATTGCTCAACTGTAAGGCTGGATGATGCTGGTCCACCCTTTTCCCTTTTTTCCTTCCATGCTTAGCCTTAACTCTGGTCCAGTCTGGTTCATCATCAGAGGATAACCTATCCCCATATCTTTGTTTTTTTTTCTGGGAATGACCACTGTTATTTTCAGGACTTGTATTACTTAGGTGGTGTGCATTTCCATTATAGTGGTGTCAGCCATTCCAGTTCTGCTTCCAGCATATTTGTGTAAAGGTAGTGTTGGTAGGTAATGTCTGCACAGTAAGGGGAGAAATCCCCTTTGTTATAAAGTTTGCACTGTGAGCACTGGGTAAATACAGGTTATGTGACTATAAGCTTAGCAGGTGTAGGATTATAGCTGTAGGGAGGTAGTGATGCATTGAAGTTAGCTTACACCTGCTTCCATATTTTAAGCAAATGTATTTAAAATACTTTGACAGGTACAAGTCTAACACCCTTATGTTGATGATCAAGATTACTGGTCTGTCACCTGTCTACTGTGGTGCTCACACACATGAGTTGATATATACTCGTGGACCTGAAGTTAATTTTATTTATTATTTGCATTGTTTTTATTTTTTGCTTTGTCTTGGACTCTCCATTTATTTAGACTCGTTTCATGGAGCTTATCATGTTTCCAATTTTTGTTGTCCCTATTCCTCTGCCTTGGACCTCCTTCCCTCTTCTGGACCACCAATCCCTGTATCATGTCCCTTGAGACCCTGCTGGTCAGACACCCAGGAAACCTAAAATCCTATCTACAACACACTGCAGTACTGCACCCTTGACTTAACTATCAGGGCTGGGGTGCCATTCAGCTCTTTTGTTGCCTCCACCACTCCAGCTGACCACACATGGCAGAGCTGTGGCTGGGGGTATCCCTGGGCTCTCTCAGCTAGGGTCTGAACTGGACATGGTGGGTGGGTGGATGGAGGTTTCATCCTGTTAAGGGAGTGCCATTTTTACCTGTTAAGTGACACCCTTCAAGGAATGTGGTGATGACTACAGGCGCTGGCACTCTAGATGCGTTCACCGACAGTCACACTCCAGTTCCCCTGCCAAGCACCACTCTCTTGCTCCTCCATCAGTGGTCACCCAGACAGTAGTACTGAAGTGGGAGATGGGTCTCCCTCCCCAGGGGAGGACAGCATCCCCTGGGATGTGTAGTTCTCCAATGGCCCTGGCTCAATCCCAAATCTGTGTTGTTGGTATTGTGAACGGTTACTCTACTATTGTGCTGGTGAGCTGGCACTGCTGTAAAATTTTTAATAAATGAAGTCTGTTCTTGATATTTTTGAATGACCTCCCCAGTGCCTCTATATCTGTGACTCTCCACATTTACTTGGATAACATCATATTTAATGCCTTTGGGCCCTCATCCCCTGAACTTGAGGTGCAGCTTCAGCATGATATTTGTAACAGCCCAGTCTGGATCTATGCAAACCAACTCACTCTCAGTGCCAAGAATATGGTCATAACTTTTGGTACCTAGCAGGGTGGCATGTGAAGTCAGTGACTTTGAAACTGCAAGTGCAAATGTCAGTGACAGAATTTCAGCAAGGACGACATGGTAACAAAATTGCCACCTCCTCAAGATGCTACAACCTTGGAGTTGGTTAAATAAGTAAGGGGGTTGCGGGGGTGAAGCCCATTGAAAAAAAAAACAGTCGCCTTTTCTGTCCTCACTGCAATTCCATTGCTATTTCGGACTCACCGTTTTGGAGTCACCATTATCACATAAAACCCCAGGCAGTGGCTGGCTGAAATCCAGTCCACTCTGACTCTAAGACACTGGATGACTCCCGCATAGAGGAAATACCCTCCATTTTATATATTTGGGAGCAGGCTGGATGGACACCCACAGCTTTCTCTATTTAGTAAATACTCCTCCCAAAGAATGGTGCATTATATCGGAAACAGACGAATGGAGCTGGGCTCACAGCTTAGAGAGGTAATAAACCTTACCTTCCCTCTGGCCTTCAGAATAAAGTACCATTTATTGTGCAATCAACAAACAATCTTGTAACAAAAGTGCTCCCACAGACAGCTGACCTTTCATGTTTAATAAATGCACTTTATCAAGACTAACATCATCAAAATCTGCCAATATAAATACAGTCCCCAATCAAATCCAAAAACCACATATTATTAAAAGCAGCCTATTACCAATACATGCAGAGTAGTGTTGCTCAGATAGTATCCTGGAAATTAGGATACTAACAGGTACCTCCCATTTGGCCAGATGGTTGCTGTGGTAGGACAGTAGTACTATCTGGCCATGGATCCTAACCTCTAAGATTCAGTGCATGGATCCTACAAATGTGGATTCTGTGGATTCTAGCAACAGATCCAGCTTTGATCCTAACTATCTGACCTAGGATATCCAGATCTGACCAAAGATCCCTGTATCGTAGCTAGGATACCTGGATCCTAACTAGGATTTATCGCTATCTGACCTTGGATCCTACATCTGTCTTTGCTAGGATTTCTATTAGGACCCTAGGTAGCATACCAGAACTATCTGACAAATAGTTGTAGGATCCACAAAAGTACTATCTGAGCAACACTAATGCAGACATATACATATACCACTATGTGAAAATACATAACACAATTCATAGTTCAGAAAATTTATTGCAGATTGCATGCAAATGATATGCAGTTTGCTTAGAATGGTCAACTGAAGACAATGTATATCACTGAAGTGCTGACTCAAGTAAAGGAGGAATTTTAATTAAAATAAATTAAAACAGAGGGATTAAAAGACAAGTACTAAGCCTGTTATCTCTAGCATGCCTTAAAAGTGTGACCAATCTGAAAACAGACTCACACAAAGCAATCCAAAACTGTTGAGCTGCCTGCATAATGGGAAATTCATAGTTCACAGAGCTGATGCAGGGTGGGGGGAGGAGGGGGCAGGGTGGAGTAGGGTTGGTGAGAATGAGATTGGAAGACTGTGGGGTGCTAGAAAATTACTACTGATGGCCTGAAGTCTAAGTAAATCACTTAATACACCATTACAAAATATATTACATAAGAATAACCTATACATAATCCTTTACAGTGTGCTTTAGCAAGTTATCAGTTGCGAACTCGTTCAAGACAGCACAACACTGTTAAGCTGCCAGTCTGACGGTTAACCATAGTAGGCAGCAGAAGACCGGCGGGGGGAGGTTTTTTTTTCAATTAGCCCAAAAACACAGGCAACCTATATTATGCACCATATCCAGATATTATACAAATGGTGTCAATAGGAATGCTTCATTCAAACCTTTTCTTTTATGTGCCTTTAACTTGTGTTGCCAAAATGCCTCTCTCCTAAGAAGGCGATTGTTAAGATCTCCAGCTCTCAGGCCCAACCTCACCACTTCCACCCCATAGAATCTGAAACAATACTGCTGCTGTATGTTTCCATAGCATGCAGAGCTAAAGCATTCTCTTTGTCTTGTCTGCCTATATACCTGAGATACTCTCCAGTTCTTTCTTTAAACCTCCTACTTGACTTCACAACATAAAAACATAGTCATTCACACATTGCCAGGTACACTACACTAGTAGTGTGGCAGTTAGCAAACATTCGGTTTTGAACATCTCCCCTGTGTTGAGGCTTGGAAACATTTATACAGTTTCTAAATGGTTACGATGTTTGCAAGCCCCACACTAATGGGTACAGTACATAGGGAAAGTGGATGATGGGCTGTAGCTCAGGAGTGGGTTCAGGTTATTAACTAAATGGTCTGCTAAGTTATGACCCTTGTGATATGTCATTCTGGGGACACTTTTAGTATGTTCCTGCAACTTCAGTTCAAGTTGCAAAATGTGCCAGTTCCTCTGAATTACTCTTTCTACCAAGTAAGATTGTGGGGTGTAATTAGTCACAGATCTTAAATGATTTCTACCCACACTGTTAGAAACATTCCCATTCTGTGTGCCTTCATTACTTTCCAGAGGAGCACTCCTTTAATGGCATTTGCATGAATTTCTGCTCTTTCCATGCAACTCTCTGCATACCTTTTTCTCGAAACCACCTTCTTAGCATATGTGCCCCCATCATATGCTTTGGGTAAATTGCAGTTACATTTTAGGTGTACAGTATATACTGTTCCTATGGGATGTCTTCTATTGTGTGTCTTGGATGATGTGAGCTGTGATTGGTCCCCTTCCTATAATGACTTGTATTGACACCATTATTTCTGTTTTTGGGTATGACCAAATCCAGGAAGTGTACCAGATTCACACTCCACGGGAGGGTACATTTTAAATTTGGATTTGTACTTTAAAGGTGTGAAAAAATGTTTTCTAGATCTGTAACTGTACCCTTCCACTCCACCAATTAAATTGGCGTTACATGATGGAAAAGTTCCACACAATCAAAGAAAGGGTTGTTGCCATGGAATAGCACATGCTCCATTTCCCACATACCAAGATGCATATTTGCAGAACTGGGGGTTATGAAGGCCCCATTTCCATACATTTTATTTGAAAGTAAAATCTATCTTGGAACTGGAATGTACAAATTTCAGAACCTTTTCTGTCAGTGCTACCTGTGCCCTAATAAATGCAATGGTGTATCTAGACTTTGAATATAGGGTTTTCTGTAATGCTGCTATACCCTCAAGATGTAGGATGTTTGTATTGAGGGCCCCGCATATCAAGCATGGCCAAAATGGGATCTGGTTCAATGCAAGTCCTCCAATGTGGGCAAGATGTTCCCTGTCTCCTGTATGCATGTGGGAAACATGCCAGCAATTTTTATAATATGCTAGTCTATTAATTGGACTAATGGCTCCATCAGGGTGCAAATACAGACCACAGTAGGCCTACCTGGGAATTCCATAAGTGAAGTCCTTGTGGACTTTGGGAAGCAGTACAGTGTGACCCCTTATTGGATGTTTCACTGACAAAAACTCATGTTTCCTTCAAGAGAAAACTTGACAGCAATATTTCATATAAATAGCAATCAAGTTCTCTTTGATATTGATCTGTAGCATCATATGTAAGCTCTTTATAAAATGTCTTATTTGCCAGTAGAGGTGAGCAAAGTCAGCAAAATTTACTGCACCTAGTATTTCATGAATTGCTCTCAATTCGTGGAGCACAATTTGTGAAATTTGCCATTTGTGGAGCATGGATCAAAGGCGAAAGTGTGGAATTTTGCCTGTGAAATTCCACACTTTGCCCCCACCCCCACCCCACCAACCCCAATGTAAAATAAATTGGAAAATCCCTGGTGTCTAGTGGAACCCCTCCCACCCCCACTGATCACCTGCCCAAAATCCTTGATGTCTAGTGGACTTCCACTCTGCCGATCCTCTGCCCCAATAATAAAAATACCTCATTTCTAGTAGAACCCCCTCAACCCGCCAATCACTGGCCCCAATAATAAAAAAATCCCTGGTATCTAGTTGAACCCCCCCACCCAGCCGATCACTGGCCCCAATAATAAAAGAAATACCTGGTGTCTAGTGGAACTCCTCACCCAGCTGATAAATGGCCCCAATAATAAAAGAATCCCTGGTTTCTAGCTGGCCCACCTGTGCAGTGGTTAAATTTCCACTTGCAAAGCCGGTGACCCAAGTTTGAGAATGGATCCAGGTTGTCAGAGGGCCAGCCATGGGGAGAAGGATCGAACATTCCTAGGACTGCTCTCCTTCTCCAGGGGGGGAGGGGGTCTGTGCTCAATGCAGGAGTGACAACTGGCAGAGGCCAGGTTCATTGCCCTGCACCGATGCAGGAAGTAACTCTGGGGCAGGATAGACACAGAACATCATTGCACATCTCTGCCTCGGCCCGCCAGGTAAAAAAACTGTGCGTCCATCCATCTACATGAAGCCCTGCCTCCAGGCTTTGATTAGCCTCCTGGCCAGGCTCTCCCAACAAGTAACTGGTTTCACGGTACTGGTGCCCTCTATGGTGCCATGATCCCACCCTCTGGGGGGTAAGCCAGGGGTGACCTGGAGAGCAGAGGCTGATATAAGGAGGTGGAAGTCTAGGGGCACCATGACCAGGGCAGAGAAGTGACAGCAGATGCAGGCAAAAATCAAAATAAATAAAAAAAAAATCACTGGTTTCTAGTTGAACCCCCCACCCCCCGAATCAGTTGCCCCTATAATAACAATCCTTGGTGTCTAGTGGAACCCTCCAGCCCCCCACCTCATCAGATAGTGCCCCCAGCTCCTACACTTTTCCTGACCCAAGGGGCCACAGGCACAGCCCTCCACTCACCTCCGCAGCTGGCAGCTCAACTGACATGCTCTCATGTTCATCTTCTGAATGAATGAGCATGTGCTTGTACATGCATGCACTCATTCATTCATTTGGCTTCTGGTTGTAGTGGGCATTATTCCTGGTGCTGGGGGGGAAGGTTGCTCTGAGCATTGTCTGGGAAGGAGGGATGGGGAAGTGGCATTGTAGACCCCTCTGAGGTCCACAACACCATTCCCTCCAATCCCATCTCCCCGTGGAAGCCCAGAGCAACCCCTCCTCCTTCTGTAGCTCTAGGAATAATGTCCACTACAATGAGGAGCTGACTGACTGAATGAATGAATGAATGAGCACATGCATGTACAAGCACAAGCTAATTCATTCAGAATGAGAGAGCACGTCAGTCAGGCTGCCAGCCACGGAGGTGAGTGGAGGGCTGTGTCAGTGGCCCCTTGGAGTCGGAGACAGGATCAGGGCTTGGGGGCACAACCTGATGGGGTGGGGGCAGGGGGTTCCACTAGACACCAGGGATTATTATTATTGGGACAAGTGATCAGCGGGTGGGGGTTACACTAGACACCAGGGATTTTTATTATTGGGGAAGGGATTGGTGAGGTGGGGATTTTTGTTACAGATATATATATATATATCTATATATATATATATATAGATATATATATTTTTTTTAAACTGGGGCTGGCAATCATTGGGGGGTGGCCACTAGACACCAGGCATAGATTAGGGATGGTGTTGAGGTGATTCACTATTTGTAACCTCTACTTGCTTTGTTTTTTTTAAGTGCAGTGTGTGCATAAATACCCCCAAAGCAAGGTGAAGTCACAAATGGTGAATTCCAGATAATTTTCAATAATATTCAAAATGTTCCACGAGGTGAAATTTGCGACTTTGCGACATATTCGCCTATGGAGTAAAACTTCGCTGCATCTCTATTTAATGAATAGTTCCACTCCTCAACTCCTGTGTGCTTATTCCTGGTCTGAGCCATGGTGCAGAGAATATGCAGCAAAACCTCTTAATCACCATAAAGAAAAAACAGTCTCTCTGCACTCTGTTTGTGTAATTAACCACCAACACCAGGAGATTCCAACTTCAAAGGTTTTTATTGCAGCATCTAGCACACAACTGGAACATTTCTCCAAGTGCCTCCATTCCCAATCGAATGATAACCCCGGCGCTTCGAACAAGGTGTGGTCTTCATCAGGGGTGGGGATAATTCATTACAACCCTCCTTAAATAGCCCTATATAATTGGAACACTTTAACCCTTAGGTGTTCACATTTATCATTAGCTGTTTGTTTTTCATTTTAAGTGGCCCTGGAGAGCTTTGAACTTGTGTCCTTGCAACATACAACATTTTTACTTTTTAAGTAGTCAGTTCAGTATTTTACATCTGATATTGCAACTAAACTTAAATATATAAATATAAATTGAAAAATAAAAGGGTACACAAGAAAAAGGAAACATTTGGGTTTCTTAATGTAGCTCCTAATACTGCTATAGGGTTACAAAATTGTATTCCCTTTATACATTTTAATACCTATAACAGTTTCCCCCTTCTTATTTTCAATTTCAGCCTTAAACAATAAGCCTTTTATTTTCCTTTTAAGTCTTTTAAGACTTTATCTTTAATATTATACAAGGAGGATTTTATCTAAAAATTCCTTAGGAGGTTACATTTACTGGGTTACTAAAAGGAGCTGTGATTTTCTTTTACTATCATAGTTCTGCATTTACACTAAACTGGGTTCAAAAACTGAAAACAAAAAAATACTCATAAGCTTTCTAAACTTACATTAAAAACAGATAAGCACCCCTAAACTTTCATTTCCATAATTATCTTATTTTTTATCTTATTATCATACATTGTCAAATTAATCTATTACTGCTGTTGTACAAAATCCAGAATTAGTAACATTTTCATTTTTTATAAAAATAGTTTCAGATCCCACTCCAAATTTAAACCCTTTGGCTGGATGGTGTCCAGCGTGAAGATCCAAAATCTTTAATGTTGTAGGAGGGTATTTAAACTGTCCCCTCCCCTAGGATTGTTTTCTATCTTTTCAATTGCCATAAACTTTATACCCATTACACTATTATTGTGACTTTCTGTAAAAAGCTTTACCATAGGTTTATTCATAAGGCCCAATCTTATATTTCTAAAGTGCACTTGCACTCTTTGTTTTACAGGTCTTATTGTTCTCCCTACATAAATTAAATTGCAAGGGCACCATATGGTGTATACAACATAGGTACTGTTACAGTTTACAGAGCTTTTAATCTTAATGCTGTATTTGCCACCATCAGCTCTCATAGTCTTTCCCTGGTTACAATGTTCACATATGTTACATCTTCCACATCTGTAAATCCCTATTGTGGGTGGGGGTAACCACATTCTATGTATTTATTTCTTTTCTTGAAATCTACTGTGAACAATCTTGTCTTTGATTGTTTCTGCCCTAGAAAAAATGATTCTCGGATGACCACCCAATTCATCACATAAATTGGAATCATTTAACAAAATCGGCCAGTATTTCTTGATTACTGACCCTATTCTGTTTGCCTGTCTACCAAATTGTGTTGCAAAAGTTACAGGTTGTTTCTCTATTCTCTTCGATTCTTTCTCTAAATTATTTTTTGGCATCAGAAGTGCATTTCTATCTTTCATTTCAGGTCTGGACAAAGCCTTGTCCAGAAGTTCTTTCTTATAGTCCCTTCTTAGAAATCTTGAATGCATCTCTGATGCTTGTTTTTGAAATTCTTCTCTTTGTGAGCAATTTCTACGTAGCCTCAAAAACTGTCCTTATGGGACGGATTTAATTAGTGCACCAGGGTGTGAACTTTCTGCTCTTAAAATATTATTCATGGCAGTGGTTTTCCTGAAATTCCTAGTTTGTACAATATTATTCAAATGTACAAACAAAGTTAAATCCAAAAAATCTGTTTCTATTGGATGTTCCGTATAAGTGAAATTCAGATTGATTTTATTACTGTTATTAAGCCATTCCATAAAATTCTCCAAATCTTCCCTAGGTCCTGACCATACACAAATTATGTCATCAATAAAGTGATGCCATCTAATTATACTTTCAAAGAACAGATTTTTTTCTTTTGATAATAATACATCATACTCCCAGGACCCAAGAAAGTGATTTGCATAACTGGGGACCATTGTGGCCTCCATAGCAGTCCCTTGAAGCTACAAAAAGAACTCACCATCAAAGTCAAAGAAATTATGAGTTAAAGCAAACTCTAGAGCTTCTAGAATTAATTCAATGGGGAATTCAGAACTTTGATTATTTTTACTTAGAAATACTGAACATGCCTGTAATCCATCACTGTGCTTAATGCTAGTGAATAAAGACTCCACATTGATACATAACCAGCGATATTCATTCTTCCAACTGAAGTCTTTAAACTTGTCCAGGACATCTGTAGTATATTTTAAATGTGATTTAACATCAGACAAACAATTTTTTTAAATAAATCTATAAACAGATTCAATCTATATGTAAGTGAATCTATCCCTGATACTATAGGGCATCCCATTGGGTGTTGAATATTTTTATGAATTTTTGGCAATGTGTATAATGTAGGTGTAACAGGTGTATTGTTCCAAATGTATTTCAGCTCTTCCTCAGTATTAAGCCCTCTATTTATTCCTCTTTCCAACAGGTCTAATAATTCCTTCTTATAAACATCTGTTGTTTTTTTTACCAATTTTTGTATTTGTTCTGCTCACTGAGGAGGTGTTTAATACTATTTGCATAATTTTCAGGGTCCATGATTACTATGTTGCTCCCTTTGTCTTCTTGTTTTATTATTATTGGGAGCTCACTTAATTCTTTCAAAGCATTTTTCTCAGACCTGCTTAAATCTTTCCATCCTCTCTTTTCATTTTCATTTTTTATCAATTCATCCACCTCTTTTAGCACTACTTTTTCAAAACTATGTATTAAACTATTATTTGTGATGGGACAAAATAATGACTATTGTTTGCATTGTTGTTTTCTCTTTTTACTCAAATTTGACTTTTTCTCTAATATGTAATCATTTCCTGTAGTTGCAGACCCCCTTCCCTCTTCTAATGTTTGTAAATCATCATTTGTATCAGAACACATTGCAAAATCAAATTCATCACCCTCGATGTAGTCTTCACACACATTTTCATCATCTCCAGTTAATAGACTCACCATTTCCATATTAGCATGTTCATCTCTTCCCCCCTCAGATTACATTCAATATTCTACCCCATTTCGCTGAGTTATTTTTTCTTGATATACTCTTTCAATCTTTTCTTCCTGAAGAATGTAAATAAGTCCACCTGTGTTTTAAACATGTCAGAGTTTCTTGCTGGAGCAAAATTCAGATCCTTCTGCAGCACTCTAATTTGATCTTCTGTCAAAGTCACTTTAGACAGATTAATTACTTCTACTTCTTTTTGCTGCTGCTCCTTAGCTCCTGATTTTTTCTTCCCCACCTACCCCTCCTTGTTTTCCATTTGTTGAGGGGTTTTTTCTTTCCATGTTTTCCAAACCTCTCTGATTCTTTATGGTGATTAAGGGGTTTTGCTGCCTCTTCTCTGCACCATGACTCAGACCCTGAATGATCACACAGGATTTGAGGAGTGGAACTACTCATTAAATGAAGCTAGCTGTGTAGCCATCCATTGCAGAATTGCAGGTACGATCCGGTGTATGCCACAGTTAATTTATTCTCCATTCTGAAACTGACACCAGAGGTGAAATTTATAAAAATAAGTGTCAGAGATGAACATGTGAGTGAATAATGAATGCTGCAAGTAATGCTCCAACTGAAATAGATTTGGAGCTGGCAGCCACTGAATTTCTGGTTTTGGAAGATTTAATTATGAGGAAACAACATGCAAAAGGGGAAATTAGGAGCTGCAAGTGGTCAAACTACAACAGAAAGACCGGGTGAGCAAACAGAGACAGAAAGTATTGAAACTGCTTTTTTCACATATGAAAAACTGTGCATATCAGAGCTTAATATTACCTATAACATTACTACACCTGAGACATATTTAGAAATTACAGCAGGAATTGAATTCATTTAATAATCTCAGTGACTTTCACCTGTTGTCAGAATGTTTAAAACATAAATTGGAGAAATATGAGCAGGAGCTAATAAAGAAGAAACAGTCAAAACTTGCAAGTGACTCTAATGATTATAAGCTTGGTAATGTGTTCTCCTGGCCCCGTAGATGAAGATCTTTCAGCAGAGGCAGGGGAAGATCTGTTTCACAGAGAAGATTTAATTTTCAACAGAAAGATCAAAGCCCCCGCCCCTGAATGTAGTTCAGATATTGTAGAAAAATCATGCAAATCAGAGAGGTTTGGAAAAAATGGAAAGAAAAAACCCTCAAAAAATGGAAAACAAGGAGGGGTAGGTGGGGAAGGAAAACACCAGGAACTAAGGAGCAGCAGCAAAAAGGATTAAAAGTAATTGATCTATCTAAAGTGACTTTGACAGATCAAATTAAAGTGCTGCAGAATGGTCTTTGAATTTTGCTTCAGAAAGAGACTCTGACAGGATTAAAACACAGGTGGACTTATTTAAATTCTTCAGGAAGATAAGACTGAAAGAATATTTCAAGAAAAAAGAACTCAGTGAAATAGGGTGGAATATTGAATGTAATCTGAGGGCGGAGGGGTGAACATGCTGATATAGAAATGGTGAATCTATTAGCTGGACTTGATGAAAATGTGTGTGAAGACTACACTGAGGGTGATGAAGAATTTGATGTTGCAATGTGTTCTGATACAAATGATGATTTACAAACATTAGAGGATTTGTTTAATGAGAGGGAAAGGGGTCTGCAACTACAGGAAATGATTACATATTGGAGAAAAAGTCAGATTTGAGTAAAAAGAGAAAACAACAATTCAAATAACAGTAATTATTTTGTCCCATCACAAATAATAGTTTAATATGTAGTTTTGAAACAGTAGTGCTAAAAGAGGTGGATGAATTGCTAAAAAATGAAAATGAAAAGAGAGGATGGAATAATTTAAGCAGGTCTGAGAACAAAGCTTAGAAAAAATTAAGTGAGCTCCAAATAATAATAATAAAACAAGTAGACAGAGTGGTAACATAGTAATCATGGACCCTAAAAATTATACAAATACTATTAAACATCTGTTCAGTGATCAGAACAAATACAGAAAATTGGTAAAAAATCCAACAGATGTTTATAAGAAGGAATTATTAGACCTGTTTGAAAGAGGAAAAAAAAGAGGGCTTATTACTGAGGAAGAGTTGAAATACATTTGGAACAATACACCTGTTACACCTACATTATACACATTGCCAAAAATTCATAAAAATATTCAGCACTCACCGAGATGCCCTATAGTATCAGAGATAGATTCACTTTCATATAGATTGAATCAGTTTATAGATTTATTTTTAAAAACTTGTTTGTATGATGTTAAATCATATTTAAGAGAAACTACAGATGTTCTGGACAAGTTTAAAGACTTCAGTTGGAAGACTGAATCTCTTTGGTTATGTATCGATGTGGAGTCTTTATACACTAGCATTAAGCACAGTGATGGATTACAGGCATGTTCAGTATTTCTCAGTAAAAATAATCAAAGTTCTGAATTCCCCATTGATTTCATTCTAGAAGCTCTAGAGTTTGTTTTAACTCATAATTTCTTTGAGTTCAACAGTGAGTTCTTTATGCAGCTTCAAGGGACTGCTATGGGGGCCACAATGGCCCCCAGTTATGCAGATCTCTTCATTGGGTCCTGGGAGCATGATGTAATATTGTCAAAAGAAAAAAAATTCATTCTTTGAAAGTATTATTAGATGGCATCACTTAACTGATAATATAATTTGTGTATGGTCAGGACCTAGAGAAGCTTTGGAGAATTTTATGGAATGGCTAAATAACAGTAATAAAATCAATTTGAATTTCACTTATACTGAACATCCAATAGAAATAGATTTTTGGGATTTAACTCTGTTTGTAGATTTGAATAATAATGTACATACTAGGAATTTCAGGAAAACCACTGCCACGAATAACATTTTAAGAGCAGAAAGTTCACACCCTGGTGCTCTAATTAAATCCATCCCACATGGACAGTTTTTGAGGCTACGTAGAAATTGCTCATGAACAGAAGAATTTCAAAAACAAGCATCAGAGATGCATTCAAGATTTCTAAGAAGGGGCTATTAGAAACAGTTTCTGGACAAGGCTTTGTCCAAAGCTGAAATGAAAGATAGAAATACACTACTGATGCCAAAAAATAATTTAGAGAAAGAATCGAAGAGAATAGAGAAACAACCTATAACTTTTGTAACACAATTTTGGTAGACAGGCAAACAGAATAGGGTCAGTAATCAAGAAATAATGGCCTGTTTTATTAAATGATTCCAATTTATGTGATGAATTGGGTGGTCATCCAAGAATGACTTTTTCTAGGGCAGAAACAATCAAAGACAAGATTGTTCACAGTAGATTTAAAGAAAAGAAAGAAGTATATAGAATGTGGTTACCCCCACCCCCAATAGGAATGTATAGCTGTGGAAGATGTAACATATGTGAACATGTAGCCAGAGAAAGACCATGAGGGTTGATGTTGGCAAATACAATGTTAAGATTAAAAGCTTTGTAAACTGTAACAGCACCTGTGTTGTATACACCACATGGTGCCCCAGCAATTTAATTCATGTAGGGAGAGCAATAAGGACTGTAAACAAAGAGTTCAAGAGCACTTTAGAAATATAAGATTGGGCCTCATGAATAAACCTATGGTAAAGCATTTTACAGAAAGTCACATTAATAGTGTAATGGGTACAAAGTTTATGGCAATTGAAAAGATAGCAATCCTAGGGGAAGGGACAGATTCAATACCCTCCTGCAACATGAAAGATTTTGGATCTTCACGCTGGACACCATCCAGCCAAAGGGTTTAATTCTGGAGTGGGATCTGAAACTATTTTTATAAAAAATGAAAATGTTACTAATCCTGGATTTTGTACAACAGCAGTAATAGATTAATTTGACAATGTATGATAATTAAGATAAAAAAATAAGATAATTATGGAAATGAAAGTTTAGGGACACTTATCTGTCTTTAGTGTAAGTTTAGAAAGCTTATGACTATTTTTTGTTTTCAGTTTTTGAACCAGTTTAGTGTAAATGCAGAACTATGATAGTAAAAGAAAATCACAGCTCCTTTTAGTAACCCAGTAAATGTAACCTCCTAAGGAATTTTTAGATAAAATCCTTCTTGTATAATATTAAAGATAAAGTCTTAAAAGACTTAAAAGGAAAATAAAAGGCTTACTATTTAAGGTTGAAATTGAAAATAAGAAGGGGGAAACTGTTATAGGTATTAAAAATGTATAAAGGGAATACAATTTTGTAACCCTATAGCAGTATTAGGAGCTACATTAAGAAAAGCAAATGTTTCCTTTTTCTTGTGTACCCTTTTATTTTTTAAGTTATATTTATATATTTAGGTTTAGTAGCAATTTAAGAAGTAAAATACTGAACTGACTGCTTAAAAGGTAAAACTTTTGTATGTTGGAAGGGCACAGGTTCGAAGCTCTCCGGGGCCACTTAAAATTAAAAACAAAAAGCTAATGATGAATGTGAACACCTAAGGGTTAAAGTGTTCCAGTTATAAAGGGCTATTTAAGGAGGGTTGTAATGAATGATCTCCACCCCTGATGAAGACCACACCTTGGTCAAAGCGCCAGGGTTATCATTCGATTGTGAATGGAGGCACTTGGAGAAATGTTCCAGTTGTATGCTAGATGCTGCAATAAAAACCTTTGAAGTTGGAATCTCCTGGTGTTGGTGGATAATTACACAAACAGAGTGCAGAGAGACTGTTTTTTCCTTTTTTTTTCTTTATGCTGCATCTCTATTTGCCAGTTGTCTGTTGACCTCCTCTTTATATTTATCCCTATCTGTTAGCATGATTGAACCACCCCTGTCTGCAGGCTTAATGACATGGTACCAGTTTTCTTCCAGCTTTATTATTATCTTTCTTTTTCCAAGGTGCAGTTATTGTAGCAAGGGCAATATCACTTTTGACATAATTCCTCCAGTTCTTTTTCACATTCCTTCTCAAATAAGTGCCATCACTAGAAGGTTTGTTGGAGGCATACATGTTGATTCTTTTTTTTAAAGGTTGCCAGTTTGTAAGTTCATTCATTTTTTTAGCACCCACCATCTCAAGTACATTGAGGGTAACAGTTGGTGTTACTCCCCCTGTAGGGTCAGCTTGAATGAGTCAACTCCATATTTTAGATTATGTGTAAAGCTCTTAGTCCAGTATTCCATCAAATGATTTTATGTGATTGATAGAGACAAACGATTGTCCCATCAGTAATAACTTTCTCTCAGAGTCAGATAATTAAGCAATAAGGCATGACAGAGTGTGCATCGTCACTGAATAATGTCACACCTAGGGTAGGTCGAAGCACAAGGCCACAGACTGAGTGCTTCTGCCACCTAAGTGTGACATTATTCAGTGACATCGCACACCCTGGAATGCCTTAATGCAATTATAATATGGCTATAAAAAAATTCAACAAGACTTTAATGATTAAGCAATAAACATAAGAAACACATCAGAAGTTATAATTTTATTATAATTAATTTAGACATAAAATAGAGATAAAATAGTCCCTACAAGAGCTTTACTGCCTCCCTCCATATTGCTTACACTGACTTTTTTAATAGCTAATTTTATTACTTTGAGCTTAGCAATATTTTTTTAGACTCCTGCTTTTATCTCATTTTTCACTTTCTAGATATAAACACATTAATATTGTCAGTCCCATTTACTGTCCCTAAAGAGATCAATCGTAGTATGGTAGAGTCATCAATATGGTTATTTTCTGTCAGTCCATGTTTTTTTTCTTTTTTTACAGGAGTGAAGACTGTCTTAAGAAACAGAAAAAAACAATTAAAGAAAAAGACATGACAAGGTATGAATTGAGGTTGGATAGTGGCACACCTCATGTATGTCATGAGGCATGAGACATCACTGAGTGCCTGCACTTCAACCACCCAAGAAGTGCTGTTCCCCCACCACAGTGTACACCCTGGAGTGCCTTACTGTGATTATAAAATGGGTCCAGGATATTTTTTTTTTGTGGGGGTGAAGAAATGCACCAAATCAAAAAAGAAACATTTTTAAGACTTTTTTTAAAACAGGCCAGGCACATCCCAGTACTGACATACCATCTCAGGTTTAAATATTATGTACAGCAAAATTCATGTATTTTCAAATAGCTCTTAAACCCTCTAGTTTCCCTCAACCCACCCCATTTTACCTATTCCATCACCATTATTTCTTCTTCTTTATAATATTCCCTTGCTTTTCTCTGTCTTGTTTATTTTCTGTCTTACTCTCTACAGACAGCTGCCCCACAGCAGGGTGTGCTCCCAGAAAAGCTCAAAATTAACAACTCAGAATCAAGCACTACCCACAACAACATAAGGCCAGGACACAGAACAAATGTCCAAGAAAAAATGCAGTTTAATAATACAGCAGTAAATGAACAGTGCAAACCTCATAAATGCTGAAAGCAAAGGCCGTAGAGAAAGGCAAGGCCCCACTAACACTGAATTGTTTATGTTCTGTCTTGCCAACATTCAAGAGGTGGAATGTTTACTACAGATAGAATGCAAGAATTTTAACCTCTGCTCAGTTCTGCTGGCAGAATGTTTACTCCCACTGTGTCCAAACTGAATACTAACTTATGGAAATATTGGTTTACCCAAACGGTTGCTCCCTTATGGAACAATTTCCCTTCTATAGTAGTTGACAGCAAAAATATGGATACCTTTAAGGTTAGATAGGACAACTTTTGTAGTGATATAACTACTAAGTTCTAAATTATAGAGGGATGGGCAAGCATTATGGACTCACGTCTCTCCAGCTTGACTCTACCTATGAAACCTATGAAAACTAACACACAACAGAAGGCCTCAGATGGAACCAGGGCTTTTGTGTTATCTGTAACAGCTTAAACAACACAGATTTCCCCAGTAAGCAGGTGAGGATAGGAGGGGGAATTTTCATGGTCAGCAAAGGAACATCATAAATTACAATTCTAAGTACTGTAGTACTTAATTTTTTAAGTCACGTATGTGTGTGTAACAAGCGTATTATGAGGGCAAATAACATTTAATTTTTATGTTTATAAATTTAATACAGTTTTATTTTTAGGACCTAGTTGAAGGTTTTTAGTGAGTAAAGGTGACAGCCACATTTGTGATGGCAGTCAGGAATTCCTGGTTCTATTGGTTTTATTGTGAAGAGGCTACTGGACCTTCTTCCAGTGCTGTCATCATGGGATATCCGCACTGGGTTCTGATCCTCTCAGCCAATCAGATTACTGGATTTTTTATAGCCATATTATAAATAGTATTTTAAAAATTTATAACAATTGAGCTATTTAACAGCCCCTCCTCTGCCTGTTCTGGATGTTGTTCCCATCCCTCTGATGATAATTTGGACATTGGTAATTCTGTCTCCCTCCACTTCCTCTGGCAGGGTGTTCCACTTGTCCACCACCTGTTCTGTGAAGAAATTCTTCCTCACATTTTCTCTGAATCGTCCTCCCTCCAACTTCATCCCATGCCCTCTAGTCCTGGAATATCTTTTTTGCTTAAAAATAGTCTATTCCTGCATCCTGTTCCTCCCTGTAAGATACTTGTATGTCTCTATCATATCCCCTCTCTCCCTCCTCTCCTCCAGGGAGTACGTGTTCAGTTCCTCAAACCTGTCCTCATAGGACTTGTGATGCAATCCATGCACCATCTTTGTTGCCCTCCTCTGAACCTTCTCTACCCTGTCTATGTCCTTACATAGGTAAGGTCTCCAGAACTGTACACTGTACTCCAGGTGGGGCCTCACTAGTGTCTTGTATAGTGGAGTTATGACCTCCTTTTTCCTGCTGGTGATGCCCCTGCCTATGCATCCCAGCATTCTATTTGCTTTACCTGCTTGCTTGTACCACGTATCCTTATGACAGTATACCTCCTGAGCTCTATCCCTTACAATAAATACAACAATTTCTGATGTTAATACTAAGCATTATTGAACATTTATAACAGTAAATGAAACATTTCACTACTTTGAAGTTCCTATGTACATACATAGGCTGTTGATAACACTGCCAAACCCACCCTCAGACCCAGAGCTAGATAAATATCTCAAGAACTCCCATCTTCCCTCACTCTCAGAAAGACAACAATATTCTCTTCTATCACCACTCTCAGAAGCAGAACTGGTCAGAATAATCAAGGATCTTCCATCTGACAAGACCCCAGGGCTGGATGGATTTTCCCTCAGTTTTTACAAAAAGTTTGCTGAGCAGCTGATCCCCTTACTTTTACCATTGCATCAACACATTTTGTCAGGGCCAGAATCTGACAAAACTTTGTTTGAGACGTTGATTGTTCTTCTGCCGAAGCCTGATAAAAGGCCCGAGCTAGTAACAAGTTACCGAACAATTTCACTTCTCAATCCGGACATTAAGATTTTGATTAAACTATTAGCTTACCACATCAGTATTGTTCTCCCCAATTTAATAGGCCCAGAACAAGTAGGATTCATGAAGGGCAGGTCCTCTACAGACCATCTACGTACCTTTTCTCACGTCTTCTCGGCGTCTAGAAGTGAAAATTCCCAGCAGCTTTGGTTTCTCTGGACACCGAGAAGGCCTTCGATAGGGTCAATTGGAACTTTTTATTTCATACCCTTACAGCATTTAACTTCCTTTTGGACTTTCAGAAGTCGATAATCACCTTATACAAGTTCCCATCTGCCACGGTAACAAGGAATGGTGCAGTTTCTGAACTAGTCCCCTTACAATCTGGTAAAAGGCAGGGATGTCCCCTGTCACCCCTGCTTTTTAACCTCTATATGGAGCCCCTGATCTGCAGGTTAACTGCCTGTCAGCTGATTCAGGATATATTGGTTCAGGGCTATGCCAATGATCTTCTTCTTCAGGTAGCTCATCCAGCCACTTCCATCCCACCCATGCTAGGCATCACTGAATAATTCAGTACCATGTCTAACTATAAACTAAAGATAAGTAAGACTGTTGTATTTCCCCTTAACCACAACATTTTCAAAAATGACATAACAGTCTTAGGGCTCTCCTGGAAATCTGACTCCCTCAAATATCTAGGCATAGAGCTAGCAAAAAGTTTCAATGCACCTTCAAAAGTTAAATTTAGACTCTCTAGTACACACCATTATTCAGGATCTGAAATGATGGTCTCATCTCCCACTATCCCTCTGGGGAAAAATCAACTTAATCAAAATCACTGTCTTTCCCCTACTCTTTTACCCTCTTAATCTGCTGAACATTTAGCTCCCCCTCTCCTGGTTTAAGAAAATTCACAGTCTAATTATAGATTTCATCTGTCTGGAAAAAGGCCTAGAATAGCCTTCCACAAACTAGCTGCCCCAAAATTTAGAGGGGACTTACGCTTCCTGCATGTTGCCCTATACTATTGGGTGAGTCATGCAAACAAATATTTTAGGTGGGTTTCAGAAGAGAATCTACAAGTCATCTCCCCATTTGTACTAGTTTGGCTTAAAACTGAACTAGCCCAAATAAGAGCCTATGTTCTCTCTCCTTCCAATCTGCTACATACAAAATTAAAAGCCCTTCCTCCAAGCCTAAAGATTTCCCCAATAGCCATCTCTATCAGGGTGCACTTTCAACTGTGTTCATTCCTTAATTATGATCACACTCTGGATCTGGCACAAACGGTGTGGGGCAACCCTAATTTTAAGATAGACAATAAAGTGCTTTCTCCCAGGTGGTTACCTATGCTGGAAGGCTGTGTAGTAACTCAGTTTGTTAAGGGGGAAGAAACTTGACCTTCCTCAGTAGAAATCATGAGCAAATGCAGTATCCCAAACCCTATGGTCTTCAAAGTATTTCATTTGAGACATCTCCTGGTAAAAGTGTTTGGGATGGTCCCACCACAACCTGCAAATATCTCTATCAGCAAAGATCTTCACACTATAGTAGGGTTTCCACATGCAGTGTCTAAAGCATATGGCTATCTATACAATTGGATATACCCGGAATGTTTTAGCCCCATGGTTTATTGGTCCACTTACTTTCCAGATTTGACTATAAACTGGTCAGCTTTATGGCACAACTGCCATAAATTTGTAACCGAAGATATGCTCCTACTAATGCAGTTCCAAATCTTACATGCCATAACCTGTATTATTCCCCACAAAGACTAGCCAAATTTGGCTTAGTGTCCTCTTCCATATGTACAAGATGCATGTTAGAGGAGAGCTCTTTTTTCCATATCTTTGGGTCTTGCCCAGAAATTGTCCCCCTATGGGCTCTCATTCAGAGGGCAGATCCCCTCTTGGGTTTGAGTGACCTGTACACAGCAAAGATTTGCTTCCTAGGAGACTTTTCTGAGGTTTCAGTACTCAATCATAAATATCATATGACCTTAATATCAATGTCTGTCAACAAATTGGTATTAAGACACTGGAAAGACCAGGAAGATATCACTTATATAGAATGGCTAAAGGAGATACTGGCAAATCTCATGACAAAGAAGACAATAGCTAGCCTTTGCAACAGGTCAAAAAGATTTACAAAAATATGGGGTCCTCTTTACACTCTTTATTCCTTATGTTGATGGGAATGGTGCCATACTAATTTTGTCATTTCACTGTATTCAGTTATTCTGTGCCAAGGGTGAGGATGGGAAAGAGGGGAGGGAGGGTTAGGGAAAGTCGGAGGGGGGAGAAAGGTACCATGTGTACTTATCAGGGACATGTGGTTTGGAATGTATATATATTATGGAACCTTTCTCTGTATTGTAAACTCTTAATAAACTTTGAATTGAAAAGAATGGAGTGGGAGTCAATTGCTTTTACTTCACTCCAGTCAAATATACAACCTTCTAAGTAGTTGAGTCTATCTCGTTTGAATTTGAGGATTTGTATTATCCAGCTGTTATAGTTTTGCTACTCTGTGGTGCTTGCAAATAATTGAACTCATTCCTCCTTTTCGAGAACCATGTTTTTAACCTTCATTTTATCTTTTACTGTGTCATTAAGTGCTCTGACTCCCACTGAGGACTCTATAAGATGTAATTGCCACCTTGTAAGAAAGTGATCCCATTCTGTACTAACAAAGGCTGCTAGCCATAGCCTCCTCAGAACCTTATTTACTTTAAGGTAGGCCTTCAATGTGACATGTTGCCAGTATAGACATGTGGCACAAAGTATAACTTGTTCCGAATGTAAAAACACCTCCTTCATTGTATATGCATGGGTATAGTCCTGCTCAGGTGACTGGTAAAGGTCTGTAGATGGGATCTCTGATCACTAACTAGAGGGTAATGGGTTCTGTTCTCCCACTTGATAAAACAATGAATCCACAAATGTGTTGAGTTGATGAATTCTCATTGGGGCACTATCAGTGCTATTCGAGCTCCCAGAAAGACTTAGAAGGTATTCTCTTCCATGCACACTCTCCTTCCCTGTGCAAACAATTTCATGCCAGTTGCTTGTAATACAAAAGATAGCTCAAGGGAAACAGTTGGAGCTATAGCAAAGTGGGAAATAGTTGAAGAAATAGTGTAGTATAGTACATAAAACAGTCAAATGGAGATCTACTCACAACTCACAGCTTAGAGAGGTAATAAACCTCACTTTCACTCTGGTGTGCAGGATAAAGATCATTGTATCAGAATAAAATTTCAAACCCCCCTGCCTGCAGATCAAGAGATTGTTCTGAAAATTATTTTAAGAGCATTTAACTAAGGGGACATGGTTTATGGTCTAGCCCCATAACACCTTTTTAAGATGGACCCACTTTTCTATTCTTTCTTTCTTTTGGCTTGCTCTTCATGCCTGCAGCTGCTCTTTATACCGTACTCCTGTCTTGCTCCTCCACCAGTGAGTAAACACCTTTACAGTGTATAGTAGAGCACTGTTCTGTATAGAATTACATCCCTTTTGAAATGCTGTTGTACAACAGTTCAAGGTCATGGGATGTGATTGTACTCTCCAGTGGTACAACAGCATTCTGAAACCTCTACAGACTGCAATTTCATTTTGAAAGTGAAAGAACTGCTGTGCGCACATTTCACATGAAACTATACACTATAAAAATAGATAATGAGCAACCTTATACGTGAGTGTGTCTTGCCACACTGGGGTTCTGATTTCCATGGACTGTTTGAGCTTTGCTCTTGAGGTCAGAGGGAATCAGAACTCCTCTGTGGCAAAACACACTGGTTGTGAATAGTCGTCCATCCAGTATTCTCTGTCTCTGTGTATCCCTCATAGCTGAATTCTGGTTTGTCTCTCCTACTGTCTGAGCTCTTTTCTTGCCTACCCCTCCCCTCCCCTCCTCTTACTCCCTTAGAAACTTGGACACTCATTCCTTCTCCCTCACCTTCTCCAAGATTACAGCAGGGCAGGCTGTTTTCTTCCACATAGGTTCCCAGTATCTGGTCCACCCTCTTCATCTTCATCTGTTCCTTCTCGTCCTCCCACTCTGCCTTGAAACTCCAACTCCATTATTATTTTGCACATATCTGTTCTTGTAATCAATCCCTAGGTTTCTTCTTTTACCACAACACCTCTCTTAACATTATTCCCATCCATGCCCTCTCTCCATCTCCATGACTAGTTTGTGCATGCCTGCTGTTGTAACTAATTCCCTCTTCCCCTTTTCCAGTTTCTCTTTTACACCTCAACACCACCCTTATCCCCTATTTCCAACCACTTTCTCCTCTCCCTCGCTGTCTCCTCCTTTTGCTTTTCCCTGTAACAGCGTTGCTGCTGGTGACTAATGACAAGCCCCACTTAATTTGCATTGTACTGTTCACTGAAATCCACATTTTTTAATATATTGTATCATATTGTTCTGTAAAAGTTTTATATTTACTGTATTCTAATTGTTAATCTGTTTTCTGTATTGTAACTTACCCATCTTCCCTCCGGATGCACCTAACATAAGTTGATTTGTTTCAGTATTTCTGGACAAAATTATTAAACAAAACAAAATTAGATTCCATAGATGCATCAGAGATGCTGACATTGGGGAGCTTTGCCCCCGCCCCCAGAGATTGTCAGCCCTCTGATTTTTGTAATGCACACATACAGCAATCCTGAACCCTGAGTACTGCTAGTTCCTATACAATCTCGCATTATCTTTCTTGGCAATTGTGGATATGGCTGTTGTGGCAGTCATGGTGGTCATAGTCCCACAGGTGCATGTTTTCAACATCCCTGTCTGCTGTTTTTCATGCCATCTTACTCTAGTAGCCCTTCCGCATTGCTGCACATGCACAAAGTGTGGGCCACCCAATCCCCTTGCCTCTACCTTCCCTTTTGTAGACAGCACATGAACATGCTGACTCACACCTTCTGACTTGGCTCCTCATTGCTGCAAGGCCATGCCCTTGCCATGATACCATATCAGCCTGTCCTGGAGGTTAAGACTGAATACAAGTGCCTGCCTGCCAGTGCTTGCCATTACAAATGTGCCAGCCATGAGCCCAGGTGAGCACAGTATGTATTATTAGGCTCAGGCACTGAAATGACTGTGATGTCAAGAGAACTGGGGGGGGCAGGGATCAGGGACAACAACGCTTTTGCACATGTTCATCACAGACATTGGAAATGAGTCAAGTAACTTCCTAATGTCACAGGCCAGTAAAGAGCAGGGTTTTTTGGTTGTGAAGAAGTATTGTATGGCAAATGGTTTAGCACTGTGTTATACATTGTGTTAAGCCAATAAGGAGCTTGGTGACAGAGAGAGAGAGAGAGAGAGAGAAGCTGTGTGATTGCTGTGGACTGCTGCAGTTTGTACACAGCAAAGAAAAGCAGAAAGAAGACAGATTTGGGAGGTCTTTGTATTTGCATATCACTTGTGTGCAGTGCAGTAGGCCCTGACCGGCACTCACCCTCTATCCTTTTTGTCATTGGTCTGTTTCTTACACCAAAAGTCAGCCTGACCCACGTCTCTCAAGGGTGCGTGATTCTCATGTAGTTAGAGTGGCTTACAAATGACCACACCCCAAACCACAAGTACAGAAGGCCTGCTCAATCACTACCAGATATTTACTGCTGACCACTGGTTTCTCAGTATTTTGCTCATAGAAATTACTCATGAGATGTGGTCCTATTTAAAAATAATATATAAACATTAATGTACATACATTCCTTCAATTTAATGCTAAAATGTATATATATATATTTTTTATTTGTATATAGGAAAGAAATTGCCACCCACCATAATTCTTTCTTTTATGCTCTCTAAAATCAATTATCTTTTGGTAGTCATGCAGTATATTCATAGTAAACTGTGTTAAACTAAAGTCAAAATAAAATATTATAACCTTTATTCCAAGGAGTTTTCCTTAACATGCATTCACACTTTTTTTCATTGATGTTGCTATAATATCATATAGAATAATACAATAGATAGTGGCCCGGATATTCAAAAGGGTTGCGCCATGCGCAATAGGGTTGCTGCAGCGCAAGTCCGAAAATGCGCCATTCTGCGATATTCAGCGGGAGGCTGATGCGCTCCCCCAAATCATCCTGAGCAAGGCGCAATGATAATGAATGTATGCACAACTGAGGGAGGAACCATGCATAAATGGGCGCGGTCACGATGTTCAACAACATCGCTGTCGCAATAGAGAACATAGCGGACGTTGCGATAAGCGAAATTAATAAAATAAAAGGAACAAGGGAGAGGCACAAGAATGCTACAGGGAAGGCACATGAGACTGAACCATACCAACACAAACAGGGCAGGAGGGACACACAGGGTAGGCCAGGGAAAGGGCACCCTGAACAGAGAGGCACAGGGAGGGTGTGGAGAGCCACAGCCAGTGCAGAAGGGGGAAGTGCCACACAGCACAGAGGCCACCACAGGAAGGTGTTCCCAGTGCAGGGGAAGTAGCAGCCAGGACAGCAGGGGAAACACAGAAACAGCTGCCAGTGTGGGTGAACACAAGCCAGGGACATGGCCAGTGCCACCATCCAGATGGAGGCAGTAATGAGGGGGGTGAGAAGGCAGGCAGCAGGGGGGCGCAGCCGTGGAAGTGCCCATTGGTGGTATGCCCCCAACAGGCAGTACCGAGCCCACACCAGCTTTGAGCTGTACAGCGATACTGAGATCGTGGGCCGGTACCGCTTGAATCAGGCAATTTTGAGGCGGCTCTGTGAGCTGTGCAGTGATGTGATGCAGGCACCCACACAACAGAGCCATGCTTTATCAGTGGAGACTAAAGTGACAGCTAGCATGTGCGTGCTCACCACGGGTACCTTCCAGAGACCAACAGGGGACACCACAGGCATAACCCAGTCGGCTGCGTCATGCCACCTCACCCAATTCCTCAGCGCACTGCTGCCACATGCTGTGGAGTACATCCATTTCCCCAGCACACCGGCAGAGCGCACAGCAAACATACAGGAGTTCTACAGGGTATACGTATGCAAGTAGCAGGGGCGTAGGCTCACCCATGTGGCCATCTGCACCACCTGGCCCGAGGGGCCGCATATATTAATCGGAAGGGCTTTGCTAGCATCAACTGCCAGGTGGTGTGCGATGCCAGGGGGCGGATAATGAATGTCTGTGCCATGCACCCTGGGGGAGCACATGCTGCCTTCATCTGGCACTAGTCAGCACTGTGCCACAGATTCGAGAGTTGGGACATCGCCACTGGCCACTTAGTGGGTGAGTATACAAACCACATGGACAAACATAGAGCTTGTGAGGGGCATGGTCAGAGGTGACATGGGTAGTGGCCTACATGGCCCAAGGCAGGGTGATGCTGATCACCAAACTAACCTCCACCCTCTACACACAGGTGACAGTGGATACCCACTCTGTCCCTCGCTGCTCACACCATACCGGTGGCCCGCAACCCCATCACAGCAACGCTACAATGAGGCACATGCCACCACACGCAATGTCATCGAGTGGGTGTTCGGGATGCTGAAGGCACATTTCCGTTGCCTGGACACCTCTGGTGATACCCTACAGTATAGCCCCTCAAAGGCCTGTGGGCTATTCCTGGCCTGTTGCATCCTGCACAACATGGCCAACGGATGTGGGATAGCCATACTGGTCGAAGAGGGGGACAGCGATGGGGACGATGAGGACGCCGGTGATGATGGTGATGGGCAGCCCCCCCTTTGGCGCTGGGACCCCCGACTGATCCAGCTGGCACAGCTGCACCGGGACACCATCATGGAGGAGCACTTCAGCCAACCCAGGTAAGTCATGGGGCAATGTGCAACCACCAGTGGCAAAGGCACAACCCACAAACACGCATGGACACACACCAGGGGTGCATGCCATCAAGGGAAGTGGCCAGGCATGGAACCGCACACACACCGCCAGGAATGGGCGAGGTCTAACATGGCACGTGGTCATACACACACACACACATCACCAGGCATGCACAAAGGGTAGGAGGCACGCCAACCGAGACTGCTACACCTAACCACACACATGTCCACAGACCACCACGCCCACTGCTTGTCATTGTGCATGTGTCAGACGCTGGGCACCATTGCACAGTGGCATACAGTGCAACGCAAGCATCATCATGCACACGCAACTGCGGACAGCAGCCGGGAGGGTGTGCAGATGGACTGTGTGTGTGCGTGCAGGGCCGGGTACCCACCCGTGCATTGCCCACTGAATGACACAATGCACACAGGGCAGCATCAGACAGTAGCCATGCTGGGAGACAGGTCAGTCATGCGCCACAGTGCCATGGCCACCATGGATGCGTGGGTGGCCCCACCAAGACCTGCCAGCAGTGACAGGCTGACCACTGGCCTCATGGGGTGGCACCGACGGTCCCTCAGGGGTTCCACTGCGTGAACGCGACCGTGCTCGCGCAGCGGTCTGCAGCACACCAAACATGCCTGCGTCAGGCGTGCTCGGGATGCCAACAGCTGAACCCGGTGTCAACAAGGATGGTGTTGTACGATGCCAGGAATGGGGGGTGGACATTGCACTGTGTGGTGTCTGCCACACATGGGCAAATAACTGTATGCCCATTGTGGCCATGACAGCTGTGAATGCCTTTGTCTGCCTGTCAATGGCAGTGGTCACATCCTCCTGCAACCGGTCCATCCCTGCCAGGAGCAGAGCGGTGTCTCTGCTGCTATGCTCCACTGCCTGGCACAGAGCCACACTCAGTGAATCCACTGCCGTCACAAGCCACATCTGCTGATTGACTGATGCTTGCAGTATGCAGGTGTGCTCATCCAAGAGGTCATCTGCCTGATCAGCATGCAGTCCCTCAGGGTGTTCGCGGCCCTGATGCTCATCGTCCATTGAGGGTGGGTGCTGTACACCAGGGCCAGGTCTGGGCATGTCCACAGGTGGTGCACTGACGCCACCCCATGACACTGTACCCCCATGGCCATTGGCCGACTTCTGATACTGCCCCTCCGGCTGCTGCTCCCCAGGGCTCATTTGTGCCACCGCAGTGGCCGCAACAGTCCCACTGTCCTGGACACACACCAGTGCTGCCCCACTGGTGCTGACAAGCACAGGCTGGGACTGTGATGACATGCAGGCCTCCATGGCGGCACCACCCACAGCCATGGCCACCATGTCACCTGCTGTGTGGTTATCCTGTGGCACACACATGTCACTGCCCATGACACTAGCTCCATCATCATCATCGGTGACGGATCCGGCACCAGCCCGAGTCTCAGCATGCTGGCATCCATGGACACTGGCACACTGGGACACGGGCAGGGCCTCCATCGCACCTGCTCCACCAACATCAGTCTGGATGTCCAGGCAGGCCCACTGTCACCCTGATCCCCGTATTCCTGTGGAGGTGGATGGGCCCTCCTCCATCTCCATCTGACTGGACTCAGTGGAGAAGCCCACCACCACTGACCCATGCAGATGCTCAGGAGCTGTAAGGGAAAAAAAGTAGCATTAATGCATGTGACCTACCCTGTCCCCCCCCAATAGACAGATCATGACCTACCACGCAGTGACGGGCTACCACCCATCTGGAATCCACCACCCGGAACACCCTCAATGGCACAACGCTACATGCTGTCAGCAACCCCACTCTTCCTGTGGGGTCAGACGTAGCACCTCCGGCTGTCCCCCACCGGTTGCAGACTGTGCTGCCCTGATGGCAGCCACCTTCTCTTTACTCCTCCACCTGTCTGTGCCCTCTTCTTTTTGCACTCTTGCACAGAGCGCTGGTGGCTGCCATGCAGGTTTACAGCATGCGCCACCTCCTCCCATGCAGCAGCACGGGCCTGTGGTGTTCCCTGGAGTCTGCTGAGAAGTGGCTCCTGGTCTAGGTAGGCCTCGAACAGGGCATCTGTCTCGGCCTTAGTGAAATTTGGCCTCCTCTTCCTCCCACGACTCTGTTCCTCTTCCTCCACTACACGCTTGGTCATGATTCATCCTGTGAGAATGACAGGTGTTACCTGTGACTGTGCAGTCCCATGCATGTCCCAAACACCACAGTCCACACTCCCAAACAGCATGCAACTCACCGCAATACACTGCAGTAACCGACTATGGCCAGTGCAGCCCGATGTCGCACTTTTATAGTGCAAACCATGCAAATGATGCGAGGCGCATCTTTAAGTGGATGCAAATGCAGTGACTGCGCCATTGAATGGCTGATTAGATGATTTGAATATGCCGGCTGAATATCACGCTTTTGCTTTTTGTGCAATTGTGTTGAACGTGCTGAGCCAAGGGCGCAGTTCTGTGACATGCGCAGTACACACCTAACTGCGCATGCCCGGGTTGATGATGCAGGCGCCTGCCGCACTGCTGATGTGCTGTGCACAGGAGGCAATGCAGACCACGGCCACCATTGTGCCAGTGGCGCTATGGCGCTGTTCACCTATATGGCGCTGTGGCACTGGGGCGTCGTAGGTGCACTAGGGCAGCAGCGCGGTAGGCCGCTACAGGAGGTGGCACATAGGGACCCAATCACGCTACACGCATTGGGTTCCAATCATGCTGTGGCTGTCCATGTGCCAGAGACCCTTGACCCTGTGCCCAACCTTTGCCCCCTAGGCACCATGCATCAGGCATGGGTGCATCACTATCGTGCTGTTTGGTGACAGCACGATAGGAAATGGCAGCGCTGTACCACACAGCATCTGCACGTGGCAGGACCACGCTGCAGAACGCCATTTTGCTTGAACCGGGCAGCAGAGATGGCATGGAGGCGTGCTGTGCAGTAGAGCCAGATCGAGCTGGAAAACCTTGTGGCCATAGTCGAGCCCCATGTTGGGGCTTTGTTTGAGGAGGCACCCTTGGACAGGGCCAGGAATGTGGTATGGCAGGAGGTGGCCGATGCCCTGAAGGAGGCCACCAGTATGGGGCAGACAGTGAAGCAGTACCGCCACCATTATGGGGACCTGAGGTGCAGGGACCCAGACCTGCTTGCACGCCTGTGGGCATGTGCCAGGAGGGGCACGGTGCCATGGCCATGTAGGTGCAACATCAATACACTTTTATCATCCATATCGGTATCATGGTTTCATGTGTCCGGCACATGGGGGGGGCCATCTGGTGTTGGCCGTGGTGGTGATATCGGGGTGTGGGGTAGGTGGGTCTGGCTGTGTGGGATTGCACACACATGGGGGCAGGGGAACATTGCTACAGGATTGTACTGATGTTCTTCTCTCCATGTTTGCACCTTAGGGCCAGGAGAACAGAGGCACAACCGAGAGGGGAGGCACCGCATGTTGGAGCAGAGGGACAGGAGGGATGAAGGTGGTCTGCGGCATGTGGACCAGCCTGCTGATGGTGAGTGCCCTACATCCATGATTACTATTGCATGCTGTATAACTGGGTCGGCAGTTGGCATGGTCACCATCCAGTAACACCACTGCCATGCACGCAACTTGTTACAGTCAGCACTGTCCAGTGGCACTGCATGTCTGGGAGTGCATCAATGGTGGTCCATGCGTGCACCGGGCACATGGCTGTGGCACTGCCTTCACACCACATAGCCTAGTCACTGTACGGCCATGGTGGTGCTGTGCAGGACATGGGAGGTGGGTGTGTGCAGTGGTCCACATGGCTGTGGCTGCCTGGGTGGGCAGGTCTTGTGGACAGGGTCATTGTGGGTGGTCGCACACCATCACAGGGGCATGTCACATGGCTGTATGCCATACACAATGGGTGGGCTGCAGGGGGATGGACATTCACACCTATTGACTCTTCTCCCTCATCCTAGGTGGCCGGACACTCCTGCAGATCCAGTGGGACATTCAGGAGCTGCTGCGGGTCAGAAGGGAGACCTTGGAGCTCCTGCGACACATCCACCGCCATGGGGTGAGGAGGAGGAGGAGGCAGAAATCCCATCGGCACCAGGAGGAAGAGGACTGGGGTGGCCTGTGAAGTCCCCATGCCCCAACTACCACCTTCCCCCCTTTGAACCACCTTCATACCCCTTCTTCCCTCTCCCATATGTTCATCCCTGCCCCTTACCCGCCCCCACCTGTCATGTGGCCCTTCCCCCACTATTGTATATAGTTTTGTATATAGCTTTACTGTACATAGTTTCAATATATACATTTTGTTATAGCAACTGTGGTGGTCTCTGATTTGCAGTGGGCTACAGGTGCTCAGCTGCAGTGGTGTGCATGGTGTCAGGGGTGGTGCACGCATGGGCGTGTGTGTGTGTGTGTGTGTGTGTGTGCAGAGGTGAACCACCTATGGTGTGGACAGGGGGATCAGTCACTGTCTGTGGTTTGTGTGTTGTACTCTGTGCACTGCATGCCTGTGTGCAGTGCTCCAAGAGGCCTGCACTGAGTGCATGGCACCCCTGTCAGACCATCCATGGCCTGTGCAGCTGACACCCTTGCATGTCTGTGATATGCACGGTCTGCTGGTGTGTCTGTGGTGGCTGTCCATGCTGGATAACAACTGTACCCGGCACAATGCCAGGTTGACTGCAATCACCAGTATGGTGCACGTCTGCCTCCAGTGGCACTGTGGCCTCCGCTGTTGTTGTCCACCATCCATGCTGTCGCTTGTGTCAGTTGCAGAGGATGTGCTCCAATGTCTGTCACTTGTGCTCCGGCAGCATGCTGGTGGCATACAGCTTCATGGTGCCTGCGCAGGGTGGCTGGCACACCTGTGCAATGTAGGGGTGCTGGCCGTGTGTACACATCAGCCGTGGCCACACGCCAGTGGCTTGGTTGACCCGCTACTGTGTCCCTGTGTTGCTGTGGGTATGGGTGGGTGTTTGTCCATGCACTGTGTTGCATCCTGTGTGGTGCATGCCTCCATGCTACACTGTGCATGTCTGTGCTGGCTGTTGTGGCCAGTGCTGGGATGGGATGTGTCCTTGGGAGGGTGTGCAGGGTGCTGTACCATTGGAGGTGGGGTCCGGGGCATGCTCTGTCGCATGTGGGGTACCTCGTGTGCTGATGCATGGTTGGTCTCTCAGCTGTACCTCAGGGGGGACATGCAGGGCAGCACTGTGTATGCATCTGTTGCATCACTGTCTGCTGCCACCCACTGCAGGGTGCCCATGGTAGGGCTGCCTTGCATGGCTCCACGGTGCACAGAGTTGCATTGTCACAGTGGGGGTGGTGGCATGCATGGGGTGTCCTGCACTGTTGGGTGCTACTCCTGGGCAGGGTGTATGGGGATCATGGTGCAGGGTATGCTCTGTGTGGGATGGTGTGAGTGCAGGGGTGTTGACCATCCTTGTGCGCAATCACGGCTTGTCAGGGGTGTGCTGGGGCACCATGGCCTGGCTGTGGGTTGGTTGCTGGTATCCATGGGCCGGTGGTTATTCCAGCTTTCCCCCAGTTGTGCAGTGCATGGGGTGTGGGGGATGATGTCTGTTCTGCTGTGTGTTCCTCTGCCCATCTGTGGCATGGGTGGTGGGCCCCTGCATCCCTGGTTGTGCTGTTGCATTGCTGCCCTGCTGCTGGGGGCATCCCTGGTTGTGCTATGTCGCATCTTGATTGCTCAGCTGAACATCCCTTGTTGCGCTATGGCGCATCAGATTTGCTCAGCTTCACCTCCCTAGTTGCGCTATGGTGCAGGTGGTGCGATATTCAGTCGTCGGCCGTAGGTGCATCTTGGCCTGCGCAGTTTTTGAATATCGAGCTTCTTGCTCATGGGTGCAGTGGACTTGTGCTTGCTCCTGCTGTTGTGCACTTTTTGGGTGCAGTTTGAATATCTGGGCCAGTGTGTATAATGAGAATTTTACAAACACCTGAGGTATTGGATGCTACATAAACCCCAAGAGCAAAGCTTGAGGGGTTTATACTAGCATTCAGCACTGGGGGTGTGTGTAAAATTTGAGTTTAACATACTACCCCATGTCTTGTTTCTTGTTTTATAAAACTGCTGGGTAGCGTTTTGTTGCCTTGAAAACACTACTCGACAGTTATAAAAAAACAATGGTTCCTGTAGTGTTGTCAGGCTGCAGCATTTCACTGAATAGCAACTATATTTTTGAAGGAGCTCATGAAAACACTTGATGCAAGTCCATTTACTGCATGCTGAACAAAGTGTGTGCAGGTGGTAGGCAGTGTTTGCATGCGTGGAGCAAGGGAAACCCAGCGAGTGTTCACCGTTATAACTCACTGGTTATAATGATAGATTATAACTGGGTTTCCTGGTGGGAGAAAACACTCTGCAGTTATGATATTTATATACTTCACTTTGGTAGACTATAATACATATTTCATTATGCATTAAAAAAATTGGGCTCAATTTTAAAAGAGATCTTAGAGCAACTCAAGTTACATCTCTTTAGGGCTGTGGCAAACTCTAGGTGTGTCAGGGACCCTGCACCCAATTTTATAAAAGTGGGGGTCCCTGCATCAAAAGCTCAGGAGTTGCTTCAGCTGCAGGTTAGCACCAAACATTTGGTGCACCTGTGGTAATTGCCACAGGGATCTCACCCCCCCACCTGACGCAAGACTATATGGGCCATGATGGTCAGGGGTGTGAAACTGCTGGACAGAAGGGGGCCAGGGGAAGAAGGGGCGTCGGAGGTGGCATAGTGGGAGTCAGAGGGACAGCTGGGCATAAGAGGGAGTGATGTGGCACCCAGTGGGGTGTTTTTGCATTTTTATTTATTTTGTTATTACCTATCAAGTCTTAGTAGTGTACCACATCCACATAAATAAACAGATCATGTCCAAGTCATCCAGGGCAAGTGATATGTCCGAATAGCATGTCATCATATTAAACGTAACTCAGCAGATCTCATAACTTTTAAGGTATACAGACCATGACAGTCATCTACTATGTATCTATTATGGGGGTTCCTGTATAACTTAAAAGTTATGAGGTCTGATGAGTTACGCTTAAATATGATGATGTGTTAATTGGACATCTCACTTGCCCCTCCTTGGATGAGCTGGACATGATAGAGGTTGTACAGAGGGAACCTTTGCATGTAATCTGTCATGAAAATATCCATTTATATGCACATGACAAGGTTTACACAAAAACAGCAAACACAGCCTGAAAAGCATGCATAAACAATTCTGAAAATGCTTTCAAGATCTGTACAAACCTTACCAGGTCTTACCTCTGTTGTCATTTTACAGCTTTTGTGATCTGTTTATTTATGTAGTGTATAATTAATAAGTACAGTGCTGTGTGGTGCACTAATAAGAATTGATAGGCAATAGCAAAACAAATTAAAAAGCAAATGTACTCTGTCGGGAGCCACACCACTCCCTCTGATGCCCAGCTGTCTCCCTGACTCTCCCTATGCCACCTCCAGTGCCCCTTCTGCTATCAACAGCCCTGTTTGAGACCCTGTCACCCTTCTCCACAATATGTGGCACTGGTACATGCCCCTTAGACCACCTCCTGGCTGTAGAGTATAATGAATAACTACAGTACTGTGTGGTTCAACTAATAAGAATTGATAGACAATAACAAAATAAATTAAAAAGCAAACACACCTCACCAGATGCCACATCACCTCCTCTTATGCCCAGCTGTCTCCCCAACTTTCCCTATGCCACCTCCCATGCCCCTTCTGCCCCCAGCAGCCCTGTTTGAGATTACATCCCCCTTTGCCACAGTGTATGGCACTGGTGCACATCCCATATACCACCTCCTGGCTGGTCTAAGTGTGACCCCTTACTACGTCCTATGCCTTTCAAAATCACAAAAAAGGGGATGTTGTAGCCTCACTGTGGTGCAAGCCCCCTTGTGACTGGTCGCATCCTGATTACGGTCACAGGGCTGGTGCACTGCCACTTTGGCACAACATTTCCCTCTTTTGACACAGACTGTGTTCAAAAATTGGAATGGCCTCATCTTTTGATGCAAGATGCCACTTGCATAATTTCTGCTTGACGCTGGCAGCTTGCATCATTCCCCAGGCTTTGAAAATTGAGCCCATAATCTCTAGTGTTGACTGTTTCACTGTGAATATAAAGTCATGTTTCTTCACTAAAAACAGTAACCCCCTATACTCAGTAACATCCCAGATCACGTTGTTACTCATGGTTGTATAAGAACCTCTTGTTATAGCTGACAGTTATTTTTCCTGTAAGGTAATGCAACTTAATCAGTGCCATTATTCCTTCAAGTTCTAGCTAATACCATGCATTGCTGGGGTACAGAGGACAAACTATATCACAACTGAGTTCTAGTTTTAGTGCCAAATCCCTTTTTATGTGTGTGCATAAAAAAATAACAATCCCCTTTTCCTGGTAATCTAGTGTCCCCCTTTCCCAGCCCTGATCACAGTGCTCATAATAAAAAAATAACAATCCCCTTTCCATGGTAGTCTATTGTCTCCCCTTCCCCAGCTCTGATTACAGAGCTCATAACAAAAAAATAACAATCCCTTTTGCCTGGTAGTCTAGTGTCCCCCCCCAGCCCCAATCACAGGGCTCATAATAATAAGAAAATGATCCCCTTTCCCTGGTGGTCAAGTGCCCCCCCAGCCCCCAACCCTGGTAGCTAGTGATCCTCCACCTCGCTTCCCCCAACCCAACAGGAACCAATGACTGGCATAGCTCACTTCACACCGCATGTCCAGCTGCTGACTGAACTGTACAGGAGCACTTTACAGTATATAGTATACGCTAATTGGTTGACCGTGCAACAGTCAGCCCCATGCAGAGTTAAAGTAGGGTTTCAAAAGTGTAACTATGTGCTGGCACAACTGGCCATAGTTGCAATTTGGGGGGGGGGGGTCTCAATATTGTGATGTGTGACTTATGCATGGGGGACCCCTCATTCGCATAGGCACATCACAATATTGTGCATGGCAGTGCAGTCAGGTCGCGGGGCACATCAGTGGCTTTTGAATATGGCCACTCCCCCAATGGCCCGCGCAAGTCCAGGGATCTGCTATGCATCTCATCTGAATATGTGGTCCTTTATCTCTAAATATTCGGGGCATTCTTATCTTACTTATCTTGGATATTCATTAAACAGATTTTCACATGCTAACCTCTAAAAAACTCTCAACACTATTTAAAAAACTGTTTGAGGAAAATTCCTGTAACCATTCTCTCGCATGACTGGTAGGATACAGTGTGATCAGCACTGAGCATTTGAGTCAAGCTCCTGTTATATCCCCTGCTGGTGACATATTTTTTTTTTGACTTGTCATTACCATATGCACCTGTTTAGAGCATGCTATCTAATGTGGTATACTGTACAGTATTTCTCAAAGTGGATGCTCAGCTAAATTTAGTCATTGATGCTGGACATTTTGAGGAGTTGGTTAATTGTCAAGTAGGCAAGGACACTCACATCCCCAAAAAGTTATGCAGATTATCCTAATTCTAAAAGAGAGGAAAAAGCCACTGTTTAGAAGCCGATGGGTACATAGCTCCTTCCCAGCCTGGCAATAGGTGCAGCTGGTCTCACCCATTCTCGCTACATAGAAAACTTAACTCAGGGATGCTGGAATTATGGAGATGTAGGGGGAAGACCAACTGCTACTCACCTTCCTAAACAACTGAACATCCTGGCAGCACAGTGTTATGAAGGACTTATAATTATTGTGTAATCTGTATGTCCTACTGCACACTACATGATTGTAGCTCGAGACTGGCCTTTTCATTCATGCTACAGATACCACTCAATGTCCCCAGCTGATAAATCCTAAAGAGTTCATGCCTTAAAAGTGCTCTATCTAAAATGTGAAAATGGGCATTTTGCTCATCAGCAAACACGTTTTAAAAAAATGAATGAATAAAAAAGATCCCATGGCTGGGTTATTGGTATTGAATAGTTATGGTAACATTTCTAAGATCCAAAATTGCATAGAGATTTGTGAATTTCCTGCAGCCTTGAAATGTCGCTATCTAGGTCTTACGTCTGACCTTCTGGTATTTCTCTTATGTTCAGAGATCCTGGTTCGTATCTTTCTCATTATCTTTCCTAAATATATTTTATCACAACTGCACATCAAAACATATACAGTATAATATGTGTGCTGTTACATGTTATGTGGTGTTTTATTGGGTGCTGTTTTTAGTCATGTGGGTTCATGTGGGTTTGTTACACTGAGTACACCTCCAACATGGAAAACTACTTTTCATGAGTGATCCCAATAAAAAGTTGTGTTCCCTGTCGTGGCTGTTCAGTCCTGTGGTCCATTTGCACATGTCTGCCTGTCAGTGTAGGGGTATTTTTTATTAGCCAACAATGGTCAGTATTTGAATATACATTTATGATCCTTATCTGCTATCCTCTTGATGTCTCCTGTGTACACTGAATATTGAGTGGATAATACAGAAACGCTGTTGTCATGCCTGTGATGTCACCACACTAACTCAATGTAAAATACCAGGTTGTACCTCATAGTTGGTGGTACATTATTCTCTATGTACTGAGCATATTGGTGAGTTGTTGTCATTGTTTGGTGATATACTGTTGTAACCCCCCTACCAAATCGGGGGCTTACCTTCAGCCCATAGCTCCTGTTTCTGATCTCCTCTTAGTGCCTCCAGGAAATGCCTGCATTTTTTTTTATCAGCCCCAGTCTTATTTCTGTGGTCTTGGTGCCCCAGCTCAACCCTAGTGCTAATTGAACTCTCTGGGGTTCCACAAAGTAAAACCATGATCCCCCACACTGCAAAAGGCACTCCGGTGCCAGCAGGGATCGCACATGCACTGGTGGCGCCTTTCATCTCCCAACCACTGACATTTGCAGTCGAACGGAGGAAGTGTTCTGTGGTTCCATATCCCTACCTGATCAGTGGGACCCGGTGACCACAGACAGGGCCTTGAGCGGCCGCTCACTAAAAAATTAAAGGAGATCCACGAGGCAGTAATGATCGGGGCTTGTGGATATTAATGAGCTGGAGCCTGGATCACTCATACATGTGGATGAGGGCTGTCTGCCCTCACAGAAGCTGTATTTCAGATATGGCCAAAAGAAAAGGGAAAAAGAAATGTTTCAAATAAAAAAAATGTAACTGCTGAAATTTGCGATGGGGAAACGATTATAGAGAGAAAGAGTACTTAAACAAAGTAAATGCTTAACCCTGGCTGCACCAGCAAAATATTGGGACTCAGAGAGACAGCCTGCCTGCTGCAAGTCAGGAAGCTAAAATATCGACAGCAGTGACAGACTTAGCACTGAAACAAAATTTTAAATCTGTGCAGCGACAGCAAGTACATGACCAGGGCTACTGAACTGTGGGGCATTTGGGCAAATATTCATGTTATTCTGGCTGCAACATGACTTTATTGGGACTGTACCTATTGCTGCTTAAGGGACTGTGTGTTAAGCAGCCATTACAAAGTAGCACAGCCAATCAGAAAGCTAGAATATTAAAGCCAGGACTTGTGGGACAGTAGCCAAAACTCATAGGAAACTTCCAAGTGTGGAACCGCAAGGACCTAATTTCAGGCACCAAAACAGCAAACCAACTGTGCATCAAGTGAGGTTCATGCATAATTCATTTGCTTGATTGACAGGTCCTCCAGCCAATCAGAGGTGAACCATCCAATAGTTTCAGCCAATCAGGAGTCTCTGGAGAGTCTTATAAAAGACAGTGTTTTTCAGCAATTTTCCAGATTTGAGAGGGAACCCCCACAGGGGTGGGGGCTCTGACCCCTAGCCATGCATCCAAGCCTGAACATCCAGCTAATCCTCTCCATCCAGGAGTGGATGTTTGCCTTCTTTAGCAGTTAAGTTTAAAGTAATTTGGTTTGTGTTGAACGTGCTGGCCAGGGGATTGCCAGAATGTCCCCCAGGTGCTAACCCTCCCTTCCATGTTGGGGAAAGATGTGGAACTGCAACCTGGTGACATCAAGCCAGCAGTGAGAGAGCTGATCACACCTCAGTTGTGAGAGGACTGAAGTATTCAGGAACCTTGATAGCAGAGATTCTCATCAGTGAGGTACCTGAGTGAGTACTGCAGAGCTCTCAGTGCAAGAAAGAAAGAAATTTGTTGAATTGGTAAAGGTTCTTGCCCAAGGACTGACTCATAAGATCGTTTTTGGTCTGCACCCTGCCTCTGCTGTGCTTAACTTTAGTCCAAGCGGGGTGGACTCAGATGTTGGAACTTTTGCTAACCGTGACTGTTCTGGGGGTACCCATTGTGAGCCCAGAACAGAGTAAAAATTTGCTAATATATGATGTCTGCTGGATGTCTGCTGGAGTCCACAGGACTGGAAGGGGAGCACTGAGTAAGGGACTCATCCTGACTTTGCCTGGGAGGTCCAGTATTGTGTTAACTATCTGGTCAAGACATCCAGTGGAGCTGCAAGCCTCAGCTGCAAACCATGAATTGGACTGAGACCCCGAAGTTTAAATCAGATCTTCAGTAACCTGGAAATGATTGTTTTCCACTAAGTAATCTAACCAGGGCAGCTCCCCAGCCTCTGGTGGAAGATGCTATACCTTCTATAAATGTGCTGAGTGTTTCAAATCATATAAATGTGCTAACCCATCAGAAAGAAAGGCTTAACTTCCAGCCCGGTGTAACTGACTAGTTACATCCAACCCAAATGTTTTGTTTTTGACTGCAACATTGCAGAGCTACCCTTGCACACCCCAAAAGGTCTGACATTGTTTGTTGTTTAATTACTTTCAAGTTGAACACTATTGCTCCTTTAAGTCAAGCTGGGCAATGCACAGCTGCACCGTCCACCAGGCCTGCAACCATCAAGGGACTTTGGCAAATGGGTACCCAAGGTAAAATATATGAGATTGCAGGGTCTCATGTTCAGTCTGGGGAACTGGTACCAGTGGTGGGTAAAATAATGAAATGTGTTCCATCTGACTTTACGTAGTTTAGGAAGCCAGGGCTCTGGATCTCTGCATTGGTACAAAGTGATTGCTTCTTCTAGTTTAACTGGTATCTACCCAGCTGGAGGGTTTTCACCAGCACCAAATTCTAATCAAGACTAATCAAATGTAAATATGAAAATATTAATAATCACTGCATAACCTCTATTCTGGCTATTTCCCTGTTCCTAATTCCTATGCCCCCCAAATAAATATTGTTGTTATTGTTTATTGCAGATCCTGTCCTGTGAGCATATATTAGAGAGAGTCATTAAATGCAAAATGTCTGAAATGTGGGGAAATGTTGTTGGTTTATATGTTGGAGTGGCTAATGGTCATAGTGGGTGCTAACTATGACATTCCAGGGTGTTGTACCAAGTAACATCTAACCCACTTAAAGCTATACTCTAGGTGGAGGCACTGCACAAAGGTGAAAGTATGAAAAGAACCAGTTTAATGTAAGTTTTGGGGTACCCAGGCCCCTCAGCCTTGTATTGGCCCACAAGGCAGGGGTAGTAGCCCTTAGAGTAGCATCACCTAGGGGTTACACTGTATTGATGTAACCCCCCAAGGGTGGGTATTACCTGGCCTGCCTCCTAGTCATCAGGTCTCAACAGTTCCGGGTCCACTGGTTCCCTTTTATTGCTCCTGGTAGACCATAAGTGCCTGTTCTGCTGTAGGATGGATGAGTTGTGTGTAAATAGTTGAACTCACCACCTGGTGGTACAGTGCAGCTAGTGCTGGACAAGCAGTGAATTGCCATACAGGTTAGTGTGCACACATTTGAGCTGGCTCCTGCTCGAACGTGCGAGTTGGCGGACTGCTCACATATCCTTTTAGCACTATAGCGCCACTGTTGAATTTGCAATTGCAGCCCAGAACAAGTGTCTCCTATGTGTTCCAACCTAGGCAATCACACTACACAAGTGGGAGTTTGGAGACACACCTTGGGGAGGAAAAAGAAAGCAAACTTAGTAAAAGTGCTTATGTGTGTACTGTTACTTTAAAAACTGCCAAGGGTGTCCAGTGAATGTGCACCTCTGCCTCTCACCTGGGGACTTAGTTCTACACTACTAGCAACTGACAAGGAGAGACTACTTTGAGTGGTCATTCAACAACTGGATAACAAGTCGAGGGACCCCTATCGTGGCATGTGGTCTTTAACTTTTTAAACTGTACAGAAGCCCTAAAAAAATATAGTACTTTAAAATTGGGACTAAGTACAGACTGTTTATATGGGTGCCATCTTGGTAACCCCTGACCCTGTTCCATCCAATCAGTACTCAAGGAGCTCTAAGGTCTGCTGCTATGGTTCCTGGGTAGTGGGATTGGACAATGGTTTTTGCACCTTTAGCATTGCCCAATCAAGTGTCAGATAGACCCTGTCCATACTGTATTAATTTTACAGATGGACAGCTGTGCCAGCCAATGGATGTTGCTTGTCTTTCTTCTCAGACATTGAGGGAGAACACCGATTACTGCAGTTCTGCCTGAGGCTCTCTGAGTGAAGCAGTGGAGCATAGAGTGAGAGAAAAAGAAAGTTTGGAAGTCAGCCCAAGGCTTCCACAGCCAACTTATGGTAGACTTGCCTAAATCTTTCCATCATCTGGAAAAAACAGAGCTAAAGTATGTAGCACATTGAGGAGTAAACCCCTTCGGTTTCCAGAGGAAAGCCCTCAACTTGTGAAGAGGGTTGGACTGTAGTTTTCAATAGCCAGAAGTACTTCCAGGACTCCTGAAGCAGAATCAGGAGGAGCCCCACACAGTTTCCATTTGCCTCGGGAAGCCAGAAAGCTGTTTGTGGTTTGCCACCTGAAATTTGGAAAGCAGCCCAAGAGACTGTTTGCCCCTCCAGCCTAGGGGTGAGTCAGATTTATCTACAGAGGTGTCTGTGTCTGCTGCCAGTGGGAAGGAAAGGACTATGATTCAAGAATAGGAGTAACTATCATTGATTCAAGAGTAGGAGAAACTATCAGCAATTCAAAAATAGGAGTAACTGGCCGGCCCAGTGGCACTGAGGGTTGAGGTGCTGGACACCACACCTCGCACTATGCCGGCGACCTGGGTTCGGGAATGAGCTCGGATCGGGGGGGAGGACTGGGATTGAGCATCGGGAGACAGCTCTCCCAGTCCTAGGGTGGGTTGGGGACTTTTAACCACACTGCAGCGACCCCTGGGGACACCTGGAGGTACCGCAAGAGATGGTGTAACTGAGGGGGGACCACGGCGGATGTCTGCACATATGTGCATGGTCATTTCACGTCCCCAATCTCAAAAATGGGAGACCATGGGAAATGGCAGCATGGGTCCATGACAGCTTGATGGCTGCAGCTCCGCCGGCCAACAATGCCTGGAGGCACGTAAGCCGGATTGGTTGGTTTCTCGCCGGGCGAGGGGCCATGGGGGCCCTTGGTGGTGGGGAGCTGCATCTGCCAGCTGGTCATGCGGCACACTGGGGTCAGCGGCAGAGTGGAGCGATGGCTGGATGTGACAGGACTGTGGCTGCAAGGAGGGTAAAAGTGTTAAATGAAAAAAATAGGAGTAAATGTCAGCGAGGACGGTCTGGGGAATTGACCAGGTAGTGTCATAGCTGGGCATTTTCCATCACCGTCCCTGGGAGTTAGATGCCTGGACATGTGGGGTAAGCATATGGCCCTTTTCCCCAGTACTGGTCTGATCCAGTCTGCTTGACGAAGTGGCCTAGAAGGTGACAAGCTGCCAGACTCTGCAACAGTTCAGAAGATGACAAATTGCTAGAACCCTGCACCAGCCAAGCTAACTGCAGATCTGCTCCACTGCTCGAGGCTCCATCTTGACAGATTGACCCTGCCTGTACTCCAGAGCCTGTGCACTTTGCTGCTGAACCATGAGTAAACACAGGGCCTGCCCTGATCTGGGAAGTTAAATTCAGTTCATCCAAAACAGTTCCGGTTCTCTTCACAAAGTGCACTAATGCTGGCCAACCAGCTGCACTGTTCAGGTCTGCAACAACTTCTCTACCTGGGTACCCAGATTAACTTTAGGGGGCACTGGTACCAGTGGGGAGGTGGGTCAATCTGAATATGTGGTTGCTATTTTGGGGGTGGGCACAGTGGCTGTAGTTGTTCTTTATGGTTTTACCTGTTGTATCAATTATTGCCAGCAGATATTTATCTCTGTATTCCCATTCCCCATTCCCTATTAATAAACTGTTTCTTGTTGTTGCTTAATACTGTCTGTGAGCATATTATTAGCTATAGTCTTTAATTACATGTGTTTTAAAGTATTACAGTTTAGCATGGTATTCCGTGTGTGGGGTGACTGTGAGGGGAGTTAGGTAGGTATAGCATCCCAGCGGGTTGTACCAGACAAACATCTGGCCCACTATAATTTATTCTGGGTGGAGGCATCATGCTATTAATTTCATATCTGGGAAAGAACCACCCTCTTCCATCCAAAACAGAGCCAGGCCTCTGAACTTTGTTAAGCCACAAGGCAGGGGTAGTAACCGAAAGTTACACGGTGACACGGTTGCATTGAAAAAGAAGGGCTTATGTTTTAAAATGAAGAACATAAGCTTACCCCTTCCACCACAAGTAAAGAAAAACAAACTAAAAGTTAATTTCTAAATCATTTTAGCTTTCAAACAAACTGTCTGTAAGACACCTATGGAAATCTATGTGCCCCTGAAAAATCCAAATTGTAGAAAAAGGTCACTCAATAGCACTTTACTGCATTTAGGGAAATTTTGATTTCTTTCCTCTTTTTTCCAGGACATTTGTAGGAGATTAAAAAAGGATTTTTTTTCCTTTTTAGCTTATTACGTTGTACATTTCATTTGACTTTCACACCAAAAGTGGCGATGTCTCAGTGAGTAATGTTATTTCATGCACAGCTGCATAGCTTCCGTAAAGGCATAACCTGAGCCAGAGTCACAGTGCTTATGAGCTGTGGTTGTACATTAGGGCTGGAAGAACTCAGTGAAGTTCTGACCCTTATTAAATAAGAACCAGAACACGGTGAAGTTCTGATTTGTTCTGATTAGTTCTGATTTATTGACAAATATTTGGAAAAATGTGAAAAAATGCATAAAAGTGGCCAAAGTCGGTCACATTTGACACGGAGGCCCAAAGGAAATGATTTAATGGATTATTTGTATAAAAAATATAAAGCTGCTAAATAAAACAGCAATCGCTCACTACTAGCCCCTTCATGACTAGCCTATAATGGTGAGGTGGCATGTCCTGTTCGGTCTGTGACAAGAGTGTGCTGGGAGAGACAGAGAGAGAGAAAGAGAGAGAAAGAGAGAGAGAGAGACAGATGCAAATACTGTACTGTATCATAGCACCACCAAATAGTGCAGGCACTGCCAGGCAGTTAAGATTTTTTTTTATTAATGGTGCTGTGTGGATATTATTTTGATGAATGCTCCAGTCAGAGCCGAAAAGGCCAAAGAAATGGATATGAATGATCAAATGAGCAGTACTAAGAGAACCCACCCACCCTACCATGTGAATGATGCAACTGCTTTGCATGCCCCAGTATACTGTGATATATGGTAAACTACCTGGTCCAAGAGGTGGTAATGTTTTCTAGTACTTCGACTACTTCTACTGAATCTGATCAACATGCTGAATCCTTAAAGAAGAAAAATGAAAGACATACTGATCACCGCCACCCAGGCAGGCAGCCAGTCACACATCGCATCGGTCAAGTGCAGTGCGGTCATAAAAAAGCTTGCCACTGCCACCTGAAGAACTAATGACAGACACACAACACAATTACATCCTTCCTAGTTCCACAATTGCTGCCAGCCACTGCCAAGTAAGTTAAGTATCAAAAATAAAATATAGCAATATAATAAACTCAGCACAGTTACTGTGAGATGTAACCAGGCTAGCATACCACACGCACACAAACAAAAATCAATCAAATACTTTATTTGGTCAGTCAAAGACCTTTACAATGTAAAATTGCCAGTATACATAATCAAATACACATAACCAAAGAAAATGAAAATGACCCTATACAAACGTGAATATTACAAAACATAATTATACAGCTCATTTAAAAATCCAATATATTTAAAGTGCATACATCATTAGATACATAGAAACATAGACTTTGACAGCAGATAAGGACCACTTGGCCCACCTAGTCTGCCCATTTCCCTACCTAGAGGATAAGCTGCAGATCCTATTAACCAACAGCCTATTTCTTCCTACCCCCCACAAAAATTGCCTTATGTCTGTCCCATGCATTCTTGAATTCTCCCACAGTTTTAGACCCCACAACCTCCTCAGGAAGGCTGCTCCATGCGTCCACCACCCTCTCTGTGAAAAATACTTCCTCACATTGCCCCTGAGCTGTCCCCTCTATCTTCAAATTGTGTCCTCTAGTTCTTGCACATCTCTTTTTCTGAAAGATGCTACCTCTTGGACTTTGTTGATTCCACTGAGGTACTTAAACATTTCTATCATGTCCCTCTCCCTCCTTTCCTCAAGGGTATACATATTAAGCTCCATTAGTCTCTCCTCATATGGCTTCTCTTGCAGACCCTGCACCATTTTAGTTGCCCTCCTCTGAACTGCCTCCATCCTGTCTATGTCCTTGCGGAGATGGGGTCTCCAGAACTGGATGCAGTACTCCAGATGGGGTCTCACCAACTGTCTGTACAGGGGATAACAACTTCCTGTTTTCTGCTGGTGATGCCTCTCCCTATACATCCCAGTATCCCCCCAGCCCTCCCTACCGCCTTCTCACATTGCTTGCCAACCGTAAGGTCATCTGATATGATTACCTCCAGGTCCCTTTCCATTTTTGTTGTTGTTACTACCTCCCTCCCAGTGTGTAATCTTCCCCTGGGTTTTTGTTTCCCAATTGCATTACTTTGCACTTCTTTGCATTGAATCCAAGCTGCCATACTTCTGACCATTCCTCCAACCTTGCCAAGTCCCTTCTCATCCTTTCCATGCCTCCTTGTGTATCAACCCTGTTGCAAATCTTTGAGTCATCTGCAAAGAGGTATACTTTTCCTTCCAGTCCCTCTGCAATGTCACTTATAAAGACATTAAAAAGATTGGACCCAGTACTGAACCCTGTGGTACCCACTAGTAACCCTCTTTCTTCAGAGTGGACTCCATTTACAGTTACCTTCTGTGTCCTGTTGTTCAGCCAATGTTTTACCCAGGCTACCATCCTGGGACCCACTCCAGGCTAGTTAATTTGACTACTAATCTTTTGTGTGGGACTGTGTGAAATGCCTTGCTAAAGTCTGGGTAGGCCATGTCCACAGCCCCTCCCTGGTCTACTACATTGGTCACCCAGTCAAAGAAATCAATTAGATTCGTCTGACATGACCTTCCTGCTGTGAACCCATGCTGCCTGGGGTCCTCTGCCCCACTGACCTCTAGGTACTCAACAGTTCTTTCCTTCAGAAGTGATTCCATCACTTTCCTTACGAAGAGGTCAAACTGACAGGTCTGCAGTTTCCTTCCTCTGTCCTCAGCCTTCTTCCATTCCTTCAGTGCCACACTATCCTCCCATGATTTGTTAAAAAGGGTAGTCAGTGGTGTCACTAGTTCGCTGCTTAATTCTTTTAGAATTCTGGGGTGAATTCCATCTGGCCCCATTGCTTTGTCCACCTTCAGTTTTAGGAGTTCTTTCAGAACCCTTTCTTCTGTGAAAGGACTGGGATCAACCCCCCCCCCCAGACTGCTTCTGTTAATTGGTTTAGGAACCTCCCCACTTCCTCTTTGTGAATACTGAACAGAAGTATTCATTCAGTATCCCTGCTTTTCACTGTCACTCTTTCCACCCACCATCCATTCTATTCAGCCTCACTATCCCTCCCTTGTCTTTTTACGCTCCCTGATATACCTATAAAAGGTTTTCTCCCCCTTCTTAACCGAGTTGCCTATCTTTTCCTCAGTTTGTTCCTTTGCTATTCTGACTACCCTCCCTGCTTCCTTCTGCCTTAACTGATACAGTTCTCTGTCCTGCTCCTTCTGGGTTTCCTTATACTTCCTAAATGCTATCTTTTTCTCCCTAACCTTCACCACCACTTCTTTTGAGAACCATAGTGGCTTTTTCTTTCATTTTGATTTGTTTATTTGCTTCACACACAGGCTTGTTGCATCTGTGATGGCAGTTTTGATATTTCCCCATTGTTGTTCCACCCCTGCTTCTAGCCTGTTTGCTAGTGCTTTTCTAAGGCATTCTCCCATCTTGTCAAAGCCCTCCTGAAGTCCAAAACCCTCACTTTTGTATGGCTTGGCTCTGTAGCTAAGTTTATCATGAACCACACTGTTTAGTGGTCACTTATTCCCAAATGGCTACCCACTTCTAGATCTGAGACCCTCTCACTGTCCCCATTTGAGAGTATGAGGTCTAAGATTGCTCCCTCACTAGTTGGTTCCAAAACTATTTGTCTGAGACATGCCACCTGAAGGGCATCAAGAATTGCCCTGCTTTTGGATGTGGCTACAGCAAAGGTGCTCCAGTTAACATCTGGCATATTAAGGTCCCCCATCAACAGTATCTCCCTTTCTCTGCCATCCTAATTATGCCTTCTGTCATATCCTTGTCCATTCCCTTCCCCTGTCTGTATACAACCTCTGTGCAGATTGCGTTGCCATTTTCAGTCTCTAAGGTGACCCACAGTGCCTCCTATCCTCCCTGTTTACTCTTTTGTTCAGTTGCTTTTATCTCTTCCCTTACATAGAGAGCTACTCCCTTACGTTATCTATAAATATATATTTTATTCACAAAGGTATTCATCATCTAACCAAAATCATCTCTTACAGTATTTCACTCTTTTTATTGCAAAGTTCTTTAAATAGGAAGCTACTTGATTTATAATGTAATCATCTTGCATAGTAAAGATGATGTTCAATAGGGTCTCCTCATCAGTCAATTGTATCGAATTCCAAATTGGCCTAAGCCAGTAAGTTCTCTGTTTATTATACCAAGAACAATCAAATATGACATGATTTAAATCCTCTATATCTAGACATAAACATTCACACATCCTATTTTCCTTTTTTAATTTCTTTAAAAAATGAGCATTCATAATATTACCATAATAGACATCCACACGATATCTAATATACCAATTTCTTGTCACTTGATCCATTATAACATCTAAATAATATCTAAGCTCATGTTTTAGGTCATATGTTATTATCCAAGGTGAGATCTTTATTTTTAATGCCTTTTGGAGATCATGTTCTTTATAGGCATTTACCACTTTATTCCTTATATATTTGAAATACTGAGTACTAATTTGGATCCCTTTACTATATAATCTATTCAAAATATCCAAATCATGTTTTCCCAATAACACTTTTATCTCCTTTAGTCAATCTGATCTATGGCATCCTCTTTTTTTCCCCAATCCATTTTCTCCATAAAACTTATGGCAGGTAATCATTCTCTACACATTCTTGTTAATTTAGTCCAATAACAGAATTTTCTAATTGTTACTAATGCATTGGATGAAACCATCCCAAGTTCCATTCTCACTAAAACATTTGGAGCTGTTACACCCAGACCCATTGCATTTGTGTACACTTTATTTACTGGCACTTCTGTTGATTCATTTTCATCCAGACTCCAAATCACACTTTGGTAAGTTGCTTGTGGGAAATATTTAGCTTTTATTAAAGGTAATATAGTATTTCCCCCATATTTATAAATAAATCTGTTCAAGGCTTCTGCAGTTTGTTCTAATTTTAACTTAAGATTTTGAATATGTTTTTGCCACTTTCCATTAGAGGAAATAATCAAACCTAAGTACTCATATTGCTGAACAATTTTTAACTTTTTCCCATTAATTCTCCAATCTTGTTTACTTCTACATTCTCCAAAAGTCATGACTTGTATTTTCTGTTCATTAATTTTCAGGCTATAATCTTTTTCTAATAAAAGAAGTTTCCCTAATTTACTTTGCAATCCTTTTTTTTTTTTGTTAATGCTATTAATACCAAATCGTCCACATATGCAAGAGCAGGGCATAATAAATTTCTTATCTTCAGGGAGTCCAAATTTCCCACCCTTAATTGTATTAAAAATGTATTGAGATAAATATTGAATAACAATGATGCCAATATGCAACCCTGTCTCACTCCTTTATTTGGTAAAAGAGGCTTAGATGTTTGGCCATTTTTCCCCATTTTACTTGAGCCCAAGATTGGGAATATATTTCTTCTATTATACTAATCAATGTGTGGTTAATTCCCCACTCAAACATTAGCTTCCATAGTTTATTTCTATAAATCAAATCAAAAGCTTGACTAAAATCTACAAAGGCAGTATAAATCTTTCGTTTTCTCAATTTCACATATTTTTCATACAAATGCATTAATATGAAAGTATTAGCTGATGTCATATAGCCCCTTCTAAAACCTGACTGAAGTTCAGAGAGCCCTCCTAATCTAATTACTTCATCATTCAATCGATTACCAATAATGTTTGCAAAAATCTTACCCACAATATCCAACAACGAGATTGGTCAATACATTACTGGATCTTCTCTATCCCCTTTTTTATATATGGGTATTATAATTGCACCTTTCCATTCTGCTGCTATACTCCTTGAATAAATACATTCATTAAAATATATAACTAGAACATCCCTCCAAAATGTAGGTAAGCATATAAATGCTTCCGCTGGGACTGAGTGAGGGCCAGGGGCCTTGCCGCTCCTTAAAGTTATTATTGCAGTATAAACTTCCTTTGGGGTCATCCTCTGAAAATAAGTTCTATCTACATATGATTCTCATGACAAATTAATGTCAGTGTGATTCACGTCGAAAAATAATTTACAGAAATGTTCAACTCAGACTTTTTCCGTAATTTAAATAGCAGTCATTTTTACTATTATCAGCGCCCTTTGCAGCCGTAAGTCAAAAGGATTGTTGGTCTTTGTTATCTATTATATCCAACATCTTTTGCCACTGTTTTAATTTAAAGGTGTGAAATTTCTTTTTAAGTAATTTTTTATAATCCTCTCTTACTTTATTTAAATTCTTAGACCCGGATATTCAGACTGCACCAGGCTGTGGCACAAGCCTGGGTGCAGTGCAACTTGGCTGCACAGGGGCGTTGACTGGGTGATATTCAACAGAGCTGCACCATGGCACAGCAGTGTTGAATATTGCACCCTGGCCACCTGCAGTGTGCATGGCACAGTGGCACTGAGCCAGTGCAAGTGGCCAGAGTGGAGCAGGAGGATGCACTAGCACAAGTTCAGTTGTGCTAGGTGCAATGACCATGATATTCAAAAGTGCACATGCAAATGGGGCCATAATGCATGCAAGGCACAAATGGGGCCATTTTCATGTCATTATGGCCCCATTTTCATGCAGGTGTGCTGATCCACGGCAACTTGCACCTGGCGCCCTGCCAGGCTGCAGCTGTTGGGGACCGATGCCCCCTGCACATCACGGCAAATTGCACCACAGTCCGATAACTGGCATAGGTTGAATATTAAAATCATCCTATATCCCTGGTGGTCCAGTGGACCGCTCACAGCCCGATCGTGGGCATAAGTTGAATATTAAAATTGTCCTATATCCCTGGTGGTCCAGTGGACTGCTTGCAGCCTGATCCCGGGCATATGCTGTAACATGTAAGTCCTATATCCCTAGTGGTCCAGTGGACCACTCACAGCCCGATCACGGGCATATGCTGTAAAAATACTAGTCCCATATTCCTGGTGGTCCAGCGGTACCCCCCACCCCACCTGCCCACTGGGCTCACCGCCCTGCTCCCCTGTCATCAGCGAACGGCAGCTCCCCAACTGCTTGCCGGCCACTGCCCACCAACCGACTCCCTACAGTAGCTGCGCCTGATTGGCCACAGCATGAGCCATCGGCATGCAGCCTATAACAGAGTTACATAGTTCAGATGCGGAATGATCCATTCACATATCTGGACGTGTAGTATTAGTATGAGTTGCATGCCCATTGGTTCACGCTGTGGACCAATGGGCATACAGTGCTACCATAGGGAGTCGGTCAGCAGGCGGCAGGGTGGCAAGTGGGTGGAGAGCTGCTGCTCACCACTGACCAGGGGAGCGGGCAGTGAGCTCAGTGGGTGGGTGGGGAGAGGGTACCACTGGACCACCAGGTATATGGGACTAGTATTTTTACAGCATATGACTGCGATCGGGCTGCAAGCAGTCCACTAGACCACCAGGGATATAAGACTTACATTTTACAGCATATGCCCATGATCGGGCTGTGAGCAGTCCACTGGACCACCAGGGATATATAGGAAAATTTTAATATTCAACCTATGCCCATGATCGGGCAGTGGGGGGGCGCCACCAGACGGTGCAGCAGGAGCTTGGGTGGCCAGTTGTTGCTCCTTTTTTTGGCTCACCTGTGTGCAGTGCAAGTAGGGGTTGTGCATGCATGGGCTCAGCACATCCCATGCTGAATATTGGGATGTGCGGAGTATGCTTGGGAACGCCCCCCCACCTGTGCCACATACATTACTGATGTGCTCTGGTGCATCGGGATTTGTGCCAGGCTCAATCCCTATTTGAATATCGCACCAGAGTGCATCAGTGGGTTGCGCATGGTGCAACAGTGTTGTGCCATGTGCAACCCTTCTGAATATCTGGGCCTTTGTATTAATCAGTCCGTTAGAAACTTTTGTTTTTCTCACTAATCTAGTAAGTTCTCTTTTTGCCATCCGAAATTCATAATCATACCAACTACATTCAAACCTGGTTAAACCATGACCCGCTAGTCCATTTGACTCATTGTCCATTTTATTCTACACAGTTACCAAAAAAAGTGTTGTTAATCACATCATTAAACCGAATATCTTGATATCCGTAATCCGTAATGTGCAACAGCAGTCAAGCTTCTATATGTGCTTTGCAATCATGCCTTGTTATTCCATTTTTGCTGACAGGTGTTAATGACGAGCAGAGAGAGGTGAGCGATGTGATAATGCCCACTGATTAAGTGTAGACGCTGACAGTCTCATGCTCCATTCAGATCAAAGAGGTGCATATATCACATTTAATTAAGCTGTGCTAGTGATAATCCCCTCTCCCCTACTCTCTCATTCAAGCAGCATTCACCACACAATGTCAGCCAAAGAGAAGAGGGGGAGAAGTAAGATAATCTCACAGAAAAGAGATCTCTACCTTTGGAAACAGGGGACTCCAGCAGCCACAAACAGAAACATGGTTGAATATGCAGCACAGGCTTACAGTCTGAAAACTGGAGCTAGCACTTGCAGTGACATCTGATGAGCAAAGGAAAAGTGGCTTTCTGCCTCAAGTGATTCAAAGTCATTGACCCATGTAAGGCTGGAACAGCACCAAAATGTAGAAACAGCACTTAGCCCTTGGGTCATTGAGATGAACAGCCGAGGTGCTGCAGTGTCCGATAACATGGTGGTTGAGAAGGCAAAGTTTTTTTGGTCAGTAGATGGGAGTTTCTGAGTTTTCTTATTCATGAGGGTGGATCCATGGATTCAAAAAAAGGCATGGTTTAAGCAGTAAGGTTTACCACAGGGTGTTGGCCAGTGCTGGACAGACTGCTGCCATATTTGGCAGAATACAACTGAGAGATGTCCTAGCTGGGTTTTCACTTCATGACATTTATAATCTTGATGAAACCAGACTTTTCTATTGTTTGATTCTCACTGCTACATTATCTTCAGCCTCAGTGTCCGGTACCAAAAAATGTAAAGACAGACTGACTGTTGCCCTCTGTTGCAATGCTGATGGAAGCCACAAATTGAAACCATTTGTTATAGGTAAAGCAAAAAAGCCAAGATGTTTTGCTGGTGATTTTGATCCAGAGATAGAAACAGCAGAGCCAGCAGTACCTGCCACTGAGTTAATTGAATTGCAGGTTCCTATTCAGTGACTGCCAGTTTCTTTTGTGAATGGTCTCACTGCACAACAGTACATCTCAGTAGAGGATGATATTGACACTGCACCACCACTGACTGATGCAGATATCTTGGATACTGTATGCAGTAAGGAAAATGATGAAATTGGTGAAGAGGAGGACTCACGGGACTCTCAAGATACCCTGACCAGTGACCCCCCCTCCACAAGTGTCAGCATCGGCCGCATTCACTGACATAGGCTTCCTGTTGAGCTACCTTGAGCAACATCAAACTAAAGAAACTGGGAAGCATATTGACACACTACTTGATTTAAAAAAAAATCATTATAGCACAGGCAGTTGGGTCTTTTAAACAGAATCAAATCACAGTATATTTTGTCAATGGAAGTGATAATGTATCCGAGTCAGCCAGCACCCCCCCACCACTCATAATTATGCCATACTGTCTTACAACCTGCAAAATGCTAAGTGCTGCACACCTGCTGTGTTGCCCTTACTTCCCTGAGAGAATGTTAGCTGCTTCAGTACTGCGGGCAGAATATTCATGCCAGCACAAATTCAGTTTTACCTGCTGTGTTGCCCTCCCACCCCGAAGTAGACTGCAAAATGCTAAGTAAGCTGCAAAATGCTAAGTGCTGCTTCAGCACTGAGGGGCTGATTATTCATGCCAGCACACTATTGCCCACTGTGTTGCTCTACCTCCCCAGAGAATGCGAAAGTGGTGTTAAGTGTTGCCCGCCCACCCTATCCAAAGCAACCTTAAAATTACTTAGAGTGCAACTTTTTTTTTAAATTTCATATAATGTAGAATGAAATAATTAATATGTGTGCAATAAAATTTGAAAATGCAGAATGGTGTCATTGTATTAATTACAGTACTGTACTTGAATAACGCTGTGACTTATTTGTCCGTTGTTTTATAATCCAGACAGTATTTGAGCAATACAAACGTGAACGGATTAAACAGGTTTGACTGTATTACTTTTTCTAACAATTTTTTTCCCTAATATAGGTTTTAATAGAAGTCCCCGGATAATATCAAAACACTTCTCTATATGATTTTCCACATCTAATAATGCAGCATTACTACCTATCATAGTTAAATTCTGCAATGCTTTAACAACGGCCTGTTCTATATTAAATTCCCATCTAATTGTCCTATAGTTTCTTACTTCAACATTCATAAAATGATCTTATTTTATCAATCCATACACTCCTCTATTACAGGCTAGAACTATAGGAAAATGATCAATCACTATCACTTCTTTCAATAATCTTACAATAAGACCAGTAGGACATATCACTGCTCCAACAGATATAAACAATTACTGCTGGTCCCCTTGGACAATAATGTGTAAACATTCCTGGTTTATTTGGTTTTATTCTTCCATTCACCAGAGCCAGATTTTTGTTAATCAGAATCTCTATAAATTTTGTACCCATATTATTCAATTTTTTGTCCAGTGATATCTGCTTATACTCTGCTGTTGTCAAAAATACCCAATTTTTCATTATGTCATCTGCAAAACCATCATAACTGGCCATTCTGGCATTAGATCACCACATAATAATACATAGAGATCAGGCCTTACATTTTGAATTTCCTGTAGCAAGTTCTCCAATTCAGACCACAAAGATTCACTGAAATATCTTGAATTAATAGGTGGAATATAAACATTAATCAGAAAGAAAACCTTCTTATAGTACTCAACTAAAAAAAGCTTGAGCTGTAGAGCATTCATTTATTAATACAGCATTTAAGCCTTCCATAACTTTAAAGGAAGTGAGAAGACCACCCGATACCCTACCAGTTTTGGCTAGTTTCTTTCCTGGTAAATGATAGTTTGAATAACCATTCAAGCTAATTTCCATCTCACTTGTTAACCAGGTTTCCTGTAGGCATAAGAAATGATAATTGGTAATAAACTGTTTCCAATCCAGATCAACTATTCTATAAGTTAACCCTGCAATAGTCCATGATATTATTTTGAATGTTATATCCTCTACTAGAGAATCTTTTGAGTTTCCATGACCTTTCAGTCATATGCTCAAATCAGTCAGTTCTGAAAACCTATTATCTACCCTAATATTATAAATCATTTGGGTTTCTATTTCCTCATTTCTCTTAATTCCCTTAAGCTGGTTACCTTCAGTTAAACTGTTAGCCTTAGATTCTTCTTGTTTCTCCTCTACAATTGGAACTTTAATTATCAATTCCTTGTTCTTAAGAGCTTCTCCCTGTATTATATAATGACCCATTTTATCAAATTTATCCAAATTGTTTAAAATCGCATCATATATCTCTCTTGATTTCAGGGAGATTTCAATCTGATCACAGTTAGAATATTGTGTTACTGTTTTAATGTCAATTAGATCTTTAAAATAGGAATGTCTACAAATTGGCTCAAAATGTCCATTACTATCTGTTTAATTTTATAGTGATTTTCATTCCTAATTTTCTTTAATCCAAAGAGATATAATATTTGGTCAGTAACTTCCATTTCTGCTTGCAGTCTCTTTTGTACCCAAGAAATCCTATGATACAATTCCTCACTTCGGACAACGTAAATACCTATTTCATCTAATACTGGGAGGCTTCTATAAATATAGTCCAATACATCAGAACCAGCCAAACATACATCAATCTGTCCACTTCCATTTAAACTCAATTTCCTGCTGGCAGACTCAATCTCAAAAGAACCTTCAGGTATTTGAGCAACATGTAGAAACATATTGTACCATAATTGTTTAAGTTTACCAGCAGATTCTTGGCTTACTTCCTTAATACCAAAAATACTCAAATGGAATTTTTCTCTCCCAATCTTATTTTTATGAATATTCAGTGAATCTCTGTTAATGAAATCAAGTTTAATTCCCAATGGTCCTAATTTGCCACTATTAAGCCACAAATGATTTGCCAGTCTTGGTTCAGCACAGAAAATTAATATACAATCTCTACCATCAATGTCTTTATCAGTTATAGTTCTTACAATAATATTTTTCCTAATCTCCATTCACAAAACTGCCGTGGACAGGTTCACAATCTTGTTCTTAACCATCTTCACTGTAGGGAATAAATGTAAATCCAAACCATAAGGGGTCAAGATAGCACAGTTGTTAACATCTACCATCTTAGCATCTTGTTCCAACTCCAAATCCCTGTGATAAGTAGTTTGTATCAAAATTTCCTTCACTTCTAAACAGTTCTTTTTTCCTCATTCAGATTTCAATATCTTAACATTATTGGCAACTGTTACACATATATCTAATAGATCGCACATTCTTTTTTCCTCTCTTATTCCAGTTTCCCTTAACTGGGTCATGTTATCATTTTTAGTCACAGAGCTCTCTTCTAGACTTAAAACTTCCCCAGTTACATTGGATTCATTAGTTATATCCTCACCAGTTATTCCCTCACCAATCATATTATGGCCATTCCTTAGATTAATCCCAGTGTGAGTTCTCCTCAAACCTCTATTTCTTTTTTGTTTTATTTATTTTCCTATTCTTAGATACAATTCTCTTTTCTGGAGTATCAATAATCATTATAGGAGAGAAATCTGGTCTAGAGGAAGTTCTAGAAGTGGGAAGAGTTGTCATATCCTGACAAATCTGACTGACCTGATTATCATGGGTAGCCTCCTCCAATTGGAATGAGGGAGATTTATTATCTGGGACCAATACAGATATTTTATGTAAGATGTCTTCCAATCTATAACTATTTATAACAATATTTTGTTTAATAGTTTCAGAATCCTCTTTCAAATTTTAAATCTGCTCCATCAAAAACAAGTGTGTCACCTGTGGATTGCACATTGACCTTTTAAGCTCTTCACTTAGACAAAATGGGTAATTTTGCAGGGTATGCCCTGTACTATTGACCCTACTAGTTTCTCCTTCAGTCTCTGTAAACTAGCTTCATTATTCTCACTATATTGTGTTATATCCAAGTGTTCTAACTTCTCTAACCCATTAATAGTATTATGCATTTCTAAGATTATTTCATCAATATCTTTGGAGAACTCTTCTGTATTTTGACCAATTTTACTAACTTTGCTATCTTCCTCTTGTTTATTTATCACTACAGGGGATGTCATTTTAGACTCATTACCTTCTGGTGAAAATTCCATATTTGGAGATAGACGATCATACTATAAGGCAGAAACAAAATGGCTTCACTCATTCCTCCATCTTTAAGTTCTACCTTTTTCACAGACCCAGACTATAAGCTGATATCCTGTTTTGTTTGTCCAGGATTGTTATTCTTCATCATATCTAGGAAAATCTCTAGGGGAAATGGGATTTGCTTACTTTTTGTCTCCATATTAAAAGCATTCTTAAAAAGTTTTGGGGTAGAAGTAAAGTCCAAAAGGCTTTGTTGGGAAACATATAATAGTTGCTCAAAATCTCTTAAGGAGGTAACATCCTCTATAATTTCTCCTCTCTTTTCTAATGGTGAAGCTTAAACAATTCTTATTAAACCCAGAATATCATTGTCCAATTTGTTTTTCTGGAAATGATCCATAATTTCGGTTTGCTATTTTCCTTTTGTCCTCCCCTTATATCTTTCTTGTTTATTCTTGAAAATTCCTTTGCCCATTTCTTAGATTTTAATTTAACCATCATTGGACTAGCAGATGGATCAGTCATTTCTCCTTGTGAAATTACTTGCTGAGTAAATCCATTCTGATTCTGCTGCAATGTATCCAATTCTCCAGTACCCTGAACTTCATTCCCCTGAACATTAACCTGAATTTTTTCCAGGATTTATCACCTGGTCTGTACCATCTGCCCAAGTACTAATTATTTTCACACAAAACACTTACAATACTTGACTCAACTTAATAGAAACAAGGCTACATTTAAAAGACATTTTACCTCTGCAAAAATAGCAATAACAATATAATAGATATATAAAAATACACTTATTAAATACAATCTTAACTGCCTACACCAAAGATGGGCGCAAACATAAACGGCTGTCTGTAAACTAAAAATATCCTAGACCAATTTTACTCCTGGATAAATGTTCCACCAAATAAGCTATGTAGCAGACACTGTCTTCTTGCACAGATCAAATGAAAGTTTCTTTTAAAACTGTTTGAATTCCTCTTCCGAGAAGACCAGATGCTCAGACTGTCTTATGTTTAAATACAACATCTCATAAATTCATGCAGCTTCAAATGGCAAGGACCTCTCAAGGAAAGCTGATGCATTCAAAAAGTCCACACTTTAACTTTTCCCCCTCTGATACTGCAGCCAAACTTAAGCCAGTTCCCAGATACCTTCACAAAAAGAAATACAAAATTAAAAGAAAAACTGTCACTCAGTTAAAAGTACCGCATAAATATTAACTGGGAGATGGATATCTAGTTAGAGACAAATCAGTTAAAATAGTAACTCAAAACTCAAACAACATATAATAAAACTAGGACAAAAACTAAAAACTTACAATCTCAAACTAGGTTTGATGGTGATCATGAAGGTCATTAGAGGCATAGCATAGCTCTGCATACTCATATGTGTTTTTACACCTAATCTGTGTAACAGCTACTCCCAAACGAAATTAAGGCCAAAATGCGACACATCGACACGCCAAACAGAGTATGCCATATACGAGCTTACAGTGATGAGAGAAATAAAATACAGCAAAAAATTTCAACAATTCTCTCCTCATATGCACCACCTCTTGCAAGATCTCCTTCAACCCTACCGCCCTCTTCACCCACTCCACTCCACTGATGAGGGATTGCTAGAGATTCCCAGGGTTTGTATTCAGTCATCTGGGGACAGAGCTTTTTCTTTCATGGCCCCAACCCTGCAGAATTCTCTACCTCATCAGATTAGAGAATGCCTGTCCACGGAATCATTTAAGGTGTCTCTGAAGAGTTAGCTATTTGAATTAGCATTTGAATAGGCTTATTGCTGGCTTTTACTGTTTCTATGTTGTTATTTATTATGTTAGATGTTATTTTGATATGTACTTGTGCTTTGATATGTTGAAAAGCACATTATAAATAAACTTTGATTTGATTTGATTTGCCCTCTACGTTCACCTTCAGCAAAAATGGCAGTTCTCAGTCACCAGTATGCCAAGTCAGCTATTTGAGGACTTGAGACACATGATCCCAAATAACAATCAGAAAGCAAGATTTACATAAAGCGCGGAAATACAAGTAACATACAATTCTTATATATAAGTATAAAAATAAATCTCTATGACTTCTAATACCATAGAAGTACTACCGCTTTTAATCCCAGTTAATCATAAGTTTTAGTATTTGATTTAAATTCAGCTTGTAAGAGTAAAAAAAATATATATTTTTTTTTATTAGATCAGAACATAAGCATTCAAATAATTCTGGGAGAACACAAAAGGAAAGTACTTCCCCTTCTCAAAAGTTCCCCACTCAGATAAGGAAAGCCATCATGAATATACTCTGGTCCTGGCTGTCTCCCGGTTTCTAGACCTTCCCAAAGGGCCTCTCCTTCACCCACTGTCCAGCCCTACCGTCGGCTTTCTTCCTGTGTGGAAAACAGAACACCAGGGAACAGCACGTCTGGTGAAACACAACACAAAAAAAACTGGTAAGATCCCACAAATAATCAAGTATTGATATGAATTTACAATTTAGTAGCATTTTCCCCCTGAAGTATTTGTAGCCAAATATGGAGGAACGTAAGAAATATACGAAAAGTATTCAGTTTCTGGGTTTCAGGCATCTACTAAGCCATGCACTGTACAGAAATTAAAACAGTACAGTCAGGGTCAGTAGCTGAGGGCAAAAAAAGTGACAAGTAATAGTAGTAAGGACTGGAGCAAGGACAAAAAGTGATAAGCAGTAGTCATGACTTGTGGTCATGACTTGTGAGGACAAAAAGTGATAGTAGTAGTAGTAGTAAACAGCAGTACCCTACCTTCCAGATCAGATAGTGGTACCAGGTACCACCAAGTAGGTTTGTGACATGAAATGCAGTTGCTTGCTGTATTTGGACTCTGAATTCACTGATGTTATTATTTTTTTTCTATTCTGTGGTGCTCATGTGATCATTCAAGTAATAGTGGCCTGGCCTAGTCTGTCTTGACCTGACTTGTTGCAATTAATTGCTACCTCATGTAGTAGACTGTATTCATAAAAGATTTTTACCACAGATACACATTTTTGAAAGTGTTTTATGGATAGAGCCTGCTCAGAGCAGTCAGTGTATATTTTATTCAGGTAACATATTTGAAATTTAAGTGAGGAAGGCTGACTTTGAGAAATGTGAGGCACTCAGCATTTTCTGGTGTCAAACAGGAGCGTGTGTCAGTAATGACAGTACCAGCTGAACTAAATAATCGTTCTGAACACATGCTAGTCAGAGGACAATTTGTATACTTCATTGCAATGTTCACTAAAGCAGGCCACATACTTTGTTTGGATTTCCAGTAATGCAAAGGATCAGCATTCCAGCTCATATTGGGCTCTGCCAGGTACATTTCAACAATGGTCTGTGCTGAGGCTTTGTGTTACAAGAGGCAGATGAAGAACATGTTACAATTGCATCTTCTAAATGACTCCAGAGACATGAAGCTGAACCAAGTGACTGTGGGACAGTGCTATGCTTGGCTGGTGGTGAAGAAGAAGATTTGGCTGCAGTGGCTGAAGAGGGAGAGGGAGAAAATGCCACAACAGTAGAGGATGGGCCACCTGATGCTGTGCTGCTGTGTCGTGAAGAAGATTCTGAATGCGGTGCTGCTGTTGTACTCTGTTCCATGACAGCATGCACCTCATCAATCATTTCTTGTTTGCTTATCTCTAAACAATGTCATCATCATCACTCAATAGTTGCTTCGATTTGTATCATGGGTCCAAGATTGTTGCTTTAATGTAGTACTCAGAATGAAGCATTTTGCATAGTTTGTCATCTTCTTCAATTTATTTGCTCATACATCTCGTTAGATCTTGTTGTATTCTGGGGGCAACCTGCATGTGTCAGCAGCACCACTGGCAGCCTGTGTGATCATGGAACTGTCTTGCTTCTCTAACTTTTCTCTAATCAGATTCAATCTGAATTTTAACATTTTTATTAGGGGTGTCAGCTGGCTGAGAGTTGCTGTGTTTTCACTAACCTCCATAGTGAGCTCCTCACATGGCTGGAGCAGAAAAATTAGAAGCTTCAGCATGGCACTCTGTGGTGGAGTAATATAGACATCTGCATCACCAATTTTATTTTCTAGGGTGTACTACCTGACAGCTTTCTGTTGTTCCAGCAGCCTTTGGAACATTTAAAAGGTCGAATTCCATTGAGTAGAAATGTTTTGGATCAGTCTGTGCAAAGGTAAACTGTGCTTCTGCTGTATTTTTTCAAACAAGTGACAGGCTTTGCTTGAGGGACTGAAATGAGTGCATATTCTTGTAGCAGTGCTAATGAGAGCCTTAATCTCCCTGTCGTCATTGAGAAAACTATGAACTATTAAATTTAAGCAATGCACAAAGCAGTGGATGGAACAAAGTCCCCCTCCTCCAAGGCCTTCCTTATGCTGGACCCATTATCTGCAACTATAAAGCCAACTGACAGTCCCTCGAAGAGAGCCATTGCTGTACTGGCTTTTGGAGCTCTTCACTGATGTTGTATGAGGTATGTTCAGATGGAAAATAAAACAATCTAAGAATGCGAAACTGCAATGCTTCACTGTCCCTAGTCCCACACGAATTATCAAACATGCCCAGTGAGTCATGACAGACATGAATAGTTCAGGCTGACAGCTTGTCCAGTTACCTGTTGTGAGATGCACTCCCAACAGCATTGCACAAGGTGCGTCTTAATTTTTTACATATGACATCATAAAGATCTGGAATCCCTGTTGTCAAGAAGTATTTCCGTGATGGTATACTACATCAAGGTTCAAGGTACTCAAGCAACTGCCTGAATCATATATGTTTAACCACGTTATATGGCAGCAAATCAACAGCTATCATTTCTGAAATTTATTTGGTTATTGTAACAGTGACAGGGTGAGTCAAGGCATGTTTGGCTTTACGTTCATATGTTTCTGAGATGGTAAGCTGTCTTCTTGAAAGAGGAGTGCTTTTGAACACAGTCACTTTAAGTAATAGTCAGAGGAGTCCTTTCAATGGCAGGAAGTGGTGGCGGAGGTGTTTCAGTAGTGCTGTGGGGGCTGCCACTGCTTTCTTCTATGGGAGTTACCCCTCAAATTCAAATCAAATCAAATTTATTTGTATACTGGAGGGTATGTGAGCAAAAATGCCCATTTTCACAAATGTCCAGTTTATAAGAATAACAGAACAAGTAGATAAAACACAAAAGTTACAGAGACAAAAATTAACAAGAGTTTAAATGTACAAGACAGTGCTATTTGAGTATAAAAAAAAACTAGAAGCATTCGGTACAGTGCAAAATTTCAGGAAACAAAACCAACAATAAAAGGACAGATAACTACAGTATAAACAGCCGTGGTTTAAACCTAACAATAAATCATGGTCAGTAGAAATGCGAGATACATATATAGCAAAACCTAAAATGCATAGAGTGAGGATAGTGCATGACTTGCAGAATTTGTGACATTCTGGGAGCAGTAGGGCAAAAGCAAGAGACAAAGGAATAGGCTAGCAGATAGGTGGGAGAGAACAAGGTGGGATATCGGAGACAGGGCAGGGAAGAAGGGGGCAAGGGGTAGTTTTCTGATACAAGGACAGAGCCCAAGGGGGAAAGCAGGGAGGGGAGGGGAGAAAGGGGTTGCAACAGGTGGAGGGGTGGTAGGGTGTTTAAACAGTGTTTAGCAAGGTCATCTTCTTCAATTTATTTGCTCATACATCTCGTTAGATCTTGTTGTATTCTGGGGGCAACCTGCATGTGTCAGCAGCACCACTGGCAGCCTGTGTGATCATGGAACTGTCTTGCTTCTCTAACTTTTCTCTAATCAGATTCAATCTGAATTTTAACATTTTTATTAGGGGTGTCAGCTGGCTGAGAGTTGCTGTGTTTTCACTAACCTCCATAGTGAGCTCCTCACATGGCTGGAGCAGAAAAATTAGAAGCTCCAGCATGGCACTCTGTGGTGGAGTAATATAGACATCTGCATCACCAATTTTATTTTCTAGGGTGTACTACCTGACAGCTTTCTGTTGTTCCAGCAGCCTTTGGAACATTTAAAAGGTCGAATTCCATTGAGTAGAAATGTTTTGGATCAGTCTGTGCAAAGGTAAACTGTGCTTCTGCTGTATTTTTTCAAACAAGTGACAGGCTTTGCTTGAGGGACTGAAATGAGTGCATATTCTTGTAGCAGTGCTAATGAGAGCCTTAATCTCCCTGTCGTCATTGAGAAAACTATGAACTATTAAATTTAAGCAATGCACAAAGCAGTGGATGTGAACAAAGTCCCCCTCCTCCAAGGCCTTCCTTATGCTGGACCCATTATCTGCAACTATAAAGCCAACTGACAGTCCCTGCGAAGAGAGCCATTGCTGTACTGGCTTTTGGAGCTCTTCACTGATGTTGTATGAGGTATGTTCAGATGGAAAATAAAACAATCTAAGAATGGCAAACTGCAATGCTTCACTGTCCCTAGTCCCACACGAATTATCGAAACATGCCCAGTGAGTCATGACAGACATGAATAGTTCAGGCTGACAGCTTGTCCAGTTACCTGTTGTGAGATGCACTCCCAACAGCATTGCACAAGGTGCGTCTTAATTTTTTACATATGACATCATAAAGATCTGGAATCCCTGTTGTCAAGAAGTATTTCCGTGATGGTATACTACATCAAGGTTCAAGGTACTCAAGCAACTGCCTGAATCATATATGTTTAACCACGTTATATGGCAGCAAATCAACAGCTATCATTTCTGAAATTTATTTGGTTATTGTAACAGTGACAGGGTGAGTCAAGGCATGTTTGGCTTTACGTTCATATGTTTCTGAGATGGTAAGCTGTCTTCTTGAAAGAGGAGTGCTTTTGAACACAGTCACTTTAAGTAATAGTCAGAGGAGTCCTTTCAATGGCAGGAAGTGGTGGCGGAGGTGTTTCAGTAGTGCTGTGGGGGCTGCCACTGCTTTCTTCTATGGGAGTTACCCCTCAAATTCAAATCAAATCAAATTTATTTGTATACTGGAGGGTATGTGAGCAAAAATGCCCATTTTCACAAATGTCCAGTTTATAAGAATAACAGAACAAGTAGATAAAACACAAAAGTTACAGAGACAAAAATTAACAAGAGTTTAAATGTACAAGACAGTGCTATTTGAGTATAAAAACAAAAACTAAGAAGCATTCGGGTACAGTGCAAAATTTCAGTGGAAACAAAACCAACAATAAAAGGGACAGATAACTACAGTATAAACAGCCGTGGTTTAAACCTAACAATAAATCATGGTCAGTAGAAATGCGAGATACACATATAGCAAAAACCTAAAATGCATAGAGTGAGGATAGTGCATGACTTGCAGAATTTGTGACATTTCGGGGAGCAGTAGGGCAAAGCAAGAGACAAAGGAATAGGCTAGCAGATAGGTGGGGAGAGAACAAGGTGGGATATCGGAGACAGGGCAGGGAAGAAGGGGGCAAGGGGTAGTTTTCTGATACAAGGACAGAGCCCAAGGGGGAAAGCAGGGAGGGGAGGGGAGAAGGGGGTTGCAACAGGTGGAGGGGTGGTAGGGTGTTTAAACAGTGTTTAGCAAGGTGGCCAGCCCAGGCAGCCATAGGTGGATGATATAAGGAGGTGATCCTTGAGGGAAAAGTTGAAGGAGTATATGGATCAACAGACCTGGATTACAGGGGGAAGCTTGTTGTACAACTTTGCACTCATGTAGGGGATAGAGTTCTGAGCTTGCTTAGTCTGGTAAAAAGGGGTGTTGAATACCAGACTGGAGGCACCTCTAGTCAAGTGTCAAGGGGCTGAGGTTGGGAAGAGGGAGTTGATGCTGACCGGCAGCAGATTTAGGTGTATTTTGTGGAGGAAGGAGAGCATTTTGAGATGTTACCTCCCTACAAGGGTGGGCCAACTGAGGGAGGAATAGAGGGTACAATGATGAGTTTTTCAGGGGAGTCCAATGGCACCTGAGTGTAGTGAGCTGCTCTTCCAGGTAACTTTTGGGTGGAGACAAAGGGATTAATGGGCTGAGTCGCTAGGGGTAAGCTGCACTTGCATGGTAGTTAACAATACCTGATTGCAACAGTGACATAGACTGGAGCTCTTCACGGGCTATCTGATGGTCTCAGCGGGGGGGGGGTGGTATAGGTACATGTGCCTGGATTGGTTGGTTCAGTGAGAATGGCGGGGTCGTGTTGGTTGGTCTGCCTTTGCTCCAATCACTTTGGAGGATACTCATAATCAAGTAATAGCTGCCCTCTCTAAAGACTCTTTTGGCATCACAACGGCTACTAGAGAAATCGGAGTACAGGCTTATGTCACCATCGGGAGGATTCCCAGTTTCCACTCATCGATCTATAGGGGAAAAAGAATGTTGTGGCTTGTGTCCCTCCTGATCTGGTGCATGGCAGGCACCCTCTTCATATTAGGTGAGCGTCTCCTCCTGATTGGCCAAACAGCATCACTGAAAACAATTTTTCGAGGGTGGGGGACAGGGACCTGGTTTTACCGCATGACCAAGGGGGGGGGGCTTGGCTTCACTGCATGATCAAAGGCGTTTTCCCCTCTTCTTTGTTTTCTCCCCCTTCTAGGTGCATTTAAGGAGAGGGATGGAAGGCACGGGATTATGCACTGATTAGATGTTTCTCTGCTTTATTAAGCGATCCAGATGGTGATACAGCACTTAAGAGAGGCACCTCAATGTAAGGGCAGGGCAATCAGTGAGGTAGGGGGACCAGGTAGAGGGATGGGGGTCCTTCAATGCACTTGAGAGGCCAAATTTGTGGATATTGAAAGGAAACAACTGAGGGGCCTCACCCTTGAAGGGTTCCAAGAGTTCCATGCTGGGATCGAGGGACTGGGGGGTACTCAGGGAAATGCTTATTCATGGATGGCTATTTTTTTTAGGAGGGCGATCAATGGATAGGGGGTTTGTGCAGTGGGGGTTGGGGGTGGAGGGGAATGGGAAGAGAGAGAAGCCAATGGTTCAAATAAAGATGGGTGCAGATTATGTGAGGGTGATGGGCAGGGGTATGATCATATGCAATGTTAACTGTTAAAATTTATTTCTTGGAATGTTAAAGGCCTTAGGGGTAGACAAAAAAGATTGGCAATTTTGAGACATATTCAATGAATGGGGGCCCAGGTAGTGACATTACAGGAGACTCATCTATTGACTGAGGAGCTTGGCTTACTGAAAAGTTGTGGGTGGGCCAGGTGTTAGGAGTGGGAAGCACAACCACTTTGGGGGGTGTAGCTATTCTTGTGGGGAAGGCCTGTCCCTATATGGTAAAGCAGGTAGTGACAAGGGAGGATAATAGAAGGATTCTTATTTCAGGCACTATCTTGGGCACAGATCACTCAATTGCCTCCATTTATGGCCCCACACCCTCCAATCCTGACTTTTTTGCCTCATTAGAGGTGGACATAGCTATGCTACCTGCACACTCCCTTATATTAGCAGGAGATTGGAACCTGTGTTTAAATAACTGGGAGGACAGAAAACCACCTTCCAAAAAGCCACTATCTAGGGTGCAGGGGGCCATGAGTAGATTTTCAGAGGCCACGGCACTGGTGGACCCCTCTCAGATTCATAATCCGGGACCTAGAATTATGACTTTCTTCTCAGAGGCTCACAAAACCCACTCCAGGATTGATTTTTTCCTGGTCAGTAAGGAAGCACTGGTGGAGTAAAGAAGATGGCTACCCATAGTAGAATCCTATCTGACCACTTCCCAATTCAGTTGATGTGGGAGATTGAGGCTTCTCCACCTAAGTCATATTGATGGAGACTGGATTAATCTCGCCTGACTGACACTAAAATGCAGGGAAAGCTAGAGGATGCTCTAAATGAGATCATCCAGTGTCAACTACCAACGCTGCAGAATAAAAAGTTAGCTTGGCCAACTTGTAAAGTTCTGTATGAAGGATACATAGATACATAGACAATGTCGGCAGATAAGGGCCTATGGCCCACCCAGTCTGCCCATTTGAGCTTGTAAGTTCAGTTTATGTTTTCCTAGAAGTCTGTCGCCCCTAACCCCTGACCTCCAGAATTCCTTTATGTCTATCCTATGCATTTTTAAATCCCGTGATTGTTTCAGCCCCCACCACTTCCTCTGGCAGGTGTTCCACTTGTCCACCACCGTTCTGTGAAGAAATTCTTCCTCATGTTTCCTCTGAATCGTCCTCCCTCCAACTTCATCCCATGCCCTCTAGTCCTGGAACATCTTCTTCACTTAAAAATAGTGTATTCCTGCACCCTGTTCCTCCCTGTAAGATACTTGTATGTCTCTATCATATCCCCTCTCTCCCTCCTCTCCTCCAAGGAGTACATGTTCAGTTCCTTCAACCTGTCTTCATAGGACTTGTGATGCAATCCATGCACCATCTTTGTTGCCCTCCTCTGAACCTTCTCTACCCTGTCTATGTCTATGTCTCCAGAACTGTACACTGTACTCCAGGTGGGGCCTCACTACTGTCTTGTATAGCGGAATTATGACCTCCCTTTTCCTGCTGGTGATGCCCCTGCCTATACATCCCAGCATCCTATTTGCTTTACCTGCTGCCTTGTCACACTGTTTCCTACCTGAGGTCACTGGAGATGATAACCCCAAGATCCCTTCCTGCTTGGTGCATGCTATATCCTCATCCCCCGCTGATATATTGTGCCAGGGTTTTGTGCCCTTTTATGCATTATCTTGCACTTCCTTGCATTGAATTTCAACTGCCAAACCCCTGACCATTCTTCAAGTTTCTGCAGGTCCCTTCTCATTCTGTCTACACCCTCTGGTGTGTCTACTCTGTTACAGAGCTATGTGTCATCAGCGAACAGTGAAATTCTGCCTTCTAGGTCCTGCACAATGTCACTGATGAAGATGTTGAATAGGACCGGTCCCAGCACTGATCCCTGTGGTTCCCACTTGTCACTCTTCCCTCTGTGGAGTGACAGCCATTTACCACCACCCTCTGTGTCCTGCCACCCAGCCAGTTACCTACCCACAACACTACTGTCCTGCCCACACCCATATTCCCCAGTTTGTGTAATAGTCTTCTATGTGGCACAGTGTCAAAGGCCTTGCTGAAGTCCAGATAAGCCATGTCCACTGCCCTCCCCTGATCCACCTCCCTAGTCACCCAGTCAAAAAAGTCAATGAGGTTGGTCTGACATGACCTCCCCCTGGTGAAACTATGCTGCCTTGGGTCCTGTAGTCCATTGACAACCAGATGTTCCACCAATCTCTCCTTCAGTAGTGCTTCCATGATCTTCCCCACTACTGAGGTGAGGCTGATTGGTCTGTAGTTCCCTGCTTCCTCTTTGTTCCCACTTTTGTATAAGGGACTCATCTGCTGTCCTCCAGTCTTTGGGTACCTCCCCTGTTTCCAGTGATTGGCTGAACAGGATAGCCAGAGGTTCAGCCACCACCTCTCTTAGTTCTTTAAGGACCCTGGGGTGCACCCCATCTGGACCCATTGCTTTATCAACTATTATTGCTTCCAGTTCCTTCAGGACCCTTTCTCGTGTAAAGGGATTTGTGTCCATTTCTGCACCATTCTCACCCCTTGTACTCCCTTCAAACCCATTACCCTCCTCTTCCTCAGTAAAGACTGAGCAGAAATACCTGTTCAATATGTCAGCTTTACTGTTGTCATCCTCCACGTGGCCCCCATCCTCCCCCTTCAGTCTCACTATCCCTCCCTTTGTCTTTCTTTTTTCACTTATGTACCTGTAAAAGGTTTTGTCCCCTCTACCCACTGATTTTACAATGTGTTCTGTCTGAGCTTTGGCTTCCCTTACTGACCTCCCTGCCTCCCGTTGCTTCTCCTGGTACTTCTCCCTATCCCCTTCTGCCTATGTCTTTTTGTATTGCCTAAATGCAATCTTTTTGGCTTTCACTTTCTTTACTACCTCTTTGGAAAACCATAATGGTCTCCTCTTCCTTTTCCTCTTGCTAACCTGCTTAATGCATAATTCTGTTGTTCTTGTAATCCCCATTTTAAATACTGCCCACTGTTCCTCAACCCCTGATTCCTGTCCCATTCCCCTTAATGCCTCTTTCAAGTATCTCTCCATTTTCCCAAAGTCTGCCCCCCTAAAATCCAGGATACATGTTTTTGTGTGGTTTGGTTCTGCTCTTTTTGTGATTTCAAACCACAATGACTGGTGGTCACTGTTCCCCTGGTGCTCCCCCACTGTTACCCCATCACACTGTCCCTGTTTGTGAGCACAAGGTCCAATATTGCCTTCTGCAGAGTTGGTTCCATGACCAGTTGCTTGAGGAAGGCACCCTGAAGGGAGTCCAGGATAAATCTGCTCTAGTTGATGCTGCTGCTGGGATGCTCCAGTCCACGTCTGGAATATTGAAGTCTCCAACCAGTACTACCTCACCTTGTCTGCCATCCTTTGGATGGCTAGCATCAACTCCTATCTGTTTCTTCCTCCTGGGCTGGTGGTCTATAGACCACACCTGTGCGGATGGCTGTCCCCATTTTCCTTTCCAGCTTAACCCACAGTATATCTCCCCCATTTTGTTCCTCCTGGATCTGTGTGGCCCTTATGTCATTTTTCACATACAGTGCCACTCCTCCTCCCTTCCTGCCTGCTCTGTCTCTTCTGAATATGTTGTAGCCAGGTATGGCCATCTCCCAGTCATGGTTATCATTACACCAGGTTTCAGTGATGGCCACAATGTCCAGGTCTCGACTGCACCATGACAGCCTCCAGATCTTCCATCTTGTTGCTAAGGCTCCTGGCATTTGCACACATGGCCTTCCATGATTTGACCTCCCTAGACTGTTTTGCTGTTCTACTCCAGCCCTTTCCTTGGTTGTCCTTTATCCCTGGTTCTCCTTGCTGTCTGCCCTTCTGCTGAATTTTGCCCCTTTTCTGCCTATCCACCTCTTGGGCGCTAATCTCCATCTTCTGCACACTACTTTGCAGAGATAGCCACTCCTCTGGTTCACTGGTTCCACTGCTAGCTGTGGGGGGTGAGCAAGTAGGTACCCTCCTTGCTGGCCTGCCACCCCCCTTTTCTAGTTTAAATGCTTGTCAATGTAGCATTTAAACTTATCATTGAGTGCTTGGATTCCCCTCCAGGATGGATGCAGGCCGTCAGGCTTGAACAAACCTCCATCCTCCAGGTGGGTCCCCAGTCACCAATTAATCCAAACCCTTCCTCACAGCACCGGTTCTTCAACCATGAGTTAAAGTTCCTGGTGCATGCACCTATGCTCTCCCTTGCCTCTCGCAGGAAGTACTTCTGAGAAAGTGACAGAAGTAGCTACTTGCTTGAAACCCCTCCCCAATTTCCTAAACTCTTCCTGAACTTCCTTTGGCTCCCCATTTTCCAGGTCATTAGTACCTAGGTGGATAATGACATCCAGCTCACCCTCCCGTCTTGCCTTCCCAGTGATCCCCAGGATCTTCCTTCTATCCTCTATGCCGTGGCACCTGGTAGGCACCTCACCTCCCTGTCCTCCCCCTCCTGTGTTCCTAGCTGGATCCCTCTTATGATGGAGTCCCCCACCAGGATTCGCTTCCTCCTCCTCCTCCTCTGGGGTCCACTGCTTTCCCCGCTGAGGTAACCTCCTTGGCTAACCTCCACATCCTTTCCTTCCACATCTCTGGGTACCTCTATTTGGTTATCCTCATTTGCCAGTGTGGCATATGAGTTCTTGAGTGGAATAGGATCTGAGATGTGCCTCTGCCTGACTGCTCTAACCCTCCCTGAGCCCACTGTCATCCAAGTGCTCCTCATTCTCGGCATCCTTTGAGGCAGTTGCATTGGACTGGGTGGTCTCTGGATAGGGGTCATGGTACTCCTGACCCAGTTTACTTCTGCTCTGAGTCTGGCTACCTCATCCCACAGTCCAGAGAGATGCATGCAGATAGGGCAGCACCTCAGTGTCCAGAAGGTCTGTCTCAATATGGCTGCCCCACAGCCACTGCATTGCACCACTCCCCACATTATACTGCAATTATACTGCTATTCCACTACTTGTCTGCTACTGAAGCTGTCCTAGTTCCCTTTTTATTAATTTACTGTCCTAAAAATCCTGCCACTGACCCTCAGATAATTTTATTTAAAGGAAATAGCCCAAAGATACGCAGCGAGAAGAACTAGGCTGAGACGAGCCCCAGAAGAGTTTATCCTAGGGGCAATAGACTCACTTGCTCCCTTAGAAGGATCATCTAAAGAATTAGATACAGAGCTCAAAGACCTTAGGAAGGAGATGGCTGACATTGTCTATGGCAAGGTGGACCACTGGCTGGAAAAAATTCAGGCCAAATGCTTAATGCAAGGGGATGTGCCTGGCCGCCTTTTAGCGGCTAGGGTGAAAGAGTGGGCGGCAGCACAAACTGTAACTTTAATCAGGGTGGAGGGGGAAATAATAACTGACCCCCAAGAAATGGCTGATGCCTTTGCGACTTATTACAAAGGGATTTACCAAGGGGGAGTGGCTGGAAATGAGGTTGAAATTCAGGCATTTCTTGATAGCATACCCCTTCCTGTTTTAGATTCGGTACAAGCAAGGGAGCTGGCTGTCCCAATAAGGGATGGGGAAATTTTGGAGGCTGTTAAAATCATTAGAGTAGTAAAACCCCTGGGCCTGATGGCCTCACAACCAAGTTTTACAAAACATGTATTTCAACTATACTTCCCCTGCTAAAAGATACCTTTACTAAGATAATGCAGGAAGGAGTGTCTCATCCCCCACTCTACCAGGCATACATCACCCTTATCCCGAAACCAGACAAACCAAAAGAATTGCCGGAGAGCTACAGACCCATAGCATTGATGAACCAGGATATCAAGATACAGATGAGGATCTTGGCTAATAGAATCCTGAAAGTTGCTCCAGTTTTAATTAGTCAGGAACAGGTAGGGTTTATGCCTTGCAGAGGTGCACATGTGCACGAAGGAAGCTCCACCATATCTTTAACTGTGCGCGTGAGTCTCAGTTATCCATGCCATTGATTTCCTTAGATGCCGAAAAGGCCTTTGACAGGGTCTCCCATGCCTTTCTTTTTGCCACCATGGAGAGGATGGGTTTCCCAAAGGGTCTACTCAGGGGAATTAAAAACCTGTACGCAGCCCCCGCAGCCAGGGTTTTATGTAATGGATACTTATCACAAGAAATTAAATTAGAAAACAGGACTAGACAAGGATGCCCCTATCCCCTATCTTGTTTAACATTTATTTGGAACCCCACCTAAAGGCAATCTACATAGAGCCAATGATCCAGGGGATAAGGGTTGGTGGGGACTTAAATTCTCTGTTTTCATGGATGACATACTTCTACACCTGCAGGACCTAGCTGAGAGCTTTAGGCAGGCACTAGGAATCATACAGCAATACTCTACTGTTTCTAATGATAAACTGAATTTGAACAAAACACAAATTCTCCCCCTCACCCTGCACACTTTTAGGGCAGACTTTGAACCACTCCAGATCCATTGGGCTCCAAAATTAATTAAATATCTGGGTATATGGATTACTGCAAATGTAGAGGAGGGACCGGAGGCAAACCTAGAACAACTTCTGTTAATAGTCAGAGGGGACATACTTAGATGGAATAAACTCCCTTTGAATTTTACAGCTAGGTTAGGATTGATCAAAATGAAACTACTGCCCAGACTATTGTACCCAATTCATCTAGCACCATATAATATTCCCAGTTCATGGTTTATTAAAATCAGAAGGCTCTTATCTGAATTTCTATAGAACTCCAAACCCCTTAAGAAAAAACATACTATACTACGTCTTCCACATGACATAGGGGGTTTTAAGCTTCTGGACCTCCAGCTATATTATGTTGCAGGGCAGCTGGGCTTAATGGGAAGATGAAACATAGAAACATAGAATTTGACGGCAGATAAGGACCGTTTGGCCCACCTAGTCTGCCCATTTTCCTACTTAACAGATAAGCTGCAGATCCTAATTAACCAACAGCTTACTTCCTCCCACCCCCCACTAGGACTGCCTTATGTCTGTCCCATGCATTCTTGAATTCCCCACTGTTCTTGACTCCACGACCTCCTCAGGAGGCTGTTCCATGCATCCACAACCCTCTCTGTGAAAAATTACTTCCTCACATTACCTCTGACCTGTCCCCTCTATCTTCAAATTGTGCCCCTTGTTCTTGCACATCTCTTTTCTGAAAGATGCCACCCTCTTGAACTTTGTTGGAGTCCCTTGAGGTACTTGAAAGTTTCTATCATGTCCCTCTCTCCTCTTTTCCTCAAGGGTATACATATTAAGCTCCTTTAGTCTTTCGTCATTATGTCTTCTGTGCAGATCCTGCACCATTTTTGCCCTCCTCTGGACAGCCTCTACTCTGTCTATGTCTTTGCAGAGATGGGGTCTCCAGAACTGCACACAGTACTCCAGATGGGGTCTCACCAGCTGTTTGTACAGAGGGATAACAACTTCCTGTTTTTTACTGTTGATGCCTCTCCCTATGCATCCCAATATCCCCCCAGCCTTCTTATTGCCTTCTTACATTGCTTGCCAACCTTTAGGTCATTTGATATAATTACCCCCAGGTCCCTTTCCATTTTTACTGTTGTCAGTATCTCACCCCTCATTTTGTACTCTTGCCCTGGGTTTTTGTTTCCCAGGTGCATTACTTTGCACTTCTTTGCATTGAATCTGAGCTGCCATACATTTGACCATTCCTCCAACCTTGCCAAGTGTCTTCTCATCCTTTCCACTCCATCTGGTGTATCAACCCTGTTGCAGATCTTTGTGTCATCTGCAAAGAGACATACTTTTCCTTCCAGTTCCTCTGCAATGTCACTTATAAAGGCATTAAAAAGGACCAGTCCCAGTACTGAAGCCTGTGGTAGCCCGCTAGTAACCTTCCTTTCTTCACTGTGGACGCCATTTACTATTACCCTTTGTGTCCTGTTGTCTAGCCAATTTTTTATCCAGGCTACCACCTTGGGACCCACTCCAAGGCTGGCTAACTTGAGTATTAATCTTTTGTGTGGGACTGTATCAAATGCCTTGCTAAAATCTAGGTAAGCCATGTCCACAGCCCCTCCCTGGTCTACTACTTTGGTCACCCAGTCAAAGAAATCTATTAGATTCGTCTGCCATGACGTTCCCATCATGAATCCATCCTGCCTTGGGTCCTGTGCCCCACTGGTCTCTAGGTACTCAACAATTCTTTCCTTCTCGAGGAAAGGAGGGAGAGGGGGGACATGATAGAAACTTTCAAGTACCTCAAGGGAATCAACAAAGTCCAAGAGGGTAGCATCTTTCAAAAAAAGAGGTGTGCAAGAACAAGGGGGCACAATTTGAAGATAGAAGGGGGCGGCTCAGAGGAAATTTAAGGAAGTATTTTTCACAGAGAGGGTTGTGGATGTATGGAACGGCCTTCCAGGAGGTTGTGGAGTCAAAAACATTGGTGGAATTCAAGCATGCATGGGACAGTCATAAGGCAATTCTAGGGGGTGGGGGTAGGAAGAAGTAGGCTGCTGGTTAACTAGGATCTGCAGCTTATCCATCAGGTAGGGAAATGGGCAGACTGGGTGGGCCAAGCGGTCCTTATCTGCCATCAAATTCTATGTTTCTATGTTTCAGAAGTGATTCCATCATTTTACCTACCACTGAGGTCAAACTAACTGGTCTGTAGTTTCCTGCCTCTGTCCTGCTCCCACTTTTGTGAAGAAGAATCACATCCGCCCCTCCTCCAGTCCTCAGGTACCACCCCATCCTCCCATGATTTGTTAAAGAGAGTAGTCAGTGGTGTCATTAGTTCTACCCTTAGTTCTTTTAGAATTCTTGGGTGAATCCCATCAGGCCCCATTGCTTTGTCCACCTTCAATTTTATTAGTTCTTTCAGAACCCTTTCTTCTGTAAATGGACTGGTATCGACCCTCGTCTTCAGAGTGTTTCTCTTGTTTAGTTTAGGTACCTCCTCTTCCTCTTCCTTTGTGAATACTGAGCAGAAATATTCGTTCAGTATCCCTGCTTTTTCACTGTCACCCTCTACCCACGTTCCCTCCCCTTTATTAAGCCTCAGTATCCCTCCTTTGGTCTTTCTTCACTCCCTAATGTACCTATAAAAGGTCTTATCCCCCCCTTCTTAGCAGAGTTGGCTATCCTTTCCTCGGTTTGGGCCTTTGCTATTCTGACTGCCTTCCCAGCCTCTTTCTGCTTTAACTGACAAAGTTCTCTGTCCTTATCCTTCTGTGTTTCCTTATATTTCCTGAATGCTATCCTTTTCTCCTTAACCTTCCCTGCCACCTCTTTTGAGAACCATAGCGTTTTTTTCCTTCGTTGTGTTTTGTTGATTTCCTTTACACAAAGGCTTGCTGCCTCTGTGATGGTTGTTTTGATTACTCTCCATTGTTCCTCCACCCCTCCTTCTTGCCTGTTTGCTAGTGCTTTTCTGAGGCACTCTCTCATTTTCCCAAAGTCAGCCCTCCTAAAGTCCAATACTCTTGCTTTTGTATGGCTTGATTGTATGGCTGTTTATTGTGAACCACACTGTTTGGTGGTCGCCTGTTCCCAGATGGCTTCCCACTTCTAAATCTGAGATTCTTTCTCCGTCCCCATTTGAGAGTACCAGGTCTAAGATTGCTCCCTCCTGAGTGGGTTCCAATACTAGCTATCTGAGGCATGACCCTGTAGGGCATCAAGAATGACCCTGCTCTTGGATGTGCCTGCAGCAAAGGTGCTCCAGTTAACATCTGGCATATTCAGGTCCCCCATGAACAATATCTCCCCTTTTTCTTCCATTCTAAGGAAGCCTTCTATCATTTCCTTGTCCATTCCCACCCCCTGAGGTGGGGGTCTGTATACAAACCCCATGTGGATTGTGGTGCCATTTTCTGTCTCCAAGGGGACCCAGAGTGTCTCAACTGCTCCCTGTTTACTCTTTAGTCCTGTTGCTTTGATCCCTTGCTTTACATAAAGAGCTCCTCCTCCTCCTCCTCTTTTACCCTCCCTGTCCCTCCTGTAGATTGTGTATCCTGGTATGTTGACATCCCAGTCATGGTTCTCTATGTACCATGTTTCTGTGACTGCCACAATATCCAGGCAACCCTCTTCCATCAAGGCCACTAGTTCAGGGAGCTTGTTACACAGACTATGGGCATTGGTACTCATCACCCTCCATTTTTTGATGGCTTTACCCCTTTTAGCCCCATTCCAGTCCTTACTGCCTTTGCCTTTATTTACATTTACTTCTGTTCTGCTCCCTAATGACTTTTCTACCTTGGTGTTTACCTCACTAATTACTGTTGTTTGTGGGGGGAGGCTGTGATTTCCCTGCTCCTTTTCAGTGCCTTCCCCCTTGGCTTGTTTAAATGCTTGCCAATGAAGCATTTAAACCTCTCACCTAGGATTCTGGATCCCCTTCTGGACAGATGCAGACCATCGCACCAGTAAAAGGTATGCATCCCTCCAGGTGGCTCCCCAGTACCCAATGAAGCCAGAACCCTGAGCTCCACACCAGTTTTTCAACCATTCATTGAATTCCCTGGTGAGGAGTACCCTAGCATCACCCTTGCCATAGACAGGCAGCACCTCTGAGAAGGTTACTGTATGCGCTACTTGTCTAAGGCCCCTCCCCAACTCTACAAACTCCTCTTGCACTGCTCTGATCCCATTCCTAGCCAGGTAATTTGTCCCTAGGTGGACAATGACATCCAGCTCCCTCCCTCATACAGCTGCTCCCACGATCCTGAGGATTCACTTCCTGTCCCTCCAAGCCGTGGTGCCAGGCAGGCACCTTACCTCCCTCTCCCCTTCCTTCCCCATTTCTACCCCCCTAATGATTGAGTCCCACACCAGGAGTTGTTTCCTTTCCCTGTGGGGTCTCATGCCACCCTCCTGTGGGTCTCCTTTGTGAAGGTTCCCAGCATCCTCCTTGGTCTCCACTGCAGGTGCCTCTGTAGAGGAACCACTATCCACCAGAAGAGTGAATTAATTGTGGAGAGGTACAGCTGGAGGGATGCAACTCTGTTCCACTACCCTCTCCCTCCCTGAGCCCACCTTGGTCCAGCCTCTCCTCTTTCTTTGTAACCTCTGAGGTAGTGGCATTGGCCCTGGTGGTCCCTGGGTGGGGGAGGAGGTTTCACAAATCCTAGCCAGGTCAGCCTGGAGATGGGCAACCTCCTCCCTCAGACCAGAGAGGTGCCTGCAAATAGGTCAGCATCACAGCCTCCAGAATTTCTCCCGGAACACGGCCGCCCCACAGCCATTGCACTGCACCACTCCTATCATGTCTTATTTTGTGTCCCCTCTCCTGTTTCTCTGTATGCTTACTCTCTCCTTTCCTTACAACTTTCACCCTTCCTGATCTGGGACAGTAGCTTCCTATATTCTTCAATAGCCTCCTTCTTCCTTGCTCAGTGTCAGACCACCAGCAGCCGGGGGGGGGGGGAGTGAGCTACTTTTTTCCTTTAGGGTTGATAAAATCAATGTTTCTCTATGATCCTTCCCTTCCTACTGCTAAACAGGAAGTTCCTGTTGACAGTCAAATCCAGTGGCTATAAAAGTAGAACTGGCTTAGGGTGGGTGGGATGGAGGGCAATTAGTAAGAAAAAAGGCTAGCAACAGGAAGCTGTAATTTGAGTCACCTGCTTTTATAGTGTCTAAGCCACACCCCCAATTAAGCTCTCTCTCTCTCTCCTACTACTGGTTTAGCAAAGTAAACTGATACAGAACCCTTCCCAGCACAGAACACACACTGACTTTCTTTCTTTTCTTTCTTTTTTTTAAACCCTAAATAAGACCCCTTCTACTTCTAATAAAGTATCTGTTTGCTTAATCTCAACAGACACTGACTCCTGCTAAGATATAAGTGTTAAATTAATAAGAAAATGTAGCTTCTTTTAGTTAGCTGCTTTCTGCTCTACAAGCAAGGCTAGCAACAGGCCACCATGGGGTGGACAAAGAGAGGGAGAAGAATATGTGCCAACATGGCTCCAAATATAGAGACAGATCTTAAAAGAAATAGGCATTTCCCCAGAAGCAGTACTCTTCTCTAATCCAGAGGGGCTTCCTAGAAAAGGTAAGACAACTCCAATAGACAAAAAAGTAAGTGCTTGGTGGTCATTCTTAACACTGGCACAGAGAAACGAACAAGCAAAAGCTAGGAATCAACCTGAGTTAGGTAACCTAATTTACATCTTGGGGGGCAAATTATTACAAGGCAGTGGGCCAACCAGTTGGTGGGTCTCAAACTCTCTGACTTTATAAAAGGGGATAGGGCAGTTCTCCCATTGCATTTTTTTAAGAGGATGCAGCTTACTAGTTTGCTGGATAGGATGATGAGAGGGATGGAGAGCCCCTCAGTGAACCTGTTCACCTGGAAAAGTTAAATGAGGTGTATCTTACTTCCAAGCCCATTTCGCAGGTTTATAGGGTGTTACTGGACTTTAAGGGTCCAGGCTCCCCAATACAGACTCCATACTGGGATAAGATCCTGGCTCCCCTAAGGCCTAATTGGCAAAATGTATGGAAAAGCTGTAAATACATACCTATACCTAAACTTACGAATATGCAGTTATTCATCTTTTCTAATATGTACTATACTCCAGCTAAGCTTTGTGATAGATGCCTCAGACGGACAGACAGACCTATGCTTTAGATGTGGAGAGAAACAAGGGGACCTCTTGCATGTGATGTGGGATTGTTCCAAAATCCAGCCTCTATGGGTCGCAATTAAACAAAACATGGACCCCATTTTAGACTATTCAGAGGTCATACTACCAGTGACCTGTGTATTAGGTGACTTGACTCACATTACAGGGGTTAGTGCTAAATACCACCTCTCTTTATTATCAGCTCTGGTCAAATCCTTTGTCCTGTAGCATTGGAAAGATGAGCTCACTTATACATATGGCCAGTGGGTAGGAGATCTCATGCAGGTGCTGGAAAGAGTGTGGAGACATTTGATTGGAGAGGGTAAGAAAGGGGTTATACAATAGAATGTGGATGCCTTTGGAAGCAGTTTACTCAATACAACATGAAGATGCCCAGAGCACAGGTCTGTCTGTCAGGTTGAGGCTAGTGGAGGATTAACGATTTGCTTATTCGATTATCTCTATGTCTATTTTTTGGAGAACGTGCAGGTACTCTTAACCGTTCTACTTATGGTAGATAGCATCTTAATATAATGATCTGCTAAGCATTAGGGGTTGGGGGGTTCCCTCTGTCTTCCAGGGGACACAGCTGCGTGTTCCCTCTTTTCCCTATTTGTAGTAGCTATGTTACTTTAAAGAGGTATACTTTGAGGTGGGCAAATACATGCTTTATTTTGTCATTTTTGGTTTGCTATTCCACCTAACCTCTATCATATGTTAGTTAACAGATCTGTAACCCCCTCATGTTGGGGAATGTCCATTGCAGCTGTGTATGCACATAGTTTTTGTTGTATATAGTAACCACAGCCAGTTTGGGGCTATGGAGCCAAGGTTACCCCCTGGTATAAGTGTGTGTGTTTCCTTTCTTAAATGCAATAAGAATTCAAAAAACATGTTTATAAAAAAAAAAGAATGTGCCTCATCAACACTTTGATCAATTTTTTGTTAGTATTCTAACCTGTAACAAAAGATTCCTCTAACTAACGTGATGTCCTTCTGATTACTCCCACCCAGAGGCCAGGGACAAATTTACTTTCAGGACTTGTGACTGTACACAGCACACCGACAGCACAGCAGTTCACCACCACTACCTTCCAAGATTTCCAGACTGACTCCTACACAACAGTTAGTTACTGTTAAGCAACCAAATTCAGCAACTGTTAAGTGTGCCTCAGAGTTTGAATTGGAGATGCAGACATACCTGGTGCATAGCCACATGCAGTTGGTTAATCCTTATACGTAATGTAACATGATATACTATAAAACTAATGATTATAAAGAGGAATAATTGGGAAAGAGTGATGATGATGATGATGACGATGATGGCACTTGTGTGTACAGTACTTGTACTTTACTTCTGCTGTACTGTACACAGCCTGCTACAAGTCATAAAGTCAGATTATCCCCTGGGCCACCTACAGCCTGCAGCACAGGTGTATCAACTTGTATGTCATTTGCCTGAACAGTATTTTTTTTTTAATACATCAAATCATGAATGAATGTTAACAAGTGATCATGATTCGTGATTGGATGGCAGAAGTCCAAGATTTATTTTGCCTCCCTGCTGCCCTTGCCCTGTACACACACACACCCACGCTGAAGCCAGGAAAATACATTTTATTTGGGATTTCTGGGACTGTAACATTTATCGTGGGTCTCCCTGTAGTCTCCCTTTCTCCCCTCCAGACGTCACGTCATAGATTTATTTTGCCACCCTGCTACCCTTGCCCTGTACACACAGTCACACTGAAGCCAGGAAAAAAATGAACTGAATTGAAGTGAGTTACAGCTCATTTCAATGTGCATTCCATGAGCACAGGGAGGTTAAGTGACTTGCTAACAATCAGTATGCAAGTGGTGATTGTGAGTTTCAAATTCAGGTCTGCTGCACTTCCAGGTTCACAGCTTAGTGCTTTCACACTATATGCTATACTGCCTCACTAAGGAAGAACCACAGGGGTCCCAAACCTCGATTAAGGGATACTCTGGGGGCTACTCTCCTTCCCCTCCAGGCATTGACTGCTTTTTCTTTTAAACTTTTACCTGAAGACCTGAGAGTACTCAAAATGTACATAAGTACCTTATTTTCCTCAGTATCACAAACATTAGAACCACACAGTAACCAGTATGGTTCACCCTTACTCTGTTCATTGCTATTGTCTGAGATGCTTGGCTGGGTGACTCTGACCAATTGAGGGGTATCCTTTCAGAAAGCCTCTGCCACTTCAGCTCCAGACTGCTTGGAACTCAGCTTGCTGGAAAGCAATGCAAGCCATGGGCTTCCAGTCACCTGCAGCTGCAATGTACTCAGTCTGCTCTGTTCAGCAGAACAGAACTGGACACACTGGCTGCTGCCTACCAGCTGAAACCCTCCCCATCTCCACTTATTGTGTCTGTGACATTTCATCCCCTGGTCTCTTAATGTTTGGTGTACCATGACCCCACTTGTGGGTCAGGGTAGGCACATTTAGTAGGCCATGCTAGCTCACCCAAGGTGAACAATTTACAAAAGAGAGCACTGAAGAAAGGGTCAAGTGGCTTTTCATGTTCATGCAGTCAGCCAGAAGCTTTGGTGGGATTCAAACCTGGGAATCTCCTTTATAACAGCTCAAGGCTTTAATCACTAGACCACACTGCCTCTCCTCTTCAACCTGCTTCTAAAAAAAAGTGACTTCAAAAATTACAATAACTGGGCTGACCCGGTAGTGTAATTGCAGGTGAACTGCTTGCAAGACCTACAGCTGAAGTCCATGTTGCAAGGCTGGGGCACAACAAAAGTTGACAACGAGATGGCTGTATATCCAAGGGATGTTCCAAGGGATGTTCTTTTCCAACAGAGTTGGCGGGTTGCAGTTGCCATTGCAATACTACTAACTGACTGGCCACACGTGACAGTGTATCCCAGACCTATTGGCAGAGAAAACACATATTGGGTGTATCTGGTACACCAGAACTGGATTCACCACATCTTCAGATGTGAGGTTTAATGGGACAGAGTAAACACAGGTCCAGAACTCCTAGGTTCTTCTCATCAACACTTTCTCTTCCTGCTATGACTCTGAATTAAGGGTCCAGTGTCTGAGCAGAATGGAAGTGAAGGGAGATGTGCTGTCAGGGTGGGATGGGTTTTGGAGTGGGAGTTGGGAGTTAAGCACTATAGTGCTCAGACTAGAGACCATGGACCCAATTCACAAATGTGTCAGGAATACTGCTAGCCCCAGATTCACCGAACATATGGTGCAAGGAGCATGAGGAATTCCCAGGCTGGCGATAGGGATTCTCAATCCCATGATCCAACTGCCATGTATTAGACCAGAGTTTTGCTGGTCTAACTTGCAGCAATCATGGGATTCTTTTTATGGGGCTTGCACCAAATTTTTGGCACAAGCTGCTGCAAAGTGGGAAAAGTGTCACAAATGCACTCAGTCTTCTTGAATCAGGTGCAAGCTACAGCAATGTGTTTGGCACAAAGACAGGTTTGATGCAGGGCTTGATGCAAGTCCAGCATCAACCTTCATGAATCAGGCCCTATGTCTCCAGAGGTACAAGACAGGAGCAAAAATAAAGAAATGATAACTATGGATGACAGCAGAAACTGTTATATTTCTGTCAAGTAAAAACGTTCACAAAAAAGTGGTTTCAAATACCAAAACAGCTTAGTAATACTGCACTGCTATTTGTGGCTTTGCTATTAATGTCATGTAGTTCTATGATAAATCTCTCTAGTGACATCATCAGAATATAATAGATCTCTCCTTTCTGCTGGGTTGGTGGTCTGACATAGAATTCCTTTATTCTGTCTAAAAGGAAGTTTCCTAAAATTAAATAACTTCACAAAGCACGAGAACATGTCAGTCTTAGTCTCCATGAGAAAAATGATTTTTCTAAAATCTATCAGCAGCCATGTGAAGTGATTCATGTAAGCTCTCAGCATTTTTTTTTCTTTACAATACTTTTACCTAGGAACACATTAGAAATAACTTATTGATCTCATAGTGACCTTTGTTGCCAATTCCTGTCACCTATATATCTTCAATATTAGCTCACATTTTAAAAAAATGAAACATGTTTTAATTTCAAAATCACATCTTCAGGGAGCAGATTCTGAGTAGGGCACCCTGAAGAGGCAAATTCAAGTGGAATGAGAGTACTCAGATAATCCATTTTATATGTGCCATTACCTGATTATCCTAATTCCTTGTCAAGCTTGCTTCTTCCCCTGGCAGTAGTATCCCCATATGCTATGGTGCCATATCTCCTTATTTTATTTACTGGCTTTTTGTAGAAGTTCACTTACATACTGTAAATGCTTTATATTTCATAAGATGTTTATCCTTAGAGTGGTTCATGAGCCATGATTTTTTTATTTTTCCAGTGTTTAAGTCATCAGTCCATATCTGTGTTTAATTTCTGTATTTTGTTGTAGTAGTAGTTCTAGTAGTAGTAGTCTTTCATTCATCAGCAACTAGTCATTACAACATCCATACAAATCCATAAAAATCATCCAATGACAAAGAATGTTGTGCATTTCAGAAGAACATATTAATTATGATAATTCAATATATAGACAATAAAGCATAGTAAGCAAAATACCAAATGGAGATATGCACATATAAAATATATAGAAATATTTGTTTTTATATTTCTTTTTCTTCTTGATCACCAAGCTCGGAAATTTTGCAGAGTTCCTGATCATCAATTCCAGCAACCAGATAGTTCAGCTTTTTTAGAGTGGAGCCCTAAGACTTAGCAAAACAAGAACCAAGCTACTTCTTATGTTGGAAATTGTATTGGGAGAAGAACAAAATTACACGCAGAGTATCTTCTGGGATAACAACCCACAGGCACACAATGTAGAATTACAATCCTCTGAGACTCCTGCATATCTAGCCTTTGGAATATTTGAATCAACCATTTGAAATCTAAACCTGGTATATGCTTGAGTCAAGCGTGAGTCTGTCCACAAAGTCAAATAAAGGTTCAAAACTGTGAGTTAATTTGGAAAGTGATCACCATGGGTTGAATTTATATTTCTAAAGATTTTGAAGATTTGCTTTCTTCTTAAATTCACTTTATCTACTATACACAACTTTCATGTAGGACACATTACTATTGATCCCTAAGTCTACCAATGATGAAAATGAAGAGATTAGTTTGTGTTTTGTATTTCTACTACTGTAATACAGCTCTGATCCCAAGTATGATAGATAAATTTGGTGATCTAATTATTTCCTTGTGCCACATGTCACCACCTTAACTGGTTTTCAGGCTGTGTCACCTCCACCTTAATATTCAAAAAGGTTTAAGGAATCCTAGGTCTCTACCGCTCAATGAATGGGGCAGGGCTTGTATCCTAAATCAAATGTATGTGATGCCTCTACCCAGAGAATTAAAGTGAGCCTGGTCAGGAGTATGGTATCACCCCCTGAGATGTAGTACCAACTCACCAACCATCTTCAGGGTGCCTCCAGTGACTATATACCAATACAATGCAATTTCAGAGTTCCTACTATACAGTTTCATAGCTGCAGCTAATAATGGTTATGGACACCAAGTGTAGGATATTGGAAATGTGGAAGTAGTGCTCACTAAGTCCTTGCCTTAGGAAAAAATAAGTTCCTGGGGCAAATCACTGTGTATTGGAACATGTTTGAAGCCCACTGTGAGTGCTCAAAGTAAGAACAAATATTTTGTTTGACAGTGAAGAAGAAATGCAGACACAATCACATTTGCTTCTTACAACCTGCACCCCCCATGGTTACTATGGTGTGTGTCCAACTGGGAGCAATTGTGATCCAAGGAGTAAACCAGCAGTTAGTGCTTACCAAAGGCAATTGCTCCACTGGATTAATCAGCCACATTCAATGTTCTCCATCCAAATGATCACAGAGCATAGTCAAGGGACTGTGAGTCATTTGCATCTCATTAGGTAAGGAGCAAACAGTTGCACCCAAGGTAGTCCCCCCTCACCTACTGGTGGCACCAATGCTAGCAAGTAATTTACACACACACATGACAGAAGTCTCCCACCATCCCAATTATGAGTATTTTTCATTTATTTAGTATTGTTTACTGACATACCATGGGAACCTGTGGATCTTGCGGTGGAGAGACATCCAGAGTAGCAGAGGAGTAACTACTGAAGAGGAGAGTGGTTCAACATTGAAGAGAGTTTTTGGTGGCTGGACAGTGAACTGGAATATTGTCGGTGTCAACACTGCAGAACTGTGTCTGTTTGAGGAGTCCATGAAGTGCTGCTGGGACCAACAAATCTGGAGGCTGATAGGAGCATTGGGGATTTTCTCTGACCTCTCCAGGGTGGCTGCTGTGTGCTGGTTCCATAACTGGAGGCACTAGGTTGAGCCCACTGGAGGGTGGACATTTGAACCTGGTGGCCTTTAGAACTTTTGGGAGGGCTTGCTGGTGAGTAGACTCTAGTCCTGGGACCACAGTTGTGAGTTCGTTTGGGCAGGATGACTGCCTTCCAGGACAGGTATTTGAGAGGACCCCTCTATGCTTCCTAGACAGTAATCTTGCCTGCTGCCTATGTAAGGATCAGAGGTAGCTGTCGGTGGTGGCTCTCTCTGTGAAAGTCTACACAGTGCGGCAGGCTGTTAATCAAAAATCCCCAGACTGAAAGACACCTAAAAAGGAGAAGAGAAGACATCATCATTTCAGACCAGGATCCACTGGAAGGACTCTGTTACTTAATCTACTGCTGGTGAGGATTTATCTTTTGGGCTTGGCTTATTGCATATTTCTAGGCAGTAAGAGTGCCTATAAATATTATTACTTTTCAGATAATTCTGTTGCTCATTACTGAAGTCCAAGGTGAGAGCTGAACTTTAGTTTTGGGCATAAATTGGTTTCACTGACCTGAAGAGATGAACGATTGTATGGACTTCCATAAAGACTGTTAAAGAGACCTAGCAACTTCTCATTTGATATGTGGAAAAGCTGACATGCTGCCATAAGACTGTATTTCACTTTACATTTTCTGTTTCTTTTTTGTGTTTTATTTCATTTTTGTATTTTTAATTTTGGGTTTGTTTGGGGAGGGTTGTAGTTATTTTTGGTTGGGGGGATAGTGGCTTTAATTTTAGGTGTTTGGATGGTGTATGATTGAGTGGGTGTGTGTGGTATATTGTAGTGTGTTTGCTGCTTGTTATTGTTGCTAAGATATGTTGGAATAGGGTACAGACAGTCAGGCACTGCTCTCCCACCAGGCCCAGGGTCCTCTGCTCTTTTAGCTGTCCCCCTTTGTCAGCTGAAGTATATAGGCTGTGTTGTGCCTTGGGGATAGCCAAGATAAGGAAGAAGGGGGGAGGAACAGGGCCTGGTGGGGGAGTGGAAGGGAAACATAGAAATATAGAAACATAGAATCTGACAGCAGATAAGGACCACTTGGCCCACCTAGTCTGCCCATTTTTCTACCTGATGGAAAAGCTTCAGATCCTAGTTAACCAACAGCCTACTTCTTCCTACCGCCCAAAAGAACTGCCTTATGTCTGTCCCATGCATTCTTGAATTCCTCCACTGTTCTTGACTCCATGACCTCCTCAGGAAGGCTGTTTCATGCATCCACTACCTTCTCCGTGAAGACATACTTCCTCACATTATCTCTGAGCCGTCCCCTCTCTATCTTCAGATTGTGACCCCTTGTTCTTGCAAATCTCTTTTTCTGAAAGATACTACCCTCTTTGACTTTGTTGACTCCCTTGAGGTACTTGAAAGTTTCTATCATGCCCCCCCTCTCCCTTCTTTCCTCAAGGGTATACATATTAAGCTCCTTTAGTCTCTCTTCGTATGTCTTCTGGTGCAGACCCTGCACCATTTTGGTTGCCCTTCTCTGGACAGCCTCTACTCTGTCTATGTCTTTGCAGAGATGGGGTCTCAAGAAATGCATAGAGTACTCCAGATGGGGTCTTACCAACTGTCTGTACAGAAGGAAAACAACTTTCTGTTTTTTACTGTTAATGCCTCTCCCTATGCATCCCAGTATCCCCCCAGTCCTTCTTAAAAGGAGAAGTAGGTGGATTAGAGTTGTGGGGACAAGCAGATGCCCTGGGGTGAAATGAGACCAGAAGAGGGGTCCTCCCTGCCTTTTTCACATACCCAAGGGCTCTACTTTATGTAGGCAAGTAATGTGGTCTTCCTCAGCTGCCCATCCTACTCGAGCGGTGTTGTGCAGTGCCAGGTCTATAAAAAAACAAGAGCACTGTGATAGTGGATCTTGTTAGTATATCTGACCTGGTATGCATCACTGAGACCCTGCTGGATGAAAATGCTGGTCCAGTTTTGGCATCAGCCATTCCAACCGGGTACTCAGTGATACACCACCTGAGGGAGGATTGTAGGGGTTGGGGTGTAGCCATTTGTTTTAAAATCAGAACTGGGCTTTGTGGATGTTCTGGGGGGTGACCAGATCCTTTGAGTTATCATGGGTGCAGGTTTAGGCAGTGATGAGTAAATGGGGGGGAGGCAGTGATAAAATGACAGAACGAGTTGTGTAAGATGTCAAGTTTGGTGAGGGGATGAGGTAGGGGCCGTTCCATAGGTGATGTTTGCACAGTCCAGTACTGGCAAGATAGTTTTGCATACGAGTTCACTACAGGTGGGAAGAGGAAGACTGGCTTTGTGGCAATAGAGGATGGCAAGTTTGGACCTGAGTTTGGTGCAGACGGCCTCGATATGGGTGGAGAAGTTGAGGTTGTTGTCCAGCCAGACTCCCAGGTATTTAAAGGTGGGGACCAACTCAAGGGGAGAGCCATCCAGGATAGAGATTGCAGGGGGGCAGGTAGGGTGGCAAGCTTTTGTCTAGATCTGAAGACTATGATGATAGTTTTTTTGGCATCAAGTTTGAGGTGATTTTTCAGGAAATAGGACTGGACACTGTTGAAGTCGGTTTGAAGATCTGGGAGGACACTGTCATGGGAGGGGCCTGAGGCATAAATAATTGCATTGTCGGCCTACAGATGCACATTAGATGAGAGACAGGTGGAGGGGAGGTCATTTATGAAAAGGGAGAAGAGGATGGGGCCTAGGATAGAGCCTTGAGGGACACCTGAGAGGACAGGAAGAGGAGGGGAAGGGAGAAGGTGTCACCTATTTGTATGGACTGCTGTCTATTCTGGAGGTATGAGCAGAACCAGTTGATGGCGGATGGGGAGAGGCCAAAGGAGCTAAGTTTATGGAGCAGCAGGGGGGTGGGAGACTGAGTTGAAGTCTTTAGCCAAGTCGATAAAAATGGCGATGGTGATTTGGCTGTTGTCCATGGCAGAGAGGACTGAGTCAGCTACTTGCAGAAAGGTGGTGATGGTGGAGTGGTGTTTTCTAAATCCTGACTGAAAGGGAGAGAGGGAGATGTTGAAGGAGAGAAAATCAGACAGTTTGGACAGCGTGAGGGATTCTTGGATTTTGGAGAGGGAGGGGAGGAGCGAGATGGGCCTGTAGTTTCCCAGTAGGGAAGGGTGACCTCCTTTGTACAGAGAGAGGATCTTGGCCAGGTTCCAGGCAGAAAGAACTGTGGCTGTAGAGAGGGATAGGTTAAATATGTGCATCAAGGTGCAGCTATGGCCGGGACAGAGATGCGGAGCAGTCTGGGGTGCATGCCATCTGGGCTGGATTTGGACTGGTTTAGGGAGGTGAGTGCTTTGTAGACCTCCATGGGTGTGAATGGAGGAAAGAGGAAGCTGAGGGAAGTGGGGGAGGATTTGGGGGAGTTGGATGGGGGAGAGGGAAGTCAGGCAGGGCACAAGAAATGAAAAGCGAGTTGAAAAGTTCAGCTACAGAAGCAGGATCAGAGACAGGTCTGCCATTGATGTTAAGGACAGGACAAGTCTGCTAAGAAGGGGGGTCAATAAGGGAGTTAATCACCTTCTAGAAGGTTGCAGTGGAGTTTTGGTGATGAGTGAGTTGTGCTTTGAAGTAGGAGGATTTTGATTGCTGAGTAGCTTTAGTGCATTTGTTTCTGTGGAGCTTGTAGGACTAGAGGTTACAAGTGGCATGGGCGATTTTGTATAGCCTTCATGCCTTGTTTCTGGAGCGACACAAGGCGATGAGGTCGGATATAATCCAAGGGTGATGGTGCAGTTTAACCTTGTGTTTCTTGAGAGGAGCATGGCAGTCCCAGGTGCTTAGCAAAATGTCACAGAAGTTGGATAGGGCGATGTCAACATCTGGTGTGGAAAAGACTGGTAGCCAGTCTGCATTTGTTAGGTCATGCTGCAGGGCAGATTCATTGAGGAGGTGTATGGGACAAGACCTGATGAATTTGGGGAGAGAGTACGGGGAATGGATTTTGTGGACACAGTAAGTTATACAATGGTCATTAATGGCATTGGCAAAGATGCCAGATGCCGAGATCCTGTGAGGATGGGTGGATAAAATCCAGTCCAGGAGGGTGTGATTCTTGGATCAGTGGTTTAGATGGGTTGGTTTCTGGATTAGCTGGGAAAGGTTTAGGGCTTCTCTTCTTAAGGCAGTGGGTTTGGTGGAGGGGACAGCCAGTTGAGATTAAAATCACCTAGTAATATGAGTTCGCCATTTGAGGTGCTCGAGGATGGCCTTGACAAGGGAGTCGTGTGAAATCTTTGGCGGGGCATATAGAAGCCCAATATAGATGGGATTGGACAAGGGAAAGGATAGGTGAGTTACAATGGATTCATGGGAGGAAGGGCAGGATTCCTTGAATATAATGGAGCATGTTAAGGAATCCCTGATGTACAATGCTACCTCTCACCATGCTTACCACAGTCCTGGCAGTACAGGATGTAGTTTGGGATGACTAGAGAAGGGTTGGGAAATTTGGTGGATAACCAGGATTCTGCAATGCAGGGTATGTCTGGCTGGTACTGGGCGCCCAGATGGTGAGGGCATCTAGTATGGGGAGGAGGCCCCTGGCATTGAGGTGAAATATAACGAGGCCATTGGGGAGAGAGTCTGAGGGCAGGCTGGATGAGGGTGAGGGTGTGGACATGGTTTGTTTGGGTGCAAAAGGGCCAGGGTTAGGATGTACATTGCCTGACAAGATCAAAAGTAGTAGAGATATGGAGAGGACAAAGGATTTCTTGCCTGTACCTGAACTGCGCCTGTATGGTGGAGGTTGGAGGTTTAAGCACCAGAGAAGAGCCTCAACATTTAGTAGGTGCAATTTGAGTAATGAAAGGTGTATGGTTGGGGAAGGTTGGAAGGGATGGATGAGGGGGAAGGATATGGGATGGGATAGGAGATGAGACAGTGGGGTGGTATGGTAGGGGTGGGCCAAACAGCAGTAAGAGGGACTGACTTTTGCGGTAGAATGGGGGTGGAGAAGGAGTGGAGGGGTGTTGAGGGGTCACCAAAGTGGGGGATAGGGAGAGGAGTAAGTGGAGGAAGGGAGAGTGGAAATTGTAGGAGGAGGCACAGTAGCAGTGACTGCAGCATAGTAGCTCAGAGAGGCAGGGGTGGAAACTGTTTTAAAGCAGTAGTGGCCACAAGAACTGAGTTAATAGCAGTAACAGCCACTAGTGGCAAGACAAGATAGCTTGCTAATGGGAAACAAGGTTGATTCGTTTTGGCTGTTATGTGTCTCCAGCTATATAGCACAATGTCAACCAAGGGTGGTGCTGGGGGCTGTGGGGAGCAGACATGCAGGAATCAGCGGGGTCCTTCTCTGCCAAGAATGGAGAACACCGGGATCTGTTGGATGTGTACCTGTGTTAATGCTGTGGGGAATGCCTGTGGTTGATCTGTGGACTGTAGGACTCAGAAAGTGGGGTCGGGGATTTACTCCTCAGACTCTCTTCCCTCTATCTGGTGGGGTAGCACAGGGCTCCAATTTGGCACCCATGTTGTTCGCAGTGTATATACTGCCGTTGGCAGACATTATAAGGTACTATGGTCTGAGTTTTCACTGCTATGTGGATGATACTCAGATATACCTGTCCTTTGTGCCTGAGAAGGATGAAGCCCTCTTAGGCTTTAACAACTCTCTCTCTGAGATCCAGGACTGGATGAGTGCCAACTGGCTTTGATTGAACCCAGATAAACCTGAAGTGCTGGTGGTGGACCTAGGTCACCAGGAGGTGGGATCATTGGTGGGACAGCCATCTGGGCTTTGGCTCAGTAGCGTCCAACTGACTACCTCTGGCTGGGTGCGGAATCTGGGCATTATTTTTTTTTTCCTGCCTCCCATGCTTCACTGGTCCCCACTCTTTCAGGCTCCACAAGTTCCCCCGGCCCCACTTCCCTTACCCAGCCCTCCTCTGGTCCTCAGATCGCAGCCGATTCCCGGGATATCCCGGCGTATCCCTTCGCCGGGTAGGTCCCCCTCCTCTGAAGGGGAAGGGCACCGGGGAGAAGGGATGGCCCCAGCACACACTACTTAAGGCCTGGGGATGCTACTGAGGAACAGGGGTCCCTGGGAAGGTACTGGAGGCACTCAGGGAACGGGGAGCCATCATCCGGCGGCCAGCGAGCAATTTTCCATTTTTCTGTTGGGGGCAGCGTAGTGACGTCAAGCATATGCCAACGTCCACTCCTCCCCCAGTTTACTTGGGGCCATGCATCCTGTGATACTCCCAGCCTCCACTAGGAGCCAGCAGATGCCAGACCAGTCCCCAACCCTCCCCCCAGAGAAGGAGAGCTGTCTATAGGACACTCGATCCTTCTCCCCCGGCTGGCTCTCCAGTGACCCGGGCTTGTTCCCAAACCCGGGTCGCTGGCATCGCAAGCGGAAATCCAAATCCTGCACCGGCGAGCCGGCCTGGGTGTTATTTTTGATGATGGCTTGACACTTAAATCTCAGGTGTCACCGTTGACAAGACCTCGTTTTACCATCTGAGGAATATTGCCAGGATAAAACACATGGTCCCACCTGAAGATCTTCCAACTTTCGTTCATGCCTTCATGACCTCCTGCCTTGACTACTGCAATGCCTTTTATCTAGGGCTTCAGGGGGTTGATATCTGCTGCTTGCAGCTGGTGCAGAATGTGGTAGTCAGACTGCTGACTGGCACTTCAAGATCTTGCCATATCATGCCTGTAATCAGCGTACTGCACTGGCTGCTGGTACAGTGGCGGCTCGCCTTCAAGGTCGGGTTACTGACCTATAAAGCCCTACATGGGCAGGGACCCTGTTAATTGCAAGATCTCCTATGTCCCTACTGCCCCCTCCACTCACTTCACTCCTCTGATGAGGGATTGCTAGAGATTCCCAGATTTTGACTAATGACGTCAGGGGCCCTCTCTTTTGCCATTGCGGCCCCTACCCTGTGGAATTCTGTACCTCACCAGATGAAGGAGTTCCTGACCATCCAGAGCTTTAAAATTGCTCTTAAAACTTCTTTGAGGCATCCACAGCTCTTTAAATACAGCAATAGCAATAGCAATAGCAATAACAACAGCTAGAAAACCAAACTGTAGCTTCAGTACTGATGACCAGATGAAAAATAAAGTGGCAACAAAAACAGTTTACTTCTCTCAACCAGGGCTGCTTGAGTATTGACAGTCTCCCCATCAGTATAGATTAAAATGACTGAATAGGCAGCTGAGCAGTTGCCTCAAGTGGTGAAGTTGCTGGGCTGCTGGTGGTGGTTTGTAGTGACTGTAGCACAGCTGGTTATGGTACTTACTGCACACTGATGCCATTGCTTGTGGCATGCCAAATGACTGACTGGCTGTTGGTCTTACTGGGGATCACATAGCAACAAAGTAACTGGTCAGAAAGAACTTTCTACTCATGTTGGCAGCATACACAGGCTTGTCACACAGTTCATGACTAAAATCAATTATTCAATTAAGGGCCCAAAACTGACACTCATTAAGGGGATGCTAGGCTTGGGCTACCTGTTGGGTAGCTGGATTGGGTAGGTCGGGTATCGGCAATTTTTGGCCGAGTAGGATAGGTTGGTTAATTAACTACCCAACCTGACATAACAGCGTCCTTCATGGGTAAGGTAGTTTTGACACGGGTGATGGGTAACGGGTAATTTTTATGTTTGCTTGTGTGCATGTGCAAGAAACATTATGCGGCAGCTTAGGAGAGAAGTGGGTTGTGGAGGTGCAGCACTGTGACAGCCAGTGGAGGCATTGCATTTGTTGGTTTGGCACTGGTGGACCAATGCAGGCACAGTGTGCTGATGACACTGGTTTCCAAAAGTGCCACCAAGTTAAAAAGTTTTCACCGCAGCAACCAGAGGCTGCCTTGTCATTGCAGCATCAGCCATTCTGCTGCAATAAGGGAGTGACCCGTGTAATATTGTTTGTGAACGTGGCGGCAGCCACCACCATGTTTCAAACTGTATTACACAGCCCCAGTGCCGAGGGGGTGCCCAATCCCCTCAGCATCATGTGCCCCCCTAAAACAGTCTTTGTTTGCTGACAGGGGGCCCAATCCCCATTGGCTTCAGTCCCCCCTTCCCAGTTTAATTTTCCAACAGGGGAGCCCACTCCCCGTCGGCATAATGTCACCCCTTATGAACTGTACAGCTGTCATTTTTCACATCCTGGCCAAAATGTGTTTTTGCACTTCTGGCGCAGAATAGCAAGGACGCTGTGGGAAATCAGTGTTTGGGACATATTAAGAAATTCACAGTGACACAGTTCATGAGCAGAGGTCCTAAAATGCCTATGTTGAAAATTTTGTGACAAAAGTCATAAAATGACTGTGTTATGAGCGTGCATTGCGCAGTTTCCATGCACGCTGGTAACTTTGCAAATTTGTAATATTTTCACTCCAGATTTTCAACATTGACATTTTTCCACACCTCTTTATGAATAGTACAGCTGTCATTTTTCACATCCTGGCCAAAATGTGTTTTTGCACTTCCGGGACAGAATAGCATGGTCGCTGTGGGAAATCAGTGTTTGGGACACATTAAGAAAACCCCAGTGACACTGTTCATAAGCAGAGGTCCTAAAATGCATATGTTGAAAATTTGGTGACAAAAGTCCATAAAATGACTGTGTTACATGCATGCATTGTGCAGTTTCCACGTATGCTTGGAAATGCGAGCATTTTTTTTTTTTGTTAGTTTGTTTATCTTCCTGGTCCCTGATGGCAGTCCCTCATGCCAGATTCCTCAGCCCTGTCCCCCACTTGCAGCTCTTCCTCCAGCTGCCCCACGGATTAGCCCCCCATGGCAGGCTGCGGGGATCCTTCGACCCACCTCTTCTCATGGATTCGGTGCCGGAGGGGTGTTGCTGTTAGTCGCAGGGCTGGCGACTGTGGGGATTGGCCACCATTGGGCACGTCAGGACCCCTTTTTCCTCCAGTGTTCTTTTCTCCCTAGGTGAGGACATGCAATGACGCCACAAGGCGTGAACGCTCATGCTCCCGTATGCATTCCTGTGAGTGTCTGCCTTGCTTTCTCCTGCTGTAGCCTCAGTGCACCAGCCCTCAGCCTCCGCTAGGTGCCAGTAATGTAACGATTGCTGGTGTCCCCCCTCCCCGGAGAAGGAGAGCAGTCCATAGGACACTCGATCCTTCTCCACCCTGCTGACCCCCAGTGGCCTGTGCTCATTCCCGAACACGGGTAGCCGGTGTGGTGTGAGGTAAGGCATCCAGTGCCTCATCCTTCAGCACCACTGGGCCTGCTTAGTGCGTGCATTTTTAATATTCCCACTACAGATTTTCAACATTGCCATCTCTTCACACCTCTCTATGGATGGTACAGCTGTCATTCTTCACATCCAACCCGATCTGTGTTTTCGTACATGTTCAGAATGGCATGGTCACTGTTGAAACTCAAAGTTCAGGACACATAAACAAAATCACACTGCCACTCTCCATGAGAAGATTTCCCAAATGCTTTCATGAGGTGGGGTCACAAAAAGGTCATGTTGAAAATTTGTAGTGCAAATACCAACAAATGCCTGGGGAGTTACGGTTTCTAACCATAACCTCCCACCCTGTACAGACTGACAGGCATCGGGGTGTGCCTTTCGATTGTTGACTGTACTGCTCATGTCATCCCACCCCCACCCCCAGCGAGTGACACGCATCGAGGTGTACATTGGACTCTTCAGCCCCAGAGTTCATCCCATTCTCCTATACTGCACCCATTTCAGTGTATGTCCTTATGGAATGTGGTGACTTTAAAGCCAAACACCCCAAGGCACACCTCAACCCATGTCGGTGTCTGCAGAATAGGGTGAGGTGACATGGCATGAACATCATGGGCGACGACCCAAACACTTACCCAAATGCCTGTCCATCTCTACAGGATGGAGGTGGGATTGGCGTGAAGTTCAATACTTCACTGCCATTCCTATTCTGCATCTGTCTAACTCCTGCATTTCCAGAGCTAATACCAGCAAGCAAACATTCAGCATTGGCAAATGCTTGTTTAAACAGGCATCACAGACAACCTGTGGAGTCCTGGGACTCCTGCTAGGACTTCCCAGGCTGGAAACAAGTGTGAAAGGGCAGCCTTTGGGGTCCTTCATGAGCTCAGAGCAGAATTAGGAGCACATGAAACTGGGCTGACAACCTGATAAGTCAGTGGTGTCTGTGCTCTGCCTGCTGTGAGCCCATTGCGCGGATAGCAGCTGGACTCTGGAGGGAGTGGAAGGAATTGGGCACACGCTCTGCAAACTGCTGCTAAATTATGGTGAAAACTTATACTGTAAAAACAAATAATAATAAAAAAGTAAAAACCTCCATGAAGGAGCAAAGGGAGTTGGGGTTGGGTCTGGGGACCGAAACAGTCTCAGGCGGGAGTGGAGAATTGGGGGATCATCCTCTCAGTTGAGGAGGTGGATGGTAGTGCAGTGCTGGGGAGAGAAGAAGCATTGGAGGGACAAAGAAATACAGAAGGCAAGGCATTGGTAGCTGGTTTGTGTCTCAGCAGCATAGTGAAAGCCATGTAGGTTGTATTACACTGTCTATTAGGTACATAGATACATAGACAGTGTCGGCAGATAAGGGCCTATGGCCCACCCAGTCTGTCCATTTGAGCTTGTAAGTTCAGTTTGTTTTCCTAGAAGTCTGTTGCCCCTTACCCCTGACCTCCAGAATTCCTTCATGTCTATCCCATGCATTCTTAAATCCCGTGATTGTTTCAGCCCCCACCACTTCCTCTGGCAGGGTGTTCCACTTGTCCACCACCTCGCTCTGTGAAGAAATTCTTTCTCATGTTTCCTCTGAATCGTCCCCTCCAACTTCATTCCATGCCCTCTAGTCCTGGAACATCTTTTTCACTTAAAAATAGTGTTTTCCTGCACCCTGTTCCTCCCTGTAAGATACTTGTATGTCTCTATCATATCCCCTCTCTCCCTCCTCTCCTCCAGGGAGTACATGTTCAGTTCCTTCAACCTGTCTTCATAGGACTTGTGATGCAATCCATGCACCATCTTTGTTGCTCTCCTCTGAACCTTCTCTACCCTGTTTATGTCCTTACGTAGGTATGGTCTCCAGAACTGTACACTGTACTCCAGGTGGGGCCTCACTAGTGTCTTGTAGCGGAATTATGACCTCCTTTTCCTGCTGGTAATGCCCCTGCCTATACATCCCAGCATCCTATTTGCTTTACCTGCTGCCTTGTCACACTGTTTCCTACCTTGAGGTCATCAGAGATGATAACCCCAAGATCCCTTTCCTGCTTGGTGCATGCTATATCTTCACTGCCCAACTGATATATTGCGCCAGGGTTTTTGTGCCCCATATGCATTATCTTGCACTTCTTTGCATTGAATTTCAACTGCCAAACCCCTGACCATTCTTCAAGTTTCTGCAGGTCGCTTCTCATTCTGTCTACACCTCTGGTGTGTCTACTCTGTTACAGAGCTTTGTGTCATCAGCAAACAGTGAAATTCTGCCTTCTAGGTCCCTGCGCCATGTCACTGATGAAGATGTTGAAAAGGACCGGTCCCAGCACTGATCCCTGTGGTACCCCACTGGTCACTCTTCCCTCTGTGGAGTGACAGCCATTTACCACCACCCTCTGTGTCCTGCCACCCAGCCAGTTACCTACCCACCACACTACTGTCCTGCCCACACCCATTTTCCCCAGTTTGTGTAATAGTCTTCTATGTTTTCAACATTGAGGTACTCTGAGCCCTGTCATTTATTACTGTGACATAGCTACACTGTGCATCTCTGCAGCATAGCAAAAGCCATTTAGGCTGTATTACACTGTTTGTTAGATGCCTCGAACCCTGTCATTTATTACTGTGACATAGCTACACTGTGTCTCCCCCTGCAGCATAGTGAAAGTCATTTAGGCTGTATTACACTGTTTGTTAGGTGCCGGGAGCCCTGTCATTTATTACTGTGACACAGGGAAGGGAAGGGAACATTGTTTAACCAGCAGTAGCACACCAAGCCAAAGCTTGTTTACAGATGCAACCTGGGAGCACAAGGAAGTTAAGTGACTTGCTCAGGATCACACAGTATGCACCTAGGCGACTGTGGAATTCAAACACAGGTCTCCAGATCTGCAGCTCAGAACCTTAACCCACTGTGCTATCCTGCCTCCTTCATAGCTACACTGTGTGTCTGCCATGCACCGTAATGAAAGCCAGTTCGGCTGGCCGTATTACAATGCAGCAGCAGTAGTAGTAGTAGTAGTAAATATTTTATTCATCATTGTATGAATCGGATACTCAGTTGAGCAGAGCTCATTTGTATTTTACATATAGATTTTTGCTCCCCTGTTACCCCTTACACCTTTCTTAGCAACAGAGGACACATAGTATTTCTGTTTTTCTCCCCTTAGTTCCTGGGACCCCAGATCGTGGTTGCGCAAGTGTGTGTAGGCATGCATGTGCTCCTTGGCTCCAGTGACGACACCTTCCTAGCCTAATGCCAGGTTCCTTCATTAGCTTGGCACTGCCACCTAGCCTCCACCGGGTGGCAGTGAAGAGCCGGGGGAAACCCCATGTCCCTCAACAGAGAGGAGATCTGCCCTGCGGCTGCTCAGTCCAGCTTCTCACCCCCCCCCAGGCTGACCTCTGGTGGCCCGAGCTTGCTCCTGAACTCGGGTTGCCGGTGTGGTGTGAGGTGTGGCATCCAGTGCCTTAACACTTAGCGCCACTGGGCCGGAATAGCAGAGCTAATTTTTAATGAGGTCCAGTACATTGTGCAAGGTACAAGCAGAGGAACATTACAATAATATGTTTGGACATTGTTATAACATTTGTGTATAGGAACAGTCAAGGTACATTCATACAGTTAGGCAAGTTGCAGGCTTTGAATGACACACTGTATTTGACAGTAAATGCAAATACCCTTTTTTATTCTGAGACTAGGCAGCTGGACTGGGGCTTGTTGGTCTGTTTGAGGTGTTAATGCTTGATTTTACCCATGCTGATTGGTTTGCCTACTGCTCTGAGGTGGATTGCCATGTTTGTGAGGACCCTGAGCCCTATCATTTATTACTGTGACATAGCTACACTGTGTCTCTCTGCAGCATAGTGAAAGCCATTTAGGCTGTATTGCACTGTTTGTGAGGTGCCCTGAGCCCTGTTATTCATTATTGTGACATAACTACATTGTGTGTAACTGCAGAATAGTGAAAGCCATTTAGGGTATAATACACCATTTGTTAGGTGCCCCAAGCCCTGTCATTTATTACTGTGACATAGCTACACCATGGGCTCGATTTTCAGATACGAAGCAGTGGCGCACTGGTCTTGTGGCAGGGTGTGTGATGCATAGGGCGACTTGCAACACACCTTGTGACAAGTGCAATTTTGGAAGAAGTGTGCTGAAAATGCCTACCACAAGTCCAGACTGTGGGACTGTGGGACACAAGGAGTTAGATCAGCTACTGCCTTATGGCACTTGTACCAGCACTTTGGAGCAAGGTGCTGTAAAGTGGGTAATATGTCGCAAATGCACCACCCCTTTGAAAATTGAACTACTCTATGTCTGAGGGGCTTTGTGCATCTGCAATCCCCTTTGTGTTGGAGACAGGATTTCACGCAAGCCCTGCATCCATATTTTAAAATCAAGCCCTGTTTGTCTCTGTGCAGCATAGTGAGAGCCATCTAGGCTGTATGACACTGTTGGGTCCCCTGTACCCTGTTATTTATTAATGTGACATAGCTACACTGTGTGTTTTTCTGCAGCACAGTGAAAGCCATTTAGGCTGTATTACGCTGTCTGTTAGGTGCCCCAAGCCCTTTCATTTATTACTGTAACATATCTACACTGTGTTTCTCTCTGCAGCATAATGAAATCCGCCATTTAGGCTGGCTGTATTTACACTGTCTATTAGGTTCCCTGAGCCCTGTCATTTATATTACTGGGACATAGCTACACTATGTTACTCTCTGTGGCATAATGAAAGCCATTTAGTCTGTATTACACTATCTGCTAAGGCCTTGAGCCCTGTCATTTATTACTGTCTGTGACATAGTCAGCTACACTGTCTGTCTCTGTAACAGTTAGTGAAACAATATCCATTCCTTTCATGGCTGCGTCTACTATGTCTCATATGTCCCAGTCTAAGTCTACTGAAAGGAAGCACAGTGCTGCTGCTGCACATGTAGCTGTTAATGTGTTAATGATATGAAGAATATTAATCATACCACTAATGAAGAACATAGTGACAATAATAATAACATCACCAGGACTGACACTAAATGTTCTCCTGAACCAAAAAAGCATGCTAGCAATGAAATGATAGTAGAGTTTCAGAAAGAACTGATTGGAGTTACTTGTAGAGGTACTGAATGTTTTGCCACCTGTGCCAGGATACTTCCAGCTTCTGAAGTAGCATGCAAGGAGGCATCCTCCTCAAAAATAAGCCCAGATGCTGAGTCAGCAAATGCTGCTAGAGATGGTGGTGGTAGTGGGGACTGGGAAAGGGATATCCCATGCTATGCCCCATATGATGATGATGGTAGCACTTCCAGTTCTTCTGAATCTTGTGGCGATGAGGTGTGTAGTTTTGATGAGGGGGTAGGAGAGGATGTCTCTGTAAGGCATTAGAGGTAAGTGCAGAAAAAAATTCATGCTAAACATAAGAATAAGAAGATGAGCAGGAATGAGAACAGTTCATCTCATCAAGGAAATGGCAGTGCATGGTTTCCTCCAGGTCCCTTGACTGTACATAAAATAGTGCCAGGCGCCATGGCACATAGCACAAAAGGTAAATCTTTAGTGGGGAATTTATTTTATATTGACCCTGTAGACAACTCTTGAGCTATATGCAGTCTGTGCAAAAAGAGCATCAGTCATGGTGGCAAAGTGGGACATTTTGGAACATCAATAATGATATGACATGCAAAGGCAAAACACCCAATTGAGTAGGACAGGGAAAAGAGTTTTGTTGGCAGAATTTAAAACCTAATGGTGGAAAATGTGACACAGGACCAAAGATGTTACAGGTAATAATTTAGATAGCACAGAAATTCAGATGGGTTACCTGCTCTGGGAGTTGTAACGAAACCCCTCCAGCATCATGATACTTTTTCTACAGCTAAACTCAGCTAACATAACTCCCATGTCACATATTATACTGGTGCAGTACCACCAGTATAGTTAGGGTTGATGAGGGTGTTTAATGCTAAAGGGTAATTCTGGGGGATCTATAACAATGATACATTAAGGTATTTGCATGAAATTTGGAACGTTGTGTCAGCTTGGGTAGCTCTTTGTATGTGCCACACTTTGTATGTATAGGTATAATTGTTTCTGGGATATGGGGGGTTGAAAATAAAGAAGGTTTGGGGGTTTTGTCAGTTATTTTGTCCACATCCATCTTGGAAATGATTTAAAGTTCAGGCATGAGATTTTCAGGGTAGAAAGCCTTTGCCTCACAGATGTGCCTTTTGAAGATTTGATGTAAAAATATTAATCCATTCTAAAGTTATTGATGTCAGTATTTCCCATTATTTCCTATGGGGAAAAAATAGATTTCAAGCACGATGCAGGATTGTAGGCTTTTTCGATGCAGAATCCTGCACTGAAGTGTCATTGAAGGCATTGTGCCCTATTTATTGCATTGCCAACATCAAGGGGCCCAATCCCTGTGTCAGTGGCGGGAATCCCCCCTCAGCACCACTGATATGGTACACGGGGAGCCCAGCCCAGTGTGTTTAAACTTTTTTTTTTGTTTATTACTTGTTATTAAATAAAGAAAACTGCCCCCCGATGTCTTTTATCTTCGATGCAGAATCCTGCATCAAAATTTTCGATGCAGCCTCCTGCATCAAAATAGTTTGCCAACCACCCCAATTCCTCACTGACACCAGGGTGCCCAATCCCTGTGTCAGTATACCCCCGCCCAGATACACACAGACACACTTATGTGGCACACTGGTAGCCCTCCCCGGTGTGCCCAGATAATTATTTTTATCTTTCCGACACCGGGATGCCCACTCCCAGTGTTGGATGCCTCCCAAGCCCACTTTCTTTGCTGACGGGGGTGCCCAATCCCCCTGTCGGCAGCATGTATCCTCCCAAACTGAAGTGGTAGACTGGGAGCCCAACCCAGTGTGCCCATCCCTGTTAAATTTTAAATGAAGAAAACTGTTCCCGGATGTCTTTTTTTAATTTTTTTAGCTGTAAAAAAAAAAAAGATCCCTCATTTGTCTCACGAATCCCCCCTCCCAATCCCCAGCCTCCCACTGAGCACCCACCTCCCCACACCCCCTTTACCCATATTTACCTCCGGACGTTGGTAGCAGCAATTTTCTCTGAACGGGACACGTCTGCACTCTTCAAAGACTAACTGCAATCTGAGGAATCAAGGTAAGCTGTATAATAGGAGTCAGTGTGGGGGGGTCAACTTATGTTGATATCTCAGCCAATTTTAAGAATTTTGGCCCCAAATTTTCAACATGGGGTTCTTGTGACCCCACCTCTTGAACACTGTCACTGTCAGTTTGTTTCTCAGTTCCAAAAGTTGAATTCACATTCCTGTGCAGAATCACCTTTTGGGACTGATTAATGAAACAACAGTGCAGCTGTTCATGAGGTGGGGTCCCAAAAAATCCATGTCAAAAATTTGGTGCAAAAATTCCAAAAAATGACTGAGTTATGAGAGTGCTTTGAGCAGTTTCTATGCACACTTGCAACTTCACCACTTTTTAATATTTTCACACTGACATTTTGTAACACCTCCTTATGAACAGTATAGCTGTCATTTTTCACATCCTGCCTGAAACTTGTTTTCACATCTGTAATGCAGAATGGCATGGTCACTGTGCAAAATCAACTTCAGGATGGATTAAAAAAATCACACTGCCATTGTTCATTAGGAGAGGTCCCAAAAAGCCAATGTTGAAAATTTGGTGAAATAAATACAAAAAATGACCATGTTACGAGCGTATGTTGCGTTGTTTCTATGCATGCTCGTAACTTCGCAAATTTTTCATATTTTCACTCCAGATTTTCAACATTGAATTTTTTTGACACCTTCTCATGAACAGTACAGCTGTCATTTTTCACTTCCTGCCTGAAATGTGTTTTCACACTTGTGGAGCAGAATGGGGCAGTCGCTGTGAGAATTCAACTTTCGTGATGGAGTGATAAAATCACAGTGTCACTGTTCATGAGGTGGCATCACAAAAAGGCAATGTTGAAAATTTGGTGTAAAAATACTCCAAAACAACTGAGTTACGTGAGGTCATTGAAATTTTGCTACAAACATGTGTAACTTTACCAAATGTTAATCTTTTCATTGAAAATATTCAGCATTGCCATTTTTTCATACAACCTCATGAACAGTATAGCTGTCATTTTTCAGACCCTGTGAAAAATGTTTTTCCACACCTGTGACATGTAATGGCATTACGGTTGTGCTGAATTGCATTTCAACTGAAATTTTAAAAGTTTCTGTACTGAGTACATGCGGTGAGGTGATAAAGTTATGTTGAGCATTTCAGGTGAAAATTATGTAAGGTGACACAGTTATGACTATTTGTTGCAATTTTGCTATGCCTGCTCATAACATTTATTTATTTATTTTATTTATTTCATTTTTGTTGACCAGGGAAGTGCACTAGACAAATTCTTATCTATTTTCAGGCATGACCCAGGAGGAGGGGGATGCAGATGAATGCCAACTGGCCTTTAACCAGATTAAGCTGTTGGTGGTATTTTTAGTGAATGGGGGGAACTTTGGCCAGGACACCGAGAAATTCCCCTACTCTTTTTCAAGACGAGCCATGGGATCTTTAACATCCACCTGAACTACCACTGGAACAGGCAGATGGGACCTTGGTTTAATGTTTCATCTGAAATACAGCACCTCAGGTGTGCAGCACCCCCTCATGCTGCACTGCAGTGTCAGTATTGGGATACTAACCCAAGTGCCTGGTGTGGGGTAGGAACCCATAGCCTTCTGATCTTCCAGCCTGAGAGGTGAGTGGGCTAAATGCTCAGTCACTGACATAATGTGTGGAAGTGCAGAGGCCGGAGACCGCTGTGTTTCCATGCTACGTACTTCTCAGAGAGTAAGGAAATGAATTGCAAAAACTTTCTTGATGTATCAGTTAGGGTTGTTACTACAGCAAGAAAAGCAGGGAAATGTGGTGTTAGGATTTCCAACCCTAACACCCCACCCCCATCCTGCAGATACTGACAGGCATTGGGTGATGCCTTGGATGTCAGCCATAGCACCCCCACCCTCACCCTGTAGAGAATGACAGGCTTTGGGGGGTACCTTGGAGTCAGCCCTGTCACCCCATTCCATAAGTAAATAAGCTGAAATGGGTACAGTACAGGAGAATGGGGTGAGAGTTGGAAACCCTAACACCACATTTCCCTACTTTTCTTGCTGTAGTAATAACCCTAACTGATGCATCAACAAAATTTTTTGCAATTAATATACATGTATATAAATATATATATATACTCTGACAAACAAGTACTGTGCATATCAGTAGACAGAGGATATGCTAGCTAGCTATGGCAAAAATATAAAATACATAATCTCACTGGTAAGCAGTCAGCTCAATATTTCTGTTACGCATATCCTGACAAATGATGTCACTAACCACAGTAGAACTAGTTCAAACTGGTTCAGACTACAATAAAGCAATTAGCTTGTTCTCTAATGACCATATCATGAGCTTGTATAAAAGCACAAAAAGAAGAAATGATTATAAACATGGTAAGGGATCTTCACTGGTTGGTCACTGGGAAGTCCCATAACAGCTGATAAAATAATCAAAATAAGAAGACAAACTACTGCATGATAATAAAAGAAAATTATGCATACTATTATGCTGTTCCCTAAATAATGCTAAGTAGCCTTATTACCAGAAGAGAAGAAATTAGTCTGCCAGAGGGGTTCTCCATTCTGGAGATCTAGGTGCTTTCCATTCTGGAAAGTCCCTCAGCAGTCACTTACAGTATTGTGAGCTCATCATAAGGCAGGAGTTACATTGTTACAAATAAGAGAAGGATAGACATATAGAATGCTTGTTAAATTGTGCTTTCTAGTATATCATGCCATATGCCAACTACTGCCTGATAAGTCTCACCTCCATAGTGGGTAAGATAATTGAGAGCATAGTCAAAGAAGAACTGAGTAGGACCCTCATAGCCAGAAATACAGCGACATCACCCAACATGGTTTTGAAAACAATGGATCCTGTATGACTAATCTCTTAAGCTTCTATTACTTTGTGGGGCTACATTTTGGACATGAGCAGGGAAGTTGATGTGCAAATGTTGGACTTCAGGAAGACATTTGATACCTTATCCCTTAATATTTTTTTTTTTGCAATTCAGACTTTATTGATACATTTTCTACAATAAAAGGCACTTGCCATGAGAATGAAACAAGAGTACAGCCACTTATTAAGATAGAACTGCCCAACCCTCCCTCCCTCCCCATACAGCAGTAACAAATCCATATGTCCCATAAATATAAAATCATTACACAGAAACCTACAGGGCAATTTGTCCTGAGACGTAACTAAGTCTGAGAAACTAGAATTAGAGAATGAAGGGGTTCCCATATTTGTGTATAAACTGCCAATCTGTTGTGCAGGCTGGCAATTGCTTTTTCTGTACGTAGATTGGCAAGAATTTTGTTCACCCATTCTTGGAAAGTCGGGGTGGACTTGTCTTTCCAGTGATGTAGAATAAGCTTCTTGACAGATAAAGCTATCATAGAAATAGGAAACCTTCTGACTTTAACTCTAATAGAAGACAAGTCCCCTAGAAGACAAATATCAGGCGTGAAATACTCCTGTAGGCCCAGTAAAGGATCCAGGGAAGCCTTGATAGAATCCCATAGAAAATAAATTTTGGGGCAGGACCAAAACAAGTGAAGAAGTGTTCCCTCCTCCCGAGAACATTTAGCACATAGGTTGGAGTCCAAAAGACACCATTTCTTTAACTTAACCGGAGTGTAATACATATTATGTAAAATGTGATATTGCATGGGACGCAACCTGTCTTGAGAAACATATTTATGACAGGATCTCCACAGGGATTGCCAATCAGGATGATACTGAGGAAGAATGGAGTTCCAAAACCTCGTGGGTCCAAAGGAGTCCCCATATGTTTTGTGAAACAGCACCTGATATAGTTTAGATATGATACCCGAAGATCCAAGTGATGAAGAGACTTCAGGTATTAGGGCCATCACTGTCTGGGAAGGAGGGGTATTGCCAAGGACTATTGTAAGTAAATGCCTTAACTGCATGACTTTAAAGTGTGAGAGAGCTGGGATATTAAATTTCTGAATAATATCTCCTACTGACAACCATTGCCCCTCCTCATCCACAAAGGAGAGCACTTTCTCATCCCCCAGTTGGGACAACCATTTACGGGAAATCTGCTTCTTGTTAATGGTGAAAGATGGGGAATTCCAGATGGGCTGGGCCAAGTCTAACTGAGGGGTATATCGCAAAAAGGAACATAATTGTGCATATACCTTTAATGAAGTAGCTACTATAGGACATTTCCAAGCTGTACGCACCTGAGGCATTTTAAGATAGAATAAAGTTAGGGGATCCAGGTTCATAGACCTAATTAAATCCAATTCAATCCTAAGCCATACCAGTTGCTATTTTTCAGGGCCAGGACTTAACCATTTCAAACATTTTGCTAAATGGCTAGCCCAATAATACATAGCCAAATGGGGAATCCGCAAGCCCCCCCTGATTTTGGAGCTACCAATTTATAATAGGCCAATCGAGGATACTTATCGGACCAGATAAACCTAGTAAAAATGCCATGCAACTTCTTAAACCAGAGTAACAGGATAAAAGTATTGAGAAGAGATAAAGGGTAAAAAATTCTAGGGAAAATATTCATCTTAACTATGTTGATCTGGCCCCATAATGAAATGGGGAGTTTGGACCATCTATCAAGGTCTTGAGTTATAAGCTGAGAAAGGGATTCGAGATTTTCCTTAAACTATGTTAAGGGGTTATGAGTTAGTTTGATGGCCAAATACTTGAATGACTCCAAATTCAACATAAACCTAAAGGGCTAATATCAGTCTTAAATATCTTGTGGTTTAAAGGAAAAAAAGAGGATTTATTAGCATTCAGTTTGTAATTAGATAGGGCATTAAAATTTTGCTATTTCACCCAGCAAAGCCGGAACAGAGGATACCGGATGGGATAAGCATACCAGCAGATCATCCACATATGCAGTGACCTTGATTTCATGACGCCCAACCAAAATACCTTGTATTAACGCATTAGTGAGAATATTTTGGATGAGAGGTTCAAGGTACAAATTAAATAAAAGAGGAGATGGGGGCAACCCTGCCTGGTACCTGAATGGAGTGAAAAAGGTTTGGAAAAGGCCCCATTCCCAGAGATCCTTGCTGTAGGGGTTTTATATAATGCAGTAATCCAGGATATAAATACAGGAGGGAATTGGAAAGCTTCCAAAACTCGAAACAAGAAATTCCAGTTCACACTATCAAATGCCTTCTCGGCATCCAGGGAAACCAATCCTGTGGGAAACTCAGCATCCCTGGTAGCTGAGAAGGCATGAGAAAGGGTGCGCAAGTGGTCTGATGATGAGTGCCCCTTAATGAATCCAACCTGGGTCATACCTATTAGCTCAGGGAGGACTACTGTTAACCTATTGGCTAATATCTTTGAAAGTATTTTAATATCTTGGTTTAGAAGGGATATAGGTCTGTAACTTTGAACTAGCTCAGGATCCTTATCTGGTTTAGGGGAGAAGAACAATCAGGGCCTCAAAGAGGTGGAGGTCTGCCTCTGCTCAAGTTAAACCATGTAGGAATAGGCGATAAAGTACTGGTAATAACAGATCCCGAAAAGCTTTGTAAAATAAGGAGGAAAACCCATCTGGGCCTGGGACTTTGTCTGTGGGTAACCCACTAATAACCTCAGCAATCTCCTCCTGGGATATAGGGATAACCAAAAAACCCTTTATGTTGCTCTGATAGGAAGGGCAAATGGGAGTCCCTCAATTAATTCTCCGTACTCCCCGGACAAGGAGGAGACTCCATATCACTGTACAATCTTTCATAATATAGAGCAAACTCCTGTACTATCTCGGTAGGGGATACTTTCAGGGACCCATCTGCCACTGCCTGAATTGGTGGGATGAATCTTGCAGATTCTTGCTGTTTTATACACAATGCCAGTAGGCACCCTGCTTTCTCTCCCTGATCCGTATAATTAGCTCTGGTTCGAATAATAACTAATTCTGCTTTTTCCCTTAACAACTCTAGATATCTGTCCTTGATCATTAGGCGCCTCCTCTTGTTCTCATCTGAGACACTAACAGAAGTGTTCACTTTGAATGACCGAATCTGGGACAATAACGATAATAGTTCTTCCTCCTGTGCCCTTTTCCTACTAACCACCATCCTAATAAGGATCCCTCTCATGTATGCCTTGAAAGCTCCCCATAAAATATCCAGTTTTGTACTGTCTAAAGGGTTAGATGAAAAAAAGAGCTCAATTTGCTCCCTTATGAGCTTGCAATACTTGGCATCTTTAAAAAGCTGTTCATTGAGCTTCCATCTAGTTTCCCTTTTAGGTAAATTAAAGAATTCCAATTTGCATAACACAAGTGAATGATTGGAGACAGGACCAGGTTGAATCGAGGAGGTCTTGACCCCAGGTAAGAGAGCCTGAGAAATAAATATGTAGTCAATGCGGGACTGCGAGCCATGTGCCATTGACCTGAAAGTAAACTCCCTAGAGTCAGGATATAACACGTGCCAGACATCACAGAGCCCGCACTGGTCTACTAAATCCTTAAAAGCCCTCTGCTCTGGAGACAACCCTCCTGGTCCACTACCTGTCCTGTCCAGATTAGAATCTATGACTTGATTGAAGTCTCCCCCCAGAATAATCCCGATAGGAAGCATTGGAAGAATAATGGTTATGAGTCTCATGAAAAACCCTGGATCATCCATATTAGGACCATATATACTACCAAGTAAAAGTGGAATTGACCAGAGAGTGCCCTTAACTAAAATAAATCTGCCCTCCAGATCTTTGAAACAAAGGGAATGCCTCTATTGATAATAAGCATGACCCCGCAACTATTAGTGGAGCCCTGAGAGTCATAAACCAGCACCACCTGTTGCCTCCTTAATTGTAAAGCTTCAGATTCAAGTAAGTGGGATTCCTGTAAGAAAGTTATCTGAGAACGTAATAAACTTAAATGTTTGAGAACCTGATATTGTTTGAATTTTTTCCTGATCCCCTTAACATTCCAAGTAGCAAAAGTCACCTCACTGGCCATCTAAAAGGAGTTAATGAACTTAGTATGTTCACCCCTGTACACAAATTACACAAAACATTCAGCCATAATCCAGAGGTTACTGCTGTAGGACCCTCCTCCTCCCCACCCCCACAAGTAACCCATCCCCTCCCCCAACTTCCCCATTCCACCTAACAAAATCAAACATATACTACCCCCACCCAACCATCCATACTGCCATAAGCAATGTTTAGCATAGTACTGGGTCCTTTCATCCTTTTCCCACCCCCCGAAAATGCACCTCTGCTTACAGCCAATACAACAACATCCTCAAGTAAATACTAAACAGTGCAAATACTTTAACAACCCCCGATAACTAGAGAGCGGTCCTGGGCTTCCAATGTAAATGCACACGGGTGCGATAAAATAATAATGAAAAGGGAACAAGCTAGCCTGCAAAACGCATAAATGCACAAAATAGTTTTGGGAAACTGAATAAAAACTAGGGGTTGCGCTGCCCCATGAGAAACATCTACACAAACCAGAACCAGATCGGGAAGCTAATGGAGGGGAATTCCCCTTCCCACCAAAATGAGACCAGAAAACCAGAAAAGACACCGACATCTTGGGCCCCAGGTAAAGAAAATGAGAAATGACATCTCTGACTGGAGATTTACCAGCCCTTAGGCACAAGAACCCCAATTGGGGTAATTTGCTACCCTGAATTCGAAACAGGAGACATAACTGAGGGAGATCTTCTTCAAATTAAGAGCAGTGCAGAATTACGTTTCATATGCGTGATGCTCCCTCTTGTGGCCACGACCCAATCCTGACAAGGTAATTATATGAAATTACTGAGAAAGCCCAACACCGCTCCCATTTCCAACAATCTGCGAAGTGAGACATTAATCCTAAATTAGGTAACACAGACTTCCCCTTTATAATACTAATTTGTATAACTAAATGCACCGAAACACAGAACTCTTTCCCCAGATAAACCATCCCGATCATCCCAGAAGTCCTTGCCCTGAACAGCAATTAGCTTTGTGGAGTCAGGGTCTGAGAAACTCGTAACAGGTAGCCCATATTCTTAATTAACACAGTCCAGATGAGAAACAAAAACTTCCAAATGCAGCTCCTCGACATTATCTCCGTAGGCAGTTCCAGTGAGGCAACACCAGGCAACCCCTCAACATGCAGACAGAACTTCTCTGGGCTCTCAGAACAAGTCCAGTAACATGGTTTTAAGGCTTGAAAGAGCAGATTCAGGATCTTCAAAATTTAACCAGGATCCATTTACAAGAACTTGTAGCCTGGCCGGATATCCCATCCTAAATTTCAGGCCCGCAGCAATGATCTTGGATACGATGGGGTGAAACGCTTTACATTTCAAACAAATCGATCCTGGCAGGTCTTGTGCAATTCTCAATTTAGCATTCTCCCAATGAACCTCCTGTAAAGCTCTCACTTTCTGCAAGAAGTGCTGCCTTTCTAAAAAATTTAGGAAACGGCAAATAATAGGTCGAGGGGCAGCATCCAGTAAAGGCTTCGGTCACAATGACCTGTGAGCTCGCTCAATGATATATACTGGGCCGAAGAGAGAGGTGCCAGCAACCCATTCCACCAACTTCTGCATGAATGCTACAGCATTCTGGCCCTCTTCTCCCTCTGGTAGCCCTAGTATCACAACGTTGTTTCTGTGGCTACGGCCCTCCAGATCTTCGAGTTTTGCTTCCACACGAGATACCTTCTGCCGCATAGACACTAACTCAGGATCAAGTTTCTCTAATTGTTTCTCCATCGAGACTATTTGGGCAGTATTATCGGAGGCAGTTAACGAAACCTCATCCAGCTTTTTTGACAAAGTCTTCAGGTCGATTGCCATTCCTTTCATCTCCTCATGGAAGGGTTTAAACTCTTCTAAGATTCTATTAAGCGTTAAAAGGTTCTTGTTCCCTGTCTTGACTTGAAGTATCAGGTCTATCTGACCCACCCGAGGCCCGAGATTTCTTTGGGGCCTTTTCAGGAGTAGCAGGCGGGGTATGTTTCTGTGGGGCTTTCTTCATGTAAGCCTCCATCCGCAGATTGAACTCACAAAACAGGCGCTCTAAGTGTTTAGCTGGCAGGACAATTTTAAAGCAGAGGATTTTGTAAAATTTAAACATCTAAAAAAGACAATTATATGATCAGGAGGCAGGAGCTTAGCGGAGGTGCTTCTACTCAGCACGCTGCATCACGTGATCTCATCCCTTAATATTTTAATATCTAAATTAATAAAGTTGGACATACACCAATGCCTCATTAAATGGATACAGAACTGGTTGACCAATAGAACACGTAAGCAATAATACTCGACAGGGTGGGCGGTATTGGGCTATACCAGACCAACTAGGTCCTGGAAGGTCCAGTATAGCCCAATACAACCCATCCTGGAGGGTATTACTGCACTTAGAAAATGAGTGTTGTACCTTACAAACAATAATACATTATAAATAATGAATCTGAGACATAACTTATCATTTAACAGTATATTTATTGCCAGGAGAGAAGAAATAGTCTCTATTTGTAACACAGTAAGCTAAAATAACAAAACAAATTTTTCACGCATCTTAAACGTTTTTATGAAAGAAGTTAACAAAAAAATAACTGGACACACTACTTGTTATTTGCCTTTAACTGACAATGGCTGATAAGTTTGGAATGACACCTCATGCTGGTATGCGGGCATTTCAATGTATTTTTTCTATTTTTTTTGCACATTTTTTATATACCGTGTGCTGCATTTATGTGCTGTTTTTGTGAACTTTAAAACTGATTTCATTTGACAAAAAAAATTAAAATCTCTACTGAAAATGTCCTGTGCCACCAATTGTACAAAGTTGAGGGGTACTTTGCTTGTTTTCTGTGCCACAAATTGATGTACATGTTCGGTACAGAGAACTAAGCAAGTGGACTACAGATATGGTTATTTGTGGTATCAGTACTAGCTGCATTTAGTGGTAAGGCTACTCGGTTTACATTTGTTTTTAACTTAAACTGGGGAATGTTCACCAAAGCACCTTTCCAGTGCTCATGTCATTACAGTCTGTTTGTTTTCCTATTTATTAGGGACTGTTGTTGGGTCGTCCTTTAGGAAGCAAGTTGCCCCTGCCACACACCCCCATCCTTGGGCCCTGATGCTAACACACACACACACATATGCATTCAAATCAGAGAGTCTGTGTGCAGGTCCTGTGGTGTGTCTGGAGTCAACAGATCATGTTGCATTACTTTTGTATTTAGACATTTTTGGATATGATTTTTTTTTTAATTTTCATGTGTGGTTTTGTTTTTTAGCTGTCTTTTGAAGGGTGAATGATTGTGGCTTGGGATGGCAATTCAGAGCATCGCACAGGAGAAGCATGAACAGCTATGGCATTGGGTGTGTTTTCAGGAACTTTTGAGGTGTGGTTTAATGTTTTATTTATTTTTGAAACATAAATTATGTACCACATATACTTGTAACTAATTGTGCTAATGCTGCTGATTAGTTGGTTATGGTGGAGACTCGGTCGCTAAGGGATGTTTTTAAAGATGGCATTACTGGCCAACTGAACATTCTACTGGCCCCTAATACTCAGAATGATATGAGGCTATGAAGACTGAACTAGTTATTTACCGGTCTCTGTTGTTTCATACCGGACTGGGTAACTGATGATTTTAACCAATCACAAACCGGACTGATGACAACCCATTTTCTAAAGTCTGTTAGAATCAATGACTTTGTATCACAAGAGGTGGACGTTACCAGCGGGGTGTCCCAGGGCTCAGTGCTGGGCCCCCTACTGTTCAATATCTTTATCAGAGATGTCACATGCACAAATAGTGTTAAAGTAGTTACATTTGCCAATGACATCAAAATGGATGGCATAGTTGACACTGAAAGTAACAGAAGGAAATTCATCAGTGACCTGGAGGGTATTGTAAGTTGGGAAAACAACAACAAAATGGCATTCAATCTGGAGAAATGTGCAGTGATGCATTTTGGTAAAAATAATGTCCAGCAGGACTACTTTATTAATGGGGTTAAACTGAAGAAAGTTATCAGTGAAAGAGACATGGGCATATGTATTAGCAACAACCTCAAAAGTTCCCAGCACTATAAGCAGATAGCCAATAAAACCGGGCTCTTGATAAACTGCGTTTGAAGATCATTTCACTCCAGATCCAAGGCTGTCCTAATGCCACTCTACAAATCATATATTAGACCACACCTTGATTACTGCTCCCAACAGTGGAGCCCCCACTTAAAACAGGATGTTGATATTATTGAAAGAAGCCAGAGGAGGTTCACTAGGTTTATATCTCGCTGTAAAAATAAACCATACCATGATAGGTTAAAGGATCTAGGATTATGGAACTTAACACTTAGAAGGAAGAGAGGCGACATCCTTCTACTATAAGACTGACAAGGGACCCTGTTCTTATGGAAGATCTGGGAGTAGCATTCAAGGAACACATATACAATTTGAGGGGACATAAACAACAGCTGACTGAGGCAAAACTAAATAGTGAACTGCGAAAGTATGTTTACATACATCGTACAGTAGGATTTTGGAACAAACTTCCTGGCAAGGTGGTTGAGGCAGACAATTTTATACTATTTAAATCCAGGCTTGACCAGTATCTCGGTGAATTTAACTACGGTTATCACCACTGAGTTGTGGGGGACAGCACTCATGGGCCCTGGCCTTCTGCCAAAGTATATATACTGCTACAGTTATAATAATAAAATACACTGCCAAAATGTGGGGAAGAGGGTCTACATAATCCTTTCCTTGTTACCTGTAAGATGGGCAGCACAATATACATATTAAGGCAATAACTTTGTGGATTGAGCAGTGTACAGGAAGCATAGGTGCCTATGATGGTTCTTGTGGGTGGACCTAAGGCAGCATAAGGCCAGTCAGTGGCTCAGCAGGATGCACACTCACCTCTGAGGCCAGAAGATCAGAAGGACGTGGGTTCTATCCCCACCCCAGGCACTTGGGTTAAAATTCCAATACTGATACTGTGGTGCAGCATGAGTGGGGTGCTGCACTCCTGAGGTGCTCTCTTCTGGATGAGATGTTAAACCAAGGTCCCGTCTGCCTGTTCTGGTGGTTGTTCAGGTGGACATTAAAAATACCATGGCACTTCTCAAAAAGAGTAGGGGAAAGTTTTATTATGATAACATAACAATAGGAAAACAACCAACAGTTTACAAAATACAGTACAAATAAGAGAAATAATACAAGACATGAAACAGAAAAGCAACTGAAAGATACATAGAAAGGAAAGCACACTCAGAAATCAAAAGAACAAAACAGATACAATATCCCCTAACCAGGGATAAATAAAATTATTCATACTATTATATCTTTCAAAAAAGGAACTTCCTTCCAACATGCAATCCATGCATCGTAAGGCAAATGTTGCTGTTCAAAAAGACAGGGGTGATACAAATCATGTTCCATCCATTCTATCACACAAGGAGGAGCTTGATACACCTGTTGCAAGACAAATTTACATCTAGTCTGCCATAAATGAAATTTAATCATAGCAAAGAAAAGTCTCACTACACCTCCATCAAGTGTAGAATGGCACGGCAAGAAACCACCCACCACCTCAACATAAGTAACAGCTTGCCAACAAGAATATTTCCACCTGACAGCTAGATCATGCCCAAAAGTTTGGACATAAGGACACTGAATGAAAAAATGGTCCATGGTTTCTTCCTGTGCCACACAAGATTGCCTAGGACACATTCTATCTGAAACAATTTTATGTTTGGCATTACCCTTGACAATAAATCTGCCATGGCTACTTAGCCACAGGACATCCCACAACCTTGGAGCGATCAGTTTATCAGTCAAACATTTAAGCACTCGTCCATGTTGGGGGTCTGGTATACCTTTAAAAACAGGAGAAATGGAATGAGCTTGAGATTGCAAAAATGCATAAATACATTTACTTGCTTTGGTCAATATCTGATCTGGGAGTACTTTCCAATTGTTTCGTTTTTTAAATGCAGGTCTTAAGTATTCAGTGAAGGAAGAAACCTGGAAGGGTCTACCCCCTGGCAATCGCCACAGCCTATGTAATGAACCAAGCCAATGAGCCACATAGACTACCTATACAGCAGGCTGCAGCCTGGCCAGATCAACCAAATTCCTATGGAAATAAACGCTGTAATAAAATGTAATGGGATTGACACAGTTCAAGCCTTCCTGTGCAATAGGGAGATACAACACATCCTGTTTGATTGGGTTCAACCTACTCCCCCAAATAATCTGAAAAAAAGACTAAGAAGAACAGTTTCCAAATTTTGAGGAATAGGGTAAACAACACTAAGGTACAAAAAAATTGGAAGTACAAACGTTTTAACAAGGGCAACCTTTGTCTTCTTGGATTGTTGCCATGATTTCTATACAGTGACACGGTGTTTAGCAATCTCAAGTTTCTCATTCCAGTTCAGTATAGCATTATGCCCTTTCCCTAACTGAATCCCCCAAACCTTGATGGGACCTTGCAGAACAGCAATACCCTGAAGGGCCGTGATGTCAGGAGGTGTAGTACTAACAGAGTACAGAAAACTCTTAGTTTTGTTCAATGATGCCCCAGCCACAACTGAATAGGTATCATAATGCTGCAACACTCTGTGTCCTGAGGCAACATCAGAAACAAAAATACACACATCACCCACATATGCTGCAACTTTAGCACACAATGAGCCATGTTTAGGATAAACACCAGTGATGACAGCATCCTGATCAATGGTTCTCAACAATGGGTCCAAACAAAAAACATAAAGCAGGGGGCTCATGGGGCACCCTTGCCTGATCCCCCTCTGAATAGGGATATAAGAATCCAAATAGCCATTTACTAGTGGCAGGGCTAAGGCATGCCTATATAATAAAGTAAGCCAGGAAACAAATTCATCAGGTATACCATAAGAACTTAACGACTGAAATATAAATTGATGGGGGAACCGATCAAACGCCTTCTCCTTGTCAAAGGACATGAGAAACCCAGTAACATCATTATATTTCCCCTGTTCCACCAATTCCTTAATCAGTAGGAGATTATGTTCAGTAGTTCTACCAGGAATAGAACAAATCTAAGAAATAGAAACCAGGGAAGGGGCTACTTGCAGCATTCAAGCATTCAAAATTTTCATCAAAATTTTCAAATCAGTATTTAAGAGACTCAGTGGTCTCCAGTTATTGAGGTCTCCCCTATCACCCTTTTTAAATATCAGAATTTGAATGGAAACACAAAAATGAAGGTCAATTTTTTGATGCTGCAAACACCAGTTAAAGACAGCTGCAAGTATATCACAAAAAAGTGAACTATAAGATTTATAAAATTCAGAAGGCAACCCATCTATACCAGGAGCTGTGTCAGTCTTTAAGCGAGATATTTCCCAGACTACCTCATCACTACAAATCGGGGAGAGCAAGAGTGGGAGAAGTGGAGCTGGACAATATGGAATGGAAAGAGATGTAAAGAAGTGTCTTATGTCATGATCATCCAATGAAGGAGCAGCATACATGTCTGTAAAATTAAGCAATATACCATGAGAGGTTGTGGGTGATGCCAGGATTTACCCATGCCTGGTGTGTTGTTCGGTCACAAGGTGCAATCGAGTTACCAACAACCCACCAGAAGTGGGAAAATCCTGGCATCACCCACAGTCTCAAGTGGGATATTGCTATGATACACTTGGGATTTGTGAAGATGGAATCAGACAAGTTTGCTTTTTAAATGATTAATTTATTAGTGCGGTGGAAAAAATAGTGCTGCTAAGCTAAGTTGCAGGCTACAGGAAATGCAGAGAGACGCACAGTAAAGTGCTGCATCGGGAGTGAGGAGACAGTTATGTTCACAGCTTACAGAATGAGTTTGAGAAGCTTCAGAAAACAGACCAGTTTCTTTATAGGAATGGTTTGCTTTGTGCATAAAACTTGTGAAATCCCATGTTTTTTAAGTGGTACTTGTGAATTGGACTGGTTGGGGTCGAGGCACTGTAGTGAAGTGGAACTAGATTGGGGAAAAAAAATTTCATGTGGGCCGGGTGGGAGCAGATGTTGGGTTAAGATTTGTGATGTTTCCTTTGGGCTGAGCGGGTCCTATGTGAGTTTTCAGAGTTTTTCCATGCCGTTCTGGCTGTCTTCTGATGTGCAGATAAGTGGAACAAGCAGTTAATTTTAGGTTTTGAATTTGGCGGTTAGGAGGTGGGTGAAGATGGTGGTTGCTAGTTGCAAGGTTAGTGTTAGCGGGTAGTATGGGTACTAGTGTAGGGGTGAGGAATTTCTCATGTTGGCAGTGTCAGAGTGATATCTGGTGGGCAATAGATGAGGCTGGCTGGTACTGGCACTTCTTCCAGTGAGGTCATACCATGATTTACACGTTGTAAATCATGGTAGCCAGCCAATCACAAGCCAGGATTTAACTTGCCTATTGTATAATATGTAGTAACTGCCTGCAAGATGTCAGGTACAGCAGACCTCTTATTATCATTACGTCCCACCACCTCAGTCAGAACCCGATCTGATGCTATTTTACTACTAAAGTCAAAAGCATCCCCAAACCCCTTTTTACCAGGGAAACAGATTCTGTGCTCAGGTAATAGTGAAGCTGCCCTAGAATACTGTAGAGTCTCCAAATCTTTTTTAACTACTTGTACTTGGGAAGTTAAATTAAGACTATGTGCATTAATATTATAATATAGTGTCTCTAAATGGGACCTCAAGGCCAGATACTTTTTATACTGTACAACAGTAGTCGTTTTGGAAAAATAGGTATCAAGGGACCACAGTTCACTCTTAGTGTCCACCCACCACTTGCTTAAATCTTCCATAAGCCCAGCCACTGACATACATGCTTTCAAGAGGTCCCGAACCTGCCGGACAAAAAGTGCATTATCTAACAAGGTAATATTAAATTTCCAATAACCCCTCCCAGTTGAAGCATGGGGTCCCACCTCTAGAGCAGTGGTCAGAATAACATGATCTGAAGTTTCAGCAGGGATGGTTCTGGCATGGAGTACTCGCACCATATGATCAGAAAAAGAAAGTCTATCCTAGTGAATAAATGGCCTTTAAAGAAAGTATGACCTCCCTGTGGGTGACACACCCTATAGGTGTCCTGAAGACCACTAACAGTGAGAATACATTTGAGACAGTTGGTATTACAGAAGTCCTTATCAGTAAGGGCCCCCCTGTCTTGTTTGGCCACCACACAGTTAAAGCCACCCCCCCCAAATAATATGTTTGGATGTAAATAAATAAAGTTTAATAGTAGTAAAGATGTCTACCCTGCCCTTTTTTGTAACTGGAGCATATATATTAATTAATCTCCAAGAAGTGTGTAAATAAATGAAATCCAAAAGGAGTGCCATCCCAGAAACAATCTCCATTAAATTAGTAATGTGGAATCCATCCCCTTGAAACAAAACCCCAACACCATCATAAGTTTCCAACCCAAAAGAAAAAAAAGAAGACCCCCAATGCCAGAGCTTCTTAGCTAAGGACACCAAAGAATGGGTATTTAATCGGGTAGCCTGGATGAAACAAATGTCACAAGACAATTCCTGCAGTAAATTAAAAGTCAGCAGTCTATGTCGAGCATTCTTGACACTGTTAGCATTCAGCGTAGCAATGTTCAGCTGAACAGCGGGAGCCATGATCAGAAAAACACAAAAAAAGGGAGAGGGAGTAATCAGGTAATCTTCCCAGACCTAGTGCTTCATCGAGGGTGAACACCAAGTCATTCAGGCTGGACATTTTTGGCAGCGTCTCATGACTTTTTACCCTCAGAATCAGAGGATAGAAGAGTCTGAGATAAAGTGTCAGAATCACCTCCCAGATCTGAAGACTGAGATTTTCTGGAAAGAACAGCAAATTTATTACTAAGGGGTACTCCAGCACCAGGTGAAGAAGCCTTAGCCAACTTAGACCTGGTCTTAGTCTGTTTCAGCACCCTCCTCTTGGCCTGCATACCCAGTTCAGGTGGCGACATGACCAAATTGTCCACAGCCACATCAGGGGCCAAATCAGAGGCCACTTGAACTGTAGCAGAAACTTAGAGAGTAATACCAGAACCAAGATCCATAGGAGCTACAGTTGAGAGGTCAGCAACTGGGACTACAGGGTGGGGGGGGGTGCCCAGGAGGCTGAACAACCTCCATAGCAGGATCAGTGGGGGGGGCAGGAGCAACAACAACAGGGTCAGTAGAAGGTTTAGTAGCAGCAATATCCTTCTTCTGTGCTGCAGTAAGGATAGTATCCTGGTTAGGACAATCATTCCTGTTGTGTGTTGCCCAGGGGCACATCCAAAACCCATGTCCAGGTTCATCACATAAATTACACTTAAGCTCATTCGTACAATCCATACTAGCATGCCCATAGGAAAGACAAAGACAGCAGCATAACCTATCACATGCAGCACTCAAATGTAAATAAGACCCGCATTTAAAGCAGGTTCTGGGTTGTCCCACATAGAAACAATGACCCCGCTTCCATCCCAAAAACAGGTTATTAGGTAAATGGATGGGGTCTACATTGTTATGTCTCAGCCACACCCTAAATTTCCAACCACATGTCCAGAAATGCTCAGTGTCAAAGATAGGTTATGGTGCTCCCAATATCTCACTCCGCTGCTGCCACCAATGAGAAATGTCATGTACAGCTACTTTCTCATTCCTAAATAAGATGGTAACAACTTTAATGGCAGGTCTTGTAATGGGGATAACCCGAAAGGGCAACCAAAGAGCAGTAAATCTTAACGTCTCATACTAGGCCCAGAACCAATCCAGGCCTTGAGGAGTCTTAAAGCTAATTTAATTTAGGCAATCTCCTGAAATATGAATAAGAGCATAGATCTCATTTGTGAAAAAACTCAAGGATCCCTTTATAAGGGTTTTCCCAACATAGATTCAATCAGGAGCAAGAGTCAGGCCTCCCAAATATTGAAGATGGACAGCATTTCTCCACTGTAGAGGAGGAGGCTGACCACTAAAAGTGTCCTTTTTTTGAACTTTCTCCCAGCAGGTCTTGGCACGATCTCTGGGGTCAGGAGGAGGATCCTGAAGTAGAGAGGCAACCTCCACATGGTCACCCCATGTAGGCAGTTTGCTACTAGTGCCCTCAACTGCTGAAGATAAGGCAGACCATAGCAGAACCTTGTTCAAAGAAATAGGGTCTAGAACAGTAGGTTGCACATCTGCAGCATGTAAATCCAAGTCAGAATCAGTTGCAAAAGAAATGTGTGGGGAGGAGTTCCCCCTTTAGCAAGGCCCTTGGAATCCTTGGACTGTTGTCGGTGTCCGGATCAGAGAATGATTAGGTTCTGATATCCAATGACCCTCCATTCCAGGCTTCCATCCCACACCCCAAAGGGAATCTTCTAACGAATGGGAGAGGCCTCCCACCCAGTGAGAATCCAGCGAAGAAGTCTCCACTCTCCCTGGTCATATTGTAAACTCTACAACAGGTTTGGCCATGCAGGTATTCAAAGGAAGAGAAACTGTACTTACAGGCTCAAAGGGAGTAGCAGTAACACACTTACGTGAAGGCATAGGAGAGACAGAGGCAGGAGAAGTAGACGTGGAAGTTGTTGAGTCAGCAAGGCAGCAAGCCTTTGATGTTAGTGCATCATGAATGAGAATATCGGGCAGCTGTTGAACAGAAGAGTCAGTTGTCAAAGGAGCAGCTAACACAGGTGAAGTAGCAGGCAGAATGCAAGGGTCAGAAACCGGGGCAGACCATGGCTCAGCACAAATAGAAGTAGATCCAGACGGCATCAGTCAGGAACTGGCATCCGCTTCAATTACAGCCAAACCATGCTGCCAATTAGATGCAAGCAAAGTTCTGAGCCACAATTCATCTGCAGGCAAAAATCCAGAAGATGCATGTTACAGTAACATACAGTGGTAGCCACAGACATTGCCAGCTATTTCCAGATATTTCACGAAATTTCTGAAGAATTTGTCTCTGCTGCCCCTACTGTTTAAATGCAAAAAGCATCAGATATTTCTGGAAATGTCACAGAAATTTCGGGAAATAGCTGGAAGTATCTGTGGCTACTACTGTATTGTCATTCAGTTCTGTGTCCATAGCGTCAGAAGACGCAAACATACCAGATACGATAGGCTTCTCAGCTGGACCTGCAGGAGCCGAGCTCTGTTCTCCTGCAGGTACACCAGCACACTGAACGGTCTCTGAGGTCAAGGCAATGGTCCAACAGCTCCCGCTACCACAGAGTAGGGGAGTTTTTATTGTCAAGAAAAACAAAGAAAGACACAAAAGAAAATTGTACAAGTAAATCAAATGAACAGTGCACATTCAAATCCGTATATCTGAAATAATACATTTTCTCTGTAAACCAATTATTGGAATTAAAAAATTACTTATATTTAATAAAGATATGAAAACTTTTCCACCATCTATTGATTTGTCTCAAAGAAAAAAAAAACTGTAATCTCTGGAATGTAGAGAACCCACTGACATTGTGCCTGCCATAAATAAAAACAAAGACAACAAAAAAATATAGACAAGTCTCATTATGAAAGTGTGATAGACTATTGGGATATTTACCAATTACCAAGATATCATAGGTTAGGAATGCCAACCACCTAAAATTCAATTTTTTATCCAAAAATTCCAATAAATATTTTGAGTAGGAACAACACAAAAGAAAATGTTCTGTGGATTCTTCTAAATTCATATAGTCCATATAAGGGCAGTTTCTTTCTTCCCTAGCTTTATACTTAGCATTACCTCGTGGGTTTAATCTGCCACACATAAATAACCAGAGGGTTTCCCACATATGAGGGGGAAGCCTTTTACTATTAAGTTGGGATAAGATGAAATGGTGATCTCCTTCAGGACAAATTTTAAAACTTGGGACTGTGGGGTAGATTTCACACATTATAGCTTTGTAAATGTTTTTTTCAGTGCCTTATAATATCATTTCCTTCAAAATGCTCCATTTATATAATTTTTTTGCAGCAGATTTAAAATATAACGGAACATATAAATATTTACTACACCTAGGAGGTACACTCTTCCAAGCAGCTATGAATTTGCTTAAAACCAAATGTACCCATCTATTACCACCCCTTGTAATTTCTAATAATCCATTGCAAACTGTTACTGAAAAAAATAATGCAAAACAAAATACCACTGGATCTATCATTCCAATGCTTCCTTTAGGTTTATCCAGATAAGTAAAATGATGTGTAATAGGATTAAGTCTGTTCCCCCATAACATTTGAAAAAATAAACTATAAATCTTAGCCTCCAATATTACAGGTAATGGAAAAATCATTGCAACATGTTGTAAACAAGGCAAAAGAAATTATTTAGAAATCTGGATCCGTTTCTTCTTCGAAAGTTTCCATTGTTTCCATCTCAGTACTTTAGACTCTATTTTTTAAGAGCCTTATCCCAGTTCTCTATTGGCAAGTTCTGTGCACCAAATAAAATACCTAGAATGGCAATAGGTTCTGTGAAAAATTCAATACCATTGTTCTTAACATGCAATTGACTTCCTGAACCTATAAACAAGCCTCATGTTTTGGTTAAATTTAATTTAGCATTAGAAACACTTGCATAATTTGTAAATTCAAATAAAAATTTCTCAAAGTGGGTATGGTGCATAAGAAAACAACAAACATCATCCGCATATGCTTGCACCACCAATTGCTGTTGTAGTCCCGTACCCTTAATTCCATCCCATTTAGGAACATCTGTTAGCCAGCTTAACAAAGGGTCCAATGAAAAAACATGCAATAAAGGGCTCAGTGGATAGCCCTGCTGTACACCTGTATGAATTGAAAAACCAGTAGCAATTTGACCTTGTATAACTGGGAATATTTGAGAAGAATGGTATAAGAGCTTTATATTTTGTATAACTGGGAGTGGGATATTATAAACTTCCAAAACCTGAAATAAAAAAGGCTGATAAACCCTATCAAAAGCCTTTTCCAAGTCAGCCACCACTATACAACTAGTAACCCCAGAAATTGAGGAGTGTTCAATGATGTCTCTAATAGTCATCAAAGCAGACTGTATTCTTCTGTTAGGAAGGCCACAAAACTGTTGTGGGGAGATTACTTGGGCTGCATATCTCTTTAAACGAGTATTAATCAGAATTATTAAAATCTGAATTTAATAAAGTGATGGGTCTCCAATTTTTGATATCAGTTCTATTTCCTGTTTTAAATAAACAAATCATTAAACCTTCTGAAAAAGAGGGATACATAGTATTTGTAAGAAAAAAATAATCAAAAAACAACTTTAAACAAAGTGCTAGAATATTTGAAAAGGATTTATAACATTTATTTGGAAGCCCATCTTTCCCCGGTGATGAATTATTGTTCAAAGTTTTTATTGCAATTTCAATTTTAGTCACAGTTATTGGGTCTTGCAAAGCAGAAATTTCATTTGGAAAAACCAGGACTTCAATGTTATGTAAAAATGTTCTGATTTTCTCCTGAAAAATAGGAGTTTTGAGAGCCAAGGAGTGAAAATGATTTTACATCAATTTGTTAATTCCTTCAACTGTATCTATACAGTTTCCATCTTCATCTAATAAGTAATCAATATTGGCAGAAGCTTTAATAGTTTTGCATGCTTCAAAATGGTCACCTGTAGGGGATTTCTGGGTTCCACTATACAGTAGTGTCTGAATTGTTCGAACTCTATCATATTGATAGAACTTCATTTCTGTTTTTAACTGCACAATCTGGTCTGTATAATCAAAGTATAGAGTTTCTGTAATTGTTGCCCAAGTGAAAGATATTGCAAAAACTTCTCATTTCCCTATCCTTTTCCCATATTTTATAAACCATACTTTTAAATCGGTTTTAGTAGCTATCCAGCATTCTCCTATATCAGGATGCAAAAAAACTACCGACAATCTAGCTACAAGAAGATTCAAAATAGTATGATGGACATATGAGTTCAATAAAATAGAAGTATTGAGTTTCCATCTATTCAGTTTTGTCAGAGTTTACACTCCTAGTTGCATTGTACAATATAGAAATAAATGATCCAAAAATTCTACTGGACATGATTTAAAATTTCCAACGGGCACATTAGGAGAAGTAAATAAATAATCCATCGTGGCATGTAATTTACTTCGGGTATATGTGAAGTTTGGTCATGAAATTTGATATTTCCTACAATCTATAAGGTCTGCTGTCTTAACCAGGTGTTCAAAAGCACTGGAGTCACAATAAATTTTTTTTCTTGGCCCTAGAATCTAAAGCATTATGTTTCAAATGCAAGGTACAATTAAAATCAGTTCCAAACAGAACTAAATAAGAAGTAACTAGAAAAGGTTGAATAGTTTTCAAAAGAGCTACCCTCTCAGCCTTAGTCTGAGGGTTGTATGTAGTAATAAAACAAAAGCTTACTTCTTCCCACAAACCATCCAAAATCAAAGCCCTCCCTGCATTTAAGTCTATTAATTTTCGTATAGTAAACTTGTAAGAATTGAAGAGAATTCCAGTTCCATCCGCCTTATCTGGTCCAAATGACCAATAGGAAGGACCCCATTGCCAATCCTTTTTAAATGCCACCACTTGTTCCACAGAATACATCCAAGTTTCTTGTAAAAAACAAATATCAATGTGTAAGTTATGAATATATTGAAAGACAGCCTGACGTTTAACATAATTAAGAATACTATGAGTATTAAATGAACCCCAAGTACATACAGTCATGTTTTAAGTGTCCACAGTGCATAATTATTTTTTTCTTTTTTTCCCCTTTGTAATCTCCAGTATTCTGGGAAGGAAGTTCTAAGTTAGAAGCCTGGGAATCAGAGTCCCCATGGTCCATTTCGGAATCACCCCCAAAAAGTGCTGCATAAGAATTTCCAGTCTCCAGAGGTTCTGGAGAAGGAGGGGGGAGTTTAGTTTTTGAAAATCTAGTTGACCGCCTTCTAAAAGGTGGTGAGACTGCTGGAGGAGCAAAAGTTGGCTCTTCCGAACCTTTATGGTCTTCATAACACATAGGAAGTAATAACCCTGGATCAGGACCAGAGACCTTGTCTGACTCTAGTATAGGATCATGATTAAGCAAAACTAGATCTACCACTGGAGTGGGGGGTTGAGCTATCCTGAGCATGTGTTACTACTCTAGTTACCTCAGAGGTTGGAGGGGGGGTGGGGTGGGGGTTTGGGGAGGAGTTTCAGGAGGGGAGCAGCTGTGTGCTGGGCTTGTTGTATAAGTACTTCAGGGCTAACACATGAAGCTTTATTTTTTGCTGCCCAAGGACATTCTCGAAAGATATGTCCATACTCTTCATATAAGTCACATCTCGTGTGGTTAGCACATTGCATAGTGACACGGCCTATTTCCCCACAATTATCGCAATGTGGTTTGTCACAGGTACTAGACAAATGAGTACAGGAACCACACTTGTAACAAGTTCTAGGCTGTCTCTCATAAAAACAAATCCCTCTATCCCTTCCTAAAAGAAATGAATTAGGAATGTGTTCTATTCCTGAGTCATTCTGTCTTAGCTTTACTTTGTACTTCCAACCTCCCGTCCGAAACCTTTCTGAATCTAGAATCGGTTCTGGAGCACTGAGCACATCACACTTTTGGTTTATCCAATAAGTAATATCTTCCACATGGACCCCCTCATTATGAAACATTACCGTAACATATATTATTAGTGGTTTTGTAAGTGGAATCACTAAAAAGGGGGTCCATATGGGACAAAACTTAACTTGCCCGTAATGTTCCTAAAATAACTCCAATGCACGTGATGTACGAAAGCTTACATCGAAGTTATCTTCTCCCTATATATTAATAAAAGCAAAAACATCCTTATGTGTAAAATGCAATGAGTCTTTTAACAAATTCCTGCCCACGTAGTAGTGGTCTGGTCTCTCTGCTAAACCCCCTTTATATCTAATGCAAACAACATTCCGTCTAAGGGCTGCTTCTTTTTTTGCGTGAGAAAAAAGATCCGACATTAAAGGTTTTTGTTTAGTATCTGCAGGGTGTTCTGTGTCTTGTGTAGAGTCACCTTCACTATTTCCTTGTTGCTCCTTACTTTCAGGTTTAACAGCAGGTTTATTATTCTGTAGATAATCCTGTTTTTTAATAGGTGCCCAATTCTCCAATGAATTTACAGGCAAATCCTGTTTATTTACAGAATTACTTATAGATTGTACATTATGTCCTGGTTTCCAGTCTGGCAAGGCCTGAGAAAAATCAAAAGTAGAATCCCATGCTGGATCAGGGAGCCAATTTCCCCCTGACATTTTCTTCCATCCAGCCTCTAGGAGTGCTTTCTGTGGCGACCAAGAAGCACAAGGGAGAACAGGCACCTCAGTGGTTGTAGCAGCAGTAATAGAAGAGATAGGTGCAACAGTCTGATCAGCCTGTTAGAACTTACAAGTCTCTCCTGTTGTGACATATCACTTTCCACAACCGATCATTTTGACATAATGGTGTTACCTTTGAATGAAAAAACTGTGGCTGTAGATTGCTGGTTGTGCGATGTTTGGTACTTAATTGGGCTTGGGAATTTAAACAATGTGTCAGGTGTCGCAGGGTGTTTGAAAAAAAAACTATCCATCTTTGTAAGCCGGGAAACCGGCATGCAGTCCAGGTATTCAGTTTGCAGGCATTTCCTAGGCTGTAGTTCTATAGACCATATGTCAGAACTAAGAGGACTTGAGAATTGAGAAACAGAAGGTTCAATAGGCTTTTGGCACACATCTAGCATAGTAGCATTTGAACTGCCAGCCTTTAAATTGTCTAAGTAAGGTACTGCAGGGAAAATCACAACAGAGGAAGATGACTCACCTGGTCTCGGTGAAGCCTTTGATGCTGCTGCGTCAGACGTCGAACTGACAGGTGGAAGAAACTCATTGACAGCAGGCACTTCTCGCTGCTTGGACATTAAAGCTGACTGACTCGCTAACTTCTTTTCTACAAATGTTTCTGTACAAGAAAACTCGGTAGTCTTTTCAGTCATTGTGCCCTCCGAGCAATCCGTTGTCAGGTTACTTAAATTTCCATCCAAAAGCTGAAGAACCAAAATATCCTCTGCAGAGGCATAAATATTGGTAACATGTTCATCTTTTTCAAAGACAATCTCCATGTCATTTATCACATTCTCATCCTCTGGTATAATTTTAGTAGAAGAGGAGGCTTGTTCTCCTACCTGAAGTGCATCCACACACCATGAAGCCTCACGCCGAGTGGCCATCCCAAAAAACAGACAGCAAAACTCCCCCTACTGACAGCAGTTCAGTAGGGGAATTTCCCCGGTGTCCTGGCCAAATTTCCCCCATACACTAAAAATACCACCAACAGCTTAATCTGGTTGAATTTCACTTGGTTACCATCTGTATCCTCCTCCCCCAGTTGCTCCTGAAAAAGAGACTTCTCGTCTCAGTGGGCCTACCAGGTCAACAAAATTCAATAAATAAATAAGGCAATTACAAGAATAAACACAAAAAGATGCTGTAAAAGGAGTAGGCACTTAAAAGATACCTCTATCCATGTATTGGTAAGCACTAAGTCTACATCACCATCTTGAAACAAATAGTTTAAGGCCTGTTCAGCCTTATGCATGTTATTGCTGATTTGAATAAGATGAGTATCTTTGTGATCAGAGAGGGACTTAAGGTTCAGGGTAAGAGGATCAATATGCACGTTAAAAACAGGTATATATGTGCTGACCTGGTGGCACTGAGGGCTGAGATGCTGGATGCCACACTCATGCCACACCAGCGACCAGTGTTCAGGAATGAGCCTCAGTTGTCGTGGGTCATGGGGGGGAGGAGCGGGATCAAGCTGCTGTGAGACAGCTTTCCTCTCCCAGGGAGAGATGTGGAGTTTCCTTGGGCCTTGGCTGCCACCCGATGGAGGATGGATGGCAGTTTGGTTCACAGGGAGCTTGGTGATTGCCAGTTGAGTGGAGGAAAGGGCTGAGCTGGCTTCATAGGGTGTGCGTGCACCTCCACACATATGTACAGCCATGTGCTGGGGCCCCGGGCACAACAGGAGAAAATGGGGGTAAAAACTGAAAAATAATGTAAATTAAAAAAAGGTATATAGTGTTCTATAGTGTCCTGATAGTCAGGGTCACTCTGAATAACAAACTCATCTCAGCAACAAATTTGGGGACCTAAAGACTCTGGTTAGCAGCTCCCATGATAGTACACTCCACTTTTTTGAATAAGCTACCGTGGCAGGTCTCAGCTGGCTTTACTTACTAGCCTGCATTTCCCTGATACCTAATATTAGTGGACCCCCTGACAGATCTGACTCTAATAAAGGGACATGCCCTATGCCACTAGGACATCCACATAATTAGACTATGTATTCATTATGCTGCTCCTGGTTGGCCCTGATTCAGTCAAATTTTGTTGAATCCACTGGAAGGGGGACTGCAAACTACTCAGCTATGCATGGCCCCAAACTCCAGCCACCCATATGCTGCATAGTCGGGTGTTACTCTGCATGGACCTTAATCTACGTACTGGCAGGGCAACACAAGAGGTCAACTTGGTTCCTGGATCCCTGCAATCTAACCTACACAAAACGCAACAAGGCCGGTGCTTTTAAACATCTCCTTGCCAATCTGAGAAGTATCGTGCTCCTCCTACTACTGTGCTCAGGAGACGTCGAGCTCAGTCCTGGCCCCACAAAGTTGATTTCATCTCCAACCGAAATTACTACCTTAAAAGGAATCAGTTTTCTGCATGCCAATGTCTGCAGCCTTCTAAAGAAGTTGGATTCTGTTCAGGCCTGGATTATCCACACTGCCCCAGACATACTTGTGATCTCGGAATCCTGGCTTCGGGCATCCACACCAGACAGTGAGGTTAATATCCCCAACTACCTCCTCTTCAGAGCAGATAGAAAGACTGGAGGGGGGGAGGAGTAGCCATTTATGTTTAAAACAAATTTACAGTATCTATATTAGATGCTAATTCCATTGCAGGAGGCTTTTAATGCCTGTCTCTCAGGGTCGAACTGTCCCAATCTATGGCACTCCGCATAATAGGTTGCTGTAGACCCTCAGCAGCAGGACCACAGCTCCTGGCTCATCTGTCTTCACAAATGGACATGGCATCTCTGGAAACAATTATATTAGGTGACCTTAACTATGACTGGATATCGAACGGATCGCTACCCCTAAAACAATTCTGCGACTCCCACAGGTTCACCCAAATGATTACAGAACCAACGTGCATCAACAAGAAAAATCCAATGAAAAACACACTTCTGGACATCCTCCTTGTCAACAAACCACACTACTTTTCCCATGCCGGTATCCTTCCAGCAGATGTTAGTGACCACTGTCTCATAGCTGGCATAAGAACCATCTCGAACCCACTATCTACATCAAAGTTTTCTACTAAAAGATCCAGACAGAACTTTGACCCTCCTGCCTACATACAAGAACTAAAAAACTCCTTGCTCTGGCAGACTTTCTACCTGGCTAAATCAGTGGGTGATGCCTATAATGTTCTCTATGAAATCATAGCCAGTGCCCTAAACAACCATGATCCTCTAGTTAAAGCACGAATAAAAACCAGAACCTGCCATTGGTTTTCACTGGATCTGAAGAATGTTTTACTCAAAAGAGACCAGCTATGGAAAAAGGCCCAGAAATTGCAGGCTGATGCAGACTGGTGTCTCTTTAGGACAGCTAGAAATGCCTGCACGAAAATGGTCAGAGAGGCCAAGGCCAATTATTATCAAAACGAATTACTATCTGCATCCAACAGCCCAACCAAATTCTGGTCCACCATAAAGGAACTGTCTGGACACTCCCCAGGTAGTGCACTACCCTCCAAAATCATTATTGACAAAGTCACTATCAGTGATAAATCTGAAAATCTTCAAGCCTTCAACAACCCCTTCGCCACTGCAGGCATGGCATTCGATAATGCCCCAGTAAGTAGTCTCCATCCACAGCTTACTGCCCTGCCTCCAGACCAAAGTAACAAAGATACAATCTTCTCCTTTTCCCAAACCACCATAAAAGAAGTTGAAGACCTTATGCTATGGCTAGATACAAGGAAAAGTGCAGAAGCCGACTCCTTCGACCCATACTTTCTGAAAATAGCATACTATTTATTTATTTAGCTTTTGTTGACCGGGTAAGTGCACCAGACAAATCCTGCCTATTTTCAGGCACGACCCGGGGGAGGGGGATACAGATGAATGCCAACTGACCATGAACCAGATTAAGCTGTTGGTGGTATTTTTAGTGAATGAGGGAAATTTGGCCAGGACACCGGAAATTCCCCTACTCTTTTCGATAAGTGCCATGGGATCTTTAACATCCACCTGAACTACCACCAATCCAGGCAGATGGGACCTCGGTTTAACGTCTCATCCGAAAGACGGCACCTCAGAGGTGCAGCACCCCTCTCATGCTGCACTACAGTGTCAGTACTGGGATATTAACCCAAGTGCCAGATGTGGGAACTGAACCCACAGCCCTCTGATCTCCCGGCCTCAGAGGTGAGTGTGTTACCTACTGAGCCACTGACACTGCAAACTACATACTTGCCCCACCTATATCACACTTATTCAACCTGTCCCTAGCCCAGGGCTCTATCCTCGCGGAATGGAAAGCCGCTCATGTTATCCCCCTATTTAAAGCAGGGGACCCATGCGACCTAAACAATTATAGGCCAATCTCTCTTCTACCTATACTCTCAAAAATGCTGGAAAAAGTCATGGATTTACAGCTGAGATCATTTCTGGACAACTCTACATTGCTTAACCCCATGCAGTCTGGCTTTAAAGCAAAGCATAGCACTGTTATGGCACTGGCCAAAGTCAATAATGACTGGCAATGGGGCAAAAAATTTGTTTGTGCTGTGTTTTTAGACCTCAGCAAGGCCTTCGATACCATCGACCACTGCCTACTTCTCTCCACCTTAAAAACCATAGGTATGGATTCAACCTCACTGGACTGGTTCCAGGATTATCTCTGTCATAGGCAGCAACAAATTAAGGCCGAAGGTGAGCTCTCTCCTCTCAAACCAATAAAAAGAGGAGTCTCACAGGGTTCCATACTGGGCGCTCTACTGTTTGCCATCTACATTAACAACTTGGACCTAGGCATTACAGAAGCCAGTATCCACTTGTTTGCCGATGATACGGTGCTCTATCTAAGCCGTGACTCTCCTGGAGCCGCATGCACAGATCTACAAACTGAATTCAATACGCTGCAGCATCAGCTTCTCAGCAAAAAGCTACTGCTAAATGCAAAAAAAACTAAGGCCATGCTCTTTACCCATCTAGCACTAGGGCCTACTCTGCTGCTGCTCGTACCCTTTCTCCCATAACTAACCTTCTAGGCGAAGATCTTGAGTTCGTGCCTAAATTCAAATATCTGGGTATATGGCTGGACAACAAACTTTCCTTTGCGGAGCACACAGAAGAATTGATGAAAAAGCTTAGGCAGAGGCTTGACCTCTTCTTCAGAATTAAACACCTTTTGACTGCAGACACAAGAAGACAGCTTGTTCAATCAACTTTCCTCTCATTAATTGACTATGCTGACATTGTCTATGGCCAATGCTCCATCTCACACCTTGCAAAACTGGATGTCCTGTACCACAGAGCGCTAAAATTTATAACTGGTCTGCCATCCTGCACACATCACTGCTCTTTATATGCTGCCGTAGGGTGGCCTTCACTTCAATATAGGCAGTGTAGAAATGCAGCACTCTGGACATTTGAAGCCCTTACCAACAAACTCCCAGATTACATTGTTGCCTGCCTCTCCCTGAGCTCAATCAGTAGCTATGCACTAAGAAGCCACTTGCTAATTTCTCTAAAAATCCCCAGGATCCGTACCCACGTTGGCAGGGCTGCCATAAGCCATGCTTTGCCTACGCTCTGGAACAGGGTACAAAGATCCTTGAGACTCAGCTCTCCTGTCAGTTTTGCCCTGTTTAGGATAATTTATGACAAAATATTTGCCGAAATCTGTAAGTGTTTCTATAGTTCCTAGCTGTCCTGCTGAAGGTTCACTCCGTATCCTTACCACATCCAGCCACGAACCTAGTTCCTCCCCTCCCTATTTTAATCAAGTCCACTAGTCAGCTGCCATAGTGGCCTCGGCACCCAAGGCACCACTTCTCCCATATTGCTCTCCTCTCACAGTTTAAGCAGAACATACAGACCTCATTAGTGGCCCCTATGCAGCCCAGGACCCTCACCCAAGTATGGTAAATGGTCACTAAGGGCTGAAATGCAAACAATTGTGCCCTCTGATAGAGGCTTGACTAAGAATGACTAAACATACCACCTCAACTTCTGCATACATGCAGTCTGTACATGCCACAGCAAAGTTGAGTGATGCATGTATGTTCCTACAAGAACTCTTGGAATGTATATTGCGCACCTACCACTTTTCTGTAAATTTGTTTGTAACTCTTTGCACATGTTGTACTTTGTATTCTCAATCTATGTATGTATAACTGTCTTGGACAACAGCAGGTCCATCTTGTAAATGAGCTTGCTCAATGATGATCGCCTGGATAAATAAAGATTTGATTTGATTTGATTTGATCTTGGGTAGGAACAGGTGTGATGACAGTGTGGTCAATGATTGTGTGCTCATGAAGGGTAAAACAGAAGCTTGAGGTGGTCACACCACATGTAAGGTAGCCATAGATGAAGGTCTTATGACTGGTAACAATGCAGTATTGTCAATTCATTTTGTAGGTAACCCTTACTTGAAGAAAGTGACATTTTGTGAGCTTCACAGGACAGGGGAAAGTTGAGTTTACTTGCATCTGGCTGGATGATTGATGGTTGTTGATTGATGACTGCACAGAGTATCCACAAACAGGTGTAGACACATCAAACGCATTACATCTGCAGAGGTATGATACCCCCTGACAGAGCAGTAGGCTGTGTGTGGGGCAACCCATGTTTGCATATCAGGATGGACACCAAAAGCTGATGAAGGTCCAGGTGCTCCTTGTAGATGTCATCCTCTAGGTACCCCACCGAGTGGACCTCTGCCATCTTGTTAAACACTGAAGTATTTTGATCAAACACTGGCAGAGAAACAGTAAATGAGATACACATTGTCTCTTGTATAGAACAGAGGCCTATAAAATAACATTGTCTTTTGTAAGATGTGGTATGACGTACCCCAAGTTTTTGATAGTGCTAAATGGGATTGTAAGGAATTCGGATATACATGCTTGCATGCATGCTGAGTGCTTATAATGAGGGCAGTACCACTAGGCCAACTGTGCTTTTTTAATGAGGTCAGGGATGCTCCCAGCCTCCAGATCCTGGAACAAGTTTGTTATTATGATTAAAACATAGCTGTGTAGGCAACACAAATAATTCCTTGCCTATGTGGTGCTGTTTAACCTTGGCATTATTTACAGCAATTAACTCATTGATCTTTGCCTGAGTTTCATTAAATAACCTCGCTATGTCATGCATATTGTAGACTGTGAACCTTTCTCCATGGTCAAGTCATCAATACTGTGTAGCTCGGGCTTAATTACATGTTCAACTTTTATGTTCTGAAAATAACTAATGTGGTGTTTGAGGGCCTCCATATCGGCCCTGTTTCAAATCGACATCCCTGACTCTAATAAACCTGTTACAGGCTCAAACATTCCCTCCAGGTCCCTTTTCAGGCACCTTAAGTGGAATACATAGGTTGTGGTGGTTTCTTCTTCCCGGCTATAGGGTCTTGGTCTCGCATCTTATTGCCCAATACAAGATCTATTAACATAGAGGAATGGAGCAAGGAAACATTAATATTGATACACTGACCAAATTCAGCATATTTCAATGATAAAATATTTATAACAACAGGAATGTGCATAAAGTGTACATATTAATAAATGTCCCAGAAACTGATATAGCAGTGAGACCACTAGCTGGTCCCAACGTCACATTTGGACACTCGATTGGATCAAGTACCATTAGATTTGTTACCATTGGATTCATCACCATCAAGTGTAATTTTGATTTATGTGGATTCTCCCAACATGGATGTTGTTTACCCTCCAGCTGTAATCAAAGTACCAAGTAGCGGCAATGAGCACATAAGTCCTGGCATCATAAGGGTCCACCTTAAACAAACATGAAGATCCATACTGGCCCAAAGCAGCCCTTCCTCAGAGGGTTTCACTGACAGTATCCAGCTGTACTGTAAAACAATCGATCTGATTAGTTTGATAGGTGTAGTTGCAATTTCATTTACAAGTGGCAATGTCCCCAGAGGCACCATCCTTCTGCCATTTCAGGGGTCTCTTTTTGAAAGCATTGTATCTGCTGGCAATCATGCATCTAAAATCATAATCTGGTTTGAAGACCTCTGTGACCCCTGCTATGGAAGTAAGGTTTGTAACATAAAGGTCCAGTTGGGAGATTGCACCACTTTTATTTTGACTGATACCACTGTGCAAACAACCAACAATTCCACCAGGACTATTTCCAGGATCTAACAAGACACAAACATTCTGGAATGACAAAATAAAAATTGGTGAGGAAATTCCCCCCCCCCCCCAGCTCAGTTGGGAGAGCTTTGAAAAGCTTGAGCTGGTTGGCATGGAACCACTTGTCCAATGGTTTCTTACGGTCTGACAGCCTGACTTGATACATGGATGGGCTGAGCTTGTCCACGGTTGCAAATGGTCCTACCCACTTGTTGGATATGGTGTGCTTATGTGCAGAATACCACAGTACCATAATTCTACCACCAACCTGCCAGTCCACCTCTTTGACATTCCTGTCAAAGTAGATTTAGGATTTTCCCTGTGCCCAGTTGAGGTTGTTCGCTACAAAGCGATGCATCTGGACAAAGTTTTTCTGTAACTGTTTGACATGTGTCAGCAGACACATGGTCCATGATTGGAGTGTTAACATCAAGCCACAGGTGTTCAGGAAGCTGCTTCTGTTGGCCTGTTATTACCTCAATGGGAGTGAGGTGGTTGGATGAGGCTGGCGTAGCCCTAATTGCCACTAGGAGAATTGACAACATTGCATCCCAATTTTTGGCATTTATGTTCACAAATTTAGACAGCATGAGGTTAATCTGCCTGTTAGCCCTTTCTACCTGGCCTGATGATTGTGGATGGTAGGTAAGGTAATTTGGAATTTTTGTCTAACCCTCAGCATCTTGAGGCATTCCTGCATTACGTCACCTGTAAACTGTGATCCTTGGTCTGAGTCCACAGTAAGGGGTAGGCCCCATCTCAAAAAGACCTGTTCTACCAGATTTTTTGCAGTGGCCTTAGTTGTCTCGTTCTTGCAAGGGAATATGCCTTTACCCACTTAGAGAACAGATCAGTGATGACTAGAGTTTACTTGTTATTTTTAGTGGTAGTTAGCAGGGGTCCGATGAAATCTATTTGTGTGGCATTTCAGAGCCCTGACTGTCTCTAGGGGAGCAATTCTAAATTTTATTTTATTGGGACTTGGGTTGTTCTGAACACTTGTGATGAAGTTGTCTATACAGTGTTGGACATCAGTCATCTGCCCACTCCACCAACCTTCTGCCCTTAACTGTTGTAAGGTTTTATTCACTCCTTGGTGTCCTCCCATTAAGGTGTCATGGACCTATTAGATACATTTCGATTGGTGTGCTTTGGGCACCACCCATAGCAACACTTTTCTATTATCATACAAAACTACTTTTTTGTCAGGGGACAAGGTCAGACACTTTGCATAACATCTGAGAGGGTTTTCCTTGGTTATTCCAGTTTGCTGGGAAAGGCACTGATGTGCTTCCTGGATGTGAGAGTCTGACATTTGGACAGCAACTAGGTCTAAGTGCGTCTGAGGCCTGCACCATTGTGCCACCAACAGTTGTGACTCCAGGGCTGGCATGATCCAAGTCCCCTTCCCATGCCCCTTCCTTAGTGAGGGTATCTACCCTGTCATTGTTCTGATGGTAAGGGGATGACTTTTCTTGGGCCCTGACCTTGTGGATAGAGAGTTTAATGGGGGCCTCCTCTGCTAGGGTGTGAATATATTGAAACAGATCTGTATGCTTAACTGGAGTGCCATCAGAGGAGGCATAACCATGGGTCCTTTCAAAATGGAAAGAACTTTGTGAGGGAGTAGCAGACATATGAGGAGTCTGAAAGATGATTGTGATGCCCCCTTTTGACTTGATAATTTCCAGTGCATAGGCCACAGCCGCTAATTCCTCATATTGGACAGATCGCATAGTACAGCATCTGGATATCTGTCTTGGTTTATCCCCTTTGCAGAGCACCATGAGGCAAACCCTGCCACCTGCTGGTTGTCTTGATAATGGCAGGCCCCATCAGTAAAACTCCAGGAAAAGGGTGGGTCTGCCAACACTGCCTCAGTAACTGGGTGAAATGGGCTCACCTCAGGGAGAACTGGGGGCTCCAGACCACACTTATGTTGTTCACCCTAATACAGAAATCCATGGGCTAAGATGGATGGTGTCTGGGCTGGCTGCACTGTAATGTCTTGATCCTGTAAGAGGACAGCCCAGTGAATCAGCCTTCCATTGGATACATTCCCATCTTTTACACAGTCTGACAAGAGAAAGTTCATGGGAGTGTGGTTCGTGTACAATATGATGGGGTTGAGTCCCACAATGTACATGAAATGCTTCAATGCCCAGGCAGTAGCCAGTAGGTTTTTTTCTCAAAGCGAATACTTCTGTTTCACCAGGCTCAGCAATTGAGAAGCATATGCGATGGGCCTGCAGTGGCCGTGCACCATTTGTGCTAGGACAGCGGACATAGCAATGTCTGAGGTAGCTGACTCTTTGTGAAAGGGGAGGTCCAGATTTGGATTCACCAGGGCTGGCGCAGCTTCTAGGGCCTTTTTCAACACCATTACTGCAAGGTTGTGTTCCAGACCCCAATTTTCACTGCACATTTTTCTTCAAAAGTTTATGCAGGGGTGTCACTTTCTTGTCAAAATCAGGGATAAAATCCTGTGAACCATGCCCAAAAACTGACTCAGCATCAACCCACTGGTTAGAAGCGGCATGTTCTGGATTCCTTGTACCTTGTCTGCTGCGGGGGTTCTGCCCTCCACGGTGACTCACAGTCCCACGAAGGAAACTTTGTTCAGGCAAAGCTGTGCCTTAGTGGGGTTGCACTCGAGTTATTTTTCCTCCAAGAGACCTAGTAGCTCATCAAGGAGTTGCAGGTGCTGCTCCTGCTTTGCAGTGGCCAACAGTAAGCTGTCCACATATTGCAGTAGATGGTCTGGGACTGAAAAATCCCTCAGATAATTTTTCATGTCAACATGGAAAAGGGACGGGGAATTGTGAAATCTGTGCAGGAAGCAGTTCTACATGCACTACCTCCCTTTGAACATGAAGGCAGACTTATACTGGCCCCTAGGCATGTGGCTACTCCAACTGCTTGCCCTACTTTTCTTCCCCCTTGCTGTGGCTGCTATCCTGGAATATGGCTGATATAATGGTCTTGCTACAACTTGTTGCTGAAATTATTTTAGTCTGTTGTATATTGTGGAGTTTAGCTGTTGCAATGTTCCTTTGACAACTGATTTCTGTAAATAATTAAGCCTGATATGTAATGTGTTATTTTATGTCTGTGCATTGTACTGTGTCTCATGACATGGAACCTTTGTAAAAAGCTCTTGCTCAAAGGTTGTTTCCAAATAACTAAATAAATAAAATAAATAAATAAACAACAGTGACCAAAATCCATCTGAGATGTCCAGGGTGGTAAACCATTAGTACTCTGGTTTAAGAAGATTCAAGACATCCAGTGCTGAAGCCACATTGGGTGCTCAATTGGGTGTCGCCTGATTCAACTTCTTTTTTTTTGCCTTATTTATTTATGCTCCCCCTGAGCCCTTGGCCAGCCACTCCTTTGGACTGCCTAGGCCTACCGCCACCATGTCCCATTGCCATCTGCTACTCCGTAAATGCCGTGACCCAGGTAACCTAATGTATCTCTTTGTTGGGAAGGTCCCGCCCCATGAGGAACAACCGGGAGAAGAAAGTCACCCATAGGCATCCTGCATATCCTGGTTGAGGTCAGCACAGACACCTCCATGCTTTGTGGTGAGTTGGGATCAGCTGCCATCATCTGGTCAGTTGAACAGATAGTTTTACAGATCTTACTTCAAGAGGGTTCCTGCAGTAGGTCTTCACTTATAGGACCGTGCCCCCTGGCATCAGGACCGAACGGCAAACTTCTAGCTAGCAATCATTAGCAGGGGACCACCCCTGGCATCACCTGATTGGACATCAGCATGGCAGTATATAGGGGACGGTCCCCATCCCTGCCATCCAGTTCTTTCCCACCATTGACCTGAATTCGTCAGACCTTGTGGTGAACTAGCTGAGTAGTCTGCTATTTCTTTTCCTAAAAGTGCAAGTTTTTTCCCCTTTTTGCCTATAGTCTTAGTGTATGCCTTTACGTAAAATTGTATTTATTTTATTTTTATTTATTTATTTCTGTTTCGGAATTACAACCTTTGAGCCTAGCTGGCTCTTTTACAAAGGTTCCATGTCATCAGAACACAAACAGTGAATACAGAGAACAAACTACAAGGCAATTTTGTCAAGGTAGGCAGCCATGATAATACAGATTAGAAAAGGTTGTATCAGCATAATGCAGAGACAACTTACAATAGAGATAAACTGGATAAAAGAAAAGTTGGATAATCAAAAGTAAAAGCGAGTAGAACAAAAATCAATAAGTGGCAACTGTCCAGTAATCCCATAAATAAGTGCAGTAAGTGAGGGGAGTGGCAGCCAGAAAGGCTTTGTCAGAGAAGGAAGAGAAAGGTAGGAGGGGAGTTGGTGGGGGGTGGCTGGTAGCAGCCAGCATGGCATTGTCAGCAAAGGTGATGTAGAGGAGAAAAAGGTGTAAGAAGGCAGAGACTTGGCATAGTAGTAGTCAGGGACAAGGGGGGATGGGTAAAAGCAAGGCGATAGCCAGTGAAGATTTAGTCCAGGGGCATGAAGGGATGAAAGAAGTTAGGGTGAGGAAAGAGAGGAGTTAGGAAGGTAGGGAAAGCAAGGAGTTAGAAAGCAAGGAGTTAGAGAGGAAAAGCTAATCTTAAGTATAGCAATCACAAGGGTTGGATTCAGCCAGATGGGTGTGGAGGTCTCTTTTAAAGAGATCTATTTTTTCACATTGTAAGCGAGTAGGGGGCAGGTCATTCATCCAGAAAGGACCACAATATGAGAGCGACTGCTGGGCAAGTGTAGTTCTTTTAAAAGGGACACATAACATGCCCTTAGCCAAACTTCTGGTGGTTTTGGAGCTATGGTGACGTTGGAATAGGGCTGTTGTAGTTTCAGGTGCTAGCCCTAGTAGTACTTTTTTCCCAGTTAAACATGCTTGATACTGAGCCCTGAGATGTAGGAGGAACCAACCAGTGGAGGAATAAAGACTGCATGTATGTGTAAGGTGGTCTGCACCTAACACAAGCCAGCAAACCTCGTTGAGTAGTTTTAGCTGATTTTGCATGGTGTTGGTGGCAGCTCCATAGTCAATAATTATCAGTATAGAGCTGCAAGTGTCCAGGTTCAGTGCCTCTGGTGTCATGGCTTTTCTGTGTCGGTATAGGGTCCCTAGTCTGATATTGGCAGATTTAACGACGTGATCAATGTGGGAGGTGAAAGAGAGGACATCATCAAGGTGGATGCCAAGATATTTGAACGTAGACACTTGTTCAACGGTGTCACCTTTATGGCTTTGGAAGATCAAAGGATCAGTATTCTTTTTAGAGCGCAGGAAAGTGAAGTGCATAGATTTGGTTTTCTCGTAGTTTAAGAGGAGCTTGTTAAGGGAGAACCAAGACTCGAGTTTGGAAAAGCTGTCTTGAAGAGCAGTAGTTATTTCAGGCAGATGGTTCCTAGTAAAGGAGATCACTGCATCATCTGCGTATAGCAACATTTTTGCAGGACAAGCACTAGGGAATGAGTTAATAAACAGGCTGAAAAGTAGGGGCCCTAAAATTGATCCTTGAGGAACCCCCTGAGTTACGTTCGTGGTTCAGAGGATTCTCCCTTTATCCTAACACACTGATTCCTATGTGTGAGTTAGCTAGAGAACCAGGAGACTGAATCAAGGGATAGGCCTAGAGTCAATAGTTTGTCATGCAGGATCTGGTGATTGATATGTTGCATGCTTTGGTTAAGTCTATAAAAATAGACCCCGCCATCTTTCTGGAGTTGACAGCATCATAAATGTGGGTAGTGAAGTCAGTGAGTGCAGTGACAGTGCTGTGTGACTTTCAGAACCCATGCTGCTGAGGGCAGAGTAGATTATATTTCTTCAGGTATTCCGTGAGTTGGTTCAACACGATTCTCTCTAGGACTTTAGCAAGAGGTGGTAAGATGGAGATCGGGCGATAATTATCCAGATTGGTTCTGTCACCACTTTTGAAAACTGGAGTAATGAGGGCAGATTTCCACTTATCAAGAAATATACCAGTCCTAAGGGATATATTAAACAACTTTGTAAGGGGATTGGCTAGTTCATCCAATGCAAGCGCAACTAGCTTCATGTCAACCATATCACTGCCCACTCTGGTTTTGCCTAAGGCCGTTTTGATATGCTTAATAGTTTGGGATTGGGTGATCTACTTGAAGTAGAAGAGTGGTTGGTTGGTGTTAAGCGTGGGTGGGTGGGAGATTGGGGCTGAGGGTTTTTTTGTTAGGGTCAAGGTACTCCAGGGGAAGGACTGAGCTTAGGTCAGTGAATGCTTGATTAAAGACATTTGCTAGGTCTTTTGGGTGTTGTAGCAGACCCGAAGGGAGTAACAATTAGATCTGGTGGTGCCCTTGCTTATTTCCCGGTCATAGTTTTTATATTATTCCAAAAGTCCCTCCCGTTCTACCAGCTTTTTGCTAGTTGCTCTTGGTAGTATGTGGCCTTAGCATTCCTAACTAAACAGGTGCATTTATTCCTAGCAGTCTTGTATGCCACATAACCCGCATGATTACCGGTCGCGCTCGCCTTGTGCCAGAGGTTGTCCCTATGTCCCATAACCTCTATGAGGTGGCTGTTGAGCCAAGGGTTTATAACCCCTTTCATTTTGGAGGTTTGGTAAGGAGCAAACCGGTCACAGGCTTTATTGAAGATATTGATAAAGTGATCAAGGGCTTTATTTGTGCCATCCCCCTCCTCCTGTATCTCCTGAGTAACCAGTGGGGGGAAGGTTCACCTTCCACCTGGAAAGGTGGAAGATGACAACTGCAGATGCCTGGGTCCTACAGCTAGTAGCAAGAGAACACTTAATCGAGTTCCTGGACAGACCCCAGGACAACCCACCGGGCAGGTCTCACTATCCGTCAGGCCATTTAAGCCTTATCCGTCAGAAGATCCAGGCTCTACTTCAAAAATCAACCATAGAGCCAGTTCCGCCAGGGCAAATAGGAAGGGAATATTACTCCCACTTCTTTCTAGTTTCCAAAAAGACAGGAGATCTGAGACAAATTCTGGATCTCAGCCTACTCAATCTCTTTGTAAAATACAAGACATTCAGTATGTTGACGCTCCAGGGACTCTTACCCCTGCTACAACAGAACCAATGGCTGTGCTCCCTGGATATGCAGGGTGCTTACCTGCATATCCCTATCCTCCAGGCCCACCACCACTTTCTGAGATTCTCCTTTCAGGATAACAATTATCAGTTCAAGGCCCTCCCATTTGGCCTCTCTTCAGCACCACAAGGTTTTACCAAGTGCCTAGCGGTGGTGGCTGCGGCCTTGTGCCGCAAGGGGATTTATGTGTTCCCTTACCTGGATGATTGGCTGCTGTCAGCACCATCTCAGGACAATCTGAGGGATTCTCTTTCCTCCATCCTGGACCTCTTCTCCAGATTTGGCATCACTGTGAATGTTTCCAAGTCTCAACTTTCACCTTCCCAGCAGCTCCAGTTTATCAGAGCAGTGCTGGACACAGTTAAGGGTGGGGCCTACTTGCCTACATATAGGGTGGAAACTCTGATGCAACAAGCGGTGTTGGTATCCTCCTCTTGGTGGACCAAAGCACATTCTGTCCTCCACCTGTTGGGTCTAATGGTAGCTGCCATACCCACAGTCCCTTTGGCCAGACTGCACATGAGGGTGACCCAGTGGTTCCTCCAGGTATAGTGGGTTCAACATCTGGACAACATGGACCACATGGTCTTAGTCTCCAACAGCCTGAAGCGAGATCTCCTCTGGTGGCAGGATCTTTCAAACCTTTTGTTGGGGATCCCCGTCCACTCCCCGCCCCCCCATGACCCTGATGACTGATGCCTCAGGCCAGGGATGGGGTGCACACCTGGGAGACCATCAAACTCAGGTGACGTGGTCTCCACTAGAGGAACATCTACATATCAATATTCTGGAGATGAGAGTGGTGCTGTATGCTCTCCAAGCATTCCAATCCCTCTTGATACCGGGAACACTATTGGTCCAGACTGACAACACAGCTACAGTGTGGTACATCAACAAGCAGAGAGGTACCCCCTTTGCAGGGAGGCAATGTGGGTGTGGTACTGGGCAGTCCTGCATGGCCTGTCTTTGATAGTGGTCCATGTTCCAGGGGTGAGCAACATCCTGGTGGACATTCTCAGCTGTACCGATGCACGGGCTCACTAGTGGGAGCTAAAGCAGGAAGTGGTGGAAGACCTCTTCCTCCAATGGGGTTGACCAGAGATAGACCTCTTCGCATACCCATTCAACGAAAAACTACCCAGCTTTTGCTCGCTCATTCACGGGTGTGGTGTTTTCTGGTGAGACGTGCTGTCTCTATCCTGTACAGGGAGATTTCTGTATGCTTTCCCTTCCTTTCCAATTCTGCAGAAGGTTCTGCTGAAGCTACAGGCAGAGGGGCCTCACATTATCCTCATAGACCCCCTTTGGCCTCAGCTCATCTGGTTCCCTCTGCTGTAACAGCTGACTGTGGAACCCCCAGTACCTCTTCCTCTCTCCCATGACCTTGTCTCTGAGGAGCAGGGCAGTCTGGTGCACCCAAGCCTCAAGTCTCTCCACCTGCATGCGTGGCACCTTTGGACATAGCTGTCTCTCATTATGGCATCTCTGCACAAGTCACCCAGGTTCTAGTAGAGGCTAGGAAACCCTCTACCAGATCCACGTATGCTATGAAATGGAAGAGATCCTCTATCCGTCCATGGCCATGGGCCTAGATCCATTCACTTGCTCAGCCCCCCAGGTCCTTGGGTACCTCTTGCACCTGCCTGATTTGGGCCTCAGTTATTCCTCTCTGAAGGTCCACTTATCTGTGGTTTCCGCCTACCACCTACCAGTGGGGGGTCAAAACCCTTGCTCAGTTGGAGGTCTCCAGAACCTTTCTTAAGGGGATCCTCCACCTTAAGCCTCTGGTCTGGAATCTGGTTCCTCCCTGGGATTTAAATTTTATTTTAGAAAAACTTACTTTGCCCCCTTTTGATCTGGCAGCAAGTTGCAATATGCATTCTTTGTCCTGGAAAAACGCTCTTTTTGGTCACTATAACTTCAGCTTGAAGGATTTCAGTACTTCAGGCATTCATCTGTAAGGAGCCTTATTTGATTTTCCACAGAGACTGGGTGGCTCTGAGGACTAACCCTTTCTTTCTCCCGATAGTTGTTTTGGAATTTACTTTGAACCAGAATGTTGAACTGCAGGTATATTATCCACAGTATTCCAATGGGGGGAATACCACCTGCACACTTTAGATATGCACAGGTTTCTGAGATGTTACATCTCTAGGACCAAAGAGGCTGGGATGTCTGACCAGTTGTTTGTAACCTTTGCTCTCAAATGTCAGGGCAAGGCCATCTCCAAACAGGTTTTGTCAAAATGGTGAGCTAACTGCATCTTGTACATTTACCACAAGTACCAGAAGCCTCTTCCAGGGGAAGTGAAAGGTCATTCATGTGGGGCATGGCTGCTTCAATGGTCTTTCTTAGGAATGTGTACACTGTGGATATTTGTGGAGCAGCCATTTGGTCCTCTGTCCATACATTCACCAAGCATTACAGTCTGGACATTGCCTCTAGATGTAGAGCCAGTTTTGTCCTCGCTGTTCTGCAAGGCCTTCTTTCCTAAGTAGGCTTCTAGTTGGCAGGCACTCCTTCCTCCCGGAACTTAGTCTCTGACTCCTTCATTCCTTTTGACTGCTTGGTATTCAGTCCTATATGTGAAGACCTACTGCAGGGACCCTCTCGAAGTAAGATATGACAGTTACATAATAACTTACCGTAACAGTAGATCTTTGAGAGAGGTTCCTGCAGTAGGTCTAGATTTCCCACCCACCTTACCCCAGCTCCTGTTATTTTGTCCTCTTTTCCTTTACCAAGGCTTTATTTCTGAAGCCCAGGGCCTAAGGAGTTATTTTTACTCCTTTCTCCTGTTTCCTCTTCAGAGGTCTATGGCGGGAGAACTGGAGGGCAGGCATGGGAACCGCCCCCTATATACTGTCACGCTGATGTACAATCAGGTGATGCCGGGGGTGGTCCCCCGTTAATGATTGCTAGCTAGAAGTTTGCCATGCAGTCCTGATGCCAAGGGGCACAGACCTATATGTGAAGAACTACTGCAGGAACCTCTCTTGAAGATCCACTGTTACGGTAAGTTCTTACGTAACTGTCATTTTTCTCCCGACCCATGCACCACAATCAAAATGGTCGGGCCACGACAGCATCCTGGGGGTGGGAGCATTCAGTGGCATGTCAAGGTTACATGCCGCCAAGAATGCCAACCACTAGCTACCACCAGGAGCTGACAAACAGCAGTTTGATACCCACCCAATCTACCAGGAAGGGAAGCATCCAAAAGACATTCTAAACTCCCTTCCTGCCGGACTCTGTTCCTGACATCCGGGATCAGGGTGAAAACCTGGGTCGCCAGTGTGCCGGGTAACCACCTACCGCTCGGCGCCACAAAGCCAGCTGGTTCAGCTTCTGATAATCGATGATCAGTCTCCATGCACCGATTGGCTTCTTAACTGGCCATATTGGAGAGTTGACAATAGAAACACAGAGTTGGATAACTCCCTGCTTCAGGAGTGATTCGATGGTGTCCCTCAAAAAGAGAATGGCCTCTTCTGGAAAAGGGTACTGTTTCTGCTGGGGCTGGTTGCTTCCGGTTTTGCATATGACTGTGTACATACATCTGCAGCCATTTTTGTGTTTAGCAAATGCCCCTTGCTGCCGTTCCAAGATTGGTCTCAATTGTTTGACTAGGGGATGTTGTTTGAACATGGAAATGAGGTCATACTCTGCGTCATTTATTTTTTCATCAGCAACCACATGGGAGTAGGAGATGAACAACACTTGATTTAAGCCTGTTGCCTGGAGGAGTAGCAAGTTGGCAAAATTTACCACACACCCATGGCAAGAGAGGAAATCTGATCCCAGGATACCCTGATTGTGAGGAAGATCCATAATATCAAAGCAGTGTTTTACCTCTAAAGTTCAAACAACCACTGGTATTGGGACTGACCGGTAGGTTTTAACTACAGTTCCCATGAAGGTCTGGAGAGAGGTGGACTTCCTTGATGACAAAAGGGAATGTCCACGGTCAATTTGATGCAGTACTGAGACAGCCACACCTGTGTCAAGAAGCATTTCAAGCTGGCGGCCCCCAAACAGCACTTCCACAGATGAACAGCCAGAGTCGTCGATAACTAAGGAGACAATTATTTTGACCAAGGCCTGACACCATCAGGCCAATGCCAAATCTTTGTCAATATCCTCAAAGAGTGAGAGGTTTATTGGTTGGAGCAACCTGCTTAAGTCAATGTACAGAGTTTTGCCCTGCCCACTTGGGTGCAGTTTTGGAGGTGACCTCTGCCACCTTAGCTTTCTCTCTACAGGGCCTTATACTCTCTAAGCTCCTCAACGTCAGCTAGCAAGTCTCATTTCTCAGCTAATAAGTCTCAGTACTGAGGTCCAGACTGCTGCTTGTCCCCCTCTTTATGTTCATCGTGTGCACAAGCACAGACGAACATGTTGATATGAAAGTTTTTACAGAGGGGTGTGGGGGGGGGGCTGTGTCCACCGGAGAGCTATGTTCAAGTGGCAGATCTGTGGCAGGCGAGTCAATAGGCAGGCTGCCGATGACTCACTTTCTGTTTTTGAGGTGGAGTTGGCAAAGTTTTCAAAGGACAGTGCCGAACCAATAGTGGCATGGCTCAGTCCTTTGATGAGTAAACAGCCCTGCAAGGGATTACATTTACTTCTTGGTTGTGCATTCACACTGCTGTCATGCTTACAGTGACAATGGCAGTTGCTGTCAGGAACAAACTTGTTTAGTAAGAGCCTGCTCAAGCTGACATGTGAATGCTCTGAGCCTGTCTTCAAAAGCAAATCAATCTCTCTCTGCTCCCTCCCACTGCTCCTGTCCTCCCTGCTCCCTCCTTTCCTGTTCAAGCCCCCTCACCAGCAAATCACTCCCTTCCACTGCTGCTGTCCTCCCCACTCCCTCTGTTCCTGTTCAAGCCCCCCCCAGCAAATCAATCCCTCCCGCTCCCTCCCACTGTTGCTGTTTTCCCCACACCCTCAGTTCCCCATCCCCCTGGACACTGGGGAGCCCACTCCCAGTGTCCAGAAATGTGCACAAAATGGTTCCTTTTTTTTTTTCACAAAATGGTTCCTGTTAAAAAAAGAAAACCATCCCCAACATCTTTCTTTTTGTATACCTGCAAAAAAGAAAATGGTCCCTCATTGTCTCTCCCATCCCCCTCCCCATCCCTACCCTCCAACTGTGCACCCACTTCCCCACACCCCCCCTTACTCATATTTACCTCTGGAGGTCAGGAGCAGCTATCTTCTATGGACTAGGACATGTCTGCACTCTTCAAAAGTGACCGGCAAAGTGAAGATTTCAAGATAAGCTGAATAATAGGAAACAATGGTGGGAGGGGGGTTCAACTTAGTTGATATCTCAGCCATTTTTAGGAATTTAGGTCCCAAATTTTCAACATGGGGTTCTTAGGACCTCACCTCCTGAACACTGTCACTGTCATTTCATTATTCAGTCTTGAAAGGTGATTTTGTGGTTGCTGTGGGGAATCACGTTTTGGGACCAATTAATGAAACAACAGTGCCACTGTTCATGAGGTGGGGTCCCAAAAAGTCCATGTTGCAAATTTGGTGAAAAAAGTCCCAAAAATGACTGCGTTATGAGCATGCATTGCACAGTTTGTACACGCGCTCCTTACTTCACCAGTTTTTAATATTTTCACTCCAGATTTTCAACATTGCTATTATTTCACACCTCCTTATGAACAGTACAGCTGTCATTTTTCATATCCTGCATGAAACATGTTTTCACACATGTGGTGCAGAATGGCAAGGCCGCTCAGTGAAACCCCTTTTGAGATGAGTGAACAAAATGACCGTGGCACTCTTCATGAGGTGGGATCATAAGAATGCTACATTGAAAAGTTGCTGTGAAAATATTAACAAAACAACAAAGTTACAAGCATGCACTTAAATTAGCAAATACAGGCTCGTACCTTTGGTACTTTTCAATATTTTGACCCCAAATTTTCATCATAGCCATTTCTTCACTGCACCCTATGAATGTGACAGCTGGCATTTTTCAGATCCTGGCAAAATTTTTTTTGCATCCCAAAAGGTGATTTTGTAGTCACTGCATGAAATTACTTTTCAGACAGGAGTTGAAATTGTACTCTACCTTTCTTCATGAGGTGGCGTAATAAGACGGCTATGTTGAAAATGTGGTGTAAAAATATTAAAAAACAGTGAAGTTATAAACCCGTGTTGAAATTTGCCTACATTGGCTTATAACCCCCCCAAAAAAATTGCACCAGTGCACATGATGAACATTTGGCATTAACAAATGCTTGTTCTTCCTGGAATAGCCTTTACCTGTTTTTCCCTTGTTCCATTACTCATATGAGGGTTTGTTCTGCTGGGAGTCGTTTGACTTCCCTTCCACCTCATACTGAGTGGACTGGTTTTTATCCTTTTGGATGGCAGCCACCTTAAATTGGGGCCTGAACCAAGATTCTTGTGATTGACTTGGTAGACCCAGGCAATGTGCTATAAAATCTTGTTAAGATCCTCCTCCTGAGGAGGAATGACCATGGACTCTACCCTGTCCCTGATGGCCGGAAGGAGATTTTTCAGGAAGAGACACTTGTACGCTATAGATTTCCTTGATGCTGTCTCTTCTGCTAGTGCCTTGCTGATTTTATAAGCTGTCCAAAACTGACTGTCATATCAGCTGGGAGTCTCTTTACTGGTCTGCTTAATCTGTGTGGCAAGCACTACACCTACCACATTCGGATCATTGGCTGCCAGCAGAAATGAGGCAATTGCATTGAAGGTAAGATTGTTAGCATCCCAGAAATTCTTCCAGTAATTTTGCCCATAGTGTAGATTCTATGGTTTCCTTCAGGATTTGGACCTGGTCATTGGGTGGCAGATTGAGCATCTGACAGTGTTGCTGCACTTTATCCAAGTGGCAACTCAAGTTGTCACCTGGAGCTATGTGGTCTATCTTGTCAGTAATGTTCTGAATGGCGTGCCCCGACTGGAGTGCATTTTGGTTCACCTTGGCCTTAGGAAAACCCAGAAATGGTGCCAGGGCCTTTGTGATGGTGATGGCTGGAGCAGCTGCCATGCCCTGGGCAAGCAGATGTTGTTCTGCCTTCCTTTTTGGGGCCTCAGTTACTTCCCTGTTAACTGTCACACTGGCCTTCTCAGAAAGCTTGGCCTCATCAAGGGCCTTTTCAGTCATGCCCTGTATCTTCTTTTTATCGACCTTTGTTATTGAGGCTACCTGTGGATGGCAACGTCACCCTCCGGTCTGAAAGGCTACCATCCACATCACTAATCTCCTCTGAGGACAACAAGTTGGTCAGTGGAAATGATGGCATAACTCTAAAATGACCCTCCAACACCATCACTTGTTTATGCAACTTTTGTATCTGCTTCCTACTTTCTGCATCATCAACATATATACCAACCTTCCCTTTTTCAACATGATCCTGCAACACCTTATACACCACAGCGGTTCTGCTCTGCTTACAAATCCAACTCTCTCTTACACTCATCCAATTCTCCCTCCAACTCCACATTCTCACATTTGAAAGCCTCATTTGCATTCGCCAACAAACCAGTCACCTGTAGAACATGCAATTTCTCCTGTCTAATACTTTCAACTTCCTCCTTCAACTCACAGATTTCATCCTGTTTTTCCTGTCTAACTTGTTCCGCCTCTTCCTTCAAATTATTAATCTCCTTCTTCTTACACTTCAACTCTTCCTTTAATGCACACACTTTACCTTTTAATGATTGACACATAGTAAAAAGAGCAACAATCATCAACCCCTTCCTTACCTGTTTCTTAGCCTTAAGCTTTTCTTCCATGTGCAGTTTCTCTACATACTGTATGGGATTAATTTGGTGTTTCACCTCCTACATGAAATCACTCCGTCCTCCCTAGGAGGTAAAACATTTTAAGACATCTGCTGTGAGCTCAGAATTAGTGGTCATTTTGTTGGGGTTTCTTTCCAATAAACTGTAGTGACCAGAGGTCAGAGGCTTACTAGTACACCTTGATCTCGGCAGTCAAACAGTCGTGCACTCTGACAGTGGAGGCGCTATAGACTGATCCACAAATCAAGTGAGGGGGTGAAGGTTCTCAACCTAACAATATCCCAGCCTTCTACCTGTGTATCTATTGGTGTCAGTTCCATCCAAAACAGGTCCTGCCATGGTCACCTCTTTATTGGCAGAATTCATGACCTAATGGCAGAAAACACAACACAGGACCATAGATGTCACAGTTAATAACCATTTTTTTTACCAGATAGCACAGAAATACAGACAGAGGTTACCTGCTCTGGGAGTTGTAGTGAAGCCCCTCTAGCATCATGATACATCTTCTACAGCTAAACTCAGCTAACGTAACTCCCACATTATATATGCTCTGACAAACAAGTATATATCAGTAGACATAGGATATGCTAGCTAAATAAGGCAAAAATATAAAATACATAAATTTAATTGGTAAGCAGTCAAATCAGTATTTCTTTTAATGCATATCCTGACAAATGATGTCACTAACCACAGTAGAACTTTTTCAACCTGATTCAGACTACAATAAAGCAATTAGCTTGTCCTCTAATGATGCTATCATGAGATCGTATACTGTATGTAACGCCCCCCAATGGGGGCTTACCTTATTGCCTGTTTCTCCCACATTGCTCCTGTTATTGGAGCACCTCCTCTCTGCCTAATTCCTGCAGTGTCCCCCAAAGTATCCCCCATTATCAACACTATAGCCCAGGCCCAGTATGTACCCCCAGGTTCCCTGACAGGATCCTGTGCCTCTTCAGCCCCAATGGGGCTCACAGAGCAGGATCATGAGCCTCCAGCATTTGAGCAGGCTGGCGGGCTCACTCATGCATACAGGGATGCATTTTAGTATCAGACCGCAACTGCGGTCCAGGTGTAGCTCCTCTGGAGGTCCCAGTCCCCATAAGGCATAGAGCGGGAGCTGGTAACTTGGGTTTGGACCAGAGGGAGATACTAGTTTAATTAAATAAAGAGTGTCACACATGCTAAAAGTCTGGGCCCGGCATCATGAATATTAATGAATGGTGCATTAATATTCATGAGTGGGTCCACTTTGTGACAGGGAGCTGCAAGTTTCAGCGGCTGTTGCCGATGTAAAAATGTGAATAATAGCATTAGAAGGGCATCACAGTAATGGACAACAAGGAAGCGTCTAAGTAAAGGGGAAAATGATTTAAATAAATGAATATGCTGGCTACAACAGTCTATAACACTGGGGACTCAGATGAAAGCCTGTCTGCTGCCTAGGGGCACTACAGTTTGGCAGCAGCAACAGGTCAAGGACTGAAGCAAAATGTTTAAATTGGGCAGCATTCAAAAGGGCACAAAAGGGACTGTTGGACAGTGGGGCAAGAATGTGAATTAAATATTTAACCTGGCTGCACCAGAACTTTATGTTTGGGACTGTGATACTCTGCATTGTGACTGTGTGTTTGAGCAGCCATTTATGTGCAGCATCAGCCAATCAAAAAGCCAGAATTCTGGGAAAAGACTGTTGGGACAGTGTCAGAGACTTGTAGGACTTTGCCAAGTGCTTGTGGGGGAAATGCAGGGACCTAATTCAGGTGCCAAAACAGGGAGCCTAGTATGCATCGAGTGAGGCAAATGAATATTCATTTTGTGGACTGACAAAGTCTTTCAGCCAGTCTCAATGGGAGCAGCAAGTAATCTAAGCCAACCAGGAGCCACAGAAGGACTTCATAAAAGACAGTGTTTGCCAGGCTGAGCAGTGAGTTTTGAATGGGAATCCCCCATAGGGGAGGGGGCTCAGGCCCCCAGCTAAAGAGAATGGGCCTACAGTTCTGTGTTAGCCTCTCCACAGGGGAAGGGGTCTCTTCCTTTGCCAGAGAAACAAGTGGCTGCAATCAGCAACAGTCGCTAGCCTGGGGTTGCCAAAGATTGTCCTCCAGGGGCTAGCTTTGTCCTTTCCATGTTGGGGAAATGTGAGAAGAAGCCAACATCCACCTGTAGTTGTGAGAGAGCTGCAAGAAATGCTTCTGTCTCAGCAGTGAGAGTGCTTAAGAACTGCCTGTAACTTCCAGAAAAGGAAAGTATCGATAATCCTTCTGAGTGAGTAAACTGCTACCACAAAAGCAAGTTTTGAAAGATATGAAAGGGGTAGCGAAGCCCATAAAGTTTAAAGAGTGACTGTCTGTCTGCATCCTGTGTCTGTCTAATGCTAACAAAGGGTGGACATCTATTGCCAGTGACCAGAGAAGGGTCCAGTCTTGAGAATGTTAATGTGACTGTTGTGAAAGTGCCTGCAGGACTGGAAGGGGAGTGCCCAGAGGGTGTGGCTCTGCCTGACATTGCCTGTGAGGCTAGTATCAGTCCAATTGGAGCTGCTAATGCCAGCACAGCCAAGAGGGACTTTGTTGATATGTCTAAATATCTGGTTGGAGCTGCTAACACTAGCAAGGCCACAAGGGACTATGACTGAGTGATTCATGTTTCAGAGAAGCTGCAGTATCTATTTGAGCTATCAAGTAAAAGAAAAGTGCATTATGAAAGTAAATTGATTTGTATGGACTGTGAGTCATTGGGTTACCCTAGCCTTAGGGAGCAAGCACCCACCTGTGTGAAAGTCTGTATCTGAAAGCTAAGAGAGCCTTGGCAGCCATACTGGCCCATGGTTGAAGGGACTGTGAGCAAGCATAAAAATGTGCTGAACAGATAATTGTGCTGAATGCAACATAACCATTGCAGATTGGTCTGGGACACAAAGAACCAAAACTGCTCAGCTGCTTGTGACACCAGGCAATAAATCCAATGCTAGCATACTTTGGAAAATTTTTTATTAAAGTGCATAAAGTGCACTAATAGCATCCCCCCACAACAGGTGATATGTTGGCATATCCTAGCGTTAGATTTATTGCCTGGTGTCACAAACAGCAGAGCAGTTTTGGTTCTTTGATTCCATGTTTTGGTTCGGCTCCATTTTGATGACTGTAGCCACCCACTGTTTGCTTTTTCTATTGGTCTAGTACACAGCCTGGTAGTGTGCCACCTAGGGCATTGCCATATGCACTTCCCCTGAAAGGCATAGCCTAGATGTGGGACTTAAAGCATCCCAGCCCTGGTCCCAGTCTGGTCTTTCCAGAGAGAGATTTTAGCCCAGAGAAGGGTGCTGCAACAGAAGCAAAGGGCATTGTTCCATCTGCAAAAGCTGTAAGATTCTGCAGTCAGTTTAGGGCAGCTGGCTGTAAGCCTTTGCCTGCATCTTAGCCACTGGAGTCAGAGCCCGCCTGCTGAAAGCACCTAATTCTGCCTTGTATAGCTTGAATGTGACTTACTGCTGAAGACTTCTAAACAGTGAATACACAGGGACCAACCCAGTCTTTGGAGGGACATGTAAATAGTTCAAAATGTTGCTAAGTTCTACAGCTAGAGCTCAAAAGGAGGTTAGAGTCTGCAGCACTGCAGTCAGTGTGCATTTAAAGTAAAATTAAAAGCTTGATCTATTTTATTCTTTTTAATGGCCCCAACAGCCGTCCAACAATAGCTGCACTGAACAACAGGCCTGCACCTGTGAGAACTCTAGTACTGGGTTCCCAGAAAAGGGTATTTGATGTTGCTGGGTCCTATTGCATTTCTGGAAACTGGTACCAGTGTGGGGAATGTGTCAACTGATTATTTATGCAACTAGCTAGAGAGATAGCTAGGTTAACCTGAATGCATCCGGGGTTGGTGAGTGGCTACTGTGATTAATGTTTAAACTTAAATACAAAATGATTATCTAAACCAAATCAAACCAATCTACATTAATTGTAACTAGCCTGACCCTTATTCCCATTTACCCATCCTAACCCTTTCCCCATGTAAATAAATTGTTTGATGTTTTTACATATATCTGTCTCATGAGCATATTATTAGAGAGAGTCAATAATTCAAAATCTGTGAAATGTGGGGAATTATTTATTGGGTCATGCTTGGGGTGGCACTATGGTAATGTGGGTGGGTATGACATCCCAGAGGGTTGTACCAAGTATTATTCTAGCCCATGTAAATATACTCTGGGTGGAGGCACTGTGCAATTAAGTTATCTGGGGAAAGAACCAGTTTAAAGTTGAAATAGGAACCCTAGCCCCTCAACCTTGTTTCAGCTGGCAAGGCAGGGGTAGTGTAGCCCTCAGATACCTGGCATCAGGGTTACATATAAAAGTATAAAAAGAAGAAATTATTATAAACATGGCAGGGCACCTCCACTGGCTTGTTACTGGGTAGTCCCATAGCAGTTGCTCAGATAATTGTAATAAGAAGACAAACTGTGATAATAAAATAAAACTATGTGTACTATTATGCTGTTCCCTAAGTAATGCTAAATAGCCTTATTACCAGAAAATAAACTAGGCTGCCAGAGGGGTTCTTCATTCTGGAGAGCATGGTGCTTTCCATTCTGGAAAGTCCCTCAGCAGTCACTTATTGTGAGCTTATCATAAACAGGAGTTACACTATTACAAATGGGAGATGAAGGCTACATATATACAATGCTTGCTAAATTGTGTCTTCTAGTATATCATGCCATATGCTGCCACAGTTGTAATAATAAAATGTACTGCCAAAATATGAGTGAAGAGGGTCTACAGTGTGGTAGGTATGGGTGGTGGTGGAGGTGGTGGTGGTGGTGACCATAGTGACAATGAACTGGAAGCAGGAGCTGACATTGAATCCATTGATGTGTCCTTGCAGTCTTCCCAGACAGACATAGATTTTCTTCTGACACCATTAAGTACTGCAAAATTCCAAAGTAGTACTCCACGTGAAAAAGCCGTGAAAAATACATTCCTCGAAAAATTAAAAATATCTTGTCATTCTCGTCAACTAACATTAAAAGGAAGTGTTCGAGGACATCAAAAGTTACCCGCAAGCTTCCAACATGCCAGCTGTTGAATAGAGATATTGCAGATCTGTTGGCTGATTGTCAACTTATTTTTGCTTGTGTTGCCCAAAAAGGTTTCCTTCAAGCAGCAGTGCAACAAAAATGGGTTAAAATTTGACCCCACCTTTTTTTCTAATTGATGACAGATGTCTTTCAGTTTATTTTGGTTATGGCCGCCTCATTTTTGCATTGAAATTATACTGAGGACCCAAGGAGGATAAGAGTCCAGACAAAAATGTAAATGTACAAAACACAACATAGGAAGCATCCAGAAAACCCAAATCAACAGTTCTGCCAATATGTTTTATAACCATAGCAGAAAATTAGCTCTTCGGAATAACTTTTTTCATTGCACTGCTGCTTTAAGTTCATGAGCTGGACTTAATCATGGTACACCATTCCCTGTCAAACATATTTCTCAAAAAAGGTTGTTACACAGCTGCATGACTTGATGTGTACTGCCGTCATTAAGCAGTTGAAACTCTTTGAGGTGAAACAGGTTTAGATAACCACAGATATACGGACCAGCAACCAAACTATTGACTACATGACTGTTACAGCTCTTTGGGCAAGTTTTCAGTCAGAAAGTAATAATCCCCACTCTACCATAAGCAGTAGGAAGCAGGCTGTATTATGTGTGGCCACTTTTGAGAAAAATCACACTTCTGTGAATATTGTGCAGGAGCTGGAACAAAAATTCCAGAAATGGCTTACTCCATGTTCCTTATTTCCAGGGTTCATAGTGTCAGGTAATGGTATCAACATAGTCAAAGCTGTTAGAGATGGCAGCTACCAAAACATACCTTGTTTTGCACATTGTTTAAATCTTCTCATCCATAGTTTCTTAAATGGAAACAGAAATGTTGAAAACCTGTTAGGTCTTGCTAGGAAAATATGTGGACATTTCGGCCACTCTGTGAAAGGACAAAAAGCCCTGAAGGGGCTGCAGAGTCCAAATAATATGCCACTGCATACATTAAAGCAGGAAGTTCCAGCCCACTGGAATTCAACATTTTACGTGTTGGAAATGCTTCTTGAACAGAAAAAGCTGTACATGACTACATCATGCACAGTCAAATCAGTAAAGTAGACATCATGCTCATTTCCAGCATCTGGACACTACTTGAATCTTTGGTCACCTTACTGGAGCCATTTAAGGTTGCCACATGTGATGTCAGTGTATACAGTGCAACTCTGAGTCAAATTCTTCCTCAAATAAGATTTCTTCACATTTTCCTTGATGACATGAAGAAAGACTTTCAGTCAAAAGAAAAAACCACCGCTGTTATGCTGGCAGATGACTTGAGTCTCAGACTGCTGAATGATCAGAGAATAAATTGCTATGTTTAAGAATGAAACCTATGTGTCAGCTACATTGCTAGATCCTTGCTTTAAGTGGAACATTGAAGCCATCCTTCTTGCATGGGAAGACACTGAGTATTGGTGAGATCTTCTGCTAACCAAAGGTGACATTGCCCCATCAACACCATTAACTGATGTACAGCAGTCAAACCCTGCTGAACCATCACAGTGCACCTCTGGCAGACAGTAGCACATTTATCGATTCTTCACAATCACCAGTGTCATCAGCAAGGGAAAGGACAACTACAGCTACTTCTCAGGCATCCTGTGTTCAGCGTCAGAAAGGCAAATCACTTTTGAGTCACCTGCAACTACATGGACTAGTATCCTGTAAAGAAAGTGCAGCTGGTTCATCAGTTCATTAGCCAGACTGGTAACTATCTCATGCAGCACAACAATCCTTTAATATTTTTCAGACCATACTGTGACTGGTCTCAAGGAAGATCCATTACTCTGTTGGAAACAAAAGAGAACAATATGGGCAGACTAGATGGGCCAAGTGGTCCTTATCTGCCGTCAAAGTCTATGTTTCTATGTTTCTAATATGGCCAGATCTAGTATATCTTGCAATAAACTTTTCACCTTCAGGCATATATTCAGAATGCATATTTTGTGCAACTGGAGGAATAGTCACCAACCAAAGAACACTGCTAAGTCCTGTAAATGTGGAATGGCTTAATATTTCTCAGAATGAATGCTGTCATTTTCACAATTGTCCCAAATACTGAATTATGTGATTCTGACCCTGAACATGAGCAACCGCCTGCAAACAGTGATACTGAATATGATCACTAGGTGTTGTGTGAAACAAATAGAACCATAACTACTGCCACCATGGCAGCCACATGTTCCACTCTATTAGTTTTATTTGGTCAGTTATCAGTTTTATATTATGTAACTTTGATGCCCACCATGGGTATATGTTTTGGAAACAGCAGCAGCCTCACTCAGACCAGCTGTACCTCTAGTACCTACCTCAGCAATGCCCACCATGGGTATAATTTTTTGGAAACAGCAGCAGGCTCACTAACATCAGCTGCATCTCTCATACCTACCTCAGCAATGCCACCATGGGTATAATTTCTTGAAGCAGCAGCAGTCTAGCTAAGAGCTGCTGCATCTCTCATACCTGCCTGAGCAATGCCAGCCATGGGTATAATTTTTGGACAGAGCAGTAAGCTTGCTAAGAGCAGCTGCACTTCTCGTACCTGCCTGAGCAATGTCCGTCATGGGTATAATTTTTGGAAACAGCAGCAGGCTCTCTTAGAGCAGCTGCACTTCTCAAACCTACCACAGCATGCCCCCATGGGTATAATGGCTTGGGGCACCTAACAAACAGTGTAATAGTAAAAAAGAAAAAAAAACAGTCTTTCACATTATTTTTGTTATGGTCAGCACCGGGTAATCAGTGGTAGAATGGGTTGAGTAGTAACTACTCAACCCAGTTACTCAGTTTTCATTTGGATATTTTTTAGGGTACTTTATAGGTACCTGCTGGTAGTCTTGAGGGCTGAGTATTTAAGTACCCACCAATGCCTAGGATATACCATCTACTTCAACAGGTGTTTAAAGACTGTTTGCTAAAGGGACAACTTGATCAGATCTATTCTATGAACATTATGCACCCTGTCCTGGAAACAGTCCTTGTAGCACAGTGGCAAGTCCTCACCAGTAAAACACACTCTTTCCTACTCTTGCCTTCAACAAGTAAAAATGGCTCACACACGGTAGAAATTAATTACTTGTGGTTATGTTATGTAACTCTGACCGATGGTCTGTCTCACTCTCCTTAAGCTAATGGCACTCAGCTATGGCTGTGCCATTCACAAGCTCTGAAACTGATGTGGTTCTCTGACTCAGTCAAGATACACACTGAACTGTTTGGCCAGTTCAAGGGTTTCAGTCTCAGAACAAATGACGACATGATCAGTGTCCTCTATGTTACAATCAAGTTCACTTATTTCCCTCATGCACAGCATGTCTTTCTTCTCAGATTCTGACTTGCATTTACCAGCTGTCACTCACAAAATACACAGTTAGCAGACATAAATGCAATGTCTTAATGGCTGGCTATTTTGTGCTCAAAGCAGAGGGTGGCAAGTGCATGCATAGCAGCTGTGCTCTCTCTCTCCTGTCCGCTGAACAAATATACTGATGGTCAAGCAGCAGTCTGTTTTGACTGTTTGTATATTTTTTTTTATTGAAATCTTGGATATCACCATTGCTTGTTAATTGGTTCCATGTCAGTTAACAAGCACAGAGTGATACATAAACATTCAAATACAGAATGATTCAGTAGCAAATATACAAATACATGTTACGGTACAACAATACAGATAAAGTTCATGGTTACACTATACTGAGGCATTGTACAATGTATGCCCATATCAAGGAGGGACAAAAATCAGTAGAGTAGAGTAGACAGAGGGAGGAGAAGGGGGGAGAAGTGGAGAGGTAATGGTAAGAGGAAGGGGTGGGTGAGTGTAGGAGGTGTAGGGGTAGGCATAGGGAAGAGAGGTGGGGGGCATGGCACGCCATGGGAGAGGACGGTGGGTCAGTGAAGTGCAAGGTTGGGGCTACCCAGTGGAACAGTGATAGGGTTAAGAAGTGCTAGATGGTAAGTGCAGACTATGGCAAAGGGATTACTTACTTGAGGTGGGATTTAGTGGGAGCAGGCATGGGTACCTGTAGTGAGAAGGTGTTGGTGCAGTTTGTGTTTAAAAAAGCCAAGCATTGCTGTATCACAGATGTCCTGAGGTAGCACATTTGTCCAGAGTGGTGCCCAGTATGAGAAACCCCACTGAGCCAAGGTAGTGTGGCACCTTGGCACATGCAATACCTGAGAGGCAATGCTTCTGGTTTGCTTTGTGCTCTGGGAAGGGGTCAGTAGGTTCAGTACATCTGGTGGCAGAAGGTTTAAGGAGGCTTTTTGGCAAGGAGGCAGAATTGGTACCTGATTCTTCCACTGAGCAGTAGCCAGCCAGCCATGGTATAGAGATCACAGGTGTGCAAGAGTCCAGCAGCACCTGTGAGGAGATGGCAGGCTTTATTCATTGTAGTTGAGATGCAGTGGAGGGCTGTGTCTGTTGCAGATCTGTAGATCACCAGCCCAAAATCAATGAGTGAGACAATTGAGCTATTGATGGCAGTGTTCAGGGCTTTGTGTGTGAGACAGTGCTTGTGCTAATACAGGATCCCGATTCTGGGATTGACAGCCCTTACAGTAATGCCGATGTGCTCGGCATATGATAGGGTGGAATCGATAGTGATGCCTAGGTATTTCAAGTGCTGAACAAGTTTGAGTGTGGCATCCCCAATGTTTATAATTGTAAGTGGGAAGGCTCTGTGTTTGCCTTGTGGGGTAGAGAACATCATGGTCTTGGTCATTTTATAACTCAGGACCAGTCTATGGTCCTTAAACCACTGCTCCCTGGATGCAAAGCCACTTTGTAGATCCGACTCCAGATTTTCATGGTGCTGTCTGCTGGTGAATAAAACCGAATCATCTGCTAGAGGTTGGGAGGTTATTTAAGAATAAGCTGAACAGCAGTGGCCCTAATATGGACCCTTGTGGTACACCAGATCTGACAGGTCTGCTGTCAGAGATCACATCCCTGATCCTAACCTGCTGATAGTGGTTGCACAGGTAGCTAGTGAACCAGCCTAAAGTTTCAGAGGAGAGCCCAATGTCAGCCAGTTGTTTGAGGAGGAGCCCATGATGCACCATATCAAATGCCTTTGATAGATCAGTGAATGTGGTTCCCACCAGGAGGCCTTGGTCCAATGCGTGGTAGATGTGTCCCATAAATTCTAGCAATGCCATAATGGTGCTGTGGCCACCCCTAAACCTGTGCTGTTCAGGACACAGTAGTTGATTGTGGTTGAGGTAGTCCACAAATTGATCGGCCATGATCCACTTTAGGGCTTTGGAGAGCGGGGGGAGTATCAAAATTGGTCTATAGTTATTGTGCAGAGACCGATCAGCACTTTATGCACTGGGGTAACTGTGGCAGATTTCCATCACTGAGGGAATTGTGAGTGACAGAGCGAGGATTATCATTTGCTTCAGCGGGCTACGAACTTCCTTTCTTTTTTACCACTGTCCTCTGCCATCCCTGGCAAACCATCCCTCCCTCACTATGCAGTTTCTGAGGCAGTCTAACCTTTCTTTAAAATACACCCTTCTTTTTCTATTGCATTTATCATTATGAATATACAATAATGTACATTACAGTAATTTACTGGGAAAGGCAAATACATTGGTTATAAAACACAGAAAAATTCAGTAAAGATATTTGTCACACAATCCCATTTGGTACCACAAACTGGGAGCTACCTCCTTACATTTAATTACATGTTAGTTCACACATGGATCCACAGTGTTGTCAATACTTATGGTATTCTGAGAGCCACAGCCATGGTTCTCTGATGAACCCAACCTGCCAGACTGCCACCCGCAGTCCAGGTCTGAAGCCACCAGCCCCTCACAGAAACGCAGGTAGTCTGAGAGCCACAGCTGTGGTTCTCTGATGAACCTGACCTGCCAGACTGCCACCGGCAGTCCAGGTCTGAAGCCACCAGCCCATCACAGAAATGCAGGTAGTCTGAGAGCCACAGCCGTGGTTCTCTGATGAACCCGACCTGCCAGACTGCCACCTGCAATCCAAGTCTGAAGCCACCAGCCCCTCACAGAAATGCATATACGGACTTGCCCTCAGGGACTGATTACCTCCAGGAAGGGAGCCCTAGCTGCCAATTTTTGCTTTCTTTACATGAGGACAGTTGTCTCTGGGTTTAAATCCAGAGTCTTTTACTGCTTTGGCCCACTGGCTGTAGTCAGCCCCAGGAGCACTCTGATTGGCTCCATATAGCTCTGCACTGTTAATGTTTGACTATATTGTGCTAGATTATGTTTTCTGCTAAAACTGTCTTGTTTGTATTTTATAGCTGAAGTTTTCTGATTTGATGTAAATGCCTGTATTGTGTTCCTCATAAGACCAGTAGCGATCTCAGCTCAGGCCTTTGAAACCCCACCCTTCCTTTTTACGCTAGTATTGTGTTCTAAATAGCCCTGTTATTGTTCACTCAGATTTGGAGGCACCTTGCCTAACATCTTGGTCTGCAACACCCCGTTTAAGCCAGTCTGCATTTCTTTTTAGCTCCATGAGCAGCCCCACTCTCTCTGACTTTCTTATTTAATTCTCCTCTGCCTTCTCCTTCCAGGTAGTCTGAGAGCCACAGCCGTGGTTCTCTGATGAACCCGACCTGCCAGACTGCCACCCATAGTCCAGGTCTGAAGCCACCAGCCCCTCACGGAAATGCAGGTACAGACTTGCCCTCAGGGACTGATTACCTCCAGGAAGGGAGTCCTAGCTGCCAAGTTTTGCTTTCTTTACATGAGGACAGTTGTCTCTGGGTTTAAATCCAGAGTCTTTTACTGCTGTGGCCCACTGGCTGCAGTCAGCTCCAGGAGCACTCCGATTGGCTTCGTATAGCTCTGCACTGTTAATGTTTGATTGTATTGTGTTAGATTATGTTTTCTGTTAAAACTGTCCTGTTTGTATTTTACAGCTGAAGTTTTCTGATTTAATGTAAATCCCTTTATTGTGCTCCTCATTAGACCAGTAGCGATCTCAGCTCAGGCCTTTGAAACCCCACCCTTCCTTTTTACGCTAGTATTGTGTTCTAAATAGCCCTGTTATTGTTCACTCAGACTTGGAGGCACCTTGCCTAACATCTTGGTCTGCAACACCCCCCTCCCGTTTAAGCCAGTCTGCATTTCTTTTTAGCTCCATGAGCAGCCCCACCCCCTCTGACTTTCTTATTTAATTCTTCTCTGCCTTCTCCTTCCAGGTAGTCTGAGAGCCACAGCCGTGGTTCTCTGATGAACCCGACCTGCCAGACTGCCACCCGTAGTCCAGGTCTGAAGCCACCAGCCCCTCATGGAAACGCAGGTACGGACTTGCCCTCAGGGACTGATTACCTCCAGGAAGGGAGTCCTAGCTGCCAAGTTTTGCTTTCTTTACATGAGGACAGTTGTCTCTGGGTTTAAATCCAGAGTCTTTTACTGCTGTGGTCCACTGGCTGCAGTCAGCCGCAGGAGCACTCCGATTGGCTTCGTATAGCTCTGCACTGTTAATGATTGATTGTATTGTGTTAGATTATGTTTTCTGTTAAAACTGTCCTATTTGTATTTTATAGCTGAAGTTTTCTGATTTAATGTAAATCCCGTTATTGTGTTCCTCATAAGACCAGTAGCGATCTCAGCTCAGGCCTTTGAAACCCCCCTTAACCTTTTTACACTAGTATTGTGTTCTAAATAGCCCTGTTATTGTTCACTCAGACTTGGAGGCACCTTGCCTAACATCTTGGTCTGCAACACCCTCCCCCTGTTTAAGCCAGTCTGCATTTCTTTTTAGCTCCATGAGCAGGCCCACCCCCTCTGACTTTCTCATTTAATTCTCCTCTGCCTTCTCCTTCCAGGTAGTCTGAGAGCCACAGCTTTGGTTCTCTGATGAACCTGACCTGCCAGACTGCCACCCGCAGTTCAGGTCTGAAGCCACCAGCCACTCACAGAAACACAGGTACGGACTTGCCCTCAGGGACTGATTACCTCCAGGAAGGGAGCCCTAGCTGCCAGTTTTTTTGCCCACCCACCCCCGGTCCGATTAAATACACATAAACCCCGCCACGGCTTTCTAGCTCACTCCTCTTTAGCTCCCCCCCATCCTTATTCCACTATGTGTGTCAAATTGTGGATCCTGTTCTGGTCCTTCTTCTATCTCATATCACATGCCCAATATATCCCACCTCAAGCCTTTATTACTGTGGATACTAATCTGATCTGCTCTGTAACTAGTTTCTGTCCCTAAGTGGATATATGCCTTTTCAACTCCCAAATTCTTCAACACTATTTTCATATTACCTTTAATGCTGGAACACAAAATGAATTACCACCTCAGCTTATGACTTCCACCAACATCATAGAGGCGTCACCTCTACAGATAGCAGCCAGAGTACTCGTCTCTGCCACCCTTAGTGGGAAGGGCAAAAAATGTTGGGGGCGTGACCCCCCAGGACAGTGGCCCACAACGACGTAAAGGAGTTACCAATACAAAGCTTACTATTACCACTCTAAGAAAACTTTTACTCCTTCTTCTCCTGTGCTCAGGAAATGTGGAGTTCAATCCGGGGCCACCAGCTGCAATCACATTGCCCTCTGACCTCACCACACTGAAAGGCATGAGTTTCCTCCACATTAATGTATGTAGTCTGTTAAAAAGGTTGTCCATGATCCAGGCCTGGGTCTTCCATTCTCAACCAGACATCCTAGTGGTTTCAGAAACCTGGCTTAGACCAGCCACCTCCGTCAGGGAAGTCAGTTTCCCTAACTATTTACTATTTAGAGCAGACAGACACTCCGGGGTGGAGGGGTTGCCATCTACATTAAGGATAGGTATACGGCATCCTGTCTGAGTGCTTTATCTGTTGCAAATGCTTATGAATGTCTGTCTCTTCAAGTCACCATCTCGCACACTTCAACATTATGTATCATAGGGTGCTATAGACCTCCTTCTGCTGATCTACAATTGTTACCTCATCTGAGTAATATCATCGAACAACAATCCTCAGAAATAATTATTCTTGGGGATCTTAATTTAGACTGGCTATCTAAAACTGCCGCTCCTCTCGTAGCTTTCTGTGACACCCATGGATTATCACAACTCATTGTCGAACCAACACGTGTAAATAAAAAGTACGTGGATAACAGCTCCCTGCTAGATTTTATCCTAGTGAATAAACCACATCTCTTCTCCTTTGCTGGCACCTTCTTCAGTGATATAAGTGATCACTCATTTATTGCTTGCATAAGATCAAGCAACAAACCTAATACTTCGCTGAAGTATGCTGCCAAGAGATCTAGATGGAACTTTTATCTCACTGCCTACATAAACAAACTGAAACACTCCTTGTATTGGCAAGAGTTCTATTTGGCAAAAAACACACAATCAGCATTCGACATATTCTGCAAAATGACCCTAGATGCCCTAAATAAGTATGCCCCTAATGTTAAGGTGCGAATAGCAAAAAATGCATGTAGATGGTTCACACCATTATTAAAATCTGCATTGACTGAAAGAGATAACCTATGGAAAAAAGAATGCAAAACCCAGTCTGCTGCGGAATGGTGTAAGTTCAAAAGGGCACGAAACTCATGTACTAGAATGGTTAGAGATACAAAAGCTGCATACTACCATTCTGAATTTCTCTCTGCCTCCAAAAATCCTACAAAATTTTGGAAAACCGTCAAGGACTTGTCTGGTCACACGTCCAGTGGCTCACTACCTGATGAAATCTCCTTAAACAATAACACCATTAGTGACAGACTGGAAGTTCTGGATGCCTTCAATAATCACTTTGTGACTGCAGGCTTAGCCTTCGACAGTTCACCTGCAAGTTTGATATGCTGTCAGGTGGATAATCAAGGTACAGATCTTAGCGTCACTGATTCAGTCTTCTCCTTGCATCCTACTACTCTGAAAGAAGTTGAAGACCTATTGCTAAAACTGGATGTAAAAAAAAGTGCTGGTGCGGATACCCTCAACCCATATTTTTTGAAGGTGGCCATCCATGTGTTAGCCATGCCCATAACCCATTTATTTAACCTATTATTAACTCAAGGATCCATTCCTTCAATATGGAAAACACGCATATCATACCCTGTTTAAGTCCGAAATCCCTGTGATCTAAATAATTACAGACCAATTTCATTCTCCGGTCTTGTCAAAATTACTGAAAAGCCGTAAGTAACCAGCTGAGGCAGTATCTAGAAGCTAATAACCTGCTTAATCCAGTCCAATCAGGGTTTAGAGATAAACATAGCACCATCACAGCACTTGCCAAAGTGACTAATGACTGGCAAAGAGAGCTAGACAACAGGAATTACACCTGCGCCATATTCTTGGACCTGAGCAAGGTCTTCAACACTGTCGGCCATTCTCTGCAACTCTCTTCCCTGATCTCACTAGGTGCTGACCCATTATCTTTACAGTGGTCCAACAACTACCTCTCTGATCGTTTCCAGCAGGTGAAAGCAGAAGGAGATCTCTCAACTCTCAAACCTCTCCTAAGAGGTGTTCCCCAGGGTTTTATTTTAGATCAATCTTATTTGCAATATACAGCAACAATATTGATGAAAGCATAACTAAGTACAACATTCATCTGTTTTCAGATGACACAGTTTTTGTAAGCTGCCGTCATTACAATCTGCATGTAATGACCTTCAATCTGAGTTCAACCTGCTGCAACACCAACTCCTAAACAAAAAACTATTACTTAACGCCAAGAAAACAAAAGCAATGCTCTTTTATCCCTCTGCCCAAATGGTAAATTCAGCCCTATCAGATCCTGTGCCGCAGATTACTACAATTCTTGGTGAGAATTTGGAATTTGTCCCTAAATTCAAATACTTGGGAGTATGGCTGGACCATAGGCTCTCCTTTATAGAGCACGTTGAAGAATTACTCAAAAAATTATGACAAAGACTTGGCCTATTCTTTAGGATAGCCCGCTTCTTAACTAGAGATGCCAAACTACAGCTGGTACAATCAATCTTTCTATCCTTGATAAATTATGCTGACATCCTCTACAGTCACTGTCCCATTTCCTACCTCACCAAACTTGACACATTATATCATAGAGCTTTGAGGTTCATCACAGGCCTGCCTTATTCCACTCACCACTGCTCCCTATATCAATCAGTGGGGTGGAGTTCTCTTCAATTCAGGCATGATAAAAATGCAGCCTTATGGACTCTGAGACCCATCTCCAAAAAAACGCCCCAATACATTACAGACTGTCTTCCTATAAAACCAATAGGCAATTACACCTTGAGAGGTTGCAAATCTCTCCTGCTGATGGTTCCTAATGTTAACTCTCACTTTGGCAGGGCTGCTATAAGCTTTACACTGTCCTCCTTGTGGAATAAATTGCAAAAAAATCTGAAACTGAGGTCACCCATCGGCATCTCATCTTTCAAGCTCTTATATTCACATCTCAGAAATGATCAGTGCAATTGTTTCCCATGACCATGAATTGTCATCATGCTAACCTGTACCATTTAGCCATGAACGAATTACTTCTAGTGCTTGTCTCCTCCTTGGCCCTGGTCTGTCATCATGCTTTCATGTAACACCTTGATGCCTCTGTCCTCCCTTTGATACTGGTCTATCTTCCCACTTTCTCCAGCCTTCTTTTCACAACTCTATACTGCACTCATCCACAATCTACACGTAATCATACTATGAAAGTCCTAACTCCCCTTTCCCTCTCCCCGGAGACCCCCACCGCCACATCAGTTCTGCTGACCTATCCTTGGGACTTCACTTCTCACAATGTTTATCCTTCACTTACATATTACAAACCCCTCCTGGTACCCCATCTGCCATTAGTTTGTGGTTCTCCAAGCCATTGTCATGGCTAGTACCAGTGACTGCCCCTGGTAAATGAACTAACTGGTACTTCTATACAGAGAACATGGTTTATATACAGTTGCATGGTTCAATGGTGGACCTGCCCCCTTGTATTTTAATTCTTCTCTGTTATAGCTTGCTTTGTCTTCCTTTTATCATTTGACTCCCCTATTACTGCACCGTTGTGTTTGTGTTTATATACGTATTTACATGTATTTATATGTTTTTATGATGAATGATACCCGACCCTATTCTAACCAGGTCCATCTTGTAAAAGAGCTCTGCTCAATGATGTTTTCCTGAATAAATAAAGATTTTGATTGATTGATTGATTAAATATTAATAACATATTTTCCACAGTAATACAGAAACCTGCCAAAACGGCACTATGAGGTGTAATTTGAAATTGATCAGCACTCTATAGAGCTTTTCACATTGTTCCTGTGCTAAGCATTATTTGACACATCTAATAATAACAAGAACAGAAAGAAAAACATATATAAGCAATGGAGGAATGAGTTAAAAACACTGTCCCTGCCAGGAATTGTAGAATGACCACTCACCCTCATACCAGTGGGCCAAATCGGTCAGATGTGCTAAGGTGGATCCGTGCTAACCCACTAGGCAACAAACTCAGTAATTGTGCGTCCAGCACCCTGGGTCTGAGCTCTAACTCCTAGGCTAGAAAGTGCAGGTCCTCCAAACCTCATCACATGGCAAGTAGTGATTGCCGCCATTATAGGAGTGCTAGATCTACAGCTGGGTTTCGCTGAGAGGGTGATCAACATATGTAATGAAAAAAGTTTACTACAATAAACCTGATTAGAAGTAACAGAATGAAAAACATTTTGAACTTCTGCTGAACCCATAAACCATAGCTGAGACATATTACAATTTTAATTATACAGAAATATATTATGGGATTATCCTCCCCATTACAGCAATCAGGAACAAGAACTGGAAGCACAAGATAATAGGGGAAAGCCCCACTGGTAAGTAAATTGTCTCTAGGCATGGAAACAGGCTTCACAGATCCAGTAGAGAAAATGACAGTAAACTCTCTATTAGTAGAGACAAATCCTGAAACACAGTTTGGGTTGTTATTGGAAAACCTCATGTCCCTTCATCCTCTGACTGCTCCTCATCTGTTGGCTCTTGTTGAAGGTTAAGTTGTTTAGTAAAAGTCCCCTCTGACTTAGAGTCTGTGAAACCGTACATCTTGTTTTGAATCATGAACTGTAGGTGAGCAGAGAAGCTTAACAGATACAAAATTCCTGCCTCTCAAAGTTTCAGTGTAACTCCCTCAAGGCCTTGTTGAGCATTCTCACCACATAGGCTTAGTCAGGAAAAAAGAGGATTTTGTGGTCGCCCATCGCAGAAGCGTGGTCTCTGGCTGCATGAAGTAGCTGATCTTGTTCCCCCACAGAGCTGGTCATCATAAGAACAGTGCATGGTTCATCTGATTGCACCCTGGCGCACTGTGGATTGATCCAGTATGGTTTTACAATGTGAGGAGCATGGCCCAAACCCAAAGCTTCCCAGAGCCATCTTTCCAGGAAAGTAGCAACATCCTCACCTCTGGACCCTTCTGGGACCCCCAAGATTCTGATGTTCTGGGCTTGGACGGCATTCTCAAGCTGTTTTGAGTGAATTTTGATGAGTCCCTGCTCCTTCCCTATTAACACCACTGCAACCACTGCCCTCCCAGTGGTAGTAGTTGATTTGACAACACTCCCAGCAATGTCTTCAGTTTTATTTTCCATAATCACCAATCACTGTGTATATGAGTCCAATTTTGCCTTGGTTCTATTGTTGGATGATATTAGGATAGTGATGTAGCGAGTGAAGCATAGTAGACTGGCCCCCACTGGGCAGGAAGGGCTGCAATGGTGGATCTCCCTTTTTGGACTGTCCTGGTGTAGCTCCATTGTGTTTAACAGCTTTGGATTGGCCCATGATCGCTAAACTTTTAAGAAGCACCCAATGGGCCAGATATTCAAAAGAGTTGCGCCTGCGCAAGTCCGAACTTGCTCCATTCTGCGATATTCAGCAGGAGGCAGTTGCACCACAGAAAACATGCTGAGCAACAGCGCAATGCAAATGAATGCATGCTGAACTGGAGGGGGAGGAACCATGCATAAACTGCACAGCCCGATATTCAGCTGGGCTGTGCAGAGTTGTGCAGGCGCAACCCCCAACCTGCGCCTGCTCAACTTTGAGCCAAAAAAAAAGGATCAAGTTGAGGGCAACCCACAGGTGAGCTGCTGCATTGCAGGGTGCAACACAGCAGCTGCCACCTGTGGCTGGCCCTCAACCCACTCTCTCATACCTCTCAACCTTTGTCCCCAAATGTGGAATATTGCCTCTCAAAATGTGGAAAGAATGGGCAAAATGTGGAACACTTAATCAAATCTTTACATTAGAAGCTCACAACACTGTGAAAATGTTTGCATTTATGTTCAGAAAGTCTGCTATTAATTAAAATTATATATTTTGCATCATTTACTATGGAGTTTTGCTTTAAATGTTAACACTGAATGGGACAAGTCCTCACAATGTGAAGTAAAATGAGGAACGTCTCTTGTAATGTGGTACAGTTGAGAGGTATGCTCTCTTTCCCTCCTGTTCACCTGGCAGACAACTGCTCCCACATCTCTTCTGGTGGTTCAGTGACTGATAAGCCCGATCGCGGGCTGGAGTATTCACACACCCCCCCACCTCCCGATCATATCCCTGGTGGTCGAGTGGACTGAAAATCCCAATTCTGCGGGATGTGGTTGGCGACCCCTCAAACACACATCCCTGGTGACCTAGTGTCCCCCACCCCACCCACTCACCACGAGCCCCACCACCGCTCCCCGCGGCGGTGGGTGGCAGCATCCCACCTGGCCTGCTGCCCGCCGCCCCACCGACTGACTGCTCGTGGGCTGCACGCCCATTGGTGCAGAGCAAGAGCCAATGGGCGTGCAGCCTAGGCTGTACAGAATCAGTTTGTGAATGAAATTCATTCACAAAACTGGACTGTCTGAGTACGGTATGCCCATTGACTCTTGCTCTGCACCATCATGGCGCAGTATTTACCCGGGCAGTCAGTCGGAGGGCAGCGGGCGGCAGGCGGTGGATGCTGCCGCCCGCCAGCTGCGGGGGAACGGGGTGGGGCTTGTGTGGGTGGTGTGTGGGGATACTAGGTCACCAGGATGTGTTTGGGGTTGCAACTATATCCCGCGATCGGGATTTTCGGTCCACTGGACCACCAGGGATAAGGATCGGGAGGTGGGGTTTGAATACTCCAGCCCACGATCGGGCTTATCGGTCCACTGGACCACTAGGGATATATTTGGGAGGTGGGGGTGTTTAATTACTTCAGCCCGCGATTAGCATCAGTCCACTGGACTACCAGGGCTGTGCGTTGGGGAGACATATTGCTGCCCGCGATCGGGCTGGTGGGGGTATTTACGCTATGCCTGCGATCGGGCCAGTGGGGGTGGGTTTTTACGCTCTTTTGCCCGCGATTGGGCTGCAGGGGGCATCCTTCCCCGATGGCTGCTGCCTGGCAGGGCGCCAGGCGCAAGTCCTCGGGATTGGCACACCTGCATGCTAATGGCATGCAAATGGGGCCATAATCAGATGCAAATGGCACCCCCTGCGCCTTGCATGAATTATAGCCCCATTTGCATGTCACCTTTTGAATATCGGGATTTTGTGCATGGCGAATGGTACTTGCACCACCGTAGTTGAATGCTCCACTTTGTCAACTTGCGGTGGTGCAAGTTCCATTGATGCCATGCACAGTGGTTGAGCTGGGGTGATTCAAAGGAGTTGCTCAATAGCGCAACTCCTTTGAATATCACCCTGGACACACCCCTGTGCAACTATTTTGTGCAGCGCAAGGGCTTGCACCTATGAATGGCGCAGTTTGAATATCCAGCCCAATATGCCTTTGTCTATCACAGAATGCCAAGTTTGCTACTGTAAATTCCAAAAAAAGAGTTTTAAATCAGATTAATTTCCCGTGGCTGAGAAGCTCTGTAAAAAGCAGCTTGCTTGCTGTGCTGCTATGCTGTACTCCCTAAAATGCACCCTTCTAAAGTTCAGGACCCTTGTCCTCATGTGGTTTGCCTCTGGTCCTGTCTTAATGCTAAACCTAACCATACTGTTATCTCTGGGACCTACAGGACTGCCCACTGTAATGTCTGCAATGCTGTCCCTGTATGTAAGCACCAAGTCCAGCACTGCTGCGCCCTTAGTGTGTTTATTGAATAGCTGCCTGGGAAAAGCCCTTGTAGGATGTCAAGGATAGGGAGTCAAGGATTGCCCTGTTCCTTTCCATTGCTGCAACTGGAAGGATCCAAACCACATCTGACAGACTGAATTCCCCAACCAGCAGCACCTTCCCTTTATTTGCCATCCTGATGATTTCTTCCCTAAGTGCCTTATTCAACTCCTCTCTCTATGCTGGAGGTCTGTATATAGCCCCTCTACAGAAAGCAACCCCCACTTATGTCTCCAGGGTAACCCACAGCACCTCCAGCCTTTCCTTTTCCTCTGGGTGCCCCTGTATTTCCATAACCTTTATTCTCTCCCTCACATATAGTACAACCCCTCCTTCCTTCCTTCTGTCTCTGACTCCCCTGAGCAGAGAGTAACTTGGTATGGCCATATCCTAGTCATGACTGTCAGGGCACCATGATTCCGTTATGGCCACTAAATCCATACTAGACTCCTCCATGATGGCCTCCAGGTCTGGAATTGTATTTCCCAGATTCTTTCATTAACACACATGGATCTCCATATCTTACTCCCTCCCTGCCTGCCTCTCTACTTTTCCCACTCCTACCTATGCTGCTACCTGAAGTGCCCCATGATCTCCCCTCTTCCCTTGTTATCCTGTCATTTTCTGTCTCTTTTAAGCCTCTCTTCTTGCATTCTTGATTTATACCTCCATGCCCTCTGCCTTGTTCCCACCCCTTTCTTCTTGTGCTCCTGCCATGGGTGAGATTCCTCCTCTTGGGTCCTCTCTTCTTCTTGCTTCATCATGTGGAGTGGGTAATGTTTGCCTTCTTGATACTACAGCCTCCCCCCAGACTAGTTTAAATGCTCATCTAAGTAATATTTAAGCCTCCAACTAAGGACAGTGGTCCCCTACTGGAAGGATGACAGCCTTCTCCATTATAGAAGCCTGTATCCTTCCAGGCTTCCCCAGAGTCCCCAGAGTAGTGAAAACCTTCCTCTATGCACTATGTCATCAAACAATTATTAAAAGCTCTAGTGAGGAGTGCTCTTTCTTCTCCCTACCTGGCCACCTCGGCAAATGCCACCATGTGTGCTTAGTGCTTAAGGCCCTGCCGTAGCACCCTGAAATTACTCTGCACTGCTCCTACATTATCCCTTGCCAGGTCATTTGTCCCCATGTGGATAAAGACATTTAGCTGCCTCCCATCTTCTGCCACCCTAGCAATCATCTGGATCTGCTAGCCATCCTTCCAAGCCAAAGCACCACTGAGGTTCTTTGCCTCCCTCTCCTTTCTACCTTCTTCTCCCAAGTCTATCCCATAATTATAGAGTCCTCCTCCAGCAACTGCTTTCTGCTTGGCTGGGGGCTTCCTCCTCTCTCCTTGGGGGCTTTCCTTCAGAGGACCCTCACATCCTCCCATCTTACTGCTGTGGGTGCCTGTTCCCAGCTGCCCCATCCGATCAGTATGGTGTAGGAATTTTGCAGTGGTGCAGGCTGAGGAGTGTGTACCCTACCCGCCACCACCCTCCTGGAACCCACCAAGGTCCAACCATAGTGCTTCTGTCTTGGCATCCTCTGCAGGAGTGGTGGCAGACATGATGGCACATGTGTTTGGCAAAAGGTTCTTTGCACCCTTGCCGGTTTTTCTTAGAGCACAGTCACCTCTGCCCTCAACCCAGAGAAGTGATTGTAAATGGCACAGCATCTCAGTCTCCAGAATATGTCCTGAAGGACTGTGGCGTCACACCCGTTACACCTCATCACTCCATGCTCCTTCCTTCCTTCCTTCACCTTTTTGGCTGTTTACCCTTCCCAGTACCCTCCCAGCTCCTTTATATGTCTGTTTACTTCCTACTTCTTCATTGTCCTAAAAATGTATTTAATACCCTACTCTAGATAGTGTGTCTCCTACTTTCCCTCCTACCAGTAACCACCTTTTCCTGATGTCTACTATCTATTACCCCTTAGTTGTTATGCCGCTACTGGAGTTACTCAATCTTATGTTGTCTGTTTCAGTATATCTGTACCCTATACTGTGTTACCTTCTGTGCATGCAATATACAGCCATACTGCGCAGTAGTTTTGTCAGGATGTATTGATGATCTCCCCATTAATCACCGATCTTGTGTTTTCTGGGTAGTCCCAGGTTTCATATTAGGGCATTGCCTACGGGCTGTGGGTTTTACGCTTCTACTTTGCCATCATACCAGACTGTGTTGCCTAGTCCTTGTTTGTTAGTTTCATTATCTGCCAACTAATAAGAATTCTTTCATTGTTCTTGCAAGCTTTGGACATTCTGTAGCTATATTTTAGGTCTTGCCCTTATCTGCAGATACTCTGAAACTCAGAGATCAATTGATAGTTGAGCTTCATGACCAAACAGGATATAGTATGGTGAGAATCCAGTGGCATCACTCTTTGTCCAATTAGAGGCATGAAACAGAGCACTTATTTACTGACTTTATCAAGCTTTCCCATTTGAAGCCAAAGTTACAAGCATATTGAGAAGAGTTTGATTACACCTCTCAGACTGATGGTCTTCTTGTAGGTTGGTATGGTGAAGTTCTGGAGCTTCTGATTTCCTATAATGATAGCAACTGTTTCACCAAATGGCTCTCAAAACCTCTGCCCTAGTCAGAATGACTTCTTTCTGGTGCTCCATCATGGACAATGAACTTTCCATTAGTACATTGGCTACAGTGGATGCTTTCAGGCCCTACATCAGAAATGCTTGAGCATATCTGGTGAAATGATCTGTCACCATTAAGATGTTGGTATTGTTGGGTTTATCAGGCTTCAAGCTTAAGAAGTTCATACAGACAAGTTGTAGAGGAGACCTGGTCAATAGGTTCACCAATAGCGCAGCTCAAGTTGATATTGTCTTTCCTCATACACATCAGCTGCAGGTCTTGCAGAAGCATTCCATTCCCTTTCCTATTTGTGGCCAATAAAATCTTGATCTGCTTAGATCAAGTGTCCACTCACTTTCCATGTGTCTGGTATCATTATGTAGCACTCATAATGACCCATTGAATTTTTTAGACAACATTTGTTTTCTCAAAAAGGAGTACTGTCCTTTAGTCAGATGGAAGGTCTTTTTTTGTTGTTTTTGTTGTTATAGTTTTAACTTAGGACAATCTCGTAAGGCCAGTTGGGTGTTTGGGTGAATTGTAGTCACTTGAGCAGCATTTCCCTCATTTGTCATAATCTGGTAGACATCTTGAAAATAAGTGTCTGTCTTTTGCACTTACTGCTGATCTTACTAGTGTAGATGATGCAAAGAGGACTGGTATAACAAGGTTGGGTTGCAGTAAACCTTTGGTGTGCACTTGGCTGGGTGCCTTAACTGTTAAATCAATTCAGATTGACTGATGTTCTTTAGTCAGTGTAATATTTCTTGCACAATACACTGACAATGTCTGTGGGTATGCATACCCATTCATCACTTGTAGCTATATTAAAAAGGGTTTTGGAGAGCGGTAACCTCAACTGGGTGTTAGCAGCAATATGCTTCAGTCCTGGTTGATACTGAACACAGTATTACTGCTTAGAAAGGGCAGAAAACCATTAAATGTCCCACTGCATCAAGCTTAGCAATTGTTTTCATGTAGGTCAAATAACTGTTGTTGGCTTTGACTGTCACTTGGATGCCATACAGGTTATAATGAGAAACAGGAGCTTTTGCACTGAATATCATTTCTCATATATGGTGAGACTACGGCTGGCAAATTCCATAGGTCATTGTCCCTCTGGATAGGTGTGACAGAACACGGTTTCAAGGCCCCTAAGACTTGTTGCAGTGTACAATATGTATAGATTGGTAGGACCAGCATACTGGAGCACTGATACGTGGCTATATTACTTCATGGAATGCTGCTTCACACCACAACATCCAGTGAGTTCTAAAATGGTCTCTAAGATGGAAGTATTGCTTAGCGATGCCATCTTCTTTGGTTGCTTTCTTCTTCTTCAGTTGGGTTGGTACCTCTATATAAAGTCTAACAGCAATCTCACAACCATCTTTCATAAACTGTGTGAAATATCCACAGAATCTGAGTAGTAACTGAAGATCTTTGGTGACTGTAGTCTAGGTAAGGTAGTCAAGGCTTGCACGTTTGCCATGTGTGCCCTAATGCCATCTGCTGAAACAATATGACCCTCTTGCTAAACTGAACTTCTAAAGAGTAGGCACTTGTCAATCAATAGCCTTAGTCTGAATTCTTCCAGGTTGTTTTGTACCATATCATGTTCTCTAGGGGTTCTGTCAAACACTATTACATCGTCTACACATGCAAGACTTTCCAGCAGGTTCATGTCACCAACAACTCTCACCATTAGATGTTGGAATGTGGCAAGAACTCCAGTGTTCCCTTGTGGTATACAAATGAATGTTTAGAACCAAAACAGGCATATTAAGGTAGTCTTTTTAAGGTCTTCCTGTTAAATAAGAATTTGATAATAGCTGCTTCTCATTTCAGTTATGGAAATCCAACAGCTTCTGTTCACACAGTCAAAAGCCTCTTGGATGCAAAGCATTGCATACTGATAGGGGATGTGACATGTGTTTAAAGTGTGGTAATCAAAATACTTACTGTATGTACTGTACAGCACCATTCTTCTTCCGTACAATAATTACTGGGATGTGTAAATATTTCTAGACTTTGATTATTCCTGCTGCCAGTAACTCCTGCAAATGTCTCCTCACATCATCTGTGTCAGCCCAGTCCTCTTGAGTTCTCCCAAAAAGGTCTCCTATTTTAAGATGGGTATGATGTTTTTCCTGCATGACACAGCCCAGATCTCCTTCAGTGGTGAAAGATTCAGCAGTGCAATGAACTTACTGTACATCTGTGAAAAATCCTATATTTTCACAATGTGGGATAAGAGATTTATAGAAGTCAAACAGAGTGGTATCAAAGCAGTTTGACCTCTCTCCCTTCTTGGGCTTTGGCTAAATTGCATTATCCTCACAGTAGACCTGAACCAGTGTTCATCTTTTCCTCAGGGTGATTTCATGGTCTGTGATGTTTTGTGCCTTAACAGTGATCCCATGTACATTGGCATGGGCTGTCACTGGGAGTATGCTGGGTATTACTGTCAGTCCACTGGGTAGTCCACTACCACCAAGCAAATTGATTAGCAAGATCTGGTTTTCCACAGACTTCCTCAGTCTCACTGCTTCGCAAATGGCACACTGTGACTTTGGCGGCAAGGTGATCTCCTCTCATTTTTTTCATCCCCACACCACTCCTACTGGGTCATCATCGTCATCGTCATTGCTGAGTCCAATTGCTGCATGTTGTCTGTAGCAGTCTTGAAAAAAGTGTAAAGAGGTTTTGGATCCTGCTTGGGCCTGTCTTTATTGACAATGATATCCCAGTTTGTAAAACATGTCGGCATCAGTGCCTATTAGCAAAGGTATGTGGCTAATCACCATAGTTGATTGGCACACTAGAACCAGGATCTCAACTCATCCATTGACTTCAAATGTCTCAATCAGAATGTCAATTCAGAATCTGACATATCTCAGGTATAAGTACGTAGAATCACTGAGTCCCCGTATGTCTAGTCCTTCAAGTAGCAGTAATGTTCACGTTGTGGTTTTGGTAAGATATTGGACCTCTGGGGGTTTTAGCTCCTTCAGGTGGCTCTCATCTCCAATCTATAGGAGATTCTATTCAGGCTTGCGCAACTGATATCCCAAGTGTAGTGTTCATTGAAGGTTCACATTGTGGTTCTGTTATGGCCATAACCATCTGAGCCAATCTGTCCATCTACTCCATTAGTTCTTGAGTGGTACTGTAGGTTCCAGATGGATAGTTATGTAAGCACTGACAGCTACTACTCTCTAAATCATCTTCTTCATGGGGCAGGCATTCAAGAGTGGCAAAGAACAGACTTTTTGCTCTTGAACCTGTTCAAATGATTCTCAACAGCTTGCCCATAGAATCTTTTATGTATAGATATGGTATATGAACAGAATATATTGCTCATTCAAGTATTTGGTTGAGCAAGCACAGTCCATATCAGAAGCATCAAGGTATCCTGTACAATAAACTCTTTGTATGAGGGGTTTGAGGTGCACCAAACATTTTGATAACCATTCGTTCTAGCTGTGTCATAACTGTTAACTGCATCATTATCTTACTAGGCTTCTCTAATTTAACACAAATTGTTCAGTGTTAGAAACATAGACAATGATGGCAGAAGATGAAAGGTCCACCCAGTCTGCCCAAGTTCCCTGTTTGCCATTGTTTCTACTATTTTTTAAGGGTCTTAGACCTCCCCATTCTCCCCCTATTCTTCTTCCCATTTCTGATGCCCCAAACAACCCCTATACCATTCATTCGGTCCCACCTGTGCTTAAAACCACTAACAATTTTCATACCCACCACCTCAGCCAGCAGCCTGTTCCATGGTTCCACCACCCATTCTGTAAAATAATACTTCCTCGTGTCCTTTCTGACCCTTCCATCTGTTAGCTTCCACTCATGACACATGACCATGAGCTGGTGTTCAAATTAAATAGTTCCCCACAGTTCACCCTGTTAATTCCTTTTAGGAATTTAAAGGTATCTATCATGTCTCCACACTCCTTTCTGGTCTCCAGCTAGTACATGTTCAGTACCTTGAGGCACTCCTCCTGGACCTGCCCAGCTAGCCCTGAATAGTTTTTGTTACCCTGCTGCACTGCACCATCTCCAGAGTATCCCTATCCTTCCTGAGGAGAGGACTCCAGAACCGGGTGCAGTACTCAACGTGTGGCCACACTAAGGATCTTTACGGGGGAAGTATTACCTCTTCTTTTCTGCTATCAATGCCCACCCTGATACATCCAGTCATCCTACTTGCCTTTTTATGACCCTTGTTTCACTGACTCAGTTGCTTAAGGGAGTCACTGATGGCAACTCCAAGGTCTTGTTCCTCAGTCATGGTACTAAGTCTCAACACTCCCATCCTGTACTCCATCCTGGGGTTCTTGTTCCCTAGATGCACAACTTTGCACTTTTTTGCATTGAATTTCAACTGCCAAACCATTGGCCATCTCACCAGCTTTTGAAAGTTTCTTGGCATATAGATATAGTTCCATTCCATGCAGGGTGGACAAGGAATAAGCAGAAAAATACTGATCTGTCAGTCATACCTCTATTGTAGGGGAAACTGATGGAGTCACTAGTCAAAAAGGACCTCATGGATGTCTTGAAGAGCAACAGTCTCTGGGATGGTAAACAGCATAGGAGTACATACTTCTTTACATTCTTCATTATCCTCATCACTATCCTCCCTTCCACGGAACTTTGTATCACCTGTGAAGAGACACAGCCTGCTCTGGATTTCCTCACAAATATCACTGATGAACATGTTGAAGAGGTCTGGACCTAGAACAGATCCCTGCAGAACCCTGCTCGTGACCTCCGTCTCTTCTGATTAAACCTTCTTGACCACTACCCTCTTCTGCCTCCCCTTTAAAGTTATCTACCCAATTTACTATCACCTTAGCTGCACCCAAATCCTCCATCATCTTCAGCAAGCATCTGTGAGACAGCAAGTTGAAAGCCTTGCTGAAGTCAAGGTAGAAAAAATCCACAGTGTGGCCCCTATCCAATTTCTTGCTACCCTGTCAAAGAAAATTATCAGGTTAGTCTGATAAGACCTCCCTGCCATAAATCTATGCTGTTTACCATCCCAGAGACTGTTGCTCTTCAAGACATCTACGAGGTCCTTTTTGACTAGTGACTCCATCAGTTTCCCCTACAATAGAGGTATGACTGACAGATCAGTAGTTCCCTGCTTATTCCTTGTCCACCCTGCATATCTACCACTCTCCAAACCTTCAGAATGACCCAACTCCTTACAGAGCTTTTTAATAAACCTATCAGGGGATCAGCAAGTTCTGCTGCCAGCTCCTGGTTCTCCATCTTGTATGCAATGGGGAAGGTTAATTTTTTAAAAAGTGAGCATCTCTACATTTTGGGTCAAAAAAGCATGTTCTCTTATTGGTGTCTATATTGACTGTAGTACTGAAAATCCTCTTGGAGTACATACTTGCAGATGGGCAACTGAGGTGTTCAATGGCTACCTGTGTTGGTCTTTTTAAGGTACTAATACAATAAAGGCACATTTCCTTCTGTCGGTGGCATGTTTTCATCCAGATAATCCTACACCATTTTGTTTGCTGGCATCTCAGGCATTACTGTTAGAAAGTGACTTGCTGTGATTTTTTCATCAAGCCCTAGTCAGACAGTTGTTCCCACAGTGGTTTGTCAACAATTGCTGTCTTTCTAGGAGGTGCAGCAACAGCAGCAACACTAGTAGCAGGTTGATTTGGGGACAAAAATGAGTGACTCCTGTGATGTTCAGTAGCAATAGAAGCACATTGGGATCTTTCTTCTTTCTTTTTCTCCACCTGGCCTGTAAGTGTAATTGCAACAAGGAATGACGATGAGTGTTGTTATGCTGTATTTGTGTTCCAGTTCTTGTTTTGTGCCATACGTACAGAGACCAGATGTATAAGCAAGGCTTTATAGGACTGCTGATATTTACTGCATTGTTGTGCATCAAAGAATGTTTCAAATGTGTCTTTGAACCAAGGATCTAAGAGTGTGGCCAGGACATACTGGTCTTCTGTATGCATTTGTGAAATTCATGTGTCATTCCAGAAATGTGATTGTATCCTTTCTACTAGATTGAGAGCAGTGGTATCCTCCTTTTCCTCATAATAAGTTTTCGTGTGAAGAAGTCACAAGTTTATGAGGGCAGTGAGAGGGAGCACCTGGAGTAGACTGGCTGCATCAGCAGTAACCACCCCTGTGGCCTCTTCAGAGAGCTTCAGCACAGTTCAGAGGGTCTCCTTCTGGCACCACTAATTTGGGCTGATGTTTATGTCTCCTTGCCAATACCATGCTCTACAGCATATTGGTGGAGACGCTTCTGTTGTTCTAGCAGTTGTTCCATCATGTAATAGGTGGAATTCCATCTTGTTACCACATTCTGTTTCAGGTGGTGGAGGAGAAGGTGGTTCCACAGCTAAGTGCTTAGTAATAGCTTCTTTGCCTTTACACAATGGATATCAGGACCACAAACACTTTTTTGTCCAGACATTCACATGTCTTTTTTTTTTTTATTATATTTATCTTCTCCTGGTTGGCCACCATTGGATGAGCATTCCAGCCCAGTCACCTAAACTCCACTGCGATTTGCCACCAGCTGTCTTCCCCCAGAGAGCAATTACAGCTGAGCACTTGTACCTTGCCACACTACCTTTCATTAGAAATAGAAAACCAGCGGTGCTCACAAAGGGGAATGGTAGCATGTTGGTGCCTAGAATTTCCAAAACTGCTCTTAACTTTTTTGCCTTGGGTCTGTTTGCCTTATATTTCTGGCTCATTTCCAAGGACTGGACCAGTGAGAGTTGAATGTTTTTTTCCTGGATGTGACCATTGGCTTCTATTTTTGTAGCCCCTGGAGATTAAAGTGGCTGGGAATTGTGATTCCTCTGAGTTGTGGGAATCAATGGGCTAAAGAACTAATTAATGGAAGACATTTGAGTTGTGCATCAGTTACCACTTGAAAGACTTTTTTCCTGTTCCTCTCTATCTGGTCTCCTAATATTCCCCTCCGCCTGGCCATCATCATTATCATCGTCATCATCATCATCATCATCATCATCAGCTTCTTCTCTGCCTGGTGGTGGTGCTGCTGCTGATCCCATGCATTGGCATGCCTTTTCATAGGGACATCTGTGGGACTTCAGCAAATGCCTTTTCATGGTAAATGTTCACAGCCTTTTTCCCTCCTTACTCCAACTCAGCTTGTCTTTACATAAAAGACACACTACATGTGTCCATGATTCTTTGTCCACTCTAAAGAAATCCCACACCATCAATGTCATCAGTTTGGTCTTTCCTACTGGCACTCACGGTCATTGCCTAATGGGTGGGCTATTGTAGGCTGCTTGCATATCATAACTCTCTTCCTCCACCAGTTCTTCAGGGTCAGAGAATAGTTCTTTGTCCTATACCCTGTGTCCCTGGACACTAGTTTTGTCTGTGTCGTCTTTATCTGCTGTTATTTCACATGCTTCTTGTTATGTTTTCCCTTGTCGTTTTGTGGCCTTTCTTTTTGTTGTACCACCACTTTTGGTCTTCTTTGATCTCTTATGTGTAACTGCTCCAAGATGAACTCCCTACTGTTCCCTCTCTTCCTCCTCTCCAGAACTACTGCTGCTATCACTTTTATCTGGTGTGTAATCACACTCAGTATGCCTGTCCCCAAGCTCCGCAGAATCACTTTGCTCTTCCTCCTCTGCCTGTGTCGCTTCCTTTCTTATTCCTTTTTTCTACAATGATTGATCATGCTGCAGTTCTTGCAGTGTCACTTCAAATGGTTCCTTCAATGTGAGATACATTATGGACAACCAGGAGCCAGACACTGGCATGCTGCCAACTGGCACACACTTGCTGCCCTGTCCACTGCCCAAATCATACTGCAACAGCACAGCTCATTATAACACACTCTTCAGGACTCTGCTTCAGGACTTAGGAGGAGGAGGAAGGAACTTCAACAACTTGAGGGAATGTGGAGAATTTTTTTTTTACTTTTTTAATGGGTTGCCAACAAGGTGCCAACTACCAGGGTCTGAACACTGGCATGTTGCCAGCTGGCTCACTCTTGCTGCCCTTCCCACTGTCCAGATCACACTGCAACAGCACAGCTCAGAATGATATTCTCACAGGCTGCTTCAGGACTCAGGAGGAAGGAACTACTGCAGCAACTTGGGGGAACATGAAGATAAACAGTCTCCATTTGAAAACTGACACAAAAGGGAAAACACTTTTTTTTATCAGGATGGCACCAAGGTGCCAACTATCAGTGGCCTTACACTGCCCTGATGCCAGCTGGCACACACTTGACTTGAGTAAGATAAAATTACTACTCCCCCAAAAGGAAGTCTCATCAGGTTTCTGCCAGCAGCTTCAAACATTTGTTTTTTTTGTAATGCTTGGCTAAAGGCCAGTTCTGCAACAAAAATGTGTGCTGCACTGTTAAGATTAAATTATTTTGTCAAGTTAAGTGGGCACTGACACACTGCCACCTCATACTCCCTCTGCCTACTGCCCAGACCCAAGCACACCCCCTCCTCCTTCAGTCCCCCGGAGTACAACCATTCACCTCCACCCATCTGAGGCAAGCCCCTGTTCACAGAGGCCTGCTGCAACCCTGCAACACTGCTGCTGCCTAGATCAAAGTTTTGATCAAAAAAGAAGATAGGATTTGAAGTTTTTTTGAACAATTTCCCAGCTAATCTAACTAATCAAAACTAATCAATCACACAGCCCTGCCTGAGCTACATAACAGGCTGACAACAATTGCACAAGTGAGCATCTCTCTAACTCAAATGATGCAGTGTCAAGCAGCTCCAAAACTAGTCTGGAGCCTATGATCACACTGAGCCCTATATTACTGAGATTGACTGTCTCTGTTTACCTTTTTCAGGGATGAACTGCAGTTCACAGTTTAACTGGTTTCACTGGTCCATGCCATTCAGACCAGGTCAAACCAGTTGAAAGTAAAGTACATCAGTTTCAGAGGAAAATTCACCACCTTTTACAAGAATAGAACACCTGAAGTTTGAGATGTTCAGTTCTAGGGTAGAACTGAATTTGCAGCCCTACTTTGAAGGAGTCTAGGACCATAATTACTCTGGGCACTTGATGGGTGCAGCAGTTCTGGTGTGGACCCATAGTCTTCAGAATATAAAATAAAGTCAGTCCAGGTCACAATTGTCCTTCAGGAAGGAGTTTGTGAACAACTCAGGCTGGAATTAGTGGAGCTGGGGTTTGCAATGCATCCGTTATTGGAGCCTGAAGATTCACCTGCTGAAAGGCTGGTCACGGCTGCTGCTAGAGAAGCTACTTCTGCCCATGATTTGGGCTATGTTGCTGGGTCTCCATGAATTTGTAGGATTTGTTGTGTGGTTGCTAGGAGTGGAACAGCACCATTATGAGGAGTGGCCAGCAGAGGAGCCAAGTGGTTGTTCCCCATCATAGGTGACTGTGTGATGGAAGAAGCTGGGAAGTCCTCACTTCGGTTGCAGCTGCAGCTTCAAGGTCTAGTGACCCAGACCTCCTCCTTTTTTGCCTTGGCCTTTTTGTTGCATCTTTTGTGCTGAGGGTGGAAGACTTTGGTTCAAGGTTCTCCAGTTGTGGCTTCACTGGGGGAGCTACAGTGATTTGTTTAGGTGCCTTCAGTTCCTGGTATTGGGGTTGTGTTCATGGTCTGTTTGTGGCAGGAGCTGCCCCTCCTTTTGTCTGACCATCTGTGGCAACACTTTGAGAATGTAGTTCTCCACTTCCTCTGGAGCATCACACTGCTGGGATACTTTATTGCGAGTTATCCACAGGACATCTGGGTAGTGAAGGCTATAGGGAACCCCAAGTTCCTTCAGCACTTTCTGGGCAGGTGTGTAGGCCTGCCCTTACAGAAATATAAGTGTGCTGTGTACATGCAGAATGCAAGCCACATAATTAATTGTTCAATGTTTGCATGCAGTTTGATTCACTACGTTCTGTGCAGATTGATGGACCAAGCATGAGCTATGCACATCTGCACCTGAGGAGTAGCTGCAGATAGCAGGACCATTAAGCTATTTTTATTCTTATGAAAGGTATGCCACCTATGTCGTGAAGTATATGGTCTTTCCAGAACATCTCATTGCAAACTTGGTCCTGCCTTTCCCCTACCTCTTCTTGTTTTTGCTGTTTAGAGAGATTTTGAATTCCTCACTGACGAGTGGCAGCAGAGAGAGAGAGAGAAAGAGAGAGAGAGAGGCAGCACTAACACGCCATTCTGGCAGGCGAGAGAAGGGGTCAGAGAAGGCTATGACTTGAGAATCATGACTCTGCCATACCTGAGAGGGTTGTCAATGAGAGGAAAAAAAGGGAGGTGAAGAGGTTCTAATTATAAATATCAAATCAGACTTTTTCCAAGAGCAGGAAACTGAGGAACCACTGAAGAAAGCAGTACAAGATGGTTTATATCGTGTTATACTGGTCTCTGCCTGGATCGATGCCTGAGTTTTAAATACACTGTTTTAATGCATATTAGCACAATTGGCCCAACTTATTGCTTACGTGTTCTTTTTGTTTTTATGTTAGTGTTCCTTTGTGTTTGTTATAGTACTGTCTGTGTTTTCTGACTTGATATGGGGATACTGCTCCTCGCCATCTTTTGGTATATGGTTTTAATTGTATGTTTTTTAAATACTAAGTTTTATGAAGACTCCAATTTATATGTTTATATGTTTTTATACTTTTTTTTTTTATATTTAACAAAACTACATTTTTTAAAACTCCCGAGGTTTGACTGGTAACATGGTGCCTATTGTCCAATAGAAGACTTTCCCTATCCCATTCAGCTTCAAAAGCACACACACATGGGTGTCTTATACTATAAGCAGTGCGGTTGAGAAGATGCACTGTGGGATAGATGAACTGTGGCTCTGCTGTTTCATTTTACTTGCTGTTTATTTTATCAGAAAAATATTTTTTGTTTTTGCCTTTCGCTGCGCTCTGAGTTAAGGTTTGAGACATACAATTGACACGCAATTAATACGTAATTTGAGACGTGTGTTGGTAGCTACATAAAAGATGAAAGCGTTGGTAATCATTTATAATTGTACCTCATTCCTTCTGCTGAGTAAGTGATATAATACTATGTTACCTTTGTTTGCACATTACTCTACAAAAAGTTACTACTTCTTCTATTTTTAACCCTGTCATTGATAGCAGAGCTTAGAAGTTTATAAAAAAGTTGTTGACTTTTTTTCTTATTTGTGGCCTTATAAAGGGAGATTTCTTATTATCACTTTTTCTTTTTCTTTTTTGGCAGTTGCACAAGCAGGACAGTCTGCTTGTTATCGTGTTGCCTTAGGCTGTCGTTTTTGTAAGGACCCTGACCCCCATGTGAACTGAGAGAAGAAAGATGGAGTGCTAAACATAAAAAAAATTGCTTGACGGCAAACTTGAGTGCTCCAGTAGATTTATTTTCTTGGATTGATTGGGCAAAACAACTTAACAGAACAGAAAAATTCAGATTGAGACTCTATCTATGATATGTGGGGAGTTTGTGTCAACCCTAGAAAACTGGTGACAATTTTGTGAAATCTCTGATATTTTATAGCTCTTCTATGTTTCCTGGCTTCACTTGATCAACTGATCATGAGTGGATCCAGTGAAATAAGGTGGCCTACCCTGATTAATCCTGATCGGACCATGGAGAAAGTTGAAGATTTTACTCAATTTCATGCTGAACTTGGGACAAGTTAAATTTGGACTTAAGAGATATAAGTTTGCTTGACACAAGCCGTAGGAATATCAGATCACTGGAAACACTGGTGACGTTACTGCTGATTATTACCAATGCTATTGCTATTTTTCTATTTTAACTGTGGTACCTAAATATTGTTGTGAGCTCAGGGATAACAAACAATACATATTATATTTTTTTATTATTTTTTTCTTAACCCCAATTAATCTTAATTTTTCCTCCCAGCACATTGTATAGCAATTACAGACCCTTAGTAATAAGACAAGGTACTTAATGGAGGTGTAAGAGGTGTAATAGGTTCATTTGGTTCCAATCTAATTATACTTGTTACTTGTTACTATCTGGGGTTAAAAAGTAAAATGAGGATGGTAAACACTAGGTTACAAAGGAAGAAAGCTAGTTGCTCCCCCTTGTTAGACAATGTTTCCCCAATTTACGGCATCAACAGGATGAGCAAAACCCCATCAGGGAAGCACAGACAACTCAAAATTACAGAACATTTGAAATTACATTTAATAGATAGTGACAAAACATCAACATCGAATAATTTTTCTTCACATCCCTCTAGTATTACTCTATCACTACCACTAATACCTAAAAGTGGATAAATGGAATCTGTAATTCTCCAGGAGGATGACAGGGAAAACAAAATTAGTAGCTCAATGGGTAGTAAGGATTTTGGCTTTGACTTTCCCCTGAACAGGAATCAGTTCAAATCCTGGATCAAGAAATATCCAGACAAGCGAGTTATGTATTAAACATTGAAGTAGAATCATATATAATTATTTTGAATTCTATAGAAGCCTGGAATATGGAAAGTATGGAAAATGTGGCAGAAGTAGAGAATAATCAAATGATACAAAATACACAGGCTGATTTAATATTGGTATCAGGTGCAGAACTTAGAGAGGTAAATGAAAAATTACAACAAAACATCAGAGGGATCAAATATGTTGTGCATAGTCATAACATCATTCAAACACCTCAAAAAGGCAAAAATAAATGTGCACAGCAGATCAGGACAAGACACCAGAGTAATCCATTATATATACCAGACCTAATTGAAGGAGAGGTAATTGCTAATTTAGGACACCAACATACAGCAAATCTTATCCTTATGGAACAAATGATAATCCTAAGAAATGAATTAAGTAATCTTAGGTATGATGTAATGGTTAACCATGCAAAGATTGAAGCAATCAGAAGTAAATCAGATTACATGGACTCCGTTTCTAATACTCTCTCAGATGAAATTATGACTGAAAGTAGAGATAGTAAACAATGAGAAGAATATGGGAGACCTGACTTCTCAGTGATTGACTTTCCAGAATCTGTGGAAGTCTCACAGAAAAAGAAGAAAAATAAGAAATTAGGAAAGGCAAAGAACAAGAGGGGTAGACTAATTCACAATATCCATAAAAAGGCAGGACAAAATATGGATAAGATGGAAAAAGAAGGAATGGTATATCACATGCTCAAGGAAAACAAATTGGACTAAAAACTGGGGCTAACTCTGATAACACAAATCAAGATATGGATCTGTTGATAGACCAAGAGGAACAATTAAAAAAACATAATAATACAAATGATCTTGGTCTGGAATATCATTTGAAGCAATTTGAAACAGAAATGAAAGCTTTAAAAACATTACTCCCTAAAAATTTGCCAACGTGTACAGAAGGTGTGAATCTAGATAACACAACATTTGGAAGAAAAAATGATGGTAGAGAATCCCCTTACTGCAAGGGACTCAAGAAGGACAGAGCAGATAGAAACAGATTTTGACAAACAAAAACTGGATACAATACCACTCAAAATTCAGACACCAGAAAGTGCTTCAGAGGAAGGTGCAAACATAAAGGGGACAAAGAGCAAAAAAGATAGAAATATAGAGGCAGATCAAAATACACATATAAAAGGAAGGAAAAAATGTGTGACAGATGAGATAATATGGAAGAAAGAAATAGAACAGAAAGGGAAAATATGAACTGGAGGGTTACATCTGGAGGAAGAAGTGAAGAAAGGAAAGGAAAGGAAAGGAAAGGAAAGGAAATGAAAGGAAAGGAAAGAGAAATAGTAAGACAGAGACCATTACTGAGAAAAAAAAAATAACGAAACTAGTGAACTGGATAAGATGACAGGCAATGTGACAAACAAACCCAAAGAAAAGACACCCAAGAAGGTATATGAAGACCTGGTAAATCAAGAGGCAGGGTCCATTATAGTCCTGTGAGGAGTTCAGAAAGATAAAATGGAAAATTGTATGGTGCTAATAGAATTGGGAAAGATTATTTGCAATGAGATGCTGGGACTGGAGATTTTGGAGGATGATATTATAGATGCAATGAGAAGAAAATGATCTTACATCAGAGGAAATAATATTGCTTTTCTTTAAATATGAGAGAGTTGCCCATTATGTTTGGAGGGACTCATTCCACTTAGCTGAATATGATTTAGCTATGGATTATCCTATAGCTCTTCGTACATTAAAGTATATGAAGAATTTAACAAAATGTGATTTAATTAAAAAATTGGCAGAGTCTTACTCATTGCATGATCTCTCTATACAGAAAGGCAATACTGATCCAGATGTAATTCTATCAATATTTTTTATTTCCTGTAGAACATTTGAAACTAAAGAACAATTAAAGGAAATGATGATGTATTTAATTGGCAAACTCCTGGGTTTTTTATTTCCTGTAGAACATTTGAAACTAAAGAACAATTAAAGGAAATGATGATGTATTTAATTGGCAAACTCCTGGGTTTCAAATTCTATAAGGATGACGTAAAGGATATAAAAAAGCCCATAGAGACCTAACAAAAGGTAATCAAATTGATTTAACACTCTATAATGAAAGATTGGCAGAAAAAATTATAAAGGCCGATACACAATTGGACAATTTAGACATCTTAATGATAAATTTAAATGAATCTAACAGGGTATTCCAGGAAACAACAGTATCAGAATTGAAACAACATACTGAAACATATAACATTGAAATCACCAACAGGTTTCAACCGTTGTGAGGCGATACTGACAAATGACTTAACATTGAAATCACAAATGACACACAGGAGGTTGCAGAATATCAAGAGATTTTAAACAATAGTGCAAATGTATATCTGTTGAAATATAAAGGAGACTTGGGTATTACATCATGGAATATAGCTGGCCTTATTCCCAAGTTAGTAGATGTAGAATTCTGTAATTTTATTAGTAAAATTGACATAATAGGATTACAAGAAACTTGGCATGGGGATGAACAAGTGGAAATCATCAATAAAAATGGTTTTGCCCTAGTACAGGCATCAGCTCAGAAAAAGAATAAGGCTGGGCACAGAATGGGAGGACTGCTCATATATATTAGAATAGTGGACTTTATGCAAATTGAAAAAACAATAATAGAAACTAACTATATTATTATATGATTAAGAATATGCAAAGAAAAAATAATTTTGGTAAATTTGTATAATCCACCAGAGCAATCTGCATTATATGACAGCCAGCTGCTAGAACGCATCATAAAAAACATAGAAAAAATGGATATGAATGAACACCTGGAGCTATTATGCATGGGAGACTTTAATGTTCGATTTGGAAAATGTAGCACACAATCCCTACAGAGAGATATATTAAACGCTCTTAATATACCTAATAGACTATCTAAGGATAAAAAGCATAAAGATAATAATAAGCAAATGGAGCAATTTCTGGAGACTCTCTAGCTTATTATCTTGAAAGGGCGATTTCCTTTGGACTGTGAGGGCAATATAACCTGTATAACTCCAAGAGGCTCCACTATCATAGATTACATGCTGACAACTCCATACAGTTATAATAAATATCATGACTTAAAAATTATAAACAGACCAGAAAGTGATCATTATCCATTGATACTATACAGAAAAAATTTGAAAGAAATAAATAGAGAACAACAATTAGAAATTCATATAGTTAATAACAAGATTAGATGGGATAAAATGGTAGGACATCAGGCTGAGATTCTGAGTGCAAAATTTATATAGATCATTGATAGTAAAATTGAACAAGAAATTGATCCAATAAATATTTATGAGATAATTATGGCACACTATAAACAGCTTGAACAAAATATGGACGGGGAAAAAAAGAAGGGAAAAAGAAAGAAACAACAAAAAGAAGGGCAAAAGTTATGAAAACTGGTTCTATAAAAACTGTAGAGAGGGGAAGAAGAAATTGTCACAAATGATAAGGAAACTAAAGAAAAAACCCATGATAGAGAACAGAAGAGAAACAAATAGGTATAGATGACACTACAAGGAAAGTGTTGAATTACAAAGGCATACCAACCAAAAGGAGCTATGGGATGCTATGCAAAATGCAATAGTACAAAATGATGACAAAACCTTTTGGATCCTTGTGGCCAAAGGAACAAATACATACAAAAAACAATATGGCTGCTATATAGAACCAGGTGTATGGGTCATATTTTCAAAACATATTTATGATAGGGGAAGCCATACAAAAATTAGACTCAAATGAAATTGATGCCACCTTCACTTCTTTTATGGTTGCTGAAGTAATAATAGCTATTGGCAATTTTAAGAACAATAAATCCCCAGGCCTAGATAATATCACTATAGATTTTATTAAGCTTAATAGGGACTGGTGGGCTAAGATCCTCACTAAACTCTATAACCTAATGATTATGTATGATTATACTCCTGATAGCTGGGCAGGGAGCCATATTATACCAATTTACAAAAAAGGCTTGCATGACAATCCAGCAAACTATAGACCCATTGCTCTCCAGGACACAATTGCAAAAATTTATGCTAAAGTAATTTTAAACAGATTAACATCTGAGTTAGAATATAATAAAATAATATCTGATCTACAAGCCAGCTTTCGGAAAAATACGGGCGCTATAAATCAGATCTTTATATTGCATCATATAACAGAAAAATATTGCAATATAAAAAAGCAACCATTATTTGCAGCATTTATAGATTTCTCATCAGCGTTCGATATGATACTGAGACATCTATGCTGGGAAAAGGTGAAGGACATGGGTATAGATAAGAATCTAATCATATTAATACAAAGAATCTATAGAGACACTTGGGCAAAAATAAAATACTCAGGGACAGGGCTACTAGCAACGAAAATACAAACTAATGTTGGAGTCAAACAAGGTTGTGTACTAGCATCAACACTGTTTTATATATATACATATATATATATATATATATATATATATATATATACTGTATATATATATGTATATATATATATATAATAAAATTATTGAAACTCTAGACAATCCGTATTTTCACCCACCAAAAATTGGTAATAGGAGAATTCCAGTCTTAACATATGCTGATGACCTAGTTGTGCTATCCACAAGCCAGTTGGGTCTACAGAGAGCTTTGGATAAAATGGATATGCTATGCATAGAACATAATCTAAAACCAAATGCAAATAAAATGAAAGTTATTGTATTTGGTACCAGAAAAAAAATACAGAACATTAAAATTAATGAATAACAAATTGGATTATGTAAATGAATTTAACTATTTAGAAGTTACATTTTCAAAATATCTCAAATGGAACAAACACAGATATCTATGTATAAAAAAATTGCAAGATTCTCTGAAGGTCCTGAATTGATTTAATTATCTTTATGGAGGCAATACGATGTTACCAATGGCCAAAGGTAATAAACACAAAAATGATTACTCAGGCTCTATATGCAGCAGAAATCTGGGGGGGGGGGAGGGTTGAAAGACTAGATAAGATGGAGAGTGTTCTAAATACAGCATATAAACAATTGTTAAAGATACCCAACAGCTCCCCTAGTGTCCTTGTTAGAGTCCAATTGGGACAGACAAGTCTCACAGACTTGATACACACAAGGCAAATTAATTATTGGATCAAATTAACTTGAGAAGGAAAGAGCTCTTTATTGGGTGATTGTCTAAAGGAAAAAAACAAAGTTTTTGGTCTATGATAAAAACAGTTGGTTAAGAAATGTTAAAACAAACTTGCAGTATGCTAGACTGGAATATCTGATGAACTGGGTTTAAGAGGGAATCTCTTTAAATGAGGCATATAAAAAAACTGTAATAAATACCTTAAAAGAGAGATCACAAGTAGCAGACTTAGAAGCAGTAAGAACATTAAAAGTAGCAACATGGCTGTCTAATAACACAAGAGAACATACTTTAAAACCATGCCTGGATATTATACAAAACCCTGAATTTAGAAGTGTTATTACTCAATTCAGATTTGAAGTTTTCCCCAACAATATTATTGAGGCCAGATATAATGAAGAGGAAAGTATCTCCCAGAATTGCTTCTGTCAACTTTGTGAACTGGAAGACCTAAACTATGTGGTTTTAAGATGCCCTTGGTATGAATGTATATGCACTAAAAGGTTAGGAAAGTTCATAGGAACTTTATATATGCCTACAAAATATATACTGGATTTACTCTTCAACTTAGAGAATTCAGAAATTCTCAGTGAATTGGCAATGTTCCTTATCGAGATTAAAAATATAAGGAAAAAACGAATACAAGGATTTATACTGCAATAAGAAATCTATGTGCAATGTTCTATTTAAATTATAAAAAGAACTGTATTAGATTAATCAGAAGGACCCAGAATAATATGATTTTATTTGTTTTAGAATGAGTGTGCTATATATGTTATTTTTGTGTCTAAATAACTGTTTGTTTGTTGTATTGTTTTGTAATGGCAAATGCCGACCAAATAAACTTAAAAAAAACTTAAACTTAAGCATGCAGTTCACATACACAAAGTGAACCTAAGTGAACCAGGTCTAAAAGGCAAACCAGGTTCGCATACTGCAAGCTTGACATGTGTGCAGTAGGTAAGCTGTTGTGAACATCATTTAAAAATCACATCAGGTTCACATGTTGCAAGCTGATGTGAACGTCATTTAAAAATCACATCAGGTTCATATGTTGCATGCTTGCCATGTATGGAGCAACTAAGCTGGTGCAACTCCCACCCAAAAAACACATCAGTTTCTATTTATCATACTACTGCTAGCAATTAGAGCCATTAAAATACCTTTTTCATTGATGTCCTATTAAAATTATGTAAACTCATTAATTCTGTGTCCTGTGACATAGATGACCGCGATTGGGTGCATACCAAAATGGTGACTCAATTGCGGTGCATGTTAACAGGTCAACATACCAAGGAGGGTGACTGGATTGGGGGGGGTTTCTGTATAGTGACAGGATGTCACTACATGTAATAGCACATGGGGGGAAGTGAGGAGCAGGAGCGGAGGGAGGGTTGATGAATGATGATGAAAACTTTATTTTTATACAGGAAATTCTAATCATTAGGATTATACAATCCTATTCTCAAGATAGACCTGTTTATATTTCACTTAGTTACATCTAAACATATAACATTAATCAAATAAATACAAAATGTACACAATACACAGCATTTCAATATCCAACAATACATTAAAACACAAATACAAAACAAAAAATACAAGGTTTCACAATAAGGATTTCCCATACATAATCATATACAACTACATTCTATTTTATGAAGTTTCAGAATTTCATTTTTAAAAATCATGTGGTCTTCTAGAGATCTTATTGGAGTGGGTAGAATATTCCATACTTTAGCTGCCTGACATGAAATGGAACCATTACCATATTTATTATGAATTTTTAGGGTTTGTGAAGAGTTGTGCTGCAGTGAGCGCCGAGCTGACCCAGTGGCGTGGTGGGTGGGTGGCGGGCTGGGGTGCTGAGGATGCTGGGTTTGGGTCTGGGTGCAAGTACGTTTTGTTGTGCCCGGCCCAAATCTTTTTTTTTTCAATTGTGCACCACCCCCTGACTTGCACTCCCCTGGAGTTGAGAATCCTATAGAAGGAGTCTGCAGGGGAGGTGCAGCCCCCTGCATAATATTGAAAATTACAAGTCCCTGGTGCCCTTTCGGTGTGCATTGGGGGTGTACATCACCAAAACTGATTTTCAGCATGTACACTCGCCGTAACGGCGATCACCTGTCTGTGGTCACCGTTATGACATAGAACCCATTAATTCTGATCCTTTTGCAAGTTGTTTAATGGCTTTTGATTTTTTTCATTAAATTGCCATTAATTTGTAAAGTGTTGTTTGCTTACTGCATTAAATGCCTAGGATAGGATGATTATACTGATACCTTGATTGGAAACCAGGGGCTTCATATGGCCCTAATTTCAACATGTGCAAAAAAGGTCATCCTTTGGTACTGGCTCGACCGGTGATCACCTCAGTTCCTTGAATGGTACAGGGAGATGCTATTTGCCTTTCAAGCAGAGTGCCTTATAGCTAGCATGTCTGGCAAGATGCACAAGTATAATTGCATCTGAGAACCAATATACCTTTTATTAATGGTCTGAGTATATTTTCAGTGCTCCCAGTAGTACCTTCTTAGCTGATTGGTGTCCATAAGGTTGGGTGTATTGACCTGCACTCTCTGACCCATTATTTCTGTTATCTCCAGTGGCATTGTGGGTGGTGTGGGAGGAGAGGTGGTGGGTGACTTAGAGGGTGGTTTGTGTTTATTGTGTAAAATGTATGTTTCCTGGAACAGATTCTGTTTTCTTTTTCTCTCACTGTATCTTCAGGATTTGTTATGACTTTTGTCTGTTGTTGCTTTTTATTGCTCTCAATAAAGTTTATTCAATTTGAAAAAAAAATGCCTAGGATACAGTCAGCCAACATCCCCATTCCAGATGTGCAAAGAGGGACCTCTGTGTTGTGAAGCTTGACCTTTTTTTGTGGCCATGCAAATCCTATTATGCATATTTAGTGCTACAAATGTGTTTCTCCATGACTGTTTCAGCTTACTTACTTTCCCTTTGTCATTCTGTATGGAGCATATACACTATGGCCATGTTCAGTACTCTTTGTGCTGAGTAGGGTCTTGGAAGCATGCACATACCTTACATTTGGTCACTCAAAATGAGGAACACTAACCCTCAAGATGATCAGGACACATCCTGAAACATGGAGATACAGTACCTCAGAACACAGTGGAAATGATTGTATTTACTTGTATTGATATTAGCACCTGAGAATGAATTTCTACCATAAAACAGGGGTGCCATTTAGGTAGGGCAGAGGGAGGCAGTTGTCCCCCCGCATTTGTGCCTAGGTTGTTCTTATGGTGTGGCAATAATGGCATTAAATTTGTATTTAATATTTTGCGCAATAAGTACCCCCCTGGCCTGTGTGTGCTCATGTATTGTGTTGTCCTCTCTCTTTACTTATTAGCAGTGCCACCATCACATGTGATGTAGAGGAGCTCCAGCCAAGCAAGAGCACATGGGTCATGCAAGTGAGACACTGTCTTTCCTGCCATAGAGTAGACAGGCTGCACACTACAGCTTGGAGGAGTCAGTGAGCACTGAACTCTAAGTAGGAGTATTGTGGTGGCATATTTTTGTTGGTCTACTCTTAGTGAGTCCCTGTCTCCCTTGGTGGCTGAAGGGGCTGGGGTCAGTTAGGAGGGTAGCACATCATAAGAGTGACCCAAAATGAGTGACTAGAAATATAGCGACACCTTTTGGGTGCTTTTATGGTGGGCTACCCTGCAGAATAGCAAGGGTATGGGACAGCGAATATGGGAAGGGCGAAGGGAAGGGGGGAATAGGGAGGGGAATGGGACTGACTAGGAAGGGTTTTTTAAGGGACTGGAGTACCTGCCGCTGCTGAGCTAGCTGTGTGGCATGGTGGTGTGGGAGGCTAGCTCTGGCAGAGCAGGTACTGGGTTCAGGACTGGGTGTGGGTTACCTTTTGCTGCAGCTGTGAGCTGCAGCACTTAATTTTTACCTAGATCCAAATTTTGCCCCCTCCTGGCATGCACCCCGGAGTTGAGAATCCTATTTGATGAGGTTGTAGGGTAGCAAAGCCCCCCCTCCTGCAAAAACACTTTTTGTAAATCCAGAAGTTGGGTCACCTCAAAGTGTATATTTGCTTTTTGGTGATATACACTCGCCATAATAGTGATCACTATTTTGTGTTCATTACTATGACATGGAACAGCTAGAAGCTAACTTGAAACTAGGCTACCTACTTACTGTACTAAGCTCGCCTCACAAAAGAAAACAGCATGGGCCCCCCACTACAGCAAGCTAGGCCTAGCAGCAGCAGTGACAGAAGTGTGGGCAGCCTTCATAGGCCTTGATTAGTGCAGTGCAGCAGCAGCCACAGCAGTAGCCAAGTAAAAAGCAAGCAACACAGGTTGGGTGGGTTTGGTTGGTGAGGTGACTTGGTTGCTGACCACATTGGGGACCTGGGATGGTCGGTTCTAGCATTCAGTTTCTGGCAGAACAATGGAAGAGGAGCAGATTGAAAACTGGGCTGATGGCACACTAGGCCAGGCTGCAGGTTCTGGCCAGATGGCCAGGTAAGTAAAAGTAAACAATTTATTTTGCAGGGGGATTTGGGAAGGAGGAAGGACTAAAATATTAATGTATTTTTCATGCTTCTGCACCTTTGGGCAGCTTCATGACCCATATGGGATGGATATTGAATGGAATGGAGTTGAGGAGAGAAATCGGGACATTTTCTTTGGGGGGGGGTCAAAACTTCAGCCAGGAAATAATTGGTAAGTAACTTTGCAGTTTTAAGCCCAAATCTGATGCACTGCTCTATGGTATTGACAGATGAATCTTATACATTAAAATTTCTCCTGATTTGTATATCACTTTTCTTTTTTTTATACTCCTTTTATTTGAAAATCCACAATACATATAGAACAACACATTTAATTGGTACATCATCAACATTAAAAAATAAATTCTCTTCAACATGGAACATCCAATAAATATCTGCATCAGAACAAATAAACACTATAGGGTCTCAGATAAAAGGAAAATTGGTCTTATATCACTTCTGAGTCACAGCAAATAAGTATTACCTTTAAGAGATGTTCCAGACATTCCAGAGCTTGCCGTCTATGGACTAACTATCACCTGGCCTCCACTGGTTGTTGGCTCCCCCCTGTTGAAATATTAAATGTGCACCTGCCATAAAGTCTAAATTTACAGGACATCCTATATGTGAGCAGCATGTCTTCCATGAGAGATGGATGCGAGGCAGAGCAGTTTTCAGGGGTAAATGAGGGCTGTCCTTTGCATTCAGGTACGGTTGAGTGGCATGGTATGCACAGACTATTGGAACCCCACTATAGTTGGGCTTTCACCTCCCCACAGTGAAGCTGACCTCCATATCCCCACGCTCAGGCACATTATGACATAGGGCAAGGGAGAGTGCAGGGGTGTACCCTATTGAAATGAATGGGGGTATTTTTAGTTACTATTTTATATATTATTGATGGAGAGTTGGAGATTAATGAAGGCCACAGCTGGACAAACAAGGGCCTTGTTAGTAGAACAGTGGCCTTCATTATTCTCTAACTCACCATCATAATGTATAAAATAGTAATAAAAAACAACTACATTCATTTCAAGGGAGTACGCCCCAGCCCTCTGACCCATGGATATCATGTCTTAAAGACTCCTGCCTCTGGTTCTCTAGTACTCAGGTAAGAGACTCTCAACTTATAACTATACTTGGTGGGTTGTCTGTAGCAGCATGGCCACACCCACTACAGTGTGTGTGCATGGGGGACTGACCATGTGGGTGGGTGTCAAGTTATTCCTACTTTTGTGTTTGCCCTTTAAAATCTGTTTGTGTGTAAGCATTGAAAACTATGAGAGAAAATAGTATAGGGCAGACAGAAGTAATTTATTTATTTATTTAGTAGTTTTGTTAGTAAGTGTGTGTATTGGGGGTGCGAAGAACCACATGTGTTTCCCTTGGTATGTGTGCTACTGTTCAGCTGTGCAGCTGAGATACTGTAAGTGGGGACAAGAAAACTAAAAAGTATAACATGGCTATAAACATGCCACATGCATGCAGATGTATGCAGATTTGTACTGAATACAAGCAATCCATATGTGTGCAGGTATTATAGCTTAGTGGTTAAAGGCATTGAACTGCAAACCAAGAGACCTGGAGACCTAAAAACCTGGATTTGAATCTAATCAACCCCCACTTGTATATGGTGTGATTCTGAGCAAGTCACTTAACTTTTATGTGTGCAGTTATCAGTGACCATTTGCTTTTTGCATGCATGCCACGTGCATGCAGTCTGTTCCAATCTAACATAAAAACAATGCTTTCCTCACTTGCTTGCTGCACACATGCCACATGCATGCAATCGGTTCCAATTTAACATTTAAATCATGCTTGAAGCATGCATATCATGTGGGTAGTTTTATGTGTACAGTATGAAAACATTTCATATAATTATTTCTGTAAGGGCAGCAGTGGACTGAAAAGTCATTGGAGAAGTCAGGGAATATTTTAATAGGGTGTCAACACTACAAGAGAGCCCCATTCTGTCTGGCCCACTGCATGATCCTCTGTCTGCTGGTGAAGCAGAGAAATCGAGCAAGTACTGGCCATGGTCTCTCTTACTATTTCTCTCTCTCTCTGTTTAGTGCAGCCAAAGATTTGTGTGCTCAGTTTACTTCTATTTTAGGGTACAGACAGGACTGAATAGTTCAGAGAGATCCATCTGAAGAAAGTCACTAGTGATCTTGCCGTCAGAGCCTTCGGGGAACCCTACAAATCTGAGGTTCTTCCTCCGACTTCTATTTTCAAGGTCTTCAACTTTCTCCCTTAGGAGCTGGATGACCCTGTCCTGCTCCCTGAGGTACCCCATAAGTTTATCGGTGGAGTCCTCATTGATGCCAGTCCATTGTTCTGTTGCATTAATCTGGTCATCAATTGAGATGATGTTTGTGGCAGTACATTGGGATGCCAGCTCCAGGTTTCCTATTTGTTGAATTATATGCTCAAACATTGATTTTATTTTCCTATAACTGTTTCAGAGGAGCTGGGAGCTGCCATTGCTATTTTGTCACCAGAGGGTCCATCATCGGTCAGAGAGGAACCACACAACAATCCCATCGATATTTCACCCGTATTTCACCCATAATGGGCCAATTAAAGTATGTGCTGATTCTTGTGAACTTCCCCCAATGAACTAGCCAGTACTTTGACATTAGGTGAATAGGTTTTGGTGTGGATTTTAGCAGATTGTAATAAGGGGTTACTACAGCAAAACGTGTGGGCAACCATCTTGTGGGTAGCCAAACTATACTCCTAGGATGGCTTTTTGACTCAGCAGGTGGAGCAACAGATGAGGTGTCGGACCATTCTTAATCTAGTTCAACCAACCAAGATAGCATTGCGGGGTCAACCATTGAAGAGTCACTAAAGTCTAGCAACAACAACACAGTATGGTCCAGCATAGTGCTGAGATCACAGAGGCAGCTAACCTGAAAATGGTCTTAAACTTGAGGAGGACAGACTTTGGATGGATGGTGGTGGAGCCAAGGGAAAGGCTCGCAGGGTATTAGCAACTGGAAGGGGAAGAGATCCAGTGGGATCATATAAATAAGGAACTTTAGTTGCAACAATAGGATGCTTCAGACAAGCTGGAAACTGGAAGAGAAGCAAAAGACCTTTGTGTTTCTTCAGGAAGGTTGGCGTGGCAGTGAGGGAGAAAAAAGGCAGCCTTCAAAGTGTCAACACCAAACAACAAAAATATAACCGTACACTGGTCACAATGTTATAAAGTGCTTTACTAATGCATCAGTGACAAAAATGGCAAACTTACATATAGTGCATATCCATGATGCTGGGGTGCTCACTGTGACAGATCCTGACCATTTCTCACATGGGTGCTTCCTCAGGGACCATCTGTATTCTCCTGGAATTGTGGTCACTTCCCGTTGTACCTTTGTACTGCTCATTGCTCCAATTTGTGATTTTAACATTGTTACTGCAATTTAACCTTGTTGCTTTTACACTCTGTGTGCACTTTACTTTGTACCCTGACACTGACGTTGTATTCTCATTGCCATGTTTGTTGTACAGTTTACCCTTTTAGCCCTCCCGAGTCACACCTAGAAATGAGCCTCAGATCAGTTTCATTTCCCAGTTACCAATTTTTTTAATAAATCAATTAATAAATACATGAAACAATCAATCAGGGAAGCCAGTCCATTCCAAATGTGCTTACTGTAATAGTACAAATATTTAAAGTGCCAGTGCTCACAAAAGTGAACAAACATATGTATTACTTATAAACATGTTTAAAAACTGGTTACATGTTTCAACAAATGCTTATTTCCTTCAGCTGCAGTATATTTTCTGATTTGTTACCTCATACAATTCATAATTCTTGCATAATAATTGTGCAGCTATATAAATTTACAATTAGTGGAGATCATCATTATTTAGTACCACTCCTGAGGACTCCAGGACAGCAAGCAGCTTGGTCTTGTGAAAGGAAGGTCCTGTTTGATGAACCTTGTTGAGTTCTTTAATGCCATGATGTAGGCATTTGACAACAGTTAAGTGCTGGGTATCCTCTACTGAGACTTCAGCAAGACCTTTGACTATGTGCCCCTCAAAAAGCTGGTAAAGAAACTGGGAGATTTAGGTGATGGGGAACAGTCACTAAATGGGTGGGGAATCAGCTAGTGGGACAACCCAAAGGGTACTAATAAATGTTTCATACTCCAAAGTTCAGAGGGGTGCAAGCAGGGCCCCACAAGTGTCAGTCCTGGGACTGGTTCTTTTCAATATGCTCATTTGTTACACTGGAGAACAGAGCCAGGGCAAGATGCATCTATCTATGGATGACACAAAAATATGAATCAGAGACTGAATGTTGAATGGGCGGGCTCAACTGTGCAGAAATAAGAAGAGAAGGATCTAGGTGCTATAATTAGGGACAGCCTCTAAACCTTAGCACAGACTAAGAAGGCATAAGAGGAGGGAGGACATACAAGGAAAGCCTGGATTACCTTGATACATAATCACTGAAGGCCAGTTGAAAGAGAGCAAGAGATGTGGGGGCAACATGATCAAAACCTTTGAGTACCTTAAGGGTATAAATAGTATTGATAGTTAAGGACTAAGCTTAACAAGGGGTACATCACAAGGAGCTACAACTATAGGCTGATAGAGGGCAAATTTAGGAGGGACATGAAGAAATACTATTTCATGGAGATGGTGGTCAAACAGTGGAATTGTCTTTCAGGTTGATGTAAAGTTGGTGACGAGTTGCAAGAAGTGGTGGGACAGATACATGGGACTGCTGAGAATGATGGGAGTGTGCTGAAGCATATGGGGAGGGAGGGTTAGTCCAAGATGAAATAAAGAATAGTTGATCCACTAAAGGCTTAACCAATGCTAGACTGATGAGGAACTAGGTACAAACTGGCAGACTGGATGGACCATGAGTATTTTGCTTGACATAAACATCTATGTACCAATATCTATGTATCTATGCAATTTCCTTTTGAAATTTGTAGCAAAGTAGCTAGCCTTGGTCACATTGGTTGCCAGGATGCAAGCATTCTGAAGTTTCCTGTACTTACTGTGATGCCTTGTGCAAGCACAAAGTGGTTTCAGAGGTTCTGAGGTGAGCAATGAGCTCAGCTGGGACCCAGAGGAGGTGGGGACCCTTGATGCGCTCCTCCTGCAAAGATGCATATTTTTTTCTGTTCAGAGGTGAAATTGGGCAGGAGTTGTTACATGTGGAGCCAATATCAGTATAGTACTAGTAGAAGAAGGGGGCACATCTGTGTTGTGGATTTTAGCTAGAAGAGAAGCCCAATCAATTTTCCAGAAGGAATGATTGGTGATAAATTGAAGTAGGGGCCATAGAGGAAATAGATTCTCCATTACTAGTGGTAGATCATTGGGACATATGTTCTGGATGGACTGTTAATGGCATGGGGGGTCAGCATAGTAAAATAAAAAAACAAAAATTAAAAACACTGTCAGTTTACTAACTACTATGTAGTTATTTTCCTAATAAATAATTTCTAAAGAAAAAGACTTCATGCTCAAAATATAGAAGTATTTGCTTGTTTAAATGTTACTTCAGCCTTGACAATTTATGCAGTTCATGAATAAAACTAGTAATGTACTGATGGTAATAGAATGATAAAGCCTAATATTAATCTATAAGTCAAGAGCAACACAAGCTTGAGTGCAAGCTGTGAGTGCAGTCCTGGCCTAGATTTACTCTTTCTGTCTCTTCAGGGATGACAGAGAATGTGATTAATTTGGTCTGTGCCCACTCTGAATAAAATATTTTTTTTGTGTGTGTGATATTTTGTACAGTACTGCCAAGCAGAAACCAAGCTGAGACTGCTTTACCAAGCTCATTTAACTTGTAAGTTTTGATGGTCTGTCATGGCCCTGTGAGGTGTGTTCAGTGCATCACCCCCACCACTAGATGGATGCACTTACTTGGAGTGTGCATGCACACATGGGGCTGGATATTCAAACTGCGCTATTCTGTGGTGCAAGCCCTTGCGCTGCACAAAATAGTTGCGCAGGGGTGTGGCCGGGGCGATATTCAAAGGAGTTGCGCTATTGAGCAACTCTTTTGAATATCACCTCGCCATGGCCACTGTGCATGGCGAGTGGAACTTGCGCCACTGCAAGTGGTCAGAGTGAGCATCTGCTGCGTGGCGCAAGTACCATTGCGTCATGTGCAAATTTCCCATATTCAAAAGGTGACATGCAAATGGGGCCATAATTCATGCAAGGCGCAGGGGGGGCCATTTGCATCTATTTATGGCCACATTTGCATGCCATTAGCATGCAGGGGCGCCGATCCCTGAGGACTTGCACCTGGCACCCTGCCAGGCAGCAGCAGCTGGGGACTGACACCTCCTGCAGCCCGATCACGGGCATAAGTTAAAAAATGCCCCCAACCCCCCGACTTGGCCCGATCGCGGGCATATGTTGAAAACACCCTCTCGACTGGCCCGATCACGGGGCATATGTTGAAAACACCCCTCCTCTGACTGGCTGATCGCTGGCATATGTGTAAACAGCCCCCACCCGACTGGCCGGATCGCGGCAAGGTGAAAAATAAAACTCACTCTTCACCAGCCCGATCGTCGCGGCATCAGTGTCACTGACCTCTGGGCGACCACCCACCCTGGTGATCTAGTGTCTCACCCCACCCACCCACGGTGCCCCACCACCCCGCCCCCGGCAGCCGTGGGCATCCCACCACTGCCGCCCATCATTGCTGATTGACTGATTGCCTGGTACTGCATGCCCATTGGTGCAGAGCAAGAGCCAATGGCGCAAGAGCCCTACCGGCAGTCAGTCAGTGGGCAGCGGGTGGGAGGCAGGTGGATGCTGCTGCCCGCCGCCGGGAGGGGAGCGTGGTGGGCTTCGTGGGTGGGTGGGGGGGACACTAGATCACCAAGGTAGGTGGTCCTTTGGGGGATTTGAACACTTTGGTGCCGCGATCGGGCTTAGCAGTCCACTGGTCCACCAGGGATATGGTCTTGGGGATTTGAACACTTGGGTGCCACGATCGGCTTAGCGTCCACTGGTCCACCAGGGATATGGTCTTGGGGGTTGGACACGTTGGTGCCACGATCGGGCTGGTGGGGTGGGTTTTTTTTCACTTTGCCCACGATCGGCCAGTCGGGGAGGGGGGTGTTTTCAACATATGCCCGTGATTGGGCCAGTCGGGAGGGGTTACTATATGCCCGCGATTGGGCTGCTGGGGGCACAGGAGTAGGTTGAGGGCCACCATAGGTGGCAGTTGCTGTTGCCCCTCACGCGGCAGCTCACCTGTGGGTGGCCTCGATTTACTCCTTATTTTTTGGCTCAAAGTTGTGCAGGCGCGGGTTGGGGATTGCGCCTGCACAACTCTGCACAGTCAACTGAATATCGGGCTGTGCAGTTTATGCATGGTTCCTCCCCCTCCAGTTCAGTATGCATTCATTTGCATTGTGCTGTTGCTCAGCTTGACTTGGGGCGCAATCGCTCCCTGCTGAATATCGCAGAATGGTGCAAATTCGGACTTGCGCAGGCGCAACCCTATTGCGCATGGCGCAACCCTTTTGAATATCCAGCCCATGCACTTTTAGGAGTGAATCAACTATTCTTTCTGTTTTTTTGTTTTTGTTTTGTTTGTTTGTTTTATTTTGTCATTTTTTTGGATCCCTAAATGTGGAGGTTGAGAGACTTTGGGTTCAAGGACTTGTCTCCAGCAGCGATGAACTTGTTGCATTGAACAGTAGCCAATTGACCAAATATTTTACATAACTTTCAAATCCTTATATTTTTTATATTTAGAAATTATTTTATCAGGAGTAAAGAAAATTATAAAACAATGGTTGGAAATCTAGCAATCTGATTGGCTGAATAGCTAAGAAACCAAAAACAGCTCAGGCCAATAGGAGTGCACAAACTGGACCATACAACCAGTTCCAGTGTTGGGAGCTCCAGTGGGGTGGCTAACCCCCCGAAATTAAACAGTTATTGTACCAATGCCCACCCACAAAGCTGTTTAAAAGCCTGCAATTCGCTTAAGTCAAATTTTTATTTACTTGGTTTTCATTTCATCTTTTTAACATTTAGAGGGTTCTTGGTCTCATCATTCAACTGAATCACAATCAGCCTGAACACCGACAGCAAGGAGACCCACCCATCTGTTAGGAAAATACGCTTTAAATTTTACCATACCGCAATGAGCTGATGCCCCGCTACTCTCTCCCTTTCTTGTGTGGAAACTTCTCTCTGGCTTTATCTTATCTATAGTCTGCTGTGGTCCATTAGAGGCTCACAGGTGACTATTGGGCAGCTTGACAATTAGGAGAAGGCCACACTTCTCCTGTTTGCAATGCAATGGTAAAAGTTTAGCAAACTAAACTCTGGCTAATACACAGAGATTTTATCACATTTATTATATATCTTTCTTAGTTTTTTTTTGTTGTTGTTTATAGGGGTGCACCTGGTGTGTGACCAAAATCGAAATCAGGTAATTATAGTACCAGTGCCCCCCCCTCCCCCCAAGCTGTTTAAAAGCCTATGAGTGGTTTCCACTCAAGAAAGACAGAGAACATTGGGACCTCAGCTCATTCTGGCATGTTAAAATTTAAAGTGTAGTTTCCTGACAGATGACTGGGTCACCTTGCCATCAGTGTTCAGGCTGATCATGATTTGGCTGAATGAAGAGACCAAGAACACTGATAAATGTTAAAATTATGGAATTAAAACCATGTAAGAAAAATGAATGGACTTGAACAAATTGCTGGCTTTTAAGCAGATTGAGGGGGTGGGGGGCACTGATACTATTACTGTTTGATTTTGATTTTAGCCACACACTAGGTGCACCCCTGTAAACATTTAAGAACATTTAAGAAATATGTATAAGAAATGTTATAAAATCTCTGGCCCAGAAATTCAAACTGCGCCAGGCTGTGGCGCAAGCTTGGGCACAGCGCAACTTGGCTGCACAGGGATGTGGACTGGGCGATATTCAATGGAGCTGCGCCATGGCACAGCATCATTGAATATTGCACCCTGGCCACCCGCAGTGTGCATGGCACCGTGGCACTGCACCAGTGCAAGTGGCCAGAGTGGAGCAGGGGGATGCGCTAGTGCAAGTTCCATTGCGCTATGCGCAGCAACCACGATATTCAAAAGTGCACATGCAAATGGGGCCATAATGTATGCAAGGTGCAAATGGGGCCATTTGCATGTCATTATTGCCCCATTTGCATGCAGGTGTGCCGATCCCCGGTGACTTGCACCTGGCGCCCTGCTAGGCAGCAGCCGTCGGGGACCGACACCCCCTGCAGCCGGCAGTGTGCTCCACAGCCCGATCGAGGGCTGCAGTAAAAAAAGGAAAATCAGAAATCCCTGGGTGTCCAGTGGATCACTGCCCGCCCGATAGCGGGCTATGTAAATAAATAATATCCCTATCATCCCTGGTGGTCCAGTGGACCTGCCCACCTGATCGCGGGCTAAGTAAATAGATAAATCCTCAATATCCCTGGTGGTCCAGTGGACCTGCCCGCCCGATTGCGGGCTAAGTAAATAGATGAATCATCAATATCCCTGGTGGTCCAGTGGACCTGCCTGCCTGATCATGGGCTAAGTAAATAGATGAATCCTCAATATCCCTGGTGGTCCAGTGGACCTGCCCACCCGATCGCGGGCTACGTACATAAATATGAATCATCAATATCCCTGGTGGTCCAGTGGACTCCACCTACCATCCCGCCCACTGAATCCCACCACCCCGCTCCCCCCCGATCAGCGGCAGGCGGCAGCCCACCACCCGCCTGCCGCCCGACGACTGACACCGTCAGTAGGGCTATACGCCCATTGGTCCACAGCGTGAGCCAATGGGGGTGCAGCCCATACCGTACTACACATTCCAGATATGTGTCATTTAAAAATCTCATGAAAAAAGACATCTGATATTTAGTTGTTCCAAACACTGGCTTTCTCCATCTAACCTGTTTTCTTAAACTGTAGAAAAGATGAAGCCAGAGAGTGATTTACACACAAGAAAGAGAGAGGGCAGTGGGACCTCAGCTCATACTGGCATGTTAAAATTTAAAGTGTAGTTTCCTGACTGATGATTGGGTCACCTTGCTGTCGGTGGTCAGGCTAATTGTGATTCGACTGAATGTTAAGACCAGGAACGCCTGTAAACATCAAAATAATGAACAGAAGACCAAGAAAATTGAACTGACTTGAATGAATTGCAGGCTTTAAGCAGCTGTCAGTGGGAGGGGGGCACAGATACTATAACTATTTGATTTTGATTTTGGCCACACGCCAAGTTCACCCCTGTAAACATTTAAAAAATTAAGAAAAATTTGTAAGCAATGTGATAAAATCTCTGTGTTAAGCTTGCTAAACCTTGTGAATTGTAAACCCCCAAAATGCAATGCAGCTTATGGATCTTTTTGCAGTAATTCAAGCAGCTTATGTACTAGAGGACCAGTATAACAGGTTTCCTTCCAGGAAAAAAAAAACTGAATTATTAGGCTACATGTGATTTGGTGGAGCAGCTGGTAACACTAATCATGCCCCAAAAGCCCTGAGCATCCTTTGGACAATCACTGCTTTGCCTGTAGCTATGTGGCTGTCAGCTCTGCCCCATCTTTTTTCTACCTCTGCCAAGCAGTTGCAGCTTAGAGAATTCCTACTTCCTCTGCCCCATCAGTTTTTGCTACTTTTCACTGTCTGGCTCAGAATACTGATCCCCTGCTTGGCCACCTCTGTAGTGGTTGGGCCCACTCTGTGAACAGGCTTGACTCCCAGTCTGGTCATGCTGTGTCCCTTCTCCAGTAACCTTCAATGCTTACAACCTCTGGAAGTCTCTGCATGCTTGGGCTTCCTCCTGATTGCCTTTGTTTTCTGCTCCTCTGGTGCTGCTTTCCCACAACTTCCTTCCAGTGCCATCCTCTATCCTTCTCTGCATGGTGCTTGTCATGTCTTGTGCCTGGCCCTTTGGGTCCTCTGATGGTCTGCTGGCTTGCCACACTCCTGCTTTAAGAATTTTCTGGGAGTTTGTTTCTGCCATCCTGCTGGGTTGCCTGTGCCTAGGCCTTGCATTTCCTGCTTGCCTCTTCTGTGGCTGTGGCTTCACTGTCAGTTTAAGGCTGTAGCCTTCCCTCTCTCCTTAGTGGGAAACAATGTTGCAATGGTTTTTCTATCCATACAGCTCTGACTTTTGGGGATCTTCCCTTATCTAACTTTAGCCAAGGGACCTCACTACTGGAGCACCTCTAGGGATGGAATCCTTTTCAAGAGGAGGTACCTCAAAAAAGGGTAATAGTTCCACTGAAGAAACTGTGTGAAAGGCCAGACATGACCAGTGTCTAACCCATTACAATCCACAACACTGAACTACCGACTGTGTTAAGCAATCTCATTCAATTTAGTAATGCAAGCACTATATGCTATGTTGCACCAACATCCATTCCTACATACTTAATCATCAGTGGAGCCAGTAAACTTTTCTTTTGCAGGCTGTTTTTAACAGCTGTTGCAACATACCCATGACTCATCAAAGTGTCAAAATCTGTGCAAAATAAGAAAGAACTACTCATAGAGCTTATAGCTCAACTTGTCCTGGATGTCTTGGTGCTTTATTTAGCAGCAGCATTATCCAGGGCACTATAACAGCTCTATGGGTAGCCATGCTGCAATAGCTGTTACAGTCTTAACTAAAGATGTGCAGATTTTTCTGCAAGTGCAGTTGTTATACTGATCCTTTGTTAAGTAAGCTGCGTGAACTCTGCGCTTGCATAAATTGCACAGATTACTCCCTCATCTTTCAGGTGTGCATCTAATCTGTACTCTGGTGTGGACATCCTTTACCTGGATTTCAGCAAGGGCTTTGATTTGGTTCCATACAGGAGCCTTGTGAAGAAGTTGAGGGATCTGAGAATGTGTGAGTACTTGTCTAACTGGATGAGCAGCTGACTGGGGGAAGGACCCAGAGGGTGATGTTAATGAAAGTTACTCCAGAGATAGGTGGGTGACAAGCTGTGTACAACAGGGTTCTGTCCTGGGATCAGTACTCTTAAATACATTTACGGGGCCACTAGTTCACACAACATTCTGGAAGTAAACTCAAAGCTAATGCCCCTGGATACGTCGTTGAAAAGCTCTAGCTCCTGGCTGGCTGCTTCCTCCAGCAAGACAGACACTGTTGAAGCAGTTCAGAAAGGCCAACCAAACAGCCCACTCCTCTCTCATACTCTGAGTCACGCAGAGCCCTTGATGTGGTTTCTGGTATCCTGCTCCCTCATTTGCCAAGTGGCGCAGGAAGGTCCTGCCCAAGGGAATTACCATGCAAGCAAAATTAAGGAGACTGAACAGTTGCTTGAGATCACACAAGGTATTATTGCAAGTCCTGGTAAGTAATTCCCACAGGGCCACAACCTCCTCTTGCACTAGGCAAACTTTGGTGGCCACTGTATTGATTCCAGTACCCAGGAATGACAAGGTAGTACAGGGCCTCTCTGTCTTTTCCCAGGCTACTGGGACTCCAAGATCAGCACACACATCTTGAAACAATGCCAGCAAGAGTCTGCATTCCCTGATTCTGGGCCTGTCCACATACAGAAAGGTACCACTTCCACCTGACCCGTCTTGTGCGCCACCACCCAGTGATGGAAAGTGCTGAACTGCTCAATACAGCACAGGCCACTGCACTCCATATTGGCATATGGTTGCCCACATAGTATTGGCATTAAAATTTCATGCCAGCAGGTCCCTATCATCTACATGAACTGGCAGTAGCATAAAAGTGGACTCTATGTTCATCTTTTCCAGTAAAGCTAGCCCGTTCACTATCCACACAACCTCAACTGCCCTATCAAACAATGCATATGACACCATCATGTACTATGGCTTGATGTGGTTATTGCAGAGTCCTCCTCAGGGTAAGACAAATGATTCCTCATCCCGAACTCATCCAGCACCTTCCTGTGGACTAGGCCAATAGGGAGCACTCTTAGGTGAGGTAATGGCAGGGCATGGAAAGGACCAGTTATCCTCCCATCTGCAGCATCTTTCTCCAGCTTAGTCTAGCAGACTTCAAGTTCTTGGCCTCATACAAATTCCGGGACTTGTCATACAGTATCTTAAAGTCTTCACTGAAGGCATTCACCTGACCTGGCTGATCCATCAACCATGCTTCAATGCAGACCACCTTTATTGGCATTGGGAGGCTTGTTGAACCACTTTTGAAGTGGCTAAAGTATGGAGTTTCCTGGTTTGCAATGAGTGAATGGATGAGGTCGGCCATACACCATGCACTCATGCTTGAACTTGCTTGAGTTTACTGAACATCACCCTGATCCCTGACTGAAGTTGTAATTGTTCCCAGGTGCTGCAGCCCCCTTGCAGCATGTGATCTGCCCCCCTTTTCTGGAGACTGGGCCTGTCTTACTGGAAAGCCACTGACTGTGTGCTTGACACCACCGCCAATGTCTGGACCACAGCAATGGCATGTCCAGCATTTCTCAGGTTCTGGTTGAGTCATTCTGCTTCCTACAAAGAAATTCCTTGTTGTACTCAAGTCAACTTTAACCAAGCTTGCTGGCATCCATGGCCATTAACCTGCTTAATATCTCCACAAACAGCTGCCTTGCCCTGGTTGGTCTATGTCAATATCACTGCAAAAATTGCAAAACCTGCCAACCAGTTCTCCCAAGTGCAGTGTATCTGGACCCTCTTTTTAATCCACAACCCTTTGTCCATACCTTCTTTTTTCCTCTTCCTCAGGCTCCTTGGTATAGTTTAGCAACATAAACATGTCCACATATTCCCTGTTACTTATTTGTTGCCTCACCTTGTCAGTAAGGTGCAAACCTATTGGTTCCTCCATGCTCATGTAGCCAGTTGCATCAGACTGAGATGGTGTGTGTGGGATGGGTGTTGCCAGGGTAAGAGGAAGTGCCTCATTCCTTGCAGGGCCACAGGAACTGGATCCACAGGCTGGGTTTCTGCCTGCTTAAGCTCCTGAGTCTCGATGAAGGCTAGTACGCTATTAGGTTTCTGCTCAAATAATTATGGCTGTGGCCCTGCTGGGGGGACTGGTTGGCCCAGAGCTGATGACTGGGGTACAGCTTGGGGGAGCCAAAGCCATGTCTGCCAGTTTCCAAAGGATAATCAGGACCAAGACTAAGGACCGAGGAGGGATAGCTTAAGCCAGAGTTTGGGGGTGGGACTACCGACTGAATACATCCCCAACCCCCCAGGAGCCTGAACCTGGGGCAGACTATCTGGAGAGTATAGGAGCATGTTGGTATAGCTGGGGGAAGGGCTGCTTCCCTCTCTCCCTCTTCTTGGGCAATTGGTTGCCAATTCAACCCTCAGCTTTGGCTGAACAAACCTCTTAATTAACAAAGCCTTCAACTCTCAACACTCCGGTTCTCAAAATTTGGCCTACCTGTACCTTGATTCTCTGGGTGTCTGTCATAGCTTCCATGTATTTCCCTTCTTGGGCAGTACCACCAGTGGCATGATTTCTGGTTTTGATATAAGTGTAGGCAATGGCTGTGGCACAGAAGCAGGTTGAGCTGGCGAAACCAATGGACTGGGGCCTTCTGGGTTCTCGAGGCAGGTGTCAGCACCACACTTCAGAAGGCCCTTTTTAAAAAAAATCTTAAATAGTATACAGTACCAGCCACCACCCTTAGACAAACAGGGCATGATGTGGCAAATCCTGATATGGAAATGCTGCATTCAATGATTGCAGCATTGAACAAAAGTATTAGGCTGCGCTGGGCCATAATGTATGATGCTGATGAATGTGGCGGTGGGTAGTACTGTACTAGACCCTTTTTTTAATTTCAGTGTATGCTTCCCCCACCTCTGGTATCTCCCTTTCCCCATGACCCACAGTTCTCTCACCCACCATCCCCAGGGCACCCCACTACTTATTTTCTCATTGCATGAGTGGGTCCCAGTAGGTGGTGAGAAGCCTATGAGGTCAATGGGATCATCCTGCCACTGGACATTTTTTTCGTCCATTTTTCTCATTCTTCTCCTGCTCAATCTGGTGCATGTGCAATGAGACATGTGCACAACGTGAAGACACAGCACACCACAGAGCCTGCATCCTGGCCGAAGAACATAGGTGGCCACTTGTTGCCCCATAGCATCTGCTGGGTGACAGCCAAACCATGGCAAGGATAGTTCCCACTCCCTGAAGGAGGAAAGCAGTCTCTGGATGCTCTTTCCTCCCTCCTCTGACTGTCCCAGAGTAACTCTGGTCCATTTCTGAACCTAGATCGCTGACATAGTGGAAGGTGTGGCACTAGAGCACATTATCCCTATACACCAATGGGTGGGCTACACTAGGTCCTTTTAAATTCTAAAATCCCACCACCAGAAAATCTTAACCAACGGTCACTGCTCCAGACACAAAAGCAACATAGGCTCGCTGTCCTGTATTGTCTCTGATCCAGTGCCATCCATGAATCCCCAGCCGGAGAGAGGGCACTGTTTTTTTGTTACAGATCAAACAGTATCTGATTTTAACCAGGTAATGCAGCATTGGAAGCTGCCCCACCAAGCGAGAGGACCCACCACAAGCTTTTGACCTACCCAGCTCTGTTCACTTCCTTGTCCCTTCTTGTCCTGAAAATGCTCCCTTTTATTTTATTTGTTTGTGTAATGCCCCCCCCCTCCCAATTTGAAGGCTTACCTTTGGCCCGTAGTTCCCATTTCTGTTCCACCTTTGAAGCGCCTCTCTTTTTTTGTATAATATTTTTATTATTTTATCTTAAGATAAAAAACAGACACTCCAAATGCTACATAGTTTGCAATATCATGATATATCTTTAACATGACCTCTGCAATTCTCAGTCCTTTTTTAGACAAGTAAGTCCTTAAGGCTGGCTTCTGGATCCAGACTTTAGCCAACTCTCTTTGAAAGATGCTTAAATGTCCCATGATAGTGAAACTGTAGAGACAATTATATACAGAATTGTGGGCTATTACAACATATTAGATTCGGTGAACAAATTAAAATGAATAAACTAAAATCCAACTACAAAGAAAGAAAAGAGTTGAACTGCAACCAATTTCATATGCATACAGCATCAAACTTAGTTTCAGGTTGTATTAATTGCTAATGGAAAAGCAACCACTTCTTACAAATACCCCATATTTAGACTATACCCCCAAAACCTTCTGAAAATTTTTATAATTCTGCAGGTGTAAGAGTCGCTATACATGGGACCCACAGTTTGAAGAACAAGTCTGCCTTTCCTTTCAATGCAAAAGTTAATCTTTCCATTGCTAAAGTGGATAGCATTAAGTTCCTCCACATATATATCATGGGTATTGTACAAAAGACCCATGTATTCAATATGATTTGTCTAGCTAAAATAAGCAATACCCTTACCCATCTTGGATACAGATACCCCTTTCCCCGTGAAGCACCTCATAATGCCTGCCTTTTTTTGGGTTGCAGCCCCCAGTTCTGCTGTGCCCCTGTGCCACCAAAACTTAACCCCAGTGTGTTTTCAGCCTATTTCAGGCTCCAAAATTCAAACCGCGATCTCCCGCTGTTGCCGGTGCACTCTGGTGCAGCAGGGATCGCGCAGGCAAAAGCAGCACCTTTGATGTTGTGATCACTCGGTTTGTGGTCAAAAGAAAGGATGTTCAGCAGTCCTGCTCCCCATATGGCCAGAGTGGGGACTGGTGACCACAGCAATGGCCATAACAGCCCATTTGTGTAAATAATTAAAGAGATTCATGAAGTGATAGAGATCGGGACTCATGAATAATAATGAGCCAGAGCCCCGAGCCTAATAAATATTCATGAGAGTCTGTCTGCCCTTGGAGAAACAGTGTTTTGGGGGCTGCCGAGAAGGAAAAAAGAAATGTAAATAAATGATCACAGCAAGGAAATGTTTAAAGGGAAAGATGTGTAAAGAGGGAAAATGTTTAGATAATAAATAAATAAATACATAAATAAATGCTTAAATTGGCAGTACCAGTGTAATGTTGGGACTCAGAAACAGCCTGCCTGCTGCAAGAGGGAGTTACTAAATATCGGCAGCAGTGACAGGCTATGGACTAATGCAAGCAGCTAAAGCTGGGCAGCGGCCATAAGGACACACAAGAGACTATTGAACTGTGGGGCAAGTGAGCAAATATATTAATTATTCTAGCTGTACCAGGACTTTATTTGGGACTGTGTTAATTCTGCCTAAGGGACTGTGTGTTTTAATAGCCTTTACAGTGCAGCAACAGCCAATGGGAAAGAAAGGATTTTTAAGCCAGGACTTGTGAGACTTGTGGGACTTCTGCCAACGCTCATGGGGAAACTTCCAAGTGCTTATAGGGAACTGCAGGGATCTAAATTCAGGTGTAAAAGCAACAAACTAACTAACTGTGTATCAAGGGAGGTTAATGAATAATTCATTTTTGTGATTGACAAGCCTTCCAGCCAATCAGAACCAAAGCAACCAATAGCCTCAGCCAATAGGGAGCTTCAGGAGAGCCCCATAAAATATAATGTTTCTAGATGTGTGAGCAGATCTGAGAGATTTGAGTGGGAGTCCCCCACAGGGGTGGGGGCTCAGGCCCCCAGCAACATGAATGGGCCTGGAGATCCAGTGTAAGCCTCTCCACAGGGGAGAGGGGGTTTTGTTCTTCTTGCAAGTAAATAAATCAGTGTTAGTTTAAAGCAGAACCTGCTGGCCTGGGAGTTGCCAGAAGAATGTCCTCAGGGGCTAGCCAAGTTCTTTTCACATTTGGGGAAAACATGGGTCCTGCAACTTGATGCCAAGCCAGCTATGAGAGAGCTGAACATGCCTCAGTAGTGAGAGTGCTGATGTCTTCAGGAAACTTAAATGAATGAAAGCCATTCCTTGAGGATGCCCGAGTGAATAAAATTGTACCTGCCAGTGCAATTAAAGAGAAAGCTTAATGTGGCCGCCAAACCCTAGAGAATTGTTAACTGTTTGGAACTGTTTGTTGGTCTGCACCCTGCATCTGCTGCATTTAATCACTACCTAGCGAGGGTGGACCTTTATGAGTTATGTGACTGTGGAATGGTCCAGATTATATAAATGTGTTTGAACTAACAGAGCCTAAGTGTGCTAATGTTTAAAGTGTAAAGTTAAAGTGAAAGAGCCCAAGTGAGCTAAAGTTAAATAGAAAGAGCCCCTGTGAGCTAATGGAACTGTTATTGCCACGAGGGCAGTTTGTTTTGAAAGAATATAAATGTGCCAGAAGATGTCCTTGGTTTGGACAAGTGCCAGGATTATAAATGTGCTGAATATTCTGAAAATGCAAATGTGTTAAATAAAATGTAACCATCTGGTTACACTGCAAGTGCTTCTAGCCCAGAAGAGGGGCACAGACATTCTGGATGCAGGGACTCCCCTGCACAAACTCAAGAAAGTGTAAACAGTTCAAGTGCTTAATGTTTTCAAACTAAGCCTTGACTATCTTAATTTAGCCAGCCAATGTACAGCTGCATCCTTCATCAGGCCTGCACCTTTAAATGGACTGTGTTTACTGATTACCCAATTTTACAGTAGGTTGGGATTGCGGGATCTCATACCGAATGTTGGGGACTGGTACCAGTGTGGGTAAAGCAAGATATACTGTGACATCTGATCTATGCAGCTTAGTTAGATAGCCAGGGCTCTGGTTATTTTGGAGGTTGGTGAAATACAGTATGTGATTACTATGTGACTTAAAATGCAGCTCACCTACCCAGCTGGAGAGTTTCACCAGCACTAATTAAAACCATTAATCTAAATTTAAATATTGTGAATTCTTCTATTCCCCCATCCTAAGCCCTTTCCCCCAGTAAATAAACTATGTTGTTGTTTTGCAGATACCTGTGTTGTGAACACATTATTAGGATCCAGTCAATAATTGGTAAAATGTATTGAAATGTGGGGAAATATTATCGGGTCATGTTTTGGGGTGACTTGTGGTGAAAGTGGGTGGGTACAGCATTCTAGGGGGTTGAACCAGGTTAGAGCTAGCCCACTTAAAGCTAAACTCTGGGTGGAGGCACTGCGCAAATTGTAATATCTTGGATAAGAACCAGCTTAAAAGTAAATCTTGGGAACCCAGGCCACTCAACCTTGTTCAGGCTTGCAAGGCAGGAGTAGTAGCCCATGGAGTAGCACCGCCTAGGGGTTGCATTTGTTTTTTTATTTATTTTTCTTAATTTTATATCTATCTCTAGTGGGCCTCATTCTTCCCGCTCCTCTGCTGCTGTCCCCTACACTTGCCAAACAACAAGCTTACTCTTTCTCCTAGAAGACATCACCTGACAAACTCCGCAGAACCTTTGGAACCATGTGCTGGTACAATGCTGTCCACCAAGGACCAGAAAGAGAACCAGAAAAGTTATCCTTTTTGTTCTTATTATTTGCCTTCTCTTTTTTTTTAAATAAAGCTACTGTACCAAACTGAGGCACCCACAAGATGGCTTCCAGATTCTGTTTCTCTTCAAACCTCATAGCAAAATACAATGGAATCTGCCTCAGAGAATGGATTACCTGTCATAAAAGTCATATAGTTTATTGGGGCTCATCTCAGTAAATCTGTAGACACCTGTTTTGTTATTTTACGGGCTTTGCTTACAGATATACTGTCACCTGAATGCAGCTCTGTGTAACCTGTCAACAGCAACAAAATGGTGTCAGCAAAGAATGACTCCACTCCAGCAGCTCTGACTGAAATTAAACAGATGTTCAAGCAGCTGATCTGTCAGAAAAATAAATTAGAACTCACCGCTCAGAGGACTGCAACTGCCATTGTTCAAATGGGGGGCCAACTTAATGTGGTGGACAAGTGGATTCCTACACAGAGGACTTGTCTGAGAGTGTAGCAGCACATGTTAGAGAACAGGACAGAGTGCTATGCTTATTGTGGGACAAAGTGGAGGAGCTAGAGAATCATGGATGAAGAAACAATTTCATGTTGTGGGGTTTCTGGAGGGTTGTAAGGCAAGGAACACCATCTTATTCCTGCAATAGACACTTCATGAGATGTTTGCCCTGTGCCATCCTACTGTGGGGAATGATAGGGCTCACCACTCCTTGGCACCCCTTCCAAATGTGGGGAAAGTCCCAGACAGCTGCTGGCCAGATTCCTATGTTTTCCAGAAATGTAGTGGATCATGCAGTGGTATGAAAGAAAGGTAAAGTTACATGGCACGGCATCACATAAAAATGTTCTCAGACGTTTCTCTTGAGTTGTCCAACCGGCATAAAACTTGCACACCTACCAGGACAGCATTGATGGAAATGGTGATCCCCTACAGCTTAAGGTGCCTTGAGGCAGTTCACATTACAAGAAAAGGAGTCTCCTAGCAATTTATGACCCTAGAAGCAGCAGAGGCATACATTACAAAAACCTGTCCCCAATTAGACTTAAACAGATTTAAAAGACTCTCTCAGGCAGGGAATGGCAGGCATCAAGCAGATGATATGGACACTACTCCATCAAACAAGCCTGCTCCCTCCTATGCCTTAGGCGAGGGCCCGCCCCTGCCTCCACCACCTTTATCAACTGATCCATGGCAACAGATCTCACAGTTCTGGAGGAAAAAAACAGAAACTCAAACCAAAAATGGAAGCACCCCCTCGGCAATGGAGCGGGAGCCACAGTGGGAACCAGAACTCTCTGTCATTGTCTCTGACTTAGTCACCACTCCTAGGATTTAACAGATATTCACCATTACTAGATGTACCACAAGATAACCAGAACAGGCCTATCTCCCCTCCGAGATTGCTTACCAGCTCATACCCAGCCATAAGGCCCAAATCTTAGGCAGATGCCATCAGCCTGGTATCAACTGCCACAAACATACTGGGCAGAGAATCATCTGAGCAAGAAGAAGCTTGTCCGAAGAATGCACACTCTGCACCGACTCCTGACTTTCCTATGGCCACCATGAGTGTGCGAGTGTGAGAGACTGTAATTGCCACATTTTAAAGACAATTGAGATCAGGGACATCACAGAGTTCTAGCGCCTATCAGGAATCCCCAGCATTTAAGCTGGGCAGCCCCCTTAAAAGGGCTACACCACACTTGTATGCTTTTACTATAGGCACAAAGTAACCCCAACTATAGCTTTTTCATGTTTCCCTCTTTATTCACAGGTTCAAAATACATCAGGCATTTTAAAACTTTAATATGGCATTTCTAATGTAATTGGTGGGGAGGTAGCACATACTATGGCAAACTTCATGCATGTGTCATTCTTAAGTTGGGTATTACCAGGCTAAAGACAAGGGGATCAGTATGACAAAGGGAGGTAGAGGTGGAACTTTACTGTGTCTTACAATCTTTTAGGTGAAGATGACACCCTCCAGATCTTTTGCAGTCCTGGTCACGTACCCTCCCTTGCATCGTGGTAAGGGAAAAACCCATTATTTCACTGAACAGCATCACTTCAGGCTCAGGGATGGAGGGGGCTTCTCACAGAATAAAGGGCTGTGATTCAGGGACAGATACATATGTGTTAAATTTCCTCTCCACAAAGGGTCATTATGGTGGTTGGGGGGGCAGAAAACAAGGCTGGGGTGAAGTTTCACCTGACAGTGCCATTTGTAATGGCTGCTCATTTTCCCACCATTGGGCTCCCTCTTGAATGTGTAAACATTTAAGAGGGTACACTGCCATGACAACAGGAGAGTAGTGCATATAGCCAGATGTCACACATTCTTGATGAGATGGAGGGCAGAACCCTTACAGCAGGACAGAAGGTTTTTTGGTGTATGAAGCAATCACATTCTAAAATTGATCCACTGAAACTGAGGGAGGGTCATGTGATGCTAGCTCAGGAGTAGACGCCTTATGAGTGAGCTCCGTTAGGTCTGTTTATTAACCTCTTTATTTTTTGTGGTTTTGACCCCCTTACATAGAAACATAGAATTTGATGGCAGATAAGGACCGCTTGGCCCACCTAGTCTGCCCATTTCCCTACCTAATGGATAAGCTGTAGATCCTAGTTAACCAACAGCCTACTTCCTCTTTCTTTCTCCTTCTTTCTCAACTATTAGATTTGGAGATCCTTACCATGTTGGAGCAATGGCTGGTTCAGAAGATCCTGAGGAATTGGCAATTATGGAGGCAGAATCTTCTGATTTTGATATGGAGGGTGAGTGACCTGTGCTCCTGTTAGCTTTGGAGCATAAACCCCCAACTGCATCCCCAAATGAGCTATCAAGCAATTCTTCTTGGAACTTTCTTCGATAAAGGAGGTGGTTTTTGAACTGATTGCTGGCTTTAAAACTTTTAAACCAGCGCTGCAAGAGCTTGCCATTCTGGTGTTGGATGTGGAGGCCTGCATAAGCTCTGCAGAGGAATGCCAGAGTAAGATAAATCCTGACATTGTGCAACTTCGATGCACCATGGCCTGTTTGGAAGAAAAAGTAGAGGACTTACAGGGCTGATCTCGATGGAACAACTTGGTCATTCTGGGGCTCAATAGAAAATGAAGAAGGGACCAATGTGAATGATTTTGTCCAGAGCTTCTGCATTAAAGTGACTGGTCCATTTCCTAATGGACCAGGATGCATTATTGAGTGTGCCCTCCGTGCATTTTTCCCCAAATCCACTCCTGGTGATCGCCCAAGGCCACTGATTTTCAATCTGTTGAATTACGTGGATCAAGTAGATATTCTCCGGCTAGTCAGAGCATTACAGTCACTCCAATGGGAGGGTCATACCTTGTGGCTGGTACAAGATTTTACCCTCCAGGTCTGTCAGAAAAGGGCTAAATACAAAGCTATTAAGTTGAAGTTATGGACAGCCCATATACGGCATAAAATGTTATATCCGGACTGCTTGGAGGTGACCACTGAAAATGGTGTCCAGTGTTTTGAATTTGCAGCACAAGCAGCCCAAGAACTGCTGAAATTATTCCCCGCTTTATTTGGCACCACATCTTCAGGCTGATGTATATTAGATGGGCTGCTACTGGACTTCACTTGTTTAATCCTCTGACTGCTAATCGTACTACTACATATAGAATAATGCATGGGGTTGTGTGTTTAATGAGTTTTTACACACACACACCATGAGGTGTTGGATGCTACATAAACCCTGAGAGTGAAGCTCAAGGAGTTTATTTAAGCATCCAACACCAAGGGGTGTGTATAAAAACTTGAGCTAAACACCCAGCCCCATGTTTTATTTTATATAATTGCTGGGGAGCATTTTCTCGTTACAGCAATTCTACAGTGCCTTCAGAAAGTATTCACCCCCCTTGGATTTTGTCACATTTTGTGATGTTGCAAACTCAAATTAAAATACATTTATATGGGATTTTTTTGTCACGTATCTACACAAATTACTCTATAATGTCAAAGTTGAATGAAACTTCTGGAATTTTTTGTACATGTAATTTAAAATAAAAACCTGAAATGTCTTGATTTGATAAGTATTCACCCCCTTTGCTATGACACTCCAAATTAAGCTCAGGTGCATCCAATTTCCTTGTGAGATCACTCTAAAACTTGAATGGAGTCCACCTGTGGTCAGTTCAAATGGTTGACATGATTTCAGAGGAATACACCTGTCTATATAAGGTCCCACTGTTGACAGTGCATGTCAGAGCAGAAACTCTACCATGAAGACCAAGGAGCTGTCTGTAGAACTCCGTGATAGAATTGTGAGGAGGCATAGATCTGGGGAGGGGTATAAAAACTTTTCTAGGGTGTTGAAAGTTCCCAGGAGCACAGTCAAGTCCATCATTAGGAAATGGAAAGATTACAGAACCACCCAGACTCTTCCTAGAGCAGGCCGTCCTCCCAAACTGAGCAACCAGGCTAGAAGGACCTTGATCAGGGAAGTGACCAAGAACCCAATGATCACCCTGACAGAACTACAGAGTTCCATGGCTGAGATGGGAGAACCTGTCCAGAGGACAACAATCTCTGCAGCACTTCACAGATGTAGCCTCTATGGGAGAGTAGCTAGACAGAAGCCACTCCTGAGAAAAGGCCACATAATAGCATGCCTGGAGTTTGCAAGAATGCACGTGGCAGACTCTGAGACCATGTGGCAAAAGATTCTCTGGTCTAATGAAACAAAAATTGAACTCTTTGGCCTGAATGCAAAGCGCTATGCCTGGCGCAAACTGAACACAGCTCATCACCCATGTAACACCATCCCTACCATGAAGCATGGTGGTGGCAGCATCATGTTATGGGGATGCTTTTCAGCGGCAGGGACTGGGGCACTTGTCAGGATAGAGGGAACAATGAATGGAGCCAAATACAGGCACATCCTTGAGGAGAACCTGCATCAGTCTGCAATAGACCTTGGACTGGGGTGAAGATTTATGTTCCAACAGGACAACGACCCTAAGCATACAGCCAAAGCAACACTGGAGTGGCTTCAGAACAAGAAGGTGAATGTCCTTGAGTGGCCCAGCCAAAGCCCAGACTTGAATCCCATTGAGAATCTGTGGAAAGACTTAAATATTGCGGTTCATCGACACTCCCCATCCAACTTGACAGAGCTTGAGCAAATCTGCAAGGAAGAATGGGCGAAAATCCTCAAATTCAGATGTGCAAAGCTGATACAGACATACCCAAGAAGACTCAAAGCTGTAATTGCTGCCAAAGGCGCTTCTACAAAGTATTGACTCAGGGGGGCGAATACTTAAGTAAACAAGATATTTCAGTTTTTAATGTTTCATAAATTTTTGTTACACAATATAAATATTTTTGGCCCTTTAAATTGTTGAGTATGCTGTGTGAATCAAGGGGGAAAAAAATCATTTCAATACATTAAAAATTCTGGTAGTAACACAACAAAATGTGACAAAATCCAAGGGGGGTGAATACTTTCTGAAGGCACTGTATAAAATAAAGGTACATTGCTGTTAGGTTGAAGTGCGGTCTATGACCTGGACTGTCGTCGGGCTGAAGCGCTGGGATAAATTTACATTTTTTAGCGATTCCCTCAAGTAACTCTAATAAAAACAGAAAATGATTTTCAAAGTCTCTTGCCTTTAAAGTAGCTGACTGCAGTCTATGTAGAAGGGGGGGAAGTACAGTCACAGTCATCCAGTTTACTGAAGGATGGGAAGACTGCTGCCTCTGCATGCGCGGAGCGAAGGAAACCTGGTGCGTGTTCGCTGTTATAACCCATGGGTTATAATGGCGAATTATAACCGAGTTTCCCTATGGGAGAAAATGCTTTCCAGTTATTATTGAGTGATTACTACATTTTGATTTAATAACATCACTACATCTTGTCTTTACAGGTTCTCAGGAGATGTCTATGGACACTTTTTCAGAGTGGTGATTGTATTGATTATAATAAGTGTATTTATCGGCTAATAGTTCTGATACGCATCGGGTTACCTGGACAATTGTCACCTGCGTAGAGACTGTGAGCTATGGTTTTCACCCCAATCCTGGACTGTACAATAGCTGGCTCTTTATTTGTACTCCCCCTTTTCTTTGTTTTAGCAGGAGTATATGCCTTGACTCTTCGTTGTTTTATGAATAATATCATTGTTCCCCGATCTCTGCAATTTTCTTTTTTCCTTTCTCTAAGTACCATTTTATTTTTACATATTTGTGCTACCATTAGTTTGTTTTCTTGCAGTATCTTCAGATTGTCCTCCCAGTTATTAATTTTTACCTGCACTTTTAACATGGTACCTATATACTGTATGGGGTAATTCGTGCTTGGTTAAGGTTATCCTATTTCTTTCATGGGAGCCTTATCAGCTTATTTTCATATTGATGTGAAGTCCTTGGTAGTACACAGCGGATCCTTCCCATCAGTGCAGTAATTAAAGATTAATACTTCTGAGTGAATTCCTTTTACTTTTTACTTAATGCTTTTTAGTTTGTCCAACCATTGGTTTGCACCTGACTGTTATTTTTTTCTTTTAAAAAGAATTTCCTTTATGGTTATTGAGGGGAAGGACATGAATTCCTTTTTTCTCTCATGGTTTTTGTAAATTAGATTGCTCCCACTTCAATTTTGTTACTCATTAATCTAACTTCTCTACTGATTACAAATTGTTCATTGGGTTGTCAGTCTGACATACTTTTTTGTTATTTCACTACTGATTGTTGAACTGTTTCTATATTTATTAGTTGAATACTAGTTTGCTCTTTGTCAGAATTTAAGAGGGCTTTGTTATACCTGAGTTGGGGGGATGAATGCATTTTGTTCATACTCTAGAAAAATCTAACTTGTTAGCCATACCCCCAATTTACCCCACCCCCCTGGGTGAGGGGAGGAAAGAAAGAGATTTTATCTTTCTGGCTGGGGGTCAGAACCCTTCTGGAGAAGTGGTATTTTGGGTTTCTGTTTTTTAGGGGGCCTGGGGAAGCTGATCACCATCAGCATTCATGGACTGGTTCTTTTGGGGAGGGTTTGTGCCCCTACATAGTGGGGCATATGTTGGAATGGGTCATTTGTTTTTTTATCTTTGTATGTTTCTTGCTAACTGTACATTGGGTTTTCTTGGGGATATTTATCAGATTTTCTGGTCTCTTGAGGTGGGTGGAAGTTCCCTGATTCCATGCTGATTTGACTCTTTTTTTTCTTGGAACTGTTTTTGCCTCTGACCATTCAGTTCTTTTTTCATAATGGTGACATCATAGAATGTTATTACTTGGAACATTAAAGGTGGTCAGTCCCCAATTAAATGCCAAACCATTTTAAAACATTCAAAAGCACTACAAACCCATATTGCCGTTTTGCAGGAGACCCATATTGTGACCAATCAAGTCTATTTGTTTAGGAGGGCTTCGTGGGTCAAACATTTGGTGCTGGTAACAGTTCTCGACAGAGAGGGATGATTATTTTGTTGCATAGAACTATTCCCTTTTCTCTTTTGTCTGAGGTTAAAGACAAAGAGGGCAGATATGTCTTCATGTATGGGCATTTTAGGCCTACAGAAATAGTGTTGGGTTCAATTTATGGCCCTAAAGTTGACACCCCTCCTTCTTTGTTGAACTGTCTGTAGCTTTAGCCCCTTACTGTCATCTTCCTTGGATTTTAGGAGAGGATTGGAATCTAGTCATGAGCAATGACATTGATAGAACTTACCGGTTGGGAGCAGGACTATTACCAGCTCAATGGAGCCTTAGGGATTTTATTGACAGCTCTGGCCTTGCAGATCCCTGGTGGATTTCATATCCCACTGCCCAGGAGTACACTTTCTATTCTCACCCCCATAACTCCTATTCTAGGTTAGCTTATTTTTTAATTACTGCATCATTACTCGCCATGATTTATGGGTGCCATATCGAATCCCTGGTCCTCTTGGATCATTCCCCAGTTAAACAGACTCTAAATATTTTGATTCAATCAGATAGAGATCATACCTGGTCCCTGAACACCCAATTATTGTCCAATACCCAAATAGTTAGATGCCTGATGAACTATATTCAGAATTCTATCCAAATTAACTGGACATCCATCAAGGCCCTAGATTGCCTGGGGTGATCTAAAATGTCAGTGGCATGGGGAACTGATTCACCTTGCCACTAAACTCAAAAAAGAAAACTCCTCATTATATAGCACAATGCTTTGCTCTATCAGAGACATCAAGAAACATCTCCCTCACTGACTACCCCTGAAGATGTTAGGGTTTGCCTTTCCCAACTCAGAGCCTGGTAGTCAGCAATTAGGCTGGAGAAAGCACAGCAGTCCTTGCAGGCCTTAAAAGCTACATATGTAGGGCAAGGATAAAAAGCCAAGAAATATTTAGCCATTAGGCTGCATTAAAGAGCTGCAGCCCACTGGATTAAAGTTCTTCAGGACTCTGCCACACTTTCTCCTACTGTTAACGTAAAGCAGTGTCAGTGGCTCAGTAGGTAGCACACTCACCTCTGAGGTCAGGAGATCAGAGGGCTGTGAGTTCAGTTCCCACATCTGGCATTTGTGTTACTATCGGCACTATAGTGCAGCATGAGAGGGGTGCTGCACTTCTGAGGTGCCGTCTTTCGGATGAAGTGTTAAACCGAGGTCCCATCTGCTTGGATTGGTGGTAGTTCAGGTGGATGTTAACGATCCCATGGCACTTATTGAAAAGAGTAGGGGAATTTTTTTATTAGAAACTTCAAAAATCAAATAAATACACAATAATGTTAATTCACACAAAAGAAATTACAAATCATAAGTAGAATCAAATAAGTATTTCAGTCATACAATTATTAAAGTACTTCTATATAAAGCTGTAAAACCCAAATATATCCTAATACTGAAAAGATCCCTACCCCCCCACCTCCACTAAAAGAGTAGGGGAATTTTCATTGAAATCAAAATACAATCAAGAACCACATATATATAAGGTAGCATTCCATCATAGAATCATACAAAAGAAAAATATCAAAACAAATATAAGTATGAATTCATACAATTACCCTAAAATATAAAGAAAAAACATCATGACCCACCCCCACTCCCTCCATACTATAAGAGTAAGGGGATTTTACCATCAGAAACTTCAAAAATCAGAGAAATACAAAACAGTAGTAATGCACACAAAGGAATATACAAAATACAAGAATATCAAACAAGTATGACAAATATACAGTACTCAAAATACCGGTAAACAAAATCTTGAAAAACTGAATAATATTTCAATATTGAAACAGCTCCCCCCCCAAAAGAGTAGGATAAGTAATATTAAAACAAATGAAATGGAAATAGTGGTAGAGACCCCCCTCAAAAAAATATACAAAGCTTAAGAAAATCAAATAAGTAGTACTGATATCCCAAAAACATGCAAACAAACCTAGAAAAAGATAATTTGGCTGACAAACATGTAATCAGGAAGAATGAACTACCCATGCACAGGAAGTCCAATAGAAAGAACATTTCCAAGAGGTCAAAGACCTTCTCTCGGTGTTATACAGTGACTGCAAAAAAAGAAGAACTTGTTGAACTACTCCCACAGGTGTGATATCCTTTTGTTGAAGTAACAGAATGCATCTTGCCTGCCACATACAGTACTTACAAGCCGCAAAAATAACCCTTAAAGTACTATGATTATAATGACAGAAACACTGGGGATACAAGTGCAGAATTGCCACATCATAAGACATGAGAAGCAGGTGTGGTTCTCTCCAAATAACCTGTAGAGCTTGCCAAAAGGCTTGTGCAAAGGGACAGGAAATGAAGAAATGTTCAAGAGTTTCCAGAGTGTCTGTACAAGTTAACCTTGGACACATCCTATCCGTAACAACTTTATGTTTAAGGGTGCCTCTGACTCCAAGTCGGCCATGACAGGACAGCCAAACCACATAACACATTTGTTTTGGGAGTCTTTTATCAATGAATTGGAGACAAACCTCCAGGACTTTATCATCTGGGCAGGCACGAAGAGTCAGGGGGACATATAAAACATCTCTTAAAATAATATTATAAAATGCCTTCCTACTATGTGAAATAACAAAAGATTGTGTTATACCCCATTGTCATAATTTAGTCAAGGTGGGTTTCATAGAAAAGGGGATAGTCTTCTTGGTATTTATCATAGAAACAGTAAGGAGACCAGAACCCCATTTGTCTTGAAGGATGAAAAACCAGTCAAAGAAGATATTGAACCAGGACAATGATCTAGTAGTGAAAAGCTTCAAAAGATTCCTATACAGAAAAATGCTATAAAAAAAACAATGGGATTCAACATTCGTACCCCACCGTGTTCATAATCATAGTATGTAAAAATACATCTAATAGGGGTTAATCTACTACCCCAGAAACCTTGAAAATAAACATTTAATAATTGAGGTTCCAGGGAGAACAGGTTCAGAAAAATATTAGCTAAATATAAAAATTGTGGAGTAACAAAAGTTTTAAGCAAGTAAACCCTCTTTTTCTTGGAAATCACTTTAAATTTCCAGCCATGCACAATCGTTGACTCCTAGCTAGTGCCAGTTTCCAGTTATAACTAGCATCATCCTCTGTACCAAATGTTATACCTAAAATACGAACAGGTGAGGTCGTCATAGGTATAGTACTACACGCCTGGGGGTGTGAAAGACGAAATTCCAGACTAATAGAGAAGCAAACACTCTTATCATAATTCGGTCTGGCACCAGAAAACGTTTCATAAGCAGAAAGAGTATGTTCAACAACAGGAAAAGCAGCAAGAGACTGTACAGTAAGACATAAGTCATCAGCATATGCACAGATGTTAGGAATAGCCAAACAATTCGGCACTTGGATACCGGGAACATCAGGGTGGCGCAGGATAGTCCTAATAAGGGGGTCAATAGAAAACAAATAGAGAACAGGGCTTAGAGGCAACCTTGTCAGACACCCCTTTGAATAGAAAAAGATGTGCCAAAATGTTTATTAACAAAGGGTTGAACTCTGGCCAAGGCATAAAGTAGACAAAGCCATCGGATAAATTCAGAAGGAACCCCATTGCGGTGAAAAACTGCAAGAAAATAATTATGGCCAACTGTTTCAAAGGCTTTTTGCTGGTCCAAAGATAAAAGCCATCCAGAACATTTACCCTTCGAGCCCAAATACATCAGATCTCGTAAAAACTGCAGATTATGAAATATAGATCAGTCAGGGATCCCACAGGTCTGGACCTTAGTGATAACAACCTGTGCAATGGTACCCAAGTATCTAATCAATATGGCAGTAAAGATTTTATAATTGACATTCAGAAGACTAATAGGTCTCCAGTTGTGAAGATTCATCCTGTCACCAGATTTATACAACAGTATAACCAAAGCTCGAGAAAAGTCTGCAGGTAGTGAAGTCATATGCAATAAATTGTTAAAAACCACAAGTAAGATAGGATTCAAGAGATCGGAAAAAGTTTTATAAAACTCAGCCATAAGACCATCAACCCCTGGGGATGTATTAATCTTAAGTTTAGAAATAGCCTGCTGTATTTCAGCCAAAGATATGTCTTGAATGACAGAAGAGCTCAGATCATTAGAAAGCAAGGGGACCTGTAGGTCCTGCAAAAAAACTACAGGATCAGGAGTATCAACAGGAATCCCAAATTGAGCAAATAAATAGTCTTGCACTTCAGATTGTATGATGTCCAAATCAGCAGTAATAGCAGAGTCCATCTCCCTCTGCAGAGAATCTATAACAGTGTGTTTGACATGATCTGTGCAACTGTGAAAGGTAACTAAAGAGGGCTGTCGCCCCTGAGTGCCAAACTGTGACTCCATTTTTAAACTAAAAAATCTGTTATACTGAAATCTAGCCATATCTGATTTAGTCTGTGCTATTTGTGCTGATAAATCAAGATTATAAGTAAAAGCCATAGATATGAGATCCTGTAGTTGATGGTGCAGTGTCAAATATTTGGCATAGAGCTGACGACTTTTCCCAGAAGCATGAGCAATAAACAAGGATCAAAAATCAGATTTAGAAGCTAACCACCAGTCAAGAGGAGTATCATATGCCTCAAGAATAGAAACCCGAGCCCATATCAATCCCTTCCATTTGGCAACTAAATCTGTATCCTTCAATAAAGTACTGTTAAGTCACCATCTTGGCAGTTGTCAGGTAGCAAAAGAGCCACTAGTGCTACCGAGACACAGTACAGCTAAATGATCTGAAGTTTTAATCAGTATAGTAGATGCACTAAGTATTCATAAAGATTTAGAGGTAAATATGTAATCAATCTGAGTCATTAAGCGTCCTTTAATAAAAGTTTTCTGTCCTATTGTATTAGTCACAGAAAAAACCTCTTGAAAATTGGCAGTAGAAACCATGTCCTGGAAACAAGCCATATCGCCCAACAGTTTCTGAGTTTTGCAGCCCCTGTCAGCAGGAGAGAGACCACAATTGAAATCTCCCCCTAGAATCACAATTTTTTGAGAGTGTAAAAAAGGGCATGTTGAAGTAAACAATGCCACTCTAGCCACTATACTCTGTGGAGCATAAACACATACCAAACAGAAATCCTGATTATTAAAAGAAACATCAACTAAAAGGGCCCGGCCCGGTTCAATGTCCATAAGTTTCCGAACATGGAAGTCTGGGCCCTTAAATAAAATAGCACCCCATCACAGAGGTCCGGCCCCTGGGACCAAAAGGATAAGCCCTTCGACCAAGACTGTCGAGCCTGGGAAAGTTCATACTCAGTCTTAAGAAGAGTATCCCGTAAGGAAAAAATATTACTCACCAGGCCACTTAAGATTTGAAATGTAGCACTTCTATTTTGAAAAGATTTTATGCTCTTAACATTTAAGGTCAGAAGACTTAGTAGCCGTTCCATTTAAGCAAGAGAAAAAGGGAAAAATCAAAGGTCAGCCTTTAGGTTTCTGCTTAAGTTTCCCATTTCCTCTAACTTTCTTAACTGAAGATAACTCCAAAGGCAATTTGGAAGCAATATCTTGTATCCCAGAGGTGACTGAAGAAGCATCAGAGTCCTTATCATCCTCCCCACAATCTCCCCATTGTTTCCTTTTATACAATAAAGTGTACCTATTCCTGGTCAATATAGGGGAACTACTAACCTGGGTTTCAGATTTCTTTCTAGACTTCTTTGACTTAGAGGACTGTACAACTTCCATCGGGGTATCGGATGGTGGGGGCATCACTTCTGGAAGTAGGGAACTAGGGATAACCACAGAAGTAGTGGGTAGTACAATCTCCTCACTGGATACAGGCAAGGAAGGATCCAATCCAGGAGCAGGTGCAGTCGAGCAAGCCAGAGGGAAGTCCTCCGTTGACAACTTCACTAAAGTAGGGGAAGGGGTACTTCCAAGGGAGCTGAAAGGGACTGGTCCCTGGCTTGAGACGACTTAATTTGATGAGCCATTATAAGGGACTCAGGGTCCTGTAAAACCTTATCCAGCCTATTCCATGCAGCCCATGGACATTTAAAGTAGGTATGTCCAAACTCTTCACAAAGGTTACATCTGAGAGGATTAGGACAACCCAGACTAACATGTCCATACTCCAAACACAGATTACACCGGGGGAGGGAACAGGAAGAACTCAGATGAGTTCTAACACTACATATGTGGCAGGTTTTAGGCTGACCGGTATAAAAACAAATACCCCGATCACGGCTGATATGAAAACTACTGGGAAGATGTTACACCCCTAAATCAGTGTGGAAAAGTTTAACTTTAATTTTCCACCCTCCTGTCCACATAACATCATCATCTAGAATATGGACAGGATTCTGTAAAATTTCACATTTTTGTCGAAGCCAATATTGCACATCTTCAGTATTAACCTCTTCATTACTGAACAGTAAAGTAATAGTTTTAACAGATGGTTTAGTCAATGGAATAGGAAAAAAATCTTGCCAGATAGACTGATGCTTAACCAAGTCCAACTTTTGCCAGAAACGTTCCAAAGTACTGGCACTGAGAAAACTAATGCCAAATATTTTCCTCTTTAATATGAATAAACGCAAACAAGTCCTGAACAGGTATCCCTATGGATTGCCGCAGCAACTGATGTAGCACAAACTTCCTATCAGGAAAGGTCTCTTGGGTACCTGTATATTTCAGGCGAACAGCATTGCGTCTTTGAGCAAGTTCTCCAATCTGTTTAAATAAGTCAGCCATGCAGAAGGAAGGAGCAGGTGGAGAGGTAGAAGAATCCTGACAGACTGTATGCGAAAGGGATGCTGAAGCAGCAAAGTCTAAATGTGTAGAAGGTGGCTCAGAAGAAGGAGTCACTCCAGAACGAGACAAATCCTCGGTAGCAAACCTGATCCATAGCAACCTGGGAAACCAAAGCACGGACAACAACAACAGGCAGTTCAGGTCCCGGTTCTTGCCATTCAACTGGCCGAGAATACGTATGTAAAACCAGTACCTTACCGGCTACCACAGAAGAGATGGCGTTCAGTTGTTGGGGTTGGACAGGCAAATCATTGGTTGCAGTGGTAGAGCGAGAAGACGTGAGGGAAAGCTGAGCGATCTCAGCAGCAGTGACAAGCCTCAGGGAAGTCCACCCTCCAGCCCAGCTGACTGGATCTAACCCGCAGCCTGCAGAGCTGAAGCTGGGTCCCAGACTGGAGCCATAAGTAAGTCACTAGCACCAAAATTTGAGTGAGCAGCAGGTACAGGGGAATTGCGGGTATCTTGCAGTTGTGATTGTGGAGCACAAATAGTTGGAGCAAGTGGGGAGGGAACATCTTGAGACGTTTGGAAAAATGACTGAGCATTAGATGTATCAGGGAGCACAGCAGAGTCCATAGGAACCACGGGGTCGACTCTGGGAGTAGCTCGTTTAGTCTGATCAGCTGTTTTAACAAGAAGTTGCAAAAGGAAAGCCTTATTATTCAAAACTGCAGACTGTAGCATCTGTTCTTCCTGTGCTGGTGTCAGCAGGTTAATTCCAGAGACAATAGAGTTCTCCAACCTAATAGCTGGCATAGCGTCCTCAGAAAAGGTACCTCCAGAGGTCTGGGCAACATTAGTAGTACCATCATCCATATCTGTATCCAACAAAAAATCCACAATATCTTCCATCGCAGCCCGAGTAGGATCAGGGTCAGTAGTCAAAAAAGATGAAGTAGGCAAAGAAGAGCCTGGAGTGGGCTCAGAGGCTTCCCCAGCTCCAGGTTAGTCCGTTCCTCCACTCTCCATGTCAGCCATCTTCGAAAATCACCGACAAGGGTCCACGCACCGTCAGAGATGGTGAATTTCCCCTGTGTCTTGGCCAAATTTCCCTCATTCACTAAAAAAACCACCAACACCTTATTCTGGTTCAAGGTCAGTTGGCATTCATCTGTATCCCCCTTCCCTGGGTCATTCCTGAAAATAGGCAGGATTTGTCTAGTGCACTTACCTGGTCAACAAAAACTAAATAAATAAATAAAACTTGAGGGAAATTACCCAGATTTTTCAGGAATACTACATGAATTTATATTCTGAAGACGGATGCTGGAGATAAATCTGGTGACATGACTAGCTTTCTGGATAGCATCTCCTTACCAGAGCTGTCAAGTTTGGAATGTCCTATCTCAGAGGCTTAGGTCAGAGAAGCCATTTCCTCCCTCGCACAAGACAAAGCCCTGGGGCCTGATGAGTTTGCCACTAATTTTTATAAGCTTTTTATGGATGAACTCGCCCCACTTTTGTTATCCCTTTACAATTATTTACATTCTGCCAACTCATTGGACAATCTTTATTTGGAGGCTCATATTGCTGTACTGCCCAAACATGGCAAAGATGAAATGTGCCCCCAAATTACAGCTCTATCTCTCTTATTAATGTTGATGCGAAGATACTGGCCAAAATTTTTGCCTTCCATCGTAGCCAGGTTTGGAGTGACTTGATTGGCCCTGAGCAGGTGGACTTCATGAAGGCAGGCTTTCAAGCAGAGATGGCAAACCTCAAAAGGTTTGGAGGTTCTAAAAGGTTCTGATAAAGATCTAAAGGTTCAGATGATTACCTGATGCTTATCTAAATCTTTTGAAACCTTTTATGCTGCAGCATTAGGGACATTTTGCAGTTTTCCCTGAGCAACCCCATTATTTAAAAATAAAATATAATCTTTTCCCTGGTGTCTAGTGGACCCCCTTCCTATAGCAAATTCCCTGTCATACAAGAAAATTGTCCCCAATATTCCCTGGTGTCTAGTGGATCCCCTTCTGATCCCTGATAGATCCTCTGTAGAAAAAAAAAGGCACATCCTTCAATAAATTTCCCTGGTGTCTAGTGGACCCCCTCACCCCAATGGACTCCCAAGATCCACAAGGCCATTCCCTCCCATCCTGACCCCCCCCCACCAGTGACAGAAACAGATCTTCACTTACTTCTGCACCCAAAGACCTCAGGGAATGAACAGGAGCTGGCACTGAATGAGTGTGCTTGTACTAGTACACGCTCATTCATTGCTCAGACGGGCAGCTGGCCATGGTGGAGAGAGGAGGGCTGTGTCAGTTGCTCACTCTGCATCGGGGTGGGGGGGTGCTAGACACCAGGGAATATGGGGACAGGTTTTTTTATGACAGGGGATCAGAGGGGATAGGGAGGGGGTCCACGACACTTCAGGGAAATTTATTGAATTATGTTTTTTTTTTTTATTATTACTACAGGGGATTAATCAGGGATAGGGAGGAGGATCCCCTAGACATGAAAGTAAAGGAAAACTGGGGTGATCCACAAGACATCTGGTTAAATGAAAACCCGGAGTTTCCAAACCGATCTGAAATGCACAAAAATTTTGGATATGGTTTGACTTATTATAATATTACCAGTTTGGGGATGTTCGGGTTTTTCTCAACCAGTTTGCCCATCTCTACTTTCATGTGCACACTTTTGCAAATTATTCCATTTAATTTCTGCCTCCAGGAAGACAGAATTAAGATTGGTTCTAGTCTCTCTGGATACAGAAAAGACCTCTGAAGGGTCTTCTGGCCCTATTTGTTTTGGATCCTACAGAGGTATGATTTTCCAGACTCCTTTCTACAATGGGTACTTATTCTATATTCTCACCCAACAGCAACAGTTATTTGTAACAGGGTACTTTTTGACCCATTCATGGTCTCTCGTGATACTTTCCAGGGTTGCCCCCTTTCTCCTTACCTTTTTAACCTGTACCTAGAACCCCTTACCCACAAAATAAATTCCCTCCCTGACATAACAGCTATTACCGTAGGCACTCAAGAGTTTTAAATCTCAACTTAGGCAAATTACATTTTATTGCATTTAGCAAATCCAAACACTTCTCTCCAGGCAGCACTAGCTACAATTCAACAGTTTGGTGGGTTCTCTGGTTATAGACTGAATTTAATTAAAATTGTTGTTTTTCCTCTCTCTCCCCCCATGTTTTTAAATCAGATTGTGTTACTTTCGGTTTGCTGTGGGAGACTAAATGCCTAATGTACTTTGGCATTAAAGACTTCCCTGATAAATTCCTATTCAAGTCATTAAATCTAGACCCCTTAGTAAATCAAATTGCTTTGGATCTAGACAGATGGAAATCCCTTCCTCTCACTTTATGGGGTAGATCTAAGGCCATAAAAATGAATGTCCTTCCCAGACTTTTATACCCCATAGGTATGCTAAACATCATGCTACCAATCAGCTAGTTTAAGGACTTACATAGAATGAATTCTCATTTTCTTTCATTAAACAAATGACCTCAATGTTCCTATGGCAAATTGATGCATTCTAGGAAATTTGGTGGGCTCCAGCTCCCTCGTTTTGTATGATATTACTTTGCCTTGCATGGGTCCAGATATTTTCACTGGGGATTAACAGACTCTTCTGTTTCATTAAGTTACCTTCCTTCTTGGCTTTCCATAGAAAGTGACCTAAGTCTCAAATAGCAACTTGACCTTAAATCTTTATTATATTTACCCACACACAAATTACCTCAAAATCTTAAATCTATTCCACATATTTGGTCTCTCTCCAAGCACATGCGCTACTTTATAAGCACTTTAAGCTCCCTTACATTAAAGATTCCACCCAACCCCTTATTAATAACTTAAATATCATTATTGATGAGAAGCTTTTGTGAAGGACACACTGGTTACACTTGGCTACCTTGACTCTTAATGACTTTTTGACAAATGGGGCCTTTATCTTCTTGGAGCAATTTTGTACAAAATTTTCAGACCCTGTAACCCCAATTTTTTCAATTCTGTCAGCTCAGTCACTGTATTATCAATTTGTTGGGTAACCCCCCATGGTCTACCATTGCTGGCCAACTACAGGTATTTATAACTTGGTCAACTTTAGTACAACAAGACCGCATGATCTCTCAATTATGCAACACCATGGCCCAGAGGTTATGGGGTGCTATATTCCCGATTGCCTTCTATTGGGCCAACAAGCTCCATATTGAGCACAAAAATGACTATTGATTTTGCGTCTGGACTGATGTATACAAACATATCAAGAAAGATTGATTTAGGTTGCAACAAGTTAATATTCTTCGTGGATTGTATCTTATGCCTATTAAGCTATATAGAAGGGGACGAGACAAGTCTCCTGTTTGCCCCCTATGTAATAGAGCTGAAGGTTCTTTATTCCATATGTTGTGGTCCTGCCCCCACCTTGCTTCATTTTGAAGTCTCGTACAATCAAAATTAGACCCATTATTAGGCCTTCAGGAAGCATTTAACCCGGAGGTTTGTATTTTAAGGGATTAGAGTTCACTCATGGAAAGTTCTTGTAAGGCCCATATGGCTCTGATTTCCGAGGTTACTAAGTTATTGATTTTGAGGATTCAGATTGACACTGCTCTCCCCATTTATCTTGAATGGCTTTCCGAAATACATTTATCCTTAGATATTGAGAAAACTATAGCGTGTTTCTTTAAATCTTTTCACACCTATCAGTCCAGATGGGAAATCCTACATACCTTGCTTTCTTTTTCTTTAAATTAATGACCTTTTTGTTATCAGTATGGATTTACAGGGATGGAGATAAGGGCTTTCTTTAGGGAGGGAAGGGGGGTGGTTATATTTGTCTTGTTCCTGTAGTGGATTTCATCCTTTTTTTATTTTGTAAGTACCTTAGTTCTGTCTGTTAATGGGTTTGGTTTATTCTCAGCTGATTATGTATTTATAGTGTCATGTTTACCTAGTTGTTTGTTCTGTTGTTGTCATGTTTGTTCCTATAACTTAATAAGGCATAGTTAATTGCAAAAAAAATATAGAAAAAAGAGCCACTGAAATTGCACGTGGCACTGGCAGTAATACTACACTATTGAAAGGTGTGTCATGGTGGAGGGGGTAGGGGGAGTGGAGTTGGCTGGGGGACAGAATTGCCCATCAGACATGTCTTTACTCCACCCTGAGACAGTACCTGTGAGTCCTCTTATTCTGGGACTGCAGGTACATGTTCTTCTTCCAGGGGATCATTGGGTGAGGGTACTGGCAGACAGTGGCATGGTGATAACAGGGCCTGGGAGGCTTGCACTGATACCCCATAGATGATAGAAGCTGGAAGAATATGCAATCAACAGAGCCACAGATGGGACCACAGTACAAGGTGCAGAGACTGGTATGATCAGTAAAATGGCTAACACCTATGTCAGTCCAAAGAAGGAATGATACAATCAGCTTATGAGGCATGTTGAACCCCTTATCAAAAATCTTGGAAAGGATTATCCTAGATCAAACTCTAGAATATCTGACAAAATACAAAATTTTGACTGATTGTGAGCATGGGTTTAAACCAAATCATAACACTGAGACGGCCTTGGTGAAGTTCACCAGCCACATTCATAGTGCCCTTGTCAAAGGGCACTCTGTTGGGGCTTTATTTGTAGACCTCACCAAGGCCTTCAACCTAGTTGATTATTCTTTATTGCCATTAATACACACAAATATGAATTTTTCAGCTGAGGTAGTCAAGTGATATTCTGACTACTTCACAAACAGGACCTTTAGGACATTGATCAGTGGTAGTTTTTCAAAAACAATAGTGATGCAGAGTGGGGTGCCCCAGGGTTCTATCCTGGGCCCGCTCATTTTTCCCTTTATGTTAATTCTGCCCCAAGTGTTTGTACTAAAATGTCCATGATTTTATACGCAGATGATGTGGTTATTTATAATGACAGAGAAAATTGAAGTACGATACCGAATGATGTTCAGATAGATTTTGATTTTTTCCAAGATTGGTTGATTCAGAACCATATGGTTTTAAATAAAAAAAAAAACTAAAGTTATGATTTTTTTCTTGCAGGTCTAGTGGAAATGATGATGAACTTATGTCTATTAAAGATACGATGAGGTTAATATTGATTTGGAGGAAAACTTTAAATATTTAGGAATATTATTGGATAGAAAATTATCTTTTGAATCACATATTTTACATCTTAGAAAGATCATCCACCAAAGACTAGGTATTTTATAGTGTGCAAAAACATTGTCAACATCCGATTCTCACTGGCTACTTGCACATGGTTTCCTTTTAAGTATTTTTGATTATGGTTTATTGGTTTGTTCTTCTACTACAACTACAGTTTTGAATAATTTGAGGGTTACGTGTAACTCAATACTACGATTTATGATTAGTACACCTTATCGTATGCACCATTGTCAGTTATATATATCCTCTGATTGTTTATCTTTGGCTGACAGAATTTTTCATAAAATGGAAGTTTTTCTGTTTAAAATTATAAATGGGTCTCTCCCTGTATCAGTCACTGCTCTTTTTTCAAGACTCTTTCATCCATGTAAAACCAGGTCCCAGCGTAGATTTGTTTTTAAAATACCATTTTTCACAAAAACAATGGACCTAAGGTCACTTCTGCTCCGAGCACCTCTGTTTTTTAATACTGTGCCAGTTCACCTGTCTGTTTGTAAGACTGTTCGCTGTTATAAATCTCGCCTCAAGCAATGGCTTTTCAGTAACTCTAAATGCACTTGTTGACCACAAATTTTATGTAACTGTAAAAATCATATGTTATTTGTATTTCGTACGATATATGTTATTTTATGTCTTGTATATGTTTTTTGTATTATTGTAACTTGTCATCTGTGAAAACGGACAATTTTGCTCATTAGATTTACAAGTACAAAAAATAAAAATGAAAATGAAAATGAAAAAATTAAAGAGGGCAGGAGTTCCTGGCACTTTTATATGCCAATGTCCTTCAGATACTGCAGGAGGATGGGTAAGCTACCCTAGACCCCTCATGGAACTACTGAGCAACTTTACTAAGATGTCTGGCCTCAGGGTGAACCCATTCAAAACCTAGGTCCTACCCTTCAATGCCAAATCTGCACATGATCCCTTCACAGCAAAGGGACTGAAGTGGTCCTCTCAGGGGATAACCTACTTAGTTATCAATAGCCATCCCATAATCTTAAAAATGGTCCACCTTAACCTGATGCCTCTCCTTGACTCCTCAAAGGTTAAGCAATTGAGATGGAAACTGTTATATCTATCTCTATCAGGGAAAATAGATGCATTTAAAATGATAATAACAGCATGCTTTATTTGTAGCCATCTCACTCAAATGGTTCCAGACAATGGACTGCCTGAAAGTTGATTCTCTGGGGGAGGGCAAGCTACCATGTTACAGCTGGGCCAAGTTGAGTAGGCATTGGTCCAGAGGATGCTGGTGTTTGTCTTTGTTCCAGGGCTACCATTTGACCTTTACAACCACTCAAACTCCACAGTGGTTTAGTCCAACATCACATACCATTCTACTATAGCTGCAAATAGAGCAGGACTTGTCCCATACCCATCTTGTTGCACCCTATCAGTATGGCCTTCACTAGTTCAGGTTAAGGACTATCCCATGATTACATTCTTGAAATGGGCATGGACACTGACTCATAAAGTCTGGAGGTGTAGTCCAATCCCATATTCCCTGGCACCACTGTGTGGGGTGCTAAGTTCTGAATAGGTCCTTACTCTCTGAAATGGATGTCATGGGTACAGAGAGGCATCATCCTGATCAAAGATGTCCTCACACAGGATGGGCAGCATGTCATGGCCTTTGGCACCCTTTGAACATAGTATGGTCTATCAAAGCATGATTTCTGGAGGTATTTCCAGATAAGGAGCATGCTGTTTACCATAGTGGGATCTACACATGATGAAACTGAAAGCTCTACTGTTTCCATGATAGACACAGGCAACAGGCTGAAGAGTGGAAAAGCCAGCCACATCTACAATGGTCTGTGGTACAGTGAGCCAGAACAGACCTTCTCTCAAAGGTGGCTTGGGAACTGTGGGTCAAGATCTCAGCAGAAGTATGGAGTGACTGATAGCATAGATGGCATGCAGTGATGGTGGCAGCCATCTTATACAGAACAAGGTTCTTCTAAAATGGTACAGGAGACCTATGGTTCTCTTTAAATTAGATCTAAATTAGGCCTACTACCAGATGACAAATGCTGGAGGTGTTCTCAACCAAAAGCAAATCTGATGCATATCCTGTTGTCCTGCCTGTCCATATGGGGTTATGGGCAGCCATTGCACTGGTCTGCAGAACATAATGGGACAGGGAACTTGCCTAGATGGATTATTGTTCTTCCTAGGCATCTCCCAAATGATGCAACTGAGATTCTACCCCATGTTATGATGAGTGACAACAATCAGTATAGTAGAAAAGAGGCTGCTTCTCTACAAATGGTGAACCCCAGAAATCCCCACATCAGCAGAATGGCTCATAGCACTGGGCCAACTAGTGGTGCTTGAAAGACTCTCCTACTGGAATACAGGCATGATGCTGAAACAGATATGGGGAACCTATTTATCTTCCAACTACTGTCAGCCCCCCTGAATCAGGCAGAGCCAATAGGACTTCCACCATATGTACTGTACATAACACAAGGGGAGAGGATAAAGCACTCAGTATGCAGGAATACCTGGTCCCATATATATTGAGACACAAATTCACACTCCCTTTCAGGTCTCACATACATCAGGATATTTTTACATAGCTTTCCATGGAAGGGGTGGTCATGGGAGGGAGGGAGGAGGAAAAGATCTACTGCACTTCCAACTGTGTTTTAACATTTATTTTATGTAAACTCTCAATACTTGTATCTATATCTGACCACTCAAGCAATATTGTTGTATCCATCTGTGTTGTTTTTTAAAAATTATTTTTTTAATTCTTTATTTATAGTATTGCAGAATAACAGACACTTTACTGTGATATTAGCAGTGTCAATATGCAAGTACCATGACCACATCTGTACCAGACCTCGGGAAAATAATCTTGTGTACATCCAGCATATATAGGATATACAATGGCTTGTGTTCAAATATGCCATTTATTTCCATGAGTGAGGGGGCAGGATCATAACTCACTAGCGGCAAAGCCATGAGTGAGTTATGAAATTCCTGCCACCTCATGAATGGAAATTAATGGCATATTTGAACACAGTTCATTGTATGTTTTTTGTACACAATCACTGTATTCAGTGTGGTAATTAAGAGCAGATTCATTGTGAGATTGGCAGGATGGGCTGTCAGTCAAGTTGACTGTGATGTAGGAAAGTGAAAAATAAACAGGGTTATTTATCTATTTAGCAAACAACATCATTTATCTTTTACTTGGGTCAGAGTATTGGGGAAATAGTGAATTTATTTACATAGTGGAATCCCTACATACATTGTATACACATTAATATGGGACAGAAAAAGTAAGTTGCAAAGAATAATCCTGATGAGTGCATCCAAGCTGCACAAATCATTTCAGTTAGAACTGAGAAGGGAGAGGTCAGCAGCTGGTTTAAATCTAATATTGGCATCAAACAAGGGTGCACCCTGTCTCTCATTCTGTTTAACCTTTATTTTAATACAATCTTGCAACTATGTATGACCCCAATTTCCATATGCCAAAGACAGGGGAGAGGACATGTCCATATCTGGCATATGCTGATGATGTGGCTTTATTGTCAACCAGCTTTATAGGGATGAAAATTATGTTAAACAAATTTCAAATACAATGTAGTAAAGTGGATCTGCAATGCAATCATAACAAAACAAAAGAGGTGGTATTTGGGGGAAACAATAAAACAAATAAATACATACTGATCAATCACAAACTAGAGGTGGTGAAGGAATTCTGCTACTTGGGCCTAGTGGTAAACCAGGAAGGTACTTGGGGAAGTCACATCAAAGAATTAGAAAACAAAGTTAAGCATTTTTTTACCAATTGTGAATGTGTTTTCATATAAATATGGAGGTAAATTAATGAAAGGAAATATTAATGTGATACATGCAAAAGACAAAGTCAACCATTTTATAGGGCGACAATTTGGGGTACCCAAGTGAAGATTAATTTATAACATTGTTTAAATAAATTTTACAAAAAATTGTTAGGCTTACCAAACAGTGTGCCATCTGCCCTAGTAAGGGTTGAAGTCGATCAGTTACAAGTGGAGTGCCAAACAAAGACTCATTGTGTACTGGATAACACCATATGGGATGGGAGAAAATATACATGGAAGAAGCCATAAAATATCTAAAATATAATATGATTTTCCCCAGTATACAAATGTGGAAAAAATAATTAAACCCTATAGGCTGCTTTCAAGCATTACAGATAGCCTTAGATACTGTACCTGGCTGAACCAGAGAAAGGGAACTATAAGAGATAGAGTCAGGGATATTTATACAGAAAAGGACTTAGAACTATGCAAGAAGTATAAAGTTTTTCCATGGCTCTTAAAAAACAAAAGAAGTCACACAATGGAAGAAATACCTACAAGCTGTGGATTAGCCTGATTATAGGAAATTAATAACCCGTTTTAGATTTGAATGTTTCTCCAGTCAATGGAAAACCTCCCAGTTTAACAAGAAGAGGGAAGATAATAGCAGATTATGCAAATGTTAATTAGGGCAAGATGACCTAACTCATTTTGCCACTCTTTGCCCTTTATATGATAGATACTGAAAATTACTTTTGGGAGAAGTATTGGGATCTATGGAATATGAACCACAGCATTTATTAACATATTTATTAAAAGCCCACACTAAAAGTATATTGATCCCTGTGGCCTCCTTCCTTATAGTCATAGAGGGAAACAAATTACATTTAGTAAAGGATATATAAAGAATATTGGATGGGCAACTATGCAGAACCAGTGTGTTCTGCCACAGAGGGATTCTGATTCCCTCAACCTCGAGAGTGAAGCTCGAGAGGTCCATGGGAATCAGAACCCAGAGGTGGCAAAACACACTGGTTGTGCATAGAGTTGCTCATCCTGTATTTTTTATAGTGTATAGTGCTGTGTGAAAAATGTGTTTTGGGAGTTCTTTTCCTTTCAAAATGAAACTGACTCTTGCAGTCTCTAGAGGTTCTAGAATGCTGTTCTACCACAGTAGGGTAGAACAGCATTCCATGACCTGGAACACTGGTAGAACAGCATTTTGAAAGTGATGGAATTCTATACAGAACAACATTCCACTATACACTATATGATGGTGGTGCATGGATTACTGGTAAACCAGGGACTATTGCCAAAATGTATTGTCCAGATTCTGCACTGCAACTTCTACAAATATAGAGAAGTTATCATGTACAGCTTTTGTTCAAATGTATTCATTATTTATATATAGTATATGTCTGTGAATAGCAATAATGTAATGTATGTGTTTTTAATCTTTGTATTTTGTAATGACTTGAACTAAGTCAGACAATAAAACTTCGAATTTGAATTCAGTTAGAACCTCCCAGGCTAGTTAGAGTCTGCCAAGCATCTCAGATATGCACTAATGCAAGTATGGTGCAAGTGTTTAATCTTTAATATCATATATATACATATATATATATATATATATATATATATATATATATATCACCCAGTTTGTCATTTTATTTCAAACTGGAGCAGAACTCCCTGTGATATTACTGCAAGTCATTCCATGCAATAAATGTCAATAAGAATCTTGAACCAGAAGGCCGGTGTGGGAGACTGGGGTTGACCCTATGGCCTAGTGATGGCTTTTTTTGGCAGCAAGTAAATGTATCAGCACCATGGAACAGGACATTAGTCATAGTCCCAGGGAAGGGGATAGGACTGACAAAAGTATCATTGAAGGGGTGATCAGTTCTGTGTCACAAAATAGTTTGCAGAACAGATCCTTACTCTGCTTCCAACTCTGGGCTAGGTCTGGGCATGATGAAAATATATGTGAGTGAGCTGCTGATGGTTCCTCACAATGTCTCCAACAGTGCTTGAAGTGTGAGATAAGAAATTTACCAAATACTGCTGGGTTATGAAAATAATGATTCCTACATTTCCATACAAACTCTCTCCAGTAAGGGGCAGTGGAGATTTTTATAGAGGGGAGGGTATACCTGATCCATGTAAAGTAAGGGATGGAGGTGGATAATTTGGTATTCCAAGGAGACAGGATCAAAAGGGAAGAATCACCCAGCTGGTCTTGTAACCTCTGGTATAATTGCCCAACATGGTGTTGCTAGCTTTCTCCCCTAAGGGAACCTATAAACATACATAGTAGGAGAGGGGCTGGATGAGGGATTTGATCTCTAGAATTTCCTTTGTGCAGTATAAAAGTTAAAATCTGAAAGTAGAAACATAGTCTCTACCTTTTAATCTGTCCTGGATTTGGAGATGTTCAAAGGGCTGGACCCCTTGCTCATTGAAAAATTGAGATATGTAGGATAAACCTAATTCATGCCATCTGCAAGAGCTATGCTCAATACAGGCTGGGAAAAATGTGGTCTTGGCTGATAGAAGCGAAAAGAAATAAAAAATATGAGGGAGGAAAGGGCTCCAAGTCTATACCACAGTCACAGGATGTGAGTGGTCAAAGCACTAAAATCAGAGAGACAAGGGAGACCCATTAGGCTGGGAAAAAAGTAGTTTTCCCATGTCTGACAAGTCAATGATCACAAATCTATCTGTTTCCAGGCCAGGTACAGCTGAGGGTTTAACCAAACCAATATTGTACAAAGACGTCAGCTTGGGAATAATTTAACAGATTAGGTAAATTTACCCCCTCTGGGCCACTGGGAGGTGAAGAATGAAAAATCATAGTCAGGGTTACTTACCAGTCCCTCAAACAAACCATGAAATAATTCTGTTCTATGAAGTAAAATACCATGTTGTTGGAACTATTGGTAAGGCTGGAAAAGATGGGGCAGGATATTCATCCTGGCCATATACTTTAAACCTTAGAGAGAAAAGAAAGATGTAATTGGTTCCATTTGGCAAAGTGTTGAGTCAGTGCAAGTGTTAACAGTTCATAAGATAGCACTTTAAGATTTTTCAGACACTGCAGTATGTGAATAGCAAGATATTTAATTTTAGTACTTCTCCATTTTAAGGATAAACTCTAGCAGAGAACTGGAGACTAATTAAGAAGCAACACTTCAATTTATGAGGATTTCATAAGAAAGCAGAAATGGTACCAAATGTCTGAGTCAATGACTATGCCAAGAGGATTGCATTTTCTGGGTCTGAGAAAGTAAGCAGAACATCATCCACGTATAGCAAGAGCTTATATAGATTTCTACTGAGTGGGATTCCCTCAATGCTAGATGCTTGGTGAATCACTGTTGTGAGTGGTTCAATGTATAAGGCAAACAGCAGGGGAGTGGGGAAGGGAAGCCAGTGAACCATTCACTTGAATGTAAGCTGTAGGAAAATGATATAACTTTTGAAGTCAGGTTAAGAAGTTTGAGGGGAATCAAAGGCCGACAGGGTGTCCCAGAGGAAACCACAGGACACCTTGTTAAATGCCTTCTTGGCATCTAGACTAATAATGGCTGTGGGAATGGCTATCTGTTGAAGGTGTTTCATCAGTAATAAAGTCCAAAGTATATTGTCCACAGTTTGTCAACAGTGAACAAATCCCCACTGATCAGGGTGCATAAGGGATGGAAGAAAGGTATCCAGTCTCTGTGCCCATACTGTATAGACATGAACAGCTTATAATCAACATTTACTATTGATATGGGGCAGTATGATGAGGGGCATTTAAGTCCCAACCTGGTTTCAGTATAGTGGAAATGACAGCATATGACCATGAGTGAAGGGGGGGATCTCTCTGGTATACTACTAAAAATGTGTGGGGGAGATGGGGGAGTAGAATAGCAGAAAAAATCTTATACCATTATGTCAGGAATTCATCTGGGCCTGGACATTTTAAGGTTTTAGATTTTTTTTTCAGTGAGTTCTTAATGTCCTTCAGACAGATTGGGACTTGTAATGACTCCTGTGCAGAGTGGGAGAGGAAGGAGAGAGAAAGCGAGGAAAGAAAGTTAGAAATATTGTCTAAAGTCAGGTATATATTTTCAGCATATTATTGTTGACTGTATTGCTGAAATATATGTGAAACTACTCAAGTAGACCTAGCCATGATACCTGTAAGCAGGTGTTCCTGCTGTGTAATGCAAGTGGTGTGTTTATAGGCTTGGAGCCTGCAAGACAGGAGTCTAGCATGCCTGGGACCTCCTTCATAGCAGGAGTGCTTGAGATATGCCAGAGACTGCTGAACTTGGGTGTCTAGGATGGTCTGCAAATCAGCTTTTACCTGGAGGATTTGGGTCATGAGGTCCTTACTGCCTAAGGCATACTTGCTGCTGTAAGTCCCTTGACTCTTTTGACAACCTGTCAAATCTTTGTTTCTGCAATCATTTTTTTGGTCAGGGTATAGCCATGATATCTCTCCAAAGGATGGCTTTAAGTGTACCTAGAGTATAGGGTATGATATTTCTGGGGAGGCATTCTCCGATATCACTCGCTGTATGATGCTGGTGATTCACTGGTTGAATTTGTCATCCTGAAAAAGGGATCTATTAAATCTTCAAAAGGAAGGTCTGTGTTGTATGCCTAAGTTACCCCTCAGATGGAGGGGGGCATGGTTGGAGAGGGGGGATGTATTGAGACATATACTGGATAGTATTGAAATGCTCACTAGAAGTAAGAAAATAATCAACTCAAGAGTAAGTGTTAAAGCGAAGTGAGTAATAGGTGTAAGCATTTGTGGTGGGATAAAAATGACACTAGACATCAATAAGGCCTAGTTGAGAGAACTAGGAGTGCAAAAATCTTTGGGCTGGAGAGAGTGTATGGCAGGTGGGGTGAGAAGAATCCATGTTTGGGGAGAAAGTAATGTCATAATCCTCTCTAAGTATAAGCTGGCCATCTAACAGGTCCAGCAGTTTACAAAAACAATGGTTTTAAATATAGGGGTATTTGATTAGGGTAGGAAATAAATATTAACCATGGTAACTTCAGTTCCATACATTTGGCCTGTTAAAATGGCGTAGCAGCCCCTGGGATCACTAATCTTCTCTTTAAGGACAAAAAGAAGTGAGAATGGTAAAATAATAGTTACTTCTTATCTCTGTCCACAAGCATATGAGGAACTGTAAACTTGATACCGACCCCACTTTGGCTAGTCTCTGATGTTCAGCATCAGTTAAGTGGGTCTCTTGTAGGCATATCACATCTGTCAGTTGTTTCTTTAAATACTGGAATAGCGTGGATCTCATAGATGGGATATTCAGCCCATTAATATTCTGTGGTAAGAAACTTATCAGAGACACAGCCATGACATCATATAATTAACTGCCAGAGAGCCTGGAGCTGGTGGTAGAAAAATTTGTGAGGAGAAGGCCCACCACCAGGGTGGCACCCAGGGAGAGGAAGAGGAAGAGGAGAAGCCAGATGCCTTCCCCATAGGGCCTAACACAATAGAATATCTGGGAATGCCTGCTCCCACTGGATCCCACCCCAAGGAAGGCCCAGCTCATCTACAGACACTTTACAGTCTGACACAGTACTGCATAAACCTTTGTATCTGACTATCTGCAATTATTAACAATAAAACCATCACATATGATCCATAGCTGGCTAATAAAACATGAACCACATAACAAGAAAAATATACATTAAGACACCAACAGGGTTTCCCAAGGAAATTTTGGGTCTTGAACAAGATATGAAAAAAGCACAATGAAAGTGGCTACAAGTATCACACCAGGTGGAATTCTGGTGTGAATGTTAATGTGCAAACAAAGAGGCCCCTCAACCAAGTGAGGGGGCATCTTGTAACTAAGGGACCCTTAAAAGTATGGGAGGATGACTTCCCAGGGAGAGGATTGAAAACAACCACTCCATTAAGGCTCAGAGAGATAGGATGCTGTACCAGAGTCTTCTTCTGAGCTGAAGGAAAGTTTGAGAGATAAAAATTCCAGGACCTTCATGGGCACAAATATGCCTCCCAACATTACAAGCAAAAAGAAAAGAGGGAGGAATATAAAAAATAGAGTTTTGAGAGAGAGGGAGAGAGAGAGAGAGAGAGAGAGAGAGAGAGAGAGAGAACAACTTATCATGGGTATCAATTATGGCTTTTCCCCGCCCCCTCTGTTCTGTGAGTAGCAGTAGTGTATTATGCAAGGGCAGTAGGCAAAAAAAAATTACTGAATATGCTGTGGGGCGTGGGACGAGGAAAGATAAGGCATCTTTGTAGGGGACCACCACCGCCAGTAATCTACTACAGCTATCTCCAGATGCATATGAGGAAGTGGGCCAAGAACTAAGGTCTACAGTAGAGAAAGTCAGATTGAAAAGTGTCTGTATCGTTGCCGTGACCATCTCCAAAGTAATGTTTAAAGTGGTAAATGGTCCTGGGGCAGAGATGGAGCACTGCTCCCAAAAACAGAAATGTATGTAAGATGATTATGCTAATTAGGCCACCGGGCACCAGTAATTTTAGATAAGCAGTCCAGTCAGCTTGGTGCATTTAGAAACCTTCATGTGTGCCAACTTTATCTTACTGTTACTGGTGCTGTTTGTTCCAGAGAACAGACTATCAAATGGGCATTCAACATTGTTCAAAATTTTCAATAATGTCACTAATGTGTGAACTGGTGAAGTAAACTCAGTAGTGTTTTTTCCCAATTCAATGAAAAGAATGTCTGAGAAAAACAAATCTACCAAACCTGCCTGCTTCTACTAACTATCCTGTGAGCCACTATCAGAGGCTGAACTCCACTGGGGGAAGCAAACATCTTGCCCCTTCAAATGTACAAACCCAGCAGCAGCAAATATTTTATTCAAAAAACAGTCATAAACTCCCAGACAGTAACCTATTCAAACCAAAATGATTAACAAGGTCTTGCAAGGAAGGGAACAGCCCATGAGCTGACCAGGCCATTCCACCTACCTGGAGATATGTGAAGTTTGCTGCTGTTACTGAATGAAGAAGACTCATATTTTGATAGGAGTGGAGGAACAAAAGAAGGTAAGGTCCTCTGTGTAGCTATTTAACTACCCTGTGGTCCTCCCCCAAGGCCAGAAGTCCTCCACCCCCAGTTGGTCCTACCTGTCTACCCAGCCCCGCCCTTGATGGAAGGGGCCGGACTAGCTCACTGACCTGTCGGCTCAGGTGTTGTGGATTAGAGATGGAGCGAATTTAAAATCCACCTGTGAAGTGAACGTGAAGTTGCCACTTCACGTTGGCACTTCGCTATGCGGAGTGCCCCATAGGAAAGGCTCACTTTGCCTTGTTATTATTACTTTGCGTTGTCATTCCACTTTAAATACAAAGTAAGGCAGAGTGATAACAATATTGGCAGCACCCCACCCACACAGTCACCAGAATTAATGTGCATCCCCAAAGTGCTACTGTCTTGTGTTCTGAAAACTCCCCAATGCTGATGAAGGGAAATGAGAGCATAACAAGAAATGCAAAGTCTCCTAGAACTAATGGCGCACTCAGTCATGCACGCAGTGGTCACACACAGAGTTACCAGAATTCATGTGCATCCCCAAAATGCTATTGTCTTGTGTCCATAAAATTCCCCAGTGCTGATGAAATGCTGCTGTCTTGTGTCTAGAAAATTCCCCAGTGCTGAAGAAGTGAAATGAGAGCATTAACAAGAAATGCAGTCTTCCAGAATTAATGGTGCACTGCAAATGCACAGACAGATTAAGATTGCGCTGCACACTCAAGGGATGCATACAGAAAGGCACAACAATGCCTAACTAGTGCACACAAGTCACAAATCCAAATCTGGAAAAGAATACATTTTGCCAGTTGGGGGATTAGTGCACAGCAGTAACAATCCACTACCAGTAAAGATACCACAGAGTAGTCTTAACAAGCATTTGTCAATGCCGAATGTTGGCTTGCTGGCATTGGCATTGGTAGTGCAGGAGTTAGACAGATGCATCATAGGAATGGCAGTGAAGTATTGAACTGATGCCAACCCTCCTCCACCCTGCAGAGAGTGACAAGCATTAGGGTGTCCCTTTGGGTGTTTGGTAGTGCAGTGCAGGAAAACATGTCAGGCTGGATGTGAGAAATGACAGCTGCACAGTTCATAAGGAGGTGTAAAAAAATGCCAGTGTTGAAAATGTGGCATGTAAATATACCAAATTTGCAAAGCTACTAGGGTGTGTGGGAAATATGCAATGCACGCTTGCAACACTGCCATTTTATGGGTGTTCGGCACCAAATTTTCAACATAGGCATTTTAGCACCTCTGCTCATGTACAGTGTCACTGTTATTTCCTCAAAGTGTCCCAAGAAGTGATTTCACACAGCGACCACGCTATTCTGCACGGAAGTGCGAAAACACATTTTGGGCATGATATGTCAAATGACAGCTGTACTGTTCATCAAGAGGTGTGGAAAAATGGCAATGGTGAAAATCCAGACTGACAATATCACAAATGCACGACGGTATGCGTGCGTGCAATCTGCCAACGCATGCTCGTAACACGGTTATTTTATGGAGTATCATCACCAAATTTTCAGCATAGGCATTTTAGGTCCTCTGCTCATGAACTGTGTCACTGTCATTTTCATAATCTGGCCCAAACACTGATTTCCCACAGCGACTGCGCTATTGTGCACTGGAGTGTGGAAATACATTTCGGGCAGGATGTGGAAAATGACAGCTGTACTATTCACAGGAGGTGTACAAAAATGACAATGCTGAAAAATCAACGATAAAATACATGGTCTGTGATTCACAGAGCCTGTAGCAACTGCGCAGTCGCTCATAAAACAGGCATTTGTTGGATTTTTTCCACCAAATTTGGAACTTAGGCTTTTTAAGAGGGCACCTCATGAACAATGCCACTGTTATTTCACTAATGGGCCCTGAAAGGTGATTTCATGCAGTGACTGCGAAATCACCTTTCGAGGCCGATAAACACCATGACAGTGACAGAATTCATGAGGAGGGGCCCCAAAAAACCTATGTTGAAAATTTGGTGCAAAACTTCCAAAAAATGCCTGAGCTATGCAACAAAGTTGAAAAAACCCTATCTAGCCCATTATACAGCTTACTGGCATTTCCTCAGTTCGCGGTCAGCTTTGAAGAGTGCAGACGTGTTCCTGGTCCACCGATGATCATCGCACTGGAGTCCAGAGGTAAGTATGGGGTGAGGGGGGGTGCGGGAGGCAGGGTGCGCGGGTGGGTGCGGTTTGTGGGAGGGGGCAGGGAGAAGTGCCGTGGGACCGCTTTTAATTTACAGGGAAAAAAAGGCGATGCGGGATGTTTGCCATGCTGGATGGGCTCCCAGCATGACAGAAGGATGGCTGGGGGCCTGGAGCCGATGGGGATTGGCACCTTCGGCCCATGGGATCAGTTGCCACACTGGGTGGGCTCCCAGCGTGGCACCCTGTACTGGGGGGGGACAGTGGAGCCGACGGGGGATTGGGCACCCCCATCGGGCATGGCATCAGTTGCCACACTGGGGTGGGCTCCCAGCATGGCATCCTGTACTGGGGGGGGAACAGCATGTAGTAAAGTGGACATAACTTGTAAACAAAGTGCCGCTGCATGACGAGCTTGTCTCTGATTGCAGCGGCACTTTGTTTTGAAGTTTTGTCCACTTTACATAATGTTGGTGTCAGCGCTACCATGTTGACTTATTGGACAATGAGGGACGCACCTACTAATATGTGCCCTGCATTCACCCAACAGCAGCTGCGCTCCCAAAGCTGCACTCTCCCAATATATTGACTGCCGTGCAAGCGCGGCAAGCCAACATAAAAATGAATGCAGGTGCAGTGGATAGCAGGTTCACACTGCTGCAATTACTCTATGGCACAATAAAAGGTGTCTGATTTAATGGCATGCATCGCACACACACTCACACACACACTACAAGTAATGCGTAGCAAATTGAAAACCTTTAGTAATATAACCAAATGTTTTAAATAGACAAATTATATGCTGCTGAACCACAACAATCAGCAAAAATGTCAAAAATTACTAAAAATATTACTGTGTACATTATCACAGTCATACTAGAAAAATATAACCAAAACAGAAAGACTGCCTTCTTCTCCCAGTTTAGGTACATACACCACAAATATGCTCCTCCCCCAAAGCACACTTCACAGTACACAGATTGACTGTTCTAAATTAACATTCAAAATCCACACACAACTATAATCACTCGATGATATGAGCACAGAAGGGTTTCCTACAATCAATGTAGTAATTTTTGAGCAAAACAAAAAATGACTCAAAAAGGCATTTTAAACAGCTTGTAGAGGTTTTGAATCACAGAGATCTGAGAGCAAACTGTCTCCAGCTACCACTACACACACACACTACCCAGGCCAGAACTGAGGCTGTGCAGAACAATCTAGAGCCCATGTGACCTGCAATCCCATGAATCACTGCAGAATTTCATCTGGAGCTTAATTACAAGGTGAAGTGAGGTGAATTACATTGATTTCAATGTACTTCACTTTAAAATTGGTGGAGAAGTGGTTTGAGGATGGTGGAATAACGCAAAGTCATTGGTTTCAATGGACTTTATGTTCCTCATTATGAAAAAAACTACTCTGCCTCACATTGTGGAGTACTCTGTGGGTTCCGCGTTACTCCATGAATCATTTCGTGGAGGAAATTTGGGCCACTTCTCCCACCACTAATACTTATAGTACTGTAACTCACATGCTGTATAGCAAGGAACGTGAATGCCTATGGCTGTACTTCCCCGATGAGCTGCAGCACAAAATTCCCCAACTTAAAAACACGTATTAATGAGTACAATGGTGGTGTAGTGAAGCCTGGTGAGATACTACAAAATAGGCTTACAATACATCCAAGTAACTAGAAAAAAAATGAATGTGATTCGTGACATGATCGTGAATCATGATTTGTGACTACATTTGTGACTGTGATAATGAAGAACGTGATTCGGTGTCAATGGTGTGAGATAACCAGTATGAAACTGTATTGGGAACGTGAATGCCTATGGCTGTACTTCCCTGATGAGCTGTAGCTTAAAACTCCCTGACTTAAAAACACATATCAATGAGTACAAAGGTGGGGTGGTGAAACCTGGAGAGATGCTACAAAACAGGCTTACAATACATCCAAGTAACTAGTAAAAAAATGAATGTTGTGATTCATGACCTGATCGTGAATCGTGATTTGTGACTGCATTTGTGACTCGTGATGATGGTCCTGACTTATAAATGCATATTAATGAGTAATATGTTCATGCAGAATTATGCACCACACCTGTCCAGTACTCTGAAGGGAAGCCAAAGAAACAACTGTGACTTAAGTTACAGATGGAGATTGGGCCCTAAAGAGATGCAAATGCACAGACAGATTAAGATTGCGCTGTGCACTGAAGAGATGCAGACACAAAGGCACAACACCTAACCAGTGCTCACCATCAGAAATGCAAATCTGGAAAAGAATACCTTTGCCGGTTGGGGCGGGCCACGGGAAGGGGGGCAGTGTACTGCACTGCTGCAGTAACAGTCACTAGTACTAGTACCAGTAAAGATACCACAAAGAAGTAGAAAAATCACACAGCTGCAGTGGATAGCAGGTTCACATTACTGAAATTATTATGTGGCACAATAAAAGGTGTCTGATTTGATGACACGCGCCACACACATACTCACACACACACTAAGTAATGCATAGCAAATTGAAAACTTCAGTAATATAACCACATATTTTAAACAAACTAAAATTATGCACTGCTGTACCACAACAATCAGCGAAAAAATGGAAAGAATTATTGAAAATATTACTGTGTGTACATTAACACAGTTATACAAGAAAAATATCGCCAAAACAGAAAGCACTGTCATTTTCTCCAAGTTAATCTACCTACACCACAGATACGCCCCTCCCCCAAAGCACACTTCCACTGTCTCTCAGTACACAGACTAAATGTTGACCATTAACATTCAAAATCCACACACATACAATAAACGCTTGATGATATGAGCACAGGAAGGTTTCCTTAAATCGATTAACTAAAGTTTCAGCCAAAAAAAAAAAAAGACTCAAAAAGGCTTTTCTAACAGCTTTTAGAAGGTTTGAATCGCAGAGAGCTCTCAGAGCAGATTGTCTCATACAGCTTCCTACACACACTACCCCAAACTGAGGCTGTGCAGAACAATCTAGAGCCCATGTGATCAGAAATCCCATGAATCACTGCAAAATTTGCCTTTGGAGTTTAAAAACAAGGTGATGTGAGGCGAAGTACATTGTTTTCAATGTACTTCGCCTTAAGAATTGGTGGAGTAGTGGTTTGGAAAAGGCGAGTAACGCAGTCATTGTTTTCAATGGATTGTATACTATTATAATGCTAAGTAATCCGCTTCATCATGGAGCACTCTGCTAATTACTTTCACTCCGCGAATCAGTTCACGGAGGGAATTGGGGCCACTTTGCCCATCTCTATTGGGTATGAGTAGCCACAGAAAAAAAGCCTCACTTGCTGCATTCATTTGCAGGCTATCTAATAAACACTTGAAAATCTACTGCTTCACAAAGGATTGTAGATAATACTACACAATTGAACTTCACAGGAATTGGGGATCAAGAAATGGCATACATGTCGTAAAATTAAAACTCAGTCTGGCAAAGCGCTGTACATACTGTAGGTGTATGTGAAGATTTGGTCTATCACACAGCAATTGCAAGGTTGCAGTTTCATGTAAACTGTGCCCAAATTAATATATTTATAGCCTGGAAAAAGTGAAATTTAGGACAATTGTTCTCAGTGTAATATTCAAACAGTATCTGTGGAACAACTTTTGATCAAATGTCCTTACTTGTAATATTTAAGAAGACAGTAGCTCCATCCTTTGGTGATTAACTGGAAAATATGAAATTACACCATTATACAACATTAATTGCTTTGTAGTGGCAATGCTAGCATTTTATTTGCTGTAGTAAAGTTTACAGTTAGAGATCTCCAGTTGGTAAACATATAACTTAAATGTAATAAAATCTCAGTCACCTAGTAAGATAAGATATAGGCCAGGATATTCAAAAGGCATTTGTAGTCACTTAACAGGTTAGCAACTGTTAATACCACTTTGTACTCCCAAAGCAGGGGAGGATTGCAGTCTTCCATTTTGGATGGCATGGATAGCAAGTCAATAATCCATCAGTGACCCGCCCTAATCTGGCATGCCTATGCAAAGCAGCTGATAGCACCTTGCATATAGTGGCATGCTGGTAAGTTTGGAGAGGTGATAACTAGCCATTAGTGCCATGCTAACTACTACCTCTACAAACCAGCTCTTACCACCTGCACCCTCTCATTTCTGCTGCCCCCAAGCACCCAATCATGTCTAATGTTAATGCTCCCTGGTATCCAGTGGTCTCCTGTCCTCCAATCACCCCACCAATATCTAAAGTGACAGTCCCTTGTTAGTAATCACTTCTTTCCCTAGTGTCCAGTGGTTCCCCCCACCTCATCACCCAGCTATGAGTAATCAGTCATGCCCTGGTGTCCAGTGGTCCCACCAATTGCCCACCCATTAGTACTCACTCTATTCTCTGGTGTCCAGTGGTCCCCCGGCCCCAATCTCCCTACCAGTTTTAGAATCTCATTTGGCCTGGTTTCCAGTGGTATCCCCACTCCATACAATGAAATTACCCCACTCTACGCACCCAGTCAGGACCACTACCATCACCCTCTGGGCCCCCGCACCTAACCTAGTTGCACCCCCCACCTGATGACAACCTGCACAGACCCTCCATAGAACTCTGGGGACAGCTGCCAACTGAATTACAGTTTGCAATCATGTGCCTACTGAAGACACATCTGGATTCCAGGGTAAATGAAATACTATGACCGGCAGGAAGATAGGGGGTGGGGGCACAAATAAACACCAGTGAAAGGAGTGATAACTAAAGGTCGAGTGATTGGGGGGATGGGGGACCACTGAACAACAGGGAAAGGCATGATTACTAGTAAATGAGTGATCAAGGGATTGGGGACCCACTGACATAAGGTCACTTTAGGTACAATCAGGGAGATCAGGGATCACAATAGACCACCAGGCACAGTCTGCAGACAGCCCTGACAGAAGCCGTCAGGGCAGAGTTGCATACATTTTGCTCTGGCACTATAATTAGGCCCTGATAGGATGCAAATGGACCCCACAGCACCTTGCTAATGCATTGGGGTACTGCTGTGCAGAATGTAGAATTCCTCTAATGAAATTAGCATTATGACCATTCTGTCAGCAGAATTTCTTGTAGAATTTCAGTTGCCTTTCTTTTGAATTCTGCTTGCTGTGTCCTAGGGAATTATATTCTGTGGAATAGCATTTTTCCATAGAAAACCATTCCACAACCATTTCCGTGAAAAATATTAAGATGCACAGAGTTTATTTCCATAGAAATGTAGCAGGAAACCCATTCTGCATTATTCCACCATGGAATTCCCTTGTTCCACTTTCAACGAAATTCAGCAGCATTTCAATGGAATTTAAAAAATTCCACAAAATTAATTTCTGAGGGAATTTGAAAATTATGCACACCACTACAATGGAATCATTTGCATATTAAGGTATGAATATGGCAGCTTGATCCAGTAGGGCAACTGTCGTTAACAGGACCTAACAGCTGGGTTGCTCACACAATCCGTATGGTACAATACTGGCCACATACCTCCTGTGGCAAGGAGGGGACTGGAGTTTGTCAGCACAATCAGGATAACGCCTTGTTGGTATACTGGAATATGTCATTAGTGCTCACAAACTGCCCAAGCATGTTTCAGTATATGAATGATTTGCTTCAGGCACTAATTTGCTCTTGGAGCAAACATTTAATGGGAACAAAGCAGGGCTTTTGAATGTCCTGGCCATAGATTACAGTACAGAAAAGTCTGGCACATTAAAGACCAAATGCAGTGCTTTAAAGATGTGTATGCCAATTGCACAGTGACACTGTTATCACGAATGACAGAACAGCGATGCAGCGATGGGTCAGGGTACTGTCACCGTGGGACTCCGTCACTGCTTTCTTGGGGTCTTGCACCCCCACCCCAAATCAACTCTAACCCAGAGTTGATTATATTTAGTACAGGGGCAGGGGGAAGAGTTCCCTGAATGAGGGGTTGGGTGGGGCGAAGCTCCCTGAAGAAAACAAAGTGTTCACCCAAGAGGGTAGCATCTTTCAGAAAAACAGACGTGCAAGAACAAGGGGGACACAACTTAAAGATAGAAGAAGGGCAGTTCGGGGCAATGTGAGGAAGTATTATTTCACAGAGAGGGTAGTGGATGCATGGAACAGCCTTCCTGAGGAGGTTGTGGGGTCTAAAACTGTGGGAGAATTCAAGAATGCATGGGACAAACATAAGGCAATTCTTGTGGGGGGGTAGGAAGAAATAGGCTGTTGGTTAACTAGGATCTGCAGCCTATCCTGTAGGTAGGGAAATGGGTAGACTAGATGGGCCAAGTGGTCCTTATCTGCCGTCAAAGTCTATGTTTCTATGGATGGATTATGCCGGCCCCAATTGCAGTCGGCATATATCTGTCGCTGTAATGTCGGTCAACAAAATATTTGTAGAAGCAGCATTGTAAAGCCTCAGAAATGTACTATAAACCCACCATGAGAACAAACGAGCTTCAATTCTTACAAATAAAATTCAGAAATTGCAATTATTTATTTATTTAGATTTTGTTTACCAGGTTAAGATGCACTAGACAAACAACTAGGGCTGGGGGAAGTTCTGACCCTTATTAAATAAGAACTGGAACGTGGTGGAGTTCTGATTTGTTCTGATTAGTTCTAATTTATTGACAAATATTTGAAAAGATGTGAAAAAATGCATAAAAGTGGCCATAGTCAGGCACATTTGACACAAAGGCCCAAATGAAATAATTTAATGGATTATTTGTATGAAAATTTATGTAAAACTGCTAAAAAAAGGAAACACTCACTACTAACCCTTTCTTGGCTGGACTGTAATGGTGGCATATCCTGCTCAGGTCTGTGACATGAGTGCACTGAGAGATAGAGAGAGAGGGAGGGAGGGAGGATGGAGGGAGAAAGAGAGAGAGAGAGAACGAGAGGGGGGAGAGAGAGAGAGAGAGAGGGAGAGAGAGAGAGAGAGAGATGCAAACACCTATATCAAAGCACCACCAAGCACTGCAGGAACTTCCAGGCAGCTAAGATTTTTTTTTATTAATGGTGCTGTGTGGATATTATTTTGAAGAATGTTCCAGGTCAGAGCTGAACAGGCCAAACAAATGAATATGAATGATCAAATGAGCAGTAGTAAGATAACCCACCACCCTACCCATGTAAATGGCATAACTGCTTCGCATGCCCAGTGTACTGTGGTATATAGTACTCTACCTGATCCAAGAGGTGGTAATGTTTTCTAGCACTACAACTATGACTATTTTTACTGAATTTGATCAACATGCTGAATCCTTAAAGAAGAAAAATGAAAGACATAGTGATCATGGCCACCCAGGCAGGCAGTCAGTCACTCATCACATCGATCAAGTGCAGTGCAGTCATAAAATGTTTGCCACTGCCACTGAAGACCTGATGACACACAACACAATTACATCCTTCCTAGCTCCAAAAATGCTGCCAACCACTGCCAAGTAATTTAAGTATCAAAAATAAAATATATTAATAATCTCAGTCCAGTTAATGTAAGTGACATGTAACCAGGCTAGCATACCACACACACACATACAAACAATAAAGAAATTATATGAATTTAGTAGCATTTATTTTCTGAGAAATAATCATAGCCAAATATGGGGTGTGTGAGAAATAAACATTAAGGATTCAGTTTCTGGGTTTCAGGCATCTACTAAGCCATACACTGTATGAAAATTAAAACAGTACAGTCAGGATCAGTTACTGAGGGCAAAAAAAGTGACAAGTAGTAGTAGTATTAGTAAGGACTGGAGTAAGGACAAAAAGTGACAAGTAGTAGTCATGACTCGTGAGGACAAGAAGTGATAGTAGTAGCAGCCAGCAGTACCCTACCTTCCAGATCAGAGAGTGGTACCAGGACCACTAAGTAAGTTTGTGACATAAAATGCAGTTGCTTGCTGTATTTGGACTCTGAACCACTGATGCTGTTATTTATTTTCTATTCTGTGCTGCTCATGTGATCATTCAAGTAATAGTGGCCTGGCCTAGTCCATCCTGCCCTGGCATGTTGCAATTAATTGCTACCTCATGTAGTAAACCCTATTCACAAAAGATTTTCACCACAAGCACAAATTCTTGAAAGTGTTTTGTGGATAGGGCCTGCTCAGAGCAGTCAGTGTATGTGTTACTCAGGTATATTTCAAATTAAAGTGAGAAATGTTGACTTTGAGAAATGTGAGGCGCTCAGCATTTTCTGGTGTCAAACAGTATCATGTATCCGTAATGACGTTACCAGTTGAACTAAATAATCGTTCTGAACAGGTGCTAGTTGGAGTGCAGTTAATGTACTTCATTACAATGTTTACTAAAACAGGCCACCTATTTTGTTTGGATTTCCACTATTTCGAAGGATCAGCATTCCAGTTAATATTGGGATCTGCCAGGTACTTTTCAACAATGGTCTGTGCTAAGGCTGTGTTACAAGAGGCAGATGAAGAAGATGTTACAATTATAGTGCATCTTCTAAGTGACTCCAGAAACATGAAGCTGAGTCAAGTGACTGTGGAACAGTGCTATGTTTGGCTGGTGGTGAAGAAGAAGATTCAGCTGCAGTGGCTGAGGAGGAAGAGGGAGAAAATTCTGCAACAGTAATGGATGGGGTGCCTGATGCTTTGCTGTGCCGTGAAGAAGATTCTGAATGTGGTGTTGCTGTTGTACTCTGTTCAATGACAGCACGCACCTCATCAATTATTTCTTGTTTGTTTATCTCAAAACAAGTTTCATCATCATCACTCAATAGTTGCTTTGATTTGCATCGTGTGTCCAAGATTGTTGCTTTAATATAGTACTCAGAATGAAGCATGTTACATAGTTTGTCATCTTCTTTAACTTTTTTGATCATATGTCTCATTAGATCTTGTTGTATTCTGTGGGGGCAACCTTCATGTGTCAGCAGAATGACTGTCAGCCTGTGTTATCATGGAACTGTCTTGCTTTTCTACCTTTTCCCTAACCAGATTCAATCTGAATTTTTATTAATGGTATCACTCGGCTGGGAGTTGCTGTGTTTGCACTAACCTCCCTGGTGATTTCCTCAAATGGCTAGAGCAGTACAATGAGAAACTCCAGCATGGCTCACTGTGTTGGAGTAATATAGATGTCTGCATCACCAATTGTATTTTTCAAAGTGTATTGCCTGACAGCTACTGTATCTTTTGTTCCCACAACCTTTGGAACATATAAAAGGTAGAAATCCATTGAGTAGAAATGTCTTGAATCAGTCTGTGCAAAGGTAAACCTTGCTACTGCTGTATTTTTTCAAACAGGTGATGGGCTTTGCTTGAGTAACTGAAATGAGTGCATATTCTTTTAGCAGTGCTAACAAGAGCCTTAATCCCCCTGTTGTTACTGAGAAAGCCATGAACTATTAAATTTAAGTAATGTGCAAAGCAGCAGATGTGAACAATGCTCCCCTCCTCCAAGGCCTTACTTATGTTGGACCCATTATCTGCAACTACAAAGCCAACTGACAGTCCCTGTGAAGTGAGCCATTGCTGTATTAGTTTTTGGAGCTCTTCACTGATGTTGTATGAGGTATGTTCAAATGCAAAATAAAAAAATTCTTATACCAAAGTGCGATGCTTCACTGTCCCCAGTCCTATGTGAATTATTGGAACATGACCAATGTGCAGTGACAGACTTGAAGGGTTCAGGCTGACAGCTTTTCCAGATATCTTTTGTGTGATGCACCACTCTCCCTACAGCACTGTACAAAACATGTCTTAATTTTTTTACATACAACATCATAAAGATCTGGAATCCCTATTGTCGAAAAGTATTTCCGCCATGGTATACTATATCGAGGTTTGAGGTACTCAAGCAGCCACCTGAATCCTATATGTTCAACCACATTACATGGTAGCAAATCATCAGCTATCATTTCTGAATTTTTTTGGTTATTGTAACAGCAACAGGGTGAGTCATGGCATATTTGTCTTTGTGCTCAAATGTTTCTGAGATGGTAAGCTGTCTCCTTGAAGGAGGAGGGCTTTTGAACACATGGTCAATTTCAGTAACAGTAGGAGGAGTCCTTCAAATTGGAGGAAGTGGTGGTGGGGGTGTTTCAGTAGTGCTGTGGGGGCTGCCACTACTTTCATTTATGAGAGTTACCCCTGAGTATAGTGAGCTATCACTCTTACTTTCTCTTTGAGACTCACAATTGGAGTTCTCAGTAAAGTTAAAACATCTGTCTAGGTACTTTTTCAGTGCTGAAGTTACCAATGCTTCTTTCTTTTTACCCCTGCTGATTGACTGTTTACAAATTGTGCATGTTGCTACCAACTAACTGGAAGCACTAATGGAGAAGTATGACCCAACGACAGCTGATTTTTTTTTTTTAGGTTTTTTTCCCCAGGAAGGCATGGCACCTAGGTCATCTTATCAGGGTTTTTTTTCTCCCCTGGATTTTTATTGAGCCTGTTCCTCTTGTGGTTTATTCCCACTATCCCCCTCCACAATCAAAACACTTCTGTCTGTTTCTTTCTCATCTGCAATGTCCATTCCCTCTAGTAAACCTTGCGCTGTCTGATCATTCTCTTCATCTTTATTATTACCCTCACTGGGTTCAGCCTCAGAAGAATTGGATGAGGGACTGACAGTAGCATAGCATGCAATTATTCCATACTTTTGGGTGCCTCTTTGGGTGGTACCCACCAAGCCTTTGTTGTTGTTTTTTTCAGCTACATAACTCAATTCAAGCATTCACTTGGAAGACAAAACCTTGGACATTAAAAAAAAGTTTTGGGGCGTTGATTTTGTTTTCCCTTTTCAGGCGGATTGCTATCTGTTGCAGTGCCACTGCCTACCTGAGAACTAGAATGCGACTCATTAACAGTTTGATTCATTTTTTCTTAGTGTTCTAACCAGTAAAAAAAGAACCCTCTAACTAATGTGATATCCTTCTGATGACTCCCCCTACAGCCACAGGCCAGGGACAAATTTACTGTGCTGATGCATGATTGTACACAGCACAGCAGTCCACCACCACTTCCTTCCACAATTACCTGACTGACTCCTACAGTACAGTTACTGTTAAGTGACCAAATTCAGCAACTGTTAAGTGTGCCTCAGAATTTGATTTTGACGTGCAGACACATCTGGTGCATAGCCACATGCAGCAGAGTACCACACTGGGCTTGGTTAATGCGTATATGTAATGTAACATGATATACTATAAAACTAATGATAATATGGAGGAATAATGGGGAATGAGTGATGATGATGACACTTGTATGTAGTTGTACTTTACTTGTGCTGTAGTGTAAACAGCCTGCTATGAATCACAAAGTCAGATTTTATCCCCTGGAACACCCACATCAAGCAGCACAGGCACATTTGCTTATCTGTTGTTTGTCCAAAAAGTATTTTTCAATACATGAAATCATGAATAAACATTAACAAGTGATCATGATTGGATGGCACAAGTCAAATATTTATTTTACCAGCCTGCTACCCTTGCCCTGTATACACAGCCACACTGAAGCCAGGAAAACAATGTATTTGGGATTTCTGGGACTGATAAATTTCTTGTTGGTTCCCTCGAGTCTCCCTCTCTCTCTGCTGGATGGTACAAGTCAAAGATTTATTTTGCCAGCCTGCTGCTCTTGCCTTGTACACACAACCACACTGAATCCAAGAAAGAAACATTTATTTGGAATTTCTAGGACTGTTACATTTCTTGTGGGCCTCCCTGCAGTCTCATTCTCTCCCCCTAGATGGCACAAGTCAAAGATTCATTTTGCCAGCCTGCTGCCCTTGCCCTGCACACACAGCTACACAGAAGCCTGGGAAAAAATGTGTATTTGGGATTTCTGGGACTGTTACATTACTTATGGGCCCCCTGCAGTCTCTCTCTCTCTCTCTCTCTCGCTCTCTCCCCTCTGGATGGCACAAGTCAAAGATTTATTTGCCAGCATGCTGCCCTTGCCATGTACACATAGCCGCACTTAAGCCAGGGAAAAAACTTTTATTTTGGATTTTATGTAGCTGTAAAATTTCTCTTGGCCCCACCCATAGTTTCTCCATCTCACCTCTGGATCTGGAATGACACAAGTCAAAGATGTTGCCAGCCTGCCCTTGCTCATGTATACAGCCACACTGTCTGAGGCCAAGAAAAGAAAACAAACTTTCATTTGGTATTTTCTGTAACTAAAAAGAATTTCACCTGGGCCCCCAGTAGTCTCTTCCTCTCTCCTCTGGATCTTCTGGAATGGTACAAGTCAAGGATTTGACCAGCCTGCCCTTGTTCATGTACGTAGCCATACTGCCTGAGGCCAAGAAAATAAAAACAAATATTTGGGATTTTCAGTAACTCTAAAATTTTTCTTGGGCTCCCAGTAATCTCCACCTTTCTCCTCTGGATCTAAAATAGCACAAGTCAAATATTTTACCAGCCTGCTCTTGCTCATGTACACAACCACACTGTCTGAGGCCAAGAAAAGAAAAAAATTCATTTGAGATTTTCTGTAACTGTAAAATGTATCTTCTTATGCCCCCAGTAGTCTCTCCCTCTCTCCTTTGGATCTTGTGGAATGGCACAAGTCAAAGACTTTGCCAGCCTGCCCTTGCTCATGTGCACACTGCCACACTGCTTGCCTTTTGCCCCCCCGGCAGCCGCCCAGCCAACCACTATCTCCCCAGTCCCTTTGGATTCCTTTCTCTAGTCCTGACTCTGTCCTCCCCTCCTACTATGATCAATTTCTCCCCCCTCACCCCAGCAAGTCTCCTTTCTCTCTGCTCTCTAGTTTCTCTTTCCTCCCCTCCAAAAATGTATATTTGTTTATATTATGTGGGTTATTTCTTTTCAGGAACTTCTTCTGGTGGCTCTGCTCTGCTTCAGTGAGCAAGGTGTTCCTCTGACCATCCTCGAACTCATCTGGGCTGTGTTGCATACTCAGCATGGTTACATACCATAAATGCATCACGTGACTGTCTGTTTCCTGACTGGATGCTGCCGGCCACCTGTACATGGAGTGAACATGCTGACAGCATCCCCATGGCAACAATACACTAAATGGCACTCCATGGACCTGGAACTGTAGTTCTGCAGCAAATTCCATTTTATCTGGGTCTGTGGATTGCAGGTTTCATCCAGGGGGTTGGATCTTCCATGGAACAGTCCACCCAGCCCTCCAAACAACTGTCTATTTTTAGATATGACCAGGGAGAGTACAAGCCATTGCATTCAACAGTACATACCAAGACAATAGAGAACTATCCTGACAATGGTATACACAAACATTTGAGGAGAAACAATTCCAAGTTTATGCTGAGCAATGAACTTGCTGGGGGTTCATTAGCAGAAATAGCAATTGAGTGAATAAAGGCATAAAAGACAGCAAGATAGGCTGAATTACAGTAGCTAACTCTGTCATTTAAGCAAATTTACAAAGGAACAAGTGTACTGCAGATACAGATGGCAGGACTGAATATAGAGATCACAGTTTTGAAATCTAGGGACAAGAACATGCATACAGCTAAAGTAGGTGAAATTGGTACTAATTACAGAAAGCTCTGGAAGTTACACAATTTTTGACATTATTTGGGACATTATTCCACAGTTTTGGGCCAGATACAGCATAGCCTGCCTCTCAAAGTTTTGTCTTTGTCCTAGGGGTAGTAAGCAAGTCAAAATCTATAGACCTAAGAGGGCAGGCAAGTATGTATGTATGGCATCAAGTAGAAGGCTAGAGATGAGGGGGAGTGGTTGTGTAGGACACTATATATAACACCTCCAAGGAAGAGGACATGAAGACCAGCAGGGACAGCCATCAAAGTTTGGAATACAGGTGACAATGGTGGACTAGTCAGTTGCTGGCTATAGCAACTCAGCAGATATTGTTATAAACCACATTCCATTTTTGCAGGATCTGGGTGGAGATATTTGAGAAGACGGGAAGTTCATGGGTTAGCTTAAGGAGTAGAATGTTCCTGGCTACAGACATTCGAGCAGAAGGGGTGAGGTCATGAATGGCACGATATGCTAATCCCAACCTAGAATTAACTTCTCAGCAGATAGTGTTTCCATGAAGGGAGAAATCCAGGAAAGGATCCAATGTAATCCCAAGGTATTTAAATAAGGGGACCATGTCAGAGGGGGGTACTATTATCACAAGTCACCAACAGCAGTACAGGGATATTCTTTAGCTGCTTTGGGATGCCCAACATCATAGCATGTGACTTGGCTGAGTTCATTACTAGCCTGTTATGAAGGATCCAGGCTTGGATACTTCTTAGGTTATAAGTTAGTTTTCTACTTAGGTTGACAGTGTCCTTGGCACTGGCATAGAAGACAAGATCATTGGCATACAAGAGGGGTGTGCTGTTTTTGCAGCAATGATGGAGCAAATTGACATGAAGTGAGAAAAACAGCGGTACAAGTATAAAGCCCTGAGGGAAATAGACAAGGAGGGGCCAAAATCGGAAGAGGGAGGTAATCCCTCTTTACAAGACACTGGATAGGCCCCATCTGGAGTACTGCGTGCAGTACTGGAGGCCATACCTTCACAAGGACATTAACCAAATTGAGGCAGTCCAAAGAAGAGCAACCAAAATGGTGCAGGGACTGCGTCAGAAAACATATGAGGACAGAAAAATGGAGCTCATTATGTACACCCTAGAGCAAAGGAAGGAGAGAGGTGATATGATTGAAATGTTCAAACATCTTAAGGGCAATAACAAGGTGAAAGAGTCTAACATGTTTCAATATAAGAAAAATAGCAGGACATGAGGACACAGCATGAGATTAGAGGGAGGCTGATTAAGGGGTAATGTGAGGAAGTTATTTTTCACAGAAAGGGTGGTGGATGCATGGAATAGCCTACCTCAGGAAGTGGTGGATATGAATACAGTGCAGGGCTTCAAACAGGCATGGGATAGGCATAAGTGAGCAATACAGATGAGTATGAATAGGTAGGCCATTGACAGAGCAAAGGCCGAAGGTACATTTATAAGGTAGAAGAAGAAATGGGCAGACTGGATGGGCCTTGTGGTCCTTATCTGCCATCAACTTCTATGTTTCTATGTTTCTATGAAGCTGACTCACTGCTGTCTATTGGACAGATAGCTTTTGAACCAAGGAAATGCAGCGTCTGAGTTTCCCAGGTCAGAAAGTTTATTGTAAAATAAGGGGTGGTCAACCATGTCTAAGGTGTTGGCTTTAGTAAGATCAATAAACACAGTGCCAGTGAGTTCACCTTTATCAAGGGAATTAGTGATACTATTAGAGACAGTAAGGCAGTTCATGTATAGATGCTGTTTTGTTTGCCTCTTGTATTTGATGATATTACAAAAAAATCTCTTAGATTTTTTTTCAAACCAGCCAGTAGAATCATGGGAGAGTGCTGAGGTAATTCAAGCAAAAATTACATAATTTTCCTCCAGGTCTTGTCAGTTCAGTACACACAGTACTTTAAACTGTGAAATGGCAAAAAAAGAGACTTTGCTACCAATTTTCTGATGATGCTTTTATTAATGGACTTATACCAATAAAACAAACTGGTAAATATCTGGCAAGAACTGTAAAACAAAATGGTAAACATCTGGCAAGTACCCTAGGTTGATCAGCAGACTTTCAAGTACCATATCAAGCCCCCAGCCCCCCTCAAAAAAAAAACTCTCATATATTTCCCTGTGTTCCCTTTCCAGCCCTGAATGCAGACTCAGCAACTCTCTCCATATTTATTCTGTTCAGATTCACTCCCTTTGAGGAAGTTCCACATCACTTACAAAAAGTGTACTACAACCTCAGTACCTCTTCCTGAATGTATAATCCCACAAAAATGTACACCTCTAACATGCCCTTCCTTTATAATTATTCCAAAACATGCCCACATACCTCTGCAAAGTTTCTATGTCTACCTTTCACTAGTCTTACAATCCATATCTCTTTTTCTACACATCACTTGAAATTTATACTTACCACTACATCCCTCCTAAAATGTGTACCTTTGTACCTTTCAAAAAATCCTGTATGTCTCCCTAAATCTGACCCCTCACCCTTGATATTTAGATTCCTATCCTGTACCATCCCAATATTTGCACACTCACCCCTCACATCCCTCTGAAAATGTGTACTGCCATCATACCCTAACAACATTTATACCCAATTCCCAATTACCAAAGATGTGTGCCATCTGTGCATGTCCCAAATTTGTACTGTATGCACTTTTCCAACAATTTGTACTTCATACCCCGTGACTCAGTTTGTACCTCCCCTCCACAATTTCCTCAAACCAGCAACCTTCCATGAGTTTATCTCCCCACCCAATACAAAATTTGGACCTCCTACCCCACTCTCTTCACAAAATTTGCTTACCTGCCCCTGGAACCTTTTAAAGTTTTACCCCTACCCCACACTCTGCAAGCAATTTACACCTACCTTCAGTTTCCCCAAGACTTCTACTTCTTCTTTTGTACCCATTATAAAATTAATTCCACATTCCACAAAATTTCCCAAACTTTTTACTTTATTCTCTGCACAAAAAGCAAAATTCACAAGATTGCATCCTTTCTCTTGCAACCTTCACAGAATTGACATGCCTTCCACTGCACCTTCCACAAATTAGTACTCTGCCCTACACTACTCCAAAATATGTACTGTACCTACCATGCATTACTCTGCAACTCTGCACCACAGTGGGAAACAATGTTTGGGAGGGGTACCTATTCAGCAGGGTTGCCAATACAAATTTTGAGAGGAGTGTAAGGTGCAAATACAGATTTCATTGAGAGATACAGGGGTTTAAGTGCACATTTTGGGTGGTATGCTATAAATTTTGTGAGTGGTGCAGGTGTGGAAGTAAAAATGTTGGCAGGGGAGTAAGCTCATATTTTTGAAAGTATGCAGAAGTACAAGAACAAATGTTGGGAGTGATGCTAGGGTACACTTATAAATTTATGGAGGGATGCAAGTATACATTTTAGAAGGTGTATAGTGGTACAAATGCAAATTTAAGATGGTGCAGTGGTATTATACACAGTTTGGCTGGGGTACAAGTAAAAATTTTGGAAGGGGTGCAAGGGTACAAGTACAAATTTTGGGAAGGGTGCAGGTGTACAAACACAAGTAAGAGTTATCCACTGAGAAAACTTCATTTGCAATGGTGCCCATACAGATTGTACAATAATGTTTGAAGTGACAACTGATTTTTTCCATTTTATAATCAAATGTACTATGTATGCTGAGCTGCCAGGACCTTAAGGAAAATTACATAATTCTTGCTTAAAGAGAAAGTGCTTAGTAAAGATGCACATCTTAAATCATGAAGGTTTGGGGCCTTCAGATGCCTCTGCAATCATTCAGTTTGTTTTTCTTTGTTTCTTTACTTACATCTTCATCATTTTATGTGTATTTTTGCAACCGCTAGTAAAAACTTAATCCAATGGAATCCTTGTGTTATGATGTCAAAAACTCTTCACTGGCAAGGCTGACGGTGTATTTCAAGGGGAAACTGCAAATGTTTTCAGATATTTATGGCAAAATAAAATTGTCTACCACCAAAATACATATTTAACAGAAATATGTGATATTTGCTAACCTGTGATCTTTTTTATAATTAAGCAGGTGACATTTTTCATAACCAGATTTTACCTGGGAAGAAGAAAAGAGAAAACAATTATTGTTTTAAAAATTGTTAAATCATTGAGGTGGACCACAACAGTGCAAACATATAAAGACAAAGTATGTTGATAAAATAAGAATCTATTTCTTTTGAAAAAGATGGAAAAAACATATTTAGTTTTTCACTGAAACACATTGGGCTCCTAGGTAGTTGTCCGTTTCTAACATCACAATACCAGAATTCCTTTTAATTCTTTTTTACTAGCAGTGTGAAAAGTAATGGAGAAAACACACTTGTTTCACTGTTCTAACAAATATTTTATTATTAAAGTAGAAAGTAATTATTAACACATCAAAATAAAATAGTCCAATGTTTGTTTGAAGTAAACACCGGGGGCTAGCTTTTCAATGCCCCTGAAATGTCTGCAGCTGTAGGAAAAAAGTGGTGCAAGTGGGTTTCCACTTATGAAGCCACAGTTTCTCCCACAGCCATGGTATTTTCAAAGGTGCAGCTGTTTTTTGACTGGCTCTACTATTTGTGGCCACTTGTATGCACATTTTTGGATCAGCTGCAGGGAAAAGATACACCTCGTAGGACTAGGCATAAAATTCGCCGCAGCTGTGCTGGCTGAAAATATAGTCAGACCTGGTTAATCCATAAGCATTTGTGATTCCCAAATGTGTTATGTAATACAAATCTACGTAGTAACCAGACAGCGACCTGATAATGGATTTTTTCAAAATGTGTTACTGTAGAAAAACTAACAATTTAAAATACAGTACAGTGCATGTATTAAATGTACATTCCAGTACTACAGCACATGACTTTTTCAGTAAAAAATGTGCTTCAATTACATTATAATTAAAATAATCCAAGCTAATTGAAGGTAAAGGTGCACATAACCAGTGGCTTCTAAAATTTTGCATTTAGCTAAATCTAAATGATAACATAAGCAGTCACAGCATTAGACATCACTATTCATCACTGTTCAAAAGCATTTTTTACAGGACTGGGCAGAGCTACAGCTTCCAGAGGAGAAGAACAATGGGCACATCAGGACGGGGCTACAGCTTGCAGAATACTTTAGTCTTTTTTCAGGACCTGGTACTGTAGCAGAATAAGAACTGAGGGGTAAGGGGAAAGTCCGGGTAGCAGAACCATGTGGTTGGTCAGATCGGGCAAAGCAGATAGGGGAGGAGAATGAATGAATTTGTGAGCAGAACTAACAGACCTGTGAGCAGACCGAGGGGTAAGGGGGTAAGGTTGGGTAGCAGCTCTGTCTTCCACAAACAAACACTGTATTCTTGCCATCTTAATCACATTTTTTGTACCATTAGTTCCCCCCCTCAACTTCAGTCTCCAGTCAACCACACATCTAGCTACATGACAGCGCTCCTCACAATACAGACTGCAAACTGTACTTTGGTACCACTCCTGGGCTCACATACTGAACCCGACAAAAACATTCTTTTATGATTATTTTACAGCCACTTGCCAGTTGCCTCCATGCGGTTCCTCAACTCTTGCTCAGTATCGAGGAGCACTTTTTTTTTTACAGGAACAGACAGATTGGGGAGCACTGTAGGACCAAGGGACACTTATTTTTTACAGGAACAGGCAGATCAGGGAACATAATGAGTGGACCTGGGAGCAGAACAAGGGGTAAGGGGGACAATTAAAGAATCATGGGGACAGCACTGTAATCTTTGTACAGTACTCAATTAAAAGTTTATTTAAAAAAAACTTTATTAAAAATGTATTCTACTGGCCGGCCTGGTGGCACTGAGGGTTGAGGCACTGGATGCCACAACTCATGCCACACTGGTGACCTGGATTCGGGAATGAACCTGGGCCACTGAGGGTTGGCGGGGGAGAGAGAGGATTGAGCATCCGGAGCTATGCTCTCCTCTCTCAGGGGAGGGATTCGGGGCTGCTCAGTGTCCTAATGACCCCCAGTGGAGACCGAGGGTAATACAGGCATGCCAGCCAGAAGAAGGGGTGGGAGTGCAGCAGACATCAGCAGGAGGACCGTGTGCAGATGTCATTGCATGCCACACTCCCGAGGGGACCAGAAGAGAAATACCCCTTCTCACCTGAGGAGATGAAGGGGGTGCCAGTGACACAGCCCACATCCTGCCAGCTGGCCCATTGTTTGGAGAGCTCCAGGGCCGACCCGATTCACTCCAGATCTGATCTCCCTAATTTCAGATAGGCCATTGTGGGTGGACTGGCCCGCCCCTGGAGGGTGATCCCTGGGGTTAGAACAGTCTGGGTGTTCGGGGGAGTTCCTCCAACACAGAGAGTTCGGGCTTGGGATTAGAGGCTGGTGGTCGAGTGCATACCTAGGAAGGATGCCCAGGTGAGTAGGCGAATAAATATAGTGTACAAAAAAAATGTATTCTACTTTACCTAAAGGGCAGCAGCAGCAAGAGAATACAATCTGCAGTTAAGAGGCATTGCATTCAGCTGAGGTAACACGCCAGAGGATTAGCGGGGGATTAAGCACACTTCCAGTTATCACTTCTTTAAAAAATGTTAGCACCTCCTCCTGAGCTCATTAAAAATAGATTAAAGAGGCCACAAACAATGGGAACCAATAAGAATGGTTACAGAGAACTGCAAACAGATTTGGAATCTCAGGTTTACATTTTAAAGAGGTCATTAACTTGAAAAGAAAATCCATTTACAGTGCTTTTCATCCAGAATGTCAGACATATGGACTAATGAGGCATGTATTAAACAGGTCTGACTGTACCAAACTCCCCAGGTGAGAAGATTTCATCCCACAGTGTCAGTTGTGGAGTGGGACTTAGTCTCTGGGGTCCTTGAAAATCTAGTCCCTGATCTTTTAATGACATCACTACCCAGCCAAGGTTCCATCAACTGGTCTGAAAAAGCCTGAGAGCCTTTCTGTGAAGTTATCAGATAAGAGGGGCAATAAAATAGCCTTTATACATATGAAATTGCAATTCTTGTGGTTTATTTGTAATACATAAGCCTTGGTTTTCATTGTATTAGGAAAAAGGGTTTATTTTTTAAACATATTTGTATTGGATCTTTAAGGTAGTTTTATAATACTTAAGCTGATCAATGTATGTTGATAACATTTTAAATTGTTATGGTTATTATCCCTGTAAATCATTTTTTTTAAATTGCAGTCTATGCCCCTCTACACTGACACTGTCATCCGCCTTCCCTGCCAGACACTGAGAGCGCAAGGTCCCCCCAAGGAGGCTTGGCTATACCCCCAGGTGGGGATGTGGTGGGGGCCCTCTCCTTAGCTCCCCATAATGTACCTCTGTTTTTCATCAGTGTCCTCATGGGCAAGTCACAGCGTTGGCAGGTGAGAGCCACTACCAGCTCTTCATTGGTGTTGCACCGGGGCCTAGTACTACTCTTGTGTAAGCCCCTCCAGAGGCTTGGTGTGCACTGATGCCAAGGCCTTATGCTGGCGTCTGTCATGCCTGCCCCCTAGTTCAGATTCGGGTATGCTGTGCCACTGGCCACTGACAGAGGCCAGGAAAGCACCAAGTCAGTACACCACCTCCCTCCATAGGAGATGTGTAGTCACTCAGACACTTGAACCTCCTCCCCCTGACTGGCCCTCCAATGACCCGGGCTTGTTCGTGAATCTGGGTCACCAGCGTCGAAAGTGGTAGCACTACCACTATGCCAGTAGGCTGGCTTCTGTAAATCATTTTAATATATGCTATGTTTTTGTCCAGCTGTATGTTATACAGGTGTTTTATTCAAATAAAACTGAACTGAACTGTACTACAATGTAATATCCCTTAAAAAAAAAGAGATTGGGCACCAAGGAGGTTAAGAATTGAAAAATTCCTTCTGGGAGGCTGTTTCAATAAAGAATGTTCGACACAATGGGAGCAAGCCTTAATACCATGCTCCAATCAATTCACTGAGATTTTAATTGCCCAGCACATGATTAAGCATGAAGTAATATGGAAGACATTGAGGAAACAGAAAAAGAATGTGGACCTAAAATGTTGCTGGCTGAATTTGATAGTGAAACATTTAAACAAAGGAATAATGTTTACAAAAGCAAAAGTTATAATGGAGTTGAAAATCACATGAAACTACTGAAACAGAAAAAAGTGTATAGTTTTTATATCAGCAAAATACTGTCAGCACCATGCTACAACAATCAACAGCAGCTCAAAACAACCCCAAAAAAAGAAAAAAAAGAAAGAGAAACAGATAACAAGGCATGGAAGTTGGTGAAAAGGGAATAGATCTTAGCAAAATGATCCAACAGAGGAATTTAAGTAGGAACAAACTTGAATGATAAACTTACCAGACATCCATTCAACTGAGTCACACTGTTTTTTTGTTATTATTAAGAGGTCTGGATTTGGTTTAAATATCCTGATTAATAAATTTAAATTATATGCATATTTAAAAAAAATGTATCAGTAAAATACATGTAACCAAGTTTATTTCTAACAAAGAGAAATGGGACATGCAGACAACTTAGTTCCAGAAATAAATATTTGGGTAAAAATGTAACAGTATTAATGGACCTTGTTAATGGACATGATGAAGATGAAGTGAAAAATATAGGATTAGAAGGATTGTCAGTGCTTACAGGGATTGATGTAGAAATTAAGTTACATTGGTTTATGACACTGCAACAAGAAGATGGTGAGTCTGGAAGAAAATGTCTTGATGTTGTAAGTAAATTTAATGAATAGGATTTTAATGAATTTAGGAACAAAATGTAAGAAAACATCAAAATTTGTTTCTAGGAATATTCAGTCCCCAGCAACTGGGGTTGTTCAAAAATTGAGTTTGAAGGAATTAGAAGAAAGTCTTTAAGATCATTGGAATGTTCCAGGTTAATATTTAACTGCAGATGAAACATCAGCTTTGAAAGAATTAAAATACATCCAAAGAGTTTAAACCAGCTGATAAAGGTGGCCGTATAGTTACCCTAAGGAAAAGGGATTGTAATGCAGAAGATTAATAAAAAAAAGTCTGAATGATGCCAACATTTATAGACTATTGGAAACAGATCCTACCAACAAAAGCCTCTGTACAACCTATTGGATTTTGCCCTGGAAAATAACTGGATCAACCAGTGCAAAATAGAATACATGAACCAACAAGAATGTGTGGCTCCTACTTTTTAGGGATGTAGTGGGCATAGTCCTGAATACCTCTTGCTAGAAGAAAAGGACAGCACATTCCTTCTGACCGAACAACATGTCTGAGTTGCCACACAGTCACCTCCACATCTGTGAAGCACTTCACTCGCTATCTCCAAAGGCAGTGTACTATTTTAACTCAGTTGGTGGTCATAGCGGAACATGGCATACTCCACCATGTCCAAGATGGCCACTGTCCTCTACTGTGCATGCACTAATAGCTGCACATACACAGTAGAGAGTGACGGCCACTTGTACATGGTGGAGTGTGCCATGTTGCACTGTGACCACCAATTATATATTTTTAACACTTTGCCCATCCCCCCACCAGACCCTCCCTCTCAGCACCAACCACAGCACCCCCCCCCCCAGAAATGTAACAATGACACTAGGTCTCCACCAGTGTCACAATTGTGTTCCCCATAACTTTTTTATACACATTTTTTCTCTCCTCCCCACCCAATCCTCTGTCTCAGCAGCCCCCCCAGAAACATAACAGTGACACTTGGGGTGCTCAATCCCCCACTGTCATGATCATGTTCCCCTTTGTTTTTTTTTTTCCTTTTTTAATACATATTTTTCTCTCCCCACACCTGACCCTCCATCTCGGCACCTACGACCCCATCCCCCCAAGAAACGTAACAGTGACACTAGAGGTTCCCAATCCCCCGTGTCTTGATCGGGAATCCTCAGTCCTGACTTCTTTTTATTTTTTTACATATAAAAAACTTTTACATCAGTGTCTTTTGTGCAGTTACGCTCCCCCCCAAACTGACCCTCCTGCTCAGCACCTAGCACCACCCCAAGTTCTTACTTACCCATCAGGGAGTCCAATGTTATAATCCTCTCTGGACCGCAGACTTGTCTTCACTCTTTGATGCCAGACCATGAACTGAAGAAACAGGCATGTGCTTCAATGCATTTCAATGGGGTTTTGAACTTAGTGGCATAACTTGGCCATTTTTACATATTTTTTTGGTCAAAATGTTCAACATGCTTTTCTTGGGACCTCAACTCATGAACAATGGCACTGTCATTAAGCAAATCTGTCCCAAAAGGTGATGTCATGGTTCCTACATGAAATCACCATTTGGGCAGGAGCTGAAAATTTCTCTGTCCTTGTTCATTAGATGCAGTCATAAAGTAAACAAGTAAGTAAAAAAAAAGGCTATGTTGAAAAGTTGGTGTAAAAATATTAAAAAAAACAACAAAGTTATGAGCCTACATTGAATTTTGAGAATTCAGGCTCACAACTTTGGTAATTTTCAATATGTTTACCCCAAATTTAGAAAATAGCAATATCTTTACAGTACATCATGAATGTGGCAGCTGCCATTTTTCAAATCCTGGCCAGAATGTTTTTTCACATCCCGAAAGATGAATTCATGAACCCTGCACAAAATCACCTTTAGGGCAGGAGTTGAAATTGTTCTCTGCCCTTTTTCATGAGGTGGGGTCATAAGAAGGCTATGTTGAAAATTCAGTATAAAAATATTAAAAAACAACAAAATTATGAGCCTATGTTGAATTTTGTGAATGCAGGCTCGCAACTTTGGTCATTATCAATATTTTACCCCAAATTAACAACATAGTTATATCTTCATAGCACCTCACAAATCTGATAGCTGTCATTTTTCAAATCCTGTCCAAAATGTGTTTTTCATATCCTGAAAGGTGATTTTGCAGTCCCTGGGGGGCATGCCTCAGACAGCTAGTGTTGGAACCCACTCGGAAGGGAGCAATCTTACACCTGGTACACTCAAATAGGGATGGAGAGAGGATATCAGATTTAGAAGTGTGTAGCCATCTGGGAAAAAGTGACCACGAAACAGTGTGGTTCATGATAAACACAGCTGTAGAGACAAGCCAAACAAATGTGAGGGTATTGGACTTAAGGAGGGCTGACTTTAGCAAAATGGGAGCGTGCCTCAGAAAAGCACTAGCAAATGGGAAAGAAGGAGGGGTGGCAGAACAATGGGGAAACATCAAAACTGCCATCACAGAGGCATCAAGCCTTTGTGTAAAGCAAATAAATCAAAATGAAGGAAAAAAATGCTATAGTTCTCAAAAGAGGTGGCAGGGAAGGGTAGTGAAAAAAATATTGCATTCAGGAAGTATAAGGAAACACAGAAGAAGCAGGACAGAGAACTGTACCAGTTAAAGCAGAAGGAAGAGGGGAAGGCAATCAGAATTGAAAAGGATCAAACCCGAGGAAATGATAGCCAATTCAGTTAAGAAGGGGGATAAAACATTTTATAAGTATATTAGGGAAAGAAGAAAGACCAAGGGAGGGAAAGTGAGGCTTAATAAAGAGGAGGGTGGGTGGGAAGAGGATGACAGTGAAAATCAGGGATACTGAATGAATACTTCTGCTCAGTATTCACAAAAGAAGAGGAGGGGGAGGTACCTAATCCAATAAATAGAAGTACTCTGAATGGGGGGATAGCGAAACCAGTCCATTCACAGAAGAAAGGGATCTGAAAGAATTCCTGAACCTGAAGGTGGAAAAAGCAATGGGGCCTAATGGGATTCACCCCAGAATTCTAAAAGATCTAAAGGGAGAACTAGTGACACAACTGACTACCCTTTTTAACAAATCATGGGAGGTTGGTGAGGTACCTGAGGACTGGAGGAGGGCGGGTGTGTTTCACCTTCACAAAAGTGGGCACAAAGAAGAGGCAGTGGAACTACAGACCTGTTAGTTTGACCTCAGTGGTAGGGAAAATGATAGAATCAATTCTGAAAGAAAGAATTGTTGAGTACCTAGAGGCCAGCAAGGCACAGGACCCAAGGCAGCATAGAGTCACAGTGGGAAGGTCATATCACAAGAATCTAATAGATTTCTTTGACTGGGTGACCAAAGTAGTAGACCAGGGAGGGGCTGTGGACATGGCCTACCTAGACTTTAACAAGGCATTTGACACAGTCCCACACAAAAGATTGATAAACAAGTTAGCCAGCCTGGGAGTGGGTCCCACGGTGGTATCCTAGTTAAAAAATTATCTGGACAAAAGGACACAGAGGGTAATAATAAATGGAGTCCACTCTGATGAAAGGGAGGTTACTAGTGGGGTACCACAGGGTTCAGTACTGGGACTGGTCCTTTTTTAATGTCTTCATAAGTAACATTGCATAGGGACTGGAAGAAAAAGTATGCCTCTTTGCTGATGACACAAAGATCTACAACAGGTTTGATACACAAAGGGGGTGGTGAAAAAGATGAGAAGGGACTTGGCAAGGTTGGAGGAATGGTCAAAAGTATGGCAGCTTAAATTCTTTCTTTTTTTTTACAGGTGCTACCTAGGAGCACAAGGAGGTTAAGTGACATGCTCAGAGTCACACAGCATGCAGGTGGGGGCTGTGGGATTCAAACCCATGTATCCAGATTTGCAGCTCAAAGCCTTAAACCACTGCACTATACTGCTTCCCTAAATTCATTGCAAAGAAGTGCAAAGTAATGAACCTGGGAAACAAAAACCCAGGGGAAGTGTACACAGTGGGGAAGATGTATTAAAAACAACAAAAATGGAAAGGGACCTGGGGGTAGTCATATCAGATGGCCTAAAGGAAATTAAGCAATGTGAGAAGGCAGTAAGGAGGGCTGGTGGGATACTGGGATGTACAGTATAGGGAGAGGCATCACCAGTAGAAAACAGGACGTTGTAATCCCTCTGTACAGACAGTTGGTGAGACACCATCTGGAGTACTACGTGCAGTTCTTGAGACCCCATCTCCACAAGACATAGACAGGATAGAGGCAGTCCAGAGGAGGGCAACTAAAATGGTGCTGGTTCTGCACCAGAAGCCATATGAAGAGAGACTAAAGGAGCTTAATATGTATACCCTCAAGGAAAGGAGGGAGAGGGGGGACATGATAGAAACTTTCAAGTACCTCAGGGAAATCAACAAAGTCCAATAGGGTAGCATCTTTCAGAAAAAGAGATGTGCAAGAACAAGTGGGCACAATTTGAAGATAGAGAGTGGATGGTTCAAGGGCAACATGAAGAAGTATTTATTCATGGAGAGGGTGGTGGATGCATGGAACAGACTTCTTGAGGAGGTTGTGGGGTCAAAAACAGTGCAGTAATTCAAGAATGCAGGGGAGCAACATAAAGCAATTCTGGTGGGGTTAGGAAGAAGTAGGCTTTTGGTTAGCCAGGATCTGCAGCTTATTCAATAGGTAGGGAAATGGGCAGATTGGGTGGGTCAAGCAGTCCTTATCTGCCATCAAAGTCTATGTTTCTATGTTTCCATATCACGTTTTGGGCAGGAGCTGAAAATTTTCTCTGCCCTTATTCATGAGGTGGGGTGATAAGAAGGCTATGTTGAAAATTTAGTGCAGAAATATTAAAAAAAAGATAACGTTATAAGCCTACATTACTTTTTACAAATGCAGGCTTGTAACTTTAGTAATTTTCAATATTTTTGCCACAAATTCCTTGGCTGCAACCTTATTGGTTGTGGCCAGACCATATTATGTTATGCTAAAGATCCACAAGGATCTCCAGCACCCTTCTGACCACCCTATTATGTCAGAATGATGTTCGACAACAGAAAAACTAGATGTGTTCCTGAAATTAATGGTAGAGAACTCCCCTCATACATTAGGAACACCAAGGGGTGCTGCAGATATTTGATTTTAGATTGAAGGAGAACTATTCTTGCCTAATGATTAGTGTTATATCATCATTAGAGACACTGCAAGATTTTAATTCACTAGTGAATTTGATGCAAATTTGTTGAAATTCATGCTTTGCAAATTCTGTAAACTTTTGTGGTAAAGCACCAGCCTTGCAGAATGAGTATTTTAAAAAATACTGAAGCTTCATTAAAAAACCTCCACCACCCACTGTACTGTAATGCCACTCCACTCCCACCTTCTAAAAATGTTAGATTCATCAAATACCCTCTTCCCATTCCCTGCTGATGCCCTCCTCCCTCTTCCCACCCCTCCAAGGGGAGTTGCTGGCAGTCACAAGGGAAGAAGAAGACTTGGGCATCATCATCACCGATGACATGAAATCATCTAAGCAGACCACTAAAGCAGTAGGTAAGGCTAGGGGGATGTTGGGGTGTATTAGTAGGGGTATCACAAATCAGAAGAGGGAAGTAATAATCCCTCTTTACAAGACACTGGTTAGGCCCCATCTGGAGTACTGCATGCAGTACTGGAGGCCACACCTTCATAAGGACATTAACCAAATTGAGGCAGTTCAGAGAAGGGCAACCAAAATGGTTCAGGGACTGCATCAGAAAACATATGAGGACAGATTAAGGGAGCTCAATATGTATACCCTAGAGCAAAGAAGGGAGAGAAGTGATATGATCGAAACATTCAACACCTGAAGGGCATTAACAAGGTGAACGAGTCTAACACGTTTCAATATAAGAAAAATAGCAGGACAATAGGACACAGCATGAGATTAGAGGGAGGCCAATTAAGGGGTAATGTGAGGAAGTTCTTTTTCATAGAAAGGGTGGTGGATGCATGGAATGGCCTACCTCAGGAAGGGGTGGCTATGAATACAGTGCAGGGCTTCAAACAGGCATGGGATAGTCATAAGGGAGCAATACAGATGAATATAAATTGATAGGCCATTGACAGAGCAAAGGCCGATGGCACAGTTATAAGGTAGAAAAAGAAATGGGCAGACTCGATGGACCTTGTGGTCCTTATCTGCCATCAACTTCTATGTTTCTATGTTTCCATCCTGGTGAACTGCAGCAAAGTAATGTAGTAATAAAGTTCACTAGGAGTTGAATAACTGTGAGATAGTTAGTCTGAAAGTTAATACCCTACCTTCCCCCAACCAGCATGTCAAACACACTTCCAAACCTCCCCCACCCAAGTCCCACCAAGTAAGTCATAAGCTCCCCCTCTCACCCACCCTGGTATCCATCACTCTCCTCCATTAGCAGCACCCAGAAAAAAACTGTAATAAAGAAAACTGTCCCCTGGTATAGAGAATCTGCTCTGTTTCGTGTCCATTTTGGTAAAGGCACAAATGAATGAACGGTGGTGTCTTTACTCTGAGTAAAACCTCATTCACTGAAAATTAAATTTTTAATAGGAGCAAAGACATCACCATTCATTCAATTGCACCATTACCAAGATGGACATGGGACATAGCAGATATTCAGCACTGGGGAATTGTTTTCCTTATTATAGTTTTTTTGTGCAGGTGTTTGGTGTGGGCCAGAGGAGGGTTGGGTGGAGGGGCTTCTGACTTAATTGGTGGGACTTTGGTGGTTGAGCTAGGAGATTGTGTTTGTTGTGCAGGTGAGGAGAAGGGTGGGGTATTTACTTTCAAGCTTACTGTCTCAGAGTCATCCAATTCTTACTTTATTTCATTATTACTTTGCTGCAATGTGCCAGGGTAGGGAGCGTATGATGAATTTGGTGTTTTTGGAAGGTTGGGGTATAGCAATGTAAGGGCTGGCACTAGAGAGGAAATTCACAACATTTTTTGCCAGTACATTGGCCAAATTTGCACGACAATCGATGCAAATTGACTATTTAGCCTTCAAACTATCAATTTGAAAAAATTCACCAAATGAATTTGACCAATTTGCTGGGAGAATAACCTTGTGTAATGTGATCATCAGCAAAGCAAAGTTGCTGATATTTTTGCAACTTTTCCTGTCTCTCATAATTAAATACTTCAATTGACCATATTCTAAGAGTACAGGCTGTACAATATTTTTTGCAACAGATTGGTGATATACCATATATCCCCAATTAATTTTTTTTGTGGCAGGACATGAGTTGGTTTTAACCAAGAACTATGTTTTGTTTGATTTTGTTTTTTTTCTTAGTTATTGACAGGTTATAGGTACTGCCATGAGATTACTGGTTGCTCTCACCTATGCCTATCTATGGGTGAAATAGACAATCTCTGACCACATAGTTAACCCCTTTGTGGTCAAATAATACATTGGGGATGATATATTGACAATACACTTTGTGTCTGGAGGTGCAAGCAGGAACAAGTTAAGAGGTTAGTAGAATTTTTAAATAATAATGAACACAATTTGAAATTTACTTATCATTTGGGAAAAGAAACTATTGATTTTGTGGACCACACACTCCATGGGACACCATACACACAGGTGTAAACTAAAAACTTAAGGAAAAAGACAGGGTACAATACAATTTTGCACACTTCCTTGCCAGTTGATGTCTGCAATACCATTTGGTCAGTTCCTGAGTCTCTGCAGTAACAGGTCAAACAATCTTTGAGATACAGTGGTGCCAGCCAGGAAGCAATGCAATACTGTAGTGTATTGCAACAGAGTTACAGCAGTAAACAAGGCAATTTCAATGGCAATTAATCCTTTTTGTCATTAGAGATGTTGCAAAATTAAATTTCGCCAGGGAAATTGCTGTAAAATCAACAATTTCAGTGCATGAAACATTTCATGAAATTCTGCCATTCCATGAAATTTTTTTGCCAGGTGTGAAATTTTACCCATGAAACATGAAAATTTGTCACAAAATGCACATTTACACCACATTTCACCCAAACTTCACTCGAATTTCGTGGGTGAAATTTTGCATTTCATGGGTGAAATTTCGCATTTCACAGTCAAATTTTGCATTTCACCCATGGAATTTCACATTTTGCACACGTGAAATATTTAAAATAATGCTTGAATTTTGCGAAATATTTCATAGAATGAAATTTTCTAATTTCGCACATCTCTATTTGTCATGCAGTAGCTCAAGATTGTAGCATCCTGCCTAGTACCACTGTACAAGTACAATAACAATATGATAGATTTTTTACCCAGAGGCTACCCAAAAAATGCACTGGATATGGTCAGCTAAATGATTAGGGCTGATCTAGTAAAATCAAACTGAAAGAAACAGAAGGGGGGAAATTTATCTATATCACTCAGTTCAGTAGCTTTTTTTCCCAAAGTAGGAGAAATCTTAAAAACATAGCATATATTGAGCACAGATTCATATGTCCTTGAGCTATCAAACATTAAACCAAGACTAGTTTGTCCAGAAAACAGGAGTCTCAAGAATTATCATTTCCATAGTCATTTTTTTAACAGAGACAAAATCTTGGATGACCGAGTGGGCCAAGAGATCCTTTTCTGCCAGCAAATTCTATTTTTTTTTATATTTCTATAATAAAGTTTAATAAATGTGGTCATTATAACATACAGTATGTACCCATGCAAATGAGGGAGCATTTATTCAATATACAGTAAATATTTCATTTGACATAAGAGGGTTTGTGACTTGTAATATAAACTTTGTTATACCATCTGGTGTGTCTGTCCTTTTAGCATACACAGACAGAACAATAAGACCAATGGGAGTGAGAATTCAAGAACATAACAGGTCAATTGGCAATGGTAAATGTAACACTACTGTTGGTTTGCATTGGTCAGAAAAATGCTGCCAAGACATAAGAAGTTTGAGGCTCAGAAGGATTATGCAGATTTGAAAAGAAAGTGTGTGTGTGTGTGTGTGTGTGTGTGTGTGTGTGTGTGTGTGTGTTTGGGGGTTAGAGTAAATAAACTCCTAAAAAGGGAAGCTGATTTCATTTTCAGACTAAAATCTTTGACACCTAATTGGATATTAGACAATTTTTGTAAATATGCTGTAGCATGGTAAGGTATTTGACTCAATATGTATGTTTCATATGCTTTTTATACAAAAATAAAAAAAAGGTCCTGTATCACTTTATAGATTGTGTACAGTGCAATTTTGATTAGTTATTCTGCTGGCAATATAGAGTAATGAGCTGTGAATGAGCTTGGTACATCCAGCAGACAGACCTGGGTTTGATTCCCACAACCTCCACTTGCATGCTGTGTGACACTAAGCAAGTTACTTAACCTCCACATAGCTCCTGGGTTGCCCCTGAAATCAGGCTCCTTTGCCTAGTAAGCCTTACCTGGCTACCAAACAATAATAAAAAAAATTATACAGTACGTTTTTCAAATTTATAATGTTGCTTATCCTTGTGATACTACAGGTAAAACATATTACTGTAAGATGAAATATCCTGGGATTGAGGGCACAGGACTCTCAGTGCAGCAATAGCTGCAACATTTGGGGAAGCCAGGCCGGATTCCCACCATTGGCTCCTTAAAGATCAAATACCAATATTGTACAGATTTACAATAAACACAACTTCAGGTCCCTGTGTCATGATTAGTGTTTCCTGAAAATATCATGCTGTCTGGTTTTGTGGTTTTCTGTAAATCAGAGTCTGTTAATGTGCTGTGCTGTAACTGAAAACAGTGAAGAACAGTGAAGAAGACTTGGTTTGCTGGCCAAGGCACTTAGCTTCACCTGAGCTCTTTCCTTCTAAGACTGCTTGAAAGGCAGAGTAGAGAAACTTACCAGAGCAAGGGAGAAGGATTAAGACTTAGTTTGGCTAAGCAGATTTACTGTGTGGTGGTGTTTTTATTTTTTACTCACAGGGATTGCTACTGTTTGTTGCTAACATTTCATTGCTTTATTTTTCTCTGATTCAAATTGTTGTTGCTGGTATACCTTCTTCTGCATTATTACAAGGTGTGCCTACAGGTGTGTGCTAACAGATTACTGCTGTAATCTTCTGATTCAAATTGTCTTTTGCAAGGTATATCTTCTGTTACTGCTTTATTTTTTCTGGAGCAAAGTGTTTCTTACAGGGTATATCTTCTCTGAAATTATTACAGGTGGTGCTTACAGGTTTTACAGTTTTATCTAACATTAGGATAAGCTTTCAGGGTTACTGCATTTGTTGTTGACTGATTGTTTCTGCTCTTACCTCCTTGTTCTTTCGTCCGTGGTTCTTCTTTTTAGGCAGGAAGGGCCCAGCCACCCACCCCATCCCCAACCACCACACGCTACACTCCTTTTATAGGGTACCACAGTTGTGACATTTCCTGTGGCAGAGCAGGAAGGGCAGATCAGTGGGGGCCTCCACAAAATGATCTCATTTACAGGGCACTAGTAATTTAACTTGTTATAACAAGTTAAACAAAACACAATTAAACCATTACTTGCATTTTTTTCCTTTTTTTCCTTCTAATTACTCTGACTAGGTTACAAACCCAGCAACTTATTTGGAATGGATTTCATTAACTGCAGGTACTGTGAACAATTTTCAGAAGGACAGTCTTACAGGATTTAGGACACTGTCCTACATGCTGGGCCTTTGGAGATCTTGGGTCTCAGCTCCGGGCAGCATGGGCAGAGATTGCGCCTCAAATTTCATATTGAAGAGGAAATACATTATAAGAACCACCCGCCATTTCCCCAGAATCCAACAGAAAAACCTCGACTGCAGAGGGTAGTTGGTCCAGGAGGTTGGCAGGTGGTTAGGAGAAACAAATCAGGTGCCCCATCACTCTCTGCTCTCAACACATTACCTCCAAAAACCATATAAACACTACAAACAGGTATCTGCCTCTATCTCTGAAATCAGATAAAGAGGCAGAAGACACTACAAAGCAGGACACTGTAGCACAGGAGCTAGTACAACAATATTCACCCAAATCAGGAACCAAAACTAAACAAGCACAAAGGAAATCCAAAAACTTCTGATCATAGGAGACTCCATGATTCGGGGAGTTGATACCCATCTCCAGCCAGGGGTGATGGTCAGATGTCTCCCAGGCACATCAGCATGGAGAGACACTGACCGCATTGCTAAAATTGTTCACAAAGCAGGAGAAAACATTGATGTCCTAGTACACATAGGGACCATGATCTCGCCAGCCGGGTCAGTTGTGGAGACCAAGGAACACCTGACTAAGCTGGGTGACAAACTATCATCTATTTCATCCGGCATCTCCTTCTCTGAGATCCTGCCAGTCTGGGAGAAGGAGCAGATGGACGGAAGGTCAGAGAAGGGAGATAGGGGAGCTAAACCGTGGCTCAAGGACTGGTGCCAGGAAAAGGACACAGATTTGTAGGGAACTGGCAGCAGTTCTGGGAGCGAAAGTTCTTTAAATTTGATGGACTGCATCTGACTAAAGAGGGAGTCAGTGCATTGGGGCAGAAGTTTGATGTCTTTGCAGAATATTTAAACTAGCAAATGGGGAGAGGGGTGCAGCACCCCATACGTCGAATGGGAAGAACACCCCTCCCCCCTCAGCTAGTGGTCAAATAGGAATTCAGCGTGTTTGCCGTTCATTTGCATCACCAGGTAAGAAAAAAGGTTTGTCTCCCCATACGATGCACAGGGGTAATGCCAAACTTCACCCAACAACTAACACACCAAAATATGGCCAATGGAAAATGATGTACACAAATGCTCACAGCCTGGGAAATAAGATCCCAGACCTGCAGGCAATAATGTCAGAGGCTAAACTGGACATAGTAGCAATTAGTGAGACATGGTTTACCAGTAACCACACTTGGGAGACTTCAGTACCTGGCTATGTATTGTTCAAGAAGAGACCGAGGTGCAAAAGGGGAAGAGTGGCCTGTATGTTAATGAAAATATCAAAGCTACAGAAATTCAGAATACACATAAGGAGCCAGAAAGGAACTGTGGGTCACCCTGGAAACAGGAAATGGGACAGCCATAAGAACTGGGGTTGTCTACAGGCCCCAGACCAGAGGAGGACATAGACACATTACTGTTAGAAGATATACAAAACATGACAGCTAAAGGGAGGTTCTGATAATGGGAGACTTCAACATGCCAGATACAGATTGGTCAATACCAGCAGGAACATCTGCCAGAACTAGACTCATAGTGGATTTCCTGCAGGGGAGGGCCTCAAACAACTGGTACAGCAACCCACAAGAGACAGGGCTATCCTAGATCTAGTACTGACTAACAAAGAAGGATCACAGATCTCAGGTAGAAGGTCACCTGAGGGGCCAGTGACCATCACATGGTATGGTTCAATTTGGCTACTACATCTAAATCATCCCATTCCAAGGCAAAATATGGGACTTCAGAGGAGCTGACTTTGATAAGATGGCCAACAGAGTTAAGCTAGCCCTGGCAAAAGAAACACAGGTGAGGAGGTACAGGCAAAGTGGGCAAGCATTAAGGATACAATACTTGAAGCAACATCCCATTATGTTAGACAGAAAAGGAAGTGAAAAAGAAGAAGGAAACCACTTTGGTTCTCAAATACAGTGTAGAAAAGGTCAGGACCAAAGGCTGGCCTTCAGAAATATAAAGAACACAGCGGGATGAAGATAGAGGCATACCAAACTGCCCTAAAGGGAAGCAGGTAAGGCAGTAAGGCAGGCAAGAGTCCCAAACTGAGGAAACACTAGCACGAACAGTAAAGAAGGTGACAAGACTTTCTATAGATACATTAGTGAAAGGAGAAAGTCAGAGGGGGTATTGCTGAAGCAATGGAAAAGGGAGCATGTGAGGAGGAGGACCCTGTAAAGGCATCTATCCTAAATAGATACTTTGCTCAGTATTTACTGAAGAGAAGGTAGGGCAGGGCCCACAGCTCAGCATCATGGACACAGGGGAGGGAGGTGAGCACTACTCCCTTCACAAGGAAGGGTCCTACAAGAGCTTGCTAAGCTCAGGGGTGGATAAGGCAATGGGACCTGATGGCATAAATCCCAGGGTACTTAGGGAGCTAAAGGAGGAACTAGCAGAGCCATTAGCAGAGGTGTTTAGTGAGTCTCTGAGCACAGGAAGGTCCCAGAAGACTGTAGAAAGGCTCATGTGATCCCGCTCCACAAGAGTGGTAGCAGGGAGGAGGCGAGGGAACTACAGACCAGTCAGTCTTACCTCAGTAGTGAGCAAGATTATGGAGCACTCCTTAAGGAAAGGATAGTGCAACACCTGGAATCCATGAGGGCACAGGATCCAAGACAGCATGGGTTTACAAAGGAAGGTCCTGTCAAACTAATCTCATAGATTTCTTTGACTGGGTAACCAGAGTGGTGGACCAAGGGGAGCAGTTGATGTCGCCTACCTTGACTTCAAAAGCTTTTGACACTGTTCCACTTAGAAGATTGATAAATAAGCTAGGTAGACTCAGGGTGGGTCAGAAGTTGGTCAACTGGGTGGCAAACTGGTTGACTGGCAGAAAACAGAGAGTGGTGGTAAATGGTATACAGTCAGAAGAGATGCAAGTCACAAGTGGGGTCCTCAGGGATCAGTCCTGAGGCCAGTCCTGTTCAACATCTTCATTAGTGACCTCTGAGATGGACTAGAGGGTAAACTTGTCTGTTTGCAGATGACACCAAGATCTGCAACAGAAGTAGATGATCCAGATGGGGTGGCAGAATGAGAAGAGATCTGGATAAACTAGTAAAATGGTCAGAAGAGTGGCAGCTGGGATTTAATGCAAAGTGCAAAATCATGCACATAGGGAAGAAGAAACCTGAAGCCACTTATAGGCTGGGAGGAGTTGCTAGCAGTCACAAGGAAGAAAGAGACTTGGGCATCATCACACTGATGACCTAAAATCATCAAGCAGACCTCTAAAGCAGTAGGTAAGGCTAGGGGTGTTAGGGTGTATTAGTAGGGTATCACAAGTCGTAAGAGGTAATAATCCTCTGTACAAGACATTGGTTAGGCCCCATCTGGAGTACTGCGTGCAGTATTGGAACCCACACCTTCACAGGACATTAACCAAATTGAGGCAGTCCAGAAGGGCAACCAAAATGGTGCAGGGACTGCATCAGAAGACATATGAGGACAGATTAGCGGACTCAATATGTATACCCTTGAGCAAAGAGGAGAGAGGTGATATGATCGAGACATTTAAACACCTTAAGGGCATAAACAAGGTGAAAGAGTCTAACATGTTTAAATATAAGAAAATAGCAGGACAAGAGGACACAGCATGAGATTAGAGGAGGCCGATTAAGGGGAATGTGAGGAAATTATTTTTCACAGAAAGGGTGGTAGATGCATGGAATGGCTTACCACAAGAAGTGGTGGCTATGAATACAGTGCAGGGCTTCAAACAGGCATGGGATAGGCATAAGGGAGCAATACAAATGACTATGAATAGATAGGTCACTGACAGAGCAAAGGCCGATGGCACATTTATAAGGTAGAAAAAGAAATGGGCAGACTGGATGGGCCTTGCGGTCCTTATCTGCCGTCAACTTCAATGTTTCTAAGATATTTCTTTCCCTATTAGGAAGTGATGACATAATTCCTGCCCAGCCTGTTGGTGCAGCAATGAAGTCCTTAATTGCCTGTAGTAGATTCCCAGTCAGAGTAATCTGTAGGTCTAATTGTCTACACCAAATATGCTACTAACCCACCTGGTTTGCACTTAGATAGATTAGGTTACAATCTAGCATTCTGTTCTCAGAAAGAGTTGGTCATTTGTGTTTCAGTGGGTAACTGAAGTGGTACAAATGAATGTTCATGAGAAATTTCCTGTCTGTATCACACCTGAGTTCTCTCACATAACTACTCTGCATTGTTATTTGCCAATATAAATCCAGGGCTATGTAATGGATATCAAAAAAATCTAAAGTTTAAGTCATGCAAGTAATGTGTCATTGATGTAGCCTCCATACATATGTTTATGTGAGAACAGCATTGTTATGTCTGATTGACAAACAGCTGTCTGCCACACTTTGCTATTTCAGGAACCTGTACTGTATGAGCTCTCAGTTTCATTTCTCTGAGGGATTCTGTGTGGAAATACATCATGCATGTGTGTAACTAGACATACTATAATGTCATCCTGATGCTCCTGTCTCTTGCTCCTCAGTTGAGGCTACTGCACTCTGCTTCCCACTGCCCCTGTCCAGTCAGGGCCAGTGTGTTACCCCCTGTTCCAGTGTCCACAGACAGGACTGCTGTGCTCTGCTAAACCCTCAAGTCCCAGATACTCTGTCTCCACAGTTGGGGCTACCATACCATGCTGCCTAAGGCTGCAACTTAGCAGGGCACCAGGTGCAAGTCACCTGGGATCGGCGAACCTACGCAATGCAAATTGAGCCATAATGACATGCAAATGGCCCCATTTAGCCTTACCTGTCACATAATGGCCTCATTTGCATGCCAGCGCGTTGAATATCGTGGTTGTTGCACCTAGTGCACCAGCATGGGCTGGGCGCATCCCCAATGCTCCCTCACCCACTACTTACGCTGGCACAGTGCTACCGTGCCGTCATGGCAGCGTGTCCCAATTGCCGAGATTTAATGGTGCTGAGCCATGGTGCAGCACCGTTGAATACCACCTGGGCCATGCCCTGGCGCATCCCAGTTGTGCTGCGGCAGGCTTGTGCCCATGCCTGGCACATTTCTGAATATCCCACCCTCTGTGTATATGATGTCTGTGTTTTGTGTGACAATGAAGGGTAGATTCATTGTAGCATTAGCAGAATGGGCTATCAATCAAGTCGATTGTGATGTAGGCAAGTGAAAAATAAACAATGTTATTTACCCATTGGGCGAATGACATTGTTTATCTTTCACTAGGGTCAGAGTCTTGGGAAAATAATGCATTTATTTCAGTAGTGGAATCCCCACATACATTGTATACACATAAACTTTTTTATGTCTTAAATCATCTTTTGGTGAGATGTTACTAGTTCCAATGCACCTTGTAGGATGGTTATGATCTGCATGGGAGCAGACTATTACCTTATTTAAGTTTTGTTGTGCCTAGGGAGGATCTGTAGGCTTCTTTGCTGAATACAAATTCAAGACTATCTTGTGGCAGCTGCAGGGGATTGAAAACCTATACACTTCAGCATACTAAATGGGGGTGGGGGGGAACACAGTTAAGATTTCTACTTTCACTTTGAGAGTGAACATTGACATACCAGGTGCTCCCTGATGTCTTTCAGGCCTATGGCAGTTTCCCAAAAAGATTGTTATGGGACATGCTGCTGGTGGGGTGACACCACAGTCCTGCCTGAGCAGAGAACATTAAGCAACATAGAGTAACAGCGTATGCCAACACCAATTTGACATGTCTACTGTGAACAACATTACAGTGACACAGTGACTGGTCACTGTAATGTCACCATGGGACCCCAGCACTGCTTTCTTGTGGTCTTGCACTATCCTCAAATCAACTGCAACTCGGAGCTGATTATATTAATTATAGGGGATACTGCAGGGCACAGAGCCCACTGCATGGGGTGTTCAGGGAGGGAAGTTCCCTTAAAAACTAAAGTGTTTTCAGATGGATTTTTGCCAAAAGCAATTGCAGTTTACATAAATCCATCTCTGTAACATCGGTCAACAGTGATGTTGTCGAACTGGCATCATAGAGCTGAGTAAAAGAGGAAGCAGGAACTGCATAGTGACATCAGGGATAAGGTAGGAGATGTGTCTCTGAGTAACGAGGAGGTATCCATGGCCAACTAACCTGGGATCAAGAGCCTATAAGTGTGGGACAGAGAGGGAACCTAGCAGGCACCATGCCAAGTGGCTGAGGACCAGTGAGATCATGCTGGCACCTGGTTGTTGAATGAGGGCTTATTGAGAAATATATCAATCCCACCCAACTGTGTTCTCCTTTAATGGAGTCACACTACATTTAAGGCACTCTACTGGAATACAACAATAGGTGCTAAGCAAATTGGCTGTAGTTTAAAGCAGCACCCTGCTTAATGATTTGCAGACCTTGAAGTGAAGTTGAGCTAGGAGGCAAGCACAGATGGGGATAGGGAACTGTTGGACACACCTGCCCCCCAAAAATGCAGATTGGCTGCCCACATGTGCCTTTGCAATCTGAATGGAAAAGGACAGAAAGTGCCAGATGCTGTAATGAGAAGAAAAATTGGAAACATAATAGGGCTTGGTTGCCTTCATATGACAACTAGACCAGTATACCATTCCAGCACTTGTGGGCGGGGTTAGTTGTATTTTGTACTTTATAACTGATCACTGTATTTTGTGATGTGACCTTATGTTTTGTTTTATGTTCTGAAATATCAATAACAATTATTACGGAAACATAATAGGGTTCCCATGCACTGCAGAGGGCTGTTCATGGCTGGTATGCAGTTTGTTCTAAATATTTGGGATTGAGATGGGTGCCCTAGTAAAACCTCTAAGGCACTTGGGGTAGAGACAGTTAACAGTGAAAACAGTTGCATAGCAAATAACTGCTTATGAACTAATGAAATGTGGGCATTCAACCCAAACCAGTTTGTGTAAATAAACTTTGGCATGGCCAGTATTAAACACGTTAAGTGCTGGAAGGCCAATATATATGTGTTTATTCAACAACCTGAGGTTTCCAAGTCCTGCTAACTCAAATATCAGCCATCTTTTCAAAGGCCATAAATATCTCCTGCCTGATCTCGTTCCCAGCTGGTCACGAATCTGGATATGATCTACACAAATATCTCACTCAAGATAGGTTTAGACTTATCCAATATCACATTTTAAATAACATGTACTATACACTGGTCAAATTAGCTCATCTAGGGCAGTTGTCTCTCCCTCTCAGTACCAGATGCTTGCAATCAGAAGGAAACCTGCTTCACATCTTTTGGCAATGAGAAAAAGTGACTGCCCTGTGGCGCTCCATCCAGTCCAACTTGGACCCTCTTTGGGGTCTTGATGGTCTTTTTACCACAGAAATATGCATCCTGGGTATCTATTCCAAAGTTGAGAACCAGGAGCACAGATTTCACATGGCACTTATCTCTATGGTGGTCAAAAGACTGGTACTCAAACACTGGTTGGACCAGCTAACCTTAACATATGCAGAAGGGCTGAAAGACCTGTCAACCTGCTTTAATATGGAGAGACTCATGGCTAGCTCTCATAACCGTATGGACTTGTTTCATAAAAAATGGGATAAGCTATACACGTTGTATCTACACTAGAGCCTACTTGGTTCTGTCTCTGAAGCTCTCTTCCCTTATCTATCAATCCTATGTGCCCATGATATTATGTTAATAACATATGACTTGCCAAATATGCACACTCCGGGTGGGTTCGGGTTGGGGGAGGAGGTGGCTGGGGGCAATAGGGTTTTTTTCTTTTTCCGACTTTATGTTTCATTTCATATTTTGGTCAAAAGTGAAGTGTTACCTAGCCCTATGATAGACTCGATGTTAACCTGTGTCTTGGTGTAACTCTGTAAAACTAATAAAGTTAAATTAAAAAAAAAAAGGCCATAAATAAAGCAATCTGAACATTTGAGCACAAGGGGCTGCCAGTGAGCATTACATCACATACCCCTATACATACCCTAGACATAGGCATTCCCATGGCCACGTCTGCCCGCATCTGGGTGGTCAGTTATCATACCATCTGGTAGTTGCACTTGGATGCCTGATGGACTTCAAGGTCTTTGAGTGGTGTGTGTGACCACTGTGCTGTTTCTCTCCTGCTGTTGGGGGCAAGACAGCAGTACTAGTGGCCTCAGTGGCTGTAACAAACCTTGGAGCACAAGTGCACTGTTCATGGTTAAATAATCTTTTTTGATATAGCACTTTGTGTCTATGTTATCATTACTTTTTAGGTGTGAACAAATGTAAGCTTGTAAGTGGCCACTGAAATTATGTATGTTCTTTTTCATATTTAGTCAAGTTAAAGGTTCCATTAAGTTTAAGTAAATCAGCTGCATGACATCATTGATATCAGTGATAGGGCTTTTAGGTCATGCCAAAGGGTTTCAGACCTACACAAGCATAGGTTTCATTCACAGTGGGCAACAATTTATGTAGTATGAGACAAACTGCTACATGTCATTGCTGATGTCAGTGCTAAGAGTATCATCAAGGTCTGAATCAGACTTTAAGAACATTGTTAGGAGGTCTAAACCTCACTCTCAGGTTCTTGGCAATAATGGGAATGCAAGGAATCACAGACACATTACATAAGAGTAATAAAACTTGTTTATTACTACCAAAAGGAAAATCACAGTTGCCCTAAGCAGTTCTTACCATTAGGAACTGGGAGCCAATGCTAAGCGTTCCCTATACCCCTTGGAATCTCTGTGTCTCTTGGGGTCTCCGAAGTAGAAGATGTAATGTCTTACATTATATACCTTAGATGGTTACCATGGTTACTGTAAGATAGAAATATTTCTAGTTATTGGATAAATTAGAGGTGGCTTCTCAGTCCAAGATAACATTAGACAATTTTGTTACAGCCATCACTTTGTGGAAACAAAGAGGTACAGTTTGTACATAGCCATGTAGTTATACAAATCATCAGAAAATGGCAATGGCAACTCTTATATCATAACACAACAAGGAAACAGGTGTCCTAGCATCTTGTAAACAAGAAATACATGTGTATATTAGAAAGTAAAGCATATAGCAATCATATTAGTACATATCATGACATCTACTCTTATACGGTAGATACCCTTAGCCCGATATGTTAGTATAACATATACCTAAATGCTAGCTGTCTGCAGTGTACCACTGAGGGTACCAATTCGGGTGCAGGGACCTCATGTAACATTCCCCCTCTTGTTGCCTCTAAAGGGGCAATACAAGCAAGAGTAGGGAAGCGGAGAGAGCTGGTGTCGTTTTACAGACCTGACACATGAGCCTTGTAAAGAAACTCTTGCTGCTCATGGTGTTGGCGTAATGTGCACCAGAGGCAACAAAGCATGATAATAAGGAAAAATAACAAAAATGGTTGTATAATAACAAGACCTTTAAAGGTAATCTCTAACAAAGTGTTAGTAAGTGCACTATTCAAATCACCATCATTAATAAGGTCATAAACAAGACTGGCATCATAGCTGATCTTATTGGTTCGGTGGACTTGGCTTGCATCACCTAGACCTGGCTGGATGAAAATCCAGGCCCTACATTGGAAGCTATGACTCCAGCTGGGTATTCGGTGATACACCACCCGAGATTGGACCGCAGGGGTGGGGGTTGGGGGTTGCAGTCTGTTTTAAGACAGAATTGGGCCTCATAGGTGTGGTAGTGGGGGAGGCTGAGTCCTTTGAGTGCACAGTGGTAGTGGGCATTGACGTTCGAATCGTACTCATCTACCGTCCACCAGGAGATGGGAAACGGTTCTTACAGGAAGTGGCAGACTTCATCGTTGACATGTCGTTTGAGTCGCCCAGATTGATGGTTCTGGGTGACTTCAACGCCTGGGTCGACGATGAACTCTCACAATTTGGTAATCACTTTCTCCAATTAATGATCTCTTTGGACTTTACACAGGTGGTTTCCACCGCTACTCATAAATCTGGTCACTCTTTGGACTTAGTCTTTCTCCTAGGGATTGATGTTTTCAATTTGAGGGTGGAACCAGTTGTTTGATCAGACCACTACACCATGAGGTTCAATTTTAGGACCCCCTTGAGAAGGTCTACCCCTGTGGAGATGGCGAGATACCACCCATTACGGGATATTACACCCTAGGGCCTTGCAGCGGTTCTTGACCTCCCGTCCCCCGCATTGGCAAGCAGTAGTCCAGAGACCTTGGTGATGGCCTATAACAGGGCTGTTACATTGGCTCTGGATACTATTGCTCCTGTTCGCATACGCCCCCTTTCCCTTCATCCCAAGGTGCCCTGATTTGATGGGATGTTGAGGGAGATGCGGAGACAGGGGCGAAGATTAGAACACTGCTGGCACAGATCCACCCTTGATGCCGACCGCCTTAGATTGATGGACTATTATTCTGTCTATCAATCTGCAATCTCCCATAAGAAGCCAGAATTCCTGTCCAGGGAGATTGCAGCAGCCAGGAACCGACTGGCTCAGCTTTTTCGAACTGTGGACAGGCTGTGCAACCCAGCTTGTCTACAAGTTCGGAAAGCTTTTTCGCAATTAGAGTGTGAGGAGCTCACTCGATTCTTTGCTAATAAAGTGGCTAACATCAGGGTGGATCTGCATCCAGTGGCTTCTAAGGGGGATGCTGTTGAACAACATGAGTTCATGGTACCTCAGTTTTCTTGGTGTTCCTTTAGCAGACCTGATTTCTTGGATGCCATGAGGATTATCCATGGTGTGCGCCCTATGAGCTGTAGTTTGGATCCTGGACCGACTTCCCTAATATTGGGTTGTTGTGACATCATCAGTCCAATCCTTGTGCAAATAGTCTCATGCTCCTTGGAATCGGGTGAGTTTCCTAGCTCCCTGAAAGAGGCAGTGGTAACACCCCTCTTGAAGAAAGCTACCTTGGACCCTGAATGTTTCACAAACTACAGATGCATCTCAAACCTACCCTTTATTGGGAAGGTGATTGAGAAGGTAGTGGTGGTCCAATTGGAGAACCATTTAACCATCCATGACATCTATGAACCCTTCCAATCAGGTTTTTGTAAAAGACACAGCACCGAGACTGCGCTGGTTTGGGTGCTTAATGATCTCCTGAGTGCGAGAGACCAGAAGAGACGTTCTATTCTAGTTCTTCTTGATCTCTCATCAGCCTTTGACACCATGGATCACGTGGTGTTGTTAGCATGCCTGAGGCAGATTTGTGGAATATCGAGAATCATCCTTCAATGGTTCACCTCATTCCTCACTGGGAAATCACAAACAGTTGTGTCGGGGCTTTTTTCCTCTGGCCCAACTTCTTTGTTGTGTGGGGTGCCTCAGGGTTCTGTGCTATCTCCCATGTTATTCGTGGTGCATATGCTGCCCCTTGGAGACATTATAAGATGGTATAAGCTGAGGTTTCATTGCTATGCAGATGATACCCAGCTATACCTGTCTTTTGCTCCTGAACAGGATGGAGCTCTCTCGGTATTTAACAACTGTCTAAAAGAAATCCAGGGTTGGATGGATTCTAGTTGTCTGAAGTTGAACTCAGAAAAGACAGAGGTTTTGGTAGTGGACCCGGGCTGTCGGATAGAGGGGTCGCCTGTTGGTGCACCCTCAGGAGTTTTTCTTGGGGGTGTGTCACTTCTGACCTCTGAACAGGTGTGTAACCTAGGGGTTATCTTGGATGACAGGCTGACACTACAGTCACAGGTGTCAGCAGTCATCAAGACTTCCTTTTACCACCTTAGGAATATCGCTAGAGTGAAGCACCTTGTTCCATCTGACATGTTACCTATGTTGGTCCATGCCTTCGTGTCCTCACATTTGGACTACTGCAACTCCCTGTATTTTGGGATTTCTGGGGTTGAAATCCACCACCTTCAGCTAGTGTAGAATGTGGCAGCCCAGATTTTGACTGGGACCAGTAGGTCTTGTCACATTACCTTGGTGCTGGGCGAACTGCACTGGCTTCCTGTTCGATGGATGATCACCTTTAAAGTCTGTTTATTGACTTTTAAAGCCCTGCATGACCAGGGTCCAGCCTATCTGAAAGATCTTCTAGTCCTCTACTGCACTGGCAGATCACTTCGCTCGGCCAACGAGGGCTTGCTAGAGATTCCAAGAGTGAGTCTAAATTCTTCTGTTTGTAGAGCTTTTTCCTATGCTGCTCCCACTCTTTGGAATTCTCCTCCCTGTCGGTTATGGCAGTGCATCTCCGTGGAGGAATTTAAGAAGGGTTTAAAAACTCATCTCTATCAAATTGCTTTCTTATAGTATTGTGTATAAGTTGTTGATGATACTGTAGTTTTACCTGTGTTTTATACTGAATTATGTCTGATTTATATTATGTGTTTTGTACAGCGCCTTGAAAATTTGAAAGGTGGTTTAAAAATAAAATGTATTATTATTATTATATACTGCTTCATCAGCTTTGGAGATATTATTGCTGATATGGATGCGATGGGTGTCCTTCCTGTCTAAAAGAGATTTTAAAGTCAAAGTCAAAGGATCAATGTGTACATTAAAATAGGGTAAGTACTCTAAAAGAGTAAGCAGATAATCAGGGTTACCATCAATGATATTAGGTTCCACAAGGGGAACAGGGGTAATAATTGTGTGCCCAATAATAGTAGTTTGATGAGGTATGAAACAGAAATTAGAATCATTAATATGGCATGTATTTTCTCCATATGTGAACTGTTTGAAATTAGTTACCACACAAAATTCACCATCCGAATTATATTCCATTTTAACAGTAGGCAGTCTCCATTTTTGTAGCTGTACTGGGCAAGTATAAGTCTGTTTGGAAATCTGTGTTGTCAGGCGGTGAACCCCCTTCCAATAAGACTGGTACAATTGAGAATCACCTGGAGCAGATGTTGAGTCCTGGTATTCTGTGCCATTGGTGGTGATGTCATCGTCCATGGAAAAAGACCAATGAATACTGTCTGAGGAATATCCACATACAGGTTTAATAATATCAAATACATCACATCGACACACATAAACATACCCTTTCTTCACACAACAATCCATGTGCAGAGTGATCTACATGTCTAGAAGAGAATGGAAAACTAGTAGAGGAAGCAAGTCAAGGCATTCTCTGTAGATGTCATCATCAAAGTGCCCAATGGAGTGAACGGATGCTAGTCTATCAAATATAGCTGTAGAAGGATCAAAACGTGGTAAAGAAACAGTGAAAGATACAAACATAGTATCCTTAATTGAACATTTCTTAGAAGTAAAGCAAGGACCAGTATTAGGGTGCCTGGTCACAAATCCTAAATTTCTAGCAGTAGAAATAGGAATAGTAAGAGACTGTAACACACACATGGCAACACAGGGGATTTGTACTAAGGACAATATCATTTAGAAATGCATCTATCATACAGCATATGATATCAGGGATTCTTCCGGATTCCAGATCACGAAAGAGATTATTGATAGTAGTGATAATATGTGATCCATAAGTGGAGCACAATATTTCACAGGCAATGTATTGCTTATCTGTTTCCTTATTGTTCTGTGCAATAAGGGTGTTAATCTTATCTTTAGAATCTGTAAATGCCTTAGCAATGTCATGTATATTATACACAGTGTATCATTCTTCCAGACTAACGCTATCCGCACCATGCAATAATGGGGATATGATGTCATTGATCATACCAGTTTCAAACTTCTGTGAACGTGCTTTGATAGTAGCAATGTTCGCTTTATTCCAGTTAGACATTGCAGTACCAAAGACACCAGTGAGGGTACCTGTGGCACTAGTAACATCAGATGTGTTATGTGTATTTCTTTTATGACTTAGATCATCTGTTTGGGGTTTTCTTCTAAAATTGCCTCTATGCTCGGTGGTATGGACCCCAGCTGTAGGGTCTTGGTTATGAATCTGAAAAACAGCTAAGCTATCAAGTAACAAAATACCATAAAACAATGATGCTAATAGTATGACACATACCAAATCCTTTCATATTCCAGTAAGTCAAATTAAACAATACAGGTACATGCATATAGTGTAAATTGTTAATCAGTGAGCCAGGTAAGGCAGTGGCTGTCAGACCACTACAAGGACCAGGAGTGTTTTTTGGACATTCCAAAAGTTGTTTCTCAGTAGGAGGTAACACAAATAAATACATGGCAGTAGAAGCCATGTTGTGTGCAGCACAAAATTTCCTGGCAGAATCTTTAGACAGTGAATCACTATATGAGGGATCAATTAAGGCAGTGATATTCTATAAATCAGAATGTCTAAGAAAGGTCTGGTGCAAGGACAAAGTACCATTTGGGGATAATTTTGCATTGGGCCAACCATGGAAAGTTCCCTTGGAGAGTTTGGCCATGGGGAGTATTTGTCCTTGAGACTTGGTTTGCCACTCAATTTGTAGGGTAGATTTATCAGAAGCAACAACTGAGGCAGTGAGGTAGGCATCTGAACCTTCCTGAGCGGTAATCAAATTGTCAGGAATACTGAAGGACACTCCCTCTGGGGTAATTGCAGGTGGATCAAGGTGAGGAAGGAGGTGCTTTACCATGCCTTGGATGCAGGGGATAACTCCTGAGATGAGGAGAAAATGGAACAAGATAGCCATCTTGTCAGTGTATCTGAAAAGGAAAATCAAACATTAGCAAATTAGTACTATTCCACCCAATGGGGTGAGGAAAAGTAATTATATTCCTTTATACAATTTCAACTGGTTTGCATGTAATCATTTGTCAGTCAGTTTGTTGTTTTTCAGGAGTCTAACCTGATAGACTGCAGGACTGAGCTTATTGACAATTGGGAAGGGTCCTTCCCACTTATTGGAGAAAGAATGTGTTGGATGCACAAATCTGAGAACCATTACCTGATCTCCAACTTGCTAATCAACTTCTTGTGTGTATTTGTCAAACTGAATTTTGGACTGTTGCTGGGCCTTGCCCATGCAGTTTGCAGCATACAAATGAGTGTGCATGAGGTCTTTTCTGAGTTTTTCCACATATTGGTCCACAGAGACATGGTCTGCGGTAGGGGTATGCAGGTCAAACAACAGGTGTTCAGGTAATCTCATATTTCTACCAGTCATCACCTCAAAGGATGTCAACTGGGTGGTGGCTGAGGGCATGTCCCTAATTGCCATAAGGAGTAACGGCAGTAGGGAATCCTAATCCTTGGGATTGTCCTCAAATAATTTGGAAAGCATTTGCTTAATCCATCTGTTGGCCCTCTCTACTTGACCTGATGATTGTGGGTGGTATGGTATGTGGAACTTCTGATAAACTCCGAGGAGTTCAAGGGCTTCTTTCATCAACACACCTGTAAAACTGGTTCCTTTGTCAGAGTCTACCTTGTGAGGTAGGCCCCACCTGGAGAAAATCTGGTCCACCATGATTTTGGCAGTGGTCTTTGTAGTGCATGTCTTAGTGGGGAAAGCTTCAACCCACTTAAAGAAAAGATTCGTTATCACAAGGGCATATTTGTTGTTTCTGCTGGTATTGGTGAGGGGACCAATAAAATCAATCTGTAAGGCATACCAAGGGCCAGAATGCCTTTGTGGTAGTAGTTTGGCATTTCATTTAGTAGGGATGGGGTTGTTTTGTGCACAAACAAGGCAGTTGTCTTTGTACTGTTTAACATCCTTGGTGATGCCAGGCCACCAGGCGGTGGTCTTAAGTCTCTGGCATGTGTTTTCCACTCCCTGGTATCCACCAGTTGGGGTATCACACACTTGATGCAGAAATTCAGATCTGAGATGATGAGGGACCACCCACAATTTAGTGGGGATGTCATCTGGTTGGTACCAAATGAGCTTGTCATCTGGGGACAGGTGTAACTTACCTTCATGCCTTCGGTAGGGGTTATGGGTAGGTAGATTCTTCTCAGTACCTTTGTCTAGGAATCTGAACACATCTTTGAGTTCAGAGTCAGCATGCTGGGCTTCTGACAAGTCCGAGGGGGAGAAGGGTTCAGATTTCTTCCTGACCGCTGCTATGTGTATGGCCCTTCTGGCCTCTGGATGGTCCATCATCCAGATGTCCCCCCTCGGGCCCCTTCCTTGGCAAGGGTGTCAGCAGTGTCATTGAAGGCATGATAGGGATCATGTAGAGAGTGGGCCTTAACCTTGTGTACATAGAGTTTGTGTGCAAATTTCTGTGCCAGTGAATGAATGCATATTATCAGTTCCTTGTGTTTCACCGGAGTGCCATCAGAAGAGGCAACAGAGTTCTTCTGCCAGAAAGGAAGAAATTCTGTAAGGGAACAACAAACCCAGTTAGAGTCTATGAAAGTGATATCCTCAGTTCCATGCTGGATTAACTCGAGGGCACAGACTAATGCTACCATTTCTGCATACTGTGCTGATGCCACTACTGCAACATTTAGAAATTTTAACAGTGTTATCAAAAGGGTAAACTACAAATATGCCCATTCCTGCTACAGTATCTGTTCTCCCTGATAATAGGAAGCTGATCAGTCTGTGAAGACATGACACAGTGAGGTGTTCTCAAGTAGTTGTGGTGTAGCAGGAAAGAAAGGTTCTGGATCTGGTAGATCAGGTGGCCGCCGTGTACAGTCATGGGGTTCTTCTTGCAAAAGGAGACCATGCTCCAGCATGGATGGCATTTTGGCTGGGTGGACCTTTATGTCTCTGTCCTGGAGAAGGAGGGACCAGTGTGTCAGTCTGGTATTAGAGACTGACCCATCCTTTACTCTATCTGATAGCAAAAAGTTTGTTGGGGTGCGGTTTGTATTGATAATCGGGGGGAGTACCCAATGATATACAGAACGTGCTTGACAGCCCACTAAGTGGCCAGAAGGTTCCTTTCACAAATGCTGTACTTCTCTTCCACTGGGGTCAAAAGCTGTAATGCATATGCAGTGGGTCTCAGGGTGCCATGGACCCTCTGGGCTAGCACTGCAGACATAGCAATGTCAGAGGTGGCAGATTCCAGATGGAATGGCAAGGCTGGATTGGGGTTGACCAGAGCTGGAGCTAAGGCCAGGGCCTGCGTCAGTGACATCACAGCTTGGGTATGAATGGGGCCCCAAGTCCAGAGGACATCCTTCTTCAGTAGTTCATACAGAGGGGTGGCCTTCTCAGCAAACTCACAAATAAAATCTCTAGAAAATTTACCATTCCTAGAAACCTCCTAACAGTGGCCATGCTGGTGGGCAGTGGCATATGTTGCAGTCCCTGTATCTTTTTCCAGGTAGGGCTTCGGCCTTGATCTGTTATCCTCAGGCTCAGAAACAGTACATCTTTCTGACATAGTTGTGCTTTTACTGGGTTACATTTGAGACCTGCTCTCTGGATGAGGGTCAGTAGTTCATCTAAGAGATCCAGCTGTTGTTCCTGTGTGGCTATGGCCAGCAACAGGTTGTTCACATGCTGCAAGAGACACTGGGGTGTAGAGAAACCCTCAAGGGCATCCATCATGTGCAGATGGAAGAGGGAGGGACTGTTATGGAACCCCTGTGGTAAGATGGTCCACATGTACTGCTGGCCCTCAAAGGTGAAGGCAAACTTATATTGACTTTTGGGGGCCAATGGCAATGATCAGAAACCATTGGAGATATCCAGGGTGCTGAACCATTGTTGGTCAGGGGTCAGTAGGCATAGCATGTCTGGTGCTGATGCCATAGTTGGAGCACAATTGAGGGTGACCTGGTTTAGTCTCCTGTAGTCAATAATAAGTCTCCAGGCACCCATGGGTTTTTTCACAGCCTACACTGGGGAATTCGCAGTGGAAACACATGTCCTGATTAAACCTTGCTTGAGGAGTGATTTAATTGTTTTCTTAAGAGAATGCAAGGCCTCAGGTGGAAAGGGGTACTGCTATTGCCTCTCATGTGTTGAGTCTGTCACTTCAATGACAGTGTGCATCCTGCCACAATCATGCTTGTTGGTGGCAAATGCCTCCAGATGCCTTTGTAGGATGGGAAGGAGCTTTGAAAAAAGCTCATGGTTCTTAAATCTATGACATCATACTCTTTGTCATTTGTGAAGATTGTTGCAACCACATGTAATTCAGGAATCATGATGGTGTGATATTGTCCCTGAATTTGTATCAGTAACATGTTGGCTAGGTCTATCACACAGCCGTGTGGTGCCAAGAAGTCAATTCCAATTATACTAGGGTGAACATGCAGTACCATCAGCTGAAAGGTGTGATATGCCTACAGGTGTCTCAGTGCCACAGATAATGGCAGGGAGCAGTATGCAGGTAGCCTAGTTCCATCTACACCAGACATATTGGTCCTCCATCCTGTAGACCAAGGTGATGTGTCTGGGTTGTCATCCTGTAATACAGAAACAGCCGCGCTTGTATCCAGCAGTACTGTGAGTAGGCAGCCCCTGACCTCTGCCTCTGTGCAGGGCCTTCCATTTGTATCAAAGATCAGCATATTTTCAATAAAGACCGGGGTCTGTAATTGTCAATCTGTACCATTGTAAGCATGGGGACACTCTTGAAAGACAGTCTGGACCTGGTTCTTGTGAACCATCTCACCATGCTGTTCTGATGCTATATAGGGAGCCACTTCTGGGTTCAGGCCTGTAGGGGCCTGAGATCCTGGACTTCCCATATCCCCACGGCCTGTGGAGGCCTGCTCTCCTGGTGCACAGAGCGCACTTTCCCAAGGAGGTCTCAGAGATTTTGGTTCTCATCAGCTATTTCTCTATATGAAGGGCCTGGTTTCTGTTGTTTATCCTTATTATTTTTGTGGTATTTCTTATTTTTGTGGTAGTTCTGGTTCCCGCCCCAGGATTGTTGATGTTGGGCCTGCTAGGGGTGTTGGTTATCTTGGGCCTGCCCCTCCACCATGTAGTGCATTGTGGTCTCTGGAATGGCTTCCACGGCAGCTACCTTCTTGGAGCCAGAGTCTGAGTCATGGATATAGAGTTGATAAACCCTCTCTGTTTTCCAAAGAATATCGGCAAACCTTTCCGTGTTGGGATAGGTGGTTGGCTCTACCTTCTCTCACACTCAGGGATCATGTTCCGAAGGAACAGGAATTTGTATTCAATAAGGTCTGCATCTGCAGCTTCTTCTGTGAGGTGCTTCCCTGCTCGGTAGGCCATCCAGGGCCTCGGATGGAAGGTTGCTGGACTTTCCTTTGCATTCTGTTTCACAGAGTATGCAAGCAGTGATGAGTTCAGATGGTACTTCATCAAAGTTGGCATGGTCACCCTGAGGGACAGCATTGGGGAGTTTCACCCACAGGCCAGGACTGATGGTCAGTTGTAGGATCTGGACCTGATAGTCTGCAGTGAAACTAAGCATTTCACATTTGGCATGCACCTTCTCCAAGAGGCAACTGAGGTTTTCTGATGGGCTCATCTGACCAATGCTGTCAGCTATTTGCTGAACAGAGTGGGCCATTTGTAGGGGATTATTGGGATGATAGATCAGAGGTAGATATTCTTGGGCACCCTGCAGGGCTGCCTGAGCTGTGGTTTCAGCCACAGTGCAGACCATTCCCTTCTTAATAGCAGCCTCCTGTAGCAGCTGCTTAATGTGGGTCCGGAGAACCCATTTATTTCTCTCTGGGATGGTCACATTGCCTAAGGCATTCTCAATCATTCTCAATCAAAATTCTTGCTCGTTTGCCTGAGCAAAATGATGCAAAATGGAATCCTTTTCATTCCACAGAGTTTGGAGCTCAGACTCCAAATCCTGCTCTCATCTTACACATTCAGTTTCCTACAGTCCCATCTCCTGGTTGAGAGATGAGATCTGAAGTTCAATGGTTCAAAACCTTGTTTCAGAGGCTTCCAAAGCAGCATAGAGAGCCGCGACCAACAGCCCTTTAGATTCTCACTTTCTGGATGTTTGTCTCATCTCTGAGTACTGGGTTGAAATCCCCAGTTCGGGGTTTTCGGATTGACTTCCGTCATGCATGAAGTCAGCCCATCCTCCATGGGAGGCAAGGAAGTTTGAGACATCGAGTCTCAGTTCTGCCAGATATTTGATACGGTGGCCATTGTGTGGGAGGGAATGAAAAATCAAACTGTGAAAAGGTGCCGTGCTGTGTATCGATCCACAACAGGTGCACTAGTTCACAGGTGAGCTACTGTGAACTTGTAATCTTGCAATTCAAACCTGCCATGGGGTGAGGTGAGTCAGCATCGTCCACACCCAGTAAGCAGCCACACTTTGTAAGTGATTACAAAGTGGGTGAAAAATGGGAGCGGTAATGTGGGAATGCACACCTACTGTCCCCGTTGGGAAGGGAAAGTTATAGCAACAAGTGAAAACTTTGCAAACTCCACATATTGCCAGCATGTGGTTGCTGATTGTCAGGAGGTCTAAAACTCACTCTCAGGTTCTTGGCAATAATGGGAATGCAAGGAATCACAGACATGTTCCATAAGAGTAATACAGCTTGTTTATTACTGCCAAAAGGAAAATCACATTTGCCCTAAGCAGTTCTTACCACTAGGAACTGGGAGCCAATGCTAAGTGTTCCCTATACCTTGAGGAATCTCCATGTCTCCTGGGGTCTCCGAGGTAGAAGACACAATGTCTTACATTATATGCCTTAGATATTTACCATGGTTACTGTAAGACAGAAACATTTCTAGTTACAGAGATGGACCCTATTAGTTAAATTAGAGGTGGCTCCTCAGTGCAAGATAACATTATACAGTTTTGTTATAGTCATCACTTTGTGGAAACAAAGAGGTGCAGTTTGTACATAGCTGTGTAGTAGTAAGACAAATCATCAGAAGATGGCAATGCCAACTCATATATTATAACACTACAAGGACACAGGTGTCCTAGCATCTTGTAAGCAAGAAATACACGTGTAGATTAGAAAGTACAGCATATAGCAATCATATGCGTACATATCCTGACATCTGCTCTTATATGGTAGATGCCCGTAGTCCTATATGTTAGTATAGCATATACCTAAATGCCAGCTGTCTGCGGTGTAGCACTGGGGTACCAATTCAGGTGCAGGGACCTCATGTAATAACATTAAACTGTTACTTTGTTGCAGTCAGCTTAATTTGTTCTAGGTAATACTCTGAGGCTTGTCTAGGTTTGAATGGAACTTAGTGGGAAGCATTACTTCAAACTGGCACGAAGTTAATTACTAAAGTATACTGCAGCTGTATAGAGTGAATTTACACTCAGTGCAGGATGTGTATTCTCATTGTATAGCTTCATTGTTAAGAAGCTTTTCATTTCACCATGCGGAATGACACCACACAGTGTTAGAGCAGTATGATAGTAGTTGAAGGGGGAATAGTTTTGATCCCTGATGAAGCTCATTTCTCTTCTTTCTTACTACATTTTATGTAGTGGGAGGGAAATTTTTCAATATTATTGCAAATATCAATGACAGAGTTTCAGCAAGGTGAGAAGCAGACATACAGAACTTTAAACTGTTACTTTGTTGCAGTCAGCTTAATTAGTTCTGCCTGATACTTTGAGGCTTGACTAGGTTTGAATGTAACTTAATGGTAAGCATTAGTTCAAACTGGCAAAAAGAGTATTACTTACCTCCACTGCAGATGCACATGTGGGGTCTGTACTCAGTGCAGGATGTGTATTCTCATTGCATGGGTTTCTTTGTCAAGAAATGTTTTATTTCACCATGTGGAAGGATAGCACACAGTGGAAGAGCACAAATACAGTAGTTAAAGGGGACCTGGGTTTGATCCCCAGTGAGGAAATTTGTTTCTTTCTCATTACAATTCATGTAGTATGAGAGAAATTTCTAGATATCTTTACTGATGTCAGTGATGAAAGTTTCAGCAATGTTAAAAGTGGGCTTACAGAACATTAACCGGTTACTTTGTTGCAGTCAATTTAATTAGTTCCATCCAATACTGAAATTTGTGAAGGTTTGAATGCAAGTTAATAGGAAGCATTACTTCAAGCTGGCAAAAAGCCAATTACTAAACTACACTTCAGCTGTGTAGGGGTTGTCCACACTCAGTGTAGGATATGCAGTCTCAGTGTATGGGTTTCTTGTCAAGAAACCTTTTATTCCACCATGTGAAATGATAGCACACAGTGGTAGAGCACTAATACAGTAGTTGAAGGGGCCTTGGGTTCTATCCCCAGTAAATAATTGTTTTGCTTTCTCACTACAATTTATGTGGTATAAGAGAAATAGTTAGATGTCATTGCTGATATCAGTGATAAGCATTTCAACAAGTTGTGAAGCAGATCTTCTGAAAATTAATATGTTACTTTGTTTCAGTCAACTGAATTAGTTCTAGATAATACTTTGAGGTTTGCCAAGGTCTGAATGCACTGTATTGGGAAGCATTACTTTATGTTGGCAAAAAGTACATTACTAAATTCCACTGCAGCTGCATATGGGTGGTGGGTCTACAGGTAATGCAGTATATGCATTCTCAGTGTATTGGCTTCTTGTCAAGAAACCATCTATTTCACCACAATGAAGGAGAGCACACAGTGGTAGAGCACTAAGAAAGTAGTTGAAAGCGGCATGGGTTTGATCCCCAGTGAAGAAGGTTGTTTCTTTCTCACTACAATTTACATAGTATGATTGCAAGTGTTAGATGTTGTAGCTGATGTCAGTGATTACAGTTTCAGTACAGTTTACAACAGACTTTCAGAATGCTAAACTGTTACTTTGTTGCAGTCAACTTAATTAGTTCCAGCTGATACTTTGATATTTTTCTATATCTTAATGCAAGTTAGTTGGAAATATTACTTCAAGTTGGCAACATGTTAATTACTAAATCTTCCTGCAGCTTTTTGGGTGAGGTCTGCACTTAATCCAGGATGTGCATTTTCATGTCAGGAAACCTTCTGATACACCATGTGGAATAATAGCAGAGTTGCAAAGCACTGAAGAGTTGAGAGAGGGGCCTGGATCCAATTCCCAGTCTAGAACATTTTTTTTTCTTCACTACAATTTAAGCTGCTGGAAGCATCATTCTCAAGAAAACTTCTTTCTCATCATGTGGAATGATACCACATGTATGTGACAGTTGTGGGCAGTGAGGTCCAGAAAGTTGTGTTGTGTAAATTGTGTAAAAAATGGCAAAAAAAAAATTCAGACACTTTAAGCTCCATGAAACTTCCAGATGAAAAAAAGGATAAAGTACCACCCCTTACCATGGACCTGGTTATCTAGCAGTCCCTGCAAAGGTCCTCTCCTGGTGGACTGCAGAAATAGCAATAATAATCCCAGTAGTCATTGGCATGACATGCCTGTCCTAGTGTTGTGCACATACAGAAATTAAAAATCCAGTTCCCACTGACATGGCAGTTCTCTCTTGGTGTCAAGCAGGTACAGAAAACAAAGCATTACAGGCTTTTCCTGTTGTTCCGCAGGAGATGGAACAATAAACTCAGCATCAGCCCACACAGCATGCCTCTTCTGATGTTCAGCATAAGCAGGAATGTCAAATCTCATATCTGCCAGCATGGTGGGCCTCTCCTAGTGTCTCGTGCATGAGTGTGAATGGAAAACCTGGCATCCTCCAGCTGGCTCAAGCACTGGTTGCATCACTGAATGGTTCTGAAGGGGCTCTAGAATTTGCCCTGACTTAAGGAAATAAAAAAAAGAAGTTGCCATGACACTCCAGACCAACACCACCATTAGATAGGCAGGCACTGTCTATTTTAGAGTGACAAATGAAGGAGCATCCATGAAGATTTTCCAGCAGCATCAGCAGAGAGTGAGTAGAGATACTAAAAAACATGAACCTAACTGCCACAACATCTGCTAATTTAAGAAATAATTTGGCTGATTTGAGGTTTTGCCTGGTGTTCAAACTATTGCATGGAGAGTTGGGGGCATCAAAAACACAGTTTGTGGAGGAATCTTGAGCCCTAAGGTTGACCCTAGGTTGGCAGTTGGAAAATCAATCAAATTGTTTGCATTTACCCCTTATGAATTGTTTTCATTACTGGTGGCACAGGGTTATATGTGATTTGAGCAAAAAAATAATAGTGATGACAAAAAGAACAACTATAAAACAGTGAACACATACATAGAGCTGTCAATTCATAGCATTAATCAAAAACAAACCAGGTGCCGGATAGTAAAAACGTATCTTGTGTATGTCAATTTCTTTTGTGGGTGGCTTTGCCACTCACACCCCTTAAAACCTATATAATCATCTTTGTGGGGGCTGGAACTCATCAACAGGAGAAAGACTGGTTGGGGTGGATGGCTACTCCGACTGCAACACTGTAAAAAATATAAACAGCAAAGGAAAAGTCTGTCTGGAATGGGAACATTGTTAAAACAAATAACAGTATACTGTACACACCTGGAAAAAAGTCACCCTAGGAATCAAACAACATTCTTTTCCTCCCACAAGTCTTGCAAACGCTTACCTAGACCACTGTGCTATGAGGTCAGTACATTTCAGCACCGCACAAAAACACCTTTTCAAATCCTGCATAGTGCTCCCCTTACTGCTGACTCACTGTACACCAGCACACCTCATAACCACATTCACTCACATTCCAGGCACTGTGAAAACGCCCACATTACAGTCACACTTTTAGGTTCGCCCAAATTGGTTCACCCAAATAGCTTCACTCAAATTCACTGTACACCATGGCATAGCTCTGTGCTCCCTTTTCCTTGTTATGTCCCACATCCTGCTACTGTAGATGTTGTGTTTCAGACTTTAATCTCCAAGCCACTTCTCATTCATTGTCAGGGGAAGCCTGTTAGCCTTCTTTCTAGCCACATAATTATGTCCCACTTTACAGACCTTTTCTGGTGCCTTTAGTACCATTGACACTTTGATTTGTTTTTGGGTGTGTAGGGTTGTTCATGTATGTGCTGATGGATATCACTGTGAGTTTTATTTTGGGTACACGAAGATCATTGTGGTTCCTAGGTGTGGCCTATCTTGTAACAATGGTGGTTCATGTTGTGGTGCATGAGTGTATGGGGGTGCTTCACTGCCTTATGTGCAATGGTTTACATGACACCTAGTCTCCAGCATTGTGTGTACAGTCCCCGTGCCTCGGTTGTGCTTGTGATATTTTTATGTGTTGGGGATGTGCCTGCCATTGCTGAATACAACCCCCTCGGGGCCATAGCTCTGGAGGCTGGATTCTGCACATGCAAACCTCTATCACATGCTGTGAATGTAGGCCTGGTACTATTGGATCTCATATGTGAACATGTGACATGTGTACAAGCCACTTCTGACTGTGTGTGTGTGTGTGTGTTTGTGTGTGTGTGTGCGTGTGTGTGCTTGTGCTGTGGATGTGCTGCTGAGTGGTTTCTGTGACTTTGTAACATATTCACCTCTGCACTGCCCCTCTGCAGCCTTGCTGCACTGGCACTGACACTTTTGACTGGCTGCTTTCAAGTAGTGAAAAGTGTCAATGCAATCTGTTCATGCATTCTACTTGGTAGATCATGTATCTGAAGGGAAAATGAATAAAAAAATTGATAATGCGTTGACAAATCAGAAAATTAATGTTGTTGATGCATTCAGAAGGAAGTTCAGTTCATGCTATACTGTATGTGTCTCAGGCTACCTAAGCCTGTATCTTGCCACCTAGTGGACACATTTAGTTATTATTCAGTATCACAATGAGTGACGCATCTTTAGATAAATAGATTCTTTAGGATAATAGCTTTTCTTGTGAGCCATAAGAGCTGGGCTGTAAGATGTCTTAAGATGGCTAGCCAGGTAACTACATTGTAACAAAAAAAAACTGCTGAATGAACAGTGTTCAGAACTTGAGGGCTAATTGGCCACCTACTCCAACCATTATTCATCAGCAGAGCTGGGCAGCATGGAGCCCACAGCCTCACACTATAACAACTCTAAACGTTCTGTCAAATCTTTCATAAGGTTGCAAAATGTGTTGGAAACAAACATGACCTTCCAGTTCCAGTGGAAGTGTGAAGTATGAGATTGAGGAGTATACAGTCAGTTGCACTACCTCTGGTCATATCAGTGCCTCGCCAAGTGACCTCTTTATTTATGATCTTTTCAGGGTAGGATGAATCTCCTGTTCTCAGAGTGGTTCAACTCTGAATACTGTTCAGCTTTTTCAGTAGTGTTATGCAGAGCAATAGCTGTTTTCAGCAGTACAGACTTCAGTACCTGAGTCTTTCAACAGGACACCAGCTGAGAGGAGATTTCACAGGCAACACATTGTCTTCTCATTATGTTGCAGAACTGCATTGTTTACAAGGGTGCCATGGATGTGAGATATACAAGACTGTGAAAAATGAACCACCCCCACTACAGATCCTGATACATATCTCTACTAACTAAAGGTTACAACACTTTTTCTTGCAGAACAGATGAAACATTACATGCTCTCAGTGCCACACAGGGACTGGCAGAATGAGACGTAACATTGCAGATACATGAATTTAGTTATTTGTTCAGTGAATGCCTTGGGCATGTCTTTGAATCATAAACAGTCAAACAAACGTTTTGTATAAATTCTTTCAGAGGCATCCTAATATGGTGATTGTAAAACAAACCTACATCCCAAGAAACAGAAATAATAGAATTTGCCAGCAGAAAAGGACTGCTTACCCCACCTGGTTTGCTCAAATGATCCCTGCCTAGTCTGTCTCCGCAGACCCTAACTGGTCTCTGGTGACCCTCTCTCCTTCCTGCCTATTTACTTATATTCCCCTGTGTCTGTCCTAAACATGCTTGAAGCTCCCTGCTGTTTTTGCCTCCAGCACTTCCTATGGTAGTCTATTCCAGGTATCCACCACTTTCAATGAAATAGTAATTCCTCACATCCCTCTTAAACTCCTCACCAGCTCCATCACATGACCTCTGATTCTGGTGCTTGTTCTCATTTGAAAGAGACCTTCCTCCTGTACCCTGTTCACCCCCGTGAGGTACTTGTAGGTCTCTATCATGTTCCCTCTCACTCTCCTCTCTTCCAGGAGATACATGTTGAGATCCCTCAGTCTTTCTCTTCTTAGGGATTTTGATGCACCCCTACACCCTTTTAATTGCTCTCTTCTTTAAAACCTCCACCCTGACTATGTCCTTTTGGAGGTTCAACCTCCAAAACTGGACATAGTACTCCATATCGGGTCTCACAAATGAGGGAGATAATGGCAACACCATCTCCCTCCTGCTAGAAATACTTCTCCCTATGTATTCCTGCATCCTACTGGCCCTGCCCACTACTTTGTCACACTACCCTACCACTTTGAGTTTATGAGAAATAATAACCCCAAGGTCCCTTTTTGCTTAGTGACTGTCAGTACTTCTCACCTATCCTATACTCAGCTTCTGGGTTCCTATGCCAATGGTGCACAATTTTGCATTTTTTGGCATTGGACCCTAAGGGCCATGTTCTTGGCCACTCCTAAAGTTTCCCAAGATCCCTTCGCTTTCTGTTCACACCTTCCTGGGTGTCCACCCTATTATAGATTTTGGTGTCACCTGCACAAAGGCATACCTTTCCTTCCAGTTCTTCTGCAATGTCACTTATGAAGACATTGAAGATGATTTGTCCCAGTACTGAGCCCTATGGCACCCCACTGGTCACTCTCCCCTCATTAGAGTGAGTGTTGTTACCCGACACCATCTGTCACCTATCCAGTAACAAGCTCCTTACACAATTCACCACTTTGGATCCCACCCCAGGCTACTCAGTTTCCTTATCAGGCTCCCGTGTGGCACAGTGTTGAACCCCTTGCTAATGTCCAGATATGCCACATCCACAGCCCTCCCTTGATCTATTCCCCATGTCACCCAGTTGGAGAAATAAATCAGATTTGTCTTGCATGACCTCCTCCTCTGCCCACCTGTCATAAATTCATGCTGTCGTTGGTCTTGTGAAACTATTTCATTTTTATCATTTTGCACCCTGATTACTCCTTGATGCTTAAAGCTCCAAGTCATGGTGGCAAGGGGTGTGCCCAGGTAGTGCTCTCCTCTAAGATCCTCTAAGATCTTTAAATTAATACGGTATATGTCTGCACAGCATGATTTTTGATCCAGTCTTATAACATGTTTGAGGGTACACGTAATGAACCAAGAGCATTAATCCTCAAATATTTTCTTGGTGAACATCCCCCAATATATGGAAAAAATCTCAGGCCTCCACCAATTTAATGAAAAAATATCATGCTGCCCCATAGAAATTATACGATACAAAACTTTACACCATACAGAACGAATCATGTGATATTTCAAATGACTGAGCTTATCCACTTGGGTTTGTTTACATTCAGTTTTCCCATGACTCTTCATACTAAACATCAACAGATCAGTTTAAAGCAACAGTGCATGTTATGGTGAAATGTTCAAACCTGTTCTTTTTTATTTCATTTCAGATCACCCTTTTCTCCTGTTTTGTAAGATATCCTTTTTAACTCTGTGCTGTGTCAGCTTTAGCATGATTTTAGATTTACAGTATAATAATAAAAAGGAGCACAGCTTGTAGCATGGCTATCCCAGGGTTTCATTTGTATTTTCAGCTGTTATTGAGCACCCGTTGTTTAACATCTCTTGTCTTGTTACTGTGGTGAACTTGCATGCAACTGAAGTAGCTAACATATTTAATTACTATGTAATGTGTTTAATGTTGGAACTAATTCAAAGAAGACAAATATTGCAAAAAGCCTAAACAAACAGTTTGTAATACAAGGGATGTCCTAAATATTTTAACCAAATTAAAAGCCAATATGTCCTCAGGACGAGATAGTGTGCATCCAAGATTTTTAAGGGAGATAAGAGAGTATATAGCAGTACCCTTGGTACATTTATATAACAAATCATTTAACTCTGGGATGGTTCCTTCAGATTGGATAACAGCGATAGTCATACCGTGATTTAAAAAAGGTGAGAGATCAGAGGTAGCTAATTATGGACCAATTAGCTTAATAGCAGTGCTTTGCAAAGTAATGGAAACACTAATAAAGGAAAAGCTAGATGTAATCTTATCTAAAAATGGCTTCCATGACTCCAAGTAACATGGCTTCAGAAAAAATAGGGCATGCGTCACTAACCAGCTTTGTTTTCATGAAAAAGTCAGTAAAGACATCAGAAACAATGTTCCTGCAGATTTGGATTTTCAAAAGGCCTTTGGTAAGGTCCCACATCAGGCCTTGACAATTCAATTGCATGCACTACAGCGTGACAACAAGGTGGTGGACTGGATTAATAATTGATTGTTAGACAGGAAGCAGAGGGTTAGGGTGAAGGGTGTTTACTCAGAGGATGGTGATGTTATCAATGGGGTGCCCCAGGGCTCTGTCCTGGGCCCTATTCTATTTTCATTGTTCATTAGTGATATTGACAAAGACATAGAGGGATGGATAGTCAAATTTGCAGGTGATATTAAGTTGGGCGGACAAGTAGGAAATGATCTAAGCAGAACAAATCTTGCTAGGAATTTGGAAAAAGTAGAAATATGGGCAAAACAAAGCAACATGATGTTTAACATAGAATAATGTTCAACCCTCCACTTAGGAAAGAATAACACCAGACAGGAATACCACCTAAATAATAATAATAATAAAAAAAAAGTTACCTCTGAGAAAGATTTGGAATAATTACAGATGAAGACCAGGAATTTAATACACTGTGCAAAACTGGTGCAGAGAACAAATTATCTGGTAAATAGTATAAAAAGGCCTTTATCTGCAGGAATGCAAATTGCATAATGCCACTGTATAGGGCATATGTTAGGTCACATATGGACTACAGAACACAGTTGTGGAGTCCTTATCTAAGAAAGGATGTAGATATCTGGAGAAGGTACAGTGTATGGTTATGAAATTAATCCCAGAACTAGAAAAATCATATCAAGACAGGTGGATGCAATAGGGCATCTACAGTCACAAGAATAGACTAACAAGAGGGGATCTTCTAATGATGTACAGAACAAAATTATTGTTGACACAGAATTAATGACTGAACTGGACTTGAAAACACAGCACAAATCAGTAGGACTAAGATACCATAAATGTCAAATTAAATAAGACCAGTGTAAAAATAACAGAAGGCTAAATACCTTTACCCAAAGAGTGGGAAGAATGTAAAATATATTACTGTCTGATATAGTGCAGAGTAGTAACATTGACACATTTAACAGAAAACTAGATAGTTACCTGTTCAGTAGTGGGGAAAATGTGACCAGCTAATGCAGATAGACAGACTGGATGGGTAAAATTTCCTTTTTCTGTCTATACACCAGTATGAATACCAGTATGAAACTCGGGTCCCTGACCTTATGGGACAATTCGTGTTCAAACATACCTGGGAATACTGATGAAAACTAGTGTGCGAAATTGAAAAATTTCACCCAGCAAACTATTTTGCATAATTGCTGCATTTTGCAAAATATTTAATGGGTGCGAAATGCAAAATCCCCCTAGTAAAATGTGGAATTTCGCCCTCGAAACTCTAATTTCACTGGCGAAATGTGGAATTTCACCAGCTGTGGGTGACATTCTACATTTTCCTATCCCTAATCTGACTCCGGCTTGTGCTTAACAAAGCCTGCCATCTCTTCTTAGGTTGTGATCGCCTCACACACACATGTTCCCTCTACAGTACTGAAAACTGATTAAACCTAGACAACAGAATCAGATATTACACCTGCCTAATGACCAAAAAGATTATCTTAGGCCTCACCCCCCCCCCGTCCTGAACCAATTTATCCTCCCAACACCACCTGGCAGAACAACCTGTAGCTCGAACAAACCGTTGCTATGGGTACCCCATGGCCAAACTTCCCAATTCCAGCGAACATTCAGTTACAAAGCCCCATCCTGGACGAACGAGCTCCCCAGCCTAATAACAGAAGAAACTAGGCTTGGTCCTTTCAAAACCAGACTAAGGAATCACCTACAAGCCTCCAACCTGTGTGACTGTAACTGACCCCCCGCCCCCGTAGGCCCTGAACATCTCTGACTCCCCCATGCCAATGGCTCCCACAAACTAACTTATTTTGGACAAACAGCCACTTCAGAACCTCTCTGCTACTCTATGGCTGTCCGAAGCTCTTGTAAATCATGTTCCCATGGAAGGGTAGCTCACCCACTTTACAAAGGTGTAACCATGTTAAAAAAAAAAAGAAAAAAAATAATTGTAAGATTTTGTAATGTACAAACAATCTGTAAACCATGTTTTGTCTCTTCAGTACTCTGTGTATGATGTGGAACCTTTGTAAATGAGTCTTTGACTCAAAAGTCTTTCTGAATATCTCAATAAATAAATAAATACATTTTAGCCAGGGGGATGATAATATAAAAAAAAATGTTTTCCTCCCTCCTGTCCAGCCAAGATTAAAATCTCTCTCCCACAAGACCCCACATCCCTGGTGTCTAGTGAGCCCACCCAGCCAGTTGATTACCAGCCCACAATATGAAGAATTACCCCCTCGCCGAGTTTCAGCCCCGTCCCCCATCTTCAATGAATATAAATTTCCCTGGTGTCTAGTGCCCCCCGGGCTGATCACCAGCCAAGAAGAATGCTCCCTCAGATTCAAACCCATCCCCCTTCCCCATTGTCCATAAGTGCCTAGGCCAACATCAGTCCTCTTGCAAAAAAAAAAAAAAAGACTTTCCCTGGTGCCTAGTAGCCCTCCCCCACCCTGTCAGTAGTAACCCCACCCCACCCTGCAACCCCCATCTATGACCTGCGTGGGCCACAACCACAGCCCTCCACTTACCTCCATGGCTGGCAGCCCAACTGAGCTCTCTTACAATGAATCTGCCACTTTCAATGAATGAGTGTGTGCAAACTTGGGAGTGGATGAATCTGTTCATCGCTCTGACAACCTGTTTGACACTGCAGGTATCGAATGAGTTGTGGCACTGTAGGGGATTCATTGTTACAGCATTGCTGTAACAATGGTATACCTCCTCCTTTGTACTGTGTTAGTCTCATAGGTCCTGCTAGCAACTAATATAGTTTGTTGGTTAGCTCCATTTCTAAGAAGTTACCCTCTTGCTTCTGTGAGCTATTTAAAGGGCCCTTCCCTACCTTGTATTTTTGACTCACAGGTTGTGTTAAGAATCTAGTGTTACTGTTGCTTACATTTCTCTACAGATTTACTGCCCTGAATCAACTTGTTACTTTATGAGCTTAGTTTATTTTGTAATTGTTGTTCCTGATTATTACTCTTTGTTTCACCCTTTACTAGGTTCTCCTTTGTGCGACCTCCCTCCTCAAGCCTCCCTCTCTGAGTCAGAACAACTTTCCCCATAGCCTTCCTATTAGAGCCAGTCCTTTGCTCTACGTGTACCTATGATTTGGTCCAGGCAAATGTTCTGGGTGTACGTACTCCACTGCTAGGCTCTTCAACTATGCAGCTGCATAGTCTAGCTCTCCTCTCCCTCCTCATCTTTCTCATCTCTCTTCTGTCTCCCTTTCCCATTCTTCAACCTCCACACCTCTCCCTCTCCCTCCATCTCCTGCTCCTTTCTCTCCCATTACCCATTCCCTCTAATGTTCTGGGTGCTGTCTCATACCTGCTTTTTGGGTACATCTTGCTGTTCTCTGGTGGTTCCTTGCTCTTCCTCTAACTTCTCCTTCCTTCTCTTCCCCGTTCTGCTCTCTCTCTCTAAACAGCCACACGACTCTCTTAAACTCCTTTTATCCTTGCTATTTCTGGTAGCAGAAGACATCAAACCAAATCCTGGCCTCACCAGCTCCTTAAAATGCAGTTTCCCAAAGGACTGTGGAGTGCCCACCTTAATATTCATAGCTCTATCCTGAAACTGGATTAGTTGCAGCCCCTCATGGTCAAACTCCAGCCAGATGTTCTTTTCATCCTGGAGTCCTGTATCTCCCTGAAGATCCAAGACTGTGCAGTGGCAATCCCAGGATACTCCATAGCCTGACAGGATCACCCCAAGAGAGGTGATGGTGTTGCTATCGAACTGTCTTCTGGCATTCAATTTACACCAGTGCTATCAGTCTCTTCCCCCTCTACCTACAAGCGTCTCCTCAAACTCACTCTCACTTTATCAATGCCTAGTTTTGTTGAAGGGGTGTACTGATGTCCTGGTCTGTCCCCTACATTGGTCATTGAATCTTCCTCATTCATCTGTACCCACTTTTCCTCTGGTGAGTTACTGATACTTGGTGACTTTAACATCAATTGGTTCCCCTTCACAACACACAAACTGTGTCAAAATGTTAAATCCCTCAAGTTATCCCAACTAATTTTGGATCCTAGCCATTTTAATGATAAATCCTCTAACCACACTCTTATGGACTGGGTGCTCTCCTCACAACTAAATTGCACTGTGGATGCAAGTCTTCTCCCTGATGCCCTCTGTAACCATCATATCATCCAGTGTGTGCAAAATCCATCACCCTAAAGCTCCACCTAAAATTATCCTCCTCTGGTCCTTCAAACTGCTGGATTTGTCATCTCTCTATGCTGACTGGCCCCAGATCTCCACAGCCACTGACACCAATATAGCCCTTGTATTCTTCCATACCAGTTTTAAGACTATCTTTGACCATTGTGCCCCTCAGGGAAACCAGGGTTTGGGGTTTTCACCTTCCCTGGATCTCTGTCAAGTTGCTGACCTGCCTTTGAACTTGTGACTTAGCATAGTGGTCCTATAAGATCATTAGTACCTCTGACACCCTATTAAATTACTGGACCCTTTCTAATGCTTGTATTAAAGCCTGCAGGCTTGGTAAATCTAAGTACGTCACATCCACTCTGCAGAACAACTATAATCACTCCTCCATGCTCTAGAAAGTTATCTACTCCCTCTTCTCCCCCAACAGTCTCCTCCCATCCTCAAGGATGGTAACTCCCAAATCACTGACTCTGATGCCATTACCTCTCCTTGTCACCTCCTGTTCCCAAACTTTCCTCCTCCACTCCCCCAATCCTCTTCCCCTGCACTCCTTCTCCTTCTCTTCCACCACTTCCTCTGCTATGTTTAAGGCCCTTCTAGCTCTTAAACCCCACAAGGGTATGAGTCTTGATGGCCTTGACCCCAAGCTTCTGCGTCTCTTTGTGCCAGCTTTGCATTCCCTATTGCCTTCCTCTAAAACATTTCCTTTTCCTCTGCCTCTGTCTCTGATGCTTAGAAGTGAGCTACTGTGATCCCTCTCCCTAAAAGGGGAGATCTCTCCTCTCCTGGAAACTATCCTGTCCTGGACAGTACCCACCATGACCAAGCTCCAGGAACATCTTGTCCTTTCACAACTCTTCACTTTCCTTGACTCCTTTTCTTTTTTTACCCACTTCCAGTCTGACTTTTGGGAGTTCACCTCCACTTCCACCTCTCTCCTCAGGCTCACTGACTGCATCTTGCTCATAATGGACCAGGCCAGTTGACTTCTGCCTTCTTTGTCAACTTAGCAAAGGCCTGCACCAGTGTTTCACTCCCTGCTTCTGGACAAGCTTAAGCTTGGCAGTGCTCTCTGTCTCCTCTTTTAGCTGGTTCTGCTCCTACCTTGAGGGCTGGTTGCAAGCTGTCCATATTAGAGACACCCTATCTCCTCAGGCATTCCCCAAGGTTCTGTCATTGACTCCTTATTATTGTTCATATTCCTAAATGACCACTCCACTGCCTGTTGCTCTGCACCACCCACATATATGCAGATAACACTGTGCTGTTTGCTTCTGACTCCTCTGCTGCTGACCTTGCTATCCTTCTCCAAAAGGATTTCAATAGTATTCAGTGCTGGTTCTGGTCAAACCTTCTGTCCCTTAATGCCAAGAAAATGGTCTCCATGGTGTTTGGCTCCTGGCAGAGGCTCACCAGGCTCTCTCCCTCCCCCTCCTTCCACACCCTTGATGGTACAGAGATTGAGGATGTTTCCTCCTTTAAGTACTTTGGAGTCTAGGTTTACCATGACCCCAACTTCTCAACACATATTGATACCATCCACCTCAAGCCCCACCCCCAAACTGGGTGTACTCTGTCAAAATAAACCAGTATTTCACTCTTCGCCCATCATGAGCCAGTCACAAGGATGATCATCCCTAACTTCAATTATTGCAGCATTGTCTATAGCCAGCCCCACAAGTCCTGCATTGCCAGACTGGACCCCCTTCTTTCCCTCCTTCTATTGTTTTGCCTTGGACTTCCACCTGTATGCACCACTGCTCTCTGTATTCCTCCCTTTCCCTCCTTCCCTCAATACCAAACAACTCACCAGTGTGCCACCATCACCTCTGTATTCTAGTTGTCTCTTTCCTTTCCTACCTTTCCTCCTTCCTTTCCTACCTTCCCCCCCCCATCATCTTCCTACTGCTACATAACACTGCTTTTGTTTCCCTCTCCCTTCTATCCAGGAAAACTTCAGCAGGCCAAGCTGCATTCTGTATCATTTTCCTAAACTCTGGTCTTCTCTTCCCCTGTCTATCTGCTCAGTCACATCCTTCTCCTCCCTCAAGCCCCTTCTTCTTGTCTTTACTACCCCTTCACCAACTGCTCCAGACCCTAGTGTTTCCCCTTCCTTCTGTTGATGGCCACTTGCACACCCCTTTGCTTGCTAGATAATTTTCCTTCCCACCCTAGGCTAAATATCTTATTCTCAGTTGTCACATCAAGAATTGTTTTTGCAACTGTACCCAGCCTATTTCACTGGAATTGTTAACTCTTGCACATTCACAGTTCGGGTGGCAGCATTTTACTCCTTTTCTGGGTTGCTTCTAGAACTATATTGCACTACTATCTAATTTGCACTGCTCTATATAATTATATTGTGTTATCCTGATTACCTGTCCATATTTTGTGTTTATTGTATCTGCACAAATGTAATGTATTTTTTTACTTTTATCTTTTAATACAGTATTTTAATTGTACTGGAGATTATTTTTATTACCACTGCACCTACAGTTTGTTATTATGACTTTCAAATCCTGAATTGTTTCCTCCCTGCCTCCTCCCTCCGGAGGCATCTAAAAATAAGCTGTTAGCTCAGTACGTCTCTCCTGATCAAACTCTTGAAAAATATAAATAAGTAAATAACTAAATACATACATATATTACTGTATAACCTGAAAATAAATGGAGCCAGAGGGAGTACTGTAATGAACATGGAGGTAAAAGAGAAACTACAGGTCAGCAGTCAATAACTATCACTGTAATTCACATTGAGTCATGGTGGTGTTTGTGGGTTTTGCAGATTCTTTTGCAAGACCACAAACAGTAATTCATAGTAGATACTTGCTAACTGATTCTTGACCTCAAGACTTTTTTACCCCTTCAAGTGTAATCTGCTGTACCACATATCAATTGCTACTTAGGAGTCAAAGTGGTTTCACCAAGTTGGTGAAATGGAACCAAATTTTCAGGCCCCAATTCGACACTGAACTGTACTTGACACTGGCTCACCTCTTTCATCCTTAGTGCATGACTCGTCAGGTCACTAATACCATTGTAGTCCCCATTCACAGTAGGTAGGCCGATGGATTTTATGTAGCTGATACCAACTGCGTGAGTTCAGTGGCACACCTACTCATATTGAGCTTGTTTATGATGACAATGGGGAAAGCTGTGTAGTGTTATCAAGAGGAAGACTTACACTGCAGTTTCTAGGAGTGCGGAGCCAGCCTGTGGTGCTAGTAAGTGCAAGTGGAATTGCAAGGAGACTTCACACCAGGAGAAGTAGGAGTAGGAATAATAGTAGATATCACTTCTTGTCCTTGTTAATAATTGACTGGATAGTTACAGTTGAACTCTAGGAAGATGAGTTTGAGTTAGGTTTAGAATTCAAGATTATCTGAATCTAGCCTTGAGCAATGTGATAAGGCAATAGCCCAAGTGCTACTGAAACATCTTTCTGAAGCGGCTGATATTGGATGGCATCTGAGAAAATTTATTTATTAAGCTCTCAGATTACCAATACCTTTGAGCTGGGAGCTCCTTTACAAAGGTTCCACATCATGGTTTAACAACAAACATACAGACAGTGATTAGGAATAAGAGCAGGTATAGTACAGTTTAAATGGGGAAAACAAACAAATTGGTAGTAAGTAGGCTCAGGAGATTACAAAGTTTTCAAACTACTAGTTAGGTACCTAGTGTAGCATTTCAGACATTAGATACTAAATGCTGTGAAATAGAACAATGCAGCAAAGCGGCATATTCAAATAGTAGATACTGTAGGTGGGAGGAGGTGGTGGGGGGGTTAGAGGAGGGGAGTAGAGAAGGAGATGGAATGGGGAAAAGGTAGAGGGTTAATGCCCACGAGGATGGGCAGTCAAGCTGCTAAGTGCAGAAGTGTATTCTGTGTGATTGGTGCTTAGGATGGGCAATCACAGCCACGAAGCGCTGAGAGGTGAAAATGCAATCCAGTTTAGCCATTGCAGGCCAAATGTTTTTGTAATTGTAGTATATGACTCTATTGCTATAATTTAATTTGACCACTTTCTGTCACACAATGGCACTGCTAGATAAACCTGCACTGTTTGCAAGACTAAGTCTTCCCCCGAATGTCTGATCTGTGCTGGCATTCAGTACACAAAAGTTCCCAAATGTCTGTGGTTGTCTTAATATCATCACTATGCAAGTCTTCAGTGTCATCTTGCTCATGCCTTGCAATGATACCATGAGGAGGCAGCAGAAGCAAAAGAAGAGGAGCAGTATGACCAGGAAAATGTATACACATTCATGCTCTGACATTGTATTAATAAGCTAAATTCATCAGAGGATAAGGCATGTGACCGTGACATAAAATATAGTACTATGATAATGTGACATCAATATGATAATTATAATTGTTTTTAATTATTTTTTTATTTATTTGCCCAAAAAGTGTGAGTCATGATGAAGGGAAAAGGAAGAAGATGGAGATAATGTGTTGTTTCCAGAACCAGTCAGTTTATATTATTTCTATTTTAATATAATTATTATTATTATTAGTTATTATTGTAAGGACCAGGTCCCACCATCTCAAGGTGTATCACTGTAACATTTGTCCAGGGGAGGCATGCTGACACCAGAAATCTGCACTGCAACTGACCACCATACATACATATAAATACATACACACAAAAGTCACCAGCAGATTAGGCACTAAGGTCTATCTTGTCTGCCCGAAATACAGCTCACAAACAAGTTTCAGCTGCTGCCTCCCCATCCCTTGTTTTGCTTCCCTTCTGCCTCACAACCCCCCCCAGCACCCTCTTTGTGACCTTCATCCTAAATGTACCCTGCCCCGTACCTCTTCCATCCCACCCCTACTTGAATCCCTCCACTGTTTCCTTTGCCAACAAATCCCCTGGCAATGCATTCCAAGGTGCAATCACCCTCTCCATGAAATAGTGCCTCCTCACTTCTCACTGTACCTCCCCACAGCCAGTTTAAGATTATGTCACCTCATGTTTCCTTCCCCCTTCAGAGTAAAAAGACCCTCTTTGTCTACCTTATTGATCCCCTTCACATTTCCAAAGACCTCTATCATATCCCCCCTGCCTTGTCTATCCTTCAGGGAGTACATGTTCAGTTCTGCAAGTCTTTCCTCATAGGACATCCCCCCAGACCAGTGAACATCCTTGTGACTTACCTCTGAATTCTGTCCAAAAGGGCAATGTCCCTGTTTAAGTAAGGCCTCCAGAACTGTACACAGTACTTCAAGTGAGGCCTCACCATGACATCCCTTCTTCTAGATGTTATCCCCTAGAGGTACACCACATCAATTTATTTGCCTTAGCAGCTGCTGTCCTTCACTGCTCTGAATTGTTCATTTTGACATCTTTGGACACCCCCCAGGTCTTTTCCCTCCACAGATGTCAACAGCTATACCCCCCACAATGATAGTTTTGCCCAGGATTTCTGTGGCACAAGTGAAGCACGCTGCACTTTTGAGCATTAAAACACAACTTCTACATGTGTGCCCACTTCTCTAATTTTTCCAAGTCCTCCTGCAATGTCATCCTACCCTCAATGCTGTCTACCATCACTCCCAACTTGGAATCATCTGCAAACAGGCTCATCCTGCTCTTCACATCCTCCCTTATGTTTGCAATGAACACATTGAATAGGATTGGGCCTAATACCGAACCCTGGGGAATCCTGCTGATGACCGCCCTGGTAGTAGATGCCTCCCCCCCAGTACCCCCTCTGATGCCAGTCACCAAGCCAATTTGCTATCCAGCCCACCATTTTCTCCCCCACCCCTAGGTTCCCTAGTTGCCATATCAGCCTCCCACGTGGGACCGAGTTGAAGGACTTGCTGAAATCCAAGTACAGGACATCAACTGGCCTTCCACTGTCAAGTGTTTGTGTCAGCAAATCAAAGAATTCAGTTAGGTTGGTCTGACACAATCTGCTACAGACGAACCCATGCTGGCTTTCTTCTTGAAAGCCATTTGCCTCCAAGAATTCCATCATCCTTTCCTTCGGGGTGGCATCCATCAGCTTACCCACTACGGACATCAGACTGACCAGCCTGTAGTTTCCCGGCACATCCATCAGTCCACTCTTGTGGAGTGGCACAACATGTGCTGCCCTCCAGTCCAGGGGAACCCATCCTGATTGGAGTGAGGAATTGAATAATTCCATCAAAGGTGAGGCCAGGACATCCACCAGTTCCTTTAGAACTCTGGGGTAGATTCCATCTAGACCTGGAGCCTTACCAGTCCTCAAGGACTTTAGACCCTCCCATACCCTCCCCTCTTGGATCTCACAATCTGTAATTGCCCCTGCCTCCACTGCACCCCCATCCTGGTCCCCCCTGCCATAATTGACCTTCCCTTTCCTTTGTAAAGACAGAGCAGAAGCACTCATTAAGCCATACATTTTGGCTTCCAGTGTTCCCAGAATTCCTCTTTAAACACCTTTAGCTTTCTAGTCTGACTTTTGCTGTTAGTGCAATCTACGCACAACTATATAGTCAGTGTAGTTTTTGTAGTTTTACAGTTTACACAAATCCACAGAACAAAGTTCTGTTTGAAGTTATTTATTAATCCTCTGAAGTGCTGCCGCTTTTTACTTTTATTTTCATTTTATTTTATTTTTCATTCTTAGTTTTAAGTTTGCATTGTTTGTTCCTGTTATCTTAGTAGGTTTTATAAATATCAAAACTGCAGCCTGGTGCTTCCTGTTGTGAGATTTTATGATCTTAGGTGCACCCTTTTTATTTCAATATGGGGACACAGAATGCTACGTATTGTTGTTTATTGTTCACTTGTTTAATCCCAAAACTTCATCATAGCAACAGAGATAGCACCAGTGTTAATATTAATATCAATGTTAATGGGATCGATGGTTTCATCATCACATTGACTATGAGCCGATCAGATAATGCAATTGCTAGAGTCATTAAAAACCCAGTAAGTTTGCAGATAGCTTTTATGAATTATTTTTTCTCTCATTTCCATTTTAATGACACTGGAATTAATTAGATCACTTCCAATTTGGGGTGTTAACTCAGCTGCTACATAGATGATTCAAGTGATTTAATTGATCTAGAGCTGGATGGTTGACTTTATCCAATAAATAAATAAATTAGATATTATTCAAGTTGACTGTGATCTGATTAGGAATGGATTGCTTGTGATACAACAATAGAGACATAAAATAAATACTCAATAAATAACCATTAAATAACCAATTAAAATGTAATATTACTCAACTAAAAAAGTTTGTTATCTGATAGTCTCCAGTCAAGCAACCCCTGGATATGCATGAACAGCATGAGGAATGCAAGCTTGTTGAGTTGTGAAAAAGAAGGGTGCTTTCATTGGCATCTGCATTCCAAGATATAATCGCACTACTGGCGTTTATACCTTTAGTTGCTATCTGACTCATAACATATGGTAATCCCAGAGTGATCCTTAATTACATCAAGAAAAATTTTGAAACCCTGCAACCCTGAAGCCAAAACCAAAATCGGATCTCAAAGAAAACATTTTTTGAGATGGTAAGCTCTTTATAAAAAAGGAGTTTACTGTTTTAAGTTGGTTTCTGTTTTTTCAGTTATTTAACTTTAAGGACTAGCTTTGTTATCTATCTTGTTTTTTGGTTTCAGGGCACAGTTTGGTTTAAAAATATTTGGTTCACTGAAACCCTTAGGAGTCTAGGGCCATTTGATAATGGGCCAAGGTCCAAGAAGTTAATGTTACATCTCTTTGGAACTTCACCCTAAGTTCTGTCAGGGTACTTTTTAGTTGTATTAGTGTGTAGCTTGGGTTATCCCAGGTTAAGATGGTATCCTGTGATGTGTGCTAGCCGCAAGTGGGCACCCACCAAAACGGCTACCCAGTTGCGGTGCAGCAAAGACAGGGTGAGGCTGTGAGGAAGGTGACAGGATGGGGGAGGCTCACACATATAATGACAGGATGTCACTATATGTATATGTGTGGGGGAGCGAGCCTGACGGAAGTGAGGGAGGGTTAGCCTGGTGTGGTTGGCATGGGGCTGCTGAGTTGGCCCCATAGTGTGGTAGGTGGGTGGCACCCTAAAGCTGTGAGGGTTCTGGGTTAAGGTCCGTGCATGCCTACATTTTTGTGTGCCCAGACTGAAATGTTTTTCCCCCAGAATTTACACCCCCCCGACAAGCACCCCCAACGGAGTTAAGAATCCTTTAGTAGGGGGGTGCATGGGGTGCAGCCCCCCACATTAACCTTGAAATTCTAAGTCATCTGTGTCATTTTTCTGTGTGCCGGGGATGTACATAGCTGAGATAGATTTTCGGCGATGTACCCTCATCAAAATGACGGTCGTCTTTCGGCAATCACCATTATGACATAGAACCATAACAGATTAGTCTTTAGCTAGTTTTAAATCAATGTGGCTAATTAACTAGATACAACTTATGTTATAGTTTTGTGGTGTATAGTTTTTTTTTCTTTCTCAGTTTCTACATTATTATTATTATTATTAGTGACGGTATTATCATATTTTTTAATTAGAATCTCTATAAAGTTCTATAACGTTCAAGTGTGGCTATTTCATTAAGATAAACAATAAGGCAGTTAGAGATTGAAAACATAACATTTTTGGCACTGTTTATGGCCTTGCATTTTGTATCTGCCATTAAGTGACTACCTTGTCACTGAAACAGCAAAGAAGAGGCACAAGGGCTGGAAACCAAGTGGGCAATCAACACAGTTACAGCGTTGCCTGATCTGTGTCTTAAGAACAAGGTGTAACCTTTTGCATCATTAATTTAAAAAGTGGACTGAAAAACCTCTGATTTAAATGGAATAAAAAAGAACACGGGCCATGGAAGGAACAAACCTAAATTTGAAACTGAACTTCCGGTCAAAGAAGACATCTGATTTATTTCAAGAGTGACATCAATCTACAATTTAAAGTTTTGTGTGAAAGGTCTTGTATACTTAGGTTTTGAATACTTAGGGCCAGATATTCAAAACTTTGCCCCGGGGCTAAATTAACACTGCCTGACAGGCAAACTTAGCCCGGAGCACAAAGCAAGCTATATTCAAAAGGAATAGCCTGGGGCAAACAGCTTCTGAATATAGCATGGAAATGAGGCCAAGCAAACTGTGCTGGGAGTGCAGGGCAAACGTAGCCCTGGAATAAGACAGCTCTGAATATAACAACCAGGAATTGCAAACCACAACAGCAACACAGTGCACAGCGGCGTGAAGGTAGGTAGAGGTGAACTATGTGGCCAATGTGTGTGCCAGCAAATGTGTGTACCCAGTACAGCTGCAGGCAGCAGCTCATGTGAAAGTACAGTGTTCAAAACTGTGTAATATTCCCCGAACTGTTTGCGCAGTGCTAACATGTGTGCACAGGTTTAGTGCAGGGCTAAACCATTAGCCCGGTGCAAACACGTTTGCCCGGCACTAAACTTTGTTATATTCAAAAGTGACATGCAAATGAGCCTACTTAGGTAGTCTCTGGGCAAACATCCAGATTAGCATCTCATTATGCCCTGATTTGCATGCAGTTTACACTGGGCTAATGGTTTAGCCCTGCGCTAAACTCGTGCAAACTTGTTAGCGCTAAGCAAACAGTTCAGGGAATATTATAGTTTTGAACACTGTACTTTCACATGCACTGCTGCCTGCAGCTGTACTGGGACAACACAGCATAGGCACAGATGGTGGTGGTGGTGCTGCATGCAACTGCCAGACTGCAGGTCATGCTACAGTACACAGCAGACACTACAGTAGCAAGGGGACCAGTAGTGCGTGGACACAGCACTGCCTATGGTGTGTAGGGCAGTGCTGATGACTGCACTATACACAGTGACAGGCCCAACATGCAGGCATTTACTGACAGTGGACATTACAGTTGCGCTGCTGTGTGACCACAGATGCTGCACCTCTGGCATGGGATGCTCACAGTGACATATACATGTCTGGCTTTGTGTGCTGCAGCAGTTGTACAGCTGTGCAGTATGTGGTTGGGGGGGGGCATATATTAACAGAAAGGCACACTGGTATTGGGGTATTCCCAATACTGGCCCATGTGCACAGCATGATGTGTCCCAGCCTTGTGGCCACACCTGGTCTGTGGCACAGCCTGGCCAATTGTACACTCTCCCCTCAACATCTTCCATGCCCACAGTGCTGCATGTGTATGCTGGCATCTGTTGGTGTCCACAGAAGAGTGGTCCACAGGTGTGTGCTCTATGACCACACTGCCATGCTGTCCACTGGTGGCAGGGTCACTACTTACTGCCTGGCATGGCTGGGATTGGTGGCAGATGATGGCATCATTGTGATGACCATCAGTGAGCAGCAAATTTCCTCTATGTCTGGCTTTGTCTATGTGTCATATTTATTTGTTAGAGTCACGCAAAGCCACGCAAAGGCCGCACAAAGCTGATTGCCCAGGGTTAAGACTACCTTTTCCTGGGTGGTAATGTGCACCACGCTAAGTGTCATGCTAAGTCATGCAAAACCACTTTGCATGGCGCTAGTCACTGAATATAGCACTGAGCCTGTATTCATGTACACACACCCCCCCCCCCCTCGGTTTGCCCCTTGCATGCATTATAATTTTGCCGGTGTTAATGCAGTTTGCACGCACTATTTGGCCCTTTGAATATAGCAAACCCACACTAATCCCACATTAAACCTGCGCAAACAGTTTTTGTCCGGTGCAAAGTTTGGAATATCTGGCCCCTAGTGTCTACTGGACTGTTTATTAGAATGTGTAAATTTACTTAACTACTGTTACTAAATTTATTTATTACCTACATTAATACTTATTTATTGCCTTATCTGCTGTTATAACTTCTGCTGCTATATTGAATAGGTTGGTGGAAGTAGGACTGGTATTGTTTACAAATCACACTATTGATTTAATCAAGCCTTAAAAAATAGAAAGTACTTGAAACTCTCTGATTTAGATTTAGAAGAATGTTTAGAATTGTTTAATATAATTCAATCATGATCAGTACTAGGAGTGGTGTGGTATGGTATGTACCCCCAGAAAGATCATGAAAAACAACCAATGATTAAGATCAGGAAGGAGAAAGATGAGCTAGAAGAACAAGATATTAGACCACAAGTTTCAGAATATAATATGGATAAATGTCAAGCTAAAATCACATATTTTTTAATTAAACCAGAATTTCCAAAAAGAGACCAATCTAACCATATTGATAAGATTTCTCCCATACCACAAAGGGTTAAAGCCCAGACATCAGTGACTCCAGTGAACAAGACCTTTAGTAAACTACATTCACCAAGATTAACAGAAACTGATATGGAAGTAATCTCCTTTGTTTCCTACAATACATATAATCTATCTGATACCAGTGTCTTTTTGGAGGATTATGACACCTATGACATGTCAGATATAGAAATAACCTCTAAAATAGAGGGTGAGGTTTAATATAATTCAATCATGATCAGTACTAGGAGTGGTGTGGTATGGTATGTACCCCCAGAAAGATCATGAAAAACAACCAATGATTAAGATCAGGAAGGAGAAAGATGAGCTAGAAGAACAAGATATTAGACCACAAGTTTCAGAATATAATATGGATAAATGTCAAGCTAAAATCACATATTTTTTAATTAAACCAGAATTTCCAAAAAGAGACCAATCTAACCATATTGATAAGATTTCTCCCATACCACAAAGGGTTAAAGCCCAGACATCAGTGACTCCAGTGAACAAGACCTTTAGTAAACTACATTCACCAAGATTAACAGAAACTGATATGGAAGTAATCTCCTTTGTTTCCTACAATACATATAATCTATCTGATACCAGTGTCTTTTTGGAGGATTATGACACCTATGACATGTCAGATATAGAAATAACCTCTAAAATAGAGAGTGAGGTTAAGGGAGAATAACTACAGATTCAACAGTGATGAATCCTTCCAGTGCAATTTTGAAACCTTATGGCTCAAATGAAATATTTGACTTAGAAGCAACTCCTGAAATAAATGGATTAAATGAAGGCAGATCTTATACAGAAAAAAACACATATGATCCCTTTATCATTTATTAAAAGTCACAATAACAGTGGGGAACAGTGCAACTTATCCAGAGAAAAGTTATCTGAAGGATGATTTGCCTCTAGTTATACAAGACTTGACACATATGATAGAAGGGCTTAAGAAATTAACCTTTAGCTATATATAGTGGCCAATATATTCAGAAGTGTGCCCTGAATGTGTGCAATGGGATGCACAGTGCAACCCAGGTGCGCCATAGGAAAACAACGCCACATTCAGCGCATGTGCCACAGACATGCGCATGTGCATAATACACTGACTATAGCACAAATGCGCCATTGCACAACCAGACATGTGCAGGAGCAACCTGGACTGTGCAGAAGCAAGAAAGCATGCTTAAACTATCAGGTTGGGCAAGGCCAACATGCTAAAGTGAACACAGGCAGGGCTGTCCAAGTGCACAGGAGCAAGGCATGGGTGGCAGTAGTTAACCACAAGAGGACAGTGGGCAGGAGGCACAGGACAGGCACATGGCCAGAGTGCTATGGACAATGCCTGGTGCTCTACACAGACCTCTGTGACCAATGTGACAAAACCCACACACATGGAATGGATGGCTGCAGGTCCTGGCCACCCCATGACTACCATCCCGACAGCAAACACTGTACGGAAAGATACCGCTGCCACAGTGCAAAGGCACCAAGCATGTACAGTATGCCACAGCCACACTGCCACACAGGTGCCAGGCTGCATGATGCACATGCCATACAGACACACATGGAAACAGGACACAGCACTGCATAGCACACAAGCACTGGGAAGGGCACCATAGCTGGTGGCCAACAGGCCAGCACAGGTAAACAAGGACACATGCACAGGGGAGGCACACAGCCAACACCCAAGGGCCTGTAACACAGAGGGACGTGGCACACAGGCTACTGTGCACACAACAGAACTGCATGGAGGGGACAGCAAATGGTTGGACAGGGACCCACCCAACAACAGCACATAACAATGGCAGCACAGTGGAGCAGCATGCAAGTGAAGGGGACACAGAAACAGATGTGCAAAAGGTAGAAGAGTTTAATACAGAACACGACAGTGAACAATAAAAGAAGAAGTGGTGCCAACAGGGCAAAAACAGTAACAAGGAAGGGGACAACACAAAATGAAATGGAATGAGGGTCAACAAGGTAAATGGGCAGGGGACAATGCAGGGTGAACAAAGGAACAATGTCAACAGTCCAGATGGGTTGAGGGCAGGGGATGGAGGAAAGTGGAGGATGAATAAGTCCACCAGCTAACACCGTAGCCTACGAAGTGCAAGGTGTATCCTGTGCACCTCCAAAACAAGCTCGCATGTGGCTACCAGGTGTTGCCTGCTGAGACTGATGTGCACAGTCATACTGTTGATGAGCCTCAGTATCAGGTGCTGGAGTTGGATCACACCACCACCAAGGACACCAACCCACCGCCAACCACCACGTGGCCCAGGATGACTTGTGAAAGGGGAACACAGAACAGACACTAAGTGTCAGGCCCCAAAACAGCAGAAGCCCCCCCCCCCCAAGTATACATGCACAGGACAGCTGCGGTGCCATCCCATGGATGGAGCCATCAATGGCATGCGCACAGCAGACAGCCACAGCAGACCTAGCTGGGCCCCACAGACTTACCAGGTGGCACACCAGTGAGCAACATGCACCCACCTCTGTGCAGCAGACCCCACAGTGCTGGAGCAATGCCCCCATGGGCAAGACAGGGGCCACTCAGCAGCAGCAGTTGTGCATTGTGAGGGACACACGCACACACACACACACACACACCACCAGTGACAGCAGCAGGATACCACCACTCACACGCACTGTGCACAGCACTACCACACACACTGCAGCCCAACACAGGCAGTGGAGCCAGTGCAACAACACATGCCATAGCCCTGCATGGTGGCAGTGCCCTGGAGTTGTACTGGCACCACCCATTCCAGGCCCTGCAATACTGCATGAACCATGCTGCACATGGTCCACTCAAGCGGCATCCTCCATGACCCTCCTGTGCACTGCCAGCCCTGTGGATGAAACAGAGACAGAAAGGGACATGAGTGGCATGCCATGAAGAGCCCCCGCTGGCCAGACACAGTGCAGAGCACTGCTAGAGCCCAAGCAAGGACCATGTCCCATGTGTGGAGTTTGGTGTTGGGGCCTCTGGCGCCGTGCACCACACAGACACGTGGTGCCGCACCATTGGGCACACAACACCCACCAGTGTCATGCGCCCCCCACTGCAGGTGCAGACACACAGGCAGCACACCCAACTGCACAGACACTGGACAATGGCAGCATACACAATGCATGGAGACACCTACCTGGCTGTTGTATGGATCCTCACTGGGCATGGACCTGCAGCCTCCACAGCCACTTATGGTCATGCCGCTGCAGGTCACCATAATGGTGGTGACACTGCTTCCCTGTCTGGGCAACTCCCGTATGCCTCTCAAGGCCCTCTGCCACATGGTCCCACACCTGTGACCCTGCCATATTTAGATCTCCTGCCCCAAACAGCTGGTCTACCAGGGATTCCACCAAGGCCACCAGGTTGGCCATCTCCACCTCTGACCAATTTCTCACCCATCTAATGTGACCTACCAACCATGCCATGGTATCTACGCACTGCTCCAGTAGTGCAGGATAATGTGGCATGCACTGTAAGCACGTGGAACAGTGCTGCACCAATGCATGACAGGAATACACAGGCCATGATTGCACAGCATGTAAATGAATGATACACATGCACAACTGTGGTCTATCACGCATTACCGCATGTGCACAATGCCAGAAGTGCAGGGGAGTTTGGGGTCACGTCCTTGACTCATGTACATGTCCAGCATCTTGTGGCACCACATAGGCATCACATCAATGATGCATTGTCAGCCCATGCAAGGTCAATGCCATGTGAAGTGGGCACTGTTGCACAGTCTAGCACAACAGTGCAGCCATGCTGCATGCACGGCATGCTCCCATGGATGCATGTTCCATAGGACAGGCATGCGCAGTGCACTCGACTATGCAATATGCAACACAGGATGGTGGCCTGCCACTGACTTGCATGGAAGGTGCACATATGTGCATTGTGCATGAGACAGAAGTGCACTGGCATACTGCTCCAGCACAGTCATGAGGCACAGTACATGGTCCATTGTGGAAAGCGCAATTATGCTATATTCAGCCACTGTATGCAAGTAACCTCATGAGCCAATGTCAAGCTCAGTCACGCACATTAGCATATTATTACCAGCTGTGCAGGGGCTCATTTGCATGGGATGAGCCATAAAAGTGCCACAACACAACACAGGTCACTGACAGGTATTGCAGCCATTGAGGTATGTATCTCCACACTGTGTTGTGTACAGTTACTGCTGTGCTGTGTGTCAATGCTGCACTGTGCCATAGGTGCTGTCATGCTGCTCATTGGGGCTACATCTGACTTTCCACAGGTAGCAACATGTCAGAGACAAAGGGGGTTGAAGAGCAGGGTTCAGCATGGAAGCGCAGTCCTAACTTTACTAAGGATGAGCAGCAGACCTTCTTTGAGACCTACCTTGAGAGGGAGGCACTGCTGAGTGGGGCCACTAGGACCTGGCAGGACCATGCCACCAAGGGGGGGAGGTGGCCACATATGTGAACGCCGAAGACTTACAAAACAGCAACACACAAGAGTGCAAAAAGAAGATGGGCACTGAAAGGAGGCACATTAAGGAAAAGGTAGCCACCATCAGGATGGCAAGCACTAGGATGGGTGGTGGACTGGACTGAGCACCTGTCCTGACATTGGGTGAGGAGCTTGTGGCCATGACCATCAGCTGTGCAGCCATCGAGGGTGTCCCAGGTGGTGGATTCCAGTCAGGTGGCAGCCTGTCACAGCACAGTGAGTATGTAGGCATCCATTTAGGGGTATGGGTGTACATGCCAACAGCATGCCAGCATGACTGCAGCAGTGTGTACCTGTGACTGGTGTGGCATGCTGTGGCACATGCTGCACATGGGCACACCATGCATGGCCATGGCCATGGCCACCCATGTGCAGTGGGACTGCTGCCTGATCAGTGTGCTGGGACCATGGGACCATGTCCAGGGTGTTCAATGCTCCATACATGCCCTACAGTGCTGCCTGTGCAGCAGTAGTCACTGGTGCAGGAAGGGCTACTGTGGTCACAGGCTGCGGCGCAACACACTGCATCTGGCCTGGCCCGGGAAGCTGGGGGGGCATGCCTGCCAGTCATGTGCCACTGCAACCCTGTGTTCCACAGCTCTGCACTGTGGTTAGCATGACCTGTGCAATGTCCATGGCATGGCTGCTCAGACGTGTGGTGAAGCACAGCTGTCCTCTGGTGCAGGCTGGCATGTTGGTGATGCACATGCCTCAATCACACTGTACACAGCACAGCATGCACTGTGCCACCAGAAACACCGATATCACTCTGCATATCTCCCAGCTCTATCATGCCTCAGAGGTGCAGTGTGGGATGTGACTGATGATGTGGGACCTGAGGAGGCTGTGCCATCTACATCAACTAGCATTCAGAACACAGACCATCGGTGCTGTAGCAGTGTGGGGCTGTTGGAGTTCCTGGGACTGGGTGATGACAACCCAATGGCTGACCTCATGCTCACAGATACCCTAACGGTGCTTGTGCCTGCAACACAGGAGGGGGCCACCTCAGACAGTGATGATGATGTAACCCTGATTCTGGGTGGCACAGGCCTCAACATGCCACCCAGAGAACAGGGTTCTACACAGGCAACAGATGCCAGCACAGGCGGTATGGCACCAGTGCAGGCACCACCAGCCAATGGTCACACAGTGGCATGTGGCACCGCTTCTGGTCCCGGACATGGATAGGGTGATGGTGTGGGTGCTGTTGCCATGGGGCAGGTCCAGTGGGCTGATGGCATGCAGCAGCAGGCTGCAGGGACAACCGTACAGCAGCCCACTGGGACTGCCATTGGGAGACCTGCTCAATCCCCACAACCTGCATGGTCACTTGTGCAGTGTTCCCAGGCAAGGGATGCTGCACGGCATGCCACCACACCCCCAGCAGGTCAGTGGCAGCCCCATGATGCACCAGCTGCTGACAGGCTAGATGAGCACACCAGGCTGCTGGGGAAATCCGTGGACAATCAGGCAATGCTTGGGGCTGAGATACATGCACTGCAGGTGGAGGTGCATCACCTGACTGATCAAGGGGACATTGGAAGTGCTTAGCTGATCAGTGAGCTCTGACAGCTGTGACCCTGGCATGTGACTCTCTAACAGACTGGCATGGCACTAGGCTTCATATAATTCTTTTGGGGTACTGGTGCTACCCCATGTGTCAGTTGTATATCTCATGCCAGCCCTCTGTGTTCACTTTTTTGTCCCAGCCCCCTTTGACCTCGGTAGGGTTCTGTTAGGTCTGTGTCATGGACACTGCTGCAAGACAGTGATGTGACAATGGACCACCAGACTTTCAACTGACTCAGAAGTATGGCAGTGCTCATCATACTGGTTTATTGGTAGCCTGCCTGTAAGTCTGTAGGCAGCATTTTGTTCACGTGCTGGTCCCCCCCTTTGATCTTCACATAGGACTCTCTAACAGACTGGCATGGCAATGAGTTTTGTACAATTCTATTGGGGCGCTGGTGATATTCCTTATATTGGTTGTAGCTCTCATGCAACCCCTCATTGTTCACTTGTTTGTCCCCACCCCCTTGTCCCCAGCATGGTTCTGTTAGGTCTCTGTCACGAGTGCTGCTGCAAGACAGTGTTGTGGTAATGGACCACCAGACTTTCAACTGACTCAGAAGTATGGCAGTGCTCATCATACTGGTTTATTGGTAGCCTGCCTGTAAGTCTGTAGGCAGCATTTTTTCACATGCTGGTCCCCCCCTTTGACCTTGGCATAGGACTCTCTAACAGACTGGCATGGCAATGAGTTTTGTACAATTCTATTGGGGCAATGGTGATATTCCTTATATTGGTTGTAGCTCTCATGCAACCCCTCATTGTTCACTTGTTTGTCCCCACCCCCTTGTCCCCAGCATGGTTCTGTTAGGTCTCTGTCACAGGTACTGCTGCAAGACAGTGTTGTGGCAGTGGACCACTGGACTGACACGGGGGTATGGCAGTGCACCTCATACAGGTGTATTGGTGGCCTCCTTGTAGGTCTGTAGGGAGCACTTTGTTTACTTTCTTATCCACCCCTTTGATGCCAGCATGTAAGTCTCTAACAGACTGGCATGGCACTTGGCTTCATATAGTTTTATTGGGATGCTGGTGCTACCCATTGTGTTAGTTGTATATCTCATGCCAGCCATCTGTTTTAATGTTTTTGTCCCACCCCCTTTGACACTTGCAGGGTTCTGTTAGGTTTCTGTAATGGGCACTGCTGCAAGACAGTGGTGTGGCAGTAGAGCACTGGACTTCCACCTGACTCAGAGGCATGGCAGTGCTCCTCATGCAGGTGTATTGGTAGCCTCCCTGTAGATCTGTATGGAGCACTTTGTGGTGTGGTATCTGCAGTGGTCCCCCTCTCCCCATGGTGTGCAGCAAGTAGGAAGCACTTTGTTGTGTGTTGCCCACAGTGGCCCTACCCCCTTCCCCATGGTGTTTACCAATTGACCAACACTTCAGCACAATGGTTTGGGAGTAGACATCTAGGTATCTCAACAACACAGTGCCGTAAAGTGTATTTCGTGTCATGGGAGTGGAAGTTTGGGTGCTCTTGCAACACAGTGGTATGGCAGTTGATTGTGTACATCTCTATAGCAGTTCTGGTGTTACCTTTCATGAGACTCAGCTGTCTTATACCACCCTTCCCAATTTAGTGCACCCCCTTTGAGGTGGTCATCATGTGGGTGCTCTCTTTTTCTTTTTTTGAGATTCTATTTTTTCCTCCCCTCCTACCTCTGGATCTAGCCACTCCTTCAGGCATCCTAGGTTCCCTGCACCCCCTCCAACTTCCCCAGGCACCCTTTCCACCTCAAATCACAGCCTTAGCTTGAGGTAGCTCGGCGTTACCCTTCGCTGAGTGGGTCCCTCTCCTCTGAGGGGGAAGGCACCAGTGAGGGCAAGCCAGCACACTATTTTTCCTTTTTTTTCAGCCTCTGGGTGCTGCTGAAGTGAGGGTTGACCCCACAGGAAGTCTTCAGATGTGACACGAACTGGGTGCCATCATCTGGCTAATCCGGAGAGGTTTCTCCTGTGTTATGGTTTTTTTTTTTGGTCCCTCCTACACTGCTACCTGCAGTGCCCCTGGTCTCCACTGGGGGCCACTGCTGGAGCGAAGCATATTCCAGTCCTTTTTTTTTGGAGGCGGGAGAGGTGGCAGATGGGAGATGAGGAGTCACCCACCCATGGATATTATGATGTGGGGTGTCACTTCTTGGGTGATCCCTGCAATGGAAACAGGCACTCAACGGCAGTGCTCATGTTGTGGACAGTGATCAGGTGGCTCACAGCCCCTCTGCTTCAGGTGACAATTGGGGATGGGGCTGTGAAGAGGGATCTTGTGGCTCCTGACCTTCTTCAGAGAGTGCCTAATCCCTTTGCTGCAGCAGGATGCAGCATTTTTGCAGGATCGCTTCTGTGGTCTTTCACTGCTCTTCTATCAGTCCATGCAGGAGACTGTGAGTGGTCTTCTGAGCTGCTACATTGTCCTCGTGACTCTGTAAAAGCTCTCAGATACTCTGAGCAAGTCCAATGTTGCTGCTCTGGAAACCATGAAGGGCCTCATAAGTCTGCCATTCCAGCCTGCCACAGTGGTGAACAGTCAGCAATATCTCTTTTCCATTCCAACACCATTATGACAGAGCTTGTCAGACTTTTGAAACCCTCCGTTATGATTCAGGTATACTAATGGAGCTCCTTTCTCAGTGCGTTGATTGCTGCTATTGATGCTATTATAGAAAAGAAAGTACTTTACTGTACTTTGTATGTTGTGGTGTGTACTGGAAAAGCTGTTAGGAGTTGTTGATCCAGAATGTGTTGCACTGTGGAGGAAATCAGTAGTAGTAAGGTTGTGATGAAAGTTCAAAGGCTGGAAAAGAAGTTATTGGCTTTTGATGCTATACTCATAGTTGAAGGGACTATTCTTTGTGTAGCAAAAAAAACTGTCAGTAGTTGTTGCTTTTGTCTGCATTGCACTGTGGAGTAAATAAGTAGTATTAAGACTGTGGCACAAGTTCTAAACACGGAAACAAAGTAATGTTTTGCAGCTGTACTTGTTGTATCTGAAGATGCCATCTGGGGATTTTTCTGCCTGTGAGGACAAAGATTTCTGTGAAGGGCAATGCAATTGTAGACCTGTAATTTAGCAGAATACCGTATATTAGCAAACAATGGAAAGTATATTGGCTGTTCCACTGCTGTGGAACAGAAGAGCTAATGCAAAGGCATAGTATTGTATTGTTCAGTACAAACTGGAAATGCAGTTTGTGCAGGCAAGCACAGTTCAATAGAGCTATATGTTTTACAATAGACAGTTGGCATATTGATAGAATGGAAGAAAGGAGTACAATTATTGTGTGTTGTGTTGTGAGGTATTAACTTAAAAATTTGGAAATATTTCTAGATTTTGTGAAAGACACCATCACCACTGATTTTCCATGCAATATGTAAGACTGTTAGGTGCAGGCCATGGACAGGTGAAGTTGTAGCAATAATAGTTGTAGCAGGCACAGGTTGTGGATACAGAGGTATGGTATAAAGTTGAACTTGCAAACTATGTTGTGGGGAGCAGACTGTGAGCTGTTGTAGTGTACTGCTAGGAGTACTGCTGCAGTGATGCATATGACACACAGAAGAATATAAATACCATGTTGTGGAGTCTTCAACTGTGCAAATAACTTCAGTTTTCAAATTGATACATGTTTACCATAAGAAATAGGAAAATACAAACAAAGCAGTGAAGTACTAGACATGAAATACTGTAATTATACTGTAATGTAGATTTTGGGACTATGCCAAATGTCTTCTTGTCTGTGGAAGTGCAGAGAATGCAATACTATGTAAGGGAGGTGTGAAATCATAGTGCATCTTAATTGTTTGCCACATGTTACAGAGTTATTTTTCTCTGGAGAGAAATTTGTATTTATGCCTATGTGTAGTACTTTCCGAATGATTATGTGCTACTTTGATACATTTTCATTACCAATCTCAGATGATATAATTGGAAACATTGAAGGAACCTTATAAGTATAAATGCAAGAAAAATGCTCTTTTTACTACTAACCATTTACTATTTGATATTATGTTATTAGATATTCAAGGGGGAAATGGCTTGGGTCCTTATTAAACAAAACAAGGGGATGAGAAAAAGTGTTGCATCTCCTAAGATTCATAGATGGACATAACATGGTCTATTTATATGCTGCTGTAAGATTATATCTAGAAGCTTATAGTGTACCGAAATTGAAAATTATATATGATAATGCACTGTTAAAAAGTTTTATTATAAGAATGTCTGCTGGCTGTGTCAAATGTTTTTAAAGTTGAGTGTTTATCTAACACTTATGCACTAACTTTGAACTTGAACTTTGCTACTTTGTATGCACTGAAAAGGGCCATCTAGTCAACAGCCTTTAGGATGGGAGGCAGGGCAAAGGTGGCCTGTAAAAATAACACGGGGATCTTTTGAGTCTAAGTGTCTCATGTGGCAGTGCTCTGAATGGTAAACACCACCCTGACTGTCATCACCCCTACCCTCACAACCCTCCAAATGGGTGACATGCTCTATGTACTTTTGTCATGTCCAGCATGTGTAGGAGAATTTCCATTAGGAGGACTTGCTTCTACAACAGTCAACACTAATGAGATTCAGAATGTAGTAGCATAGGACTCAGCATCCAAACCCTGTCTTGTCCTCTGCCATCTGGCACTGAGACTCCCAGTTCTTCTAATCCACTACTGTCCAAATAGGTGACCAATCAGGACATTGCCATGTCCAACTGTGCCATAGTAAAAATCAAAAGAGAAATATTGCCAAAGTGCTGTCTTTGGATGCACGTACAGTACTGTAAATTCATTGTGGCTCTAAGGGCTATCGGATCACCCCCCCCCCACCTGATGTTGACTTGTTCTTTCAAAGTTGTGGTTGTTGCAAATGACATCTCTGGTGGTGTAATAAAATAGTGTACAGCACTTGCATTGAAGGGGAGCAGTTTGCATTGTTTGTCCCCCCTTTTATGCTCCAACTCAGCTGAACATGGCAGAAAGATGGCCATTCACCAGCTTGGATAACAGCAAAGTGTGAGTACTGAGGGGCTAAAGTGAAAACAGTGAGGTGCGGGATAAGCAAACCCTGCAGTAACACAGAAACTGAAATGCAAAAAAAAAAGAGGGGGTTGAAGAACTGAACTCTGCACTAACAGAGCACACATCCTACCACTTGTCACTCCTCTAAAGCACATGTTTCTTCCAAAGCACACTTGATGCATAGGAGTCTCTTACTAAGGGACTTACAGTTAATTGTACTTTGGACAATCGAGAATCTGCTGTAATGTCTGTTTAAGAAGAGTGATTACCTACCTTTTTCAGCAGAAATTGTGAGGTAGATAATTGGAAAGAGAGATAAATGCATGTAGGTAGGAAGATGTTTTCTATGAGTATATGATATTATTACTATTAAGATTGCTACTGCTAACTTTATGTACAATCTTCACTGACTGTCAAGTAACAAGAATTGCACAGCTGTGTTTGTTTCCATAGGACATGACACTGTAGACATATCCTGACACAGCTACTCTAGTGCATGAAGAGTCATTGTGGCCTGATATGTGCAGGACCATATGTACTGTAGAATGTAGCAGTTTGCCATAGTATGGCTTGTACTCAAAACAAGTACTATTTTAATTTCTGGAAGACAGCACTGTATATAGACAATTTTATAATGATTGCTACATATGTATCATCTGTTCATAACGTATCCCACATTCGCATGGTATAGCTTTTATGTAGAACAGATATCATTTTACCTCCTGCGAGAAATCAGCATTGCAGATACAAAATCCTCTGAAACATTGTCATACATTTATTATCTGTTCTTAAGCTCCGCAGACTGTTTGTGACACAGTTAGTCTAGTATATGATATGTCATTGTAGCCTGATACGTACAGCACCATCTGCACTGTACAGTCACAAGGCATATTGCCATGGTATGAGTTCAATGTAGAACACATTTGATGGGGTGGGGGGAGTGAGAGGCTATGTTGGAATATGGAATCCTTGTGCTGTAATGAGGCTATCTAGGTGCCATGGTAGGGCTGGACTATGTGTCTGAGTGGTATCTTGCATCATCCTGTACACAGGTAGCTACAAAGAGATGTGATAGTGGTAGATAGTGTAATGACTAAGTTGTACTATGGTACTATGCTGAGATGGCTAATATGATAATGTGATGACTGTCTAAACTTTGGGTTTTCAGAGGGCTGTTGTTGTAGAGATGTATCTGTGGAGAATCTATGGTTCTGTGTCTGGATGTTGTGTGTGTTTGTGTGTTGCTGTGCTGAGGTACTGGGTATGTTTGTGGGGGATGGGGTGCACTAAAGGTATGGCAGGTTTGTTGCTGGTCCTGTAAGGTGAGTAGTGTTCTGCTCTACACTGTGTACCTCTATTTGTATGTCAAGCAGTATGGAGATGGATCTTATTGTTCTCCTAAACTACTCATGTGTCTGTGTGTATAAATGTTAGGGGAGAGCATGTGCACAAGTAGGGTATCCATGTTCTCTGAATGTTGCTGTGTGTACAGTCATCCCATGTTGTGAGATAGGGCAATGTGCTGAAAATAAAAATGAAATATGAAATGGAGAGACACACTGAAGTATTATGAAATCATATTTTAGGGACATGGTTTTTCACTCATGTCACACTGTGAGAGACTTGCGTCCTGCTGCAGCTCTAAGTAGACTTGATGGACCAGACTGGCTGATTTTTATAATAAATCTTCGGAGGATGGTGTGGTACCTGAGGACTGAAAGAAGGCTGATGTATTCCCCTTCACAAAAGTGGGAGCAAGACAGAGGCAGGAAACTACAGACCTGTCAGTTTGACCTCTGTGGTAGGGGAAAGTGATGGAATCACTTCTGAAGGAAAGAATTGTTGAGTACCTAGAGGCCAGTGGGGTACAGGACCCAAGGCAGCATGGGTTCACAGTGGGAAGGTCATACCAGACGAATCTAATTGATTTCTTTGACTGGGTGACCAAAGTAGTAGACCAGGGAGGGGCTGTGGACATGGCCTACCTAGACTTTAGCAAGGCATTTGACACAGTCCCACACAAAAGATTAGTAGTCAAATTAAACAGCCTTGGAGCGGGTCCCAGGTTGGTAGCCTGGGTAAAACATTGGCTGAACAACAGGACACAGAAGGTAATTGTAAATGGAGTCCACTCTGAAGAAAGAGGGGTTACTAGTGTGGTACCACAGGGTTCAGTACTGGGTCCAGTCTTTTTTAATGTCTTTATAAGTGACATTTCAGAGAGACTAGAAGGAAAAGTATGCCTCTTTGCAGATGACACAAATATCTGCAACAGGGTTGATACACAAGGAGGCGTGGAAAGGATGAGAAGGGACTTGGCAAGGTTGAGGAATGGTCAGAAGTATGGCAGCTTGGATTCAATGCAAAGAAGTGCAAAGTAATGCACCTGGGAAACAAAAACCCAGGGGCAGATTACACAGTATGGGGAGGGGTAACAACAACAAAATGGAAAGGGACCTGGAGTAGTCATATACTTCAGATGACCTCAAGGGTTGGCAAGCAATGTGAGAAGGCGGTAGGGAGGGCTCGGGGATACTGGGATGTATAGGGAGAGGCATCACCAGCAGAAAACAGGAAGTTGTTATTCCCTGTACAGACAGTTGGTGAGACCCCATCTGGTGTACTGTGTCCAGTTCTGGAGACCTCATCTCTGCAAGGACATAGACAGGATGGAGGCAGTTCAGGAGGAGGGCAACTAAAATGGTGCAGGGCCTGCAAGAGAAGCCATATGAGGAGAGGCTAAATGAGCTTAATATGTATACCCTTGAGGAAAGGAGGGAGGGGGGCATGATAGAAACATTTAAGTACCTCAGTGGAATCAACAAAGTCCAAGAGGGTAGCATCTTTCAGAAAAAGGGATGTGCAAGAACAAGGGGACACAATTTGAAGACAGAGGGTGACGGCTCAGGAGCAATGTGAGGAAGTATTTTTTCACAGAGAGGGTGGTGGACACATGGAACAGCCTTCCTGAGGAGGTTGTGGGGTCTAAAACTGTGGGAGAATTCAAGAATGCATGGGACAGACATAAGGCAATTTTTGTGGGGGGGTAGGAAGAAATTGGCTGTTGGTTAAATAGGATCTGCAGCTTATCCTCTAGGTAGGGAAATGGGCAGACAAGGTGGGCCAAGCGGTCCTTATCTGCCATCAAAGTCTATGTTTCTATGTTTCTATGTTTCCTTATCAGGCTGTTGTTGACTTTCAGCACCAACAGCACATGGTGGTGCCTCTGTTTGAGCCACACAGAGGAGGCTTGATGTTGTTTGCTTCTTGTGGCCTGTTGTGTGGCACCATTGGTGACCTCTCTGAGGACTGATTGATCTGCAATAGACAAGGACAAGAAAAGGAGATATTTTAATGTTGTTATTACATTACACATATATTGTTCTAAGATACGCTGTGGCATATTGAGTAGTATACTGTATTGTAGATCTCTAGCTATTGCCTGCTATTAAGTTATAGTAACAGTTAGTCATGCACATAGTTATCTTGAACATGACAAGAACAGTATTGATATTTTCTATTATCTGACAACTCTCTTACTTAGTGTTGTTATATCAGAAACCTATACTTTGATGGTCAGTAACAGGTAAACAAAAGACATATAGTCAAATGTTGCCAGTATGTCAAAAATATACTTATTGTTTAGTTGCTATTGAGGCAATACTTATATTCCTTATTGTGGGGAATTCATACTACATGGATGCATGTATTATGTTGGCATTATCCAAAATATAGCAAAAAAATAAATAAAAGAAACAAAACATTATATGGACAACCTTTACTTGTATGCTAATACAGTAGTATAGTGTCTTAGGAATTCAGGAAAGGAATCATAGCACTTTGGTGTAAGGGCTTCCTAGAAAAACCTTGTTGGTTCTGGCAGATAGTGGAGTACTTCTTATACTTGCTAGCTAAATACTGAGAGACACAATCCTATATATTGACATACCCTTGTTCTACAATACAACTAAAATGGCTATTGCAGAGCTGCATCTAGAACAATCAACTTTCAGTCATCTCAAGCATGCAAAATGCTACAAATGTAAGATATGATACTAGTGTATGTGTGTGTATAAAAAATGTGTAATTAGTAGCTACATACCAAAATGTACGAATCAGAAGATGAACGGAATGTAGCTGGCAGCAATTCCCAGTACATGGGGGATCCTGTGCACAGCTGAGTACTGCGTAGGTTCCCACAGCACATCACAGTGGGCGGTTTGTCTACCGCAGAGACCACATCCCCATGCAGGCAGTCATGGGGGGTTGGGGGAACTACTTGCATGCTGTGGACCATGTTAGGTGGGGGCCACCCTAATCAGTGTACACTGAAAGGCTTCCTAGAGACCTAACATGAGTGTAATGTGGTTGGGGGCAACAGCATAGTGCATGTGGAGGTCTGGTTGGAAAGAGAAGGGTAATGGGAGGTGTGTGTTTGTCTGCATGCTGGGTAGCATGGGAGAGGTGCCACTGTTGGCATTATGCTTGTCTTGATTGGTGGTGGGAGAATGCTTTTTACCTTACCTGAATCATGGACAAGGTACTTCCACAGTTTTCAAACCAATGAACTGGTACCAGTGTAACATATGATAGCACTGTACATGTTTCTATTTAATGTTACTCTCTTATTGTTGTTACATACCGGTAGGTTCAACAGTCACCATCTCTTCATCAGGAGCATGATATTCCTCCACCTGATCAGTGGAAATACCAGCTGGACCCTTTTAGCTGCTGTGGCATGGAAACCTGACTGTTCTGTGGAAACAATGAAGATTTAAAGACATATTAGGTAAGTCTGCTGCAAAGAAATGCATTTTCATTTATGCAATGCATTTAAGACACAAGAACAGGTTGTGTTATGATTCATTGTAGTTCAATAACATGCAGATGCTTGAAGGCACTCAGATATGCCATGTTCTTAACTATGCCATCTGAATATTACAACTTTACAATGTTGGGCACTGTGTCATTTGTTACCTATTCTTGCTACTCTATCATTATTTAGTACTTACTGCAATTGCAGGTGTCATATTACTGAATATGAAAATGTTACTAACAGTTACACAGCATAGATAGTTCACTACTCTACATTTAAGAGAAACTAATATGTTTGGGTACCTTTGATTTGCTTATTTTTAATGCACTTTTTTACTTATCCATAGACTTATTGCATTATTACATGAGATCTGTAATATCCATACTGGAAACATTTTTTTCTTTGTTTTTCCTGATACAATTGTACAGATGTGCCTACTTCTGTGGTGTCAGTTTCCAAATTCAGGCTTCACTGCCTCTACCCACATCTCATGGGCCTGCTCGTACAAGTCCCTGTTCCAGACTTGAACACTACCAGCTGCCTTATTTTTATAAAACTTTTGCCTCACCTGCTTCCACTTGTAGTGGCAGGCATCAGGATCTTTTATGAACGCTTTCTCACCAAGAATTGACACATTTCTTTTCCAGGTTTTCTTTTGCTGGAGGTTTGTTCCCTGCATCATAATAGCAGGCCAGCCATGTTTGTTCACATCCTTGACCAGGGAGAGTACCTCCCTGTCTTTCCAGTTTTTTGACATTTTTCCTGTTGTGAAAGAATAGCACACAAAAAATACATAGCTAGTATGTGACTGTATCATTATTTATGAAGTAGAATTGCTCATTTTTGACTTTATCATGGTTTTCTTTTTTCCCCCAGGCCATATATGTTTCTTGTCACATATTTCAGTGAAGTGTAATATGTCAAATTAGTGCAACAGTAACACAATATAAGACTGAATGAACACCCATTATGATCTCTCAGTGTGGTACTCTTTTCCCCTGAATCAGGGGACAACAGACCACTCACACCACATCAGGGGCCCACAGTGGTGGTGTGAAATGATCTGTTATCAACTGTCTTCACCAAAAGGCATGTTACACGGTAAATACGGTAACAGTGTCAATTTTCTCTTTTGTGTAGCTTCCAGTCCTCTCATCCTGCCAAAGTCTATGGTAGTAGAAGTTAACCAAAAAAAATACAAAATAGAAAATGTCAGGTATATTCTCCCTGCAAGCTGTAATCAGTGTGCCCATCATCTCTGCTACCACTAATGAGGGGTTACAGCTCTGCACACCCAGCAAGCATGGTCTCCCCCCCTTACTGTACACCCAGCAACATGGTCTCCCCCATAGATGTGAAGTGACAGTGCTGCACAAACCACATACTGCACATGCAGAGCTGTCACTCCCCAAAAAAAGGACTCAAGGTGTCATGGTCCCAAATCCCCCTTTGCACTGTACACCGGTGATCCAGGCTCTCCTTTCACCTAGTAATTATGGTGTCTACCCTCTGTGCACATAGGAATAAGCCCCCCGTCAACAACTGGCACTGTAAATGGAGTAAGAATAAGTTTTCCATGTTGTGTAGCTTGCAAACCCTTCATCTTCCATGAACCTATGGTAGCCGAAGTATAACCAAAATAGAAAATGTCAGGTATATACACCTTGCAAGGGGTAATAAGTGTGTACATCATCTCTGCTACCAGTAATCTGGTGGTACACCTCAGCACACCCATGAAGCATTATCTTCCCCTATCTTTGAACACTCAGCCACATGGTTCCACCCCACCATAGCTGTGAAGTGGCAGCACTGCCAAAAGTGCATACTAGCAGAGACATCACACACAAAAAGAAAAATAACTCAAGTATCATGGTCCTAAACCTGCCTTGCACTATACAATGGTGGTCCTTACCCTCCTTATACCTAGTAATTATGCTGAATACCCTCTGTGTATGTAGGAATAAGCTCCCCATCACACAACTTGCACTGTAAGTGTGACAACAGGGTAAATGTTTCCCTTTTCTGTAGCTTTCCCATTTCCCTGTACTGCCAAAGTCTATAGTAGCAGAAGTGTCACAAAAAAAAATAGAAAATGTGGTAGCACTTCAAAAGGGCAAAAAAATAATGGTGACCGCAATAAGGGTGAAGTCAATTAGTCTACTGTTAACAGAGCAACGGTAAATTACGGCTACTGCAGTAATGGCGACAATGGAATTTCCCCCTCCCTGAAGTGCTACAACCTCGGAGTTGGTTATATTAGTAAGAGGGGTGTGGGGGCAAAGCCCCCAACATAGATGCATTTGTGACCATTACTGCAGAAGCTGTAATTTACCATCACCATTTTAACAGTATCCGAATTGAGTTCACCCTTATTGCAGTTGCCATTATTTCTTGCCTTTTTGACATGGAGCCAAGAATGTCAGGCGTATTTCCCTTCTAACCAGCATTCACACTGTCTCCAATACCACTTATTAGGGGCTACACCTCTACACTCTCATGAAGCAAGGTCTCTTGCCCCTGTCACTGTACACCTAGTAACATGGTTGCCCCCTAGCTGTGAAGTTGCACCAATGCTGAAAGAATGTACTGGCAGAGGAGTCACCCAGAAAAAAAAAAAAAACAACTATCATGATCCCAACTCCTCCCGAACTGTCAGTGGTGGTACACACCCTCCTTACACATATTAATTATGGTGCCTACCCTCTGTGCATATGGGGAATAAGCCCCCACCCCACAACTGCTACTCTAAACACAGCAACAGTGTCATTTTTCCTTTACTGTATCTTCTACATACCCCTGTCTTGACAAACTCTATGTTACCAGGATTGTCACCACCCCAACAAAAATAAAATATAAAATATATAGAAAATGTGAGGTATGTTCTCCCTGCAAGCTATAATCAGTGTACACATTGTCTCAGCTACCACTAATCAGGGGCTACACCTCCATACACCCACAAAGCATGGTGTCCCCCCTGAAAACCCTGTGGCATGTTTCTCCCCCCAGCTGTGAAGTTGCTGCTCAGCACTGCCCAAGCCACATACAAGCAGAGGAATCATCCCCCTCAAAAAAAAAAAAAAAGAAACAAACAGAAAGAAAACATCAGCTGTATGTTGTGCAGGTGTACCACTTCTATAATTTGACAAAGGTATTTATTGCTCTGAAAAGAGCCTTTGTAGCATGGCAAGATGGTAATACTGATCCATGTGATCACACATTACAGCACTGTTTGGATTCCATGTCAGAGGTCTCCCAGGAAAATTTTATTGCTAGCATCTGAGAGATGCACTTCATCTTTTAGATAAAGCTAATTTTTGTAATACTTAATTTTGGGGTGATGCACAGTGTGTATACCCATATCATGAAGGAAGCCAGAAATTTGAATGTTGATTTTTTGCCATGATCTTTCAAGTCCAGGTGCATGCTGCTGTCCACTTCAGATCATCGGCTCTATAACGTCAGAATACAGAAGCTTACAGGCAAGTAAAATTTATGTAAGAACAGCCAAATCAGATTTAGCTACTTCAATTAAGTCTATACCCCTTTTGGGACCCAAATCATTACCTATAAGATGGATAAGAGGTATGTCTGGCTGAGTGTGACTGTCTAAAAGTCAGTGCATAGTTGTCATGAGCTGCTCCCACCTGATGCCACCCTTACCAAACCAGTAGACATCACAGTTTGGCAGTCTCAAGTCATTGCCAAAATGACTCCTCCTTGCAAACTGTGCAGCCCTCCACACAATTGAACTTCCAACTATCCAAACGTTAGTTCTGTAGCTTTCTGACATAGAAACATAGACTTTGACGGCATATAAGGACCACTTGGCCTACCTAGTCTGCCCATTTCCCTACTTACTGGATAAGCTGCAGATTCTAGTTAACCAACAGCCTACTTCCTGCCACCCCCCACTACAATTGCCTTGTGTCTGTCCCATGCATGTTTCAATTCCCCCACTGTTTTAGCCCCAACAACCTCCCCAGGAAGGCAGTTTCATGCATCCACCACTCTCTCCATGAAAAAAGATTTCCTCACATTACCCCTGAGCCATCCCCTGCATTATCTTTAAACTGTGTCCCCTTGTTCTTACACATCTCTTTTTCTGAAAGATGCTACCCTCCTGGACTTTGTTGATTCCCTTGAGGTACTTGAACATTTCTATCATGTTCCCCTGTCCCTCCTTTCATCAAGGGTATACATATTAAGCTCTCTCAGTCTCTCTTCATATGATTTCTGATGCAGACCCTGCACCATTTTAGTTGCCCTCCTCTGGACTGCTTCCATCCTGTCTCTCTCCTTGCATAGATGAGGTCTCCAAAACTGCACACAGTACTCCAGATGGGGTCTCACCAACTGTCTGTACAGAGGGATAACCACTTCCCTTTTTTCTACTTGTGATGCCCCTTCCTATGCATCCCAGTATCCCTCTGGCTCGCCTCACTGACTTCTCACATTGCTTACCCACCTTTAGATCATCTGATATGACTACCCCCAAGTCCCGTTCTATTTTTGTTGTTGTTAGTACCTCCCCTACTATTGTGTACTCTTCTCCTGGGTTTTTGTTTCCCAGGTGCATTACTTTGCACTTCTTTGCATTGAATCTAAGCTGCCATATGTTTGACCATTCCTCCAACCTTGCCAAGTCCCTTCTCATCCTTTCTACCCCCCTTGTGTATCACTCTGTTACAGATCTTTGTATCATCTGCAAAGAGGCATACCTTTCCCTTCAGACCCTCTGCAATGTCACCTATAAAGATGTTAAAGAGGACTGGACCCAGTACTGAGCCCTGAGGTACTCCACTAGTGACCCCCCTTTCTTTGGAATGTGTGCCACTCACTATTACCTTCTGTGCACTGTTGTGCAGCCAGTTTGCAACTCAGGCTTCCACCCTGGGACCCACTCCCAAGCTGGCTAACTTGATTATTAATCTTTTGAGTGGGGCTGTGTCAAATGTCTTGCTAAAGTCTAGGTAGGCCATATCCACAGCCCCTCCCTGGTCTATTACTTTGGTCACCCAGTCAAAGAAATCTATTAGATTCATCTGGCATGATCTTCCTGCTGTAAATCCATGCTGCTTTGGGTCCTGTGCCCCGCTGGCCTCTAGGTACTCGACAATTCTTTTTTTCAGAAGTGATTCCATCATTTTCCCTACCACTGAGGTCAAACTTACAGGTCTGTAGTTTCCTGCTTCTGCCTTGTTCCCACTTTTTGAGAGGGAATCACATCTGCCCTCCTCCAGTCCTCAAGTACCACCCCATCCTCCCATGATTTGTTAAAAGTGTGGTCAGTGGTGTCACTAGGTCCTCCCTTAGTTCTTTTAGGATTCTGGGGTGAATCCCATCAGGCCCCATTGCTTTGTCCACCTTGAGTTTTAGGAGTTCTTTCAGGACTCTTTCTTCTGTAAATGGACTGGTGTCAACCCCTACCCAAATTGCTCTATTGTCTGGTTTAGGTAACTCCTCCTCATCTTCTTTTGTGAATACTGAGCAAAAGTATTCATTCAATATCTCTGCCTTTTCACTGTCTCCCTCTGCCCACTTCCCCTCTCCCTTATTAATCTTCACTATTCCTCCCTTAACCTTTCTATGCTCCCTAATGTACCTATAAAAGGTTTCATCCCCCTTCTTAACTGACTTGGCTATTTTTTCCTCAGTTTGGGCTTTTGCTATTCTGACTGCCTTCCCCACTTCTTTCTGCTTTAATTGATACAGTTCCCTGTTGTGCTCCTTCTGTGGTGCCTTATGCTTTTTGAATGCAGCCTTTTTCTCCTTAACCTTCCCTGCCACCTCTTTTGAGAACCATAGTGGTTTTTTACTCCGCTTTGTTTTCTTTATCTGTTTCACACAAAGGCTTGTTGCCTCTATGATGGCAGTTCTGATTTTTCTCTATTGTTCTTCCACTCCTCCTTTTTGCCCATTTGCTAGTGTATTCCTCAGGTATTCACTCATTTTGCCAAAGTCAGCCCTTCTAAAGTCCAGTATGCTTGTTTTTGTATGGCTTGTCTCCATGGTTGTGCTTATTGTGAAGCACACTGGGCAGTGGTCACTTGTTCCCAGATGTCTACCGACTTCTAAATTTGTGATCCTCTCTCCATTTGAGAGTACCAGGTCTAGTATTGCTTCCTCCTGAGTGGGTTCCAACACTAGCTGTCTAAGGCCTGCCCCCTGCAGGGCATCGAGAATGACCCTGCTCTCAGAAATGGCTGCAGTACATGTCATCCGGTTAACATTTGGCATAGTCAGGTCCCCCATTAACAGTATCTCCCCTTTTTCAGCCATTTTGAGAATGTCCTCTATCATTTTCTTGTCCATTTCCTTCCCTTGAGATGGGGGTCTGTATGCAACCCCTGTGCGGATTGTGAGGCCATTCCCTGTCTCCAAGGTGACCCAGAGTACCTCTTGTCCTCCCCTTACTTTTTAGTTCTGTAGCTTTGATCCCTTCCCTTATGTATAGAGCTACTCCACCTCCTCTTTTCCCCTTCCTGTCCCTTCTGTAGACTGTGTATCCCGGTATGTTGACATCCCAGTCATGGTTCCCCGTGTTCCATGTTTCTGTGACTGCCACAATATCCAAGTGTTCATCTTCCATCAAGGCTACTAGCTCAGGAAGCTTGTTTCCCAGACTATGGACATTTGTACTCATTGCCCTCCATTTAATGTTGGCTTTATCCTTTCTTCCCCCATGCCTGCTCTTTTTGCCCTTGTCTGTTTTTCCATTTACCCCTGTCCTGCCCTCTGTAGAGCACTGTACCTCAGTGTTTACCTTATTACCCATCATGTTTTGTGGGGGAGGCTTGACATTTCCTGCCTCTTATTAGCACCTCCCCCCCATGGCTAGTTTAAAAGCTTTCAAGAAGCATTTAAACCTGTCATAGGATCTTGGTTCCTTCATGGACAGATGCAGACCATCATGCCAGTATAAACCTTCATCTCTCCAGGTGTACCCCACTCCCCAATGAAGCCAAAGCCCTGTGCTCTGCACCAGTTTTGCAACCATTCATTAAACTGCATGGTGTGTAGTACCCTAGCCTCACCCCTGTCATGGACTGGCAGCACCTCTGAGAAGGTAACTGTGCTTGCTACCTCTCTGAGGCCCCTCCCCAACTCCACAATTTCATCCTGCACTGCACTGATCCCATGCCTAGATAGGTCATTTGTCCCAAGGTGGACAATGATATCTAGTTCCCTCTCCTGTGATGCTGCTTCTGCAATCCTGAGGATTTGCTTCTTGTCCCTCCAAGCCATGGCACCAGGCAGGCACCTTACTTCCCTCTCCTCTCCCTTCCCCAGGTCTACCCCTCTAACAATTGAGTCCCCTATCAGAAGCTGTTTCCTTCCCCTGTGGTGTCCCTTGCCACCCTTCTGTGGGTCTCCCTTGTGGGTGTCCTCAGCATTCTTCTTGGTCTCCACTGAGGGTGCCATCATAAAGGAACCTTGCTCTGCCAGACTGGCATATGGTACAGGTACAACTAGGGGGCTTCACCTCTGTTCCACCACCCGTAGCCTCCCAGAACCCACTGTGGTCCAGCTGCTCTTCATACTTGGCAGCCTCTGTGGCAGTGGTGCTGTTTGGGTGGGGGAGGCCTCCTTAGTCCTTGCCAGTTCAGCATGGGTGGGCTACCTCCTCCCTCAGAGCTGACAGTTGCCTGCAAATAGGACAGCAATGTAGTTTCCAGAAAGTATCCTGGAAAACTGCTGCCCCACAGCCAGTGCATTGCACCACTCCCCACATGTCCCTTTCCCTTATAATATACAATATGTAATATATATATATATATATATATATATATATATATATACAGTCATGGCCAAAATATTGGCGCCCTTGCAGTTTTTTCTAATAATGCACCATTCCTTCCAAAAAATTGTTGAAATGAAAAAAATATTTTGGTATCCACATATGTATTTCTTTGGTTTGTAGTGGAATAAAACACAAAAAGCAGAAAAATGTACTAAGTCTTAGCTTATTCCACACAGAAATCCTTAAATGGCCAGGACAAAATTATTGGCACCTTTTAGAAGTAGTTAGAAATAATTAGAATTCAAGCAGGTGCTTCTCCTTCACTTTGGAATTGAACTCACCTGTGGTGAGTTGCAGGTGCCTGCAATATAAAAATCACTCATTCAACCAGTTTGAATAGAGAAAAAGACTCATTCTCCTGTTTTGTGTCACTGTGTGTACCACAGTGAGCATGGAGAAAAGAAAGACAGCCAGAAAATTGTCTGAGGAGGTTAGACAGAAGATTGTAGCCAAGCATGGACAATCTCAAGGCTACAATTCAATCACCAGAGACCTTGATGTTCCCGTTTCCACCGTACGTAATATTATCAGGATGTTTAAGGCCCATGGCACTGTAGTCAACCTCCCTGGATGAGGCCACAAAAGAAAACTTGATAGAAGATTGCAGCACAGGATTGTTTGAATGGTGGAGAAAGCACCTCGATCAACTGCCAAACAGATTCAAGCTAACCTTCAGACACAAGGTATGACAGTTTCAACTCGCACCATCCATCACCAACTCAATGAAAAGGGGTTATATGGTAGGAGGCCCAGGAGGACCCCACTGCTGAGAGAGAGAGAGAGAGAGAGAGACATAAGAAAGCCTGACTGGGGTTTGCCAAAACACACTTGAACAAGCCAAAATCCTTCTGGGAGAATGTCCTGTGGACAGATGAGACCAAATTAGAGTTTTTTGGTAAAGCACATCATCTCTATGTTTACAGAAAACAAAATGAAGCCTTCAAAGAAAAGAACAGCTTCCCCACAGTCAAACATGGAGGAGGTTCAGTGATGTTTTGGGGTTGCTGTGCTGCCTCTGGCACTGGGTGTTGAACGTGTGCATGGCATCATGAAATCTGGAGATTACCAGGCCATTTTGGAGCACAATGTTGAACCTAGTGTCAGAAAGCTGGGTCTCCGTCAAAGGTCATGGGTCTTCCAGCAGGACAATGACCCCAAACACACTTCAAAAAGCACCCAGGAATGGTTCAAGACAAGATGCTGGACTGTTATGAAGTGGCCAGCAATGAGTCCAGATCTATATCCCATTGAAAACCTGTGGAGAGATCTGAAAACAGCAGTTGGGAGAAGGCATCCTTCAAATCTGGGAGAACTGGAGCAGTTTGCACAAGAAGAGTAGGCCAAACTGCCAGTAGAGAGGTGCAGGAAGCTCATCCATGGCTATAGGAAGTGGTTGATTGCAGTTATTTTGACCAAAGGCTGTGCTACCAAATATTAAATCTAGGGTGTCAATAATTTTGTCAATGCCATTTCTTTTCATTTTCTTATTTAAAAGATATATTAAATTCTAAATCAAAAACAAAAGTTCTGTAATATTAACAGAGAAATAAAGAATTGTGGAGACCAAATACAGTACAGTTGTTAATTTCAACTTATGTTTAGAGGAAATTGTGAGTTATTTGAAAAAGTGCAAGGGCGCCAATATTTTTGGCCGCGACTGTATCTATATCTATATCTATATCTATATCTATATCTATATCTATATATATTTTCCTTCCTTTGTGTGGTGTGTTCTTACACTTTATGCACTGTGCTGGGTTATTAAGAATATGACAGTTCTGCCCCAAGACCTGTTGAGGAAGTGATGTCAGAACCTTGGCTATAAAGGAAACGTCATGCCTGGAGGGGTGCAGGAAAGGGTGGGTGGGTAGTCCACAACCACTGGTGATTGTTAGAAACAATCAAATACACCACTGCTCCACCTCCCGGGTGAGTACTGCCCTTTATAGTAATTCAGCTAATCTCCAGTAACTGATTTGTCAACTATTTAAAAGTAATTTGATGCAAACTGTTACATAATACTAGTAGACAGTCCAGTTAGACACAAAGGAAAATCAAATATGCAGTTATTTCAACCCTTCTGAAGTTGCTCACAAGATAAATAGTTTTGAAAAACCCCTTCCTGATTTAAAAATGAAATTAAACACAAAGCAATCCCAATGTAAGACTGTAAAGTAGGGAAAACTTCCCTCAGATGTAAGTAAGAGAGATCAGTTGCAGATTTCTAGTCCAATGTAATATATCCCATGCAGCTTCTCAGTTGTTTCAAAGCACAGCCTGTTACACCACCTGAAAAGATGGACATACTCAGTCCTCTCAGAGACTGTGCAAATGACAACAATCTCTCAAATGTGTGTATCTCTCTCAACAGCCTATGCCAAGTTATTGTCTGAGTTTCAGTATCTTAGTGTCAAGAGGCAGATTGCTGAGTCAGGCAGCAACAATTTTTTTAGCACTTGGTTAGATTATGTGAATGTCTATGTACAGGAGTATCACCAAATTAGTCAAGGGATTTTTAAGGATTTTTATAAATCCCTATTGATAACCATGAAACCTTTTGTAAGGGATTGTTTTTTGTTTGGTAGTGTGTTTACTGCTACCAGGAGCAGGTGCTTCCATGTGATAGTCTACTTGAAAATCTGTGCTTAAGTACTGTAATAGGAGTTGATCTCTTTCAGTAGGTATAACAAAAAGAGTTTTACAGGATTTTTTCCCATAAATGTTTTGAAGGATAAATAGGGAATTGCACAAAATTGCTTGACAATTTGGCGCTACTACTGTACCAATCACAAAAATAGTTTTTATTATGTCTACTGTGTTCTTGTTAATGGTCAATTGTGTATAAAGCATAGATTCAGTCTGGAGGGAAATTAAAAGTATCTGATTGGGAAAAATACCTACAGTAATGTGGCAATATTCAGCAATTCTATTGGTGGCAGGGTAACTAGCAATATTGCCATACAGCTTCTCTTCCCACCTTTTTGAGATGGCATCATAGGTGGTAAGACAGCTATCTGCTTCTAATTTTATGATTCATTTTTTCATGCAAAAAAACATTTAAAACTGTATTTATGCAGATATGTGCCAGTACATGACAAAATCAAGTTTTGTAAACTGCCTTTTCTCTGCTGTATAACTACTGATTTGTCAGTTAAAAAATAATTAATGAAGTGCTAACAAGACTTTTTTTTGGTTTTAACTTTAAAAAAGATGCAGTACTTTTATAAACATATATGTCAGTAGATTATGAAATCCATTTTTGTGAACTGTGTTCATGTGTACTGCACAAGTATTTCATGTGCAAAAAAAACTTTAAATAATTAAAGAGCCAATGACACCTCAGAGAAAACTTTGAAAAACATGATAATAAGATACAATTCCACTTGCATTCCATGTATATTTCACATATTTCTCTTTCCCATTATTTATTACTAAGTAAATTTTTATGAATACATGATTGTTATCCCTTAGGGTTCCTTTGGAGTTTGTCTGCTTCTGTAGCTTACTCCCTACTTCAAGTCATAATCCTGTGTTGTGACATCACAATATGTTGCCATGGAAATAACTGTAATGTCACAAGCAGTGCATTATGACCTCAGGTAGGGAGAAGGCAACAGAAATAGATGAACTCTTCAGGAGCAAAGATCATGTTTTCATGCAAATTACCTCAATAATAAATAATGGGGAGGAGAAATGCACAACTAATGTGAAATACAAGCTGAACTGTGTCTAAATATCATGTTTTGTTAAAGTTTTCCTGAAGGTGTCAGCTGCTCTTTAAGTAATCATTCTGAAGAGAGTTAAAAGTGTCTAAGTTTCAAATAGTCAAAAACATTAACTGCAGAGTGTACAAACACAGTAGGTTAGAAAATCTGATATTGTCCCATGTCTTTTTTATTCTTTCATAATGATTTTTTCTTTGTGATAAGTTAATTTATTCCTTAAATACTTACAGGAGTGGTTAGTTCATGCAGCAGTTCTACAGACTCTAAAATCCAATATGGCACATGTCCTGTGGTGGTCCAATGTGAGAAGGGATTTCTACTGGCTGTTTGAAGCATTTCCTGTTTTGATTCAAATCTTTTTTTTTGTTTGCAGAGAATCCTTTTTCGTACATGGTATACAAAAAAAAGAATATCATTATGCAAAACAGGATTCTGTTTAATATCAAAACCAATGCATTTCAATGGGCCTTGTTCATTGTGTCACAAAACATTCAAATTTTGTATCCTTTTAAGTCCAGATTTTGAACAGACCTTGTTTAGGGCCACATCTCATGGCTACTGCAACTGGAGATATGAGAATGACTGTTTTGGGTAGGTTTTGTTCTTCTTTTCCAACATTCTTTTTTTGTATCCAGGATATGAAAAGAAATCTCAGAATACAAAAAAGAAACTGCATAAGAAAAAGGATCCTTTTTCATATGAAAACCCATTCATTTAAATGGGGATATTCAGTTTTTTTGGTATAGTTTTGCCATTTTTGGCTCTTTTAACTTTTAATTTTTTCTCCACACACATTGTATGCTCCCTGCTGAGCTGGCAGGTGGCTCCAGTCACTCCCTCTGCGGGTCTCACTCTCCAGTGCCTGACCCTTTCACACCTGATTGTCCCAGAAATCCCCCACAGGTTGTCCCCCATGACAGGGCTGAGGGTGAAGGGCATTGAGTTCCTCCCCAGAGACCAGCATCCAGACTCCGGGGGCTGTTGCGGGTGCTGCAGAGCCATCATGGAACATGCCAGCTCCATTTTCCACTTTTTCTGCCCCTCCCCTTGCTGCGGTTGCTTGTGTGTATGTGAAGACACTTGCACACAGTGATCTGTGGCACCATCCCTATGCTAACCACTCCTCTCTGCACTACCCTTGGGCCTCCATCTATGGGCAGCCTTGCAGCAGGCATGAATGGGTCCTTTCCTTGGTGAGAAGAGCAGCCCATGGTCACTCAGTCCATCTCCCCTGCCTCCCCCTTGCTGACCCCTGATGTCACATGCTCATTCCTGAACCCAGGTTGCCAGCATGTCATGAAGTGTGGCATCCAGTGCCTCAACCCTCAACGCCACTGCACTGGCAGTTAACTTCCAGTTTTTAACATCGTTTCCTTAATGTACCACCTCATGGCCAGTGCTGTTGAGATATGCAAATTAATCTTTGTACTTGGTTTTGCAGACATTTGTCTAATATGATTTTAATGCCATTTAAGTGTAAAAAAACTCTGAAGTTGTAGAAGTAAAGCCTTTGTATTTCTGTGTTAATACTTTCAAGCTTAATTATGAGATCTTACTATTAGTAGCATTTCTTTTTATGTACAAAAAGGATGCAGTGTCTAATTTAATGTTTTTTCTGTCTTTTTTAATGTATAATATTATTACACTGGTTGTAATAGTGGAAATTATGAATTAACATGTGTCAGTAGCTCTGAGGAGGCTGGAAGCTTACATATATCAACATCTTATACTGCACTGCGAAGGTACTTTGCTCATCCTTGTGCCTTGCAACTGTCTTGTACATAAGTGTAGTATTTTAGATCAAATGGTGATATGTGTTATACTTTTGTATGCTTGTAAGTATGTTCTATACCTGTGAGATAAGTACTTCTCTAGCAATTTCCAGTTTGCCATGACAATTTGATGCATTGCAAGAGTACTGTACAGATATCTCATATATGAAAGTAGGGTAAAAAAAATTATACACACATAAGTCCACAACTATTTGTGGTTGTTGGATACTTGACACAGTTATGAATTTAGTGCATAACAATCATGATTTGTAGTTGTCTGCAGCAGTGCCATCTTGACAAATAAATGTATATTTTCCTTGTAGTAAGTTCTGTTTTGCCTTTTTTCACAGCTTCTGTAGGAAATAACAATGTAATAGTGTTGTAATTTGGTTTTTATTTCTGTTTCTTTCCCAGATTTAAGAGAAGATTTGAACTTTGATTGATGAATTCTGAACACAACAGAAACATGCCTAGAACCAAATGGGCACAAAGTAAAACAAGAAAAAGATAGGTATTTTGGTAGCTATGGTTTGCTTTACAAGGCTGGTGGTGTAGAAATAGGCAATAGACATGAGACACTGTCATGAAAGGAAAGGCAAAGATGCAAAACAGTTAAAAAATGTTGTAACAAAGATAAGTGTGCCACACTCAAGAAAGTACTTGCAGCACAAACTATATAAAAGTTTAAAGCCAAACATCAAATGTTGATCAAGACTCACAAATTAAACAAAAGAAAAAAGTACAAATGTCTATGGCCAGCATGCATCACAAAAGAGTGAAATATTTTAGAATGTTGTCTGTAAAGGCGAAAATTGAGCAAGTGATATCTGCCATAGTAAGACACAGTGGTAAAAAAATAAATAGAAAAATAAACCAGATGAAACTATGTCTAAAGATAAGGCAGTTTGTGTACAAGGCCATGATATATGGTCATGACTGCGATCAGTCATGATGGCTGTAACTGACAAATTTACAAAAAAATTCTGAATGTTAAAGTCAAAGTAAATGACTTTGAACACCTAAGCAGAGACAAGTTCTGCTAAATATTTGATGGATGTTGACTACACACTCAGAATAGTGAGGCATATTTTTGAGAAGAAACTTATCATCTACACAATAAGCAAGTGGCTGTTTCTGTAGATTAAGCTAGGAAAACACATGGGGACGAGATATACAGAAATGCGCCAAAGGCCAGCGCAAGTCAGATACACCATGGCAAATCAGGTGCCATATTCAGAAGTTGCACCACTGCAAATGTGGTAGCGCAAGCTGGCTGAATATGGCAAAGATGCACCATGGTGCAAGCAGAGATACGCTGGTGCAACCATGGAAGCTCAGAGCACACCTGCGCACAAACACGGGGCAGTGCAAATGCAAGAGGCCCAGGAACACAGCAAAGGAAGCACAGTGCCAATGGTACAGAACCTGGCCAGCCAGCAGGGTACAACAGTGCATACACCAGCACAGAGCAAGAGGGAACAATGGGCATCATGGGATGGAACACAGCCACCAATGGAGGTGCTGTGTACCACACCAACCAGAGTCAGTCCACTGGCATGCAACGGGCCATGCACCAGAACAGCACCCCATAACACAATGGTGGGCTGGTCATCACAGGACAGGTGGGGACAATGGCAAATGTCAGCCATCCAATACTGCCCCCACAGGCCACCAGCCAGCTGGCCATGGCCAATGCCACATCATACCTCCCATGGCCCTGGACCCAAACACACCCATGCCACATGCCACACACCCCCACAGGCAGCATCAATGCCAGGCAGTGAATGAGCTGGGACCCAGGCAGGTGGCCAGAACACACAGGACTGGGAGTGCAACAGTGGACATGGACCTCCACACCCCAGTGGGCCAATGAGGCAAGCATGACAACCAGGCTCATGAGCAACCCCCATGCCCCCAACTGTCTGCCCAACTCTGATCACAGCCCCATGGTGACTCTGAAAACACACAACACACCCACCACACCCAGGAGACAGCCTCCACCACAATGGGAAACACCACTGGACACAGCAGAGAACCACGGTCAACCAACATTCTCCCCCCCATGCCAGCACCATGGAACAACATCCTACCACTGCAGCATGGCTCCACATGTCACCTGAAAAGTAGACATGGACACAGGCATGTAGGAAAATAAACACTATATAACATGGAAACAGTAGAGAAACACAGTAAAAGGGGCAGGGACAGGGGAGGTAAACAGTTGGATGGGATCAGGAAATGGGGCTGTACAAGAGATGGGGGACTGCAGGGGAACAGGGATAGCAGGGAAAAGGGAGCTATACACAGGGACATGTTAATATTGTCCAAGCTGGCCAGCCCTTGGCGCTGCTGCTCCCTCCTCATGGCCATGGTGACACACTGGATGAATTGCACCATGAAACATGAAAACATAGACTTGATGGCAGATAAGAACCACTTGGTCCACCTAGTCTGCCTTTTCCCTACCTACAGGATAAGCTGCAGATCCTGGTTAACCAACAGCCTATTTCTTCCTACCCCCCCACAAGAATTGCCTTATGTCTGTCCCATGCATTCTTGAATTTTCCCACAGTTTTAGACCACACAACCTCCTCAGGAAGGCTGTTCTATGTGTCCACCACCCTCTCTGTGAAAAAATACTCCTCACATTGCCCCAGAGCCGTCCCCCCTCTATCTCCAAATTGTGTCCTCTTGTTCTTGCACATCCATTTTTCTGAAAGATGCTACCCTCATGGACTTTGTTGATTCCACTGAGGTACTTAAAAGTTTCTATCATGTCCCTCCTCTCCTTCCTTTCCTCAAAGGTATACATATTAAGCTCCTTTAGTCTCTCCTCTTATGGCTTCTCTTGCTATTTTGTTACCCTCCTCTGGACTGCCTCCATCCTGTCTATGTCCTTGCGGAGATGGAGTTTCCAGAACTGGATGCAGTACTCCAGATGGGGTCTCACCAACTGTCTGTGCAGTGGGATAACAACTTCCTGTTTTCTGCTGGTGATGCCACTCCCTATATATCCCAGTATTCTCCCAGCCCTCCCTACTGCCTTCTCACATTGATTGCTAACCTTAAGGTTATCTGATATGATTATCCCCAGGTCCCTTTCCATTTTTGTTACTGTTACTACCTCCCTCCCTCCCCACTGAGTAATCTTCTCCTGGGTTTTTGCTTTCCAGATGCATTATTTTGCACTTCTTTGCATTGAATCCAAGCTGCCATACTTCTGACCATTCCTCCAACCTTGCCAAGTCCCTTCTCATCCTTTCCATGTCTCCTTGTGTATCAACCCTGTTGCAGATCTTTGTATCATCTGCAAAGAGGCATACTTTTCCTTCCAGTCCCTCTGCAATGACATTAAAAAGGACTGGACTCAGTACTGAGCCCTGTGGTACCCCACTAGTAACCCCTCTTTCTTCAGAGTGGACTCCATTTACAATTACCTTCTGTGTCCTGTTGTTCTGCCAATGTTTTACCCAGGCTACCACCCTGAGACCCACTCCCAGGTTGGTTAATGTGATTATCAGTCTTTTGTGTGGGACTGTGACAAATGCCTTGCTGAAGTCTAGGTAAGCCATGTCCACAGCCCCTCCTTGGTCTACTACTTTGGTCACCCAGTTAAAGAAATCAATTCAGTTTGTCTGACATGACCTTCCCACTGTGAACCCATGCTGCCTTGGGTCCTGTGCCCCACTGGCTTCTAGGTACTCAACAATTCTTTCCTTCAGAAGTGATTCCATCACTTTCCTTACCACAGAGGTCAAACTGACAGGTCTGTAATTATCTGCCTCTGTCTTGCTCCCACTTTTGTGAAGTGGAATCACATCCATCTTCCTCAAGTCCTCAGGTACCACACCATCCTCCCATGGTTTGTTAAAAAGGGTAGTCAGTAGTGTCACTATTTCTCCCCTTAATTCTTTTAGAATTCTGTGGTGAATTCTGTCAGGCCCCATTATTTTGTGCACCTTCAGTTTTAAGAGTTCTTTCAGAACCCTTTCTTCTGCAGAGTATCCTCTGGAGCACATCCAGGGTCTGCCTCTGAGTCCTCACTTGCACCCTTGGGCCCCTCCTCGTTGCCACAGAGCTGACATCTATGGGATAGGACAAGACAGGCAATCAGTGCAGTGCCCCAAGTACCCCTACCCACCCACAGTGTGCATTGGACAGCAAGGGCACACACCCCTGAAGAGACCAAAAAGGACCCTTGCATAGAGGGCAAGCCAGCCATCAATACGGCACACCATGATGGTGTACAGAGGTGGAAGCTGTAGTGCAGCAGCCACAGGACTGCAATGAGAGGATCACATGGCACACAGCAACAGGAGCACTGTAGCACAAATGGTGGAAGCCATGTTCACACCCAACCCACCAACAGTCAGTGTATGGTGGCCAATGGATGGCACGCAGTGGCATGCACAATGAACTGTGTAACACATACAGCTGTCAAGGTACATGGCAGAGGCGGCCATGGCTGTGCCCTATCCCCATTAGTATCCCACTGTGATACTGAGAAGGAATGTTACAGTGCTTACCTGCTGGTGCTGCCTGCTGCCCATTAGACTGTGCCGCCCTGCCCATCTATGGTCCTCAGGCCCTATGAAGGGAATGAAGAGAGGTGGACATCAGTACACAGTCACGCTTGTGGAGCTGCCACCACCACACAGTCCACTGTGCACTGGGTGTGTCCCAGTCAGGCCTGAGGCCCACATGCCAGCATGGCTGCTACCTGTGTAGCAACCAAGCCCAATGCGCAGTACCCTCAGGCTGATGAAGTACCCTGCTGTGAGCCATGCCATGCAGCTATGCCAACACCACTGTACTACACCTGGGCATAACACCAATATGAGCACACCTACCAGGCTGTGGCATGGAACCTCACTGGACTAGAGATGCAGCAAATTTAAATTCCACTGGTGAAGTGAACGCAAAGTGGGCACTTCACATTGCCAATCCGCTACATGGAGTGGGCAATTCAAAGTGCTTACTCTGCCTTGTCATTAACACTTCGCGTTAAGGTGGAATGGCAATGCGAAGTAAGGCGAAGTCATTGTTTTTAATGGACTTCGTCTTCCTCATTATGATTCTAAGTGATCCACTTGGTGTTTCAGATTTGGCAGCCACCCCACACATCACATGGCTTGTAGTAGTGTAAGTCACATGCTGTTTAGCTAGGCAGAAAGAAAGTGAGTCACACAAGCAGACACTTTTACTTTCTCCTGTGCAGACAGAGAGAATAGTGTGTTTTGTGACTGCTGATACTTTGAGAGCAGAGTAAGGAGGAGATTTAAACTTTGGTTTAGACCCAACAACTTTTTAAAAGCTACATTTTTTTTGTCTTTTCTGTACTCTTTTTTACTTAATTTGTTCTTTCTATAAATTTAATTTTTCTTACCTTTATAAGTAGTTAATTGTTTGTCTGTGTGACTGTGTGTGTGTGTTGTGTGACAGTGTCAGTAGTAATTGCTCAGACTGAGGGAGCTCAGTAGGAGAGATGGACCAGGGTGAGGGAATGTTTGGGGTGGGGACAGCTCTGGGAGAGTGTGGTAGTGGTAAGCATCATACTGTGCACATGTGTGGAGGGCATGGGCACCCATTCCTGTTGGACACTTGTGGACACTTGTGAGTGTCCCCCTCCAGAAGCAGGACTAGCACCACCTCCTGTCCTGACTCTGAGGCAGTTGAACCACCACCACCACCAAGTCCAGGTTCTCTGGAGCAGGATGTGCCTATTCCCCCAAGCCCAGGTATGGATTCCATCCCTGTTCAGCACTGGGACCAGCTAGCTGCCAGTTCATCTGGCTATACCCCGACTATGCCTGGTCCTCCCTGCACCTCCATTGTTTGGCAGTTCTTTTACTGTGTGGGGGGACAGCAGTGTGGCCAAGTGCCGCCTATGTGAGGTGGAGGTGTGCCGTGGCCCCCGGGGGACTCATCTGGGATCTGAGGGCCAGTGCACCCATATGCTCAATCACCAGAAGTTGGAGTGGCAGGCTGCCACAGAACAGACCATACCTGCATCTGCTGGCCATTCTGTGACAGAGGGTGCAGCTGTGCATTGTGGCACCCTAAGAAGAGGAGGAGGGCCACAGCAGCACCTGCTGCTCCACCAGCACCCCCACCACAACCAGCAGGTCAGCCTGTAGAACGGGGACCCCAGAGAACTACGTTTAACACAGGCTGACTTGCCAGTTCTCTGGAGTGCTGTCCAGGAGAACAACGAGAGGGTGAGTGGCTGGATCGCATAGAGGGACCTCAGTTGCAAATTATGTCCATGCTGGAACTGCTGCTGTATCATCATTGGATCCCACATTAGTTTTTTTTCCTCACACCATGTGCCCCCCCCACACCTTCCTTGCTGTGTTATAAAATGTATTCCTCCACCATCCCCGACCCTTGTATGTAATTATGCCCTTTTTTTGTTGTCTTCCATATGCGTGACACTTTGTATTCTGAGCAGTGCAAGGATACTGTGCAAAACTGCATGTGTGCAGTCAGTCTTCTTTCCAGTCTGCATATGTACTGCAGACACTGTCCAACTCCCTGACTTAAAAACATTTATTAATGAGTACAATGGTGGGATGGTGAAGCCTGGAGAGATACTACAAAACAGTCTTACGATACATCCAAGTAACTAGTAAAAAAATTAATGTTGTGATTTGTGATGTGATTATAAATCGTGATTTGTGACTGCATTTGTGACCTTGATGCTGAAGAAATGTGAATGCCTATGGCTGTACTTCCCCGGGCCCTGATGAGGTGTGGCACAAAACTCTCCGACTTGAAAACAAACATTAATGTGTACAATTGTGGGGTGGTGAAGCATGTAGAGATACTACAAAACAGGCTTACAATACATCCAAGTAACTATTAAAAAAATTTATGTTGTGATTTGTGATGTGATGGTAAATCGTGATTTGTGACTGCATTTGTGACCGTGATGATGAAGAATGTGATTTGTGTCACGAGTGACTCGTGATGATGGTCCTGACTTAAAAACGCATATTAATGAGCACAATGTTCATGCAGAATTATGCACCACATCTGTCCAGTAGTCTGAAGGGGAAGCCAAAGAAACAACTGTGACTTGTGTTAGAGATGGAGATTGGGCCTTAAAGAGATGCAAATGCACAGACAGATTAAGATTGCGCTGCACACTGAAGAGATGCACAACACCTACCAGTGCTCACCATCATAAATTCAAGTCTGGAAAAGAATACCTTTGCTGGTTGGGGCAGGCCATGGGGTGGAGCAGTGTACTGCACTGCTGCAGTAACAGTCACTAGTACTAGTACCAGTAAAGATACCACAAAGAAGTACAAAAATTACACAGCTGCAGTGGATAGCAGGTCCACATTGCTGAAATTATGTGACACAATAAAAGATGTCTGATTTGATGACAAGCGTCACACACATACTCACACTCACACTAAGTAATGTGTAAGCAAATTGAAAACTTCGGTAATATAACCACATATTTTAAACAAACTAAAATTATTCACTGCTGCACCACACCAATCAGCAAAGAAATGGCAAGAATTATTGAAAATATTACTGTGTGTGCATTAACATAGTTATACAAGAAAAGCACCACCTAAACAGAAAGCACTGTCTTTTTCTCCAAGTTAGTCTATCTACACAGCAGGTACACCCCTCCCCCAAAGCACACTTCCACTATCTCTCAGTACATAGACTGAATGTTGAATATTAACATTCAAAATCCACACACAAACAATAAACGCTTGATGATATGAGCAAAGGAAGGTTTCCTATAATCGATGAGCTAAAGTTCCAGCAAAACAAATGACTCAAAATACTTTTTTTTTAACAGCTTTTAGAAGGTTTGAATTGCAGAGAGCTCTCAGAGCAGATTGTCTCCTACAGCTTCATACACACACTACCCCAAAATGAGGCTGTGCAGAACAATCTAGAGCCCATGTGACCTAAAATCCCATGATTCACTGCACAATTTGCCTTTGGAGCTTAAAAACAAGGTGAAGTGAGGCGAAATACATTGTTTTCAATGTACTTTTCCTTAAGAATTGGTTGGAGTAGTGGTTTGGGAAGGCTAAGTAAAGTGAAGTCATTGTTTTCAATGGACTTCGCGTTACCCATTTGTAACATGAAGTACTCCACTTCACGTTGCGGAGCACTTTGCAAATTCGCCTTCACTCCACGGAGCGCTCCGCGGAGTGAATTGGGGCCACTTCACCCATCACTACACTGGACGTGGGACTGCATATGACACAGGTGGTTTGGTGCCCTCTGCCGCAGGTCCCCATACTGGTGCCTGCACTGCTTTGCCATGCACCCGACACCAGTCCTCCACTCCAGGGCCGCTGCAACATGGTGCCACACCACCACCCCTGGCCTGCTGAAGTGGAACCTGGCCATACAGCTGCCCCTCAAAGAGCTTGAACCACAGCCGCCAGGTTGATGAGCTCAACCTTCATCCAGTTTCCTGCCCTCCTGCTCTGTCCCTCTGTCATGGTCAGCAGTCAAGTTCAAGAGGAAAATGGCCATGGAACAGTGCACATGTCTGTCACATGTGCAGGATGTGCAATAGGATACACAAGGCTGCAATTGTACAGCATGTGGATGCATGGACACTCAGCAGTGCAGGGCCATAGCGCAGTCATGGACTTGCGCAGCACACCAGGGCCTAGTGGGGGTGCAGGGTCATGACATGATGCATGGGTCAGAGATCATCACCCCCCCATGCACAGTGCACAGGTACACGATATAGGCAGTGATTGCATGCATGATGGCATACCAGTGCCGCATGCACGGGTGCCCTGGCATCACACATACTGTGCATGACACACGATAGCAAAGTAGTTAGTGCTGCGCACATGTGCCCTGTGGGCACACACACCACACATGCACACCGCACATGCACAATGCGGGCACATGCACCTCGCATGCGCAGGTACCGTGCCATGGAGATGCTCCGGCGCAATTCCATTGTGCACTGCGCAATTACCACGATATTGAGATGCTGAATGCAGATCACCTCATGAGCCAATGCATAGCACAGTGGGGAGCATTAGCATATCATTAACAATGTGTACAGGCTGATTTGCATGCCCTGCACCTTAAAAGTACTGTGGAGCAGCACAGGCCACAGACCGGTATTGCAACCATTCAGGTAAGTGACTAACAACATGGATGAACAGTGTCCTATTCAAACACTGCAACAGAGTGCTGCATTGCAATGTGCTGGCACTGACCCACTCTGCTGTTCATGCCCACAGGTGGCAGAATGTTAGGAAATGAAGGAGAGGAGAGTCAGGGGCCTGCATGTAAGCACAGGCCCAACTTTACAGCCACTGAGAGCAATGCCCTCTTTGAGGCCTATATGTACCAGGAGGTCCTTCTCAGCGGTGCCATGAGCATCCTGCAGGAGCGGGCCGCGTGCTGGGAGGAGGTGGCCCGATACATCAGCACCCACGGATGCCACCATCGCACCCTGGAGGAGTGAAAAAAGAAGGTCAGCACAGACAGGAGGTGGATCAAGGATAGGGTTGTGGCCATATGGGCATTCCACAGGGCAACCAATGGTGGGCCAGCAACTGTGTCACCGCTGATGGCCACAGAGGAGCTTGTGGCATCCACCATCAGCCACATGGTGATGGAGGTTGTGACTGGCGGTGGGTTCCAGATGGATGGCAGCCCCTCACTGCATGATGAGCATGAACAGCTGCCAGGCATGCCTGGTGTGGGCATGATGCACAGGTGTGTCTGAGGCCACACCCTCTGCTACATGCATGTGTGGACTCAGACACACATTGCTTCAAGGTGGCATGTAGCAACGGTGGCATGGGGTGGGGGAACATAGGGTATGCTGCCCCACTAACACTCTGTTCTTGTTTTGCAGCACTAGCATGCCTCCGTGCAGAGGACCAGGCAGCGTCTGCGGTCATGGATGTCTGACTCTACGTTGATGGGCATCCAGAGCCAGGACAGGCCATGTCTCAGCATTGTTGGGCATGCAGCCATGCTTAATGTGGGGTCAGATGACCCACTGGCTGGGTTTCTGCATGATGACAGCCTGGAGGTGCTGTGTGCAAAGACCCAGCTTGGGGTGCTGTCTGACACTGATGATGACCTTACTCTGGTACTGGATAGCATAAGGGTGGTGGTGCCTGACATGCCCCTTCCTGCTACACAGGCACCGGCAGGTCCCATCACCATGACCGCAGCTCCACAGCTGCCCCCATCCCTGCTGGTGCAGCTGTGTGTGGCGCCACAGCTGTGTCTGGTGTGGGTGGCGGTGGTGCTGTCATTGCGGTGGAGGTGCGGGGCACTGCTCAGCAGACAGTCAGGCAGTGGTAGCATGATGTGGGTGATGCTGGGCAGTGTTCCACAGTGCCCACCGCCGGTGAACCAGACAGCACCATGCCCCCTGTATGGCCCACTGTGCAACATCCACCTGAGTGGGAAGCTGTGCAGCAGCATGCTGTGGCAACCCTCCAAGCTCAACATGTGGAGCAGGAGACCCAGGATGCCAAAAGGCTGACAGAGGACACCCAGTTACTGGGGGCATCGGTGGAACACCAGGTGTTGCTTGTCACTGAGGTGCATGCACTGTGGGCAGAGGTGCACAAGATGGAGAAGCAGCAGAACGGGGTGATGCAAGGCTTATGGTCAGGTTCACCCTGATGCAGGAGGCAGTGACTGCAGCAATAGAATGCATGACTAGTGCCATTGTTGCATCAATGGACCACATGGCCAGAACCATTTTAGCTATGCTGGCATCGGTGGCAGCCACTGAGCTTGGCCATGCACAGAGGACCCCCACAGTGCACTGTCCACCTCACAGTCCCACCGTCTGGTGACACCTGCACAGCGGATGCCAGGATCTGATATCAGCATCCCAGACACCCCTGGGGAAGACCTTTTAGGCCGCCTTGCCACCCCTGCATGGACTCAGTTGCGGTCCTGCAGATCAACCCCTGGGGGGAGTGTCTGACATGCCCCCCATGGCCAATGTGCAGCATGCATCTGCTGGTCAGCCCCAACGCAGCAGCCCACATGGCCATGGCATTCGTGGGACTGCATGGTTGGAGTGACGTGTCTGCTACCATGACCTGCCATCAGCTGCTGTTGCCACACACACGTGGGTGGTGGTGTTGCGGCATGCATGTGGTGGTGCACATGTGTGTTGTGCTGCATTCCCACTGTGTGTGTGTGGACCATGCAGCTGGGAAGTGTGGCATGGACATGAAGAGGACAGCTCAGCACCGGTCATTCCTGTACATTGGTGTCATGCTTCTGATCTATGCTATGTCCCTCACAATGAGTGTGGGTGGCTGTGTGTGTGTGCGTGTGTGTATGTGTGCATGCCATTGCTTTGATGTCTTTGGGTGTGAGCCCGTGTGCCAGTGGATCCACCATGTGTGTTGTGCTCCCTGTCTCTGCATGCATACCACTGTGCACATCTCTGCCACTGTGTTGTGTGCTGGGCTGTGTGGGCCTTGCCTGTGTGTCAGTGCACTCACCTACATTGTCCGTAATGCTCCCTTGTGATGGTGTCATGGTGCCACTGAGCCTCCTGCACCATTCAAGGGTCCCTCCTGCCAAGGGGCAGTTGTACACCTCCCTCTGGCTCTTCACCACCATTGTTCTTGCTGCTGTGGTGCTCTTCAGCCTCAACTGCTATTCTATCGTCAATGGCCATGTTGTGCAGGATGCAGCAGGCTAGGGATGTGCCACAGGCTTTCGATGGGCTTTATTGTAAGGCACCACCTGGCCTGTCTAGGCAATGGACTCACATCTTTAGCATGCCAAAGACACGCTTGATGATACTGCGCATGCTGGTGTGTGCCTCATTGTATCTCTTCTCCGTAGGGGACGATGCTTACTGGTAGGTGTTGAGCAGCCATGGCCTTAGGGGGTATGTACTGTCACCTGTGTGGAAGATGACAAGGTTATTCCTGTGCTGTGCAGTGTTGCCACCCACTCCCTCTCAGCCACCACACACACCATGGCACCTGCCCCAACCTCCCTCCCCCACCCCCATGGCTGTGGCTGTCAGCCACCCTGGTGCATGTACTACTCACCGACAAGGTGGTTCATGGGGATGTCTCCCCACTCAAACCTAAGGCACAGTGCAGAACTGTGCCATATGAAGGCATCATGTGCACTCCTGGGGTGTGTGGCACAGAAATTGATGATGCTGCCCATGGCATCGCACATCACCTGGCAGTTGATGGATGGGTATCCCTTTTGATTTATGTACACTGGTCCCTCTGGGCCAGGTGGTGTGTGGATGCCAACGTGGGTGCAGTGTATTGCCCCAATCACACCTGGCATGTGTGCCACCTGGTGGAACTCCTGCATGTTTGCTGTACGCTCTGCCTCTGTGCTTGGGAAATGTATGTACTCTGAAGCATGTGACAGCAGAGCATTGAGGAACTGGATGAGAAGGCAGGATGTGGTGAGTGGGTGATGCCCGTGGTATCACCTGTTGATCTTTGGAAGGTGCCTGAGGTGAGTAGGCACATCACAGCGGTCACCTTAGTCTCCACTGCCATGGCATGACTACGTCTGGTGGGTGCCTGCATCTCATCACTACACAGCTCACAGAGCTGCCTCAGAAGTGCCCTGTTCAGGCGGTACTGGCTAACTGTCTCTGTGTCACTGAAGTTTTCATACATGATCCTGGCACAGTACCACTTGTGTCGGGCATACCACCGCCGGGCCCTTGTTTGCACGCTGCTGTTCCTCCTGCCTCTGAGTCCTCACACCCATCATTACCACATCCATTTTGAATGGGCCACTGTCCTTCACTCAGTCACTGGGTGTCTCCTTGGGTTCCTCTCACTCTCTGTCAGTCCCTCCATTGGTCTCTGTGTGTGTGTTTATCTCTCTCTCCCTCTCTGTCTGTTTATCTGTCTCTCTCCCTCTCCCTCTCCCTCTCTATCTCTCTCTCTCTCTGTCTCTCTCACACTCTCTCACTCCCCTCTCTTTGCACACTGTTGTGCATCTGCTGTCTGTGTGTTTGTGCATTTGTGCCTATATTTATTGGCTCAAGTCTGCCTGATACCACTTGGAGTTTGCTTCAGACTTGCGCCTTGCTCCACAGTTGAATATGCCAGTGCACCACTTATTCATGGGAATGCCCCCTACTCTTGTGCTGCATACATTATGGTTGTGCATTGGTGCAATGGGATTTGCGCTGTGCCATGGCTCCCTTTGAATATCGCTCGGTGGTACATCTTCAGAGTTGCGGCAGCACAACTCAGTTCTGCAATGTGAAAGTGCTCTGAATATCTCGGCCGGTGATTTACAGTGCTCCAAGATGATGATGTGCATGAGATGAATGAAGACAATATCCCAGATTCTAAACAAACAAAACCACAGTATCTCACATGGACATGTGATGACAAGTGCAATATCAGAAAAACATATTTTTATGGGGCAGAAACATTTGTAAAAGTGTTTCTTATCACAGAGCAAAGTGAAAAATGCAAACTCATTAAAAACAGTGACAAGTGTGAGATTAGATCCCACTGTGGTTGATGGGCCATTCTCTGGCATGTCTGCAAACTGGGGCTTGTGGCAGAGTATTTCATCACTTCCATATGATTGCTGTACACAATTCAGCAATGAGAAAATTTGTGGTAACTTTGTATTGTCAACAACACAAAAAATCCTGCACCTTCCACTGCTATGGAACATGACACAACATCCTGGTGACTCTGTAAGCAAAACCGGTCATAGGTTTTCTGGGTCCCACTGGTAGAATCTTGTTGTGGTAAGAGGTCTCTCAGCAAACTTAAATAAATATGAACTTTCCAGTTGTCCTGTCATGTTCCTTATCACTGGGTGCTGCTGGAGTTCTTGTGTTGCCTGTAATTATTTCTCAACTTGCACACCCAGCCTGTGGGACAGCATTTTCTTTTTTTGATATGACTTTGTATCATGTGAGAAGTGCTGTTAAGAACTTTACACAGTTTGATTATTTACTATCTGAAGGAGACATGGAAGGTGCACTTCATTTTATTAAGCAACTCAAAGAATGCAAAGTACTTTCTGTTGAACTGTTGGGAGGCAGTGTGGATCATATGTATCAATAGTGACAGTAAACGAATCATAGTTGATTAAGACATTTGGTAATATTTTGTAATCAAATTGCCACATTTGAGCCGGCAAAGAGACAAAAATCTGATTATGAATGTGTGTCACGTAACCGCCTACTCTAGCATGAGCAAATGGTGAAGGTTGACCTGTGTAACATTCCGAGGTAGAATGAGATGTAGTGTCACTTGATTGCTTATCTCTTACTAAAGAGGGCTTTCAAACACAGGAAACAGTGGACATCTGTTTGTACTGTTCAGAAACATTAAATCAAACAGTTTGCTTTTTAGGTCTGTGCTAAACAAGATGGAAGCAGATGTTACATCTCAGAAGGACCACATCCATTATAATTTTAAAGTGAAAATAATCTTAATTTATTATAAATCCATCATCTCATAACAGCAGCAAAAATATTACCACTGTGCAAACATACGCCATAAAAAACACCAATGTTTCCCGTTTTGCTAATGATTTGTCAAGGTATAATACAAGCCACTCCACTAACATTTTTATATGTGCAAGGGAGGTCATATGACTCATTCAAATTGACCAATCCCTAAAAATCTATTAGTGACATCAGAGTCTCAAATGCAACACTTGCATCTAACAATAGATGTCAGTGCATATAAGGTTTGTATTAAACAACAATAATCAATAATAAAAAAACATAAAAAGAGAGAGAACATCACCCTGAAAGAATCATTAATTTTAGAGAATATGCATACACACATACATGAGCATAGAAATATCTATATATAAAAAATGAGGGAGAAAAGGGGGAAGAGAAGGGGGAGGAGGAGAGGGAGGGAAGGAGGAGGGAAATGGGAGGGAGGAAAGGGAAAGAAGGGAGGGAGAGGGAGAGGGAGGAGGGAAGGGGAAGGGAGGGAAGGAAAAAGGGGAAGAGAGGGGGAGGAAAGAAGGGAAGTAGGGTAGGGGAAGGGGAAGGGAAAAAAGAAAAAGGGGAGAGAGCAGAAAGGGGAGGAATAGAATAGAATAGGAAAAGGAATATAATAGTTAACATCTTTTCGTTTCATGTACCTTTTTGTTTTAAAAAGGCACCAAACTAAAGGATTCAGTTAGTCCTCCATCTGAATAAGCTCCTAATATATACTGCCATTTACATTCCTGCTGTAATAACAAATTCTCCAGATCACTCCCTCGGGGGCCTAATTTCACCTTCTCTGGGCCTGAAAACTGAAGATATGGTTCACCCCATAATTTTTCACATTTACTGAAAGAGCATTAGACCATTCAATCATTCAATACTTCGAAAGTGTTCTGCAATTCTTTGCTTAAAATATATTTTATTTTTACCAATGGAGAATTGTCTGCATTTACTACAATTTGCTGCATACATGACGTGTGTCATGCTGCAGTTGATTAAAGATCTTAGTTCATACATGTGACCATTCCCCAGATGAACAAAAAAGGTCCCAGTCTTAATATGTTTACAACAACTTGTAAAGTTGACTCAAAATTTATTCTGTCCATAAAATGGCTGCTGGTCACCATGTCACCAATGTTCTTTCCCCTCCTGTGGACCATTCTGGGAAATGTCTGGGTAATACCATTCAGTTTAGCTTCAGTTTTTAATATAATCCAGTTTTTTTTTTAATAATCTGCTCTATCTTGAAACTCTGAGGGTTGAAATCAAAAACAAAATTAAGTTTACATTCTTCATTTTTTTCTTTTAGGATGTAATAAATCTGTTCTAGACATTTGTTGCACTTGATTCCTGGCAGTTTCCAAACAAGTTCTGTTATATTCTCTCTCCCTAAAATGCTTCACTTCTATGTCAAAATTCTCTTCTAACTTAACAGCATCACTAGTATTTCTTTTTATTCTCATTACTTGACCCTTCCGGATGCTGTCCATTATTTTTTTAGGATGGCAACTATCATATCGAAGGACTGCATTTCTATCTGATTCCTTCCTAAATATACTAGTACTCAAACTCCTATTTTCCTTGCAAATTTTTTAAATCCAAAAAATTAATTTCTTTTTGGTGATGGTACATCGTAAATTTTAGATTCTCATTTGTCTCTTCAAGATAAACAACAAATTCCAAAATTTTACTTTCTTCACCTCCCCATATGATTAGCAGGTCATCAATGTAATGTTTACAGAATTTCAACTTTGGGAAAAATGTTTTTTTTTCACATAGGATATGTTATTTTTTCTCAATGCGCTAAGTAAATGCATGCATAGAGACACTCAGAGAAAGCCTAGTTGTAAGTGTTTTTTTCTCTCAGAGCATCTCGCAAAGTGTTTAACCCCTCTTCATGTGGGATATATAAATAGAGATGTAATATACAAAGTTACCAGCACTTCATTGTCCAAGACTACAGTGCTGTCTAGCACGATGGAGTAAATGTGTGGTATCTCTAATAAAAGAAGGACTATCCAGAATGAATTCTTGGATATGGTAGTCTATAAATTTTGCTAAAGGCTCTGTCAAGGAGCCTGTACTGGAAACTTTAGGACATGCTAGAGTGGACTGGATGTTCTTGTGAATTTTAGGGAGGCCATACAGGGTTGCTCTGACTGGAAAAGGGACTGTAAGATATTCTAACATCTGTTTAGAAATTACACCATCTACAAAAAAACATACAATAACAAATCTGTCTCACATTTGCAATCATTAGCAAAATCTCGAGCCAACTTTTTATTATAGAGAGTATCAGATAGCTGTCTATACATTTCCCCTTTATACTTAACTTTGTTCAAAACAACCGTAGCTCCTCCTTTGCCTGCTGACTTTATCTTGATATTATTATTTGAAGTCAGGTCCTTAATTGCTTGTTTCTCTTGACTTGTATAATTATAATATCTGAATTTTTCTTTTTTAGCAATCATTTCTTGAATGTCCATTTCACATACTTTAGTAAAAGTTAATACTGCAGGATTTCTGAGTGAGATATACATTGATGGATTTCTAAATGTTTTTTCAGGCTTCTTCCCCTCACTTTGGTCAGTCTCTGTTATTATTTCTTTATTCTTTTCACTAAAAGCCACATGCAGATCAAGTTTTCTAATAAAGCTATGTAGATCCACTATAGTTTTGAATTCATTTATTTGATTAGTTGGCACATAATTCAAGCCTTTCTCTAATACTGCAATTTCAGTCTCAGTTAACACATGATCCGAGATGTTAATGACCAGATTTTTTACCTTCTCCAACAGTTTCAAGATCTCTGGTTCCCTCTGTTGTTGTAACTGTGTTGATTCCAATGTATATCTCCCCTTCCTCCTTGGGCCTCCTCTTGTTCATCTTGAAAACAAATTAATTTGAGACTTCTGTGTGGTCTCTCTAGGAGTACTGGGAGATTATGAGGCATTCTGATTTCTGCTCTGTTCTTTTCCCTTTGGGGCTCCCTCATTCCTTGTGTATCTTCATGCACTATGCCATGTGTTACTAGCTGTATAATAATAATAATAATATCGAGATAAAGTCAGCAGATAAAGGAGGAGCTACTGTTGTTTTGAACAAACTTATATATAAAGAGTATAGCTAGACTCATGCAGTATTTAAAATGTAGCATCTGGTCAGAGCATTACTTTTGAATCTCTGAAGAGAGCGAGAGATCAGAGCACGCTAGTATCTGTTGACCTAGTTTCTATAAGGTTGATATCCGTAAAAATAAGAAACTTTTGACGCATTCCCTTTGAAGTTAGAGAAAGAGGAAGAGGTATGTGTTTGTTACTATCTATACATAACAAACTTTAAAAGATTGTGGTGAAGCTCGTACACATACAACTGTTGATGTCTGATGCGAGACATCCACATTGGCTACATTCATTTTTAAGGGTTATGGGGTTTCGTGATAAAAATGGATTAACAGCTCATATCTGGTCACTATCAGATTTATTTGTAAGTTATTAAGTAATGTGTCAGGATTAGTAAACAAATTTGTACTGTCAAGAGATTTATTATAATAGATTATCTAAACAATGTATTCATTTTCCACTGTTCAACAATGAGAATGTCTATATATAATAAGCATTTATAGGTGAAACAAGATATCTTACTTAATTTAACTGCCATCATACATTATATGATTTAAAGCTACGGGACTCCATAAAAACATATGGAGCTACTATTTTAAGCAGGTCGGGCGCACAGAGTGAATGTGGTTGTCGTGTGAGTCTGTTTGTTAACGCAATAACGTGCAAAGTTCAATGCCCAATTCCTGAAGGATTTAAATGCTGCATTTCATCTTCTACTACTTTTGAAAGCTATAGGGAGAGCGAGAGGTTAGCACATGTCAATGTTTTTAAATTGAGAGTTAACTAGTAATAATCCAATTTGATGCATACGTATATATGATTTCACTCTGATTGCTTGATGAGAGAAGTTTGGACTGAGAATACTTATATAAAAAATTCATGTTGTTTTACCGATAAATGGAATAATGCAGCAAAAGGATATATATGAAAAGTGGCACATATGGTTTATTTAAAGTAAAAAAATAAATACTAGCATGATAGGGTAAGCACAAGTATATGGGAAACTAAAAGATTTATTAGCATGGGGTATTTAAATTACTAATTAATTACGTAATGACTAAGTATGATAATGGCTGTATTTTTTCATATATTTATAGGAACATAAGATATTTGAGAAGCTATATTTCAGTTCATAACAGCCAGGTGATTAATTGGTGAGCATGTCTCTAATGGATCTAATCTCACAATAGAGAATTAATATCAAAATCTAAAATCAAATTTAATATGAGATATATGTTATATTTTGCAGATATGGTACTGTACTGATGAAGGTTTAATCCAAAACATTTACACAGTACTATTTTCTAGTACTTGGTACTATAGCATATGATTTTTTGATAAAATAAAATCAAGTTCTAACATATGGGGTGAGTGGGCCTTTATTTACCAATCTGCATCTTTATCGTTATATGTTTTATGATTGGTATTGGCTCCTCCCTTAAAAAGTTTCTTTATTTTATACAGAGGTGGCTGTGCTGGACCCTTACTTCTTTTGTAATTTCTAAGCAGACATTAGAATATCTTAGTCCCTTTTCCAGTCAGAGCAACCCCATATGGCCTCCCTAAAATTCACAAAAACATCCAGTCCCCTCTAGCATGTCCTCTAGTTTCTAGCATAGGCTCCTTGACAGAGCCTTTAGCAACATTTGTAGACTACCATATCCAATAATTCATTCTGGATAGTCCTTCTTTTATTAAAGATACCACACATCTACTCAACATGTTAGAGAGCACTGTAGTCCTGGACAACGAAGTGCTGGTAACTTTGGATATATTACTAATATACAACCAACATGAAAGCTGTGTAGGACAAAATAACCTTTTAAATGAGGGTAATCACTAATCTTAATTCATTAGATTTTTTAAAATATAGCCACCCAGAAGGTGAAAATTGTGAAGAAAAATGAAAATTCAGGTAATCAGATGGCCTTAGTTTAAAACCTGTAATTAGCCTAGCTTAATGAATAGGCTAATTGGAAAGGCATTTTTGTCCTGAATAACTTTCATATGATGCTTTATGTGTAACAGGCATACTTTTCAAGATATTTACATTTGTGTGGCATAACTCCTTTGAAAAATGAAATTTGAGGTAATCAGATTGTCATAGTTTAAAAAATGTAATTAGTGCAGCTTAATTGATAGGCTGCTGTGAAGGTTCTTTTTGTCCTCAACAATTTTCATACTGTTTTTTTATCTGTAACTTGTAAACATTTAGAGATATTTACATTTGTTTAGCACAACTCCTATTGCACTTCTAAGCTGCCTCAGTTTTGCAAATGACTATGCCATTTAAATGAATTTCTAAACCAGACCACCTTGTTCACCTCTTGTCATGCTTAATTTAAAGTGGACAGGAATTGATTACTTATGTGCAGCTGTTTGAAATATATCTGTTTTGATAAAATTACATTTATACCTCTAAAGGATACCTATTTATCTGTGCCTGAATAAAAGCTGAAGCTGTCAGTTGTGTTTTGTATTGTTTTCTTTGTATGGACAATATTCTGTGCAGTTCCTTTCATGGGACCAAGAACTTTGAGTTTTGACTATGTCATTTCATATTTTCAGAACTGTGGGCACTGTACTGATAAGTTCCTGCTAACATTTCTGAAACTGTGAAGCCACAGATAAATGTATAGCCTTATTGGTCCTTGTAACACAAGAGCCACAGAAACAGATGGTTATTATCTTTTATTGGACCAAAACAGAGTTGTTACAAAAGAACAGGTGTGTTTAGCTTTTGGATTACACATAATCCTTCATCAGAAAACACTGGCAGTTGTTTTAGAAGAACATACTTTCTCAAAACCCAGATCATACAAACACAACCAGATGAAATGTTGTTAAGGACCCCATTGGTTAAAACTGCATTCAAAAATAACATACCCATATAAAGATACCAAATGTTCTATCAAAAGAAAGTTATCCCAAGGTCAAATGACACTGACTTGAAAGTTCATTCCCTGAGAAAAAGTTATAAACCAACTGAAGCTTAATTTTAAACCCTTTGTGTGTGTATGTCTGTGCTAGCATTAGTAAATGGTAATGATTAACAACCACAGGGAAAAATAAGATTAAAGAACAGCTGACAACTTCAGGAGAATTTTAAGAAAACATAATATTTAAAGTTCAGCTTGTATTTCACATTAGTTTTTTATTCCTCCTCTCCATTATTTATTGCTCAGGTCAATTGCATGAAAACAGGATTTTTGCTCATGAAGAGTTCATCTGTTTTTGTTGCTTTTTCCCTACCTGAGGTCATAATGCACTGCTTGTGACATCGCAGTCACTCTCATGGCAACAGATTGTGATGTCACAAAACAGCATTATGACTTGAAGCAGGGAGTAAGCTATAGAGGCAGATTAACTTTAAACTAACTGTAAGGGATAAAAATCATGTATTCATGCACATTTTCTCATTAATAAATAATGAGGAGGAGGAATCTTGAATATATATGGAATACATGCAGAATTTTACCTACTTATTATGTTTTTCAACTTTTTTTCAGGCATCGTAGCTCTTTCAGCAATACAGAGTAACTAATGTTAAAAGTCATACATATGAAAATATCTATGTGTTAAGTAAAAAATAGGTTAGAAGACAGCCTTCTCTGGTGTAAATTAAACATTCACCAGCTGTTTCACAATGGTGTCAATCAAATTTTACACAGTGTACTGTTCAGATACAGTTTTCTTAAACTCTGTGTACAATAAGTCCATATTACTCATGAACAGTCAAACTTATACTGTCTTAAACATTATATATCTGCAATTCTGTAACAAGTGACTAGTGTATGTGTATATTCAAAAAACAAACCTAACACAGACCCCCATAATTGAGGTAATGTTATCCTAATATGTAATATGTGTCCATATGTACCTAATCTACTTTTGTATTAAATAACAGTTCTATAAATCTAAAATCAAAACAAAACTCAACTGACAGCTTCAGCTTTTATTCAGGCTCAGTTAAATAGGAATCCTTTACAGATATGAATATAATTTATGAAAACAGAGACATTTCAAGCTGCACATAAGTAATCAATTCCTGTCCCATTAAAGTAACATCTTACCCCCTTACACCTACTACTCCTACTTGCCACCACTACCCTTCAACACCTTCCTGGCCCCACCTCCTGGTGGTACAAACCTTTCCTGTGAGCCACTAACACCTTACAAAAAAAACTCATACGGAAACTCCTCCTCTGAACTTTAACCCTTCTCCTGTTACTGTCAGGGAATATACATCCCAACCCTGGCCCCCCAGTGTCAACTCTCCACACCCCAGACAGTAGAAACCAGACTACACATTGCACCTATTAATATATGTAGTCTCCCTAAGAAATTTGCTGACCTCCAGGTATGGGTGGCACAGCATGAGCCGGATGTCCTGGCACTAGTTAAAATCTAGTTATCCAAAAATACCCCTGACCCATCAGTAATGCAGCCTGGTTTTACACTTCACAGGCTTGATATGGTAGGAAAGTGTGGTGGCGGCTGTGCCTTTTACATATGTAACCACTTCCAAGCACACCCACTACCCCCCCAATGCTAGCTAATGGGTCCAAACTCTGTCCCTAAAAATATCTCCAGTCTCCTCCAGGGCACCAGTAATCCTTACAGTTGCATACATCCCCCCACAGGGCCAGAAACCTGCCTCCAGACCCTTGTTGACTATCTCACCTCCCTCCCTCCCCCATAAGACTGAACTTCTAACCCTTGGTGATCTTAACATAAACTGGAACTCCATGACTGCTGTCTACTACAAAGATACCCTCTCTGCCCTTGACATCTCCCAGCTAGTCCCCTGTCCCACACAACTCAATACAAAAGGTGGCATAGCCACTCTCCTTGATGTCATTCTCTCAAACCGCCCCCACAACTTTTTTGACATCTCCATGCAAGCCAATGCACTCAGTCATCACTCTCCCATCTTCTTCAACTGGTTCTTTTGTGCCAGCAAACCACCCCAAGACTATCCTCACTAGACACCTGAAACCTGGAAAACTTGAGGAGCTAAAACAATACCTGACACTCACTGACTGGTCCCCCCATACCACCCCAGGATATTGACGTGGCACTAAATCACTTTATTAGCACCTTTAATGAGGCTTGTGAAAGATTTGCTCCCCTAACCATAAAAACTGTCAAGGGACAGGACACCCCCTGGATAACCACACCCTTACTGGACCTCATGCAGCATTGGGATAATCTGTGGCAAAAAGCTCTTGACTCTGGCAGCCCCTCCAGCAGACAGCACTACCATACCACCTGAAACCAGTGTACCTGGGCTATCCAAAAAGCAAAAGCAGAGTACTTTAAAACCATGCTGACCAAAACTTGGGGAAGTGGCTGAAATTTCTAGGATAAACTAAAGACCCTCACTGGCGTTTTCACCTCCCCCTCGACCAACTATTTGTCAATGGATCTATCACTAACAGCCCTCCACTGGTTGTTGAATTGTTTAATACAGCCTTCTCTGACCTTAGCTCCACCCTCCTACAAATCTTTACAGCCCAGTTACTCATCCTCCTCAAACAGCACACCCCTACCCCCCTTCACTTCCATACCTTCACCGTTCATGATGCTAAACCCTACCTCCTCAAAGTCCTCACTGGCTCCTGCTACAGCCATGACACCATGGATCTAAAAATCCTATGCCTCACCCTAGATGAAGCCCTCTCCCCTCTTACCACCATCCTTAACCTCTCTCTCTCTGCCTGGGTAAATTCCTCACCATTTGGAAAATGGCCCTCATAACACCCATCCATAAAGCGGGTGACCACCTCAACCCCGGTAGCTACTGCCCCATATCCATCCTCCCCACTCTCTCTAAAGCTCTGGAGCTCATTGTCACTGACCAACTCTCAGAGTATCTCTCCAGATATGACCTACTCTCACCAGAACAACATGGTTTCAGGAAAGGTCATAGCACCACCACAGCCCTCTTAGAATTCACAAGCTTTACTAACTCTGCACTAGATGCAGGTAAATTGGAAGGTGCAGTATTTTTTTACCTGTCCAAGGCCTTCAATACTGTAAATCACCCCTTACTCATATTTGCTCTCTCCCTGATTGGCCTTTCCCAGGACACCAATGCCTGGTTCACTGACTTCCTGTTTAATCACTTCCTGCAAGTAAGAATAAACTCCACCCACTCAAACCCTCTTCCCATTCACTCAGGGGTCCCACAAGGCTCAATTTTGGCACCACTACTTTTTAGCCTCTACCTAAACTCTCTCCCCACGGCCTGCTTAGGTAAACTCCTGCTCTATGCAGATGACACAGTCCTTTATGAGTCTCATGCCACCCCAGAGGGACTTGAGTGCTCCCTCCAAACTGCTTTCTCTGAGGCAGAGGGCTGGTTCATCAAACACAGACTCAACCTAAATCAGAAAAAGCCCAAAGTTATGCTTTTTGTCCACCACCACCAAAATAAATTCAGGCAGTCCCCCCTTCTCATAAAAACCTCACTCTCACAAACCCTTGAAAAAGTTAGCATCTTTAAATATCTGGGAATTACGCTTGACCCGGTGTTAACATATCACCACCATATTCGGCACCTCTGCACCGCAATAAACTGTTGTATTGGACTACTGTACAGACACCAGAACTGCCTTCCCCCAAAGCTGTCAGACTCACTGAATCCTCCTCTATATTGTCTTTAGTGGACTATGGGATCCCCATTTATGAAGCGGCTGATAGCACACCCCTACACTGCCTAAAAATGTCATTAAAAAAACATGTTGCCCCACCTCCACCCATGCCTGCTCCCTATACAGCCAAATAGACTGGCTGGATTTCAATGACAGGCTACAGTTCTACACCTGCATCCTAGCAAAAAAGGTCGCCACCGACCTTGCCGCACCCAACCTCTCCCCACTCATGCAGTCCACCCCCACTTTCCAGGAAAACTAGGAGCTCCCTCAAAGCTCCATATTTGGTTCCCAGACAAAATACATCTCTTGGCCAATGCTTCTTCTCGTACAGAGCACCCACTTGGTTAAACTCCCTCTCTACCGATATTGCTGGTGGTGCTTCTAAAATTTTCTAGTTCAAGTCCCTACTCCATACCCACCTGATCATCACTCACTCCTGCCGGTGCCTCTAATCATCCTTAGCTGCCTGACAATGGACTTTATCCTGCCTACAAGTGTGGTAATGTTCCTGCCAATATGGCTTGAATACGTGTAACTCTGTAAATGATTGTTTTATCAACCTGTCTATACCGTACCTGTTTGTTGTTTTTTTATCTTTACTCTGGTTGTTTTGTATCTTTACTCAGGGCATGCTAGCCCATAGAAATTGTCTGCCTATTCTTTGTAACTCTCTATGTGCACAGTCTGTTTACTTTTCATGTGGAGCCTTTGAAAAGGAGTCTATGACTCAAAGGATTGTAATTCTGAATAATTTAAATAAATAAATGAATAAAAATAAATAAAGCCATACTGCAAAATCCAGTTACTGCTTTGGACATTCCGCTTGTTGCTTCTAGTGTGAACATTATTGGGGCCCCTTAGCAATTGGGTCTAGCATATCCCTAGCATCCTTTTCCCTGGACCTGGTTCTAAATAAAAAGTTTCATTTTAGTATGTACCCCATCCTCATCTTCTAGATAATGAGCCTGGTATACACTCCAATACAAGGGGTGGTACCATGAGTGTAACTCTGCCAAAAGAAAATTGTATGCCATGTATTCAGAATTAGTTCTTTTAAGGGGGGTGCCAGCTAGCCAAAGGTGGCATGGGGGTTACTTACATATGCATGATACTCGTGCATGCACACTTTAAGTCAGTGCCGCCATGTTGCACATGGCAGCTGGCATTTCTGCAGTTGTGGAAAGAAAAAGTAGTACACCAGGAAGTGGGTATGTTTATGCGGCCCGCAGAGGGGAAGGGCTACATAAACAGAAACAATGGAAACTATACAGGAGCACTATGGCAGAACATCAGACAGCGGTCCAGTTACGTGCTTCCACAGTGCTCTTTTACAAATCTAATGATGGCATAAAATCTGTGGAGTTTGGACCACGCAGCCATAAAAAATCAGACTCAGAAGGAGACTATTAACAAATTAGAGATCTGGACTGGGACTTGCTCATCATCACAGTCACTTTCTCATTCTTTTCTAAGCAGTAATTTCTGATAAATATGTCTTAACCATATTTATCTCAGTGCTGATAGACTACTTTTGGTTTCACCTTGATTTTATTAGGTGGGAGTAGTAGCAATCTTGAAGTGATAGCTGCCAGTGATGGCATGATCTGAAAAAAGTGGTCCCCATGCTTGTCTGCACATTTTAGAAATGACCCCTTTCTTGGGGGGGTCACGTGATGCAGAGAGCCATGTAGCAGCTTGAATCCAGAGCTCCAGCCTTGTACCATGAATTACTTCAATTTCTACACTAAAACTAGTTAAATCGAGGGGCAGACTTGATCCTACCACCTGCAAGAGCTGGTTTCTAAACAGTTAGAGAGTTTTTGGCAGAGAATGGAAGTGGAGATGAAGAAACCTCCGACTAAACATACACCTCCACTCTTTCCGGTTAAGGCCCAGAAAAAATCCAGGGCCTCTACAACAGATGTTATCCCAGGGACTGAGTCTCCTATGGCAGAAGAGGAACTGATAACTCTTGATCAGTTCCTCACTGAATTTACCCCCTTTCAGGAAGAAATTCATATGGTAACAGAGGAAATTAAATCGATCTCCTCAGCACTAGAGGCCCTGATGCAGAGAACTGGAGATTGTGAAGCACATATTATTTCAATGGAGAGAAGAATGGATCGGCAAGAACCAGAGGCTGCAGTGCTTAGACAGAAAGTAAATAAACTAGAAAATAAGATTTAAGATCTGGAGGGGAGAAGCAGGCGGAATAATGCAGTAATTATTGGGTTACCTGAAAAAGCAGAAGGCAATAACAGTGTCCTGTTCACCCAAAACTTGTTAGTAAAGCTGGCAGGCCCATCACCATTCGGAGAGCAGTACATCATCGAAAGGGCACATCGGTCATTAAGAATAATGACCCCACCTGGAGCCCCCCCCCACAGTCTTTTGTTTTCTGTTTTCTTAATTATCTAGAAAGACAACACTTCTTTCTTAAAATTAAAGAAACTCAAGATATCCTGTGGAAGGGAGCCAAATTGTGTGTGGCACAGGATCTGCCATTAAGCAAACGGCAAAGGAGAGCTACCTTTCATCCACTTGTGTCCAAATTGATTGCAGTGGGTATCCGGTTTTGAATGGGATACCCTGCCAGGTTGCAGGTTCTACTTTCTGGTGTTTGGGTCTCCTATGAAGAAATTTCAACCGCCACAACGGGACTAAAGGAGGCACTACCGGATCTCTTCTTGGACGGGTGAACCAGATGGAATATCAGTTGGAAAAATGACTGGAAATTGAACCAAACTAACACTGCTTCATGCTACAGCAAGTTGAAGACACTTGTATGCCAGGCTGATTGAAATCTATAACTCACTTGACAGGGACCTTACACTGTGTCTTTAAATACAGCCCTGAACAGGGAAATGACTGTATCAGAGTGACTCAATAGTGCTTGCTGAAGGTCCTCCCTGAAAAGTAAATAGAAAGGGGAGCTTGCATAGTTGTGTTGTTTAAGGTTGAAAGCTTTCCAGTGTTTATATGGTGTTAGTAGTGTAAGTGTGGGAGATGAGCTCAGAAAATGTGTTACTTGGGGTAATAATAGTTGATTATAGATGTGTATCATGAGCAGATGGGGCTCCTTTAATTTTAAGTCGACAATTTCTGTTGGGTGCTCAGGGACAAGCATTTCTTCAACCTCATGTCATGGGGATCGGAGTTCCAGTGAACGGGCTGGTCACTTAATTTACTCCAAGGAAAGCAGACACAACGGCCACATATGATGCTGTAAAATCCTTAGCTCTTAAATTGGTATGCCCACCTTCTGTATATAAATTAGGGGAAAAGCCCTCGCAGTACATTCTGATGTTCCCAGGGAGAATAAAGAATGTTTAAGGTACATTACCCTTGAAAACATACAGATCTAGTATCCCTGATTACAGACTTGAGTCGGGAAAGGAATGTATTAGTGGGTGGATCAGCAGGGCTTGTTAAATGTCTTTCCCAAAAACGAACACAAGAGGGAGCTCACTTACTTGATTTGGATAGTTTGCGGGCCTTTCAGTGTACATATCATTTAGTTGGTACGGGGGGAAGGAGACTGGAAAGAATGCTTATGGGTTACAAAAATGTTCAATTTTTCATAGTTGCTACGGGAGATTGAGGCTCTTCTACTTTTCATGAGTGGCAGTTTGTGATGGTGTGGAAATGTTCCAGTTTCTCCTGGTAGAGCATGGAATATTAGTTAAGGCTCCCAGTAGAGGGGGGCGAGATAGGTTTGGCATCTTTTCTAAGCACGTTAAGATGCTTGGGTTGTTAGTGACAATGTTGGGGGCTTTTCATTTACTTCAGTCAGGGTTTAACTTAATGCCCTCCTTTCTTTTATAAATCAAAGCAGAAAGATCCTGCAGTAAACCCCATCGTATTTAGAGGAAGCTAGACCTGATTAAGATACATAGCAAATGGGGGTTTAATGTTAATTTTACAGATTTGTCTCATTTAAGGATTGTGGGGAAAACAAGGGGTGGAACTCTGGAGAGCAGCAACAGATTCTTTGTGTGCATGGACCAAGTGATGTTTTTGTTGAAGGGAAGGGGGGAGCAGTTTTCATCCAGGATTACGGGGATATTTTTTAAGTTGACTTTATCGGGTTTTTGGGTAGGTGGGAGGGATAGGAAGGGGATAGTCTTAGCCTTGTCGTATAACCTAATGTGTAACGTTTTTGAGTCAGCTATCTGGGTTTCTGGGATTAACAAGTACATAGGGAAATGGGAGGATGACCCAGCCTTGTTTATTAGGCAGAGGAAAAGATTAGTAGAACAATTAAGACTTCACTTTAGAGTTTTATCAACCTTCTGTGGTCCAGTGTTTATAATTAGACAGATCCACATAACAATAATGGAGTATGGGAACTGAGTATCAATGGATATCTTAGAATGTTAAGGGGTCAAGAAATAAAATAAAAAGGTATAAAATTCTAAAACATTTACAAGTGCACAGAGGGGATATCATGTGTTTACAGGAAACACACATGTTGGATTCTGAGTTGAATCTTTTCAGGAGACAGTTTGTGGGCCAGGTCTATTCAACTGGAGATAGTAAGGATAGTAGAGGGGTCACCATTATAATCTCAAAATCCATACCCTTTATCTGTAAACAATCAATCAGAGATCCAAATGGTCGATACATTATTCTTCAGGGCCTATTAGGCCAAGTTAGAATACTCCTGGGTAGTATATATGGTCCTAATGTGGACTCACCAGGGTTCTTTGGGGAATTATTACACAAGCTTACTCCTTTTGCTACCCTACCTATTATATTGGCAGGAGATTTGAGCTTGACCTTCTCCCCAGATTTGGATAAGGAAAGGAGGAAAATCAGAGGCTTGACACCCACCAAAGGGCTTTACAGGAGTTCTCTGACCATCTGGGGTTGTGCGACCACTGGAGAGTCCTGTACCGTATGACTAGAGAATTAACCATTACCTCTGAAATACATAAATCTAGATCTAGGATTGACTACTTTTTCATATCTAAATCCCTAGTTCCAGAATTGCAAGCTAGTATGATAGAGCCGGGTGTGATCTCGGATCACTTTATGGTTAGATGTTCTTTGGATCACACCAGACAGACAATCTGGAAATTAAACAATCAGCTGCTCAAATCAGACTTGATCAAAAAAAAGATTATTCAGAGAATAGAACAATATCATAGTGAGAATTTGAACTCCACAGGGAAGGGGGATATAGAATGGGGGCTATGAATTGTGTTTTGAGGGGAGAACTGATTAAGATTTCAGCAGAACTAAAACAGAAGAGAACATAAGATAAAATATTTGCTGCAAAACATTAGAGATACAGAGAGAACACTCTCTCCAACATCGACAGAAGAGGACAAACAGAAATTAATAGGCCTAAGGAATCAATATGGGGAACTACTAAGGGAGAAAGCTGAATACACTATTCTTAAATCACAAACCTTGTACATGGACCAGGGGGAGAAATCGAGTCAATTGTTAGCCATGAGACTAAAGGCCACTGAAGCCTCCAGGATTATTCAATGCATACATTCACATTCTGATGGCACAGTTAAAGTTCTTGCACAAGAGATAGTATTAGAATTTGAAAAATACTACCAATCTTTATATAGCCCTATGGAACAGCAACCCATATTGTTGGAAACTGAGGAATATCTAACCTCAGTGCAACTTCCACTTATCCCAGAAGAGCTGAAGGAAGAGCTAGTAGCCCCAATCTCAGATTTTGAAGTATTACAAACAATAAAGGCATTGCCTCTGGACAGAGCCCCAGGTCTAGATGGGTTCTCCACAAATTTTTATAAATGTTTTGTGCAAAATCTGATCCCAAGTTTGAAATGATAGTTCAATTGTATTTTAGCCTCAGACAAGGTGGGCAAACACCTGTTTGAAGCACTTATTATAGTCATCCCCAAAGTGGGTAAAGTCGAACCAATTGACCCAAAGTCAATAGCTATCACCCCATATCTTTAATGAATTATGATCTCAAGATCCTCACCAAAATCATAGCAAACGGTCACCAAAGTCATGCCCTTTATAATTCATCTGGACCAGGTAGGTTTTATGGTGGGAAGGATGTCCTCAGATCATCTGTGCAAATGATCCCATATCTTCTCTGCATCCAGGGATGCAGAGGTGAAATGTCTGCTGTCTCTGGATGCAGAGAAGGCTTTTGATTAAGTGAACTGGCAGTTCCTGTTTCTAACTCTGGGAAAATGTGAGTTTCCTCCTGTTTTTATTAAGTGGATAACAGCATTATATTCAAATCCTATAGCAAGAGTATACTGTAACGGAGTATTCTCTTCCACTTTTTCTTTATTCTCGGGTTAAAGGCAGGGGTGTCCTTTATCCCCTCTTTATTTAATATTTACCTGAAACCTTTACTGAATTGCTTCAGGTCAGACCCAAGAATTGAGGGAGTAGGAATTGGTTCTTTAAAGATTAAAGTTTCTGCTTATGCAGATGATATTCTGTTACATCTAAGTAATCCTAAAGAATCTATTCCTGTAGTTTTCCACTTAATAGATGAATATAGTAGGATGGCCAATTACAAAATTAATGTTGCTAAAACATCTTTATTCCCCCTCAATCTTAAAGTGTAACAACAGCTTGCAGTTGAGCTGGGAATACAGTGGTGTCCTAATACGCTAAAATATTTAGGAATAACCTTGGCTAGGAATGATCATAAAATGATTCAACTGAATTTGGATTCTACTCTCCAGATAATTAAACAAGATTTACTCAGGTGGAGCAAACTCCCACTCTCCCAATGGGGTAGAGTAAATGCTATTAAAATGAATGTCCTACCCAGATTGTTTTATCCCATTAATATGCTCAATGCCTGGTTTAAGAAACCTCATGCAATGATATTGGACTTTCTTTGGTGGGGCAAAGTTCCTCATAGAGCCTATTATAAGATGGCTGCACCTAAAATGGGGGCATTGAGACTACCACATTTAGGGTTATATTATTGGGGGAGCAATGCCAGTAAATATCTAAAATGTCTGGCCACCCTGCTCAATCTGCTCTCTATGCCCTATGTTCCTACATGAGTGAAACTTGAGATGGAACAGATTAACAACTCAGGGCTCGACCCGATTACCCTGTTATGTTCTTCTAAGCATACTGTCCCTAAAAGTTTAAAATCTCTCCCAATTCTCACCTCAGTCAGGATTCATGCACAGCTTTGCTCCTTCTTACGGTATGCGACAGGGAAAGACCCCTGTCAACCCCTGTGAAGAAACCAGAATTTTAAATTGGGTGGCTCTATGATCTCTGAAAACTGGCTTCCCACATTAGGGAAAGTAAGGATTGAAGATTTACTGCAGGAGGGTACTTGCCTTTCTGCACAATCAATTACCAATAAATATAAGATTACCCGAAATCTTATTTTTTTAAGTTTTCCAGATTAGACAAGTGATAACGCACAGTCTGGCAGGTTTTAGAGTGTATCACCTTCCAGATAAATATTATGAGCAGTTTACTCAGGTGAAATGGGCACAACATGCTGTCTCCAATATTTACAATTCTCTTTTGGAACAGGCATTCCCGGAGAATGATGGTATACCTAAATACTGAGTAGATTGTTTTCCAGATTCCGGAAGAGAATGGCAGACTATATGGTCAAATACTTACCACTATATCACTTAAGACAAATTAAGAGTGATGCAATTTCAACTGTTGAATAACATGTTTTGGACACCAATCAAATTGCATAAAATTGGTAAAACTGTGAATCCACTACTGTATGTAACAGACGCCATTAGGAGGAGGAGGAGGAGGGTAGCCTGTTTCATATTTTTTGGGCCTGCTCTTATGTAAGAGCTATATGGAAAAGCATCAGGGTGAAAGCAGACCCACTTTTGGGGTTAGATCATTGTTTTACCCCAGAGATCTATCTAATCAGGGACTACAGGGGGTCTGATGTGCGGGCAAAAGATAGTACTGTATATGGCCATCATATCTTTTTCCTTTAAAAAAGTGGCATTAAGACATTGGTTAAATGACGCCCCCTTATCGTATATGGAAGGGCTGCAAGAATTGCTAGCCAACCTTAATGTGGAATAGCGGGGAGCTAGTTTATCAAATTGCCCATCTAGATATGTGAAATGCTGGGAAAAGTTACATACTCTTTACTTGTTACAAACAGGTGCACCTCCTCTTGATGGTACCAACTAAATTGAGATTATGGTACTGTAAAGATAACCCCAGTTAGTGATCAGAAATGTTTATCTCTAGATAGGGGCTTCCTTATGGACAAGTGGGCAAGGCTGGATCCTCAAGGTGAGGGGGGGTTAAAAGGAGGGGAGAGTCAGGGGACTGTGTAATCAAACAGGTATTGCTGATATTAAGATGTTCTGATGTGTCCTCTGGCTCTGTTAAATGTGTGAAAAATGTAATAAACTTGAATTTAAAAAAAAAACAAGAAATGACCCATTTCCTCATTTCTGCTGTAAAAAAAACTGACTCCTTTAACACAAAGACAAGGAATCAGTTAAGGCATTCAGCTCCACCCTGTTTTGCTTCAAGTGAGGAACGTGATTATGGGTTTGCATCAGACATACAGTGGCAGGAATAGATGCATAATATTGTTAAACAGTAATCAACTGTATGTAAAAGTTTTTTTGAATGTGTACTTTTTTAATGTTTTCAATATTACTTCACCTATTTTGTAATCTGCCCCTGGATTTCTGTGCCCCATGTGCATTATTTAACATTTTCATGTTCAGGACAAAAAGGCTTTTCAAATGAGGGTAGTCACAAATCTAAATTATTTATAGTTTTTTTTTTTAAATTGCCATCAGAAATGTGAATTTTGTAAAAACAAAGGTGGAAATACAGGCAAAAAGAAGAATATATTTAACAAAATATAAGGAATTCAGATTAGTGACTACCCTAATTTGAAAGGCCATTTTGTCCTGAACAACTTTCAGAGTGGTTGTTTTTGTGCACCTGGAATAGTTTTAAAGATATTTAGATTTGTTTGAAATGCACGCACATTTGCTAAGAATTTTGCACATTGCCTTAGGAAGATTCTCAATGAAAAGCAGTTTGGAGTTCTGTCTTCAACATTCTAAACACACAATGGGTCTGAATGAGTGGTCCCTGAAGGTTTGTTATTGCAATACAGGCACACTCTCTTTTGCAGGACACTTTGCTAGGCAGTACTGTTTTCCACAAAACATCGTTATCTCTCTTCCAAAGTGTTTATCTGTGGAATGCACCACACACTTTAAAATCCTCCTGGTGTATGGTCTTTGCCCAGGAAATGGTGGTGCCTATCCATGAACCACTTTGCCCTGTCTGAAACTCCAGATGGCATTCCTCCCACCCTTTGCCCCAGAACACCTCTGCCATTCCTTCAGGGTTACACCAAATGAGTCTCCAATTCCCAATGAATTGCTAAAGACTCCCAACTTAAAGTTCAGCACAGTTGTGGTGAAAAGGGTCCTGACTGGTGGAATCTAGCCTTATCTAGGGCACACACACCTCAGACAACTCCCTCAGAGAACAGTCTCAAATTCTGTACTCACAGATTAGTTTTTCCTTCCTCCTAGTCATGGAAAAAACAAGAGGTACCTTTCTTTCTCTGGTAGCTGTCAGATTCTCCTCATTGTTCTTCCTTAAGGCAGCTGTGAACTTCAGGAACTTCAGGGGTTGCCCCTTGGATCCACAGGAATGGCATTCCTTCTCTCTCCCCCTGGAGTGAAACTAAAGATTTTACCAAACTAGGGTGAGAAATACCAGGGTTCTCTTTGACAGAGCCCCAATGGCAGACCTCCTGCCACTCTGACTGCCACACTTGAACTTACTGGTGAACATTCTAATCTCCCCAAGAGCAGCTGACTCTAAAATGGTTATGCTGCTGTGAGAGTTCTAAATGACATAATCATCCTTCTCTCAGGCTAGCTGAGAAAACAATGATGTCATTATGTAGAAATCCCCTAATGAGCTCCCCACCAGCTGCCTTTTGTGGCCTGCCTAAGACTAGTGCTAATGGGATTCTAGTAACCTGAGGGGACTGGGTTGTTACACGTGGTTATGTCAGCACCGTCATGTTGAGCATGGCTGACTCTGGGGCAAACTGCACATGTGCGAGTATCACAGATGTGCATTGCAGTATTTGCTGCTGTATTACCGCTGACTCCGGTGCAGCAAGAACACTGCATATTCTTTTCACTGCTCTTGCCACTCTTAAAAGCTCTCTAGAGCTGTATTGGTTCTGACCAGGGTTTTTGAAAAATTGATACAAGTGTTGCTACCCTCCACGAGTACATACCTCCATCATACAACTCCTTCATCCAAGGATTTCTGGAAAATCTATGATACCGATCCTGCTAATTCATTATTCAATTCTTTTATAATTCTGGGGTGAATTTCATCAGGACCCAGGGATTTGTTAGGGTCTACTGTATATTCAGTAGCCTAGCTCTGATGTCATCCCTGTGTAAAGTGAAGGATATACAGGTTACTCACCTGTAACAGGAGTTCTAGGAATGGTATATGTTGTTCATCCACACTCATTGGCAGGTATCCTTGCCGCTTTAAATCTTGCCGGAAGGTCTTCAAGCTTGCTCCTCCCACCCACCCGGGTGGTATAACTCTCAGCTCCGCCCCATGACGCCAGATCTGGCCCGCTGGAAGCTCAGGTTGTGCGTCGAAGCCGGGAGGTCGGGTGGGTCGTGTGGATGAACAACATATACCATTCCTAGAACTCCTGTTACAGGTGAGTAACCTGTATTTCTAGGGACATGGATATGTTGTTCATCCACACTCATTGGCAGACTCTAGCAGTTCTCCGGGAGGAGGAAGAGCCATCACCCCAATACTTACTTGGGAAAGAGAGACTGAGAACCGAGGCCCCAAAACCAGCATCCCGCGTGACTCAAGGTCGATGTGGTAATGGGTAATGAAGGTGTTTGCTGACTTCCAGGTAGCAGCCCTGCAGATTTCCTGGATAGGGACGTCCCTGGAAGCAGCCACCGTTGCAGCAGTATGGCGGGTAGAATGAGCTCTTATCCTCTGGGAGGCTCCATGCCCGCCAACTTATAGCAGAGATCTATGCAGGAGGTTACCCACCTGCTTATCGTCCCATGGCTGCAGGTCTGCCAGATGCGGCTTCAGCGTAGGTGACAAACAGCTGGTGAACCTCTCCCCGAATTTCAGCCGTGCGCTCCTTATAATAAGCGAGCGCCCTTCTAGGGTCCAGAGTATGGAGCCTATATTCGGCCTCCGAGGTGTGATTGGGGTAGAACACCGGCAGAGTCAACACCTGGTTAAGGTGAAACTCCGACACCACCTTCGGAAGGAATTTCGGGTGGGGGCGCAGGACAACCTTGTCCCTGTGGAAGACCAGGTAAGGAGACTCGATGGAAAGCGCCTGGAGCTCTCCATCCTTCTGGCTGACGGATAGCCACCAAGAAGGCGGTCTTCCACGACAGGTGAGAGAGAGCACACCTGTGCATAGGTTCGAATGGCTTGCCCATGAGCTTTGCCAAGTACCAGCAGTAGATCCCACGGAGGTGGGGTTCCGCACTGGAGAAATGTGATCAAGGCCTTTGAAAAAGCGCCAGACCACCTTCTCCTGCGCCACTGACTGCTTCCCGCCCGCCTGTAAGCAGAGATGGCTGCCAGGTGCACCCTTAGGGTCGCCGACCCAAGCCCTTGACTAGAAAGGGACCATAAATAGTCCAAGATGCTTGCCAAGGAACAGGAGGAAGGGTCCAAGCCCTTGCCTGACACCAAATGGAAAACCTTTTTCCATTTGAAGGCATAACATTTTCTGGTCGACTCATACGGGATGCCTCAACTACATTGAGGACCTCGTCGGAAAGACCCAAGGCCTGGAACTCTAGCCGCTCAGGAACCAGGCCGTCAGGTGCAGGGATTGAAGGTCCGGATGGAACACCTTCCCCTGATTGACTGAGAGCAGGTCCGGGCGAGCTGGAAGCTGCCGCGGAGTCCTGGAGCTGAGACTGAGGAGATCTGGGTACCAGAACTGGCGAGGCCAGTCTGGGGCTATCAGAATCACCTGCGCCTTGTCCCTCCTCGCCTTGAGAAGCACCTTGTGGATCAAGGGAAATGGGGGAAAGGCGTAAAAGAGGCCCGGGGTCCATTGCCTCGAGAAGGCATCCCCCTGCAGCGAGCCCTGCTGAGGGGGGCGGGCATGGAACAGACTCAGCTTCGCGTTCTCCCTGGGCAAACAGGTCCACCTGAGGTGTGCCAGGGAGAACAGATGCTGTACTACCTCCGGCAGAGAGACCACTGTGGATGCAGCCCCTATCCGGCTCAGGGCATCGGCCAGGGTGTTGGAGGCTCCTGCCACGTGAATGGCTAGGAGATCCGCCTCCAGGCTGCGCACGAGTGACCAAATGCGGAGAGCTTCCTTGCATAGAAGCATGGAGCGCGTCCCGCCCTGGCGGTTTAGATAGTACATAGTCGTGGTATTGTCCGTCTGGACTCGGACCACTTGACCCCGGAGGAACGGAGCAAAGGCGGTGAGAGCTAGGTGGACCGCTCGGAGCTCCAGCAGGTTGATGTGGCATCGGGACTCCCGCGGGGACCAGAGGCCATGAGCCCGGTGTTCCCCCAGATGGGCACCCCAACCCATCAGAGAGGCATCGGTCGACAGAGAGACCGTCGGCTCGGGGCAGGCGGAGCAGGGATGCCCTCCTGCAAATGATCTGGAGCGGTCCACCACTGGAGGCGGTCCACATCCCCTGTGTCACCGTCAAGCTGGTCCAAGGGATTCGCAGCATTGTGACCACTGGCTGGCCAGTCCCCACTGAAGGGGCGCTGTTCCAGCGGGCCCAACGGACCACGCTGGTGCAGGCCGCCATGAGACCCAGGAGGCGAGGAAGTCCGGCAGGGCGCAATTGCCCAACCAGAAATGATCGGGCAAAGGAGGAAAGAACCTCGGCCCTGTCCGCCGGAGCCGCGCTCTGGCTCAAGAGAGTCGAGCTGCGCCTGATGAATAGAATCACCTGCTTCGCTCGAGGTCTGACTTGGCCTCGTTGATAAGGAGGCCCAGTTGAGAAGCAGACCTGGAGGGCCAGATCTCTGGACCACTCCGCCTCCTTCCTGGAGGGAGCTGCTATCAGCCAGTCGTCCAGGTAAGGGACACCGGACCCTCGGCGCCGCAGGAATGCTGTCACCACAGCAATGCATTTGGTGAAGACCCTGGGAGCTGGAGACAAGCCGAAGGGCATGGCTTGGAACTCGAAGAGGGATCCTTCCGCTCGGGCGAAGGAATCTCTGGTGAGACGGACGGATAGGGACGTGAAAACGCTCCCTGCAAGTCCAGAGAGCAGAACCACCACGCCCGCGTTCCAAGGATGGTATTATCTGAGCCAAGTGACCATCCTGAAGGTTCGAGACCTTAGGGAACTTGTTTAGTCGTAGTTGAGAATGGGCGCCAGCCCCCCGTCCGTTTCGGAACCAGGAAGTACCTGGACACAAACCCTGGGTCTGAAGGAGGATCCACCACCTCTCTTACCACCTCCTTCTGGAGGAGGATAGCGATGTCGGCTCGACGAGCCGTAGCGAGGCTGGGATCCCGAAGCCCCCGAGGGGCAGCTGCTCTGAAGGGTGGTGCCTGCTCGAATTCCAGAGGCAGGCCTCTTCCCACCACCTCCAAGACCCACCTGTCCGTGGTAACAGCGGACCAGGCGGAACAAGTGCGGAGCCGTCCCACGGGGACCCAGGAGGTAAGTGGCGGGGATGGGGGCGACACCCCTCAGCCCGTCACTGGGCAGGCTTGGAGGAGGGACCGGCCAAGGGACCTCCTGGGCCCTTTCCTCCTTGCCTCCTGTTAGAGGAAGCCGGCGGCTTGGGTTTGGGATGCCAAGGCCGAGCCTGCTGGCCCTGACGTTGCTGGGCCGGGCGCCGGGGCACAGAAGGACGAAAGGGCTTAGGCTGTGGTTTGCGGCCTTTGTCCTTCTGAGCGGAAGAGACCGAGTCCAAGGTGGCATTGGACTTCTCGATCCTCTGCAGGTGACCTTCCACCCCAGGGCCGAAGAGGTCAGTCCCCAAAAAGGGAACATCCGCCAACTTGTGCTGGGTATCCGAAGTAAAGGTGGATATCCTCAGCCAAGCTCGACGCCGAATAGCCACTGCGGCCGCCACCGATCTGGCACATGAGTCCCTATATCCAGCAGTCTGGAGCTGCTGTTTGGCCACTGCCCTGCCCTGGTCCCGCACTGCTTAACCGTAGTCTGCAGATCGGCGGGAAGATGAGGGATGACCTCATCCAGGGAGCCCAACAGGGCATGAGAAAAATGTGCCATGAGGACGGCCGAACTGGCCTGACGAAGGCCGAGAGAGGACGCAGCGTAGACTTTTCGCCCGACATAGTCCAATTTCTTGGACTCCTTGTCAGGAGGTTTGTCCACATCCCTGGCGTTGCCGGCGCGCCGGAAAACGCTGTCGGTAACCAACCCCTCAGCAGAGGGGTGTTCCGAAAAACCGGACAAGGAACCGGTAGGGACCGCATACTTCCTGGCCATCCTGGCCGAAGGCGCAGGGCAGGAAGCAGGGCGCTGCCAAAGCTCCAGTGCCGGACCCACTATGGCCTCGGCCACCGGAAAGGCCTCCGTCGGAGAATCCCCTCGGTCCAGAATCTCCGTGAGGGGATACCTGGCCCGTTTGGAAACGGGTTCGAGCTCCATCCGGTAGACTCCGAGATGAGCAAGCAGTCCTAGGAAGGACGACGGCTATCGTCCATTGACTGACCTCCTGAAGACTCCAAGTCCAGTCGCTTGGAGAAAAGGAGGAATCATCTTCGACTCGGAAGAATCCAAGAGCTGCCTCTGGCCTGAGCCACCCTTCACCTGCCGAGTCGGTCGGGAGTGAGGGTAACTGACAGCCGATAGACCCTTAGCCGAGAATCCTTGGTCGGAGCCCCAATTGGTGGCTGTGGAGGCGGAGGTTCCACCGGAATCGGTGGAGCAGCTGGTTTTGGCCGAACAACCGGCCTGGGTATAGGCTCCTCGGATAAGTCGAGGGGTTGTGTCGGCCGTTCCGGTGACAGCCACTTAATGGCCGGGGAAGGCGACGGGGTCGGCTTATTCCCGGCCAGGAGGAGCTGTTGCAACATAAGGTCCTCGTACCGTCGACGTAATTTACGCCGAAGCCTCCCCTCATCCGAGGAGGAGGACGAGGACGAGCGGCGACGCCGCTTACCGCGGTGCCGAGACCGAGACCGCCTATGACGGTGGGATCGGCTGGACCGCGAAGAGGTCCGAGACCGAGACCGAGAGTCCCGGAATTTCCGAGGTCGGTGTGGAGGTGTCGGCGGAACCGCACTCCCTTCCGCTCGGATGGTCCATCCGAGGGCTCCGAACCGGAGGCATAGGCGAGCCCAGGATCTCAACTCCTCCCGGGGAACCGGGGAGGGAATCTCGGCTGCTAAAGCGACAGCCAGTCAATGGGTCGAGAAAAATCTCGACTTCATCGGTGAGTCTCGGTCAACTGACCTGGCCAGGGGACACCGTGAGGCCAGTGGCTGTGCTGACTGTCGACCGAAGCCGGCGGTCGACGTCTGAGGGACCTTCCGCCTCCCAAGAGCGCCGACGGAGGGACTTACCCCTGTCCCTCTTTTTGGACCGAGAATAAGGTCCAGCAGACACAGGCCCTTCTCCTTTAGTGGAGAGGGACAGACAAAGCTCCTTAAAAGAAGCCGTGTAGGAAGAACCCAGAGAGAGCGGGATAAATGCCGCGGCCGAGGAAGATACGGCCCGCGCCGCCTCCTCTTCGAGGGCGACCATCCGCTCGAGCTGATCCGCCGAGCCCGCCGGCGCGGACACCGCCAACCGGGCCTCCTTGGACTTCACCGAGGGAACGCTTCGGGACGGCCCAGTTGCAATCGGGCAGCACGGCTTCGAGGCGTAGGCCGAGAAAGATGAGCACAGGTCGCAAGCCTGCGGGTCGTGCTCAAGGCCTAAGCAGTAGACACACGTGGAGTGTGGATCCATCCGAGACATCTTCTGCCCCATGGGCATCTCCGAACCGGGAGTCGATTTGTCCATCGCAGTCATGAGGGATAGAAGACTGAAGTCTTTTTGCAAAATTTATTTTTAAATCCATAAACGGAGAATAGGAACCAGTCACAAAGCAGAGCATTAAGGAGGGAACCTGAGTCCAGCGGTAAGGAAGATCTGGCGTCATGGGGCGGAGCCGTGAGTTATACCACCCGGGTGGGTGGGAGGAGCAAGCTTGAAGACCTTCCGGCAAGATTTAAAGCGGCAAGGATACCTGCCAATGAGTGTGGATGAACAACATATCCATGTCCCTAGAACTGGCAGTTACTCTACTAGTAAGAATATTGATACTCACTGTCTTGTCGAATATTGATGAAAACTTTGTTCTGTACTTCTGCAGTCTGCTTGGGTTCCAGCCCTAATACCCCATCACAATCAACAAGCAGTCCCACCTTTCTATTAATCCACTTTTTGCTGTTCATATAGCTATGCAATGATTTATAGTTATCACTTGCTTTTACTACTAACTTTGTTTCATAGTCTTTTTTTAGCTTTCTTCATGGTTCTTTTGGCTACTATAAGGTTTATTTTTTTTAATGTGCCCATCCACCAGGATCATTACTTAGTCAGGCATTCTTAAAGGCTCTATTTTTTTTATTAATTAAATGTTTAACCCTGTTGTCCATCCATGTTGGTATTTTACTGATCTTGTTATATTTTATTTTCTCTGGTATGCATTTTTTGATAATACTATTTAATTTGACTATCAATATGTTCCACATTGTACTCAATGATTTGCCAGCAAAATCATCCTACCAATCCCACTCTGCCATTTCGTGTCTCATGGCGTCAAAGTTTGCTTTTTCAAAACATAATGTTTTTGTTGCCCCATGGTAGTTCATACTTTGCTACCATAATTGAAATTGCACCATGGCATGGTCGCTGTTCCCAAGAGGCACAGTCACTACACAATCCTATATGATCTCTCCCATGTTACTGTGGACTAGATCTAAAATATTCACATCCCTGGTCTGTTCTTTTACATATTGCTCCAACCCTGCTTGCACAATTGCTTCCAGATATATTTCCTCAATAGATGTTATTTCCTTCATTATTTCTCAGTTCATTCCTGACAAATTGAAGTCCCCTAGTAAAACAATTCTGTCTGCTGGGTCCAGGTCTCCAGTAAAATCACACAAGGCTAACCACCCTCAAGATTGTATGATGGAGGTCAATTTATTACTCCCAAGATTTTCGTTGGGCTCTTTCTAGGGGTAAGTTTGATCAATATTTGTTCCATGTCAGCTTTGTCAATCTGCAACTCCTCAGATGTAATGGTGCTGGGTACATAGATGGCTCCTCCTCCTCCCCTTACATTAATTCTAAATTTACTATATAATGTGAATCCCTCAATATTCCTGTCCCACTGATCACTGTCTTCCCACCATGTTTCAGTGACTGCACAGATTTTAACTGACTGAGTACTCAGTATATATTGCAACTCATCCAGTTTGTTAACTAAGCTCCTGGCATTTATCAAGATACAATTCCATCCTAGGGTTACCATTTCTTTATTTCACATATTCACTTTTTGGGTGGCTATATCTGGATTTCTTATGGTTGTCTGTCCTCCCCCAATCCCCCCATTTGTTAGTTTAAATTATTTAAGATACGGCTGTTAAACCTCCGGCTTGGCATCCTAGTGTCATGCATACCTCTCGATCTCCTGCCTCAAAAATCAGGGACAAGACTTAAAATAATCAGGGACAAAGGTCCAAAAGCAGGGACACATCTTCAAAATTGGTGATATACACTCAGAAAGCTGGTAGAATAAAGGGCTTAGTGTAAACTGCATTTTCTAAGGAAAAACAAGTCTGTAACTTTAATGTTTGACATTATTTTGTGCCTACAACTTCCACTGTTTGGTCACGGAATCACAACTTTTAGGAGGGACAGAGTAAAATTTGAAGGCAAAATCAGGGATGTCCCTGAAAATCAGGGACAGTTGAGAGGTATGGTGCCATGTTTATTCAGGTGCAATATGTCCCCCATGAACAACCTATTATCTTGAAAGGTGTCCCAATGATCCATAAAATTATGTCCTTCTCTAGAGTACCACCTCTTTATCCATCCATTCAAGGCCACTATATCTCTGATTTTAGCTGTCCTGGCCTTATGTACTGGCAGGATTCCTTATATTATAACTTTTCCTCCTCTTTCCTTGATCTTAGCTCCCACTTCCTCAAAGTCTCTATATATATCATTTAGGCTTCACCTTCCAATGTCATTCACCCCAGTGTGGATGGTAATTTATCTGAATGTTCTAAAAACCAATCCAGTAAATGCTTCATGTCACTGATTTTTGCCCCAGGCAGAGTGCACATTGCCATATATTCCTTCCATTCTTTGCATGTGCTGGGATCAGTGAATCTTCTTATGGAATCCCCCAGAACAACAATGGCCCTATTCCCAAAGCTAGTCCCTCTGGTTGATTTCTTGATTGTGATAAGTACTGATCTGCATTATTATTTGTTAGAGATTCCTTGCCTTGACCTCCAGCATTGGTTTTTGCCATACCTCCAACCACCGCATTATATTCCTTTTGTAAATGTGTACTTGGTTCAGCATAATCTAAAGGTGCTTTATGTACTCCTTCTTTGGTAACTTCAGCCATATTGTATGTGTTTACTTCAGCCCCATATGGTTCGGCTTCACTTTCCATTTCCAGATTTATTTAGTTTTTTTTGTTGACTGGGTAAGTGCACTAGACAAATCCTGCCTATTTTCAGACACAACCCGGGGACGGGGATACAGATGAATGCCAACTGACCTTGAACCAGATTAAGCTGTTGGTGGTATTTTTAGTGAATGAGAGAAATTTGGCCAGGACACCAGGGAAATTCCCCTACTCTTTTTCGATAAGTGCCATGGGATCTTTAACATCCACCTGAACTACCACCAATCCAGGCAGACAGAACCTCGGTTTAACATCTCATCTGAAAGACGGCACCTCAGAAGTGCAGCATCCCTCTCATGCTGCACTACAGTGTCAGTACTGGGATATTAACCCAAGTGCCAGATGTGGGAACTAAATCCACAGCTCTCTGATCTCATGGCCTCAGAGGCAAGTGTGCTACCTACTGAGCCACTGACACGTCAGATTACCATCAACTGCTCATACACCATACCGTGCTCAAGCACACTAAACCTGTTGTGCAAATCCAAGGTGTCATTATTCATAGTTTTCCATCTCCTGCATTTAACAGTGCCTTACACAATGCTCCAACCCTCCACCTCTAAGTCATTATTAGCCTTGTCCTCACATTCTCTTTTCCTTTTGTCATATTGCAAATCAGCAGTCATTTCTCCCTTCACACTGATAGTGCCTGTTTCCACTACAGATGATGTATTGTCTATAAAATTCTCCAATTGTGCTATCTCAGTATGTACAGATAACCTTTTATGTAGGATCTCAATTTCCTTTTGTAGTGTTTTAATAAGTAAACATTTATCATATTCAAAGTTGTGTATTTTGACTCCAATGGTAAACATAGTCCAAATATGTGTGTGTGGTATGAAAGAATATTGGTACTGAAGGCACTCAAAAGTCATGTGTATGTTATGAAAGTATGGTGCAGCCACTTGGTTTGTTATCCTCAGTTGTGCAGAATAAGGCTGGGAAGGGTTGGCAAACCTTCTGCAGTGGGCAAATGCAGATGTAGATGTATAAATCTTCTAGGACCCTTCATGAGATGTGCTGTCTAGACCCTGTGTCTGTGTCGTGATACTTTCACCATTGTTTTCATGTACTGCTCAGATTCATTCTATCGAAGACTAATCTATCCCTGAGTATTGTTGAACACTACTTTTGGAGAGTGGAATATCAGGCATGTGGGGCTCCTCATATTTACATGCTGCTGTGAGTAAAGGATGCTCCCCACATCGGTGACAGTCAGGATTCTGAGATCCTCAAGTTCATCATGCAGTACATTACATGTCAGATCCCTGACAAATACGACAGTCCAACACAACAGAAACTGGTGGAGAAACTCCAGCATCATTTGTGTTCCAAGTACCATCATAAAAAGGTGAAAAACTGTGGCAACTGGTACACAAGGTGGTTTTTTTAGATTTCACAGATGTGTGTGCAAAAATGGTCATCTCAATGATTTGTTCTCTGCCAGATGCCATCATCTGAAAGCAAAATCTACAAAGAGAGTATATGAATTGACCAGAAAGGAAAATGAGACACTCATAAATCATTGCAGTCCATCTTTGCTGTTGATGTGGCAGGCTAACATTGATGTTCTGTTTGTGGCAGACAAGTCAATGGCCCTGGTATGTCACTTCCTACTTCACCAAGAAAGAACAAACCTGCTTGTAGGAGCTTTGAGAAGATTTGTCCAACATTAGCAGGTCAGTGTCTTCATGACTGTGGCCACTTAGTTTAAAAACTCTGTGACACCATGAATGTGGAGCATATCAAGCCAGTGATCCGATGATCACAACATATCTGTGTGGAAAATCTGAGCCAATATGGCAGTTGAATGTAAACTACAAAGACAAGAGACATTGAATTCTCAAACGTCATAAGGGGATTGAAGAGCTTGCTGCAAACAAGAAATCTTCAACAAACATCTTGAAGAATCATTTATTTGACACATACTATCCACAGCACCACAATGCCATGGAGAACATGTGTCTGTCTGAAGTCACACAATGGTACAATTACAAGTATGGAGTTGACATCAGCAAGAGATACATACCAAGTGACAGGCTTGTATGGCAGTCTTGTAAAAAGATGGAGGCCTTGGTTGATTGGCCATTGTGATCTGAGTCTGAAAACTGCAGACAAGAGGGAGCATCATTACTTTGCTTTGATGTTCCTGTTCAAGTCATGGAGAGAAGAAAGCTCACTTGAAAGGTGGCTGTGAAACATTTGAACAGCAGTTCCATTTGAGCTATGAGACCTTCAAGTCTGAAGCAACAGTTGCTTCCATTAACAGATTGGAATTAGAAAAAGAGCAATTAGAAAAAGCTAGACAACAACTGGAGGAAGATAATCCAGTTAATTCACAAGAACTGTGTGACACTGAGGGAGAAGGAGCTCCGGGACCACAGCTCCCTGCTAATGATACAGCAGTACAGATGTCAGAGGTTAAAAGTGTTATGCAGCAGGCAGGCCACTTCAGCACAGACAGCTGCATGATCCAGCAGCAGTTGAACGGGCATCACAAAATCATATACACTGCTGAGATATGTGCAGTGAAGCATGGTATGTGGCTTCATAACAATGAGTGTTCTTGTGATGATTACAAACCACTACACATGCTTGTCAGTGGTGCTGCTGGGACAGGCAAGAGTTTTGTTATTGAAGCTATTAGTCCTGAAATATGGAAACACAGTGGACTAGCAACATCTGTCATTGTCACAGCTCCATCTGGGCTAGCAGTATCTACATAGGTGGAGTAACATTATACTACCTTGTTATGCAGCCTACTGAACACGGCAAGACAGGTGAGTTCCACAAATTATCCTTTGAAGCTGCAAGTTCCTTCTAAGTTCCCTGGCTTGGAAATGACAGATTCCTCTGTCTTTTAGATTTCTTTCTTCACCAGTGAGCCAAGTTGGGCTTGGTATATGTGCATCTGGTCCTTGAGTGCACTGGGATTTGATCATTTAGCGATCATCAGGTGAGGTTTGCTATGCCTTCATCAGATTATTACAGATATTTGCAGCTAAGAGCTTTTTTCCTCCTCTTTGATTGTACACAGGATTTTCTTCCAATTAATTATCATTATTGGTTCAGATGTCAATTTCATGTCAACTGGGAACTCTGCTGGACCATTTGATTGGTACTCTTTATTCTATTTTATGTGCCTCTGCCAAGGACTCCACTGAGCCAATATTTCAGTGGTGGTTGCATGATCTACCTATGGGGTGTGATTTTGCTCAGTGGGAGAGATTTTCTTTAGTATCTTACAAACTCTTGATGGCACCATACCTTCATGAGTTTGCTTGGAAATGCAGAATGTGCTATTTTAAAACCCCTACCTTGCTTACCTCTTTTCTAGAATTATCAGTAGGCATTTGCTGGAGGCAGTGTGGAAAACAGTTTGCAGACCATGCACATATTTTTTAGTCATGTATCCTCTTAGAATAATATTGGTCAGCGATTTCACAAGTGATTAGTCAAATTTTTGATATCCCCTCTCCCTTGCCCCCGCATTGGTATTGCTTCATATCCCATCCAGGGATTTTGCATTACAGGGTAGGTCATTGAAACTGTTACTAATTCTACTGGTGTGCTAAAAATATTATTATGAGACTATGGCACCAACCCCGACCACCTCAGATTTCACATTGGGAAGCATTGGTTGAAACCATTTATCGGCATGAGTGATGTAGTAATAGGTATTTAAATTTGCTTCCTGCGTTTTAACAAATTTGGGGGCGCTGGCTCATATATACAGTAAGGTAGTAGTGGACCTTACCTTTGTTCCCTAATCTATTTTTTTTTCTTTGCGGCTGTTGTTTTGGTGTTTAAGGATAATTTTGTGAGAGGGAAAACCATTGGGCACCCTATGCCTGCTTCCAAGTCTCATCTTTTTGCTTTTCACTTTTTGATTTTTAAGTATTTTTTATTGATCATCCATTTAAGCCCTTTTTAAATCTATGATACATTTTGGGTAGCTTGCTATGATTAGCTTGTATTAGTACGTGTTTGTCTTTTTGCTGTTTTCTTTGTTGTGGTGCATTGTAATCCCCTTCTAATTAATTTATTACACATATATATATATATATATATATATATATATATATATATATATACTCATTTTTCATTTTTATTTATTACTTTTTGGGTGCCCCTAGCTGTCAGTGTCTGTCCTGGTCATGGACCCCCTCGCCTCCACCTCCACCTATTGCATGCATGTCCCAGTCACCCCTGGCTTGCCCCCCAGAGGGTGGGGGTCTTGGCACTGTGGCCCTTTCAGTGCAGAGATGCTAGTAGCTAGTCAGGGAGCTGGCGGCATAGGCTAATTGAGGCCTGGGGCAGGCCTTCATGGAGACGGCTGGGGACACAGTGTTTATTTCCCCCTGCAGGCATGGGCAGGGATGTGCAATGACACCAGCATCTGCCCTGCCCCTGGTGGTCCTATATGGAGTTGGTGCATAGTGGAACACACAGCCTCCACCGGGTGTCACCACTGCACCAAACACTCAGTCCACCCTTCTCCCCGGAGAAGGAGAGCAGTCCAGAGATGGTCAATCCTTCTCCCTTGGCCGGCCCTCTGATGACCCTGATCCATTTCTGAACCTGGGTATATATTTTCAATGATGTTTGTTATATTCTGTTTGTTTTGTAATGTTGTTCTGGTTGAAAACTTAATAAAGATGTTATTATAAAAAAAGAAACTGCAAGTGAGCTACGGACCATGTTTGACACAACGTACCTCTTGATTATTGATGAGATCAGCATGGTTTCCAAAGTACTTCTTGCTTACATTCACCTATGTCTGCACAAGATTGTTGGCAGAGATAGTGATGAGCCCTTTGGTGGAAAAAATATTGTCATTTTTGGAGATCTTCTTCAACTAACACCTGTGAAAGCTAATCATATCTTCTGTACATTTTCTGTTGAGGAAGCTAAGAAGACTATAGGGTGCATTTGTGAAATAAACCTGTGAGAGTTTTTCACATATGTTGAACTGTTTCAGGATATGAGCTAGGGTGCTGATCTTCCATACAAAACTCTACTTGATGAGGCTTACAGTGGAAACTTGTCACCCTCCAATGTAGAACTGTTGAAGACATGTCTCATAGCTACAAGGGATGCTTCCACGCATGCTGCATGTGATCTCTTTTCAAAGCTATGTAGTGACTGAGGTATCCAGTGAACACAGCAACCACAATTGAGTATTTACAAAGAAGAAGAAGAAGAAGAATCAGCATTTATATAGCACTTTTTCATACACAATATCCCAAAGCACTTTACAAGCAATGCTAGACTGGTAGTGAAGTGACTGAATGTGTGATGGCAGCCATATCGCACATCATCACCCACACACAGCCTGGATAATTGCATGAACTGGTTTATGGGAAGGGGAATGTTGGCCAGGACACCGGGGATGTTCCCTGCTCTTTGCGAAGAGTGCCCTGGGTTCTTTTACTTCCACCTGGACACCCACCAGGACAACACCAGGATGGGCAGAAGGGACCTCGGTTTAACGTCTCATCCAAAGGACGGCACACCCCAGCAGTACAGCACCCCCAATGCTGCACTTGGATGCCAGTGATTTTTAGGTGCAAGTCCAATCCTGGTGTGGGACAAGAACCCACAACCTTCTGGTCCAGAGGTGGATGTGCTACCAACTGAGCCACACTGACACAAAAAGGGTGACTCAATCAAAGCGCTTGTGTTCCGGGCTACCTGGCAGGGTAATGACTGGAGGTAGGGGTAGCGAATACAGAGACAGGATGTCGCTATACATACATGTGTGGAGGTGAGGGACCATGCCGCGTGATAGGCAGAAGCGGAGGGAAGGAATGTAAGGTGTAGTGCAGTGGTTGGCTGCCAAGCTGGCATTGTGGCATGGTGGGTAGGTGGCAGGCTGGGGTTGAGAGGGTGCTGGGTTCGGTTTTGGGTGCGATCGCTTTTTTGCATTGGGTCAGGTTTTTCTTTTTCGGTTTACACACCCTGCCCCAACATACCCCGGGTTCAGAATCATAGTAAGGTACGCTGGGGCACAGCTCCCCGTGATAACATTGAAAAACTGGTCACCAGTTTTCCAGTTGCTGCGAGTGTACATTGCCGTAATTCATTTTCGGCAATGAACACTCTCCCAAATGGCGATCACCCTTCTGTGATCGCCATTTTCATGTAGAACCAGTGACTGCACATGCATTGTCTGTTTGATGTCAAGACTTAAGCAGAATACAGAATTCAATCAAATTATGCTAGAGAAACAGCAGCAACCAATTCTGACACTATCATCATTTGACTTAATCAATGGTGTTTGCTTAAGTCCAAAGATGGTACTGAAGATGGTCAAACGACTGGAAGAATTGACCTCAGATGTGTCTCAAACAGTTGGTTTGGAGGCAGCTCTGACAGAAACATAGAAACACAGAATTTAATGGCAGATAAGGACCGTTTGGTCCACCAAGTCTGCCCATTTCCCTACCTAACAGATAAGCTGCAGATTCTAGTTAACCAACAGCCTACTTCCTCCACAGTGTGTAAGAATGCATGGACTTGTCAATGGTGCAATGCGGCACTTAGTTGACTCTCAATATAATGTGCAGAGAAAATTTGTTGAAATGGTTGTGGTGAAGTTTGACAACCTTGAGTATCCACAGAGCATTGAGAGGTGTTCAGTAAAATTCCAGCTTGTGAAAGACATTTATGTAACAAGAAAGCAATTCCCACTCTGTTTGCATATGCTGTCTAAATTCACAAGTTTTAAGGTTTGAGCCTGGATGCACTAATTGTTGACATAGGCATTTGTATCTTCAAAAGATGGCATGATCTATTTCACCTTATCTCACGTCAGAAGTCTGTCAGGACTGTACATCATCAACATTGCACCAAAGACAATCTGTGCTGATATAAGGTGCATTATTGCGTACAATCGCCTGCGGACTCTGTACCAACCCAATCAATCTCTGATTCCTGTACCTACTGATGTAGTGATGAGGGGTGTCTCTGTAGATGTGTTAGATATGTTGAAGAGGAGGAAACCTACTATTCATCACTCTTCTGACTTCACTTCTTGTAAGGTGATCTACTGTTGTTGATCAAACCAGTTACCACGAGCAAAGAAGTGTATTGGTCTGTCAGCGATGGTAACATTTGACAACAGTACTGGGGTCAACTGCTAAGCAAATTCTGCAGTGTAGGTGTTCCTCCATATGCCAGTTTATTGATGTGATTAATGATTGTAAATTGACAACTTTGTCTGATTCACTAAGTGAGTTGTAAGTGCCAGTCAACAGCAGCTTCCAGCCTTGGAGACATATATATATACTTTTTTTTTTCTCCTGGTGAGCCAGCTCCCATCCAGCAGTCCCTCCAGCCCCATCACCCCAGCGTCAACTGGGACTCACCTCTCTTGCTTGTTCCTCAAGTTGCCCAACTAGCTGGTGTGGAGCTTGTGGGGGACCAGTGTCATTCTGCCAGTTGGCCATCATTTTATCCCCATTTCTCCCCTGAGTGTGGCGTAGGAGCATGCAGTGATGCCAATGGCCGAGCCATGCCACTTCCGTATGCTGCATGCCAGGCATCTGCTCCACATCTGCCCCCTCTGTTTGCAGGACCATTGTGCCAGCCTCCAGCTGCTGATAGGGGCCAGACAAGCAGTGAACTCCATCCACACCACTTCCCAGTAGACAAGAGTTGTCCTCTGGATGCTCGATCCTCTCCCTCCCTCCTTGGCTGACTCCCAGCAACGAGCAGGCACCATGAACACAGGTTGCTGGCATTTCAGGAGATACGGCAGCAATGCCTTTGCCCTCCACACTACTGGGCCTGCCTCATTATAGCTATACTAACAATTTTGAGGATGTGGACTTTTCAGTAAGACAGTATTTCACAGTTTGCTATGTGTCCAAGTACACATGCCTGTCCTGTGATATCGTAGACAGAGAGAAGTCAGATGACATGCTGTGGACTTCTCTATATATCCCAGATGATTCATCTGTGAAATTCCAAAAGTTGTTTAGAAATGCAAAATGTGGGTGGGAGTATTGAAGGTGCGGCAGAAACACCACACGGTCTCAGAGTCACTTAGTGCACTACATATCACATGCTTGTACTGCAATGATTTAACTCACATGAAGTCAAAGTAATGACATCAATAACAGACTTTAGTGAAGGTAGAGTCATGTTTGGATGTGTGCATTTTGACACTCATGCAATAATTTTCCACCATGGACCTTTTTTACAGTCTGGGCATTATGTTACATGGTGCAGATACAGAGGAGGGTGGATAGGGTGTAGTGAAGCTATATACACCTTCAAAGAGCGACTACCTAAGAATCTAGAGGATACATATGCCCTGGTGCTCAGAAACGTGGAGCTTGTACAAGCTGTAGAACACTAGTTTGTCACAGTATGCCTCTGACTTATCTACACTTGAAACTTGTGGACAGACGCAGCTCTGTTGCTGACATCCATAACACCTGTATAGTATCCAGCCATAAGAACAGTGAAAACTATTATTTATTTTGCTGTTTCTTACTGCATGTAATGCCTTGACTGCTCCACTGATCAAAATGCACTCTTTTGAGTTTCAAAGGTTTGTTATGAGGCTGTCGGCATCTATGTATAATCAGTGACTGTGACATATGTTGGCCATGTAGAGATTTCTGTTGGCTGATGGTGCACTTATACAAAACAAAATGCAACAGCATCTTCCCGTAAGAACAGTGAAAAGTACTATTTCTTTTGCTGTTTCTTTCTACATGCAGTGCCATGATTGCTCTACTGATACATATATACATAGAATTTGTTGGCAGATAAGGACTGCCTGGCCCATCTATTCTGCCAATTTTTTCTACATTTAACTTGTGCTGTGGACTGTAGTTGATCTGAGGCTTTCCTACTCTTCCTTTTTTCTAAGGTTTCCTTGTGTGTGTCCCATGCATTTTTGAATTCCTCCACTGTTTTTTCCCCTACCACCCCTGCAGGCAGGCTGTTCCAAGCATTCACCACCCTCTCTGTAAAGACATACTTCCTCACATTATCCCTGATTCTTCCTCCCTCCCTCCAACTTCATCTCATGTTCCCTTGTTCTTGTCCATCTTCTTTTCTGAAAGATGCTACCCTCCTGTTCCTTATTGATCCCTTTAAAGTATTTATACATCTCTATCATGTCCCTCCTCTCTCTTCACAACTATAAACAATACATATTGAGGTCTTTCAGCCTCTCCTTATAGCCCCTGTGCCATTTTTGTGGCCCTGCTTTGGATTGCCTCCACTCTGTCTATGTCCTTCCTGAGATGTGGTTTCCTAAACTGGACACTGCACTTCAGATGAGGTCTCACTAATGATCTGTAAAGTGGCATCACCACCTCCATTTTTTTCTGCTTGTGATGCCTCTCCCTATGCACCCCAACATCTCACTGACCCTTCTAACTGCCTTTTCACTCTGTCTGGCCACCTTTAGGTCCTTGGGTATAATTAATAGTTATTCCTATATCCCTTTCCTGTTTGGTGGCCAACTGCCGCTCCCCCAATGAAGTACTCCTCTTTCGGGTTCCTGTGACCAAAGTGCATAATTTTGCACTTCTTTGCATTGAATCTCAACTGCCATACATTGGACCAATCTTCCAACTTGCCTAGGTCCGTTCTCATTCTTTCCAACCCCCCCAGCATGTCTACCCTATTGCAGATCTTTGTGTCATCTGCAAAGAGGCACACCTTTCCCTCCAGCCCCTCTGTAATGTCACTTATAAAGATGTTAAAGAGAACTGGGACTAGCACTGATCCTTGAGGCACCCTGCTGGTCACCAACCTTTCTACGGACTGAACTCTGTTCACTACCACCCTTTTGTGTCCTACCACTCAGCCAATTTCTTACCCAGTTAACAACCCAGGATCTGATTCCCAGGCTGCTCAATTTGTTTATTAGCCTTTTACGTGGGATGGTTTTGAAGGCCTTGCTAAAATCTAGGTAGGTCACATCTACCACCCTCCCTGATCAATTTTCCTTGTCACCCAGTCGAAGAAATCCATCAGGTTTGTTCGGCAAGACCTGTCTGCCATTAAACCATGATGTCTTGGATCCTGCTGCCTGATGGATTAAAGGTATGTCACAATCCATTCCTTGAGTAATTCCATCAATTTTCCTACTACTGAGTTTAGGCTCATATAGTTAGCAGCCTCCTCCTTGCTCCCACTCTTATGGAGAGGGACAACATTTGCTCTGTTCCAGTCTGCCAAAACCACACTTGTTTTTAATGATTTGTTGACCAAGACTGTCAGTGGTCCTGCTAGCTCTTTTCTTAGCTCCCTTAGAATTTTGGGATGTATTCCATCTGGCTCCATTGCTTCATCTCTTTTCAGTTTTTCTAATTCCTTTACTACTCCCTCTACTGTGAATGGACTGGTATCTATACTCCTCCCCTTGGTACTTCTTACACTTAGTTCTGGTCCTCCCTGTCCCCTTCTACCGTGAACACTGAACAAAAATATTTGTACAGGATTTCTGCTTTTTCCTGGTCCCTTCTACTGACCCCCTACCTTCCCTTTTTAATCTCACAATCAAACACCTGTTTTTTCTCTTTTCTCAAATGTATCTAAAAAAGGTCTTGTCTCCTTTTTTAAGTGCTTGGCTATTCTTTCCTGTGCCTTGGCCTTTCTGACTGCTTTCCCCACCTCCTTTAACTTTTCCAGATACATTCCTCTATCTTTCTCCCTCTGTGTTTCTTTCTGAATGCCATCTTTTTCCCCTCACCCTCCCTGCCACCTCCAGTGAGAAAAAGAGTGGCTTTTTCTTCCTCTTTGTTTTACTTATGTGCATAACGCAAAGTCTCGTGGCTTCTGTTATGAATCCCTTAAGATGTGCCCATCGTTTGGCCCTTCTGAAATCCATGACCCTTGCCTTTGTGTGGCTGGATTCCTCTACTGTCCTCATGTTAAACCATACTGGACTGTGATCGCTGGACCCCAGGTGACTCCCCACTTCTACATCAGTTACCCTTTCTCTGTTGGTGAGCACCAGGTCCAACACTGCCCCTTCACAGTTGTGTTCTGCCACTAGCTGTCTGAGTCCCACCCCTTGAAGAGCATCCAGGATCTTTCGTCTCCTTGCTGTGGCTGCAGTATGGGTGCTCCAATTGTCATCTGGCAAATTGAAGTCTCCCATCATCAATATCTCCCCCTTTGCTGCATTTTCATGGATTAATTTCCACTAGAGCATTGTCCAAATCCTCCTCTTGTGCCAGAGGTCTGTAGATCACACCTACTTGAATGGCAGTACCATTCTCTGTTTCCAACTTGACCCACAGTGCCTCCCCTATCTCCCTTATGCCCTTCACTTCTGAAGCTTTTATTTCCTTCCTAACAAAGAGAGCCACTCCTCCCCCTTTTTTCCTACCCTATTTTTTCAGAACAGATTGTGCCCTGGCACAGCTATATCCCAGGCATGGTCCCCTGTGTAACATGTCTTGGTCACTGCAACAATGTCCAGGTCAGCCTCTGACACCAAGGCCATTAGGTATGAGATTTTATTCACCAGGCTGTGAGCATTCATGCACAAGGCTTTCCACAATATTTGAACCCTCTTTTTTAATTATTTCTCTCTTGATGATGCATTTTACCTCTAGTTTCTTTCCAGTAGGCATACTACTGAGTCCCACTTCAATTTGTGTTTGTTTACCTCCCTTCGCGTTTTTGCTAGTCCCTTTTTGCATTCTATAATTAATTCCTGTTTTGTGGGGAGCTACGGCTAAGTTCCTATCTTCTAGGATGTATTTGATAGGGTTCTTTGCCTCCAGCTCCCCCTTCCCTAGTTTAAATGCCCAATGTACACATCAGATGTCAGTGCTCTCACTCCTTTCCTTGTTAGGTGCAGCCCATTGTACCTGAAGAACCCCCTTTCCCAAAAGTCTCCCCACGTATCAGTAATTAAAATGAACTGTTTACAGTTTGAGTGGCCTCTTATGAGGGTGCTGAGCTATATGTACAATGAGTGAGTATAAAGCATCTTCATCTATGTAGGTGTCTGCCATGGTATACTCATCTAAAAAAAGTGCACAGTACTTTCAATTCAGATATATGCCTTTCATTATGACTTGATGCTGTGTGTTAAAACATATCATTCCAACTTCACCACACCTGACAGGCTTTAAACCACCTACCAAATTATGATGCAGACTCGTATGTGTGTGTGTGTGTGTATACATATCTATATATATATCTATATATATATATATCTATATATATATATATATATATATACAGTATATATATATGGCTGAAAATATTATTTTTCTGTAAATATACTGCCATGGTTTTTATATTGTTTGAAAGATAATGCAGTTCAGATATGTGTGTGCAGCTGTACATGTCTTAAATATTTTGTTTCTTAGGAAACAGTATTAATTGTTAAACTGATTAGTGTTTCAGCACCTAAGTAATTATATCTGCATTTATTTCTGAATTTGGTTCTAAAAATGTACATGCTTTGAAAGTCAGAAGGTGAAAATAAAATGATGCATTATTTTCTACTTATGTATCTAGTATACTACTCATAATGTGTTCCTGCTTTTTTGTAGGATCACCTTCATTAAGGGGTCAAGTGTGCAATTTTCCCTGTACACCATTATAAACACTTGTACATAGTTTCTAAATGCCATTCTGTATATATGTTCTTATGTGTTATTTATGATTTAGTACTCTCATATGGCTCACTTGTTTTTGTGGCATGGAACATTACTTTTTTATACTGCAGTTTGTAGTAAGTAAGAATAATTTTATTTACATATGGCTCACAATCCTAGGGCTCTGGGAGCCATTACAGGTATTAACAGCAGGGCATACAGGCAGCATACAAGACATATAGTACATAATAAATTAATGAATAAATTAGAATTATTAAAATCAGCTAAAACTTTCTGAGAATGCTTTCCTAAAAAGGTAGATTTCAGGCCCCTTTTAAATACCTCCACTGATGGGGCCTCCCTCAAAGATTTTGGAAGCAAGTTCCAGAGTGCCAGGCCATCCACCTCAAAGGAGCGATCTCCCAAGGTTTTCAACATGGCCCTTACAACCACCAGGAGGCCCTCAGTGGAGGAGAGGAGGGAACTTACAGGGATGGCTGGAGTAAGGAAGTCAGACAGGTAACCAGGGCCCAGTCCATATAGGGCCTTATAGGTGAGCAAGCCCACCTTGAAGATGATCCTCCATCTGACAGGCAGCCAGTGCAGATCTCACAGGACCAAGGTTACATGACAGGACATAGGCAGGCCAGTCAGTAACCTGGCTGCTGTGTTCTGTACGAGGTGCAGTTGGCAAAGGATCTCTCCACTGACCCAAAGTATAGAGCTTTACAGTAGTGCAGCCTGGGTGTCACAAAGGCATGTACCAGTGAGGGCAGGCCTTCTAGCAGAATCAAGGGTTTAATTTGGGTGATGTTCCCTAAGTGGTAGAAGCTACTTAGGACCTATACTGTGGATTTAGGACAGTGGAAGGCAAATGCCCATGTTGTCTGTCCCCACTACTCAGTGGATGTAACTAGGGGAAGTCACACTTCTGCAAGTGGAGATCCAACTTTGTTTTCAAATGTGTAACGTTTCAGCTTAATCCAGTTCAATGTTAGTTGACATCCATCTGTATCCCCCTTCCCCAGGATGAGACTGAAAATAGGCAGAATTCTCTAGTTCTCTTTTCCCGGCCAAAACAAACTAAATAAAATATTCCTGAATGATGTCAGCTGGTAATTTTCTTTTGCAAAGTACTTGGTTTTTCACCTGTTCCAGGAACACAGGTATAATTTGGACCTCATTCAATTGCCATTTTTTAATTAAACTTTTTAAACTTATGCACTTTGTTGGATGTGTTTCTTCATAGATACTGAAGAAATCTTCTCTTCTGGTATTACAGTCAACTGAAATACAGTTTTGTGAGGCTATTTCAAGTATGAATATGATATGTTAAATGGTTCACAACAAGGAATTTACTTGCAAACAGAAACATGAGACATTGATTTTTATGGTTTATTGTTGAATGAAAGCATCAAAGCTGATACCATACATAGTAAGGATAACTCTTTAGGAAATATGTTTATTTGGTCATGGTGTGTAATAACTATTGTACATGCTGTTTAGTACTATAGTACTGTGAAAAGATATAAAGCAACCAAAAACAGAAATAAAGGGGTTGTGAATGGTTTCTCAAAAAGTAAGGAAATTCATCACTAAAAACTATATTAATGCAACAGTTAGGGTTGCTATCAAAGCAACAAAAGCAGGGAAATTCAGTGTTAGGGTTTCCAAACCTAACTCCACATTCCCCCCTCACAAGCAGTGGAAGGGGCAAAGCAAGACAAGCAAGGAGAGACAGCCATCATCAGGTAAGACAAACAACACACAACTCTCTGAAGATAACACAAGAGACATCCATTATCATGGTCCACCAGGTGTATGAGGTTGCTGCCATGCCAGTGTGTTGGGGGGATGCCTGCATGCTAGGCACCATGAGGGAAGGGCCACTGCAGGCACCACATCCCAAAGTGCTCCCTAGAGACCTACTGGGAGGCTGCCAGGATTGTGTGGGATGGGGCAGTGCATAGGGAGGGCTCATGGGAGGCCACATGCAGGTGGCCATACCTCCAACAGACTACCATGCTAATATAGAACTAAGCACCTTTCCAACACACTGGCATGACAATAGAACTTATGCAGCTTTATTGTGGTGCTGCTGCAACTGTTCTCAGCATGCATCTGCATCTCAGTTATCCTGCCTATTTCTTGTGACCACAGCAGCCTCCTGGTAGGTCTCTGTTCCAGGTGCTGGCCCAACACTGTGTCATCACATCAGACCTCCAGGCACCTTCCAAACATTCTGGCATGGCAGCAGGTCTCATACAAGCTTAGTTTCTTACAGGCATTACACCTTCTGTCACCCATCTATCTCCCCACCTGCCCTGCCTATGCACTGCCACCCCTACCGAGTGCCCTGGATGCCTGTCCCCCACAACTGACTGCTATGCCATCGAACATATACTGTATGTGCTCTCCCACCACAGTGACATGGCACTGGATGTCATACACTGTCACAGTGGTGGTGGTGCCACTGCTCCCATCATATATCTGTCATCCCTCACCTGTCTTTATCAAGTGCCCTATGTGGCATGACCCCATTATCTTCCTGATGCACAGTATGTCTGTGACCCACAAATACAGTGGCATAACACTACAACTCAGACAATTACATTGTGGTGCTGGTGCCAACCTACCTCTCAGTTATCTGTGTCCAACATGCCCTCTTCATTTAAATGCTTGTCCTATGTGACCCTTGCAGTCTGCCAGTAGGTGTCTCTCCAAGGTGCTGCCTCAACACAGTTCCATGACAGTGGACCTCCTCGCAGCTTACAAACACAGTGGTGTGGTAGTACACCTCATACAGCCACATTACAGTGCTAGTGTAACCCGTTCTCTCACCCATCTGACTCTGTCCAGCACTGCCTATATACTTATGCACCCCCTCTTCCCCAGGGTGGCCAGGATGAGGTTGACTTGCCATCACACTGTCATTCCAGCAGTCACCAGATACTGCATGTTCCTAACACAATGTATAGCAGGAAGGGTCATAGGGTACATTGCCTGCAGTGTCCCCTCCCCCAGGATGCCCAGTATGTGGGTGTCCCCCAACACACTAGCGTGGCAGCAGATCTCATTTTGCTTGTGGACCATGATGATGAATGTCACTTGTGCTATCTTCAGAGAGTTGTATGTTGTTTGTCTTACCTGATGATGACTGTCTCTTCTTGCTTGTGTTGCCTTACCCCTTTCACTGCTTTAAGGGGAGGATGCAGAATTAGGTTTGGAAATCCTAACACCACATTTCCCTACTTTTGTCACTTTCATAGCAACCCTAATTGTTGCATTAATGATGTTTTTTTGCAATGAATATATATTTATATATAAAATATTATTTAATACATTGTTTTTGTTTTGAAGGACATAAAGAAATATGAAAATCACAGGAGTATACCTGAACTGATGGTAAATACTTCTTAATTTTTGTAATTAAGCTTAGTTCACTGAATTTTCAGGGTTAATTAATTAATTAAACTATTTATAATACATATGTTTATTTTCCAATAGAAAGTTGGTTTAACTGACAAAATGGTGAAAGTGTGATTAGTAGTGTGGTCACATAAAATAAATTATATTCTTGAGTATTGGTTCTTCAGTTTTTCTTAGACGTGACAAACGCTACCTCATCAGCAATATTGCCATGCTGAGTCCAACTCTTTGGTATCCCAACATCCAGAAAGGTCCAGCCTATACATAGAAATGCAGCAACATAGGCAACAACAGCAGAAAAAGACCAATGGTCCATCTATTTTGTCCATGGTTGCCTGTTCAACACTGTGATCTAATGTCTATCTAGGGTCCCATCCCCCCATCAACCCATCCTTTCTCCTCCCCATACACAGTGCAGAGCTATTATTTCCTTTATTCTGTCCCATCCACGCTTGAAGCCCATCACAGTTTCAGCATCCACCATCCCGGCAGGCAGACTGTCATATGGTTCCACCACCCTTTTGGTAAGATAATGCTCCTCAAGTTCCTCCTGATGCTACCTCCTTTCAGTTTCCAGTCATGCTGTTATATCACTGAGCTGGTGTTCCTGCTAAATAATTTTGCGTAGTTCGATTTATTGCTCCCTTTCAGAAACTTGAAGGTCTGTATCATATCTTCCCTTCTCCCTTCTGGCCTCCAGCGAGTACATGTTTAATGCCCTAAGACATTCCCACTAGGACTTCCCCTGTAGGCCCTGAATCATCTTTGTCACCCTATGCTGTACTGCCTCCAGCCTATCTTTATCCTTTCTGAGGTGAGGGCTCCAGAACTGGACACTGTACATTAAATGTGGCTTCAACAAGGATCTATAAAGAGGTAATATTACTTCTTTACTTCTATGTCTATGCCCCTTCCTATACACCCCAACATCCTGTTTGCCATGCTACAGGCTTTGTTGCACTGACCTGACTGATTTAAAGTGTCACTGACAATAAATCCCAGGTTTTGCTCCTCTGCTGTAGTGCTACGTTTTATCCCATCCAGCCAGAACTCCATCCTGGTTTTTTTTTCCATAGGTGCATTATCTTGCACTTCTTGGCATTGAATTTCAGATGACAAACTTTCAACCATGTTGCCAGCCTTTGAAGGACATTTTGTAATTCCTAACTCCCTCAACACTATCTACCCGTCTGCAGAGTTTAGTGTCATCAATGGAGAGGCTAATCCTTCCCTGGATTCCTTTGCCAATGTCACTAATATATTTAAAAGGACTGGGCCTAGGACCAATCACTGTAGCACCCCACTTGTGATCTCCTTTGTGTCAGTTTAGCCCCATTCTCAACAACCTGCTGCTGCCTACCAATGAGCTAGTTTCCCACCCATCTGACTGTATCCATTGCTGCCCCCAGATCTTCCATCTTCCTCAGTAAGCATCTATGAGGCACTGAGTTGAAAGCTTTGCTGATGTCAAAGTATACTAGGTCCACTGCATGACCCCATCCAGTTCTCTCATTAACTAGTCAAAGAAGACAATTAGGTTGGTCTTACATGACCTCCCTGCCATGAATCCATGTTGCTTACTATCCTGAAGACCATTTTTCTCCAGGTAGTCAAAGAGATCCTGCTTGATCAGTGATTCCATCAGCTTCTCTACAATAGAGGTAAGACTGACCAGCCTGTAGTTCACTGCCTCTTTCTTATCACCCCCATGGAGTGGAACCACATCAACCACCCTCTAATCCCTAGGAATCACCCCCTCCTCATCTGCAGTGAGCTGTTGAAAAGGTTTGCTAAAGGATCAACCAGTTCTTCTGCCAATTCCTTTAGCACTCATGGATGCATCCCATCAGGACTTGGGACCTTATCTATCTTGAGGGCTGCTAACCCTTTCTGAACTCTATTGCTAGTGAATACATGTGTGTCCATATCCAGAATCCCTCTAGCGGATGCTTGGATGCCACTTTTGGGTAGTGGGCCAGTATCCTCTCTGGTGAAAACAGAACAAAAGTAGTCATTTAGAATATCCAGCCTTTTTCTCACCTTCCTCAATTACCCTTCCTTTGTTTGACAATCTAACAGTTCCCTCACCCATTTTCCTTTTCTCTCTGATACAGCAGAAGACATTGTTTTCTCTGGATTTAATACCCTTGGCAATTTACAGCTCCATATCTGCTGTTGTCTCTCTATCTGCCCTCATTGCCTCCCTAGTTTTTTGGACATATTCATCCCATTCTTCCTCCCCCGTTTCTCCTTAAATCTACAGAGGTCCTTTATTTTGGATCTAACTGCTTTCCTTACCCTCGCCAAGAAACATATAGGTCTTTTGAACATATTTCTCTCTGCTACTGTCTGTTAACATAATTGCATTGCTTGCTTCAAGGGTGGGCCCTTTTATTATCCCCACCTGTCTTCCACACCTACTATACTACCCCCACCAGTTAGCTTGGCCTGCAACAGCATTCTCAGTTTTTCATACTTTGCCCCTCTAAAGTCCAGGACCTCCATTTTCAATTGGGCTTTTATATCCCCGAAGGCCAAATCAAACCAAGCAGAATTATGGTCATTATTTGGTAGTGGTTCCACTTCTCTTACTGCTCCTACTGCTTCTGAATTGGTGAATACCACATTCAGAATGGATCCCTATCTTGTGGTTTCATTTACTAGCTGAACCAGCTGGCAGTCCTGAAAGGTGTCCAACATAGCCTGACATCTAGCACTTCTTGCTTCTGGAATATCCCAGTCTATGTCTGGAAAGTTTAAATCCTCACCTACTACCACTTCCCCCTTTTGCACCCCTCCATGTATTTCTTCTATTAGCTCTTTGTCACCCCCTTGCCTTGGTGGTTTGTACAGCATCCCCAGGTATAGTTTCCTGCCTGATGCCACTGTAATCCACAATCACAGTGACTCAGCCTCCCCATATCACACTTGATGTTCCCATCTTCCAATACTTCAGTACCCTCCCTGACATAAAGGTTTACACCTCCCCCTACCTTCCTTTCTATCCCTCTGAATAGTGAGTACCCTGGCATTGTGAGATCCCAATCGTTGTTGTCCATGGCCCACGTTTCAGTGATGGCAACAAGATCCATCTTAGTATCTGTTAGCATTGCCTGCAGCTCACTAATTTATTTTCCAGGCTCCTAGTGTTGAGGCAGACCCCTTTCCAGATGCCATCTGAACATTTTCTGTTACATAATGGATCTTCTCATTTTGTAATCCCTGGCTCCTTTTGTCTCATTCTACATGCATGAGGTGGTGGGGGCAAAAACAATGGGGTAGACTGCATGGGATAGACATACGAGTACTCTCTCAATAGGGAAGAAATGGTAAGGCACAGATCAACTAGGATCTGAGTTATTGCATTAGGTTGGGAAAAGAGGCAGACTAGGTGGACCACATGGTCCTTATCTGCCTTTAACTTCTATTTTTTTTATGCAGCACCCTTTTTGTCCCCAGTTTTTGTTATTTCTTCCCCATCTCCTATTTGTGTCTGAACTGTTTATTCATCCCTTGTCTTTTTTTTGTTTTGTTTTGTTTAACAAGGAGCCTTTATGTTCAGTGGCCTATGCAGTCAGTAAGATGTTATGCTTGTGCAACTGTGTTACTTCGTTTTGGCCATTTGCACTCTCTATTCCAGAGGAATTAACACACTGTAGGGGTACCAAAGACAAGGAACCATTGAAGAGTGTTCCACCCCTAGAGGTGTCGCAGGACGATTCCCTTGGCTAAAGGTATCTTAGGAAGGATCCCAAGGAGAGAGGCAATGCCGCTGGAGGAGGATGGGCAGATGGTGGGGTAAAGAAAAAGTGCTTGAGAGAGAGAGACTCAGAGGAACTGCTTATATAGGACAGGAAGTGGGAGTGGCTGGCCGCTTGTCCACTGAACTACAGGCATAGCTTTCCAATTCAGTGGCCTAAGGAGCCAATATGATGTTATGCTTGTGTAACTGTGTTACTTGGTTTTGGCCTTTTACATTCCCTATTCCAGAGGAATTACCACCCTGTAGGGGTACCAAAGGCAAGGAACCATTGAAGAGGGTTCCACCCCAGAGGTGCCATGGGATGATTCCTTTGGCTAAAGGTACCTTAGGAAGGATCCCCAAAAAGAAATGTAGTAGTACAAAGTATGTTCGCAATCAGTAGCCATGAGGCATAGTAGTAGATAAGGCACCAGGCAGCTTGATAACATAATGAGATGTGCAGGTTAGCAAAGGCATGAGTACGATGGGTTGCACTGGAGATTGAGGGGACCTCCTAAGGAGAGAGGGAATGGAAAGTAAGGACATCCTCCACCTCTATCCAACAGCGGAACCTACCTAAAGGAACTAGGGAACACTAACTATGGTTATCTAAAGGTTATGACCTGAGGCATGGAGGAGAGAAAAAAAAAACTTTGAGGAGTAAATCTTTGGGGATCCAAGGCCTAGGTCACCTTCCCTCCAGGCTTGGGATGTTTATTTTGTGATGGCTCTGCTACTGCAATTTAGAAACCCAATAAAAGGGGGGTGGAAAATATTCCAGTTAGAGGAAAGTTCTCACTCAATCCCTCTAACAGGAATGCTGTGGAAGGCTGCAAGAGTGCTCTGCAACATCGGGGCAACCAAGGTGACAGGAGGAGAGCAATGACTGCTGAGGCACTCACCTGACCTAATCTTCCTAAAAACAAACCAGGTGACCCAGAGGCAATCGTAGAGAGAATGTGGTGAAGGTGCCTTGCTAGTAGAATACTAGAGCCAAAGGAGATCACTGTAAACACTGCTCATGGCTAGTCTTAAATTCTACACCAGGAGCTGCCACTGAGTCTCGAATGGCTGAAGCCAGGCCCAGAGTGAGGACATTCCCAGCTATGGGCCAGGTGAGAAGGACCCCACCCCAAGTCAGGCATTCTCAGGATCCAGACTTTATAAATGCAGAGCAAGACTGTCAGCAGCAGGGAGGACCTGTGCTAGGAATGGTATTGCTGGCATGCCCCAGAAAACTGAAGAGGAGGTGAATGAACGATGATAGCTGGGACATCACGGAGGTCAGATGGTAGTAGCAAGCATTGAGCAGATAATAGTGTAAGCAATGAGTGGACCTGCACGTAGGTCAGTAAGCAGAGTAGCAATGGCTGGACCTGCATGTAGGTCAGAGAAGCAGCAAATATGGATAGTGGAGCAAGCCAGCCAGGCATTCAAGGAAGCCAATGAAGGTGACAAATACTCTGAGGATTTTAGGTAGCAGAGGCAGGATTAGAACATAATGTGAGTATGTCACATGGGACCACAAGTCCCCCAACACCTCCAGGTCTCCTGCCGAAGGAAAAACAAGAAAGGGATGGCAGGCTCCAAGACCCACATACAGATATTAAAACTAGTTTACAGCATCAGCGGTAGCTTAGCTGACCTCCAGAGTATAATAGCAGTGTGCAAACACAGAGAGCAGCATCTGCTGGTATACCTTCTTCTGCATTTTTGCAAGGTGCGCCTATAGGTGTGTGCTAACAGATTACTGCTGTAATCTTCTGATTAAAATTTTCTTTCGTAAGGTATATCTTCTGTTACTACTTTATTTTTCTCTGTAGCAAAGTGTTTCTTACAGGGTATATCTTCTCTGAAATTATTACAGGTGGTGCTTTACAGGTTTTACAGTTTTATCTAACATTAGGATAAGCTTTCAGGGTTACTGCATTTGTTGTTGACTGATTGTTTCTGCTCTTAACTCCTTGTTGTTTCATCCATGGTTCTTCTTTTTCCGCAGGGGAAGGGCCCAGCCACCCACCCCCATCCCCAACCACCCCACACTATACTCCTTTTATAGTGTACCACAGTTGTGACATTTCCTGTGGCAAAGCAGGAAGGGGCGGATCAGTGGGGCATCCACAAGGTGAGCTCATTCACAGGGGCACTAGTAATTTAACTTGTTATAACTAGTTATACGAAAACAAAACACAACATCAAACCATTACTTGCATTTTCTTCCTTGTAATTACACTGACCAGGTTATAAACCCAGCAACTTATCTGGAATTGATATCATTAACTGCAGGTACTGTGGAACACTTTTCAGAAGGACAGTCTTACAGGATTTAGGACACTGTCCTATATGCTGGGCCATTGGAGAAATTAGGGCTCAGCTCCAGGCAGCATGGACAGAGATTGTGCACCTCAAATTTCATATTCAAGAGGAAATACATTATAAGAACCACCCGCCATTTCCCCAACATCCAATAGAAGAACCTCGACCACAGAGGGTAGTTGGTACAGGAGGTTGGCAGGTGGTTAGGAGGGGCCAATCGGGTGCCCCATCACTCTGTGCTGTCCAACATATTACCTCCAAAAACCATATAAACACTACAAACAGGTATCTGCCTTTATCTCCGAAATCAAACAAAGGGGCAGAGGACACTGCAGAGCAGGACACTGCAGCACAGGAGCTAGCAGAACAAAACTCTCCAAAATCAGGAACAAAAACAAAAAAAGCAAAAAGGAAATCAAAAAAACTTCTGATCGTAGAAGACTCCATGATTCGGGGAGTTGATACCCATCTTCAGCCAGGGGTAATGACCAGATGTCTCCCAGGTACATCAGCATGGAGAGACACTGACCACATTGCTAAAATTGTTCAGAAAGCAAAGAGAAAACATTGATGTCCTGGTACACATAGGGACTCATAATCTCACCAGGGTCAGTTGTGGATACCAAGGAATACCTGACCAGGCTGGGTGGCAAACCATTATCCATTTCACCTGACATCTTCTTCTCTGAGATTCTGCCAGTCTGGGAGAGGGGGCAGATGGATGGAAGGGCTGGTGCCAGGAAAAAGGACACAGATTTGCACTGGAAACAGTTTTGGGAGTGAAAGTTCTTTAAATTTGATGGACTGCATCTGACTAAGGAGGGAGTCTGTGCACTGGGGCAGAAGTTTAATGTCTTTACAGAATATTTAAACTAGCAAATGGGGAGAGGGGTGCAGCACCCCATACGTCGAATGGGAAGAACACCCTTCCCCCCTCAGCTAGTGGTCAAACAGGGATTCAGCATGTTTGCAGTTCATTTGCTTCACCAGGTAAGAAAAAAGGTCTGTCTCCCCATACGACACACAGGGGAAATGCCAAACCTCAACCAACAACTAACACACCAAAATCTGGCCAATGGAAAATCATGTACATAAATGCACACAGCATGGGAAATAAGATCCCAGACCGGCAGGCAATAATGTCAGAGGCTAAACTGGACATAGTAGCAATTAGTAAGACGTGGTTTACAGTAACCACACTTGGGAGACTTCAGTACCTGGCTATGTACTGTTCAGAAGAGACTGAGGTGCAAAAGGGGGTGGAGTGGCCTTGTATGTCAATGAAAATATCAAAGCTACAGAAATTCAGAATACACATAAGGAGCCAGAAGAACTGTGGGTCACCCTGGAAACAGGAAATGGGACAGCCATAAGAACTGGGGTTGTCTACAGGCCCCCAGACCAGGGGTAGTACATAGACACATTACTGTTAGAAGATATAGAAAATGTGACAGCTAAAGGGGAGGTTCTGATAATGGGAGACTTCAGCATGCCGGGTACAGATTGGTCAATACCAGCAGGAACATCTGCCAGAAATAGACACATGGTGGATTCTCTGCAAGGAGAGGGCCTCAAACAACTGGTATAACAACCCACAAGAGACAGGGCTATCCTAGATCTAGTACTGACTAACAGGGAAGGGATCACAGATCTCCAGGCAGCAGGTCACCTGGGGGCCAGTGACCATCACATGGTATGGTTCAATTTGGCCACTACATCTAAATCATCCCATTCCAAGGCAAAAATATGGGACTTCAGAGGAGCTGACTTTGATAAGATGGCCAGCAGAGTTAAGCTAGTCCTGGCAAAAAGAAACACAGGTGAGGGGGGGACAGGTAAAGTGGGCAAACATTAAGGATGCAATACTCGAAGCAACATCCCATTGTGTTAGACAGAAAAGGAAGTGCAAAGAAGAAGGAAACCACTTTGGTTCTCAAATACAGTAGAGAAAAGGTCAGAGCCAAAAGCTGGCCTTCAGGAAATATAAGGGAACACAGGGATGAAGACAGGGAGGCATACCAAACTGCCCTAATGGAAGAGCAGGGAAGGCAGTAAGGCAGGCAAAGTCCCAAACTGAGGAAACACTAGCACGAACAGTAAAAGAAGGTGACAAGACTTTCTATAGATACATTAGTGAAAGGAGACTGTCCAGAGGGGGTATCACTAAGCTCAAAGGAGAAAAGGGGGCATGTGAGGAGGAGGACCCTGTAAAAGCATCTAACCTAAATAGATACTTTTGCTCAGTATTTACTGAAGAAAAGGTAGGGCAGGGCCCACAGCTCAGCACCATGGATGCAGGGGGAAGGGAGGTGAGCACTACACCCATCACAAAAGAAAGGGTCCTACAAGAGCTCGCTAAGCTCAGGGTGGACAAGGCAATGGGACCTGATGGCATGTATCCCAGGGTACTTAAGGAGCTAAAGGTGGAACAAGCAGAGCCATTATCAGAACTGTTTAGTGAATCTCTGAGTACAGGAGAGTTCCCAGAAGACTGGAGAAGGGCTCATGTGATCCTGCTCCACAAAAGTGGTAGCAGGGAGGAGGCAGGGAACTGCAGACCAGTCAGTCTTACCTCAGTAGTGGGCAAGATTATGGAGGCACTCCTTAAGGAAAGGATAATGCAACACCTGGAATCCATAGGGGCACAGGATCCAAGACTGCATGGGTTTACAAAAGGAAGGTCCTGTCAAACTAATCTCATAGATTTCTTTGACTGGGTAACCAGAGTGGTGGACCAAGGGGGAGCAATTGATGCCACCTACCTTGACTTCAGCAAAGCTTTTGACACTGTTCCACATAGAAGATTGATAAACAAGCTGGGTAGGCTCAGGGTGGATCAGAAGTTGGTCAACTGGGTGGCAAACTGGTTGATGGACAGAAAACAGAGATTGGTGGTAAATAGTATACCATCAGAAGAGATGCAAGTCACAAGTGGGGTACCGCAAGGATCAGTCCTGGGGCCAGTCCTCTTCAATATCTTCATTAGTGACATTACAGATGGACTAGAGGGTAAGGCTTGTCTCTTTGCAGATGACACCAAGATCTGCAACAGAGTAGATGATCCAGTTGGAGTGGGCAGAATGAGAAGAGGTCTGGATAAACTAGCAAAATGGTCAGAAGAGTGGCAACTGGATTTAATGCAAAGAAGTGCAAGATCATGCACATAGGAAGAAGAAACCCTGAAGCCACCTATAGGCTGGGAGGGGAGTTGCTGGCAGTCACAAAGGAAGAAAGAGACTTGGGCATCATCATCACCGATGACCTGAAATCATCCAAGCAGACCTCTAAAGCAGTAGGTAAGACTAGGGGGATGTTACGGTGTATTAGTAGGGGTATCACAAGTCATAAGATGGAGATAATAATCTCTCTTTACAAGACACTGGTTAGGCCCCATCGGGTCTACGACATTTCACTCCCGTCATTTCCCTCTCGGTCAATTTCACTCCCATGCTAATTCACTCCTGGTCATTTCACTCCCACTAATTCATTCCTGATGATTTCACTCCCAATAATTTGCAATCAGTAATGTATAAAGCTGCTTTATCTGTACCCAGCATTCATTGCTGTTTTTATTGCTTAAAGTTGTACTGCTTTTAACCAACAATCACAATCAGAAAATCACCAAAGCACCAACATATGTACAGCACCTTAGCACTTATGAACCCTTCTGCAAACAAGCTTCCTAAGGACAGAGTTAATAACACCTATACACATGAACAACTCTGCACAAAAGCTTCCTGAGGCACTAAAAATCAAACAGCATTTATTGCAGTGGCAGCATATCAATAGAACAGAAGCACAATAGTAAAAAAATGAACTTACATGTGGTGGTGAAGCTGCATGGAGCAAGTGTCGCTGCTGACACGCAATGGAGTGGGAGGAGCAATTTGTGCGACTGCCCTAACAGATGCCTGATTCTTTGGTCATTCGCACGATCATGAGGTAAAATTAGGAGGTGCCTCTATTCCCCAGAGTTGGCGCTGTCAGTACCTTTTTTTGGCAGAAGTCAAGGGCTGTGTTTGCTTTACAGAGCACATCAACAGAGGCACGTAATCACTGGGATATACATGTAAGGAGCCAGGAGTTGTACTGAGCATAATCACTGCACATCGGTCTACAACAAGGTATTTCTCTCAGTAGAGGAGTGTAATCACTAGGAGAGAAACTACTTGGGGCAACAAAACATATAGCAATGAAAGGGGTGTAACAAATGAACAAGCAGCCAATAACACACAAGTAACCAGCTGGAGACACAGCAGTGAACACAGGGTACTGTGGCAATTAACAAGATAACTGAAGGGACAACTTAGTAACCCAGTAGAGGAGCGTAATCACCAGGAGCAAAATTACTCAAGGGCAAATTGGTGCAGGAGCAAGATGTAGGGAGTGAAGTGATGGGAGCGAAATGACGGGAGCATAATGTAGCATTCCAGGCCCCATCTGGAGTACTGCGTGCAGTACTGGAGGCCACACCTTCACAAGGACATTAACCAAATTGAGGCAGTCCAGAGAAAGGCAACCAAAATGGTGCAGGGACTGCATCAGAAGACATATGAGGACAGATTAATGGAGCTCAATATGTATACCCTTGAGCAAAGGAGGGAGAGAAGTGATATGATCGAAACATTCAAACACCTTACGGGCATTAGCAAGGTGAAAGAGTCTAACATGTTTAAATATAAGAAAAATAGCAGGACAAGAGGACACAGCATGAGATTAGAGGGAGGCCGATTAAGGGGGAATGTGAGGAAATTCTTTTTCACAGAAAGGGTGGTGGATGCATGGAACTGTCTACCTCAGGAAGTGGTGGATATGAATACAGTGCAGGGCTTCAAACAGGCATGGGATTGGCATAAGGGAGCATACAGATGAGTATGAATAGATAGGCCACTGACAGAGTAAAGGCCGATGGCACATTTATAAGGTTGAAAAAGAAATGGGCAGACTGGATGGGCCTTGCGGTCCTTATCTGCTGTCAACTTCTATGTTTCTATGTATTAAGTAACTATGAGTTGTAGGAGTACCAATTCAATGAACATTGACTTGAGGGAGGAATGCTCTGAAAGCAGCAATTGCTAGGCAGTGTGGTAAAAACTACAGCAATGAGGTATGTGGTATGAGTTCAAGAAGCAGGAGTTAGCTGCATGGGCTAGGGTTCAGGGTGAGCCTGAACCAGATAAAAATAATTAAGCTGCATAGCCTGAAGAACAGCTATGTGGTATGAGTTGAAATACACAGATAATGATTGCAGTTGCAGTGTGAGTAAATGGGAACAAGTAGCATGAGATCTGCATTAGCAATATACAAGGAGTTTAGAAATATAACCCCCCCCCAAAAAAAAAAGCAAAACAAAGGGCAAACAATTACAGAAGAAAAGGGAACAAGCAATACAAAGAAGCACACAGCAGGAAACAAAATACAAACCTAAGCAGCAGACAAACAACAGAGTCCAGCAGAAACAAGCAGAAGCCAAAACAGCAAGGGGGGGTAGGCCCCAGCCAACAGCAAAGAACAGACTGACGGAGCCTCTGGACACAAAGAAAAAGTGCTTGAGAGAGAGACTCAGAGGAACTGCTTACATAGAATAGGAAGTCAGAATGACTGGCTGTTTGTCCACTGAATTACAGGCATAGCCTTCCAAGAAAATATTTTATACAGAATCAAAATCACAGCATAAGTACTTTACAGGCAAGTGTAATATTGTTATATACAAATATATATGTAAATAGCACACTTGGCACCTATACCTTAGTCTTCTTAATTATATGTCATTATAAGACAAAGAGAAAGGAAATAGATAAAAATGAAACATAGTCAGATATTAACCAAGAATTATGTTAAGGGGGACCAAATTTCTTCCCAAATCTCCAGATTCATATGATACAAATAATGATTTTTTTTTCAATTTGTATCAAATCAGCCATCAAGATTGCCCATTGTGCATAACTTTGGGGGTTACAATCTTTCCATTTGAGCAAAATACATTTGTTAGCAATAGTAATACTAAGTTAAAAAAGCTTTGCTTGTAGAGATGTTAAAGAACCAATTATATAGCCGGCCTGCCGGCACAGTGGTAGGGCTACAGCTCACGGTGCCAGTGACCCAGGTTCGGGAATGAACTAGGTGGCTAGAGGGCTGGTCTGGGGGAGGAGGAGGATTGAGCACCCACAGGCTACTCTCCTCCTCCGGGAGGGGTAGGTTGCATGTCCTACCACTCTACCGCACCTGTGTGACCACGGGTGGAGGTGCAGCGGGACAGCATGCAGCAGGGAGGGAAGGAGGATGTTGACTGGGAGCTGGAGTGCTGGCACGTTGTGACACGCTCCACCTCTTGGCTTCCCTAGTGCATCAACAACCTGAGGGATGGCACCAAAAAGATGAAAAACCCAGCAACGCATGCCTGGAGATGGGACCTGGCTTCCCGAGAGAAATCCACAACCAGGCTCCAGATGGGACCCGATGCACACTCAAGGACTGGAAGGGGACTACGGGGGGGTCACTCTCCCCCCCCGACTGGAGGCAAACCAAGGCCAAACGGGGGGCAGTACTGCCAGGACTCAAGAAGGAGTTACCTGGGGAGGACCTACGGGAGCATGTACAACCTAGGGATCCCCGACGATAGGGTCCTGACTAGTGAGTAAGGGGGCATAAAGAGAGAATAAAAAAAAAGAACCAATTCTAGTAAAGCCAAGTATGCAGCTATCAGCCTGAAGCTGAGTACCTGTGACCACTGAGGTTGTTTGAAAGGGTGAGTCAGGCAGCATGAGGGAATTAATTTGTGAATATAACAGATACTTTAAATAACCATTTTTTATTATTCACATAATCTCTCAATTGCAAGTATCTAAATGAATGCTGATTTGGAATCTGATATTCTGCCTGCAACTGAACAAAAGTTTTAAATACCTGATTTTTAAAACATTGCCCCAAGTTGACTAGGCCCTGGGAATGCCAAAATTTATATTCTGGTGTCCAAATTGAGGGTTTAAATTTATAATTCTAAATTATAGGTGTATCAGGTCCCAAAGTGTGTGTCCATTTTATTTTTGATGGATTTGTTGCCACATTATGAATATCATAACCACAGAGGTTAATAGCTCTTTATATTTAAGTTTTGGTCATCTCAAGAACAAAAGTGCTGGCAAAGTTTTATATGGTATTTTCTTTTGTTCAGGTATGCAATTTACAGTCTTGTGTTTGGCTAAGTTGCCCGGCATAATAATACAACTGGAAATTTGTGAGTCCGAGACCCCCCTCACATTTAGGTAATATCAATTTCAGTAAGGAAATTCTTGGTCTCTTTTCTCTCCAAATTAACATATTTATACTTTTATTCAAATACTTAAATAAACTATCTGGAACATCAGTAGGTAGTGTTTGAAAAAGAAAAAGCACCTTTGGAAGAATAATCATTTTAATTACATTCACCCTCCCAATAAGAGTCCTTGGAAACAAGTTCAATTTTTCTAGGTCGTTCATGATGTCTAGTAATAATGGAATGTAATTTAGTTTATATAAATTACTTCTACATTTAGGTATTTTTACACCTAGATATTTAACAACCTGACAGAAGAGGTTGCCTTCTTAAAAGGGCAACAATGATTGTCAGGGGTTTGCCAACATGGAATGCAAGGGGGGATGGGAGAGAGAGAGAGAGAGAGAGAGAGAGAGAGAGAGAGCCAGATGACATAGCCAGTGAGTCGGGGTGCTTGATGATTGACCCGGGGGGAGTGTCGGGTGGAGCTGCTGGGGGTACTGAAGGCAATTGCAGCCCATACCTCCCTCTCACTTTTACTGGAAATTTGGAGCAGATTCAAGTTTTTCAGCACATTGACTGGCTTAGTCACTTTTGGTGATCAGGTTGTAAGAATACTCTGTTGGAGGAGGTAAAAGGAGGGCAGTAAGTTGTGTTTCCATAAGGATCTGTTGGGATTGTTGAGGTAATGTATGAGAGCATAATTTCTGCTGGGAAAAGTTCAAGAGAGCAGCTTGCTTGGTCAGGGGCTAAAGTGAGAGATTTACTGTAATTGACTCAGCTGCATATAGAGCTCAGATATGTACAAGAGAGCAACTTGTTGCTGAATTTGAGTGGTTTGGTAGTGAGTCCATACTCTAAGTAGGGGGAATTTTGATGGGAGATCCAACCAGCGGTGAGAAGGAAAGAAAGGGAGTGGGTTGCTGAGCTCCAGGCAATAACAAAGGGAGGACCACTGAACAGAACAGAGGGCAGATACATGTGAGAGTACCCAAGCACAGAGCCAGTGGGAACCTAGGGTACAGCCCAGCAAGCTGCAGCAGGTCATAAAATAGAGGTGTCGAGGTGCCAGGCTTGTTCCTGGGCTGGGTTGGAACACTGGCCCTTCATGCTTCAAGGAGGCTGCATGAGTAGCAGGCGGTGTGGGGGGAGGGAGCTCATGGGGGATATCAGGGAGGAGAGTATAAGGAACAATGATGCATTTCGGCTGGATTTGCTGGCACTTGCAAGGGAACAGAGAATTTATGGCAAAGAAGCAAGGGAACAATCACAGGTCAGGCAAATTTCAGTGCCGGGAGGTTTGGTAGGCCCTAGGCAGGCTGAGCCACAAGGACTCGGACTGCATGTGATGTCACCTCACAGCTGACATCTTGCTGGTGATCAACATGGGCCTTTAACGATGGGGAGGTCAAAGGGGGTTATCAGGTAGTATGGCAAAAAAGCAAGGGAACAATCAAAGGTCAGGCAAATTTTGGTGCCAGGAAGTTTGGTAGGCCCTAGGTAGGCTGAGCCACAAGGACCCGGACTGCATCTGATGTCACCTCACAGCTGACATCTTGCTGGTGATCAACATGGGACCTTTAACGATGGGGAGGTCGAAGAGGGCTGGCAGGTAGTAGGCCATTTTCTTTTGTGTGTGTGTGTGTCTATTTTGTGGGGGGGATGGAGCAAATCAAGAATGGAGGCATGAAATGGGAAATTATTTGGTGAAAGGACACCAGGGGTTTCTTGATACTGAGCAGGTGTAGAGGCTTGGGGATACAAAATCAGCAAGGGAGCCTGGGCACACCATTTCAAGGGGTTTTAGGTTGGTGGCGGCTGGGGGAGGCATTCCTCCGGGGGGGGGGGAATATCATAAGGATGGATTATACAAGGTCCGTAGCTCATGTTGATAGAGCTGATGAAATATCAATCGAATGTATATTATTACTAGCTGCTTCCCTTGATGATGAGTGATTTAAAAAAAATGCAGACGGCTCTTACAGAACCTGTCAGGAAGTTGGGCAGCAAAAGAGGTGCCAGTCCACTGAGTGGGGGGTGGGATTGTAGTGTTTCTCCCGTTTTCATTAGAGCCCCAAATAAAAAACTAAGATATGAAACTGGGAAGTTTAAGGCCTTACAATGTACAGCACCATTAGTTCAGTGCATGTGCCATATGTGGGGGTCTGACACACTGTGCATCTGACTTCACAGGCCCTCCATGCTGCTGCTGCAGCAGCAAAAAAGGGAGACTGCAGCACAAGGCATATGATGACGGAAGGATTTAGCCATGCATGATCGTGGATGTCCTCTGTGTCAGGCATGGGCAGGGTGGCAGAGAAATGGATAAAAAAAAACAAATAAATAAAAGAAAATATATAATAACAAGGATGGCGGGCACAGTATCAATACATAGAACACAGCATACAACAGCATCAACGATGCTAGTAAGCATGGCCTTAGCAGTAAGGGGCGACTAATCCAGGCACATTCCCAGTTGTGATGGGAGTGGCTCAATAAGAAAAAAAATTGGCAGGTAAAGGAATCAAGATCTGGGGTCACAGTATGAAGATTGGCATTATTTAAGCATAGGTCTCTTCAAAAAAAAAAAATAATAATAAGGTATTATGATGGTCCTGTTTTTGCTTTGTCCCATCAGATGGCACCACAAATGAATGCAAATAAGGAGGAGAGTACCAGTGAAAAACTGGTGAATTAAGTGGCGGACCTCATGGGTCAGGTCCAATCAATATTGGAAGCAACCTGGAAGGCAGAGGTAGAAGAGAAGGACTGAGGGAAGAGGAAGGAGCCTGAGGAGAAGGGAGGAAAGGGGAGAGAGGCAAGCACCCAAGGAAGCCTGCAAATGAAGAGCCAGAACCAGACACATCCAAGTGTAAGACCCCACAGATGGATTTAACTGTGGATGGGAGTCTAAAGGACTACTGTACCTGGGGGGTTTAATACAGGAAATAGGGGAATAGAGTTGGAAGAAGTGGAGAAGGCTTTACAGGACCTCAAAGGAAAGGGGAATGCAGGACAGGGTCAGGGAGGGCTGGAGGATGGGGGGAAGGGAACCTACGAGGGGTGTTTCCCTGGAATGACCTTGGGGGACCATGTCCTACAGGCTATTAAGGAAAATATATTGAAACATGAATATGTAGACATGTTCTCACTACAGGAATGCTGTAAACAGGTACATGAAGAGGGAATCAGTGGGGAGGTCAGAGATGGCAGTGACATTAGCGGTGGTTAGGAAGACCACTGAGGAAAAAGGTTATAGGTGCAAAACTTTTGAATCATGGTTGGTGGGTTTTACCCATTTCAGTGCCATCCTCCTTCAGAAACAGCCAGAGCTGACAATCCCACTACTGACTTGCTCTGTTACAATCAGAGATGCCTATAAGGTAAAAGAGGGGTAAGAGTGGCTGCTGTATGATAAAAGATTCTGGCAACAAATGGCCACCCATGGGAATGTAATATGGGATGCCACGTTTGCAGACCTACAGTATGGGTATGAACACCAATGGGGTGAGGGAGTAGTTTTTTGAAGGGGCAAAGGGAGGAGTTGGGCTCATGGTAAAGACATGTTGGGGCTGTAACAAGGCCACTTGCAGTTGGGCAAACTGTGAATTCAAGCATGTGTGCTCAGAATGTGTGGGTCTACATCCAGTCTCCCAGTGCAGGAGCACGGGGGACAGACTGGGTTTCCAACAGTATTCCAGGCAGCCCCTTTGGGGCTGCTCATGGGGTGCAAGAGGTGGAGGAGGAACCATGGGAAGAAGAGGCAGAGGTTTTAGAGGCAGGGGAGCCTTTAGTACTGGGCAGTGGGACAGCGAAGTGGTGGGACCACAGGCATGCCAGTGGGGAGGGGTTATGAGTTAGCCTGTTTACCTTAAAGGCACTGTGGACTTGGACAGAGGAATACCCAGATGCAGCAGCCAGGCAGAGGTTGAAAACAGGTTTCACATGAGGCTTCAGTTTGCATTATGAGGGGATGAGGAAGGCTATGAAGGCAAAACATTTAGGATTAATAAAAGACATGGAGGAGATGTTTAGGAAGAAGCTAGATAAGGAGATAGTGGCAGGCAGGGTAGTAGGTCATCCGGGTGTCACCACTGGGTCTGGTGCCAAAGAAAAAGCCAGGACAGTTCAGGTTCATGTCCCCTCTTTCCTACTGGTAGTGCAAGTCAGTGAATAATGCTATCCCAGATGCAGAGAGGGTGATGTCATACACCATGTTAGATCAAGTGGTACAGCTGGTCAGAGTGGTAGAAGGGGAATGGCTGGCTATAACAGACACTGAATTGGCATTCCAGCTACTAGGGCAGAGGATTGGACTTAATGGGTTTCAGACTTGGGGGGAAATATTATTCTGACAAAGCACTGCCCATGGGATGTTCAGTAGCGTGTGCGGCTTTTGAGGCTTTCAGCACTTGGTTGCAGTGGGTCTTAGGGAATCAATATGGACACAAGGTGGTGGTCCACTACTTGGACAATTTCCTGCTTATAGGGGAAGGGAGGGGGAACACAGACACAATGCTGAAGCACTTTAAAGATATGTGCCACACACTAGGGGTACCATTGGCTAAGCACAAAACAGAGGGAACGGTGAGAAGATTAGAGTTCCTGGGCATAGAGGTGGATGAGGAGGTGGGGGTATTCCACCTCCCTTTGGGTAAAGTTTGGAGACTACAGGAGCTCTTAACAGCAGTGAAGGGTAGGGGAAGAGTGCGGGTGGCATTGGTTCAACGGCTACTGGGGCCCCTGAACTTCATGTGCTGGGCAGTGGTCCCAGGGAGGGTTTTTATACAAAGGCTGGCTAGGGCCACTGGAGGAGCCACCATGCCACACTACTGGGTGGACATATCAAAAAGAGTTAGGCAGGATCTAGATGTATGGGAGCAGTTTCTGCAGATTTATTATGGAGTAATATTTTGGCAAGATGATTGGCTGTTTAATACTGAGTTGGAACTGCACACAGACACAGCAGGGGCACTAGGGATGGGGGTGTATTTCAAAAGGGATTGGATATCAGAGAGATGGCTAGGTAGGTGGGCTGTAGAAAGTCTTCTAAAGGATATAACATTCTTGGAGATCTTTCCCATTTGGTTGTCAATTATGGTCTGGGGCCAGTGGTGCAGAAATAAAAAGATAATATTTTGGTGTGATACTAAGGTGATGGTAGAAATATTAAACAAACACAGGAGCTCCACAGACAGGGTCATGAGGGTGATAAGGCAGCTAGTTCTTGCAGAGCTGTGCTTAAATTCATCTTTCAAAACCAGGTACGTAGAGGGCATTCACAGTGAGGTGGTTGCTAGCCTTTCCTGTCTTCAGTTACACAGGTTCAAGGCACTGGAACCCAGAGCGATGGCCAGGAAGATGGCAATCCCACCACAGTTGTGAGAGATTGGATAGAGAGAGCCAGATTATTGTACCAGAGCTCTTGGTCTGAAAACACACTGAGGGCATAGGAGGGGCATGAAAATTGTTTCAGGAGTTCTGGCATCAGAGAGGTTTTGGGGTAAGTGGGTTGGCCACAGAAAACCAGATTATGAGATTCCTAGTGCGGAAATGGGATGAGGGGGTAATACACTCCACAATGGGATTTTATTTATCCAGAATTGGGGTAGTATGCAGAGCAAGGAGTTAGGGGGGAACCCAGCAGAGCTCCAGTAATCAAAAGAATGATGCAGGGGTGGTAGTGGATAAAGGGCAGGCCGGTGGACTTCAGAAGACCAATAGAAGGGGTGTGTCTGGAGAAGTTTTGGGGGAGTTTAAGGTGTATGTGCATATCGGCTTATGAAGCGTTATTATTTCAGGTAATATTTTTAGTTATGCAGTGGGGGGCTTTTAGGGTCATCGAGGTGGTGGCCAGCTCCTTGAATGATGTATATGAGGGTTTGAGATGGGAGTATATACAGAGGGGAATGCAGGAAGTAGTGACTGATCCAAAGCAGCTCAAGACAGATCAGGTTGGGATGGGGAAGAAGGTCAAACTATCCAGGGTGGCGGATGCGGGCACCTGTGTAGTCCAGGCACTAGAGGTATATGGAAGGGAGAGGCCAGTGGCTGCGGGTGCTCTATTCATACATGGGAATAGACTGGCAGTGTCTGCATACCAGGTTACAGCAGTGGTGAGGAAGGGTAAGGCATTCATAGGCAAGGACATGGCCCCATTCTCTTCGAACTCATTTAGCAATGGGGCAGAGACAGAAGCTGCAGCTTGGGGGAGTCAGTCGAGGAAATTAAGGAGTCGGGTAGGTGGAAATCAGCCTGTTACAAGGGTTATATGTGAAAATAGAATTATGATGAGGTTTTTACTCTATTCTAGATGCCATTCTCAAACAGATGGTGTGGATTGTGGGGCACTCATTCATTTACTAGCAAAAGAGTGAGCTGCAATTATGCTGGGAGGGAAACAGCTACAGAGGGAAGTTGAATCCATCAGGTAGCATTGGAAAAGTTTAAGAGGCATGTGATAGAGACAGCTACTGCTGCTTCCGGAATAACAAAAACTCAGACTGCCAAAACCAGATTTATTGATATTACATTTGGGGCGGGGAGGAGTGGAATGCCTTAGGGAAGGGACCGTGGGTGGAGCTTTTGTTGGAGGCCAAGAGGGACATAGAGATCATCAGGGTCTGGTGGCCAGACCTTCAAATTGCAAGGTCTGAGGTAATCCTTAGAAGGGTATGGAGACAGGTGTGGGATCCCAAGGACGTAGAAAAAGCAAGAAAGAGATGTAACAGATGAATGACAGTATTCATGAGCGAGATAGGTGGGATATATATATATATATATATATATATATATATATATATATATATATATATATTATAGTGGCACAGTAGTGCCACTATGAATTAGGTTGAGAGCCATTTCTATGTTAAACCCCCAAACTTTGCACCTTAATAACTTTGCAACCATTTGACGGATTTACCTGAAATTTGGAATACACGATCAAGAACCATAGGCCTTGGGATCTACCAAATTTTGTACTGGTTGGATATACAGCTGTGGAGTTATTAAGCGTGATCTGTGCACGCGTTTATGCTTTTTCTGGAATTCTACGGTCGTGCCTACAGGTAGTACGGTTTGTGCGACTGGCCCAAAATCTTCAGGGAACGTGCGGCCAGGGTCCCCGATGTGCCTTTTGAAGATTTCATGAAAAAATATTAAACGGTTCAAAAGTTATTCAAAAAACAGTTTCCCATTATAAGTCAATGGGAAAAGTTAACAAAAAGTTTGACAGTGTCGCAAATGCATTTTTGCTTTCGCAAATGAGCCTGTTACTTTTGAAAATCGGCCATTTTGTTTTCAGTTGGTGATCAGAGAAATGGTTGGCATTTAAATTTGGGACCCTCTAGCAACCTCATTCTTTTTGTATTCACCTAGTCGGACCCTGAGGATGCTTGCCATGTATTTATTTTGTGGTAAAACACCCCAGAACTATGTTTTTAAAATTTCTGGAAAAAGTACTTTCATAAATTACTTTCGTGCTCACGAAAGTGTCGAACTTTTTTGCGAAAGCTTTCGCAAATTGCGACAGTAGTTTTCCATCTGTGGGAAAGTGACAGAGATTCTTTGGCATTGCGCTGCAAAAGAACCGTTGGGAGTTTTGGGCTGAAATTTGGAGGGAACGGAGCCGACATCTCACAGATGTGCCTTTCAGTGTTGTATTGAAAAAATATTACATGGCAGCAAAGTTACGGCACTCCAAAGTTGACAGTTTTTCCCATAGGATAACATTACGGCACCCGACGCATTATAGAAATCCTTTGGCACCCTGCTGCAAAATAACGGCTTGGTCTTTTTTCCTGAAATTTGGAGGGAAGACAGCCAACAGCCCACAGATGTGCCTTTCAGTGGTTTGGTGAAAAAACATTACAGGGAGGCAAAGTTATGGTGCTCCAAACTTTTCTTTTTTTCCCATAGGATAACATTACGGCGTTCGCCGCGCCTTTCAGGGCCCGTATCTTGGAAACGGTGCGAGATAAGGACTTTTTGTCGGAAAAATTCTTAGTACCAAATTAGCCAGGACAGTTGTAAATAATATGACTTTTAAATTTTTGTTTCTACGTCGTACGGTTCCTGAGATATAACGTATTTAGTATTCCAAGTTCTCATTTTCTGCGTCGATACTCATTATTATGCATACATTATTTGTACTCACTGTCTTTCTCTATGCAGGTTTTGGGGAAAACCAGCCTGTGCGCTTACATTACTGTTACTGTTGCCCTTTCCGCTTTGCGTTCCAGTACCCGCTTCACTTACCGTTGACATCTAGCCACCATGCGTTATCCTTGCGTTTTCATTTGCGCTTGCATTTCTGTTATTTTTGCCATTTCTGTCTACAGTACTGTTTATCTTTCTGTTTCACTTTCGTCCCATGCCCATTGACATTTCTGTTTGCAGGCACCATGTTACTATGTGACAACACATAACGTGAGAACCATTCCGTCATCATGCACCATGTCGTTACCCTTTCTGTTCTCATTCACGCTTGTGTTACCATGTGCGCCTACTGTTAGCATTTCTGTTGCGTTGCTGTCCCTGTTAGTATGCCACAAGACATCCTTGGTAGGAGCGCAGAGGCCGCGCGGGCCTCACAGCCCCAGCGCTCATTACATTCACTATTTCGCTATCATTCTCAAAAAGAAAGGACATTGAGGCAAAAAACTCTGTTTAATGCATTAGTTAGGGTTGTTCCACAGCGACAAAAGTGAGGAAATTTGCTGTTAGGGTTGAAAACCCTTTGGACCCCGCCCACCCCAAACTGGCATTGGGGTGTGCATTGGATCGTGGGTCCTAACTCTCACCCATTCTCCTATACTTCTGCTACTTACACATGTCATGGGGTGAGAGTTAGGCTGACGATCCCAATGCACACCCCAATGTCGGTTGGGGGTGGGCGGAGGATCCATGGGGTTTTCAACCCTAACAGTGAATTTCCTCACTTTTGTCACTGTGGAACAACCCTAACTAATGCATTAATGGAGTTTTTGTTATATATATATATATATATATAATATATATATAGGACATATCATTCATACAACAGCCCAGGGAGTACGGGCAAGATGGGGTACACCTGTCAGAGGTTGGGATAGCTTTGTTTAACAAGAAAAATTAGACTATTGAGAAGTGGGTGAAGGGGGAAAGGCAGCTAGGGGCAGCACACCATCCATGGCAAAGCAGGAGGTGTGCTATTGGAAATAAAAGTGTGGGGGGAGTGGGGGAAAGATACACTGGGAGTGGAACTAGTGGGCACGGGGGTTAGAGGGGAAAAGCACCAGGCATGGACATGATCAACATCCAGACAGGTCGGGCAATCTCATGGAGTCATCATCCTGTGGGGGGGGAATCGGGTACGACACTCAGGCCAAGAAAGAAGAAGATGGAAAGAAGGGATAGCAGACCTAAAGGGCATTGGGTTACACATTTGGGCTTGAGAAAACCCAGAAGTCAAAGGTACTATTAAAGAATAGATATGGACATTTGATTACTGTTAAGGATGGTGTGGATAGAATGTATGAAATACAAGGATGTTACAAGGAAAAGACAATACAATTGTAATTTGTAAATAAATAAGGCAATCGAGCACCCAATAGGGCAGTGTGGGAGTGTTCATTCCATTAGGGAAATCCAATGACAAAAGAGGATGCCCCCTTAAAAGTGCAACAATGATTGGCAGGGGTTTCCTGACATTGAATGCAAGGGGGAAGGTGGAAGAGGGAGAGAGAGACAGGGATAGGAGAGAGGGATAGGAGTGAGGGGAAGGGTAGGGCCAGATGACATAGCCAGTGAGTCAGAGGGGCAGGGTGCTGGCAATTGGCTGGGAGGAAGTGTGGGGAGGGGCATTTGGGGGTATTTAAGGCAATGCAGCCCATAGTTCCCCCTAACTTTTGCTGGAAATTTGGAGAATACCACCCCCCTCCCTTGGAAGGAAAAGGGTAAGAATGCAAAGTAGAGGGGGAGAACAAGGCAATGGTTGCTGGGAGAAGGCAACAGGGCTATAGGTGGGTGTTAAAAGTGGGTTGGGTCCAGAGAGCAACAGGAATCTGGCAAGGAGTGGGTTGTCAGCAAAGGACAACAGGCAAAGAAGAAATTTGCTAGAGAAGGGGGAAATGGGAAATAAAAGTGGGGGTGAGGCGAGGGGGAAAGTCACACTGGGAGGGGGAGTAGTGGGTACAGGAGGTGGGGGGGAAGCACCAGGCACTGACAAGATCAACATCCAGCTAGGTCAGGCAATCTCATTGAATCAGCACCCCATGGGGGGGCAGAAGTGGGAATTGGGTACGGTACCTCAGCCCAAAAAGAAGAAGATGGAAAGAAGGGATAGCAGAGCTAAAGGGCATCAGTTAACACATCCAGGTCTGAGAAAACCCACAAGCTGAAGGAACTATTAAAGAATGGATACGGGCATTTGATTACTGTTAAGGATGATTGAATAGAATGTATGAAATACAAGAATGTTACAAGGAAAAGACAGTAAAACAGTAATACGTAAATTTGTAAATAAATAAGCCAATTGAGCACCCAATATACAAGGTGTGAGTGTTCATCACATTAGGAAAATCCAATGACAATCAACAGATGCCTAATTAGGATGTTTTAAATATGGATTATTTGTGGGGCCTAGCTAAGGGAGTTCTGATTTTGACCAATTAATTTTATAGCCTGAAGCGCAGCCACATTTTTCAGTTACATCATATTCCTGCCCTAATTAAGAATTTGAGATTGTAAGTAAGATATCATCCACATACAGGCATATTTTGTATTCTTTATTATTAGTACTCATGCCCTTTATGATCGGGTTTGCCCTTATTGCTATAGCCAAAGATTCTATGGTTCTCACAAAGAGAAGAGGGACAAGGGGCAGCCCTGTCGGGTAATGCATGCCAGTGGAATTTTTCCCAATATATTACATTTAGTCCTAACCTGTGCCCTTGGCTTCTTATGTAGCAGTCTGACTCAGGTAAAAAACTTTGGTCCAAATCCCATTTTGCCCAATACTGGTTACATATAGTCCCACTTTACCCAGATAAATACTTTTTTGTCATCAAATGTTAGAAGAATAAGATCTGACTGTCTGACATGATCCATTATATTAATCTCCCTGCAAATATTTGTACTAAGTTGTCTACCTTTATTAAATCCTGTCTGGTCTGTATGTATTAGTGAAAGGATGATTATCTCAGGTCTACCAGCCAAAACTTTTGCAAACATTTTTAAATCTGAGTTTAATTAGGAAATAGATCTGTAAGATGTACATAGCTCTGTGTTTTTCTCTTTCATTACAAAAACATTTATACAGGCATCATAGAAGGTATCAGGTAGCACACCTAAATCAATACATTTATTAAGGTTCAGTAGCAGGTGCAATCTACGTTGACTTGACAAAAGCGTTCGACACAGTCATACTGTACTTCTCCACTCCCTTCCCCTCCTACTACATCTCCCCTGAGGCCATCTCCTGGTTCAAAGACTCTCTCCAGCCAGACGCAACAGGTCAAAAGCAATACCATCAATAAACCAGTCCTAATGGGAGACCCACAAGGTTCTATTCTAGGGCCACTACTTTTCACTGTCATCCTAAACTCCCTCCCTCAGTCGTGCAGCAGGAAGCTCTTACTCTATGCAGATGATGCAGTAGTTTTCCGGAAACACCTCCATCCTCACTCCCTCCAAACTGCCCTACAAGGTTTTTTCAGAGAAATAGAATCCTGGTTCACTGAACATCGCTTAGTACTCAACTACAACAAGACGAAATCCATGATCTTTGCCCATCGTCAAAGCCCTCAGTAGTGCCCCCCTAACCATACCCAACTCACATGGCCTCCCTCTCAAACAGGTCTCAAACTTCAACTATCTGGGTGTCACACTGTACACATCCCTCACTTACCACACACACATTCAACACCTTTCCTCTGCTGTAAACACCAGGCTGTGGATTCTATATAGACATAAGCACTGCCTACCCCCTCAGGCCCTACGTCTTGCTGTATCCTGCTCAGTCCTCTCATTGGTGGACTACGGGATTGTTATTTATGGTACCGCAGACCAAACCACCCTCCATTGCATCAATCTAGCTCTTAACAGAGCCTGCCATCTGGCTACAGGCTGTGATAAATTAACCCACACATGTGAACTCTACAAGCTTGCAGGCTGGCTGACCTTCGAAGGGAGGCTTAATATCACACTTGGCTCCAAGCCAAAAAAATACTTATGAATCTAGCACCTATAGGCCTCCACACCCTCATCCAGCCAGTCCCACACAGAAGGGCCCCTAGACACCTTGCAAGTACCTCCCTCCTAGTTCCCCCACTGTTGGACCTCTCTAGGGCAAAGGTATTTCCGTTATCATGCTCCCCTCTGACTCAACAACCTACCACCCTCCATCTCCCTGGCCCCTAGTCTTGGACAATTCAAAACTGGTATCATGAACCTTCTCCTTGACTCTGATGCTTGTGGCTGTAGTCAATACTCCTCCCCCTTGTCTGTATCCCAAAAGAAGGCAAAGTTAAGGATAACGGTCGAGCTTATCCTATGACTACATCCTTAGGTACCATAATCCAGCTGTAAATAAACTCTGACTCGGGGATCTGCTAATGATCCTCCAAATTCTGTAACCAGACTTGTCTCACAACTATGACTAAGGGCACTAGAGGCGGTAACTATTATGTAATGTAAATGCACTGTGCTGAGTGACCTATGTATAACTGTTATGAAATGTAATGTGTGTGCTTTCCTGTACTGATGTGGAGCCTTTGCAAGGGATTGTAATTCCGATTCTTTCAATAAATAAATAAATAAATAATGTTGTTCATCTAGGAGCTTCATGCTCACCAAAGTTTTTATATATATCTATAGGTATCTAATCCGGTCCTGAGGATTTACCTGAAGTTAGCTGCTTTATAGCATTCTGCAGTGTTGGATAAGTTACTTTTTCTATTACTTTCTATTTCTTTTAGAAACTTTATCCAGGAAGCTCTGTGCCGTCACTAGCAAGGATGGTGAAGTATTAGAAAAAGTAATACACCTGACAGTTACAGTTACTTATTTCTTTTTAATCAAAAAACTAAAAAAATTATAAAAAAATCTATAACAGATGACATATATTTGAAAGTAATAGGTTAGTTACTAACTACTTTCAAATCAATGCAATCAGTGACAGTTATGTATTACTTTTGTATAAACAGACATAAGTAATTGTAAATGTAAGGTGTATTAATTTTTCCAGTACTTCTCCATCCTTGCTAGTGACTGCACAGAACTTTCTGGAACAAGTTTCCAAAAGTAATTTAAAAAGTAACTTACCCAACACTGGCATTCTGTACTTCTATGATGGTAAATGGTTTGTCTAATTTTTGAATCTGGTTCAGAGTCAATTTAAGTATATTCATATCAGCAAAACATTATGTAACACTGTCCAGTGAAAGTTGTCTGTCTGATGTAGATAATTGGGTACAATAATCTGCAAAAAACTGATTAATCTGCTTTGGATTTAAAACCATTATTCCATCTGAGTTGTAAACAGAACTGATTAACGTATCTGCTTGTTCTTGCTTAATTTGGTAAAACATTCATTTTTCCAGTTTGTCGCTAATATTATAATAGTATGATCTGGTTTTCAATAATTGAAATTTTGCTTTCCTTGTAATTATGGTATTATATTGTGCTTTTACCCATGTTATCACCTGTAATAATGGATCTGAAGGTTATTTCTCATATTGCTGTTTAAAGTCTTTTAATTTGTGTTCCAAGTAATCCAATTATGATACGATGCCCATTTATTTTCTTAGAAATAACAGTTCCATGGAAATAGGCTTTAAAGTAAACCCATATAATAATTTCTGATGTCTCTGAAACAGTGTTATGTTCAAAGAAATTCAGAATTTCTTGAGTCACAATTGAGGTACATTTGACTTCATTAACTATTATGGCATCAAGACACTGTATACTGGGGTACCTCTTCATGTAAAGTTTCAATTTCATTGTGATAGATACACAGTCAGAAGTTACAATGTCATGATGACAACATTATGGAATAGTATGTAATACTTCATTCAGTATCAGAAAGAAGACTATGCAGGTATAGATTTTGTGTACTAGGGAGAAAAAAAAAATTGTTGCATTTAGATTTTTATATCTCCAGGGATCAGTCAAGTTTAGGTCCCTCATAAAGTTCTTAACCACTGTAGTGGCTGAAGAAATCTTGTTGAACGGTCACTTAGATCTGTCAAATAAATTATTAAATATTAAATTAAAGTCTCCCCCAATTTAAAAGGGTGTCAAAAAGTTGCTACAGTAAGTTAAAAAAAAATTCAGTAAAGAAGCCTGGGTAATTTTCTTTAGACTCATAGAGATTACTCACTGTAAAGGACTGGCTTGGGGTTATTTCTTGAATTACATAGCTACCTTTTTTAGCTTGTAAAGATCTCCCTAGTTTTAGCAGCCTATTTTTGTTTTCTACAGAGTGCTACCCCTCTAGCTGTGGAGCAGAAAAAGAGGCTGATTCAGGGCTCCAAATTTTTTTTTAAAGTTGAAATATTTTCAAGAGAAGTAAGTTTCCTCTTGTAATAGAATGTCCACCATTTTCCTATTAGCAAGATTAATACGTTTATTAGTTTTAACTGGGTCTTTTAAACCATTAACATTCCAGGCCAGTATTTGTAGTTCCAAATTATTCATAGCATCCTAAAAAGATAAAAAAAAGCAAGTGCCATTCCCAAAAATACAATAACAACAGTATTGTCCCTCTCATAAGCTTGTGTTATTTCATGCTTTAATGTGAACATGAAACTAAACTGAGGTTCCTTATTTTTTCTCTTAATTTGTACCCTCCTCATTAATCTTCTAATCCTTCCCACATAACATTGCCCCCTCTACAACCCCATTATACCTTGATTCAATTTATCTTTTTCTTCCTTCTAAATAAACACAAGCAAGCAATCCATTTCTCCCTTATGCAACCTACCTTCTTCCCACCATACACTTTGTGATTATTTGCCAAGATAGCCAGTACACTGTGTACTTACCTACCTAGCTGAAGAAGGCAGTGACTTTCTGTGAGGGTCAGAAATGCAAACATTCAAAGAAAAGAGAATTGTAACTATGTTTCTGTGTGGAGTGAGGCACGAAAAGTGGCTAGCAAAGAGAGAGAGAGAGAGAGAGAAAGAGAGAGGGAGAGAGAAGTTTATTTAGATACTATGTGTGCAACCCCATGGCCTTTTCAACAAACCATACTATATGTATCACCCTTATATGTGAAAAAAATAAATCACTTTCTATTTGCTATGCTAAATATGTCAAAAGTTCCTTAAAGTACCCACCAAATCTCAAAAACATTTTTGTTAGACATTTTCTGCTAACATTCGCTCCCTTTTGGTGCTGATATTATATTCTCTTCTCTTGAACCTATAGATGCATCACCATGAATAATTGGCCTGTTATTATTAAATTGGACTAGATGTAGAGTGAGCTGTACAGGGATCATTTTCCATCAGGTTCACATTGGCCCCAGGAACATTATCTGGAGCCAACGGATCTTGATTGACCATTGTTTTGTTTTGATCTTCATCTAATTGTAATGGGTCAAATCTGTTAGAACCAGCTGGCCTTTATTCAGAGCTTCCAGGTATGCATTTGCTCATGCCTGAGCCAGAGGAATGTCCTCTGCAGCCAGTGCTTGTGAGGCATCAGTGGGGTTTATAAAATATCTAATCCAGTCATTCAGATAAAACTTCAGCTCAGCCAGCAGAAATAATGAGCATTTGATGTCTTTAGATCGTAATGTTGTTTTTTAAACTGATCACAATATTTTCTTTGTGCTTGAGTGGCTTGGCAAAAGTCCAGATATACATAAAAATTAAACTTTTCATATGTCAGCCCTCCATCAATTCAGGCTTTTCAAAGAATATCTTCTCTTTCTTGAAATATATGCAGTTTAATAAACACAGTTCAAGGATAAGGCTTGATTGATGCTTGTTTTTGAACTGCTTTATTTGGAGGCCCTGATGAGCTCTTTTCAAGCTGATAATCTCCTCTGAGTATTTCCTACTCATTGAAATGGTGATCATTTTTTTCAAAGGATGTTGAGTGGGTCACCTCTCCCTTCCACCCCTTCTGGTACTTGAAGCAATTGAACATTCCCTTTCCTAGATCTATCCTCTTGATCTTGAATTTTTTTCATTAAAAGTTTCAGCTGGGCTTCATGTTTCAATACTGTTTCCACTAATGGGCATACCGAGTTTTCTATAGTGATAACCGTTTCTCCCAATGAATTAGTCTGGAGTGATAGATCCTCCAATTTGGAATTTAAATTCACCACTGAGAGGGCCAAATCTGACATGATGTCATACATTTTTTTAAAACCCCCTTGTATATCATTTCTCATAGCCAGTAGGTTTTTTTTAAGGTCTGAGATCCAGTCAGCAGAATCAGCAGATGACCCCCGACTCATTCTGGCCATACAGTGGCTCATTCATGCTGAAACTAGCATTATCTTGTACTGTTGTAACCACTGGGTCCAGAGAAGGAAAACTGGTGCTATTTGATTGAATTGATAGGGACTTTAGTAATGGTGAAATTGGTTTCCGTAAGACTTGCAGGATGTTAATGTTACTGTCTGTAATAGTTGGTGTCAGCGGATTAACTATTTTCATAGTGCTCACAGAGGGTGTTGATTTACCATGTGGTTTTGGTTCAACATTTAGCTCAGTACAAACCATAACTGTTGACATTTCCTCATGCATATGGTTGAAATCCCCTTCAGTACTGGTGATTAATATAGCCTGGGCATTAACCATATCCCCCCTTATCTTTCTGTTCCAAGCCACAGGTTTGGTTCTAAATATCATTTTGCTGTGTAGCCAGTCCCACATTATTAAGCCTTAAACTATGTTGATCATGTCAGCTTGTATCCTGTGGAGTCTCAGGGTCTGATTTTACAAGTTTGAGGAAGGGCTTATGTTCAAGCCCTGTATCAACCACAATGTTGGCTGCAGATGCACCAAAGAGTTTTTTGCAACCTGCGCCAAATTTTAGTACATTTGGTGCAGTTGTGACAGTTTACTCAATTTATGGCAGCTTGTGCCAAAGATTTTGGTGCAAGCCCTGTAAAATGGGTTCCCTACAGGTGAAAAGTTACACCAGGTGGGAGCTGGTCTAACTCCCTGTGTCTGGTGCAAGGGACCTGTGCAGGCTTTTGTGGCAGGTGGCTTATAAAATCACACTTGCCACAATATCTAATGCAAGTCACCACTTGTGTCCACATCACTGCCACAAGTTTCTTATGGCAGTCTAAACAATTTGTAAAATCAGGCCCTCTGTGTTATTAGGCAGCCCTTGAATTACATTAAAGTTACTATTTTGTGTACTAGAATTGATTTGTATTGTCTTACCGTATGATTTTGGTGCTGCTGCCAATGTCTGTGGTGGTACTAGTGCAGTTGGTACATTAATACATTCACAGTCTGAGGTAACCAGAGTTGCTGATGCAACTGCCTATGTGGTAATTTCATCCCTGGGAATGCAGGCAGTATAAGCTATCCGAACAAAAGTGGAGAGTTTCACAAGCCCTACTGTCTGATTTGTCTTTCCTGGAGCATCAGATGAGTAACAGCTAGACGGTCTTCCAGATCCCAATGCATCATTGGTTAGGTTACTGCTGTAAGCACTGACAGCAATGCTATTGTCTGCAGCCATGACTTCGCTTCCCTCCAATTCTACCTGACTAATCACATCTGTACTCCAGGTTTCTAATTCTGTTTGGGCAGATCAGATCTCTCTTTTCTGATCTCTCTTTTCCAGTGGCATAAAGCCAAGGTCAGAGCATACAATAAAAATACCCATGGCCTGAATCAGCCCATCAGGAAGCTCCTGGGACCTGTCCATTGTGGCTGCCCCATCTGGAATAATTGGTTGTAATCTCTTTAGGGTTCAGTTTTGCCCTTTGCATGGCTGCTCCCTGTATGTGCCTAAACTAAGAGGCAAGGTCACTGGTTTTTGGTTTTTACAGGAAAATCCATTAAAATTCCAGAATTTCTACTGCCTGCGCAGTGGTTAAAACAAAGAATTTCATGGAATTTGTAATTTTATATCAGATCAGTAAATCTAGAAAATGTCTATTTTTCTTATAATGCCCTTCTGTACTATTTTCAATTTGTTTCATTTAATGCTCTGCATAGTAAGACTTCTTTTATTATGATTATTTATACACATACTAAAAGAAAGACTGTAGAATCCCAATAAAATACAGAAATTAGACCAACAGTCACCGGTGAAGTTCCAGGAATTTCAAGTCTTGAAAAAGGAATTTTATTACTTTAATCATCAAAAATTAGTCTCCTTGCTAATTGGCCATGACTGAGATGCCATCTGCTTGCCATAAGAATGCAGTCCCAGTGGGCAGATAAGGGCCATGTATTCCAACACCATGGTCCCCATGCGCCACGCTGACCACCTGAGACTTGCAGTATGCACCAGCAGCCCATGGCCCACTGATTGGTCTTGCTCCTGTCAGCCACTGGCAAAAAGAACTTCCATCCTCCAGTCTGAGGACTGCTCCACACATACACTCCACTTCTTCTTTCTGCAGGCTGAATGTAACACCACCTTTAGCAGGCTGTACCACCTCTGAGACACAAAAGACCCCATAGAAGGCCTGGAAGTATACAGTCCTGAATAAACTGGCTTTTGAATCATGATCAGCAGACCAGTGGCTGGGTCTCCCACACCTTCTCCTGCATTTCTAGGCTAATGGGAGCTGCTGGTTGGACTGCTTTGGGGCTCTCCGGTCCAGTTTTTTATAATTTTCTGAACTTTGAAGTCTCAAATGGTGTCCATGAAACCCAGCACCTGAGTGAACCATGACACACCTATTAGGTGTTGTCCAACCACCTCAATGTCAGGCCACCCCAGCTTTGCTATTAAAATGTAGCTGCATAGCCGCTCCTCAGAAATAGGTAAATTGTTAGACTAACCTGCCTCCATCCTAATGGTGTGGAAGTACTCCACTCCTTGCCGATAAGACACCTTGCTCCATGGCATAATGGAATCAGTTATCCACTCCCATGCCTCAGGACCACCAGCCTCTACACAGGAAGGATGGGGCCAGTCATGGCTATCGATCCATTGCTGGAGTCAGTTCCCTTAACTTCTGCACTGTGAATGCGGTAAAACATCAGTAATACCAGTCTCAGTACCAGGGACATGAACAGCTTTAAAATGAATGTTAAGAAGCATACAGCTGAGAATTAAAATCCTTATCAGGTCACCCAAAGACCTTGGTCTCCAGCTGCCCATTAATGGTATGGACCATGCCCATGTTGTCAGAGCAAAACATAACCATTTTGTCTTCTAACTGATGCCACCCACCCAGTAGTGCGACCACTACTATCAGGAAATACTAGAAACAAAGCAAGAAAAGGACCACACCTGGGATCGGCAGTGCTCGGTGTAATAAAAATTACATATGAAAAGCAAAACAGACCAGCACCTGCCCAAAGGCAAACATTAAGTAGTGTACTTGCTTATTCGTCAAAGCCTTTTCCCTTATAACATGGTGAACTGTACCACACTAGTATTTGTGCAAAAAGTCTTAGCTTTTATTTTGACAAATTAGTTTAAAAAGGCAGTTAAACACTCACAATGAATCCAAGGCACATAAGACAAAGCCCAATCATTTCAGAACAAAAGCCTTTGAGAAAGTGAGCCAATCCCAAAACATATCAGCTAACTGCTCCAGAGCAGGAATGAGAAGGTCGAGGTTTGAGCCTGAAGCCTGCTATGTTGGGACACTGAACGCTGAACAGTGTTCCTGGTTTTTGTTGCCTAGCCTTCTTCTTTGAATTAGTTCAGAACTGTGGACATCACCTTTTGGATGGGATTTTAAAAATTCTACCTGTCTTGATCACAACATCTGGTCCTAAAAAGACTGTTGGACATTTGGGGTCAAAATGTGGGAGCCCACTCAAAAGTAAAATATTGCCTCTCAGCTGCCCTATTCTGGGTAATTACAATCTAACAATGTGTCAAGGCAGGACACCACTGAAAATGAGATATTGCATCTCATCTGCTCTATACTGGATAAACATTAAGTAAAAATGTATACAAGTAGATTTGGTACAACAGCAATATCAGTGGAGAACATTCAGCATTGACAAATGCTTGTTTTTTCTTGCTATTATGTACAGCCTAGAAAGTACAGTCTTTTTTTTTTTCAAAAACCTTTAAGGTAGACGTGACCTTTGCCAAGGTAGAACCTTTCGAAGATTTCATGAAAAAATATTAATCATTCCCAGAATTATAGATTTAAAAGTTTTTATCTGAGTATGCTCAGTAGGATTTTTGGATTGGCCTCTGATACGAACTGAACATTTTTGGTTCATAAAAACATTTTCAGTTTGCATCACTTAGGTGTCATGAACCGAAAATGGTTCTCATGAGACAGATTAATTTTTCAGTGTGTGATCGCTGTCATATTGAGTTTTCAGATGTGTATATGTTTGTAGCTGTGAAAGCATAGGACCCTCCAGGCCCTGCAATTCCATTTTTTGGGACAACAGTGACCAAAAATTGTTAGCATAGTCATCTTATTACCTAACCTCATGTTCCAGGTATAGAAAATTTTTAAATCCACTCCGAAACGTAATTTTGCACAACTGCAATGCCATTCTGCACCACAGGTTGAAAAACACAGATTGGTCAGGGTTGGAAAACTGACAGCTGTAACATACATAAGGTGGGGTACTAAGAAGGCTATGTTAAAAATCTGGGTCAAAATATTAAACATTTCTAAAGTTATGAGCGTCCACAGTGAAATTACAACAAAAGGTGATAACTTTGTAATTTTTATATATTTTGTCCCCAAACTTTCAACATAGCCTAATTATAATCCCACATCATGAACAAGTTTGGGGAAAAATTCCAAATCCCATCAAAAAGGTGAATTCACCAAGAGACCATGAACTCACCTGTTGGGTCGGAGTTGAATAATGACAGCTATATTGTTCATGAGGTGGTGTCCCCAAATGGCCATGTTGAACATTTGTTACCAAAATGTCAAGGAATTGCTGAATTATGACCCAAAGTTGAAACCCCCATTAAAATGCATTGAAGAATAGCACAAAAAAGGATCTTGTTTCGCAGAGGGATCCTTTATTGCACTTTCCATTGATTACAATGGGATTAGCACAATGTAGAATCCTGTTTCACAAAAATAGGATTCTTTGCTGTGCTTTTCCATTGTAGTCAATTGGAAAACTCGATAAAGGATCCTTTTGCAAAACAGGATCCTAAATCAGGCTACTCCCATTGTAATGAATGGGAAAGCACCATAAATGATTCTGTTTTGTGCCAATTCCATTTAAAGTGATGTTGAAAATGTCCCTGGTACAGTAATAATCCCCTCACCTCCCTTGATGTCTGATCACCATCACTTAAAAGAAAAATAAATGTCCCTGGTAGTCTAGTGCTCCCTCCCCCTTCCCTCAATGTCTGATCACCATTCCCTTAGGAAACAAAGATGTTCCTGGTAGTCTAGTGGTCCCTCTCTCCTCTCCCCAATGTCCAATTGCCATCCTGGTGTGAAAAAAAAAATCCTGGTAGTCTAGTGGTCTCTTCCCCGATGTCTGATCATTGTCCCTGTTGAAAAACAAAATTAGCCTGTTAGTCTAATATAATCTCTCCTGATATCTGATTGCCATTCTTGTAATAAAAAAAAATCCTGATTGCCTAGTGGTCCCTTCCCTCAATGTCCAGTCACCATCCTCAGTAAATACAGTGACCCTGGTAGTCTAGTGGACCCTCCCTTCTCCTCTGATGTCCGATCACCAGTCTGTTATCAAAGAAAAATACCTGATAGTGTAGTGGCCCCTCCCCCCTCCTAACTCCCCCCCCATGAAAATTAACATGGATCCCTGGTGGTGTAGATGCCTCCCCACTCCCCCACCCTCAGAAGTAATCACTCACTACCCTGCTTTCCCCTTCCCACTCCCATTCAGTGACCAGCACATCCCTCCTCTCACCTCCATGGCTGGCTGCTGACTGAGCTATGAATGACTGCCTAATTTAATAGGTGCTCATTCATAGCTCAGTCATCAGCTAGCCATGGAGGTGGGAAAGGGGCAGTGCTGGTCACTGAATGGGAGTGAGAAGGCGCAAGGTGGTGGTGACTACTCTGAGGGTGGGGGGTTGTAGGGGTCAACGACACCACCTGGGATCTATGTTACTTTTTACAGGAGGGAGAACAGAGAGGTGGGAGGGACCACTAGACTGCCAGGTATTTTTTTCAATTACTGAATGGCAATCAAACATCAGGGGGAGGGTACACTAGACTACCAGGCTCACTGTCTTTTCCTGGGATGGCAATCGGACATCAGGGTGAGGGGGAAGGGACCATTAGACTACCATGATTTTTTTTTTATACTAGAATGGCAATCGGACATTAGGGGAGGGTCCACTAGACTACCAGGCTGATTTTTTTTTAAAGGAACAGTGATGTGACATTGGGGGAAGGGACCATTAGACTACCAGGAATTTCTTTTTCATATGGGGATGGTGATTGGACATCAGGGGGAGGTTGGAGGGACCACTAGACTACCAGGGGCATATTTGCTAGACATGGGGACAGTGATCAGACAACAGGGGAGGGGAGAGGGAATAAAACAGACATAGTGGTGACAGTGATTGAGGGTGGGGGATGCCTCTAGGCACCAAGGGCAGGCAATGGGGAGTAGGCGTACAACAATCACCACATAAGCAGTGGTTCACAGATCACACTGCAGCCAGCAGCAGGAGTTCAGTTGCAGCTGCAGAAGTCAAGAAATCCTGCTGTTCTAATACAGAGAACATGGAGGAAGTGCACTTCTTGCTATTCTGGGCAAGATGGATTTTGGGTGCCCAGAAAAGGTATTTATTGCCATCATTTAAAAAAAAACACCAGAATGTAGCTAAACGGGCCCAGTTTAGCTACATTCTGATGTTTGTTTTTTCAGATCCATTCAGTTTTATGTGTTCTCTTTCTCTTGCTCTTGCTAACTGCCAAACAAAATGGCAACAGCTCAAAAAAGGATTTCCCACCTGCAACACAGGATGACCTGTCTTCAAAAAGGGGTTACATACCTATGACAAAGGAACCATTTTCACGCAGAACATCTATAATTTCCCATTAAAAATAAAGGGAATTTCTACATTTAATAACTTTGGAATGGATTAATATTTTTTCACCAAACCTTCAAAAGGCACATCTGTCAGGCAAAGGCTTTCTACCTTGACCACAGCTTAAAACAGCTTTTGAGATGCAGGTGGACAAAGAAACACCCGAAAACATGTAAATTTAAAACAATTTCAGACTCTGAGTCTCAGAAACCATACAAGTGATTCCAACAAAATATACCACATCAACAGACCTAACCCATGGGATTATGCATGCAAAATTTCATGTAAATCCATTCAACTGTTGTAAAGTCATTAAAGTACAAAAACCTTTAACATAGAAGTGAGCACTCAACCCTAACTATACAGGTGCTACCACACCAGTAATGCTCCAGTTAGGGTCAAAGCAACAAAAGTTAGGAAATGAGGCATTATGGTTTCCCCTAACACCCCACCCTCCCAAACTAGGTAGGAGAGCAAGTGGGTGTGCCCTGGGCTTCTCAAGCCTAACACTCACCCCATTCCATCTGTATATAAGGTCAGATGTGTAGACTTTATGAGAATGGGGTAAGCGTACATACCACACCTACTTTCCTACCTGGTTTGGAAGGGTGGGGTGTTGGGTAAACCCTAACACCTCATTTCAAAACTTTTGTTGCTTTGACCCTAAGTGGAGCACCAACAAAGATTTTTGCAACTTATTTCCTTATTTTTTGAGATAGTATAATAATATATTTATTTTCCTGTGGGAGTGCAGGGTCCTCTGGTCCCTGCACTCACATCCCTCCATAGATGCATATATGTATGTAGCTGTGGAAGCACAAGGCCCTCCAGGTCCTACACTTCCATTTAAAGGACAACTGTGACCAAATTGTCAGCATAGTATTCTTATTAACCCACCTCATGTACCTATTATAGAAATTTTTTTAATCCCAGCCAAAATGTAATTCTGTGCAACTGCAACACCATTCTATGCAACAGGTGTGAAAACAATTTTTGGCAGGATTTGAAAAAAGACAGCTTTGACATTCAGTAGGTGGGTTAATAAGAAAGTTATGTTGAAAATCTGGGATCAAAATATTTAAAATTTCAAAAGTTAAGAGTGGGCATAGCTAAATTGCAATGAATGTTCATAACTTTGTATTTTTTTCATATTTTAACCTTGAATTTTCAACATAGTCTTCTTATGACCCTACCTCATAATCCCCATAGGTGAACATTTTCAAATCTGTGCCAAAATGTCATTCTGTGCCACAGGCACAAAAACACATTTAGAACAGGATGTAAAAAATGACAGCTGTATTGTTCATGAGGTGGTGTGAAAAAATGGCTATGTTGAAAATTTGGTCTCAAACTATTGAAAATTACCAAAGTTATTATGCACGTGCATAGAAAAATAATTCCAACCGATGCTCATAACTCGGTCATTCTTAGGAATTTTTTCACCAAATTGTCAACATGGCCTTTTGGGGCCCCACCTTTTGAACAATTGTGAAATGTTGTTATCAGCAGAAAAAAACAATGAAGTGGAGCACCAGGCGATTTACTGTGGTGCTCATTTTGACAAAAATAACAGAGGAAATGGGAAGAGCACCCACAAAAATCAAAGAGCACCGGACTCTGATGAAAAAATGAAGTCCTTTTACTTAAATACAAAACTGCATGTTACATGTGCACCAAGTCCCAAAAATAAGCGGTAAAAGCTGTACCAACACTAACATTTCCCCTGACAACTGTCAGGCATCATCAGAGTGAATCTAAAACATCACGATAAAAAATTGAATAACTTTGCAACAGATTAATAATTTTTCATCAAACAAAGCATCACAGTTCTGTTTCCCAAAGGGTATCTGCCATACAAAAATCGGTTTTACCATGCCGAATCAACAACAGTGTTGTCAAAGTTTGACATGGCGAGATCCCCAATGTTGACAGGCAAAATTTTGCTTATCAGACATTGTGTGTTTCCCACCCTCCCAAACCCCATGCAGGGGGCTATGCCCCCCACTCTCCTTTCTATAGATTACTAACTCTGAGTTGGAGTTAGTTTGAAGGAGGGGGATGGCGAAGGGTGAAATTTCACCCTCAGGTCCCTCACAGTGACAATCTCGAACAAGATTGTCACTGTGAGGGATTTTGCTGTCATAGTTTTGTTGTTCGGTCAGCATACCACAAATCAAACCGAAATTCCACATCATCTGGGTGCAAGGTGATGAGGAAATAACTGCAAAAAAAGAGACTTTGAAAGTTTTTGCATTATCTAGATCACAGAATCTTTACCCAGAACAAAACTTGCCAAATCAAGAGATCTACCCCATAGGACAGCACATACCAAAGTTTGTGCAAATCCATTGACGGATTACAAAGTTATTAAAGTACAAAATTTGAGATTTAACAGGAAACAGGCTACTCAACCCTAACTATAAAGGCACAACCATGCCACTATTTTATATATATATATATATATATATATATATATATATACATACATACCTTCATTAGTAAAACATATCCAGCATATGCGGCAGATGCGAGTAACAAAGACATGAATAGATGCAGATTTCAAGCTTGTTAAACATTGTGTACTGACAGCGCTACAATAACGCAAGTAATGTCAGCATGTTGTTACTATATTCAGTTGCTTAATTCAGCTGTACACTGCTATTAAAATACCAGAATGATTTCTTTGTCAGCATAGTTTTATTTTTAATATTAGTAGGCTGCAGTCTTTTTTCTTGATTTTTTGTTTGTTTCATAGTTGTCTGATAGTGCTAGAGATGCCTGCATCAAATTGGGGACTGTAATTTTGTGTGAGGTGTACTTATATCTGTGATATGTAATTTAGCTCCCTGTATAGCTGACATCTGATAGTACTGCTTAAGCAAATCAACAAATAGCACAGTCTATAACTTGATGCATAGTGTTGTTCAGATAGTATCCTATGAATTAGGATACCACTAGTAGAGATGAGTGAAGTGGCCGCAGTTCGCGCCACGAAGTGATTCGTGGAGTGAAGGCGAATTCACAGAGTGCTCTGCAATGCAAAGCGGAGTACTTCACATTATAATTGGTAACAAGAAGTCCATTGAAAACAATGACTTCATGTTACTGCACCTTCCCAAACCACTACTCCACAATTCTTCGGGCGAAATACATTGAAAACAATGTATTTCACCCCACTTCGCCTTGTTTTTACGCTCCAAAGGTGAATTTTACAGTGATTCATGGGATTTCAGGTCACATGGGATCTAGATTGTTCTGCACAGCCTCAGTTTGGGTTAGTGTGTGTAGGAAGCTGTAGAAGACAATCTGCTCTGAGAGCTATCTGTGATTCACACCTTCTAAAAGCTGTTAGAAAAGTCTTTTTGAGTCTTTTTGTTTTGCTGAAACTTTAGTTCATTGATTATAGGAAACCCTCCTGTGCTCATATCATCGAGCGTTTATTATTTGTGTCTGGATTTTGAATGTTAATGTACAACATTCAGTCTGTGTACTGAGAGACAGTGGAAGTGTGATTTGGGGAGGGGCGTATTTGTGGTGTAGGTAGATTAACTTGGAGAAAAAGACAGTGCTTTCTGTTTTAGTGATATTTTTCTTGTTTAACTGTTAATGTATGCACAGTAATATTTTCAATAATTCTTGCCATATTTTTGCTGATTGTTCTGGTGCAGCAGTGCATAATTTTAGTTTGTTTAAAATATGTGGTTGTATTACTGAAGTTTTCAATTTGCTACGCATTACTTAGTGTGAGTGAGTATGTGTGTGACGCGTGTCATCAAAACAGACACCTTTTATTGTGCCACATAATAATTTCATCAATGTGAACCTGCTATCCACTGCAGCTGTGTGATTTTTGTACTTCTTTGTGTTATCTTTACTGGTACTAGTACTAGTGACTGTTACTGCAGCAGTGCAGTACACTGCCCCCAACCCCAGCCAGCCCCAACCGGCAAAGGTATTCTTTTCCAGATTTGAATTTCTGATGGTGAGCACTGGTTAGGTGTTGTGCCTTTGCATCTGCATCTCTTCTGTGCGCAGTACAATCTTAATCTGTCTGTGCATTTGCATCTCTTTAGGGCCCAGTCTAACTTAAGTCACAGTTGTTTCTTTGGCTTCCCTTCAGATTACTGGAGAGGTGTGGTGCATAATTCTGCATGAACATTGTGCTCATTAATATGCATTTTTAAGTCAGGACCATCATCATGAGTTACTCATGATACAAATCACATTCTTCATCATCGAGGTCACAAATGCAGTCACAAATCATGATTCACAATCACATCACGAATCACAATATTAATTTTTTTACTAGTTACTTGGATGTATTGTAAGCATGTTTTCTAGTGTCTCTCCAGGCTTCACCACTCCACCATTGTACTCATTAATAAGGGTTTTTAAGTTAAGGAGTTTTGTGCTACAGCTCATCGGGGAAGTACAGCCATAGGCATTCAGGTTCCTTCCCATACAGCATGTGAGCTACAGCACTATAAGTAGTGGTGGGTGAAGTGTCCCCAATTTGCTCTGTGAAGTGATTTACTTAGTAACACGGAATCTGCGGAGAACTCCACATTGTGAAGTGGAGTACTTCACTTCATAATAAGGAATGTGAAGTCCCATAAAACCAATGACTTTGCATTATTCTGCCTTCCCTAAACCACTTCTCCACCAATTTTAAGGTGAAGCACATTGAAATCAATGTAATTCACCTCACTTCACCCTGTAATTGAGCTCCAAATGAAATTCTGCAGTTATACATGGGATTGCAGGTCACATGGGCTCTAGATTGTTCTGCACAGCCTCAGTTCTGGCCTGGGTATTATGTGTGCAGTGGTAGCTAGAGACAGTTTGCTTTCTGAGCTCTGCAATTCAAAACCTCTGAAAACTGTTTAAAATGCCTTTTTGAGTAGTATTTTTTGCTCAAAAGTTAGTTCATCAATTGTAGGAAACCTTTCTGTGCTCATATCATTGAGTGTTTATTGCTGTGCGTGGATTTTGAATGTTAATTTAGAACAGTCATTCTGTGTACTGTGAAGTATGCTTTGGGGGTGTGGCGTATTTGTGGTGTAGGTAGATTAACAGGGAGAAAAAGGCAGTCTTTCTGTTTTGGTTATATTTTTCTTGTATAACTGTGTTAATGTACACACAGTAATATTTTTAGTAATTCTTGAAATTTCTTTGCTGATTGTGTGGTCCACCAGTATACAATTTGTCTGTTTAAAACATCTGGTTATATTACTAAAGGTTTTCAATTTGCTGTGCATTACTTAAGTGTGCATGTGAGTGTGTGTGTGATGCGTGCCATTAAATCGGACACATTTTATTGTGTTACAGAGTAATTGCAGCAGTGTGAACCTGCTATCCATCACATCTGCATGAATTTTTTGTACTGCTTTGTGGTATCTTTACTGATAGTGTATTGTTACTGCCATGCACTAATCCCCCGACTGGCAAAATGTATTCCTTTCCAGATTTGGATTTGTGATTTGTGAGCACTGGTTAGGTGGTGTTGTGCCATTTGTATGCATCCCTTGAGTGTGCAGCGCAATCTTAATCTGTCTGTGCATTTGCATGGCACCATTAATTCTGGGAGACTGCATTTCTTGTTACGCTGTCATTTCACTTCGTCAGCACTGAGGAACTTTCTGGACTCAAGACAGTAGCACTTTGGGGATGCACATTCATTCTGGTGACTGTGTGGGTAGGATGTTGCCAGTATTGTTGTCACTCCACCGTATTTTGCGTTTAAGGCAGAATGACAATGATAAGTAATAATAACAAGGTGAAGTGAGCCTTTCCTCTGGGGCACGCTGCATAGAGAAGTGCCAATGTGAAGTGGCCACTTTGCATTCACTTTGCGAGTGGATTTTCAATTTGCTGCATCTCTAACCACTAGATGCCTGACATTTGGCCAGATAGTGGATCCAGTCAAAGAGTAACACTATCCAACCTTGGATCTGACCATCCCAGATCCAGATCAGATCCCCCGGATCCACAGTCAGATCCCTGGATCCAACATTGGATCAGTGGTAGGATCCCTGGATTCGACATTGGATCTGACTGTGGATCCTGGGATCTGACCATGGGTCCCTGGATTTGACCTCAGATAATGTAGGATCTGACCTGGGATCCAACCTCTGATTTAGGTTGGATCCCAGGTCACCACCCAGGTCAGATACTGACACTATTTGGCAGATCACAATCAGATCCACAAAGGCACTGTCCGAGCATTGCTACTGATGCAACCCTTTTTCACCCAAATTGATTGCTAACAGGCTTCTGTTCTCATTTTATTTTAAAATATGCACATTAACCGGTAGCTATTAATAACACACAAATTGTTTCTGGTCTGAATACAGGCAAAGTTAGACAATCCACATTTTAATTTAAAGCATTCAGCTGTTGGGTGTAGTGCTATGTGTGAGGGTGTTATCTCAGACTGGAGGCTTCCCAAAGGCAGAGAATATGGGTGCTTGGCTCCTCTTGCAAAGCTGGTATTTCTGGACATTTGTTTAAAAAACAGACACCACAATCTAGCTAAAGAGTCCCATGTATCTAGGTTCAGGTGCTTTGTTTTACAAGTCTTACTTTTACCACTTTGAAAAACAAGACCGCGATACTGAGCACGCACTTCATGTTGCCATGGACGTGACATGCATGCTCAAGTTCGCTGTCCTGTTTTTCAAAGTGGTAAAACTAAGACTTGCAACACTCTTCATTACTCTTACAAAGAGTCCCCATACTCAGAAGAGCATTTACTTTTAGTCCCAACTATCATTTACACTTGTTTAGGAAAATTGCACATGCGCAATGCGTGTTCACATTGGGAAAAGGCATCTGGTGGCGGAAGATTGGCCAAGCACTAAGGTAATGTGCTTGGTCCGAGCTAGAGTACATATTTTTAAAATTTAGGTAACAGATCTTACTGTTACTTATACTGGGGCACATGAATAGTTCAATTTGCCATAGATGTTATTACAGGCACTCTGGTCACATAAGTTCAGTATAGCTGCTGAAGGCTGACAGCGTCCCTTTAATGTGTGCACTGCTTATGCAGTGCATTGATAAATGTTTCCAGATAGCTGCAAAGTACAGTAAACTGAAGAGCTGCTAGAAACAAACCATTAGGAAAGTTTTATTAATTCATTGCAGTGAGCAGTGCACGCATTAAGCAAACTCACTGAAAAATGCTAAACCCATGAGATGGAGGGAGTGGGTGAGCCAAGTGGTCCTTATCTACCATCAAAGTCTATGTTTCTATGTTTCTAGGGACACTTTAATGTGACTTGTACCGTATGTTATTCTGGAATATATATATACATATATGTGTATATGTATTAGTCAGTGTGTATGTATCACAACAATTAGAAAGTGCAGTTTATTGGCTCAGTGGTTAGTGCACAAATTGCTAGTCTATATTCACCCCATTATCTAGATCAGCTCCAGCCTTATGCATGTCATTACTGATTTAAATGAGGTGTCTAGTGGCAACATCCCACCCTCTGATGTCCTTCAGAGCATGAAAAGAAGAACACTTCCTTTAATGCCTTTTTCAGTCTATAAAAATGTGTGTAGACAGTGCGCTGCTATGTTATACTGGAATATATATGCATATATGTGTATATGTATTAGTCAGTGTGTGTGTGTGTGCATCACAACAATTAGAAAGTGCAGTTAAGTGGCTCAGTGGTTAGTGCACAAATTGTTAATTTACACATTTCTCACTGCCCACAATACCATTATTTTGCAGCCACATTGGCTCTTGCTAGAGTTTGTTACTATAGCCAGCTACTCCCCAAAATAACTCAAAACCAGAAGTAAATTTAAGCACAGTCAGTTCAAGTGTGGAGGCCATTCTTGGCTCTACATGAAGTGAAAGCATGTGTCCTTTTCTTTTTTGTGTCTGTGCTTGTGCAAAGCAACCATATTGCTATGATAGTGGATTTGAGAGGTGCGTCACAGTAGGCCATATGCAGGGCAGCCTGGAGGGTTTGTGACCGTATCAGACCAATCAGGCTGATCATGTCAGTCTTCTGGGCTTGCTTGAAGGGGAAATTTGTGATGCTCAAAAAAAAGAGCCACCCATATCAAAGATTGTCTCTTTGTTTTGATCTGCATGGTGCCACCCAGCAAACAACTGATTGGTATCATGATCAGCATGCACTTTGTCCTCCCTCTTCAATGAAACAAATTGCATGCAACCCCTGATTAACCACCATTTGCACCTTTTAAACAATTCCATCCTCTTCCAAGTATCCCTCCCCCCTCCCTGTCACTTCTCATGCCCCATCCCCTTTTTAATAAGATCCCACCCTCTGCTGAGTACCCCTCCTATATCCCAATTGCTTCGTATCCCCAATAACTATAAACCTAATAGTGGGGTGCCAAATCCCCAGTATCGCTAACTGAACTAAAGAAAACCATCCCTCAATATCTTTTTTTAATTTCTACATCCAGTAAATAAGAAAATGGTCCCACGATATATGTTGCTGCTACTGCCCCCACTGCTGTTACCCATCCCTCACCCAACCCCCAACTCAGCACCCACCACCCCACACAACCTACCACTTACACCTTACTTACTGTACCTATGGAGTGGTCCAGCACCATAATCCTCTCTGGACTGGAGATACATCTTCACTTTTCAACACAGGACTGTGAACTGAGGAAATCAGGTAAGGTGTGGTCAATATACAATATTTAAATGCATTTTGAACTTGTACTCATAACCTAGTAATTTTTTCATATTTTTTGCCACATTCTCAACATAGCCTTTCTGAGACCCCACCTGCGGCAGAAGGTAGGTGAAAGTTTTCATGTCCAGCCTGGAATGTGAGGGTGAGGGGAAAGAGTGGAAAGGATCAAGAGGAAATGTGAAGGAGAATGATTAGCAACTTAGAACAGTTATTTACATGCTGAGAACAGTTATGCATAAGGACAGGATAGGTCAGGATAGCATAAGGTTAGAATAAGTTCTGGTCACAAGAAGGAAGGTTATTGGAAGCAGTCACAACTGGCATCAGCAACTAGCTGTTGCTTAAGTTTAACCTTGAAGGAGCCCAAGGTGGGTGCTGAAGTGATGTCATGGTGCAGTGAGTTCATCCATAGCAGGGCACAGTAGGCAAAGGACCTTTGTCCAAGAGAAGTGCAACAACAGGGTATATTAAAAATCTGGCTAGTAGATCTTCTGGTGCAATGACGGTTGATAGTGGGGTAATAAGCTTTTGCACTCCTGGGGGCATTTTGCTTAAGCCTACTTTTTTGGACAGTAAACATGTTTGGTACATGAGTCGACTTTTGAATTGGAGCCAGTTAGCCTGAGTGTACATGTCTTAGGTATGGGACAGACGGGCTGAGCTGGTAAGGAGCCGGCATGCTTTGTTGAGTGCAACTATGGTGCTGTGAACAGTTGTTTCAGTAGCTGATTCATAGATTGGTAAGCCATAATCAATAAGCGAGACAAGAGAGCTTTGAATGGCCAGGTTAAGAGCCTCTGGGGTCAAACATTGCTTATGCCTATAAAGTAGCCCAATGAGGGTATTAACAGCCTTAGCAATGTTGTCAAGGTGATAGGCATAGGTCATAGTACTGTCAGTAGTAATCCCCAGGTATTTAAAGAGCTGAACTAGCTCCAGGGGAGAGCCCTCTTTGTCAGTGATAGAAAGAGGGTAAGTTCTGTGCCTATTTTGGGAGCTTGAGAACAGCATAGTTTTAGTCTTGTTGTAATTCTTAACTAACGTGTGCTTATGTAACCATCTTTCTATGACTATGAAATTACTCTGTAGCCTGGATTCAAGAACTTTAGGGTCTGGATCACTGGTAAACAGGACAGCATCGTAAGGAAGGTTGTTGAGAAAAATGCTAAATAAAAGAAGGCCCAAGATGGACACTTGAGGAACTCCAGATAGGACAGGTCTGCTATCCGAGAGGGTGTTACTAGTCTTCACCTGCTGTGTACGGTTGTGCAGGTAACTTTCAAACCAGGCAATGCTGTCACAAGCTAGGCCAATGGTGGTAAGTTGTTCGACCAGGAGGGCATGATTCACTGGGTCAAAAGCTTTGATTAAATCAAAGAAGGCAGCACTAACCAGGTGTCCTTGATCTAAGGAGTGGTGAATAAAGCTTGTGAACTCCAGAAGGGCAGTAGTGGTACTATGACCATTTCTAAACCTGTGTTGTTGTGGGCATTGTAGCTGATATTTTTCTAAGTATTCAACCAGTTGATCAGCCACTATACGTTCAAGAGCTTCTGAGAGTGGGGGCAGGATGGAGATATGCCTGTAGTTCCCAGTAATTGTGTGATCCCCAGACATATGAACTGGTGTAATAGTGGCAGATTTCCATTTCCAAGTCTGGCATCTCCTTCTCTGAGATCCTGCCAGTCTGGGAGAGGGGAGCAGATGGACGGAAGGTCAGAGAAGGGGAGATAGGGGAGCTAAACACGTGGCTCAAGGGCTGGTGCCAGGAAAAAGGACACAGATTTGTAGGGAACTGCCAACAGTTCTGGGAGCGAAAGTTCTTTAAATTTGATGGACTGCATCTGACTAAGGAGGGAGTCAGTGCATTGGGGCAGAAGTTTGGTGTCTTTGCAGAATATTTAAACTAGCAAATGGGGAGAGGGGTGCAGCACCCCATACGTCGAACGGGAAGAACACCCCTCCCCCCTCAGCTAGTGGTCAAACAGGGATTCAGCATGTTTGCAGTTCATTTGCATCACGAGGTAAGAAAAAAGGTTTGTCTCCCCATACGACGCACAGGGGTAATGCCAAACCTCACCCAACAACTAACACACCAAAAACTGGCCAATGGAAAATCATGTACACAAATGCTCACAGCCTGGGAAATAAGATCCCAGACCTGCGGGCAATAATGTCAGAGGCTAAACTGGACATAGTAGCAATTAGTGAGACGTGGTTTACAAGTAACCACACTTGGGAGACTTCAGTACCTGGCTATGTATTGTTCAGAAGAGACCAAGGTGCAAAAAGAGGGGGGGAGAGGTGGCCCTGTATGTCAATGAAAATATCAAAGCTACAGAAATTCAGAATACACATAAGGAGCCAGAAGAACTGTGGGTCACCCTGGAAACAGGAAATGGGACAGCCATAAGAACTGGGGTTGTGTACAGGCCCCCAGACCAGGGGGAGGACATAGACACATTACTGTTAGAAGATATACAATACATGACAGCTAAAGGAGGTTCTAATAATGGGAGACTTCAACATGCTGGATACAGATTGGTCAATACCAGCATGAACATCTGCCAGAACTAGACACATAGTGGATTCCCTGCAGGGAGGCCTCAAACAACTGGTACAACAACCCACAAGAGACATGGCTATCCTAGATCTAGTACTGACTAACAAGGAAGGGATCACAGATCTCCAGGTAGAAGGTCACCTGGGGGCCAGTGACCATCACATGGTATGGTTCAATTTGGCCACTACATCTAAATCATCCCATTCCAAGGCAAAAATATGGGACTTCAGAGGAGCTGACTTTGATAAGATGGCCAACAGAGTTAAGCTAGCCCTGGCAAAAAGAAACACAGGTGAGGGGGTACAGGCAAAGTGGGCAAGCATTAAGGATGCAATACTTGAAGCAACATCCCATTGTGTTTGACAGAAAAGGAAGTGCAAAAGAAGAAGGAAACCACTTTGGTTCTCAAATACAGTAGCAGAAAAGGTCAGAGCCAAAAGGCTGGCCTTCAGGAAATATAAGGGAACACAGCGGGATGAAGATAGGGAGGCATACCAAACTGCCCTAAGGAAGCAGGGAAGGCAGTAAGGCAGGCAAAGTCCCAAACTGAGGAAACACTAGCACCGAACAGTAAAGAAGGTGACAAGACTTTCTATAGATACATTAGTGAAAGAAGAAAGTCCAGAGGGGTATTGCTAAGCTTAATGGAGAAAAGGGAGCATGTGAGAGGAGGACCCTGTAAAGGCATCTATCCTAAATAGATACTTTTGCTCAGTATTTACTGAAGAGAAGGTAGGCAGGGCCCATAGCTTAGCATCATGGACACAGGGGGGAGGGAGGTGAGCACTACTCCCTTCACAAAAGAAAGGGTCCTACAAGAGCTTGCTAAGCTCAGGATGGATAAGGCAATGGGATCTGATGGCATACATCCCAAGGTACTTAAGAAGCTAAAGGTGAAACTAGCAGAGCCATTAGCAGAACTGTTTAGTGAGTCTCTGAGCACAGGAGAGGTCCCAGAAGACTGGAGAAGGGCTCATGTGATCCCGCTCCACAAGAGTGGTAGCAGGGAGGAGGCGGAGAACTACAGACCAGTCAGTCTTATTTCAGTAGTGGGCAAGATTATGGAGGCACTCCTTAAGGAAAGGATAGTGCAACACCTGGAATCCATAGGGGCACAGGATCCAAGACAGCATGGGTTTACAAAAGGAAGGTCCTGTCAAACTAATCTCATAGATTTCTTTGACTGGGTAACCAGAGTGGTGGACCAAGGGGGAGCAGTTGATGTCGCCTACCTTGACTTCAGCAAAACTTTTGACACTGTTCCACATAGAAGATTGATAAATAAGCTGGGTAGGCTCGGGGTGGGTCAGAAGTTGGTCAACTGGGTGGCAAACTGGTTGACAGGCAGAAAACAGAGAGTGTGGTAAATGGTATACAGTCAGAAGAGATGCAAGTCACAAGTGGGGTACCTCGGGGATCAGTTCTGGGGCCAGTCATCTTCAACATCTTCATTAGTGACCTTTCAGATGGACTAGAGGGTAAGGCTTGTCTGTTTGCAGATGACACCAAGATCTGCAACAGAGTAGATGATCCAGATGGTGTGGGCAGAATGAGAAGAGATCTGGATAAACTAGCAAAATGGTCAGAAGAGTGGCAACTGGGATTTAATGCAAAGAAGTGCAAAATCATGCACATAGGGAAGAGAAACCCTGAAGCCACCTATAGGCTGGGAGGGGAGTTGCTAGCAGTCACAAAGGAAGAAGAGACTTGGGCATCATCATCACTGATGACCTGAAATCATCCAAGCAGACCTCTAAAGCAGTAGGTAAGGCTAGGGGGGTGTTAGCGTGTATTAGTAGGGGTATCACAAGTCGTAAGAGGGAGGTAATAATCCCTCTTTACAAGACACTGGTTAGGCCCCATCTGGAGTACTGCATGCAGTATTGGAGGCCACACCTTCACAAGGACATTAACCAAATTGAGGCAGTCCAGAGAAGGGCAACCAAAATGGTGCAGGGACTGCATCAGAAGACATATGAAGACAGATTAACAAAGCTCAATATGTATATCCTTGAGCAAAGGAGGGAGAGAGGTGATATGATCGAGGCATTCAAACACCTTAAGGGCATTAACAAGGTGAAAGAGTCTAACATGTTTAAATATAAGAAAAATAGCAGGACAAGAGGTCACAGCATGAGATTAGAGGGGGGCCGATTAAGGGGGAATGTGAGGAAATTCTTTTTCACAGAAAGGGCGCTGGATGCATGGAATGGCTTACCACAAGAAGTGGTGGCTATGAATACAGTGCAGGGCTTCAAACAGGCATGGGATAGGCATAAGAGAGCAATACAAATGACTATGAATAGATAGACCACTGACAGAGCAAAGGCCGATGGCACATTTATAAGGTAGAAAAAGAAATGGGCAGACTGGATGGGCCTTGCGGTCCTTATCTGCCGTCAACTTCTATGTTTCTATGTTTCTATGAATTGAGAGTAACTAAGTGACATGTTAATAATATGTGTTACAGGTGACAGAATTTCATCCAGCGTAAGGGCTACAAACTTAAGATCTAGAGTGTCACCACTAAATCTTGATTTTCCTAATACCTTGAGTAGGTAATTCCTGGCTTCAAGGGCTGAGAGGGTTTTGAAGTAGACAGGAGGATGAGAAGGATGCTGAGTCTCTTTGCCAGAGTAGTCACTTGTGAGGGGGAGAGAGAAGCAGCCAGGTGGTAGGACACCACTCAGGTCCATGAAGGCATTATTAAAAGTGTTAACAATAAGTTTGGGGTCAAGTGAGGGTACACCATCAATGTTAAGCATAGTAGGGGCAGATCTGAGGTCTCTCCCAGTGATCTATTTAAGGTTAGTCCAAAATGTTCTGCCATCATTCCAGGTCTGAGAGAGCACGTCCTTATAATATTGATTTTTAGCTGCACGAATAACCCTCGTGCAGTTGTTTCTAGCTGCTTTGTACTTCTGGATGTTGACCAGGTTACACCGGGTCCCAGATCTGTGCCACAGATGGTCCCTGGCATTCACAAGCTCAAGGAGGTCTGGAGAAAACCAGGGATTACAACGGCCTTTGATTTTACACTTTTTGTGGGGGGCATGCCTATCACATATAGCGTTGAACTGAAGAAAGAATTGGTTGAGGGCAACATCAACATTGTTAGTTGTGTAAACCACTGACCAGTCCTGATTACTCAGGTCAGCATTTAGTGATTCAAGATGCCCACGGATGAGTACCCTGGTGGTAATTGATCTAGCAGGTGACTCAGAGAATTTGTTTGCCCAATGAAACAAGACTGGGGAGTAGTCATTGAAGGCATCTGGAAGTATGGATGTGTCCAGTATATGACCAGGGTGGTTAGAGATCACCCAGTCCAGTAAGGTACCTGTCCCAGTTCTATAGTTGATTCTAGTGGGGGATTTGACTAGCTGGGTGAGGTGAACTGCTGAAACTGCATCTTTGAAAGGGCTTGTGTCAGGAGAGAACCAATTGTTATTGAAATCTCCTAACATGATAATTTCCGAATTAAGACTTCCAAAACACTCCAGGAGTGAATCAAAGCAGGAAGCCATCTGTCTGGGAGGAATATAGATTGAAAACACAGTAAAAGTTTTATTGTGTACACCTAGAAGCACTTTTATGGCAAGGGCCTGCATATGGTCATCAGTTTTGGGCAGAGTTAGGACGAGACTTTGAAGGTTGTTTAGGAGGTAGATCACACAACTGCCCCCATGCTTGGAGAACTGATCCTGTCTAAAGACTGTGTAGCATGGGATGGAAATTGAAGCATCCGCTACTTTTGGAGAAAGCCATGTTTCTACGACTGAGAGGATGTCTGGGTTATGTTATAAGATCCATGCATTCAGTATGGCCATTTTTGGGAGGAGGCTGCATATATTAAGTGAGGCAATTTTAAGTAACCCAGTAGATGACTGGGGGTATGCCGTATGTTGTGGAGGGCCAGGGTTGGGGTGAATATTGCCAGAGAGCAGCAGCAACAGTAAGGCGAGTCCACACAGATATTCCTTTAACTGCTTGTTGCTGAGTTTGTGAAGCTTCCTCTGAGTTGAGCGCACTTTATAGTTGGCTTGTAAGTTGAAGATCCCAGGGAGGAGTGCCAAAGGGGGTAGCCAGCTGGGGCAATAAAATGGCAACCCCAGTCACCAGGGGAATGCAAATTCCATGGCACAGTAAGAGAGTCACAGCATTGGGATAAGGTGATAGTACTATAAACATATAAATGATTACTATCCAATGCTGGCGAGGTAGATGTTAGAAACTTATCACGGGCAAGGTCAGATAGGGTCAATAGAGAGAGCAATATAATGCCTCTAGGAAATAGAGCCATTATAAGAGACACTATGATACCAAGGAGTGCAGCAGTAAGGGCACATGCAACGTCCCAAGCACAGTGCAAGGTTAATTATACCAGTGTGTTTTTTTTGTGTGTTTTTTTATTCCTTCAGAGTACAATATGCTAAAAGTGAGAAACAAGGGAAGGGATAACAGTGATTAGAACAGGAAAAAGGCAGAGGCAAGTTGGACAAGTGGGTTGGAGGATTAATAGGAAAAATAAGATGCCTCTAGTGGCAGATCAGTATAAACTGCAAATGGGAAAATGGGCAAAATTCAGAGTTCCAACCCATACCTTGCTTGGAGGGTGAGCTTAGGGCAGCTTCGCCTTAGGCAGATTATCAAACTGCAGAATGCAGTTTGCTTGAGAGGAAACAACCCGAAAGGGCACAGTAGTCCCCATGCTTGGAGCCCCCCTAACACTGCTCTCACAGCTGGATGCCCCCACCCTGTGGGTGGCCTTAGTGGTTCCTCCTCCTAGGGGTGCCAGGGACCTCTGCACCACAGTTGGAGCAACTCTACCTGCCTACCAGCCGACCTTAAGGCCAAGGGCATGATTCTCAAAGCATCAGGAATAAAATATAGTGCTTGAATCAAAAGAAATGGCACAAGGTGCAGCTCCACCTCACCTTGCATCATTACCAATTCTACATTGCCAGCTGTACTAGTTAGGGGGGATCCCCTATGCCAACCAAGCTTGTGCTGTCATTGTGATAGATACACCAGTATGACATGGTGGGAGGGGGCTTGCACCAGGGCAGTGCTGTAGTATCTTCTTAAATGGGATTCTGAAAGCCCCCCCCCCAAAGGGCACAGGGTCCATCTGAGTTAGACCAGCCAGAGCTGGTGTAATGGCACCTGAGCCACCACCGTCCCACGGGGAACCCTGGGGTGTGGTGACTGAGAGTCACCTGCTGGCATGGGGTATATGGAAATTATGCAGGGACAGCACATAGGGCGCTGCAGTAGTGTGGGGAAGGGGATAGTGCCCTGCGGCATGATGTGGGATGGTACAGGCCAACACACTGCACAGTACTGGTAAGGCAAAGTTGTACCATAGCTGCCCAGTGTCATTGTCAGTCAGGGCATCCCGCACCAGCCAGCCAAGACTGGTGCCTGGTCCTGCAAACTGTCAGCACCCCTGTCTCACATCTTCTCCATGTCCCACCTCTCAACACTACTCACATTGCTGCCTGCCCCTCCCAAACTTCATGTGGTTGCACAGGCACTGCACTGACCCTGACCTGCTCAGTGGCACCCTCTACCTCCCAACCAGCCCTCCCTGTGAAATACCACCTCTGCCAACCACCCAGACACATAAAAGGTGGGTCCCTGGCACTAGCTGAGGTGCCACAGGGCAGTCCCACAGCCTGTGGCATTCCCTGCCCATGCCCCTTGACTTTGGCACATGCCTGCAGTTGCCGCAAGATGCAGGAGTTTGGTGCCGGGACCTCTGCCATTACAGAATCAGGTGCAGGATCCCTGGTGCACTGGTGATCAGTGCAAGCTGCTGTTTGCCACAGCTTTCATCAGTCTAAAGCCAGTTTTCAGAACTGGGCCCCAGGTTTTGGGGAAGGGGCCACAGAAAATGCTTCATCTGCTGCAAGGTTATGCAGACTGCTTTGTCTCTGGGATATCCATCCCTGAAGAATGACAGCCACATACACTTTGCCCTCCTAATCATTATGTACGGGTCTAACACCTTCCCAAATAACTATCATTTCTGCTCATGCATTCTCCACCCTCAGACTATCTCTATGAACACATCAACACTTGTTTTTTTTTGCCTTACCTTTGAACACTGCCTGACATTTGGTCAGTTAGCATTCTTCTGGTGACTCCCAGCCCTCTGGAACTTACTTATTTCCATCTTCCAGGCTACCACCTCATGCTGATAATTTAAAAACCTATTGTGGGAGCTGTTTTGCACTTTCTGTGTCTGCAAGCCTCTAAGTTTATAAGATACAGCTGATTTCAGATTGATACCCCTGTCTGTCCTCAGCCCTCCTATGGGCTTATTATTTCCTTCCCCTCTAACCTCTCCCTGGCTTGTTGAGATTTGGTGGTTGCTCCATTCCCCAGGTGACTTGTAATATGCTTTACTCTTGCTGTTTTGCACACCATTGTTCCCTGACATATTTTTGCACAGTATTTTGCATACTGCTTTATTGCTTTGTATCTTTCAACTGACTTAATAGTATGCTGCATTTTTTAATGCTTTATACCTTTTGCACTTTGTAATTTTGTGGCACTCCTATGTAATATCATTATTGTTTAACCTACTGTTTATTGTCTGCCAATGTATACTATAGGAGCCCACGGTTCCACACCCTAGGCTAGAACACACCTGGAAACAAGATGGCTCAGATGAGTGTGCCTTTGCTAACCAAAACTATAAATAAATTAATAAAATGCTTGCAGTGTAGTGACTGTTCACAGACAGGTGGAACTGCTTTTCAGCACCTAGCAACATCCTACACACATCCATAGGGAGACATTGCAAACCTGGCCTCTACCTGGCTGCACCTGGCTCCAGCCTCTCATTTTTGTTTTTCAGACTATTATTTATGTTCCTGAGCTATAGGGCAGACTACGTCAGACCAACATTCCCCCAGCACCACCATTAGCTATGATCAGGTATTTACCCCAACCTGCAAGTTCTCCAGTGGCTTGCCCCCAGTGGCAGAGCCCCCTGGAGTGAATGCTTTTCTCTGGGGGAGCAAGATCCAGTCTGGACATGGGTGCCTGGCTGACACTGGACTATCATAACACCCTATGCTTTGGGGTCAGTGAAGGGATCCTCCGCCAACTGCAGCTAGTGCAGAATGCAACAGCCAGGTTAATGATGGGCCTTCCCAGGCCTTGTCATATTATGTCAGTCCTGCGGGGCCTGCATTGGCTACCTATGAGGTGGAGGATCATCTTCAAAGTGGGCTTGCTCACCTATAAAGCCCTGTATGGTTCAGACCCTGGCTATCTGACTGACCTCCTTACTTCTGCCATCCCTATACGCCCCCTCTGTTCCTCCACCAAAGGCCTCCTAGCAGTTCTGAGGGCCAGGCTAAAAACCTCTGTTGATCGCTCATTTGAGGTGGTTAGCCTGGCCCTCTGGAACTCTCTCCTCAGACCACTGAGGGAGTCCCCATGGGTGGAGACATTTAAGAGTGCACTGAAGACTCATCTATTTAATGACGCATATCCTGAAAACTTATGGTTCTTAATTATGACTTATTTATTATTCTATTTTTAATTGATTATTGAATTTTATACCCTGTACATTTATATATGTTTATATGTTGTTTATTTTGTTCACTTGATGCACTTTCTGTAAGGCTCCCAGAGCCCCTGGGATTGGGTGTCATATAAATAAATGACGGTTACTTACTTACTTGCATTGTGGGGCCTGTGAGGGACTGGTTGCCATTTTTCCACCATGGCATTTTTTTACCCATTTTCTTCCAAGTAACTGCCAATATGCAGTAACACAGCACACACAGTTGTACACAGCAGGCATCAGCATCCACAACAGTCCCCAATCTTGAGACGGGATCTGCATGTAAAGCTGCTTCTTTGCCTCTTTTGGACAGTAGGCAAGAAGCAGAGGGCAGAGTCCCCCCCCCCATGAAGGAGGAGAGCTGTTCAGTAGGATATTCATCTTTCTTTCCCCCATTTGGCCCCCTGCTGCGTAAGCCTACTCCAAAGCCCAGGTCACCAGAGTAGTGAGCAGATGCCTTGCTGCTCCACTGCCTGGTTGGATTAGCCTTCCATGAAGAAGAGTTTTTATTTAGCGAGGCTGATTGTTGTATTACAACTAGTTATTGCATTACATTTCTTCAATGTAAACACAAAACAGGGGCGGCTGCAAAAGACACAGTGCTCATGCTAAAATTCAGCACAGCCAAGCAATAAAAATGGTACTCATCACATGAAGTAATTCTTCACAAAAACAAGAAGCTTCTGGTGCAAACCTCCTCTTTATTTCTCAGCACATTTACAGACATCTGTGGAAGCTCGTGCACAAAACTCAGTGTTTCACCCTGAGGAGAACTTTCTCAAGGGATAGGATTCCTATACTGTCTAACCTTGTTTTTACACCCTAGTGCAAGAAATCAAACCAAATTTAAAGTGACAGTGCTAAACATGAACTGGACAAAGATTAGAAAATCATGCAAATGTGCATTGAAAGGATTTCAAAACTTTATACCTGTTGTGCAAGCGTGATTATATAAATACATGCTATGGGAGCATGTTGCAAAAGTAAGAAGGCAGCTTACCAATACAGACTTCTACAAAGCCATCAGTTATAACCCCACACTACCCCTCAAGAGTCTCATAGACCAGTTTATCAACTGGTCACACAACACTGATCAGATAAATGACGCAGAAAAGGATTTCCTTAATGCTGATCATTTTCTAAGATCCCAGATAAGTATCTTGCCCAAGATACATGACCCTAATCAATTTCTTCGGGAAAGAGGGTCTTGCACCAGAAATCTCTGGTCTGTGTGGAGAATTAGCTCATGTGATGAGTGCTGTATTTTTATTACTGAGCTACATTACATTTCTGTTGCCATTTGTGCTGCTGATCCTGTATTGTTTTACTCTCACAAATTATATTGATTTTGTATTTGTTCCTCACTGCAATGCTACTGCTTTTGTTTATGAGTCTTTTGTTGTATTTTAGTCCCTTTATTCACCACCCACCAGGCTGTTCCTGGAAATTACTCTGGCTTAGTATGCTTTGCAGTCCAAAATCCTCAGTTTAACCTCAGTGGTAGGGAAAATGATGGAATCACTTCTGAAGGAAAGAATTGTTGAGTATCTAGAGGCCAGAGGGGCACAGGACCCAAGGCAGCATGGATTCACAGCGGGAAGGTCATGCCAGACAAATCTGATAGATTTCTTTGACTGTGTGACCAAAGTAGTAGATCAGGGAGGGGCTGTAGACATGGTCTACCTAGACTTTAGCAAGGCATTTGACACAGTCCCACACAAAAGATTAATATACAAGTTAGCCAGCCTGGGAGTGGGTCCCAAGATGACAGCCTGGGTAAAGAATTGTCTGGAGAATAGGACACAGTAATAGTAAATGGAGTCCACTCTGAAGAAATGGGGTTACTAGTGGGGTACCTCAGGGTTCAGTATTAGGACCGGTCCTCTTCAATGTCTTTATAAGCGACATTGCAGAGGGACTGGAAGGAAAAGTATGTCTCTTTGCAGATGACACAAAGATCTGCAACAGAGCTGATGCACAAGGTGGGGTGGAAAGGATGAGAAGGGACTTGGCAAGGTAAGAGGAATGGTCAAATGTATGGCAGCTTAGATTCAATGCTAAGAAGTGCAAAGTAATGCACCTGGGAAACAAAAACCCAGGGGAAGAGTACACAATGGGGGCTGAGATAATAACAACAACAAAAATGGAAAGGGGCCTGGGGGTAGTCATATCAGATGACCTAAAGGTGGGCAAGCAATGTGAGAGGGCAGCAAGGAGGGCTGGGGGGATACTGGGATGCATAGGGAGAGGAAAACAGGAAGTTATTATCCCTCTGCACAGACAGTTGGTGAGACCCCATCGGGAGTACTGCGTGCAGTTCTGGAGGCCCAGTCTCCGCAAAGACATAGACAGGATGGAAGCTGTCCAGAGGAGGGCAACTAAAATGGTGCTTGGTCTGCACCGGAAGACATATGAAGAGAGACTTAAGGAGCCAAATATGTATAGCCTCGAGGAAAGGAGGGAGAGGGGGGACATGATAGAAACTTTCAAGTACCTCAAGGGAATCAACAAAGTCCAAGAGGGTAGCATCTTTCAAAAAAAGAGATGTGCAAGAACAAGGGAGCACAATTTGAAGATAGAGGGAAGCTCAGAGGTAACTTAAGGAAGTATTTTTTCACAGAGAGGGTTGTGGATGCATGGAACGGCCTTCTGGAGGAGGTTGTGGAGTCAAAAACAGTGGTGGAATTCAAGCATGCATGGGACAGTCATAAGGCAATTCTAGGGGATGGGGGTAGGAAGAAGTAGGCTGCTGGTTAACTAGGATCTGCAGCTTATCCATTAGGTAGGGAAATGGGCAGACTGGGTGGGCCAAGTGGTCCTTATCTGCCATCAAAATCTATGTTTATATGTTTCTATGTTTCTAAATTAGTAAATAAAACCAGTCTGAGGCTGAATGACTCTTTCTTTCATTTGTCTTCATCCCCACCTTGATGATTTGCATCTACTATATGTGGCCAGGCAATGTCACTTAGCTGGGAGAAAACGTGAGTGACTGCCTATTTCTGAATATATAAGTTCCATTTTTCCTCCCAGCCTCAGGTGCCAACCAGTCCTGCTATCTGATTGATCTGTTCTTGCCCTCATTGTTCTTCTTGTGGCCTAACCTATCCCTGCGGTGACCCCTGCCATTCCAGATCCCTGGCTACTGACAAAGCCCCACAGCTTACCATCCCCCCCATTAGTGCCCAGGCCAGGAGGTGATGACCTGGGAGAAATGTATCCCCTTTTTGTTCTGTTGGTTGAAGGGAAGGTGCTAGCTAGGACAGGATCCATGAAGCAGGGCAGGGTGGGAGCTGGCTTCTGGCCTTGGCTACTTTTTTCCTATTTTTTCTGCTCAACTCCATGGTTGCACCTGCTTCAGTTCTCCACTGCACACCAGCCCATATGAAGAGGCCAACATTGCGTGGTCATTTATGATATAAAGATCCCCCCCCCACTATCTGCAGGAGGTGCTAGTGCACTGGGAAATATCCACATCTCACCCAGAGCCACACAGTTCTTCCTCTGCAGGGCTCCACGGCTGCCCTGTCCTTCGGCTAAGCAAACCTCGGTCATCCACATGGAAGCACAATACACTCCACTATCAATGCTGAGCTTGGCAAGTGGTTGCATTTTGGGGTGAACTGGTTGGAGGATGTGTTAATGTGGAGCAGCCTATATTCTCCTCCCTTACCAAGGGCTGAGCACCTCACGTCTTGCTTTACATGGTTCTCAGCCAGTACTAGGGTGAGATGCCAGAGTCCACTCATGACCATCGGTCTCCCATGAGTCAGGGCATAGTATTGTTGTCGCCCCTCTTGGCCAACCTTTGAAACTGTTTTACTGGCAGAGGCAATATTGATCAAGACAGCAGGGATATAACATGTGATTATCAAATATTGCTATGGATTAAAAGTCCAATTAAAAATTCATGACCCTTGTTAAGAGCAAGAGTGGCTACTAGATTTGTTATTAATCTCTAAGAAATAACCATTCACACTGCTCAACACACATTATGTGATATGCAACATCTAAAATTTCAGGGCTCTGACTTTCAGAAGTTTGTGGGGGTGTTAACCGGTGTTTGTCTTACAAACTGGGCTTTGAGCAGGAGCCAAATATTCAAAGAGTCCTTTTGCACCTTCCAACAGGGGTAGCGCCTGCGCAAACAAAATGGGGGTATGCAAATAGTGGGGCAGGGACAGGAATATCAGCACAAGCTGTTATTCAGTGAATTTGCATGGCACAAGAGGAGCTGAGCGGTCGTTTTGCACCGTGCGAATACTGCTGATGAAAGCCTCCTCTTATTCCACACAACTCTACAGCTGCCAGATGTAATGCAATCAGCCAGCTGGTTGGCTCCCGGGGGAGCATACCTGCCCCTGTATTCCCTTGCACTCCCAATTCCAATCCCCAGCCCCAACAGTAAAATAAATGTTCTAAGTGTCAGCGGTCCCTTCCCTCCGTTCCCAGCCCTGTAATGATTAATTAAATCTTTGGTGCCAGTGGTCTCTTCCTTCCCTCCAAACTCCAGACCCATATTAATAATACATATCTCTTGTGCTAGCAGTCCCCAGTCCCTCCAGTTGCCAGTTCTGCATTCCAAATGTAACATCCCTGTTGTTAGTAGTCCCTTCCCTTACTCCAATCCCAGCTCCTGTAATGATTAATAAAATCCCTGGTACTACTGGTGCCCCACACTGATCCCCAGCCCCATATTAATAATACATATCACTGGTGCTAATGGTCCCCCACCCTCTCATCACTAGCCCTGAGTGATATATCTATATATATATTAGAGGCAAAAAACTCTGTTTAATGCATCAGTTAGGGTTGTTCCACAGTGACAAAAGTAAGGAAATTCGGTGTTAGGGTTGAAACCCCCCCCGGACACCTCAGCCCGTCCCCCACCTGGCGTTGGAGTACACATTAGGGGTCGTGGCTAACTCTCACCCATCACATGTGCAAAGAAGCAGAGGTATATGGGAGAATGGGGCTAGAGTTGGGACCGATGACCTAGCACGTACCCAATGCGGTTGGGGGCGGGCCGGAGGAGTCAGGGAGGGTTTCAACCTAACACCGAATTTCCTTACTTTTGTTGCTGTGGAACAACCATAACTGATGCATTAAATGGAGTTTTTTGCCCCTAATTTTCCTTCTTTTTCAGAATGATGATGAGAAATACTGAATGCAATGTGGTGGCGGGAGAGCTGGGCCCTTTGGGCCCCGTGCTCCCGCCAAATGATGTCGTGTGACATAGTAACAGGAACAGTAATGCAAACACAAGGTGGAAATGCAAATGGTAACAGCAATGAAAATGCAATGGCAAATGACAATGGAAAGGGTAACATACACGGTGGCACACACGGGAAAGGTAACACTAACAGGTACATAAAAGCAAGGCGAAACAGTAACTGTAACAGTAACAGAAGCACATACCCTCTTTTTGCTGGAGAACTGCATAGAGAAACACAGTGTGTACAAAGAATGTATGCATTGTAATGACAATGGAAGCTTAAAATGAGCATTGGAAGTACTTCATTGAGAATATCTCAGCAACCGTACGACGTAGAAAAAGAAATTGCATTTCACAGAAATCATTATTTTCCTGGCTACCGTTTTGTATTGCATAGCCCACAGGGCTATGCTGCTCACAGCAAAAAATCTGTATCTCACACCATTTTTGAGATACGAGCCCCGGAAGGCGCGCCGTACGCCACCATGTTAGTCCATGGGAAAAAGCATCAACTTCAGAGTACCGTAACTTTGGAGCTGTACAATGTTTTTTCACCAAACCACCAAAAGGCACATCTGTGACATGTTGGCTGCCTTCCCTCCAAATTTCAGGCCAAAAGACATAGAAACATAGAATTTGACGGCTGATAAGGACCGCTTGGCCTCCTAGTCTGCCCATTTCCCTACCTAATGGATAAGCTGCAGATCCTAGTTAACCAACAGCCTACTTCCTCCTACCCACACTAGAATTGCCTTACATCTGTCCCATGCATTCTTGAATTTCCCCACTGTTTCTGACTATACAAACTCCTCAGGAAGGCTGTTCCATGCATCCACAACCCTCTCTGTGAAGAAATACTTCCTCACATTACCTCTGAGCCATCCCCCTCTATCTTCAAATTGTGCCCCCTTGTTTTTGCACATCTCTTTTTCTGAAAGATGCTACCCTCATGGACTTTGTTGATTCCCTTGAGGTATTTGAAAGTTTCTATCATGCCCCCCCCTTTCCTCGAGGCTATACATCTTTAGTTTCTTTAGTCTTTCTTCATATGTCTTCTGATGCAGACCCTGCATCATTTTGGTTGGCCTCCTCTGGACAGCCACCACCCTGTCTATGTCTTTGTGGAGATGGGGTCTCCAGAACTGTACACAGTACTCCAGATGTGGTCTTACCAACTGTCTGTACAGAGGGCCAACAACTTCCTGTTTTCTACTGGTGATGCCTCTCTCTACGCATCCCAGTATCCCCCCCAGCCCTCCTTACTGCCTTCTCACATTGCTGGCCTACCTTTAGGTCATCTGATATGACTACCCCAGGTCCCTTTTCATTGTTGTTGTTGTTGTTGTTGTTGTTGTCAGTATCTCACCCCCCATTGTGTACTCTTCCCCTGGGTTTTTGTTTCTCAGGTGCATTACTTTGCACTTCTTTGCACTGAATCTAAGCTTCCATACATTTGACCATTCCTCCAACCTTACCAAATCCCTTCTCATCCTTTCCACCCCACCTTGTGTATCAACCTTGTTGCAGATCTTTGTGTCATCTACAAAGAAACATACTTTCCCTTCCAGTCCCTCTGCAATGTCACTTATAAAGACATTAAAAAGAACTGGCCCCAGTACTGAACCCTGCAGTACCCCACTAGTAACCCTCCTTTCTTCACTGTGGACTCCATTTACTGTTACCCACTGTGTCCTGTTGTCCAACCAGTGTTTAACCCAGGCTACCACTCTGGGACCCACTCCCAGGCTGGCTAATTTGTTTATTAATCTTTTGTGCGGGACTGTGTCAAATGCCTTGCTAAAGTCTAGGTAGGCCATGTCCACAGGCCCTCCCTGGTCTACTGCTTTGGTCACCCAGTCAAAGAAGTCAATTATATTTGTCTGACATGACCTTCCTGCTGTGAATCCATGCTGCCTTGGGTCCTGTGCCCCACCGGCCTCCTGGTACTCAACAATTCTTTCCTTCAGAAGTGATTCCATCATTTTTCCTACCACTGAGGTCAAACTGACAGGTCTGTAGTTTCCTGCCTCTGTCTTGCTCCCACTTTTGTGAAGGGGAATCACATCTGCCCTCCTCCACTCCTCAGGTTCTTCCCCATCCTCCCATGATTTATTAAAAAGAGTAGTCAGTGGTGTTACTAGTTCTTCCCTTAGTTCTTTTAAAATCCTGGGGTGAGTCCCATCAGGCCCCATTGCTTTATCCACCTTCAGTTTTAAGAGTTCTTTCAGAACCCTTTCTTCTGTGAAAGGACTAATATCAACCCCCACATCCAGAGTGCTTCTATTGACTGGATTAGGTATTCTCCCCTGCTTTTCCATTGTGAATACTGAGCAGAAGTATTCATTCAGTATCCCTGCTTTTTCACTGTCACTCTCTGCCCAACCACCTTCCTCTTTGTTCAGCCTCAGTATCCCTGCCTTTGTCTTTCTTTGCTCCCTAATGTACTGTACCTATAAAAGGTTTTATCCCCCTTCTTAACCGAGTTGGCTAGCTTTTCCTTGGTTTGGGCCTTTGCTATTCTGACTGCCTTAACGCTACCTTCTGCTTTAACTGGTACAGTTCTCTGTCCTGCTCCTTCTGTGTTTCCTTATACTTCCTGAATGCTATCTTTTTTTTCTTTACCTTCCCTGCCACTTCTTTTGAGAACCATAGTGATTTTCCTTTCATTTTGATTTGTTTATTTGCTTCACACAAAGACTTGTTGCCTCTGTGATGGCGGTTTTGATGTTTCCCCATTGTTGCTCCACCCCACCTTCTTGCCTGTTTGCTAGCGCTTTTCTGAGGCACTCTCCCATTTTGACGAAATCAGCCCTGCTGAAGTCCAGTACCTTCACTTTTGTGTGGCTTGACTCTACAGCTAAGTTTATCATGAACCTCACTGTTTGGTGGTCACTTGCTCCCAGATGGCTACATACTTCAAGATCACAGATCCTCTTTCCATCACCATTTGAGAGTACCAGGTCTAAGATTGCTCTCTCCCGAGTGGGTTCCAAAACTAGCTGTCTGAGGCATGCCCCCTCTAGGGCATTGAGAATGGCCCTGCTCTTGGATGTGGCTGCAGCAACGGTGCTCCAGTCAACATCTGGCATATTCAGGTCCCCCATCAGCAAAATATCTCCCCTTTCTCTGCCATCCCAAGGATGCCTTCATCATTTTCTTGTCCATTTCCTCCCCTGAGACGGGGTTTATATACAACCCCTGTGCAGATTGTGGAGCCATTTCCAGTCTCCAGGATGACCCACAGTGCCTCTTCTCCTCCCTGTTTACCCTTTAGTTCTGTTGCTTTGATACCTTCCCTTACATAGAGAGCTATTCCTCCTCCTCCTCTTCTTCTTCCCTCCCTCTCCTTCCTGTAGATTGTGTACCCTGGTATGTTGACATCCCAGTCATGGTTCTCTGTGTACCATGTTTCTGTGACTGTAACAATATCCAGGCATCCCTCTTCCATCAAGGCCACCATTTCAGGGAGCTTTTTACCTAGACTATGGGCATTGGTACTCATTACCCTCCATTTTTTTATGGCTTTATTTCTTTTTGCCCCATCCCTGTCCTTACTGCCTTTGTCTTTTTCTCTATTTAACCCTGCCCTTCTCCCTACCAACTGCTCTATTTTGGTGTTTACCTAACTAATTACCCTGATTTTTTTGGGGGGGCTAGGATTTCCCTTCTTCTCTTCAGTGCCTCCCCTTGGCTAGTTTAAATGCTTGCCACTGAAGCATTTAAACCTATAACCTAGGATCCTGGTTCCCCTCCAGGAGAGATGCAGACCATCACGCTTGTATAGGCCTGCATCCCTCCAGGTGGAGCCCCAGTCCCCAGTGAAGCCAAATCCCTGAGCTCTGCACCAGCTTTTCAACCAGTCATTGAATCCCATGGTGCGGAGTGCCCTAGCCTCATCCATGCTATAGACAGGTAGCACTTCTGAGAAAGTTACCATGTGTACTACTTGTCTAAGTCCCCTTCCCAACTCCACAAACTCCTGTTGCACTGCTCTGATCCCATTCTCAGCCAGATCATTCATTCCTAGGTGGATAATGACATCCAGCTCCCTCCCCCTTGCCACTGCTCCCACAATCCTGAGGGTTCATTTCCTACCCTCCAAGCCTTGGTACCCAGCAGGCACCTTACCTCCCTTTCCCCTCCCTCCCTTCCCAGTTCTACCCCTAACAATTGAGTCCCCCACCAGGAGTTATTTCCTTCCCCTGTGGGGTCCTGGGCCACCCTCCTGTGGGTCACCATTGTGGAAGTTCCCAGCATCCTCTTCGGTCTCCACTGCAGGTGCCTCCATAGAGGAACCATGCTTCACCAGAGTGGCAAATGAATTGTGGAGAGGCACAACTGGAGGGATACACCTCTGTTCCACCACCCTCACCCTCCCTGAGCCCACCATGGTCCAACCACTCCTCTTTCTTGGCAACCTCTGAGGTAGTGGCGGTGGCCTGGGTGGTCCCTGGGTTGGGGAGCAGGTTTCCTTAATTCTTACCAGGTCAGCATGGAGATGAACAACCTTCTCCCTCAGACCAGAGAGGTGTCTGCAAATAGGGCAGCAACACAATTTCCAGAATGTCTCCTGGAAGACTGCTGATCCACAACTAGTGCATTGCACCACTCCCCACATGTCTGTGTCCCTTCCAATTACAGATGCTTTTTTTGGTTTTTGTTCTTTTTTTAGTGTGTGCAAGCTTGTGAGTGTCTCTACCCACTATTCAGTGTGCTGTGCTTTTAAGGATATGAACAGGTGTATGTTGTTAGCAGTTTTGAGGAAGTGATGTCAGAACCCCTGCTATAAAGGAAGTTATGCACTTGGGGTGGGTGGGGTGAGGGGAAGGGCAGGTGGGAGTAAACCTATGCTGTCCAGAAACAATCACCTACAACTCTTACCCTCCACCCCGGGGAGTGCCTTCCTTCCTTTCAGACACCTGTTTCACAAAGGCTAAGTAACAGGTCTAGTCACAATTGAATGTAAATATCTCCCAGCTACAATTCCTCCCTGGCAAATTAAAGTTAAAACTAAGAAAAGTCCACCCAAAAACAGAATCAATACTAGTTACTTACACAGGTCCAAAAAGTAATAATTCAGTTCAGTGTAGTCTTGAAAATAACCTCCTTGATTCGAGGAAGCTGTGGCTGCTTTCTCACTCTCCCTGTCTTCAATGTGAGAAGGAGACTGCAACACCTCTGAGACAAAAAAAAAAACCTTTTCAGCCAAAAATAAATAAATAAAATAGGGGCAAACAGTAATTTGTTTAGCCTAATGTTAAAAAGTCACACAAATTTAAGCACCACCTGTAATAATTTCACAGAAGATATACCCTGTAAGAAACACTTTGCTACAGAGAAAAATAAAGCAGTAACAGAAGATATACCTTGCAAAAGACAATTTGAAGCAGAAGATTACAGCAGTAATCTGTTAGCACACACCTGTAGGCACACCTTGTAATAATGCAACAGAAGGTATACCCAGCAACAGCAATGTGAATCAGAGAAAAATAAAGCAATAAAATGTTAGCAGCAAACAGTAACAATCGCTGTGTGTACAAAATAAAAACAGCAACACACAGTAAATCTGCCTAGCCAAAAGTCTTAATCCCTTCCCTTACTCTGGTAAGAGTTTTTGTTCTGTCCTTTCAAGCAAGCTAGAAGGAAAAAGCTCAGGTGAAGCTAGGTGCCTTGGCCAGTGAGACCTAACCGTTCTTTTGCAGCAAGGTGGCAAAGAACTCCTGCCATTTTGGCCATAGTGTTGCAAAGTACTTTCGTGATTTGCGAAAGCTTTCGCACAGATTTGCAAAAGTGTGGTGAGCATGAATTTACTTTGTGAAAGCACTTTTTCCAGAACTTTGAAAAGCATATTTCTGGTGTGTTTAACCCCAAAATAAAGACATGGCTAGCATCATCAGGCTCTGACTAGGTGAACACAAAAATAATTGTGTCCCTAGATGGTCCCAAATTTAAATGCCAAGCATTTTTCTGATCACCAACTGAAAACAAAAGGGTGGATTTGCAAAAGCACTAGGGCTATTTGCGAAAGTAAAAAGTGCATTTGCGAAAGTGTCGAACTTCTTAATTTTTCCCATTGACTTATAATGGGAAATAGTTTTTCGAATAACTTTTGAACTGTTTAATATTTTTTCACAAAATCTTCAAAAGGCACATTGGGCACCCCAGCCACAGGTTCCCTGAAGTTTTTGGACAAGTCAAGCAATTAATTATTGCAGGCTTGTAGATCACAGGGAGGGGGGACCACTAGCACCAGGGATTTTATTAAACTTTATGGGGCTGAGATAGGTAGGAGGGAGGGTATCACTAGCACCAGGGATTTTATTAATCATTATGAGGCTGTGATTGGCGGGGGGACCAGTAGCACCAGGAATTTGATTTATCATTACAGGGCTTGGATTGAAGAGAGGGAGGGAACCACTAACTCCAGGGATTTTCTCTTTTTATTATGGGTTTGGGGTTGGAGGGAGGGGACCAATGACATCAGGGATAACTATGGCTATCCTGGCCTGGGGGGAATGGCACAGTGCTACATTCCTCAACTACCCATGCAAATGGTCCCATAATGGCCATGCAAATGACCGCTTAGCACCTTGCAAGACAATGGGCATGGGTACCTTTGAATATTGCAGATAGCGCTCTGGTACTATTAACTCTTGCATCCAACTTTGGGTGCCACATCAGAGCAGTGCTCCCTGGCTTAGCGCTGAACTGACATGGCCCTATATTGTTAGTGAGAACCTGACTGAATATAGCATGCTGGGATCCCTTGACAATTGCAAAGCACAGCACAAACATTTGTGCTATACCGTCTGCATTTCTGAATATCAGGCCCCAGATGTCTTCATGTCACACAATTTACTTGACATTGCCTACCAAGAAAAAATAGAAAAAGTAAGCAAAAAATAATCTCAAAAGCTGGATTGTTATTGCAATAAGACTTAAATTGCAATAACAGCCCACTGCCACTCATGTTCTAGGATTAACAACTGGCTAGTGCTAATGGCCCTGTTTTGCACCTTGTGTCCCTTATCCACCATCCAATAAACCCAAGAAATGACTCACTGTGAGGTTGTTATTGATTGCAGCAACTTTCACCAACACTTCCTTCATTAATAGGCACATGTCCAGCACCTCCAGTAGGGCAGCATTCCATTACAGTTGCACTGCAACAGCATCATTGGGAATGGGCTCAACAGTATTAGCCAGTGTCAGACTTGAAGCCATGACCGTCCAGCTTAGAGGCAAGCATTCAACAGTGATAGCTAGTGACATGATGCAGAATATCCAGATATATGAACATACGAACATACGAAATTGCTGGCAGAAAAAGGCCCACAAGTTTATCAAGTCTGACTGATTGTGCAGCTCTTATTTTCGTATCACTACAGCTGCTTCACCCCCACCCAAACCCCTCCTTTCCTTCCTCCTCTTTCCTGGTCCTTTCTCCCTTTGTATTCTTGTCTGTACTAACTCTGCCCTTGAGTCTATCTCAACCTTGCTTAAAGCTATCCTTTGAGCGGTTAACTCCTTCAGCAGTGCACACCAACCCACCACCACTCTCTCTGTGAAGTAGTGCCTCCTCATTTTCCTCCTCAACCTACCCCTTCCAACTTCAGACTGTGCCCCCTAGTGACCCATCCCGCTTTAAGTGGAACAGTCCTCCCTCCCTGACTTTGTTTATGCCTTTCAAGTACTTGAAGGTTTCTATCATGTCCCCTCTTACCCTTCTCGGATATCGCAGTTTGTCACAGCAAATCCCCATTCATTTAAATTAGATTTCTATGATATTTCCTGATTTATCCAGATATAAAGTGCATCTTGTCACTTGCAACCACTGTAACAATGCAGCTACACATATAAAACTGCAGCAGAGTAAGTGCAGCCTAGCAGTGAACTGCACCAGCCTGCACTTAAACCCTTCATACAGGAACAGTTAAAGGGAACATAAACAATGCTGTTTGCATAGTTTAATGCAATTGTAAGTGTGGGCATGTGTGAAGTCTATTAAATCACCCCAGTGTATTGTGTTGTGTGTTTGTTTTGAACTAGGCCTATTTTCTTCCTTATTTAGTTCCCCATATTAATGCAGCCCTTTTCCTGCTATTATTTTTTCTTTATTATTTTGTTCTGGAACCCAGTAACAGTTCTGCTGAAGACTACAGTAAAGCAGAGAAGTGGAACACAGTGACATCATTGAGCTCAGCTGATGTCACTATGTTCTTCATCACTGTAGTCTTCAGCTCAACTGATGACACTGGGTTTTGGAACTTCTAAGTAATTGAAAAAATGAATATTGGGTGGGAAAAAGACTGCATTAATATGGGGCCCAAATTAAGGGGGAAAATAGGACTTTTTCAAAACAAACACACAAAACAATATACTGGGGTGATTAAACTTCACAGATGCCCACATTTACAATTAGATTAAAAGCAGTAAACAACATTATTTATATTCCCTTTAACATCAAATGCTCTTAGTTCAACAAAAAATAAATCAAACAGTGCAACATTATCCATTTCATTTTCCTGCAGTAAAAAGAGGAAGCCAACATAAAGAGAAAACAGGGATTTCAATGAAGAAGCTGGGATTTTTCCATGAGAAGTGAAGCTGAATGTGCTTGCCCAGTTGCTATACTGTAGGTGTTTACTGTATGAATAAATCCATCTCTGCCATGAGGCTCTATAGTAAAACTCATGATTATTTAGTGGAAGCTTGTAATGTATATGCAAGGTGTTATATGACCAAGCCCAGCATCAGCTAATGTATCAGTGACTGACTGAAGAAACTGCCACCTAAGACTTGTCATATAGTATGCTGAGCACATAAATCCAGTTTACACTGGTAAATGTCTACCTTCCTCCATGCAGTCAGTTTAAAGCAAATGTAACTCAAGATTTGAATTTCAAAGGAATTAAAATACAACATACTGTAGTACAGCCAGCATCATTATCAACTGAAAAAAAAAGAAATGTGCCACCTGCATCCACTCTTGGCACAATAAACAGCATCTTATCAACTGATCACCAGTGTAAATGAAGAAGTTATTTCCTGGGGAACAGCAGTATATCACTCAGCTGTGCACCAGTGGCATTCAGCTGATAACAATAACAGAGGAGATGATGATACAGTGGAAAGTCCAGTTGGTGCTATTTAAACACACCAGCTCAATTATGGGATCAAGCGCTGTGTGTTTTCTACTGGAGATCATCTGCTAAAGCTTTCCGTCTGCTTGTATCTTCCTGCACCTTTAAGACTGCAGAGTGTTTTGGCATTGGCAGCAGCCTGTGATAGGGTTAATAGTTTGTTCTGTAATGCTCAGAGGCAGAGAGGGTTAGCAGAGGGATCAATGTGATTAAAGCTGTAGAAGAGGGAAGATGTGCCTGCCTGCCTGCTTGCTGCCTGGATGTGGATGAAGATTTTTATATTTTTTACCTTTTGACTTTGGAGTCTGGCTACCGCAGATCTGGATTGGATTGCCATTTGTTCATACTGGGTGTTTTTTTTTTCTTTTTCTTATTTTTCACCTGTGGACCTGCTGATATCTTCTTGAGCTAGTAACACACCTGGGCTCAATGCACCCACCTTCCTCTATGCACAACATCTGAGCAGAAAGCAAGAAACAAGAGGCAGAGGAGAAAGAGAAACAAAAAAAAAAAAGAGAAAGAAGACAGATTACTTTGCTTTAAGGACAATCAGACACATGTACGCATTCTCCAAGCAGCTACAGAGCTACCAGCAAAATAAGCTGGACTGATCTCCCTTAGCTTGCAGCTCTAACCTTGCAACTGACAAATAGGGAAATAGAAAGCAAGGAGAAAGAGTGCAGAGCCAAGCATATAGCTGGGAGGATAGAAAGGAACAGGGGCATGTGGATATTGGCTATCTTCTTGTTCCACAGCATCTTGAATGGTGAGCAATCTAATAATTTTTTTTTCTGTTCTAATTGGTGATCATGATTAAGGGTGTTTTGTGGAGTTTGATTGATATATGTGTGCAGTCTTACATGGGTGTTGTTTGCAGCTGGAAAGAGAGGGAGGGGAGAGGGAGAGAGAGAGAGAGAGAGAGAGAGAGAGAGAGAGAGAAATTGCTCTGTAATCATTTAAACTAGCTTACCTAGCAGAGTCACATCCTATAACCTAACTACAGATATACCTCTGGAGTAAACTGGGGATAGCAGTTCAGATGTGAGATTTCTGTTAAATAAATACATCAATAATAAAAAAGCATACAAACACATGCAGAATAAGTGAAATACATGTCTAAATGTCTGCTGTGCAAGTGCTTCTAATCTATTTTATTGTGAAATGGTGTCGTCAGTGCATTTATGAGGAGAAGAATTAAAAAAATATATTGGTTGCCTAATTATTTTATGACCATTCACACATATAATGAAATTGTGTGACTTTTCTTCTAGGGTATATTTAATTCATACATGTATATTAATACATACATCAGAAGATATGCACTTCTGGAAAATGTAGCAAATACCATAGATTTTAAACTTGTTTACTAGCAATTTGGAATAGCATAGTATAATGTACAAATACAGGTATGCAGATTATTTTATTTTTTGTCACATGCAAAAGTTATAACTTTTAAGAATGTATATAGTTTCATAAAGTATTTTTTTCAACATATTATGAGTTGTCATCTATGACAATTATTAACAAAAGGTACAGAATATGCATTGTCAGGTACATGCACATGAGAAGACTTAAGGCTTGTAATGTCAGATTTCAGAAATTGTCACTTCCTGTGGTTCATGAGAAAGTGATGGTTGGACCTGCAGTAACTGAAATGATCAAATGAATGTGTAGTACTGTAATACAAACAAAGAATATAACATAGAAAATTGCTGGCATTTTCAGTAAATAAGAAAGAGACAGAGGGAGTGAGACAGAGGGAGAGAAACAGAGAGAGGGAGAGAAGCACGGTGAGAAAGAGTGTGTAATATATTCTTGGAAGATAGAAATAATTGAAGCTTCAAGCAGAGAGTGAGCAATGAGGGCTGGATGAGGTTGCATTCATATCTGTTTAGCCACTGAGAAGGAAGATGTACTGATAGTTCAGACAGGAATGACCTGAAATACCGAATCAAAGCAAAGACTAAATGATGAGAAAGCATGAAAATGCAAATAAATATCTGACAATTTTGAAGTACCTCAAAATTATAAAGCAGCACAAGTAGAATTATAAAAAAAAATATTTAAAATGTGCTATACTTAAAGACTACCAACCCTCTTAGCACTGACATATCTTGGTGCTATATTTTTGAGAAGGTTGCTTTTCGTTTTGTGTGTCCTCTCTGTAAGCACCTTGGGGGAGATTTCACTTCTCATTATACAGATGGAACCGCCATGAAACTGTATTCCCTTATCAGTGTTATTCAGCTAACAGGGATTTACATAGAAATGGGAAAATGTTCACATCAAGTATATCAATTCAACTTTAAAAAAAAATCTTGCTTTGCTGCCTTACTAGTATGAATCGTTTGTAAAAAATGATTGTAATAAATTATATAATATTTTTAAAACTATTGTACACTTATATTGTATATTATGTGAATGCATAGTTATATTGCTCATTCATTTGCATACAAAATTATATATATATATATATAACTATATAGTTTGTGCACAGATTAAACATTTGCTAAAGACCAAACTTTTAATTTTAAAAGCTAAATTATTTTTAACCACAATTATTATGGGATATAAATATACCCCTAGATTGAAATTTACAAATGGTAAGCATTGCATCTTAATTACAAAACTGCCTCCCACGACATTAATTAAAATACTAGTGTGGAATACATTCTGTATAAAATCATAACTGTACTTATGTATTTGTACAAAATAAATACAATATATCTATGTCTATCTATCTGTGTATGTATGTATGTGGGTGTGTGTGTGTGTGTGTTATATATATATATATATATATATATATATATATATATATATATTCATGATACACCATATTCTGGAATACAAAAACTACTCTTTTTTTTTTCCAGTGGTGTAGTGTATAGGCAGACATATAGCTAAACTGACAGACAATACAACTGATATATACAAATATTGTATCTCTCCTTCTGGCCATGTGTGTGTGTGTGTGTGTGTGTGTGTGTGTGTGTGTGTGTGGTGTATGTAGTGTGTATATCTTATATAGATAAGACTTTTTCCCATAGAAGATTGCATAATTTGTTTCCCCATACACAGTAGCAATTACAGTGACATATCATGGCAATTAGTCATATATTATAGCAATGAAAGTCATATACCCACAATACATAAAAATCAGTACTCACACACTAATTGCAACATTTACCAAACTAATTACAACTACCACAGCTAGAAAAAAACTACCTAAGTAGACCCTTGCCATACAATACAAAACTACAAATTAATACAGTACTACCAAAAAAAACACAATTCCTCTCTTGCCCCTTGATGCTCCAGTTTTCTCCTCAAATGCCAAGCACTCCATGCTGCTGCCAACAACCCCTCCCTCCTTCAGCTACACTAAGCACACTATGCTTCTATCATTGACTCTGAACACCTTTAGCTGCTGATCATAGATGCCATGCTGTTCCCAACTACAGCAACCACATCACTGCCAACTGTAGAAACCACATACCTCCTGACTGCTATTCATATCAAACTAAAGGCTGAACTGACCTAGCCATGCTTCCTGTAATAGATGCACTCAAAACTATGGAAACACTAGGAAAAATCTGAGGAACAAAAAGCACCCCTACTCTATTAAAGAAAAAACAACGGGACATAAAACAAAAAATGTAAACTAGGAAATGCAAACTACAGGTAAAACTACAGCAGCCTATTGTATTACAGCACACAGTGCATAAAACAAATGCTTGACAAGTATGCAGCAGAGAAATGTACTATCTTAGGAGGCCCAAAAACTCATAGAACCACTCACCTTGTAAATGTGTATGTCATTGGACTCCTGAGACTTCCTTGATTTTATTATATATTTCATTTAGTTCCCCATATAGTGTGTGTGTGTGTGTGTGTGTGTGTGTGTGTGTGTGTGTGTGTGTATTCTTTGCAAAAAAAAAAAAAACTAAAGTAATGCAGCAGTTAGGGTTTCACTTCATGCCACAAAAGTAGGAAAACATGGAGTTAGGGTTTTGAACAAGACAAGACCACACAAGCAACCATAGATGGCCATCACAACTTAAAACAAACAACATACAACTATTTCCAGATGACACAAATACTGTAGCACTGATGTGCTACCTTTGTTGATTTGTATCAGTGGTATGGACACCACAAGCCATACAGACTCATTTATGGCTGCAAATAGAAATCCACAAGATTCAAATCACAACACTGGTTCTGAGTTCAGAAGCACAGGCCCCTGCAGCCACATATACAAATCCACAGTATCCAAGTTACAAACGTTTGTCTGTAGCAGTGCAGTCCCCTATGGGCCCAGCACTTCTGTAGCCTCAGGTACTCATACACACTGTAAGACATACACATGCATGTGGCTGCAGCACCTCAGGCCCCTGACAAGTCTGTGCTTCTGCAGGTGTAAGACATGCACACTGAGCTCTGGCTGCAGAAGTGCAGACACCACAAAATCCATGATACCAAAACTGCAACTGCATTTTTATCTGCAGAAGTGCAGGCCCCCTGAGGGGCCTGCATCTCTTCAGTCATAGCTGTAGCACATAAATATCACTTTCAGGCTGTAGAAGGGCAGGTCCCTGTAGGGCCTGCAGTTATGCAGCTACATATAGAAAATCATGCATTGGTGTATCATGCTGTCTACCAAGGTAGCACCCATAACCCGTTTAGGCCAGCAAACAGTAGTTCTTTTTTTACCTAATTTGAACATTCAAAGGTAATATTTTACTCTTTAGGGGAAGTAGTACACTTAAACAAAACTCTTATCCCCTTGAAAAATATATAGATATGTGGCTGAAACCATGATACCTACATTGCAACATTATTTCTTTATGAAGAAGTGCAGGTCCCTATGGGGGCCCCATATATATACTTCACCAGTGTTGAATAAACTGGTGGCTTTTTTTAGATAAATATTTATTTTCACTGTGGACATGTCATTTTACCTAGAACAAGTTATTTCCTCTAGAAGTTACAAAAAGAGCAGATACAGAATTTACAATGGTAAGAAAGGCACTTTTAAGCTAAATCAAGGTAAAACACCAATGCAACATTAATGATGGTATGGCATATTATCCATTTGACTAGACTATCCTCTAAAAGCACATTTAGAATCCCACTTTTAAGACAACCCAAGATCAATTAGTGATGGTGTAGAGTATTACTCATTCGACTAGACTATTCCTAAAAAGCACATTCAGAATCCCATTTTTAAGACAACTCAAGATGAACAATCTTTTATTTGTTGTGCACTAAAGGAAATGGAACTACTTTACAACTTCCTTTCATTGGGTTACGTCTCATACAGTTTTTAAGGTTGCTATGAAAAAATACTTGCTTAATAAATTTTCGTGCCATGCTATTTATGATGTGTTGTTTCCTTATTTGTATATTCTGTAAAATGTATTTGGGTCCCTTTGAGGATAGGCATATTATGCCCTTGTGTTTTACCTGGTTAACAAATAATAAATAAAATGGGATGTAGTGAAGTGACACATTTATTTCCACATGAGTCTTCAATCTCCAACTTCGTAACAAATTCATGGTTTCTCTAGTCATGTTATGGATCTTATCACTCACTAGTTGAGATAAATGTGTTATTTCACTGCAACCCACTATATATATATATATATATATATATATATATATATATATATATATATTATATATATATATATATATATACACATGTCATATATGGATGGGACTTAGTTCTATAGATGTGATTAGCAGTTATTTCTGAATATGCCAGTACCATACTGTATATACACATCTGTGATCAAAACTAACAGTAACGTCCAAATGTATCATATAAAATAAATAATAGGCAACTGTGGTATACAGCAAAGTATACTACTGAGGAGCCCTCAGGTAATTTTTGCTGATAGATTTATATGTAAATAGATAGATAGATAGATAGATAGATAGATAGATAGATAGATAGATAGATAGATAGAGCTACTGTATATCTACATGGGATACACAATGATCTGACTCAGACTATGCAATTTATCTTCACTAGTGAGGAGCAGGAGAGTAACTCATGAATGGTAGCCACAGAGTTACATATGCCCCACCTCCTCACAAGTGATAATAAGTAGTATATTCATAGCCAGGTCATAGTGTGTTCAATTTATACAATGTATTTGAAATTGTTAAGCTTTTAAATGTGTTCTTTTAAGAAAATCAAACAGCTTCAGTTAGATTTCATTGATCTGTGAGTGCAGCAGAGGCCCCGGTAATGTCATTAGGTGTTGTGCATGCTGCTCTTCCATTGTTAAGGATTCCATTGTGACCTGTCTAAAGTGAATATAAATGTCAAAAATGAAAGATTAATTATTTAACTTCATTTACAATGCTTCAGTGACTCAAATAAGTAATTTATCTGTAAGTCTTGAATCACGCTTAGATTCTTACAGTGCATATACTATATAGGGGATATACAATGTTCTGAATTAAAATATACAATTTATCATCAAGTGAGAGTTGGCAGAACATGCCCCAGAACTGATCCCTGAGACATGCTGCTGGTCACCCTTCTTTCCTCAGATTAGCTCCATTTACCATCACCCTCTGTTTTTTTATCATTCAGCCAGTTTCTAACCCAGTTTTTCACCTTGTGACCAGCTCCCAGGCTGCCCAGCTAATTCACAAGTCTTCTATGTGGAATGGTATCGAAGGCCTTAGTGAAATCCAGGTAGGCCATATACTCTGCTCCCCCCGATCCACTTCCCTAGTTACACAGTCAAAGAAATCAATTAGATTTGATTGACATGACCTTCCTGCTGTGAATTCATGCTGTTTCAGATCTTGTGCTCTGGTGGATTCAAGGTGTTCCACAATCCTTTCTTTAAGTAGTGATTACATAATTTTCCACACTATTGAGGTGGGACTAACTGGTCTATAGTTTCCAGCCTCCTCCCTACTCCCACTTTTGTGAAGCAGGACTACATCTGCCCTCCTCCAGTCCTCTGGAACCACTAGGTCAGCTACCTCTCCCCACCTTGCCCCCTCCTACCTGCCTACCCCCTTGCCCCCTCTCCCTTTCCTCCCCCAGGCATTTCTGGACTTTTATCCTCCCCTCCCTCCCTTTAGAGCTCTTACCCTCACCCTCTACCCTCCGACAATGGCTTTCCTGCCTGTATACCCCCCTCTCACCTGCAGCACTTATTTCTAAGATTGCCCTTGGCTGGTATGTCATGCTACCTATTCATTTGGCACATTTTGAATTACTGGAATTTCCTAAGCCTCGGTCTCTTACTACTTTTTATTGTGTAACTATGTATTACTATGTTGACCTTTGTATGTATGTATACCACCATTCCTTCGACGTGGAACCTTTGTAAACAAGCAGTTCCTGCTCAAAGGTATTTGTAATCCTATATTTCAATAAAATAAAAAATAAAATAAACCCATTGAGTGACTCAATGAACAGTGCTGCCAGTGGTGCTGCCAACACCTCCTGTAGTTCCCTTAATATTCTAGGATGTATCCCATCCGATCCCATTGCCTTGTCCACTTTCAGTTTTGTGAGTTGTTTTAGGAGTCTCTCTTCTATAAATGGACTGATGTCCACCTCCCTCCCACATTTGCTAATGTTACCTAACTGTGGTCCCTCACCTTCTCTTTCTTCTGTGAATACATAACAAAAATATTTGTTCAGAACTGATGTTTTTTTCCAGTTTCTCTTCCACACATTCCTCTTCTTCCACTTTAACCCTTAGAATCCCATCCCTGTTTTTTCTCATTTCACTAATGTACTTATAAAAACTCTTGTACCCTTTTTTAACCTCCTGAGCTATTTTTTCCTCCATTTGCACCTTTGCAATCCTGACTGCTTCCCCTGCCTACCTCTGTTTATCCAGGTACACTACCCTGTCCTCCTCCCCCTTGTGTGTTTCTTTATATTTTAATCTCCTGTGCTATTTTTTCCTCCATTTGCACCATTGCAATCCTGACTGCTTTCCCTGCCTACCTCTGTTTATCCTGGTACACTACCCTGTCCTCCTCCTCCTTCTGTGTTTCTTTGTAATTTCTGAAAGCCGTCTTTTTTGCCCTTACCTTCCCGTCCACTTCCTTTGAGAACCATAGTGGTTTTCTCTTTCTCTTGCCCTTGTTTACTTGCCTAATGCAAAGGTTTATTGTCTCCACTATGGCTCCTTTCAGACTGGCCCATTGGTCCTCAACTGACTCCCATTCCTCCCTCCCTCCTTGCCAGGGCATTCTTGAGACATATCCCCATCTTAGTAAAGTTACTGCATTGCATCATGGCTGGCTCCACTGTGTGTGTGTGTGTGTGTGTGTGTGTGTGTGTGTGTGTGTGTATTTAGAGAGAGAGAGAGAGAGAAATAGACACAGACAGATAGATACAGATATAGATATAAATTCAGAAATGCCCCAAACCTTTACCTACACTCACTACAAACCATTCCTTCCTTCCTGCAAGAGACCTTCAGGTGGCATAATGTGATCGCAAAAGAGATCTCCATAACAATAACCATAATAATATATTATATTCAGAAAACAATGCTTATGGATGGAACACTTAGAAGTATACCCATCTCAGGGGCTACTTAAGGCAATAAAGCCACTCGCACTTCAGGCTTGTGGCCTTATAGCCCTAATTAGACCCCTTGATGGGTATATAGCCTTATATGTGGGTAGAGGGTGACAATGAAAAAGCAGGGATACTGAATGAATATTTCTGCTCAGTATTCACAAAGGAAGAGGAGGGGGAGGTACCTAAACCAAACAAGAGAAACACTCTGAAGACGGGGGTCGATACCAGTCCATTTACAGAAGAAAGGGTTCTGAAAGAACTAATAAAATTGAAGGTGGACAAAGCAATGGGGCCTGATGGGACTCACCCAAGAATTCTAAAAGAACTAAGGGTAGAACTAATGAGACCGCTGACTACTCTCTTTAACAAATCATGGGAGGATGGGGTGGTACCTGAGGACTGGAGGAGGGTGGATGTGATTCCTCTTCACAAAAGTGGGAGCAGGACAGAGGCAGGAAACTACAGACCTGTTACTTTGACTTCAGTGGTAGGTAAAATGATGGAATCACTTCTGAAGGAAAGAACTGTTGAGTACCTAGAGGCCAGTGGGGCACAGGACCCAAGGCAGCATGGATTCATGATGGGAAGGTCATGTCAGATGAATCTAATAGATTTCTTTGACTGGGTGACCAAAGTAGTAGACCAGGGAGGGGCTGTGGACATGGCTTACCTAGATTTTAGCAAGGCATTTGATACAGTCCCACACAAAAGATTAATACATAAGTTAGCCAGCCTTGGAGTGGGTCCCAAGGTGGTAGCCTGGATAAAAAATTGGCTGGACAACAGGATGCAAAGGGTAGTAGTAAATGGAGCCCACAGTGAAGAAAGGAGGGTTACTAGCGGGGTACCGTAGGGTTCAGTACTGGGACCAGTCCTTTTTAATGTCTTTATAAGTGACATTGCAGAGGAACTGGAAGGAAAAGTATGTCTCTTTGCAGATGACACAAAGATCTGCAACAGGGGTGATACACCAGATGGAGTGGAAAGGATGAGAAGGGACTTGGCAAGGTTGGAGGAATGGTCCAATGTATGGCAGCTCAGATTCAGTGCAAAGAAGTGCAAGGTAATGCACCTCAGAAACAAAAACCCAGGGCAAGAGTACACAGTGGGGGGTGAGATACTGACAACAGTAAAAATGGAAAGGGACCTGGGGGTAATTATAGCAGATGACCTAAAGGTGGGCAAGCAATGCGAGAAGGCAGTAAGGAAGGCTTGGGGGATACTGGGATGCATAGGGAGAGGCATCAATAGTAGAAAACAGGAAGTTGTTATCCCTCTGTACAGACAGTTGATAAGACCCCATCTAGAGTACTGTGTGCAGTTCTGGAGACCCCATCTCTGCAAAGACATAGACAGAGTGGAGGCTGTCCAGAGGAGGGCAACAAAATGGTGCAGGGTCTGCACCAGAAGACATAGAAGAAAGACTAAAGGAGCTTAATATGTATACCCTTGAGGAAAGGAGGGAGAGAGGGGACATGATAGAAACTTTCAAGTACCTCAAGGGAATCAACAAAGTCCAAGAGGGTGGCATCTTTCAGAAAAAGAGATGTGCAAGAACAAGGGGCACAATTTGAAGATAGAGGGGGGACTGCTCAGAGGTAATGTGAGGAAGTATTTTTTCACAGAGAGGGTTGTGGATGCATGGAACAGCCTCCCTGAGGAGGTCGTGGAGTCAAGAGCAGTGGGGGAATTCAAGAATGCATGGGACAGACATAAGGCAGTCCTAGTGGGGGGTAAGAGGAAGTAAGCTGTTGGTTAATCAGGATCTGCAGCTTATCTGTTAGGTAGGAAAATGGGCAGACTAGGTGGGCCAAGCAGTCCTTATCTGCCATCAAATTCTATGTTTCTATATACCACCCTTACCCATTATTTATTATACACTGTACCTATGTATTTATACAATGAGAGTGAGATGAAAATGTATGGATAAATTAAATATTTAAATGGCAGTAGGACTTGTAGTGATGATAAATCATTTATCATCACTAGAGGTGGGTCATCATTATTTATCATCACTTGAGGTTGGTCACAAAGGAGCTCTTAACCATTGGGAGAGCAGCTTGAACAATGCTTGATGAAATCACAGTAACCTCTGCTGCACTCAGAGTAGTGAAATCAAACAGAAACAGTTTATTCTTAATTAAAATAACTAATCTGAAAGTTTTACAGTTTTAAATACATTGTACAAACTGGACACACAATGACCTCACTCAGAATATGACATTTATCATCACTTGAGAGAGTGCAGGACATTTATAACACACTTGTGGCTCTGCCACTTGTGGGTTATGGTCCTGCTCCCTCCCTCATGATGATAAATGGCACATTCAGAGTCTGGCCATTGTGTATCCCATACATTTAGTGGAGCCAGGCAGGATGCAGTTCAGTACTGCCGCATACGGCAGTAGAGTTACTGCAATTTCAATGGCAGTCAATCCATTTTGTCATGCATAAATTGAGACACTGTATTGTGGTCCAGTTGGCTCCACTGTATTTGTTGCATGAAAATAAATTATTTATTGTGAACACCCGTTTATGACCTCTGTTGACATCACGAGTGGTGGACCTACAAGTGAGGTCTATGGAGGTCACATTGGCTCAAAATAAATAATTTATTTTCATGCCGCTGATGGCATTTGCCATTTATACAATGTAATGGGTGGGTACACTTGATTATTATCTTTTGTACCGTTTTGTACCAGCAAGCCTGGACAGAATTTTAGGTATAAAGGACGAATCAGTTCTCCACATTATGGAGCTGGAATCCATTGGTCTCTGAGCCTGAGTGGAAATAAATGAAAAATTCTCACTCCAGCTCCCCTGCCCATGAAAGTAAATGCATTTATTTGCTGTTTTTATACCCACAACACTCTGTATAAATATATATTATACAATGCACGTAAGAATAAAAGCTTACTGATAAATGATTTATTTCTGAAGACCTAAAATGATAATAAATCATTTATCATCACTCTGGGTGGGTCATCACCATTTATAGTGACTTGAGGTTAGTCTTAAAGAAGTTTTTAACCAATGGGACAGCAGCTTGAACAGTGCCTGATGTCATCACAATGACCTGTGCTGCACTCAAAACAGAACAATCAAATCAAACAGAAACAGTTTATTCTTCATTAATTGAACTAATATGAAAGCTCTTTCTACTGCCTTGATTGTTTTATGAGTCACTGATGATGAACCCTAGGTCTCTTTCCTCAGAGATCATGCCAAGCTTTACCACCCCCAACCCCCCACCCAGTACTCTGTCCAGGGGTTCTTGTTCCTTATGCGTATCAGCTTGCACATTTTGGCATTCAATTTAAACTGTCAAACATTTGATCACCTCTCCAGCCTTTGCAAGACTGTATGATTCTATTTAAGCCCCTCCTCACTGTCTACCCTGCCACATTTGGTGTTTAAATTTATATGCCACATTTAAATTTGGTGTAAAATAAAAACCTTTGTAGAGCTATAATGATACTATTATGAGATCTTATAATGCTATTGTTCCAAGCTCTATCTATTGCATCTGGAGAAGATATATTTCCCACATGCCACTGTGAGCTGGCTTGTACTGTAATTGTTGCATTTAGTAATAGTCAGCTCACAGTGGATACAACAGCAACATAAAGTGGCACAACATGCCTTCATGCTTCCTGCCCCATTGTGAAGTCTCTTGGGGAGGGAAAACATGTCTGTAGGAGTGGCTCATGGCACTGAAGAAACTGCCCTGCCAGAGTACTCCCCTGCTCTTACTTCAGGTAAGGAGAAGGCAGGAGGAGTGTAGACTGCAGAAGAAGTTGCTAGGGAGAGTGCTGATGGCTGCAGCTTCAGGCAGGAGCACGAAGGTAGGCTCCCGATTGGAGAGGGAAAATTGAAAACTACCTGGATCCAAATATTACACACATAAAACAACAACAACAAAAAAATAGAGGACTTTGTATTTCTCGGCTGTAATATACCTTTAGGTTGACATGTCACCAGAACCTCTGGATGGTGTTATAGCCTCACAATACACATATCCAACTTTTCAAAGCATGACACATAGGTTCTGGCAGTACGCCAAACCCCGTCACCAGAACTACACCATATTTTACAATCTTGGGAAAAGTTGTAACAGTTTTCATGATTTACGGCAGATTGCACCAAATATCTGGAGTAAGCTTCATAAAGAAGGCCCCAGTACTGCTGCAGGTTAGACCAGAAAAAGTAGGTCTAACTTGTGGCAATTGCTGCACAGGATAGAAAATCCCATTAGATCGCTGCAAGCCCCATGTGCCATATCGTCAACGCACGTGAGCCTTGTGGCAGTCTTAAGACATTTGGAAATCCTGCCCCCAGTCACTTATCTATTATTTATATATTATTAAAATGGGTGGAAAAAAATCTAGAAACTTCATTGGCCAAGAGTCGCCACCGAGCCATGCATTAAATTCCTAGTGCTACATGATCAGGTGCCAGATCTCATCACTAAGGCAAAAGGCCTAATTACTTACAAACCTAGTGAGTATGTTATATATTTTATTATTTAAAATTCATTTAAACAAATGATTTATGTAACATCTATTACAAATGGTTCACTTTACATATAATGTGAAAGAGCAGAGAAGTTTTTTATAAGTGCAATAAGCCACTCCAGAATGTGTATTAAAGGATCTGAATGCACTCCCTAAGGGAGTAAGAACACTCAGTCTTTGGCCTCATGCTTCACTCCCCTGGGACATACATTAAAATCACACATACAGTGAAGTCCACCAGGATGAAGCACAGCACTGCAGAATTCTGCAGTAGAGTTGCTGCAGTAAACAATACAGTTTTAATGGGAGTTAATTCCTTTTGTCATGCAGTAAATCTATCACACTGCACTTCATCCTGGTGGGCTTTAATGTATGTATGTGTGTGTGTGTGTGTGTATATATATATATATATATATATATATATATATATATATATCGATCGTCGAGAGAGAGAGAGAGAGAGAGAGAGAGAGACAGAAGTGGTCAACAGAGATGTACTGATAAATAGCAAGATAGAGTCTTATCTTGACTCAACCAAAATAAAATTTGAACATATGAAGTATGAATTAGCCAGCAGAAGAAGGCCATATGGTCTGTCAAGTTTGCTTGATATAGAGCCCCTGTTCAAGTGACTTACAATGGGTCTCGTCCCCATCTCCAGCAACCCTGACTCTCTCCTTTACTCTGTCCCACCCCTCATGAACTCAACCACTTTCTTTTGGCTGATCACCTCAGTTGGGAGTTCATTCTGCCCTGACACTACTCACTCTATAAAGTATCTCCTGACCTCCTCTTGAACCTTCCTCTTATCAATCTGTAACAGTGCTACCTTCTGTTCTTGTTTTCAGTCAGGCAAAAGATGTCCCCAATAGCCATCTAGTTTATACCTTTAAGTTTCTTGAGGTTTCAATCATGTCACCACTCTCTCCTCTCTTCGAGTGAGTACCTAGTGAGGTGTCTCAGTCTGTCTTTATACATACTATACTGCTGGCCCTGAATCATTTTCATTGTCCTCTTCTTCACTACCTCAAATTGGTTAACAGCCTTCCTTAGGTAGGTGCTCCAGTACCACACACAGTGTTCCAGGTTTGACTGTCCAAGGGATCTGTAAAGGGGCAGGATAACCTCCTCCTTTCTGCTTGTGAACCATCTAGCTATACATCCCAGCATCTTATTTTCCCTGGCTGCTGCCTTTCTGCACTAAGTAGACTAACTTAGGTGGCTCGTTAAGGCTATCCCCAAATCATTTTCCCCATCTGAGACAGTGACCTTGATCACCCCAGTCTGTATTTGACATTTGGGTTCTTGCTCTGATGCACATAACTTTACATTTTTTAGCATTGAACCCCATTTGCCAGATGCAAGACCACCTCTCTAGCTTTGCAAGGTCCTCCTGCAGCTCCTATAAACCCTCATCTGAGTCCACCCTCCAATAGAGATAGGTGTTATTCACAAAGAGGCAGATCTTGCCTTTAATGTCATCCTAATATCGCTAATGAATAATTGAACAACAAAGGTCTGAGCCCTGACCCATATGGGATCCAGTTGGTATCCCCCATCGAAACTGAGAGCTTCACCCCACTATCAGCCTTTGGTACTTACCACTAAAACCAATTTGCCACCCAGCAGGTCAATTTGTTTCCCACTCCTAGATCCTCCAAAATGTTGATCAACCTTCTTTGGGGAAATGAGTTGAAGGCCTTGCTGAAATCCAAATACAGTTTGTCTACTGCCTGACCTTTGACCACTGCCTTCATCACCCAGTTAAAGAAGTTGACCATGCTGGTCTGACAAGACCTCCCTGCCATAACCCCGTGAGACCATTTGGGTAAATCAACTCAACCAGCCTTCTTTCAGAATGGTCTCCATCAGTTTACCCACTATGGAAGCTAGGTTGACAGGTCTATACTATAATTCCCTTGTTCTTCCATAGACCCACTATTGTGCAGCAGTACCATATGTGTGGTTCTCCACTCTTGTGGTACACCCTGTATCTAATGAGCTGTTGAACAGATCCATCAGTGGATCTGCTAGTTCTGCTGCTAGTTCCCTTAATACTCTAGGGTTCCTTGCCATCCAGACCTGGGGATTTGTTCAACTTTAGTGACATGAGGCCATTCCAAATTTTATCTTCTGTAATCATGTCCTCAGCCATACCAACCTCCCCCACCCCTCCCTTCCCTATAGCACTGGCCCATCATTTACCTTGATAAAGGCTAAGCAGAAGTATTCAGGCAACACCTTTGCCTACTCTTTACTGCCCTCCACCCTTATAGTCCCCCTTCTTATTTTGGCCATGCTTTCCATAGTAGCCCTCTTATCACTAATATAGCTGAAGAAATCCTTCTTTCTTTCCTTACTTCATTCTACAGTTTGCAGCTCCTTCTTAGCCTTGTCAGCCTGACTGCCCTACTAGCCTCCCTAGCATTTTCCAAGAATGCTATCGCATCTTCCTTCTTAGGGGACTTCTTGAACTTTCTATATGTGATTATTTTCTCTCTCAGTTCCTTGCCCACCACCCTCGCAATCTAAATTGGCTTCCTAGCTTTAGATTTCTTCCTCTTCTGCTTAAGGCAGGTTTCAGTTGCTGCCGTGATCCCTTCCCTAATGATGGTCCACTTTTGGTCCCCTTCATATCTTCCCCAAGACTAATTAGGCACCTTCTTAATATTCCACCTATCTTGATGTAGTTGACCATCCTGAAATCTGGTACTGAAGTCTTCATGTTTAGTGATTCCTTTCCCATATCAGCGTGGAATCTACCATTCAGTGATCACCACAGCCCAGGGATGTCTCCACCATGATGTCATTAATACAATCCCCATTTGTTAATACCTGGTCCAGGATGTCTCCCTCCCTTGCCAGTTTGGTCACCCCCTGAACCAGGAATCCATCCTGGAGTGCATCCAGGAACAATTGGTTCCTATTACAGGTGGCAGAGAAGACACCCAAGTTAACTTTATGCAAGTTGAAGTCCCCAATTACCGTCACTTAAGCCACTATGTAATGTAGGTGAGAGTGAAGCCTTGCAGATTAATGATTTATTTTATCAACAGAGGCATTTTTAAGGAGGATAAATCCTTTATCCTCATTTCAGCCCTTTATTTCTACTATATACAGGACACAAGGGAATGTTTAACCAATAAGAGAGTAGATTGAACAATGCCTGATGACATTACAGTGGTCTCTGCTGCACTCAAAACAGATCTGTGAAATTAAACAAAAACTGTAAAGCAAATTGGAATCCAATGGCCAGACTCAGAATATGTCAGTTATCACTTGTGAAGGGTGAGGAACTTCATAACTCACTCTTGACTCCACCACTTATGAGTTATTTTCCTGTTCCCTAAATCATGAAAATAAATGGCCTATTTAAGTAAAACACCATGGCAGGGTGTGAGTTATGCAGGGATTTACCCACACCTGGTGTAGTTTGGTCACGAGGCTGCCGGCCGAGTGATCAAAACCACACCAGAATTGGTTAAATCCCAGCATAATCCACACCCTGGAGTGGTTTACTGTGATTATGCAATGTCCCCTTTTTTAGTGCCCCCCAAAAAAAAGAACGAAAAAGGGTTTCTTGTATTTTAAATTATTTTTATTGATTTTACTGCTCCACCTAAACAAAATATTCCTTTGTTGGTAGGGATACCCTTCCTAGCTTCATCATTTCTCCTGTGCTGCCCAGCAGTCCCCCTCTAACACACACACACACACACCAACGTCTGTTTGCTACAACAGCATGATTGCCTCCCTCACGCCCATTGTGAAGAGATTAATAGATAAACTGAGTGGCAGCCAAGATAGCCCAGATGAGCAGATGAGTGTGAGTGAGCGACCGTGTAGTGTGACTCTGTGAGGGAGAGCGAGTGAACAGCGGTACTGTTACTACCCAACTTGGGAGCAAAGGTTTTTCTTTATTCATTTCCATTTTACTAATGGGTGGAATTGTATGGTAGTCCTATGCTAGTACTGTCCAGGCTAGCAGTAGCAGAACAGAGACAAGATGGACTGACCTTTACAGGAGGGATCGAAAGCTGGAGGGAGCGAGCATCTGAGGAACTGCCAACTAAGTCAGCTTTGCATAGGGAACGTGGCACTGAGTCGACAGAAAACTTTTTCATTCCCAGTCCTGATGCTTTCTCTGGGGCAGGGAAATCTTTGTCAGTGTGGTCTCTGACTCCAGTTTAGTTTGCCCTGGCTCCGATTTTGTTGAGGAGCCAGTATAGCATTCTAGAGTCAAATGGCAAATTTGAATAACCGAGCACAATCTCTATTCATGCTCAGTGTGTGCATGCGTGGACATGTTCTTTCTTGGCCTTCTCCTGATTTTGGCAGGGGAAAGAAGTTGTGTCCCCCCCCCCCCGCTTTGGACTGCAGAACCATGGAGAGGGCATATTGTAAGAGGCTGTCATGCTGTAATGGGTGCTGGTGGGATAGCCCTACCAGTCCTCACTTTTGCAGTTGGGAACTGGAGGGCGAAGACATCAGGATCGGTCTCCACTTCGCTAGTGCTGGTACAGGATTGCCAACTGATGCTGAGATGGGGGTTTCTTAAACTTGTCAGGACTTGTGGTACAATATTGCAGTTTGCCATTGTTACTTAAAAAATGGAGATACGAGCCATGGTGGTTAGTTAAGCAATAATGCACCACAGGGTGTGGGTTGTGCTGGGATAACCTCAAGCCTGGGGTGGTTGGGCATAAGGCTGCAGGCCGAGTGCGTTCAGCTGCACTAGAAGTGAGGTTATCCCAGCACAACCCACACCCTGGAGTGTATTATTGCTATTATACAATGGCTCATTTATAACTGGGGGAAAAAATTTGGAAATCTTTTTTCTGTTGATTTTTAGGTCATTTATCAATGTGGAGGTATATGTATTGAAAAAATAGTTCTGTTTTGGCCACTAGGTGGTGTTACTTGTATATGAGTGGCTTTGTGTCTTAACCTGGCTGCTCCCCACAGACAGTTTTCTGTTGGTGTTCTTGTTCACTGTTCCCACCCGTCTCCCCCAGTTCTGTTTTATATTTTTCTTTTGTTTGTTTTTGTGGTACTTTGCTTTCCTGTCTCAGTCTAACATCCCCATGAACTTTATTTGAACCAGTCGCACTGCCTGTTGTTTGATGAGGTGACTTGTATGGTAATGCCACACATTAGGAACAAGTGAGCTAAGGGAGCAGACTTCCAGTGTGCTAAAATGGGTCTGTATGTGCCCGGTACTCTCTAAGGGGGAAATTCAGTTTTTATTTGGTTTGTACAATTTGTGAATGTTTCTCAGTGGTACTCCATGTGGCTTTCTTTGGAACAGCTGACTGCGTGCTTTGAGTTTTAGTGAAGCGAGTGTGCGCATAACAGCAGTTTCGGCTGCAATCTAAGGAAAGTGATCAATGCAATGAAAAAAAATGGTTAGAGTTAGTGTTTTGCTTTTTGCTACTGTGGCAAGGGTCAGAAAAATGCTAATGCTGGTGATGGCAGCAGTTACGAGGTGTGTTCTCTGGATAGCGCTTCGACGTGGGAGCGAAACAGTACAGGAGTAGCAGTCAGTGTGCGGACCAATATTTTAAAGTTAGCTTTGGTCATTTGTGCCCAATCTTCCAATCTTCATACAGTGAGGCTATGGTGAGATAACCTCACTGGTGAAGGTGGGCACTGACCAATGAGATTGAAGCATTTTTTCATGCCGTTGTATAATGGATGTTGACTACCACTTTTGAAATGGGGCACTGGCACAGTTGAGAGCTGGGGTCTGATAGAGGATTTCAAAGCCTTTGATTATGTTATCAGACTGGTTGGTCAGATTAATCTTTATAAGTGGGTTATGCTAGGATTTACCCACAGGTAAAATTGCCAGCTGACCATTCAGCTTCTTAGAAAAATGGATCCCATTGTATAATCTGAGTTAAGCCACTGTATATGCACTCTCTATTTATGGTTGTCTATTTCATACACACAGTCACTTTGATGATTTAAAGGGAAGAATGGTGTTAGTACTAAACACAAATCAAGAAATATTAAAAGAGTGGACATTCAGATTGGAGGGTGAAATCTGGATACAATCTAGCTATTTGCCTTGGTCAGTCTTAAAGAATAAGGAGTAGGGGCAGGGCTAAAGAGAGATGTAAAACATTGGAGCTGGTTGTGGACATACTTTTGGAGAAACATACTAATCTTTCTCATTGTTTGTGGTGGAGTTCAGTCAGTTGAGCTCACCATACAACAGACAATGGTGAGTCCTTGAGTCACACTTAAAAGTGAACATTCATAGCCTTTTTTTACAAAACATCCAACACATGAAGTGTGGACTGAGGGGCTAAGTGATACATTCCATCTCCATAGTTCTGCAGAGGGAGGGAAGGAGAACTGTCTAATTATCTGCATTCTTGTGTTGGTGTTGTAGCAGTCCTGGCCTTGTAGAGTACTCTTGGCCTGTGACCTCCCAAAGTGGTGAGGAGATGCACATGCTTCTGGTAGGTGAGTTGGGAGTAGAGCCACACACACACACACACACACACACACACACACACAGTAATAAAAGGACAGGATTTGTTTCTGAGCAAGATTTCCATTAGTATGGATGGAAAGAGAGATATCCAGTTTTGGGGTTGAGAGTAGGTGCCAAAGATCATTGTCTTGATCTTTTTTTGCATTGAGAATGAAACTGTTCTTATTTAGCCCTGCTCCTACTACTGCACAGTAAGTTTGGAGATGATTCTCAACATCGACCAATGTGGAGACACTACAAAAGAACATTGACAATCATGTAATCAACATTCATTTGTGCACTTTGAACACATTGGGTGGGTAGTATCATAGTTATTTTCATTGTATAGTAGATGTATAAACAAATTACCTCATTTATTATGAAATGACAAGGCAAGGCAAATTTTATTTTTCCAGGCGCCCAATCCCGGAGCCTTTGGGCACTGTACAGTAAAAGCATTCTATCGATAGGATGTAACATCAAATAAAATTAATAATAATAATAAAAGGAAAAATATTTTAAAACAGCATACAATAAATATGTTATTTGGGACACAAAGCTCTCTAAAATAAATGGTCAGAAGTGAGAACAAAAGGTGGGACTCCTGAAATAACTAGTATATCTTGTCCGGGAAGACTTGATTAAACAAAAGGGCTTTGAGGCAGGTCTTAAAAACCTCAACTGAAGGGGCCTCCTGAACAGATGGAGGGAAAATATTCCACAGGATGGGACCAGTGACACTGAATGCCCTGATGCCGGCAGTTTTCAACCTCGTCCTGGGAATAGCCAGGAGGCCCCTAAAGGAGGACTGGAGGGAGTGGACTGAGACAGCAGGTGAAAGGTGGTTCAACAGAAAGCCAGGACCCAACACATGTAGGGCCTTATAGGTGAGCAAGCCCACCTTGAAGAGTATCCTCCACCGCACCGGCAGCTAGTGCAGTGCACACAGCATCAGGGTTATGTGGCAGAATTTTGACTGCCCCATCAACAGCCTGGCAGCTGTGTTCTGCACCAGTTGCAGACAGCGGAGGTTACCCCCTGGGAATCCAAGGAGAAGCGCATTACAGTAATCAAGTTTGGATGTCACAAAGGCATGTACTAAGGTGGGGAGGTCCATGAATGGAACTAGGGGCTTGACCCTGGTGATATTCCTGAGATGATAAAAACTGGTCTGGACAACAGATGACACCTAAAATTCAAGTGTCAAACTGCTGTCAAAGGTCATGCCAAGGTTTCACACCCTAGAGGAGGCCTTCAGTGGTACAGATCCCAGGAATAAACTGGTTTTGGCACTAGGGGCCACCCTGTTCCATCCTCTGTTTGACTCCAGCACCAATACCTCCATCTTATCGGGGTTCAGTCACAACCAGCTGGAGGCCATCCAATCACTGATCTCCATGAGGCAGTTGTTAAGTACTTCCACTGCACTGGATGTTCAAGGGGCAAAGGAAAAATACAGCTGGGTATCATCAGCATAGCAATGAAAACCCAAGCCGTATATCCTAATGAGCTCACCCAGAGGCAGCATATAGATGGCAAACAACATTGGTGACAAGACCGAACCCTGAGGTACTCCCTACAACAGTAGGCTAATGGAGGATGAGAAATTCCCCATCACTACCCATTGCCTCCTATTCGTGAGGTAGGACTCAAACCAGCAGATGAAAGAGCCGGTGAGTCCACAAAATTCCCTCAGGTGGTCGAGTAATGCACAATGAATGGTCTACCATGTCAAAAGCTGAAGAGAGATCAAGGAGGACAAGAATTGTCCCCTTCTCCCCGATCTCTAGCCCTGAAGAGGTAATTTTGCACTGGAATTAGTGCGGTTTCCATACTATGCCTCATACGAAAACCAGACTGGAAAGGCACATAGAGAGATTGAAAGCCAAAAGATGTTCCTCAAGTTGCTGCACCACAACCTTCTCAACAATTTCCTCTAAAAATGGGAGGTTGGAGATGGGACAGTAATTCACCTTGACGTCAGGATCCAAAAGGGACTTCTTCAAAACGGGACAAACCAATGCCTCCTTCAAGGCATCTGGAACAATTCCCTCTGACAGGGAGCACTGGACAATCTAGGCCAACAGTGTTAACACATTTCATCAAGAAAAGAGTTGGCACCGAGTCCAGTTCACAGTATGTGACTGTCAAAGCCTCCACTGGTTTAAACTCCCCCCAATTAGGTGGAGTTCTCAGCGAATAACCCAGATGATCAATGTAGGCCACAGAAGGGCTAATTGGCAGAACACTGAGCTGGATGGTGGAAACCCTATCTGAGAGAATCGAGTAAACTCTTCACAAAGAGCGTCAGAAACAGTTTTTTTTGGCTGAAGACAGGTTGGATTTAAGAGCCTGTCCACAGTCCAAAAAAGCACAGTTGGTTGATTCTTCCCAGCAGCAATCTCTCTAGACAGGAACTCTGCCTTCTTACGAGTGATTGCCCCCTGATACTCAGCATAATGTGAGCACAGGGCCAGTCTGTCCGCCTCCAGCTCAGACTTCCACCAGCAGCACTCCAACCTCCGACCCATGATCTTCACCCTCTTGAGGTCCCCGTCAAACCAAGGGGACCTCAAGTAACAGGATCTGGATCGTATGCGGGTTGCTGCGGGGGCATCCAGAGTAGCTGCCAACACCCTATTGTAGGTGGCAACAGCCTTATCTGGACCCCTAACCATACTAGATAGGTCAGCTGCTGCCAGAAATCCTTCCAGGGTCAAACCCCTCAAAGGGCAGTAGCTGACCATCTCTGCAGGGGGAGGGTTCTCAGGGGGGGCCCAAACAGGAACCCCACCATGCAGTGATCTGACCAAACAACCCAATCAATCTTGAGGTTATTAACCTCAAGCCCCAGTGAGAAAACCAGGTCCAACATATGGCTGCCTTGGTGGGTCACAAAGGAAACTTCCTGTATCAGGCCCAGAGATTACATTGTCTGGACATTTTCAAGAAATGTTTTTTCCTGTAATTTCTCTGCTATATACACACAAATATTGATGAGAGTTAATGGGATGTAGTGGAAAATGTTTTATTGTGAGGGATAATCTTGTGATATACAATGGATTATATTGCCCAAAGCCAAAGTGAAGGTCAACAGATTTGTAGGAGTCAGTTGTTTTCCATTATAGCCAGAAGGATTTCTGTAATCTCTGTGGCATAGAATGTTGCAGTAACCATGATGGGGATGCAGCTCACCCCTCAGATGGTGATTCCGTTTCTGGGTCCTGAATTCAAAATTAAGACAAAGTATAGTACTGTACTGGCATCATCAGTTGACATATTACAGTATGTCAGTTATACTCAAGATTAAGATAAATTATAAAATGGTCTCAAAACATCCAGCATCCTGATTGGCTACTACATCATCTGAACTGTGTCCTTATCAGATGATATAGTAGCCAACCGGGCACTACCCTCCAATCCCCAGCCCAACAACACCACAGAATCAGTGAGTTGTGCCAGCTGAAAACAGAAACAAAACCTGGCACAGCTCACAGCATGACATCTCATTCCTGTGACCCAGCTAAGGTATCCGTGCTCCACCTCTTTCACAGCACATAAAGCAGCCTCTATATAAAAAAAAACAAAAAAAACAGCAAAACATTTTTTTAAACTTTTTTCACATTTCTCATAGACAATCTCACCTCTCCTGAACAAAACAATCCCCGAAGTCATCAAACAGCTCGTGCGAACAGGAAGCGATTTAAAACAAATCCCCAATGTAAATAAAAAATTCACTCCCCACACACACATGAAAATTATCTATTTTGTACCATTTTGTACAGGTACACATAACACCACTTTCACATAACCATGAAACATCATGGTAAGCCACGCCAGAAACCCTGTTTTTCTCCTAAAAATCCACTTCAGTTATAGCGAGCGTGTCCCTTAATGACTGCTGTACACAGCATGTTCATTCTTCCCATTTTAAAATATAATGTGCTCTGTGACAGTGTGGCTTTGCAGATTCTGTATTTTTTTTGTAACTGTAGTTAGGATAGCATAGTACTGGTGGGAATATCCAAAGCATCCTACACTGCAAACAAAGCAAATTGCAGACCACAGTTTAAAACAACAGATGCGAGACTTGTACATCTATGGAGAAAAACTCACTGAGAAAATAATTACAGGTGAAAAAAAGTAAAGTTACTTTTCTTCTTGGGCATCAGGGATGGGGGGGTTGGATTGGATCTATTGAATATTGTGGATCTGTTTGATCCACTACAGACCAAACCAAATAAAGATCAACCCAAATAAAAGGTACTGTACCACACATTACATAGAGGGACAACTTTATCCCTCCAACTAGATAAAAAAGTTTCTTACTTTTTTTTTAAATTTCAAAAGCTTTTTTTTCCTTTTAATTCTCAATCTCTACTTGGGGCCCATTTTATAAGCACAATAACACACTCCAAGGTGTGGGTTATCGCCTGATAAGAGGACGCCCAGAGACATAAGACACTCGGCACAAGTGCCTTGTGCCTTAGTACACCCTTGGGTGTGCTCTTATCAGGTGAAAACCCACACCTCATTGTGTGTTATTGCTTGCATATAGTACTGTACCAGCATCATTAGTTGACATTTTACAGTATGTGAGTTAAAATAAATTGCATACATTTAACTGTCCAATTTCAAAATCAACAGTATTTAACCCAAAAGTTTCATCAGGGTAAATGGCCTCTTTTATCCTCTTGCTTCTATATTACGTGACACACCATAGACTCGACACACAGAAGCAAGTCAAGTCTATGGATCACTTTACAATATTGAACAAGGAACAAGAAATGACTGAGGGACAGAATGCCACAAGTTAGCAAAAGGAGAGTTAGCAAGAAGAGACAGACATTAAGTAAGCAATAAGACATGATGGGGTGTGGGTGGAACACATTTTACTGCACAGCCAGGGGCGTAGTAAGGCACAAGGCCGAAGGCCGAGTGACTTTAGCCACTAGCTGTGCAATAAAATGTGTTCCACATACATCCCAGAGTGCCTTATTGCACTTATAAAATGGGCTCCTCTTTTTCAAACTTTTTACAGTTGGCAAAAGCATGTTTATATGTAGAAATAATAGATTTACTTGTGTACATTTATGATTAAATAGTCCTTCCACCCACTACAAATGATGTCATTGATGATGATGTCATTGTATTATTGCCTACTTTCTTCTTCCTGGTTTTTTTCCTCACATTCAAGATATGGAATGTTTATCATAGAATGTTTACCATGGAATACATGGATTCAAAATTCTACTCAGTTCCATTGGCAGAATGTTTCTCTCCTAACACTCTGTACACACAGACAACAAAGGCCTTTGTTACAGCCAGAGACTCAATTATCTCACTGTCAGGGCAAGAAGAAGACAATTTTCTAATGAGCAGGTAAAGATAGAAGGGGGATTTTTCACTGTCAGCAAAGAAACAGTCGTAGTGAAAACTATAAACAATACTCATTGTATCTAATTTATGTACATAAGGAAAGTGTGATAATCAAGGAAACTACAGTTAATTAATTTGTTTTATTTTTTATTTAAGGTAGTTTTATTTTAAGGGCCCAGATGAAGTTTTTTTTTACAGTGTAAAGGTAGCAGCCATGTTTGTGGTGGAAGATCAGTTCTGGCTGTAGAGGGCTAACTGAAATGCCTGTGTTCCAAATGCCCATTGATCGGGTTTTCAGACTCTTCACAGTCCTTTTTTTAGCCATATGTAAATCATATTTTACACATAAATAACAGCCAATCAGATTCCATGATTTTTACTCTGCCATTTTATAAATTAATTTGACAGTGCATCAAAATAAGGAAATTGACCACAGTCCATAAATAATATGATAAAAGAGCCCATTTACCCTGATCAAGTCTTTGGACAAAACAGTTCTGATTTTGAAACTGGATAGTCATATGTATGGAATTTGCTATCACTGAGACAATAAGTACAGTATAAATATTGACAACATCTAATGACTGGAGCCAGGTTTCCTTCTTTCTTTGCAAAATGCAAGTAGCCCCTGCGCTCTGAATGTATACCACAATCACATTATTATGAAACAATAGAAAAAAAAAACGTTATATAAGAAGTGTAATACAAAGGTGGCAGTGGAGCGTCAAATAGCTATTTGATGTTCCACCACCACGTTTGTACTACACTTCTTAAATAAAGTTTTTTCTATTGTTTTATAATAACATGGTTGCGGTATACTTCTGAACAGCAGCGGCTACTTGCTTTTTTCTGGATATTATTTGTGGTTTGACAAACTGCCCCCTGCACCTTGTCCTCTGCTTCACCTGGGTGCAAACCCTTTTTTGGTTTTTCCTTCTTTCTTTGAAATGATGCATCCCTCACCAGTGCTACTCATGTTACCACTCAGAAGAAATGTATCTCATATTGAGGTGTTATCCCACATAATAAAACACATTATAACATAGTAATTAAGGTTGGAAGGTACTCTAGTGCTATTCTGTTCATTACCCCTGCATCATAAACAGAGATGAAAAAAGAAAGTATTCCATGTAAAAATGCACTTATTCATTGAGATTTCCTACCCACTCTACTATGAAGGGTACCCACTGATGCCCACGGTAGGCAAACATTTGTCCAGGCTTACTTTGAATGCCAGTATTGTCTTCCTATCCACTGTATCTGATGATAGACTGTTCCACAAATTTGTCACCCTCTGAGAGAAAAAAATGCATCCAATGTTGCCAATGAATTTACCAGCTATGAGTTTCAGATAGTGTCCCTTCATTCTGCTGGAGGATATTAGATCAAACATCTTAGTGTATGCAGCCTTTCCAGAACTCTTGAGTTTGTGGAAGGTGTGCCTCCGTTTCTCCTGGGTGAACATTTTAAAGGTCTCTAGACTCTCCCTATAGCTTCTGTTCCCTGATCATTTTGGTGGTCTTGCATTGCTCCCTCCTGACTGCTTCAGTGTTCTTCTTTTACTGAGTTGCCTTTAATTGCATGCAGTAATCCAGGAGAGGCCCGTCCAAGGTCCTGTACAGTAGTAGTATTACCTCCCCTGCTTTACTGGTCATCCTCTTTTGATGCACCCATGCATTCTGCTGACCCTTTTCAACAGCAGCTGCAAACTTCCTGCCATGCCTCAGACTCTTGTCTAGTATGATGACAGGTCCTTTCCCTGCTTGACTGCAGCAAGACAAACCCCACACAATATGTTGGCCCTACCTTCATTTTCTCTTACCAAATATAGCACCTTACATATGATTGCATTGAACTGGAGGCTCCAGGAGTGTGACCAACCTCTCAGTTTTTTATATCCTCCTGATGTTTGTCCTCATCCTCAGAGGAGCCACCACCATGACCATCTTAGTGTCATCACCATACCTTAGCAGCTTTCGGGAGCTCCCAGCTACTGGGAGTTTAATGAAGAATTTAAACAGCAGTGGCCACAGACCACATAACAGAGGGATACCACATGGTACACCTATCTAATCAGAGTGGTGTCTGCCACCACCAACCTTTCTTTTCTGCCCCCTAGTCAGTAAGAAATCCACCTAGAGTAAGTTTTATGTATACTGCACTAGTGTGATTTCCCAGATGTTTGTCATGTACCACAATACCAAATTCCTTGATAATGTCCAGATAGGTTACATCCATGGCCCTTTCCCTGTTCACCATCTTAGTAACCTACTCATAAAAGGTAATCACTTTGGTTTGGCATGAGATGTGGCTCACAAGGCCATGGTGAGAGGATGCAAGAACTAGCAGCTCCACTATTTTCTTATTGATTATGGCTTCCAGAACCTTGCCCAGTACTGATGTCAGACTGACTGGCCTGTAATTATCTGAGTCTGACCTTGCCATCTTCTTGAGGACAGGGATCACATTGATAACTTTCATGTCCTCTGGCAACACTCCTGTCAGGACAGACTTCTGAAAGACCAGAGCAAGAAGCACTGCTAATTGTTTCCTTAACTCCACAATGATTCTGTAGTGTACCCCTTCTGCTGCCTGAGTCTTAACTGGCTTCATCTTTGCCTGGTTTTCCACTTTCAGGGCAGTTGTGACATCTACTGGCTGCTCTGTGGCTATCTGTGATGCCACAGGCCCTCCCAGTGAGAAACCTACACCCAGCATTGGGGTCCCTTAGTAAAAACAGTGAACATGGAAACAGAGTACTCATTCAACATGTCAGCAACTGCTTTTACTTTGTTTGCATTTTGTCCTCCTTCCTCAGATTTCAGGGACTCAAACTCCATCTTCACTTCCTCCATTCATTTAGGTACTGGAGGAAGATTTTGGTGTTGTCCACAACTCTTAGTGCTATCTTGGATGTTAGTCCCTCCTTGACATTAAGTATAATATTGCAGTCCTTCAGGGCTGCTCTGTTCTCCTCACTGCCCTGGAAGCAACCTATATCTTTTCAGCAGCCATATACCTTCATTTTATCTAGAACCAGTTGCCTTATGTCCCTGCTGAATTGGGGCGGAATTTTGGGCTACCACTGTTTTGCCTTTTCCCCATATTATTTATGAGAATGCAGATGTCAGCAGCAGTTACATACGTGTTCTATGCTAGCAACCTCATACAGCTGCTCCAGACCCCTGGACAACAGTTCTTTCATCTAAATTAAGTCCTCCTTTCTGATGTTGCTTGTCTTGATGGCTATATTCCAACTCAGTTTGTTGTCACAAGAAATAAATTACCCAGCTGTGGCCTCTTCCTCCACTAGTACTTTGAGGAACTGGACACTAAAGGTTTAAAGCACAACATCATATACTGTATGTCTTTGTTGTTCATTCACTTTTTCTGGGAAGGGAGGGTCTCAAAATGCCCACTCTAAAGCAGTATCATCATTCCTAAGAATAAATATTCAGATGAACTAGCACCAGGTTCTTATATGCTACTTCACTGTTACATTTTACTCTCCTCAGTGCCAAGGTTCATAGACTCAATTAGTAACACTACAGATTTAAAAACTTTCTAAACAACCTCACATTATTAAATGCTACTTTCTGAAAGGGGAACACTACAGATCTTTGGTCCTTTTTACCTACCACATTCTCCTACACCGAGACTTGGGCTTGTACCATTAATGTTGGTACTCAAGTGCAATACTAGGGACGGTGAAGGGTGATTACTCTGGGATGTGCCATTCTTTGGATGAGACTTTAAACTGAGGTCCTGTTTGGCTCATGTCCGGTGCTGTCCTGTAGATTGTTAATGTGGAAGTAAAAGAACCTAAGGTACTTTTTGCAAGAGTACGGGATTTTCACTGGGGTCCTACCAAAAAGTCCCCTTGCCATAAAACTAAATTCAAGCAATTGTCCAAAGCTGTGAGTGAGTGTTGATGTGTGAAATATCTGCCACTGCACATTTACAATCACTTTGTAACCACACTCATATTGCCTGTAAAGTGTTTTTGGATACAGTGTGAAGGAAAGGTACTATATACTGTAACTGAAGCTGTACTTCTTCTTCATTCCTTTGTTTATGTATACACCAGCAGTTAGTTCCACAGTAATCAGAGCTTCTAGTTCCATGTTGTAATTATTTTTATTTTTTAATTTTTGCAAATAACTATATTTTATTAAAAACAAAACCATATACAGCATATACGACACATAGGATAGGTTACAGACAATTTTTTTAAAACAAACCCCAAACCCAAAAACTAAACTAGCGCCCCCTGCACTACCTTCCCCCCTCCCTAACCCCCCACAGCTATCCAAACATTGCAGTACTAATCCATTACAGAGATTACAGCCCTTAGGAATAATGTGATTTAATTCTGGCCTACAAATACAGGGTGAGAAGGACAAAAACAAAGATAGGAAAAAAAGGGGTATGACACCAATTTGGACAGGTATATAATTAAAAGTATCAAAACCCAAAGGACAGACATATAGTAGTAAGAAACAGAAGCTTAAACAAAAACTGACAAATCACTGGTTTATGAATATGGAGAAAAGAGAAGGAGAAGGAGAAGTGGGCTGGGGAAGAAGGAAAAACCAAAAGAAGTGGTATAATAGATAACCCCCCCAGTATCCGAATTCTTCTTTGAGGTTTTGAAGAAGTCACCCCCAATATTCAGAAAATTTAGTTGATACTTTACCCAACATAAAGGCTAGTCTTTCCGCATAAAGTGCATTCAAGAATTCTTCCCACCATTCCCTATACGTAGGGGTCCAATCGTCTCGCCAATGGCATAAAATTAGCAACTTAGTAACTGATGCAATCAATGCCAACTGATATTTTTGTACTTTGCTTGGGACATAAGCATACATCACAAATATACAAGTTTCCAAGTTAAAAAAGGCTTAGAGATCAGTATACGGACCAGTCCAGAGTCTAACCGAGGCCCAACATTTTTAATTTTTGGGCAAAACCAGAATTTATGGATTGTAGTTGCCAATGGGTCATTACAGTCTTTACATACAGGGGAACCCAGGCCACCAACCCGATATAATCTTGCCGGAGACAGGTATAAGTTATGTAGTAGCTTAAACTGGATATCTCTTAACCTGTCTTGTTTAATAAAGAGATAAGTGTCCTTCCAAATTTTTTCCCACACCACCTCTGACCAGTCCAAAGCCAAATTAATTACCCAATATAGAGGGACCTGGGAGGAGGTGGAATCTCCCCTTTCTAAAATGTATTTGTAAATTTTGGAAATCCTCTTACCTGACAAGCTAAGCTCTCATAGCTCATTGAATAAAACTCCTGCCCTACCAGAACACTGGCCCTTACCTAGAAAGGCCTTAATACTACTTTGGATTTGTAACATTTTTAACACGGAATGAGGCCTAACCCCAAATTTTAAGATCAATGACGACAGTGGCAACAACGAATCCCCAGAAAAAAAATTGGCAATACGGATCTTAGGAGAGGAGGAGGAAGAAAAAATACTTACAATCAGTTGTTTGCCAATTAGAAAATTAGGGTTTCTCAATAAGGGTTGAGATAAGTCAAAGAATTGGGGTATTTTTAACCTTGCACAAAGTTGGTGCATAGCTCTAATATCCCACCCTAAGGGGGTATCTCTAGCTATTTTACGGACCTTAGCCCATGAAGTATATAAAAAGGATTCCAAATCTAGATTAAGCTTCTTGGAAAAGGCTCGGTCAAGGGTAAGACCTGGTAAGGATACCCCAAGGTCACAAGCCCATAGAGCAGCTCTTGCGGCATGTATCGCTAAATAGTACATGTAGAAGTCCGGTAGCTGTAGGCCACCTTTCATATCAAGATGACACAGTTTGTTATAGGTCTACGTAAAGCTCACCTCCACAAAAAGTCTGAACATAACTTATTAAGAGGTTTAAAAAGGACTTAGGTAGGTAAGTATTTAAATTTGAAAGGGGATAAAAAAGTTTAGGTAGAATCACCATTTTAACCATATTGACTCTGCCTGAGAGGGTTAAAGGAAGCTTTGACCATCTATCTAAGTCATCTTTTATAGATTTTAATAACGGTTTGAGGTTTAAACTAACCAAGTCTTCCAAGTTCCTAGAAACACGGATGCCCAAATACAATAAAGCCTCAGATTGCCACTGCAACCCCAAAGAGAGACACCAACTCTTAGAGAGACTTAATGAAAGTGGATATACCATAGTCTTAGATAGGTTTAGTTTGTAACCAGAAAATTCACTAAAGTTTGCAATAAGCTTTAGTACTTGCGGAAGTGAAATAACCGTATTTTGGAGATGTAATAATAAATCATCTGCAAAAGCCTATAATTTGAATTCTAGATCACCAATTTTTATCCCTTGGATTATTGGATCCGAGTTGATGGCTCTTATTAAGGGCTCAATGTAAAGATTAAATAAATAGGGGATAAAGGACACCCTGAAGGGTTCCTATCCTTAGGGAAAAGCTCAAATTAAATTGTTGCACTGAATTCTGGCTGATGGACATTCATACAGAAGTCAACCAAATGAATAAATCTTTCTGGAATACCAAATTTGGTGAGGGTACCAAACATAAATGACCATTCGACTTGATCGAAAGCTTTCTCTGCATCTAGAGAGACCAGGGATGCTTCCATACCTGGACTCTCTGACGCAGAGATTAAATAAAACAGCTTTCTAAAATGGTCAGCCGAGGAACGGCCTTCCACGAAGCCAGCTTGTTCTGGGCTTAACAAATCAAGCCATACCTTTTTAAGTCTAGAAGCCAAAATCTTACCGAAGATTTTAACGTCCAGATTCAGCAAGGATATTGGCCTATAATTACTAACTGAATCCGGGGGTTTATCTGGCTTGGGTAGGAGAATAATCCTGGCCTCAAATAAAGTTTTATCTTTAATCCCTTGATCAGCCCATAAAGAGTAAAGCTGGCTCAACAGTGGAACAATATATTGTTTAAATGATTTATAAAAAAGGGGTGTAAAACCATCCGGGCCTGGTGCTTTGTCCAATTTAAGTGAATCAATTGCTTGCCCTATTTTTCATCGGAAATAGGGGCAATTAAACCCCGACCCGATACTTCCGATAGACGGGGGAAGGAGATACTTGCCATAAACTCCTCCATCTTTACCATGTTTTGTAAAGAAAGCGGTTGACTCGAATATAACTTTTTATAAAATTCAACAAAGCCTCCAATATACCTTCCGAGCCGTAATTAAGTTATTAGAGATCGGGTGCCTCAAAGCAGCAACCCATCTAACAGAAACTTTCTGCTTTAATTGCCAAGCCAGCAATTTCCCAGCCTTATTACCTTGACCTCACGTAAGAGCCGAATTTTAGCGGCAGAGGATACCACCCTCTCCGCAAGGTATTAGCGTACTCACGCTCAGAAAGTCATTAGTTCTTGCTCCTGACTTTCTGACCTTGTGTATTCGTGGAATACCTTCTAACGCCCCTAATTTTCTCCAGACAACTATCCAAACACGATGCTTCCTTAGCCTTACGTTTAGATGCTAAGCGTATTAACTCCCCCCTCCACACTTTTTTGAGTGCTGCCCAGGTGTGATCCACAGCGTCGATAGAACTCCAGTTGGTTTCGATTGAGGTAGTCAGAAAATCCCTAAAACGGGTCAATGTACCAGAGTCCTTTAATAAATTATTATTTAGAGACCAGGAGTATGATCTCGGAGGACTAGATAGTGGTGACCAGTACATTTTTATCAGGGAATGATCAGAAATTACTCTAGGTAAAATCGACACTTCCAGAGTTCCAGTTAAGCAATTCTTGCTTATCAAAAAATAGTCAATTCTCGAAAATGATCTGTGGACCGTAGAGAAAAAAGTATAATCTCTAGAAGATGGATTAAATAACCTCCATGGATCTCACTAAACCTAGGGAAGAAATAAACTCCCCTAGGGCACTTTGAGCTGAAGAGTGATGCGTCCCTCTATTCCAGGAACGATCCAACTTGTTGGACTGAACTAAATTCCAGTCTCCCCCCAATATGATTGGAACTTCTTTGAAAGAAGCCAGTATCAATGCCAACTGAACAAAAAAAGACGGTGACTCCTGATTAGGTCCATACACTGATCCCAACACCAAACTAAGTCCGTTAAGTCTGCCAAGGACAAAAATATACCTGCTATCGGTCGGAAATTGTTCCGATTGAATAAAAGGAACTCCTCGCGCAATCAATATGGCCACTCCCCGACTACTAGAGGAGAAGCCAGCTCCATAAACCTGACCAACCCACTTTTTCTTGAAGTGGGATAAACGATCTGGAAGGACATGAGTTTCTTGCAAGAACACCACCACGGGGTTGTAATGGGCCAAGTGGTTTAATACAGTAAATTTTTTGCAGTTATCCTTCCCCCCTTTAATATTCCATGAAAGGATATTCAGCCCATTAGCCATGAATGAGTCCTGGTCTTCCACAAAAAGTAAGGATAGCTGTCCCCCTACTAACTAACACCCTTTCCAAATTAAGAAAATAAATACTATAAAGCCCCTTTCCTATATAAGAAAAAATACATGACCCCACCAAAAACTTCAACTAGCTCCCCAGGCCCGTAGCCCACTCCACTGCCAACGGTTCATGGTGCGCTATAGAGGCAGGGCCCCCCCTCCTTAATCAGGTAGGGTTAAATAATATGGTTGTTAGAACAGATCTGTGCCTACCTATACTATTTAAAGAAAGAAGGGAGGCTTTATATAAAATAAATTATGTCATGCTTAAGGCTGAGGAGAAATAGATTTGCCTGGAGGACTGAAGAGGAAAGAAGAAAGCATCAATTCCTAGCGAGAATGAAAGGAAAGCAGCCAAAATACCGTGGCATTCCATGTTGTAATTATATTTCTCCCATTGTGGAGGATGATCTCTGAGGCACTCCACATTCCTGACATCATGAGTTGTATACACCTGCTAGGTTGTATGACGCACATGTGGCTAAAAGTAAATCCATCCCCTTCCGAGGGTCACTGAGCTCCTGTGGTCAGTTCTAATTGTGCATCTGATAAAGGTTGTCACACACCTCCAGAGCTCCAGACTTTTATTTAAAGAAGACATAAACAAGGTAGGAAAATATAGTCTTATGCCTATAATCTGACAGAGAAAATGCCAGAAATATATTATTTTCACTAGAGAACATTATGCCCAAAATGCTACTGTTTACAAAGCCTAGAAATGTTACATCTATAACTCTCATTGGGCTACTCAGAAATAGGTAGAATCAGAGAGTAGGAAAAATATTATCATCTTGAGAATTCAGAAATCTCCCTACTGGGCCACATCACAATGCAGACAAATGAGGCATGGAAGAGAAGGATTGGGATCCTCAAACTTCCACACAAAATTATCTTGGCACATAACATTTTGGAACCCCTTCTAGCAGTTCCACAATGGCCCTTATGCTCTCTCGTACCACAGCTACTGCTACCAAGAGCATTATCACTGACTGAAAATAGGGGAAATCTCCCATGCTGCACTCCCTACCTGAACTCCTAGAGTGCGCTGGACACCCCTTCCAGTGGTCCCAGACTCTCTTCAGCCAGCATTTTGTCCCTGTGTCCTTGTACTCTGGAAGTAGAAACTCTGAGTGGCATTGGCTGAAGATTTGCAAGCCTGGATCCCAGATGGCCCATCATGAGGGCTGAAGACTTTTTTTAAATCCTTTCCCAAATGGGATGTTATTTTTATCTTCTAAATAGAAACATGTTTATATTTTCTCTTGCCCTCAAGGGATGGGTAATTTTGTACCCAATACGCAAAGAGCGTTTGATTCCCTTTGACCTAAATTGACTCACATACCAAAAGCCCTACAGAGGACCTAATATTATGTACATGGACAGCAAGAAAATTTAGTCAGAGTGGCTTTAAAAACTCAAACAAAACTGAGATTTCAGCACCCACTGTTCCTAAAGGGGTCTGCTGCCTCAGAAGGAGGTATGAGAAAAGTTAAACAAGCTCTGTGCCACAATGATGTGGGAAGAGTCCAGAGGCCAATCTTATACATGGCAAAATATAATACAGTATTTTCAGTGAGATAAAATATCTTATTTTACAAAATACATATTGCATTTAAATCCCAAAGATCTTGTATGGTAGACATTTCATTCAGGTACAAATTATGCATGGTGTAAACAATGATAGCAACCAAGTGCTCCAGGTGCAAACTGACACATTAGACAATAATGTGGCAGTGTAATAACTGGGATGTGCTACACTGGGGGCTGCACACAGGGAGCCGGATGGGGATATAAGAGTGGAAAGCTATGAGGCCCATCCAGGGATAGTAGGTCAAATTTATTGCCTTGTTTTATAAGATGCTAAAATATTGAAAATAAGAATTTGTTTTCATATGTTTAGAAATGACAATAACAATATAAAATCTTAAAACAAGAATAGCAAGATAATTAAAATAACAAAATCTTTTACACACCAAAAACACAACCCAATTAACCTATTAAAATATAGTTACACCATTTTAACTTGTAAAAAAATCACAGTAATTACAACTATTTTAATATACGATTAAACCATATACATGACAGAAAGCAAGTAAGTAAGCACAAGACATCTTTAACATGTGAACTCACTCTCAGTTAAAGGGTTGTCCTTTTAAAATTATGTAGATCGCAATTTAGCACTGTTTTATATTAGAGGGAAGATGAAGCCCTTTTACAAGGGAAAGTAAGATGAACGTTTTCTTATTGTGATGAGCACCATACCAACATAAGGTTGGTAAGAAATTGTAAGTTGGCTATGAATTTGAAAGCTCTTGTGAATACAATATATTCATAAAAATAATAGAAATGTCTTTGTAAAAGATAAACATTTTATTTTTAAAAAATAAATTAGATCATATACTGAGTTACTAACTTTAATATCTGAGAATGAAATTCAGTATATTGCCAACATTTTTAAAGCAGACAGTCAGTATCAGGTTTTTGCAGCCATCTTAAAGGATGAGTCAGAACTAGGAGTCCAATATCCAAGTGTGGAGTTGGTCCCAGTTTGCATGTTCAATCAATCAATCAATCTTTATTTTTAAAAAGGCACTATTCCTAAGATCATAATGCCCATTACAATAAACAGATAAAACATTTAAAACCAGCAGTTCAAATAAACAATTCAGAAATCAACCCCAAAGGCGAGCTCAAACAAGTATGTTTTTAAAGCAGTTTTAAAGCTCTCCACTGTCAGGCACTCTCTTATCCGATGAGATAGAGAGTTCCACAGGGTAGGGGCTACAAGCATAAATGCCTGTGATCCTGATGTCTTCAAATGGATGCTAGGAACTTCTAGCAATCCCTCGTCAGCCGAATGGAGCAGTCGGAGGGGGCAGTAGGGACACAAAAGTTCTTGCAGGTAGCCAGGACCCTGTCCATGTTGGGCATTATAGGTCAGCAAATTGACCTTAAAGGTGATCCACCACTGAACAGGCAGCCAGTGCAGTTTTCACAGCACAGGAGTAGTATGACTTGACTGAGAAAGCCTAGTCAACAACCTGGTCACAACGTTCTGCACCAGCTGCAAGCAGCAGATATCAACCTCTGGAAACCCCAGGTACAGGGAGTTACAATAGTTAAGACGTGAGGTCACCAAGGCATGGATCAATGTTGGAAGGTTGCCTGATGGAACAAGGTGCTTAATCCGGGTGATATTCCTCAGATGGTAAAAGGAGGACTTGATGACGGCTGACACCTGTAAACAAAGGGTCAGTTCATTGTCAAATATAACACCCAGATTCCACATCTGTTCAGAGGTCAGTAGCTGGCAACCCCCAAGCCAAAGTCTGGAGGGACTACCTGCCTCTGACCTCTCTATCCTGTGACCCAGATCCACTAACAACACCTCAGTCTTGTCAGGATTCAACTTCAGCCAGCTGGCATTCATCCAGTCCTGAATATTGGTGAGGCAGTTGTTAAACACTGAGACTGCACTATCCTTGTTGGGCACAAAGGACAAGTAGAGCTGGGTATCATCTGCATAGCAATGGAAACCCAGCCTATACCTCCTTACAATTTCCCCCAGCAGCAGCATGTACACCGCAAACAGCATGGGGACAGCACTGAGCTCTGCGGTACCCCACATGTGTTCCAGACAGACCACAAATGAACTGCAGGTGCTCCAGCAGCACCCCATGGTCCACAGTGTCAAATGCCTCCAAGAGATCAAGGAAGACCAAGATGGAATGGGTCCTCTGATCTCTCACCATCAGGAGGTCATTGAGCACCCAAACAAGGGCAGTCTCAGTGCTACGTCTTTTCCAAAACCCAGACTGGAGAGGATCATAGATGTCATGGATGGTATGCTGATTCTCTAGTTGCAGCACAACCACCTTCTCAATAACTTTCCCTACAAATGGGAGGTTAGAGACTGGTCTGTAGTTGGCAGGACAGTCCAGGTCGAGAGACGTTTTCCTAAGGAGGGGCATCACCACTGCCTCCTTCAGTCACCTGACTCAAATGAGCTCCAGACTATCTCTGCTAAGACTGGGATGATGACATCAACACAACTCATCAAAAGGCTCATTGGGCCCCTAGACTAAACTACAGCAGGTCGGCCACATACCTCAGACAATCTGCATGACCTCCATGATCTCCAACTGGTCAATGTCCATCCAACAAAACCAAGGAGTTGCAACCTCACACTGGCCACCGCTGCTCCCCTTAGAGTGAGCTGAATGGATCTCAGACCTGATGTCGGCAACCCTATCAGCAAAGAATTGAGCAAACTCATCACTCTTTTCTTGTGAAAAAGCTCTTCAAACATGCAGACAGGCTGGGTTGCACAGTCTGTCCACAGTTCCAAAGAGCTGAGCTGGTTGATTCTGAGCTGCAGCAATCTCCCCGGACAGGAACTCTACCTTCTTATGAGAGATTTCTGATTGATAGTCCCTGTAATGGTCCATCAATCTAAGTCTGTTGGCCTCAAGGCATGATTTCCACCAACAACTCTCCAACCTTCGTCCAACTTGCTGCAACTCCCTCAAGGTACCATCAAACCAAGGGGACCATAGGCAAAGGGTGACAGGACAAACTCAGACAGGAGCTTTAGCATCCAGAATGCCTGCTACAGCCCCATTATAAGCCTGTAACAGGTGCTCCGGACCCTTGCTTGCACCCAGTAATCCCGATAGATCTAGCACCACCAATAGGCCATCTGTGGTCAACCCCCTCAAGGAGTGATACCGAACCATCTCCACAGGGGCAGGCCCATGGGGGGGCATTGGAAACTGAACCTTACAGTGTGGTGATCCATCCATCCAACTGGTTGGCCTCCATCCCCAGGAGGAAGACAAGATCCAGAGAATATCCACGTTTATGGGTCACATTGAGTACAAGAACATGTTTCTTTACTTACTGTTTACAGTTGTATAGTAGATTGTATAAGGCTTATTCTGCTGATCTCTAAGCTGACATTTTCTATAACTTCATATCCTGGAATCCCCTATAGTTCACATCAAAGGATGGTTACAGCAATGGGAGATTCAATAGCCTACAGTGCATGTTAGAGTTTATTAAGCACTGATCTGTTTTTATGCTGGTCCAGCTGTCCTTCTGGGGCAAAGTACTATCACAGAGGACTGTTCCCAGTCCTGGGAGAAGAGAGAGACCAGCACACGCCTGATCTGAGCTTACAAAATCTCTAAAATGCAAAGCAGGCTGTTGACTCTCCAATTAATGCAGCCCTCCCCTGATGTCAACTGCAGGAGATTCTGGAATTTGTAATTACAGAAAATGTCAGCTTAGAAGTCAGCAAAATAACCTGATACAATCTACTATACTGCAGTAAACAATAGGTGAAAAAAATAGTTTTTGCCCTGAAAGTGCAAATTAGAACCAGCCCCATACTCGGAGGTGAGACCGTCTGTGCCGCGTTTTAATCTTAATCTTAAATCTTTTTCAGAGCTATAAAACATTATTATAAGATTCATTGCCTTGATTTATAACATGCTCAACATTTAAAAATAAGAATTTATTTTATGATACTTTATCAAGATAATTATCTAACACCATTAACACTCTCAAACCCCTCAAAGATGGAAATCTGCTACTGTAATCCCTGTGCACAAAAGTGGGGACCGGACATTACATAGTAATTACAGGCCCATCTCCATACTCCCTCTACTCTCAAAAGCACTTGAACAGATAGTGATGGACCAGCTTGTTGAGTATCTGGAACTTTGCCAACTCCAATGTCCTGAGCAGCATGGGTTCCAGAGTGGACACAGTACCATTACAGCCTTACTGGAGTTTACCAGTTATATTCACCATGCTCTTGATCAAGGCCATTTGGTGGGTGCTGCATTTATCAAGTTATCTAAGGCATTTGATATGGTGCATCATGCTCTCCTTCTTGTGCAGCTCACAGACATTGGGCTCTCATCAGATGCTGTGAAATGGTTTACCAGCTACCAATTTATTTATTTGCTTTTGTTAACCAGGTAAGCACACTAGACAGCCAAGTGCCTATTTTCAGATGCAACCTGAGAGGTTACAAGGTACAAACAAGCACATCAGGCAGAGTAAAAGGTAACATACATGAACTTCAGGCATAACAAAAATCAATATGGTAGAGTAACCGCATTATACAAGCAAAGGCAACAAACTAAACAAATATAGGGCCAGCCATACCCTCAGGGGGGTAAGGATAGAGGGTTACCGGGGAGACAGATGTAGAAAAAAGGAGTAGACAGGGTAATCCCACAGACAGCAGGGCTGGGAATGGGCCCAGAGCAAACTGATAACATTTGATGAAACTAGCAGTTACAGGAACATCATTGGAGGAAGTGCATTCAATAAACAGGAGCCATGCCCCCTAACAGCCGAACTGGGAGGAAGTGCCTCAGCCAAGGGAATATTTGGCACAGAGACAGGTGGAGGCCAATTTTAGGAAGCCCCGTAGGGAGGCTTTGAAGCAGGTATGGGAGGGGGTGGCATGAGTGACTACGGGAAGGGAGTTCCACACTTTAGGTGCATATGTGGCGAAGGCCAATCGTCCTTGAGGGAGCAAGTTTTTGGGACCAGGAGGTCCTGTGAGTCACTAGATCTTAAGTGATAGAGAGGGGTTCCAGATTGAAGGGGTAGGGTGAGTTCTGAAGGGGTGGCAGTTCTGACAATGTTGTCAATGAAGTTGCCGAGGACAAAGGTATGGTGCTTATTGGGAGGGAGCCACTGTAGCTGTGCGTAAAGCTCACAACGGTGCATGAGGTGAGGGGCAGAGAGCGCAAAGCAGCATACATTGTTGTATGCAGTGTCCCATTTTATGAGACTGGTCTTTGGGACAGAGGAAAAGGATAAAAGCTCACAGCAGAGCGAGGGTAGGAAGACCCCCCCCAGATAGATCGAGTAATGTGGCTGGGGTGAGATTGTTTTTGGTTCTGTATGCAAGTCCGAGCTTGCCATTTGTAGCATTACACATGTTCCAAATGTTCTGGGTGAGGTCCAGTTGCGGGTCGAGGGTTACACCCAGGTACTTGACAGTGTCCCCAGTTTGCAGGGGGGAGACATCGGCTCCAAAGGTATTTAGGGGAACAGGGCAGGTTTTTGTCTTGGCCGTGGAGCCAAAGAGCATTGCCAGGGTCTTTTTTAGGTTGATTGTCAGCTTATGGCCCTCAAGCCAGGTTTGAATAAGGTTGAAGACAGAGTTTAGCCTGGAGTTAATGAGGGTGATATCCTGGGAGCTGGCCAGGATGACTAGGTTGTCCGCATATAGGGTGGAGGGCCCATGTGCTGTGACGGAGGGCAGCTCATTTATGAAGAGGGAAAACAGTATCTGACCAAGGAGGGATCCCTGGGGGATCCCGCAGTTCACAGAAGAGGGGTCAGAGAGGGCACGGTTGAAGTTGGTGTATTGCTGCCTGCCAGAGAGAGAGGTAGTTAGAGAAGCAGGCATGGGCGGGGGGGTAGAAGCCCAGAGACTGAAGAGTGGAGCATAGGATAGAGTGGTCAACCCTATCAAAGGCTTTTGAAAGGTCCATGGAGATGGCTCTGGTCAGCTTACCTTGATTAGTAATGGATCTGATCATGGAGGTCAACACGGCAAGGGCAGTAGAAGTGCTATGCCCTTTTCAAAAGCCATATTGGGCAGGGGAGGGATGTTCATAGCTCTGAAGGTAATGGGAGAGCTGTGAGGCAACTACCTTCTTGAGAAGCTTACAGATCACAGAGAGGATCGCAGTGAGGTGGTAGTTCTTAAGATCTTTTGGGTCACCTTGTTTGAAGACAGGGTCGACCTTGGCCATTTTCCAGACATCAGGGATGATTCCAAGATTAGAGAAGTGTTAAAGATGTGAGTGATGGGCTTGGCTAGGAGCGATGCCCCCAGACTGAGCAGTTTGGGTGCTAGGTTGTCATGCCCTGCCCTGTTGTGAGGGGAGAGACCTGTGAGAAACTTCTGGGTCTCCTTAACAGAGACCCATTTGAGGTAGAAGGAGGGTCGGGGGGGTGCCCACTCAGGGATGGACCATGAGCCATGGGGTCGGGGGACTGGGAAGGGGGAGCAGGCAGGTCAGAGAACAGGGAGTTGAATGCATTGGCGATAGTAAGGGGGTTGTTACAGCTGACCCCGCCAATGTGCATGTTGGTGACCTGGACTCCGGCGGACCCTCCGACTGCATTTTTGATATTTTGCCAGAAACTCCTCAGATTTCTAGCCAAGGATAGCAGGGCAAATTGACATAACTCTCTCTTGGTAGTGCAGATGGCTCTTTTGCATGAGTTTCTGAGCTGCCAGTATTCTGTGAGGTCATTATTGTAGAGGGAGGTCTTGCATCTCTCCTAGCATTTGCCCCTTTGCTTCATGAGGGAGAATAGGCCACCATGGAGCCATTTTGAGACAGTGCCCCTCACCCTCCTTTTTGTGAGGGGGCATATTTGTTTTTTAAGGGAGTGAACACAGCCAGAAAATGTTCAAGAGCTCCTGAGGGATCGCTGGTGGCAGTTACCTGGGACCAATCAGCTTGTCGTATGTCCACAAGGTAGTCATTAATGTTAAATTTGGAGTAGTCCCTCATCTGGATCACTTTACAGGGGATTTTGGGCTGGGAGATGCCCCAAGTGCAGTAGGTGGGCGAGTGATCCAAGATGACATCAGGGAGAATGCCTGAGGAGACTATTCTATCCGGTCTATTGCTCGGTACCCAGTCAATGAGGAATCCTTCATCCCCCTCGGGAGGAGAGCCTAGTGGGTTCAGTAATGAGTTGGCTGAGGGCAAGACCAGTGATCACAGGCTCGTATTGCTTGGCATTAGATCCCATCCAGTTTAGGTTAAAGTCGCCAAGGACTAGTACCTCATTTGAGACAACCTTTTTTTTTAGGCTGTCAAGTAGTGAGGAGAGCCCTAGCAATCCTCTCTTTGGAGGATTATAGGTGCAGACCAGGTGTACCTTTTTTGCATTTCCTAGCAGGAGAAGGGCATGCAGGAACTCACAGACTAGGGGTGTAGGGGTGGTGTGTTCAAGGATAGACACATTTAGACGCATCTTATAATAGAGGAGCACTCCCCCCACTCTTGTTTCCTGCCCTGTCTTGTCAGATGAGGCTGTAGCCCTGGAGGGCACATGCGGAGTTAGGGGTGTGAGGCTTTAGCCAAGTTTCTGAGACCCACATGATATTAGGGTTATGGCGGGCCACCCAAGTTGTTAGCTCTGCTAGATTGGGTAGGATACTACTAACATTCAGGTGAGCCATTTTTATGCCCTTAGCAGATTGCTAGGTGAGGGGGCTTGAAAGAGTACATGGCGGCCTGGGGTCCAGGGATAAGAACCGAGCCCCCTGCCAGTCCATGGAGGGCCATGCCTGTAGTCATGAATGCAGCAGATAGTAGCAAGGCTCCGGGCATGCTTATGACAGATAACAGGAGGCTCAGAGAGGTTACAGCGTTGCCAGACCCTATCCAGACTGTAGCACTATAGGCTGTTTGTAGCCGTTGGTAAGTTATAGGTTGCTTAAATAAGCACGAGCACAGGGATGGCAGAGATACGATTGACTGGCTCAGCTATAACTGGGCACTAGCCATGCTACTATAACACCAGTAAAAATTAACAAGGCAGAATGCACCCCATGGGGCTATATGTTGCTGACAGATGCTGGGTAGAATCAGTTTTATTTTCCTTAGTCGGGGAAAAGGACTGTACTTCTGTCAAGCATCAGCTGGATTATAATGTCCTGGACAGGGAAGGACAGGGCTGTCTGTCTAATAGCTGCTGGTTAGTGGCAGTAAAGAAGGTGCAGGGTGGCCACTTGAGGTGAGAGCAGATAAGCTGCTAATGGGAATGTGGGCTGGTAAGATTAGCAGCTCACGTGACCCAACCTATAAAAGGCTGAGCTCACCTAGGGCAGTGGTGGGGCAGTTGGTGTGGAGCGCCGGTGGGGCCTCCGTGTGGTCCGTTGAAATACTGCTGGCTTATGAGAGCTCTGAATACAATAATGCTGCAGTCTATGGCTGCAGCATGGCGTACTTGCACACCGGAGGATTTTCATCGGACCTACACAACCGCTCCTAGCAAGTTAGGATTGGGGATGTCCTCTCTGAAAGCAGACCTGTCTGTTCTGCTGTCCCTGGTAGGCATGCGGTGCCCCCCTCCCATCCCCAATCCCCAAATGCAAGCAGAACAAACCTTAAACACAGTTTCATGGTGTAGTGCCCCCATCCTGTTCCCCAATTGCAGTGCACAGAGCCATCCCACCCATTTACCACAGTTTAGTGCCTCCCCATCCTGTATCCCCAGTGCTGCACAACACTCCCCATCCCTGTAGATCCAGTGAGTGTTGCCCCCCTCCACCCTTTGTCCACTGATCCCCATTTAACCATTTTTCACATGGTAGCATAAGGTCCCTCTGCTTCGTCAGCAACACACGATCCCCATTTGATTGTGAATCCCAGCCCGATTTATGCAGTACAATAACCATGTCCGCATGCATTTCCATAGTGTACTGGCCCCCCACCCCAGTAGGCAGGACACTCTCCCCACATCCCCCTCCTCCCGTGCCGGTGACTGGCACAGCCCTCCACACCCTGCCATGGCCAGCCACCAAAAGAAGAGCTCCCAATGACACTGTACTGTACAGAGTATGATCACAGCCATTGGGCTTGTACTCTGTACAGTTCAGTGTCATCAGGAGCTTTTTAGTCAGTGGCCATGGCAGGGTGTGGAGGGCTGTGCCAGTTGCCGGCATCGGAGGGGGGGTGCCAGAAGGGTGTTCTGCCTACTGGAGTGGGGGGCCACTACACTATGGAAATGTAATTGCCAGTGGTTTGGGTTATGGGTGGTGATGGAGGGCTCTGGGAAACAGGATCAGTGCTACTAATGTGGTTAGGAGGATGTGATCTCATGGGATCTCTGGTATGGTCAGGGGTCAGAGGAAAAATGTTTTATGGGGAGCAGTGGACCACTGGGGATTGTTGCTAGGGGACAGGGTGGGGGGACTCTACACTGCTGAGAGGGGTACAATTCCCATTGGGACAGGGACCAGAGTACCGGGATGGGGGGATGCTGCATATTGGCATAGGGTGATGACCGCATTGCATATGTGGACAGGACTCGGGCTTGGGGATGTTCCACTGGATTGCTGAGCCTGTAAATGGCTGGTCATGATAACTGCGAATGGGGCTGGGAGGGAGCTGCCCGGCACATGGGGCCTGGTGCAGCTATGTTACTGAGCCCATAATGGGCATGCATGAGGCCTGTTTGCACCATGCATGCCCAATGAGCTCATTAGCATATGCTGGTTGAATATTGCCCTTGGGGGAATGGCACATCCAGGTATGCACCACACATTCTACCACTGGTGGTGTTCAGCCTCAGCCCGGGATGTGCTGTGCCCACCATGGCAGCCGCATGCTTTGTGCCTCGCATCCAGGGTACCATATTCAAACAGGATTAGTGATCTGTGCCGATCGTGTGTCCTGTTCAAAAATTTTTACAGTGCCTGCTGGCTCATCTGTTTTTGTGCTATGCACTGTTATATGCGCACAACTGGCTGGCACTTAATATGTACCCCCCCAGTGCATGATTTGGAGCACCACTAGATTGCTTTAAGGGGGCCATTGTTCGCTGGAGCTGAGGTAGTCCATTTCTTGGACTAAATCATGAAAAGATGAGGATTCAAGGAAGTGTGTTGCTTTTCTTTTGATGAAAATACTTATATTTAGTTGTGTTGCTAAGGGGGCTGCCTACTTTTTAAAATCTGGTAATGTTTATCAAACTGCTTTTCCTTTTACCAGGGCTCAGTGAGTTTCTAGAAACACAGAATTTGACAGCAGATAAAGACCATGTGACCCACCCTGTCTGTCCATTTTTCCATACCTACAGATCCAGAAAATTTCAACCAGGCCAAGCTCTGGGAGCCAAGTTTCAAACTCACTTAAATTCCTTCTGATGAGGGAGGAAGAGCGGGCACATCAGGTCCTGGTGCACAACTCCTGCAGCATGTCTTGGAATTTTGCAGAAGGTGCCATATTGTGACCCTTTTTCCCTGCCCTGTGGCAGGATGTGGTAATTTTCCTATGCATATGCTATGGTTGGTATGACTAGCCATATCATTTGTACAGCAAAAGAAAAATGACCCTCCCGTGCAGAGAACCCAAGAAAATGAGCAGCATCTCTGCAGATCAGCAGTGTGGGGATTTTTTTCACCACACACGTGAGTTGTGCATGAGATATTCAGTAACCCTAGATTGTTAAAGGTCTGAATGCAGCCCTTGTGACAGTTGTACTGCCACAGTTACACCTCTGTGAATACACCAGAATCTTTTCATGTGATTTTCAAACATTCTGATGCACTTATGATATTTTACACAATTTACAGCCCAAAAGTGATGTATGCATCAATTATTTGATGCATGCATCACTTTTGGTGCACAGCTCATGGCACTCACAACAAGAAGATAGACCACACGTTCTGTGATCTGTTAGATTTAGCACAAGTACTATAAGTGCAGTCAGATCATGCCACAACTCACCAAAATTCCAGCTTTTAGTCTCTGGCCCGATGCTGGACCACTGACAACTGGGACCCTGACATCCAGACATTAGTAAGAGCAAAACAATTTTGAAAAAAAAAAAGATGGAATACTCAGCACATTTTGTTGCATTTTGGGAAGCTAAAAGTTGAGGAATGAATCTCAGTATAAGGACAAATTACGAAATGAGTAGAAAGAATGCTGAATTCTGATTGGCAAAGAGCTGCTTTCAGCTAGGCCATTATCCCAGCACAATGGCCCAGCTGAAAGTATTATGTTTAAAACTGCATAAAAATTACTAAAAATGACCCATTTCATAATCGCAATAAGGCACTCCAGGGAGTGTGTTATGGTGGGCTAATGGCCCTTCTTGGGTGGTGGAAGCCCTCGGCCTCACCTCGTGCTTCAACCCACCTTGAGGAAGGCCGTTATCCCACCATAACACACCCCCTGTCATGTCTTATTGCTTAATTAGCACAAGCATGATTCTTGTGACCCTAGTGAGACAAGCCCATTTAAGGTTGCAGCCCCTTACCATGCACCTCTTTTCTGTTATAGATGTTTGGGGAAGGGGGTGAGGCTGTAGTGTATATAACTCACAATGCTATTCAAAGATATCCAAAAAAAATAAATAAATAAATAAATAAATAGGGACAAAAAAGTGATCCCCAGTAAAAAAAAAATTATTGGCACCAGTATATATATATACAAAGACATGAATGCACAAAGGTAAACACCTCTATGTTTTAGCATAATGGGCTTACTCAGGTCTATGCATAGATTTATTTTCATATGCATTGAACTGCTGTGTCATTACTGGTTTGCAACACCTTGAATGTTGTGTTGGATGTTGTGTTCAGGGATTATTTGTTTCTCATATGCTATTTGCAGACACATGAAATAGGTCAGAAGCCCAAAGGCATGCTACTGTAAGCTTCACAGGCAACCACTTAATAAAAATATGTAGCAGTGGGGTTGCAGGGGTGTGGACAGTGCAACTGGGTACTTGGCATCCACTTATTAGGCCTATATGAGGCAAAACACTGGACTACCTCGGATCCCGGATACTGTGGTTGGGGTGGTGGTGGTGGGGGGTCTGGAAGGGGAAGTGGATTACTAAACTAACTAGACAATATGGGTGGGCAGGATGAAGTCCACAGGACACCAAGAAGAGCATTTTGGGGGGGGGGGTTATGGAAGAAAAAGACTGAACATCCAAGGAAATAGAAATGAAGAGTTAGAGCAGGTGAAACATTCCGGCAGTTTTGGATATCAATACATGTGCCAGGTACATGCTGTAAAGCCAAACTGTGCCACATTTCTGGACCCATGCCTGGGTTTTGGTATGTGCAAACCCCATTAGTATCAGCCAGCATCCTAGACTGGTTACTTGCATTGCTCAGCATGTGTAGCAGGGACTTCTACCTCTTTTGTTGTGTGCTTGTCTCTGTGTATCACAGTTTAAGGTGTTGGTGTAACACATGCACTGCTCATGACTGCAACCAAGAATCTATCTTCAGTATACTGGCAAATTCCCACCATTGTAACTATTATCTCTATTGCTGCTCTGTGTTTTTTTTTGTCTGCCCTAAGGGAAGCAGGGAAGGCAGTAAGGCAGGCAAAGTCCCAAACTGAGGAAACACTAGCATGAACAGTAAAAGAAAGTGACAAGACTTTCTACAGATACATTAGTGAAAGGAGAAAGTCCAGAGAGGGTATTGCTAAGCTTAATGGAGAAAAAGGATCATGTGAGGAGGAGGACCCTGTAAAGGCATCTATCCTAAATAGATACTTTTTCTCAGTATTTACTGAAGAGAAGGTAGGGCAGGGCCCACAGCTCAGCATCATGGACACAGGGGAGAGGGAGGTGAGCACTACTCCCTTCACAAAAGAAAGGGTCCTAAAAGAGCTTGCTAAGCTCAGGGTGGATAAGGCAATGGGACCTGATGGCATACATCCCAGGGTACTTTAGGAGCTAAAGGTGGAACTAGCAGAGCCATTAGCAGAACTGTTTAGTGAGTCTCTGAGTACAGGAGAGGTCCCAGAAGACTGGAGAAGGGCTCATGTGATCCCGCTCCACAAGAGTGGTAGCAGGGAGGAGGCGGGGAACTACAGACCAGTCAGTCTTACCTCTGTAGTGGGCAAGATTATGGAGGCACTCCTTAAGGAAAGGATAGTGCAACATCTGGAATCCATAGAGGCACAGGATCCAAGACAGCATGGGTTTACAAAAGGAAGGTCCTGTCAAACTAATCTCATAGATTTCTTTGACTGGGTAACCAGAGTGGTGGACCAAGGGGGAGCAGTTGATGTTGCCTACCTTGACTTCAGCAAAGCTTTTGACACTGTTCCACATAGAAGATTGATAAGCTGGGTAGGCTCGGGTGGGTCAGAAGTTGGTCAACTGGGTGGCAAACTGGTTGACGGGCAGAAAACAGAGAGTGGTGGTAAATGGTATACAGTCAGAAGAGATGCAAGTCACAAGTGGGGTACCTCAGGGATCAGGCCTGGGGCCAGTCCTCTTCAACATCTTCATTAGTGATCTTGCAGATGGACTAGAGGGTAAGGCTTGTCTGTTTGCAGATGACACCAAGATCTGCAACAGAGTAAGATGATCCAGATGGGGTGGGCAGAATGAGAAGAGATCTGGATAAACTAGCAAAATGGTCAGAAGAGTGGCAACTGGGATTTAATGCAAAGAAGTGCAAAATCATGCACATAGGGAAGAGAAACCCGAAGCCACATATAGGCTGGGAGGGAGTTAGCAGTCACAAAGGAAGAAAGAGACTTGGGCATCATCATCACTGATGACTTGAAATCATCCAAGCAGACCTCTAAAGCAGTAGGTAAGGCTAGGGGTGTTAGGGTGTATTAGTAGGGGTATCACAAGTCGTAAGAGGGAGGTAATAATCCCTCTTTACAAGACACTGGTTAGGCCCCACTTGGAGTACTGCGTGCAGTATTGGAGGCCACACCTTCACAAGGACATTAACCAAATTGGGGCAGTCCAGAGAAGTGCAACCAAAATGGTGCAGGGACTGCATCAGAAGACATATGAGGACAGATTAACAGAGCTCAATATGTATACCCTTGAACAAAGGAGGGAGAGAGGTGATATGATCGAGGCATTCAAACACCTTAAGGGCATTAACAAGGTGAGAAAGAGTCTAACATGTTTAAATATAAGAAAAATAGCAGGACAAGAGGACACAGCATGAGATTAGAGGGGGCCGATTAAGGGGAATGTAAGGAAATTCTTTTTCACGGAAAGGGTGGTGGATGCATGGAATGGCTTACCACAAGAAGTGGTGGCTATGAATACAGTGTAGGGCTTCAAACAGGCATGGGATAGGCATAAGGGTACAATACAAATGACTATGAATAGATAGGCCACTGACAGAGCAAAGGCCGATGGCACATTTATAAGGTAGAAAAATAAATGAGCAGACTGGATGGGCCTTGCGGTCCTTATCTGCCTTCAACTTCTATGTTTCTATGTCTCTGTATGTTGAAATCTTATATATGATGCTACCAAAATTATTATCACTCTGTATCACTGTTCTACCCAGGACCTCTTTGTAAATGAGCTTGCACAATGGAGCCTTTCCTGGTGAAATAAATGAAATGAAATAAGTTCCATTGTTACAAATGTATCTTCCGTATTTCTATTATCCTGTTTTTAGTAGGCATTTTATTTCATGACAACATATTTTTTCTTCAGTGTGTTACCTGGTTATCCGCTTATGCTCCACCTGTAATCATAATCCGCTTTTTGTGACATCATGATCTGTTGCTGCAGAAATGTGATACCACTAGCAGAAAATTTCCAACACAGGTAAAGAATAAGTAGTAGCAACTGAAGTCTAAGGGATAAAGAGTGATATATTTTTTTCATGTAAACATCCATGATAACATTCAACATGGAAAAGATAAATACGTAAAATATATGAAACACAAGCAGCATTATTTCTAATGCTTAGGTTTTGTCATTTTTTTTCTCAAGGGCAGTTACTATTTAAAAACATACTGGTTTAATTACCAAATTATGTATTTTAGTAGGGAGCAAGGGTATTTAGTTGCTGTGGGTAGTAAAGGCATATTCACAGGTACCATTTTCTGAGTGAGTTTCAGTAAACACAAAGGCAGTTCCTTTTACGATGCCAGAAGAAAAGGCCTACAGCTGATACTGAGTGACTGAAATATAACAGCGTGCCCATAATTAAGAGAAACATGATGGCCATCTAACTGGAAAACAGAAAAGGGGAAATTGTCTTTGTATTTCATCTGATAAGCACAAACCGAAGGTGGGGCAGCAAATGGGAAGCAAAGATTCACATGAAGGTCGTAAAGCAGCAACAATATATTTTATTAAAGATATATAACCAGGAAGAACCCTTTGAGACTGAGGCCTTGATTACTTTACCTACTGACAGCATGATCTTCAAACAATAATCTAACAACCTTCAAAAATAAGTAGCCCATGGATTACAAAATATATCATGAGGTTAAAATAATTTAATGAGTAATGCAATAACATAAAAACAGTTTCCTATACAACAAAGTTCTGTTAATATTTTAGTTAGAACTGTTGTAAACCAACAATTTCTGTGACCAGTGGGCATTTCCTAGTGAAAGTCTTCATGGCCGTGGCTTTCACCACTATTTTAATGTTAGAGCACTGAGTATGGTTTTGGGATTGCTATACTGGAAAATACTGATTTTGTCTTTCATTGCAAAGCAGCTTGGTCTGAGTTCTGATTTAGGATACATTATTCACTGAGCCTGTCAGCTGCAACACAAGTACAACGTGGACAGTGGTTGCTCTGAAGGCCATACTAACTATGTGGCACACACTGCTAGACTTTGCCTAAGACATTGTTCCATACAATCTCATATGCCTGGAATCTGAATAAACTAACCAAACACAAGAGTTCTGCCCTTCCATATCTTTATTTAGAAGCACTAGTAAAGCATTGTAGTTCAGGGATAGAGGCATACAATTACATTTTACTACATCTTGTGAATGAAGTACACTTGTTGGTATTAGACAGGGAAGTCTGTTTTGTACCTTTTTCCATATCTGGTCAACTAAGGTACAATAGATGTGAATAGAGACTGAGGCAATCCTGTATTATGTAATACCCAATGGAACTATATACAGCAGCTGGGGATGGAGAAAGAAGCTTGTATTGTGCAGTATCAGGAGCAGTAAGGTACAGCGGTTAAGGGTAAAGATGAAAAGTTGTATTGCGAATATCTGGAGAAGTAAGGTGCAGAGATTGGAGCAGAGATGAAAGCTTGCATTGTTCTCTATCTGGTCGAGTAAGGTAGAGTGCATGGGTCAGAGAATGAGGGAATCCTGCATTATATCATGACTTGTGATCCAATCTATAGCATTTGGGGGTGGAGATAGACTCCTGCATTGTGACATATCTGGAGAAGAAAGGTGCAATACATTGGGGTGGGGAGGCAAGTCTGCATTTACCATTTTAGGAGGAAGGTACTGTACAGCAGATGGAAATAGAGAGGGATGCCTGTATTGTGTTACATTTGGAAAAGTAAAGTATAGTAGTGGGGGGGGTGGTATAGAAGGAAGCCTACATTGTGCCATATCTGGTTGAGTAAGGCATAGTAGATGAGGGTATCCAGCATTGCACCGTGACTGGTGGACCAGTCTGCAGTAGTTAAGGTGGAGAGAAAAGCCTGTATGGTGTCATAGCAAGAAAAGTAAGTTACAGTAGTCACACACATAAAATGAAACCCGTATTGTGCCATATCTAATTGAATAAGGTACAGTAGATGGGGTAGTGACTAAGGGAATCCTGCATTATACAACGATAAGTGAAACAAGATCTATTGTACTGTGGTTTGTGATGGAGAAAGAAGCCTGTATTGTGCCATACCTGAAGAAGTAAGGTACATTCATCAGGGATATTGAGAGATGCCTGTATTGTGGCAAACTGGCTGAGTATGGTAAAGTACATTGGGTAGAGAATGAGGGACTCCTTCACTATGCCATCACAGATGAACAATCCACAGTAGTCAGTTTTAAGAGGGAAGACTGTTGTACCATATCTGTAACAGTAAGATACAGTTGTTGGGGGTGAAAAGTGATGCCTGTATTGTGCCATATCTGGAACATTAAGGTGAAGTATCGGGGGTGGAGAGGGGAAACTGCATTATGACATATCTGGAGGATTTATGTACACTAATTAGGTGGATAGGGGATCCATTATATGCCATTTCTGAAACAGTAATGTGCAGTAGTCAGGGTAGTTAATGAAGCCTGGATTGTGCTATGTCTGGAGAATTATGGTGCAGCAGTTGAAGGTTGAGATGGACATTGCATTGTGCCATGGCTGGTGTAATATAAAGTACATAGTTGGGGGGTAGAGAGGGAAGACTCATTTAGCCTTGCCTCAGGGAACAATGTACAAAGCTGGGGGGGGGCACACAGAGCAACATTATGCCATATCTGTAAGCATACAGTCTAGAAGTTGAGGATGGGGAAGGAAGTGAACATTGCACCAGGCCTAGTGGAGTGATATACAACACTTAGGGTGGTAAGAGAGGGGTCTGCATTGGGCCATATCTGGTAAGCCTATACTGTGCCATGACATGCAGGTGCATGTATAGTATTTGGGGTAGAGAGGGAAGCATATATTGTGCCACGTATGGTGAAGTTATAGAATTGCCAACAGCTTAGTTGGAGAGGGAAGCATTCATTGTGCACTGTATGGTAGAGCAAGGTATAGTGGTTAGGGTGGAGAGGGACAAGCCTGTTATGTAGCAGGCACATATCTGAGAATTGTTCATGTTAAATGCAGGTTTCTTTTTGTTTTATTAGTTCTTTATTTTATATTTCAATCAATCAATCAATCAATCAAAATCTTTATTTATCCAGGCGGGCACCATTGAGCAAGGCTCATTTGCAAAGTGGACCTGGTCATGAATACATCAAAGTACAGTACAGAAGCAGGTATACAAAAAAGCAATAATATACAAGGAAGAAAAAGTATATACTGTACAGTGTATACAGTACAGTTCAAGGTTGAAATAAATAAATGAGAAACAGCATTATTTTACAATTGAAGAAGTCAGCAGATGTATAATCAACCATAGGCATACATGGGTTATAAGCAGAGATCTTTTGAGTGAGGCAGCCAGCAACTACACATATAGAGGAAAGAGGCCATGTATGGGGTGGCAGGTTAGAGAGGTAAAGAAAAGAAGGGATATATTACCGATGACTGGGGGAAAGATTGAGCTAAAACCACAGAAAGTGACAATGGCTGTCGTGTACTTGTTTATTGTGATAATGATGGAGATGGGGTAGATAATTGGGACACTACTATGGATGGGGTGGGACTTTTTTTATTTTGTTTTATTTTATTTTAAATTTTGGTTACTGGGTGGGCCCACTGAGACAAGACAGACCCTTTTTCAGGGGTGACCCAGACTGCTTTGTGGGCACATTTACTGTTCTATACTCCAAGGCATGTATACCATTGAATATGTAAATTTTTTGTAGCATCCATTTATTATTCTTGCCTCTGGCTGGAGAGGGAATCCTGGACGTGCCATTTTAGGCTTGAGTAGAAAGGGCTTAATGTTTGAGCGTTATCAGTATATCCATCACTATAACAGATACTGAACACATACTGTATGCATGTCAGTGGTCTTTGTGAAGCATTTTATTCCAAGTGTGTTTCACAAGTATTAACAAATGACCTTTCTAAAGCATTCTAGTGCACTGCATAGTTTTCATACACTTCTTCCACATTAGCTGCTATATTTGTATTGATTCTTTTTTAAAACACTAGCCAGTTCAACTAGAACTGATAACATTTTTGTCCAAACATTTGTAAACATATGGTGCACTGGAAAAAAATGCAATTTCTATTCATGCCACATATGTATCATCAATACATGAAAATTGGTCCCTTTTGTAGACTGTATTTATTTATTTTTTTTTAAATTCTATTTATGCTTCTCCTGAATGGTGGGGGTGTACCTACCCACTTTTCAGTCTTGTGCGTAGGAGCTCAACGACCCCACACATGCCAGCCTCTGCCATGGAAGCAGGGATGAGGCGGACTGTGGCTTACCCCCCACAGAAGGGTTTCCCCTGGCAGCTAGAAACTGGAGAAAGAGAGAGAGAGAGAGACTGCATCACCCTGAGTTCCTCACCTTGGCCTACACTGGGCTTTGTTTGGCATGCGGGGGAGGTCCCCCATCATTGGCTTCACTGTGCTCACTGGAGGGGTTTTTCCTTGAGGTACCCCTTTAGGATGTGGTGTGCAATGGCTCCTGCACAGCAAAGCCTCACCTCCCCTGCCACTGGAGCCCATCATCGTCCCACCTCTTGCTTCATCCTGAGTGCTTGTGCTGCCCCCAGTCTCCACCTGAGGCCACTCCCATGCTAGGAACTCCCCATTACCCACCCCCAGGAAAGGAGAGCAGTCCTCTGGATGCTCAATTCCCTCCAGCCCCTAAAAACCCCCGATGACCCTTTCTCGTTCTCTAACCCAGATCACTGGCATGGCATGAGGTGTGGTGTCCAGCACCTCAACCCTCAGCACCACTGGGCCATCAGTAGACTGTATTTAAAGCAGTTGAAAGAGAGAAAATATATGATGCACAAATGTATATGTACAGTATGAACAACATACTGTGTCAGGGATATGCAGTGAGTAGACTGAAAATAAACCATCTATTTATATAAGTGAGAGGGTAGAACTATAACTTACAAGTGGTAAAATGACCAGTGAGTTATAAAAGCCTGAAACATTCACAAATATAAATAAATTGTACATGTTTAACTCAACCCACTGTATTTTCAGTTTCTACAACTAATGTGAACATTTGCAGTTACTTAGTGTTTTATAGTCTGTAGGATGCCCAAAGAAGTGTCTGCGTTGTATTATGTGCTTGCATTTTTTTCCTCACTGCCCCCCCCCCATACTTATACCTTGCTATAACTTCTCAAGCTGAGAAAATGAAATGGTCAAGTAGCCCTGGTTTCAATGAAAATGGCTTTTACTTAGCTGAATAAAAATGGTGAAATATGTTTAGGATTGATTATGATTTAATCAATGCTAGATTAAAAAAAACTGAGTATCGAACTAAACACATTTGTGTAAAGTGGTTGAAGTATCACCTATTTGTGTATTTTTGTTGGTGTGGTTAAGAGTTCCAAATAGTCATTAAATTTCTAAATAGGTTAGTCTCAGTTAAAGAAAAAAAAGAGAAAGAAGAAGATATTAAGTGGGTTGTGTTTTATTATGGCGGTTTTGAATTTGTGTGATTGTGAGAGTTACAAGTTATGGGAAGCTTGAGTTGAGACTGGGTTCATTTTTCTTTTTAAAAGTGAAGAAAAACTTGCTGTGAGGCTAGCTGATGATTAAAATATCACTTTTAGTAGTGATAATTGTGATTAACAGATAACTGAGTTCAATTTGAAGATGTGAGTCAATTAAAAAACATGGCAGGTGGCACAGCTTTTTAAGTTTTATGAGTTCTTCTTGGTTGAACATTAGGAATACAGTACTCAGCAGGGGATTCATTCAATTGGCTGTCAATTAAACTGGTGCTGCACCTTGTATAATCATTTTATTTTCCTGCAGCAATGTCAGACATTAACTTTTTTTGTCGGATACTCCTTGCTAACATAATCCCCATGTAAACATAGTCCATTTACTATATCTGTGTTTCTTTAAGTTCACATATGTTGTATGAATAGACATCTAAAACACCCGTGCACAGATTTTTCTGTTTTTCATATATTGTTATGATTAAAGTTCACCATAATAAAAGAAGAAAGGAGTCACAGTATTCATGAAAGGGAACATTGTTAATTTCCACAGCTGGTGAAGAAGAGGAGAAGGTGGAAGGAGGGTACTGCATCCTTAAATGGTCCTGGGCCTGAAGTTATGTTTCCATATAAAAAGGGGGGAAGGGTAGTAAGGGTACTGTAGTGAATTCCTTAAATAAAGCAGGAAAACTAAGATGATACCGTCAGCATTTTGTAAAATTGTGTTACAGTATATGGATTGGTTACCTAGTTATCTTTGGGGAACATCTGATTGGTTTGTTGTACTTTCAGCAAATGTGATTGACAAGTGACCAGTTCCCTTTGATGTGTCCACTTTTTGTGTGTCATAGAACAACATTTTATTTTATTTATTTATTTAAAATGTTGGTAACCGGGAAAGGCATACTGAGCCAAGGCTTATTTCCAGGTGTGACCCGGGGAATGGGATGGGGACAATAATACGACATCATGTACAAGGAGGTTTCATAGAGTGAAAATGCCATAAATACAATATTTACATAGATGTAAAAACATTCCACCTTGTGGCTAATACATGTTGCGACTAATACAATAAAATACAATATCTACAGTGATGTGAAGACAATGTACAAATATTGATCAGACTTAAAATTTGTTACTGGGGACTACCATGCAGAGATGTAATCATTCAAGAGAGCCAGAGGAGGTGGGCACAGTGAGGGGAGGCTACAGAGGGGTGTGAGAGGGAGGGAGAGTATGTGGGAAGAAGGTATTAGGGTGAGATGGTCAGTGGCTAAGGCAGTAGGGGGAAGGTGGGTCAAATTGACTTAGTTGTGAGGAGTAGGCAAACAGGAGGGTGTCTAGGGATGGTGGAGAAGGTGGGGCCTGTTGGTTCATGTATGAGCAGTGGACAAGCAAACACGGTGGGAGGGGGAATAGTTTGAAGTGGTTTTGGAGGGAAGCTGTGGTCGGGACAGTGTGGAACAGGAGAAGAAGGCTGTTCCAGAGGGCTGGGAGACTGTAAGCAAAGGATGATTTCCCTGTGAGTGAACGTGGTTAGGGCAGAGGAAAGGAGCAGTGATCATAGTTGTGTAGCGGGTATCCTGAGATGGGGGCAGGGGCTAGTAGTGAAGAAAGGTAGGTGGAGAGGCAGTCGAACCAGAACTTGGTAGTGAAGGTGGCACAATGAATAAGACAACAGTTGGCAAGGGAGGGGAGAGATGTGACGCTATAGAGGGAGAAGTGATGAGTGTGATAAGGGAGGTTTGTGATGAAACAGCAGAAGGCATGGAACACAGGGTACAACTTGGCTAGGGATGATTGGGGTGCTGTGCTGTATACTACAGTACATTGGTGTAGTCAATAGAAGGGAGGATGCCCTTGGAGAGGAGTTTCTTTCTGATGGGAATTGAGAGACTGTCCTTGTGTTTATACAGCATGCTTAATTTAGGATGCAGTTTGCTATGGAGAGCATCCAAGTGGTGGGAGAAATCCAGTTTCAGGTCTGGCCATACACTCAAATACTTACAAGTGTCAATGATCTTGATTCTGGAGCCAACTAGGGCAAGGTGGGGGGGATGAATGGATTTTGGCCAGTTTCTGAGTGGCGCCAAAAACCATAGCTGCAGTTTTCTTGGTGTTGCATCTGAGTGAATTGGCTTCCAAACATAGCAGCATATTTGCAAATTCGGCCCGGAGGGTAGGTCCAATATGCAGAAGTGAGGGACCTGATGCAAAAATAACTGTATTGTCAGCGTACATGTGGACAAATGAGGAAGAGCTGATGAGGGGGGCATTTACAAATATAGAGAAAAGTATGGGCTCAAGAATTGATTCCTATGGCACACCAGCCAGGATGGGGTGGAGGATTTGGTGTCTCCCAGCTGCACATACTGAAATATGTCCAACAGGTAGGCCTTGAGCAAGTTGGTGGTTGATGGTGAGAGACCAATAGAGGAGAGTTTTTCCAAGAGGAGTCTATGGGAGACTGAATCAAAGGCCTTGACTAGGTTGACTAAGATGGCCAGTGTCAAATGGCCTTTGTCTATTGCAGTATGGATGTGATTAGTAAGGTAGAGAAGGGAGGAGGAAGTGAAGTAGAGATGCCAAAAGTCAGATTGGTAATTGGTAAGGTGTTAGGATGTCATTTGTAGCCAGGAAGGAGTTTAACATTCTAGAAATGAGGGACTCAAGAACTTTTGAGAGGGAGGGAAGGAGGGAGATAGATCTATAGTTGCCTAGAATGGAAGGATTGCCCCCTTTGTGAAGTGGGATTACTTTAGCCAGTTTCTAGGCCTTGGGCAGTGAGCAATGAGAGACTGATAGGCTGAAAATATGGGTGAGAGGCTGGACTATTGCTGGAGTGAAGATCTTTAGGAGATTTGGATTGAGTCCATCAGGTTATTGCTTTGGTGAGTTTAGGGATTTGAGGGCTCAGAGGACCTCAATAGGGATAAAGGGGGAAAGATGTGACTGGACTCAGGGTGGACAGAGACAATGGCAGGTTCTGGATGGGAGAGGAGGGAGGGGGTGGTCGGGGGGAGAGTGCAGGTGGTGAAGAAGTGGTTTATGGAGGAGGTAGTAGATCAATGGACAATGTCATCGCTGCCAGGAGTGGGCATGGGAGTGGAGGGGGGAGTGGGAAGAAGTTCCAAACAAGAAGTGGAAAGTTTTCCAGAAAGGCACGGGGGGAAGTGTGGCAATCTTCAAACTGTGATCTAAAGAAGTTAGCTATATTTGCGAAGGTCAGAGGTGTTGGATAAAGCTTTGTGTACACTCCAGATGTGATCTCTGGATATGAAAAGTCTTACCAAATTAGGTAAGATCCAGGGGAGATTCCTGCAGCATAGCTATAGCCTTTTGGGGGGGGGGCATGAATATTTTAGATATTTATGAAGCTATTGTTGAAAGTGGCCAGTGCAGAGTCGATGTTTGGTGCTGAGAAGACACCTGACCAATTGGCAAGGTAGAGGTCTGCTAGGAGAGCTTGGAGGTTTAGTGACCTTAGGGGTCTGAACCACAGATACTTGGGCAGGGGGGGTGTGATTTCCTGTGACAATGAGTGATACAATGGTCGCTGAAAGCATCAGGGAGGATCCCAGCTGAGCAAAACTTTAGGGAATGTGAAGCTAGGATCCAGTCCACCAAAGAGTGGTTGGTAGAGTGGGGGTTGAGTCTGGTGGGTTCAGAGATGAGTTGTGTAAGGTTGAGGGCCTCGATCAACTGAGTGACCAATCTGGATTGGGGGCCAAGCTGATTGAGTTTAAAATCTTCCAGGTCTTGGAACTCTCCAGAAGCAGAGGTGGAGATGAGGGTGGCCAGGCTAGAGACAATAGATGAGGGTTTAGCTTTGAGGGAGAAATAGCATACACCAATGAAGAGGGGAAAGGAATATGGGAGCACCAGCTTGGTGAGTAGGGACTTGTGCAAATGGGGGGGCTACCTCTTGGTGGATGACAGAGGCATGTAGGGACTCATGGAAATAGGTGGCAACCCTGCCCTGACACTTGCCCCTAACCTGGTGAAATAAAGAGTAGCCAAGGATCATAATCTCTGAGTCTGGAACCTTGGCAGAAAGCCATGCCTTGGAGACACATAGGATATCAAGGGTACATAGAGTTATCCAGGCCTTGGTGTGATCTTGTTTAGGTAGTAGACTTCTGGCATTTATGTGGTACATGCCAAGGCTGTTGGGGGTTGGGGAGGGCAGGAGGCCTGGTTTTCACTAGTTATTAAGTAAATGTTATGTTCACTGGTGTTAAGCTAGAAAAGGATGTGTTTGTTGTTTAATGGAACAGCCACAAAGATCTTTTGTCTACAACTTGCATATATCTATAATCTCAAATATTTGTGTATCATATATATATATATATATATATATATATATATATATATATATACATACTGTATATGTATATATGTTTTAACAATAACTCTTATCACTGATATAATATCCTTGTAATAACATGATTTAACATTTTTTGAAACTATTTTGTTTCTATAGACAGCATCAATATATTGAAATTGTAGTAACATGATTTATTGCTATATCAACTTAGATGACTCTAAGCTTTCATAATAAAATTAAGTTATTAGCCCTAGTAATTCAAATTGTAGCCTTATTTAAAGCTGTTCTATTTCAAAAGGTCTAAATTTTGAACCACTTGGGTTTAATATTTTAGTTTTTCTTAAATGAGATATTGCAGTTAGATCCACATGAATAAACAGATAATAAAAATACAGTTTTCATGTGTTGATGCATGATTATACATGCTTATATGTTTCTAAAATCAACAGAATTTAATGTATTTTGAAATCACTGTACATTTTTATATATCGGTATATAGAAGCTGTAGCAACATTATACAGTATATTGATATTTTAACTTTTTTGAATCTAAGCTTTCAGTTAAAAAATGTTTCCTAGCCCTTACTGTTCCATAAATAACCACTTTAAAAAAATAGTTTTTAAAAGGTATATCATTTGAACCATCAAAGCTAGAACATACCATTATTTATTAATAAATACTTAGTCAGATCAACATGAATAGATCATGTGCTTGTGTAGATACATGATATATATGAAATAATTTTTCAGTTTCTGAATTCATTGTCAATATATAATTTTTAACTCTAGCACCATGCATCCAAATATCATCTTACACTCTATCACCATATATCAGTTCATTTTTATATATCAAAATACAGTATGATGTTGTTACACTTTCCATATATCAATATGGGAAAAGGAGAGATGGATTTAAAAATATTTTTAGAGCCATATATTTTGAAATTTTACTGATTTTTGGTTCTACTTCAGTCAATTTTATGATAAACCTTTCTGGTTTTAACCTTCTAACCATTAATTTTGAACTTTTTATGGCATCACAACCATTTCACTCTCCCTATAGTATTTCTTGATTTTTATTTATTTTTACTTTTTTCACCAGGAAAGACACGCTAAGTTGTTTGTTTCCAGGTGTTTCTTGAGTAAATTCCATTATTGTGCTATTTGCTGTACTGAAATTCTGCATCTGGCAGACAAGATGTGATTTCTTCTTCCAACACAAAATATTTACATGTAATGATTTACTAGGTTTCAGTTGCAACTGAATTGGATGGGGTTTTAACAAAAGACAAAGTTAGATTTCTAGTGTCATAAGTTACAGTTCTTTTGATGAACATCCCAAGGCCATTGTTCCCCAGATATAAAGAGCAGAATGATGGGGCCCCTGGTTGTGTTTTTGGGATGGTTTTGCTTTGTTATTTTCCTGATAACTTTCTTTGTATTTTGATTTTTTTCCAATTTATGAATTGTTTCCTTTTCAACTGAGTATTTAATATAGTTTTGTTTTGCTTTTTGTATATTTTGCCTGTTTTGTTATTTTCTTTCAATAAAAATGTCCATTCTCTTCTTTGATAAGTGCCACCGGAGCTTTAGCTTCTACCTGTACATTGACCAGAGATGGGCAGAAGCGACCTTGCTTTAATGTCTCATCCAAAGCCTACTTGTCTTTGTTGGAAAAGAAAAAAAAATGTAGAATATGCAAAAGACCAGCAATAGAATAACATTTGTTTAAATTATTTTCCTGGGAATTTATCAATGATGCAAAAGTGTCTCATTTTAATAGGTACCCTGGAATAGAAGAAGCACTGATATGTGATAGGCTACTCTATATAAAAATACAGTACAACAAGGTAAATACAAATCAAAAACCAAATAATAGTTGCAGCTGTCATAAAGTGATAAAATGTGCAGCATTAAACTGACCTCTGGCTGATTACTCTCACATAAGAAATTGCAGATAATTCAAACAAAGTAGACCTTTGTATGTGCCCACTGTTCTACAGTTTTTGTTTTGACTTTAGGGATTAAAAATGAATGTTCTGTAGCTTATCTTAATGAATAACCATAGGAAGCTGTCTTGACATAATAATAACTATATGAAGGAACAAGACCAGATTAATACATAAACAAAAATGAAGTCCCAATAACATTTTTTTACTGACCTGCTGGAATGATCATTTTATACGTTTGTAAAGATCAGTATAATGTCCAAGCAGGGATCCCACAAGTCTCAGTGTCAGGACCTTTTTTTTCAATTTTTATAAATGAGGTGCAACATTTGCTACCATCAGAACAAACACTAATGCACAACTAATGTACACTGATGACACGATCATCTCTGACCTGGGGACTTTGCCAGAGCAAATTCATACTATTCTGCAAAACAACTATGCATTGCCCCCCAAACTAATTTATTTACATTACATTGATAACAAAAACTAAAATCCATGTTTTTGCACAGTTCAGTTACTACTCTGAATGAGGGAAGACTTGTCTATAGCTGGGATTAATTGGACTTTCACTGAAAATGTTGAACAACGTAAACATTTTATTTTGCATCTGGACAATAACTGAACTATGGGAAATCGTATTCATAGTACAATAAAAAACTCAAACAAAAATTATATTAATCCTTAGGCTGCCGACAGAATATGAACGTATAGGAATTTTGGACTGATATATCAGTCCGTGGCCTTACAAGGGTTAAAGGAATAAAAACATCCTTAAATGAATCAGCACAGATAACTATTTCAAAGCAAGTCCTTGTTCTAATCTTGGACTGTGGAAATATGTCATTTAACAAACTAACCAGATCATATTATATCATGCACAACTCAGTATTGCTGCAAATAACACATGCAGATTTGTGTTGTCAGTACCAAGGGAAGAGCATCACTGTAACTTGTATAAAACCATGAATATGCTGTGCCCAGATTTTTGAATTAAAAGTAATGTGCTAAATTTTGCTCAGAAGGGTTGCTGTAGCAATGCAGCTTTAATATTACAATAGTCTCCAGCTGTTCTTTACATTCAGATAAACTCAGTAATCTGCATCTTAAATTGCTTCTGAAGAAAGATTATGACTAAATTGGAAGAATCATTATTCAGTCATTCTGCTCCAAATGCACTAAAACCCCAACAGAACGTCTGTCATTAAAGGACTCTTTGAACTGCTTTAAATATATTTGTAAGTCTAATTAATTATTCATGAGCTTAACTACCTCATTGGTTGGCTGCCATGCTGGGCTGAAATCTCCTAAAAATGCCCGGCATGGCAGCTGTCTGTGTTGTCAAAGCAGCTGTCACTGACAGAGCTGTCAGCTGAAAACTTTTAAAAATAACTTATTAGACAACATTTAAACAAGAAAACAAGTCCCAAAAAACATACAGCATACAAAAACATGATACATCCCCAAACAGAACAGTAGGCTGAATGGAACAGCAGGAAAATAGACCATTGACACTCCTGTGCCACATGGAAGCAAAAAGAATTTTAAAAATCAGATGAAAAAAGCTCCCAAAAGTTCATCACTGGAATTAGACTTATAATCGCAATTATGACCTATATCTGCATGCTCATCAGTAACTCTCACTGCAGTTGCAGCAATTGACATGTCAGTTATTTCTTGAAGGTTCTGTAATATTCCTGGAGAAATTCTCTGCCTGCCTTTAGTGCTACTATAGGCCACGTGAAAAAATCTCTTCAGAACTATTATGAAATATCTGGAAATATCTGACTGTGTCTATTGCCCCAACTGTAACTCCAATTTATAATGGTCAATACGTACTTTATAATAATGTGCTTGAGATATCGTTAACTGCAATATAGTGGAATCAGTCACTGAGCCATACTTTCTTAGAGCATAGGTCTATGGGTGAATAAAATAAAAGTCAGATCAGTAGAACTATAACCAGATGAAAATATTGGCAGCATGTTTTAAGTTGTCACAGACAAATAACCTGCCAGTATGTGAGCCTCTGTAAGTTCAAGTGCACATGAGTGAATTTGCAGATATATTCACAATTGCTTAGAGTAGAATTCCATGGTTGAGCATTTTAATTTGCAGGTCTTTAGGTTCAAGGCTGACTGAGTTATGTCAAGCTTTAAATATCAACACAATTCCATACAACTTTACAAGCAAAATGTCAGACACTTAGCTTCTGTATGTTCCACAAGACATATTTTAATGCAATAAAATGTGGCAGGTACTTATACTGTTACTTCCTGGTGATCATATCAATTGGTATGTCTCTAGATTAATGTATTGTTGAGTTATACTCAGGTGGCAGAAGCAGGATCTTACCATCACTTAGAAGAATGGTTTAACATTGGCAGCATGGAAACTCCACTACTACAGAGATAGTTAGAATTCCAATAGGATATTCAGTGTGGGTGTCAGCTGCCAAGGGAAGAAAGTGGGGAATACTGAGAGCCTGGACATTTAAATGGGTTGGGAGAAGGGCATTGAAAAACACTATGTGGGGAGACATGAAGAGAGATGTTATTTCCATGGAAGATGGGGTTCATATACATATTTAGTAGAGGGTGGTGATTAAACCTTTTTCCACATATTTTAAATATGAAAGTACATCCAGCCCACTGGCACAACAGTTGGATGTCTGCTTGTGATGCCAGTGACCCAAGTTCAGATTCGAGCTTGGGGAGTCGGCAGGCTGGCTGGGGGGGGGAGGAGGACTGAGAGTTCAATGGACTACTCTCCTCCTCTGGGGGGGTGGGGAAACACTTGGTCAGTGATTGACTCCTAGTGGAGGCTGGGGGTCAGTGCAGGCGAGGCTTAGCAGTTCTGGGAGGTGTGTCATATGTGGGCATGTACACCCCTACGTCATTGTATGCCACACCTCCCACCAGAAGGGGACAAAAACAGACCCACAGCCAATCGCCGAAACCCCCTCCCCACAAAGCCAAGCCTGGAGACTCCCACAATCACCAGACTAGTGATGTGGCACCACTTGGAGGATTATGATGTGGACTTCCCCAATCTGGGGTGAATGCCAGAGGAGGCAAGCGAGGTCCTAAGGGATGGAGGGGTGCGAGGTGAGGAGGCTGAGGAGTCACAAAAAAAAAATCTGAAAGTACAAAAATTGATTCAATTAAATATCCAATACTCACATAAGGTCAGATATTGTGATTTTGACCCTATGTGTATTTGGGAAATTCATGATATCCAAGGGTATCCAGTTTTTCAGGATCTTATTCAAACAACTTTAATTTGGAAATCAATCTAAATGACAAGAGAACAGATTCTCGAAGGCCTGGGAATGACGCATGATATTTGCACCAAAACAATTTGAAGCAAGTTGAGACTTACATCTAAGTTTGTGTCAATTCCCATTCTATAATGCATCTTGCATCAAACCTGGGGCCACTTGTGCCAAAGTGGCTTATGACAGGCTTTTGTCAAAAAACTGCATGAGCCATGTTGCAACAGGGCTTGTGTCACAAACATGACACAACACCACCTTTTTTGGGATTCTCAAAAGTGGAAGCCCTGACAATGCACCTATGCTAGCATGCATCCATTAGACCAAAGTGGAGCTGGTCTAACTGGCAGTGGTGCACATAATGGAGAGGATATATCCAATATAGGGTTGGTTATAGAGTCCACAGTTCCCTTCAGGATTAATGTTGAGCATTGTAGGGGCTGCACTTGCTGGTGCTGTGGCCATTTCATCTGCTATAAGTTTTGACTCAGCGTGAGTAATTTCTCTCCCCATGCAGTATTTTTCAATGCAGCATGTGTCAGTTTTCGCCCACTGCATCGTCTTTTTGATGCATCTGATGTCATTCTCGCTCCATGCCTCAATCCTCATTTTTACTCACCTTAAAGCATTCCTGACCCCTGCATCACCTTTTTGCCTCAGCTCAGGGTATTCTCTCCCCCCAGCATCATCTTTGTGGCTCAGAGTAAGGCATTCTCACCCCATGCAGTTGCACCTCAGCTTGTGGCATTCTCCCCTCATACATTATAGTTTTTATGCAATGGACTTCATGCATCAGGGGAATTTTCTTGCAGAAATTGCTTTTCTTTCAGAATACAGTGAACAGTATTTGGTGGACCTGTTTTTGATGCGTGGTCAGTGTTTGATGCTTCTTGCATCAGCCTAAGAGCCGTTTGAGAATCTGGACCTAGGAAACTGAGTGCAAAAGCAGTAAAGCAAGGTTTACGCTGGAAGGGTATTGGCAGAAAAACCATATTCCAAAAAAAAAAAAATAAATATAATAAATATACCCCAAAATTGCAAATTATCACAGGAAGTATATTTAAATCACCATGAAGAACTAGGCTGGTTGTACTTCAAGCAGGATTGCACCAAGCTAAATTTCCTTATATACAATCTGAAATGGTTAAAAACAGAGCAGATGCATGCTTCATCCCTGTTAGGACTCATCGATGTGCATAATCTGTGTTGCAACCTGAGGAAGTGGGAACCAGATCAATGATGGTCTTACTGGTTTGCAGCATTGTGAGTCCAAAATAGGGAAGCAATCTAAAATACAAAGAACCTCAACGTAAAAGCAGTCAGGCACATTTTCCCTGGACGTACACTGGCAATAAATCCAGTTTTGAAAATATGCAGATTTACAGATACCCAATAATTCAAAACATCATGGAAAGTATATTGCAAATCATTATGAAAAATTATGCTGGTTCAGCATTAAACAAGAATCTATGGTGCCAAATGTCTTTTCTGACAATCTGAAAAGCTGCAAAAAAAGGACATAGCTCTGTGTTTCATCCTTGTAATGATTCAGAAGTGTGCCTCATCTGAATCACAGCCTAGAGAAAGAGGGGACCAGCTCTATGATGATCTTACTGGATTTGGTTATGGTTACATCAAATTTGGAATGCAATCTAAAAGACAATGGACCTGAGTACAAAAGCAGTGAGCAAGGGTTACCCTGAAAGGGTACTGGTGGTAAAGTTAAGTTTCAAAGAAATATAACTCTGATTAGAACCCATTTACAAGGGCATAAAGCACAGAAATAAGTCTCCAAAGTGGATGCTAGTCAAATTGGAACTCGTCTCCAGAAGTAATATAAACTTAGTAATTCAAATTAATGTTACCATTACAGTTGCTTACTTTTACTAAAACATCATAAATAACTGTATCGTACTATGAATATTTTAACATATACTTTAATTGTGGACGGCATGGTCTAGATTTTAGAAAACAGGCCTTAATAACCTAGAGACAGAGGTTCAAATCCCAACAGGGCAACTTACTCATCGTGTAACCCTGAAAAAATCACTTAATGTTTCATTGCTTTAATTGATCCAGCTATAAAAATGGGTAACACAGGATTGCAGTGATTATGGAATATTGCATATCAAGTGGCCTATCTGGGTTTAAGAAATTTTGAAACAAACAAAAACATCTGTTATATACTGTCTTATTGTTTTTAAATGAGTTTGTCAACACTCTACCACCTGTGTTCATCTATTACTGTGTGGAGATATTGGATAAGAAAATGGTGGAGCACACTTATTAGTGTACAATATGTAATTGACTACAAATTTGGGGATGTGCTGGACACGGACATCTTGGCAGCAAGTATTTAGGCAGATATGTATGCAGAGTAACTGTGGTCATCTGTGTGGTTAAATGTATTTTAAACTATTTGGGTAAGCAGATTTAGATGTTAAGGCAGGTAGATAGATGCAGATATTTAGGTACCTAGAAGGATATAAAGTTTTAACTAGGTGGGTAAAATGGTAGATAGATGGACAGAGTGACAGAAAGATTAATGAGCCCCACTTGCATCCCACATTTAAGTTATTTTTACTCAGATAGCAGTGAATAAAATTCCAAGAGTGAGCCAGCAGTCCTATTTATAGAAAGTCATTTTTAAAAGCAGTGGCTTTTAGAGGAGAGAGAGAGAGAGAGAGAGAGAGAGAGAGAGAGAGAGAGAGAGAGAGAGAGAGATCACCTCCATACTAAATGCCTGCATCCCCAGAGCTTCTTAGTAATTTTCAGAGAGAGCAGCAGCACCACAAACTCCCATGAATTACTAATGAGTTGATCTGGAGTACTGCTGAACATTCTAGAAGGCCAAAAAGACCTTAGCTTTAGGACACATGATTTTCCGTTGTTGCTACAGTATTTAGAATACACCTATTATTCAGTTCAAGTATGAGTACATAATAACTGAAAAATTCTGAGTGCAGGATATGGGTCCAGTACCAGACTATGGTTAACTAAATAAGTGAAGGTGCATTGCTGATTTCTAAATATAGCCTAAGGTTAAGACTCAGGCCACAGTGGTGGACCTGGTACCAGTGGTACAGTAAATAAAAGGATTAGAGGCATTATGTCTGAAGAGTTGCTGATGCTTTTTATTTTTCATCCCCTCTTTTTGTTCATCATGAGATTTTTTGAATTTATATTCATGTACAAACTGAGAGACTGTAACCCTACATAAAATATCCACAAACCAGACATATGATTAGTAATGCCATTTAAGCTTCTCTATACACTGCTCCTGCTAGACACCTAAATGCAACAGTCTTCTGCTGTTGGTGGTGGTGGTGGTGAGGGCGCGCTGATTACTTTACTATGGTCTTTCACTTCTGCTGCCCTGAATCCACTGCAGACTATCTATCAATCTGCAACACAAAAATCCACTGCAATTTGTGTACCAATTTTAGAAAATTGCTACTATATATATATATATATATATTTGTTTTACATTTCTAGCCCCAATTTTATACCCGGTTTTGTTCCCCAGTCCTGTGTCTCGGCCTCATGTGCATGTGGAGGCATGTGCACACCACAGGTCTAAGGCAGTCTCACTCTGCTTGCTGCCCACCCACCTGCATTGCCCTCGGACCTCCACCCGGGGCAGTGGAACGATGTTGGGCGATAGGGTTCTTTCCCAGGAGAAGATAGCTGTATTTTGGCTGCTCAATCCTGCTCCCTCCCTCCTCCCCTGGCTGGCTCCCAGTGACCCTGGCTCATTCCTGAACCCAGGTCGCAGGCGTGATGCATGGTAAGGCATCCAGTGCTTCAGCTCTCAGCACCACTGGGCCAGTGCAAGAAAGCTACTGTGTGTTTACGATGGTTTTTACCACTTTATGGGCATTGTAGGTGGACCGTTGACACTCACACAAGTAACTATTTTTCATACAGGTTAAAAATATATTTAAAATGGACCCTTTTGGAACACTTCAAACAAATAAAAGAATGGGAAAGTATAACACACTTGTAGTATATGGTATACGTCCAATAAATGGACAACATGTGAAACATACAGTAAAACAAGCAACTCTTTTTAGCTTAAATAGCAGCACAGCAATTTAAGGTTGAAAGGGACACTAGGTCCAACTTGCACACATCCTGCTTCATAAGCAGTTATGAATACATATACTGAGCAAACATGTGAACTTAAAAGACTTCCCTACCCATTCTACTTCCCAGGGCATACAGTGATTCCGTTTGTAAAATTTGTCCAAGACTACGAGTACTGTCTTCATGTCTACTGCATCCACTGGTCAGCTGTTCCATAGGTATTCAACCCTGTGAGAGAAGTACTCTTTGGCTATCCCAGAACCTATCTTCTCTAAGCTTCAGGGTATGCCCCTGTGTCCTTCTGGAGAACACAACATCAAACATCACTGTCTGTTTGAACTTTTTGACCCTCTTGAGTATGCAGAAAAACAGAGGTCCTGTCTTAGTCATGCCATATATTGTTCAGATATGGGCAGGCTATATGGTGCCAAGGTTATAGTAAGGACTTGTTATTTGGGAAACAGCAGGTCCAGTTTTGAATACTGCCAGAGGCACTTATTCATGATGTGACCCTTAGTAAATCACCTAACTTAGCCATAGGGCTCCACTGCCTCCCAGTTGTAAGACTGGGATGAAGCCAGATCAGACAAAAACTCAAAGACTGCATCTCAGCTGAACTACCATTGGTAAACAAATTGTCAAATCAATGAAAAATAAAGATGTAAATAGAAACTGTCATCGCTCTGAGGTACAACATAAAACATTAAAAGTCAGACACAAAATATAAGTAGTCATAATTTTTGTGTTATTTTATTTTGCACCAGTACTGTGGCTTTTAAAACCCAGTCCCTGTGATCCCAGTGCTGCCAAGTTCTGGCCTTATTTCTCTGTCATTAACATATGGGCAAAATGGCAGTGAAGCAGTAGCCAGAAAGTTAGAGGGTGAAATCCCTAATAGAGTGATTGGAGTTTGGAATTGTGCTGCACTCATGGGGTGAAGGGAAGCACTCCATCTTCTGTCATGCAAGCACATTTCTGGGCATTGTCCATTCAGATGTTAACACAGCCAAGTGGGTACTAAGAGCCCATTTTGCACCTCTCTATACACATTGCAACCAGGAATGGGTCCCACTATATCACTGTCTTGTGATGTATATGTATCTAGAAACCAGCTGCTTGCAACACTATATGCTCATTGAGTAAAAATGTTTTATTTAAAGAAATGTGGACGACTGTCCACTTAGGGCTGAGATCACACAACCCATTTAACTTAGGTCTGGAACCAGGACTCAGACTGCATTTATATTATACAGTACATGTGGACAGTTTCTATATCCGGTGCTTTCCTGATCCCTTTTACCTTATTTCATATTTCTGAAGGGCAGATTACTCAGCCTTTCATTGTTATACTCTGCATTGATGAACAGCACAGGCTCTTAGTTGCCATGTGTTAGAGGGGAGAGTAATGCCAAGTGCCTGAGAACAGAAACTCAGTACATTACAGAGATTAGTGACTGGGTGCATGTAAATTCTGCTGTTGCTTGAACATCATAGATTAATATTGATTTCTGCATTAAAATTCCAATGTATAATGTAAAGCAGCATCCTCGGTGTATTGCGGGGGGTTGGGCACTGCAAAGAGAAGCAGGTCAATCCAGTGAGAAACAAGAGTCAGGTACAGCCCCAAATTAAAGTTATACCTCTTATAAGTTCTACATCTGCTGGACTTGACTTTCACTCAACACGGAAGGGCCAAGATATTGGAACAGTAAACACTACTGTGCCCTGCATGCTGGATAGACTATTAGCAAGGCTCCTACAATTCTGCAGCTGCAGAATTTTGTGCAGAACTTGCAACCTACTGCAGAATATATGCAGTTCCACAGAATTCTCTGTTCTTGGTGATTATTAATATTTACAGTTTTTCCATAGCTCCTGGTTCCTGTCTCCTCCTTTTATATCCAAACTCCTCTATGCTCAGCATGTAATGTTAAGAGGCAGTATAGTGCTGTGGTTTAGGGCAGTGAGCTGCAAAGTTGGAGACCTGGGTTTGAATCCCACGGCCCCCACTTGCATACTGTGTGACCCTGAGTAAGTCACTTAACTTCCTGTACTCCCAGGTCACAAATGGAGACAAGCTTCAGCTTAGTGTGCCTTTCCTGGTTAAAAAATGCCCCCTTTCCCTTATCAATGACATCACATAATACATTAGAGAATAACAGGAATGCATTCTGCCACAAAAATGAATAGTCATTTGTCTACCATTGCTCCACTCCCTGAGGAAGTGGCACAACACATCAGGTACTATGACATTTACTCAACCTGCACTACAGCCTAATAACATTTTCAGTCTTACGTTATTACACTGGGGCCAACTTAAACAGATACTTAACAATAGCACATACCTGTTAACTGAATACCTTACTTTGTGCAAATGTGTTTGTGTCTTTAATGTATAGGGAAGCCCTCTGAAATAAATAACTAATAAAATGAATTAACCTGTGTTAAAAAAAAAAAAAGAAAATAATTGTGCCAGAAAGGTGGAATACAATGATGTGTAGACCTGTTGAAAGAACAGACCTGTTAGATAAATAATTGTGTTGTCTGCATTTTTGCCAGGGTTATTGATTATGTAAGCAATAACCCACAACAGGGTGTGCTGTTATTGAGGATTAATCAACACCCTGGTGTGCGGTGAGGCACGAGGCCACAGGCCAAGTGTCCTCACAGCACCTGGGGTGTTGACTAATCCCCAATAACTGCACAGTCTGGAGTGGGTTATTGTACTTATAACATGGGGCATGCTCAAAACAAGGAGAAAATAGCATAATGGTTTTTTTCTCCCTGTTTAAAAGTCAAACAAATGACTGTATCCTGCCACCTGGAAAAATAGTCCCCAACAAATAATGGCAATCTGACATGAAATCGGGGAGGGCTTTCTGTACATCCACTGCAGGCAGATCCTGGATTTGCATTGACAAGTGACAGCATCAGATACTCGCCCGTACTGCATGTCAGTGACTCTCTCTCTCTCTCCATCGGCTGTTGCACCATGGATGAAATAAACAAGGATGTAAGAGCTCTGCTAGTTCCACCCTTAGCTCCTTTAGTACCCTGGTATGTATGCCATCAGGTCCCATTGCCTTGTCCACCCTGAGCTTATCAAGCTCTTGTAGGACCCTTTCCTTTGTGAAGGGACTGGTGCACACCTCCCTTCCCCCTCTGTCCATGGTGCTGAGCTGTGGGCCCTGCACTACCTTCTCTTCAGTAAATACTGAGCAGAAGTATCTATTTAGGATAGATGCTTTTACATGGTCCTCCTCCTCACATGCCCCCTTATCCCCTTTTATCTTAGCAATACCCCATCTGGAATTTCTCCTTTCACTAATGTATCTATAGAAAGTCCTGTCACCTTCTTTTACTGTTTGTGCTAGTGTTTCCTCAGTTTGGGCCTTTGCTTGCCTTACTGCCTTTCCTGCTTCCATTAGGGAAGTTTGGTATGCCTCCCTATCTTCATCCTGCTGAGTTCCCTTATATTTTATGAAGGCCAGTCTTTTGACTCTGACCTTTTCTGCTACTGTTTTTGAGAACCAAAGTGGTTTCCTTCTTATTTTGCACTTCCTTTTCTCTCTAACACAATGGGATGTTGCTTCAAGTATTGCATCCTTAATGCTTGCCACTTTGCATGTACCCCTTCACATGTATTTCTTTTTGCCAGGGCTAGCTTAACTCTGTTGACCATCTTATCAAAGTCAGCTTCTCTGATGTCCCATCTTTTTGCATTGGAATGGGATGATTTAGTTCTAGTGGCCAAATTGAACCATACTATGTGATGGTCACTAGCCCCCAGGTGACCTTCCTCCTGGAGATCTGTGATTCTTTCCCTGTTAGTCAGTACTAGATCTAGGATAGCCCTGTCTCTTGTGGGTTGTTGTACCAGTTGGTTGAGACCCCCGCAGGGAATCCACCATGTGTCTAGTTCTGGCGGATGTTCCTGCTGGTATTGACCAGTCTGTATCTTGCATGTTGAAGTCTCCCATTATCAGAACCTTCCCTTTAGCTGTCATGTTTTGTATATCTTCTAACAGTTATGTGTCTATGTCCTCCCCCTGGTCTGGAGGCCTGTTGACAACCCCAGTTTGTATGGCTGTCCCATTTCCTGTTTCCAGGGTGACCCACAGTTCTTCTGACTCCTTATGTGTATTCTGAATTTCTGTAGCTTTAATATTTTTATTGACATAAAGGGCCACTCCCCTTTTGCACCTCGGTCTCTTCTGAACAGTACATAGCCAGGTACTGAAGTCTCCCAAGTGTGGTTACTGGTAAACCATGTCTCGCTAATGGCTACTATGTCCAGTTTAGCCTCTGTCATTATTGCCTGCAGGTCTGGGATCTTGTTTCCCAGACTGCAAGCATTTGTGTACATGATTTTCCTTTGGACAGATTTTGGTGTGTTAGTTGTTGGGCAATGTCTGGCATTTCCCCTGTGCATTGTATGTGGAGCCAGACCTTTTTCCTTACCTGGTGATGCAAATGAACTACAACATGCTGAACTCCTGTTTGACCACTAGCTAGGGGGGATGTTCTTCCCATTTGACTTATGGGGTGCTGCACCCGTCTCCCCATTTGCTAGTTTAAATATTCTGCAAAGACATCAAACTTCTGCCCCAATGCACTGACTCCCTCCTTAGTCAGATTCAGTCCATCAAATTTAAAGAACTATCGCTCCCACAACTGTTGCCAGTTCCCTATAAATTTGTGTCCTTTTTCCTGGCACCAACTTTTAAGCCACATGTTTAGCTCCCCTATCACCCCTTCTCTGACCTTCCATCCATCCATCTGCCCCCCCTCTCCCAGACTGGAAGGATCTCAGAGGAGATGCCAGATGACATGGATGCTAGTTTGTCACCCAGCCTGGTCAAGTGTTCCTTGGTCTCTGCAACTGACCTACTGGTGAGATCGTTAGTCCCTATGTGTACCAGGATGTCAATGTTTTCTCCTGCTTCCTGAACAATTTTAGCAATGCGGTCAGTGTCTCTCCATGCTGATGTACCTGGGAGACATCTGACCATTATCCCTGGCTAGAGATAAGTATCAACTCCCCGAATCATGGAGTCTCCTATGATCAGAAGTTTTTTGGATTTTCTTTTTGCTTTTCTTGTTTTGGTTCCTCTTTTGGGTGAGTTTTGTTATGCTGGCTCCTGTGCAGCAGTGTCCTGCTCTGCAGTATCCTCTGCCCCTTTGTTTGATTTTGGAGATAGAGGCAGATACCTGTTTGTAGTTTTTTATATGGTTTGTGGAGGTGATATGTTGGAGAGCACCGAGTGATGGGGATCCCAATTTGCCCCTCCTAACCACCTGCCAACCTCCCAGACCAACTACTTGCTGTGGTCAAGGTGCTTCTGTTGGATGTTGGGGAAATTGCAAGCAGTTCTTATAATATATTTCCTCCTGAATAAGCAATTTGAGGTGCACAGTCTCTGCCCATGCTGCCTGGAGCTGAGCTGTTAGATCTCCAATGGCCCAACAAGTAGGAAAATGTCCTAAATACTGTAAAACTGCCCTTCTGAAAGGTGTTCCGCAGTACCTGCAGTTAATGATATCCATTCCAGATAAGTTGCTGGGTTTATAACCTCGTCAGAGTAATTAGAATGAAGAAAATGAAAGCAAAAGTTTGATTTTGTGTTTTGTTTGTTTGTTTTTATATAAGTTGTTATAACAAGTTAAATTACTAGTGCCCCTGTAAATGAGGTCACTGTGTGGATACCCCTCTGATCCACCCCTTCCTGCTTTGCTACAGGAAATGTCATGACTGTGCTACCCTATAAAAGGTGTGTAGTGTGGGGTGGTTGGGGATGGGGGTGGGTGGCTGGGCCCTTCCCCTGCTGAAAAAGAAGAACCATGGACGAAAGAAACAAGGATGTAAGAGCAGAAACAATCAGCCAGCAACAAATGCAGTAACCCTGAAAGCTTATCCTAATGATAGATAAAACTGTCAAACCTGTAAAGCACCACCTGTAATAATTTCACAGTAGATATACCCTGTAAGAAACACTTTGCTACAGAGAAAAATAAAGCAGTAACAGAAGATATACCTTGAAAAAGACAATCTGAATCAGAGAAAAAAAAGCAATAAAATGTTATCAACAAACAGTAACAATCCCTGTGAATACAAAATAAAAATAACATCACACAGTAAATCTGCCTAGTCAAAAGAAGCCTTAATCCTTTTCCTTGCTCTGGTAAGGTTCTTTGCTCTGTCCTTTCAAGCAACCTAGAAGAAAAGAGCTCAGGTGAAGCTAGGTTCCTTGGCCATCAAACCTAGTTTCCAGGGTAGGGAGAATCAAGCAGAGAACAGTGCTTTTTCTTTGGTATTCTCTACATGGCACCAAGATATGGGGGGGGGGGAGGACTGAGGACCACAAACTGCAGGAGGGATAGCCATCCACACAATGCAAGGAGCAAATGCTTGCACCTTACTAGATACTGAGGCTCCACTGAAATGAAAATTATAGGATCTCTTAGTACCTGTATGGTCAAACAGGTAATCTGCATGTGGGCCTTCATATAAAGAATGTTATTAAAAAAGAACTAATAAATTTGGGACACACACATATCTCTGTGGCCAGCAGGAGTTGTGCTTTGTGCTGAGTGCACCTGTCAGTGCATCAGTTAAAGGTGCACTCTAGGGAGCTGTACTCAAACAAGTTTAAGGCATTGTGCTCTGAACTTGTTTGAATATAACACATTTAGGGCTTGTGTTAATTGACACTTAGAATAGGGACTCTGCATGGCACTAACTTAGACCAGTGAATATAGGTTCCAAGATCTCTGTTTTCCAAAGAGATTGAGTTGTATCAGTAATCAGACTGCTAGAACTTGTCGCTTTAAGAATAGCATAATTTATGACCATTTTTTGTTAGCTTGTTATACTTTTAAACCATTATAACTACTGTAACACCTCTTTCATAATCCTGAATGTATTGTTTGTCATTAATAAGAAAGATGCTTCTGTACAGTAGCATAACTAGTACATGGCAAACAACATAAACATAGCATTTGTATTCTTTTATAAGAAATAAAGAAAACTTAATAGCAAGTGCATCAGTCACAGCCCTATCTAGTCACAAGTCCATCACTACTACCCTTGGAGACAGCTGCAGTACCATAGTTATGTGTACATCAAACAGGAAACTGTGAAAGTGTTTGAAATGACAGTCTATATAGCAAGTCAGAAAAACAGCACAACATACTGTATGTCTTAAATATATGTTTGATTTGAGACACACTGAGCTAAATTCCTTGAAGTAAAAGCATTGAAACTACTGTGGGTTGCTTATTCAGAATTTGCAAAATGTTATGTATAAAATATCTGTTACATATTAAAAAAGAGGATGTCATACCACTCTAACCCCTTTTTTATGAATTAGTGTTTAAAAAAAAATAAAGCAAAGTCCATCTTTATCTTTGAAAACTGTTCTTAAAAGAAACATAAGCCACATTTCCCTTCCTTAGCAGGGCCACAAGAAGATTCATAATGCACTTGAATTGGAGGGCATGCATAGCACAAGGGATTAATTTGGTCAATTGGCATAATATAGATGGGGAGATAGCGCCAAGAGATGTGATATTCCATTTTTATGCGAATCTCTTAATGTAACTGGAGTACAATGAGCTTACATTGTAGTCCAATACAACAAAGTACATTACAGATCAAACGCTGTCAACACTTATGCATACAGCAGTCACAAAGGAGTTTCCTGCGTATCTTGACAGTATGTACTGTGTAGGTGTGTCTTATAGTATGAGTTGGCAAACCTATTTTAGCTTGAATTTGTACTTGAATTGGTTAGCAAATGTTCTATTTTCAAAACCCACTCTTCTATAACCTTGAGTATAAAAATGCATGAGGTAAGAGTTGGCACTCAACCATATGGAGATAATTCAAAACTTTTTTTGAACTTTTACATTTCTAACTACCAAGAAAATTGGAAATAAGTCATTTTGTGGGTGGCAGTGACACATATTTTATAGAATCCTGAAGCTGTAATTATCTAAATGTGACATGTATACATGCACAGTACAGTACAGTATACATGTATACATACTGTAAGATACTGCTCAAAACTCTGCTCAATGAATAGATGTATTGTATATTGCATTCTTGTCTCTGCTTGAAAAGATAGAGGAACTATTCTAACTTTTTTTAATAAATGATGTTATTAATAAAAGAGAAAACATTCTGCAAAAGGCAGACATAAATGTATTCTGTGGTATTTATTTATAGAAGGCCCTTTATTAGACCTAGACATGGCAGTTGACAGCTGCCCTTTCATTTTTTTGGGGGGGGTATGTTTTTTTTAAATCAATAAGCTTTCTGTTTAATTCTCAACTATTTTTAATTGCCTACTGTGTATCATGCCAACAATATGTCATACTGCCAGGCTGTAGATTGCAGGTTGTTTTAAAATAGATAACAAAAAACAATCCATCTGATTGGTTAAAATAGCAGCACAAGCTTGTACTTATCTGACCATAATTACATGCCAGTGCTTCTTTTAAGTTGACTGCCTATGCACAAGCATTAAACATAACAATAGCAATTTATCACCCCCCCCCCATTTACTGAAAAAAAGATGAATGGTAGCTGTTTTTTAAGCTGCCCCAAACAGATCTGCTAAACTCCCACCTTCCCAAATTGTCAAACTACTGAACTTTCATGTTTTTAAAAGGAAATCCTTTGTTAAATCAAAAGAAAACGATTACTGATGCCTGTCTCAGCCTGCTCACATAATTGCTCTCCTTCAGTGTGTCTTCTTCTCGGCAGAAATATTATGAACACCACCAACGGCTTTCGCCTAAGTCCTTGAAATCCCAGATTCTAACATATAGAAAGCATTTCAAATGTTTAACGAAAGATACCAGTGTTTCTGCTGCCATGTCTTCTACCATTTACTGCCTGACTGGATCCCATTGTACTATGATGCAGCCTGTCACAGCTTTCACACCTATTCCTCCATGCTTTGCAGCTGTGTCAACTCTCAAATTTCAATGCTGCAGCAAACAGCAGTAAGAGGGAAAACACTAACAAAAGCTCATTAAATTATTTTAAAAGGGGGGCCATTGCAAATCCTTTCTGAGTCACAAGTAGCTTGGGGTAAGTAGGAGATTATCAAACCTATAGATAAACAGTTTAAATGGGGACTATTTTTCCAAACCAATTTCTACTACAAATATAATTTTTCATTTAAAATCCTATTTTTATTTAGTTTATTTATTCCTTATGAAGAACCCATTTTATAAGTGCAATAAGATACTTCAAGGACATGTAATTCTGGGGAGGAATTGCACTTCTCTCTCATGCATTTAAAGGCACATGGTACAAGGGTCTCACTTATTTATTTATTTTGTTTTTGTTGACCGGGTAAGTGCACTAGACAAATCCTGCCTATTTTCAGGCATGACCCAGGGGAAGGGGATACAGCTGAATGCCGACTGACCTTGAATCAGATTAAGCTGTTGGTGGTATTTTAGTGAATGAGGGAAACTTGCCCAGGACACCGAAGAAATTCCACCTACTCTTTTTGATAAGTGCCATGGGATCTTTAACATCCACCTGAACTACCACCAATTCAAGCAGATGGGACCTCGGTTTAACGTCTCATCCGAAAGACGGCACCTCAGAAATGCAGCACCCCTCTCATGCTGAACTACAGTGTCAGTACTGAGATATTAACCCAAGTGCCAGATGTGGGAACTGAACCCACTGCCCTCTGATCTCTCAGCCTAAGAGGTGAGTGTGCTACCTACTGAGCCACTGACATGCCAAACAATACACTCAAGAGGCATGCAGTTATTGACCTATAATTATTTTATTTATTTATTTATTAAACTCTAGGATTACACATACCTTTGAACAGGAACTGCTCACTTACAAAGGTTCCACATCAGAGGATGGGGGGAAACATACAACAATGGTAAACAATGGTAACAATGATTACAAAATAGATTACTTATTCATAAAGTGTTCAGACAAATACACTGCAGTAGAACCAACCAAGCTAGCTTCTATCAGAGTTCATGGTAAAAACAGTATACTTGGTAGGAAAAGGTCAGGACGAAGTTGGCAGATAGGTGCCATTGTCAGATAAAGATGAGAGGAGTGAGGGGGATAGGCACCAGATGGCCATTGATATGAATGAGTCCGTACAGAGGGGTGGGTGGGTGAGGGGCAAAGGGCGTGAGGGAGGGGGCTGGTGCCAAGGATGCAAGGCTGGAATTGCAGGTTACAGTTACAACTAGGGTAGAGGTTGATGACCATGGCTTAGGGGAAGCAGTCACAAAGTGAGGTAGAGGGGAGGAATAGATGCAACTGCCTTTTAAAGGGGCTTAGCATTGCAGCAACAAGAGTTTCTTTGCTAAGGGTATTGAACCACTGAGGAGCCCTGTGCAGAAAGGATCTCTGACCCAGCGAGGTCCGTTGCCTGAGGACCTGGAAAGTCTGGCATTGAGAACTGCGTGTTGGCTGGGAGCTGCTGCAGGTAGTAAGGAGTCTTGCCACACCTGGTGGCATGAGTCCGAGAAGAGCTTTTTTGGCTATCAGACAGGTCTGGTATTGTATTCTACCAATGAGAGGTAGCCATCCAGCCTTGCCGTATAGGTCACAGGTGTGCATTAGGTGGTCAGCCCCTGTGAGAAGTCTACAGGCCTTGTTGAGTGTCACAGATATCCTCCTAAGGGCAGTAGGGGAGGCAGAGCCATATATGACTAGACGGTAATCAACAATGGAGGTAACATAGCTGTGGATGGCCAGTCATAGGGCTTCAGGAGTCATACAGTGTTTGTACTTGTGGAGCAGGCCAAGGCATATGTTGGCAGACTTCACAACCATCAAAATGTTCTGGGAGTAGGACAGTGAGCTGTCCAGAGTGATGCCGAAGTATTTAAACTCATGAACATGATCAACTGAGGTCCCACATTGATTCTTGATGGTGATGGGTAGAGTTTTATACTTGCTACTTGTGTTGCAGAAAGACATGACCTTAGTTTTGCTATAATTCATGACAGGTTTGTATGAGCCAAACCATTCTTCCACCAGCCAGAAATCATGTTACAGTTGACTCTCAAGTAGATTAAAGTCTCGGTTGCTTGAAAAGAGGACTGCATCATCTGCATAGAGTAGTATCCTCTGTTGGCAGATGCCGGGGAGGTTGTTAAGGAAGAGGAAGAAGAGTAGTGGGCCCAGAATTGACCCTTGAGGGACACCCGAGGGGACTGTTTTTTCAGCTGATGAGACTCCAGAAATTTTAACACTTTGAACTTTCTCCCTAAGATAGCTAGCAAACCAGGGCAGTGCATCATTGGAGAGTGCAATAGCAACCAATTGTCTGAGTAGGAGGGGGTGGTTAACTGTATTAAAGGCCTTTGTAAGGACAATGAATATGCCCCCCTACAGAGTCCTTGATCCAGGGCATCATGGATGCAGCCAGTGAATTCCAACAGTGCCATGGTGGTACTATGCCCTTTACAGAAGCCATGCTGCTCAGGGCACTGAGTATTATGCTTTTCCAGGAACTCTACTAGCTGGTCAGAGACTACAGGTTCAAGTGCTTTGGATAATGGGGGGAGGATAGAGATGGGCCTATAATTGGTGTGCAGTGACTTGTCTCCACTTTTATGTACAGGTGTGATGGTAGCCTTTTTCCAGAGTAATGGGAATTGGCCATACCTTAGGGAGAGGTTGAAGATCATTGTCATGGGTTCAAGGATTTCATCTGGGAATAGTGAAAGCAGCTTCAAGTTGAGTGAGTCACCACTATAGCCAGTTTTGCTGATAACCTTGCAAATATAGGTTCTGGCTAAGTGCATTGGGATCCTTTTGAAGAACTGTGGAGCTGAGCGAGCATGGAATATTGTGGAAGAGGTGGGGTTGGTTGTGGGAACATTGAAGAAATCAGGTGGGAGGACACTGCTTAGGTTGGAGAAAGAATTGATGAATGTATTGGAGATGGTAACTAGGTCCTATGTTGGAGTGCCATTGATGTTGAGCATGGTGGGTGGAGACTTGGAGTCTTTGCCAAACTGGTCCTTAAGGTTGTTCCAGAATTTTTTCCCATCCCCCCATGAGTTGGAAAGTGCTTCTCTAAAGTATTTGCTTTTAGCCATCCATATAGCACGGGTGCAGCTATTCCTTGCTTGCTTATATTTTTGAATGTCTGCTTGGGCCACTGTGGCTTGAGCACAGTGCCAAAGGTGGTCTCTTTGCTTGAGCTGCGTGATAAGCTCAGTGGTAATCCAAAGGTTAGATCTACCTTTAACCTTCATTTTTTTAGTAGTGCATGGTTATCACAAGCCTCAGTGAATTGGCTGATAAACAGTTCTAGCACTTTGATTTATGCACTCTGGCATGTCTTATTATATGTATTCTTTCTGCACCAGCATTGTACAAACAATAGGTCTGTCTTAATCATGCGGACTAGACAGATAGCAAAGGCTGGGTGTGGGGATATTCAAGCAATAAGGCATGACATGGTATGTGTTATTATGAGATAACGGGGCACCTTGGAAATTGCGTGAACCAGGAAAACAACTGTCCTACACACCTGAGAAGTGCAGCTATTTCTCAGTTACACACACCCTGATGTGTTGTATTGTGATTATAAAATGCCCCCCCCCATTTCCAGTTGCAAAACAGGATAATTTGTTTTAGAATGTAAAGTATTTCTGACCCTTTCTGTTATGTTGGAATAACAGCAACAAGTGATTGCATTGAACCGATAACATTTTTGTTTATCTTACCCTTTTTTACAATGTGTTATGTTAGCTAGTCCCAATAAGACATTAATGCAAGCTGACTTCTTTTCTGTACCATTAAGGAGAGCCCTGGAGCAGGATTCAGATTTTTTTCTGCAGGTCTAGCTAATTCCATCTTAGAATCTGTGTCCTTCTTAATTGACTTATCTATAGCTGGAGCTGATTGCTTATAAAAACGACCTTTGTCCAATAAAAAACTTCAAGAAAAATCCCAGTCTTTTGCCTTTTAACTGTTCCTTTAAGAAATATTTAAATTCCTGGGTTTCATTCCTTCTGTTTTTTTCTAATCTATGAAAGATCTTTAGTTTTCATTAACGCATTGGGTGCCCAAGGTGTTTCTTCATCTGTTCCAGTCTCTAGCAGCTTTTCCCCTCAAGTGATTATGCTAATTGGTGTTTGATCAGATGATTAAATTATAATTCGATTAATCCTGCATGCTAAACGCTCTGAATGCATTTGCCATCGCCTGGATGCCTTGTGCTTGGAAACCAGCATCCCTGTCTGAGTTTTCATTTATGCTGCAGTTTGCTAATGTAGTATTCCTTTTCTTAGGCCACATTATGGCAGTTTAGTCACAGTAAAGCATTCACTCTTTTATTTTTATATACCATCATAGCTTTTGTGAAAAGGTAATATGCTTCTGTATTAAAAGTACATGTTTCATTAAGAAGCACACCAGTTGAGCAGAAATACATTTGTAGTGCATTTTGCATCCTAAAATACATGCTGCTTGCACATCAAGTGCCGTACCCGGCCTTTTTTGCCTTGTGTTCATACTTGAAGACATTTGGATGTTGTGTAGCATGACCTGATGCTACATGAGATGGGGTGAACCTGACTGTGGTAATTATATTTGGATGTTGCCTATCTCATTTTGATTAGAACTGTTTGATGTACTTGTTAAAGAACACTATTTCAGATGTAGCCAGGCTTTACTGAGCAGTGCCCAGTTCTGCATCTTGGGTATTCTAGTCTCTTAATCAGCTAGTTCTATAATCTCCTGCTCCAATTCCTGCTACCCTTTCAGTTGTTTGGTTTCACTTAAGCTCTTTCAAGTCTTGAAAAAGAGCACAGCTTGGATTATCCATACAGTAACGCAACACTGTGTCTCACAAAGTCCATATTCAGACTATAAAAATGCACAGTTACCAAATATGACTAAACATGTGAAGGACTTTGTGATACATTCTGTATGAAATATGCTATACAAAATCATATTGTATTGTATAGCAAATACTTGTTGTGGGCCAGATTAATTAAAAAAAAATAGACCAGGGACCAAAAATACAAGGTGGTGGTTTTTATCAATGTTTGTGGCAGCACAAGGGTTGCACTGACAATAAAAAAACCTGGCTTTGCACTGCCCTAGCATTAGTACCCACTTCTAAATGTGATTTAGTGGCCAATTACTAGAAACTAAAGCAATATGGCAAAATGCCTAGTTGGGGAGGGGGTGAGTGGGTGTGGAACAGAGTAATAACCGATGTCAGATAAAATAAGAAAAGAAGTCCATGTGTTCTGGAGCAGGACATAAAAGGCCCTAAAAAGGATTAATAATCAAACATTTATGGTGCAAATAGGAGTTATGCAAATAGCAAAAGAGAGAGAACAGGTGTTAATCTCTAACCAAGCATATCCAGCTTGAGTAAAACTTTAGTGTTTTTAAATGTCTGTTCTGGCATTCATAGGATACAGTCTTCCGCTATCTGCACAACTATTTGCTACAGTTGCAGTCAAAGATTTGGCCAGATATTTGCAGATATTCTGGGAGATTTCTAAAGAAATTCTCTCTGGCAGCCCTAATGTTGTACTGCAGGCAGTCAATAATGTCTCTAGATATTTCACAGAAATTTCAGGAAAGATGTGACTATGTCTTTGGCTACAACTGTAAGTGAAGGTTGAACATAAACCCTTTTAAAGGCCTTTTCGTCCTCACTCGGTGGATGTTTACTTACTGTGGATGAAGACTATTTTTAGGAGGTCAGTACAGTACTGTTATACAGTGAAGCAATACGCTGTTGTCTGTCTGTTACAGATGTGGACTTAGTTGAGGATAGGGACAACTTTTAGGAGGACATGAACACACTGGGTGATTGGTCTGACTCTTGGGCCTCTGACTCAATGTAGGCAGATGCTAGGTGCAAAATTGGGGCAGGAAAAATGGGGGGGCTACACACTATTTGGGGCTCATCATGATACACTCAAGAAAGAAAAGGACCTAGTGGTCATAATAAACAACAGACTGAAACAGCAAAAGCAGTGCATCGGTACTGTCAAAGGGGCCAGTAGAATTCTGGTTGCATCAAAAAGAGGTGACAGCAGAGCAGAGGAAGTAATCCTACCAAATTACAAGGCTCTGGTCAAGCCTCATCTGGAGTGCAGATTGTTATTTTGTTATCCTCAACACAATAAGGACACTGAGGAGATCAAGATGATGCAACACAGTCACCAGAATTCAACAGTATGGGAATCAAAGGCTATGAGAAGAAGTTGGAGGCCATTAATATGTTCACACTGGAGAAAAGGAGGCTGAGAGGAGACATGATTTCAGTCTTTTACATTCTCAAGGGCCATAACAAGATGGAACAATCAGAGATGTTTGATCTAGTGTTCACAGCAGGATGTAGCAACATGCCCTCAAATGCAGGGACGTTGAGTTCAGGGGTGACCTATAGATTATTATAAGCTTTTTCTCCTAGTAGGCAATGAGCCTATGGAAAAGCCTATTAATGGAAGGGTTGGACATGCAGACAATGCAAGCATTTAAGGTAAGCATGGACAAATTTCTGTTTACCAGTGGAATCCCTCGATATCATGGGTAGTAGAGAAGGTGGGGAACTTCTATGTATTTGTACATGCCTGTACAGTGTGCTTATTTTATCCCTACTTGTGAAGCAGGGAGTGGATGCAATGGATCTGTAGTCCTTGCAAACCTTAAAATCCTCTGTTGCTGTGTTTATTTAGCAAAACTTTGACTTAAGCAGCTGTGAGAGCTAAAGTAAAATATTACAGTACAATGTAGAAGAAGGTATAACAGGGGATGAAAAACTACTATGTGATGCTAGGCAGTGAAATAACATTTGTCTAAAATAAAACAAACGTAGCAATAGTTGATTTATTCACCGACAGAAAAATAAGTAAAGGTGAGCCTGAGAATGTTAAACTTTGTGGCACTGGAATTTGTATTCCTGTACTTTCATGGGTTTTTGGTTGAGTGCTGACATTACTTCCATACACACAGCCAAAAGCAATGGAGTGCTAACAAGTAAAACACAAGAAATAATTATTGAAAGAGTTGGTGACACATTCAGAGGAACTTTAGCAATACCTAATATTTAGACACAGTCCAGCTTATATTTCCAATTAGTGCTGTAGTCCTCTTCTCCATTATTTATTACTCAGGTTATCTGTATGAAAACAGGATATTTGCTCCTGAAGATTCTGTCTGTTCCTACTGCTTTCTCCCTAACTGTAGTCACAGAGCACTGCTTGTGTTATCACAGTTACTCCCATGGCAAAAGACTGTGATGTCACAACAGAGGATTATGACTTGAAGTAGGGAGTAAGCTATAGAGGCAGATGGACTCTAAAGGAACTTTAAGGGATAAAGATAATATATTCATGCAAATTTCCTTAGTAATAAATAATGGGGAGGAGAAATATATAAAATATAAAAGTAATGCAGGCAGAATTGTACCTAATTATTACGTTTTTTAAAGTTTTTTTGAGGTGTCAATAGCTCTTTACGTAGTTATAACCAGTAATAGAGTGGCAAGTGTTTATTCTTTAGAGAGGACTAAGCTATCTGATAATTTTGTAACTGCAAACTAAGTTTAAATAAATAAGTAAGCTGCATGGACTGGGCGCCAGTTCTGGGCATGGAGGATCAGGACCAGAAACTGGGGTGAAGAGCTACCACTCTTAAAATATACCCCTTGTGAGTAGAGACAAGCTATGACAGAGGAAAACTAGGCAGATCTGGAGTCTGCCAGTTTGCAAGCTGAAGGAGGAGGCTGTGAGGCCAGACACTCTGTCCAATAAGGTAAGATTGAATAAGTCAGTTTGCAAATACTTAAGAACCAACAAATAGGGTAATTTTTACTGGATTCAGGTATGGTACAAAAGTTGTATTGTAGTGGCTTATGATGAAGGAAAGGAGAGTTATCAGGGTGAGGATGGAGTGGGAATAAGATAAGGAAGAATTGGGATGTATCTCACAGTGGAGAATGGAGAAGTGGAAGGTTGCTGTTGGGTGTGTGAGGTGCAAACTAACTGGTAGGTGAGTGAAGTTGGTTAAAAAGCTAAAGGACAGACTGGGGAGTATGCATAAGATCAGGGGGTTGGTAATCCTGTGGCTCAATATCTGGTGAGTGTGCAGGTAGAGGATGAGGAGTTAGCTATAGATAAACAGTGGACTCTGGAAGTGTAGAGCACAAAATTAGCGTGGATAAAGAAAAGAAAGGCAGAAGGAAGTGAAGGAACATTTGGAAGGACTGGAGAACACTGCTGCTATAGGCAGTAAAGGGGTGCAGAACAGAATATCCCATAGTGAATCTTAGTAATACCTTCAAGATTCTGGTTTAGGTAACCAAAGATGATGGAAATAGCGAGGGGAGGGAGGAAGATGGATCTGGGACCAAGGTAGTTTTGGGACCTAGACAGCTAGTGATTATTAGAGATTCAGTAACCTGTCTACATTGATTATTTTTTCTGTAATGGGATAAGGCAACTAGATGATTATATACTCCATGGACCTAGAGTGAGCACCTGAAGAGGATGACTGGGAAGATATTGAAGTTCTCAGGGAATGAGGTTGTAGTGGTGGTGCATATAGGCATAAGCATTATAGACAAAGCAACTGCTGAGGATATCAGGCAGGACCCTGAGGAGCTACAGTAGGAAGATCTTTAGAGGAGGGATGTGAGTTATTAATTTCATATATTCTACCTGCACCAAGAGCTGACCAGGTCAGACAAAGGGCAAATAATACAGCCAATTCTTGATTTTGAAAGTGGATTAACAATGAGGGTTTCATTATTATTTGTACTTGGGACACCATTTGGCACAAGAGGCTCTCTTAAGACAGGGTGGGTTTCATCTGAACAGAAGGAGAGCTACGGTACTGGAGAAGGAATAAATACATTAAGACAGTGCCAGATAATTTAAAGTGAAAGGGAGGAGGAGGAGTCAGAAAAAAATGACCTGACAAATATGCACCAAATATGAAACAAAAAGGGGGGAAGAAGTAGAAAAATCTCTACCATTTATTAAAGTGCTCAGAAAAAGAAAGAAAAAGAAGGAAATTATGATATTATTTAGTTATAATTTAGCAACTGTGATATGCACAATACAACCAACAAACAAGATCACCAGCACAGTGATAGTGGTGTCACCAGCAAAATCAGTCAAGACAAAGTAGGACAATTGGCACTACTCACCTGCACTGAAAGGACTGTAATCAGGCAACAGATGTTCTGTAAAAAAAGTCCTTTATTACAAAGATTCAGCACACTGCAGTCAATCAAGAAGTGAGACACAGAATAGCAGCAGACATCTCAACATTTCGCATGCCTGCACTTTATCAAGAGATAGAGAATCATGCTGCAAGTACCGTTTTGAAACACACTCTTAAAGTGACCATACTAGTGAAAATGTCAGGTTGTTCCAACCCAGGAATGGGCCAAGCAAAGGAGTCCCACAAATGCAAAGGTCATTAGCTGGCCCAGTAGCATGGAAGGCTGAGGCATAGATTGCCTTACCTCCTGCTATGCCAGCAACCCATGTTCAGGAATGACCACATGTTGCTGGGGGTCAGTAGGGTGGTAGAGGATCAAGTATCCCATGGACTGGTCTATTCTCCCAGGGAGGGTGCCCAGTCACCTTGGCCCTCGACTGTCACTAGGTAGAGGCCCACTGGTGGTGCAGCCACAAGTGGCTCCATGGGAGGGGTCATGATCCCACTGAACATGCATACCTCCATGCACACAGCCAGATGTGATATCACAGCAGGGGAGCCAGGGAGAAGATTTCTGGACTGGTGTGGGCTACATGACACCCTGTCCACCTATCTCTGCCATGTGGCTTCAGATAATCACCCTGCTACCAGTTTGGATGTGTGTCTCCAGGTGGGGGAAGGACAGCCCTCCCCTTCCTAGCCCGCCTGGTGCAGTGAATGCAGGGCAAGAGAAGGTGGGAACGGGGCTGGGAGAGCCTGCTCACATCACCTATGGCAGAAAAAACCTATATTGAAGAAAAAAAATGCATAGGTCACCAAAATGACTTGCTGAAGAAAACTACAAGAAACATCACCTGTAGGCAATAAAAATTAGAAAGGGCCATGGTGGTTGGGAACATTACAGATCACTTCAGGCAAGCTTCTTGAACACATGCTGATCTGTCTAGTCAGGCAGACTAGTGTGAGATACAGTTCCCACAGCAGCTTTCTGATTTCTGAAATGACAATGCAATGAGATTAAAACATGAAAAAAATACATACATTGAAGTTTCACTATACCAAATCACAGGACAGTTATGATTTCTAATCACTTATTTAACCCTGGGGCAAAAGCAGCATGCAATTTAAAGATCTGATAAGACTCTCTGTAAGAAAAGAGAGAATTCTGATCACCTCCTCTTGGTCCCACTAAAACATTTTCCACTCCGGTGGACATCCAGCTGTGTGATCCTGTATGCTGGAAGAGAGAACAGTGGGCTGTGAAGGCAGATTAAGAGTTGCTGCTCTGTCTACCTCTTATGTGGTCACCTATTCTTTCTTTGAATTTATGCTTCATTCTTCCAAAATAATAGATGCCACAGGTGCACTTAGCCAAGTAAACAACATGTGTAGTAGAGTAGTTTATACATTTCCTAATAGAATACAGTTCAGCAGTGATCAGCTTTTCCAAAATGGTGATGATGATGATAATGTTATACTGTTTACAGTAAACACACCAATGTGTACCTGGAGGGAGACTGTGTAACCAAGTTCTAGCATGGGTAGTGTGTTGGAGACTATGAGTGACCACGCCACCTATATTTTTTGGTCTCCTGTATACCATGCAGGGAGGCTCCAAGACAAAGTCTGAGTGCTTGGATTCAGACTGTCAGATGTTCCAATTTCTGTGTAGTATACCTTCCATTGTATGTATCCTAGCGCAGAATATTGTAACAAAAATAGAGTATGTGCATTAGAATACCAGAGAAGGTTCAGTACTGGCCTTGATGTTTAGAATCATGAGAGAGGACATAAATGGGTGTTAAACCATAGAGCCATTGAGAGATAATTGGGGATCTTGTGACATTTTACTTCATCAATGATGTTCTTGGTGTAGTTGCAACATTCTCCTTCTTGAAAGACTGTCCAAAGTTCCTACGTTGCCACTTCAGAATGGATTTTCCTGGCAAAGTGGTTCTTTTTCAGACACTATCAAAAGATGGCATAATGAAGTTGCAACATTACCAGCAAATCTGCATGATTTTGGTTGAAAAAGTGTGACTTTACCTGCTGAAAACTTTGTACAATTGACATGTCATGAAGTATAACAAGTCTACAAATTAATTTGTGAAGCACATCTCTAGGACAGTGATCATAACATGATAAATACACTGTATACAGTTTGTGATGGAAAGAGGAGAAACAATGTATGATAAACTACAGGGCTGCAAGCTTCCATGGGTTTAAAAAGGAAATCAAAAACTGGAATTAGACAATAGAAATGTCAGGTAAAGGGGCTGAGGAAAAATGAAGTACCTTTAGGAGAAAATTGTTGGCTCTCAGAATAAATATGTACCGAGAATATCAAAATATAATAGGAATGATTTAAACTGTTCTGGGTCAGTGAGGAAAGAAATGCAAAAAGAGGGCTTTTAAACATAGAAATGAGAGGTTACTAGAGAGAAGAGATAGTTGTGAGGGTACCAGAGAGATGAAATAAGTGTAGAGAATTTGTTTGGATATGAAAATAAGGGATCAGGCAGAAAATCGACAAGGGGTATGAAAGGGAAAAAGAAAAGAACTTTAAGTAACTCTGTTGTTCTGTATGAGAAGAGTAGATGGAAAAAAAAATTAGACTGCTTCTTCTTGTCAGACACAGGAGTGATGTTTGAGGAACAAAATAGGTAGCTGAAAAGCTAAACAGCTGTTTCTGCTCACTGTTTGCCAAATCTATAATATATCAGAAAGCAAGAAATGAGAAAAGGGGCCACAAATATGAGGAATATTGGCTGTAGTTAAGATTTAAAGGTGAAAAATTCATTGATCCAGATGAAATGCACCAAATAATTTTAAAGGAAGTGGCAAAAGATGTAGCAGAGTCACTAACAGAAATACTTAGCAAATCCCTGGCAAATGGTGTGGTACCAGAGGATTGGAAGGAAGCAATTGTTGTATCTTTATATAACAAGCATTGGCCAATGCCAGTCATGTCCATTTGCTTGTATTTGCTGTGTGATTTTTGGGCACAGATAAAGCCGAAGTTAAAATTAACAAATTAATAACCCAAGTTCTAAAAGTGCAATTGCCATGATTGGTAAATATAGAGAGTCACACATAAAATTGTGGTTTGCTTGGATTGTGACCCAGAATGTTCAAGATAGTATTGTTATTATTCCAGCATACTTGTAAGAACATGACAGGTGTTATTATCAAATCCCACCTGGAATGTGATTTTGCAGAATCACTGCAGTGGCAGGTTTGGGAGGAGATTTAAAAATGACACCTGGCATGTTCCTGAGGTGAGGTAAAAAGAAGGCTGAGTTTAAAAAGTGAAAAGTGTGGTTTCAAAATGTAAACAAGCAAACAAAAACATTTGCAATGTCATAAGTAAACATAAAAAAATGTCAAAGTTTCTTCATAACTTTTTTTTTAATTTTTATTCTGACCCTGAATTTTCAACATAGGCTTTAATTACCCCCACATTATGGACATAACAGGTGTCATTTATGAAAGCCTGCCCAAAACATCATTTTATGGCATGTCTGTGAAGACATGTTCTGGGCGATATTTGAAAAATGACACAGCATTTTCATTAGGTGAAGTAACCAGGACTTATCTGGAAATTTGCTATCAGCTCAGTATGTACTTCTTGGTTAAACGCTTTAAATAAAAAAAACAATTAATAAAGTATGCACATGCACTCTTCCAGATGGAGAAAGAGCACAACTATGGTTATCCTAATCATCAAAGTATGGACAGGAGCACCACAGAATCATAGAATCATGGAAATCTGGCAGCAGAAAAGGACCCTCTGGCCCCCTGAGTCTGCCCCTTCCCCACCTTTCTCATTACCTATTTCACTGGACCTCCCCTTCCCCACACTTGCCAACCCCTTATGTCTGTCCCATGCACTCTTGAATTCCTCCACCATTCTGACCCCCACCACTTCCTCTGGTAGTTTATTCCAGGCCTCCACCACCCTCTCTGTGAAGTAACACCCCCTCACATTGCCCCTAAATCTTTCTCCCTCCAAGTCTTAGACTATGCCTTCTAGTTTTAACCCCCACCTTCCTCTTAAATAAGCTCCCCTCCCTTACCCTATTGATCCCCTTCATGAACTTAAATGTCTCTATCATGTCCCCTCTCTCCATTCTAGTCTCCAATATGTATAGGTCCAATTCCCTCCACCTCTCCTCATATGACTTCCCCAGCATGCCATGCACCATCTTGGTTGCCCTTCTCTGCTCCTTCTCAGTCCCATCTATGTCCTTGCATAGGTGTGGTCTCCGGAACTGGACCCCGTACTCAAGGTGTGGCCTCACCATGGCTTTATAAAGAGGCATCAGTACCTCCCTCCTTTTGCTTGTTATGCCCCTCTCAGTACACACCAACATTTTATTTGCTTTCCCCACCACTTTGCTGCATTGATGACCTGCCTTAAGGTTGCTTGATATTAAGATCTCCAGATCCCTCTCCTGCTCAGTTGGCTTAATTACCTCTCCCCCAATAATGTAAGCTGCTTCTGGGTTCTTATGCCCCATGTGCATCATTTGACACTTTTTGGCATTGAATTTCAGCTGCTATGTTTCCAACCATCCTTCCAGAATCTTCACATCTTCCTCATGGCCTCCACCCCTCAGGGGTGTCCACCTATTATAGATTTTTGTATCATCTGCAAATAGGCACACCCTCTTCTCCAGCCCATCTGCTATATCACCAATACAGATATTATTTATTTATTTATTTTAAAGTTGATAACCGGGAAAGACACCATGAGCCATGGCTCATTTCCAGGTGTGACCCAGAGGAAAGAGGTACAGAAGTCAGAATAGAACAGAACAAATTTAAGTACACAAAATAGGGAACAAAGAAAAAAAAGCAGCAAAGGAAACAATGTACAAGTGAGAAACAAACAGGAAAAAACTATGTGCAAATATATACAAGTTATACACTGAGGCTAAACAATCCAGAAAACTAAATACAGTTATACAAATAAGATACAGGTAGGCTAAGTTTGGTTTACTGTGGCTTATAATCTGGCGAGGGGGGGATTGAGAAACATGGTATGTTCTAGAAAAAGAAGGAGAGCTAGGAGGGAAAGCAAGTGCAGGTAGTGACAGGAGGCGATCTGAGTGAGTGCTTGAGAGAGGAGAAAGAGGAGGAGAGACAGTTGGGGGGGGGAGGCTGTTCCAGAGGGATAGAAATTTGTAGGAGAAGGCAAGCTTGCCAGTAGAGGTTCGAATTCGTAGGAAATAAAAGGAGAGGGTGGAACTGGACCGAGAGTTGTAAAGAGAGGGAGAAGCTGCAGAGAGAAGGGTGGTGAGATAAGAAGGAAGAAAACCAAACCAGTACTTAGCTATGAAGGAGAGGCAGTGGGAGGAATGCCTCTTGGCCAGGGACTATAGAGCGAGGGAAGAGTAGAGCTCACAGTGATGAATTGGGGGGAGTTTGAAGCAAACCTACAAAAGGCATGGAAAAAGACATCCAATTTTGTGAAGCTGGTGGTAGGGGCAGCACTGTTGTCTATGCTGGCATAGTCAATGGCAAGGAGGAGCCATTTGACTATCAGAGCACATCTAACTGGGAGTGAGAGGCTGGCCTTGTGCCAATACAGCAGACCAAGTGTTGGGCGAAGTTTGGAGTGGTGTGCACTGAAATGGAATGAATAGTTGAGGAAGGAGTCAAGCCATACACTGGGGTATTTATAAGTGAGGACATTTTTCCATGGAGGTATTAGAAGTAGCATAAAAATCTGGGAGTGTAGGTAGTCTGGCAAGTCTCTGCTTTGAGCCAAAGGTCATGGCAGCAGTTTTTTTTTGTGTTCAGTCTAGGGCAGTTGGCATTAAACCAGGCTGTGATGGCAGAGAGATCGTGTTGGGGGGGGTTTGGACTGCAAGTGTGGATGGGCCAGTCAGGAACAGGACAGTGTCATCCATGTACATGTGGATATTTGAGTAGGTACATACAGAGGGGAGGTCATTAATAAACAGGGAAAAGAGAATCGGCCCAAGTATGGAACCCTGGGGTACTCCAGCAAGGACAGGGAGAAGAGGGGTTGAAATATTATTTATGGAGCTGGACTGGGAATGACCAGTAAAGTAAGAAGTAAACCAGGAGATTGAATCAGGGGATAACCCGATGCTGTGTAATTTGGAGAGAAGGAGGGGGTGGGAGACTGAGTCAAAGGCTTTGGCCAAGTCGATGAAGATAGCTGAGGTGATATGATCAAGATCCATGGCGGTGTGAATGACATTAGTAAGAAAAAGGAGGAAGGAGATGGTCAAATGGAATTTTCTAAAGCCAGACTGGAAGGCAGAGAGGACATTGGAGGTGGATAGAAAATTATTGAGCCTTGAGAGTATAAAGGACTCTTGGACTTTGGCAATGGCAGAGAGGAGGACAATGGGGCAATAGTTGCCAGGGATGGTGGGATCTCCATCTTTGAAAAGAGGGAGGACTTTCGCTGACTTCCAGGCAGAGGGAACAGTGGCAGTTGAGTGTGAGAGATTTAGGATAAAGGTAAAGGGGGTAGTAATGAAGGGGGCCGAAATTCTAAAGAGCCTAGGATGCAGTCTGTCTGGGTTAGACTTGGAGGGGTTTAGGGAAGTTAGGGCCTTTAAGACCTCAATTGGTGAGATCGGAGAGAGTTGAAACCCTGTGTGCTGTGAAGGGGGAGGATGGGAGAGGGGGTGCTAGGAGGAACAGCACTTAAAGTGAAGAACTTGTTTAGGACTTCAGCTACCTGGTAAGGGTCAGAGATAAATTGGTCAGCCACTTGAATAGCAGGAGAGGGTGAATCAGTATGGGGGTACAGGAGGGAGTGGAGGTATTGCCAGAAGGAAGAGGTGGAAGTGTTAGAAGGGTGCAGAAGGGATTTGAAGAAATCTGATTTTGCACAGCAGATACTAAGGGTGCAACTATTGCAGAGGGTGCAAAAGGCTTAGAGGCAAGCTTGGTCATGTGAGGATTTACAAGTGAGCCATGCACAGGCACAATCTATGCACTTTGCCAGTATCTTGGGGGTAATCCAGAGATGATGGGCACTCTTAACTCTAGTGGTTTTTAACGGTGTCTGAATATCCCAGATACTTAAAAAATTGGAGGAGAATTGGGCAAGGGCAGTGTCAACAGACTGGGAGCAAAATACTGGGGACCAGTTAGCTAAGACCAGGTCATGAAGGAGTTTATTTACACTGAGGGATTTGAGAGGATGATACTGGATGTATTTGGGGGGGTGAGGGGGAACAGCGCTTTCTAACTCAGAAAGTAGGACAGTGGTCAGTAAGAATGGCAAGCAGAGTGCCAGAAGAGCAAATACAGTGGGTTGGAAGAGAGCACCCAGTCAAGAAGAGAGTGGTAAAGACCTCTTGGATTGAGATGGGTGTGTTCTTTCACCAGTTGGGAGAGATTTAGGGCTTCAATATGCTGGCATGAGCCCTGTGAGGAGGGGGAAAGACAGTCTAAGTTAAAGTCCCTGAGAAGAATTAGCTCATGTGAGTTCACTAGTGTGGAGATGTTGGAGATGAGGGAGACAAGAGAAGAGGGGGTCAGTTTAGGGGAGACATATATAACCCCAACAAGGAAGGAAGATGAATATGGGAAGGTGACATTTATTAGGAGCAGCTCATGGGAGCTAGAAACAGCCTCATGGTGGATGGTAGAGCAGTTCAGTGAGTTACAAAAGCAGCGATGGGCTAACCCAGTCCAAGAAGCTGTGCAGGAGACAGGAGTGTATGCTCACCTAGCTTTGTTGTTCTGGGGCCAGTCAGAAGAGTGTGTGTGCTGGAGCACTGTACTGGGAGCTGTCTGTGACCCTGTGGGAAGGGAAAGAAACAACAGGGATATCTTAGCAGAGAACAAAGAAATGTTTGAAATGCAGTAGGGGCTGGGCCAAGGACTGTGGAAGAGAGGATGGGAAAAACACGCTGTGCAGGTGTCCCCCAAGTGGAATCCCAACCATTGCCCTGGAGCCAAGCCACAGGAGAGAGAAAATTACAGACAGTGGGTAATTTCCATATTAAAAAGGAAGGGTCCCAGTACCGACCCCCTGGGGCACCCCACTCATCACCCCCATCTCCCTGGAATGTACCCTATTAACCATCACCCTCAGGCTTCTGTCATTCAACCAGTTTTCTACCCACCTAGTTATTTTCTGTCCCACCCTTATGCTTTCCAGTTTATTTACCAGTCTTCTGTGATGGACAGAATCAAAGGCCTTCCTGATGTCTAGATAATCTATAATATATATATATACTATATACTATGGGCATGATTCTACAATGGGCAATCCACCCAATGCAACTTCTGACAAAAGGGAGTTCTGGCAAACTGCAGTTATGCCAGTGACCCTTCGCCTGATTCTGATAGAACTGGGGTCTCTGTGCCAAAAAGTAAAGATTTGCCATAACTCTGCAGGTGCACCAAACAAACGGCGCAACCCGCACATAGTATGGACCTATCTAGGATGCCCCCACACCTGACTCAATACTATCTGGGCCCAGGGGGGGCAGATGGCTCACATACAGGGGGCAGCATGGGGCCAGGGGCAACAAGTAAGGGGGGCATGGCAGTGATAGGGGGATGGCCATGCCCCCCGACAGTGGTCCTGGTTCTCATTGGGGTGCATTTCTGGTGCTGTGCCACACACAACAGCATACATATGCACAGTGTATGATACTGTACAGTTCAATATGTGCGTATATGTGCTGTTGTGTGTGGCATTGCACCCCGATGGGTGCCAGGACAACTGTAGGGGGTGCAAAACCATCTCCCTATCACTGCCATGCCCCCTTATTTGTTGCCCCTTCACCCATGCTACCCCAATATATGAACTGTCCACCTCCCCTCCTAGCCCAGAGAGTGTTGCGTTGAGTGGTGGGGACATCCCAGAGAGGTCTGTCCTATGTGCTGGTTACACCGTTTGCTTGGTGCACCTGTGGAGTTATGGCAAACATTTAGTTTTTGGTAGAGGGACCCTGATTCTACCAGAATTGGGCGCAGGGTCCCTGGCACAACTGTGGTTTGCCATAACTCCCTTTTGTCAGAAGTTGCATAGGGTAGCTTGCCTATTGTAGAATCGTACCCAATGATGGCAGAAAAAGACGATTGGTCCATCCAGTCTGCCAATAAAACCCTAACAAACCCAGGACCTATTGCCAATATAGGGTTCTAACCCACACTATCCACCCCATGCTCCCCACCATACCACTACCACCCTGAGCAACCACTAAGCCCTATTCTCTGTCCCAGCTGTGTCCTTGAAACCATTGATAGTTTTGGTGCACTGTACATCAGCTGGCAGATTGCTCCATGGTGCCACAGTCCTTTCTGTAAAATACAAATTTCTCACTTCTCTCTTGAACCTGTCCTTGCCAGTTTCCACTCCTCATGGTCTTGATCACTACTTATGTTAAATACTTTCTCATAGTTTACCTTGCTAATTCCTTTTAGGTATTTGAAGGACGCTATTCTATCTCCATGTTCTCATCAGAACTCCAGTGAGTACATGTTAAGTGCCTTGCACCTGTGCTCATAAGATCTGACCTGCTGGCTCTGAATCATTTTGGTCACCCTACATTGCACTCTCCTTAGACTGTCCATATCTTTCCTAAGGTGAGGACTCCAGAACTAGGCACAGTACTCCAGAAAGACTTAGAGAATGTACATCCAGCCTGCAAAATGAGTTCAAAAACTAAATGTAAAAGTAGATGACTGACACACAAATATATTTTTCTTGTGTTTAAATTTCATTAAACACAATATTTCTCATTTGACACTGTTTCATCATTTGAATTCTTCTGAATTACTCTGAAAATAAGCAATGCAATACTCTCTTCTAGAAATTTTATCTGGAGCCCTGTTCCTCCCCATCCCATAATCCCAGATGTACCTCTTCCTGTAGTCACCTAAGAGGTGGTGTGGCAGGGAAATGCATGTACTGCCTTTACAGGAGAAAAGCAGCATCCTATGGGACCTTCCTTCCCAGGCCAGGCCTCCAACAATCCAAGCTTGTTCCTGAATTGAGGTCATTAGCATTATGAGCAGGAGTCATACCTCTGAGCTGATAATTTGGCTTCCAGACCTCGTTTCAACTCACTTAGGCCCTCATCATTACCCACCCTGCCAACTGTCTTTGTGTCATCCACAAATAGCCAAATCTTGCCCTTCTCCAATGACGCAATTAAATACATTGAAGACTACCAGATCTAGGACCAACCTCTATGGCACCCCGCTGACCTCAGAGTGTGAAACATTTGATATCACCCTTTTTAGTTCTCCCCCCTGTATCATCAGTTCTGTACCCATCTCATGACTTTCTCTCCCAGTCATCCAAATTTCTTCACCAGCCTTTTGTGCTGCGGAAGAGTCAAAGGCCTTGCTGTATTCCAGGTACAGATCCTTGTCCATTGCTTATGACGTGGCACTGAAGTATTTTCTGAGGTTCATATGACAGGACCACCATTTACAAAGCTGTGCTGCATGCTGTTCTGGAGACCATGGGACTCCAGGAAGTCAAGCAGCGGTTCTTTGCTATAGAAGCTTGGAGCTTTCCCAAAATGGAAGGCAATCCACAGCTCCTCCATGATGTTTTCTGTTTCAAGAGTATCCTTTTTGTACTTCTGTCAACTGACCAGTTTGAGTTCAGAAATGATCATATAAGGAGATAAAGAACATAGTTTATAATATATCTATCTATCTATATATATACACTGTATATATATATATATATATATATATATATATATATATATATATAAAACACTCAGTGACACACCAAGAAAAACACTGCATATTTATTCAGTTTACCAACTTGTTTTTCAAATTACCAACTTTGTTTTGTTAAATTGTGCTCTAGATTGGGAAGGTGGTATGCTACAGTTTGTGCTGTAACAGTCTACACTTATACACAGACTCAGTATCATAATGCTGTTATTTACATACCATGTAGATAAGTACAGTAGCACAGAGAAAAAATAAGATAAAAACACAAAAGTCAAAGGGAGAAGAAAATATTAGAAAGGTGAGGATTTAGAGGAAACAAAATGGCAGTTAATAGATAGCGATATGAGAGAGTGAAAGAGAGAAGATCTGAGAATGCGATGAGGCAATTAGACTAGTATGTTAAACAATAAAAGACAAAGAGCAGCTTGGCCTGGGCTCAGAAAGCTGTCCCCTTGCTTTGGGCAAGTACAGTAAATTCAGTGAACTAAAAGTAAAATCTAATGTTAGTTTAAAATAAAATATGATAAGCAAGACACATTTCCTTTACTCATAGTGTGTCTGCACAAGTTCCAAAACTGGGACCAGTCTGGCCTCATGATTGGCACTACTGGTAAAGAAGTGGAATACACTGTAAACATAACAAAGCATCTATGAAGTGCAGAATTTTGAGTGCCCTCAATTTTTATGTGCTAGCACAAAAGTGTAAATTTCCAGAGGCTAGGTATGCTGTGGACTAGGTATGGAATTGCTTAAACAAAAGGTTTAAAGGTTGACATCATCAGTGTGTTGGATTTCTCCAGCACTATTAATCCAAACAATTTATACCATGCTAGTCAGTGACAACATGCACACTATAGCTCAATATACAGTTTTTAGAAATATCCCTGCAAGCCAATTGAAATGAGAATTTTCTGTGATATATCTGGATATTCGGTTTCATGTTACTGGCCACCACTATACAACTAGCTAAAGGGATTAATTATAAAATGTATGTTCAGATAAACTCAGTTTGTGTATGAGACCCTGTCATTCTTTGGTCTCCTGCTATTTTATATATGTCCTTGCACTTTGCCAAATGTATGTACAGGTTTAAATGATGTGATGTATGCCAATAATAGTATTATCCTCAGCCAAGCCTTACTCTTCACCTGTTATAAACAAAACTACAGAAGGATTTTGATGACATTTAAAAATTGTTTGCTGTTGACAAAGTAATCCCAAATGAAACCAAACAAAAATATAGATTTTTAGAACTTTGCACACACTAGTCTTCCCTTGAGATAACACATCATTAATGATAAAAGGTTCTAAAAATACTAATTTGGAAACTGTGGATACAATACATTATTTGGAGTATACCTGGACTGAATTCCAAGTGTCGTACCACATCTGTATATTATAAGTAAAAAACTGAATTAAAAATAATTTTTTTCTATAGGCATATTAGTTTCCTAGCAATTGAAGTAAGAGATGTAATTGCAAAACAGATTGTATTTCCTACTATTGATGATGTAAAAATCATTACTGTAAATCTACTCAAGATGCACTTAAAAAATTATAAGATGTTTACTAATAACTTATGGCAGTTTGAATTCCATGTCCCTACTTGTAGACATCATTGTAAACTTTATCAAAAGTCAAATATGTTAAATCCAAAGGGAAAAATTCTGTATTTATATAATGTTGTATATAATCATAATAAACAAATCATCAGCCAATTTACACAAAATCTCACAGGTGATGTTTTAGTCTCATAACTCAGATGCAAAGTGATATTTACCTAAGTTTTATAGAATCACTTTCGGTAAGTGTTCATTTACTTTTGTTGGTCCCACTCTTCTAAATCAATTGCTTCATGAATATTGATACAAATTTAGAATTTCTCACTTTAAATTTAAATTGAATACATCATTGTATATACTTCAAATCTAGGTGACTCCAGTGTATTAGATATGTGTGCATTAATTATGATGTGCTGCAATATTTTTGTCATTGTCAAATTTTTGTATGTCAGAGGTGGCTAACTTTTTTTTTTAACCAAGTCTGCATCCTGGTAAAATAATAAAAAAAAAAATATGCAAAAAAGATATGAAATACATTGTGAGGATTCAGACACCATAACTGGGCATGCTCTGCAGGGTATTACTTTTATTCTTTACCATTCTGGGCTCATTTACTACAGTTTGAAAAGTCTGAAAAATTATTAATAAATAGAATAATGCATGAGCGGTGTGTATAAGTAGAAGTTTGTACACAACCGAGGTGAGGGATAGCTAATAAAACTTGAGAGCAAAGCTCAAGTGGTTTAACAAGGTATCCCACACACTGAGGATGTTTAGAAATCCAAGTTGCACAATTTCCTATTTCTTATTTTACATAATAATTGGAACAAAGGGACTTTTAGAAAAAAAAGTTATGCTGCTTTGATGTGCTTAGGTCAGAAACCAGGCTGCTATGGTGACTGCCATCTGGCAGGAAAGACTTGAGCAGAGCAGCAGAGCTTTTTAGCACAGAAACATGATTGCTTAAACCACTCTAACAGAATGAGTGGGAGAAATTTTACCAGCAAGGCACAGCTGTTAATGACTGAAAGGTTTCAATCAAGTGACCTCCATTACACACACCCTTTTATAAATGACACGTAAAACAGAGACTGGAAGCCATGGATCTTCACAGGGGTCAGTGTTGGGCCCATCACTTTTCTCTATTTTTGTTTCTGATCTTGATAGGGATATAAAGGGATATACAATTAAATTTGCTGATGATACTAAAATTGCAATGGACATGAGTAAAAAGGATGGACGCTTTGTCCTGTGCTGTGACCTTTTGTCAGTGGAGTCCTGGGCAGATAGAAATGGTATGATGTATAATTTAAATAAGAGTGTAGTTGTGCACTTAGGAAATAAAAACTCCTGTTACAACTACACTTTAACTGGGAAGTTGTTACAGTCTGTGGATAATGAAAATGATCTGGGGATTTTGATCTCAAAGGATTTTAAATTCAGCGCTCAGTGTACAGAAATAACCAAGAAGGCTAATAGATTAGCTGGTTGTATTAGACATTCTGTTACATCTATAAATAGGGATTGTTTAATTCCTCTGTATAGGACCTATGTAAGACCAATTTTGGACTATTGTTCCCCTTTGTGGAGTCCTTTCCTATGTAAGGATGTAAAGAAAATAGAGGGAGTTCAGAGGAGAATTACAAAAATGGTCCATGGGCTTCATAGGGTTGACTATGGCTCTAGATTACATTGTTTAAATCTCTTTCTCTGGAGTTGAGAAGAAACAGAGGTGACCTTCTTTTAATGTTTAAAATCATAAGGGACCCTAAACTATTTGCTGAATTTGGTTTTATTGGAATTGAAAGAGCCTTTTCATTAAGAAGCCACAGTGATCAACTAAGACTTACCTATCCAAAAACTCAGTTAAGAAGAAACATTTTTTCACAACGTGTTATCCCTATGTGGAATACCCTTCCAAGGGATATCATATAAACCAGCTCCTATGACTCTTTTAAATCTGAACTTGATAGATATCTACTGAATGTGGGCAAAGGAGACTGACACCTGCTATGGCAGAAAACGTATATAAATGGGCTGTCAGCCTTCTGTATATCTACTCCTCCTAGTATGACTCCTAGTATATAATCATGAAACAAAACTTATTTGGACTTGATAGGTAATCCACAACATAGGAAATTGCTCACTAAATTCAGATTTGAATACCATGACAGCCAAAGACACACTGTCCATTGGAGACTGCAAATGCAAAAATGGAGAAGATAACCTTGTTTCCCTATTAATGTTATGTCCCTTATATAATAAATACAGATATTTCAGTGCCTGGGTGATATATTAGCTTCTTCAGATACAGCACCACAAGCTATATGGAAGGGAGGTCCATAAGCACTATCCTAGTGGATTCTAATAACTTATTTGCCACATCCATGAATGGAGGTAGATCCACTGGGGCAGTGTTCATGGACATCAGCAAAGAGTTTGACCTATAAGACCATAAGTTGTTGCTACAAAAGTTAAATACTTGTGGGGTCCAAGAAGAACCATTAGCTTGACTCCATTCCTACCTTTCAAACAGACAACAATGCGTTTCTTATGGAGTCTCAGTGTTGAATCTTGGGGAGGTAAAGAGGAGGCAGTTCCCTAGGGCTCAATACTGGAACCCCTAATGTTCGATGTATATGTTAATGATTTGGCAAAAATAATTGTTCATAGTAATGTAAGGTTGTGTGCAAATGACATGGTAATTGTGACTTCAGCAGAGAGTAGAGATTCTGTAGGAAAAAGCTACAAGAGGATATGTCTGCTCTGGAAAAATGTTTTAAGAATTCATACTTAATGATAAATGCAAAAAATACACAAAGTATTCTGTTTTCTTTAGGTCCTCAGAGAGGCTGTATCCCAGAATTAGAAATAGGTCTTATGAATTGGACAAGTGTAACAAATGTAAAATCATACAAATATCTTGGGGTGCAAATTGACTATAGACTTAACTACTCCAAACATATAAGTATACAGATCAAAAAAGGAAACCAAAAACTAGGGGCCTTAAGGAGGGTCTCATCTTGTTTAACTACTGAAGCCACGGTAAAACTAGTTGTGCAACTGGTTATACCTATATTAGAGTATGGTTCATTTCTTTACATGAACTCATTAGTGGGAGGACTAAATAAAATTGATCAGACCCGTTATAGGTTGTCCAAATTTGCTACTAAAAGTAAATCCGGGGCACATCACTATAAAACATATGAGATGTTGAATTGGCTGCAGCCAGCCCAGAAAAGGCAGATGTTATGGCTAATTTGGTGCCATAAACTTGTTTATTCTCATGAAAAACATCCTCTAGGTAATCAAGTAACTTTGAAAATGAAAAACATGTCTAAATAGGAGCTAAGGCAAAATAGTCTGAACATTCTTACAGTAAGAGTCCACAATAGAATGGGGGAGGCAACTCTGCAGACGAACTTTATTTATTATTTTATTTAGCTTTTGTTGACCAGGTAAGTGCACTAGACAAATCCTGCCTATTTTCAGGCACGACCCGGGGGAAGGGGATACAGATGAATGCCAACTGACCTTGAACCAGATTAAGCTGTTGGTGGTATTTTTAGTGAATGAGGGAAATTTGGCCAGGACACTGGGGAAATTCCCCTACTCTTTTCGATAAGTGCCATGGGATCTTTAACATCCACCTGAACTACCACCAATCCAGGCAGATGGGACCTCGGTTTAACGTCTCATCCGAAAAACTTAGCTAGGGCATGGAATTTGCTACCAGATGATTTGAGATCCTTGCAATCAATAGAAAAATTCAAAACTCAACTGAAACATTACTTCTTTCAAAAGTGTACTTGTTTTTAGAAACAGATTACATTTGTACATATGTATGCATGTAAGTTATTGTATTTAATGTTAGTGTTTTTGTGTATTTGAAATTTGTATTTGTACGTAAATACTGAATGTATTTTATTTTCCTTTCTGTACAACAAACAGGACACTGTTGAAAACAGGAGTAAAATCCTAACAGTATATCCTGTATAAAAGTAAAATGTTTATATCTATCTATCTATCTATCTATCTATCTATCTATCTATCTATCTATCTATCTATCTATCTATCTATCAACATGTCTTCTTCAATCCAATTCACGAACAATATTAGAATCAGTGGTTTCATTCCTAAAGATTGGTGACTGCAAGAAGTTGCATATTGTAAAATGATTTGAAGTATTGTTAATATGTGGCATAGCTTCTACTGTATATGTTATTTATTGAATGGTGCTGGTCTTAAAACTTTCAAATCAAGCTTAGAAACATTGATACTCTTACAGTATGCTGTCAAGACTGTTGATAGTAAGAAATGTCATTTCATTAAAGGACATGCAGCTTTGCATTATATGCGAAATCATGGTTTGAAATGTCAGTCATGGAACTGTGTTGTTTTAAACTTTTTATAGTGGTCTTAGATATTTATATGGATTATGCTGTAATGACAAAAACTGTCAACCAATAAAGAGACTACTACTACTACTATATAAACATGCCTCACCAGCTATTATAAATTGAGTTTTGTCTAAGAACCCCGGGTTAAAAATATTGAATTTCATGTCAACTCATAGCATAAAGCTATGTGAATATGTTTAATAGGGTATGCAGCTAAGTTTTGAAACACAAACCCTAATGTTATCATAACATGCTTTATTCTGCTACATATATAGATAGGAATTGATGTAACAGAATGAGAATCTTCATATATAATTGAGGTTATGGTACAGTTCATTTAAAAGCCTTATTTCTTATACATTATCAGTGAGCATAGTGCAGTGTCACTTAGCCAGGTCTTGATACTATGTGAACAGCAGTGTTGAAATTCAGTTTTTTCTTCATGTATGTCCTTCTTCTCAATACCCTGTATGGCAGTCAGGGCCCTAACAACTTCACCCTTACAACATTCACCAGCTAGAGGTGGAGGTGGACAATCAGCTGCCTTCTCAGCTGAGACCAATGTCTTTTTCTAGACTGACTTCAGCCTGGTATTCCAGACATTTTAGATGAGGTTTATTCTCTTAGGTGGCAGCTCACTGCTCCACGATGCTAATGGATCATGGGGTGGAATTGCTTTTTTTATGAGCTGTTGGAACTATGAACACCATATCTATGCATTCAGTTTCCTCATTACAATTAAACAGTAGTATCTCCCAGTTTGCTGGTGCTCTCTTTAAAGCAATGGGAGCTAAAAAAGTCAACTCCTCCATAATTCCGATGCTGCTAGTTAGGATATAAAGCATGTAGAGCACATGATACATTATTTTTGTTTTTGTTTTCTAGATAAGTGCACTTACACATGTGAAACAATATGGAAAAACATATAAATATCATATAGCTACAATACAATTTTGCAGATTTTAAAATATTGCAGTACAGAAACTAATCCAGAGAAACAACAGGAAAAGAAATGGAATACAGTACCTTAGTAGACATTGCAGTACAGAGAATAATGTAGACTAATACAGCAGTAAAGAAAATGGAACACAGTACCTTACAGTATTACTTGAAACAGGATAACACACCATAAAATATTTACACATAGCCATGGGGAAACTGCATACTGTATGTATGAAATAATTACAGGTACAATCATTAAAGTCATACAAGTGCCTATGCAGTTCACATTTAAAATAGTTTTGAAGGGGAATCATGGTGGGTCATGAGAAGGGAGTTTCAACATGTAGGGGCAAATGAGAAAGCCTTCTCTTCAATATTAGTGGAACACTTAGAGATCTATAACAAAGACTGTCTGCCAAACCTAAGGTGTAGTCCTGATGAGGGTGTTGCGAATGAGTACCCATTAAAGCAGGGGTAAAGGACATGAGTTTATCAATGTGTCAACCCATAACATAGAAATAACTAGCTGAAGAAGATAGCCATAAACAGTGATGAGTGAGGTGAGTTGTAGCCAGAACAAAACAACAAATACTATTATAGGTAGTAATTTATTTTCCATGTTACATGTCAAGGAGGTATGGAAGGCTAGAATGCCATTACTTAGTGTGGGCAAGAGAAAAACTTCTGTAGTAGTAAGATGTGATTTAGGGGTAAGGTCATGATTTACCTTATGTGCAAAACATAATTTAGAGCTGAGATATTTGGAAGTAGTAGAGATATGTAGTAAAAACTCTAAGGAGTGGTCAAGTGTGGGTCCTACAGTGGAGCTAGCCAGGATGCAATGCAATAACCTGCAGTAAATAGTATGTCATAAATTTGCAGTAAAGAGCAAGTTATAAAATACTGAATGAAAAAAGAGGCTAATTGTCACCAAATTACAGTTTTATGCATTTTACTGAAACATGTAGCACTAATACTGCAAGGTACTGCATTGCATCCTGACTTGCACCACTGTAGTTATTTAAAAAACCCAACTGTGATGAGCAGAGTTACATCAGAACAGGAAACCAATAATGATTCTGCACAGGTCAATGGTTTATTGCTGGACCCAGATACCTGAAGCTGTGTCTTATTTATATCAAGGAGAAGCCTCTTCTGCAGAAGCCATGTCTGGACATTGTGGAAGGTCACAGTTATATTAATAAAGTATATGAGCTGGGATTCTGGAGGCAGAATAGAGTACCAGATCCCTGGCATACACTAATAAGGAGCAAGAGGTATGTAGAGGCAGATTATTAATTATTTTTTTATCATAGGAATGTTTTATTGAATTTTTTTGTTGACAGAAAGTTTACAATGTATTATCATTTATACATCTATCCCAGTGATACACCTCACATTTCAGGTTTACAAGATACTATTGATTTGTGTTACAGTAGAGCTGGTACAATTCTGATGCTCATCTAATGAAATACATTCCATAATACTGTGAACACAATTACTAATCTCTTCCCAACAATCTTCCTTCTTAAAGAGCTTGTGTATGTAAGGTGAGAGGTTAGTATCACTAAGTGAAGTGAAGTCAAGCATGGTTAAGAGTATCCTGACCCAGAAAGGTGAGAAAAAGATAATAATTACCAGGAAAATAACAATGACAAAAAGATAGTGAGTAGAGAGCTACCTTTTCCAGCCAGGTATTCACCCCTCGCCTGCACCATCTAGGCTCCTCCAAGTCAGTGATCGATTGCTGCATCCCTGAGAGTGGTGGGTGGGTTGCCTGGGGGTGGAAGGGGGGGCTTTACACAGTGTAGAATTCAGGAACAATCTCCATTTCAAACAATAGAAAAAAATGTTCCCCCTATTGGCATACGTCAACCTTTCAAATGTGGCTAGCCTTGCTACCGCTGAGTGCCAGAGGGGAATGGAGGGGTGTGTGTTTGTCTCCAAGATAAGAGCAGCAGCCTCTTCACTTCCAACAAAACAGCCAACAGCCAGCTTAAGTGAGGCCATGGCAGGAAACCCACAGGGGTTGGATCCCCTAACAAAAGGAGTGGGTTGGAGATATCAATGGGAACCCCTAAAATCCCAGAGCAGTCCATTGCTATAGCATTCCATTCCAGAAGTTAGTCAAATTCTGACATTCCCACAAGATATGCAGCATGTTTGCAGGGCTACACCCACATCTCCAGCACTGAGCATGAGGTAATATACCCCATGAGTGAAGGATCGCAGGCATACGATATCACCTAAGCAAAATCTTAAGTTGGATCTGCTGGCACCTAACATCTTGGTAAACAGAGTGAGCAAGGTGGAGGCATTTGGACCACATTTCCCCAGTAATGATAAGATGGAGTTCTTCACTCCAGACCTTCCTGTAAGAGTCAGTGTGATCTGGCTGCGCCTCCCGCCAAGTACTATAGAATTTACCAGCTGTACCTTTTAAGGAGGTTTTATTGTGACAGCCAGTCCCACTTAGGATCTCTTGTGGACAGTACTTTAATCTTGTGAATCACACTACGGATCTGCAAATATTTCCAAAAATCCCTCGATGGTAAGGAGTATTTGGCCCTTAGTTGTGTAAAGGACACAGATTATCAATTATAATGGAGAAATACAGAGGAATTAATATAGATCACAGGATGAGTAGTTGTAGAAAGAGAATAATTAACCTGAACCACTTGTTTCTAGATCATAGACCATAGATAGTTGTCAAACCATAATACTGCTACTGCAGTGAAGGAGACAACTAGGAATAGAAGTTTACGCCATAGCAAATTATACTTGACAAGGTTAAAGGTTTTAGTATGGTGTGCAAATACCACCCTTCTTAATAGGCCTTTATTCATTGCAATTTTGACGTCATTAGTAAATTGAACTAGTACTGTAGTGGTACAATGAGCTTAATGAAAACCATTTTGTTTCAAGTAGCAAACTGCCCGCAGTTATGATGCACTTATATATAATGCACTGCATTACTTGTATACTGTTATCCTACGTATTATGTACTGTATTAATTTCCTGTAATGTTTCGTATCCTGTCTGTTTTAAATCTACTCGCCATGTTGTTTCTATGCCATACACTAAATTATTTGCTCGGAGACACAATTCTCAGAACTGGGGATGGTCAGGACAGTGGGATTGGGAAATAGTAACAGAGTTAGTATACTGACAAGATGGGAAACAATAGCAAGTTGACCGATCTAAAAAGTAGGCATTGAAAGCATTAGCAACAGTTTCTTGAATTACACTGTTTATATCACCTAGAACCATATCATTAATAGGCCAGTTCAAGCATTCACTTTTGAAGCTCTTTGTGTAATTCAAGAATCTGTAAGAGTCACCAGAAGTGTCCAAGAGTAGATCACTACAAATAAGTATTTTCGGCAAGTCTGATCACTTTCTTAAATTCCTTTCTCCATGTCCAGATTTCTGGTGAGTACAAAGACTTTCAATTTGGAGCATTCAAACAAAGTGCATGCTCTACGGTGCTCGGAATGGGGTGCCATTGCTGGGGTGCCCAACCCCTACTACAACAACAGTAACAAACAGCTGCAACAGTCCATTGCAAATGTTCACAGTCTCCATATAAAGGCAGCTTGTCACAACAGGATTTGATGCTTGTAATTTTATCACACAAAATGAGCAAAATGTCTTAACAGAAAGCCTGTCAGAAACAAAATCTAAAGTTTAAAAAAGCTGACGTTAAGTGGCTTGAAACAAACGTATTCATTGCCAGTGTGTGGACCAGCACTTATTCATAATTTTAAGCAAAGTCTGTAGTTCTTCAGTAGCCATGTAATCTGTACCCTGGCAAAAGCTTTTGAAGGACACAGTCACATCACAAAGTCAGTTACATGTTTTTTAGTTTTTTCATAATGTTGTATTACTACTCTGGCTCTGAGGGCAACAAAAACCCATCTGGAATCCAAAGACCAGTAGGAACACTGCACTGCTTTGGCAGATGACTTCAGTTTTAACCAGTGTGACCCTCCATCCCTTTTCCCATATTCTTTAGAACTCATATGTGCTATAATCCAATCAGAACCTGTCTAGATTTGTTTTAAAATTCTGTATGCTACTTGCATCTCTGATAAAGAAAAAAATTTCCTAACAAAGCCCCTCCTTCTCCTTCCCCTTAGACTAGAATTAAGCACCCTGTCTTGTCCTATTGTCTATTACCAAATAAATTATATATCCCTGATCAGAGTAAATAATACACTTTATGGTTTCAGACACCAGAACAATGGTGCAAATTATGTCTTCCTGTCGAGCATGAATTTCTCAAGATGCTTTATTTTTTTTTCTCAACTCAGTTCCATTAACCCTGCAATCTGCTTGATTGCTCTGTACTGCATAGTTTCTGTTTCCTTTATGTCTTTCACGTTGTGTAGTGACCAGAACTGCACATACGACTTCAAGTGTGATCTCACTTAAGCGCTACTGTGTGGTACAGTCCTTTCCTTGGATCAAACTTCCACTCTTTTGTCAGACATTCTATGGTAGCATCTGGACTGACTATGAAACTAGGAATATATCCTACAAAAATCTGTATTGGATTCCAGTCCAGAGTAAGGTGGCTAGTCCTCATGTTCATTATGTTATGTGGGTTCAGTCCAACAGTGATTGCAAAGACTCATGTGGTTTGGCTAATAACATTAATAATATCCCTATATTGACTCTGGTCCAGCTCCCTTATATTCCCATCTTCTGGCATCTCTTTCCCTCCTTTAATGTTGATTACAACATTACACCTCATGTCTAGGTGTTAATTTCTTTGCTTAACCCCTTCCTCTTCCCAATCTCTCATTTTTTACAGCTGCTTTGCATCATGACACAGAGCTGACATATTGTTATCAGAAGAAGGGGTCTGTGACCAGAATTCCTAATGCAGCACAACTGTGCTGTAATGGGGGAGTGGAATCAAAGCACAAGTTCCTTAAAATCTGTCTGTGTCATGCCATTCACTACAAAATGTTTCTCTCTTCTCCCTCTCCCCCTACCCCTGCCATACTATTTTCTTGTCTTGCTGAGCCATGTATAATTGCTTCCTCCCTGCCCCTCCCTTCCCCCACTGCATTAAACAAATACTATACTGCTAGTTGCATTCCAGCGCTTTGGAGATCTGGTGAGCTTCACCTTGTTGGGATTAATTTGAAGTTTAGTTTGTCTTTAACTGTGTAACAATGCTCACTATTTTTTTCATAAAACCACTATGAAAAAACACCCACATTTCATTGTACAGACAACAAAACTTTTGCATCAAGGTAGCTGTTTGAGACACCACAATAAGTGTCATTTTCTCACACAAACACAATTCTGCCTTTCTTCTTAAATGCCCTGGCCATACAAATGAAAGGCTACTAATTCATTGATGCATCCAAGCCACACAGTATGCAACAGACAAAAATGTGGATTTGACACAGTTCCTTGCTCTTTATAAGTTGGGTTTGGCTCCATTTAATCTATGCCTCAATGTTGATTTTGTATGGTCAGGGCATTTAAGATGAAAGGCATAACTGTGTTTGTGTGAGAAAAGGACATATATTACAATGTCTCAAACAGCTACCTTGATGCAAAAGTTTTGTTGTTGGCACAGTGAACTGGGGGTGTCTTTTTCATGGTGGTCTTAAGGAAGAAACTTTTACTGGTGTACTCTTGACTGACAGAGAGTGGTGAATTTAAACAATTGAGCTAATTAAGTTAGCCTTTTGGGAGCTATCAGTGGGATACTTAATCTGCACAGCAGCACAAGGTTAGGGTTAAGGAACCACAATTTGCATTTTAATATCATCTCTCTGCCTGCAGGTTATGCTCTTTGGGGTGGTCATCAGAGAAAGAGAGTGGGCAGTTTAAACAAAATGTAAATATGGCTACATTTTGGTCTTGAGGTATAAAATGAACCCCCACAAAAATCCAGAGTGCAACCCTACCTCTCTCCCCTCCCTGTAGCAGTCCTTTCTTGAATCTGCCTTGAAATTTGTGTTTATCTTTTGGTTTGTAAAGGAGAGTGAGAGAAAGAGACTGATCAGTGGGACTGTGGGGCAGTGACTGCTCGAGTGCTTGTTTTAAAAGAAAAAATCGAGTGCTTATTGTGAAAGAAAAAATGTTAGAGAAAAGAGAAGGCAGGACTGCAAGACAGAGGCAGATGGAGTGCTTGCTTACAAAAAATAAACTAAAATAAAATAAGCACTGAGGAAAATAAAAGTCTCTGATGGCTCTGTTGTGGCAGGAGAACACACAAGTGGAAACCAGAGACTGAATTAAATTGCCAGCTAGGGGTTGGCGAAAGTTGCGAATTCCGCTTTCACGGAACTTCCGCAAAGAAATTGCAGAACTTTCGTCATTGGTGAAACTAGGATTTTCCGTGGATTTTTGCCGAGTTCTGTGGACTTTTTTTGTGAACCGTGGAAAAATGCATATAAACTGTGGAATTTATTCGAGCCACAGTTTAATGAACTGTCAGTAAATAAGGTCCTGCTTGTACAACCATGTGATCATTCACTGACAATTCAGTGGGCCACTGGTAGTGCAGGAAAGAGGAGTGCTGCACTTGTGGCCCACTCAGTGGCAGGGTGAGGAGGGGATTGGGGTGGTGGCAAATGAACTGTCAGGGTGGTGGTTGGGGGGGTCCAATAGACATTAGGGAATTGAGATTTTTTTTTATATAAGGGATCTGGGATCGGGAGGTCCACTAGACACCAGGGAATACTAGGAATAGAGAGGGATGAGTTGGTGGACTGCTGGCTGTTCATTTGTTGATTAAGGAATCCAGGATAGGGAGGGGGGGTCCACTAGACATCAGGGAAATAAAATGTTTTGGGGGCCATGATCAGTGTGTGGGGGGCCTCTAGAAACCATAAGGGTCCAAGGAAGGGATTGGAGGTATTTACTGGGACCCCTGATCAGTGGGGGGTGGATTAATGAATTAGACTGCAGTTAAAAAAAGCCTCAGAAATGACTACTGGCAGTGATCCTTTCTGCAGACTTTTTTTCCGCAGTTTAATAAATTAACCTGCATTTTTTTTTTATATTTTATCTGCAGTTTTAAGGCAGAATTTCCACAAAAGTTCCGAAAATGATTTCCGAACATTCGCATAGGCAAAATTTGCACTTTCACCGAAATTCCGCTGGCGGAAATTTTTTTTCGCACATCCCTATTGCCAGCATGGAACAGAGTGAGAGTGACATAAACATTGCAACATGTACTGTGATTTTATTTTTAAGTAAAAAAAATGCTGGGAGAGAGATGGGGAATAGAGCAGATAGTGGTGGCTCGAGTAAGCAGTTAGGCATGGCATTGCAAGCAATACTGACTGTGTCTCCAGATCTGCAATGTCATTCATTATTCTCCTACAAAGCATTCTGTCAGGGATTTCTTTACTATTTGGAAAAGAAGTTGTAACATCTTTTTGTTGTTTGCACTACTCACTTTTCTAGCCCTTTTATGAGCTTTGGAAGGATGACACATAAGAGGACGCTGCACTGACAGTTCCACGTGAACTAACTGCATACCAAAAAATATAGTGAAAAGCAAACACACAGGCAGATGCGGATTGTTTGAATTGTGACTTTTTATTCAGCACAGTACAATATATCAGCAGAAGATGATTTACTACCTCCCTTGAAAAAAAAAATAACACCACTGAGGACAATGCCCACGACTACACCTAAGCACAGGCACAGCTTTCCTCCCCTAGTGTCACTTCAAGTCTACAGTTCATGAATGGTGCTGCATGTCTCTTGAGGTTACTCAGTTAGCTTAATCACTTTTAAATATGAAATCTAGTGCCCTAATGGACTATATAAAAGTTCTGGTCAGAGCCAAAATGGCTGCTAATGCGTTAATCTGACCCCACTCAATTTGAAATTATTATATTTTATGGCTACATTACTTCTATACCCCTAGTCATGTTAATATATTAGCAGCTGTTTTGACTCTGAACAGAATTTGTTCTTTTTGCTTTCATTTCCTTCTTTTCATATGTTCTTCTGAAGAACCTTTCCTATTATCAATTTAGAAATATTCGAAAACAAGATGTATATTGATTTCCTGTATCAAGTGTGTTTCTCCCAAGTCTTAATGTATTGTATACCTTAAACTTATGATTTTGTTTATATGTTGCTTTTTCAAACTGGAAAGAAGGCATATTTTCTTCTAGCATAAAGCTATTTGCAGCATCTAGCATATTTCCAATGATAGATTATAATTCTTGTTGTAAACAGGGCAAATACACATCAGTTTATGGCGTCTGACTTTCCAGCTTCTATTTTACTGCCATATCCTAGCAATTGTAGAAATGGGTAATCTATTATTTTAATGGTGGCTATTTCTTCTGTTATTTTTTTTTTCATTTTATTCTGGTATTTATTTATAAATATTATATGGCTAAGGCAATAACCCACAGACACAAGCACTTTTCTAAATGTGATAATCCACACTTTTTGATTGACAAGAGAAGATAATCCATTTCTAAGCATGGATTATCACCACCTGTCAACCATTAACACTGGATTATGACAAAGTGAGAGAAACCCTTGCTAACACCACTAAAACAAACAGCAGCACAACTTTTCCTCACAGTGCTGTTATCTTGGTTCACTGACTCTCACTTCCATGTGAGTGAAAAATAATATTCCGGTTCATTCCTCCAAATCCAGAGGACAGACAAGCCTTTTAATTCTCTGATGAACTGCACCGTTGTAGTGTAGGGAGTATCAGTGCTGAGGAGAAGTAGTATGGGCTGTGGACTTTGTGGTGTCAGGTGCATGGTTCAGTGCTTGCAGTTCACAAATTTGGGCATCACTTTTATGGAAGATGGATGTTTACCCTGCTCTGCCACATGGAGAATACATCAGCATTTCTTTTTTGGGATGAAAGAGATCTGCACTGCTTCTTGGGGATGAAAGAGATAGAAGGTACAGAATGGAGCATAAGAAGGATCATTGCTTTGTACTTACATGTTTTTATGGTTTCCCAGTTTGCAGTTTGATTGCTTGCCAGTTATCAGCAATTGGGAGACTATGACCATAGTGAAGAGTCAGGAATAGAAAAAAACTAAGTACAGAAGATAGTATTAGGATGAGGTAGGGTGACTGTGTATGAAAATGCTAATCCAACAGCTGACAGGCAGATCAGGGAACCGTGAAGTTGCCTCTGTTCTCAGAACATTGTTGACTACTGATTTGTTTGTGTTATCTTTTAGTTACTTTACTAAAAGTTTAAGGCTCCTGGTTAGTGAGGAATGTTGTGAAGTAGGATGTTGTAAGTTCAGTGAAGTGAGAGTGAGTGAAGCAAAATGGCAGCATTGTCAGGAAATCTCCTGCTGCTGTTTATTTTTGTGCCACTTTTTTTTTACTTTAACTGTGGGATTATCCATATAATATAAAAATAAAATGATGGGGAAGTGTGAATTATAAGGTGACAGTTCAATCTTTGGGTTTATGGAACATCATTATTATGTTCCATAAACCCCCAGCCTCTCTTTCTCACCCTCTTCTTCTTACTCTCTCTCTCTCTCTCTCTCTCTCCTACCCTTTCCTGTATTTCTGATGTTACTTTCTTGTGTGTACTGGTCACTTCACACTTCTGATGTTTAACCTACATTAATATTTGCCCTGGTATGTATATTATTCTACATAATGTGTATTGTTGTATTGTTATTATTGTGCTTTTACTTGTTTGTACTTTTCCCTTACCCTCTCCCCCCAGAACGCATCTGGAAACAAGCTTTGTGGATCAGTATGTCTTTGCTGGTTAATCTCTTTTAAATAAATAAATAAATTGTTTATTCTATGTGTGTATGTGGGTGTGTCATCTATCTATCTATCTATCTATCTATCTATCTATCTATCTATCTATCTATCTCTCTCTCTCTCTCTCTCTGTGTCTGCCTATCTGTCGGTCTGTCTGTCTTTCTTTCTATCTATCTATCTATCTATCTATCTATCTATCTATCTATCTATCTGTCTATATATCTATTCTATCCATTCATACATCATAATCAACTTTCTTTTGAATCATTTCTATCAAAGGTTATCTTTTTGTTATTTTGTTTTGCAGTTTACTACCAGTGTTTTCGATAAATTCTGTATGATTTTATACAAGGTACTTTAATTTTGTGTTTCACCTGTTATATTGTGTATATTGTCATAAAAAATGTGGCAGTTCAATTCAGTCTTCTTATCACATATTCTAAATACATTTTCTGTAATTTCTCAGTTATTTTCTTTGAGTTATCTGGGGGCCCTGTGTTGGGAGACCTGAAAAAGAGGAGAGCCGCTGGTTGAATAAGAACTTTTATTTAATACTTAAATCATTTTCACTTGGGCAGCCATTTTGAATCAAGTTAAGCCATAAATGGTTTGGACTTCATATGTAGTTTTTGGAATTAATTGGTTAAACTGGCAGTTTGGGTGGCCAGCTATAGAAATAATTGCATTTCAGTGTTTTGCTTTAGTGGTTGCTTATCTTGCAGTGGACGAAATCCTGGATCAAATGGTGGCCAAGACGAAGGATCTTACTTATATAGGTTGACAGAGGTAGGAAGCAAAGGGGAGTACTTTCAGGCTGTGAAGCACTAGGAAATGTGTAAGGGCACTTTTCATGAGTGCAGTGAGTGATGCGTAGTGATCATGCTACAAGGTTAAGTGCCAAAGGAACTTAGACAGAAAGGGACTTGGCAGAAAAGAAGCAGGGTGCAGGCCACTCTGCACAATTAATGGGATGGAAAATTACCAGGCATTTTAGTAAATATATTACTGTGTACACTTGAAGACTATTTTCATTCCATTTCCTAACAGCAGGTCCACACAATACAGCCATGTGGGCAGATGGGAGGGGAAAGCTGGTGAGCTGCAAGGAATGTCATGCTCCAGAATCTGCTCTGGATGCATTGAGGGTTCGCAGTTTGTAGAAGGATTGGTGATTTTGCCAAGGAGATGTTTCCTTCACAGCTGAAATAAGGTTCCTGAGTAGCATCTCAGGGCAGGGCTGATGATGGCTGCAGCTCCACTACTTCAGAGACCCTAGAGGGTCATTGTGGGTGGATGAACTGTGGTGGGGAGGGGGAAGAATGGAAGAGCACTATAGGGAGAAGAGAGATGACTCACAGGTTGGAAACAAAGAATGGGTGTGTGCCTCAGGCAAGATAAATTCAGCCCACTGAACCAAAGGGGAAGTGGCACTGGGAACCTAAGGTAAGGTGGCTACACCTGATTAAAGGACCTCAAAGGTGGTGAGCATGGTAGAAGGAAGAGTAGTATAACAATGTTTGGGTACTCCATAGTCAGCTAGATGGGGAGATTTGTGTGCTCCTCAGACCAAGAGGAGAGATCTGTACACTGTATGCCAGGAGCAGTATAAGCAAGATTCTACCCAGTTGGAGAAGTTCATGATAGTAGGGGAGGTGAATGTGGACATGCTACTTCATCTACGAACCAATAATCTCGCAGGCACAGTGTAGAGTGTCAAGAACTGCTTTTGAGAACTAAGCAGGAAGCTGAGGGTAGCAGCAGGGGTGATCATATATTTCTCCAGGGTCTTACTAGTGCTATGTGTGGGTAAGGGCAGACTGGACAAAATTAGAAAGTTTAACACATAGCTAAAGGGCTAGTGTGGGGAGGATATTTTTCTCTTTCAGGGCTGGGAAGCATTTGAGGAGGAGTACTGGTTGATTGCCTGGGCTGGTCAGCACCTGAGCAGGGAGAGTATCAGAGTATTATGAAAGCCTTCTGATGTGGATATTAGCAAGCATTTAAACTAGGAAGGGGAGGAGGAAGGCTATGTTTTGTTACATGATAATGACATACATCTGGGAAGGGCTCTCCCCACCATATAGTAAATAAGGAGGGAAGAGTATGGTGAAAACAACAGCCCAGATGAAAAGGCACATACAGGATACAAGGGAGTCAGGATCAAGAAAACAACGGCCCACATGGACAGAAATAGTAAGGGAAGTAGACAAGGGTTCAGAACAGAGGGAACAAGGAGAACTTTAGGGAGGAGCATGAGTCAACCATGTTGGATGAGAAGCCAGATAAGAGGAAGGCAGGGTAGGGTAGGAAGTAAGAATTTGATGGGCAGCCTGTATAACTGCAAGAAACCTTAGAAACAAAATATGATAGCTCTAGGCAGTGGCAGCAGAGGCAAAATTAGATTTGTTGGTAGTATCAGAAACATGGGTGACACAATACCACAAGTAGGATGTAGATATTCCTGGTTAGTCTCTTTTCTAGAGAGGCAGGAGGCATGGCAGAGAATGGGGGTGGATCTGTTGATAAAAGACAGCATAAAGACCACAGATGAAAGCAATCTTATGAGGGACAGTGGGATGAAATTGGTATGGGTACAGTTAGCAACAGTTAAGAGGATGGTCATTAGGGTGGAAATGGAGTAGACCATGAAAAAAGACAGTCAGTATGGATAAAATGCCAGTTAAAGGAATAAAGAGTTCTGCCACAGAGGAGGAGGTTGTACTAATGGGAAACTTTAACCCAACAGATACAGAGTGGGAAATCCCATCAGCCAAAAAGGAACAGAGTCAAACACTGGTTGAAACAATGCAAGAGTGCCTACTGACCCGGGGGGGGGGCCTAGCAGGAAAGGAGCTATACTGGACATAGTGCTCTCCAGTTGGGACAGCAATAGAGAAGTTTTAGTAGAGGAGCCCCACAGGAACAGTGGCCACAGCTTGACGTTATTTAGCATCATGATGGAAACCCAATGCTCAGATTTAGGGACAATAGTCCTGGGTATTACAAGTGCATATTTTGGAAAGGTGGGGAAGTTAATCCACAAGAAACTTGTGGGGGTGGGAAAAGTGTCCACTGTTGAAACAAAGAACAAATTAAAAAGCAGAACATTGTAGAAACAACTAGCTTCTTTCTGAGGCAGGTAAGGAAGGAAAAGAAACACAAAAAAGATCACTTTATTTCTCAAGGGAAGTAGCAAAGGCAATAATGATACAATTGAAGCTTTTAGGAATTACATTGGGGAACTGCAAATGGGAAATAGGAGACTTTGTAGAGAAACAAAATGAACAGATGATAAGAATGGTGAAAGAGGAAGTCAAGCTGAAAATAGCAGAGGGCAGAAAGGGAGGGAGCAAAACATTTGTCTACTGTGTCAAGGAACAGCACATGACAAAGGGGGGGCACCAGATTGAACAAAGAAGAGGAAGTGGGAGCAGATAATAAGAAGAAGGCAGATATTGTAAACAAATACTTTTCAGTCTTCACAATGAAGGAGGAGGGACTGTTCCCAGAGTATGGGATCTAAGGTGGGGTTGGGGGCATGAATCAGAGATCAAAGATGGGGAGACAGCAGTGGACAGCATCCTCAAGTGGCTTGGGAACTTGATGGCTGACAAGTTAACAGTCCTAAATGGTCTGCACTTTATGTTGTTAAAGAGGTTGCCTGGTCCCTTGCAAAACAACTAACTGATAGGAGGCCAGTGTGGGCCCATTACACAAGAGTGTGAGTAGAGCTGATTCAGGGAACCATAGTAAGTAAGTAAGTAAAAGCAAGTAAAAATTTATTTTTAAGCGCTTTTCAATATCAAAGCGCTGTACAAAACAATTTAAATACATATAAAACACATTCATGTAACACAACAACAACAACAAAAAATAATTACAATAAAACACAATAAATCAATCCCCATATGCCCTTTGAAATAAATAAATTTTCAGTTCTGACTTAAAACTTTCAACAGTCAGGTAGTTTCGTATCCGACGAGGTAGAGAATTCCACAGGGTAGGAGCAGCATAAGAAAACGCTCGTGCTCCTGATGTTTTCAAGCGAACCCTGGGAACCTCTAGCAATCCCTCACCGGGTGGCGGGAGTGAGCCGAGGGACAGTAGGGAACAAGCAGATCTTGAAGATAATGCGGTCCCTGTTCGTGTAGGGCTTTATAGGTCCGTAAACCGACCTTGAAGGTGATCCGCCATTGAACCGGCAGCCAGTGCAGCTCGCAGCGCAGGTGTAATATGATTCCTTATAGATGTTCCCGTCAATAGCCTGGCTGCTGCGTTCTGCACCAGCTGCAAGCGGCGGATATCAACCCCCGGCAGCCCTAGGTACAAGGCATTGCAGTAATCAAGGCGGGAGGTAACAAAGGCATGGACTAATGTCGGGAGGTCGGCCAGAAGAACAAGGTGTTTCACCCGAGCAATATTCCTCAGATGGTAAAATGAGGATTTTACAGCAGAAGACACCTGAAATTTCAGCGTCAAACTGTCGTCAATAATAACGACCAGGTTACTCACCCAGTCTGAGGTCAAGAGCTGGACACCGTCGATCCATATGCCCGAAGGAAGACCAGCCCTACAACCCGCTTCAGGATGACCTGGGTACACCACCAACACCTCAGTCTTATCCGGGTTTAACCTTAGCCAGCTGGCACTCATCCAATCACTGATCTCGGATAGACAGTTGTTAAGTATTGAGACTGACTCTTCTTGCCCGGGACTAAAGGACAAATATAGCTGGGTATTATCTGCATAGCAGTGAAAACCCAAGCCATATTGCCTAATAATGTCTCCCAATGGCAGCATGTAGACAGTGAACAACATGGGTGCCAAAATGGAACCCTGCGGAACCCCACAAGGCAAAGAGATGGTGTCAGAGGAATAAATTCCAGTGACAACCCTCTGTCTCCGCCCTGTGAGAAATGATTGAAACCATTGTAGAACCATACCAGACAGTCCACAATAGAACCGCAGGCGTTCCAAAAGCACACCATGGTCCACAGTGTCAAAAGCTGCAGAGAGATCAAGAAGGACTAGAATAGTACGAGCCTTTCGATCCCTCGCTATCAGGAAATCATTTAGAACCCGGACAAGAGCAGTTTCAGTACTATGTCTTTTCCTAAATCCCGATTGAAGAGTATCATAGACATTATGGTTTGAAAGATGGTCATCCAGTTGCAGTGCAACCACCTTTTCAATAACCTTACCCAAAAAGGGCAGGTTAGAGATAGGTCTGTAGTTAGCTGGACAGTCCGGATTCAATGAAGGTTTTTTTAGGAGTGGTCGAACGACCGCCTCCTTTAAGGGTTCAGGAAAGATCCCTTGCTCCAAGGATTTCCAGACAATTTCAGCAATGGTTGGGCAGATAATATCTACGCAACCCAATAAAAGTGGCGTAGGGCCCGGATCCAAACTACAACTGGTTGGACGTACAGTCTGGACAATCCTCATAATGTCCATGAATTCCGGCCTACCAAAGTCAGACCAGGTGACACAGGTGTTTGCTTCCACTCGCCGATCACTGCAAACCCTTGAAGAGTGAACTTGGCTGAGATCCGCCCTAATGCTGGCAATCTTATTTGTGAAAAATCGAGCAAGCTCATCACACTTTACTTGTGAAAAATCTCTTCCAGACTGTAGACAGAGTGGATTGCACAATCTGTCAACAGTCCGAAAGAGTTGAGCCGGTCGGTTTCGCGCAACAGCAATCTCCCTGGACAGGAATTCTGACTTCTTACAGGATATTGCTGATTGATAGATAGCATAATGATCCATCAATCTAAGTTTGTCAGCATCCTGGCAAGATTTCCGCCATGCTCTCTCTAGCCTTCGACCCACTCTCCTCAGCTCCTTCAAAGACTCATCAAACCAGGGAGTCTTTGGACACTGAGTGAGTGGGAGAATGCGAACAGGAGCAATTTGATCCAGGGCCCTGGTCACCGCCTTGTTATAGGCAACAACCAGGTCCCCTGGACCCATGCTCTCATCCAAACACCTGATAGGTCCAGTACACTTCAATAGGCCCTCTGGGTTTACTCCCTTAAAGAGCGATACTGGACCATCTCCGTAGGGCAGACCTAATAGGGGCCCTAAACTGAATCTTATGGTGTGATGGTCTGTCCACACATTTGGTTCCACCTCCACATGTGAAACTTCCAAATCCAGTAGGAACACCAGGTCAAAGAGTGTCCACCTATATGGGTAGCAGAGGTAACTACCTGTGACAGGCCCAACATAGACATAAGCTGGAGGAAGTTCTTTCCATAGTGAGAGTTCATCGTCTGACCCAGGCATTGAAGTCACCCAGTATTAGCCATCTAGGCAATTCCAGTGCCATGTCAACGATGAAGTCCGCGAACTCCTTCAGGAATTCACCACCATCACCGGGTGGACGGTAGATGAGGAGAATCCTGAGCTCTGCACCTGCTGCCAGGATACACTCAAAGGATCTGGTGTTACCCTCTGGCACCTCCACAAGATTCAGCTATGATCTAAAAAAGATGGCCACGCCCCCGCCCCTACGATCCAATCTCGGGTGGTGCATTACCGAGAACCCAGCTGGAGCAGCAGAGTCTAAAATAGGACCTGCATTCTCATCCAGCCAGGTCTCAGTAATGCATGCCAGGTCAGATGTTGCAACAAGATCTGCAATAATAGCAGTCTTGTTCCTAATCGACCCTGGCATTCCATACCACTCCAGAAGTTGGATGGGTTCGGAGAGGATCGCAGTACCTTTCCACAATCTGTGGAGCCCTTGGGTATGGGGATCAGGCAAGGAAGACCCCTCTCCTGACTCCATTTCGCCCCAGGGTGTCTCCTTGACCCGACTATCCCTATCTGCCCACCCCTCTCCATTTTCCCACTCTGTCTAGCCCATCCATTCCCTAAGTGCCTTCTCATTATCCCCGCTTTCTAAAGAAATCATATAATCAAACCAAACCCATACACAATCATGTAAATAAAACAAACAGCATAAATATAAAAATTACACAATTTAAAATCCCTAACTAAAAGTCCATAAACTTAATAAAATCTAATCATAGGCCCCATATAACAACAGTTCATAATGTCTCGGAGTCAATAAATATTCTTCATATTCCTGGCGTTTGAGCCGCCAGGGGAGGAAGCGCTCTTCACCTAAGGAACCGCGGGAGGGTGCGGAAATGCAGGCTGTCTTCCCTACATGAGATGCTAGACATAGCCCGGCCTCTGCCAGGCTATTCCAGCATCACCCGGACGCCCCAAGAAAACACCGACCCTCCGGCTGGTGTTCCCTGCCCTCCCAGGTACAAACACCAGCACCCCGCACCCACCTTAGGAAACAATTAGGCTAATTTCTCAAAGTCTTTTCTTCCTCTTTCTTCTTAACACAATTCCAGGGCCAAAATCCCCAGCCAGGAGTTTTGCTTTAAGTCCTGCAGCCCAGCACTTCCAAAAACAGGGAGCAAACAATAAATGGGGCACTCTCCAGCTGCACAACCTTACATTCGATATTTAATACTTCAATCCCTCCTTTAAAACTTCTTCACAATAACTCACGGTATACTCTTTGTTTGTAGGCTTGTCAACCTGTCACCATCATTGGGAAACTGCTAGAAATCATTATAAAAATATATAGCAAAATAGCTAGAGGCACCATGAAGGAAATTGATAAGAGCCAAGCAGTAGACATACTGTATCTGGACATTAGCAAAGCCTCTGACTATGACATATATGGAACCTTTTTAAAAAACTGGTGGATCTGGTGATGGGAGACAAATTAACTACTGTAGATGGATTAGTAGTTAGCTAGGTGGAAGAACTGAGAGTAGTTGTCAATAGAGAATACTTAAGGATCTGGGAAGTCACTAGTGGGGTTTCACAGGCATTGGTCTTGGGGCTGGCCCTTTTTAATATATTCCTCTCTGACATACAACGGAGGGAATAAAGAATAAAATCAGTCTTTTTGAAGATTATACCAAAACTGGTGACAGTGAAGGGACTACAGGGAATGAAAATGTACTTGGGCAGAATGGAAATGTGGCTCATGATATGCAAACTTAAATTAAATAACAGAAAGTGTAAAGATGTGTCAGCCCGATGGCTCAGTGAAGAGCTCAGCCCTTCCATGCCATCATCCTTTGGGATCAGAAGTGAACTGAGGTCTGCTGCGATGGGGCAGCCAGGTTGAGGAGTGCACCCAGAGTGTATCCCATGATATGGGCAAAGTCATTTTAGTGAGTTAATTTGGGCAACATCAAAATAGTGAGAGAAAAATGGGCTATGTGCTCTTAATAGCACATAGTAAGTTCAGTGATGTGTTGGTAGGGAATAGTTTTTATACACAGCATACAGGGCTTTACTCAATGGACCAGTCCCGAGCTGGCTGGCAGATGTAGTGCCTATAGTCACTGACTCTGCTGCTGGAGGACCAGGGTTCGGGACTGGCAGTAGATTTGGGTTTATATTTTATATGGCCCCCCCCCACATAAAATGTAAATTGAAATCGCCACCCTACAGAGCAACTAAATGCTGGTCGCAGATTCTGGTAGGTGATGCAGTGTCCATCACCCTTTTTGTTGTTCGGCATTGTTTAGTTGCTGTTTTGTTCTGCACCTTTTTGCTGGTGCTATTATTACATAGAACCATCCCAGAGGGTGCACAAGCTAACTGGGGAGGGAGATGGCCAGGCTCTGGCACAGCCATGGCCTCTTGAGGTGAGCTGGGGAACTGTCTCTCGTGCAAGGGGTGGTGCATGCCCAGAGCACGTTGCTGCTGTCAAATTTGACAAAGATTATGCTTGCCATAACTGGGTTGTGGGAAGGTTGTGGGGAAAAATGCAGGAGTAAAAATGAAGCCTCTGCTTCTACCAAGGCACAACTATTACTGACAAATCCTCAATATTAGAAACATTTAATACACATTTCTCTGTAGCAGGCTTTCCATTGACTCTTCCTCAGCTTCCAATTTACAGCCTGCACATATTCATACAGACTCAAACATTAATAACCAACCTCAGGATTCCTTCTGCCTCTCTCCTTTTACCTTTAAACAAGTGGAATACTTCCTTATAAATCTTGATGTAAAGAAAAGTGCAGTAACAGATGTCTTAGACCCCCAAATTCTTAGAAGTATGCTTTCAGTACCTAACACCTCCAATACTGCATTTATTTAGCCTCTCCATTTTAAACAGTAATGTCCCTTCTTTTATTGAAAATAGCTCATATAGTACCTCTTTTCAAATTTAGAGACCTGGGGACCCCAATAATTAGAGGCCTATATTCCTTTTACCCATTCTATCAAAACTATTAGAGAAACTAATCAATAATCAGATCAGGGCCTACCTAGATCACTTAAATCTTATTAATCCACTACAATCTGGCTTTTGTCCACTTCATAGTACCACTACTGCCCTTGTGAATGTGCTGGATGATTAGCTTCTCACTGTAGACCATAATCATACCACAGGAGCAGTCTTCCTTGACTTGAGCAAAGCCTTTGATACAGAAGACCATATGATATTGTTAGGCAGACTTAAGGAGCATGGCATGAATGGATCCACTCTTAATTGGCTCTTCAGTTATCTGTCTGGTCAAGAGCAGCAAGTGAAGGTAGACAGGATTCTCTCACCACTTCTTCTGCTCACTAGAGGGATACCCCAACGCTCAATGCTTAGTCTCCTTCTCTTTATGAAATATATCAATACCACAAGCCATAATATAGCAAAGGTTAAGCTATATTTCATTGCTGATGATACTGTTTTCTATATCTCAAAACCTTTAGTTATGGATATTTGCTTCAAAATCCAGTCTGAATCCCAACTTTTTGCAACACAACCTTCTTTGCTCTAAACTATTGTTAAATGCCAAAACAAAAAGTTAGGTTCTTCCAACCCAATAATCACTCTATCATATCCAAAAATACCACTCCCCTATTGCCTATCATAACCCTGTTAGGTGACACCAAAGAAGTTGTGGAAAAGTTTAAATACCTCAGATTCCTACTAAATCATAATCACTACTTCTCTGCCAATATAGAAGCTCTTGCAAAGAAACTAAAGTTAAGGCTTCGTTTCCTTTATAGGTGTACAGCCTTATTCTCCAAACAGTGCAGGACAAGGCTAGTCCAAACCACTTTTCTTCCTCTGTTAGATTATGCTGACATCCTATACGGTCATTGTTCAACTACTAGTCTACTTCAGTTGGATGTCCTTTAGCATTGAGCCATCTGATTTATCACTAATGCACTATTCATGACGTACCACTTTGACCTCTATGCTGCAATTGGATGGACCTCACTTACCACCAGAAGATTATTAAATATTTATGTCTGTGCATACAAAGGCTTGCTCTACAAGCTACCACCATATCTCATGCCTGCTTCAAGGCATATTGTGCTTCTATGCCGTTAGAAAAAATTTGTTGATTACACTCAAAGTCCCTAAATTATGTACCAATTGCAACAAATCTGCCATCATTCATGCTATCCTTCTTGCATGGAACAAGCTGCAATCATTCCTCAGATTAGCCAGACTTATCCCATTGAATGCATTTAAGGCTTGTCGCCAAGTATACCAATGACGCTTGCTGCTGTTTCTCTCCTTAGACCCTCTAGTCTTGCTCTCCTTTTTGTCCTCCCTTTGATCCTATCATTAAACCCCCTTCCTATTTCTTCCTCAAAGCCCTCAAATCTATCCTGTATACATGCCCCTCCTCCTTTCCCCATGTCCCATCACCCAAGCCCAAAGTGCCTCTGTGCGTTCAATTACCAGCCTAAAATGTACCATTCTATGAGTTACTTTGTTAGCATTATTATCACATTATGTGCCATTGTCTATCTTTTTGTACTTTGCCTGTAATTTTTTGCACTTGGTATTAAACTTTTTTTTTACATTGTCTCTTTAAGAAAATTGTCTGTATGAGACCTCCTTGTAAATGAGCGTGCTCAACAGAGTCTTCCTGGTGAAATAAACTTGAACATGAACTTGAAACAAATAACACATGATATAAATTTACTTCATGAGCTTTATTTTTACAAAACAAAATTCAAGATCCCTTTTATCAGACTTCCCATATCTTGCTTCTAATCTCTTGAATGGAAGTAATTCATACCTTGAGAATTTAATAATTGTATGGCACACATGATTCAGAAGCAAAGTCAAATAAAACTCTAAACCATGATAATGTTTATAAATTGAGTAACAATAAGCTACTTTTCAGAAGCTATGTATCCTTATCCTTCTTTTGTGCAAGTTAAAATATTCTATTTTAATTGGATTTTTAATAGTTGCAGAAATCAAGATTCTTTTTAATGAATCATGCTGTAATTGGCATAAATTAGTCTGTTTTAATGTAGGTTGCAGATTTAAAAGCCACAGTGATTTCTTTTGAGATTGCATCTATTTTATTTTTTTGTTCAAACATAATTTTGTCATTTGATTTATATTGTTTAAAATATGTAACCAGTAACTGACCACTCGATATTGACCCAATGCACTTAGTCATGACTTGTTTATCCTCAACAGACTATGATAAAAATGAGAGAAAGGCATTTCTACAAAGTGGTTAAATGAATAGCTCCACACTTTTGAGTTGTATAGTATTATAGGATTAAGTTTTGCCTCCTTATCCTTTAAGGCTGCTACCACACTTCTACCTTCATACAAAGTATTAAACTTTTTATTATAGCCTGTGAATTCTGCTTTACCTTTTATTTGTCTATGTGTAAATGTTTAGTCCACTTAGCATTAGATAAAAATGTAATGCCTAAGTAGTAAAATTCTTTTAACATTTCCTGCTTCTGATTATTCAAGTAAAAGGTACATAATTTTCTATCACCAAAAATTGCAACCTTCAGGTTTTCATAATTAATTTGTAATTTACGTGTAGTGCACATTTTGAAAAAAGTATTTAACATCTGTTGTAATACTATTTGTGAAAATGAAACTAGTATCATATCATCAACATATACAAGAGCAGGGCATGAGATATTCATGATATGAGGGAAATTAAATTTTGAAGAGCCAATTTTTTGTATAATCTTGTTAACATAAATGTAGAAAAATACAGGGGCTAAAAGATACCCTTGCTGCACCCCAGGACTGGAGTTAAAATGATGTGTTAAGTTACCCTGAGGGTTGAATCTTATGTTCTGTAGGTCTTATAAGAATACAACTGTAAAATAGGAAGAAAAAGAGTAAGTGGAAGTTGCAGTTTCATGAGCTGTTTACATAATATTTTTCTGTCCATAGTGTCAAATGTTGAGCTGCAGTCTATATAAGCTGCATATATTTTAATACTTTTCCTTACAATACATGTTTCAATTAAATGTGCACAAGTATATATGTGATCAATTGAAAAAAAACTAATTTCAAAAACCTGCCTGTAGCAGAGATACAATATAGTTATCACCACCCCATACATTTAACTTATTGTGCAGGATCCCAGTGAATATACTTGCAATTGCAGTAATAAAGCTGATTGGCCTATATAGATCCAGTGACTCTCAGGTCCTCCTGGTTCCAAAAACCCACACCCAAATGGGCGACCATGCCTTCCCTGCCTTTGCACTGAAGTTGTGGAACTCCCTGCCAGCCTGCATTCGCATCTCTCCATCACATTCCTGATTCAGAACCTCCCTATGGGACTTCCTGAAATCAGCCTCAACTTGTCTCTGTACCTGAGCTGCTTTCACTTGGTATTTACCACTGGTTGGCTAGTCCATGGCTATAATCTGCACTTTGCCCAGCAGGTCTAGCCCGTGTCATCTGACATATCATGACTGGAGCTCTATTACCCTGAAGTGATTGATCCTGATTGTTAATCTACCTGATGCTCTTTGTACCCTGTTCTGACTGATCCTGCTCTTTGTACCTTGATATTCTTTCAGATCACTGGGATACTCCTGTCACATATTCCTGTACTCGGACGCTTGCCACCTCATGTAATTATCCATGTACCTCACTGATGACTTTATCAATGTGCTCAATCTAGTTGTAATCTATGTACCTTATTCGCTTGCTAAATAAGTGCCTTATTCTATGTACCTTATTGTTATGTTATATAATGTGCCTGAACCTAATGTATTTTAACCCTGTATAGCCTGATGTTCATGTATTGTATCATTGTAACCTTCCTGAGTCAAGTCTGAAAATAGGCACTTGGCTATCTAGTGCACTCACCCAGTAATCAAAAGCGAATAAATAAATACATAAATATAATTTTTAGGCAATTTAGGTCCTCCTTTCTTAAAAATAGGCCATAATACTGTGCATTGGTTTTCCAACTTGAAGGAATAAAGCAGCTCCTTAGACACTTATTATAAAGGCTTGTTAGAAGCGGAACCCACATCTCCATGTTCTCTTTATAAATGTCCTAGGGGACTCTGTCCATCCATCCATATCTGGTGCTTTATTCAGTTTTGATGCTAAAATCACATCTTCAGCTTCATCAAATGAGAATGATAATGAGATAGTATTTATTTGTAAGCTGTCTTCCAGCCATACTAAGTTTTTTTTAGACTATCTAGATCACAGAATATACTGAAAAATTATGTGATCCAGTTATTAGCTGGCACTGCACCTGATGAGTTTGGAGCATAGTTATTGGTGCCTTTTGCAATCATTATCCAGAGGGCCTGGTTATCCTTATTTACAATCACCTCATGCATTTGATTCCAAAGATGTTGGTGTACTTATTTCGTTCCTCCTGTAATTTCTGCCTTTAATATTTCCTGGCCTTATTCAGGGCAAATACATTTTGCCTGGATGGATTATTTCTAGTAAATCTTAATGAGATTCTGCAATGTCCTTTCTTCTTCCCTACTGGTATGATTAAACCATTAATTGTTTTTAATAATATTAACCTGTTTTCTTTATATAATGCTGAAGTTAATCTGTCAAATAATGTCAATAACAGATTAGAAACTTATTGAGGGGACTTCTCAGTTTTAATTGTATCTATCAAAACTAAGTTTTCAGTGGAAAAGACAAGAAAAGCAACGTTTCTCAAGACTATCTGATCTACACAAGTCTTTGTTTGACCACTTCTAAATGTTGGTCCTTTATATGTACTTTGTTTGAATCAACCTTAAGATAGGAAGTACCAAGAACTAAAGATAATGGTGCATGGTCACTTTCTGCATGTAAAATAATTTTCAGTTCCTTTACTATATGTAAATACAAATAGTGCACAATTATGAAATCAATAGTGCTCTTGCCACAGTCAGAAAAAAATGTATATTCTCCATTTGGACCTGATAATGTACATCCACTAAAGGACACCTAAACAAGCATTTTAAACATTTTTTTAATGACTCCATAGGCTTATAAAGGAATGGCAGTTGTTTACATTTATACTGAAACTATATTTATTGAAGTAGGAGAAATGCAGTTTCATAGCATTTGAAAATGTTAAACACAGCATCTCCTGATTCAAAAATCCTGGTCTGAGAATCCTATAATGACTGCCTTGATGATGCCAATGAAGTGAGAGATGCCAGCAGTGTAGATGTATTCTAGCTCCACTAACTGTATTTAAATGAAAATAACTTTAAAATGAACAAGCATTTGTCAATGCCGAACATTCGCTTGCAGGTATTTGCATTGGTGTTTGGCATTTATGCAGCCCCCCCCAGTTGTATCCATGTCCCTTTAGCATCCATATCCCAACAGAGTACCTCTCTGCAACTCCTCTTGCATTTGATCAACATTTCACCCTCATGTTTCTTAAGTGTCTGTCTTAGGAACCCTAACACCCTGGGTGTGCTCAAGGGTATGAGCCTGCATGGTAACTGTGCAGCCCGTGCTCATAACATGGTCATTCAGTGGAATTATTTCACCAAATTTTTAACATAGACATTTTGTCACCTCTGGTCATGAGCACTGTCACTATGATTTTCTTACTGAATACCAAACACTGATTTCCCATTGCAATCACGCTATTCTCCACTGGAAGCATGATAACACATTTCAGCCAGGATGTGCAAAATGACAGCTGTACTGTTCATAAGGAGGTGTGGGAAAATGCAAATGTTGAAAATCTGGAGTGAAAATATGGCAAATTTGTGAAGTTATGAGTGCGCATGGAAACTGCGCAAGGCACACTCATGAAACAGTCATGTTTTGGAATTTTGCACTGAATTTTCAACATAGGCATTTCAGGATGTCTGCTCATGAACAATGTCACTGTGGTTTTCTTACTCTGTAACGAACATGATTTCTCACAGCGGCCACGCTATTGTGCAAAAACACATTTTGGCCAGGATGTGAAAAATGGCAGCTGTACTGGTCATAAGGAGATGTAGAAAAATGGCAACGTTGAAAATCTGGAATGGAAATGCTAGAAATTCATGAAGTTACGAGAGTGTGTAGAAACTGCACAACATACACTAGATACAGCCATTTTATGGACTTTTGTCACCAAATTTTCAACACAGGCATTTTAGGACCTCTGCTCATGAACAGTGTCACTATGATTGTCTTACTCTGTAGCGAACACTAATTTCCAACAGTGACCTCGCTATTTTGCACCGGAAGCATGAAAACTCATTTCGGGCAGTATTTGAAAAATGACAGCTGCACTTTTGATAAGGAGGTGTGGAAATATGCCTATGTTGAAAATATGGAGTGAAAATATTACAAATTCACAAAGTTACGAGTGTGCGTGGAAACTGCACAACACACACTCATGAAACAGTGATTCTTTTAGAATTTTTTCACCAAATTTGCAACATAGGCTTTTTGAGAGCCCACCTCATGAACACCAACACTGTTGTTTCGTTAATCTGTCCCAAAAGGTGATTCCATGCAGTGACAGTGAAATCACCTTTTGGGACTGAATATTGCCATGAAAGTGACTGAATTCATGAGGAGGGGTCACAATAACCCCATGTTGAAAATGTGGTGCCAAAATTCCCAAAAATGGCTGAGATATCCACCAAAGTTGAAAGAAAACCCTATTTATGCCATTATACAGCTTACTGGCATTTCTTTAGTTCGCGATCAGCTTTGAAGAGTGCAGATGTGTTCCCGGTCCACCGAAGATCATTGCACCAGGCTCTAGAGGTAAGTATGGGGTGTGGGGAGGTGGGTGCACAGAGGGTGGGCGCGGGTTGGCGGGGGGCCAAGGACTCACTGAGGGACTGTTTTCTTGTTTTTCAGGATTTTAAAGAAAAATAAATTGGAGGCTTTCGGTACACTGGGGTGGGATCACTGCATGCCACCTAGGTGAGGATGAGTGTGTGGGTAGGTGGTAGCACAAAATGTGGGTGTGGATTGGTGGGCAGGGGTGAGGGACAAAAAAATGGAGCTGCTTGTACACTGGGGTGGGCTCCCAGCATGCCACCTACATGTTTGCTGGTGGGGACTGGGCACCTCCGCCAGCCATACAGTGTATGTATATGTGTGTGTTTGTGTGTGGGGGGGAGAATGAGCATGCTGGGGTGGGCTCCTAGCATGCCAACTGGTTGTTTGTTTTTTTGGGGTGGGGGGCTGCAGCTGATGGGGGATTTGGCTTCCCGTTGGCCACACAGTGTGCTGAGGGGTGCATGAGCTAAGGGGGATTGGGCACCCCTTCAGCACACAAGGTGGGGGCCAGGGAGAACAGGGAGGCGGAGGACATTAGCAGAAGGTGGAAGTGGGAGGGCTTTGAATCTGAGCTGTGCATGACAGCAGTTCATCTGATAGGTATGCTAACTGCATACACACTACTACCACTGATTGCAGAGGACCTTTTGTTAGAAGTGAAGACCAACACAGCCAAACTGTTGTCACACACAGCTCAGCATGTATTGGTCTCCTAGGTTTGCGCATGTTACACTGAGCACTGTAATGGGAAGGAGGATCACACACCTCTAAAAGGCACACTGTTGCAAGACAGTTCTTGTGCATGCACGCAAGTGAACGTAAAAATTATAGCATGGTACTTTGAGCATGAAAGTTGTTCAGCACAAACATATCTACACAATGAGAGGTGTTTTGTTTATAGATACCTTTTATTTTTTTAATTGTCAAAAAAAGCAGCAGAAAATAAATTCATTTTTTTGTCGTTTTGGCAACAAACAGATGCACATAATTTTAAAACAAAACATGATAGCATGGTTCTGTGAGCACAAAAGTTGTTCAGCACAAAACTATCTACAATATGAGTGGCGTTTCATGTATAGATCCCTTTTAGTTTTTTTATAATTAGCAAAAGCCAGCATAGAATTAAATTTTTGTCACTTTGGCAACAAACTAATGTACTGTAAATAACTTTCAAAAAATATAGCATGGTACTGGGGGCATGACATTTGTTCAGCACAAAAATATCTTCAAAATGAGTGGTGTTTAATTTAAATATACATTTTAGTTTTTTTTAATTAGCAAAAAAGCAGCAGAAAATTCAATTTCTTTTCACTTTTTCAACAAACAAATGCAAATAACTTTAAAACAAAAATGAGATCATGGTACTGTCAACATGAAACTTGTTCAGCACAAAAACATCTACAAAATGAGTGGTGTTTCATTTTTAGATACCTTTTAGTTTTTTATAATTAGCAAAAACTGTATAAAATTATATTTTCTTTTTCTGTTTTGCAACAAACAAATTCAAATAGCTTTACAATGAAATATGATAGCATGGCACTTTGAACAAAAATGTTGTTCAGCACAAAAATATCTGCCACATGAATGGTGTTTCATTTATAGATACCTTATAGATTTTTTATAATCAGCAAAAAATGGCAGGAAATTCAATTTGTTTTTCACTTTTTTGGAGGTATGGCATAAATGGTATATGCTACCTTCCTACTGGCAATGTTGTTCAAAATCTGGCCCATTAAGTGTACAACTGTTTTGCACTACCCCATTCAAAAGGCAGGAAGTGGGAGCTATTTGAAAAGCAAATTGCAGTTTGGTTAATTGAAAACAGCACAAGAACAAAATATATCAACAGTATTTCCAGTAGAGAGGTAACATATTCTGTTTATGCCATACCTCCAAAAAAGGGGGTGCAACTGATTTTCCTGTCATTTGTTGCTGATTATAAAAAATCTAAAATATATCTATAAATGAAACACCACTCATTTGGCAGATATTTTTGTACTGCACAACTATTATGCTCAAAGTACAATGCTAACATATTTTGTTTTAAAGCTATTTGCATTTGTTTTTTGCAAAAAGTGAAAAAGAAAACTGATTTCTTTTCTGCTGTTTTTTGCTAATTATAAAATAAGTAAAAGGTATCTATCAGTGAAACACCACTCATTTTATATATATATTTGTGCTGAACAACCTTTGTGCTCACAGTAGCATGCTATTATTATTTGTTTTGAAGTTATTTGCATTTCTTTGTTGAAAAAGGGAAAAAGAAAATTTAATTTTCTGCTGGGTTTTGTTAATTAAAAAAACTAAAAGGTATATATAAATGAAACACCACATATTTTGTAGATATGTTTGTAATTAACAACTTTTGTGCTCACAGTACCATACTATCATTTTTTGTTATAAAGCTATTTGCATTTGTTTGTTGCCAAAGTGACAAAAAATTAAATTTTCTGCTGCTTTGTTTTGCTAATTTAAAAAAATAAAAGGTATTCACATTTGAATACCGTTAGTGTTGCAAGAATACATCTACACAGCTGGCATCTCTCACTTCATTGACATCATTAAGGCAGCAATTTTAGCATTTTCAGAGCAGGATTTTTGAATCAGGACAGGCTGCGTTTAAAATCTGCAAATGCTATGAAACTGCATTTCTCCTACTTTAATAAATGCTGTTTCAGTATTAATGTTAAAAACAGCCTCTCCTTTACAAGTCCATGGAGCAATTAAAAAAAAATGTGTAAAAAGCCTGTTAACCTGTCCTTCAATAACTATTAAATTACGAGAATCAAGAATATTAATATGGTTAATGTCATTGTCATATGCAATATTATCCTTTATTTCCCCATGGATATTAAGAGTCTGAGTATTCAGAATTGAATTCTCTGTATTATTACATGCTCCAAACTGGGAGTTAAAATCACCCATACATAAGAATTTTAAGTATGCATAGCTGTCCTGAGACTCAGAAATATATTCCTCCAATTCTATCCAGACATCATTGTAGTAATATTTAGAAATTTTCATAGGTATATGTGTGTGTGTGCGTGTATGTGTATATATACAAAAACTTTGTTAATGCATACGTTAAGAGTTAAAGTGACAATAGTAGGGAAATGTGACGTTGTCCATGTTACCTAATTTTGGAATGGAATGGGGTGAGTGTTAGGGTTCATGTCCCCAAGGCAGCCCCCCAACTGTGGCCATGTGTAGGGTGGGGAATGGGGTATTAAGGTTGGAAACTCTAACACCACATTTCCCTACTTTTGTAGCTTTAACTCTTACTGACTCATTAACAAAGTTTTTTTCAATTTATTTCTTTACTTTTTGAAATAGTATAATCGTATCCTTATTTTACTATGGTCCTTTGGACCCTGCACTCCCATCCCTCTTTAGATGCATATAATTCTCTAGCTGTGGAAGCACAGGGACCTCTGGCCCCTGCACTTTCAATTATAGCACAACAATCACCAAATTGTCACCATAGGTATTTTATTACCGCATCTCATGTTCACAGTACAGAAAATTTGCAACCCCCACAAAAACGTAACTCCGCCAATGCCAATTCATCGTGCAGGTGCAAAAAACACATTTTGGACAGGATTTCAAAAATGACAGCTGTGACATATATGAAGTGGTGTAATAAGAAGGCAATGTTGAAAGTTTCAGATATAAATATTTAAAATTACCAAAGTCACAAGCAGACATAGTGAAATTGCAACAGATAATCATAACTGTGCCATCTTAAATAATTTTGACCCCACATTTTCAACGTAGCCTTCTTATGACCTCACCACATGTACCCAGTATAGAAAATGTTCAAATCCCTGCCAAAACCAAATTCTGTGCAACTACAACACCATTCTGGGCTACAGGTGAAAAAAAACATTTAGGGAAGGATTTGAAAAATGACAGCTGTCACATACATGAGGTGGGGTAACTAGAGGACTATGTTGAAAATATGGGGTGAAATATGGAAAATTTCAAGCGTGAGTAGTGAGATTGTGATGAATGCCGACAATGCAATCCTTTCTTGAAATTTTGACCCAAAATTTTCAACATAGCCTTCTTATGATTCCACCTCATGAAAAATATGACTGTTGTTACACAAATACCACTGGAAAGGTGATTTTGCCAACCAGCCATGACATCACCTTTCCAGCAGGAGTTGTCCAATGACAGTCATACTGTTCATGAGGTGGGATCCCCAAACAGCCATGTTGAAAATTTGGGGATGAAATTCTGAGAAATGGCTGAGTTATGGCTAAAAAAGTGCCCCCCATTGAAATACATTGAAGCACATTTAGCTTAGTTCATATCACAGTCACCAGTTCCAGCAGCAAGATATGTCTTCAACTGGAGGAGTGGATCTCTACTCTGGTACCTCTTCTGGTGAGTAAGGGCCTGTGGGGATGTCACGGGGGAGTGGGGAGGTCAGTGCACAGTGGGAGATCACGTAGGGTAGTGCACAGTGGGAGGCCAGGTGGGGTGAGATCGGTGATGGACTTTTTTTTGCAGGTATTTATAAAAATAATAAGACATAGAGAGAATTTTTTTTTATTTCAGGTAGAAAATAAGAAAAGGGAGGGTGGGAAGATTCCACTACACCACCAAAAACAGCAAAACAAATTAAATTGGAGGGTGGGGAGCCTTTAGACACCAGGGACAAAGCTGGGAGCAAAGTAAGCCCCCCAGGAAAAAAATTGGGTAGGGGCTTTAAACAAATGTAAAAACTATATAAACTCACAAAATAAAATAAAACAAATGGGGGGATACACAGTATCATACAGGGTGAGGGTAGACTCCAGAGTTTCTTTTTCAAAAGGGTTCAAAGGAGAACCCATTCAAAAAATATAAAAAAAAGAATTGTTTTTTGTCAGTGGCAATCCTTTTCCATCTGCAGTCTTTTTCTGCCAATCCTTTGCTCTGTTGGTGGAAAAATATTTGTCTGGCAAAAATGGATCCATTTCTATGACTAGATGGCCCAGTTTGCAGGACAAGATGGCCCAATTTTCACAACTAGATGGCCATGGAAAAATCCTTTTTCAGCACTTGGATTCCTTTTTTGCAATCCCTATACATCATTCTGAAAAAGGATATTGGCTGGCTAAAAAAGGATTTCACCTTTTCAGACCAGATGTCCCATTTGCTGACCAGATGACTCTGCAGGGCCATCTGGTCAGCAAATAGTTTATCGAAATCGAGAAAATCCTTTTTCACAAGCCGATTTCCTTGTTTGCCATGATGAACAAGGAATGGCACAAAAGGAAATTAGTGAGTGACAAAAAAGGATTTAAAAGGATTAAAGAAAATTCTAGAGGCATATGGACATTGAAAACCACAAAGAACTGCTCAACTCCCGATGAGCAAGAAACATACAGTACATAGATGTCTCAGACAGACGTCCTTGGGCAGAGTTATGACAGCTTTCTTGGAACAAAATGAAAAAACAAGATGGCGGCTCAAGGAAAAAAATGTTTTCTGGTGACCAAGGATTGCCCCCTGGCAAACAAGGATTGGAACCTGAAGAAAAAAAGATCCTTTTTCATTCCATTCCTCTATCCAAAAGACTGAACTAAGCATGCTCAGAACCCAAAATTTTTAAATTGAATAACTTTGGAATGGATTAATATTTTTTCACCACACCAATGCTGACATGCTTTGTGGGGCAAGCACTTTATACTCTGAAAATTGCAGACCAAAAGTCTAAACCATTTAGCCACAGCACAATGATAAAAGAAACTGCAAAAAAGATGAATGTTCATGTTTTTTCACTATGGCAGCGCAAAATCTGCCAATCTGACTGACACTCAACTTGGCACGTCAAGAGAGCTATCCAAGGTCAATGCACATGCAAAATTGCTTGCAAATCCGATGATCAGTTGGAAAGTTATTAAAGTGCACAATTTGAGATTTAACATTAAAGTTCCTACTCAACCCTAACTATACTGATGCTACTGTGCCACTATAATATATAGATAGATATATACATACAAATTTTAAGTAGCAGAACATTTGAATTTCTTTTAGTAATTTTACCACCTTCAACTCTGGCAGGATTTTAATCCAGATAATTAAGCCTCCAAATAGTCTAGTATTTTTCACATATTTCCTTGATAGGGAAAAATAAATCTAGTTGTTGTAAGTCATACTAGCTGATGTTTCTCACCCTTTAAGTATGCTGCCTCCAAAGTGTTGCTTTGGCTAAACAGTAGCACTTTAAGTTTCCTTAACTACACTGTAGTTACAGGGTAACATTGTAACTGCATTACTGCAGTGTAATTATTCCTGTTGCATGAAATTAATGATTATCTACCCTGCAGTTACACTAAAACTGACACTTGAAGTGTGACTGGCTAAACAAGTTACAGGCAGCACTACTTTATACAAGGGAGGCAGTATAGTGCAGTGGTTTAAGGCTCTGAGCTACAAATCTGGAGACCTGGGTTTGAATCCCAAAGCCCCCACTTGCATACTGTGTCATCCTGAGCAAATCACTTAACTTCCCTGTGCTCCCAGGTCACACCTGTAAACAAGCTTTCAGCTTAGTATGCCACTCCTGGTTAAACACTTGAAAAAATACATCTGGAAGTAGCAAATTGTGTTGTTTAAGTGCTTATGACCTCATTAATGATCTGAGGTAGTATGGGTCTAGTCTCTAGGGATGCGCAAGACATGAATAGCATACCCTGATAACCACAAATAGTAAATATCTCAGAGCCCTTCCTGAATAGGGGACTATTCATATTCTGAATAAACTATTTGTTTTAAAAACAGAAAATCCTTCCCCTACCCTCTTACTTTTAAACGTTGAACCCTCCTCACTATGCCTAAACATAACAAATTTAGTTATCCCATCCACCCACCTTCAGTCTGTGCTCCCTAAGCTCAACCTCCTCCCTTGGCACCCACAATAGTTGTAATATTACAATTTAATCCTATGGTGGATGACCAGCACAACCTGCCCACCTCCATGGCTGACCAACTTCTTTACTGTGTAAGTGCTCTAATTTGGGCTAAATAGAAATGATACATAAGTTGCCCCTCATTGTCTACCCTGGTAGCACACCTAGCCCATCCTTGTCCACATCACCTGATTTAATATGTGGAAAGGGGATCAGCCCTACCGCCCTCCTCCACAGCTGGCCATCTTCTAATAAATAAATGCACTTGCACTCTCTGTAGTAGTAAAATTAGCTGATCTATTAGGACAACTTGCTCACATCGGTTTCCAGATATTGGATTTTTTATTCTCAGACTGTAAATCTGCAACTACTGCACCAAACATGAATTTGCATTTATTTGAAATGTGCATTAAACATAAAGTGGGAGGAAACATGAAAAACAGTGTTTAATTGCCTTGGTACAGCAGGAATGACTTTTCATCTTCAGCTGTTTCATATTTCCTTTAAATCATGTATCTTCATTACAAAAGGTATCAATAATCAATTCTGCTAATGATCAGGGTCAGTATTATGGTGCAGTCTTTATTAAATAAGAAACCTTGACTTGGTGCTCATCACCTTCCGCTATAGAAAAAACAAACCTCTGGAAAAAGGGACCATTTATTTAAATGGTTCAAGAGTTATGTGAGCAGCTATACCTACAGTATCTAAATCTTAACTATAAATGTCATTAGTTTTCATCTGAGAGGTACAGTAATACCCAACATCAGGTTTCCTCAGTATGCCGATGGAAAGGTGAAACCCCGTCAGTAAAATCCCTCACAGCCCCCACAGTGATATTTTTGACATGTTTCGAAAATGTCGCTGTGGGGGACCTGCCAGCAAAATGTCACCCTTTCACTGAATTTCACCCCCCTTCTTAGTGTTAACTCCAACTGGAGCTAACAATCTTTGGAGGGGGCACAGGAAAGCAGATCCATGTCTGACAGGTGAAATGTTACATGTCAACATCGGGGATGTCTTTATGCCAGACGGCGACAACAATGTTGTTGCATCTGCATAGGTAAACCAGTTTCCTCATGTCTAACTGTGGCAACCTAATATTGAGTAAAGAACATTTGAGAATAATGAAAGCCATCTCTTTGCCCTTGCCTGTGTTCTTGCAGCATGACAGATGACCACCAGAGCCCAGGGGCTTAAGAACTTGCAGATGTAGACAAATGCCCTTTTCTGTTTCTGCACAGGGCCATTTGTCAACTCATTAAGAACCCTGCAGATGATGACAGATATTAATAGCATTTAAAACAGTGACACCAAGTAACATGAAACATTTCTACTATGTGTGATTAAGGACATCATAACACTGGTAAACTATCAGGATATCTTTAGTCATCATGGACCCAGATGCTTAGCACCACTGTATCTGGATTGGTGTGTCTTAGTCTATATCTATAAAGCCTATGCACGACATATACATTACAACCCCACTTAACCGAACCCTGGATAACCGAAAACCTCAGTTATCTGAACTATAGTCATGTCCCCTGATCTATGCAGCTGTTGACAGTTTGTGGCTGGTAATCACTTAAACACTTAAGCAGAACAATGGCAGATGCATTTGCGAGTATGCAGCACAGCGACTACTGTAACTGTACCAATTAACACCTAGCGGTACAGTAATTAACAAGCAGCTGGTAGCCGTTAGAAATCGAAAGTGTTTGCCAGAAAAAATGCAGACCCAGTACGCTCGATATGTAAGCTGTTGTGAGCTGTAGTTGCTGCATTGAGTAGCACTGAGCTACATAGCATTCTATACCTGTATCTGTAAAGATGTCTAAATGAAAGCAGTCAGAGCTGGATATGTCACAGAAGTTACAAGTTCTTGAATCGCTGGAGGCAGGAGAGAAACTGCTTGATGTTGCCTGACAATTTAGGAAACGGAACCCTACAGTCTATGACATATGGAAGACTAAAGACAAAATCTGTGAGTTTGCAGCCACAAGGGACAGCTCTGAAGCTGCTAAAGCCTGCAAAACAATGCATACATGCAGGGATGAGGCTGTTTACCTATGGTTCATGCAGAATCATACAAAAGGCATACCAATCTCTGGTACGATCCTTAAAGGAAAAGCCCAACACTTTAACCAGCAGTTGGGGGCAGATCCCAGCTATGTGGCTTGTGAAGGGTGGCTTGATAATTTTAAGCATTGCCATGGCATCCAACAGCTTGCCATTGTGGGAGAAAAATCTCACTTCTGCCTCAGAGACAATAGAACCATTCAGATGAAAAATTAAAGAACTTATGCTCAGGAAAGGTCTCTCAGAGCAGCACATTTATAATGCTGATGAGACTGTTTTCATAGTTGTTGAAAAGACAAGGAGAGTAGAAATGTCTGGACGTGGTGGTAAGACTGGTGGAAAGGCTCATGCTAAGGCCAAGATTCACTCTTCTCACGTTGGCTGCAGTTCTCTGTCAGTTGGGTGCACAGGCTGCTGCAGATGGAAAACTATGTGGAATGGGTAGGAGCCAGAGCCCTGGCCTATCTGGCTGCTGTGCTTGAGTACCTGACAGTGGAAATCCTGGAGCTGGTCGGTAACGCAGCCCGGGACAAAAAGAAGACCCGCATCATCCCACAGCACCTGCAGCTGGCTGTCCGCAATGATGAGGAGCTCAACAAGCTGCTGGGTGGGGTGACCATCAGTTAGGGAGGGGTGCTGCCCAATAACCAGGCTGTGCTGCTGCCCAAGAAAACTGAGAAATCTGCCAAACACCACAGACTACCCTTTTTTAACAAATCATGGGAGGATGGTGTAGTACCTGAGGACTGAGGAAGGTGCATGTGATTTCCCTTCACAAAAGTGGGAGCAAGACAGAGGCAGAAAACTACAGACCTGTCAGTTTGACCTCTGTGGTAGTGAAAGTGATGTAATCACTACTGAAGGAAAAATTTTTGAGTACCTAGAGGAAAGTGGGTCATATGACCCAAGGCAGCATGGACTCACAGCGGGACGGTCATGTCAGATGAATCTTATTGATTTCTTTGGTTGGGTGACCAAAGTAGTAGACCAGAGAAGGGCTGTGGACATGGCCTACCTAGGCTTTAGCAAGGCATTTGACACAGTCCCACACAAAAGATTAATAATCAAATTAACCAGCTAGGGAGTGGGTCCCAGGGTGGTAGCCTTGGTAAAACATTGGCTGGACAACAGGACACAGAAGGTAATTGTAAATGGAGTCCACTCTGAAGAAAGAGGGGCTATTAGTGGGGTACTCTAGGGTTCAGTACTGTGTCCAGTCCTTTTTATTGTCTTTATAAGTCACATTACTGAGGGACTGGAAGGAAAATTATGACTCTTTGTAGATGACACAAATATCTGCAACAGGTTTGATACACAAGGAGGCATGGAAAGGATGAGAAGGGTCTTGGCAAGGTTGGAAGAATGGTCAGAAGTATGGCAGCTTGAATTCCATGCAAAGAAGTGCAAAATAATGCACCTGGGAAACAAACATCATGGGGAAGATTACACATTGGGGGGTAGTAACAACAAAAAAATGGAAAGGGACCTGGGGGTAATCATAAGGTTTGCAAGCAATGTGAGAAGGCAGTAGGGAGGGCTGGGGGGATACTGGGATGTATAGGGACAGGCATCACCAGCAGAAAACAGGAAGTTGTTATCCCTCTGTACAGACAGTTGGTGAGACCCCATCTGGAGTAATGCATCCAGTTCTGGAGACCCCATCTCCACAAGGACACAGACAGGATGGAGGCAGTCCAGAGGACGGCAACTAAAATGGTGCAGGGTCTGCAAAGAGAAGCCATATGAGGAGAGACTAAAGGAGCTTAATATGTATACCCTTGAGGAAAGGAGGGAGAGGGGGGACATGATAGAATATTTTATGTACCTCAGTGGAATCAGCAAAGTTCAAGAGGGTAGCATCTTTCAGAAAAAGAGATATGCAAGAACAAGAGAACACAATTTGAAGATAGATGGGGAGCAGCTCAGGGGCAATGTGAGGAAATATTTTATTGACAGAGAGGGTGGTGGACGCATGGAACATCTTTCCTGAGGAGGTTGTGGGGTCTAAAACTGTGGGAGAATTCAAGAATGCATGGGACAGACATAAGGCAATTCTTGTGGGGGGTAGGAAGAAATAGGCTGTTGGTTAACAAGAATCTGCAGCTTATCCTGTAGGTAGGGAATTGCGCAGACTAGGTGGGCCAAGTGGTCCTTATCTGCCATCAAAGTCTATGTTTCTATGTTTCTGTCTCATTTTGGAAACTGCTCCCTGAAAAAACTCTTGCCTCTGGATCTGAAAAACATGCCCCTGGGTATAAAAAGTAGAAGGAGCACCTTACTGTGATGGCATGTTTCAATGCTACTGGCAGCCACAAATTACCACTCCTAGTGACTGGAAAATCTGCTAAGACATGCTGTTTAAGCATGTGGACCTAAAGAATCTGCCTGTTATCTATCAATCACAGCACTGTGCATAAATGAGCTGCCAAATTTTCAAAGACTGTTTTTTACTCACTTTATGCCTTCTGTGCGCTCCCACCTTTGGTCCTCTGGTAACCCTGCATGAGCTATGCTTCTATTGGACAATGCAGGTACCCACCCCAATTCTGAAACTGTAATAACCTCTGATGGCTCTATCCATTGTGAATTCCTGCCAGCCAACACAACTGCAAAGATCCAACACATGGATCACGGGATCCTCGTCACATTAAAGAGACTGTACAAGAGCAAATTCTTAGCACAAGTCCTTAACGAGGAAAATGAACAGAATGACCTCTGCACCATCATAAAGTCCCTAAACATTAAGGATGCATTTTATTTGCTGGCAGAAAGCTGGTCAGACATCCTTCCCCACACCATTTCAAAGTGTTGGCAAAAATCGTCAATTTTCACAGCAGACTTTGATGACATCCCTTCAGAAACTAACCAGGTGCTGCAAGTAGAGGCAGACCTGACATGTATTGCAGCACAAGCACAGATAGATCTGGAGGCATGGCAAGAAGAAACGGAAGACCCTGGACAGCAGGAGCTGTAAGGCACCAATATTGTTGGAGCTGTGACAAGTGCACAGAGAACAGAGGACTCCAGCAGCAACAGCTGTGAAGATGAGGACTAGAAGACACCATCTGTTCTGACTGATTTGAAAGTTGTATAAAGATTTGTATACTGCTTGCGGTGGATGGAGAATCAGCCTGAGGCAGATCCCATTCATCTGTTACTGATGACACAACTCTGAGGCAAAGCGATCTGATCTGATGACGCTAAGAAAAAACAGAGGGGGATAAAGGATTATTTCTGAGCGAAGGACATTAACTGCACTAACTAAAGCTAAGTCATGTTACTGAAGACTTGTTATGGCACTTTGGTTTGAAATACATTCTGAATTTTTATTTATTTGTTTTTATTTGTTTTTTGATAACCAGGTAAGTACGCTAGACACAAAAGTGACTATTTTCAGACATGACCTGGGAGGTTACAACATCAACAGGAAAATACAGTGATGATACAGTACAATACAGGAGTATAACATATTAGGGATACAATTAAAATGGATTAACAATTTGAGCAATTTGAGGTGACTGGAGAAACATTCCGATGTACTTCATATCAGAAGTGAAACTAAGTGCGTATAATACTATAGCATTTAAGGATATAGTAAAACTGTATAATGGTTTGAGCAGTCGGTGTAACCAGAAGACAATACAGATATTTCACATATCAAAGCACAACAAAGGTTAAGTGCACATATAACAGTTGATTATGAACCTAGGCATCAACTCTGTTCTACAAAACTGGCTATAACATAAAGAATATGACACCGAAGAGGGAGCAAGTAGGTAGGAAGGACTGAGGTAGTAAGACCTTGTGGGGAGAAAGTGTGTGGGGGAGGGGAGAGATGTGTAAGAGGTGGGGTAGGAAAGTTGTGATAAGGAAAATGGAAACTATGAGGTATAAGTACCGTAGGAGGACACCGAGACAGTAATAGTGAAGGGAGTCAGGAATCTAGGGTGGTTTAAAACAATTGCACTGTGTACTCTCAATAAGCAATAAAGTGATTTATTTGAATATTAAGGCTGCTCTTTTAAGTACTCAGCACCTGTAGTGTGGAACACTAGTTATGCTTTAGGAACTGCAACCCCTGTTTAACTGAAACCCCGTTGACCCAAAATAACTTCATATCCCCATTTAGTTTCAGATAAATGGGGTTGTACTGGACATGATACATAGGTTTCTGTAGGTTTTAATGCAGTGCATCAGGGGTTCCATTGAACCCCTTCAGGGATCACAAAAAGGGGTATGCATCACCTCAATACCTGATCCCTTGTCTGTCCATGGAACTACATGCACAGACCAGTAGGGTGGTGGCCAGAAGTGGGCAAAGGGCAGATGACAGTTGTGTGCCACACACAAGGGTAGGGACCTTTCTGTATATCATATATGTGCCCTTACCAGCTACACAAACGTTCTGCCAGGGTGCCATCCTACCTACCTCAAGCTCGCTGATCATGTTGTGAGGGCTGAGGCCATACTGGGCCTCTTAGTCTGAGTGATAGGTCACCTTAAGGGATACATTGGTCCTTGGGGGCAGACTTTATCTGACAAGTCCCTGCTCTGCATGGACCAGGGGATCCAGGACACTGGGAGATAGGGCATCTGATTGGATGGCTGCCATCAAATGCCAGGGATCCTGTGCCACACACCCTGTCATCCCCTTGCTTCTACATGTAGGTGGTGAGGGGCAGCTACAGACAGAATGATGCAGTGAATAGAGTATAGTGTGCACTGCTCTACAGGTGTAGACTTCAGCAGCCTGGGCACATGCCTTTGGCATATAACTGGGCCACTATCGTGCATTGGGCACTATGTTTGAAAATGTATAATGTGACTACTAAACTGCAAACTAAAGTATTAAAAATGATTTCCAGATTACCCAAAACAATGTATTCCAAAACATTACAGCAAGACCAACACCATGATCTTCAGGTTCCCTAATATGATAAAATTACTATCTGATCCCCTGAAAACCATGACCTTTTGTGCTGTATGAATGGGCAGATCATTCTATTTACCTGAGGATTTAGTGGGTCCATTTATGTGGACCTTATACTGGTTAACTGCTGGGCTAGGACACAGTGTTCAACACAGGCCTAAGAGATACCATAGTGCATTAGTTAGGGTGTAAAAGAAGCCAGCAAATTTCTCTACCTACTTTTGTCTGTAGTGATGTTAAACTCTCTTTAATACCAAAAAAAGCCAGTCTGTACAAATCAGTGTCATTTAGAAGTAAGAGTTACAAATGCCAGAGGCCCTCCTATAGTGGAGGTTCTTAAAATTGCAATATGTAAAGTTAGAAGAGTTTTCTAACCACCCAGCAAGAAGGAATTTCTCTGCAGTTCCATGGTTATAGCCACTGCCTTCTGAACTCAGGGTCCCATGATAAATCCCCAGCAAGATATGGTGGAGCCTCTGTCTGAGTGGCAGGGGCAGTGAAAACAGTAATCACAAGGATAAGATCTTAATGACATTCCCACAATACTGAGAAATATGAACACCGGAGAGACCTCTGGTGCTAGTTCTTGCTTTTGCAATGTATAAACTCAATGGAGCACTCTGACAGTTCATCATGGTTGGGTGAACGTCCCTTCAGCTTTATGGTTAGAGCTACTACCTTCAGGACTTAAAGACCCAAGTAGATGGGAATGATAACAGTGGCAATGCGATGGGACTGAAGCACGAATGGCAAATGACAAATTTTGGCAAGGCATCAGGCATGAGCTTTGTTGTAGGTAAAGAGAGTTTCTTAATTTCTTGAAACAAACACCTTAAGGATGAATGTAGAGGAGTAAATTTCTGTTTGTTGTTTGGAGCAAAATATTTGCCCTGCTTCATGTTCATTTGTCTTAACAAAAACAAAGCAAGGCTGCATTTTCTGAGCATCTCACAAACTTAAGAGACTATTATCTGCAAAAGACTTATGTGATAGCCGAGAGGTTTGTGTATCACAGTTGGGGTCAACAACCATTCATAGCTACTGTATCACAGAATTAAATAATAATCCATGATAGTGTGTGGGTTTGCTGGGATTTACCCACACCTTGTGTGGTGTGTCATGAGGTCACAGGCTGAGTGACATATACCACACCAGAAGTGGGAAAATCCCAACATAACCCACACCTTGGAGTTAATTGGTGGGATTATACAATGAATTATTAGAAATAAATGTTTACAAAGTTATAAACATATTAAGCATTTTATTGATTTTTGTTTTGCTGAAATATCCTTCCTCCCATATTAAGAAAGCGCCTTGTTGGTAGGCAAAGTATTGTTGCAGAAGCTGGCTCCCCACCAGCACCCGTTGTTGGACTTTGTGTGTGTGTGTGTGTGTGTGTGTGTGTGTCATTTTTTTGATGTTCCTCACATGCAGGTGTCTTTTTTACACTCTTTTTGTCTTTTTTTCCCTTTGTTAACACTACAATGTGATACAAGTGGTTAAGATATAACACGTGTGAGCACCTCCTGAAGTTCAGTGTGATGTGACTGGCTCCCATAGTGGACCATGGCACATGCAGTTGTCGGCTTCAGAATTTCAGAAGAAGTGCAAGCTTCTGGGGAAAGTTACTTGGAGGCTTAATTGGGAGCTTATGTTAGTAAAATAAACTGCTGCTGCATTGCCAAAGGAGATGCTTGAGGCAGCTCATGGTCATGTGGGGAGAGTGGGGACAGAGCAGACAGCAAAACTGTGAGACATATATAAAATGTGTATGAGTGGTCATGGATGAGCTAGTATAGAATATATTGTTTCATGGTATAGAAAATCAGGTATGGAGTGTTTTTGTAAATAAAGTTGTCATGGTAGCGGGCCCGGTGGCGCTGAGGGTTGAGGCGCTGGACGCCACACCTCGCTCCACGCCGTGACCCGGGTTCAGAGCCATACTGGTCGCTTGGTGGGTCAGTTGGGGGGAGAGCAGGCTTGAGGTCCAATGACAGTCACCCTCTCCAGGGGAGGGATTCGCCGATGCCCGACACTTTGACTATCTCGACGGAGGCTCGAGGAACTGCAAGCCCCACTAGGGATGGCTGGACCTTTGATAGCACGATCGCCGGTGCACGCCGCCTTGACGCCAGGGAGGTCGTTGGCTGCTCGGGGAGGGAGAAAATGCGAAACAAGCCTGCCTCAGCCGGGAAGATGGGAGGACCATGGCCGTGCCCACGATTTGCCTATGCCCACCCAGCAGACCACAGACCGAGGAAACGTAAGTAACGGGGTTTGATCCCCCTCCTCGTCTCTGCCCGGGGGGTAATCAGCAGCTCCATGGGGTCTGATGGTCTGTATGGGTAGGGTTCCAGGCAGTGGGATGTCCAATTGTCCTCCCTGAAGTGTCGGAGGTGGCAGGCTGAGAGGAGGAATAAAAGAGTAATTTCAAAAAAAAAAGTTGTCATGGTAACTTTGTGTAGTTTTCTGACAGTTGCCATCAGAATTCAAGATTGTGGCTAAACAGAGCTGAAACAAATGGTATTTTTTTTGCTTTGCTCATCGGTCTTCAGGGACAGCTGACACTTTACCGGTGAGTTATGCTGGGGTGTAAAGATACTAGCTGATCAATCAGGTTACTTAATTTCTTTACCCTACTGTGTAATATGTTGAAAATGGTTTGTTTGAAAAGATGGCTTCAGTACTTACTGAAAAATAAGCAGCCAGTCTGAATAACCAACTCTAAGACCAATGTGTTTGTGACATTATTAGCCAAGAACTTTAAAACATGTTACTTAATTCTTTGTATATTAAAATTAAAGATTAGCGAATGTTAAATTTGCACTTGGTGAGCTTGCTGAAATTTAGTGTTTTTAACAGTGGCACAGCTGGTCTGAATGAATTTGGTTACCCTTTAGCACGTCACCACTTTGTTATCACGACGCAGCACTTTTTACAGGGAGCACACAATGAGCATGTCCAAGCCACTTGACCTGCAGCAGTCAACCAGTGATGCTGGAGATCGAGAACTCCTCATAGTGCACATATCTAGGTATCATTTCAAGCTCTGTCTCACAGGGAAAGGACCTGGCTACTGGAAGGAGCATACTTTATTTAACAAAATACCACCTTTTGATCAGAAAACTTTAGAGATCATCAGAGATCCATGCATGATCCTTCTCATTAGCAAATTAATTATATTTAACTGCAGTTTCAGGCAGGCTGGCCAGTGAAATCATGCTGCAGAGGACAAGGGAGTGCACAGTGTGTGCCTCCAGTAGCAACTGCAGCAGACTCAACTGCCGGAGCAGGGCCAAGTGAATTTAGCACACTGGGAAAGATGCAGGGGGGAATTGTGAAGTATGTCATTGACAGATATGTTTTCCTGAGTTCTGGTTGTGAAAGAGTATAGGCATCCAGCTTTAAGGTTTTATATTTGCCACCTGCACCAGAATCATGGCCAGTTGACCTAAGAAGACTATGTAAGGTGCGGGGGAGGGGGGTTAAGGAGCAGTACTCCTAGAATTTGCAAAAACATATATTGTGCAGAGTGTTCATTTGTGTGTGAAGTCCGAGTGTGTCCTTCCCTCTATCTGCTATTAGGAGTTTTTCCTAAATTTGACTGCTAGCTTTATGGCAGTTTTATGACCGCTAGGTATCTCCATTTCAGCTAATGTTAATTGCTTTCCTTGTTCCTACTATGCATCCTGTCTTGTGACAATGATGTAGCCAGGACCAAAAATTCAGTAGCAAGCACTGCTTTACACTTCGTTCACAACAGTAGAGATGGTTATATTTCAAAAACTATGCAGAGTTCAGCTTGGAGACTGCCCTCGTTGTAAAGGTCTTTTTGCTGTGAGCAATTGTGACACTGGTTGTGTATGTGTAACTAGAATGGTTTTCAATATATTTATATTTGTTTGGCATGTCTTCTAGAGTGTTCACTCAGAGAGAGAAAAGCACGTCTGCACACATGATAAATCTAAATATCTTGAAAACTATACAAGCTACACAAAAACAACAAGCAGCAAAGTTGTTCAGGACAAAAAGAACTTTACAATGAGGGTAGTCACTAAGCGAACTCCTTATGGTTTGAAAAATATTTGCCATCTAAAGTGGGAAATTTGGTAAAAAAATTGAAATGTGGTTAATTAGATGGTTGTATTTTAAAAACTATACAGGGTTCAGCTTAGTGACTACCCTCATTTTAAAGGCCTTTGTGTCCTGAACAACTTTGCTGCTGGTCATTTTTGTGTAGCTTGTAAAGTTTCCAAGATATTTAGGTTTGTTTGACATGTGTGCAGATGCACATGCAAACAGCAGGCACTTGTTTTCTCTCTCAGAGTAAACACTCTAGTAGACATGTCAAACTAATATAAATATCTTGAAAACTATACATGTTACACATACACAGCCAGTATCACAATTGTTCACAACAAAATTACCTTTACAATGAGCGTAGTCACCAAGCTGAACTCTGTATAGTTTTTAAAATATAGCCATTTCTACTGTTGTGAACTAATTGTAAAGCAATGCTTGCTGCTGAATCTATGGTCCTGGCTACATCACAGTCACATGAGACAAGATGCAGTGTAGGAACATGGAAAGCAATTAGCGTTAGCTGAGATGGAGATCTCCAGGGGTTGTAAAACTACTACAAAGCTAGCAGGCTAATCTAGGAAAAACTTCTAATAGCAGACAGAGGGAAGGACACACTAGGACTTCACACACAAATCAAAACACTGCACAACATATGTTTTTGCCAATTCTGGGTGTACTACTCCTTTAAAGGACTTATTTGATGCATCATTTCTTTACTGACTGTTGGTGGTGCAGGCAAGGTACAGAAATCCATCTTTATGTTTTATTATGTCTTTGACTTTTGTGAACATTAAGTGAAGTAGGCTGCTGCAGTGAGACACTAGGTATCTCAATGGGGTTGCAAAAGAGGGTGTATAAGTGGGTGACAGGTGTGTCATAGTGTAGAAACAATGAAGACAAGAACTGGAGGGGAACATACCAGTAATGCAAGCAGTTGGGGTAGAGGAAGACTCGAATATGGTGCTGATGGTGGAAAAGTGATAGGTACTTACTGGTTCAATTCAATTCAATTTTTATTTTACCAGGAGTAGCACCATTGAGCAGGCTCATTTGCAAGGTGATCCTGGAAGGACACAGGATGAAGTAATTCAAGTAAACAATATACTGTAAATACAGTGCTAAGAACAATGCATGCAGTTATACAAGTGAACTTGGCAGTTCAAATACATTCATTGTTTCTAACAATGAAGTTCTAGCTGTACAACAAGACATAAGATACAATGAGATATAGACATTAAGGTTCTTAAACTAAAGTTTTTGGAAGCAGGTGGGGCTGAGAAGAGGACTAGTGCTGGGTGTGACATACAGTAGTATGGCCAAAAAATGCATTGTTCATTTGTCTCTAGAAGTCCACTGGTCCAGCTACCACTGCAAGCAGCTTTCTCAACCTGTCATCCAGTGCATCTGATGATGAAATCACCTTGAGCAATCTAGAAGCACAGTGTGCTCTCCCTCCTCCTTCTCCTAGTGAATATAATTCCGCTACTTGGAATTGAAGAAATCCCTTTAGATTTGCATAGGCAAACCCCTGTCTTTTTCATATGAGCAACATGAAAATAGCTGCCACCATAAACAACTGTGCACATGCACGAGCAAGAAAAATTGCCAGTCCACCTTGAAGCACCATATGATGGCACCTGCTCCCAAAACACAAATCAGCAGGAGTACAACCCCATCCCTATTGCTGCTGCTCAGTCATCATGTAAGCAAGGTAACAGTGAGTCTGAGTTTAGCATGGACACTGTTGATATCTGGTTCAAGGTCAGTTGGCATTCATCTGTATCCCCTTCCCCCGGGTAGTGCCTGAAAATAGGCAGGATTTGTCTAGTGCACTTACCCGGTCAACAAAAACTAAGTAAGTAAATAAAATAAATAAATATCATGTCAGTAGCAAAAACCCACCACCACAAACTCCTTGAGTACATAAATTGAAGTAGATAGCCATGCAAAAGTAAACTATTAAAGGTAGTGCCCTACTTACTGCGTCACTCATTGAAGGAAACTATGGTGAATAAAACATTCTGTGGATTATCCAGTCACTGCTAGGGTGGGAATCTTCATGAGGGATAGTGGGAGTAACATGCTGAAGCTGATGAATTTTGTTAATTTTACTCATGCACCTTATTTTGCATATACACTAAATCTGAGATGTAGTTGTGTGCTTGACAAGAATGCGCAGTTAAAAGAAACACTTGAAACTGCATGGAACATCACTAGAAATTGCCATTGATCCCACAAATGTAGTAAGCTCCTAGGCCATTACAAGTAGAAACACAACATTCCTCAGCATTGCTTGTTTAAAGGCACAACCACAAGGTGAAGAGCTGTCTTTTATATGGCTAAAAGTCTTTTGGAACAGAAACTCATGTTCCAGAATACAGAACTGAACAATTGGGTCTGTGGAGGAGATCTGACATGGGTGCTATTGTTTGTTTGGCAGAAGCTTGTTCCAATTCTGTGGCCATATGAACAGGCTATTAAATATTTTAGTGCTGAATCAGAAACCCTCAGTATGGTCATTCCTTTGTTAAATCTACTTGAATGCCACAAATGCAGTTATTTATGATCTTTTACAGCAACTCAACAAAGAGAGGCTGGTGGTAGTGGCAGTCAAGGTAGCACTGGTGGTGGGGGAAAGAATGACAGTGTTGATTGTGGAGAAAGAGTTATTAAAACCAGTTGTTCATCTGAGTTAGGGCAGTAGCAGCAGAATGCAATGCACATTAAAGAAGGAGCAGATACATTTCTGATACCACTTGTAGACAGGTTTGAACGGAATAGATCAGACATGCAGTTTGGCATCCCAAATATGAAGATATGTTTATTACCCCTTACAGTAGAACATCAAAGTCAGTTTATAAAGCCTGTAAGAATATATATATATATATATATATATATATATATATATATATATATATATATAACCTGCTGGGCATACTCCTCTTCCTACTGCTCTGCTAAATACACATGGTTTCAGTACCTGTCATCTGTGTCACATGGAAAATGAATTGGATAGTGATGATTCTGAGACAACCAAGGAAAGTTGGGAATTTTTTATGCTGAATGCTGGCAGCATTCAGATATTTTGGAAGAAGATTTAGACCTGTTACCAGAGTACATAATGCAGGCTTATCTAGCAGAGCCACTGACTAGCAGAAATAATGATCCAATCACATTCTGGCATGACATGCAAGTCAATAGGCATGTAATGTCTAAAGTGGCTTTGTAGTTTCTTGGATGCTCTCATACTGGATGCTTCAGGAAGATGTTTCATTACAACTGGGAATAGTGCTTCACCACATAGCCCAGTGTTAGAGTCTGAGAGCTTAACTGTTTAGCATACAGTAAATTAAATTTACCAAGGATCACTTCAGCTATTCATTTGACTTGATTAGTCACATGTCCAAAAAAGTGACAACTACTACTATTCTCACTCCTACACCAACTGGTGACAAGTCTCCCCTGACTCCCACTGGCACTGCCACCACAGTCAGGCTTGCCACTCCCAGCAGTAGAAGCACAAGTCATCATCCAGATGACAATACAATAACTTTAATGTTGTCATTACCAATATGCTCATATAATCAAGTGTGCCACTAAGTACAGAGATAGTATCACTTAAATAAGGGCCTGTCACCCAAACCACTGTGAATGTGATGGTGATGGAATGAGTGGCCTGACCGGACTTCTACAGGTGCACACAGTTTTCCAGCCTGATCTCATGTACAGTAATTAACTACTATAGCTTCTGCATCCAGGAAGCAGGTACTGCCTGTGTTCAAACTAAGTTCAATAAATAGAAAAAAGAATTTAAAATATAAGAAATGAAAATCATAAAAAAAAAAATGCATCCATAGATTGAAAATTTGTGAAAGGAAAGGGAAAGCAGAAATTGTTTAAGCAGGAAAGGCACACTAAACCAAACCTTGTTTCCAGGTGTGACCTGGGAGCACAAGGAAGTTCAGTGACTTGCACAGGGTCACACAATATGCAAGTGGAGGCTGTGGGATTCAAACCAGGTCCCCAGGTTTGTAGCTCAGTGCCCTAGACCACAGCACTAAACTGCCTTCTTGTGAAGAACAATGTAGTGCCCTACATTTAATGTCTATTCATTTATTATTTTATATATTTTGAATCATAACCTATTTTTTGTGTGTGGGATATTGTTATATAACTAGCAAAATCAATGGGTCCAGAGTAAATGCTCTTTGGCAGCCCTAAGAATTAACATTTTATGAGGGATGAGGCTATAGTAGGTATGCCTTTGCCTGCTCAACCTTTGATAGACAGAAGAAGCATCTTAATGACTAAAAATGGATATCAGTTGTAACAAAATATAATATGTAACCACTTTTGTATCTTGATATACTGTACAGTATGGAGATACATAAGAATGCATTCATTTATTTTTTATAAAATGTATGTTCTAAATTGATTTTGTGTCATTTTATTTTTTAGTTTGACAAAATACACCAGAAATGGCCAAAATGTCTGAATGTTATGAATTTTTACCACACTAATAATCAGCATCAGAATAATTTATAAATTCACATAGTTTCAACTCTTTATTGAAAATGTTGGTATGCATATTCTTATTGTTATGCAAGTGCTAGTAGGAGTAATGGCCTGACCCGGTCACCAAACACAGAAAATACTAATGAGTAACTTATTCCACTTACAATCAATTGTTTTAAGGAGCACCCCAACTCTTCAGGATGGTGGGCAGTTCAACCTTTAAATGTCACAATACTATACCATTTATTAATTCTGACCAAAAACAGAAAGTGTAGGCACCTTTATATATTGTTTACCTTCAGAACTTTAATTAATTTTGCTGAGTGGGAACCACAGGGCTAAAACTTTCCAGTGTATTTCATCATTATATAAAAATAGCCAACTTCTACTGTACATAGATAGGTATTAACTGTGACATAGGAAGACATGGCATTTTAGAAACCTCAGAAACTATATAACATTATGAACACTCAGAGATTAAAATACCCAGTATCTGGGCACTCTCTCAAAACATTTGTTTTGTGAGTGGTGTGGGTTACCATGTTATGACCCAATAAAATCCAGTTAGCGTTTTCACTGTTTTTTGACTGAGTCATTGCTCCTACTCTCACCTGTTTTTGCATTTCTGTCCAGTCTGGAGCAATCTCCTCCCTGTTGTTATATTTTTTCTAAAAGTCACAAGGCCATACTGGTGGTTCCTGATGATTAACATTCCAGCAGTTTATATTTAAAATGTTAGTATGTGCTTGTGTTGTAGGGAACTGATGTCCTTTACCTCCATGTCTTAAAATATTTTCTTGCTATGTTTTAAACTGCAGTGAGTTGGGAGTCACGTGAGGACTAGCTAAGGAGAAGCAGTGTTCTCGTCTCTCTCCCATTACGTCGCCTAAGTTTTGGCCTTGTCGGTCATTAAACGGCTCAAAATACTACTAAAGCTGCTTCTTACACTGTTGGAGGAGTCCTGACTGACAACAGCATCGTAGTCTAACCAGAATATAAGAAGGAGACTCAGGAATGGAGGCAGAGATGAGAAAAGCTCTACCGTAGCATACTCCCCCAGCTTCTCCGGATAAAATGGCTAAGACATCCAGGCAACAACCAACAAAACCAGCGGTCACTTCAGCACTCAAACCGGCTGCAGTGCCACTCATGGAGGAACGTTTCTTAATGGAGATGAAGCCACTGAAGGAAGCCCTGCTAATGCTGACAGCCAATATTTCTACCTTGAAAACTGACCTGAAAGATGTCTCCAGGCAGGCCATAGATACAGAGGCAAGGGCAGTCTCGTTGTAGTGGTGGAGAGCGACAATGGATCCAGAGATGGTAGCCCTCCGAAAGCAAATGACCAGAATGGAGCTAAAGCTGGAGGATCTTGAGGGACGTAGTCGCTGAAACAACTTAGTGATTATTGGCCTCCCGTAGGGTGAAGAGGGAACCTCCCCCATAACCTTCACACAGAAGTTGTTGGATATAGTAGCAGGCCCCTCACCAAATAGGCCTACATATGTAGTGGAGCATGCCCACCACTCTTTACAACCCAAACCAGCTCTTGGTTCTCCCCCTTGCCCCTTTCTGCTGAAGCTACTTAACTATTTGGATCGCCAGCATATCCTACTGCAACTATGGGGCATCCAGACCTTGCTGTGGGAGGAAAACAAGATCAGAATCTCTCAGAACTTACCAGCCTCAGTTAGACAGAAGAGGGGCACATTTCACCCCACGATCTCCCTACTTATTCCAGCCGGAATCCTATTTCGAATGCTGTACCCAGCGCAGTTCCAGGTTAAGATCCACAACAAATTGCATTCGTTTGAGAACAATGAGCAAGTAGTAAAAGTGCTGCAAAGTTTGTTGCCAGACCTGTTTCCAAAATGGAAAGCTCTTTGTGATTGTGTGCTGGAGATCTGGTGAACGATCACTTTCAGGGGCATGAAGGGTGACTTAGCAACTAGTATGGTCCTTAATTTAGATAAAGAATCATAACAACGAGCGATTGACCCAGAAATACCAAGCAAGTTCAATTCAATTATCATATTCTTCGTTTATTTGGCAAGCCGGTGGATTAAGAGTGGCCCAATTACAAGGACTAACCTCTTTCTTTGACTGATGAAGCACTACAGTGCTGCACTCAGAATTGGTACCCTTGAAGGTGCGCACAGCCGAACAGTTACATCAGCTCCCTTTAGATAGGCGCCACGAAGATATGCAATATCATGTAGCTGCAACCTGTACTGGACAGAGCTGTGGGAACTTCCTGGAAGATGCATCCCTTCAGAACGCATCCACGGTTTTGAAAGTTTTGGCAGTTTAACACAGATGGGACATGCGCTTTTCTTTACTGGGGGATAGAATTCTTTTACTTATTAGTGTTTCAATCATAAATGATTCCCCTGGCTTAAGGTGCATTAGGATGCCATATTTGTAATTTTAAGATTTGCTGGTAGTTAACCACAGCAACATAAGCATATGGTAAAGACCTTAAAGAGTCCAACCTGCCAACAGTTACCTCTGTCAGATTATTCAGAATTGGGGGGGGGATTTTTGAGGGGGAGGATTTTTTGGGGAATGCTCATCTTGAATGACAGAAGAACAGTTTAAAGGCTTTTATACTATGTTACTGGTTCTAGATTGTTGAATATTTCATAATTCTGGTTAAATTAATATGTTTTTTGGGGGAGAGATGAGAGTTTTATATGCTTTAACTGGCAGTATCTAGTACCACATGGAGGGGGGTGGACCTCTCAATACTGTTAGTAGTTAGAGTTGTTTTGCTTAGAGGTAAATCGAGAGGAGTCCTTTTGTACGCATCAGACCAATACCCTAACCAGTACAAGAAGGGGGTACAAAAAGGAAAAGGGAAATGGTGGGAGGTAAACAATGGACTAAGGGGAGGAGGGAGCAGTAATGGCATCAAAACAAAAGGTTTAATTCCGGAAAGTGTAAGGTATTATAGAAACCATGAGGCTACAAGGGATTATGGCTAGAAATGTGAATGTGTGGTCATGGAATGTCAAAGGGACATGCAACAAGCTGAAAAGATACAAAATCCTGAAACAGATGCAAATAAGCAGGGAACAAATGTTCTTCTTACAAGAGACCCACCTCCACGAAGGTGAGGCAAATTTGCTAAGGCAGCTGCACGTTGGGCAAGTCTTTGCTGCGGGGTCCAGCTCCCAGAGTTAAGGGGTAGCAATCCTGGTATCTAAAAATTTAAGTTTCAAATGTAATTGGTGTATTGAGGACCCCTTGGGCAGATACGTATTCGTGGTGGGGACACTGGAGAGGTCTGAGATGCTTCTTGGCTCTGTATATGGCCTGACACAGATACTCTCTCCTTCTTTATGGAGCTTCTTATTCTCCTGTTGCCTTTCCTTTCTGTACCCATTCTACTAGGGGGGATTGGAATCTCCCCTTTTCCCTGAATGTAGATAGAACTGGCAAACAGAAAGCGGGTTTATCACCAGCTCAAAGGGCCATCAGAGACCTGATCGACAATTTGGAATTATGTGATCCATGGTGGATTCTTCATCCTAATCTGAAAGAATATACTTTCAGGTCTCCAGTACATGGGTCCTCCTTCCATATTGATCACTTCTTAATGAGCAAACAACTACTACCAGGTCTTATGTCATGCCAAATCCTAGCAGAAGCTATCTCGGACCACTCCTCAGTGTCCTGCACTATTTCTATCACACCACATCAAAAAATAGAAATGGTCTGGAGACTTAACAACAGACTCTTGACAGACAAATGGGTGTTGGATAAAGTGAAGGCTTATATAGAACAATATACACCGAATAATTGGGGAACCACCAGTCATCCAGAAATGGAATGGGGGGCTAAAATGTTATATTAGAGGCTAACTGATTAGGATTGCCTCAGTACAGAAATGCAAGAGGGAAGGACAAGCTAAAGACTTATTAGACACAATCCGACAGATGGAGAAGAATATCTCTCCATCTTCCACGGAGACATCCAGTCAAGAACTGATCAGGGCTAAGGCACAATATAATGAGATAATGGCGGCCAAGGCAGAATATGTAATTCTTAAAACTAACTCCATATACATTGAACATGGTGAAAAGGCTGGGTGGCTATCAGCTATGAGGGTCAAACACCAGGAAACCTCCAGGTTGGTAGATGCAGTCCGTTCTAAAGCAAATAATCTACTTCTCACTAACCCACAAGAAATTGTGGCAGAATTCCATACCTTTTATAAACATTTATACGGAGTCAGGTCTGATCCCCCTTCAAGGGCTAAGATAGATGAATATCTGGAGTCTATCGAACTACTGATTTTGTCTACAGATCAGCAAGCCCTTCTGAGTTCCCCACTTTCAGAAGCTGAAATCAGGCAGGCTATAGACAGTTTGTCACTCAATAAAACTCCAGGGCTGGATGGCTTCTCTTCCAGTTTCTACAAATCACTAACACAAGAACTGATGCCATGATTGTTCTGTCAATATCAAACCATCCTTTCAGGTGAGAGACGTGACCCCAACCTTTTCAAGGCTCTAATAGTAGTATTGCACAAGGAGGGGGGAGGGACCCAGAACATGTCTTAAATTACCGCCCTATCTCATTATTGAATTATGATGTTAAAATTCTGGCTAAAATCCTAGCAAACAGATTAGGACAGGTCATTCCCTCTCTGATCTGCACTGAACAAGTGGGTTTCATGACAGATAGATCTGCATCGGACCACATATGAAAACTGGACTATATTTTCGCTGTTGCCCGAAGTGAAGAGGCTCCTGCAATACTGATGTCTCTGGATGCTGAAAAGGCATTCGATAGAGTAGATTGGTGCTTTCTCTTTCGGACTTTAGTCCGGTTCGGGTTCCCTCCCCTCTTTGTGCAATGGATACAAACCTTGTATACTAATCCCACTGCTCGCATATACTGCAACAGAACCTTCTCCTCTCATTTCTCCTTACACTTGGGTACTAGACAAGGAGGCTCCCTATCCCCACTATTATTTAACCTTTACCTAGAACCACTTCTGAGGTGGATCAAAACAGACCCCGGGGTTAAAGGGGTAATGACAGGAGGACGAGAGCTCAAACTATCAATATATGCAGATGATATTCTTCTCCATCTGTCGGAACCAAAGGCCTCAGCTATCAGAGTTCTGGATTTAAGTCAGGGAATTTGGAGTTCTGGCTAATTATAAACTAAACACAGACAAAACCCTAGTATTTCCTCTAAATTTCTGCACCTATAGAATGGAAGTGGAGGGCCTAGGGTTGAGAGGAACCTAAAACACTAAAATATTTGGGAATACACCTATCCAGAGACCACAAATTACTGAAAAGACATAACCTCGATGCACTGGTACAAGTAATCCAACAAGACCTAAACAGATGGAGATCACTACCAATATCACTATGGGGAAGAGTGAGCTTAATAAAAATGAATGTTCTACCCCGGATCTTTTATCCACTTAATATGCTAAATGTTTGGTTACTTCATACCTGGTTTTCCAAGCTCCACTCAATTATCAACCAGTTCCTATGGAAGGACAAGCAAGCATGTAGAGCCTACAGGAAACTTACTCTACCTAAAATAAAAGGTGGACTGAGACTTCCCAACTTTAAATTTTATTACTGAGCGAGCCATGTGGCAAAATATATGAAATGTGCGGTTAGGCCAAACAATCCGGACCCACACTCATATGTACCTATTTGGTTACAGCAGGGGAAGAGCTTACCTCCTCAGCTGACATTTCTCTCCTGGCCCTCTATCACATTCCAATCAAAATGCTCCCCCAAACATTGGCTGATACCCCGGTCAGTACTTCAGTCAAAGTTCATGCCCAGCTATGCACGTCCCTCGCTTATAAACATACGAGAGACTCTGCTCAGCTTTTGGTGGGTAACCCAAATTTAAAGATAGGTGGAAATGTGATAAAAATTTCCTGGCTTCCCCAACTGGCACTTGTCAAAGTACAAGATTTATGGAGTGAGGGCCAAGTCAGAACAACAATAGACATCCTCAATAACTACATATTAGGCCCCCACTCGAGTTTCAAAGGGTTCCAACTCAGACACATGCTGCTGGCTTCTCACATAAAATAACCCACAGAAGATGGTTGTAGTTTCCTGCAGCCACTCAGTCTTTTAGTCACTCAACCACATGCAATCTCTGGCATATATAAGACAATAATAGACAGTGCCTTTACACACCAAGATCCTCTCACTACTGGAATTCTTAATTCCCAGACGAGAGAATTGAATGGGAGAAGGTCTGGAGAGACACTCACTGGTTCATCTCACAGGACAGACTCTGTCTGATGCAATTTCAGATTCTTAATAACACGTATTACACCCCAGTGAAAATTGCCAAAATGAATAAGTCTCTCTCACTGAATTGTAGAAGTTGTATGCAAAAGGAAGGGTCCTTATACCACATCTTTTGGGATTGCCCCAAAGTCGCCCCCTTATGGACCCTCATCAGGCAGAGGATACACCCATTGTTAGGTATCACGGAACATATAGAGCCCAGAGCATGCTTAGTGGGGGATTATTCAAACGTGAATGTCACAGAAAGGAAATACCATCTAGCAATGATAGCAATGTCAGTAAAAAAGCTAGTGCTTAGACATTGGCTGGACTCGGATATATTATCCTATACAGAATGGCTACAGGAACTTTTATTTAATTTATCAGTGGAAAGAATGATTGCTAGCACCAAAACAAAATGCCTAAATTTCAGAAATATTGGAGTAAGTTATACACGTTGTACTCCCTATGACAATGATAGGGAGTTTAAGAAGGTACCTCTTGGAAATGGAAATGGGAATCCTGCTGTATTCGGGATGCCATGAGCGGGGAGGTATGGAGGGGGGAAGGGAATTGTGTGAGCTGTTAATAATGTACTGTATGGTTCCTTTTACTATACTCACAAGGTGTAATAATGCGGCCTTTTCAGGCCGAGTGTGTAAAATAAATAAAATATACTGAATTAAAAATAAATAAATTAAAAAATTAACTGCAGTGAGTTAAAATCATGATGCATTTGTCTTTGCAACATCTGATGCTGAAAGATCACAAGCAAGAGACCTTTAAAAAATGCAGCATCTTGTTTCTAAAGACTAATTTAGACATGCCATATAAAAATAGCATGTTCCCTTGTTTTCTTTCTCTCTCTCTCTCTCTCTCTCTCTCTCTCTCTCTCTCTCCCATTAAAGTAGCATTGATGCTTCTAAAGCAGTTGATACAGTATATACTGATAATTTACTTTAATCAGGAAGTCAAGTATTTGAAATTAATTAACATATATCACAAATGTTGCTAGTCAAGCAACATTATCTGCTATAGTTCATTGGTATGAGCATGAACAGCTATTTAAAATTGATCAGCTGAGTTCTGGTTACAGTAGAAGCAAATCATTATGCTAATCCAGATAATTCCTTGCTTGATCTTTATGCATTTTCACTCTGAATATCACTGACTTCCATTTTCTTCTTCTAAAGAAATACTAAAAGCATAACTTTCTGAATTTGCAGCTATTTCAAAATAAGAAATAGTTGTTTTTTTTATATAGCCAGTATACATGCAGTTGTGTAATCTAGTTTTCAATCACACAGTTTGGAAATGGAAGTAGTTTGCTTATTATTGAAAAAAATTCTTGCAGGTCAGATTTGTACACTAGTACTTCTTCTGGGTCATGGCATTGGCATCCAAAGCCATACACAGTGGAGTCTGCCAAGATGCAATGCTCTTATCAGAGTTGCTGCCATTGACATGCTGCAGAATATTGCAGGAGCACAGTATGATACAATGGCAATAACTTCAGTTTGTCATGCAGAAAAGTGTAACAAGCTTATCACAGAGTGCTGGCTGACTCAGCTGTATCTGGCAGCACTTTAACCTTCGGGTCGGATGGTCATTGGTTATAGTACCAGGCCACGTCTTGGCTCACATTTAAGATTGCAGTGCAGTGCGTTGCAGTACTAAGGTTGCACACTTTTGTGGTATTGTCATTCAGATGGGCTATTTGACCAAAGACTTAACTGCTAAATTCTAATTGATGCACTGGTTAAAAGTAGACATGGGACCCATTCAAAAGGGGGGGTCCTCAATGCCCTAGTCAACATCCTTTCTTGTCAGTAACTGGGCACTGCAGTTTTCAATGGCTATGTGTGGGTAGTTCCTGATAAATTGTGGTTTCATGCAACAGGCAAAGTTTAGGAGTTATGTAATTAAGGTGTAAGGAACAACAAGATGTGGATTAAGATGTTGAAATATCTCATATGTGTTTCAAAATATCCCAAGTTTTCCCAGTTTTGGCAAGAGTGGATAATACAGATAAAGGGTTTTTTGCAATGAGTAACATAGATCATTGTATTTAGAGTGACTAGCCATGTGCTTTGGGGCCCCATGATTTCCATGTGTCATAACAAGAGGCCTGATGGATCTTTAATGTAATGTTTCCTGGTCCAATTTCACAGATACAGCACTGAGCACCAACATTATTGGGGATCATGACGTGGAGACAGACAGAGAGAAATGGCTCTTTGAAGAGATCTTGCAGATTTACTAAGAAAGCCATTTTTAACAAAAATAGTTTGTGAAGTAATAAAAAGTTATAAATACAGGACTGACTAGAGCATTTGTAGATGTAGGGGCTGTAGTACTGTGTTTCGTTTTCATGCATAGTTGTTAGCTGCTATTGGCAGGCTTTTGTCTGAGTAATGTTCTGGTAATTGCATAAGACTTCTTTGCTCAATGTGTGTGTGTGTGGGGGGGGGGTCCCATTACTGCCAAACAGGTGTTAATTTTTGTACTTCAGCTGACTGATAACAGGATTAATTTAATCTTCCATAGCTGTAGCTTCTAGAGTGAAAGTAACATTTTCCAGCTTTATTTTTTCTGACTGGCAGCCACTCTCTGTTGCACAGGTTGCAGCAGGCTGGTCAACAGCAAAGTACTTATCTGTTGCTGGATACTGCCGGCCAGGTGACATCAACTTAAATTATTTTGTGATAAAATAAGATATAGTTAGGCCTCTCTCCCTACTGAAAAACCTGTTCATTATTTCTCCATATCACACATTTTTTTTGAATCCAGGCAATTAATATCCCATGTCATACTCTTTTCCGATATGAATTGAGAAGGTTTTCATTTGCTTCTTTTGTCTGCACTTGAACTTGATTTGCCCAATTGATGTTCCTTTTGTAATACTGTATGTTTAAATAATTTATGCTTGTTATCTGTAACTCAGCTGTAGCTACCCGGTGAACAAAAACTAACTAAATAATTAAATATTGCAACTCTATTCTTAGTGTTATTGGTGGTAATTTGTACTCTCCTGGTTAATGCCAGGAAAATAGGCATTTTATGTCTAGTGCATCTGCCTAGTTAGGAAAATCTAAGTAAGTAATATAAATAAAATAAAAATAAATAAATTATGACATCATTAATAGATTAATAATTTAATTGTGGCATCACCAGCTGACTTTTTTTTTTTTAATTTCTTGCCTCAACCTAAATACTAGACTAAAAAAAAAAAAAGTGGGCTGGATTTTCAAAACATGGCGAAGGGCTTACATCAAGCCCTGCACCATGACACATAGGTTCTGTCAGTGTGCCAAACACCACATCCAAAACTGCACCCAATTTTGCAATCTCAGATGTGGCTGTGACAGTTTCTATGATTTATGGCAGCTTGTGCCAAATATCTGGTGCAAGCTTTGCAAAAAAGGCACTCGAGATTGCCGCAAACTAGACCACAAAAAGCTGGCCTAACTTGCAGCGATTTGACCATGTGATAGAAAATTCCAATTGCTGGCCAGGAGAATGTTGCAAGCCCATGTGCCATATGTTTTGGCATACCAGAGGCTTGAGGCATTCTCAGAGGCTTGAAAATTCTGGCCAGTGTTTCTCAACATTTTAAATGTAAAAGCAACCACATAATAAAAATAAATGAGCTTCAACACAGTTTGAATTTATCTCTCCCCCCAAAATGCATATTGCCATATAAAAGTAGCAGTGTGTTTTAGCAGCCAAAAGTTTAACCTGTAGTTTGCTATTCTATTTTATATTGCTCCTTATAATCCCATGATGGAAGATACACTGTTTCCTCCATTCTGAGCCTGCTTTAGCACTTTGTTTTACATTGCAAATAATAAAAGGAGCAACGCTTTCAAAATGGTTTTCCTTAGGGTATTCACTGGTGATTAAATTAAATTAGCTTGTAACTGATCCCTGATTTTATGGCACAATGCCTGTTAAAAAAGCTGAGAATAATGACAAACATACTCTATTAATTATTTCAAAGGTAAAAAAGTGCTCAAGAAGACTCAACATGGAGACATAGGAGTCTCTTATAAGACAGGAGATATGGGGTGAGCTAAAATAGCTTACAAATACATACAGTACAACCCTGCGTAACTGAACCCCAGATAATCAAAAACCTCAGTTATCCAAAATGTCTCCTGATCTTTGCAGCTGTTTGACAGTTTGTGGCTGGTAATCACTTTATCACTTAAGCGGAACAATGGCAGAAGTGTTTGCAAGTTTGCCGCAGAGAAATTGCTGAAACTGCACCAATTAACACCTAGCACTACAGTAATTAACAAGCAGCTAGTAGCCATTGGAAATCTAAAGTGTTTGCCAGAAAAATGCAGACCCAGTACCCTCAGTATGTAAGCTGTTGTGAGCTGTAGTCACTGTACTGAGCTGCATTGAGCTACATAGCATTCTGCACCTGTGTCTGTAAATATGTTTAAATGAAAGTGCTCGGTGCTGGATATGTCACAGAAGTTACGAGTTCTTGAAGTGCTGGAGGCAGGGGAGAAACTCGTTGTTGCCCACCACTTTAGGATAGGGAACTCTATGGTCTGTGTCATACAGAAGGCCAAAGACAAAATCCATGAGGTTGCGGACACAATGGACAGCTTTGAAGCTGCTTCAGTCCACAAAACAATGCATACATGCAGGGATGAGAACTTAGATTGTGCTGTTTACCTATTGTTCATGCAGAACTGGGCAAAAGGCATACCAATCTCTGGTACAATCCTTGTGGAAAAAGCCCGACAGTTTAACCAGCAGCTGAGGGCAGATCGCAGCTTTGTGGCTTGTGAAGGGTGGCTTGATCATTTTAAGCATTGCTATGGCATCTGCCAGCTAGACATTGTGGGAATCTCTTCTGCCTCAGAGACAATAGAACCATTCAGACAAAACACGAAAGAACTTATGTTTAGGGAAGATCTCACAGAGCAGCAGATTTACTGTATAATGCTGAAGAGAATGGCTCACTTTGGAAACTGCTCCCTGAAAAAAATTATTGCTTCTGGATCTGAAAAACATGCCCCTGGGTATAAAAATAACAAGAAGTGCCTTACTGTGATGGTATGCTCCAATGCTACTGATAGCCACAAGTTACCACTCCTAGTGATTGGAAAATCTGCTAAGATATGTTGCTTTAAGTATGAGAACCTAAACAATCTGCCTGTTTTCTATCAATCACAGTGCAGTGCATGGATGAGCTGTCAAATTTTCAATGATTGTTTTTTTTACCCACTTTGTGCCTTCTGTGTGCTCCCACCTTCGGTCCTCTGATATCCTTGCACGAGCTATGCTTTTGTTGGACAATGCAGGTGCCCACCCCAGTTCTGAGACTGTAATGACCTCTGACAGCTCTATCTTGTTGTGAATTCCTGCCAGCCAACACAACTACAAAGATCCAACTCATGGATCAAGGGATCCTCGCCATTTTAAAGATACTATACAAGAGCAAACTGTTAGCACAAGTCCTTAATGAGGAAAATGAACAGAACAACCATTGCACCATCATAAAGTCCCTATACATTAAGGATGCAATTTATTTGTTGGCAGAAAGCTGGTCAAACATTCTTCCCCACACCATTTTACAGTGTTGGCAAAAATTGTCAATTTTAACAACAGACTTTGATGACACCCTATCAGAAACTGACCTGGTGCTTCAGTCAGAGGCAGACCTGACACATATCGCAGCACAAGCACAGATATATTTGGAGGCATGGCAAGAAGAAATGGAAGACCCCGGACATCAGAAGCTGTCAGACACTGATATTGTTGCAGCTGAGACAAGTGCACAGAGAATAGAGGACACCAGCAGCTGCGAAGATGAGGAGGAGAAGACATCATCTGTTCTGACTGATTCAGAAGCTGTACAAAGCTTTGAAAACTGCTTGTGGTGGATGGACAGCCAGCCCAAGGAAGATCCCCTTCATCTGTTACTGATGAGACAACGTTGAGGTAAAGTGATCCAATTTGCTAATGCTGAGAAAAAACAGAGGGGGATAAAGGATTATTTTTGAATGAAGGACACTAACCGCACTAACTAAAGTTAAGTCGTGTTACTGAAGACTCACAATGGCACTTTGTTTGGTTTGAAATAAGTTCTGATTTTTAATACTGTTGTTTAATAAAGTGACTTATTTGAATATTAAGGCTGCTCTTTTCAGTACTCAGCACCCGTAGTGCAGTACAGCAGTTATGCTTAAGGAACCGTGACCACTGCTTAACCGCAACCCCATTTATTCAAAAATATTTCATTTCCCTCTTTACGTTTGGAAAAAATGGGTTGTGCTGTAACTCAATATTTTCACCATAACAGGCACTGCTGATTTAAAAGTAATAAACTTTTTTAAAAAAAGAGTTTCAAAATATTTTTAATTCATCAACCAAAATGTATGTTTTAATTTTTAAAACAACAAGGTTTTAAGAAAAAAAGGAGTTTCACAACATGTTAATTCCCCCCCCCCCACATGCACATGTTCATTTTAAAACCTATAGACTTTCATAGAAAAAAAATGTTTCTCAACAGTTGGAATAACCACTGGCATTGTTTGAAGCAACTTTTATAATGTCAATCATTTCAAAAAGTCCATTTATGGTGCTAACTGCCAACTGACATCAACTTTAATTGTTTGATGTTCAAATAATATATCTCCTTTTCATTACTTTGGTTATGTTTTTGTGAGTTGGTTTCACTCTGCATGGTTGCAGGTGTGGTGCCACCAGATGAAGGTTATAGCTTGCCACCAAGCCACATGACCTCCCCACTTTTGGGATTTGGGTACCATCTCAGAAAGTTACATCTTTCCCTTGATCCGCACAAGGGTAAAGCACTTTACTGGAAGGTGTGTAGAGGCCCGAGGTAACTGCTGAGAACTCCCAGTTGCACATGCCAATCCAACATTGTGCAAATATATTTAATAAACATATGGCTGTGGCCATTTCTCCAAGACCTGTGTTGTGTGTATTCTTCCAGGGGAAGGGGTATGGGGGCTACTAAGACAATAGCACATTTTCAAACTTTGTGGACATTGCATTGTCAGCTAAATACACATGAACATATGAACATGCCAGCAGATAAAGGCCTTACAGTCCATCTTGTCTGTTCAATTGTGCAGCTCCCTATGTATTTACAAAGGGAACTGCTCCCCTGTACCCATTCTAACCTCTGGGCTTTAACAAACACATCTCTGAACTTTTTGGAGTTTGGTTTTGTGCAGGATCAAAAATAATCTGCATTACCATTTATTTATTTATTTGAAAAGTTTTACCTGGACAGACGGGATGAGCTGGTATCAGCTCATTTCCAGATGCATCGGGGGGGGGGGCAGTGTAAATACAAAGTCAAATGTTAAAAAAAATGCAATCATTGAAATAAGTATAACAAAATGAGCAGTTACTGTCAATGTTTCTGAGCTGAAATTATGTAGTACAATAAAGTGCAGAACATAACAATAAGAACAATGTACAGTGACCAACAATGCATACTAAGAGTGGTGGGGGTAGTGGCTGAAAACTAGAGGAGAGGGGACTGAATTAGTGACAGTGAAGGGTGGAGAGCAGGTGACAAAAGACTAAGACCAAGTGTCACAGCAAATGCAGAAGTGAGTAGTTTAAACATGGAGGAGAGATATCAGAGAGTGAATGGGAGGAGCAGAGTGAATTGAAGTGGGAGCAAGCCACAGAGTTTAGGGAAGCAGAAAGAGAAGGAATATTGACCAGCAGAGGACTTCGCTAGTGAGCAAGTGAGAGAGTGAGAGCAAGAACTACAAAGGGAATAAGAGATACAAAATGGAAGAGAGAAGGGACGCAAGATAGGAGGAGAGGGTGCATAGCCTTAGATAGTTTCTTGCCATGAATATCTAAATCTATAAATACATAAATCTGTCAATCTGTCTATCTACCTACATTTATCTATCTATCTATCTATCTATCTATCTATCTATCTATCTATCTATCTATCTATCTATCTCTCTCTCTCTCTATACTACAGGTGTGGGTCTTTATCAACCATGATAAAACTACTATGACCAACTTGCAAGATAGTACTTCTGTCTCACATACGAGGAAGATAGTACTACTACCTCTACAAAGATCAGTATGTCGCAGTGGAATACTGAACCAATTAGAGAGAAGCTTTAGCAGTGTTGCTGACATCATGATAGCCATGTCCAACACTGAAGCCAGCAGATGTGACATACTTTGTACTTTTGGTTACTTTCAAGTTTGCGTCTGTATTGATTGTATTGATGTGTACTGTATTTTTCTATATTGATTTTTACAGTACTGATTTGTTTCTTTTATGCTGAGCCATTGATCAAAGGGGGACAGTTTAGATGTTTGACTTTTGACTTTTGTTTTATCATTTCTATCACAACAAATCACCTGCATACCTGTTGTACAAATCAAATATGACAAGGGTGAAAGTGATATAGTGGAAATATTTTCTCTCTTGTTATACTTGACTTCTTTGGACTGCACTTATCGCTTTGCCACACATGAGGTCAGGTGGTAAAGAATAGCTTGTGAAGTTTGTCTTAACCCTATTAATGGCAATGGAATAATGATAAAAGTCAGGCATTTTCCTGTAATTGGGTCCAATAAGATTTGAACAAGTATTCCATGTATTTCTTTGAGTCAAAACCTCAACAAACTATATATTTTTGAATTCCTAACTTATTATTCTTTTAATTTAGCCACACGTTGATAGTATGGAAAGAATGTAATTGTCACATGATCAAATCCAAAATGGCAGCCATGATACCCTATAATACTACTAGCTCACTGACCATGACCCCCAGCAAATACTCAGGTATAACATCTACATTTCAAAATACAGGTTTAGTGGCAAAATATGTGTTTTATAAAAAAATATGCAAGTATGACAATAAGTTAAGCCTTTTCATGGATTGTTGCTTTTTATTCAAATACGTGTGTTGGGCCCAATTCAGACATGTGGATAATCGCCTATACCACTGTGTTCTGTATTTCACTAAATCCATGAAGTAATGATAAGAAATACACAGAAATACTTGTCAGGGTGCTTGAGGGAGTAAAACAAGCCATAGAATTGACAAATGACTTGATGCCTTGGGTCACATGACTCAAAATAAGATGGTGGCCACTTGTTAGTCATTTACAGTAACAAAACACACCCTTTCCATATTTACATGAATAAATAAAAGTGAAATGTTGACTAGGTGCGATGTTTAACTGTTTGTTATAGATACAGGTGCCTGGATATAATTTCTGATCTGGAATATTACACTTCACCCCCAGTTTATCATAAATATGGTACCATACCTCACTACCAGGGCTGTCACCAGTTCAGGCCTGCGGTGTGCCACCTATGGCACTATGCACTACATGCCACTAAATCAATGAAGTAATGGCAAGAAATAGGCAGAAATGCTTGTCAGGGTAGTTGAGGAGTGAAATAAGCCATAGAATGCGCAAATGACTTGATGCCTTGGGTCACATGACCCAAAACAAGATGGTGGCCATTTTATAGTCATTTACAGTGACAAAACACACTTTTTGCTTATTTACATGGATAACTACAAGTGAAATGTTGAATAGGTATGATGTTTAGCTGTTTGTTATAGATGCAGGTGCCTGGATATAATTTCTGATCTGGAATATTACACTGCACCCCCACTTTGTCTCAAATAGCATACCATAGCTCACCACCAGGGCTGTGACCAATTCAGCCCTGGGGTGTTCCACCTATGGCACTATGTGCTATATGTTACTAAATCAATGAAGTAATGGCAGGAAATAGGCAGGAATACCTGTCAGGGTAGTTGAGGAGTAAAATAAGCCACAGAATGGGCAAATGACTTGATGCCTCAGGTCATATGACCCAAAACAAGATGGTGGCCACTTTATAGTCATTTACAGTAACAAAACACACCGTTTGCTTATTTACATGGATAAATACAAGTGAAATGTTGAATAGGTGTGACCTTTAGCTGTTTGTTATAGATATAGGTGCCTGGCTAGAATTTCTGATCTGGAATATTACACTGCACCCCCAGTTTATCACAAATAGTGTACCATACCTCACTACCAGGGCTGTGACCAGTTCAGGCCTGGGGTGTGCCACCTATGGCACTATGTGCTATATGCTACTAAATCAATGAAGTAATGGCAGAAAATAGGCAGAAATACTTGTCAGGGTTGTCGAGGAGTAAAAGAAATCATAGCATGGTCAAATGACTTGATGCCTTGGGTCACATGACCCAAAACAAGATGGTGGCCAGTTTTTAGTCACTTACAGTAACAAAAACACACATTGTGCTTATTTACATGCATAAATACATGTGAAATATTGAATTGGTGTGAGGTTCATCTATTTGCTATAGATACAGGTGCCTGGATATAATTTCTGATCTGGAGTATTACACTGCACCCCCATTTTATCTGAAATAGGGTACCATACCTCACTTAAAGGGCTGTGACCAATTCAGGCCTGGAGTGTACCACCTATGGCACTATGTCCTATATGTCACTAAATCAATGAAGTAATGGCAGGACATAGGCAGAAATACTAGTCAGGGTAGTTGAGGAGTAGAACAAGACATAGAATGGGCCAATGACTTGATGCCTAGGGTCACATGACCCAAAACAAGATGGTGGCCACATTCTTGTCATTTACAGTAACAAAACACACCTTTTTGCTTATTTACATGGATAAATACAAATGAAATGTTGAATAGGTGTGATGTTTAGCTGTTTGTTATAGATACAGGTGCCTGGATATAATTACTGATCTGGAATATTATACTGTGCCCCATTTTATCTGAAATAGGGTACCATACCTCACTATCAGGACTGTGACCAATTCGAGCCTTTGGTGTACCACCTATGGCACTATGTGATAATGTGATATATGTCACTAAATCAATGAACTAATGGCAGTAAATAGGCAGAAATACTTATAAGGGTAGTTAAGGAGTAGAAAAAGAAATAGAATGGGCCAATGACTTGATGCCTTGGGTCACAGGACCCAAAACAAGATGGTGGCCACTTTTTAGTAATTTACAGTAACAAAATACAGCTTTTGCTTATTTACATGGATAAATACATGTGAAATGTTGAACAGGTGTGATGTTTCAATATTTGTTAAGGATATAGGTGCCTGGATGTGATTTCTTATCTGGAACATTACAATGCACCACCAATTTATCTCAAATAAGGGACCATACCTCACTACCTGGGCTGTGACTAATTCAGGCCTGGGGTGTACCACCTATGGTACTATGTGCTATATGTCACTAAATCAATAAAGTAATGGCAGTAAATAGGCAGCAATACTTGTCAGGTTAGCCAAGGAGTAAAATAAGCCACAGAATCTGCAAATTACTCGATGCCTTGGGTCACATGACCCACAACAAGATGACGGCATCTTTATAGTCACTTACAGTAATAAAACACACCTTTTGCTTATTTACATAGATAACTACATGTGAAATGGTGAAAAGGTGCGAAGTGTCAATGTTTGTAATAGAAATAGGTGCCTGGATGTGATTTCTGATCTGGAACATTACACTGCATCCCCCAGTTTATGTCAAATAGGGTACCATACCTCACTACCATGGCTGTGACCAATTCAGGCCTAGGGTGTACCACCTATGACAGTATGTGCTATATCTCACTAAATTCAGGAAGTAATGGCAGGAAATAGAAAGAAATACTTGTCAGGGTTGTTAAAGTGTATGACAAGCCATAAAATAGGCAAATGACATGATGCTTTGGGTCACATGACCTAAAACAAGATGGCAGCCACTTTCTAGTAATTTACAGTAACAAAACATACCTGTTGCTTATTTACTTGGATAAATACTTGTGAAATGCTAAATAGGTGTGATGTTTAGCTGTTTGGTATTGATACAGATGCCAGGAAGAGCAGCATCAAGGTAGAGTGCATGCCTGGCATGACAGCAGGTAGGGTGTAGCACCACATTGGTAGGTGTGGACAGAAGGTGGGGGGAACCACACATCATTGTTCTCCTGGGAACAAATGATCTGGAAGAAAAGCAGATAGAGGAGATTCAGGATAGCTTCAGAGAAGTATGGAAGCTACACAGAGAGGAGGGAAGCACAGTGGCATTCTCAGAAGTTCTGCCAGTGCCAAGGGCAAGTACGGGCAGAAAAAGCAGACTCATGGACTTCAACAAGTGGCTGACAGAATGGTGTGAGTCCATTGGGTATGGCTGGGTGGGTGAGTAGGGCAACACATAGGAGAACCCAGATCTATATGCAGGGGACAGGCTACAGCTAGGTAAGGAGGGTTTGGGGGTGTTAAAGCAGAGACTGAGAGAATGTATCTCCAAAAAGTATAATTTAAACTTGCTGTGGGGGGCTGGGGAGGTGGAGTGAATCAGGAGAAGAGGTCCAGAGAACCTCCCCCAATAGCAATGATAGGGCCTACATTGTCTAGGATGGGGGAGGGAAGAGTAAGGGGCAGCTGGGAGAGAGTTAGGGTGGAGGATGGTATCACTAAATGCTAGGAGCCTGGGGAATAAGATGGCAGAGCTGCAGGCACTGCTGGCAGACGGAGAGGTGGACATATCAGCCATCACTGAGACATGGGCAACCCAAAACCATGACTGGGACTTAGCCATCCCAGGATTTAAATTATTCAGGAGGTACAGAGAAAAAGGTAATGGTGAGGGGGGAGTAGCAATTTACAGAAGGCAATGGATTGGATTCATCAGGGATGAGGGGGAAGAAGGTAGGTTAGAAGTCATTTGGCTACAACTGCATGCCCCAAAGGGGGCTATGGTCCGAATGGGGGTTATTTATAAGCCCCTAACCCAGAGATTCACAGGATGTCCATCTTCTGTTCTAATAGGTGGGCCTTCAGGGCCTTCAGGCATCTGATGTGAGTCCTGCTGGTGAAGCCTCTGCAGATCTTGCAGGCAGCACTGTCGTGGTCAGGCCCCAGATAGAAGACACACTTCTGGTGGTTGTCCTTGGATGGAATTTGGCAGCCACAGGCTCACTTCATCTTCTTGGGACCAGAGGAGGAGACCGAAGACAGTGAAGACATATGCCAGAAAGGATATCAGAAGAAAGGAGAAAAGGCATAAAACAGTTCGAAAGAGAAGAAAAAAAAACGTAAAAAATCAGCCAAAATTTACTGGAAGTGCAGTAGCACGCACTAAGGCTTTCCCAATGAGAGTGGGTCTGCGTCGGGAAAACATCTGAGGTGGAGTCGGGGTCCGCCCCTTTTATAGCGTGACCAACATCAGGGTGGAGCCGACATCGGGGGCGGTCCCCACTGGGTACTGCTAACTGCATTTTCTCCAGTGGGTCCTAAGGCCTGTGGCATTAGTCTTAATGGTTATGGCCTACTGCAAGAGCTCCCCCTTGAAGTAAGATCTGTAAAGTCACAGAAGTGTCAGCTAAACAAGCTAGCTCACCATGATCACTATGGGAATCCGGTCTATTGACTCTGGTAACAATGATATCTGTGATGGGGCAAGTTGCTATGGCAGAAGGCCCTCATCTGACCACACTAGATGGTCCACTCTCTTGACCCCAGCACCAAGGATGTCTGAGATGGGGCAAACTGCTGTGGCGGAGGCCCTCTTCTGACCACCCTAGATGGTCCACTCTTGACCCCGGTGCCAAAGATGTCTGTCACTCCAGTCCCAGGCTTGAGTAGTAGTCACCTGCCCACCCTCCCCGGAACTGGTAAAACATTTACCAGCCCCCTGACCCAGGTACAGCCATCACCAGTCCTCCCTTCCTAGCCCGAGTACAGCAGTCACCAGCCTCCCCCCCGGCTCAGTTACAAACGTCACCAGCCCTTCCATTCTAGGCCCAAGTACAGCTGTTTATTACCCAATTTCCCTCCCCCGGCCTCACCCACAGCCCAGGTACAACAGTCACCAGCCCTTCCTCTCTGGCCTGAGTTCAGAAGTCACCTGCCTTCCATCTTCAGACCAGGTACAACAGTCAGGTAAGTCTTCTTCCATTTTAACTGGCTCCGGCCGGACTAGCGCTCCATCTCACACTTGCTGCTGCCTCTTCTGCTCCTGCTCTACTGGCCAAACACTGAACAGCTCTTGCCATTCAAAAAAGGGTTGAGGATTCCATCTCAGAATCCTCATGAGCCCATCTCTGCCTGCACTCCCTCACGACCGGGCCCACAAGAGCAGGTGCTCGGCTTGAAGTAACTGGGGGGCGGGGGTCTGCAGGCAGGGAAAAATTCTTTATTTTAAAAATGGAGCCCTGCTGGGGCTTCACACTGTTTAGGAGGGTGGAGATACCTGGCTAGGGGCTCTTCCTACACCCTGGGGCACCTTCCAGTCACCCCAGCCCCAAAGCACCTGGCTGCCCCTATCTGGAGGGCACCAGGACTCTGGGGCACTGCACAGTCACCAGCTCTCCCTCGCCGGTCTGGTTACAGCACTCACCTGACTTCCCTCCCTGGCTACAGCAGTCACCTGCCCTCCACCCCAAACCAAGTTCAACAGTCACCAGCCCCCCCCCACCAGCCAGAGTACAACCATCATCAGCCTCCAGTTCTTTGCCCAGGTACAACAGTTAACAGTACTCCCTTCCTGTTAATTTGTTGAATTTATGCTTTTGTGTGGGTGTCACATTTGCATAACCTGATTGGAGTGTTTATCAGTGAAGGTAACAACTGTCTTATTGGTCCTTAGGAGTTGGGCCAGTCCAGTGTAGGAAGGTGGGTAGATATTGCATCCAAGGAGGTGTTACTGCACACAGTATCTGGCCCACTTATTTTCTCTGGCAGGAGCCACTTCACCATTTCTTATTTGATCTGGGCTAACCCCCTACAACAGAGAAAGAATGAAACCTGCACCCTCATCCAGGTGGTCCCTGTACAGTCACCAGGTAGTGATATGAACCCAGACATGGTGACGTGGGGGTAACACAAATGTATTGGAAATGTTAAGTTGTGCTGTTTGGCAGACAGTTTTAATCTTAACAGAAAGATGTGATTATGTCAGTGTTTTCTTTCATGTTTTATTTGTATGCATAATCAAACTTGGATCACATAACTGTGCATAAAAATGCTGCAGCACTCATGATTATTCACTACTTAGGAGTTAGTTGTATATGCATCTTTTGATAAATTGAAATCAGTAAGTCTGTTAGCTTTGTCTGAGAACACAATAAAGTTCCTAGCAGAAATTTGTTCAGCTCAACAGTACACATGAAGAGTAACACCTTAGATCAGATGATGAGAAGGAGGTTAAAAAAAGTTCACACTGGCAGTTAGAAGCAAATGCCAACTTGCCTCATATTGGATACAATGTTTAGCATAACATTCTTCGCCTGGAATTTTGGAATGCAGGGTTTCCATAGCAATTAAAGAAAAGGTTACAAAACTATGCAAAAAAGGAATACTGAGCCCTTATAGACAGCATGCCTAAGTTCAAGCTTCTTTGTAAAACACAAATCTTTTTCTGGCCTGAAAAGACACACTAGGCTGAGTCTTGGTTTCCAATATTTGGTTAGTAACTAAATGTGAATGGCCAAAAGCTCACATGTGTTGAAATGCTACTCATACAATAAATGCTATTGCACTTGTATACCAATAATTGTTTATTGTGTGGCTGCTCTTGCTCTCTGATGGTCCTCTTCTGGATGAGCCCTCCCCAGCTTAGTCACCTATCATCTCTGGAATTAACCTCCAGGTACCACCAGGGTTAGAGGGACTAGAAAGTTTCCCAAAGCAGGATCAAGCCTGGCCTTCTCAGACAGTGGTGCCAAGACTGTGAAGGCCCATGCGTCATCCTACCTAGCAAGTTGTTTTCCTCACAGTTTTCTCTCCTGGGGCATCTGAGTAAAACGGTGCATTTGCTGGTGTCACATTATTGAGTCGGTTCTCAGCTGGAAGGCATACTGCAATGATCCACATAGAAACATATAATTTGTTGGCAGAAAAAGAATGCTAAATCTGCCCTTCTTTTCTATGCTCATTTGGTCTCCTTATTACCTACCTCAGCCCCTACCCCCACACTCACTCTTTGTTAGCAGCTCTCCTTATACCTATCTCTGCATGCTTTTAATAACCACTATTTTATTCCAATCACACTTGCTGGAAGATTGTTCCATAAACCAGCACCCTCTCAGTGAAGAAACTGCTTCCTCATGTAACCCTAGGGGGTGCTATCCCAAGGGCTACTACCCCTGCCTGCTTGGCTAGTTGCAGGTTACAAGGCCTGGGTACTGAACAGGTGCCTTCACCCGGAGGACAGGGTTGTTAGTAGCAATACTAACCCGGGTACAGCCCCCTGGGACACTGTAACTTCTCCTGTTTTCCCTCTAGTGGCCAAGACAATATGCAACAAACACTTTCACAGTAGCCCCTATTCAGCATACAAATCCCCACACTGTTTGCACTTACCACCACGGCTGGTTCCACCAGTTCGACCCTGGAGAACCCCGTACAAAACAAGGTTAGGCACAGCAAGCCAAGAACAGTGCAGTGCTTAACAGGTACAAACTGGAACCATAGTCAGATTAAATGCAAAAAGAGTTAGATCTGAGTTATTCAAGGGAATTGAACAATGGATGGGTATAATCAGGTGGATTAAATCTAAAACTGATCTAATCAGGCAATTATGCCTGCACTTTTAGTCCCTGCACAGTCACATGCTCTGGGTACCCAGTTGGAATTAAGGTGGGCTAGCCTGGAACGTTGTCCAAGATAGGCTGGCATTGCAGCTGGTTGGGGCCCTGTGATGAAAAGAAAAGGCATGCACAACCACACACAATTTGTAATCCGGAGCCAGGGGGCTCAGTTCATGAAAGGGAAAAAAAAAACAGCAATGCAATCAGATGGCAACACTTGTAATTTAGCTGATGTTGCAGGGCGCTACCCTGATTGTTATTCATGCTACCCATGAGACACAGTAGGGAAGAAATGGAGACTGCAGGTTGACAACTGGTATGCCAGGAGAAGCAGGGCCCACACAATTCACTGAGGTGTCATTCCTGTTCGAGATGTTCAACAGGGGTCTGATCCCGGGGCGAGTTTCTTGTCAATGGTATTCTCTGCACCCGAAGTAGCTGGCTGGGCCAGTGTGGCAAGACCCAGGTCAGGTAGAACAGTTCAGCTATCAATCCAGGAAGGCTGGATGCAGCGTCCAGCAAGCGTGGCACAATTAAATAGTTGGGAACCAAACTGTGACCCACTAACAGCATACAGCACATTTATAGTAAAGCAATCACCATACCACAAAGTGGATAGCAGTCCGGCAGCAATATTAGTGTCTCTGAGCAAAACTGGGAGTTCTGTGGTGAATGAATGTCCTGACAGTCCGATCGCATACAGCAAATCTTCGGTCTTCTTCAGGTTCAAGTCTGGTCACAATTCAATGTAGCTTCACACTAAGTTTTGGATATAATCAACTTCTTCAAATGCTCCCTCTCGGGGACAGCAGGCAAACAAGGCAACTCAGCCTTTCACCAATCTCCCATGAGAACTACACAGGAGCCTGCTCGAGATCACTCAAGCTGTTCACTCTGTGAGACTGACTTGCTACGGGCAGCAATGGACTTCCTTAGAAATCCAAAGAGGTTCAGTTGGCTGATCATACATCTGCCAGTGACAGTTAGAGCTCCTACAGGTTCATTTAGGTGACAAAGTGCAAAACTACAATTCCTACAGAAATTCACTCCCACAAGACCCTGGTGACAGACACCATTTAGGTCCCAAAAGTACCAGTTGGTCCCAGTACGAGTCCAGAACCAAGCTGGTGGTGCAATACAGAAATGTCCAGGCTGCAAAGGAAGGTAGGTTAGACAAACTACAATATTATTATTATCAAAACAGATAAATCAGAAATAGTCAAGAAACCACCAGGCTCCCTATGCAAATAGCGATAGCAGAATGGAGCATTAACACTGCAGCCCAGGCGGACTCGAGCCTGACATCACTTGGCCCCTACCCAAATTAATTTTATACCACAAAATAAGCCAACTCTTAAAGAGACAGGCATAGAGGTTAACAGGGCACTCACATGCAAACACTTTTAAGTAGTAGGACACAGAACATAGCCTGGCAGTGGGCATTTAGGCAAGCCAAGGAAGACTTTTGGAACCCCCATTTGTAGGTAGGAGTTACCCATATCCCTCCCAAAGTTCCCCTCCAGTGTCATTACACATGCCATGAAATGCCTAGGACCCCAGTGTAATAGCAGCAACACTACAGCACCTTGCCTCTGATGTATTGGCACATGCATTGCAATCCCTGAAAGCTCCCTCTCATGGGTGAAGGTAGCATCATCACAGTTCCCCCTCCACTCCCATTGGATGTATTGATGGCAGCAACACTGATATCTGCCCTCTGGTGTATTAGCAACAGCACTACAATCACACATACTGGGTTTGATGGCAGTAACACCACTCCCAGCACTTACCATGGGTGAATTTAGCAGCATCACATCCCCTTGGGTGTGATGGCAGCAACTTTACAGGCATGCTTACCCTCTGGTGTGTGTGGCAGTGGCACTTCAATCCCATATATTGGGTTATATTTGAGCAGCGCCACTTCCAACACATCCTCAGGGGTGAACCATACCCCATGCATGCTGTCACAACACCTGACCACACTCACAGCATACATGCTATCACACCACTGAATATCATACCATCATGCACTCTGACACAACAAACAAACACACTCCCATGCACTCTGTCACATCACTCGACACAATATATGCTGCCACACCACCCAACACCATTACCACCATGCACTAACACAAAGCCAAAATCATACCCACATACTTTCACCAATTCACAGTGACACTACACAATAATGTCGTTGATGCCCTAATTACCCCATACCCCATGCATGCTGGTACACCACACAACAATATACTCCCATGCACTCTGACACCTCACATCCCCACAGCCCATGCAGCATGACCCTAAGCATTCAAAACCTATATCACTATGCATGGCATGCTGTCTCACAAACCAGCATCATAATGCCATGCAAGCTTTTGACATACCTCTCCACCCCATTCCACTATGCACTGTGTCACAACACCTGACACCATACCCTATGACTGTTGGCACACAACCCATCACTATACCCCATTCATGCTGTCACACCAGCTGACACCATACACCCATGCACTCTGACACAGAAAAACACCATACCATGCGCGATGCTCAAACAACACCATTAACACACATCTTCTGCGCACATCATGACCTATAACCACATGCAATCTGACACGTCGACACCGCACACCATTCACCATGCATGCGGTCAGGCAATGAGCATCATTCCATCGTGCGCGCTGATACTCCTCATTACCCCATACCCCATACACACTGGCATATCAACTAACAGAATACCACCACTATCCACCACTCAATATAATACCCCTTTGCACTCTACACATAAATCAAACACCATGCCACTATACTCCTGTCACACTCTACACCATACACACTGTCCGCCCACTTGTACTGCATACACCATGAACACTGTAACACAAACCAACATTATACCTTCATGCATGCTGATATACACTCCCAACCCTCACCCATATTCACGCTGCCACATCACTCAACTCATTACCCCATGTGCTGTCACACCACCCAACACACCAGACCTCATACAAGCTGTCAAAACATCCCTCACCATACATCGCCATTTGACATCATACAACCCTCACCACTATGCAATCTGACACAGCACCTGACATCACACTTCATGCACATTGCCACACAAACAAACATGATACTAGTCAAGCATGCTGACACACTTAAAGACCCAATACCCCCATGCACTTTGTCACATCAACCGACACCATACTCATGCATTCTGACTATGCATGCTGTCTCACCACCCAGGTTCATACCACCATGCACTCTTACACACAAACCAACATAATACCTTCATGCAATATGACATACACTGCAAAACCATACTGGTATGCACACTGAGAGACAACACAAACCCACAGCCCCATACATACTGTCACTCCACTTGACACTATGCATCATACACACTGTCACATCACATAGCACCATACCACTGTGCAGTCTGATACACTAGCCAACATCATACCCCAGTGTACTATGATATACGCAGCATTACCAAACTCCCAAGCGCATTGACACACCTCACAACCCCATACCCCAATGCAAGCTGTCACTCCACTCAAAACCATACTCCCGCTCACTGCCACACAACCCTGCACTATACCTCTATGTATGCTGACACAGTGACACTGCACACCACATGCACACTGTCAAGCCAGCACATACCACCTACATGCTCTCTGATAGAGATGCAGTGAAATTTAGTTCACAGGTGAAATTATAGTGAAATCGCTAATTTCAACTTAAGTGAAACATTTTGTGAAATGATGGCCTGTTGGAGAAATATCACGATGAAATTTCATCACATATTACATCTGCACATCTTTTTTTTTTTCTGAGGCAAAGATTAGGCTGAAACAGGTATTTCGCTTTGCTGGTAGTCACATGGTAGAGTCTAAATAGGCAGTAAGTGAATGGTTCATTTCTGTAATATGTATCTTGAGAGCAGGTAACATTTATACTCCCTGTGACTGCGAGTGCCCTTTTACACCCTAAATTGTTTATTTTGTGCTATTTTTTTCTAAATTTGTTTTGTTTTGTTTGTCTTTGTCTAGTTCTTATTTAGTACCTGATGATTACGTTTATGTGTGTATAGTCCCGGCTGTCTCTGAGTCTCTGTTTCTTTTTTTTTGTTTATTTAGTTGATTGTTGTTTGTGGATTATGGACATACTGGAAGGAGTGAAGACAGTGGGGCACCTGTCTTGAAGTTTCAGCTAACCATCACAAATGAAATGTCACAGCAGAGGCTTTTGCTCCAGCACAGGACCCAGCAGCAAACCTGTGCCCCTCACCAGCAGTTTGAGACAGTGCCCCCCTCCCAGTACCCAGGAGGATGCTGTTCCTCAACCCAGGTGGCAGGAGACTGTGCCCTCCCAAGCAGCCAGAGGAGTCAGTGCTTGAGGCATTATCTGTGGCACCCCCCATGGCTCAGGTCCCTCTCACCCTCCATGACTTGAATCATGTCTCCTCCTAGGATACCCACTGGGCTGGATTTCTGACTCCAGGTGCAGAACCTGCACTTCCCAATTGAATTTTAGTTTCCATTTTCCACCACTTTCCAGAGCCTCAGGTCCTCCTGCAAGGCACCCTCCCTCCCCCCCATCTACCACTGCACCCAGCTTTGAGCTCATCTGCAAAGAGACATTTACCCTGATCCCTCCTGATGTCTGAGATATAGGCGTTGGAAACAGGAGTGGCCCCAAGACTGACCCTTGGGGAATCTACTAGTAATCCAACAGGGGATGAGCTAACCCTCAACCACCACCTTCTCAGTATGCTCAGAGAGCATTTCCTATCCTTCTTAACAACTGTCTCCTACCCCATTTCCTTCAGCTTAGCCAGCAGGTCACTGTGATTACCAAACCAATGCTAAAATCCAGAAGAGAGGAGTATCTGTTGTGATTGCCTTGTTGTCTTTTCCTTCCATCGAGCCCTCAGCTCAGTTAAAATAGTGTGTGTTGTGCATGTTTCTTTCTTTCATCACAGGGCCCCAACCAGCTGCGACACCAGCCTACCTCAGGCAACGTTCCTGACTAGCCCACCTTACTCTCACCTGGGTACCCAGAGTGTGTGACTGTGTAGGGACTCTGAAGTGCTGATCAATCTAGCCCTTAAGCCAGTCAACCTGATTATGCCCCTTCCTTGTTCAAGCCTCCTTAATAAATCAGATCTAATTCTGTTTGCATTTAACCTGACTATGGTTTCAGTTTCTACCAAAAGCACTGTACTGTTGTTGCTTACTGTGCCTAACCTTGTTTTACAAGGGGTAGCCAGGGTCAAACTGATGGAACCAGCCCTGGTGGTAAGTGCAAACTGTGTGGGTAGTTGCATGGTGAATAAGGGTCACTGCAAAACTGATTACTGTATATTGTTCAGGCCACTAGAAGGGAAAGGGGGAGTTACAGTGTCCCGGAGGGCTGTACCCAGGTTAGCTTGACCACTAACAACCCCGACCTCCAGGTGGAGGCACCCATTTCAGTACCAAGGCCCCTTAACCTGCAACTAGCCAAGCAGGCAGGGGTAGTAACCCTTAGAGGTAAGCGCCACCTAGAGATTTATTGTATGATTTTGACATGTTTACGCTCCCTACTGCTGTCACTTTCTTAGTACTGTTTCACTCCTGTTGTACCCTTGGAGGCTTCAGTGCCCCCCACACACACATGGATGTACCTGTAAACCAGCTTTGACTCACTGTGCTAGCATAGAATCCTAGAAAGCATAGAAGCTTGATGGCAGAAAAGGATCCTTCGGCCCATCAAGTCTTCCCATCCCCTCCCTCCCCTTTCATATACCTCCCCACCTGCCTGCCCTCCACCTCAGTACTCAGCCCCATGTCTGTCCCATGCTCTCTTAAATTCCACCACTGTTTTAGCTCCCACCACTCCATCTGGCAGTCTGTTCCAAGGCACCACCACCACCCACTCTGTGAAGAAGCACCCCTCACATTGCCTTGAATCTATTTCCTTGCAATCTGAGGCTGTGCCCTCTAGTTCTAGCTCACTCCTTCCTCTTTAGCAGATCCCCTTCTCCTACTTTATTTAGCCACTTTACATATTTAAAGGTATTGCTCATGTCACCCCTTTCCCTCCTTGTTTCTAGTGTGTACAGATTCAGCTCCTTATACCTCTGCTTGTATGTCTTCCCCTGCATACCCTGCACCATTGTTGTTGCCCTTCACTGAACCCTCTCCAGTGAATGTACATCCTTGTGGAGATGTGATCTCCAGAACTGAGCACTGTACTCTAGTTGCAGCCTCACCATAGCTTTGTAGAGGTGCATTATTATCTCCCTCCTTCTGCTAGTAATTTCCCTGCCTATGCATGCCAGCATTCCATTGGCCCTTCCCTCCACCCTGCTACATTGGAACCCTACCTTAAGGTTTCAGGGAACCATGATCCCCAGATCCCCTTTCCTGTTCTGATTGATTTGATTTCCTCTCCACCCAGCATGTACCCTGTTTGCATGTTTTTACTCCCTAGGTACATCACAGCACATTTCATGGCATTGAATTTCAGCTGACACTTCCCAGTCCTGGAGCATCTAAAGGTCCTTCCTCATGTCCTCCACCCACTCTGGGTGTCTACCCTATTGCTGATTTTTGTATCTTCGGCAAATAGGTACACCATCCCTCTGAAACCTTCTGTAATATAACTGATGTAGATGTTGAAGAGGAGCAGACCCAAAACTGAGCCCTGTAGCACCCCACTCCTTGCTCTTGCCATCTCGGAGTTCACCCCATTTAGTAACACTCTGTGAGTTCTCCCTGTTACTCATGCCTCCACCCAGGTTGCTATTTTCCCCTCCCAACCCCATGCTTTCCATCTTGCTCACCAACCTCCTGTGGGGGATGGTGTCAAAGGCCTTTCTGAAGTCCAAATAGGCCATGTCCACTGCCCTCTCCTGGTCGATCACCTGAGTCAGCCAATCAAAGAACTCAGTTAGGTTGGTCGTGCATGATTTCCCCTTTGTGAAGCCATACTGTCCACTGTCCTGCACACCACACTCCTCCCAGGTAATCCACCACCCTCTCCTTCATTAATGCCTCCATTACCTTCCCCACCACAGACATGAGACTGACTGGACAATAGTTCTCCTTCAGCTCCCTGTTACCTTACTTGTGCAAGGGCATCACGTCTTCCTTCCTCCAGTCCTCCGGCACCCTCCCTGTATCCAGGGACAGGTTGAAGAGCCTTGTGACGGGTGCAGAGAGCTTATGCCTCAATTCCCTGATCACTCTGGGGTGTAACCTGTAAGGCCCCATTGCCTTGTCCACCCTTACTCTATCTAGCTCTGCCCTGACCCTACCCACTCATTTGTCCTCCCTCCCTCCCCTTAGATTTTAGCTCCGGGCCCCTGCCTTCCTCTTCCTCCATGAATACCGAGATAAAGTACTTATCTAATGCATCTGCTTTTATGCAGTCCTGCTCCAAGCTTATCCCTCCTCCCTCCCCTCGGTCTAGCAATACCCTGCCCATCCCTTCTCCTCTCCCTCATGTATCTGAAAAAATGTTTTACCCCCCTCTTAGACTTTTTAGCTATTTTCTCCTTTGTGGCTGCTTTTGCCCTTCTGATCTACCTCCCTGCCAAACTCTTCTTCTTCCTGTACTCCTCCCTATCTTCCTATCAGAGTGTCCTTTTAAATTTTCTGAAAGCCCTCCTTCTTTCCTTGACTGCCCCCACCACCTCCCTAGTGAACCAGAGTGGTCTACTCCCCCTCTTGCTCTTCTGGACCTTTTTTATGCACATTTCCACTGCTTCCTGAACCCCTCCCCTGATAGCTTTCCATAATTCCTCCACTGTTTCTATATTCACCCTATCTTCCATTTTTTTCTACCTTACTCATCTTATCAAAGTTCGTGTGTTTGAAATTCATGACTGACGTACTGGTTTTACTTGTCTCCCTCCTTTCCCTGACCCTGAACCATACTGTCCTGTGGTTGCAGGAGCCCAAGACTTCTCCCACCTGCACCTCCTCCACACTATCCCCGTTAGTCAGGACTACATCTAACAAGTTGCTTCCCATAATTGACTCCCTGACAAGATGTTGAAGGAATACCCCCTGCAGCTCATCTAATACATCTCTGCTCCTTGCCAATGCTACATCTGGGATTTCCCAGTTAACATCTGGGAGGTTCAGGTCACCCACCAGTAGCAGTTCTCCTTTCTGGGCCAGCCTCATGGTTGCCTGAGTTAGCCATTTATTATCCACCACCCCTTTTGCAGGAGGCCTGTATACCACCCCCCAGCCACAGGGATTCTTTTAGTGTTACCACAGTAGCTCAGTCTCCCCTTCCTCCTTCTGCCCTTTGGTTACACTAATGATTTCCCTGATGTATAAGGCAAATCCCCCCTTTGCCCTCCCAGTCCCTTCTCAGCAGTCTGTATCCTGGAATGGTTGTTTCCCAGGTGTGATGCTCTGTTCACCATGTCTTACTCATTGCAATTATATCTAGTCCCTCATCCCTCATAATGGCCTCCAGGTTCACTCTCTTATTTTCCAAACTTCTGGCATTTGCTACTAATCCCTTCCTCCAGCCTCCCCCATTGTTCCCCCTTCACCTGTTTCCCTCTTGCCCAAAAATGTAGTGCTATCCTGGGGGGTTTGTAGCATCCCAAACTTTCTTCTTTGTGGAGCAGATTCCCCCCCAACTTAGTTTAAATTGTAGGTACCTGCTATCAATTCTTTTAGTTTGCTTTTTAGTACTGCCACCCCCTCCATATTCAGGTGCAGTCTGTCTGGTGCAAACAAGCTCTTGTCCCCCCACATGGAGCCCCAGTCCCCTACTAACCCTTACCCCATTTTCTCACCCCACCCCACCAGTCACTCATTGAACTCCCTTATCCTCATCTACCTATCAGTGCTTGCCCTTGGTAATGGTAGTACCTCTGAAAAAAGTCATTAATTTGAACCCCTACAGTATCTAGCAAGAGCTCTGAATTTTGCCTGTACCTCCATCAGGTGATTTCTTGCCAGGTCATTCATTCCCAGGTAGAACAGCAGGTGTGTTTTCTCATCCTGTTGCTTCCCCCTTGAGGGGCTATAATGAATGACCTTAGCTGCCATCATGCCAGGCAGACAATCCACCCACAATGTGCTTTTGTCCCCCCTGCCCCCCAATTAATTTTATTATAGAGTTCCCCAACCAGTAGAACCCTACTCTCCATCTACTTCTGGTTACATCTCCTTCCATCCTACCCCAACCCCTGTATTCTATTTACTACCCTATTTTCAATACCCCCTTTGCCCATGTCACCTCCCAAAGTACTGTCTTCACTCTGTACCCCCCCCAGCTTTGTGACACCCACAGGAGCTTTCTGCCAGGCTTCCTGCCTCTACCTCTCTATCTGTAAACTTTTCTCCTCAGTGTCTTTCTGCCCCTGCCTGTGCCCTGACTGATTTTTCCTGGTGGCCCTCACCCTTCCCTGCCCCATCTAACTTTTGCACATCTGGACCTAAACACACTGCCCCACCTCCTTCTAGGCTTGCCCGTTGTTCTTACCTGATTGGGCATCCTCCTTTTCCAATTTTTCTGATCCTTCATTTGTGCCTGTCTCCTATTTCCCCTGTGTGCTCTTTCAACTCCATTTTCCTGCTCTTCCCTCACATTTTGTGCCCCTAGTGGGGCAAATCTATTTTTTTGTTCTAGGCCCACTGCCTGTATCTCTCTGGTGGATGGTCCTCCCATTGCTCTCTTCTCCCTTGTCCTCTACGCAGGCTTTGGACTCTTATACTTTATCACCTGCCATCCCCCCTGGTTACTCTTGTTTCCATTTCTGCCACTATCTGGGATTCCTGTATCCCCTCTGGAGCCTTCCCCTACATCCCCTCCTTACTTTTATGCTTCTCTATTTTCCTCCATACCCCATCCCATCTTTTCCTTCCTGTGCCCATGTTTGCTCCTTGTCCCCCTGCAGCCCACCTTTTAACTGCACCTGACCCCCTAGCTTCAGTAGGTCCTTCTGCAGGACTCCTCCTGTCCTCTCTGCTACTCCTCTCCCTTTCCCATCTTAGTGTCCACCTCAGCAATCCCACCTCCTCCCTTAGCTGTGCAATTTGCCTACATACCATGCATCCCCCCATTTTCCAGACTATTGCTTATCCAGTACCATGGATAACCCACAACCAGTACATCCTACCAGCCTCCCAAAGATGACCCCAGCCCTTGTAGCCTGGTGGGGGGGACCCTGCTCTGGATCCACCCTCACCCTGCTCCATTGGCCCCTGTAATGTGGTTGCCCCCCCCAATTTCCCCTATGGCCTATGGTAACCTTTTGCGTTTAGGCCCAAGGGTAACGTGCGCCACACTTCTAGAAATGTTCTTGCACTGACATTCCTGATCCCATGCTTATTTACACTATAACCATTGTTTTTGTTCTTCTTCAGAATTCCTTACTTGTATGATTTTACAGTACAAGTTCACATTACTACTTCTATCACTTTGTTATTACTGTTGTACCCCTTGAAGGATTCCCTGACACACCCCACCCACCCACGGAAGCACCTGTAAACCAGTCCAGGCTTACTGTGCCTATACTGGTGACCACATCTTTAATAAATAATATTAATGTACAGTTTCCATTTAAACCCCTTCAAACCATTTTTGTAGTGGAGGTGCTTTTTGGTACTAAATCTTAAAACTTTCCAAGTTCTAGGGACTTCTGTTTTTAGGTCCAGTTCTTTTGGTCCCAGAGTTCTGGGCAGAAAAATCCTAGGAAAAACAGGTTTGCAGTTTGAAATCAGTAAAAGCCATGGGGCAGGTTTTACAAAAAAAGCACATACTGCTGCACAAAGGTTTGTGCTGAGCCTTTCAATTGTGCATGGTCCAAAAGCTGCAATCAGGCAACAGTCAAGCACAAATGAAGAAAAAAATGATTTATGTATACTGTACCACCACAATCAAATGCAGGTTCTATGCAAATAGCCATGAAGGCACTTATTGTAACTGCATGGATATGACATCCTCAGTTGTTTTTTCAGCCTTTCAAAATAGTACCTCTAAAGAAAACCATCATAATGAAGAAAAAATACAGCTTGATATCCTCAATAAAGCATTCATGTTTACATGAAAAGAAGCAAGACTGGTAACCTAGTCTTCACTCCTTCCTTCACCTCTCATTTACTCACACTACAGTCAGCATCAAGGAATGCAAACAGGAAGGGGGAGCAAATACAACAGCTTTGCTAAATGACAGAAAAAAATAGATAACATAAACAAAATAAAACTCAGTCCCCTCTTCTTACCATTCAGAACAATAAACTAAATCAGATCAATTTCTTGCTAGACGCTGATGATCATTAGCAAAACAAAAGTGACAAACCATGCCTAGACACTGAATTTCAAGCCCCTTCTTAAAGAATGAATAACCAAAACAGCAAATAATAAATACATAAATAATGGGGAAATGAAATATGATATATCAATCATGACAAGAACCTTACTTTGAAGTTCTAATACAGTCACACACAAAAACACCACATTAGGTTTAGTGAACTTGCTTTCAAAAAGTTCCTCATTGCCAAGTAAATCCTTTGGTCCACTTATCAACAGCACAGTAAAAAGTATGTGCTTCCATACAGGTGCTGGGCTGATCTAAAGTTGTTATTTTGTATCAAAATTCAACTGTTAAAGAAACTGAGCTGCTTCTGGTGCTGAACAGATTTGAAATTGTAATTTTGTATCAAAACTCAAGCGAGAAACTGGCAGAGCTTTAGGTCCCACAAGCTAGAAAGAACTGCAGTGTTTAGCAGAGAGACAGCTGAGGTATGAAAGGATACATCAATTGGAAAGCAAAATGGTGTGTTTTGTTTTATATCAAATTAAAATAAACAGTACACAAGCATTTTTTATTCCTATACTTCACTGTACACATAAAAGGTAAAGTAAAATGCCTCTCCTTGTTAAAGAGAAAGCATGTCTCTTAGCTCACAGTGGATTTCTCTGTTCTGAGCTGAGAATCATTCCAAGAATCACAAAGGTGCTGTTTCAGGTGCTCTGAGTGAGCATTCTACAGAGCAAAAAAAAAAAAATTCTTTTTTAAATTGTCAGTACTTTATCATGCACTAAGCTACAGAGTTAAAATTTTAACAGCAGCCAGGGGAAGGGGTCTAGTTACTAATATACCATTATTTGTTTATCAGGATTAATGGGATTTCAAATAATCAGTTAAAAAGTAAACAGTGTACACTTGGGCCGCTTAGAGCGGCCCGCCATTTAAGAAACATACCATGGGCCACTTAAAGCGGCCCATGCCACTGGCAGGGTTAAGGCTATCTCACTCTCTCCCATGTCATATCATATCATATCATATTATGTTATAAAAAGGGCCTCAGAAATTTGCAATCTGATTGGCTGTTAGGAATCCAGCAGCCTTACAATGATCCTTGTTACACTGTCATATACAGCCTGATCACCATGGCACATGAATTCTTTCTGTCAGCATTCCATCCTCTAGCACTGCTGAATGACTGGAATGCTGCCTTCTGATTTTGAACCAGCATTCTTAAACTGTTGGTGGAAGAACTATTTCATAAAAAATCTTCCTCTAAATGAGGAAAACATTCAAAAAGTATACATCTAACACTTTTCTTTTGGAATCCTTTTTTTATAATAGCAATAAGGCACTCCCAGGAGTTAGATTAACAGTCAATTGCCCCCTGGGGCAATATGGCACTCGGCTCCACCTCGTGCCACATTACACCTCTAGGGAGTGATTAACAGACTGTTAATCTAACCCCTGGTCATGCCTTATTTAAGCAATAATACCCGAGAGGGTGGGCGGCAGTGGGCAATACCGGACCGCCCAGGGGCGTAATGAGGCCCGATGCCACAGGCGGAGGGCCTTATAGCCCCTGGAAGACTGCATTGCCCATACCGCCCACCCTCGAGGACACATGCTTAGAAAATGGGCACTGTTAAAGAATGTAAGTTTAATTTAAAAATTAACTAAAATTAGTTTAAAATAACTTTTATATTAAAATAGTTCCTACGCCTTCATTTGACATGGTACATCTGGACACTGCACTGTACATTGGAGTAGACAATCCTTCTTGTACTGCCATGAAAATAAATCACAAATAAATAAAATAAAGATAGTATGTGTCTCTCCGGTATCGGGTTCACGGCTTCGTTTATTTCTTCATTTGTTCCTCCGCCCAGTTGCCTGAAGCTGTTTTCTGTGACAGTTTTTTTTTTTTAGAGAGGTCAGAGGTTGCGGTGGAACTTTTAACGCTGCTCTAGTGTTCTCCCCTTGCCGCTCTTCCGTGGGATTATCATGCAATGAAGCAACTTGTTTTTCTTTTTGGTCTTGTCGGGTGGATTTTGCTGTGTTGAGCCGCAGGACTGTCGCTGGGATATACTGCCGTTACAAGGAGCTCATGCCAAGGTCCGTAGAACTGGGTAGGAGCCTGCGAGCAGCAGCAGCGGCGCCAGGCACTGACTTTCTCCGAGAGACTTCCTCCCTTCATCTCCAAGTGGAATGGATACAAGTGCTCTCTCGACACTGCAACTTTTCCTTTTTGTGCTTTGTGGTAAGTAGCTTGCTCGCAGCAAGTCCATTTGTCCATTACAGAACTGGGTTGAAAGTGTTGCTGTCTGGAGAGTTAAAAGACAGGTAGTGCGTTCTGAGAGCTACGTTACACCAGTCACATCCACCCGAGTTGCCCTGAAGGAACTTTGGTGACATCCCATCGACTACAAATATCTGTCTGTCGGTCTTTCTGTCTGTCTTGTATGGGCTTAAAATACTTATTTTTGTTTTTAGTCAGTATTGATTCTCGGAAAAGAGAGAATTGGGAGTAAACACTGATCGCTTGCTGTGTCATCTGAAGTAGTGTTTTGTGTGTGTGGTGGTGGTGGCGTGACTCTCGCTAAATGTTCAAAAAAAATGGCGGCAGTTTGACATTTTGTGCCCAGTGCTTCAGCCAATGATGAAGCAGGCTGGGCACAAGGATACTTGGCTGGGCATAAGGCAGGTTTTGGCTGGCACTTTTTATTTGGTGGGCATCTATTGAAAGTTAATGTACCCCTGTGGAATGGGTACCAGCCAATCAGATGCCTCCAAATAAAAAGCCCATTTTCTAATGCTTAATAGATTATACTGGTGCAGTAGCACCATTATAGTTACAGTTGAGGGATGACTTCTATGTTAAAGCCCAGTTTTTCTACTTTAATAAGTTTGCAACAGTTCAACATATTTGCATGAAAGTTTGCATGCATAATCATGTGGGATAGGTTTGTTGATGTGACAAATTGTATTTAAATTATTTGTGTGGTTTCTGAAATACAGAGTCTGAAAAAGTGTTAAATGTGCATGTGTTTTGTTATTTCTTTGTCCACTTGTATCTCAGAAACTGTTTTAAATTGTCATCTGAAATTTTCATGGTAAAAAACCTTTGCCTAACAGATGTGACTTTTGCTGGTTGGGTGAAAAAATATAAATCCATCCCAAAGTTATTACATTTTGAAGTTCACACATTATTTTCAATGGGAAATTATAGATGTTCAGCACAAAAAAGGATCCTATGTCACAGGAGTGTAATCCCTTTTCACTGACAGGTAATCCTGTGTAGCAGGTGGGAAATCCTTTTTCATGGGTCTGCAGTTTTGGTTTTCAGTTACCGAGACAAAACAGAAGTACATAATTAAGAAAAAAATACGTGTTTATTAAAACACATGTGTCCTGGTTATTGGGACCCCCTAAGCTGGATTGTGTAGTTAGGTGTGGAAGAGATCTACTTTAATTGTTTTTTTTAAAGTTTAGAAATCTTTTACCTTGACTCATGATGTGAAGAAAGATTCTGTTGCCTATCACGAGTCACGGTAAAAGATCTTTTTATTGGTGCCAAGTCCTTTTCCCTGGTGTCTAGTGGCACCCCCCAACCTCAGATTGCTGTCCCCCTATGAAATATTGACTCTTTGGTCCTAGTGGCTCCCCCCACCCTCAGATTGCTGTCCCCCTATGAAATATTGACTCTTCGGTCCTAGTGGCACCCCCCACCCTTCCAATTGCTGTTTCCATATCAAATATTAAATCCCTGTTGTCCAGTGGCACCCCACCCTTCCAATCACTGTCCCCATATCAAATATTACATCCCTGGTGTCTACTGGCATCCCCACCCTTCTGATCACTGTCCACATTTTTAAGTTATTCTCTGGTGTCTAGTGGCACCCCCCTTCTGATTGCTGTTCCCACATTAAATTAAATATTTCCTGGTGTCTAATGGCACACCCCACCCTTTCGGTTGCTGTCCCAATATTATATAAAATATTACCTGGTGTCTAGTGGCACTTCCCACCCTTCTGATCGCTGTCCCAATTTTAAACTTATTCCCTGGTGTCTAGTGGCACCCCCCACCCTCCCAATCACTATCCCCATTGCTGTTAAAGTTTCTGAAATGAAGAAAACCATTGAGATGTATTTTACTTGCAAAAAAAGAAAATGGTCAGACCCCCACCTTGACCTCCCACTGTGCACCCACCACCCCACACCCCAGTATATGCCCACACACCCTTACTCACCTGAACAGGTCCCAGGTTCAAGATCTACTCTCCAACTGAAGACACATCTTGCTGCTGGAACCGGTGACTGCAATATGAGGAACTAAGGTAAATGCAGTTCAATGTGCAGTATTTCAATGGGGGTTTCAACTTTTATACATAACTCAGCTGTTGTTTCATATTTTGACACCAAATTTTCAACATTGTCTTTTAGGAACCCCGCCTCATGAATAGAGATGGGTGAAGTCTGTAAAATTCACTCTGCAAATTAATTTGTGAATTTTGTAGAATTCAGTAAGTGAGAATTCATGAAATTTGCAACATTTGCGGATCGCGAAGTGTGGAAATTTACCATGAAGTGCAGAATTTCACATTTTGTTGGAGAAATTCCACACTTTGTGGCAGAAACTTTGCAATTCTGGTAAAGTCAAAGTTTCCCAGGTGAGGGGAAGCTTTGCAAAGCTCCATGAAGTGTGAATTTTCAGTACTTCATCTGAATTTGGCCCGCAAAGTTTTACTTTGCAAGATCTCTACTCATGAACAATATGACTGTCATTATACTACTCCTGCCCAAAAGGTGATTTTGTGGTTGCTTGGCAAAGTCGCCTTTCCAACAGGATTTGAAAAATGTTCCTTATATTGTTCATGAGGTGGGGTTATAAAACGGCTATGCTGAAAATCTGGGGTCAAAATGTGTAAAAATGCCAAAGTTACTGACATTCATTGCAATTTTGATATGCATGCTCATAACACAGGAAATTTTTCATATTTTGACATCAGATTTTTTTAACATAGCCTTCTTATTACCCCACCTCATGAATGTCATAGCTGTCATTTTTTAAATCCTGGTCAAAATGTGTTTTCACACCTTTGGCACAGAATTACATTGCAGTGGTGTGGAATCATGTTTTGGTGGTGATTTTAAAATGTTCTGCAACCGGTACATGGGGTTGGGTAATAAGAAGACTATGCTGACAATTTGGTTGCTGTGCTACTACAAATGGAAGCGTTCATAACAACATACATATACACATCTATGGAGGGATGGAAGCACAAGGCTCAGAGGGCCCTGCCCTCCTGCAGGCTAATAAGGATACGATTACTTTATCTTAAAAACTATGAATGTATGGGAGCGCAGGGCCCAGAGGGTCCTGCACTTCCATAGGCATTAGTCTGTTTGAAAAAGTAAGGAAATTCATTGCAAAAAACTGCATTAATGCATCAGTTAGGGTTCACAAAGCAAAAAAATAGGGAAATGTGGTGCTAGGGTTTTCAATCGTAACACCCCAACCCCACTCTTGATGCAGCAAAGGTCCTCAGACCAAATGCTTAGCCCATTCTCATGCAGTATACACATCTGCACTTTTTTAGTGATGGAATGGGGTGAACATTAGGTTTGAGACCCCCACATCATGCCAGATTTGCTGCCTTGAGGCTGAGGGTGGGGTGTTAGGGTTGAAAACCCTAATGCCACATTTCCCTATGTTTTCAGTTTGGTAAACCCTAACTGAGTCACTAACATAGTTTTTGCAATGAATACACACACATGCACATACACACACACACACACACACACACACACACACACACACACATAGTATTATACATTTCTGCTGATCTGTCTGTATCTGTACATGTATATTATATGTAAATATACAAGAAAGAAAGAAAGAAAGAAAGAAAGAAAGAAAGAAAGAAAGAAAGAAAGAAAGAAAGAAAGAAAGAAAGAAAGAAAGAAAGAAAGAATACTGGATGGGAAACTATGCATAACCAGTGTGTTCTGCCACAGATGGGTTCTGATTCTATCTGACCATGAGAGCAAAGTTCAAGAGGTCCATCGAAGTCAGAACACTGAGGTGACAGAACACACTGGTTGTGCACAATGTTGATCATCCAGTATATTTTATAGTGTATAGTAAAAAAAAAAAAAAAAAAAACTTTTCTGTGTGGTTGTTAACCCTAATGCCTACCCCATTCCCTGAGAAAGCAACATCACACATGATCTCCTTTCTTCACACAGGGCCCTGCATGAAGAAGCTACAAGAAACTGTGCTGCAACATGTGTCAAGACACACATTTTCTCTACCTTTGAAGAGTGCATCACTATGAGGCACTGGCTTGGACCTGTACCTTATGCTTTGTACTGGAGGCTACAAGCTGGGGGCAGGTGGGAGCATTAAAGTTGACAACCCCAAGGAAGACCCCACCCATGATTCACCAAGACTCCAGAGACCCAAAATCCTAATGTTTTTTTCTTGAGCTGTTTTGGAGGTGGGGGTGGGGAGTTAGGGTTGAAAATCCTAACACCACATTTCTCTTCTTTTGTGACATTAAGTTACCCTTACTGGTAAATTAACAAGGATTTTTTTGCAAAGAATATATATATATAGTATACATGATGTGCATGAGTGTGATATGGAAAATATTTTCACTCCTTTAGAGTGACCTCTGGATATTCATGAGGCAAAACCACTCGTGAGTATAGAGGGTCACTGTGCAGGAGTGAAAATATTTTCCATATCACACAAGTGCACATAATGTATCTGATTTATACACTAGGGGCTCCTAGTGCTGCAAAAGTTACCATTTGCACTGGGTTTATGCAGGTTTGCATGGTTTGCGTGGGTTTGTGCGGGTTTGCACAGGTGTGATAAATGTCATTTATTTTCACTGAGGTGACGTCAGCAGCATTTATCTCACTCTGGTGAGAATACATGCTTTTATTTAATATATTAATATATATTGGAGAGAAAGTGAGAGAGAAAGAGGGAGAGAGAGAGAGAGAGAGAAAGAGAGACATATTATTGGGGTGCAGTACCGCCCCTATAGTTAGGGCTGTGTAGCCTGTTTAATATTAAACCTCAAATTTTGCACATTAATGTCTTTGGCTGTCTTTGATGAAATGAGCTGAAATTTTGTATGTGTTGTCTTGGAGGCAAAGTCTTGATCTGTTGACATTTTTGTGCTGGCTGCTTGTGCAGTTTCCAAGATCTGCATGTGTCATTTAAAAAAATATATATTTTTTTCCCTGTACTTAACATTGTTTTTTTTGCTCTCACCTACAACCTACATGGAAAGGATTTTTTTACCCCAGACTTGCAAGGGACATGTGTCATGTTCCAAGGTAGTGCCTTTAACAGGTCTGGGGAAAAATATTAAAGGGTTCCAGAGTTATTAGGCTTTAAATGTTAGTGTTTTCCAACTTGCACATGCACAGTAGGGTTTTCCAGATAATGTTCGGTGACGAAAGTAAAAATTTGATGCCATCAATATTGTTTTTTGGTTCTGTGCCACTAAACTGTCATGGTACGAAACATTTTTTTGTGCTGTGCCAACCACCATCTTGTAGATCTTTTGAATGAACCAACAAATGTGGAAAATATGTAAAAATGATGGAATTTTTTAAAAACAAACAACTGAGCCTAGCTAAACAGGAGATGTTTAGCAAGATTCTGATGTTTGTTTTTCAACATTATGGCCAGACATATGTATTTTGGGCACCCAAAATCCTGGGTGCCCAGCTTAGAAAGAGGAGTGCTTCCCCAGCATTCTCTGTACAGAATGAGAACACCAGGAATTTCTTGACTTCTACAGCTGCAGCTGAAGTACTGCTGATGGCTGCAGTACTAGCTGTGAGTCACCCTTTTCTATGGTGTCTAGTGGCAACCCCCACCCACTGATCACTATCCCTAGTGTCTAATGGCACCCCCTATACACTGGTCATGGCTCCTGGTGTCTAGTGGCACTCCTAACCATCCAATCACTGTCCCTGGTGTCTAGTGGCACCCCCCCACCCACAGATTTCTGTCCCTGGTGTCTAGTGGCACCTGCCACCCTCCAATCGCTGTCCTCTAATTTTTATTTTGGTCACCCTCCAAGCCCATTGTTTTATTTATAGTGCCGACATCAGGGGGGAAAATCCCCATATTGGCATTACAAGAGCCACTCCCTGTGTTCCCAAATATTTATTTAGTTGTACCTGTAAAAAGAAAACAGTCCCCCAATGTCTGTTTTAAACCTGAAAAAAAGGTCCCTTGTCATCCCTGCCATCGCCCTCTCCCATCCCGACCCTCCAACTGAGCATCCACCACCCCACTCACCCCCTTACCTTATACTTACCACCAGAGGTCATATGCTGTCATCTTTTGTGGACTGAGACACATCTGCACTCTTCAAAGTTGAACGATGAACTGAAGAATCAGGGTAAGTGTTGTACAATATATTTCAATGGCATTTTGAACTTATGTTCATAACTTTGCCATTTTTATGTATTTTTTCACCAAATTTTCAACATGGCCTTTTTGGGACCCTGCCTCATGAACACTGGCACTGCCATTTCATTATTCAGGCCTGGAAGGTGATTTTGCTGTTGCTGCATGAAATCATCCTTTGGGACTGAATAACAACATTTCTACACCAGAGCTAATGATGTGGGGTCCCAAAAAGGCCATGTTAAAATTTGGTGCACAAATTCCTAAAAATGGCTGAGTTATGCATGTTTGTTGAAATGTTTCTACTCACATGCACAACTTGGGTAATTTTCAATATTTTGAGTCCACATTTTCAACACAGCCATTTTTTCATACCACCTTATGGACAGTACAGCTGCCATTTTTTGCTTCCTGTCCAAAATGTGCTTTTTTAACTGTGGACTGGAATGGAATGTTGGCACAGATTTGAACATTTTCACCTATGGGGTGAGGTCATAAGAAGACTTTGTTGACATTTGGGGTTAAAATATGAAAAAATGCCAATGTTATGACAATTCATTGCAATTTCAGTATGCCTGCTCATAACTTTGGATATTTTAAATATTTTGACCCCAGATTTTCAACATAGCCTTCTTATTACCCCACCTCATGTATGTCACAAGAATCATTTTTCAAATCCAGCCCAAAATATGTTTTCCCATCTGTGGCACAGAATGGCATTGCAGTTACACAGAATTACATTTTGGATTAAAAAAAATAAAACATTTTCTAATCACCCCAAAACATAATTGGGGATTAGAAACTTTTTGTACTGGGTACATGAGATGGGGTAATATGATGGCTATGCTAACAATTTGGTCACTGTTGTTCTATAAATGGAAGCACAGGGCCCTGATGGCCCTGTGCATCCACAGCTACATAAATATACACATCTACAGAGGGATGGGAGCACAGGGCCTGGAGGACTGTGCACTGCCAAAGCCAAATAAGGATATGATTATACAATCTCAAAAAGTAAGGACATACACTGAAGAAAAAAACTGCGTTAAAGCTTTAGTTAAGGTTACAGCCCCAAAAGTAGGGAAATGTGGCATTAGGGTTTCCAAACCTAACACCCCACCTTCACACTGCACACAGCAACAGGTGTCAAGGGTGTGCCTTGGGTCTATCTGCCCTAATGCTCACCCCAATCTTATATGCTGTACCTATCTCAGCTTATTTACTTATGGAATGATTGAGTGTTAGGGCTGTCAACCCCAAGGCTCACACTGAATGCCCGGTGTTTGCAACATAGAAGTGGGGTGTTATGTTTGGAAACCCTAATGCCACATTTCCCAATGTTTGTGGCTGTAACCTTAACTAGTTTTTTGCAATTTATATATATTATAGGGGTGTGGTTGCATCCCTATAGTTAGGGTTGAGTAGACACTTTAATGTTAAACCTGAAATTTATCACTTTAATAACTTTGCAACCATTCAACAGATTTGCATGCAATTTGGTTTGTGCTGTCCTGTGAGGTAGATCTCTTGACATACTAAGTTTTGTATCTGTTGGACGGGCAGACTTTGCACTGCGCATTGTGAAAAAATGCAAACATGTGCCTTTTTTGGCTGTTTGTTCCTCATCACACTGCAGCCAAACTGTTTTTTGATCTGAAATTTTCAGAGTAAAAAGAGCTTTCCCCAAAGAACAAGGCAGGATTGGTTTGGTGAAAAAATATGAATTGGTCCCAAGTTATTAAATGTTAAAATTTTGGGTTCTGAGCATGCTCAGTTCAGTCTTTTGGATAGCTGCATGAAACAAAAAAGGATTTTGGTCTGATGAAAAATAATTTTGACAGCTCACAAAAAAGAATCCTTAGAATCCTTTTTTGTGAGAAAAAATTCCTTTTTCGTCAGCCGCCATCTTATTCTTTTTTAGCACCCACAAACTGTCATAACTCTGCCCAGGGATGTTTTCTGCAGATATCCAAGTATGTATCTTGTTCATCAGAATGTTCTTTATTGTTGTTTGTTTTTACTTTCATTTTATGTTGCCTCAGAATGCTTATTTTTATGTTTTAAAATCCATTTTCATGACTCGCTTCCATTCCTTTTTTGTGAGATGTCAAAATCCTTTTTCACATTACGAAAAAGGATTAGGACATCTCACGAAACAGGATGCCTTTCTTAAATCCTTTTTCGTGAGATGACCAAATCCTTTTTCACCAGCAAATTCCTTTTTCGTGAGATGACATTATCCTTTTTCGTGATGCTAAAAAGGATTAGGACTTCACCGACCAGATGGCCCTGACAGTAATCCTTTTTCATGAGATGCCATATTCCTTTTTTCTGATGCGAAAAAGGATATTGGCACCTCACAAAAAAGGAATTAGGCTGGCAAAAAAGGAACACCAGCAGAGCCATCTTTTTGGAGATATCCTAACCCTTTTTCACATCACAAAAAAAAGGATTAGGACATCTCATGAAAAAGGAATTTGCTGACAAAAAAGGATTAGAACATCTCACGAAAATGGATGACTTTCTTAAATCCTTTTTCATAAGATGACCAAATCCTTCTTCACCAGGAAATTCCTTTTTCATGAGATGACATAATCATTTGTCATGATGCAAAAAAAATTAAGACTTCTCTGACCAGATGCCAGTCATCCTATTTCATGAGATGTCATAATTCTTTTTCGTGATGCAAAAAGGATTTTGACACAGCACTAAAAAGGAATTTGTCTGGCAAAAGAAGAATGCCAGCAGGGCCATCTGGCAAGTGAAGTCCCTAATCCTTTTTTGTCAGGCTAATTCCTTTTTCGTGAGATGTCATAATCCTTTTCCGCATCACGAAAAAGGATGACAGTGTCTGATGAAAAAGGATAACTTTGGTCCATAACTTTGCCGTCTTTTGAGGTTTTGGCCCCAAATTTTCCAGCATGGCTTTTGGGGACCTCACCTTAGGAACAAAACTACTATCATTATGCAACTCTTGCCTGAAATGTGATTTCTTGGTCAGTTGGTGAACTCACTTTTTGGGCAGGATTTGCATAATGACAGTTATATTGTTCATGAGGAGGGATTCCCAAAAGGCCATATTAAAAATTTGGGGGACAAAATGTCAAAAAATGGTGGAGTTAGGATGGTTTGATGGAATTGTGCAATGCACTCTCGTAACTTTGTCAATTTAAAATATTTTGACCCCAAATTTGGAACATAGAATTCTTAATACCCCATCAAATGTATGCCATAACTGACATTTTTCAAATCCTGGCTGAAAAGAGTTTTCACACCTGCAGCACAGAAATGGCATTGCAGTTGTGCATAATTACGTTTCAGTGCGGATATTAATTTTTTCACTACTGGGTACATCAGATGGAGCAATAACATGGCTGTGATGACATTTGCAATACTCTTGGCCTATAAATAGATGCAAAGGGCCCAGAGGGCCCTGCGCTTCCACCGGTAAGTACATAAATGAATCTATGGAGGAATGGGAGGGCCCTGCGCTCCCATAGCTACATACATATCTGCCTCTATGGAAGAATTAGAGCACAGGGCCCTCTCCCTGCACTCTGGCAAGCACATTAAGATATGATTACACTATCTCAAAAATTAAGGAAATAAATTGCAACAAACTTCATAAAGTATCAGTTAGAGTTAAAGTGACAAAAGTAGGGTATATGTGGCATTAGGGTTTCCAACCCTAACACCCCACCCTGCACAGATGAAGAGGCATGGGGCAGCATTGGGTTCATCTGCCCAAACGTTTACCCCATTCTCCTATGCTGCACCCACCCAGCTTCTTTTCTAATGGAATGGGGTGAGTGTTATGGCTGATGACCCCTATGCTGCCCCTGATTCCTCTTCATCTGTTCAGGGTGGGAGTGGGGTGTAAGAATTAGAAACCCTAATGCCACATTTCCCTACTTTTGTCACTTTAACCCTAACTGATGCATTAAAAGTTATATATATATATATATATATATATATATATATATATATATGTAGATGGATAGATAGATAGATAGATACCAGTATATACATATATGCATAACAGGAGTGGGGCAGCATTGGGTTCATAGCACTCCTTTTCTGGGTAGCATAAGTGATAAGATAAAAATGATAATTTGTCTAGTGACATCTGCAACAACAAACATATCAAAAATATGTTGCTGTTACTGTTGCTACAATGGATATTGTGAAGGTCATTGTCATCACTGTGGAATGCAGAACCAATCAGAAAGCAACTTACATAATGCTGATGACATCACAATGCCTAGTACAGCACTGAAGCCAGCTGTTGAAGTAGAAAAAAAAACACAGTTACATTTTCAAACAGCAGATTTAAAAGCTGTATTTAGTTACCTACTGTTGTATATATCACATATGAAATGGCCTGACTCAAAATAGGCATTTCATCATCACTTGTAAGGGAACAAGACTTTCATAACTCACTCATGGCTCTGCCACTCATGAGTTAAGCTCCTGCCCCCTTACACTTGAACATAAATTGCATATTTTGAGTCAGGTCAGGTCATTTTATTCCCTCTCCACCCTGGGATAAAGCTGAAAAAGGCAGAATTGCCTAGCACCCCTTTACTGGGCAACAAAAATTAACTAAATAAATTAAATATGTACTGTATATTGCTTCAAAACCAAGAAAAGGAGGTAAATGTGGCATTGGGATTTTGCCAACCCTAACTCCCACCACCTCCTAGCCCCTAGCTTTAAGACCCATGGCCAAGCTACGTGTTCAGGGCCATGCCACAAAGTGCAGCTGCTTCAAGCTACAGGTCTGAAGCCATGGCACACAAGTCTGGGGCTTTGCATAGGGTGTGGAAGATCAGTCATAACTTTCTTTGTGAAGGGATGAGAAGGCTATGTGCAAGAAAGAGATCAGTTATTACTTTTTTTTTGCCAGGGCTCCATACATGTAACTTGAAACAGCAGACCCATGAGGCATGACCCCAGACCTTTAACATGGCCTTGGGTTAAAAGGGTATGGGATGGTGGAGGGGGATGGGCATTAATGTTTTAAAATAACTTTATGCTACATTTACCTCCTTTTGTGGCTTTTAAACCCTTATGATGCTTTAACATACTGTACATTTTTGGAATGAATTGTCTAACTTCTTGAGAAATTAAAGCCATAATTTACATCATGCAGGGTTCTGCATGAAACAATGCACGTAGGGTCTTTCATGCCCTATGCAAAGCAGGAGGCGAGTCCTAACAGCCTTTGCATTGCCCTGTGTAAAACAAGCTGTACATGGCCCCTCAGACCCTGTACAAAGTAACAGACATGTCTTAAGTTGCTTTGAGTTCTGCATAAAGCATGTTATGAGACACTTACTTTATACAGGGCCCAAAGGACATGTTACATCTCAAAAAGTAAGGAAAGTCATTGCAGAAAATAAAGTTAATTCATTGTTAGGATTCCAAAGCCACAAATAGAGGGAAATGCATTGTTAGGGATTTCCTAACTCTAATGCCCTCCCTCCTCTTCCAGCAGCTTGCATTGTGACTCAAGGCTAATCTAGAGATCCAGGGACATGCCCCAATAATCTTATGTTTCAAGCTACAGGTTTAGAACCTGGGGTGAAGAAAGCTTTCCTTGATCTCCTTCAGGCAGGGCTTGCAGGACTCTGATTAAAGAAAGTTATGAATGGTCCCTTTTAAAAGAAGTTATGACTGATGCTGTAGGTGCCATATAAAACACCAGATATATGGGGTATGGCTAGAGAACTGTAGCTTGAAGCAGCAAACCCTGGGACATGGACCTAGAGCTGTATCTTGGCATTAGGTCATGTGACTAGGGGCTAGGGGAGGTTATTTGGATTAAAAACCCCCTAACATCACATTTTCCTCCATTTGCAGCTGTTGAAACCCTAACAATACATTAATGTAGTTGTTTTGCAGTGAAAATATGTTGATACAGTATGTACTGCATATGGAGCAAGGAGAAGAGTTAGCTGGGGGAGGGGGGAGGTGACCTTGCTCATGGGGAGGTTGAGGAGATATCCCTGGACAGGAGCAGCTGTACTGTAGGTCACTAAGGGGGTGGTGGGGAAGCCTGCCCTCACAGACTTACCTATTTCAGTGAACTAAACAGAACTGCTTGGCATGGATCAAATTAATGATGCACGGATTGGTGTTATTTCTGGTGTGCACATGAATCTATTTAATGATACAGTATTCCTATGATATACTGAGTATCAGGTGCTGTGGGAAACAGCTGAATGAGATTTTTTTTAAATAAATATCCTTATTTTTCATTAGACCACATAATCTGTCCCTGATGGCTACACATCCACTTTGCTTACTTTCCAACCAGGTTGTTACACACAGCGAGCTCGGGCACCCACCATACCTTATGGGAGCAGCAGCTCTTTGGGTGACAAGGGTCATGGTTGCTGCTGGATGGGAAAGTGCAAAAAGATAGCAGCAGCAGTGGAAGGGGGCTGTAGTCTGGGAGTGAACTTCATGTTCTGAGAAACAGAGTGAGAGAAAAAAATGACTTTCAGTGACATTCATACAGCGGTAATGTCAAAGATGAGAAGCTGCAAGGTGAGAGGCTGCTCAGGGGAAGCTGGAGTGCCCTAATTCTACATCTGAGCTTGGCTGGTCTACAAGTTCCTCCTCTTGATCCCAGTCAGTTGACCAGTCCCTCCCTCAGAGCCCTGTTGGCCACCTGTCCCTTCCCTTGAGTCTTGTTGGTTGGACATTCAGTCTCTTCATCATTGACCCTAACTGGTCATTTGCACAGCCCTTCCTCTCTGAACCAAGTTGACTGTTCCCTCTCACACTAATACCTCCCACCAGGTACTGTTCCCCATCAGTAATGATGTCTTTTACCTTCACAACCTGATAGACACCCAGTACTGTCCCCAGTCCTCAGTATCAACCCCTCTATTAGCCTGACACACTGATACACCTCAGTATTGCCCCCCCAGTACTGACCCCTCCTGTACTCCTAGACACTAATACCATCCACTCATATCATCTTCCTCTAGTACTGATCCTTCTGTACCCTTACTCACTGACACACCCAGTGCCCCTCAATAGCTGAGCCCTCCTGTATCCATTCTTCACATACTGTTACTACCTTCTGGTAATGTCCCCTCATCAATAAAGACCACCTCAGTTTATCTTCATATACTGATACCTCATTACTTTCCAGCCTCTTGTTGTACCTTGCTATTGCTGGAGATGTACTGAAGCTTAATTTTGCCAGTGAAGATCCAGTAAAGTCGGCAGTTTTGCCACAAGCACTATTTCACGAATTTCAAGCAGTCTGCAAAATATTTTGTGGGTGCGAATTTGTGAAATTCCATCCGCGAAATGAAGAATTTTGCCTGAAAATGGCAGAATTTGGCCCACAAACGGCAACATTTCACCACTTACTGGTGAAAGTCCACCATTCTCATGTGAAATTCCACACTTTGTGGGTGAAATTCTGTATTTCATGGTCGGAATTTCGCACTTCACATCTTTTGCGAAATTCACAAAATATTTTGCAGAGTGGAGTTTGCCAACTTTGCCCATCTCTAGCTGCAGCCAGCTCAACCTCATTCTTCTTGATGGCTTCAATCTCTTGGCATCAGTTCATCTTTCTGTCTGATTGGGCCCGCTGGAATGCCCCCCCCCCCCGAATTATGGACTGAGGATGTTGATCTTACCCAGGCCAGAAAATTACCATTTCCAGTAATTTTAAAGGTGAGTTTTTTATATATAAACATGGCTAACCTACAGTGAAGCCCACCAGTGTGAAGCACAGTGCTGCAGAATTCTGCAGTAGAGTTACTGCATCAAACAATACAGTTTCAATGGGAATTAATCTCTTTTGTCATGCAGTAAACCTGTGACACTGTGCTTCATCTTGGTGGGCTTCACTGTAGCTCTGATATAATAGAAGTCACTAACAATTCACCTGAAATCAGATACCATACTCTAAGCACCTAAAATTGACATTGGCTCTTGAGTTAACTCTCAAAATGGTCATTCAAAACTTTACAGAATGCTGGGCCAGAAAAACATATGAGGACGTTCCCCACTCTGAAATTACTGCAGAACTAGACGATTTATATTATGAAATAAAATTACTTCTATATGAGGATAAAACATGTAAAAATAAGTGTACATCAAAAGGCTGGTTTGATATTGACTGCAAAAAGGGGAAAAAAGACTCATGCATTTTATTAGAGCTGCCAAAAAGGAAACAAATAAAGATTTCAAGAACTTAAAGCCGAGAGGAAAACTTATAAATCCCTTATTGAAAATAAAAAGAGAGATTACCATAGAGCACAATGAAGCAGCATGAATAGCGCTATCTGGGAAAAAAAAAGCCTTCTGGTCATTGGTAACAAGAGGATATAATGGGTAAAGGGACCAGGTAGATTATTTTATCTGAAAAGAAACATGGATGCAACATTACTTACACATTTTCTATGACCCACTGGTCAAATTAGACACGATAACTAATGACATAGATTTTTTGCCACTAGCTCCTATCATTATAGAACATCAAGAAGTCCTCATGGCAATCAGCTCCCTTAAACTAAATAAAGCACCTGGTCCAGACAAACTCCCTCCTGAAGTATTTATATGTATGGCACCCAAATGGGTTGGCTTTTTCACTAAGTTTTTCAACAAATGTATTATAGAAGGCTGTATTCCTGAATCATGAAAGGATTCAAAAATTATCCCTATATTTAAAAAGGGGGGCAAGCATGATCCTAAGATGTACAGACCTATCAGCCTAATAGACGTTAACGCAAAGATTTTTGCTAATTGCAATACTACAAAAGATAAAAGATGAGCTCAAGATAATTGGTGATATCACCCCACTACAAGCAGGATTCAGAGAAAATCATTCCACAGTAGACAACTGTTTTATCTTATACCATCTTGTAGAAAAATATGTAAAAGTGCATGGCAAATGATTTTTTGCCACTTTTATAGACTTCAGTGCAGCATTTGAGTCCATAGATAGGGGCACACTGTGGAGCTTGATGCAGGACTGTTTAGTAATGGTGCCCAAAAGAAAATTAAATATTTTAAATGAATATTCTAAAAACACTGTCACTTGAGCAAAATTTGGACAAAACCAAAATAACTTCCTTTGGATTCCATAAAACAAAATTTCATTGGAACCTGAACAAGACACCGGTTGAGGTTGTCAACACCTATTGCTATTTGGGTGTGACAGTCTTAAAGAATGGGTCATGGAATAAACAACAAGAGAATGCTCTAGAAAAATCAAAAAAGGCTGTGCTGCGACTAAAATGCTTTAATTACTTGTATGGTGGCCATACACTCAGATCACTCATAAAAGCAATCAGTACTAAATGTAATACACAAGTCTTGCATGGAGCAGAAATGTGGACCCTGTCCCCAGCAGAAAAAGTCAAGAAGCCTGCATTACAAGTTTTGTGGTCAGCTCTAGGTATTTTCAGAACAATGCCTAGTAATTATTTCAGAGCTGAATTAGGCCTAAATAACCTCTAATCCCCGGTAGACAGAAACATTATTAATTATTGAACCAGGCTCAATAGGCTCAGGGATGGAAGACTTGTTAAAGAATGTTTGCACGAAAGACTAGAGTGGCAGGGCAATGGTTGCAAAAACTCAGACTGGCTGCAACACATGAATAAGCTATTAAAGACTTATGAAATGGAAATATTTAGGAGATACATTAGCAGAAATATTACAATCAGTTATAAATACAAGCCCTACATATTAAGCAAGATTTCTACATATTTTAAAGAAAAAATATTTAAGAGCAATTACAAACTCAACATTTGCCAGCTGGTACAGCAAATTTGATTGCAGGCATTTGTTTAGATTTTATTTGGATGTGTTGAAAGACTCAACTCTGAGGAAAATATTCATGAAGTACAGAATGGGCCTGTTTGACTCTAATCACCTGGCCACCAGATTTGCTAAATCCTCTAAATTGGAAGAATAAGGTATGCAACTGCAATAATAATAATGAGGATGATCTCTTGCATATGATCCTACAGTGCATGTGGTACATTAAGTCAAGAAACTATTAGATTATGGCTGTAATATAGTCATTAGAATTCACTGAGCCCAACATGATTTTATTAATCTTGTTCACTGTAGAGGATGAGCATATGATCACAAGAGTAGCTGATTATCTGGTTTCTATTTAGAAGGTGAGGAAAAAGATTATCTCAAAACTGGGCTCCCACAACAGACATATTTCACACATCGGAGAATTGGTACTTTCAATGATGTACCACACTGTGGCAGGTACTTCATGCCATGTATGCTTTTGACAGCACTATATAGAGGAAATGTATGGTCCTCTATCAGTAATCGGTCTGTTAACCATTGAGAGGTTGCCAGTGTGACCGCTCCTCGGGGTTATGTCTCCATGACAACCTCGAGATGGTTAACAGTAAAACAGTTGCGATAGAAGGACCATACATTCTATAGTATATGGTCCCCAAGAAAAAGGGAAAACGGCTCCTTACTTTTCGAAACATAGTCACCGCCGCGGCCGTTCAGTCCTTCCCTTACCGCTGCATGCATCCGTCGGTTCCCGAGTATAAAAAAAGGCACGCACATGCGCAGACCGATCCCCGTTGTTATCTATTAATGTGACATAGCATCGATAGGTTAACAGCATTACTACTTCACATCGATGGTATAACAACCTTAGGAAATGATGATTTCCTAAGGTTAATAGAGTTCTACCACACATTACATTTTATTATTACTATTTCTTGATATGTACTTTTTTTTCCTTTTTATATATTTCAATGTATTAAACTATTTTTAATCTTGAAATAATTGTAAACATTGCATGTAATGATCAAACAATAAAAAATTTGACTGACTGTCTCTCCGGGTCTTTCAATGTTTCTACTGGTGCTGCTGACTTCTGCCTCCCTCTACTGGGGACACTGATGGTTCCATGGAAAAGACTCAATCAGTCTTTACTCTCTCTCATCCACTAGAAGGGTCTTAATAACAGAAAATGTTTCTTTATCAGTCCAGCTCCATGTTTCTTGTTCTCCCCTACTGTGTATCTCAATAGCAACTCAACCTCTTGGAAGCTGTTAGTCTTCCTTTTTTATCACTCTCTCTCTTCTTTTACTCTCTGTCTTGCTCATGCTCCATTATCACTCTTGGCCTCTCTCAGCCCAGAGTTTCTCTCATTCACTGCTATTTGCTGCTCATGAAACAATCCATGCACTAGCAAATTGTGGTTAGGGGGGCTCGTCATGTACATTTCATCACTAGCCTCTTGCAATGGACATGTACGCTACATCACTAGTAGCCAAAGAGGAAATCCATTTAGTGGATACTTCATGTGGAGCATTTTTTGTTTTTATCAAGAAGTAATTTAGGAGCAGCAGCATTTACACATTTTGAATAGAATGGATGAAGGGGGGACTGCTGGGTGTATAAGAGAAGACATACTGTAGTTTGAAGTTGCAGGTGGATTGGATGTAAACTGGAAATGAAACATGACAAACAGGGATAGCAGTTGGGTGCACAGCCTACAGTAGAATGTTTTCTTCATGGTGCAGCAGGCCAGACAAACTGTTTTTCCTGGAGTTCTGGAACCATTCAACATGCAACTAATGTTGATGTTGATCAATATTTACTGAATGAGCACACAAAGTGGGCATGTGAAAATGCTTTCACTAAAGTCTACTACTGAAGATGAGGGCCATGCCAGCTCTAGAAAAGTTTGGTGCTCATGCACAGATTTCTGGTGCATGTTCAGTTTGTCTGCCAGTTTATGTTATTTATCACTCATTTGGACAAGGAAGCAAACAGATGAAAAGTACATCATGCATTTATTTTTTTCTAAAGTAGTTGACGTCAAGCTGTTACATGTCTAACTCACCAGTACATTCCCTATGGCATACTGCTCAGTACTCCACTGAATAATAATAGGATTTTTTTAGCTCTGCTGACCAGCACTAAAATAGAAGAATTGGGAATGACCCTTAAAATATGCATGTAACTTCAAGTCTGAGTACCTAGAAATCAATGAATGACCAAATGTCATGGCGATAGTGCATCACACTGCTCTGTGAATAAGGGGCTCATGTAAGCCACAGAGCAATACACTTTTCATGGCTGGGAGTATCACAGATGTAAGGCACTTCCCTTACAAAAATAATTATATGAAATATTTTCATGCTGCGCAGATAAAACTACCCATATGATATGCGTGCTACAAGCATGATTTAAATGTTAAATTGGAACTGATTGCATGCATGTGGCATGCGTACAGCAGGCAAGTATGGAAAGCATGATTTTTATGGTAAATTGGAACAGACTGCATGCATGTGGCATGCGTGCAAAAAAGCAAGTAATCACTGATACCTACACTATAAAAGTTAAGCGACTTGCTCAGGATCACACAGTATACAAGTGGGGGTTGATGAGATTCAAACCCAGGTCTTCAGGTCTCCTGAGTTGCAGCTCAGTGCCTTTAACCACTAAGCTACACTGCCTACATACATATGGCTCGCTTGTATTTCAATATTAATCTGCATAGATCTGCATGCATGCAGTATGCTTATAGCCACTGATGTACTTTTTAATTTTCTTTTCCTTCCTCATCTCAGCTACACAGCTGAACTGTATCACACATACCAATAGAAACACATGTGGTTCTTCTCACCCCCAATACACACACTAACCCACAAAACTAATTCATTACTTCTGTCTGGCCCGTACTTCTACTATTTTCTCTCCGTAGTTTTGAATGCTTCCTTGCAAACAGACTTTAAGGGGCAAACACAAAAGTAGCAATTATTCGACACCCACCCACACAGCCAGTCCCCCTTCCCCTGCACACACACTGTAGTGGGTGCAGCCACACTGCTACAGGCAACCCACCAAGTATAGATATAAGTCGAGACTCTCTTACCTGAGTGCTAGGGAGCCAGATGTAGGAGTCTTTAAGAGATGATGTCCATGGGTCAGAGAGCCGGAGCGTACCTGCTTAAAATGATTGGAGTTATTTTTTATTACTTTTTTATACATTATGATGGTGAGTTGGAGAATAATGAGGGCCACTGTTCTACAAACAAGGCCCTTGTTAGTCAAATGGTGGCCTCATTAATCTCCAACTGTCCATCAATAATGTATAAAATAGTACAGTAATAAAAGAATATTCTCATTCCTTTCAATGGGGCACTCCCCTGCACTCTCCCTTGCCCTGTGTCATAACGTGCTTGAGCATGGGGATGTGGATGTCAGCTTCACTCAGGGGGCATAAACCCGACTGTAGTGGGTCTTCAATAGTCTGTGCATACCATACAGCTCAACTGTCCTTGAACATAAAGGACAGCCTTCATTTTATGCCTGAAAACCACTCTACCCCTCATTTATCCCCCATGGAAAACATGCTGCTCACACAGAGGTTGTCCTGTAAATTTAGACTTTATGGCAGGGGTGCCATTTCAGATTTCAGCAGGGGTGAGCCAACAACCAGTGGAGGCCAGGTGCTAGTTAGCCCCTAGGCAGTAAGCTCTGGAATGTCTGAAATGTATCTAAAAGGTAAACCTTATTTGTTGTGACTGAAAAGTGATGTGCAAATCAGGAAAAATTTAAATGTATAAGATTCACCTGTCTATACCCAAGAGCAGTGTATCAGATTTGGGCTTAAACCCACCCAGTTACTAACCAATTTTTTTCCTTTCTGAAGTTCTGAACCAGCCCAAAAAAATCTTTGTTCCAATTTCTCTCCCCAACTTCATTCCATTCAATACCCATCCCATACTGGTTGTGAAGCCACCCAAAGGTGCAGAAACATGAAAAACACATCAATATTTCAGTCCTTCCTCCTTCCCAAATCCCATTGTAAAAAAAAAAAAAATTATATACTTTTACTTATCCCACCATCTGATCAGAACCTGCAGCCTAGCCCAGTGTGCCACCAGCCCAGTTTTCAGTTCACTCCTCCTCCGTCCTTCTACCAGAAGCTGGATGCTAGCATCGACCATCCCAGGTCCCCAACATAGTCTGCAACCAAGTCACCTCACCAACTGAACCCACCCAATCTGTGTTGCTTGCTCCTTGCTTGGTTGCTGCCATGGCTGCTGCCACACTGCACTGATCAAAGCCTATGAAGGCTGCCCACACCACTGTCTCTGCTGCTGTGAGGCCTAGCTTGTTGCCGCTGGGGGCTGCACTGTTTTTTTTGCAAGGTGAGCATTGTAGAGTAAGTAGCAGCAGTGAGCCAACAACCAGTGGAGGCCAGGTGCTAGTTAGCCCCTAGGTCGTAAGCTCTGGAATGTCTAGAATGTATCTAAAAGGTAAATCTTATTTGTTGTGACTGAAAAGTGATATGCAAATCAGGCAAAATTTAAATGTATAAGATTCATCTGTCTATACGCAAGAGCCATGTATCAGATTTGGGCTTAAATCCACCCAGTTACTAACCAATTTTTTTCCTTGCTGAAGTTATGAACCACCCCAAAATAATCTTTGTTAAATTTCTCTCCCCAACTTCATTCCATTCAATACCCATCCCATATTGGTTGTGAAGCCAACCAGAGATGCAGAAACATGAAAAACACATCAATATTTCAGTCCTTCCTCCTTCCCAAATCCCATTGTAAAAAAAAAAAAATTATATACTTTTACTTATCCCACCATCTGGCCAGAACCTGCAGCCTAGCCCAGTGTGCCATCAGCCCAGTTTTCAGTTCACTCCTCCTCTGTCCTTCTGCCAGAAGCTGGATGCTAGAACTGACCATCCCAGGTCCCCAGCATAGTCTGCAACCAAGTCACCTCACCAACTGAACCCACCCAATCTGTGTTGCTTGCTCCCTGCTCGGTTGCTGCCATGGCTGCTGCCACACTGCACTGATCAAAGCCTATGAAGGCTGCCCACACTACTGTCTCTGCTGCTGCTGTGAGGCCTTGCTTGTTGCCACAGGGGGCTGCACTGTTTTTTTTTTGCAAGGTGAGCCTAGTCTCATATTAGTGTCTAGCTCACCTCCAGCCCCTTCAGCCACCGAGGGAGACATAGACTCACTAAGAGTAGACCAACAAAAATATGCTACCACAACATTGCTATTGAGAGTTTAGTGCTCACCAACTCCTCCAAGATATAGTTTGCAGCCTGTCTACTCTGTGGTGGGAAAGACAGTGTCTCATTCACGTGGCTCATGTGCTCTTGCTTGGCTGGAGCTCTTCCACATCATCTGTGATGGTGCCACCACTAATAGGTGGAGAGAGTAGACAACACAATACAGAAACAGTTTAGTCAGGAGTGCACCTGCAGCATGAGTGCAACACAGGCCAGGGGGGCACATATTGTGTAAAATAATACATCCAAATTTAATTCCATTATTGCCACACCATAAGAACACCTAGGCACAAATGTGGGGGGGGGGACTGCTCTCCCTCTGCCCTACCTAAATGGCACCCCTCCTTTATGGTAGAAATTAATCATCTAGGGCTAACATCAGTGCAAGTAAATACAATGGTTTCCACTGTGCTCTGAGGTACTATATCTTCATGTTTCAGGATGTGCCCTGATCATTGAGAGGGTTAGTGTCCCTCATTGTCCCTCATTTTTAGTGTCAGTGTCCCTCATTTTAGTGACAAAATGTGAGGTACAGTGCATACTTCCAAGACCCTACTCAGCACAAAGTGTACTGAGCATGGCCATAGTGTATATGCTCCATATAGAATGACAAAGGGAAAGTAAATGAACCATAACAGTCATGGAGAAACACATTTGTAGCACTAAATATGCACAAGAGGATTTGCATAGCCCAAAATAAAAAGGTCAAGCTTCACAACAGAGGTCACTCTTTGCACATCTGGAATGGGGGACGTTGGCTGACTATATCCTTGGCATTTAATGCAGTAATCAAACAATACTTTACAAGTTAATGGCAATTTAATGACAAAAAAACAAAAGTTTCAGAATTAATGAGTTTACCTAATTTTAATGGGAAATCAATGAAAAGGGTACGTATTTTAGTGGTTCTAATTGCTAGCAGTAGTATGAGAAATAGAAACTGATGTGTTTTTTTAGAGATTTGCACCAGCTTTGCTGCTGCACACATGGCAAGTTTGCAAAATGTGAACCTTGGTGTAATTTTTAAATGATGTTCACACCAGCTTAACTGCTGCACTCATGTCAAGCATGCAACACATGAACCTGATGTAAGTTTTAAAAGACGTTTGCACCAGCTTACCTGCTGCACATATCAAGCTTGCAGCATGCAAACCTATTGTGCTTTTTAGACCTGATTTACACAGGTTCACTTTATACATGTGAACTGCATGCAAACATTGCACAATTAAGTATATGGCATGCATTCTAAATGTACGCAGCACACTTATATTTCTGTAAGGGTCTGGTTCTGGGAAGAGGGGCTGGGTGTCATTGATGCACCCAAAATGGCAACAACACTCTCCCAGCTTTCTTGGATTGCAGCATGCTTTGTGATACAGGGTTGTGGGATACAGGTTATATGAAAAGTGCAATGTAAAATCAGATGCTTTTCCTTTCCATTGCTTGCAAACTGAGGAGGAGTATTATCATTGACTGTAAAGTCAGCCAGTTGCTGCCCTGCCTGTCATGGTGACCCCATCATCAGGTTGGGGCAGGGGCAGCTTGAAGAAAAAAATGAGATATAAAAAGAGAAACAAAAAAAAATACTGTGTAAGTGAAAGTGAAAACACATTATTATTATTTTAAACACTGTAGAGGTTAACAATTTTTGAAAAGCTGATCTGCAATTTTACAATGTTCATAACAATAATCAGCTCTTTGGATTGTTCTCACATTACTAACATGGCTGTGTTCCTGTTAACAGTACTAATAAATAAATAAAATACTAACACACATCACCCTGTGTGTGATGCATACTGAAATCCCTGCATTTGTGAAAGAGGTGTGATGGGGTGACAATTCCCCATTCAAGTCCATTCAGTAGAGACAAAATCAATTGCACTCATAATAACTTTGCCCTGAGGAGAGCTCAGCATTTTGTCCTTTTATACTGAGGTGCTTGCTACAAAATATCGTATGTGCTTTTAATATGTTATACTGTGATGAGAAGTAGGGTCACCGTGGCTTTGGATGGGAGACATTGTAGTCAGTGAGAACCACATTTAGAGTAGACAGACAGCTTGACAGATAGAGATACAAAGAGACAGAGAGACAGATAGACACAGATAGACAGATAGACAAAGACTGACAGACAGACAGTCAGAGAGACAGACAGACAGACGGATGGACAGACAGACAGAAAGACAGAGAGATAGATAGATAGATAGATAGATAGATAGATAGATAGATAGATAGATAGATGGGTTTCAACAGCTGGTGAAATCACCTAGAAAAAGGAAAGACTGGTAGCTTTACTGGTGTAACACGCATGCACACTGGCTCATACCGTGACTCTGAACAAAAACTTCAGTGCTTGTACCTCAGGTCCACTCACTTTACATTTGGGAAGAATCAGGGCCTCACATTAAATGAGATTTGTCAGGTTGGTGATCCTGCATGAATATGCTGCTAAAAATGAAAAGGTTAAGTTGGATTGTGTCTAGATAACATGAATAAAATAAATGAACCCCTTACTAGAATATCAGAATTATTAGGTACCTAATAGAACAGCATAAGGGCTGTGAAAATATATTATCAGTTCTTATTTAGTAAGTTTTTGTTGACTGGGAAATGAGGGCTGGACAATATTGACTATTTTCATCCGCAACCTGGGAGTGAGGTACAGATGCAACAAAACTAGAACTGAACCAAACAAAGCTTTTAATGATATTTTGGTGAATCTAATGAGCCACTGGTAAGAGAAGTGCCAGTGGACAAGTGGGTGGTAAACAGTATACCTCTAAACCAGGGTGGTAATAAGAATAACCCAGGAAATTAAAGGCTAGTGAGCCTGGGGTTTATAGTGGACAAGATGCTAGACTCAACTTTTAAGAAACAGATAATGGCGTTAGAGAATAAAAAAACACAATAATGGAGCAGGTCATGCCAAATGGACTTAGTTGATTTTTTCAACTTGGTGAACTAGAAAGACAGATAGTCAACATTTAGTACCTGGACTTCAGTAAGACCAATGATTCAGTGCTCTGTGGGTGGCTTATGCATGGATAGGGGACTTAGGACTATGGGACGGGTTATAGGACTAGGGGAAGGATTAATTATATGTTTGGGGAGAATTGGTTGACAGATAGAACTCAGTGATTGGACCTCAAGGGCAAGAAGGGGGGAAAGGCTCAGCTGTATCTGGTTGAGGCAATTCTGTGGTTGACTGCAGTTAGAATAGGGCAGGCACTTCTCAAGTGTGAAAGCAGAGGGAGGATGAACCCATACATGGGAACAAATGACTTGACCAAGGAAACAGTAGAGGTGGTAAAGGGCGCATTTGAGAAATTGGGCAGGCAGTGTGAGGAGGTGGGGGTGTTGGTGGCATTCTCTGAGGTGCTACTGGTATCATGTGCAGGTACAGGGAGAAAAAAGAGGATAGAGGAGTTCAATGGGTAGCTGAGGGATTGGTGCCAATCCAGGAATTTTGGACTGGTGTCAGACTGGGGCAGGACCTGGGACAACAATAACCTATATGCAGGGAACAGGTTACATTTGAGCAAGGGCGGGAAGAGCATACTCAAACAGGGAATGGAGGGGTATGTTTCAACAAGGGTGGATTTGAACTAGGAACGGGGATGGAGAGGGGAACATTGTTAGAAATAATGTCTGGGAAAGGGAGCATAGGGTGCTCACCCTCCCTAGTTAGAGGTGAAGGCAGTGAGGTGGGGGCACAGAGAGGTCCAAGCCGGGGGAGAGGAATGGTAAGGTTGGGGAAACAACAGGCTGGAAGGTGGTCTCACTGAATGCAAGAAGCCTAAGGTACAGAACTGTGGAGTTACAGGCTCTCTTTGCAGTGGAATTGGTGGACATAGTGGCCATCAAGGAAAAATGGGCCACCCAGTACCGGGGCTGGGATATGATAATCCCAGGGTACAGGCTATTCAGAAATGATAGGGCCATGGGGAATGGGGGGTGGTGATCTATGTGAGGGAAGGGATTAGGTGTGTAAGGGAGGAAGGGGAGGAGGGGAGGACAGAAGCTCTGTGGATGCAGTTCCAGGATGCGAGGAATAGGACACTAAGGATGGGAGTAGTGTACAGGCCACCATCACAGGGTTGTGACCTGGACTGGGAACTTGTAGATCAAATTTGAAGGGTAAACTGGAAGGGAAGAACGGTGGTGGTGGAGGATTTCAACCTACCAGGGGTGGATTGGAGCACACCTGCCACCATGAGTGCAAGCGAGGGGGTCCTGTTGGAAGCTTTTCAGGACAGCTTCTTGACACAGCTGGTACAGGGGCCGACACAGCTGGAAAGGACTTTGTACCTTGTACTGGCTAATGGGGAAGCTGTAAGGAATCTAGAAGTGGGGGAACCACTTGCTGGGAGTGACCACTACTCGGTGTGGTTCACACTAAACATGGGAAGGGACACAGGAGGCACAGGTACAAGGGTGGTTGAGCTTAGGGTGGTGGACTTTATGATGATGAGGGAAAGTCTGAGCAAGCACCTGGCAGACAACCAACAACACATAGATGCAGATGAGAAATGGAATATAATAAGGGAAGGGCTGGTGGAGGCAACAGAGACCTGTACTAGGAAAAAAAACAAGAAGGGCAGGGCAAAGAAACCCAGCTGGCTGTCACCAGCGGTCAGGGAAGGGGTGAGAGCCAAGAGGGTGGCATTCCGGAAGTATGGGAAAACAGGCAGGGGAGAATATAAAGATGTATACAGGGAAAAGTCTAGGGATGTCACCAGACTGGTCAGGGGGGCAAAGCGTCTAGAGAGCTGAGACTGGTGCAGGGGATCAAAAGAGGAGAAAAAGACTTCTTTCATTACATAGGCAGGAAAAGAAAAAGCAAATACCAGCTTGTGAGGATCAAGAAAGATGGTGGATGGATGGAGAAGGGGGTGAAGCAAGCAGAGGCACTGAATTAGTACTTCTGCTCTGTGTTCAAGCAGCAGAAGAGGGGGGAAATACCCCAGGCAAGTGGGGGAAGTGGGTAACAGGGTAGAGGATGACAAATATAAGGATTACAAAGGGCAGGGTGCTGGAGGGGTTGAGGGCACTAAGAGTGGACAAAGCACCTGTGCCAGATGGCATTCACCCTAGAGTACTGAGGGAGCTGTCAGAGGTCCTTGTGGGGCCTCTGGCAGACCTGTTCTATGCCTCCATGGACACAGAATGTGTACCATAGGACTGGAAGATGGTCCACATGGTACGCATCCATAAAAGTGGGCCAAAGGATGAACCAGAGAACTACAGGCCAGTGAGTCTCACCTCGATTATGGTCAAACTCATGGAGACCATCCTAAAGGAGAGGCTCGTGAGCTTCTTGTAGTCAAACGGTACCCAGGATGACCAGCAACATGGGTTTGTCATGGGCAGATCATGCCAGACAAGCCTGGTAGAATTCTATGACTGGGTGACACAGGAACTGGACAAGGGCCATGCTGTGGATGTCCTGTACTTGAACTTCAGTAAGGTCTTTGATTCAGTGCCGCATGGGAGATTGGGGGGGAAGCTGGAGTATGTGGGGGCAGGACCAAAAATGGTGACCTGGATCAGGAACTGGCTGAGGGGGAGACAGCAAAGGGTGGTGGTAGGGGGTTAACTCTCATCACCGAGAGCAGTGACGAGTGTGGTACCACAGGGATCCATGCTGGGACCAGTACTGTTTGGGATTTTCATTGCAGATATCTCAAATGGGATCCGGAGCAAAATCAATTTGTTCGCAGACGATGCCAAGATGGGAGCTGTGGTAGACGACATGGAGAGGGGGAAGGGATTGCAGTAGGACCTGAATAAGCTGCAAGAGTGGGCAGATAAATGGCGGCTGGGGTTCAACTCCAAGAAGTGCAAGATTCTGCACTTCAGAGCCCAGAACCAGGGGAAGGATTATAACTTAAATGGGGTTCAGATGGGTTGCTCCATGGCAGAGAAGGACCTAGGGGTGATCATAACGGGTAGCAAGAACAACTCTGTTCAATGCAGAAGGGTGGCAGCAAAAGCCAACAAAATGCTGGGGTGTATAGCTAGGGGGCTGTCCTCCAGAAGTAGGGAGGTTATCCTGCCCCTGTATAGGTCACTGGTCAGGCCCCACCTGGAGTACTGCATGCAATACTGGTGCCCGTTCCTGAAGAAGGACATCAGATTATTGGAGGGGGTACAGTGTAGTGCTACAAAGATAATACAGGGATTGGAGGGCAAGCCATGTGAGGAAAGGCTGAGGGAGCTGAATATGTACTTTCAGGAAGAGAGGGGGGACAGGGGAGATATGATTGAGACCTTTAAGTACCTGAAGGGAATAAACAAGACTGATACAGAGAGAATTTCCCAGAGAAGAAAGGGGAGGGACAAAAGAGGACACCAACTGAGATTGGAGGGGGATAGAGTCAGGAGAGAGATGAGGAGACATTTTTTCATGGAAAGATTGGTGGACAAGTGCAACTCCTTGCCAGGTGAGGTAGTGGCCTGCAAGACAGTAGACAGCTTCAAGAGGGGTTGGGATAGGGGAAGGGGTAATAGGATGGGTGGGAAGGAAGGGACAGCAGCATTATACGGTGCTAGCTCACACTCGAACAGACTTGATAGACCATGAGACCTATTTCTGCTGGCATTTTCATATGTTTGTATGTTCGTAAGTTCTCTGATGTCTCTGGGGTTACAAGTTTAATGACACAGGGGCCTGTCTTGGGGCTGATACATACATATATATATATATATATATATATATATATATATATATAGATAGATAGATAGATAGATAGATAGGTAGGTAGGTAGATAGATAGATATTCTATGCAAAAAACTTCGTTAATGCATCAGTTAGGGTTATTCTACAGCGAAAAAAGTGAGGAAATTCAGTATTAGGGTTGAAAGCCCCCATGACCCCCAGCCCACCCCCCAACCAGCATCGGTGTGCACTTTGGGGTAGTCGGCCTGAACTCTCACCCCATCACATGTGTAAAGAAGCAGAGGTATAGGAGAATGGGTTGAGAGTTAGGACCGACGACGTCAATGCGCACCCTGATGCCGGTTGTGGGGGTGGGCTGTGGGGTCTAAGGGGGGGCCTTCAACCCTAATATCGAATTTCCTCACTTTTTTCACTGTAGAAGAACCCTAACTGATGCATTAATGAAGTTTTTTGCATAGAATTTTCTTACTTTTTAAGAAAGAATAGAAAAGTAGAAAGTTGCGCAAGTTGGTGGGAGCGCAGGGCCCTTCAGGCCCTGTGCTCCCACCAACTTGTAAGTGTGAGGCCAGATTACACACCCTATGACTAAAAAGTACATTCACAACAGCAAGGCCAGCCACCAAACAAATGTTAAGCTAGTAGAACAATAGAAAATGCTGTCCACAAAATGTAAACTGCTCCATACAATATGTCTGTAAAAAATATATTGTCTGACAAGTAAACACCTCTATCAACATCTACAGGACATGCCGTCAACACCCTCCAAATTTCAAGTAAAAAGACCAAACCGTGTCCAAGATATGACATATCAAAATTTGAAATTATAATTCGTCACAGTGGCACAGTTCTGCACCTGTTGACATTTAACACAGACAATGACTGAAAACTACATCCATGACACTAAGGCTAGGTATCCTATCAATTTCAAGCCAACACCACAAGCAAAACGCTGTCTGCAGAACGTAAACTGCACCACACCATATCTGCACCCAAAAAATATTTTCCGACATGGAAACACTGTAATTTTCATCCACATGACATGCTGTCAACACCCTTCAAATTTCAAGTGAAAAGACCAAACCGTGTCCGAGATACAACATTTTAACATATGAGATTTTCATTCGTCAGACTGGCACAGTTCCACACCTGTTGACATTTAACACACACAACAACTAAAAACTACATCCATGACTCTAAGGCTAGGTATCCTATCAATTTCAAGCCACCACCACAAGCAAAACACTGTCTGCAACACGTAAAGTGTGTCATGCAATATCTCCGCAAAATACATTTTCTCCAACACGTAAACACCATAATTCACATCTACAGGACATGCCGTAAACACTCTCCAAATTTCATGTAAAAAGACCAAACCATTCCCGAGATATTCAATGTGAAAGATTACTAAAATTTCCCTACCTATTCCATTATAAAAAATCTGGCCATCTTGTCCCTCCCTCGTGATCAAAGATGGCGATCAAAGAATCTCATCATCAAAGAATTTGCAGGCTCATGAACAAAGATTTAAAATCCTTATAAATCAAAAACTTGTAGGAACTGTGGTAAACAACCACCATGGTTCGACAGAACGAAGCCCCCTGAGTAAAACACACCCTCATTTGACTTCCTACAACACCTCATGGCTGAGAACATTGATTTTTTTATCTGGCCATCTCATCCCTCGCTCGAGATGCACAATCGAGATCAAAGAATCTCACAGTCAAAGTATTTGCATCCTCGCGATCAAAGAAATTGCTCAATCATGAATAAAGAGCGAGGGACGAGATGGCCAGATGAAAAAATTAATTTATCAGCCCGGGGTGCCGTAGAGTGTTAAAAGAGGTGAGTTTTGCTCAGAGTTGTTAAAGTTTCATTCGCATGAGAAAATAATGTGGTAGCTATGGTCTCGGCAAGTAGTTCCCCCATCAGAATAAAATTTAACATCTCTTGAAGTCAGTGGTCTCAATAAAATATATTACCCTATGTAGGGCTCTGTATCTATGCCCCCATTCCTGTCTGTCTTCCACATCTCTGGTAGTCTGGTTCTCTCCCAAAGCTGTATTGTATTATATGATAAATATTTTATATCCCTTAGTGTAGTATCACCCCCTCAGCATAAGAAATTGATAATGATTAATTTTATACCTGGTAGTCTAGTGGCCTGTCACCTTACTCATTCATGGTAGCTCAACCAGCACTTCTCCCATCTCTCTACCGCAGTACTGGCGCATCCCTCTCATCTCCACAGCAGTCACATGACTGTCTGCATTATCGAGCGGTAATGCAAAGAGGTGCTCAGATTCAGAGAGCTTTTGCTTTACTGCTTGTAATGCAGACAGTCGGTGGCTGACCGTGGAGGTGAGAGGTGGTTGTGCCATTCGGCCGGCTGTATGGGTGGGGGGTGCTGGGTGGGCTGCCATGGATGGGTGGGGCCATTAGACTACCAGGTATAATATTAATCATTATCAATTTCATTATGCTGGGGGTGCCGCTAGACTACCAGGGTTATAAAATATATTTATCATATAATACAATACAGCTTGGGGGACCACTAGACTACCAGGGATGTGAAGACATACAGGGGGTGGGGGCACTAGACTTCCAGGGGCCCTACATAGGGTAATATATTTTAATGGGGGGCCACTAGACTACTAGGGATGTTAATATTTTACCCTGATGGGGGGGCCACTAGACTACCAGGGATAGGTACCACATTATTTTTCTCATGCAGATGGGGCACAATGAAGCCCTCTGAGCAAAACCCACTATAATGCAACACTATAGGGCACCCCTGAGCTATAAAACATATTTTTAAATCTGTCCATCTCGTTCCTTGCTCGCGATGCACAATCGTGATCAAAGATTCTCGTGATCAAAGATTTGTCGGCTTGCGATCAAAGATCGTTAGCGAGCCGCGAACAAAGAATTTAAAAGCTAATAACTCTATTTTTGGACCAATTTGGATGGAACCAAAGCCATGGCTCAATAGATTGGGGTCTCCTGAATAAAACCCATCAAAGTTTTACTTCAGAAGTGACCCCTGAGCCGAGATATTTGTGTTTGTGAAATCGGAAAACTGAAAACAAGATGGCAGACCTCGCAGTCAAAGAATTTTTGAAATTCCTCGGGATAAAAGATTTTTGAACCACGAGGCTGCAAATTCTTTGACCGCCACGTGGGATGAGATGGCCAGAACCCCCATTCTTTGATCGCAAGATATACATATAAATTTTCCCATTGACTTATAATGGGAACTTAAAAGTGCCATAACTTTTGAATGCCTTAATATTTTTTCACCAAACAAAAAGTGGCATGTTCAGCCACCAAAGCTCTTTCAAATGAGCCATCTCACAGAACAGCACACCACATAACGGCAGTGCAGGACCACATTAAGAATGCCAAAAGGTGCCTCCAAAAATGGATAATTTTGCATTTTTCAGCGTGTTCGTACACAAAGACCGGCACTCTGACAGAAACACAATTTGGCAAATCAAGACACCTAGTGTGCCCCAACATGTGTACTAAATTTCAGGCAAATCCATTGAACGGGTCCAAAGTTATTAACGTCCAAACTTTTTACTTTAGTATATAACTGGCTGCTCAACCCTAACTATAGTGGTACAACTCATACTATTATTATATATATATATATATATATATATATATATATATATATATATATATCAGCCTGGTGTTAACAGTGGGCAAGATGCTGCTAGATTCAACTTTTAAGAAACAAATAGCTCAGTTAGAGAACAAAAAACATAATCACTATGGGTAATAATTTATCTCAGTTTTAGTAAGGCATTTGATGTGATGACTCATAATTTACTAATCATTAAATTACTAGATACCAACATTAATAAACATATTATTGCATGGATTAAAAATTGGTTAGCTCATAGAACATAGAAGGTTTTAATTAATGGTCATTTATCTGATTATCAACTTGTTTGCAGTGGTGTCCCTCAGGGTTCTGTTTTGGGCCCCTGCCTATTTTTATTATTTATAGCAGATTTAACCAAAAACTGTTTGCCAACTTCCACAAAATATGCAGATGATGTTGAACTTGGTGGACCTTGTGATAGTACAGAAAAGGTCACCATAATTCAATGGGACCTTAATAGCATATCTGATTGGGTTAACATTTGGGGTATGTGTCTAAATCCATCAAAATGTAAGGTGATGCATGTTGGTCCCAATAACCCTTTGGCCATTTACTGTATATGTTAAATGGTTACCGTTGGAAACTACCACCAACGAAAAAGATTTAGGTATTTATATAACAAATGATCTTGGATATAACAAACAGATAAATGAGGCTATAAATAAGACAAATCGGATAATATGGTCTATTAAAAGAAACATTAACTCAAGGGACCCAGGGATTATGTTGCCACTATACAGAGCCTATGCTAGACCGCATTTAGAATACTCATCACAGCTTTGGAATCCATATGAAAAGGGAGAGATTGCATCCCTTGAAAAAATCCAGAGGAAGTTTACCAAAAATATAAAAGGACTTTTTAATGTTCCATATGAACGACGTCTGGAAAATTATAATTTGATGCCCTTATCACTTAGACACTTTCAGGGAAATTTGATTTATATGTTTGATATTGTAAATGACCCATACCTGTTTGATCAAATAGGTTTCATGTTTAAAAACAACTTATATAACACTAGAGGTCATCCGCTGCAGATAAGTAGGGCTAAATTCTATCATATGTCAAGAAAATATTATTTTATACAAAGAATTATTAATCCTTGGAATAACCTACCTTTTGAAATTGTTACTAGTAACAACAAAATAACTTTCAAAAACTGCCTTGACAAATTTATTCTCAATAAAGCTAAATTTGGGTACTATAATTGATTATGGTGCAGTTATGGGCTTCTCCGCCCCCTTTGCACCTAATTACCTTAGTATGAAAAAAAAATGGGTTAATGTGGAGCAGGTCATGCCAAATGAATCTGGTTGATTTTTTTCAATTTGGTGAACTAGAAAGACAGATAGTCAACATTTTGTACCTGGACTTCAGTAAGGCCATTGATTCAATGTTCTGTGGGTGGCTTATGCATGGATAGGGGACTTAGAATTAAGGGAAGGGTTAATTATATGTTTGGGGAGAATTGGTTGACAGATAGAACTCAGTGACTGGACCGCTAGGGCAAGTTCTCTGATGTTGCTGGGGTTACAAGTTTAATGACACAGGGGCCTGTCCTGGGCTGATATTTTATATATATATATATATATATATATATATATATATATATATAATGGTAGCACGTTAGTGCTAGCATAGTTAGGGTTGAGGAGCCATTTCTATGTTAAACCCCAAAACTTTGCACCTTAATAACTTTGCAACCATTTGATGGATTTGCCTGAAATTTGGAATTTATGATCCAAGGACCATAGGCCTTGAGATCTGCCAAGTTTTGTGCTAGTCCAGATATACAGCTCTTGAGTTATATAGTGTGATCTGTCTGCGGCGTTCGCTTTTACTGGATGTGTAGTCGCACCTACAGGTCGTAGGGTTTATGTGACCAGCCTGAAATCTTAGGGAATGTGCAACCAGGGTCCCCATATGCCTTTCAAAGATTTCGTGAAAAATATTAAACGGTTCAAAAGTTATTCAAAAACAGTTTCCCATTATAAGTCAATGGGAAAAGTTAACAAAAAGTTCGACAGTGTCGCAAATGCATTTTTTACTTTCGCAAATGGCCCTGTTACTTTCGTAGGATTGGCCATTTTGTTTTCAGTTGGTGATCAGAAAATGGCTGGCATTTAAATTTGGGACCTCTAGCAACATAATTTTTTTGTATTCACCTAGTCGGGCCCTGAGGATGCTTGCCATCTCTTTATTTTGTGGTAAACACCCCAGAAATATGTTTTCAAATTTCTGGAAAAAGTATTCATAAATTACTTTCGTGTTTCACCAAAGTGTTGCTAAATTTTATGAAAGCTTAAATTATGTGCAGTAGTTTTCAATTTTGTGGGAAAATGACCGCACTCTTGGCACTGCGCTGAAAAAGAACCGCTGGGAGTTTTGAGCTGAAATTTGAGGAACAGAGCCGACATCTCACAGATGTGCCTTTCAGTGTTGTATTGAAAAAATATTACACGGCGGCAAAGTTACGGCACTCCAAAGTTGACGGTTTTTCCCATAGGATAATATTACGGCGCCCGACGCGTTACAGAAATCCTTTGGCACCCTGCTGCAAAATAACGGTTTGGTCTTTTTTCCTGAAATTTGGAAGGAAGACAGCCAACAGCCCACAGATGTGCCTTTCAGTAGTTTGGTGAAAAATATCACACGCGGCAAGTTACGGCACTCCAAAGTTGACATTTTTTCCCATAGGATAACATTACGGCGCTAACGCATAACAGAAATCCTTGATCCTGCTGCAAAATAACGGTTTGGTCTTTTTCCTGAAATTTGAGGAAGACAGCCAACAGCCCACAGATGTGCCTTTCAGTAGTTTGGTGAAAAACTTTACAGGGAGAGTTATGGCGCTCAAACTTTTTTTTTTCCCATAGGATAACATTATGGCTCAGCGCCTTCAGGGCCTCGAGATCTCGTGAACGGAAGTAGATACGGATCATTGAAAATTTCTTAGCCCCTGAGGGGCTAAGATATACATTAGCCAGGACAGTTGTAAATAATATGACTTTTAAATTTTTTTTCTACGTCGTACAGTTCCTGAGATATAATGTATTTAGTATTCCAAGATCTCATTTTCTGCGCCGATACTCATTATTTTGCATACATTATTTGTACTCACTGTCTTTCTCAATGCAAGTTTTGGAGAAAACCAGTCTGTGCGCTTACATTACTGTTACTGTTGCCCTTTCCGCTTGCGGTTTCATACCCGTTTCACTTACCGTTGACGTCTGCGCCACCATGTGCGTTATCCTTTCCGTTTTCATTTGCGCATGCATTTCTGTTATTTTTTGCCATTTTCTGTCTACAGTACTGTTTATCTTTCTGTTTCACTTTACATCACCATGCCCATTGAGATTTCTGTTTGTAGGCACCATGTTACTATGTGACAACACATCACGTGGCAGACCATTCCCGTCTACGCCACCATGTGCGTTACCCTTTCTGTTCTCATTCGTGCTTGTGTTACCATAGTGCGCCACTGTTAGCATTTCTGTTTGTGCTGTGTCCCTGTTAGTATGCCACAAGACACAGGTGGTGGGAGCTGGGCCCAGAGGGCACCAAGGCCCCGCTGCTGCATTACATTCACTATTTCTTGTTATCATTCTCAAAAGAAGGGAAATTAGAGGCAAAAACTCAGTTTAATGCATTAGTTAGAGTTGTCCCACAGCGACAAAAGTGAGGAAATTCGCTGTTAGGGTTGAAAAACCCGTTATACCCACCCACCCCCAACCGGCATTGGGGTGTGCATTGGGATCATGAGTCCTAACTCTCACCCCATTCTCCTATACTTCTGCTGCTTTACACAGGTCATGGGGTGAGAGTTAGGGCTGATGATCCCAATGCACACCCCAATGCCACCACGCGTGCATCCTTGCGTTTTCATTTGCGCTTATGCTTTGTTACTTTTTTGCCATTTGTGTGTACCGCACTGTTTCTCTTTCTGTTTCACTTTGCCACCATGCCCATTGACATTTTTCATTTACAGGCATCATGTTACTATGTGACCAGACATCACGTGCTTTACCCGTTCCGTCTACGCCACCGTGTTTGTTACCCTTTCTGTTCTCGATCGCTTGCATTACCTTGTGCGCCACTGGTAAGCGCTTCTGTTTGTATTGCTGTTCCTGTTAATATGCCACAAGACATCATGTGGTGGGGTCTTGCGGTCAAAAGACTGCGCTCCCGCTGCTACGTCGTGCGGGGCGAAGCTATGTGCGTTATCCTTTATGCGTTTCCATTTGTGCTGCTTCTGTTATTTTTGCCATTTGTGTCTACAGTACTGTTTCTCTTTCTGTTTCACTTTGCATCACCATGCCCATTGACATTTCCATTTGCAGGCACAATGTTACTATGTGACAACACATCATGTGGCAGACTGTTCCCATCTATGCCACCGTGTGCATTGCCCTTTCTGTTGTCATTTGCGCTTGCGTTACCATGTGTGCCACTGTTAGCGCTTCTGTTTGTGTTGCTCTTCCTGTTACTATGCCACAAGACATCATGTGGCGGGAGTGTGGGGCCCTTTGCCCCTGCGCTCCTGCTGCTGCGTGCGATGCTGGGAGCACAGGTCCCTATGTCTTATCCTTTGTCTTTTTCATTTACGCTTGCGTTTTCTGTTATTTTTTGCCATTTGTGTCTACAGTACTGTTTCTCTTTCTGTTTCACTTTGCATCACCATGCCCATTGACATTTCCGTTTGCAGGCACCATGTTACTATGTGACAACACATCACGTGGCAGACCGTTCTCGTCCTCGCCACCGTATGCTTACCCTTTCTGTTCTCATTCAGCCTTGTGTTACCATGTGTGCCACTGTTAGCATTTCTGTTTGCGTTGCTGCTCCTGTTACTATGCCACAAGGCGGGGCCCGTGCTCCCTGCGTACATTCACTATTTCTGTTATCATTCTCAAAGAAGGGAAATTAGAGGCAAAAAACTCCGTTTAATGCATTAGTTAGGGTTGTTCCACAGCGACAAAAGTGAGGAAATTCGCTGTTAGGGTTGAAAACCCTAACTCCGAATTCACCCCCCCCAGCACCACACACACACAGACACACACACACACACACATGCAATTATGGGGGAGGACCAAGTCAACACAACCAATAACAGACATCCAGCAGCAGGTGACAGAAATAACAAACAATTGTCTAAATGTACTACGAGACATCCCCACCCACCTGACCAGGTACTGCATGCTCAGTGGAGATCAACAGCAAAACTGAGGCCATGTACACCAAACGTACACATCCCTGATTGCAGCTGCACACAACGTACCACACTTAGTAGTTGCATGGCCTTACCTACCGATGCCCCACACCACACCACAACTGGTACTGTGCCGTTAGTCATATATAAATGCTGAAGGTGCATGATGACAGTTGTAGAAAGGTTTTAACACTAGTGAGTATACATTAATTAAGAGAAGTACATAAATTAACTACAATACACTAGCATGCTCAGGATAAAAGTAGTGTTACATTTAGTAGGTGATTTACATAGTAGTACATTTACTGCAATGGTTTACTCAAGATAGAGAGGCTGATGTAAACGTATGGAAAAGCATTGCCTGTTCAACTCTGTGAAATTCGTTCTGCCAGTATCAGATGCATTCTTACTGATGAAGGTGTACTGCTGATGTACATACATACACCTTCAGTGTGTTTCAATACTAAAGATGCAGTAAGTATTCTTTGTAAGAAACAGTGTAATTGCATGGATCAGGCCAAACAACTTCTAAATATCATAGCACTACTGAGCCAACAATAACGTACCTGTATCGGAGATGTATATAGGATAGATTTTCCTGTAGGCACTTACTGAGTATGTTGTACCTGATAAAGACAATCTCATTGCATCTGTGATGACTAACTTATTCAAATAGTAATACATTTACTATTGTTGCAATGAGTGATCTATGCCACTTATGGACACAGTGTAATTTTTTTTTAACAGTTGTTTCATATTCAGGCTGTATGCCTAGTGTTTGGGTTTGCCACACTTCTGTCACTGATGCTATCAAAGTGATAACTATGTTAATTGTGGTGCAACAGGAATCAAGTAGGTATGGGTTAGATATAAACAGAATGTCTTTTAGTATTGATTTAACTCACAATGGGGTAAGTGTACTAGGACAGCAGGGGTTATTCTCTATCACTGACTCTGTCAGTTATAATCACACTAAGGTTTCGATGACTGTAATGATCAAGTTACACTGTTCATCTTCATGAGTTCATATTCACAGCCATTCTCCAGTAACTAGACAGTGTATGGTGTAACTGGGTGGGACACTGTGTTGCAAAGCTGCTGCAGTGCCTAGCAGAGGGAGAGTATCTACTCATAAAGTCAATTAAGCAATAAGGCATGACCAACAGTTATGTTAAATGGTCTGTTAATCACCCTGTAGGGGTTTAATGTTGAATGAGGAATAGCCGAGTGCCACATGTCGCTAGACAGTGATAAACTGACCATTAACATAATACCTGGGAGTGGCTCATTGCTATCATAATAAAACTGTTTTTTAAACAACATTAAACCATGTTTATCATATGGTTAGGCTCTACATGTATGTTAATAAAAACTAAACATAAGGCTGTTACAATGTTTACAGTCAATTAGAAAGCTGCATTTCTCAAACCCTTGTTATAATCAGAGATATTATACCTGTACAACTCCTTGGTTTTGCTGAACTCTATTGCTCAGGGTGGCCCACCACAGTGGTGTGGTCTGTGTGGGGCATCGGTAGGTAAGGCCATGCAACTACTAAGTGTGGTACGCTGTGTGCAGCTGCAATCAGGGATGTATACATTTGGTGTACATGGCCTCAGTTTGCTGTTGCTCTCCACTGAGCATGCAGTACCTGGTCAGGTGGGTGGGGATGTCTGTAATACATTTAGACAATTGTTTGTTATTTCTGTCACCTGCTGCTGGATGTCTGTCATTGGTTGTGTTGACTTGGTCCTCCCCCATACTTGCATATATGTGTGTGTGTGTGTGTCTGTGTGTGTGTGGTGCTGGGGGTTGGGGTGAATTCAGAGTTAGGGTTTTCAACCCTAACAGTGAATTTCCTCACTTTTGTCGCTGTGGAACAACCCTAACTAATGCATTAAACAGAGTTTTTTGCCTCTAATATATATATATAAGTACTATCAGAATGGGTCCACAAAGTAAACTGAGTCTGTTTGCAAATGATATAAATTTTGTGGGGGACTGGATAATGGTGAGGCAATTGGCAACATGAAAAAGAATGTAGAAAAGCTAGGGCAATGGTCCAGAGTTTAGCAATTGAAATTAAACACCAAAAAATGCAAAGGGGTGCACAGTGGAAACTAAAGTCTGCGTACAGAATATTGCTTCAATTGGATCATGGTAGAACACTCAGAGGAGGAGAGGGACTAAGAGGTGATAATTAGCAATAGTTTGACAGCCTCTTATCAATTCAGTATGGCATATGAGAAAGTGAACAAGATGCTGGGATGCATCAGACAAGTTTTCACTTGTTGTAGCAAAGTGTGTCACTGTACAGGTTGTTGTTTAGATGACACTTGGAGTAGTGTATGTAATTTTGGAACCCACACCACACCTAAAGAAGAACAAGGAGTGGGTGTGGACAATCTAGAGAAAAGCTAAGAAAATTATCCAGAGGCAACAGTGTAAGACCAAAGAGGAGTGGTTGGTCAATCTTAAGTCTCAGAAGGACAGAAAGAAAGGAGGAATATTATAGAAACATACAAATGCAATACAGTTTACATTAACATAGTGCGCATCTGGTTTGCAACCCATTATTTTCCCATTGTAAGCTAGCTGGTTTGTTTCTCCCTTCAGCTGTAGAATGTGGGTTTCAACTGAAAATATAGTCTGGAAACTGACTACGCTATATTTTTGTTTTTTCCCCTGCATCTTTAACTGGATTGTTACCACATTTATGTACAACATGAGTGAAACATGTATATCGCTAGTTAAGGGTTATGAGCATTATGATTACATAATTTTTGTAGCTTCAGCATTTGTTGGTGGTACACATGATTCTTTGTAGGCTCACTATCCCTGCTACTGGATTCCAATAGAGGCATATGTCACAAACCTGTAATGATTTCAGATGGTAGTCCCATGTGATGTTTGACTGTCTCTGTATGTGGACCAATGTGTAGTATGAGAAGAGCTGCTGCCTTTACAGTTGAAACCAATGCTGCTTCTTGTTTGACCAGCTGGAGGTGATGAAGAACTGGATGGTGATGACCTTCTTTAATCCACATCAGAGACTAAGCATGTCACCTCTATAGTACAGTTTGACAGCCAGTTGACCAATTATTGATGTCATGGTTCCATTTCTAGGCTTGCATCATCTACTTGACAGCAGAGCACTCTACTGTATAAAAGCATTCTCTCTTTTTCCCCAGATCCCCTTTAGGCAGTTACTATTCCAGCTCTGCAACTTTAGTAACTGAGTGCAGGAATTTGTAGTTTAAGTGAACCCTGAATAGCAAATGAGTTAGGAAGGGACTTTTATTTTATCTAGCAACATTCATTCTCCCTGTTTCTTAGATATTTACAAGACCAGAAAAGCAAAATCAGTTATTCAATTTCTGAAAGTAGTCTTGGTATGAAGCAGATTTTTAGTAGATTGCGTATGTGGAAAGTAGTCCCTGTAAAAAGCAGACTGTGAAAAAAAACATCCTCTAACTGTTATTTGAAAAGCTGCAGTGTTTAGTGTCCTATAGAAGAATGTTAGCAGTAACACCCTCTATAGTGGCAGATTGATATTAATGAAACTATATAATATAGCTACAGTAGTTCACTCTAACTTTCGTTTATTTTAGTTTAGTTGCTTTTGTTGACTGAAAAATTAGGTTTAGGAAGTATTTTTTCTGTTTTCAGCCTCATCCCAACTGGGAGGGGTTACTGTGAGGGTGTGAAGTACAGCCCTCAAATAATTGTATTGTACAGGAGAGAGTTATTGTGTTGCGCAGCACCCCCCCACCCCCCATTCCACATCTCTTGGTATTTCTGTTTCCTTTTCCTGTCTGTTTCTTTTCCTCTTCTGTGGCTGGTAAGGAGGATATTTGTGGCCAGGTCGGTATATGAGGTCCTCTGAGAGCAGAAATGCACAGCATATTGGCTTCTTCATCTGAGGGGTGTACAAAAAGAACTTGCCTTTTGTATCCAGAAATAGGCCCTAAGCCACAGAAGGGCTGTTGTGTGGAGGACAAACTTGAAGTTTAATTTTAAACCAGATTGGGGCTGGATTTGGTTTTAGTCAGAAAAGGTGTGAGCCCTGTCTTGCTGTTCAGCTGGTTACATGATGTCAGTGGTCCTCATACAGCCCAGCACTGTGCCCTAAAAAACACCTGCTTGCTGCTCTTCATTTGAAAATGCTGCTTATTCTTTCCTTTACGGTATTCCTGTCTTACTTCATATGCTGATAACACTCCTTTCTCTTGTAAATGACAAAATGCTAGCACTAGCTCATTTGTATCAAGAAAGTGCAGGTTAGCCTGTTTATATGTTTAAAGTGTTTTAACCCCCCCCCCCCTTTACCTTGTTGTGTTTTGTTTTTAAACTCCTCCATTTGAGAGTGCAGGCATTTTCCTGATAACCACAAATTGTTTTAAATATAAAACCCTCCAAATGTACCAGTTTAACAAAAACTCCACCAAGTTAGCAAGGAGGACTGTGGCCTCTCTACACTGTTTAGGCCGCTCAGTTTGGTGCCTTTTTCTCTACTTATGCCAAGTGAGTCTCCTGCATTGGTTTAACCCACTACAGTTCTTTATAAGGTGACAACCCTCCTGTATACAGTAAGACTCTCCTTCCTGAAAAATGTATTTATTTCTATTCTCCTGAGCTGAGATAAAATACATAAATGTTTCTGCCGTTAGCTGTACTGTCACTGTTAGAATTACACACATACCTACTTTTCAAGACCAGGCTGGAATTAGTAAAGAAGTCTAGAAAGTTCTGTACAGAAGACTCTGGTGCTTCTTGGTGGAGTCAGGCTGATGCTGATGTTTGCTGTAGGGTGTGGCCAGCCCCTCCCCTCTCCCTTTTATGCTCTGGTAGTCAGAGTGTGATGTCACAGCGGTGGAATTAGGGGAGGAGTTTGACAATTAAAAGTTTAGTGGCAAAAACAATGTCTAAAAATATTTTAAGGGGGAAATATAAGTAGAAATGTTTTGTCAGTATCTGTGTGGTCTGCATAATGTCTGTATTAGGATGCATCAATTGTAAATAATGTAAATATTTAATATTTTGGTATAAAGGGTATGATTAAGACTATGAGTGACAGAGTCAATCGTAATTAGGGTGTATAAAAGCAGTGAGTTTGCAAGACAGAGAGCAGTGTGCACAGAGCAACTGACAGAGTAGGAACTCTGGGCTAGGTTCCTATAGTGCTTATACTCTGTTGCCTGAAGCCACAGACTTTGTACATTTTGTATATGTTTGCACCATTTGTTTTTTTTTAAGAGTTAAATAAAGCAGAGCCATTGGGATTTTAGTCATTTGTGTGGTTTGTTCCCCTGTCTGCATCACCAGGACCCTCTAAATCCATCACAGTTACTGGAGGTACTGAAACTGGGTTAAGCTATTGGTGGATTGGTGTTTTTTAGTGAAAGGTGAATTTGAACAGGACACCAGGAAAATTCCCATACCCTTCCTGCAGGGGAGCACTCTGGCCTTCCTTTGACACGATGCCAAGATAGCCACTCCTGGTGGTGTAGGAGAATGTAAGGAGTTTGTGGAGTCTGGGGAGCAGGTCTCCTACCCTGCCTCAGCACTGCTAGAGATGACCAACCAGAAGATATGAATGTATTACCTTAAAAACCGTTATTGAACCCCAGACAAACGTTATCAGACCAGCTGTCGGCTACTTCCCATGGGCACCTAGGCAGATGCCCAGTGAGATACCCCTGTCATATAGACTTATCATCTGAAGTTTTGGAACACACAGGCCATCTTTTTGCCCTCCTGGCTGAAGAGGAATCTTTACATCAATTGAGATGAGAACAATTGCATGCAAAAATTTCCAAGTTACAGAAAGAAAATGATGTTTTGGTGGACCGCTGTCTTCCATCTGATATCAGATCTCAGCAGGTTGTCAATGATGCAGTATCATCAAAGGTGCTGACAGCCAGCAAGCTGGCCTGCTCTGACTTTGCCTGATTCCCTGCTTCACCACAGACACCTGTTTCCAGGGCCACAGTAATGGGGGGAAAAGTGGGGATGTTGTCCGGGGCTCTTAGCTCAGGAGGGGCCTGCCTGAGGAGCTGGCATTACCCCTGGCATTAGCTGGTGTGGGAAACAGGGGCCCATTTCAAGTGACTTGTCCAGGGCCACAAAATTCATAGCTGCAGCCCTGCCTGTTTCTGTGCTGAAGATTGCACTGCACAGTCAGATTTTTCTATGAGCCCATCTACTGTTCCCCCCGACCAAGCCGAGAAACCTGCTGCCAGCACTTTCATGCCTGAATGGGTGCACACTAGTCATTGCATGCTTGGCCTTAGCTGTCCCATGTTACAGACTGATTCTATCAAGGACCCCTAACACTGGACTGTAGAGGGGGCTTTGGCTGCAGCAGGCTATGAACACTTCCCTGAATCCAGTACATGGGTATCAGGGGTGTTCCCCTATTCAGATTCCATGCCTGACTGACTGCACCCAACCAGGTACTGTAACCCCTCTTCTTTCTGTGCAACCTGACTAGGATTCAGGCCTTATAGTTACAGAGCAAACTGACCCTAATACATTGTCCCCCTTGCCTGCTAAGCTGCGGCTGATCCTAAATCCTGTTTGTGACCTTAAAGCTAGAGAGTCTGAGCTTTTTCCTCTCCAAAACCCTCCTATTGCATAAGTGATGACTCCAGTGGCTGCCCAGCTTATTGATGTTGCTCCTTTGTTTTCTGACAGTACACCAGTCTTAGATGGTAATCCCAGACCACTGAACAGTAAAAATTTGCTTCTGCATAAATCTAACCCTAGGCTGTATGCCTCTTTATTCCATACCATTGTCTATCCTGCTAAGTATCATAATGTGATCCGATTGCATTACAAAGGTAGTCTAAAGAAGCCCCCTGACAGAATATTTTTAGCCTGCACTGTTCTGAAAGATTATATGTGGTTCTTTGCAACTGAGATTTATGCACTGATTTATGTCTCTGGAGAGACAACATTTGATGTGAGGTTTGTTTTTTATACCTTTTTTTCTGCTCCTCACAGCTCGGCCTGCCATACATCCAGCCACTGTCCTCTCCCCTTTTCAGACTGCAGGCTCACTCACATCTGGCTAGCATGCTGTACCTGCAGAGGGATGCCCGCTCCCTTTCCCGGGCTGAGATCTAATACCAGAGTGCGATTCCACGACAGGCCCACTGGGTGAGAGGCCTGGCCATTAAGCTACTCGGTCGACTGCTATTATCCTCCTATTTTTCTTCCCTTGCGGTGTGGAATTGCAATAATGTCCAGGCACTAGGTAAAGATGTCTGCTGTACCTCATCTTCTGATTTCACTGCTCCTGCAGTAGCCCTGATTACCATCGGGGGCCACCGCAGAGCAATGGAAACCCTGAACCCTCCCCCGGGAAAGGAGAGCAGTCCATTGGACCCTCAATCCTTTCCCTCCCTAGTCAACCCCTGATGGCCTGGGTGTGTTTCTGAACCTGTGTCATCAGCGTGGCATGAGGTACGGCATCCCGTGCCTCAACTCTCAGTGCCACTAGGCTGGCACATTTGATGTGTTTTAAAAAAGCTAATGCACAAGATTGTTTCTGGCTTAAATATCAATCCTTGAAGAATTAGCCACTTTGGACACCATTCACTGTACAGTCGAACTTCAATTATCCAGACCAGCTGGGGGGTAAGGAATTTGTTTGGATAATCAAACGTCTGGATAATCGAGGTTTAACTGTATGAGGTAACATTGTTTGGGACCAGGTCCTCAGTCCATATGAATGAATAATCGTTGTCCGGATAATTGAGGTTTGACTATAATTTTTTTGATGAAGCCAGCATAGAAAACCATAATGGTCTTATGTCAAAATGATGGGGTTAGTGTAAATTATTTGGTCTACTGGCTGAAGCAGAGGTGCACTGTTTTGGGAGAACCTGAAGCCATTATTGACTTGGAAAATATTTGGACAGAGGATGGGAAAATTAAGGTGATGTTAAAGTCTTCAGACTCAGGAATTTATCATCTACCCAACAGCTTTTTCCTAGGGCAAGATAGGGGGTTTTGTTTTATGTCAGGCAGCCCAAGAAATGTTACAAGTACAGATCGAAGGCTCATTTGAGCAGCATCTGTGACAAAGTACAATATAATATCTGTAATGAACTTGTACATATGGGTGTGCAGTGTGAAAATGAGCAGCAAAGCAACCTTTGTGAGAAAACTGGACATTCTTCTCAGAGTTTCTCATGGGCAGCTCATAACCAGCCAGACCAAGAGAATGGAGCAGAACAACCTTTATATGTGGCTTTAGCACAATGTTCCAAGACTGAAGCAGCGCCCTTGTCTGCAGCCTCTCATTTTTCTCAAGAGCCTGCACATCCAGCACCTGATCCTGACACTGGTCCTAACCCTGCTACTTGCTCTACTGATGGCAAAACCCTTGATCCTGTTCCTCCTGTACAGCATTCACTAACAAATACAGCCCCTGCTCAAACTGCTGCATCCATTGACCGTCCAATGAGGGCCATTCCACAAGACATGCTGAACGACACCTCTCAGGCTGTGTACCCTGTGTCCACATATGCTGATACTATGCCCCCCCATGAACCAGAATCAAGTGGATCTCACATGATTACATGATGCCGGCAATCCTGGGATCTCTCACATCCCCAAAAAAGTGGAACTGTCTAGTCGTCAATTGTGAATTGCTATGCTACTTTAGAGCACCTACTGTATCTGAGGAGTCCAAACTAGACTCGAATACTTCTATGTGATCTTTTTAACCTGATCAAATGACTGAGACAGAAGAACCTACAACTTTGGGGAACAAAAAAGTAAGGCCAAAACCAAAATAAAAATTAAAGCTTGAAAGACAGGACAGAAAACCGAATAGCTACAGTTTCTTTTTGCCATGCTCCTTCCATAGCATCCTCCAAGGCTTCCACTTTTTATATCTCTTCCATCAATGTAAAGAGCATTAAGAATACAAGAGAAAGAGGTACAGTCTTCTCCCAGCTCCTTTCAATTCTTTCTGAGGTTTATTTTTGCAAGACACAAGATTCTACATTCTTCAAGACATTTCACTGGCTCAAAAGACCTGGTATACTGGATGATATTTTTGGTCGATAGGACCTGATCAGTGTGTTTTTTTTTTGATAACTGGGACATTACTGTATTGAAACTCACTGATCTGATGCCTGGTAGGAATTTGATTCTTGATGCCAAGTTTCAACAGACTCTGTATAGATTCATTAACATATATGCACCTCAATAGATGGCTGATAGGATAGAGTTACTGAAACAAGTACAACCCTGTCTGTTCTCGTCCCATGACATTATATTTGGAGGAGATTTCAATTGTGGATTTTCCTCCCAGGATTGGAGTTATACCACTAAAACAACTAAAATCTTCTGTGATATGCATTTTTTTATCTAATTTAATATGTACGGCAGGTCTTCTTGATGCTTATTTTAAAGCTATTGGTAAACATGACCCCACATTCCGTAGAGGTCCACTAGCTACAAGAATAAATGTTTTCTTCATCAGCACTAACTTACCACTCTGCTCTGTCATGATCTATGTTACAGAATTTCCAAATCATTCTCTTTTGCATTTACATGTCAGCCACCACATAGTCCCTTCCCAAGGTTAGGGAACAAGGAAATTTAATTCTGCTTTACTACAGCAGACCTTGATCACCCAATCCATATAGCAGTTTGTTGCAGCCAGAACATCTGTTTTTATTTTTCATGAGGACCCCTCCATTTGGTGCAAAGACACAAAATTGGAATTAAAATCTTTATTTAAATTGCTCTGTAAAACTAATCACACGGTTAACTATTTTAGTTAAATCAAAAATAGACAACAATTACAAAACTTACTGACCTTATTGTATGAAACACAGCAAGACTACATCAAATAAATGTGTCTTCTTAAGCAGAAAATAGTCTGTTTTTATATGTAGCAGGCCAATAGCCTAAAGAAGCAACAAGCATTTGGTACCCAAGGAAGATCAGGATTTGTTTGCCCTTAGAAAGCCTGTAGTGTAAGAAGAAAACAGAAAAAGATGGAAGGTCTTCTAGACCACTGCGATGTTTATCAAACTGATACCATGAGCACTGTAAATGTAGTCACCCGAAACACCTAGAAACTCTTTCAAGGCCCCGGTGTCTCTTTACATGATGTGGACTCTTTTTTTACTTGATCTCACTATTTCAAGTCTCCCTGATAAGGTTACCACTGTGCTAACTCAGCAAATTCAGTGCCAGAAGCTGAGAAATGCTATTTCTTCCATAAAGCCCAGCACTGCTCCAGGAAAGGACAGTTTGACCAGTGAACAATTTAAATGAATAGTCCCTGAACTGGAGAGGGAGCTTGTTGTAGCTTTTAGTCATATTCTCTCCCTCCAGCTGTTACCTCATCTATGAATTCTGGTATGCTAATATACCTACACAAGAAAGATGATAAATGACTTATGCAAAACTGGACACCTATTCGCCTCCTGAATATGGATTTTAAGATTTTAGTTAAGCTTCTTAATAGTAGACTGCTACAGGCAGCTAAACATTTCATCACACTAGCACAGTTCTGTTATGTACCAGATAGGCATATCTCAGATCACCTGATTTTATTGACGGAAATAATTGAAAGGGGCAATGCTGATAGACTTCAAGGCTTTTTGGTATCCTTGGATCAGTGTAGAGCATTTGGCTCTGTTACTCATGACTATTTATGGCATGTGTTAAGGCATTATGAAATACCTATTTTTTTTTCCAGTGATTGCAATGCTTGTATAAACCTGCTACTGTTTCCCCTATAGTTAATGGTTGGAGTGGGCCACTTATCAGTATAAAAAGGGGAGTGACACAGGACTGTCTCCTCAGCCCCATTTTATATACCTTCTGTCTAGATCATTTATTAAAGACCCAGAATTCCTCTCCCTTGCTGGTTCATTTAAATAATAAGGAAGGGACTGTTCCCTACAAGGCAATAGCTTATGCCAATGACATTAGTCTCCTAGTCCAGGATGAACGTTACATAAGGCAGGCTTTAAGCATATATTCTTCCTTTGGTTGCTTCTCTGGATCAACTTTGAATATTGATAAATGTGTGTGTACAATTCTGGGTGCATCACATGCTCTACTTAGCAGAATTGCAGGAGTCAAATTACAAGAGGAGCTGATTAAGATAATTGGAATTTAATCTGGCACAGAAAATTTGGACTTATTAAATTGGGAATCTAAACTATCCCTGAGCAGACTCAAAGTGGCATATTGGAATAAATGGTAGATGGGAAATAAAAACAGGGTATTTCTTATTAAAACATATCTATCCCTTTGTTTTTATATATCAGTTATGTTTTCCCCACCATCTAAAATGTTAGAAATGTCTATTTTGAGTGTATTTTTTCAAACTTTGTGGGGGAGTAGGTTGAACCTGATTAAAAGAAATGTCACATAACTTCCCCTCAAGTGTGGTGGTTTGAATATCGTTAACCCATTGTGATATGTTACAGTATTTTTTCTTTCTGTTAATTTACATCCTCTGTTGTTTGCTACATCTAGAGGCTAGGAACATTGGTTTTATGTTACTTGCCACATCTGGCTAAAACTATGGCACACTGGTCATTTGAAAGTAGCTAAAGCTTCAACTGTGGCACCTCTATATATAAGAGAACTCTTTTCAAAACTTAGAATCTGGCACATCTCTAGTCACCAGATTTTGACAATGACAAGGAAAGTTGTCTATTCCTGGATAGTAGGTACAGGTTTCCCAGCCTAGGATAAATTTGAACATTGCCCTCCAGTTTTCCTTCCTGCTCTTTAGTAATATATTTCTGAACCTAGGATACTGGGATGTTCATTGGCTCAGCTGTCATGGTAGGTTAAAGGCTAAAGCTAACCAAAAGCATAAACAGCTTGTCTGAATGCTTTTGCAATAGAGTCTCCTGTTCCCAGCACCTGTAAACAATGGAGCACCTGCTTTTTTGCTTGTCCTTTTATTTCACAATTTTGGAATTCTGTGGCGGATACAGTAAATGGTCAGAACAACTCTTTTCTTTGGTGAATTATGACATATTGGTGTACAGACATTTTTTTTCGATCACAGTGTAAATTGGAGAAGAGCACATTGTGATTCATATTTCTTGTTGTAAGTGGTACATTTGGAATACTACATGTCTCTTCACATTGCAGCAGAAACAAATCACTCATTTTGAACTTTTGGCTAAAATAACCTCTGCACTTTGAAGGATCCATTATAATGAAGCTCAAGTAACCATTTTTGCTATGCTGGCTAAACAATGAAGAAACTTACCTTGGATTATGGACTCAGATCAACCTGTCATGTAATCTGTAACAAGTTGTTCTTCATTGCTCATCTGTATATTCCTTTTGTATTTTTTCCCCTTCCTTAGGTACTTGTGTTGCTTTTTTCTATTCTAATTTTGCCCCTTTTCATTTCATGTACATCACACTATTGAATTACCTTGTATACTTGTGATGACTGCTTGTTCAGTGTACCATGTTTTGTTTTGTATTGTTTTCTTTCCAAATGAACACCCTTACTCTTTTGGCCAGGCACAGGGGAGAATTCCCTACTTTTTCTGTGAGGGATAGAGAGTATTATAATTTCCTCTGGAGACAAGGTGCCCCCTGTGACTGGAGAGGGTGGCAGTATGGAGAAATGTGGGAGTGTACCTGTTGGAGGAATGGCCATTGCACCAGAGAGGTTGGAGGCTAATACATCATTTAAGCAAGAGTTAGATTTGGTTTGTGTGCTGCAGCATCTGTGCTGGAATGGAGCAACACTAGTAAAAAGAAGGCTGGTGTGTATGAAAACTCAGCTATGGCATGAGGCATGGAGACCAGTATTTGGTGGAGGAATTCTAGCTGCATTGGCATCTCAACAACATGTTGCAGGTAGAGAAGGCTTGAACACCTCATGAACATGAGTGTTTAAAAGAACATTTCTGATTGTGGCAGTATAATTCCTCAGAAGGTGAAGTAATTATGAAGGATCAGTTGTTGGCTTGGCATATTCCAGTAGTATTCCTTGGTTCCTCTGATTGGCAGGGGAATGAACTTCTTTGTTATCTGGTAGGCTGAAATCCCATTTAGGAGTGCATGCAAATGGCCAGAAGGTTTCTAGGGCTGATACAGCCCAGACTGAGGGAGATAAATATTATTGCAATGGCTTTTGCAGCCATCAGCTGTGTAGGAGCATACAGTAGTCACAAAATGAGGTGAGGATTTTACGTTTGGTAAAACTATGCCTGTTGTTCTAGGGGAGAGTCTTGATGTGCATTTCTATATAAACCTCTTATAGTTAATGTGGATTGTGATGTTGACACAGGCTTATGTAGTTGTTATGACTACTGCTGCTGACTATAGTGAAGGAGCCCAGAGTGCAGAGCTGAGGTGTAGTCTGACATATGTACTAACAGTATCTATGTGATTTCACAGGCTGTAGACTCTACAACATAGCCGGTGGCAACTCAAGTGGGTATAGAGATGAATAAGTCTGGTTTTCAGCAGCAGGAAATTAATCTTCAGTTGGCTTATTTATTTAAAGTCTTACCTGGACCTGTCAGAAGGGGAACTATGGACAGCTACATTGTAAAGGTGCCAATGAGAAGGCATGTCATTGGACATTTTTAGATTTTGCCTTGTTAAAAGTTTCACTTAAGTACTATGCATCTGAAATATATGTCTTATTACATGGAAATGGAGTAAATTTAATTCTAAACACCATCAAAACACTTCATTCACAGATCAAGGGATATACCTCTACCACTATACAACACATATGTTAGATCTATCACATATTACTGCTCACAGTATTGTGGAGCTGTTTTCCTGGGGGGAAGCACAAATTGAAAGAATCCAGAGAAAAGCTATGAAAATGATGCATGGGCTTAAAGGCTTGGAACATGTGGAAAGATTGGATATACTAAATCTAGATAGCTTTGAAAAAAGATGGATGAAAAGTCATTTATTGCTTTTTTTTTTACAAACACATGCATCGTGAGGTTATGACAGGCTTTCGTCTTATCTTTTACAATGACAGCATTCATACCAGAAGACACAATAACAACTTAGGGCTAACAGCTTTGAGACAAACAAATGAAAACAGTACTAACCCAGCATATCATAGGCATTTGGAACTCACTTCCAGTATCCATTGTCAACAGTAAAAACAGAAATACAATATATCCAAATCTAAATTGGATACTCACTTGAAAGGATAAACACATTAAGTACTGCAATTCTTAAATGTGACAGCTAAACATAGACAGTTATGTCTTCTGCTGTCTCGACCTATGAAGTATTTAAACACATATTAAACATGCTGATGAGAAAAGTATATACCGTACAATATTAGTTATAAAACACTGGGTGCACTTGAAATGTTCAGGGTACAATATGAAAAGGTAAACAAAATGCTCCTTGTAGTCTTACATTGTAGCAACTCTAATTACAAATCCCTAAATCAAGACTATTAAAACTGTGTTCAAAAATGAAGGCATAAATGCGGCTGATTTACATTATTGGCTTTTTTTTGAGATGCCTGGTGCTAAGCCCTCCATAAACTACTGTATCGCTGACTCCTGACTCTGACTGAACTCTGAAAAGAAGGCTGGGACAGGTGCAAGGCCAGAGTAAGGGAGTTGGTGGGGAAAAGGTAAGGGAGTGGGATGGCCACTAGGGGCAACTTATGAGTAGTAGGCAGTGTGGGAAGACTTGATCCACTGGGCCTCTTTGTGCCATTAGATTTCATGTTTCATGTTTCTATATAACTAATTTGTACTGCAGTATGGCATTTTTTGGTGATGCTGAAATACACTGAATCTGGTCCTCTGCATCTTCCCAACAGTTTTTTCCTGGGTTGGGACATAGAGGTATGTTTCTTTCAGGACAAGCATAAGGCATGTCACACATGGGAAGCCTGCACACACCTCAGTAATTTATATGATAAAGTCAAATGTAATCTGTGTGGGAAATTTGGTCATGAGGGACAACAATGCATGACTGAGCTTAGATACAGTCTCTGCAAAAAAATTTCGACATGCCTATATTTACTTAAAATTTGGTAACTTGAGAAAGGAACACTGAGCCGAAGCTTGTTTCAAGGTGTGACCCGGTGAAGGGGATGCAAAACACAACAAGTGTTACAAGGTTTATGATACAGTAATATACAATATAATAATGTTGTCCTTTTATACAATTATATTACAAAGTAAATTTTACATGAAGAAAAAATAATTTAAAAACAACATAACCAGAGCATAAAACTGAGGTGAAAATGTTCAATTATTTTTGCTAAATAGAGATGAGAGATAGAGAGGAGGACAGGAAGTTTAATTGTGTGTTCGGTCAGTAAATAGTAGTAAGATGTGACAGGAGATAGTCTGAGAAGTCACTTAAGTGCAGGAAAGGAGGGGGTAAGGTGAGCTGGGAGGGGTATTCCAGAGGGAAGGATTATAAAACAAGCAGATGTTTGCAGGGGGCAGGATGAGAGCATGCTACTCTCAACAGCTTTATTGGATTCAGTGGTTGAGATGCCACTGCCAAAAACTGACTTAATGGTAGTGATGAGGAAGAGAAAGACATGCCTGAAATGAGATAGAAGAAATTGTCCACTGTGGAGTTGCCACCTGAGGAATACTTGATTTTGGAAAATCTTTCTGCCCTCTTAGCAATCCTCACTGATTGGGATGACTCTGATGGTGATGAAGATTTGGAAGCTTTCTTTGATTCTTTCTCACAAAACGTTTTATCATCAGAAACTAAGGAAGAAGAGAATGGCTCTAAATGTGTGAGATCACAATGATGTAGTTTAAGAGAAGGTGAATCTAAAAGAATTATCAAGTTTCTTCTGTTCTGTTTCTCTTTCTTTATTGTCCCCCTTCCCATGATGATTTTTGTTTATTTCTTTCTTTACCTGCAGGTATGAAGACTTCTGCATCTAATTACTCTCTGACTTTTGTTAGGTTAACGTTAACAGTTTAAAGGCAGAAAAAAATCAATGAGTATTTCTGAAATGTTGCAGACTATTGATGCTGATTTTATGCTATTACAGGAGAATAGACTATCATCCATAGGAAAACTAGTGCAGGTCAAGAGATAGCAGATGTTTGGTGCCTTCCTTTTTCCTTTTGAGAGGATTTTATGAAGGCACTGCTAGTTTGTGTAAAAATGTGGACGCAAAAGTAACACTTTATTTAGACCATATCACTGGAAATACAATGTTGCTGTATTTTAACTCTGAAAATGAATGTTATAGACTTATTATTTTCAATGCTTCTCAGGTGAAAACATATTAATTTGTTTAAAAATGTCCAACCATTTCTTCATACAACTGTAAAATTTTCTTCTGTGGTGATTTGAATTTCCCCTTGAGCAGTTTGATAGAGATGGTAATACAAAGTATTTTGTGATTATAATTATTTGATGGCAGATGTGTGCTAGATAGACTGACAGATGATTATCATGTAAATAATAAACAAGAAATGTATCCCTGTTTTCCTGGTACTATTCATTCTCACATTAATTATTTTTTAAGCAATAATGCCCAACAGGGTGTGTGTCATGCTGGGATAACGTCATGCCTCAGGTGGTTGGGCATGAGGCAGCAGGCTGAGTGCGTCCAATGACTGAGGTGTGACGTTATCCCCAATGACACACATCCTGGAGGGCATTATTGCTATTATACAATGGCTTGTTGCTATACAGAATAAAAAAATCATTTTAAAAATGTTTTTGTGTGGAAAAACATTTTTGTTTTTTTAAGAGAAGATGAAACAATCAAGCAGAAACAAATCAAGCAATCAATCCTCTACAGGTTCACAGTGAGGCTGAGACTAGACCCGTGATGTTGTACTGGGATAACATCATGGGTCCAGCCCAAGACTGACCAATCAGAGTCCAGGATTTTTTCTTGCCATTGTATAATCAGCTTTAATTGATTTTTTTTTTTTTTGTGGTTGGCATGGGTTTCTCTGATTGTGGACTAGGAGCACTGTTTGTTAAGCATAAAAATTTCTCTTAAAACATGTATATGGTAAGGCCAGGAAGTTTGCATTTAAATAATGATTTGCTGCTTCATAAAGACCTTTGCCTTGGATTTTAGGATTTGCTGGTTGCCCGAAATTCTGTTTCAGTCTCTCTATAAGGACATGAATCAGTGGTGTGAGGATACTAAAATGGTTCTTAGAAAAATGTTTCATACATTTATGAAAGAAAAAAATTAAATTCAACTATACCCAATATCTGGAATGTAACGATCAACTAAATAAGAAAGTTACTGCAGATTATAACACTGAGTTAGTGTGACAGTTAAAATATGTTTTTAAGCAGGTAATGTACAGTATGACAGAGTTCTGTTACCTGCTGCAAAATATTATGGTTCACAGACATATTCCATCTAGAAATTCATATGAGCACTGTAAAGAAAGGGTAAACAAAAGTTAATGTATTCAGAGCTTAAGGAAAGAACATGGAACCTTGATGCCTGGCACAGAGATATGTATCTGCATTATTGGACAATATACTTGGCCATTCTGTGTTTACACAGATGCTTGTTTGCAATAAGGAGACTGATTGTTTTTTTTTTCTGCATTTAATCTGACAATTCTGAAGTCTAAAATAAGTCAGTTGCTTGTTAGTCCTGTAAATGTGTAGGAAGAAAGGGTTGGGATTGCATTGGTAAATTTGAAAGTGGCACCAGGTCCAAACCAGCTTAATTCTCAGTTATATTAATTTGCCATACATTGATTTTATGTAGCATTAACATATCCTATGGATATTTGCAATTGAAGACAGTATAGCCTTTTAAATTTGGATTACAAAATGTTGACTAACATTTTGACATCAAGTCTGAGTCAGGTGGCTGCATCTGTCAAAGTACCAGTTCAACTATGTTCTATAAAACCTTGTAGGACACACAATGATTTTTTTTTGGAACTAGAAAAAGTGATAGTGGAGGAGAGGTGTGTGGCTATCTGTTGTCTTATCTGTATGTTTTAGGTTCTGGAGTTTTGTGAGAGTCCATGCCACTTGATTTCCTGGTTAAAATTAAGTTTTGCAGCTGTTATTCCAATGCTGAATGGAAGCATTGGACAAACATTACCTCTGAGTGTTATTGTTCAGAAAGATGCCTCTTGAATGCTTTGCTGTATGTTTTGCCTGTACCCACTTTTAAAAATAATATTGAATTATCCTGGTGTGTGTGTGGGAGGGGGGCACTGTAAATGCTTTAGAAAAATAAATATGAGGTCTGCCAGATGCAGATGGTGTTTGTTTATACTTGTAGGATGTGTTGACTAAGCAACAGGTATAAGCAGTGTTGTGTGACTTCAGGTTCCCAAGTGAATTATCAAAAAAGCATACATATGGTGTTGAGTTCAGGTATCACAGATGGGAATGATAACGCTGAAAGTATTCCATTAAAAGAAAGATGTATTAAGGTGTTAGGAATGAAATTTGGGACAAAGAGTATTGTAGTGTTGAACTGGGAATACACTTTAACTTTAATCAGTAAAAAAATTAACAAAATGAAGTTGTGACACATGACTAAAAGAATATTGGTTGTGAAAACTTACCTGATCCCTTTTTATTCTACTTGTGTTACCCCCCCCCCTTTTAGTAACTAGATTATTTAGTGGGCTTTTTTCTTGGTTATTATGGAGCCGTAGCCTTAATCCAAGAAATGTAATCTAATATATTAAGTGCTGAACATGGTGGTTTAGGTATGGTGAACCTATCTTTTTAATGATGGCTTTCTGATATCTACTAGAAGTTCATGTTTTTCTGGTACGTATAGATTTTGATTACTGTAACGTAGGTAAAACTGTGGTTGTTAGTATCAAATAACAGACACCACTAAGATCACTGGAAATATACATCTCTTTTTATTTCCACTCCACATAGTGCAAGAAAGCAGCAGTAAGGGCAAACAAGATGTCTGGATGCATAGCCAGAGGGATCAGCTGTAAGCGAGTGGAGGTTATACTGCCCTTGTACAGGTCACTGGTGAGGAGCCATAGAGAGTATGGGATACATTACTGGTGTCTACACCTTCAAAAAGACATTAATCTACTGACAACAGTCCAGAGGAGGAAAACAAAGATGATCTTGGGGCTGCAGGGTAAAGTATTTGAAGAGAGGTTGTGGTCTATGAACATGTACTATCTGGAGGAGAGGATAGGAGGGGGGCAGAGGACATGATTGAGACCTACAAGTTCATGAAAGGCATACATAGGTTGAAAAAGGAGGATCTCTGTAACCTAAGTGGCAGCCAAAACACAGTCTTAAGCTTGGGGAGGATTTAGGATAGAAGGTAGGAAGCACTTTTTCATGAAGAGGGTGGTGGCCAGTTGGTATGCAGTCCTGGAATAGGTGGTCTTGTTGAAGATGGTGGGCCACTTCAAGAGAGGCTGGGATAGACACAAAGGGAAAGTAAGGGTAATGGGAGGGGCAGTTGGAAAGGATAGGAGAACTGGGGAGGGGGCAGGGTCAGTAGATTAAGCTGTAAACCCTGCAACACAAGCAGACTAGATAGACCAAGTGGCCTTATTCTGCTACCTATTTCATAAGAAATCATAAGAAACTTTCAGAGGGAGATCAGTAATTTAGAGAACTGGGCCAATAAAAACAAATTAACATTTAATCTTGATAAGTGCAAGATAATGCATTTTGGAAACAGAAATAAAAAAGCTAAATATACATGAAATGGTAGGGAATTGATTTCAACTGAGGAGGAAAAAGACCTTGGGATATTAGTATCCAATAATTTAACATTCAACCTCCAATATAAGGCTGTGGTGAACAAAAGCAATAGGATTCTGAGCTGCATCAGCAGAATCATTAAGAGCAGAGATAGTAGTGTGGTAATCACACTACACACAGCGCTTGTGAGGCTACACTTGGAGTATTGTGGATGGTTCTGGTCACCACATAGAAAGGGGGATGTGGCATTGCTGAGGGATGTCCAGAGGAGAGCAACAAAGCTGGTAGCAAATGTTAAAGCTCTTTCATATGAAAAGAGACTATCAGACATGGGTATATTTGCATAAGAATATTGGAGGCTGAGGGGAGACCTATGTCTGGTATACCAAGCACACCATAATGAGGATATTTGGGAATGTATAGGACTGGAGGCAAAAGGTCATAATAGGGATATTAGGTTCTACAACAATCAGCTGAAAGGGGGAACTACATGAAAAAATTAAAAGGTTGACTGGATTAACTAGAGGGTGGTCACAACCTTGAACGCACTACCAGAACAAGTAGTGAACAGTCAGAATATGAAACAGATCAAAGAATCCTTAGATTGTTATTTCAGGGAAAATGCAACTCTTGAGTTGCTATTGATGAAAAAACAAACAAGTCAAAATGGCTAAATAGGTAATGGACTTGTACAAATCCTATTAATCTTATGAATATATTCATATATTCAAATTTCTGTGGTCATGCAAAGACTCAACATTTCCCTATACATGCTTAGTCATGATAGGTGGTCCATACTTCTTTGAAAATTCATTATATAATCTCTAAAATATTTCCCCATGGTGCATATGGCTACCCCTGTTATTTCTGTTTCATTTTTTAGTTTGCAAGGGCATAGCAGACCTCATAGTATTGAATGTCTGTGTCTCACGGCTTTGGCAGCCTGGCATGCATAACTTCTGTTGTTCTTCCCACTAAAAATGGTTTGAGGGAAAAATTATTTATCAAAGCCATCTTTTAGGGTGTTGTAGGTCCAATTCTAGTATATGTTAGGGTCTGACATAACTTGGGAAATGGAGGGTAATACTGAAAATGATACAGCGTCATCCCACACTTTTCCCACAAACATTTCATCAGGCCTGACATGAAGTTATCTCCCGATCAGAGATAACATCCTGTGTAAACCCTACATGGGAGAAAATCCTTAGCAAGGTGTCTGTGACTTGGTTCGCCTTAATGGAGGAGGGATTTATGTGATAATGACGATCACAGAATAGTGATCACCGTTAGGGTGAATATACATCGCCGAAAATAAATTTTGGCGATGTACTCCCCAGCGCACAGCAAAAGGGCACCGGGGACTTAGGATATACATATTAATGCAGGGGGCCTCACCCCCGCACCCCCTACTGAAGGATTCTCAGCTCCGAGAGGGGGGGTTCATATCGGGGGTGCAAAAGTCAAAAAAATAGCATTTCGGGCCGGGCACATCAAATAGTACTCATGCCCGGACCTGAACCTAGCACCCGCTGAAGCCCATCCCTGAACCCACCCACTATGCCTTGGGAACATCTCAGCAGCTTGCCGTGGCATGACCCCTCACAGTCCCTCCCTCCCGAACCTCACTGAGTGTGTTTGCCCCCCCACCAGTGTATACATGTAGCGACATCCTGTCACTATATGCGCGAACCCCCCCAATCCAGTAACCCTCGCTGCTGGGTAGCCCCGATGACAGGCACCATGATTGAGTCACCATTTTTGTAGGTGCCCAATCGTGGTTGCCTATGTCATAGGATACCATGGAGGAGAGAGTGACTGCTTCTGGGTAGCGGGAGGCAAAGTCGATCACCATCAAAATATATTTTTTTCCAGAGAAGCTTGGGGTACTCAAGGGACCTACAATATCCATTCCCACCTTTTGGAATGGCTCCTCTATAATTGGCAAGGGAATTAAAGCAGCTTTTGTTTTACCACCTGCTTTTCCTATTTGCTGACACCAGTGACAGACTTTGCAGTATTCCTTCATCTGTTGGGTGAAATTGGGCCAGTAAAAATTGTGGGATAATCATCGTGTAGTGTGAGCAATTCCCAGATGTCCAGACATGGGAATATCATGAGCTATCTTTAGCAATCTCTCACAATACCCCTGGGGAATGTCAATCTACCTACCAATCACCTCTCCCTCTGTCCTCATGTCCTGCGTGTATAACAGCCCATTGTCCCAAAATGCCTTATGATTTCAGTCACCTCCTTGTGTCCCATCAGACTCTGCACAGACCCTCAGCTTCTCTAAGCTATGGTCAGTCCTCTGAGTGGCTGGAAAGCCCTCACATTTCCCCAAAACACTGGACATGGCCCCTTCAGCTCCCAGACTGAGGTCCATAGCTATGGTATCAGGAGATTCAGAGTCACTGCAACCCCTAGCCCTCTAACTATCTTTTCCCTTCAATCCTCAGAGGCAATCTCAGTAGCTGTTTAGTGAATGGCCACTTGTGGGAGTTCTAAATCACTCTCCCCTGCAAGAGACAAATGCTGGTGGACCAGTCTCCCACTCTCTCTCTTGCATCATCTTCTGTGAGGTTATCACATGAAGCCCTAGCCATCTGGCTCTGGATAATGGCACATACTATCCCCTGCTGAATATAATTTCCTAAAATAACATTCACAGTGAGTGTGTCTGCTACAGCCACATTTCGTACCCTTTCTCCTGCATCACTCCAGTCAAGGATAACACTGCTAATGGCAGGGTTTTCTCTTCCACAGTGAATCCCTTCACACAAACAAATTGATCTGGCAGGAGTTGCTCAGCTCCCACCAAATCCCCTTCTACAAGGGTAAGAGATGCCCCAGTGTCCCTTAACCCTAGGGTCTGCACCCCTTTTACTGTAACTGAAAGCATGTGTTCCCTCATATGCACAGGAACAGCTTCTGTACAATTAAGAGCCAGTTCAGCTGGATTGACCCCTTTCACACCTTGTGTCTTTTTAGGACACTGCCAGGCAATATGCCAAAGCTTCTTACAGAACCAACATTCATCATTTTTCTGGTCCCCAAAATTCTGTTTTGGTACACTGTGGTTCCCCTCTTTTTGCAAAGACAATGAGGGTTTTAGCTGCCCTGAGAGGTGCACTTTTCCCTTTTTCTCCCTGCAGTACCTGATCCCTTACATTCCCTTCAGAGCAGGCCAGCTCCTGCCATAGCGATCAGTGAGCTCAGCAACTTGTTGTCTGAGGGTCCCAGTCCACCAGCTAGGTTTTTAACTCAGCTAGACATGTCCAGAAGAACTGTTTCAACATTACAACCTCCTCAATGGCCTGCACAGAACTTGCTTTTACCCTCTCCCACCAACATTTTAAAAACTGATGCTGTTTCTTGGTGAGTTCCTCAAAGCTCAATTCGGGGCCCTTCATGCTTATTCAAGATTTTACTCTGTAGGATTCCAGAGTTAAATCACACTTTTTAAGTAAAGCACTTTTAAGTTTATCACAATCTTTACTGTCATCATTGTCCTTTGACCCAGAACCTCACACCCCTTGTCAATAAGCAGAGGGGATTATTGAAAGCTCCAGGCCTCCTTGGGTATATTTTGTCCTAAATGCAGACTTGTTCAAATGAATTTAAAAATGCATCCATGTTCTCTCCCTCTTTCAATTCTGCAACCAATTTAGAATTTAACTTACATCTCAAACCTGGAGTTTCATTTTCACCCCCAGCACCTTCCTGGTCCAGCCCTTTTTGAAGTTTTAGTCCCTCCAACTCAAATTCCCTCTGGTGCTGTCTGTCCTGCAGCTCTCGTTCATGCTATTTTTCTTGCATGGTGAGCTCCCTTTCATGCTGTTTTTTCTGCATGGCAAGCTCTGATTTCCTGAGCTCCAATTGCAGCTTTAGCCTCTCTAACTCAGGATCTGTGGTGGACTTCACTTGGTGCTGTGGCTCTAGGTCCACTCTGGTCTCACTGGCCTCCACCCTGGATCTGATCACTGTGATTCCCACTGGCACTCCCACATCCAAGGTCTGGCCCTCTGCAGTTAATGACTGTGATTTGAAGTCCAGGGTAACTGTTGGTGACTATGGAATGGTGACCTCTAACAAGGATGCCGAACCTGCAATGTAAACACTTTGGGAAAATCCTTTTCTTGTCAGGGGTGTCACCCCCATCCCCCCTTGTGTGGAGTTTTGCTCCAACCCCCCCCATTTTATATTCCAACTCCAAGGGAGCACCACTCGGGGATGAGGAGCAACTGTGGGTGACCCAAAAGTGTAAGTCCTGTGATTCTGTCACAGTTGTCACAAGTCACTGTTCTGCAATAGCCATTTGGATGAGCGACTGTAGCCACCTGGTCATTGGCTGCCATGAAGGTTTCATGAGGATCGTTTTAGTGCACCCCTCATACAGGACTCCTCTCTCCTTGCACAGCTGCTTCAACTGTTCTACAGTGTAGTCCATGTAGTTGAAAGCCATATTTCTTCCCTACACTACCACTAGTCTGACCTACACTTGCAACCAAAAACAAAACAAAACAGGGTAGGGAACTATATTCTGTAACCAATTTTCTTTTTCCAATTTCTGCCCTCTTTGTGTGTGGTTTGTTCAGACAATTACAATCCCATACTTTGGCACCAATCTGTCACAAGCCCACTCGGGAGGGCTGGATTCCTTGGGCAACTGTGAATCCCCTTGTGATCTGGGCCAGGAATACTTCCCTTTCTTTCTTCTTAGAACATTTGCTGTTTCACAATTGAATGTTCTCCAAAGAGGTCCTTGGGCTTCCTCTCTCTGTGTGAGGGTGCAAATACAGTCTTGAGTTGGTGTTCCTGGGAAAGAACCCTCTTGGCCATTGTGCAGCATACCAGAAAAGCCACAGGTGTGTATAAGCCTTTGAGGATGTCCTATACACCCTATATGTGTCTTTTCCCCCAAAAAATGCAGAGACTGGTTCAACCCCACAGCCTCCTTTTGAGAGACCTTTTGTATTCCCCCCTCCTTTCATTCATAGAGTTCCCTCTTGGACTATACCTTAGTAACATCTAACCCTTAAGCATTAGACAGGCGTAGATGAGTTTGAACAAAATTTCCCAAACCAGCACACACAACAGACACTAGCAGAATTAGTTTAAACTAACCCAAAAGCTTTACTAATTTATCTATAAGGACTGTAAATAACATACAAATAAAAATGTTATAGTTTTCTTAATATTGATTACAGGATATGAAAAGAAAGTTGGAAATATACAAAGAAAAAAGATATACTGCTCCAACTCCAGCAAATATAGTTCTACCTTGAAAAACTCCTTAGTGCTGGAAATGAAAAGTGTTCTTAGCAGGTTTCTGATTCTCTCATCTGTTTAGTGGAAATACAGACAGGGGTCCACAGTCTTTTTCTGTTCTTTCCAAGAGAGTCTTTGAAAGAAAGGTTATGTTGATCTCTCTGACAATTTCTGCAGGCTTTTAAAAAAGTTCAAAAATCCTGCCTCCAGTGTTCATCACAGGGATTGGCTGGCCTCATCACATGTTGATAAGGGATCAACCAGCACCCATGTTCAAGTTTTAAATGTCTAACTGAAAGTTTTCTTGCTGGGGGGAGGTTCTTCCTTCCAGCCCCCTCCCAGGTTGACCAAAAAAAATACATATATGCACTCAGGGCTTGGACAGGAGTCAGCATGTCTCCCTTCTCTGGTTTTGCCAGTCCAGTATCTTTTGTTCTCAATAAGCCACTTAGCCCTTAAGTGGCTTCACTCAAGTTGTAATTGCCCCAGTCCAGATGCTAAAGTCCTAAAACAATAGGACCCCAGACTCCCTAGCACCTTCATTCTGATTTTTAAGCCAGGTCCCTTTGGTTAAGGTGACATAGTTCCAGTAACCCATGCTTGCTTAATGGTGCTGCTATTCACCTTAATGACCCTCCCATTTAACACAGGAACTATGTAGATTTAAATCCTTTTTACAATTTAAAGCAATATTGTTTGAATGAAAAAGACAGGCCACCTAGTGAGCTACAGGGCTGTCTACCCAAAACACAAAGACTTGTACCACTCCAGTAAACCATATTTGAAATCAAGTTTATGTAATGGGGCCTTCTTATGAATTACATAAATAACTAATATATATGGTAGCACAGCAATGGGACATGGCATGATCCCACCACAATCATCATGAAGACACTCCAATGCATCTGTTTTAGTATGCCTAAATGTTGTGGGTTTCAGGGACTATGCATCTGGTGTCACACAGGAACCTGCATTGTTACAACTGACTTTTGAAGCTGTGTTTTTTGGAGGACTTGGCAAGGTAACATTGCATTACCACACAGATATTGTGCTTTTTTATGCTTATTTAGGATATTATTTGTGGCAATCTACTTGCAAATTTATTTTACAAGGCACTTTTTTTTCAAAATGAGTTTTATTACATTTAGCTATCATAGCAATGGGAAAGCTACAGTATGTGCTCATGAGTGTACTTTTGCTATACCAGTGACATTGAACTAGTAGTGGGATGGTATACACTGGATTTGTTTGAACTTTTCTGCTATTGTTTAAAAAATTAAGTGTGTAAAGAAAATGATTAAAAATATAGAGGCAACATTTGATAAATGTGTAGTGTAGTGAGGGAATAGTAGGTATGTGTTTGGGTGTTGAATCATTTACAATTGATTTTGTTTCTTTTTATGATGGTGCATGGGTCTGGATTTACTTATTTTCTACTATACTCTTGTTGATTGCTTTCTTTTTCTGTTATAACAAATGTAGTCTAATATAACTAGTAGTGTATAATTCGGATGATTTTATAATTTTGTGGATTTTTTTAAATGTAAAATTTCCCTTTTGTTTTTGAGACGGCATAGAATATTTAACATTCACCTGAATTGCCACCAGAACAAGCATACAGAACCAAAGTTTTATGTCTCATCTCAAAGATGACAACTTATGAAAGCACAATACCCCCTAATGTACTGGGAGCATTGGCTGGTTTGTTTACTTACAACCAAGGATAGAGTGCAAGAAATCAAAAAAATTAAGGCACAAACTCAGGCATAATTAAAATGTACATAAATTGATTGAAATAGCATATAATAATGCATATATAAATAATGAAAGTATTAATACTGACCTCAGCAAAACCTGTCTGGACCTCCACCCCTACATTTCAAGAGTGTGCCCGTTACGGAGGTATCAGCATCATTTCTTGCAGCACTTAGTGTTCAATGGAACATCCAACAGCAGACCAGACCTAACCCTACTTACTGTGGCTACTGGGCTTTAGCTGAACAGTTAAATCTGTTCTCATTTGAACTTAAAATAGTGGTATGGGAGTGGATACAAGGTTGCTGAAGTGGATAAGATGTTGGTTGGAAGACAGATTCCAGACTATAAAAATAAGAGATTTATTGTCACACAGCATTCAGGTAATGAGTGGAGTGCTGCAGGTCTGTTTTGGGTCCAATCCTGTTCATGCTATATATATCTTAGATATGCATATAGGAATCACAAGCAATGTCACTAAGTTTGTGGATGATACAAAGTTGGGGTGTCCAGTGCTACCTTAACTTGACATATCTAAAATACATAATGATCTGAATAAAATACAAGCATAGGCTGACCCATGGGGTATGAGCTTCAGTAAAGAGAAGTGTGGTGTAATGTACTTTGTAACATGGCATAAAAAAGAAAAACGAAATGAAGCACTTAGATAGGTGCAAACACATCATGTGGTACAGTAGAAACCATGGTCTAATACCATAGTAGATCATGGTTTGTATTGTATTACCTTGGCAATCCACTACAGGTAAGAAGCAGTATACAAGTGAAAGCAATATGCAAATAGTTTGCAGTGTGTAGTTGTCCTAAGTTGCATTTACTAAGAATTTTCTTGGCACAGGGTTTTTGACTTTTTCAAGACTGTTCTATATTGTGACTACAACAGAAGTTCATAAGTCACTAAAGATTGTACATTTAAACTCCACATATACTGTTAATTATGCTGCAGCAATATTTCTGTAGAAGTGAACAGTTACATACTGTTACCATCCCTTCTGATCTACTGCTTTCTAAGCAACTGTGGGTGCAATGCATTGTGGATGACTGAATAATATTATCTGGCCTAGCCTTGTCTTGGTGAATACACAGTGGTAACGATAAGCATGCAGCTTCTATAACCCAAAGCAAAAATAGCAGACACTGAGATAAACAAAGCAAAATTAAAGAAAGAGGATACCTCTGTGGGCGAAAAGAAAAATAAATTGAGAGAAACAAAAAGAAATCAAAGAAACAGACTAACAATAGTAGTCAAAACAAGTATTTGAAAGATGAAAGCAGTAAACATTATGTTGTTCTATGTCCTGCTGAGTTAGGTAGTTTAGAGGAAAAAGTGAAAATAATATTCTGCAAAATAGTAGTTGTTCAATAAAGTGTTTTCAGATTGGCTTAGTTCAGTACATTTGGAGAAAAGGTGCTTGTAGTTACTAGGATTGTGTGACAGCCACCTATTGGTCTGCAAAGGAACTGGAGAAAGAAAACTAAATGTACCATAGCACACTCCCATCATGCAGCGCAGCCCATATTTTCTAATCACGAGAGAGAAAATCAAAGCACCTAGAATAGAAAGTGAATTGCAAGTTTTTGAAAAGTTGTAAAATATGTTTTGATGTTAGAAAGCTTAAAGCTTGTAATGAAAGTTATTTTAACAAAAGTGAAATAGTAGCCACGATATTTCCAATAGGTGTGTTCCAATTGTTTTCAAGTATATGTACATGTTTAATAGCTCAATTTATAGTATTCTGAAAGTAAATCATTGTGATTTGTACTCATTTATTCAAAGACTGTTAGTCATACAGTCATTGCCATGTTACAAGCAGATTAAGCCACTCGAAAGGATGGGTCTACAGTGGAATTAATCCATGGTTGGTTGGTTGGACCCACTCGGCCTTCGGCCTCGTGGTCCAACCCCCCCAACCATGGATTAATACCACAGTAGACCCATGCTTTCTCGTGGCTTAATCTTTACTTGGCAGGCAGAATCCTAGGAAGCAATACTGTATCTATTAGGTCATCACATCATAAGTAGTGTAAAGCAGGAAGGAGATTTAGGGGTTATTATTCAGCCTGATTTGTTATTCACAATTATCAACAAACAAATCAGTAACAAAGCATTTAGAATACCGTAAAATATAAAGAGGAATTTTAATACCAGACATAGAAAGATTATCATACACCTGTATAGATTCCTGGCTAGACCATATCTGGATTATTGTCTCAGTTCTGGTCACCCTTTCTAAATGGTCAAATAAAATAAATAGAACTGTGCAAATGCGATTTACTAAGTGTATACATGGCCTAGAAGGGCAGGACTACATAACTAAATTGGATTATTTGGGGTTATATATTCTGGAAACAAGGAGAAAATGAGGGGATCTGCTATTGTTATACACTATAATTAGGGACAAGTACCTCTGTGCAGAAATGCAGATGGTATTGAAGGATGGTTCTTATAACACTAGGGACCACTGGCTGCAATCAATCAATCAATCAATCAATCAATCAATCAATCAAGTTTATTTTATACTGGAAAGAGTGTGAGCAAACATGCCCATTTTCACAGTCCTCCAGGTTACAGAGTATCACAGCATATACATCAGAAGAAAAATACGAGAGCAGAAATAACCATTTTTACAACAAATTTAAATAAAAATTAAGACAGTCATAAATATCAGTGAGGATGAGGGAGGTGGACAGCAGGAGGCAGGGCAGGTAAAGATGAAACAGTAATCATAGAGCTGGGGGAGAGGCTGGTGGGTGTGGATGGAGAAAAAGGTGGCTACATAAGGGATGCCCTTAATGGAGAAGAGCAGAACCTCACAACTGCTATATGAAGCTTACCACAGGGGGCACTTACAACAGTAACTCTCCAGGAGCAATTTTTTTGCAGAGGCAATAAATAAGGGGATGGAGCCATAGGACTGGGTGCTAGGAGGTAAGTTGTTATTAAGTTTTACACCCTGCTAGCAGATGGAGTTTTGCACATGTGTGGTTTGAAGGAAAGGAACTTCAAAAATGTGGCTGGTGCTCCCTCTGGTGCCACGCTTCGGGGCAGATTTGGGAAAAAGGTCCAAAACACTTGGTGACAATAAGTTAAGATTAACCTTGTGTAGAAAAAGAAGTGTCTTAAGTTGAAATCTTCCTTCCAGGGGTAGCCACAAGAGAGGAGGGTAGAGGGAACAGTGATAGGTGGACCAGGGGAGGCCAATGACAAAACATGCAATGTTGTTGTAAGAGGTTCTCAGTTTGAAGAAAAGAACAGATGGGGGAGAGTAGACCATGGAGCCATATTCAAGAAGGGGAAGGAGCAAGGAGCAGGCAAGGTGAGATCTCAAGGCTGGAAGAAGGAATTTTCTAATCTGGAATAGCAGTCCTAACCTCATGTTTATTTTCTTGATATGATTAGTAATGTGTACTTGGAAAGTAAGATGTGGGTCAAGAACCAAGCCCAGATATTTAAAATCTTCAATTTTATTGATACTGTTCCCAAGAAGGTCTGAGAGGGTGATGTTTAATTCTAAAATTTTTCTAGGGCCTGCAAAGAGCATGTACTTCGTTTTTTTAGAGTTAAGGACTAGGACTACAACTATAGTGAAGAAAGTATAGAATGAACATCGGAGGATCATATTTCACACAGAGAGTTGTGAGGCAGTGGCATGAACTGCCAAGTGAAATTGTCATAGCAAAGGACATGGATAGCTGTAAAAGACAGTTAGATAACCACATGAAAAGGCAATCAGATCAGTCCACTGAGTAGTGGGGGAATGGGCATAACGGACAATTTTACATCTGTTCTTATTTTTGATCAACCTTAGTAACCTTAGTACCCTTAGACAATTGGTCCTAGATGCAGTTCTCAGTAAGGACACTTGGTGAAGTCTGCCCAAATGTTAGGGGATAATATAGCATCAACCATAAAATGAACAGTACTGTAGATGAGACAGAGACAGGCTGAGAGACTGAGATTAAGTGCAGAGGGAGAGAGCTTAGGCACCAAGAAGTGAAGGGACTTGCTTAAGCTCTCAGAGTGTGTGGCTCAGATGGTATTCAGGCATACAATTCTATGTTTACAGTTCTGCACTGCAGCAACAAAGCTACAATGCCTCTTAGCATAGCAACATTAAATACTTGATGGCTGAATTAGACAACAAAACAAATAAGTTGAAAACCTTTTCACAGATGTGCAAATTGCTCTCTTACATAATGACAGACTGGATGACTGCCTTTGTATTCTACTGTCCTTGACACAATGTGAAAGGCATTATGTTGGTATTCTTGGGTTGCTGGCCTACTTCCACTTCTAGACCTCATTATGATAGTAGCTTTTTAATAAATGGTTTTAACCTGCAAAATAACAGGAAGCTTTAAAGGATGGAGCTAGACTGTTAACTGGGTGAATGCCAGAGGTGTATACAGGATTTTCTAAATGCTGCCTAATTGATTTAATCCATCTGTGGAGACTTGGGCCCATATATTCAGAGCAGTTGTGCATTGTGCAACCAGGTTGCACCAGCGCAAGTACAGAAATGGGCCGCCGAGCGATATCCAAAGACCGCGGCTGCACAGCACAACTCTCATTGCGCCATAGCACAACTATAATGTATGCAGCGTAAGTGCAGGGGCGACTCATGAATATTTGGGGCAACAGGATATTCAACCGTGAACACATGGCACAAGTCCGGAGCAAACCCAAGATGTGCCGGCCGGACTTGTTCCTATAAAAACCTTTCTCAAACACACAGACAGCAGATGTGCAACATTGTGGTCAGAAAGAGAGGGAGGGAGAGAGTGTGTGAGAGAGAGAAAGAGACACTGAGAGATGGAGAGAAAGAGTGACACAGACACCCAGGGAAACACCCACAGTGACAAAGGGATGAAGAGTGCCCCATTCCTAATGGAGACAGTAATGAGGGGTGTGAGGAGACAGGAGGAACACCAACATGGCTGACGAAGAGCCCAGTGGCTGTATGCCCAACACAGGTGGTACCATGCCGTATCACATTCAAGAACTACAGTGATACTGAGATAGTGGTCTGGTACCACCTGAACAGGACCATTCTGAGGCAGCTCTGTGAGCTGTGACATGACGAAATGCAGGCACCCACCAGATGTAGTCATGCCATGTCTGTGGAGACTAAGGTGACCGCCGTGATGTGCCTGCTCACCATCGGCACCTACCAAAGGCCAACAGGGGACACCACGGGTATCACCCAGTTGGCCACATCCTGCCTCCTCACACAGTTCCTCAACACCCTGCTGCCATGTGCTTCAGAGTTACTATGGTTCTCCCGCACACAGGCAGAGTGTACAGCAAACATGCAGGACTTCCACAGGGTGGCACACATGCCTGGCATGATCATGGCCATTGACTGCACTCACATGGGCATCTGAATGCCACCTAGCCCTGAGGGCCCTGTGTATATTAACAGGAATGGAAACCCAATCATCAACTGCCAGGTGGTGTGCAATGCCATGGGGCGCATCATCAATGTCTGCACCACACACCATGGCAGTGCACATGACACATTCATCTGGCACAGCTCCACACTGTGCCAGAGGTTCAAATGTGGGGACATCACCATGGGCTACCTTGTTGGTGAGTAGGGCGCAGGGCAGGGGGCATGTGTGGTACCACCATGGGGGTGGTGTGAGCAGGCAGGGTGGGCATGGCAGTGTGGGCAGTGGGTGACAGGGTGAAGGGGGCAGAACAGCATAGTGCAGGGCTAACTATGTCCTTCCCTACCCAGGTGACAGCGCATATCCACTGAGGCTCTGGCTGCTCACCCCCTACCGATGACCGCCGTCCCCTGCAGAGGAAAGGTACAATGAGGCACACATCAGCATGTGCAATATCATCAAGCATGTCTTTGGCATGCTGAAAGTGTGAATCCATTGCCTAGACAAGTCAGGCGGTGCCCTACAATATAGCCTATCAAAAGCCTGTGGCCTATTCTTGGCCTGCTGCATCCTGCACAACATGGCCATTGACTGTGGGGTAGCTGTCGAGGCTGATGAGTGTGACAGTAGTGGGGACGATGGTGACAATGGGCCAGAGGGCGGTGGGTAGCCGCACCCTGATAGACATGACTCCCATCTGGCACAGATGGCGTGAAGGCACTCGGACACAATCGCCCAAGAGCACTTTGGAGAATGTAGGTAGGTGCAGTGACACACATGCATGGCTCACAAAGACCAGCACACCACACACAGGCATGTGCGTGCACAGTGGGATGCATGCAAGGAATGGGGTGCACAGCAGGGATGGCATAGGTGGTGACACACATGCGCAAACACATGCAGCACAGGCATGTGCACACACACACACACACAGAGGCAGAGGTATATGGCATAGACCAGATGCATGACACCGGTGCACAAGCACAACCGGTGCAGAGCTGCCCTCATCACACCCATGCCACACATCCCAGCAACCCGGCCAGCACACATGAGAGGCATGTGGCACAACACACATGCTCTCCACCACATGCATGCTGCACCACCACCACCCACATGTGCACAGGGCAGCAGCAGCAGACAGCAGGCCAGGGCAGCACAGAGCTCAGGCCAACCACACAGTTCCTCGGCTGCCATGGCCACATGGGCAGCTGCACCAGGGCTGATCAGCAGATGCTGGCTGCGCATCAGCCACAGGGTGTGTGTCAGATGCCCCCCCAGGATAGAAGTGCGGAACCGTGACCGTGTCCTCGCAGGGGTACAGAGGTGGCCAAACAGGCCAGCCCTGGGCATGCCTGGGATGCATATATCAGAGCCCAGCATCTGCTGCAATGGGGTCGCTAGATGCTGGGGCCGTGGGGTAGACAGCACACTGCGGGTGTCCTCTGCATGTGGCCATGCCCAGTGGTAGCCAGTGACACAAAGCCGGCCCGCAATGGTACCGGTCATGCGGTCCACTGCTGCCACAATAGTACTGGACATGCAGTTCATAGATGCGGTCATGGCCTCCTGCATGCGGCGCAGCCCGTCCATGATGCGTGCAATGCCCCTGTTCTGCTGCTCAGCCAGCTGGTGCACCTCCACCCACAGTGCCTACACCTCAGTGGCAAGCAGTGCCTGGTTCTCCACAGATGCCCGCAGCAACCGGGTGTGCTCTGCCAGCTGCTAGGCATCCTGCACCTCCTGGCTGGGACGCTGATTGGCTGGGGGTGACCCGGCACCCTGCCCAGCCTCCCACTCTGGTGGACACTGCACAGTGGGCCATACAGGGGGTACAGAGATGTCAGGCAAACCGACAGTGGACCACGTGTCCCACTGCCCAATAGTACCTGCATCCTGCTGCTGCCACCCATCTGTCTGCTACGTGGTGTCCTATGCTGGCGCAGCTGCAACAGCACAACCACCCACACCAGTCACAGCAGTTTTGCCACACACAGCTGTACCTCTGTGAATGGGAGGTGGCTGTGCAGTCAGGAACCACAGTGCTGGGCCCCGAGGATGCCTGTGAGGCAAGCAGGGGTGTGTCATCCACATTGTCTACCATGCTGTCCAGGATCAGGGTGATGTCATCATCGGAGCTGGACCCAGCCCTTAACTGAGTCTCTGCGCACAGCACATCCATGCTGGCATCTTGCAGAAACTCACCCAGGGCCTCGTATGACCCTAGGCCGAAGACGTCCACTGGCCCCTCTGTGCTCAGCCACAGCCTGTCCAGGCGATGTTGAGGGTCTGTCCACACTGGCCATTGCTGCTGCCTCCACCACCCCATCCCCTGCACAGGGGTGTGATGGTGCTGCAAGAGAGGAAGACAAGGTCAGTGGTGCATTGGCGCTCATGCCCCCCCCGTACGCATGCCACTGGTATTGCTGGCCAGTGGCGTGCCATGACCAGCAGCATGCACACATGCATGTGGCATGCAGCACAGTGGCAGGCACACCTGCATGACCAGGCACACACCTGCCAAGTCAGTGTGAGTCACATATGTACCATGCAGTGATGGGCTGCCACCTGTCTGGAATCCCCCACCAGGCATACCCTCCACTGCAGTGTGATGGATGGTGGATGCCACTAGCTCCTCCATGGCTGATAGGGTGGGTGCAGTGGAAGTCCCTCCACTGGTGGCACTACGGGAGGATCGAATGTCTGCTACCTTCTCCTAAATCCTCCGCCTGTCAGTCCTGACCTTTTTGCAGCACTCCTGTGCCATCCACTAGCGCCTACCATGCCAGTTGATGTAGGCCACCACCTCATTCCACCCTGCTGACTGTTCATGTGGTGTGCCCATGGCACCACTCAACAGGGCCTCACTGTTGAGGTATGCCTTGAACAGGACATTCGTTTCATCCTTTGTAAAGTTGGGCCTGCAATTGAGTGCAGGCCCACACTTCTCCTACTCCTTCTCATGTCCAGACATTCTGCCACCTGTGAACAGGGACAGCACAGTGTGTCAGTGAGGGCATGGCCCATGTTGCCCTCTGTGGCAGTGTTGTTGCAGGCTGCCAGTTCCCCAAGCCAGCATCCATCTACCTGAAAGGGTGCAATACCAGTCCGTGGCCTGTGATGTTCAGAGGTGCTTATATGGCACATTGCATGCCAATGAGCCTGTCCGCAACGGTAATGATAAGCTAGTGCACCCTACTGCGCCGTGCATTGGCTGATGAGGTCATTTGCATACCGCAGCTTAATATCATGAAAATGTGCCGAGCACAATAGGGTTCTGCTGGAGCAACCCTGTGGTGCATGTTCAGTGCATGCATGTTGCATGTTCCCACAGTGTGTATGTGCATACGGCATTGCATGTGTCTATCACGCAACCATCAGCCCTTGCACAGTGCCGTGCCACTGTGCATGCGGCAATAGTGGGGCATTGTGCATCCTTGGGCACATGCGTGACTGTGCGTGGAGTCATGACCCCTGACCCACATAGCCTGTGGGCCAAGGTGTTGTGCAAATGTCAGGGACTGAGCAATGCACCCACATTGCACATCACCATAATGTGTGGTTGCATCATTCCTTTCCCGATCGTGCATCCTACACATGCTGCAACCATGTGTGTGACTGCACTGGCATTCACGCTGGCAGTGAGGGTTGTTAGCAGCCGTGGTGCAGGGGAGGACACAAAGGGCCATCAACTGGACTGATGTTGAACTGGTCAATCTTGTTGCAGTGGTGCAGCCCTTTGAGGGGCAACTCTTTGGCCTTGTGCCACTGCAACAGGCCAGTGGTAATGTAAAGAAAAACAAGTTTGGGGTCAGCACTAAAAAAGAAAACTTTATTTATTCATATGACTATTAATGGACACACATCAAAAGGCAATAAAGCACACATAAAAAAGGCATAAACCTCACCCAGAAGCAAGCACCAGTGTAGGCATGCTTGTAGCGTAGTGGTCCAGAGAGTATGTAGTGTATGCTAAAGCGAAAAGACGAGCGAGCAGGCAGAAAAAAGACAAACAGCGTCTCGGCAAGAAATTCCCCAAAAAGAACCTCAATAACAAGCCAGGAACTGCAAAAGCATATAATACCTGCTTAGAGGTAGTAAAAAATGCCGAAATTAAAGCATAAAGCCAAAACACGCCAAACGCTCATGCCGCCGCTCCAAACAGCTCAAACGGACAACGAGCATCATTCTCTTACATTTACGCTTACATAGCAACCAATAGAAGGTCTTCATCAGACCGTAAAGAAACATATAGTTGTGATATCTTTTAAAGCTCAAGGAGCCAATCAGGATGTATTTAAAGTGACAAGCACTTAAAGAGAACCCAATCACCAAATATATTGTAACTGGAGAAAGATCATAAAAATGGCACAAACAGATTAACCAAATACATGATACACATATAAGTCACCAATAACTAATTACAAAAATATAATAAATATATATATAGCATATTGAATACACAATAACAGTGCTGTATTATCACAAAATCCAGTAAGCCAAGTGCACACCTTAAAGCCCAAATATAACGTAATATCTAATAAATATAAACTTAACAGCTATCTACATATATCTTCTATTCCACCAAAAAAGGGACCAGAGCCGGCAAGTCATGGACCCCGGTGTGGCCAGAGCACGTACAAGTCATAGTCACACAATTAGCAACTAAAAAAATGCACCACTAAAAAGGCAGAGCCGGCAAGTCATGCCTTCAATGTAATCAGAGCATGATAAGTCATGATTACAAAGAGGTGCATATAGAATAAGAAAAGTTTATAAATAACTATACAGGGGAGTATCATCATTTAGACCATTCGGTCTCAAAGTATCCATTTCAAAAATCCAGAATGCTTCTCTCTGTAAAAGCTTGATTCCAAGGTCTCCACCTCTTAGTCCAATTTCCACTTTTTCAAGTCCCACGAATCTTAAAGTCTCAGGAGAGCCATGTCTGGCCTCCAAATAATGACGTGCCGTAACATATTCACCATTGTTATTTCTGATGGCTCCTTTGTGCTCCCCAATATGTAACTTTAGAGATCTCTTAGTTTGTCCTACATATGACATTCCACAAGGACATGTGAGCATATAAACTATACCTTGGGAACTACAGTTAATAAATGATTGTGTACCATATTTTTTCCCAGACATTGGGTGACTAAAGGATTTCACATCGGATGTATTAGAACAATGGGTACAGTGCCCACATCTAAAATTACCTTTCGGGGGGGAGCCATGTATGTTGTATCGCATTTTGGACAGGAATGTAAGATCTCACTAACACATCTTTAATGTTTTTTCCCCTGGTGTATGTAATCATAGGTACTGTTTGTCCAATCTCTTGCAACCTCAAATCTGATCCAATAACAGGCCAATGTTTTTCAATAATCTTCCCAACTTTTGGAGCCAATGAATTAAATTCAGTGACGAAAACCAATCTGTTGTTTTCTTCCTTCCTGTGTCTGGGTTCCAACAACAAGTCTTGTTCCATACTATCCACTTCATGTATTGCATCTAGAAGTCCCTCAGGCATATAACCTCTGGACAAAAAAATGATTAATGAGGTCACTTTTGGCCTCTTTGAAAGCTTCTTCTGATGAACATATGCGCTTTGCTCTTATATATTGCCCCTTAGGGATATTGGCTACCACAAACCTAGGGTGGCAACTATCATTTAAGAGCAATGTATTTCTAGAGAGAGGCTTTCTATATAAACACACAGAAAGCCCTGTTCCTCTCTTTTCAATGAGAATGTCCAAAAAAGCAATACTATGAATACTATATTCATAAGTAAAATGTCAGTCCACACTAGTATGGTTAATATACTCAATAAAATGTTTTAATTGTTCCTCAGTTCCACTCCAAATCATGAGACAATCATCAATGTAACGTTTCCTTAACTTTATGTGTTTGAGAAAAATATTCTGTTCATGATCATAAATATTACTATTCTCCCATTGTCCCATGTAGAGATTGGCAAGACTGGGTGCGAAAGTTGTACCCATCGCTGTTCCCTTTTTTTGAACATAGAATTGACCATTGAACCAAAATTAGTTTTGCTCAAGTACAAATCTTGCCATCTCTACAATGAACTGTGTACTGGGTTTGGTTTTATTTCTCTGTTTTAATCTTCTCTGTATAGCTTTTAACCCTCCCTCATGGGGGGATATTTGAATATGAACTCTCCACATCTATAGTTACTAATACATCGGTGTCTATTATATTAACTTTCTTCAAAATATTTAAAGCATCTTTAGTATCTTTAATATGTGACTGTAGAAGTGGAACAGATTTCTGGATGAAGAAATCAACAAATTTGGAAATGTCTTTAGTCACTGAATCATTAGCAGAGACAATAGGTCTCCCTGGGACAGGCAGAGTGTTTTTGTGTACCTTGGGCAACAGATACAAAACTGGTCATTTTGGATAAGGCACTTTTAGAAAGTCAGCTTCTTTTTTTGTGATGTCACCAATAGCCAATCCTCTATTTATAAGGTTGTCTGCCTGTTGTTTAATAATATCTGTGGGGTCTTTCCCAATCTTCTCATAGAACGTATGGTTACTTAACTGGTGCTCTGCTTCTATGTTGTAATCTTTAGACCCCATACTACTACAACACCCCCTTTATCTGCTTGTTTAATTACTATTTCTTGCTGTTCTTTAAGATCCTGAATGGCCTTTCTTTCATCCCTAGTGACATTCTGTTTCTGATATTTATATTGATTCTTTTTAATTAATTTATGAACATCATTAGTGACCAGATTACTGAAAGTGTTTATGGTATGACTGGAATGGGGAGGGTTAAAGGTGGAGGGTTTTTTAAATGAGGTATTTTCTCTATCATTGTCTGCAGACATACACACTACTTCACCCTGTGTAGAGAAGTGGTCTTTTAAATATTTTTTTCTGAAAAATCAGCAGAGGTCTCCAACTGAAAAGGGTTACTCCTATTTGTAGGGCTAAAGGAGAGGCCATTAGATAGAACCTGAATTTGTTTTTCAGATAATACCACATTGGAAAGGTTTATGACCTCCAATTCAGATTCCTTGGTCTCAGTGACTGCCTCACCCACCCCACCCCCAATTCTGTCTCCCTCTGTAGGTCTGCTTTCCTCTGTTTCCTCTTAAGCCTCTCCCTCTTCCTCATCCTCTTTCCTCTTCTAGTTCTGTTTGCTCTAACATACTCATATCTTTATTGGGCCCTAAAAAACATCTATTTTCATCTATTCTCTGAGAATCTTCTAAATCACTGTCTGGTCCTGATGAAATGCTCATTCCATCTTCATTGAAATCAGCTTGATATCTATTATCTACTGGTGCTTTAATTTTAGACCCTTGCCATGTATAAACAGTTCCAGCCTTATAATCCCTTTCATCTCTGTTGCATTTCTTTTGTTTGTACTGGATCAGTTCTGTACACAATGGGGGGTGAGATACTAACAACAACAAAATGGAAAGGGACCTGGGGGTAGTCAGATCAGATGACCTAAAGGTGGGCAAGCAATGTGAGAAGGCAGCAAGGAGGGCTGGGGGGATACTGGGATGCATAGGCAGAGGCATCACCAGTAGAAAACAGGAAGTTATTATACCTCTGTACAGACAGCTGGTGAGACCCCATCTGGAGTACTGTGTGCAGTTCTGGAGACCCAATCTCTGCAAAGACATAGACAGGATGGAAGCTGTCCAGAGGAGGGCAACTAAAATGGTGCAGGGTCTGCACGGAGGACATGAGAAGAGAGACTTAAGGAGCTTAATATGTATAGCCTCGAGGAAAGGAGGGAGAGGGGGGACATGATAGAAACTTCAAGTACCTCAAGGGAATCAACAAAGTCCAAGAGGTAGCATCTTTCAAAAAGAGGTGTGCAAGAACAAGAGGCACAATTTGAAGATAGGCGGGGCGCTCAGAGGTAATTTAAGGAGTATTTTTCACAGAGAGGTTGTGGATGCATGGAATGGCCTTCCGGAGGAGGTTGTGGAGTTAAAATCAGTGGTGGAATTCAAGCATGCATGGGATAGTCATAAGGCAATTCTGGGGGGTGGGGGTAGGAAGAAGTAGGCTGCTGGTTAACTAGGATCTGCAGCTTATCCAGTAGGTAGGGAAATGGGAAGACTGGGTGGGCCAAGCGGTCCTTATCTGCCGTCAAATTTTATGTTTCTTTGTTTCTATGTTTCTATGTTTGAAATTTGGATACATTATGCTCAGTTCTTTGTGTAAGCATATCATATTCTGCTAATGGATATCTTTCCTTAAGTTTCAATTCTAAATTCGTGATCTCTTGTTTAGCTTTTTCAGCTTCTTTTTTGGCTTTTTTTATAGTCAATAACATTAAATCATAACTACACTTGTTTAAAATCATTTCCCAATCTTGTAGATATTCAAGGTCCTCCATCCAAAGTGAGGGAGGTTTTTGGATTCTCATACCTTGAGGTATTCCTTTTTCTCTCCAATATTGTGAAAGGAAAGCAGCATGAAGATTAAAACAAATAGCTTTCTTCAGCATATATTCATAACTTTTAAAATCAACAACATCATGATTGCCTTGTAAACCAACTCCCAACAGGAGATCCTGTACCTGTTCAACAGGCATTAAAATGTCCTGGCCTGCTTCATTGGTGAAGGATAAACCTTCCACCGTGGGCATGTTGCTAGCCATGATGTGTGATAGCAATTGACAGCAATAAAGAAAAGAGAACACCCGGAGCTCACCCTAAGCACTTATAGCTCCTTAATAACCTGCTGGCATTGATACAAACAAAAAACATATTCCTTCCCAAAAAATCAAGGAATTAGGGGGCTCAATTGAGACCCCTACTTCCTCAAATTTTTGGGAAGGAATATGTTTTTTGTTTGTATCAAGGCCAGGGGTAATGTTTGGGTGCAGGTGGCCACAGACCTGGAGAGACGCATGGGGGTGACCAAGAGTGGAGAGCAATGTTGTCACCAGTATTGGGACTTGCAGTGCAGGCATCCAGAGTGGCTGCACTGGATGCAGGTGCACATCTAGCATGGGGTGGTGCTGCAGCCAGGTAGGTGTGCACAATGGGCTTGCATACACCGATGCTCATCAGTGGTTGCTGTTGGGCTGCATGGCATGGACCACAGCTAGGGTTCTTCACAGTCCCATCAGTGGCTGAGTGTCATGCATGGCTGTTGCATGTGTTGCAGTCATGCAGGCATGGGGGCCACAGGATGGTTGGGGACAGCCGTGCAACATGCGGGCTGTGCAGTGGTGGGCTGCTCTCCATGTGTGCTTGTGTACTCATGTCCACCTCTCTACATGCTTTCCACAGAGACAGAGGACCGCAGACAGGCCAGAGTGGCCACAGAAGGTGTGAGGGGCTGCGGTAGGCCACATGGTGCAGCAGATAGGAGTGGCATGGCAGTTAAGTGTGGCCACTAAGCCATTTCATGTCCCAGTTGTATTGCTGTGGGTAGTGGGTCCAGGAATGGTGTCAATGGACATGTGTCTGCATGGCCATGGGTGGTGCACCACCCGTTGTATGTGCCAGTGTTGCATGTACTGTGCTGACCGGTGGCAGAGACATGCACACAGCCCCACAATGTGTGTTACAATGGTGCCTGTACCCTGTGACTTGTATCCATGCTCATGCACCCATGGGCAGATTGCACTATGAGTATGATGAGCTGCGCCATTGTATTGTGCTGTGTGGATGGCTGGTGTGGCCCTCCAGGCATGGGGCCATTTCAGTCCCCCAGTGGTGTGTCCATTGCATGCTGTGGGTGGGCTGGGGTCTTTGGAGCTTTGCATTGATTGGCTGTCCTGTCCCTTTCCCAAGGTGGTCACATGAATGTTGCTGGGAGGGCTGCATGCCCCTCTGTCCAGGACTGATGGAGGATACTGGCACTCCAGAGGTGACTGCTTGCACTCCAGAGGTGGAACCTGCAGGAGACTGTGACACTGAGGCAGGCCATACAGCAGCTGCAGGAGGCCATCAGGGGCCAGAGATAGAGGATCCTACAGTGGCCCATGTTGTATGTAGCCCTCTTTTCTTCCTCACACCTGTTTCCCATGCTGTCCCACATCATTCTCTATGGCCCCTACACCCTGTCCCTCTCCTCTCCTCCCCCTCTCCATCACTGCCCCGTGTTATCTACCTGTTGCATATGCTTTTTTATGTAAAGCTTTTGTTTTAGTAAAGGCCTGTGTCCATGTCTGCTTTGCAGGTGCCATGCAGAGCCATGCTGCAGATGTGTGGGTGTGGTGCATGGTGTCTCTGCAGGGGACGGTCAGTTCATGGGCTGTGTTCCCATAGGGTCCGTGTTGTGTTCAGCCCTGTTTCACATGTCCATGGCATGCCAGACTGGGGTCTGGCCATGTTTGGCATTTTACTGTATTGTCAGTGTGGTGCTCTTTACTGCTGGTTGCATGGGGGGGGCTCTGCACGGGGTCCTTTTCATCTCGGGGCATTGCCCACCTTTTGGGTAGAAGCAGTATTTCTTAGTTTCTTGTTTTCTCATTTTTTTTTTCTGGAGAAGCAGTATCTAAGGAATTGGGTCTATTGTATTACATTGTCACTGGAACATAAAGAACTTTTGCAGCCAAGTACTAAACTGTAGCATTCAAATTTACATGGATGGAAATAATTATATAGCATAGGGATAGTGCATTGACAAAATTGTAGCTCTAAGTTGATGCACACCAATTTAAAAAAAAAAAACATAAAATGCATTTTCTGTGATTCTTACTACTGAGGTGTATTTAAAACAAAACAATATTTATTTAATAATGTTGAAATACAGCATATTGATAGATTGTGTTTATATCACTTTTGTCTCTACCCTGAGCTCTTAGGGCCACAATATTCCATGGGAAATCACACAATGTTATTTTAGTCTCAGCACAATTTTCTCCTGCCAAAAGAGTATTGAACACCTTGGTACATCAAAAGGAATCCTGTCACTATAGATGTATATAGCATTATCTTTTTCAAACAGTAACTTTTAATAACAGGCTGGGAGGGAACTAGTAGAGGATAAGAATTAAAATGGCATCATCAAATTATTGTGGGACTGAGAGATCAAAAAGTATTAGAAGTGGAAAAAAAAGCATGCTGTCAAATCCTCATGGTTATGCTGAATATTTTTCTTTTTTGCTTAAGAACAATTTCTACTGCTAGAATATGCTCCCATTAAAAATAAAACAACTATATTTTAAATTTCCAATGATTTCTCATAATGGGATGAATGCTGTAGCAATTAAAACATTGTGTTGTTTAATTTTTTTTTACTATGATATTAAAACTGAGACGCACCTACTGTTAAACTCTCCTTCTGCTCCACTGCAATGCTATGAGGACTGGTTCTGTGTAGGATTGTCAATTTTGGGTGGTACTTAGTTCTGTTGAATTCTGGAAAATTCCAACTTATTCTGTGAAATTCTGTCGGAAGTGGAATGGCATAATTCCATAGTGAAATATATTGAAATTCTGCAGTCCTGTCACCAAATTCTGAAGTTCTGCATTTTTGCACAAAACACTATTCCATAACCAATGTACTGTGGGTGAATTCCACTAAAACAAACGGGTGAATTTCATCAGACATGCACCCTATTGCTTCCTGATGATACTTAGACACCTGCCGGTGGGCTCCATCTGATGTTTTAATGATAAGTTTTCTGTTGAGAAATGGTCCCTACTTTCTTTAGTTTACATTGACTCTTCAGTTTAGAAAAACTGCAGAAAATCATTACTCTATTACAAATCTCAAGCTAGCCTGTACATGAGGCCTACAGTAAGACAATCAGGATGCTGAGGTGTATAGAAAAAGGTACTGTTAGCAGAAGAAAGGCTGTATTACTACCTCTCTATAAATCACTGGTGAAGCCACAGCTAGAGTACTATGCCCAGTCCTACAGTCCTCAGCTGAGGAAAGATAAAGACAGACTGGCAATTTTTATTTATTTATTTATTTAGATTTTGGATTAACACCTGTATGCAAAAGCTATTTTACATAGGTTCCAAGTCAAGATACAGACAAACAAAGGAATAAAGCAATTCAAATGATGTATAGCATAAGAGAATATACAGTAGCAACCAAGAGCAATAGTGCACAGCAAAAGGAAAAGCAGCCAATGTGGCCTTGTCAGATTAGAACAAAGTTAACATTGTTAATAAAGCTGTCTTCAGGCATTGTATAGTGCATGTCTGATTATACGAAGTTATTGGAACATTAGAACCAAGTTGTGCAGGGAATGTAATATAAAACAGATCAGTGCAAGTTTATGTATTACCTGGACTGAATGAACCAGCCCAAAGTCTCTGACAGGATAAGAAAGGGGTATGGGAAAAAGAGGGGGGAGGAATAGGAGGATGGTTTAAGGGGGAGGTTATGAGTAGGAGAGGATTACAGTGAGGGGGTGTAGGGTGGTGAAGTGGGGTTGGGAAGAGATTGGTAAACAGTGTATATAGTAGGGTGTAACATAGGTTAACAAAAATGATCGAGAGCCAACAAGGCACATTGTATCAGGACTGGCATAAGGCACTGAAAATGTACTCACTGAAAGCCAGGTGGGAGAGTAAGGAATATCATTGAGACTTTCAAGTTCATGAAGAGAATGAACAAAGTAAAGTGTGAGGAACAGTTCAGCAGAGATAGTAGATCAAGAACACAAGGACATGAGCAGAACCAGGTGGAAGAAATTTGAAAGGGATGTGAGAAAGTTTTATTTTATAGAACGGGTGTTTGAACCATGAAACAGTCTACCAGCTGATGTGGTGGATGACAAAACCATTAATGCTTGCAAGCATGGCTGGAACAGAGTAAAGGGCTTGGTAGTTGCTCATGGCATTACCAGTGAAATTAGAAGCAAGAGGGTGGAAAGTGTGGGGCTAAAACCTTTATAGACAAAGAGTCTTGAAGTCTGATAGGGTGTAACAGGCAGACTGGAAGGATCAAAGGTCTTTTTCTGTCATCTCTGTCTATCTGTGTTTCAGAATAACAGTGTGTGGTTTAAATTAAAACCCCACCATACCCTTTCAGAATTATACAAAATTTACCAAAACATGCTGAAAAGTATTTCAGAAGTGGAATTCTAGTGATGGAACTTCTCAATCCACACAGTCCTAGTGATGACTACAACAGAAAGTAATTGATGTGGCTACGAGCAGTATTGATACAAATGCCTGTATGCTACCGTAAGTTGTACAGTAAGTTGTATCTTTGTTACACCAGTTCATATTGTGTCTACCATGATGCCTGGATTAGAAAAAACAGATTTTCAAGGCAGTGAATGGGAAAGGCATTTGCTAAACTCAGGATAGTGGAAGGGGTGAAGAACAATGATAAGGAGTTTTCCAGCTGAATAAGGAATAGAAGAAAGGAAACAACTGAAATAGAGAGGCAGAAAATGGAGACTTCTATTTTAAATTAGAAGACCAGAAAGATAAAATCCTGAACAAATACTTTTGCTTGGCCTTTACTGAGTAGAAAAAAGGCCCTCTCCTGGATGGTGGAATGCAGGCTGAAGAAGAGATGAAATGGACCAAGGGAATCATAAAATTAAGGGGAGGGAGGTTCTGGGTAACAAGCATAAGTTCTTTATGGAAAGGGTGGTGGCTCCATGGAATAGCCTTCCTGCAGAAGTCATTGACTCCAAAACAGTAGGGCAATTCAAATCTGCTTGGGATAGGCAGAAATGGATTATCTCAAAGAAATTCTAAGGGGGGGGGTAGCACTCAGGGCAGACTAGATGGATCTTTGGTCCCCATCTGACATAACTTCTATATTTCTATAATTAAGGAACAAGTGCTGAAGGGGCTGCTGGGGTTCAAAGTGAGCAAGTCACCCAGTCTGGATAGACTGTACCCACCAGTATTAAAAGAACTGACTTGAGCATTGGCAGAGGCAATGGAAGGCCTATTTCATTCTTTCTTAAATATAGGACAGGTCCCAGATGACTAGAGGGTGACAGACATTATTCCTCTCTGTAAAAGCACAGAGAGGGGGGCCCAGGGTACTACAGGCCTGTAAGCTTGACATCCATCCTTGGTAAGCTACTGGAGCCTACAGTGAAATAGCAGGTGGGGGGGATTCTTGGAGATATAAGGGCTGCATGACACAAGGCAGCATGGGTTCATGTGAGGAAGAGCCTTTCAGGTAAAATTAATTGAATTCCTCAACTGGGGTACTGCAGAAACTGAATGAGGGAAGTGTCTTTGATGTCTAGTGCTTTGAATTCAGTAAGGCTTTTGACTCAGTGCCTCACAATTGGTTAGTGAAAAAACTGGGGGATGTACAGTAAGTTTGGGTGACACAGTGACTAGGATGATAGACAACTGAGTCAGGGACAGGACTAACAGGGTGGTCATGAATAGGGTTAGTTCAGGAGTATGAACGGTGATGAGCAGCATGTCACAGGGTCAGTCCTGGGCCCAGTGCTTTTCAGCATGTTCATATGTTACACTGAGGAAGATATACAGGGCATGATGTTACAATTTGCCAATGACATGAAAATATGTAACAGGGTGGACAAGAAGGAAGATGTATGGAAACTGAAGGAAGATCTTGCCAAGTTGGAGAAATGTTCTGGGATTGTGCAGGTGAGATTCAATGCTAAAACATGTAAGGTCACGCACTGGGGAAGAAAAAATTCTTAAGACTAAATACTGGATCATGGGAGTGCAGCTAGAACACACAACATTGGAGAGAAACCTGGGAGTCATAATCCAAGAAAACTTTAAGAACTCCATACAATACAACAGGGCCTACAGCATGGCAAACAGGATGCTTAGATGCATAGGAATGGCCTTCTTGAAAAGGAGAAAGTAAGCAATTCTGCCAATGCACTGCTCACTTGTCAGGCTACACTTGGAGTACTGTGCTCAGTTCTGGATTTCACATCTGAAGATGGACAGGGAATGCCTGGAGACCATTTAAAGAAGAACAGCTAGGATGATCCATGGCCATCAGGGAAGATCCTATGAGGAAAGGTTGGATGAGCTCAACATTTACTTTCTGGAGACGAGAGGAGAAAGGAGGGACATGACTGAAAGCTTTAATTATCTAAAAGGTATAAACAGAGTTGACTACCAGGAGATATTCCAACTCAAGGAGGGGAAACATCATGAAGCAGCACAGTCAGAACCTGCAGGGGAGTAGGTCCTGTAGGGACTGAGAACATACTTCTTCACTGAAAGGGTGGTTGACAAATAGAATCAACTGCCACAGGGCATGTTTAGTGTTCAGAGGGTAAATGCATTCAAGCATGGATGGGACACACATATGGGTCTGGCGGAGTATTCATAGAGGGAATGAGAGAGAGAAAAAGGATATTGAAGGAACAGGGGAGGAGGAAATTGTGTAACTGGTTATGGTCTGGCCAGTAATAGACTAGTTTCCTGGTTGAAGTAGGGATTGGGCAGACTGGATGGACCAGTGTTTTTCTTCTGTCAGTATTGCCTATGTTTCCACAGTTTGTGTGGCAGTTTTTGGTTAATGTGAAAAACTTGGAAATCTGAGACATGGGTTTGGATCACAGAACTGCAAGTGATTCACTGTGTGGCCATGCGAGGCCACATAACCTTCCTGATACATACTATCAGTAATCCCTCTTTAATTATTTATTCTGTGCTGTTTGTATACACCTGCATGATTAAAACAGAAACCTGATGTTCTCCCCTCTCTTTCTTGGACTGTAAGTACTTCAGGATGTCTCTGTGAAAGGAACTATGTAAAACCAAATTTCCATAATTTTCTTCGATACTGTATGCTTATTTGAGCACTGTAATAAGTTTTCAAGCAACATTTAGTACACGCTGGTGAATCAAACTCACAACTTAGCATACAAGCATTTGTATCAGTGTTATACATATAAGCATCAGTGACCTTCTGCTATAGTTTACACTTGACAAAAACTGTGCATAATGTGGATTTCCACCAGCAGAATAGTGGAATTGTGTGCCTACCAAGAAGGGATGGGGGATAAAAATGAAATGCAAATCTGCAGTGGTAACCTGCAAAATACTGAACAGCGCTTTTTTGTGGGGAGGAGCGTCATATGACACACTACAGCAATGCAACAACACACTGGAAGAAAACTGATCCCCAGGACTCTGAAAATGGACTGCCAAGCTCTATAGAATTTCTGGTTATCAGTAAAACAAAAAAAAACAAACAAACAAAGAAAAATAACTTTGTCCATTGTTGAACACAGTAAAGTTAATTATGGACTAGACACTTAAGTTGACTTTCTAGTGTAAACTGTGGTTCATACCAAAGGGCCATGCACAAAACTTGAGTCTATGAAGCTGAATTTTGTGGGAGAAGATACTGTTGGCAAAGAGGAATATTTTCATGAAGAGATCAAATTCCAGCTCAGAGTAGGGAGTTTATTATGTCATTTGCTACTTGATATTTAAATTGTCAAGGAAGTCGGTGTTTAATGGTTGTAGCCCTGCATATGCATACATTTCATATGACTTAGACGTGCAATTGATCAGCTTTGCCATGTTTAGCCTCATTTGTGTGGGTGGCTCTGCAAAAGTCTCAGATCAATTGCATAAGTAGGTACATGAACCCAATTAAGCTGGAGTCATATTAAAGCCCAGGGGGACATAATACAATGACTCATTGAGTTAGCCCATAAACATGCTTGTATATTCATTTTGAGGGCATGGGTGCCCAAATATAACCTCTACTATTCCCTGTCTGCAAAGAAGTAGCATTCATATTTGACTTAGTGTTAAGAGAGCTGCTGATTACTCCAGAAAACAGTAGAATCTAGCTTATATATCATATATCATATATCTCTCACATTTCTCTTTTTCTCTTTCTCTTCCTTTTTTGAGAAGGACATCCTGTGCTTCTGCTGCTTGTCTACACATGATGTCACAAATGCCTATCTATAGCATCACAGGTTGATGTGCAGATTGACACTATAAACATGGAGTCTGGTCCAAATTTCCAGCATCAATAAATTCAGAGTTTGGATCAGCATATCCCCAGCATTCTTATGCCAAAAACGAGAGCTCCAAGTTACTTTGTTTAAAAGTTATAAACCATTTTATAATCCTAATTTCACTGCCTGTTCAGAAAACAAGTTCCATTCGAGAGCTACTGATGATGTCATAAGAGGAACTCACCTAGCCCTCCTTCAAGCTACCTCACAGGACTCATTTCACCTATGTTACATAAAACTGCAGTTGTGGTAAACAATCAGAAAAAGGAAAGTTGACACTGGGTGGGTAGGGGCATGCATTTCCATAATGTGTAGATGCAGGGTTGAATGCTATGGTAAACATAGCTTTAGAATGTTAATGTTGTATGCAGCATTTTTGAATACTGCAGGAATGAGATTTTAGAATTTCACCAGTTTGCAGTTGTGGAATGTAGCAATGACACAATCTCAGAAAGTAGCTGGTACACACAGTTTTGGAATGTGTCAAGGATGCTGAAATTTAGAAGCTGGCAGTGAAACAAATTTTTGAAATGTGCCAGACATTCACAATTTCAAAATGCAAGAGAAACATAGTTGCAGAATGTCACAGAGATCTGCAATTTTATAATGTGTTATGGATGCATAATTTTGGCATGTTGTGATGATGCACAGTTTCATAGTTTGGTGGTGATGCTTGATTTCCGACTGTGGTGGCAATATGCAATCTCACAAGGTGGTGTAGTCATGGATTCTCATAATGTAGTGGAAACACACAGTTTCAGAATGTGGTGCTCACATGCAATTTCAGAATGTGGCAATAATGTGCATTTTTGGAATGTGGTGGGATACATCATTTTTGAGCATGGCAGGGAATTTTTTTTTTAGAATGTGACGGGTATACACAATTTTGGAATGTGGTGAGAATGCACAATTTCAGAATGTGGCAGGGATGCACAATTTTAAAATGTAGCTTGGCAGGCAATTTTGGAATGTGGCAGGGAGTATCATTTTCAGAATATGGTGGGGATGCACAATTTTGGAATATGGTTGGGATATGGCAAAGGCAAGGCAAAATTTATTTAAAAGGCGCCCAATCCCGGAGGCTCTGGGTGCCGTACAGATTTTAGACATAATTTTAAAAGCACAAAATTTAAAACACAACATTTTATACAGATTGAATAAATAGATCTAATACAATCACAGTCTTTACTGTATATACTAATCTAAATATCAAAAGCTTGGGAAAAAAGAAAAGTCTTCAGGCGGGCCTTAAAAATATCCACTGTGGGGGTTTCCCTGACTGAAGCTGGCAAAGAATTCCACAGAATGGGAGCCGCAACACTAAAGGCTCTATCACCAGCTGATTTTAGCCTCGTTCTGGGAATGGTCAGGAAGCCACCACTAGAAGATTGAAGAGGGCAGCTGAGGAGGTTAGGTAACAGAAGGTCTGACAGGTAACCAGGGCCCTGCCCATGTAGGGTCTTGTAGGTGAGAAGACCCACCTTAAAGAGGACTGTCCACCTGACTAGCAGCCAGTGCAATTTGCATAAAACCGGTGTAATATGACAAAACTTTTGCTGCCCAGTCAACAACTGGGCAGCTGCGTTTTGCACCAGCTGCAGTCTGTGGAGAGATCCTCCTGTGGCCCTGAGACAGAGCACATTACAGTAGTCAAGCCTAGATGTGACTAAGGCATGTATCAAGGTAGGGAGGTCCAGAGGCGGAACAAGGGGCTTAATTCAGGCAATGTTTCTGAGATGGAAAAAACAGGTACGAACCGTGGAGGATATTTGTGCCTCCATGGTTAAGTTCCTGTCCAGAATCACTCCCAGATTTCACACCCAAGAGGAGGCCTTCAATGACACAGCTCCAAGGACAAGCCCAGTTTCTGAGTCAGAGGCCATCCTATCACGAACTCTGTTCGACTCCACTACCAATACCTCCATCTTGTCAGGGTTCAGTCGCAACTAGCTGGAGGCCATCCAGTCGTTAATCTCAGCCAGACAGATGTTAAGCACATCTACTGCATTAGATGTTCCTGGGGCAAAGGAAAAATATAGCTGAGTGTCATCGGCATAACAATGAAAACTCAAACCATACTTCCTAATGATCCTCCAGGGCAGCATGTTACCTCTGAGAACAACATTGGGGCCAGTACCGATCCTTGAGGGACTCCACAAAATAGAAGACTGGGTATAGATGAAGAATTTCCCATCATAACCCGTTGCCTCCTGTTGGTAAGAAAGGACTCAAACCAGTTGATGACAGTACCGGTGAGTCCACATAACTCCCTAAGGTGGACAAGCAACACACAATGGTCCACAGTGTCAAATGCAGAAGAGAGATCAAGGAGAACAAGAATTGTCCTGTCCCCCCCAATCTCTTGCCCTGAGGAGATCATTCTGTACCAGAACAAGTGCAATTTCTGTGCTATGTCTAGCCCAAAATGCCAACTCGAAAGGTTCGTACAACTTGTGAGTCATGAGATGCTCTTCCAACTGAAGCGCTACCACCTTTTCCACCACCTTCTCCAAAAATGGAAGGTTGGATATAGGACGGTAATTCGCCTTGATCTCCGGGTCCAAAGTTGATTTCTTTAAGAGGGATCTCACCAGAGCCTCCTTCAAGGCATCCGGAAAGACACCCTCAGAAAGGGAGCACCGTACAATCAAGGCAAACACCAGGCCAACAGAGTCAACGCATCTCATTAAAAAATGCGTTGGCACCGGGTCCAGTTCACAAAAGGTATGCTTCATGTTGGCAGTCACCTCAATAACCTCACTAGCCTCCACTGGTCTAAACTCTCCCCAACTAGGCGGAGTGCTCTCAGAACATATCAGGCAACCACTGTCAGCTATAATATTACTAGCTGAAGAAGCCACTCGCCAGATCGAGGACACCCTGTCCGAAAAAAACTGAGCAAACTCCTCACAATCTAAATTAGAAAAAACCCTTCCAGGCTGCAGACAGGCAGGATGAAGAAGCCTGTCCACAGTCCAGAAGAGTAAAGCTGGTTGTTTTTTTCCGGCAGCAATCTCTCTAGACAGGAACACTGCCTTCTTACAGTTGATTGCCTCCTGCTACACACTATAATGCGCACGCAGAACCAGTTTGTCTGCCTCCAGGCAGGATCTTCTCCAGCAGCGCTCTAATCTCTGACCCATCTTCTTCATCTCCCTGAGCTCCCCGTCAAACCACGGGGACCTCAGGTATGAAGTTCTGGGTCATACACGGACAGGTGCGAGGGAGTTGATGGTGTCAGATAGCACCCAATTATAGGTATCAACCCCGACAGCAAGACCTCTGATGCATGCAGCACCCACACTGGACAATTTAGCTGATGCCAAAAAAACCCTCAGGGGTCAAACCCCGCAAAGGGCGACAGCTAATCATCTCAGCAGGGGAAGGGCTTATTGCGGGAGCCCCAAGCGTGAACTGCACCATGCAGTGATCGGACCAATGTACTCGATCAATCCTGAGATCACTGATCTCAAGCCCCAGTGAGAACACCAGGTCCAACATGTGGCCATCCTGATGAGTTGACGCAGTAACAGCCTGCGTCAATCCTAAAGAGGACATAGTCTGCAGAAAATCACAGCTACATCTATGATTCTCGTCATCAACCCAAACATTGGAATCCTCCAGAAAAACACATCTGGGGGATCCCAAGGTTCTGTCGGCGACAAATTCTGTGATCTCCTGCAGGAAATTCCCCATCGACCCAGAAGGGCGATAGATGAGGAAGATCCTGCAGCCCACATCAGGTCCTCCATGAATAGCCACACATTCAAAGGAACCTGGAGTTCTCACTGGGTGCACAGTGAAGGTCAGGCTGGATCTAAAACAAATAGCTGCACTGCCACTCCTGCATTCCACTCTGGGGCAGTGCACCACGGTATATCCAGGAGGGACTGCATCCTCAAAAATCAGGCCTGCATCATCTCCTACCCAGGTCTCCATGATGCAAGCCAGATCGACCGAAGAAATCAAGGCAGCAATAATTGCTGTCTTATTTCTGATCGATCTGGCATTGCACAGCACTGCTGTTAGGGGATTGGAGGGTGGTACAGCCCCTCGAGTTACCAGGCCACTCAGTCTGGTGGACTCCCTGGGATGGGTACCATCCACGTCTGACCTCTCCCAGATGCCTGTCGTAACCCAGGGCACCTTCTGGACCTAACAACCCCAATCCTACCACCACCCATACATAGGTCTCCCCACTGTCCATGACCAGCACAATCCCTTCCAATCCCCACTTCCCAACAGCATCTGACAATAGTGTCTGACACTGGGAGGGAGATAAAAGGGTGTAAGTCATGCAACAGTGAGCTCCCCATAAATAATCCTGGCCCCCTTAAATCCTCCCATATAGCTCCTACACATCCCAAGCAACTAATACAGTACTTAGCTATCAGACTGTAAGCAAACACAATTTATATCTAAAATATCTGCCTAGCTTACTTAAATAACAAAGCTTCTACTATTAACTAACATTTAAAACAAACCACAACTGCTTCACACTAATGCTCTCTGGCTAGGATATTCCCTTCTTCAATAATAATTTTTAAACAATAAGATATGAACTAATAAACTTTAACACTACTTAGAAGGGATAAAGAGAAAAACCTACCCTTTTTCCTCCGTTTATTACTAATAAAATTTTCAGTTCCGAGTGGAGCTCGCGCCACTCACATGCTCGCGCTACACTCACACTTGTGAGCAGTGCATCAATTTAAAGGAATACTATCCCCCACCCCTCGGACTCTCAGGTCATAGCCCCACAGTCCCCATATGCATATTTAGAAGGTGATGAAGATGGCCAGTTAAGGAATGTGGCAGTGGTACACAGTTTCAGAATGTGGTGGGATGATACGGTTACGGTTTTAGAATATTGCTGGGGCACAACATTTTAGAATGAGGTGGGTATGCCCAGTTTTGTATATTGACTGGAAAACACAATTGCTGAATTTGGCGGAAACACATAATTTTGCAATGTGGTGAGCATGAGCATTTTTGGAATGTGACGGGATGCATAGTTGTGGAATGTAGTGGTAACACAGTTTCAAAATGCAGCAAGGATGCATCATTTTTTTGAATATGGCTGGGACACACAATTTCAGAATGTAGCAGGGACATGCAAATCAAAATTTGGCAGAGCTGTACAATTTCAAAATGTGGAGATGACACCATTTTGGAATGTGGCTGTTACACAGTTTCAGGATGTGGCATTGATGTACAACTTTGGAATATGGTGAGGATGTGCAATGTTGGAATGTGGTAGAAACACACAATGTCAGAATGTGGTCAGGATGCACAATGCAGAACGTGGTGGGGATTCAATGAGGAATTTTGAAATGTGGTGGGTGCGTACAATTCTTAATGGTGGTAGTGATAAGTAATTTCAGAACAAAATGGTGTGTCCTGTCACATTCCAACAATGTGCATCCCTACTATAATTCATAATTGTCTGCCCCAGCCAAATTCCAAGATGTTTGTCCCTGTCGCATTTAATGATTCAGTGTCATATTTCAAGATTGTGCATCCCTGCCATATTATAAGATTGCATGTCTGCCATCAATATTCTGAATGTGTGCACCACCTTGGCCTTCCATATACAGTAGCAACTATGTCCATCGCTGCATTTCAAAACCACTTCCTGCTGCACTGTAGAATACAGTACTGCATCTAAAGATTTAGGAAATGCTTTGACTGCATCCAACCCTGTGCATGTTTTTTTTTTTCAAATGATAACTACGACTACAGTTTCTGAAACTTTGAAGGAATAAGTCTGATAAATTTGCTGGCATAGAGGGTTCAGCCGTGAGTTCTGGTAATGATATTATCATAGCTCTTTACTGAAATTGGCTATTTTGAATAGGGAGTGAAATCAGACCTATGCAACAGCTTGTAATATTTAAACAAAGTGACGTACAGATCACATTTTTGGTACTGTATAAGGCTTATTTCAGATGTCATGATTTTTATCCTGCAATGTAGCACTTTTTGCTGGGTTCCTTCCAAGGGATGGGGAGGTGGTGGTGGTAAGTGACAATCAAGGGCAGGAGGCAGCTGTATAACATCACAGAGGAAAATCACCACAGCACTGAATGGCCAGCAGAAGAGGCCCCATGGGAGTGAGTAAGCATAGGGGGGCAACTATGCTCACAGCTATGCAAGCCAATATGTTGAGTGCACCTCGAAAAATTGGCAAGCATGTGATCCTAATGCACTCTGAAGATTTGTACTTCTTGGCATTCACAGAGATCTTTTGGGGACAGTAAGAAATGACTCAGAAACCTGACTAGAGGGATACAAACTATTCCAAATGGATTGGGCTGACAGTAAAAGGGGTAGGGTGACTGTCTTTATAAGGAACAGAGAGTGTCACTACATATGAAAAGAAGGACATCGGGGGCCACTTAGTGCCACAGATTCTATCTTGGTAGAGTTAAGGGAGAAGGGGCAAAAGAGTCACCTTGAGGTGTACCACAGGTCTCCAAACATATTAGTGGAGTATGTTGTCCATCTAGATGGGACAATTACAAGAACAGTAAAAACAGACACATTTATCATCCTGGAGGATGTTTAACTCCCAGATGTGGACTGTCATCTTGAGAGGGATAATGTCAACACTGAGACCATATTCTGATTCATTTTCAAGGACTGTTTCCTAAAGTAGCATGTTCAACAGCAGACTTGGTTTGAAAACAGCCTTGACCTTGTTCTTATCAGAGGACTGGAAAGTGGCCAGTAATGTCCCCATTTTCATGACATGGTCCAGTACAGCCCAGGGCAACTACAGGCCTGTCAGCCTGGCATCAGTAGTGGACAAGGTCGAAAAGCCATTACATAGAATGACAATGGAGCACTTTGTTGATACCAAGGTTCTTGCACCATTTACACTAGTTTTATAAGGCAGGCCATGCAAAACCAACATGGCCTACTTCTTTGAGGTGGTGGCTAGAGATGGGAAAGGACAGGACATAGATGTAGTCTATCTGAACTTCAGTAAGGCATTTAACGCCATAGCATGACACGATTCTGTGCAAAGTACATCAGTACAGTATGCACAAGACATATACAATCTGGATTTCTAAATGTCTTTTGGGCAGGAAGGAGAGGGTAGTTGTAGATGAGCACTACTCCTAGTGGAAATAAGTACTCAGCAGTGTCCCATAGGGATCAAGGCTGTGACCACTTCAGTTCAACATTTCATCCATAATCTTCAAGCTGGGGTCTCCCTCAGGCTGTTTAAGTTCACTGATGACTTTAAGCTGAGGACCCCCACAGTCCAATTTAGGGCCTCGCCACCTATGCCTGTGAGGCTGCTACTCTTACTACCCTCTCCCTCCAATTCACCCCACTTTTCCCTGGACACGTCTCCTCCCATCACACCACTGACTCCCCAAGCTGCTTAGCTATATCACTAACTAAGCTCTTACAAAGCCTTCCTCTGGTGGCACAGGGTTTCTATTTCCATCTCTATAATCCTTTCTATTCTTTCCCATTCTCCTTTAGCTAAGATCATATAGTAGTCTAAACTCCATACATATTATGTCTCTGCTCTTTACACTAGAATGTGATGTATAAACAACTTTAAAGTCTGTGACTGAGTGAAATTATTCAGAGCCTTGCCAAGTGACCTTGTAGTTGATTCTTGTGACACTGCTATTTTTCTTCATTGTATGTCCTGTCTAGATGTGCAACTTTTGTAAACAAGCCTCCAGCTCAAAGGTTGTTTCCAAATCAATAAACTTGAAACTTGAAACATGGTGGTGTACTCCTTTAAAGATGAATACAAACATCAGGAGGATCTGGACAAGTTGGTGTTATTAGTTACACTCCATTAGTCTCTGATTCAATGGGATTATATGCAAAGTGATGCAACTGTCAATGAAAATCAACAGTAGGACCTACACGCACTGTGCCACACCTCTTGTGTATGTGGATGCTGATGTGGGTGAAATAAAATACATAACAGACAATAATACTGACACATGACAATCAGTGTGTAGTAATTGTCAAATAGTCTGCCAGAATTCTAGGTACATGAAAAGGCTATAAACAGTAGACAAGGGAAGTAATCAGTGTTATCTCTACATATTGGTCACCAAGCCATTTTTTTTATTGTTTTGGTAAAAAAAATTAATAATTTGCCGCTTTTGGCTAATGCTTTTTATGTCTTTTTTGACTTTGAGACCCCAGGGAATGCAGCATGAATGTAGTTTTCTGGTTAAAAGAAGATTCTTCTTTTTCCTTTCATCAGCATTTATCCTCTAATCTGCCTGCCAACCCCCTTTAAATTTCAACTTGTCCTGCTCCATCACAGACCATCTCTGGGACTTATCTGACTTCTGAAATCCATCACAAAATATGACACTGATGTGTCCAGATGAGAGAGAGCTATCCCCGTCCCCCAGTGTACATTTCCAGACTGGTGCTGGTAGCTGTTTGGTGGTGCTGGGCCTACAGACTGCTTGAATACCATCCTGCCTGCAGGTGTTTTTCCTCTACACTTTCCTCCCAACCTGCTCATCATAGAAGAATGCGACACACATGCATGAAGAGGCACACTTGCACATCATGTTGGATGATGGCCCTTCCTTTCATGTTTCTCCTGCTGCACTACCACCAAGACTTCCATTGATAGCAGTCACTAAGCAGTGCAGTCAAACCTCCCTCTTCTCCTGGAGAAAAGAGCAGTCCATGGGACACATTACTCTGTCCCCCTTGGCTGTCCCCCATGTGACCTACGTCTGTTCCTGAACTCAGGTTGTCAGTGTGGCAGGCAGTAGTACTACCATTGAACCACTGTATCTACAAGGAGAGTTTTTTATTTCTATGGTCATCTTGGAGTTCATGCAACACTGAACATGGTCCAGTTAGTGATTAAGGGATGTGTAAAGGGAAGGTATGTTAGCCTAAGGGTGAGGGGCACAAAGCTGTGAACTACTCCATCCCACCAGGTTAGTGGTGGCACTATCGCCTGTGGCACTGATGACATGCATTCAGGAATGAGCACCATACTTCAGAGGGTTGGCAAGGGGGATGCAGGCTGACTGTCCCATCCCATGGATAGCTCTCTTCCTCTGGGTGGAGAGTCATGGCTCCCTGGTATATCAGCGACACCCAGTGAAGGCTGGGTGTGCAACAGCTGGGCCACTCTGCAGTGGGGAAAGTGACAGTGGATGTGTGTAGGTTGGGTGTGGAAGAATGCCCAACCTATGCTGATGTCATTGCATGTCTATGCCTCTGGGAAAGGTCAGGAAGAAAATCACTGGGCCAGTTACACCATGAAGCCCCCAGACATCAGCCAGAATTACACCCCAAGAGCAAGCCTCAGCTGGGGCCTAAGGTGAATCTCAGCCTTTCCCCTCAGGGATCCTCACTGCAGGGTGCTAACTGTGGGCCTCCCAGTTGGGCAGCCTTGGGGGATGCTGGGTGTGAGATCTGGGTGTTGAAGAGGGGGCACATCTCCAGTGCTAAAGTAGAGCAGATACAAAGAGTTAAAAAAAAGCTGTGAACCTTTAGAGTCAGATTTGAGGTGGTATTAACTATTTGTATTCTCCTGAATCTGTGCAGCTTGAATATCTTTCATCTGTCTCTTAGGTTGTAATATACTTTCCATTTCAGTTAGTATGGAATTCTATATAAAAAATGTCTTTCCTTTCTATTGGTAGCAACTGGTCAATGCAGCAGTCAGTGTAGAACCTGAAGTAAAACAAAACTGAATGACTTGCTTATATTCACACAGTGAGTCCATGTCTGGTATTCAAATCAAGATCACGTGGATCCCAATCTTTTTTCAATTACCACAAAATAACAGTTTTCATTAAGAGGCAACATTATTGCTTCATCTAGGCTAAAGCATGCTATTTTTCATCTCTGACTTATTTGATGCAGTAAATTTTGTAAGTACAAACTAAACAGAGAGAAGAAAAGACACAATGCCACTACAGTATATTTTTCAATACTCCAGATGACTCTGAGACCTCTTGCAGAGTGAAATGAATACTGGGTCAATTCTACTCTTTTATGTTAACTTCCACATCCCATTATTCTACCTTGATAGAAAAAAAGGCCACCAGGGTTTAGATGGGGGGGGGGGGTGAATGCATTAGAGTCAACTGTGATATAAATTAATGCTGTCTTCTAAGAGGAATAAAACAAAAGTGACACAAGAAGAAGCACATTGTCCATTACTGCCTGGTGATAAAGACGACCTTTCAAAATCAAACAGCCTAGTGTAACCTGACTGTGAAGAGAAAGTGGAAGAGAGAAAGTCTGATAAATAATAGATATCCAGAATAAATAATTGAGAAGTATCACTTATTTCTTCTTTATGGTTCAACTCATAAAATACCACGTCAATTAGAAATTTACACCCAGGTCAATAAGCAATAGGTATTCTGCCAAAGGCTTTATTGTTCTGTGACCTTCAGATTTCTTCACACTGTTGTCAGGGCAGTGTAGAATGATTACAAAAATCAACTAAATAATGAACAAAATGAAAAATGAAATGTATGTGAAATGCAAAGAAATGCTGATCTATTGTATAATCACATTGTTATACTTTACTATTGTGTTAGGAACATATTTGCTAGTGCTCTCAAAAGTAATGTGAAAATTTTGTGCTCTACAAATCCTCTTGATGTTGGCTAACCCTCACCATCCTCCAACCTCTGTGTCTTGCAGAATGACAGACTTTAAATATAGAATAAAGGATGGGGGAGTATGTGATATGATAATTTAATGGGCACCTGAGGTGTGGTATGCTACATAAACCCTGAGGGCCAAACCCAAGGGGGATATTAAAGCATCCCACATTGAAGGTGTGCATTAAATTCTCATATGTACACTTCACTATCTTTTATTTCATATAATTGCTGGTCAGCAATTTTTCTACAGCCTGACTTCTGTGACCATGTGTCACACATGCACGCGTGCACGCGTGCACACACACACACACACACACACACACACACACACACACACACACACACACACACAGTCTCTGTCACCCTCTCTCTCTCTCATTTGTTCTTTGTTTCCTTTTTTTACTCATTTGTTTTTCTTTTTTTTTCCTTACAGTTGTCCCAATTGCACTAGTACTGCCTGTAAAGGTATAGTCATATTCCCAAAGCAGAAAAAGAGCAGGGTCAACCAGACAGAGCTTTTTTAAAATGTAAATGTCAGGATCAATCAGATACAGTTAAAAAAAAATAAAAATAAGGTGAGTTGAGGCTTGTTGTGTTGTCTCCTTGGTAAGAGAGAGACAGAGCCGCAGTGTTTGCGAGAGTGTTCAGTACACCCACACATGGAACAAAGCACTGTGGTTTGAGTAACAAGGTGCATTAATGCCATAATAACCCAAGGGTTATTACAGCAAATATCAACTCAGTCAGCCCATAGAGGAAAATTGCAGACCTATAATTATGTGATAATAAATGCAACTTTGCTGAATTGAAAGGGGATATGTACTCTTATTAGTAAAACAACACCTGCATGGTCTCATTTCTCAGTTACAAAGTGACAGTAGGTACAATGGAAATTCTAGTAGTCGAAGTAGTAGTAGCAGTAGTAGTAAAAATTCTATTTTCTCAGGATTTAACTATTAGGGACAAGCCCTATTTTCAAACTCATCCTGCCACAATAATACAAATATGTTGGCAAAAAATACACATTGCACTATACAACACACAGTAAACACCAGTTTAGATAAAATATATATATAACAGATTTCATATTTCATCAAATTGTGAGAGCAAACTTGAAACCATGCCACTGGGATGCTATACACAGTCATTTGAAAGACACATTCACAGTGTAGAAACATAAATGTGGATAAGGTACAGAGGAAGTTACAAATGCATAATGCTAATTGATGTAAATGTCAGAAAGCGTAGGTTACTGTTACACTCACAGGCTGTGGAGCTATCCACAAAGGCAAAGATGTAAAGGAGGTAACAAAACAGCAAAAGTGTACTTTACAATTTGCATTATTCTAAGCCTTACTTCCATCTCATTGAGATCCATTAACATGTGGTACTGTCATTAGCATGTCAATATCTTAGTGACCAAACCCCCTTTTGTAGTCCCCAACTGGTGCCACATGGAATAAGTATATATCAGCTTTCATAAGAAAGAGGAATATTTGTGTTTGAACTTGTTAACTGCTTCATTGTGCAAGTAAGAATGAAAACTCAAAGGAAGAGAGCCCAACACTGCTGTCAGATGCAGTCTTAACTGAATGTACCCTTTAAGTACAAAACCAGAATGAAACTAGATTTAAAATATTTAAAATAAAAATACAAATCTCCTGATGATGAATCAAAGGATAACACAGCTTCATTACTGCTAAGAACCTGCATGATGAAAAATGTATTTTGACTAGAAGGGGTGAAGGTTAGAGCATTGCTGGCGAATGTCTGCTCTTGATGCCGACCACCTTAGATTGATGGACCATTATTCTGCCTATCAATCTGCAATCACCCGTAAGAAGGCAGAATTCCTGTCCAGGGAGACTGTGGTTGCTTGGAATTGACCAGCTAAGCTGTTTTGAACTGTAGACAGACTGTGCAACCCAGCCTGTCTGCAAGTTCGGAAAGCTTTTTCGCAGTTAGAGTGTGATGAGCTTGCTCGATTCTTTGCAAATAATGTGACTGACATCAGGGTGGTTTTGCAGTCATCACACTTTAGGTGGGTTGCTGTGGATCAGTGTGAGATCACTGTGCCCCAATTTTCCTTGAGTTCCTTCAGTCAACTGGAGTTCCTGGATGTCATGAGGATTATCCAGAGTATGCACCCTAAGTGCTGTAGTCTGGATCCTGGACCGACTTCCCTAATTTTGGGCTGTAGTGATATCATTGGCCCAGTCCTTGTGCTGATAGTCTGGTGCTTCTTGGAATCTGGTGAGTTTCCTAGCTCCTTGAAAGGGGCAATGATGACACCACTCTTGAAGAAAACTACTTTGGACCCAGACTGTTTCGCAAACTACAGACCTATCTTGAACTTTCCCTTTGTTGGAACGGTGATTGAGAAAGTAGTGGCAGCTCAACTGGAGGACCATTTGACCATCCATAAGATCTATGAACCTCTCCAGTCCAGTTTTCATAAAATACATAGTACTGAGATAGTGCTGGATTTGGTGCTCAATGATCTCCTGATGGCAAAAGATCAGAAGAGCCGTTTCATCCTGGTTCTCCTTGATCTTTCTTCAGCCTTTGACACCATGGATCACGTGGTGTTGCTAGAATGCCTGAGGCTTATATGTGGAATATCAGGAACCATCTTAAGATGGTTCACTTCATTCCTCACTAGGAGATCACAAAGAGTTGTATCCGGGGTTTTTTCCTCGGATCCAACAGCTTTGTTGTGTGAGGTGCCTCAGGGTTCAGTATTGTCACCCATATTATTTGCAGTATATATGCTACCCATCGGAGACATTGTAAGAAGGTATGGGCTGAGGTTTCACTGTTATGCAGATGATACCCAGCTTTACCTTTCTTTTGCTCCCAACCAGGATGGAGCTCTCTCGGTCTTTAACAGTTGTCTAAAAAAAATCCAGGAGTGGATGGATTCTAGCTGGCTGAAGTTGAACTCAGAAAAACAGAGTTACTGGTTGTGGACCTGGGTCGACAGATAGGAGGATCGGGTGTTGGCATGCTTTCCGGGATTTTTCTTGGTGGCCTCTCTCTCCCGACCTCTGAACAGATACGTAACCTGGAGGTGGTCCTTGATGATAGACTGACACTGCAGTTGCAGGTGTCAGCTGTCATCAAGACCTCCTTTTATCATCTTAGGAACATCTCCAGGGTTAGGCATCTGGTTCTGTCTGACGACCTCCCAACTTTGGTCCATGCCTTTGTGTCCTTGAGCCTGGATTACTGCAACTCCCTGTATCTAGGGCTTTCAGGGGTTGAAATCCATCACATGCAGCTAGTGCAGAATGCTGCAGCCCGGCTTTTGATGGGCTTGCGTAGATCCTGTCATATTACTCCAGTGCTGCTCAAACTGCACTGGCTGCTGATATGGTGGCGGATCACCTTTGAAGTTGGTTTGCTTACTTTCAAAGCCCTATACGGTCTGGGTCTGGTCTATCTGAAAGAACTTCTGATACCCTACTGCCCCAATTCATCGCTCTGCTCAGCCAACGAGGGGTTGCTAGAGGTTCCAAGGGTAAATTTAAATCATCTGGTGCTAGAGCTTTTTCCTGTGCTGCCCCCACCCTTTGGAATTCTCTACCCCGTCCATTACGGGAGTGCACTTCTGTGGAGGGATTTAAGAATGGCTTGAAAACTTTTCTTTGTAAAAAAGCCTACTTGGAAAATTGAGTTGTTCTTTGATTATGACTTTGGCTCTGTTGAATATTTTTAATGGTTGTTTTTAATTGTTTTAACTGCTTTATATGTACGGTGCCTTGAAAACAGACAGGCGCCATATAAATACAAATTATTATTATTATTATTAGAGATGTGAGGAATGTGGAATTTTGCCAGTGGAATTTGTGTGGAGAGGCAATCCTGCTTCTGAAATGCTTTTTAGAATATCCCTTTGAATTTCATGGAATTATGAGAAGCATTTCTACATAAACAGCAGAATAACTTTCTGTGTATCACGTAAACAGCAGAATAATTTTCAGCAGATTATGAAAAAGGAAGTGTAAACCAGGGATTACTTTTCACAAAAAGCATTCCGCTTTAAACATTTCAGAATTCTGCTAGGAGTGGAATTCCATGGAATTAGGTAGAATTTTCTGAAATTCCACAAAATTTGCATGAATACATGACAGTGTTAGTGGAAGGGGATGTAAGTCTGGCTTGGCTGCCTGTCACTTGTCAGTGGCAGTAACCACGATTCCCTGTATTACTCATAAAACGTTCAAGTCTCTTTTGGAAGGTACTAACAGATCTTGCTCTTATCACTTCCTGTAGTAATGTGTTCCAATGGGAAATAACTCTTGGGGCCTGATTTTCAAAGGGTCCTTAGACTGACACAAGGTACATCAAACATCCACCTTGTATCAAATCCAGGTACGATGAATACTGTTTGCAGTATTTTGCAAAGAAAGCGTTTTCCAATGGCAAAGTCCCACAGAATGATGCAAGAGGTCTGCTGTATCACATATATGATGCATGGGTAAGAATGATGAAAGCCGCATCAAAAATATGGTGCATGGGACAAGAATGATGGAAGCTGAGTCAAAAATACAATGGACGGGGTGAGAATGACGAAAGCTGAGTCAAAAACATATGGCAAATAACACAGCTTTGACAATGGCCTTTTACACCCCCAAAATGCTCCAGACTAGTCCTGCAAGGGAATATTGGCTCTATAACCAAACCTTTACATAATTTGCTCTCTCCACTCCAGTCATAGCAGTCACACGGCAGTACAGATAGGTACTATATGGTCTTGTATCTGGAAGCAATATTTTACATGTTACAGAACAGGAGACAGCATTACCATGTATGCAATGCAGGTCTCTTGCAGCAGAATGCCATTCATAGTAACATAGTCAGGTCTGCTTGCCTGCTGGTGGCCTTTTTATATGTTCTCGTGTCATTTAGATCAGCTCTAGCTAGTCTAATCACTGATGGGACCATTATAATTTTAAAATCCCAAATAAGGGGATTGTGCATCATGTTCTGGATGCAGGCCACCCCCTTTCCATAATGGTACAGCCATTGTTTTAACACAAGCATAATGCAAGCTGCTCTGGCACATGCAGACCTGTTTATGATACAAGCACCATTATAAAATCAGAATTTATGTAAATTTTGATGCAGTTTGCCCACTGCATATTTTTTTTTGACACAAGAGCTGTGCATCATTCTCTGACCTTTTAAAATCCAGCCCTTTGTGTAAAAAAGCCCTGCATTTTTTGCAGTCCTTACTAACTGTGCCTACAATTGTGTTTTGTGGCTTCTTGTATTCATTTTTTTTGTGGGACCTCACTTCCAGTCTAAGGCTGGACCGTAAAGTACCTGCACATAAGGATCTATAAATTAATATCCTATCCCCTCTTACTTTTCTATGTTTGAGTGAGAATTAGCCTAGATGTTCTAATCTTGCTTCATAAGTCATCCTTTGTGTTCAGAACCAGCTTTAGATCGAATGGTACCCCAAGAAGAATTACTTGTGGTAACCATTCACCACTCTGACCTCCCTTTCTCCTCTCTTCTGCCCACAACCCACACACAAAATGTGGTAACAGTTCTACTGCTATATGAGTGAGAACAGTTTTGGTTTTTATTTTGGCAATTTTTGCATTCCATGCTGTTCTATACTTACACTTTCTACTTTAATGTGCCCCTTCTGTGCTGGCACTCAGTGCGATCACTTGATTCAACTGTGACTAAAACTGCCTCTGCTTGTGTTCCCCAATATGACACTAGCATATCTGCACTTCTGTAATTATCTGTTAAGTAGTTCTGTTGCATCGGAATTTGAAAATTTCAAACAGCACTACTTCTGACATAATAGTTGCAGTAACTATCATAGGTAACATATTGAAATAATTTTCTGTTCTTGTTCGTTGTTTTTATGGTACATTATGTCACAACTGCCTGGATGGCAAGAGATCAACACAACTGAGTTGGATTCATGTTCATTTTTTATCCAGCATATGTTCCTATTTAACAGAAGTTACAGGCTGTAGTCTGAGTCCACCAGTACATACAAACACACACACACACACACACACACACACACACACACACACACACACACTCTCTCTCTCTCTCTCTCTTTCCTACACTGGGCTTTGTGTTAGATGTGCTGTACCTGTGTGCTTCTTTTGGGGTATGGCCTACTAATTGTTTTCACTTGTGCACAAATTGGTTTGGAACTGCTTATATTAGTTCTAAACTGCTAGAATACTATCTGGGGTTTTTAATGTGCACTTCAGCACTTTGGCTAGCATTTGAACTTCATGAAGGACAGATTGAAATTATAGTATGTGCACATTCATAGCCACTTTTGTGACTGCAATTGCACTTCCTCTGACACAGTACTTGGTTCTGGTTTTACTATAGCACTGTGACAGCGCTCACACTGACATCCCCCACAGCGACAGACACAATGCCGAGTGTCAGCATTGTACTGTTGGGGATGTTGGTGCATTACTATAGGGGCCTGCACCCTGAACCCCCCATACCCCCGGTCTCAAAATATCTAACTCCGAGTCGGAGTTGGACAGGGGGGTACAACACCAGGAATTGCACCACCGGTATCTTCCTCGCACCAGCACAGCAACTTAACGGAGACAGGTGAAATCTGTTGCTGTTCTGATATTCACTGTGTGAATGTCGAGCTTGCGTCGGCACACCCTTGGTTCTATTGCTATGTAGAAGTGCAAAACTAACCATTCTGTGGATGGAATTTGTATGTGAAAAAAATTTGCACTTGCTTTGCTATAGCAGCAATAGGTGTGTGCTGCAGTATAGCTGAGAGTGGGACCATGGACTATTTAAAGATTATACAAGGGCACCAATTAGTGCTGAAATAGTGCTGTTGTAAAATAGGCCTTTTATGAGATCATTAAGAAGTACTTGCAGTTGTAAGTGATCTAAAAGAACATCAAACTGAAATTAAAATTACTTTTTGGTTTGTAACGTGACTTTTCAGAGTGTGTTATCAATAATCCGCCAACACATCAAAAATATGACAGCTGGTGATGATTATTCTAAAGAGGACTTGATTGTTTTTTAGTAATACAGTACTAGTGCTCCTCAGGGAATGTTTTCTTCATACATTATATACAGTTAGGAAGAGCAGTTTGTACAGTTTGAAAATTGTGGGGTATTTACACATATTACTACATGTCTTCCATTTTTTCCTCCTACTACTACTGCAATCATTCCAGTTAGGCCCAAAATTCATCTTACCACCAGCCCACTGTGTTGAACAATGACAGTCCTTGTTTGGGGAAAATACAGTATTTAAAACACTTCCACTGGTACATTCCCTCCTGCAGTCCCCCACTATGCATCCCAACCATTATTTGTTAATTATTTATATGAATATATTATTTTTACGGACAAGCCTATTGAACGAGAATTGTGACTCTATAAGTAATTTTTTGCAATTGAAGATATTTTTTTAACTAACGGTTCAAATGTTGTTATTGCTCTAGCTATCCAGGTTTCTCAGTAATCTGTGGGTGTTTCTAATTTACTGTACTTGCTGCTAGTGGTAACCATTTTACAACTATGTGATGTAGTTTACTGAATGTCCCCGTTCTATTCTTCTATTGTTGGCACAATGCACCCATGTTCTACTATAGAACTATGTGGCTAAGAGGACATAAACTACATTATACAGTTCTAAAATGGAATTTACCTCCAGACTGTAAAACAGAAATACCCACTGAGGTTACTTAAAGGCCTGTAGTGATGCAAAAATGACATAATTTTAACAAGTGGTTTTAAAACACATTCTGTTTGGAAAAATGGCTTATAGTTGACTCTCATTTAATCCTGGAGACTTGTTTACAATAGGGCCCTACCCAAGCTGGTTATCAGTTACACAGACAATGATATATAATTACGGACTATAGAACATACTGCACAAAAATACATTTACATACTGCGCAAAAATACATTTACACAAATATCTCATGTTTTGAGGTTTAAGCATAGATGTTCTTGTCCAAATGGTTTAAGGACCATTCATTTACAAGTATCAAAGCTGGAAGCTGTTCTAATACCATGCAGAGTGAGTTTTATAATCTAGGGCATGCAGAAATTATTTATTGCCATAATTTGCCACCTATGTGGCTTGGGTCGTGCCTGAAAATGGTCCCCTGAATCAGTGCGCGTACCCGGTTACCAAAGACTTAAATAAAAATAAATAAAATAAAATAAATAATTAGCTCTAACTTTAAAAATGTATAGATTGCCACTGATACTGTTTCTAGTTTCTTGATAGGGAACATTTATATGAGATGTTACTTTTGTGTCACATAACTAGAGACAAAAACTGTCCAGGATGCAGTAAATAATAATTGCAAGATGTATGTTCCTTCTTTTATTTATTGGTTGTCAGCTCAGTTGGTTAAATATACATGTCTATCTCCTGAATGTTGTTTCTTTGCATCCAAGTATGATTCTCTCTGCTCTGTTTACTATGTGTTCATGAATGGAGAAACAGTTTATAAGGTCCTTGCAAACGGGGCTTTATTATGAAATATGGAATCATGGGCAGTTTTAAATGTAGGCACCCTCTTGGACTCCCCAAATAGGATCAAAGTCAGGGAGACAAGTGTAACCCCCTTGTTACCCGGGGTTACTAGAATCCCAGTAAGACCTAGTGGTAGGCAGGGAAGGCAGCTTGTGAAACTCCAGTTAAATGGGTTTTACACTGTCTCAGTCTGTTCTCAGTCTCAGCTGAGACTGAGGGATGACATCACCAATAGAACTTTCGCAGCTGCATAAGCCACATTGGAATCTGCAGCAGAGGGAGTTACATAGAACGTTAGGAGTTTTCAAAGAGTAGTAGTGAGTGTCCAGTTTGTCTTCAGTAAGTGAAGGTGTGCTCAAGTGGTGGAGACCGCTGTTTGGGTCTCAGTGCCCCCTCCCTCTGGGGGGGGGGATGTAAAGATCCCTAGCAGATTCCCCTTAATTCTGCCAAGTCGGAAGAAAAGCTGCCTGTTTAGTTCAGCATTTATTTTAAAAGTTGGAAGATTTGTGAGTCGCCTGTGGGGCACCTGCAACTAAAGGGTGAGTGTCTGCTCTCACTAAGAGGGCAAAATGTTTTCTTCACCCTGGGACATGTGTGAACATCTAGGGATTGCGCTACATTTTGGGAAGCCTATAGGAATGGGCCAAACAAGTAAAGTAGTGTCAAATGCTAGAGTGTTGTGGGATTCAAGTAATATGTAGAGGAGATGCACCAGATGATCTACCCTTTAATCTACATTTAGAAGTTCAGCAAAGGAATGATTCAATTTTCCCAGGGAAATGGCCGGGTATGGGCTGTGGGAGCTGGAGGTGGGCGAACCCCCCATCTTTAGTAACCAGGTCCACCTCTACGGATTTCTGCTGTGGTTGCTACTTTGTCTCATGCACTTGGCCAGTGATGGGGGAAGTATCCAGATGTGGGTTTGCAAAAGGGAAAATCTCTCTAGGAGTCGCGGACTCTAAGTGGTGTGGGGAGCCACAACAAGTAGAAAAAATTCTCTTTAGGAGATGGGGAGTCACAACAAGTAAGGAAGAATTCTCTCTAGGAGTTGCAGACTCTAAGTGGTGTGGGAAGCCACAACAAGCAAAGAAAAATTCTCTCTAGGAGTCACTGACTCTAAAGTGGTGTGGGGAGCAATGACAGGATAATTGGTTCATTCTTCCAATGGACCATGGGGTAAAAGCCCAAGTGTGTACAAGTTGGGCTGTGTACTCAAAGCTGCGTGCAAGTCCAGGCTGTGTGCCTGGTGGGTCCAGAGCCTGAGGGCTGAAAATGGTGATAAAGTGTTCTGTAGTCTCTAATCTGCATTACCAGGAAATGTAGCCCCATGGGGGTCCGTCTATGCTTTGTTTTGTTCAGCTAGTATGTGAATAAAAGCCACACTGAAGAATCCCATTCCTGGTTATGGACATTACAGTTATTGCTTCCTGTGTTCAAATTTACTTGGGTGCCCCTGTGCAGAGTAGCCAAACCTAGGTCCCCCTGTGCCGAGTAACCTCATCCTCCCCCAACCCAGGTCCCCACCAGGTACTGCTGTCAGCTTCAACAGCATGCCACCTGTCATTTTGGCAAAAAGGCAGGGGTGAGGGGTTACAAAAAGCTTCTGGAACCTGGAAGAGATTTTGATGTTGCAAAATACTATTGGAGAATTTTCTTGGTATTTTCAATACCATTTGTGGAAGTGGGGGATAATTGTTAGGATGAATGAAACTGTTGGACTACACATTAGCTTAGCATAAAGGATATCGCTCATTTCACCTCTAAGAACCCTGTTGGATAATACTGTAAGATCCTACATTGGAAGTATGCCCATCATTTCACCTCTTAGAGCTCCTCTGTATACATCTCACCTGTGCCACATTAGGGCAGATGGCAGTCATTTCATCTCTCATAACCCCTGGTCCTATCTTTCAGCTGTGCTACATCCTGGTATGGGTGGGGGGGGTGTCATCTTCCATTTTAAGAATCAATTCACTTTTGCATGTCTCTCACCTGTACCATTTTAGGAGGGATGTCTCTCCTTTCAGCACTGAGAATACATTCAAATACATGCATCTTAAATCTCCCACATAAGGGAAGGCTTCCCTAATGCAATCATTTAGAATCCTACATGTATCACAACTTTTAGAAAGGACATCTCTTTTAGAAAAACAATTCTTAGAGATGTGACAAACACCTTTGTGTCAAATCAGCCCCCAACCAACCTGTATCATCTGGAAACCAGAGTAATTCATCTCTGAGTTGACTCAGTCCAATTTAATAACCTAGCTCAGATCTGCCAGTGACCCACTTCTCACCTGGTCAACATAATATATAGGATTTTTGGGATTTGTTTCTGGTAAAAATGAGAAATTGGTGGGAAAATCAGATAATTTTAAACACTGTGGGTGGGATATTCAAAGGAAGTGTGCATGGCGCAACAGGGTTTCATCATGTGCAACCCACTAATGTGCCCTGGTGTGATATTCAATGGGGCAGGTTGTGCTGTTCAACCACTGATGTGCCAGGGCACACCAGTAATGTATGCCCTGCAAGTGCGGGAGGCGTGCCCTTGCGTACGTGGCACATCCTGTTATTCAGCCCGAGGTGTGCGATGCATATGCTGGTACATACCCACCTTGCACTGCACAGAGAGTGCAAAGTTGTGCCTGGCGAAACCAGGAGCAAGTCCTGGCCATCCACAGGTGAGCTGCCATGCCCCCTGCCCAAGGAGCATTGTGCCCCCCTGCCAGATCATGGGCATATGTCAAATAGCTCCCTGGTGGTCCAGTGGATTGCTATCAGTTGCCAGGTCATGAGCATCTGTTCAAATGATCCCTGGTCCAGTGGACCGATCCCCTTTGCCCGATCGTGGGCATGTGTGAAAATAAGCCCTGGTGGCCCAGTGGACTGATCCCCAGTGCCCGATCGTGGGCATAGGTTATAAATCCCTGGTAGTTGAGTGGGGACCTCCCAGCACCTGATCGTAGGTGGAATGCTGTAGGGACACCTGCCCACTGTGTCCCACGCCACCCTGCATCCCCCCCAGTCAGCGGCAGGTAGCAGCACCCTGCCCGCAAGCCACCCACTGATTGACAGCATACAGTAGGGCTGTATGCCTATTGGTTCACAGCATAAGGACAACAGGGTATGCAGACTGATATCAGACTATTGTCCCGGAATTGTGAATGAATGCTCATTCACAGTTCAGGACTGTGTACAGCACGGTCTGCATGCCCATTGGCCCACTCAGTGGACCAATAGGTGTACAGCCCTATTGTACACCGTCAGTCTGTGGGCGGCAGGGCAGCTTGCAGGTGGGGTGCTGCCACCCACTGCTGACTGGGGGGGTGCAGAGTGGCGGGGGATGCAGTGGGCAGGTGGGAAGGGGGGTACCACTGGACCACTAGGGTGTCCTTAGAGCATTCCACCCACAATCAGACACTGGGGTGGTTTCCACTGGATCACCAGGGATTTCTAACCTATGCCCATGATCAGGCACTGGGGATCAGTCCACTGGACCTCCAGGGCTTATCTTTACACATGCCCACAAATGGGAGCAGTGCCAGCCGAGAGGTGGGAGGGTGTCGGTCCCTGAAGGCTGCAGCCTGGCAGGGTGCCAGGTGCAAGTCACTGGGGATCAGCCCACTGCATGCAAATGGGGCCATAATGACATGCAAATGGCACCATTTGTGCCTTGCATGCATAATGGCCTCATTTGCATGCCCAGTGCGGAATATCATGGTTGATGCACCTAGCACAACTGCACTTGCACTGGCACATCTCACTGCACTCCAACGGCCACTTGCGCTGGTGCAGAGTCACTGCACCATGCACAGTGCATGCACCCCTCAGTGCCATATTCAACGGTGCTGAGCTGTGGTGCAGCACCATTGAATATCACCAGGTCCCTGCCCTGGCTCAGCCCAGATGCGCTGCACCCAGGCTTGCGCCCCTGCCTGCTGCAGTCTGAATATCCCACCCACTAACTTTAAGAAAAGGCTTATTAAAGGAGAACTACACTGGGCTTATATTTCATTTTCCTTGTATAAGCTGATTTTTAAATAGTGCTCTGTTTACTATGTCTGTGTCAATGGAGAAACAGTTTATAAGGTCCTTGCAAACAGGGCTTTATTATGAAATATGGAATCATGGGCAGTTTTAAATGTAGGCACCCTCTTGGACTCCCCAAATAGGATCAAAGTCAGGGAGACAAGGCTTCTGGAACCTGGGAGGAATTTTGATGTTGCAAAATACTATTGGAGAATTTTCTTGGTATTTTCAATGCCATTTGTGGAAGTGGTCGATAATTGTTAGGATGAATGAAGCTGTTGGACTACACATTATCTTTTCATGAAGGATATCCCCCATTTCACCTCCAAGAACCCTGTTGGATAATACTCTAAGATCCTAAATTGGAAGTATGCCCATCATTTCACCTCTTAGAACCCCTCTGTATACATCTCATATGTGCCACATTAGGGCAGATGGCAGTCATTTCATCTCTCATAACCCCTGTTCCTATCTTTCAGCTGTGCTACATCTTGGTGTGGGGGGGGGACAGCTTCCATTTTAAGAATCAAATCACTTTTGCATGTCTCTCACCTGTACCATTTTAGGGGAGCTGTCTCTCCTTTCAGCACTGAGAACACATTCAAATATATGCATCTTAAATCTATCACATAAGGGAAGGCTTCCCTAATTGAATCATTTAGAATCCTACATGTATCACATCAGTTAGAAAGGACATCTCTTTTAGAAAAATGATTCTTAGTGATATGACCGCCACCTTTGTGTCAAATCAGGCCCCCCCAGCCAACCTGCATCATCTGGAAACCAGAGTAATTCAACTCTGATTTGACTCAGTCTAATTCAGTAACCTAGCTCAGATCTGCCAGTGACCCACTTCTCACCTGGTCAACATAATATAAAGGATTTTTAGGCTTTGTTTCTGGTAAAAATGAGAAATTGGTGGGAAAATCATATAATTTCAAACACTTGGCTTATTAAAGGAGAACTGCATTGGACCTACATTTCATTTTCCTTGTATAAGCTGATTTTTAAAAACTGGTTCCAGTTCTGTTATTGTTCTACCTACAGTATTGTCAGGAGGTCTAAATCTCACTCTCAGGTTCTTGGCAATATTGGGAATGCAATAAATCATGAACACATTGTGTAAGAGTAATAAACGTGTTTATTACTACCAAAAGGATAAATCACTGTTGCCCTAAGCAATTCTTACCAATACGAACTGGGAGCCAATGCTAAGCATTCCCTATACCTTGTGGTTTCTCCATGTCTCTTGGGGTTTCTGAGGTATAAGACTCAGTGTCTCACATTATATACCTATGATAATTACTATGGTTACTGTAAGATAGAAACATTTCTAGTTACAGAGATGAACCCTATTGGCTAAATTAGAGGTGGCTCTATGGTCCAAGATAACATTATACAATTTTGTAGTAGTCATCAGTTTGTAAAACAAAAGAGTACAATGTACAGAGTCTTACACAAATCAGTGCAGTAGTACAAATCACCAAAAGGTGGCAATGCCGACTTATATATCATAATCATTCCAAGGACACAGATGTCCTAACATCTTATGAGTAAGAAATACACAGAAAATACATAGAATATATATATATATATATATATATATTAGAAAGTAAAGTGTATTACAATAATATACATATCCTGACATCTACTCTTGTATGGTAGATGCCCTAAGCCCTATATGTTAGTATAACATATGCCTAAGCACTAGCTGTCTACGGAGTACCTCTGGGGGTACCAATAAGGATGCAGGGACCTCGTGTAACATCCTCCCTAGTTGCCTCCAAGGACAACACAGACAAATCTAGGGAAAGGCGAGGGAGCAGGGGCCATTTACAAACCTGACGTGCGAGCTTTGTAAAGGAACTCCAGCTGCTCACGGTGTTGGCTCAATGTGCGCCATAGGCAGCATAGCATAATCACCAAGAAAAATACCAAAAATGCTTGTATAATAACAAAACCTTTAAAAGTAATCTCTAACCATGTGTTAGTTAATGCATCATTCATATCACCATCATTAATCAATGAAAGTATAGCTTCATTAGCATTAGTAATTTTATTGCCAATGTGGATGAGATGGGTGTCCTTCCTTTCTAAAAGTGATTTTAATGTAAGTGAAATTGGATCTATGTGTACATTAAAATATGGTAAATATTCAGAAAGGGTGAGCATATAATCGGGGTTACCATCAATGATGTACGCATCCATAAGGGGGACGGGGTAATAATGGTATGTCCAATGACAGGCTTTTGGTGGGGAACAAAACAAAAATTTGGATTATCAATAACACATGTTCAGTTCCATAAGTATAGCTCTCATAATTCATAACTACACAGTACTCCCCAGCATAATTATATTGCATTTTAACAGTGGGGAGGTGACTTTTTTGCAACTTTACTGAGCAGATGTAGGTTGTCTTGGAGATCCGTGTTGACAGGTGATGAACCTCCTCATGATAAGACTGGTAAAGTTTATCTGGAGCCAATTCTGAGTCCAAACAGGCAGTGTTGTTTGTGCTGATGTCATCGTCCATGGAAAAGGACCAATCTATGCTGTCAGTAGAATAACCACATACAGGTTTAATAACATCAAATACATCACAGTGACACAAGTAGATATACTGTTTCTTTGCACAGCAGACTGTGTGCGGAGCGACCCAGGCATCCAGGAAAGGATGGAAGAGCAGTAGAGGAGGCAAATCTAGGTGTTCTTTGTAGACGTCGTCATCAAGGTGCCCGATGGAATGGACTGAAGCTAGCTTTTTGAACAAAGCTGTAGTGGGATCAAAGCATGATAAAGAGACAGTAAAAGAAACAAACATTGTATCTCTGATAGAACATTTCTTAGAAGTAAAACAAGGATCAGTGTTAGGGCGTCTGGTCACAAAACTCAAATTTCTAGCTGTAGAAAGAGGAATTGTTAGAGATTGTTGCATACACATAGCAATATAGCCAGGGGTTTTACATCGTGGACAATACCGTTTAGAAATACGTCTGTCATGAATAATATCAGGAACTCTTCCAGATTCTAGATCACGGAAGAGGTTATTGATGATAGTAATAATGTGTGAGCCATAAACTGAGCATAGAATTTCTCTAGGAATGTATTGCTTATTTGCTTCTTTTTTGTTTTGTTATATAAGTGCGTTATTTTTTTCTTTAGAATCTGTAAATGCCATAGCAATGTCGTGCATATTGTAAACAGTGTATCTTTCTTCCTGACTGAGGCCATCCACACCATGCAATAATGGGGATAGTGTATTATTTACCAAACCAGTCTGAAATTTTGCAGAATGAGATTTGATAGCAGCAATGTCTGCCTAATTTCAGATAGACATAGCAGTACTAAAGAGACCTGTGAAAGTACCTGTTACACCAGTGACATCAGTACTGTCAACTTCACGTGTATTACATTTATGACTTTGATCATCAGGATTGGGTTTTCTCCTGAAGTTGCCTCTGTGTTCGGTGGTATGTACCATGGCAATAGGATCTTGTGCACAAATCTGAAAAGCTGCTAAACTATCAAGCAATAAAGTACTATAGATAGCTGAAGTGTTAGTATTGTGACACATACCAAATTCTCTCATATTCCAGTAAGTAAGATTAAACAACATAGGTATATGCATAAATTGTAAATTGTTAATCAGTGTACCAGGTAGAGCAGTGGCTGTTAGACCACTACGAGGACCAGGGGTGTGCTTTGGACACTCCAAAAGCAAAGTTTGTCAGTGGGTGGTATCACAGAAAGAAACATGCCAGCAGAGGCCATGTTGTGTACAGCACAAAATTTTCAATCAGAGTCCTTAGACAGAGAATTACAATATGAGGGATCAATTAAAACAGTATTGTATAGACCAGCATGTCTAAGAGCAGTTTGTAGCAAGGACAAAGAACCATTTGGGGATAATTTAGCATTTGGCCAACCCTGGAAAGTTCCCTTGGAGAGTTTGGCCATGGGGAGAATTTGTCCTTGCGATGTGGTTTGCCATTCAATCTGTAGGGTAGATTTATCAGGAGCAACAACCGAGGCAGTGAGGTAAGCATTGGAACCTTCCTGGGCAGTAATCAAACTATCGGGTATTTTGATGGATACTCCCTCTGGAGCAGATGCTGGAGGATCAAGGTGTGGTAGGAGGTTGGTACCATGCCTTGGATGCAGGAGATAACTCCTGAGATGAGGAGAAAATGGAACAAGATAGCCATCTTATCAATATATCTGAAAAGCAAAATCAAACATTAGTAGGTTAGTACTATTCCACCCAATGGGGTGAGGAAAGGTAATTATACTCCTTTATACAGTTTCAGTTGGTTTGCATGTAACCATTTGTCAGTCAGTTTATTGTTGTGCAGGAGTCTAACTTGATAAACTGCCGGACTGAGCTTGTTGACAAAGGGGTAAGGACCTTCCCACTTATTTTTGAAGGAACGTGTGGGGTGTGCGAATCAGAGGACCATCATCTGATTTCCAACCTGCCAATCTACTTCTTGTGCATGTTTGTCAAACTGTATTTTGGGTTGTTGCTGGGCCTTGCCCATGCAATTGGCAGCATAAAAGTGTGTGTGTAAGGTCTTTTCTGAGTTTTTCCACATATTAGTCTACAGACACATGATCTGCAGTGGGGGTGTGCAGGTTAAACAATAGGTGTTCAGGTAATCTCATCTATCTGCCAATCATTACCTCAAAGGGTGTCAACTGGGTGGTGGCTGAGGGTGTGCCCCAGATTGCCATAAGGATTAATGGCAATTAGGAATCCCAGGTTTTGGAATTGTCCTCAATGAATTTGGAAAGAATTTGCTTAATCCGTCTGTTGGCTTTCTACTTGACCTGAAGACTGGGAATGGTAAGGCATGACAGACTTCTGCTGAACTCAAAGGAGCTTGATGGATTCTTTCATCAACTCACCTGTAAAACTGGTTCCTTTGTCAGAGTCTACCTTAAGAGTTAGGCCCCACCTGGAGAAAGTTTGCTCCACCAGGATTTGGCAGTGGTTTTAGCAGTACATGTTTTAGTAGGGAAAGCTTCGACCCACTTAGAGAAAAGGTCAGTTACCACAAGAGCATACTTGTTGTTTCTGCTAGTGTTGGTCAAAGGACCAATAAAATCAATCTGTATGGCATGCCAAGGGCCAGAGTGTCTTTGTGGGAGGATTTTGGCATTTCATTTGGTGGGGATAGTTTTTTTTTTTGCACATAAACAAGGCTGTTATCTATGTACTGTTTGACATCTTTGGTGACACCAGGCCACCAGGCAGTGGTCTTAAGCCTCTGGAAGGTGTTTTCCACTCCCTGGTGTCCACCAGTGGGTGTATCATGAACTTGGTGCAAGAATTCAGACCTAAGGTGTCTGGGGACAACCCACAATTTTGTGGTGGAATCATCTGGTTTGTACCAAATGAGCTTGTCATCTGGTGACAAGTGTAACTTAACTTCATGCCTCCTGTAGGGGTTGAGCGTGGGGAAGTTTTTCTTCAGTACGTTTATCAAGGAATCTGAACACTTTTTTGAGTTCAGTGTCAGCATGTTGGGCTGCTGAGAGGTCCAAGGGGAAAAGGGTTCAGGTTTTTTCCCGAGTGCTGCAATGTGTATGGCTGCATTGGCCTCTGGATGATCCATCATCCATGTGTCCCCCCTTGGGCTCCTTCCTTGGCAAGGGTGTCTGCCGTATCATTGAAGGCATGGTAGGGGTCATGTAAAGAATGAGCCTTGACTTTATATTCACAGAGTTTGTGTGCAAACCTTTGTGCCAGTGAATGTATGTATATTACCAGTTCTTTGTACTTCACTGGGCTGCCATCAGAAGACAGGAAGGAGTTCTTCTGCCAGAACGGAAGAAACTCTGTAAGAGAACAACAAACTGAGTTACAGTCTGTAAAAAATGATGGTATCCTTGGTTCCATGCTGTATGAACTCAAAGGCACAGGCCACTGCTGCCATCTCAGCATACTGTGAGGATGCTACACTGCAATGCTTAGCGATCTTAACAGTGTTGCCATAAGGGTAAATCACTAAGATGCCCATCCCTACAATTTTTTCTCCCTGATAGTAGAAGGTTGAACCATCTGTAAAAATATGACACAAAGAGGTGTTTTCAAGTATTGGTGGCATGGCAGGGAGGAAAGTACCTGGATCTGGGAGATCAGGTGGTTGCAGTGTACAGTCATGAGGGTCTCCTTGGAAAAAGAGTCCATGTGCCAGCATGGATGGAATTTTGGTTGGGTGTACATGTATGTCTCTATCCTGGAGAAGAAGTGACCAGTGTGTCAATCTGGTATTAGAGACTGACCCATCCTTCACTCTGTCTGATAGCAGAAAGGTAGTTGGGGGTGTGGTTGGTGTTAATAACCAGTGGAGAGTACCCAATGATATACAGAAAGTGCTTGACAGCCCAGTAGGTGGCCAGAAGGTTCCTTTCACAAAGGCTGTACTTCTGTTCCACTGGGGTTAAGACCTGTGATGCATATGCAATGGGTCTCAGAGTACCGTGAAGCTTCTGGGCCAGCACTGCTGACATGGCAATGTCAGAGGTCGCACATTCCAGATGAAATAGTAGGGCTAGATTGGGGTTGACCAGAGCTGGAGCAGAGGCCAAGGCCTGCTTCAGTGATGTCATAGCCTGGTTGTGTATGGGACCTCAAGTCCAAGGAATGTCCCTTTTCAGTAGCTCATACAGAGGAGCAGCCTTCTAAGCAAAATAACAGATGAAATCTCTGGAATAGTTCACCATACCTAGAAACCTTCTAAGAGTTGCCACGCTGGTAGGCAATGGCAAGTCTTGCAATCCTTGTATCTTATTCCAGCTAGGGTTATGTTCTTGGTCACTTATTTTTAGGCCAAGAAAGAGTACCTCTTTCTGACACAGTAGTGCTTTTGCTGGGTTGCATTTAAGGCCTTCTTTCTGGATGAGAGTCAGTAGTTCATCCAAGAGATCCAAGTGTTGTTCCTGTGTAGCAGTTGCCAACAACAGGTCGTCCACATACTGTAAAAGACATTGGGGAGTTGAGAAACCCTCATGGGTGTTCATCATGTGCAGATGAAACAGGGACAGGCTGTTATGGAATTCCTGTGGTAAGCAGGTCCACGTGCACTGTCTACCTTCAAAGGTGAAGGCAAACTTACATTGGCTTTTGGGAGAGAATGGCAGTGACTAGAAACCATTGGAAATATCCAGGGCACTGAACCATTTCAGGTCAGGGGTCAGAAGTCGTAGCACATCAGGTGCAGAGGCCAGAGTTGGAGCACAACTGGGGGTGACCTGGTTCAGTTTCCTGTAATCAATAGTAAGTCTCCAGGCACCTGTAGGTTTTTTCACAGTCCATACTGGGGAGTTGGCATTAGAAACACATGTTCTGATTACCCCTTGAGTGAGGAGTGATTTTATCATTCCTCTGAGAGAAGGCAAGGCCTCAGATGGAAAAGGGTATTGAATTTGCCTCTCATGTGCTGGCCCTGGCACTTTGATGATAGTGTGCATTCTGCCACAGTCATGCTTGTTGATTGCAAATGCTTCCAAATGCTGTTGCAAGGTGGGAAGGAGCTTTGGAAAATGCTCATGGTTCTTCAAGGAATCTATGATGTCATACTCCTTGTTGTTGGCAGATATTGTTACCACAACGTGTGAGTCAGGGATCAAGATGGTGTGGTATTGGCCCTGAATCTGTATCAACAGCATGTAACCTAAGTCTACCACACAGTCGTGTGGTGCAAGGAAGTCAATTCCAATGATACTAGGATGATCATGCAATGCCATCAGTTGGAAGGTGTGTGAGGCCTTCAAGTGGCCCAACTCTATAGGTAGAGGTAGAGAGCAGTATGCAGGTAACCTAGTACCATCTACTCCTGACATGTTGGTCCTCCATCTGGTGGACCAAGGAGATGTGTCTGGATGGTCATTGTGTAATACAGACACAGCCGCGCCTGTATCCAATAACACTGTAAGTAGGCAGCACCCGACCTTGGCATCAGTGCAGGGCCTTCCATTTGTATCCAAGACCAGCTTGTTCACAATCTGGACTGGGACCTGTAATTGTCAATCTGTGTTGGAGGAAGCATGGAGAGGTTGGGTCTGGCTCCTTTGAACCACTTCACCATGCTGCACTGATGCTATATAGGGAAGTGCTTCTGAGTTCAGGCCTGTACTTCCGGTGTTGCCATGGTCCACTAGGGCCTGGGTTCCTGGTTGCATGGCTGCAAGGGACTGAAAAGGAACAGCATCCACTACAGAATGTTCTTGCCCCAGGAGTTCTCTAAACTTCAGATTTTCTTCGGCTATCTCTGTATATGAAGGGCCTGGTCTTTGCTGCTGTTTTTTACCCTTATTCTTGTGCTTCTTATTCTTATGATAGTTCTGGTTCCCACCCCATTGTTGCTGCTGTTGTGTTTGTTGTTGTTGGGCCTGCTGGGGGTGTTGGTTGTCTGCAGGGAGGGGCTGTTTCTGTTGAGCCTGCCCTTCCACTGTGCAGTGCATTGCAGCCTCTTGAGTAGGCTCCACGATGGCTACTTTCTTGGAACTGGAGCCCAGATCACAGATATAGAGTTGGTAAAATCTTTCAGTTTTCTGAAGGATGTCGGCAAACCTTTCCGTGGTGGGGTAAGTGGTTAGCTCTACCGTTTCTCTTACTGCAGGGATCATGTTCCTAAGGAACAGGGTCTTGTAGTCAATAAGATACACATCTGCAGCTTCTTGTGCAAGGTGCTTTCCTTCTCGGTAGGCCATCTAAAGTCTCTGGTGGTAAGTTGCTGGACTTTCCTTTGCATTCGGTTTCATAGGGTATGCAAGCATCACTCCTACTACACCTGGGCTGTGTGCAGAAATGGGTTCAGCTGTGACTTCATCAAAGGTGGCGTTCCCATCCTGGCAGATGACGTCTGGGAGTTTGGCCCACAATCTAGGCTCGATGGTCTGGCGTAGTTTTTGGACCTGATAGTCTGCAGTGAGACTGAGCATCTCACATTTGGAATGCACCTTTTCCAAGTGGCAGCTGAGGTTGTTGGACGGACTCATCCGACCAATACTGTCAGCTATCTGCTGAACAGAGTAGGCCATTTGTAGAGGATTATTGGGCCGATCAGGTGGAGGTAGATTGCCTCGGGTACCGTCCAGGGTGGCCTGGGCTGCGGCCTCAGCCTCGGCTGTGGTATGAACTATGCCTTCCTGCATGCCAGCCTCTTGTAGAAGATGTCTAATATGGGTTTTAATGGCCCATTTATTTCTCTCAGAGATAGGCACATTACCTCTTGCATTCTCAGTCATCGTTTATATCTCCTGCCTGTCTTCCACATTAATTACGGCTACTGGTGGTGCCGTCAGGACCAGGCCTGGGCCTGCTCCCCTTATCATGGAGGCCACCATGCTGGTGTCTCCCATGATGTGCGTCACAGCGTCGATAATGTATGACATGGTGTGGGTGGGACGGGGGCCCGCCATGTTGTGGATGGCTGGGTGGGGTTTCTGGGCCATAGTAGGGGTGTGACTGGGTATTGTACTGAGAAATGTCATCATCTGAGACCTCCCATTCAGATGACAAAGTTAAGGCAGGGGTTACGCCTCCCATAGCCTTAACAAGGCCAGCCAGAACCTCCCGCTGATGTCGCAGTATCGCCATCTTGGATTCACATTCTGCATGAATCACATTTGCAACATTCACATCAACCTCATCATGTATTTGTTTCTGTAACACTCTATATGCAGTGCTCAATTCGCGATTGTCCCTAGTAGCCACTTCTAAATCATTGCGTACCTGGTTTATCTCATCCTGTAGCTCTCCCATATGCTGACTCAACTGTTCATTTGTTCTACTTAGCAAGTCATTCATGTTCAAAGCCTGTCCCTTATCCTGTCTCAAACTTTCACACTTCTGCTTCAACATACAAATCTCGCTCTCCAGCCTGTGCTGAATGATGCAAAAGTGAATCCTTTTCATTGCACAGTGTTTGAAGTTCAGACTCCAAATTCTGCTGCAGTCTAATACATTCCATTTCCTGCAAACCCATCTCTTGCTTAAGAGATGAGATCTGTAGATCAAGGGTTTGAAACCTCACTTTGGAGGCTTCCAGAGCAGCATAGAGAGCCGTGACCAACAGCCCTTTGACATGATGCTTATTGGCTGTTTGTCTCCTTCTCAGAGTACTGGGTTGAAATCCCCAGTATAGTGTTGTCGGATTGATATGCATCCCGTGTGAAGTCAGCCCATCCTCCATGAGAGGCAAGGAAGCTCGAGACATCAAGTCTCAGTTCTGCACAGACATTTGATATGGTGGCATTGTGTGGGAGGGAATGAAAAATCAAACTGTGAAAAAGGTGCCGTGCTGTGTATCAATCCACAGCAGGAACACTTTACACACAGTCGGGCTACTGTATCCTTCATAGACTTGCAATTCAAAGCTGCAGTGGAGTGGGTCGAGTCGGCATCGACCACACCCAAAAAAAAAAAACAGCCAGATTTTGCAAGTGACTACAAAGTGGTCTGAAAACAGGAGAGGTGCTGTGGAAATGCACACCTACAGTCCCCTTTGGGAAGGGAAAAGTTTTAAGCAACAAGTGAAAGTTTACAAACACCAAATAGTGCCTGCACACAGTCGTCAATTGTCAGGAGGTCTAAACCTCACTCTCAGGTTCTTGGCAATATTGGGAATGCAAGAAATCATGGACATGTTGCATAAGAGCAATAAACTTGTTTATTACTACCAAAAGGATAATCACAGTTGCCCTAAGCAGTTCTTACCAATACGAACTGGGAGTCAATGTTAAGCGTCCCCTATACCTCGAAGTTTCTCCATGTCTCTTGGGGTCTCCAAGGTATAAGACTTAGTGTCTCACATTACAGTATATACCTGTGATAATTACCATGGTTACTGTAAGATAGAAACATTTCTAGCTACAGAGATGAGCCCTATTGGCTAAATTAGAGGTGGCTCCTTGGTCCAAGATAACATTGTACAATTTTGTAGTAGTTATCAGTTTGTAAAACAAAAGAGTACAGTGTACAGAGTCTTACACAAATCAGTGTAGTAGTACAAATCACTAAAAAGTGGCAGTGCCAACTTATATATCATAATCATTCCAAGGACACTGATGTCCTAACATCTTATGAGTAAGAAATACACAGAAAATACAGAGATATATATATGTATTAGAAAGCAAAGTGTATTGCAACAATATGCATACATATCCTAACATCTACTCTTGTCTAGTTGATGCTCTAAGCCCTATATGTTAGTATAACATATGCCTAAGCAATAGCTGTCTACGATGTACCTCTGGGGGTACCAATAAGGGTGCATGGACCTTGTGTAACAGTATTCAAGATTTTTAGTTATCCCATTGAGTATCATTGTTTATGCACTGTTGGTAAGTACTGTTTTAGAGCTGTGTGATGGAGTTTATGTCCTTGCTTGGCTTATCCATTGTGCTACAATACACCTGTGTTCTGCTATAGACCTCAGCTCCTGAAGGGAACAGAAACTACATCATACAGTTCTAAAATGGTTCTTACCACCTGTGTGTGAATTTAAAGCACCCACTAAGGTTATTAAAATGCACTTATAGATGGAACAATCAAGAAATGGACATGGAATATAAAAACAGTTTCTACAAGGAAAAAATGACTTATATTGTACTGTAGGTTCAGTGCAGTTCTCCTTTAAGGCATAGTAGATTGATTTTGTAATTGGCCTGGGCTGGATCTGCCTCAGACCTGGTTCTGGTCTGGGCTTGGAAACATGCCATTTTTGGCAAACTATCATACATCCAAACCTTTTGGAAAAGGAATAGAGTCAGAATCAGAACCTGGTCACACCTTCCCTCCCTATTTCTTTATACTGCAATTATAATTTATAAATACAGTAGGTGCAGTGACATAACTGATGTCAAGGGCTGCCTCCTATACATGAGCAAAGATATTACTTAGGCCATTGAATCTGGGTTTATTTTCCCCTCAGAATGTAATCAATGTATCAATGGTACTGAGACGTGTCAAGCTGTCCTAAGTAGAAGCAGGGCCCAACTGGAAATTAGATGTGGCATCTTAGCAATGCTGTTCTGTGCAAATAAATTCATTTTAAAATGCTTTGAGATACAGAGTTTGAGAAGTACTCCACACAGAAAATGTAAATTCAGTGCCGTTTTTCAGCCCAGGCAGTGCCAGTATTAAATAAAAAGTACCAATGGCACTGAGATGTGCCTGAACGCAAATGGATACAAATGAACTACAACACATGTAAAACAAGAGTTGGCTACAGCCTATGACAACTTATTTTTCAGTGGAGATATCAGTTGTTTGTAACTGAGAGGTATTGCATGTGTTTGTCATTAGAGCCATTCCTCTCAGTCTCCTGGCTTGCAAGTTATGGACAGGGCTTAAAACTTTCAGGGATAGATGACAAAATCAGGGAAAAATCTTAAAAAAATCTGAATATAGGCTCAAGAAGTCTGCAGCATTGTGTAGCTTAATATAAAAAACACTTTTTTCATAGTGAAATATAATGTTACACTAATGCTTATCATAGTTTTATACTTCAAATTCCTACTTTTCTGGGACAGAAGCAAAATTTTAGGAGGGACATAGGTAATTTTGAGGCAAAATTAGTGACATCCCTGAATATAAGGAACAGCTGAGAGGTATGCCAATAACCTATCTGCTCTTAATAATTTGTGAGGTGTAGGTGTCTGTCCTGGGTATTGGTTTGGTCTTTGTCTGAAACAGTTTTTTTTTCTCCTCTAAGAACTACAGATTTATGAAGCAGAGTGCCAGAGTTGGATGGCAGTATAGCCTAGAGGTTAGAGTAACACAATGGGAATGGCCTCGGTACATCCAGTAGACCTAGGTTTGATTCCCATAACCTCCACTTGCATAGTGTGTAACTGAACGAGTCACTGAACCTCCACAGTGCTCCCAGTTCACCCCTTAAAACAACACTTGTGCCTAGTGGGCCTTACCCAGTTACCAAAAAAAAAAAGAGTGATATGCTTGACCTCTGCAAGGAAGTCAAGAGATGAGCTGCAGCATTTTACATTTGCTGAAGTGGTCTGATCTAGACACAGAGCAGGCCTTTATACAGCATGCTACATTATGTTAGGCACTTAGCAGCAAAAGCTTTTTCTAGTGTTATTAGGTAATTCCAGTCAAAAATGTGGTGCAACTTGGCAACTATATAGCGCAGCCCCTAACAGCAGTCATTGACTGGGATTTCAAGGTCAGATTTTCATGAAGGACCACTCTGAACCCTTCAAAGCTCTAACATAAGCTGAATCTCATATAGAATAGGTAGCATTTATTACTTTAGCTCACTGGATAGTAGAACTAAATACAATACTCTTGGGAGGACATATTCAGAGGCAGCTGGATGCACGCACATAACAGTGCATTGGACAAATAAGCAGTGCCAGATGGCTCTGTTGCAATATTCAAACCAAAGGCAATGGGAACAGATCACATATTCTGTTTGAATACCTGGCTGTATAGCCTAGCCTATTGACTGGGTCACTAAGACAGTAGACAGGGGCCAAGCGGTAGGCATCCTCTACCTGGATTTCAGCAAAGCCTTTGACTCTGCGCCTCACAAAAGATTAATCAGGAAGTTGGTGGATCTTGGGGTTGCAGATACGATGTCCAGAGGAGTGGAAAACTGGCTGAGGGACAGAACTCAGGGGGTGGTTGGGGGGGAGAGTTATCTGGCACCAGAGAGGTCACCAATGGGGTCCCACAGGGCTCAGTGCTGGAGTCGGTGTTTTTCAAAGTCTTCATCAATGACATTGTGGATGATATTAAGGGCAAAATGTGCCTATTTGCAGACATCACAGTGGACAGAGTTGAAGGGACACAGGACCTACAGGATAATCTGGAAAAGCTTGGAAAGTGGTAAGAGATCTGGCAGCTTGGCGTCAATGCAAAGAAATGCAGAGTTCTGCACAATGGAGCCAAGAATCCTAGGACAGAGTACTACCTGGGTGGAGTACAGGTATCTGCACCAAAGGAGGAGAAGGACCTGGGAGTGATGATAACTAGTGACCTGAAGCACTCCATGCAGTTCAGCAGTAGTAGGAAACAGGAGGATGTACTACCCTTGTACTGGTCATTGGTGAGGCCACATCTAGAGTATGGAATTCAGTACTGGTGTCCACACCTCAAAAAGGACATTAACCTGCTGGAGAAGGTCCAGAGAAGGGCTACAAAGGAGATAGTGGGTAAGCAGGGTAAGGCAGAGGAGAGGATGAGGGCACTGAACATGTACTCCATGGAGAAAAGGAGAGAGAGAGAGAGAGAGAGAGAGGAGAGAGAGAGAGAGAGGGGACATGATTCGGACCTTCAGTTACTTGAAAGGAATAAATAAGGGGGATAAGGAGGGACTTTTTAAGCTGAGTGGCAAACATAACAGAAGGGGGCAGAATCTTAAGCTGGAGGGGTGCGAGGTTTAGGAGGGAGGTCAGGGAGCACTTCTTCACAGAGAGGGTGGTGGACACTTGCAATGCACTGCCAAAAGAGGTGGTCTCATTGAAGACAGTGGGCAGCTTCAAGAGACGCTGGGATAGGCATAGGGGGAAGGTAAGGATCATTGGTTGAGTGGATGGGAGGAGTAGGGAGGGGTGGCAGGGACAGTAGCTCAAGCTGTGGACCCTGCAATACGAGCAGACTAGATAGACCAAATGGCCTTCTTCTGCTGGCATCTTCATCTATTTGTATGTACTTTAGGTACTGTGAGAAAGTATGTATACTTTGGGATCACTTTTTCATTGAACTGGCTATGGAATAAGCATCTTAAAAATGTAGAGTTAAAATCAAGGCAAATCACTGGTAGTTTGAAAATGTTTAGTTATAGGTTTGGAGGCTGTAGTGTTAGCCCTGAGTTACAGACACAGCAAGACATAATTTGCAGGCTTTGTATGGGGTCAAAGTTTGGGGTGGAAAGAAGAATGTGTCCCAAACAGGCGAGTGTGATTCAATTCCTCTGTACATGCTGAAGCCCCATTCATACAGTCGAATCTGCAGTGTTACTGGTGGTACACAATAACAAATTCATTGGCACTGTGCATGGCTCAATACCACAGTTTTGCCATTTGCAGGTTGCATTTTGATGTGAACGTGATCTCTCTTTCTTTGGGATCACATAGTGGTGCAGGCATTCTGTGCCATTTTACTGTACTTGGCCATCTGAACAGACCGCACCAGCCACAATGTTGTAGCAGGCTTTTCCCAGCCCGCACTTGTGGTTGTTTATGCTGCAGTCACAGTAATGTTTCCAACCTGAGTTTTGCTAAATGTTGTTTTTGGTAGTGGAAAACCAGTTGAACTCAGGGAAGTGCTTCTTTTACTAAATCAAGGGCTAAAAATCGTAGAAAACACAGGCTCAGAGTTGAGCCGTAACACTTGCCATGCTCTCATGCATATGCATAAATGCATGTCCAGTGTCACAGCTAATCTGAGACCATGTTTTTTTTTACAATTTTTAGCCTTCAGTTTACAAAAAAAAGCACTTCCCCGAGTTCAGATGTCTTTCCACTACCAAAAACCAACATTTAACTGAACGCGGGTCAGAAAACCTATCCTCAAATTGTGGCAGTGTCCCCAAAACTTAACCACTCCCCACCCTAGCGGAACCCTCCCAAAAAATGCAGAAACTTGTCTGGGGGCATCCACAGCACTCTAGGGCCATGCCATCTGAATGCTGTTCCACAAAAGTTCAGCAAGCATGGCCACAGCGATCTACGAGGCACCGATATTAAATTCTTGCAGTGTGAATGAGGTATTAGTTGTACCAAAGTCAGTGCCTGCAGGGCATTTTAAAGAAGAACTTGGCTGTGATATTGAGTCTGCATTAGCTATGACTAGGAAAATTAATTATTGGATTACTATAACTGATATGATGAATGAGCGGTTGATGGAACTTTTAGAAGAAAAAATTAAGTGGGAGAGAAATACTTGTTTTCAGTCTGGTTGGCTTGGTCATTTGAAGGAAGGATTAGTGCTACATGATTTGTTAGTTTTATGGAGGTATAATGAGAAAAAATATTTTCATTAGTGATAAGCATTAGAAGTATATTTGTGACAAAATTAATAATAAATATGTACTGTATGATCTTGAGACAATGAGTGGGACACAGTTTTTGACTTGGTTTGTTTCCATTGGCAGCAAGTGTAACTATAATAGATGATATTTGCATATGCTTACAGATTCTGTTCAAAAGGAAGCTTTTCACAAATTTTAAAGAGCTACGGACATCTCAAGGAAAACTTTGAAAAACATAATAATTTGTCACAATTCTGTTTGCATTCCATGTATATTCTACATATTTCTCCTCCTCATTATTAATTACTGAGTAACGTACATTAATATATGATATTTGTCCCATATTGTTCCCTTAGAGCTCATCTGCCGTTATGGCTTACTCCCTACTTCAAATCATAATCCTCTGTTCTGACATCACAGTCTGGTGCCTTGGGAGTAACCGTGATGTCAGAAGTAGTACATTATAACCTTAGATAGGGAATAATAAATGGGAGTGGATGAACTCTACAAGAGCAAAGATTCTGTTTTCATGCTAATGACCTCAGTAATAAATAACTGGAAGTAAAAATACAGAACTAATGTGAAATACAAACTGACCTGTATCTAAATATTATGTTTTGTTAAAAGTCTCCTGAAGGAGTCAGCTGCTGTTTAAGCTTGAAGTATTTCCTAGTAAAGTATTACAAGCAAGGTTCCTGAACTCCAAAAATGCTGAAGATAAGATGCATAATTGTAAAACAGGTGGCAAGGATAACATATATTATTTTTGAATGCCCATTGTATCAGGATAGTAGGGCACATTGGCCTGGCTGCATATTCCAATCACTCAATATGGAGAATAGTGAGTGTTTAAACCTTACAATGACAACAGTGGATACATATATTATAAAAAGTTTAGAAAATTATTTTATATCAGTTTGTAAAATAAGAAGGTTTAAATTTCCAGTGAACGTGCAATAAATAAAATAGATTGGGTCTTTCTTTCTGTATGCTGGATTGTTGTAAAGATTTTAATGCTTGTGTATATATCCTTAAAAAGTACACATTATAAGTGTCATATTTCTAACTGGTTTCAAACATACAGTGCAGTACAATAGAAAGGTATAGCAGCTAGGACATATTGTGCTGAAACAATTGTAAATCGCAACTCGCAAACGGCTGAAAAGATTTTTACAGTTAGATTTCAAAAACACTGCAGCCTTGAACAGATTTGGATGAGCACTTACAAACTGTGACTCACAAAATGGTTGACTGCAGTCTGACAAACTGGCTGATGAGAATTAAGGAGATATGGTAGCAGGAGAAAAGTTTTAGGGGAGAGAAGATCTATCAGGAAAAGAACGGTGGTGGAGAGAATATGGATTAGGAACAGAATGGTATTTAATAGAAGAGATATCAGGTAAAGAATGGCAATCAAGATACAGTCTCCCAAGTGAATGGCTCAGGTTATCCTGTACCATTTGTAACACCATTCCAAAGCATTGGCATTGATATTTAAAGAGAAAAGGGCTTTGTATTTCCATTGCATTACCTCTGAGAATGTCATGCACATGCAGTGAGTGTAATATAGTAACATAGTGACGCAATATTGTGGTGGTAGAAAGGTTTAGTGGTTCATCTTGTTCATTCTTCCTGCTGCTCATCAGTGACCATGCCTGTATCTAAGTACTGGAATACACTGTAGCAGAGTACAACTGCCATACAGTTAGCCCTACTCATGCTGTGTAATCTTCAAAGCTATTCTCCCTCTGGAGCCTGTATAAATGCTAGTCTCCCTCAGCAAACATATTATTCAATGCCTGTAACCTTTATAAGCTGATTGTTTGGTGCGAACATTTATGATTATATTGTGATGCAAGAATGTTAATAAAATCCACAATGAATTGTAATGAGAGATAAGCAACAGGGGTATAAAAAAGTGGGATTATCAATGGAAGAGATGCAACATAGTTGGTATTCTATATACATTAAGATTACAAAGTGCCTTGGGTGTCAGAGGCATATTATAGAGATGTGCATTGTTGGGAAATTGATAGGAAATATTATTTTGTTTGGTACCCTTCTGCAGCTCAGAGCAATTCACACAGTGTAATAGATAATGAAGTACAGATACTGCAAATCAATAAATAAATTTCACATCCCCACATTAATGATATAAAAAAGGAAGAGTTTGTGCCATGACTGGACTTTGCCCTAGACTGGTGGAGTCCCAGGCATGCATAAATGTCATGGGAGAAATGTAGTGCCTACACAAGCAGGAGTGTGCAATAATTAGCTTATCACACACCTTGTTGTGTGTTATTACTTACTTAATCAACTTCTAGAAAATAAATGTCTCTTAATGTTACCCCTGCATTTAGTACCTCTGGCTTCATGCATGCCCCTGTGTCCTGTCAGATTAAAAATCTATAACAGTTTTAGTTTGTTGATAACCTCACATACAGTTGTGCTTAATGCTATCAACAAGAACATCAAGCCAGAGATAAATCCCAGTATCTCTCTAGCTATATAACAGTAAATGCTGATACATTCCTATGGGATATCAGGTGATAGAGCTGAATAAATCTAACTTCCATCCCGTGTATATCTGATCATGTTGGTAGCTCTGTGCTGCACACTCCTGACTGCCTGGATATCCTTTTTGTTATGAGTGGCCCTGAACATCATACAGTACACCAGCTGGAGCATGGACAAGACTTTGCAAAGTGGCAAGATTATATTTCCTGCCCTGCCACTGACCTCATTTTTTGAGGAACCACAACATTCTGCCTACCCTCTCGCAGGTGTTACACACTGCCTGTCATGCTTTAGCCCCATGTCTGTTATGACCATTGACAAGCACTGACAATCCCTATGAGCCCTAGAGCCAGTACAGTACATTACATCACCTCCAGACAAACCTGTCTCCATGAGACATGGACTAAGCTAAGCACCCTGTATTAGGACGCCATTTGTTAATTTATTCCAGATGCCTTTTACCTTCATTTCAATCTATTACACCTCCCCTTATATGTGAAAGAAAATGTAGGTTAAAGGAGACATACATTTCTCTCTAAAAATCTTCAGCATGCAAAAGCTCATTTTTAGGGCTGCAGTGGGCAGAGCCCTACTGACCTCTTGCTATGAGAAAAGGACTCCACATTCCTTGCATTCCTTCTGACCAAACAACCTGTTGGACTTGCACTGCAGTCACCTCTGTGACTGTGAAGCAGTCCACTTGTTGTCTGGACTGGAAATAGCACTGGACTATTTTTCATATCGGAGGTCACGGTGGAACATGGCACATGCTGCCATGTCCAAAATGGCTGTCAAACTGTATTGAGCATGTATGAATTTTAGTGCATGTACAGTGCAGTAGGAGGCCATCTTGGACATGGTAGAGTGTGCCATGCTCCATCTTGTTAGCCTTTTTTTAAAGTTTCAACATCCCCCACTTTACCCTCACTCTCATCACCCCCCCAACACACACACAGAAACATAAGTGCAACGCTGGGGGTGTCCAATCCCCCAGTGTAGTGATCTGGACTACTCCGTTTTTTGTTTTTTTTAATTAACCCCCACCTGACCCTCCCTCTCAGCACCCCCCCAGAAACATAAGAGTGACACTGGGGGTACACAATCTCCCAGTGTCATGATCAGGAGTTCTCATTCCTTTTCTGAGTGACACTGGAGGTGCACAATCCCCCAGTGTTGTGCTCAGGACTACTTGGTGTTTCATTTTATTTTATTTATTTTTTAATTACCCCCTACCCTCTCTCTCAGCATCCACCACCCCACACTCCCCAAGAAACATAAGAGTGACACTGGGGTTCTAAATCCCCCAGTGTTGTGATCAGAAGTCCTTGTTCTTTTTTTTTTTGAATATGAAAAAAACATCCATCAATGTCTTTTGCACCATTAATGTCTCCCCACCCAACCTGCCCACACAGCACCTACCACCTACCACCCTCCCAAGCCCTTACTTTCCCATCAGGGGTCCAACACCATAATTCTCTCTGGACCGCAAACACGTCTTCACTTTCAAAGCCGGACCATGAACAGAAGAAACAGGTATGCCATTCAATGTATTTCAATGGGTCTTTGAATTTAGTGGTATAACTTGGGCATTTTTTCACATTTATTGCCCAAATTTTCAACATTCCTTTTTTGGGACCCTACCTCATGAACAAATGAACTGCCATTAGGCCAATCTGTCCTGAAAGGTGATTTCCATGTGCAAAATTACCTTTTAGGCAGGAGTTGAATATTTTCTCTGCCCTTGTTCATGAGGTGGGGTCATAAGAAGGCTATGTTGAAAATTTGGTATAAAAATATTTAAAAAAACAACAAAGTTGTGAGTCTACATTTAATTTTGTGAGCACACGCTTGTAACTTTGGTCATTTTCAATATTTTTACCCCAAATTTACAACACAGCCATATGTTTCCAGCACCTCATGAATGTGACAACTGTCATTTTTCAAATCCAGGCCAAAATGTTTTTTTACATCCTGAAAGGTGATTTTGCAGTCCCTGTGTGTAATTTCGTTTTGGGCAGAAGTTACAAATTTTCTCTGCCCTTGTTCATGAGGTGGGATAATAAGAAGGCTATGCTGAAAATTTGGAGTAAAAATATTAAAAAAAAGCAATAAAGTTATGAGCCTACATTGAATTTTGCAAACACAGGCTCATAATTTTGGTAATTTTCAATATTTGAACCTCAGAGTTACAACACAAATGTTTCTTTACAGCACCTCTTCAATGTGATAGCTGTCATTTTTCAACTGTGGCCCAAAATGTGTTTTTGCATCCTGCAAGTTGATTTCGCAGTCCCTGTGCAAAAAAATCCCCTTTAGGCCAGGAGTTGAACATTTTCTCTCCCTTCCTCATGAGGCAGGGTCTTTTCAAGGCTATGTTGGAAATTTGGTGTAAAAATATTAAAAGACACATTTTCACTATTTGTACCGCAAATGTCTTAGCTGTAGCCCTATTGACTCTTGCCAGAATTTGTTTTCTTTGCTGTGGGAGAGGAAACAGAGGAAAATAACTGAACCAAAAAAGCTACTGTAAGTAGAGTAGAAACCCATTCAGTAAAAAAAAAAATCTGAAATCTATTGAGGATGTATTTTAATCACACAACTGTACAGAGAGTGATTAACCTATGGAAATGCCTATCAATGGTGACAGTGGACATGAAGATAAGGCAGATCTTCATGGTAAGCCCCTTTTCACAAATTCTTGCTTACCAAATCAATCACAGGGAAGCCTGTCTAGTACTGTGGTGGTGGTGGGGTGTTATTATACATTGGTACATGTTTGCACACATGTTTGTGCTGGTAAACGATATAATGGACCTACAGTCCTTTCCAACCATGAATTATTATGCTAATATGTTACATCTATCAATAAAGGCACCAGAGTATGGTGGTGGTTTTATGTGTTGTTTTTTTTTTGTTAAGGTCATGTTGGTATTTTGCTGAAAAAGATCATGAGGAATTTAATTTTTCTGTAAAGGTAAAGTTTTTCATAACAGAATAAATATCCTTTCAAATGATTTATAAAATAGTCCTCAAATAATGAGCCCTATTCACTATTTGGTTGAGTACACAACCATGGAGGTAGGTTCCGTGCCATGCAATTGTGCACAATGTATCTCGCCCCCACAGAATGCACAGGGCCAGTATGCACAACCCCCAGCTGGCCCAATGCATGGCTGCATAGATCCATACAAGGGACAGAGCAGGCTGGGGGGATGTTTGTGGGTCACACCAGGAGCATCCAGTTGGAAGCTGCAGCTTGCACCAGAGTGGGTCCCCTGCTCCATGGGAACAGGGAATCGTGGGACATGGTGGCCCATGTATAGGTCACCATGTCCTCTATGGACTTGCCTATAAATGTTGTTTTTCCACTAATGATGTCCAACAGCTGGCATGCATCCACAGCACTTTGTACATAGAGGGGGTCCAGGGTCTATGATTGCAGGGTGCCTGGCAACCACATGGCCTTTGGTCATGGAGTGCACACCCATTACAACAGCTTTCAGGCTGCTGCAATGGACCTCCCCCCATCACTGTCCTGGCAGATCACCAAAGTCATTGTGCATATCAAACTCTGTTGGCCCTCTGTGGGCACACCCACTTCTCTTCCAGTGTCTGGACTGGCCACACAGTTGCATAGGATCCTGTGCACCAGGCACCTGGCAGGAGTGCACTGTGGAAGTACACCATTCCTATCCACAGGTGTCATTAAGACACCCATGATGTGTGCATCTCAACCTTACATGCCCTGTGTTGTGGTGCATAGGGCCAGGATCGCTTTGTGCATAGGCCCATTTTCTGAAACTTGTCAATTATTTTTTTTTTCAATTGAATTCTATCTGACAAAGAAATGCATTTGTATTTCTTGAATATAGTAATGTGATCTACACTGTGGCGCTTTCCCACTATACAAAAAGTCTGCCAACTGTTTGTTAACCCTGTGCTCAACCATAGTAGACTGTGCACTCCAGAATGAACACTATTTTGACAATTTGCCAGCTATATAGATAAACAATTCAGGGAACATTATGTGCAGAAGCTCTCAATGTCAGCACTTCAGTTAGTTAACATCAGCATTTTGCATAATTATAAACCTTTTGTTTGTCAAGTGTCCACTAATTTAACTCCAATCCCACCTCACCTGTTCCTGTTACCCTTCCTCCTGCCATGTCCCTGCCCTGAGACTCATCTACCTGTGATAAGGCAGCTGGCCAGGTCCCTGCTACCTGCCTTCTGGTCTCAAGTCCTCACCACCTCTGTTTCTCCCTCCACATGAAGCTAGGCAATAACCCCCCCAACAGATCATTCACCAGTTGTTGATATTGTCTTGCTCACCTTGCATTGCTGCCACTTCTACATTCTCAATTGCATAAATGCATATTATTAAGCTGTGACACACTTTAATCTCTGTACCTACAAGTTTTGAATTTATGTAATTTGTACCAGCTTTATCAACTATTACCCAGCTCACTTGTTAATTAGATTTGCACTGTTGTTCTTCCACTGCTCTCCTCCCAGGGCCACACCTGGAGACAAGACTTGGCTCAGTATGCCTCTCCTACTCAATAATGTTCAAATAAATAAATAAAGAATGTTATTTTTAGCTTACATTTTGAGACTTTCTCTAGAATGTGCCAGCTATAACATGTATAATTCATTTAGACCCTGTCATGTCTTACCACCAAAACTTACCAGTACTAAAATATAGCATTTCCAAGTTTTGAAATGAAATATGATCATTTAGTGTTTCATGTTGCTCCTAAAGTATTGGATATAACACTCTATGCTAGACTGAAGCCAGCCTGTCCATCTGCATAAATCTAGTTTACTAGGATTGTTGTAGGTGCCTAAAGGCACCAATAAGGTACTCTCTATTATTAAAGTTTCACTTTTCTCCATTAAGATCCAGTATTCAGCATCTCTAAATTTTTGTCCCAGTGCTGTGAGAATCCACCCATTTCTACCCAATAAAATATTTAAAAGAAGTGTCTTCACTTCAGAGCAGCATTTTTTTTATTTTCAACATTTTATTGTCTTAACATGTAAAAAATTCCTAAAAGCATTATAAATATTTCATGATTCCATGGGAATCCTAAGTAATGTAGGTTTATGTAGGCCACTCTGTCAGTCTCTTTGCTAAAGTACATTAAAGGATATTTTACTCCAGGTAAGCTCATACTGCAACTTCAACCATCGAAAATGGTTACATTGGATGAAGAGCAGGTTGGTGCTGAATAAAATCAGTCAGCCATCGACAACATGGCCTTTTTATGATTTCCAGTGGTTGCATATTTATTAAATATGAATGTGTATCTTTGCAAAAAAAAAAATAGAAAATCCTGGCACTGTCCATTCTGTTGGGGTGACGGGTCCTCCCTTATTATGAGCTCCATCTGTAAAAGCTGTCATTATCTGTTACATCATTATGGCATGACCCATGAAAGTCAGCTCAGTGGTGCCTGTATAATAATGCACTCATTGTGAAGCCTGAAGGCAAAATGGAAATTTCAGCAAAACAGCCTCCCATGTGTTTTTGTGTTTGGGTGCACCACTACAGGAGTCACTTTAATGCAGAACGGATCACTTGCACTATTTTATTTTTTCCCATTTAAAGGTATTGGAAAACAACTCTGAATAAGGGATCAACCATGAAGGCTGTAGTATGGCACACAAGTTGTACCCTAGTCTTGCATTATTGAATTTAGAGATGTTGCAAAACTAAATTTCACCAGCAAAACTGCCACAAAATCAGCAATTTCACTGTGTGAAACATTTCCCGAAATTGTGACATTCTGTGAAATTTTTCGCTGGGTGCAAAGTTGTGAAATTTTGCCTGTGGAACACGGAATTGTACTGCAAAATGCGCAATCTTCCCTAAACAGCAAAATTTCACCTGCTCTCTGGTAAAATTTCACCATTCCACAGGCTAAATTTTGCATTTCACATGTGCAAAATATTTTGTGAAATGTGTGAATTTCATGAAATATTTCTCATAATGAAATTTTGTAATTTTACACATCTCTAAATTATGTTGGTACATGTTATGGTTTTACAGTCCATGTGACACTGCAGTGGTGAGATAATGGGAACTTTAGCTTCAAATCACAGTGCATCATAATAACATAGTAATTTAAGGTCATAAGGGACACTAGGTCCATAATATCTACCTCCCTCCCTCCCTCCCTGCTTCATAAGCAGGGATGCATAGTTGTGCTGAGTAAACATTTGCAGTACTAACTTACTGGTGATCCCTTGCATACCCACTCTACTGCCCAGGGCATCCAGTGATTCTCTTGGTAAGCAGAGATCTGTTCCAGCTTACCTTGAAGTCTGTACTGTGTCCTTGGTCACTGTCTCTGCTTGTAGTTTGCTCCATAGGTTCACTATTCTCTGGGGTTTCTTTAAACATGAATCCTAAATGTATCCCCTCTGATCAGGGCCAGATTAACAATTAGGAATGTAGGGACAGCAAGCCATGGCTCCAGTTTTGAGAGGGGCAGTAAATATGACCATCACAGATAACAGATGGCAGTTTCTCACTGTAGGGAAGGAGCAATTGTTATACAAATGTAAAATTCCACTGCCAAAATATTTTGAGAATTACAGGTTCCACAATTATGTCAATAAGTTAGTAATCAGTGGGGTTTTATCCAATAACAATTAAACAACTCAACTGAATTTCTCCATATTTTAAATTCTTCAAGCCCCTTCTACAGAGAGTGGCACTGACAAGTTACTGCTCTATATCTCTGAGGGTAACGGCATTATAAGCATCCAAATATTTTGCAAATGCATTCACAGTTTCACAAATAAGTAAAATGCAAGTTATCAGTCCCTATACTTTAAATATTCTTAGCTGAATGTCAGCAATTTTGCAGATTATTATATCCTTTAGTGAAAAGTATGTATGCCAATGTCCAGCTCTTTAAACCTTAGGGGTGACCACATTACAAGCATCCAGATATTTTTGAAATATATATGAACTTTAGCAAATACAGTAAGTAATCTACAAGACTGTAACCCCTATGAAAGTTGAAAACTGCTTACCTGACTGTCACAATGGGAGCTTTGCATGACTGATGGGCTGGTACATGTGATTTGTGCATAATCAGCCCATAGAGCTCCACTCCTGCATACAGATGCATGCCACACAGAGTGCATTACCATGCACCTCCGAAAGGTGCCTGTCCATGGCCCTGGTGCACTGCAGCATGCAGACCGGATAGAGCAACACAGGTAAGCATTAGTCAGATGCCTATCCTGGGTCCTGAAGTAGATCCCCTGCTCTGTGCGAGCAGGGAATTCTAGGAAGGTGCCAGAGGGTGACATTTCAAAGGACTGGAAAATGCCAGAATGGCTGCTCCATTCCCCCCCTTTTTTCCCTGAGGACTGAGGCAGCACTGTGGAGGCAGGTGTTTTCCCACAACCTGCTGGGTTTCTGTAGGGAGGGGCATGCAAATAATATGCTGGGGTCCTTGCCTATGCATCCTGTGCCCCCTTTGCCTGGTACTTCATACCTTCATGAATGGCATGGAATACCAGCATGCCCCCAGATATATCACCATACCAGACCCTCATAGCTGCATGATCAGACAGGGAATCGAGTGTACAAGGGGTGCATGCCTCTTCTGTGAATGGTGCTTGGGTTCTGCTGGACTCCAGTTCATGGCATTCCATCTTAGGGTTCCCTGCATGTTGCAGATCTGCAGTACATAGACAATCTGTGTGTTCATGCAGAGACCCCATTATTTTTTAAATGTTTAGATCCTTCAAGAAAGGTGCATATGTCATGACTGATTTGTGTCTCTTGATTGAAACGTGTCCTAGCTATGAGCAACCAAGCACTGGAATTTAAATGAAGTGCCTTGGGGTGGAGTTAACAAAAGAACATTTAAAAGTAAGAAACTATTTCAATAAAGGCAGCATTATAAGTTTATATTTATTAATACAAATAGTGAGAAGTGTTGTGTTTTTTGTTGCAGCAGTATTACAAGTAGAACAGAATGCATACTGTAAAATAATTAAATTGAAGAAGATTTAATTAGAAGTAAGGTTAGAGATGGAATGATGCATTAAATAGGCATATTGTGATATTATTTCTAGCAACCAGTATTAACAAAACAGAATAAAATAAGGAGGGCTTTGTAGCCAATACAGTGGAGGCAGGAATAATATTAAAAGGGATATACACAAGTGATTTCCTTTCTCTTCAATTTTATGATATACAAAGATAACTATTTAAAAAAGTTGATATATATTACTGGGAAAAGTATATATTATTATTTAGTAGTTTGCAGGTGGATGCTTTACTGTGGCATTACGTAAAAATATTTTTAAAACATTTATATTTCTTGTAGAAAGGCAAGTCAGTCAGTCCTGAAGAAGCAATTGGTAGTTTTGTGAAACACTGACAAAGTTAAATATGATTCCTATGTCCGATTCAAATAAATAAATTGTTAGAATGAAAATCGGTGAGTTGCATTTTTTTGCCAGAATCTGCTAGCATTGTGTTGTTGCCCTATTCAGGAACAGTGTGCCTCCCATGCTATTTCTGTTTGGTTTCTATGGAGGTTGAGCCAGACTGCACCTAATTTGAGTTGCCAGCCCAAATCTAAACACCTGTATAACCATCCTCAAGACTGTACCCTATTACAATCCTGTCAAAAACTTTTTATTGCATTTATAATGCTGCCTTAAATTCATTTATTGCTTTGTGGCTCCTGATATGTATTATAATCAGCTGTGACTGTCCATTAACTGTACCTCCTTGATATATTCACCCCCACCTCATAGTTTTGATCAGTTTTGTATAGTACTGTATCTCTTTGTTGCAAACTAGTTTGTCCTATGTACCCTCCCCCAGATCGCCCCTGAAAAAGGACTGTATGGTCTCAGTGGGCTTATCCGGTTACTACAATTCAAATAAATAAATAAATAAATATATTTCAGCTCATTTGGGGGGACTCACACAATGTCCCATCCCAAGCTCATGCTGGGCAAGCATTAACCCATAATCTCTAGTCATCCCATCAGTGATCAGTAATCAGTATTGGCATTGTTTTCCACAAGAGTGATGGTGCAGTCAATCACAACTGCTCTGACCATCATCTTCCCCCAAAACATTGATTACATATAAGCTTAATGTATTTTATTTACATTTTTTTTCTGGAAGATCACTTTAACTGATGGCCTCTGAACCTAGCAGCACTTTGTTCCACCATCATTGCCACCTGACCTAGTCTGGCTGATTAGTCTGTCTCCACTGTTCCTGTGTAATTACACATAAAATGTGGATGTGTGAATTTTGCCAAGTGTGCATTGGAGCAGAGTGATCAAGAATGTTCATCTTGGACTGTAGCCACAGATGCTTTGAGAATTCAGTAATGCTCAATTAGCTTTTATTTCCCTATCATGCTCTAGTTGAGAATTGTGAATAGGACTGTACGAACCTTTTGAAAACTGCTCAGAAAGTGTGAAAAAAAACCCAACAAATGTTCAAGGATGCATATCTGTACTTCAGACCTATTAAGTTTCACCCCACTCTAATTCTCTATTGCTCCTGTATGCTTAGTGAAAGATATTTAGCAATCATTCGTTGTGAAGGATATGGATACTGTGTTGACTGGTAGTAAAATAAACACAAAGGGAAACAATATTGAAAACAGTTGCATGTGTAGTTTTGTAGATTGTGAAAATTTTGCAGTATTGTTTTGTGAGTGAATAATGCCTACCAAGCATTTCTTGGGGCAGCACCAGATTTGTTAGTACTGTAGCTTCATACAGAGGTACATACAGCAGATAGTTAAAAAATTTAATGAACTGTATTCATCTACTTTCTAGTCTGTTCTGTACTAAATTTCTAGTTAGTCTAACATGCTGCCATACTGAATTTCAGCATACTACGGATCATGTTTGCCCGAAGACCCCCTCTATAATGAACCTGTCCCATTGGTTCTAGAAACTTGGGATGGAGTCTGCCTTCACTGCTTCCTGTGATAGCCTGTTAGATCTATCCACCACTCTGTCAATAAAAAAAAAACTTCTTCACCTCCTTTCTAAAATTTCCCTAATGTCAAGTTAATGACCCAGAGTGTTATCCTAACCCCATAAATTGATTAACATCCTCATATCCATACTGTTGTATCATTATAAGTATTTGTACATCTCCATCATGTCTCCCTTCAGTCTCCTGACCTCTAATGAGTACAGTACATGTTGAGAGTCTTCAACCTTTACTTAGAGCTACATCCTTGGCCCTGTAGTATCTTCATTGCCTTGTACTGTATTCTCTAACTTATCCCTGTCATTCATAAGATGAGGGGTTCCAGAAGTGCACATAGTACTCCTGGTGTGCCCTGACCAGCAATTGGTAAAGTGGCAAGAAAACTGTCATTCTATAACTTGGAACCACTATTAAATATTCCCTGTATCCCATTTGCCTTCTTGCAAAATTTTTTTTCCCTCTGGCTTGATGGCTTTAGGCTGCTGTGTATAATGACTCCAAAGTCTCCTTCCTTATTAGTGGCATCCTTCCAGCTAAGACACCTTCCTACTCATAGACTTTGACTTTGACGGCAGATAAGGACTGCTATGCCAATCTAGTCTGCCCATTTCCCTACCTACAGGATAGGCTGCAGATCCTAGTTAACCAACAGCCTATTTCTTTCTACCCCCCACAAGAATTGCCTTATGTCTGTCCCATGCATTCTTGAATTCTCTCACAGTTTTAGACCCCACAACCTCCTCAGGAAGGCTGTTCCATGCATCCACTACCCTCTCTGTGAAATAATACTTCCTCACATTGCCCTGAACCGCTCTCCTTCTATCTTTTTAAATTGTGTCCCCTTGTTCTTGCAAGTCTCTTTTTCTGAAAGATGCTACCCTCTTGGACTTTGTTGATTCCACTGAGGTACTTAAAAGTTTCTATCATGTCCTCCTCCCTCCTGTCCCTGTGAACCTCCCTCCTCCCTCCCTCCTTCCTGATTCCATCTACCCCATTTCTGACCCTCCTCTTGTTCAAACCACCTCTGATTCTAGGCTAATTGTGACTACATTAGAGGTCTGACTCTGTAATGTTGTAGTACTGTCAGCTTCCCCAATAGGCACTGCACAGTTTATTGTGATCCTGCATGTTTGTCCACCTATCACTACAATGTGTCATACTGTTGTTTATCTAGCTGTGTACCACGTTACTCTTGCACTGCTATTTTTAACTACAGTCTGAACTTTTGTTTTAGTTTTTATTATCTCTGTACTCTCCTTCCCTTCTTCCAGGTTGCACCTAGAAATGAGTCTTGATGTGCCTTTCATGGTCACCAATTTTTAAAAATAAATAAAAAACATGTAAATTCCACTTTTACCCCCGTCAGTGGTATATTCTAACTGTTTATTTCTTTTTCAGCATGCATTACTTTGCTGTTTGTGGCATCAACTTGCAGTTGTTAGGCTTGACCACCATTTCAGCCTCTCCACATTGCCCTTCATGCTTTCTACTCCCTCTGCTGAAACCACCATACCACATACAGTAGTTTTGTTTCATTAGTAAATAGTCTAACATGCTATTAAGACCCTCCCCATTATCACTAGTAAACATGTTAAAGAAAACCAGACTGAACACCAACCCCTGTGGGATACCGCTAGTGAATGTTTTGAAATCTAAATGTTCACCATTAAAAACAACCATTTGACTTCGACCCCTAAGCCAGCTAGTTATCCATTTTGTAATTTTCTCTGAGTCATTTCTTCTATATTTTATATTATGCTTCTGTGAGCTGAAAGCTTTACTGAAATCCTAATAAAGAATGTCTACTGCCTGACCATCATCCACCATTTGTGTTACTTTGCTAAAGAAGTTAATAATGTTAGTGTGGCATGACCCTTCCCATAAACCCATGTTCATTTGACTCTATAAGATTTTGATCATGTAGGAATTCCACAGTTGTTTCCCCCTGAGTATTGATTCCATCAGTTTTCATGCAATGTATGTCAAGCTAACAGGCCTGTAGTTTTCCAGGAAATCAAACAGCAGAGCTTCCTCAGGAAGGGGCAGAGTTCCCCAAAGTGCTGAGGCTATATGATCATTGCAGTCCATTTTTTTTTTATACTTGGTGGCTGTGTTAATGCAAGCTTTCTTCTACACATTTTGAAATACTGAATCAGCATCCCTGTGTGCAGATGTTCTGTTCTTTCTGCCTATAGTTTCTCAGGTCACTCCTATCACCACTCTTTAAAAAGGATACCACTCTAGCAGTCTTCCAGTCCTCAGGTACTGCTCTATAATTGAGTGTTTCATTTACAACATTTAGCAAGCATGCTGCCAATGACCCACCCCATCTTGGATGTATTTTGTCTGGAAGTTGTTATTGGTTCACCTTACATCCTGGTAATTCCTTTCTAAGTCTAGCAGTGGAGATGATTATAATATTAAGGTTGTCTTCCTACAATACTTTCTAATTTAGCTGTTGCTGCAGTCAGAAAGTGGCCCTGGCTTTTCCACAGTGAATACAGACATGAAATATTCATTCATGATGTTGTCCTTTATTTTCATTCCCCTCATTGTGAATCCCATCCTTCTACAGTCCCTCAGTGCCATATGGAGTTTTCTTCATCTGATGTATGTATCTAAAAACTTCATATTGTTCAAGTTAACTAACTCAGCTAGCCTCTGTTCCATGTCTGCCTTGCCCTTCAGATCACTTCTTTGCTGATACTGTCTTCTCCTTATCCATGGTCTAGTAAATGCCCTATTCTCATGTTTAACTGCCTTTTTATCTTACCTGTGAACACTGGTTGCTAACTGTGTTTTTTGACTTTCCTGACATACTTCACACATGGAAGGGGTGGGGGACTTTTATTATCAAATCCTTCATTCCCCCATTTTCAGTTTCCTAAACTCAATGTAAGCTTCTGAGTTGTATAACTACAGTAGTACGGTTTTCATTTTATTATAGTCAACCTTCCCAAAGTTAGGCATCATTATAATGTGTCTTTTGAGATTCATTTAGTACCAGGTTAAATTTTATGTAACAGTTGTAGCCAGAAATGTGTCCTGAAACATCTTTTGATACTGTATATCTTAATATATCACAGGAAATAAATTTGAAATGAATGGAAATTTCCTGTTACATATCCATATATTATAGTGGTTGGGTAGGGGTTTCTTTGTTTAACCTCAGATTTTGCACTTTAATATGTTGGGAACTGTTCAATGGATTTGTATGAAAGTCTGCATGCTTGGTCTCAGGGTGTAGGTCTCTTGACATGCCATGTTGCATTCTGGTCAGATGTACAGATTCTGAGATGCAGATATTGAAGAAAGCAAAAAATAAATGTTGTTTTTTGCTTGGTTTCTTGTTTTTTTTTTGCCTAGCACCCTGATGGTTTGGAACTTTGCTCTGAAATTTTCAGAGTTGAAATGGCATGGATCACAGATGCGCCTTTCACCGGTTTGGAAAAAATTATTACTCAATCCCAAAATGATTAAATTTTAAAATGCTAGTTTTGAGCAAGCTCAGTACAGTCTTTTGGATAGCTGCTTGGAACAAAAAAAGAATGTGTTCCATACAAAAAAAGATGCTTTTTTGTATGGCGGTTATCTTTTTTCATGAAGAAAAAATCCTTTTTTGTATGGCTGCCATGTTGTTTCCATTTAAAAAAATTCAAAACCCACAAAAAGTAAATCCTGGACATATACAGATACATGTATCTTAGTCATTGGGACCCTGTTATGTGGATTCTGCACCTATCTGTTGGAAAAATTACCCCCAAATGTGTTTTATTTAATTTTAAAAATCCTTTTTTGTGAGCCAATTCTTTTCCATGTGGCCATACAAAAAACTAATTCAGACTTATGAAAGACACCCTTCATATGAAGAAAGAATCTGGAAAAAAACTAAGTCAATTTTTTTTTTAATGAGGGCATCCTTCTTTGTATGAATGAAAAAAGCTCGTTTTTTTTTTATTCTTTTTCCATGTAGAAGAATCCTTTTTCCTGAGCTTTTCTTCATTCAGACATAAAAGGATACCATCATACAAAAAAATTATTTGGACTAATTTTTCTGATTCTTTTTTGTATGAAGGAATACTTTTCATGAGATTTTTTCATTCATACGAAAAAGGATGCCCTCATAGGAAAAAAGAATTTGGACTTAGTGTTTTTTTCCAGATTCTTTTTTTGTATCGAGGAATCTTTTTTTGTGATTTTTTTCATTCATACAAAAAATGGTGCACTCATATGAAAACAGAATTTGAACTTGTTTTTTTTTCAGATTCTTTTCTTCATATAAAGGAATCCTTTTCATGAGCTTTTTTTTGTTCATATGAAAAAGGATACCCATACAAAAAAGAATTCCTTCATATGAAAAAAGAATTTGATTTAATTTTTTCCCCCACATTTGAACTTCAACAAACCATGACACCTTCAATATTTGGACTTGAGCTGCATGCTATATATCAAAACAAAGGTCTTTTATTGGAATAGATGGACCATTGAAATCAGAATAGAATAGTAATTTCTGGTAGTCTGGGGACTCAGTGGGAGAATTTACATATCTATTTGCTGGGTAGGCTGACGAGGAAAAACGCATTGATTAAGAGGCAAAGTTGTTATGGGTGGAGCTGTCACTAACCCTCATGGACACTTGGGGACCCATGTACAAGCCATACTTTTAACGCTTTTCTTAAATTCGAAAAATGCAATGCCCTGTTTAGTTCGACCTTGAGAGTTTGTATAGTTTTTTTTATTTTGTTTGAAACTCATTTGCTATAGACACACAACTTTTATAACCAAAGTACAGGCTTACAGACCACTGTTTGATTGTATATTTGTACTTGTCAACTGGTTGACTATGTAAGCTGTCAACCTGTGAAACTCTTAATATGGCAAGAATTAAAAAAAGGTCTTAATGAGTACTACAAGAATAGCACATACCCCCCAAAAAAATAGGGGCCACATAAAAAATTATGCAAATTTAAAAATGACAATTCTCTTAGGATAACAAGCCATAAAGCCATCAATATTTGGATTTAAGAGACAATCTATATATGAAAGCAATGGTCTTAATGCATACTACAAGTATAGTGCATATTCCCCCCCAGCCCCAGACATTAATGGACAGTATATAAAAAGGATAAACAAAATGCAAATTTTCATAGGATAACATTGGAACTTGAACAAGCCATGCAACAAAGGAAAGCAACTGCTGTTTTGGAAGAAATGGAATCACAGGCACATCTGGGACCTGCACTTCCACAGTAACATACATGTATGCATTTATGGAGGGATGGAAACACAGGGCATGGAGGGCCCTGTGATCCTACAGGCAAAGAATATGACTATACTAACTTAAAAAGTAAGGATATTCATTGCAAAAAAAACCAAAAAACTTTGTTAATGCACTGGCTAGGATTAAACTGACAAAAGTAGGGAAATATGGTGATAGGGTTACCAGCACTAACACCAACCCCCACCATGCCAGCAGCAAAAGGAAAAAACATTACAGTTTGACCTTTCCTGTGTCTTCATAAATCAGGAATGGCATGTGCCTTGGGGTTGTCAAGCCTAATGCTCGCCCCATTCTCATATACTGTACACATCTCAGTTTATTTACTGATGGAATGGGGTGAACATTAGGGTTGACAACCCTAAGGCACATACCACACCTAATTTATGAAGACACAGAGAGGTCAATCCATAATGGTTTTTCCTGTTGCTGCCTGCAGGATGGGGGTGGGGATTTAAGGTTTGCAATGCTAACACCACATTTCCCTACTTTTGTCAGTTTAACACTAACCAGTGGATTAATTAAATTTTTTGCAATGAGTATCTAGGTATACAGTACTTGGACATACTTCTGACTGCTACTGTATTGTGGTTACTAAGTCCTACTGGTACCATATCTTTAATGTTCACACTAAGAATAGGGTCAGGAAAAGCCCCACCCCTAGTGGGGTCATGTACCCACTGTTTAAAAAATCCCTCCATTACTATATGCAAGAATTTCTGGCAGTTTGGGCAAGTTACCATTGCCAGTTTGCCAATCAACATCTGAGAAACTGAAGTCTCCCATAACTACTATATTGTGTCCTGCTGCTCTCTGCTCTACCGGTCTAATTCTTTGTCCCTTTGTTCATCCTACTATGGTGGTCTGTATGCCAAACCTACTATATATATTGCTCTCACCATCAATAAGTTGCAACAAAATAGACTGTACTCCTACTTCTTGTATTGATAATTTTCTCTAGGAACCTTATATATTTTTAAAATAAATAGCTGTCCTATAGTAGTCTCCCTGTCTCTCCTAAAGACTGAGTAACCATATATGTATACATCCCACATACATTCCTAGAGTAGTATTCATAGCCATCTGCTTTCTTTCTTTTTTATCTATTTGTGGTGCAGTTGTTCAAGTTGGGGATGCTCTGAGTGGCATAATAAAGGTCATTAACCAGTTATAATAACTTGTGACCCTTTTTATTAACCTGATTTTCAGAGCCTTCCAATGCTGTAATAACTGGATATGATGCCATATCAGATTATTATTGCATTTTAAACGCTCACTTCATTAACTCACTCTTTTCACTGACCATGCCTTTCACTGAGTGGAGCAGATAGAGTGACAACATGATGATGGAAAGAGCTTTTTTCAAATTCACTTCAAATTCTGTACTATGACACCCTCATCCAAAGGGTATTAAAGTAATGCTGCATCTCCTAGAGTGGTGCAGCCATGGACAGTACAGTGAGCTGCTTCCAGCAGCATGCTACCATCTGTGGTAGCATGTTTTAAAAAATGTCTGGTGTTCTGTGTCTCACCGGAGCCTGAGAGAGACAGCAAAATTGGGCAAAATGTTGGTGCCAAACATTTAGAATGTATTATTATGGCTTACTTCAGCAATTATGACAAAAGTTCTGAACTGGTAAACTGACCATGGAATAAATAAGAACTGTTCACTCCTTATTGTAACAATTGCTTTGCATGGAAAGGTCCTGCACCAGTTATTATAAAAGTTAAGACATATTGAAGTGTGCAACCATGAGGTTTCTTGGAAACCCTATATGTATGACAGCCTCATGAACCTCACCTATGGGGTAACAAAGATCAGGGTATCATGGAATTTGGATTAAATAACCTTGGGGAAATCTGGATAATCTAGTAATTTAATGACCTCCTTACCTCATTAGAAGAAAAAACACAGGCCTAAAACTGCAATTATGTGGGGGTATCTGAGAATCTACAGAGTGGACAAGGAACACTAAATAAGGAAAAATGTGTCCTGCAAATTTGGCCTGGATTGGATAAACGCTAGATAAGATTACAAGCCAATTAACCAAGGTACTGGTACTTGGTAGACAGTCAAAAGAACATTTCAATAACAGTGCAGTAAAAACTGTGCAGTGAAAAGAGCAAAAGTGAAAACAGCTATGGGTGTATAATAGCGCGGACATTATAGCGCTCCACCTGTAACTGTTTTCACTTGTGGAGAGCAGGATAAGTGAATTAGTGTGTGAAGTGTCAGCATGCTGGCTTCCTGGAGTTGGGGTTAGAGGAACAGGCTGTGAGTGGATGAGGTACTTCCAACCATGTTTCATTCCCAGGGTGGAATTCTTTCTTTACTACTTTCTTTTTCCCCCGAATTAGTGTAGTCTTGGTGGATGTATAATTATTGTATGGGAGGCTTGGGGGGGGATGAAGCCCCCCTTCTAATGTTGTCCAACACACCTTGGGTGAAGTCCAAGTTTCCCCAGGTTTGGGTAAGTTTAGTGAATCTCCTTGAAGTGGAGAATTTTCACCTTATCAATATGGACTTCTACCTACCTGAATTTCTCCCTCCCACCCTAGTTGCCTTTCTCCCTCCAACCCGACTTGCCTGTGGAGTGGTGTTCAATCCTACTTGGTGCGGCTCCCAGAACCTTTCTGCAGTCTGCCCACCTATCGACATCTATGCACCCCAGTCTGTACATGCAATGCTTTTGCTCAGCTCTGTTGTGTGTGCCACTGTTCCTCCTGTGTGAATTTTGACCACACTGTTATTGAAACACGGTTTTGACCTAGAACCCTGCAATTCTGATCACATCATATGAAATTCTAATCTGTTTGAAGAGCTAGTGTGCTGCCTAAAAATAATATTTGTTTCTAAAAGCAGGTAATTACATTTTATATCTGAGGTAATTTTATTTTTAATTTGATTAATTAAATTTTTTTTTTAACCGATGTCTGCAGAGTAGGTGTGATATGTAAAACAATGCTCTGCCTGGAAGCTGACATATCTATTTCTGTTCCTCCCATTACATCATCAGCATTGTGAGTGCTAGTCCACATATCTAGCATAATACCATAATATAGAAAGCTTTCAAATGAACAAAAGGTAAAAGAAAAATACATTAGAAATAAAAAGCTACAACTGACTACTTCTTAATATTTGTAACAATTCCATTTCTGCTATTTTTGGTTTTACTAACTCTTTAATTGGCTGATTTTTAAATACATGTACTTACCTTTTTCATTTTCAGTTCAACTACTGAATCTAAATGTGGCATACAGTGCAGCATTTGTGAAGCTACATAGTGAACGTTATTGTCCTAGGAATTAAATTACATATTTAAGATGTACACTGTCAGCTGGATTTCTGAAAAATATTCGGGCCATTTGCTACTAGTTATAGTGCAAATAGCAAAGAGTAGACATTTCACCAAATACACCTAGGGGCGCAAATCTAATTGTCATAGTGTAGTCTGGCTGAGGGGAGAGAAAAGGTATGTTTTGTAGTACAAACAAACTTGCATCTGTCAACAAGCTTGAGTCATATTTTCAAAACATTTTTGCCATAGACACAGAATAACAGAAATTCTTTTGAAAATCGGTCCACTGCAGAAATTTCTTTAAAGAAAATGGAACACTAATTTACTTGCTTGAGCAGGTAATTTTACAGTAAAGGTTGGCTCCAGCAGGACAATGCAGTGACAGCGCTGCCTCATGCTAGGTGACCTGGTTCTTGAATGAGCTCAGACAATCAGGAGACCAGTGGGGTAGATGGATTGCACATCTCAGTGAACCTTTGCCTTTTCCAGCTGGGACACTGAGCATGACCAGCTGCATGGCACCTACCTTGCTAGTACCACAAAGGTATCCTTGAGTAATGCATGTAAAGTGGGTTTGGCTGAGGATGGCTTTCTCTGATCACACCAATTGTATACAAACCCTGGAGTGTATTCCTGCTGCTGTCTTTGGGGAGGGACTAACCATCAGGCAAAAATGGCAATCATGCAGGTTGAAGTGCAAATCTCTGGGCCACACATCACTGACTGGGCATTCCAGAGTCACTGGATTAGGTCACCAAAGAGGCTTATCTTACCACTAAGGCCTCACCATCCAAAGTGTTCATCCCCCTCCTATTTGAGAAGGTGAGTCTGACATCATCCCCTACAGCCATCACATACTTGGGCCTCCAGATTACACCTGACAAATCTGAGCTGTATACAGTACACCTCTCCCCTCTCTCAGCCAAACTCAAAAATGGAATGTGATAGGTGGAAAATCCAACACTTGATATGTCATGGCAAAATCTCGGCACTTAAAATGGTCACTGCACTCAAGCTATTTTACCTGCTACCACACATTCCCTTCACACATCCTCCAAAGTGGCTAACTCTTTTGGAAAAACTCATAGGGGAAACCATCAGTCAGCCCCAGGGGCCAAAACTTGTCACCCACATCTTCTCAACCACTCCCAGGGCCCTCATGAGTCACCTCACAATAACACTATCAATTAAGTGCTGGTTCAAAATGCACAAGTGAATAGGCAGCAATCCTCCGCATTTAGCGTACACACACCTTTTTGGGGCAACCCTTAATATAATCAGTGATGTTGTTTCCTTTAAGTACCTCAGGGTCTGCCTTGATCGGCATCTTGATTTCTCTGAGCAGATTGATGCAATTCATCATAGGCTTCACCTTAAACTTAGTGCTTTATATTGGAATAACGTAAGCATACCACTCTGTGCACATCAAGAAACCATACTAAAAGTGATCTTTCTGATCTTTGACTATGGTGACTTAGTCTACAGTAGTGCTCCTAGATCCTCTCTTGCCAGACTGGACCCCCTTTTTCAATCTTTCTGCCATTTGCTCTAGATTGCCCTTCTGGTACGCACCACTGCTTTCTTTGCTCTACTCTTTCTCTTCCTTTGATTGTGTCTCTTTTGTATGCAAATGTTGGTTTGGCATCCTTCCCTCTCCTCCTCCTCCTTCTTCTTCCTTCAACACTCTCTGCGTTAACACTTTACACTCTTTCACTATTTCTTCTAGAAAGTTTGTCATTTGCCAGTCTGCTTTCTCTTACCTCTTTCCTAAACTCTTCTCCTTCCTGTTCATTCTGCCTCTTCTCCTTCCTTCTTCCCTAAAGACTCTTCTTTCTGATTTTCATCATCCTTCCTGCAGCTCCCCATGACCCTTCTTCATCCTTTCTTTTTATACTCGATGTGTTTTATTTTTTAGATCCCTTCTCTTGCTATTCTGCCAAATGTGTTTAAAATTAAGTTTAGTTTATAATTACAATTTTGTTGTATTTTACTTTTTATAGTTAGATATTTCCTTATACCCTCCCCCCAACCAGGGCACTTCTGGAAACAAGCTGTTCTCAGCTCTGTATGTATCTTCTAGTCAATCTTTTCAATAAATAAAAAATAAATAAACCCTGAGATTGGAATTGACAGCAAAACTCTTTTCTGGCCCTCGTGGAAAGCCAAAGCCTACTCTTCCTGAAGGGCACAATGGCAGAGAGAAATCTGGCCACAGACTCCTTACTGATCTGATGGGGCATCCCAAAGACTGCTATCTGGGAGTTCTTACAAATCTGAAATGCTACACAGCACATTTTTCAAAAGCAAAAAACTCTCCCACAATGTCCCTCTGTACTGTCTCAGTGGATAACACTCACAGGAGGCCTAGCTGGAAAGATCTATGCAGCTGCTAGGGATAGTATACCCAGACAGTCAAGCCAATCAAATTATAGGTGGGACAAGAGACTGAACATCGCTATTTCTGACCACGACAGGAGGGTCTGTTGGGTGTTTTGTCATAGGGCCTTCAAAGATGCCCACAGCAGGCTGATACAACACTTGATTCTTCACTCCTGGTGCAGGACCCTTTCGACATTGCATAAGGTGAACCTAACACCCTTTGATAATTGCAGGAGGTGTGGATCTACAGCTGGATATCTCTTATATATATTATGGTCCTAACTTGCCATTTAGTCTTTGTGGAATAAAGTATGTCAGCTGGGAGCAGAAGTCTTGCAATGCTATGTACCTGAATCTGCTCCTCTGTTATTGTTGGGCCTCACACAGGATGCACTTCACATAATGCCTGCAGGCTACAAAGGCTTGCACTTCTTAGTTTGCAGGCAAAAAGGCTATTAATTTGTATATGGCATACTTCTATGGTAGTCTCACCAAGCTGGTATCCAGCCTGGCAAAAATAGCATCATTGGATCATTTCTCCCACATAGCTACTGGTACTTTGAAAAACTGTTACATATACTGGCTACTATTTCTCAAAAGTCTATGCCCCAAGACAGGTGTGGGGTACATTTGATGCACAATATTTCCTCCACTCATATAGAAATATAGAAACATAGAAGTTAACAGCAGATAAGGACTGCAAGGCCCATTCAGTCTGCCCATTTCTTTTTCTACTTTATAAATGTGCCATCGGCCTTTGCTCTGTCAGTGGCCTATCTATTCATACTCATCTGTATTGATCCCTTATGCCTATCCCATGCCTGTTTGAAGCCCTTCACTGTATTCATAGCCACCACTTCCTGAGGTAGGCCATTCCATGCATTCACCACCCTTTCTGTGAAAAAGAATTTCCTCACATTCCCCCTTAATCGGCCTCCCTCTAATCTCATGCTGTGTCCTCATTTCCTACTATTTTTCTTATATTTAAACATGTTAGACTCTTTCACCTTGTTAATGCCCTTAAGGTGTTTGAATGTCTCGATCATATCACTTCTCTCCCTCCTTTGCTCAAGGGTATGTATATTGAGCTCTGTTAATCTGTCCTCATATGTCTTCTGATGCAGTCCCTACACCATTTTGGTTGCCCTTCTCTGAACTGCTTCAATTTGGTTAATGTCCTTGTGAAGATGTGGCCTCCAATACTGCATGCAGTACTCCAGATGGGGCCTAACCAGTGTCATGTAAAGAGGGATTATTACCACCTTCTTACAACTTATGATACCCCTACTAATACACCCTAACTTCCCCCTAACCTTACCTACTGCTTTAGAGGTCTGCTTGGATGATTTCAGGTCATCAGTGATGATGATGATGCCCAAGTCTCTTTCTTCCTTTGTGACTGCCAGCAACTTCCCTTCCAGCCTATAGGTGGCTCCAGGGTTTCTCTTCCCTATGTGCATGATCTTGCACTTCTTTGCATTAAATCCCAGTTGCCACTCTTCTGACCATTTTGCTAGTTTATCCAGATCTCTTCTTATTCTGTCCACCCCATCTGGATCATCTACTCTGTTGCAGATCTTGGTGTCATCTGCAAACAGACAAGCCTTACCCTCTAGTCCATCTGCAATGTCACTAATGAAGATATTGAAGATATTCCATTATTAACAGGTTAGAATCTTCTTATATAATGTATGAGATTAACAGATACTCCACCTCTGGATAGATACTTACTGTTGCATACTTTGTATTGTTTGTGATGTGAGGTTAAATAGGTTTTACTAGTTAAAAAGGCATCTGTATTGCTTTTTCCTCTACCCAGTTAGGAGCCCTTCATTGTCTGTCAATTATATGTGTGAACAGTGTTCCTCATTATCCAAAAATCCACTGCTTTATGAACAGTCTTTTTTTATTTATTGAAATTTCAGATACCACCTTTGAGAACAAGCTCATTTTATAGGTTTCACATCAGACAAACAATACATATTGGAAAAGTACGAGACGGAGAACAAACAAAACAAGGAATTATACAAAACATTACAACAGTATATAACTAGAGATGTTCCAATACACGTGGCATTGTACAATGTATGCCAAGGTGTGTATTTGATTAAAACCTGGAATTCAAAGGGTCATATTAGAGGGGGATGGGTCTTATGAAATGACCCTTTACAGGAAAATAAAACAGACTCAGCCTGATACTTAATAGTCAACATGGTAAGGGGTGGCATCAGTCCAGGGGCCTCATCAGAGGTGAGAAGGTATGGGACAAAGCATTTTAAAGTGAACAAGGGAGCTCAGAAGATATAACAGGGGGAAGGGGATGGGGGAAAGCCATAGAGGGATGTGGAGAAAGAGTGGAACGGATCAAGAGGAAATATGAAAGGAGAATGATTAGCAACTTAGAACAGTTATTTACAAGCTGAGAACAGTTATGCATAAGGTCAGGATAGCATAAGGTTCGAATAAGTACTGGTCACAAGAAGGAAGGTTAGTGGAAGCAGTCACAACTGGCATCAGCAACTAGCTGTTGCTTAAGTTTAACCTTGAAGGAGCCCAAGGTGGATGCTGAAGTGATGTCATGGTGCAGCAAGTTCATCCATAGTGGGACATGGTAGGCAAAGGACCTTTGTCCCAGAGAAGTATGACAGGGGAGTATATTACAAATCTGGCTGGTAGAGCTTCTGGTGCAATGACGGTTGATAGTGGGGGTAATAAGCTTTTGCACTCATGGGGGCATTTTGCCTAAGCTTACTTTTTTGGACAGTAAACATGTTCGATACATGAGTCTACCTTTGAATTGGAGCCTGTTAGCCTGAGCGTACATGTCGCAGGTATGGGACAGATGGGCTGAGCCAATAAGAAGCTGGCATGCTTTTCTGAGTGCAACTATGATGCGGCAGAGATGTTGTTTCCGTAGCAGATCCATAGATTGGTAAGCTGTAATCAATAAGCGAGACAAGAGAACTTTGAATGGCCAGGTTAAGAGCCTCAGGGGTCAAACATTGCTTATGCCTATAAAATAGTCCAATGCAGGTGTTAACAGCTTTAGCAATGCTGTCAATGTGATAGACATAGGTCATCGTACTGTCAGTAGTAATCCCAAGATATTTAAAGAGCTGGACTAGCTTCAGGGGAGAGCCCTCTTCGTTGGTGACAGAAAGAGGGTAAGTTCTATGTCTATTTTGGATGCTGAAGAACAGCATAGTTTTAGTCTTGTTGTAATTCTTAACTAACTTGTGCTTATGGAACCATCTTTCTATGACTACAGAATTACTCTGTAGCCTGAATTCAAGAACCTTAGGGTCTGGATCACTAGTAAACAGGACAGCATCGTCAGCATATAATAGGATGTGACCCTGATAGGAGTGAGGAAGGTTGTTGAGGAAAATGCTAAACAAAAGAGTGCCCAAGATGGACCCTTGATGAACTCCAGATAGAACAAGTCTGCTATCTGAGATGGTGTTACCAAACTTCACCTGCTGTGTACAGTTGTGCAGGTAACTTTCAAACAAGGCTACACTGTCATGAACTAGGCCAATGATGGCTGTGATGCTTGGCCAGCTGTTTATGATTGTACTATGATATTTATAATATAGAATGTGATATGTGATTGTCTCACATGAGACATCCTGTGCTATGGGTGCCCCCCCTCCCCAGGTCAGTGAAGAGCCAAGTGACCTGAAACCAGGAGGTAATTAAAAGACTAGATATACTTAATTAAGGGTCTCCTGTTTTCCTTCTTAATTAGAACTGACCCAGCTGCCAGAAAATAGGGCTCACAGACTTTTATGATGTCTTAGAGGAAAAACATGTTATACCACCATGGTGCTAAAGTTGTAATAAAAACCTTTGTTCTTTGGGAAAACAGGAACTGCTCAAGATCAAAGAGGAAAAGCTTGATTAAAGACTGTCATAATTTGGGAAATTAGTTTTACTGATGTCACCTTATTTAATAGACCTCCTGATAGGACATCCTGTTTATATATTTATTATTTTGTTCTTTTAAGTGATTGTATATATTTTGATATAGTGTTCTGTATTTACATTTTACACATTTTTATCCATTTTAATAAATATATTATTTTGAAAGACTGCCTGGGTGTGTCTTCGAAGTTCATTTTGCATGTGATTTATAGAGGGTTAAGACTGACAAAAACTGTTCAAAGCTTGATGGTGTTTCTAAACTGGGAAAAGGTAAGAATATACCTAAGGTCTTTAATAGAGTTTTAAGGGTTCATTTTGGATACCTGGTTAGGTGCCCTTAGGTGAACTATATCTTGCATCCCCCCCAAAGAGAAGATTATCTGAGCCTGTACATTTGGATATGCTAGCATAATGTTCACAGTTTGAATCCCCCCAGAACTTGAGACTAAAGGTGATTCAGACTCACAAGCAGACAGGAGGGTTACTCTGTCTGTTACCTGTTCAGATTACTGCACTCGGAAGTTGGCACTGTGGGAGCAGAGGGCCTGACCTGCTGAGGGTGTTTGTGACAATGGTAAGCTGTTTGACCAGGAGGGCATGATTCACAGTGTCAAAAGCTTTGGTTAAATCAGTGAAAGCAGCAGCGACCAGGTGTCCTTGATCTAAGGAGTGGTGAATAAATCCTGTGAACTCCTGAAGGGTGGTAGTAGTACTATAACCATTTCTTAACCAGTGTCGTTGCAGGCATTGTAGCTGATATTTTTCTAAGTATTCAACCAGTTTGTCAGCCACTATATGCTCAAGAGCTTCCGAGAGTGGGGGCAGGATAGAGATAGGCCTGTAGTTCCAAGTAATTGTGCAATCCCCAAACTTATGAACTGGTGTCATAGTGGCAGATTTCAATTTCTGAGGGAATTGAGAGTAACTAAGTGACATGTTAATATGTGTTAGAGATGACTTTCATCCAGCATAAGGGCTACAAACTTAAGATCCAGGGTGTCACCACTAAACTTGATTTCCCTAATACCTTGAGTAGGTAATTCCTGGCTTCATGGGCTGAGAGGGTTTTGATGTAGAAAGGAGGATGAGAAGGGTGCTGAGTCTCTTTGCCAGAGTAGTCACTTGTGAGGGGGTGAAAGAAGCAGCCAGGTGGCAGGACACCACTCAGGTCCATGAAGGCATTATTAAAAGCGTTAGCAATGCGTTTGGGGTCAAGTGAGGGTACACCATTAATGTTAAGCATGGTAGAGGCAGATATGAGGTCCCTCGCAGTGACCTCTTTAAGGTTAGTTCAAAATTTTCTGTCATTATTCCAGGTCTGAAAGAGCACTTCCTTTTAATATTAATTTTTAGTTGCATGAATAGCCCTCGTGCAGTTGTTTCTAGCTGCTTTGTACCTCAGGATGTCAGCCTGGTTACACAGGGACCTAGACCTGTGCCATAGATGGTCCCTGGCATTCAGAAGCTCAAGGAGGTCTGGAGAATGCCAGGAATTACAGAGGCCTTTGATTTTACACTTTTTATGGGGGGGCTGCCCATCACATACAGCGCTGAACTGAAGAATGAATTGGTCAAGGGCAATGTCAACGTTGTTAGTTGCGTAAACCATTGACTAGTCCAGATTACACAGGTCAGCTTTTAGTGATTCTAGATACCCATGGATGAGTACCCTGGTGGTAATTGCTCTAGCAGGTGGTTTAGAGAATTTGTTTGCCCAATAAAACAAGAGACTGGGGAGTGGTCACTGAAGGCATCTGGGAGTACAGTTGTGTCTGATATATGATCAGGGTGGTTAGAGAGCACCCAGTCCAGTAAGGTACCTGTCCCAGTTTTATAGTTGATTATAGTGGGGGACTCGACTAGCTGGGTGAGGTGACCTGCTGAAACTGCATTTTTGAAAGGGCTTGTGTCAGGAGAGAACCAGCTGGTACTGAAATCTCCTAACATGATAATTTCCAAATTAAGACTCAGAGAGCCAAAACACTCTAGCAGTAATTCAAAGCAGGAGGCCATCTTTCTGGGAGGAATATAGATTAAAAACACAGTAAGGGTTTAATTGTGTGCACCTAGAAGCACTTTTATGGCAAGGGCTTGCATACGGTCATCAGTTTTGGGCAGGGTTAGAACGAGACCTTGAAGGTTGTTTCGGAGGTAGATCGCATAACCGCCCCCACTCTTGGAGAGACGACCCTGTCTAAAGACTGTGTAGACTGGGATGGAAATTGAAGCATCTGCTATTTTGGGAGAAAGCCATGTTTCTACAACTGAGAGGATGTCTGGGTTATGTTGTAAGATCCATGCATTCAGTGCATCCTTTTTGGGGAGGAGGCTGCATATATTAAGTGAAGCAATTCTAAGTAACCCAGTAGATGACTGAGGGCATGCCGTAAGTTGTGGAGGGCCAGGGTTGGGGTGAATATTGCCAGAGAGCAGCAGCAACAGTAAGGCCAGTTCATTCTGTATTAATGTCATGAGTTTTAAATCTGATATAAAACTTATTTGTTTTATCAAGCTTTTTTCTGTATGATTTGAACCTTTGTTACTGTTTATATTGGATTTTACTGTAAAGTGCCTTGATAATTTGAAAGACGCTCAAGAAATACATTTTACTTACTTACTTACTAATGCTGCACATGATCCTGTGCTGTATCTTGAAAAATGGAATATGCCAATAAAAAGATTAACTACAAAAATAAAATTTTGGGGCCTGTCGGTATACCATAGATACACTGAGGGCAATGTTACTGTTATTCCTTTAACATTAATGTGAATCACCATCTAATGATTTAGGATTACATTCACTGTTGCAATATGAATATAACGTGAAACATAAATGTTAAATAAATGGTGCATTTTTTTAAGCTGTCAGGAACTCTGCTTGATTTTCCTATAGTATAGAAGACGTGTCTGCCTGTCTGTCTCTGGAAACATAGTAATTTACATTAATAATCCATCATGTCTGCCTGCTTCATAAATAGATACAAATACATATGTTGTGCAAACCTGTGCACATTATAACATGTTTTCTATGCACTTTACTGCCCATGGTGTGCTGTGTTTCCCTTGGAAAGCAGAAATCCGTACAGACTTAAAATGCAGCCCGCGAGGATGAAGCACTCTGTGATAATGATGTCACAGTTTCCTGCAGGATAAATTAGATTAAATGCCAATAGATTACACTCTGCTCCTGCAGGGTTCTGCAGGATATCACTGGCAGAATTGTGATGAGCATTTTGTTCTGCTGTGCTCCACTACACCTTGAAGGCCTGTACTGTCTTGATGTCCTGTATACAGTAACTTAAATTCCTTCGTACTGAGAGTCAATCTGTTACTTGAAAAAAGCTTGTACAGTTGATCTGTAATTGCTATCAGTCTGCACTGGCATGCATTGTATTATCATTGTGTCTCTGAACTGTATGGTGTTGTTACTAAACCCTTCCCCCCAGGATGCATCTGGAAATGAGCAATCCAGCTCAGCATGCCTTTCTGGTGAAACTTCAATAAATAAAAGTACACTGATAGGGTGTTTCCTAGGTTCCCCACACACAGGTAGAAGAAGAGCTTCCTACCTTTACCACCTCTGAGTTTCATGATGTGTTCCCATCATGTGCTGGTGAAGAACACCAGATCAAACATTTTTGTCAGTTTAAGCTTGTCAACTACCCTTGAGTTTGCAGAAAAGATGGTATTGCCCTCCTCCCTCTCTCTCTCTCTCTCTCTCTCTCTCTCTCTCTTCCTCTTTCTTGTCCTCTCTTGCTCTCTCTCTCTCTCTCTCTTCCTTTATCTCTCTGTCTCCATGCCTATTTATCCAGATAAATAATTATATTAAAACCTGATCTCTTCCAATGGTCTGAATGTACAAAATTGTTTTAAGTTTCACTCTTTTGCAAACTTCTCTCACCCTCTCAGAAACTAAAGCGTTGCTTGGCAATGAGGCCTAATTACTACTTATTAAATATAATGAACTATCCTACCTGTCTCAGTTCCCTGCTTTCAGATTTAATTAGAGACTTTTTTTTTTCACTTTGTTAGGCTGATGGAGCTGAGGGGAGGGAAAGTGTTGCAATTTGAAACCTTGTTAGAAATTTATGAAGTGCTAAAATGTTTTAGTTCTAAAAGCTGGCAAGCCAGCTGTCACTAGTAAGTCATTCACTGCTCACCTCCAAGTGAGTGTGCCTGTAATAGGGGTAGGCGCCAGGCCATAGTCAACAAGAAAATCTACATCATTTGGCAAATTACACACTCAATAATTAGTAGGAACTGGAGTGAAACTAATTATTTTTTTCACCACAACGGTCAACCAATGACAGCTTTCAGAGAGGGCTCAAACCAGAATGACTGGGAAACACTGAACAGGGAATTGTTTGCTAATCTTTTCAATAGCTTATGTACGCTTGTGAATTACCTGCTTGCTGTGGTAATGTGTCATGAAGGAGCCTGTGTGCTGCTGGTAAAGTGCAGATCCCTCCCTGTAGCTTTGAAAACTGGTTTATGATTGGTATACAAAGATGCCAATCTTGGTTAGTGAAAAACAGGTGATAAAAGACTTGAAACATTCTTATAGGGCAAGCACTGAACGATGTCATGAGGAGAGAAAGACAGGGAGAGAGAGAGTATACAGTACTAGTGGTTCTACTAAATGAAAAACTGCAGCTGCTTTTACTTTAATTCTTTGGAGGGCCAATTAGGCAGTTTGTAGGAACAGTATTCCACTTTGGTTTAGCAAGATTAATGATCATAAATCAAAATAAACTCATCGTCATTTGCAAGCAGAATGATCACCATGAGGAAAGTCTGGTGCAACGAAGCACTGTTAGATGTAACTTTTATACAAACTGCTTTCCATACCCTTCAAATGGTTATTCATTTAACTAGACTCATTATTCAAGGAACTAGAAGGGAAAGGATCAGATATTTTACAGTACAGTAGCTTCTTGCTGTGTTTACATTGTTTGGATTTTACTTGGTAGAAGGTTATTTCTTTTCTTTCTTACTACTTTTAAGGGGTTAGCATGGTATTGTTTTGGGGCTGTTGGAATTTTGAAAACTGTTTTGGTGGTTATAAGTGGGCTCATTTGTTTGATGTTTCACTGTGTAGCAGGCTGCATTAGTAGAGGCCTATTTCTTCTGATTTAAAACCTATTTGGTGTGATTTAATGGGAGCTGTTTCATTGAATCAGAGACCTATATCTTCTAATTTCAAGCTTATTTTGATGTGTTGTCGGTGAAGCTGTTTGAATTGGAGACCTGTTTCTTTTGGTAGCAAACCTATTTGGGGGGCTTTGAGTAGAATTGTGATTCATTTTTGCTGGCTTCACTAGCTGCAAAGGTTAGTGCATAGTGGGAGAAGAGTGCTAATGGCCTGACCAGGGGCCTCAGCTACCTGATTGTTTCTAGAAGACTAGGGTTGGTCCCACCCTCCCAACTACTCACGCCACCCGCCCCTGGTCCATGATTTCCTTTATACTAGGGGTTCTGACATCACTTCCTCAAACAGGCAAAGGATATGCAGCTGTAATAGCAGAAGCAGACATCCAGGAATGGAACAGCAGCGAGTGAAGAGGAGACTGCTATCTCAGTGGAAGGGAAGTAACTGCAAATCTAGGAGCTTTTATTGTTACTTCTTTGCATTGTTATTACATTGTGGAAAGGAGGAGTTGGAGTTTGAGGAAGGTTGTGCAATAGCTACTTAAAGTCTCTTTTTGAGTGTGGATAGGAAGTTTAGGAATATAAAAAGCAGTTGCTCAATCCATCTAAATGTGTACAACAAAGGGGTAAGGGAAATTAAGAAAAGAATGTTTTGCACCAATAGAGGGGGAGAGGGGAGACTTGGGGGAGTGTTTGGTGTCCTGCATCTGGAAGGGTTGGGGGTCGCTGGTGGGCAACGACAGCAATGGGTAGGGTGGTAGGCTGCAACAACTGAGGTGCACCAATCTTTCTAAAAATTGCCTGGAGTGTGGGAGGATGTTTAGTGTACAACCACATAGACACACTTAGAAAGGAGATTGAGGGTCTGCAGGAGGAACTAAGACAGGCAAGGCAGACTGGGGGTAGGTTTAGCTCAATACTGGAGAGAGGAAGAATGGGAGATGAGGGAGGGTGATTTAAGCCAACAGTGGTGAAGAGAGGGTCAGAAGAAGGGAAGCAGGGAAAAGGGGGCCCAGGCCAGGAAGAACGATTGCCAGGGAAACCAGGTCAGGAGACCAAAGACAAATGGAAGGAGGAGATAGGGACTTGTGAGGGAAGGTGAAGACGTGGCAAAAGACATGGAGTGGAAAGGAGAGAACAGGTTACTATGAAGAGAGAGGGAGTGGGCTTTTGTGAAGGGTCTTCAGAAAATAGTTTTGCAGTGCTAGAGAGGAAGAAGGTGGAGGAGGCAAATGATAAAATTAGAGGAGTAATTGATAAATGCCTGGACCAAACAGGAGCGGGGGGAAGTTCTGCTGGGAGAATTGCAACAGGGGCAAAAGGGGGAAATAATGTGCAGGAGGAAGAAGAGGAGACGGAAAGGAGAGAGGGAGATGAATGGAAGCAAGCAGGGAGTAAGAGTGGTAGAATTTTAGTGCTAGGGGACTCAATACTAAGAGGAGTCAGGTGGGGTAGCAAGGGGGAGAGGCATAGTCGCATTTGGGTAGAGGCCATGCCAGGAATGACAGCAGAAAGGGTGGGAAAATCTGTTCTGAAATATGCTAGAAGGAGTAGGGACAAGCTCATTTAATTATACATCTTGGGAAGAATGACCTGGCTGACAAGACAGTAGATATAGTCCAGAGGAGGTTTGAGGAACTAGGACAATTATGTGAGGGGGCAGGAAGATCAGTAACTTTTTTGGAGATACTTCCAGTGCCCAAGGCAAGCACAACAGGAAAGCTGAGAATAGAGGAATTTAACAGATGGCTAAGAACCTGGTGTTGTGCTAAAGGGTATGGGCTGTTGGAGGGGTGGGGAGGGACCTGGGAGGACAGTAGTCTCTATGCCAAGGACAGACTACACTTGAGTGAGGAGGGAAAGAAAGTGTTGAAACAGAGGATGAAAGAGTACATAGAGGAAGTAGGGAATTTAAACTAGGAGTGGGGGGTGGCAGTTGGGCAAGAGACGTGCAGAGACCACAGGTTGGGAAACCATATGAGCTTACCCCTCATAACAGTGACAAAGGACAAATGGCAAGTACTATTGGTGATGCTAGTAAAGGAGGGCAGGATGGGGTGGAAGGTGGTTTCCCTTAATGCTAGGAGCCTTGGGAGGAAAACTGCAGAGTTACAGGTGCTCATGGCAGAGGGAGAGGTGGACATTGCAGCCATCAACATGGGCCATCCAATACAATGACTGGGACCTGTCTGTACCAGGGTACAGGTTATTTCATAGGGACAGGGTGATTGGGAAAGGAGGAGGTGTGGCACTATATGTGAAGGAAGGACTGAAGTGTGTAAGGGAGGAAGAGGAGGAGGGTAGTATGGAATCACTTTGGATGCAAATCCAGGATTCCAAGAATAGGATTCTTAGAATGGGAGTGCTGTTCAGGCTGCCATCTCAGACAGAGAAGTTAGACAGGGAACTAGCGGGACAGATCAGGAGGACTTGCGAGAAGGATAGTGTGGTAATTGTGGGGGACTTTAACATGCCAGGACTGGACTGGAGTACTTCAACAACCTGGAACAGTAGGAAGCAGGTACTGCTGGATGCCTTCCAGGACAGCTTCCTGCTGCAAATGGTCAGTGAACCAACCAGGTTAGGGAATACCCTTGACCTTGTGCTGGCAAATGGGGACTTTGTGAAAGAACTTACAGTGGAGGAACCACAGTCAGCAAGTAACCACCATTCAGTATGGCTCACATTGGATATGGGCAAGGAAGGAGTGGAATCTGGCACAAGAGTGCTGGACTTCAGGAGGGATGGCTTTGGGAGGATGGAGGAAATGGTAAAAGGGTACCTGGCTAGAATTCAGTCTAGCATGGACACTAACCAGAGGTGGGAACTCGTAAAGCTGGGGATAGTGAAGGCAACCAAAACCTGCTGCAAGGCCCAGAGCAAGAAGACTAGGGCTAAGAAACCAGGATGGTTGAGCAAGAAGGTAATGGAAAAGGTAAGGAGGAAAAGTGCTGCCTTTAGGAAGTACAAGAAAACAGAGAGAGGGGAGGACAGGGAGGAGTACTTGATGGAATCATAGAAGGTGACAAGGGCAGTAAGGGGAGCCAAGGCATCTACGGAACTCAGGCTGGCACAAGGCAATAAGAAGGGGAGAAAAGACTTTTTGGGTACATCAGGAGAAAAGGCTGTGAAGGACCACATAGTAAGGATTAGGATGGGGGTTGGGTGGAAGTAGAGGTCAAGAAGGGCAGAAGCACTAAATGAGTACTTCTGCTCAGTATTTACTAAAGAGAAAAGGGGGTGACACCCAAGGGGGGAGAAATGGCAAAACAGGGGAGGGGTGACAGATGGGGAAATCATGGAGGGCAGAGTTCGGGAGGGTTTGAAGGCACTGAGGGTGGATAAGGTGCCAGGCCCAGATGGCATCCACCCCAGGATACTGAAGAAGCTGGCAGAGGTCCTTGCAGGACCTTTGGCAGACCTATTTAATGCCTCACTACATTCGGGGTGTCTACCTCAGGACTGTAGGATGGCTCATGTGGTGCCCCTCCACAAGAGTGGTCCCAAGGATGAACCAGGAAACTACAAACCATTGAGCCTCACATCCATCATGGGTAAGCTAATGGAGACTATCCTGAAGGAGAGGCTGGTGGCCCTCCTAGAGGCCAAAGGACTACAGGACAGCAGACAGCATGGCTTCATATGGGGCAGATCCTGCCAAACCAACCCAGGGGCGTAGCTACAAGGGTGCAGGGGTGCAGTGGCACCAGGGCCCATGAGGTTTGAGGGTCCAAATCATAATTTTGATGTTTATTCAAAACTTGGGAGGGGCCCTGTAACATCGCCTTGCACCCAGGCCCTCTGAGAATTTGATACACTACTGAACCAAACTGGTGGAGTTCAATGACTGGGTAACTAGGCAACTGGACAGGGGCCATGCAGTGGATGTACTGTATCTGGACTTCAAAAAGGCATTCGACTTAGTGCTGCATGGAAGGCTGGGAAGTAAGTTAGTAGGCACAGGGGCAGATGCAAAACTGGTGAGATGGGTAGGGAACTGACTTCAGGGAAGGCAACAAACGGTGGTGGTGGTGGGGAAGTCTCACACCCAAGGGTAGTGATGAGCGGTGTTCCACAGTGCTCGGTGTTGGGGCCAGTGTTGTTTGGGATAGTCATTGCAGACATATCATTAGACATCAAAAGCAAGATCAGTCTGTTTGCTGATGATACCAAGGTAGGAGCGGTGGTACATGACCTAGGAGGATGGCAGGGGTTGCAGGATGATCTGGTAAAGCTTGAAACCTGGTCAGACACCTGGCAACTGGAGTTTAATGCCAAAAAGTGCAAGGTGCTGAATTTTGGGATGAAGAACCCAAGGAGGAGTTACAAGCTGGGGGGAGTGCAGCTAGCCCAGACAGAGGAGGAGAAGGATCTGGGAGTGCTCATTACAGGGTCAATGAACAACTCGGCACAATATAGGAAGGCAGCTGCAAAGGCCAACAAAATTCTGGGTTGTATTGCAAGGGGTATATCCTTGAGGAGGGAGGAGATGATTCTGCCACTGTACAGGTCATTAGTTAGACTGCACCTGGAGTACTGCATGCAGTACTGGCGCCTGTATCTGAAGATGGACATTAAGTTACTGGAGGGGGTACAGCGCAGGGCGACAAAGATGATCAAGGGGCTGGGGGATTTATCATGTGAGAGGAGGCTGAGGGAGTTGAAGATGTACTCACTGGAGGAGAGAAGGGATGGGGCACATGATTGAAACCTTTAAGCACATGAAAGGAATAAACAAGATAGGTACAGAGTGGCTGTTCAAAGTAAGGGAGGGGAGGGACACCAGGTCCCATGATATGAGACTGGAGGGAGGAAGGTTCAGGAGGGGAGATGAGGAGACACTTTTTTACAGAGAGGGTGGTGGCTGGGTGGAATGTGTTACCTGCAGAAGTGGTATCCAGTTGAACAGTGGACTGCTTCAAAAGGGGATGGGACAGGACAAGGGGGAGGGTTAATGAAGGGTAAGGATGGAAGGGAGGGGCACCTGCAGAATAAGGGGTGCTAGCTGCACATTCGAGCAGACTCGACAGCACTCTAGGCCTTTATCTGTTGGCAAATTTTGTATGTTTGTATTCAAGTCATTAGAAGGCATTCTTTAGGGAAAATGTCATATGGTTCTAGCCAGGTCAGGTGTTATTTGTTTAAGAACTGCTGGCAATTTATAATGCTTCCTATATGTTAAACAGATTATATAATTCATTGCATTGTATTTAATTGCATTTTGTCAAACAGATTCTTGTGGCTTGTGTTCTAAGTGAGTAGTGAAACCTGACAGGGTGTGCAGTGTTGGAGGATACCCACACACCCAGAGCATAGGGAGGTCCGACACTACTAGCTGAGTGCCTTACAGCCCCAGATGTGCACGTATCCCACAATACCACACACCCTGGAGGGTCTTATCTTGCTTAGAAATTGGGATGCGTTGTTTCAACATAAATCATTCCCTAAAAGTGATATAGTGGGGTTTACAGCATTGCAAGCAGTGCCGAATGGAGTGGTGGCAGCAGCAAGCAGATCGGAGGGCTTTCAGTGTCAGCATAAGCTGCAGTGAAGAAATTTCAGCTACATACCAGTTCTGTTTTTACTTAGGCAGTGTTGATGGATACCTGCACTCCTCAAGACTGGTGCAAGACAGTCAGGTTACAGGATGTTTGTAACCCATTTTCCAATCCCTGATTGATAACTATTTTATGTGTCTAACACTGATTAAGGACTTTACTGTTTTCCATTTACCTGGCTTCCACTTTTAAGAGTCTTCAGTTTTTGGTCCATCACTTTCCCCAACTATCTATCATCTCACCTCAGATGTCCCCCACTCCTAGCCTTTGTCCTTAGACATTTAAATCTAAACTCCTTCCTTACTACTAGATGTTACTTGGACAAGAGGCTTTCTCTTGGAGATTCCCTGCCCTCTGAAACTCCTTTCTTTTCTTTTAGTCCTCTACTTCACTCTGGTCCTTAAAAATTCTTGACGTTATATTCGACCATCGGCATGTCAACACAGGGGTGCCCCAAGCTTCCATTTTGGTCTCCCTGCTGTTCAGACTGTTTCTAAATGAACCCCCCAAAGTCTGGCAGAATAAGATCCTTCTATATGCAGATGATGCTGTTCTCTACATGTGTCACTCTACTTCAGAATAGCTGGAAAAAGGCATGCAAGATGACTTTACTGTTGTGGAAAAATGGTTCCTTCAGTCTAAGCTCTTGCTCAACTACACTAAGACTAAAATAATGTTGTTTGCCTCCCATCAAAACTACCATAAGTCACATCACCTCAATATCTACAATAGCAAGTTTGAGACACTTGAAATGGTCACCACCTTTAAGTACCTTTGTGTCTACCTTGACAGCTCTCTCTCTCCTACAGCCAGCACATAGACCATGTTGCCAAGGCAGCTAGTGTCAGACTAGGTCAGCTCTACTGGCATAGGCAGTGCCTCACCGAAAGTGCCATCAAGCCTTGCGTTAACAGCTCTATAATCTCTATCATAGATTATGGACTGGTGGTCTATGGAGCAGGTTCCAATACAGCACTTCGGCGAATCAAGATTGTCTTAAACAAAGCCGGCAGACTAGTTCTGGGTGTGGACTGTTTAACTCACACATATGAACTATACTCAAGCACTGGTTGGTTAAACTTGAATAGCAGAATTCAGTACCAGGTCTGTCTATTAGCTAAAGAATCCACCTTAGGTCTTGCTCCTCCTGGAGTGAGGCAACTGCTAAGAAACTCCACTTCCTCCAGACTAACTAGGGGGTTGAGTGAAGCTGCCTTCATTATCCCATTCTGCCAGACCTTACTAGGGCAACGGTCCTTCAAATACAAGGCCCCCTGCTAGCTAAATTCCCTTAACTCCGAGCTGATTGAGGAAACAAAACTAGGCCCATTTAAGGCCAAGCTGCTGCAGTACCTGGCCACTCTTAGTAACTGCGACTGCATCACCTGTGCCTAATCCTACTGTCATTGACAGCTTATCTTTCCTGCATAGCACCCATCATCTCCCCACTTCCTCCCCTGCCTGGTGTGACCCTACTGAGCACTTACCCCAATGTCCCCTCTTGATCCTCCCACCTTCCTGCTTTCTCCTCACAAATATTAACCCCCGCAATATTCAACCCTCCCCCGGTTTCCCCCTCACCTCACCCCCCACTTTAAAACCCTTTCCTTATCCTCTCTCTCCCCCAACATTACCCAGCCCTGCCCTATCACCTACTTACATAACACTGGGTAGATTCCTATCCAATCCCACCCCTCTGACTACTCAAATCCCTTATTTTATCACCCCCTTTGTCTCTGCCCCACCCTCCCCCTGCTCTCATCTATTCTGTCTTCCTCCTCCTTTGGTCACCACCACTTCTGACCCTCCATAACTCTACCTGCATGCTCTAAAGCTCAGCTACCACTATAAATTGCTTGTTCACCTTAGGTATGCTTTTAGTACTGTTGCAATAAAGTTGCCGTGTCCTATCTGATGTATTTTAACTGTGCTTGCTTGAATATGTATCTGTATGTGTCATAATGCACTTACCTGCTGTATACACCCCTATCTGTTTTGTAATGTCTACATACCTTGTCAATTGCCTTATGACGTAGAACCTTTGTAAATGAGCTTTTAGCTCAAAGGTGTTATCCAAGATTCCAAAAACATGAATAAATAAATAAAAAGGCTAGCCTGGGATCTAATGTATACTACCTGTATTTGCTCATGTCCTTCTAAATAGCATGTCTGCTCAATTTATTTATTTAGTTTTTGTTGTCTCACTGTGCCACTGATCTTGACCATTAGCACCCCCCCACAAGCTGGCAATATGAAGCACCTCCCCTTTCCATTTAACCTGATCTCTTCTGCTTAACTGCACTGACCCTACCATCTGGTTTGATCTTAATATTAACTGCTAATATTGTTTATTAAAAAATTTTGTTTTGCATGTCACCTTTATGGATTGCTGCATATCAATCACTCTTACTGCTGATTATTTGTTTACGCTTACTGATATTTATTGTGTTCATCCTCCATATACCCCTCTTACTGTAATATAAGTGGAAATGGGCTGTGCACAGCTCTGTGTGCCTCTCCCAGCCAAGACATTTAAATAACTAAATAAGCAATGGTGGAGAAATCATTTTTTAAATATTAGGAGGAATGGATGGCTCAGTAGATTGGGGCAAAAAGGTTCAGGGACTTTCACCTCTATGTCACTGGTTCAAATTCAGCCCTGCTTAGCAGTAGCCAGTAGCCCAAAATCACTATTGTCTCTTGACTGTTTAGTGATTCATCTATTGGTTCTGGTTGTCTTAGTCTAGTTAATATGAATCTGATATCCACATCACAAAAATCACCACAACTGTCAGCAGTTTACATCCTGGCATGGTATCCATGTCTAAAATGGGTCTTTGGTCCTGTGCATGTTATCTGGTGAACTAACAAAAGGAAATTAAATCCTTGTTGGTTTAATATGAGAGGTCTAGTACTAAATGAGTATAGTGTCTAAATTATCCTTAGCTCATTAGAAGTTGTTTTCTCCATGATGTAATTGAAGCTCTTTAATTGAACAGTGAGGAGAAACCACAGGTTGCAGCACAAGTTTATCTCTCATGACCTATAGCTCTGCATTCATCTACACATGCAACACTTTGAACTTAGCTATACAAATTAATTATAGATTCTATACATATCCTGAACAAGCAATAGTGTGTGCCTTACAAATGTATTTACTTTCCTCCACCCGCAGTTTATGGTGAGTGTATATTTCTAGGCATCATCCCTAAAATCACATACGGTAGTGAAGGCTACTTACAAACTAATGTAACTGCTGCACTGTGCTACTTTGTTCATCAGAACTGTATCTTCCTTTACGATTGGTCCTATAGGCCACTAAAGAAGCAGCTGCACTGTGATGCATACTGTGCCCGACCTGTTACAATAGTTGCTTCACAAGGTGGAAGTGGTTCATTCACAAAACAGCTACATCATCACATATGGCAAAACACCTGTCAGATGCAAAAATAACTTAATTTATGTAATGGCAGTGAGAATAAGTTTGCTCAGATAAATGATATTATTTCTGCTTACAATAGTGCAACTGAGAGGCAAAAGAGGTTAACACTTTAACAAAGTGTCACACTTAGGGTGGATCATCTCCTGTTAACTGCTACCCCTTACTGAAACCCAGAAGTATGATACCCTCATGCTGTGGCCCTTGTGCTATGGTACTGCATGGAGGGCCACTAGTAAATGTGCTACCAAAATATGGAAATGTAGCCCCACTCCATCCAGCATTGGATAAAGGAGCACAGCTGCACAGGGGAAGTTGTTGCAGATAGTACAGAAAAAAGCTGCAACAACAGCACTCCATAATTTGTTAAGTTATCACAAAGCCTGACTGGCTTACTGAACTCCCTAATCATAGATCACTCCAATAACCTCAAATGGATGATAAGTGTACAACCATGCAAGGAGTTTGAAAGATACTCCAAACTCTGAACAGCTCATCTTCATCCTGCACAGTCCTCCAACTGGACAAGAGGGAACAGCAGCTGAAGGAAAACTTCTCCACAGAGCATGGGAAAAGTTGCTGCAATAGATATACCAGAATATGTTTAGTGTTAACAGACTTGCTGGCTCATCACAATACCTAATAACAACTTCCTCTAGTCACCTCCAACAGCCAATCAGTGCAAAACCAGGAGCAGAGATCAAAGGCCACTCCAAACTCTTGCCATCTCCATCACAGTCCAGCACATTTGCCTGATTGAATGAGAGCACAGGAGCACAGGGATAGCTGTTACACAGACCACAGGGAGTGCTGCTGCTACAGTAGACATACCATGGTCAAAGCAGTGTTCACTATATATAGATATATACATTTATAATTATAGTGGCATGGTAGGGTTGCGGATGGTGTTTAATCTTAAACCCAATGATTGCACCTTAATAGCTTTGGCAGCATTTAATGAACTTAGCTGAAATTGTACACATGTTGTCTAGGAGGCAAGGTGTAAGTCTATGGAAAATGTTGTGATGGCAGCTTGTGTGGTTTCTGAGATCTGCATATGTCATTTTCCTGTAGACATCTACAGTATTAGTTTTTCCTACACTTAGCATAGGATTTACGTTTGCAGGGCTCCCAGATCTACAAGGATTCTTGTATGTTGCAGGGATTTGGAGCCACCTATATGGAAATTCTTCCCACAGACTTGCATTTGTTATACAGGAAAACAGAGCAATTTAGCTTCCATAGAAAATAATTTAATCTTGGAAAACACAGAAAAATCACCCTGAAGTTACAAGGAAAACATCAAATCACTCCAGGAGCAAATTTGTTTTTCCAAAGCTTTCAGGGAAAAAGCATGTTGCTCCAAGGTAGTGCCTTTGTAAGGTTTATTGAAACGGTTTCAGATTTACAGTATAATAATTTAAGGTTTTGTTTTTTTCTTCCGTTCTGAGTATGCTAAATAAGGTTTTTGGGATAACATTCTGATACAACACCAACAATTCTGTGTTACAAGACCATTTATTGGTTCTTACTATTTGCTTCTCAAAGCACCAACATTTTTTTGTGTGGTATGAGACCCGACATCTTTGTTCCCCCTCAAAATAAAAAACCTGGAGAATACATAAAATAGAGTAATTTTTAAACAACAAACACCTGAACCTAGCTAAATGGGACCCCTTTAATAAGTCTTTTTTTCATTTTGAATAAACTTTATTAACATTTTGCAGGTCAGAATCACAACAGACACTGAGTGATACATAGTGCAATGAAATCTAGTGTACCAGTGGGTAGAACATATGACAAACAAAAATAAGCTGTAAGCACTGTACAATCATAACAAAGTGATCCAATATTGAAGAACAGACTAAACAGACTGTAGTACAGTGACTCTGCCTGCCCCCCACCCTTTCTTAATCCCCAACATCCCCCTCCCTTATTCTCCAGAGATGAAATAGACACTGGACCAGACTAAATTTACAATCAGAGAGGCCTGAAGAAAAAAGGTATCCATGTCCCCAGTAGGGAGAAAATGCTGGCCAGTGAGCAGAGCCCATATAGGAGGAAGGCATGTCATAAGGGTCAGTCAACTGGACTGCACTGGCCCTCTCCAAGAAAATTACACATGGGAATTCCAAATGTAACCCCCACCAGCCCCTTATTTTACCAGTAAGCACACCTCCCATAGTCTAGGGAAAAGAGAGGGGTGGGGGTTACACTGATTTACCACCATTAGCCAAGGTGGGATATGCCAGCTAGAGTAGGCATTATAAAAAACAACACAAACCAAGTGTGGCTACTACCTGGTACACACCTGGGTGGGACCAATACCATGGCCACAACCCAGGTCCTGGGGAGAAAATGTTTTCTCAGGGCTATGCTAGGTTTGCACCTCTGGACAGGGGTACCCAAGTAACTCTACACATAGGAAGCAATAACATAAATGTCTAAACCAGGTTGGGATTCTAGAGTGTGGCTATATTCAATAACACAAAAGGAAAAACACAAAGTGAAGATGGACCCCCAAGGTTTACACACATGGTAAATGCAGACATCTGAGGTACAGAATATCAAATTCCCATATTGCATAGGATGACTGTAGGACTTGTGGACTAGCCACCTGTAGAACACACACTTTCTTCCTGGAAATTGCATACAAGGCCAGTACTTGGTCACTTCCCATATCGCATAGGATAAGTTGTGGCACACAGACCACAACAGAGCACTACATGCTCCAAACTCACAGAACCTACATAGAAAGGGGTACACTGGAGAAAACCCACTCACTGGTGTAGAACTGGAGAAAACCCATTCACTGGGGTAGAACTATCTTCTGGCTTTGGCCACATGCACTGACAGAAAAGTACAAAGGTGTCTTTCAGAACCCTGAGTGCGAAACTGCTCACTCCGGATGGGGGGTCTCCCACCTTTGTTTCCAAGTTCATATTTGGCCATCCCTCTGGTAAATACACCTCGCATTGTACCAAAATTGAAGATGCTCTCTAGAAATGTATTTCACATTTAACATCCTCAGAGGACACCACAGGGGTTTCAAAGGTAAACGTTCTGTTCACTTGGATGGTCACATACTGGACTCCACAGAGGACAGCCAACTTTTAAAACTAGGGTGAAAGGGTCCCTCTGTTAGAGAATCGACCCTTAAAATGCAGGTACCAACTGGACAATTTCATACAAAACAAAAGTACTCACAGAAGATGTACACAAGGCTGCTTCACCAAATGTCTTGGTAGGATCAAGGGGATTGCCCTTAATATCCTAGCAGCCTGCTCCTTCCCTCCTTGGATGAAGCAAAGAAAATCTCTTGGAGTCAGTTCCCACCACTTCACACAAGCTGGAAGATTGCTGAACTCCACTAGGGTGAGAAAGAAAAATGAACAGGAACACTGTAGCTCTATATCAGAGCTGCTGCTGGACCTACAACTACACTCTGAAGACTCCAGCCACCACCTGACTACAGAATGCTATCTCCCCCTCTCACAACAGCTGGCAGTGGCTTATGCTGCTGCAAGAGTTTTAAATGACATCACCCCTCCAGCTCTCAGCTGAGACTGACAGAGGGAGAGACAGAGTGAAATCCATTTACTGGAAAATCACTAGCTGCCTTCCCTGCCTACCACTATTTCTAATGGGATTCTTGTAACCCCTGGGAACAAGGGAGTTGCACAAATGACCAACTATCATCCAGCACTAACAGTTAACAGGGTGTAAAGAGATTCCCAAACCTGTGTATACTTTCCCTATTATCCATTAAGTTTGCAATGATACATTTGGCCTGTAGGGCAAAAAGTATTTCCTAAAGCCATTCCCGGTAGCTAGGAGTAAGCTGATCACACCAATGCTGAAGAATAATTTTTTTGGCAGAGACTGTGATTAGAGCAATATGTGGTTTTTGATTACCAATTGGTCCCTTGGCATAATCCCACAGGATACAGATCTCAGGTGTGAATGCTTGTTCAAGACCCAGTAAGGGATCCAGGTGCTTTCAGATATCATCCCAGAAAGGAACAACCATTTCACATGACATGAGAAAATGAAGTAATGTACCTGGGACTTTTTTAGCACCTAGTGCATAAGTCCAAAATCAGATTGCCCATTCAGTATAGTTTAATTGTGGTGTAAAACATGTTGTGTAGGATTTGGAATTGCATGAAATGGTAACAGTCCCATTTAATATGTTTTTAAGTAGCCTTCCAAATGTGTGACCATTTGCAAAAGATCCATAGAGAGGGATGTGCTTGGTCCCAGGAATAGAAGTCTGGTTCCCTCTCAGCAAGGACTTCCCGCAACCATGCATGGTAGAAGGCAGTGGTGTAGGATGTAGGAACAACAGACCACAACTAAGACAGCCATTACCCATATGTCCTGGACCATGCACTGGAACCAAAATGCTGAAACAACATATGCCTGATTTGAAAGTACTTAAAGGACAGAGATGGAAGCCAACCACATTTCTGCAGAGCTTCTGCAAAAGTAAAAAGCTTACCCAATTGTACCAAATGATACACTGAGCGGGATTCCAGAAAGGGCCAAGCTGTCTGGGTTAGCACCTTCCCAGCAATTTTCAGATTGGGGTTACCAAGAATAGGTTGGGTTTGTATCTAAACAGGGGTCCATGTAAGGACACAGACAGGGTAGAGAAGGTTCAGAGGAGGGCAACAAAGATGGTACATGGATTGCATCACAAGTTCTATGAGGACAGGTTGAAGGACTTGAATATGTACTCCCTGGAGGAGAGGAGGGAGAGAGGGGATATGATAGAGACATACAAGTATCTTACAGGGAGGAACAGGGTGCAGGAATACACTATTCTTAAGTGAAAAAGATGTTCCAGGACTAGAGGGCTTGGGATAAAGTTGGAGGGAGGATGATTCAGAGGAAATGTGAAGAAGAATTTCTTCACAGAATGGGTGGTGGACAAGTGGAACACCCTGTCAGAGGAAGTGGTGGGGGCTGAAACAATCACAGGATTTAAGAATGCATGGGCTAGACATAAAGGAATTCTAGAGATCAGGGGTAAGGGGAAATAGACTTCTAGGACAACATAAAGTTAACTTACAAGCTCAAATGGGCAGACTGGGTGGGCCATGTGCCCTTATGTGCTGACACTGTCTATGTATCTATGTATCATATGAATTTAGTGGCCTCAACTTAAGAGTGCAGAATAATATTCATTTTCAGGGGCATTTAGCAGAATCTTTGAGTTGAAGTCCCAAAGAATTATCACTGGGTGATGTCCTTGTTGTTCAATTAAACCATCCAAGTTCTCCCCTGGTATATACCCAAGGATCCTCTGTATTCTTTGTTTTGGGTGGTATTAAAAATTAGTAATGTGAAGTCTTCCTTTTGCAGTTTTAAAGGTAAGATGGTATTAGTTGCAATATTTAATCTTATTATATTAAGGTTCAATGAAGTTTTCACATATGTTTTTAATCCTGCTCTGGCCTACCCTGCTTTCTTTCTCTGGTAGCTGGAATTCCTATCGAGGTGTAGCCAGGTAATACATCATTTCCAGGATTCACACTCTACGTTTCCTGAATGCACACTATATTGTGTGCCATCAAAAAGGCTTTAGTTTCACTATCTACTAATTTGTATTTTATTCCCTCTATATTCAAGAAGACAATTTTTAGATCTGAATCTACTTGAATATTTGTGATTGGCTGTCAATTTTCTCTTAGGCCATTTTTTTTTAAATCTGTACTTAACTGTTCCCTTTAATTCTAGGCTGTTTGACTCTGAGGAACGAAAACCTTTGGAGCCGTTACAAAAATACCCAAGCTATCCAAAAGTGGGGCTTTTTCCAATATGTCTTGCACAAATCTTACATTTTTAAATGTAAGGTCAATCTAGGACATACTTGGTTCCTCTCTCCAAATTTCCATATTGTTTACAGCATAAAGAGCGCTCTTTCAATTAAGTGCATGTGACAAAAAAGAAATCAAATTCTCCTTGACCGTTCGACTTGAATTTTCTCCTAAGGTGTTTCAGCCAAATATAGTAAGACCTTTAGTTTCCCATTCTGAGTATTGGTTATTTTAATAGTTCTGAATTACCTTCATAAGTCCCCTGAGGACTGTATCTAATTTATCTTGAGTTTTACACTTCTTTGTCTTCTTATTTGAAAGAATAGGTACTTTTTGTGGGTAATCTACAGTATAGTTATGTCTACAGACTTAAGACCCTTCCCTTGAGACCATATCTTAGAGGCGAGTCCTCTCAGAAGTGCACAATCTGTTATTAAAGGGCTAGGAAGCCACACAACAATTAAATTCTTTTCTTTTTCCATTATGTTTAGTAACTTTCTAATATGAAGATCTAAACTGTGCTCCATTTCCCCTTAAGTAAGTTCAATGCCATGCATTTCTAACAGGTATTTTGTTTTGCCATCAGTGTCTTCTAGTAGATCCCTAAAAGAAATATATTCAGTCTTATCAATGTCTGTCCTTAGACTTGGGGCATCATCATTAAAACTCTTCCCAGAATGCCCTTCCTCTTCTGTATGACTACCAGGTATTTCATCTGTGGGGATCTCCCTCTTGACCTGTGGCAGAATGAGATCATTTTTGATGGCTCTACAAGTTTTCAGATCATTTCCAACTTCCTTATTGTCTTTAGTTTTACTGTACTTTTCGGCTAAAACATTCTGTCTTATTTCCTTAGTCCTATCCATAACTGAGGTAACTTCAACTTTGAGATCTTTGTTATTTCTAACTATCTTTCATTTTTTACTCTTACCCTTCCTTTTCATTTTCCCATTTTGTTATATGTCTTATGTGTCTTTTTAGTAGGTAAATTACCCATTTCAAAATTAAGTTCCTGGTCTTTAACAAAAGGAGATGGCAAATTAACTTATATATCTCTATTGACCCCTTGCCTCTGTGTTACTTGTTGAAGTATTACTTCAGAACTAGAACTAGTTCTGTCCAGGTTTCTAGATGCAAGTGTTTTATCTAGAATTATTTTATTCATAAAATAATCCATTCTAAGAGAATAAATGTCTTCTTTTAGAGCTGCAAGATTTTTTAAATCACCACATTTGCATAGTAGGGATTCTTTTTAATCTCCAACATTTGCCTGGACAAGTCAGACCATGATATGAAGTTGCCCTTATCTGTAAATAATTGTCATTATAGCTAACAGTAGGTCTAAGTTCAGTGTCTTCAGTCCTTATCTGACTGTTTCCATGATGGCCCCTTGTATGTCTATGCAAGGTGGAAACTAGTTTTTTTGAGACCTTCTATAGAAATACTTAATTCTTGGATAACTGAGGCTAAGTCCCCTCTTTCCCTTAAGTCAGAAGCTATGAGAGGGATCACTCTCTTCCTATTCCTTTGAGGCAAAGGTGGAGATGAGGAAAATGGGATAACTGAGTCAACATTGGGAAATGACAAAGTGGATGCATCATCTATTTTGGGTGAAAAGACTGCATCATAGAAGCTTGAATACAAGTACTCCCCGACTCAGTCTGTTCCAACCTTTCCCCTGCTGGGACTGAAGAGCCCCAAGCCCCCGTTAACAGTGAGATGTCATCCACATTGTAATTTTGTTCTTCTTGAAAGCTCTCAATTGGTGTTGTACTTTTGTTATTTCTATGTTTATTTTTTTTACCACTTTCCAAAAAAAGTGATATTTTGTTTTAGATATTCAACACAATCACTGAGTCCTGTCTGCTAGGAACCACAATTTTCAGTGTAGAAAGAGAGACAGGAGATTTAATATGCTCCTTAATGAATTCAGGGATCTTGTGCTGTTTACCACTAAGTTCCCCTTCTATTTTCTTGTCTTTATTTTTATTTAAATCATTCTTTAATGAAGCCTACCTGGTTTTAGGTATTTTCCCCTTCTCCTTTACTAATCCTTCTGTAAACTCAGGATTTATCTCATAGGTAAAAGAATTCTTATCACTTCTAGTTAAGACCATGATTGGGCAATTTATGTTTAGTTTCTAAACTGGTAATATAAAACAAGTACAGATGTGGGTTATATATAAACTGGGTGCAAACTAGAAGCTAAGCTAGAAAGTTTACTCTACATACTTTTAACTTGCTATCCATAAATGTTTTTAAAAAACACTTTAACATAGAATTGGCCTGAAGTTCAAGACATCTAAATGCATAGACTGAGAACACTCAATGTCCCATTAAATCAAGTAAATTCACCAGATATTGCTTCAATTCCCTTCAATCAAAGGTTCTTTCAGAATAAGCTAGTAAACAGTTCAAAGTTCCAATGTGTTTTGTAAAAGTTGTTGTTTTTTTCAATATGCTTGGGTTCTTTTATTCTGCCAAATTCCGTTGAAAATCTGTACATGACAACTTTCTCTCTCTCTGGGCATTGTGTTGCTCCTAATAACCTGGCTGTACAATTAAAAAATTTGTTACAAAGGAATTTAAAGGAGACTTATAGAATTTTCTTTCCTAATACAAAAACTACATTTACTTTTATTTTAATCTCTGATGCATTTGGACACCTTAAAGTTTCAGTTTTAAACTAAATTTTAGAGTATAGTACTACTCTAAAGTTCATGACATATTCAGAAAAAACCCTATGTCAGTATAATTATAAATATAAATATGAAAACACCTTCAGTTATACAATTTCTAGGCTTTAAAATCAGACTGAATCAATATGAAGCTACCTACTTTTGATCTGAAGGACACAACATGTATAAGCTTTGCAGCAGTCACAGCAGTAGGTCTCAGCAGCATATTTTCCTTAGTGTGTGGTGTTGTGACCAAATGAAAAATCAGCATCTACAGATATGAAAAGAATAAAATATATAAGAGTATGTATCTTAAGTTTTTACCTTGCGTCTCGGTCAGTCACAATCAATATTATCTACTGATGTGACAATGGTTTTCTCACATAGATAGGATTCCAACCTCTGTTCAGATATAAGTCGGTCTTAAAGATTTAAAGGTTTAAAATATGAACTAGTAGGCAGCATAAAGCAAATAAAGCCAAATAAAGCCAAAAAGCTACTTATGCATCCCTTAACACTGTGCAACCATGTGCCTGAGGTTCTCTACCCCAAGCGTACTTAGCTGCAAATATCAATGGCAGTTAGAAGTCAGCAGTTTTTATTCAGATCATTAATGACCCAGGCACAGAATCACAAGAAATGCTTTCATGTCCGAGATTCACTAAGTAATTCTTTATTGTCAATTTGAAGGACCAGTTATTTAATCAGTCTGATTTGTCTGCCGTTATAAGTGGCAGGTAATTTTAGCAGGAGTTTTAGTTTGTAGCTGATGGTCTGTTGACTTATCAATTGAATTATCAATTGAGACAGCAAGATTCTAAATACCCAATGTATCTTTCTTATTTTAATGATGACACTTCTCTTAATTAAAACATGTTTTTAAAAACTTGGAAATCCAGCCTTGCTAATCCTGCCTTGTGAATGCTGTGAACACTAAGTAAACAGTGTGAACCTTTATTTATTTTTATAAGTTCTACACTGGTGGTTTTGTCAGTTTTACAACCATTTTTAATGGATTAGTAGATTATTTCAAATCAGATCAGAGCATTAAAGTTATTCTAGTACACCACCCACACCAACTCTGAGACAGTCCTAAAAATCTGCATGGAACGTCGTGCTAGTAATCTTCAATACTTTGCAATGATAGCAGGCAGAAGCAAAATAGAAATAGTGAATATAAATAACATGCACACAGATACTACACAGACACTATGGAGAAGCGATGTGTAGATTCAGAAGGCAGCTAGAGCTGCATGTATAATACAAAGTACAGTAAAACAGTACAAAAGCACTGCAAGTTTAAAATTTGCTTGCTTCTAATATTTAAGGCAGAAGTGCAGCATAAAGTCCAGAATGACCAAGCAGTTGAAACTGTGGCAATAAGAAATTGTCCTCCGGGTTCTGGGAGGGAAACCATGTACTTGCTGATTGTGTTGTTCCTTTAGCCTTCGCCCTCCACAGTGTTTACCATGGCCAAAAGCCTGAGGGGGCTTCTGCCACTACAAACTCCTCTTCCAAGAGCAAGCTTCCATGGAGCAGTCAGGAATAGCAGATGAAATCAAGTGACTCAAGAAAGACTGGAAAGATTGTGCATGTAATACAACCATCACTTAACATTTACAAGTTTAGGCAATGTAACTCTTTTGATGCAACAGTGGCATACCTTTTAATGGTCCAAATATCACTTCACACAGTCCTGCTCTCACGGCTCCTCCACAGTAGTACAGCATGAATGTCGCACTCCTCCCAGAATCCTCTAGGTGGGAGTCCTCCACATTGGGCTCATATACAGAGCCCCAGATAACCTCCAGATGCCCCGATAAGACCTTCACAAAAATAGATTGGCCTTGGGGATCTGTCACTTCCTGAAGGAGATCGCATGTGATAGATCTGGACACAACAATGACTACACCCCTCTTACCAGAGTCCATCCCCAAACCAAAAGCTTGCCCAATTCAGGAACGTCTTAACAACAGCACCTGGACTGGGGGTACATGGAACTCCTGGAGAAAAGCCACAACAACTTGTAATTTATGAAGATGCTATGGTACTTTAGAAAATTTTTCAGGGGACTGAGCCCCTTTAATGTTCCACAAACAATATCTAAAATTATAGGCCATGGCATACCAGCACATCAAGGAACTGGATGAAAAATGAGTAGACTTCACCACAGAAATCAACATACCCTGCTGAAATGTCGGTCAGCCTCTAGAGAAAAGTTCCCACCCCCCAACCCCAAACATCTCTGAACACACCCCAAGAAAAACACCCTCCATCCCTCACCACACCCCAAAAAGAGAGCAAGAATAACATGAACAGCAACAACGTGAACCAAAATAGGACCCACCCCAAACATCCAGTACCTCCCCCCAAAAAATGCCCAACCTTATGTCTCCCAAGCAACAGGAACAACATTAACTTGAACATAAACAAGGCCCAGCCCAACAACCCACTACCACCCCCAACCCAACATTGTTCAACCCCAAATCCCACAATGAACTGGTGCATGAATCCCTCACCAACCATGGCACCATACCCATCCACCCAGCTCCCCCTCCCTCCACCCGCTATACAGTGCATCACTATGTACTCTACCAGACAAGAAAATCTAGCCATCAACTGGTAATACAGAATATTACCATCTTAAATCTAAGGAGATATAAACCAGTAAAAAAGTGAGAACTAGTGTATACAAACAAACTATATTAATATACATTACTATATCTGCTACAAAGGTAGAAAGCTTTTCCCCAGTCCCTCAGGATAACCTGCTGGTAACTGAGTGACCCTGCAGATATAACAGGGATAAATAACAGTTGCCAGATAACTCTGGGTTCAGAGTACAGGTGGGGTCTTCCCTCCAAATAACAAAAAAAAAAAAAAGAGTGGAAAGCCCACCTGTACAAAAGCCCAGTGATCATCGCTCACCCATCTGAAAGCCATTGAGGCTGAAGGGCAGAATTCCAGGGCAGTAGTCCAGCATGAGTCAGGGGATTCCATTACTATCAGCTGCTGAGTTACAAAAAAAGGCATAACACAGCGTGACAATCTAGATGAGGGACCATCAGAGAACCACAGTCTTGGAGGGTGATGTCCTGCAAACAGTCCACACAAGTGATGGCAGACAGACAGATAGTATGCAGTGGGCAGCAGCAGGGAAGTTCAAGTCAGTACCAATATCAGCTGCCTCCTTGACCTGGGACCAACAGCAGAGAAGGAATACAGCAGCTGGGAAGCAGCCCAGTAGAATGAAAACATTTAGTCCCTTTTCTGAAGAAAAATATCAAACCAGAAGGTGAGGGTGATGTTGCTCCAACCAGTAATAAAAGTACAATATGGCAACAGGAGGGATGTCCAAGGAAAGAACGTCTTTGCCATAATTCCAGGGCTAGGGCACAGGGTCCATAGCAGAGGGGATAATAACCACAGAACAAAAAAGGAGTATAGACACTGGATCTGCAAATTCACAGGGAAAAACAGGCTTATGAGGATACTAGGAGGGGCAATTAAAGATTGCAGGGAGCAACTGCAATAAACGTGCACAGTCCAAGGGACAACTACATATCAGGCAGTTCAAAGAGGCAGCAGACAAAATCAGTACCTCCTCAGCACAAGAGAGTCAAATTACAGGGAAAAAACAATAAGCATTAGTCCTGCACAAAACTGCAGTCCACACAGTTCAGGGTCAACATTTGTGAAATCGTACCTGATAAAAAGGTGTAGTACTCCCCGATCCTTTAACGGTTCAGGGAGCAGACCCGTGATGTCCTAAGTGGCATTCTCCACCATTTCAAAGGAATGCCATTTATTGTCAAGCTGGACTTGAAGGCATGCAGGGTAGAGCATTTTAAACTTAACCCCCATAGCAATTAGTGTGACCACCATGGGATAGAATGCAGCACACTTTTGTTGAGTCCCAGTCAGGAGGTCCTGGGTGAGCTGTAGATTGGTGCCTTCCCATAATATCTCCCTCAGATCCTGAATCCTCTGCAGGACATGCTGTTTGTCCAAAAGGTTCATTAATTTAAACATGAAGGGATGAGGGGGAGAGCCAGCCAGAGGTTTGGGCATAGTGAGTGGTGCATCTGCTCCACAACATATGCAGAGCCATTCAGAGAAGGACCAGCCACCCACTCAAGAAACTTCTGGGCAAATTGAATTGGTGTTGTCCCTTCTTCTCCCTCCAGCAGCCCAAAGATTATTAAGTTATTTTGGTGGCTTCTCACCTCCAAATCTTCAGGTTTATTCTCCAGTTTGTGAATTCTGTGCCACAGCTGAGTTGTTTCAGATGTCTGTATGTGCCTGCCATTTTTCTAGTGATTGAGTGTGGGCTTCAACATCCCTGACTCGCCTGCCAGGTCACCAAGATCCCCTCTGAGTGATTTTTGCTGATAATTTATTTCATGGAGAGATTCCTTGAAGGGCTCCAGCTCCTTGAGGAAACATTCTTCTGTTAAAGGAGTAGACACAGTTATAGAGAAAGTGGACTGGCCAGAGCCTGAACCCTGGGCCTTCAGCTGCTTAGCTTGCTTATCAGGTGTCTGAGGTGGGGTATGCCATGAGGCAGCTTGCCGCATCTCTACCTCAGACATCTTCACAAACTACAGGCTGAAACAAGGCAATAATACTCCGGAACAGCTATAAAACAGGATACTACAGAGAAACAAGGAAGAAATACTGTATATTTATTATATTTTTGCCAAAACAAGGTGGAGGAAAAGGGAGAGCTGGAGGAGAGCTGCTACTAGGATGACAGCATCATGTAACTCCTGTTTAACTAGAGTCTGATGTTTGTTTTTTTAATATTTATTTATTTATTTGCTTTTGGTAACCGGGTAAGTGTACTAGTCAGAACTGCCTATTTTCAGGCATGACCCGGGACAGTACAGATCAAGGAACAGGTAAAAAACAAATACATATACAGTGTTGTACAATAGGAGATTCCAAACAGTTATACAGAGGTGCAAGTTACATAGTACATTGAGGAGGTATATATCACACAGTATAATAGGAACAAAACAGACACAAAGGCACAATTTACTTTTAATAATGTACAAAACATGACAGTGCTGTTGGTACTTCAGCAAGGAGAAAATTCCCAGGCAGAGACAGGGAACATATAATGGCCATTCACCTATGTTGCCTGTGTGAGAATGGGACTTTGAGTTCTGCGGCCACAGCTAAAGTCTTGCTGTGAGCTGCAGTGAGAGCAGTGAGCTGCTGATCCTCTGTTCTGGCTGCCTGTCTCTGTCTCTTTCTTTCTCTGTCTATCTTCCTGTCTGTCTATCTGTCTTTTCTGTCTGTCTGTCTGTCTGTCAATCTATCTATCTATCTATCTATCTATCTATCTATCTATCTATCTATCACATATGTGACACATGTCTTTTAGTCCACACACTTCAAAAGGAAGTATTAAGGCTTTTAGATAGAGGGGCAGTGGGTCAGGACATTGAAGCCCTTGAGAACTACATTGATCTTATGGTTGACCAAATGAAGACATCAATAATTTCCATTATTACCCAATTAACTAATGATTTAACTATTGCCCCAGGGAAGCTAATGCCCCCCCCTCAAATAGTTGTGGATGACTTGGCATTGGTCACTAAAACCCCCCAAAAAGTAGAGGGTGTCAGATATATAAAAAAGCCCCAGTACCATTACAAAATAAGAATGAAGTATTAGACCATGATAATCATGTGCCCCCACTACTAGACAACTCATGCACATTACCCACATATTATCAAGCACAAGTGGTTATGAACAGACCAGACAAAGCCACTCTTAGTAGGCCATTCTGTAGACTTAAAAACTATGGGTCAACAGAGATACAGGACTCAACCACTGGGAAAACTCAGCCCAGGTCTCCACTTTTATCAATCAAAAAAGAGATTTTTGTTATAGGTGATTCCATTATCAAACATATTGATAGGGCAGTATGCAACCTGGTCAAAGAATCTCGCACATGCTCTAGTTTTAGGGGAGCTAAAATATCACAGTTAACTACAATGGCAAAAGACATGCTTCTCAATGCAGGGGATAACCCATTAGTTATTATTCATGCTGGTACCAATGATATCAACTGAACACATCTTGCCCAATTAAAACAAGACTTTGTTGCACTCAACAATGTCCTAGTAGACAGGGGATGCTCTGTCTGCTTCCCAGAAATCCTACCAGTACCCCAAGCATCCCACTCTATTTCAGTTAAAATCAAGGCTTTGATGAATGGCTACATAAGTGTGCATCAGACAGGGCATTCCTTGTTTAACTTACTGGGATGATTTTAATGATAAACCTGTTCTCTTCTGCTGGGAGGGTCTTCACCTTAGCAGAACAGGCAATATTCTGTTGGGGAAAAAAGTATTACACCAGCCATAAATCACCATTTAGACTAATTCCAAGGAAGAGAATAGGCCTACCCCACATCTCTAGAAATGGGAATCTCTCTGTATAATAATCTGAGCATGTGCAAAATCTTATCACTTCATGCTAGATCATTAAACTTATTATATTATCACCAGGCTTGAGGCCAAATACACTCTATATAACATCAGCATTATAGCAAGCTGTTATGGAAACCTGGTGGGACCTTTTATCTATATGGTCCAAAGAGATCTCTGGTTTTAAACTCTGCCATAAGGATAGAGTAAACCACTCTGGGGGTGGGGGGTGGGGTGGCCCTCTATGTTAAGGATGACATACCATCTCATTTATGTAACCACACAACAAACACCGGAAGTATATGGATCAATGTTCAGTTTAAAGACCAGCCACTATTAACCATTAGTACATGCTATAGGCCCCCCATCTGCTGACTTTGACTACACTACCACACTAGCTGATGATATTTCTCATCTAGCCAACTCACATGATGTTATAATCTTGGGGGACTTTAACATGCCCCAAATCAATTGGGATACAATTTCTGCCACTACCAACCATGAGAAATATTTTGTATCCTCACTAGCTGAGGCCGGACTTGAACAACTAATAACAAAGCCTACTAGAGGTAGTAATATTCTAGGCCTTCTGATTACTAACATCTCAAATAAAAAAGCCAAAGTCATAGCCAACCCATCGGTGCAGCGGTTGGATTTCTGCTTGCGACGCTGGCAACCTGGGTTCGGGTGTGGACTCGGATCACTGGAGGGCTGGCCAGGGGGAGCAGGCTGGAGTGTCTCTTGACTGCTCACCTGCTCTGGGGGGAGGGTTGGTATGTAGCTCAGCATTTACCGACCCCTGGCAGAGGCTGGGGGTGCAGCAATATGCCAAGGACCTCGGTGCTGGATCAGTCCTCGGGCAGAGGTCTGGGGCTCACTGACACCAGAAAGCAAGGGGAAGGGCATCACAGACATCGGTGGTCATGTCTTGACATCAGGGCTACAGTGACACCCACCAGGAAAAGTAGAAAAATAGCCTGCCATCACCATGAAGATGGAGAGCCAGAGACATGCTCAATGTGCCCTTGCCTTCCTGATGGCTCCAGGGCCAATGCAACGTAAGTTTCGGGGTGCTCTGGGCCCCACCTCATCCCCACTCAGGTGGTAAAACATGGCTCCATGGGGTTCCAGGAGTACGTCCAGTTAGGGCGAGAGGCAGAGGGATGTCTGCTATACTCTCCTGATGGGTTGGTGAAGGAAGGCTGAGGGGGGAATAAAAAGAAGGGGAAAGAAAAAAATAGCCAAAGTCAGGATATATGACCCACTTGGTAATAGTGACCATAACTCCATTCTGTTTGAAATAACTTATCAATATTATCCTCTTAAAAAATAAGCTACATTTAAGAATTATGACAAAGCAAACCATAAGCGAATCAATGATTGTCTAAGCAACATTGACTGGAATACAATTCTTACTCCCTTATCACTTGAAGATGCATGGAATTATCTTAAATCCATTATTTTACATATAAAAAAGTTATTTGTCCCAGTCAAAACAAAATACAACAAAAAGGGAAAATCCCCACTGGTTTAACAAATCTATTAAAACCCAAAGTAAAAAAAGGAGAAACTATTTTCACATCTGAAAATAGAGGATGATAGTAACAAAGGGAATACCTTGCATACATATAAACTAGTGGTAAAAAAACTCAAACAGTTAATTAAACACTTGGGCCGGGATATTCAAAGGGGTTGCACCTGGCGCAAATGAGTTGCGCTGGCACAACCCCGCATTGCGCCCCAGCAGGATATTCAAAAGGCTGCCAGGTGCAGCGCAAGTCCCAGTGGGCAGGGGGTGCAATGTAATCCTATGCAGTGCAGATGCAGGGGATGTGCCCATGCATATGTGGCACAACCTGATATTCAGCCCGGTATGTGCAGAGCATATGCTGGTGCAACCCCTACATGTGCCATGCACTGGTGCTCAAGGATGAGCTGAAAAAAACAGGCTCAAATGCTGGCCACCCACAGGTGGGCAGCTGTAGTGCAAGGCACAACACAGCAGTAGCCAGCCTTGGGTGGCCACCCACCCAGCAAGAACACTGTCCACAAGCACCCTGACCCCCTGGTAGTCTAGTGCCGCACCCGTACACCTGATCATGGGCTGTATCAAAAGTTAATATCCCTGGTGGTATAGCAGTTACACCCTTCCCATATGCCTGATTGTGGATTGTAGTAATGAGTAATCATCCCTGGTGGTCTAGCGATACTCCCCTCCATACACCTGATCATGGGCCATTGTGGAAATAAAGAATTACCTGGTGGTACAGTGGTACCCCCTCCCCACCCACTCACAGAGGTTCCAGGCCACTCAGCACCCCCCATGTCATCAGTGGGCAGCAGCACCCCATCCGCATTCTGCCTGGCCGCCCACTGAATGACAGCATACAGTATGATCTGTATATCTATTGGTCCACACTGTGGACCAATAGGCATACAGATCATACTGTAAGCTGTCATTCAGCGGGCGGCCGGGTGGAATGCGGGTGGAAATCTGCCACTTGAATGGCCGGGGCATGTTGGGTGGCTGGGGGACCTCTGTGGAGTGGGTGAAGGAAGGAGTAATCTGGACCGCAGGTGATGTCATTTTCCACAATATTTTGTAATAAGCGTGTGGGGTACCAACTAGACCACCAGAAGTCGATGATTCGTGCACAGCCAGCGATCAGGCTGCGAGGAGTTACCACTAGACCACCAGGATGTAGACAATTACTACAGCCTGTGATGGGAAGTGTATGGGGGAGTGAATTTCTGCTAGACCAACAGGGAAATTAACTTTTAATACAGTCCATGATCGGGCATATGGGGGAGTTACCGGTAGACCACCTGGTAGTACTGTACAATGTACAGCTGCCCACGATTGGGCATGGGGGGACTGCTAGACCACCAGGGGTACTTTACAATATGCAGATGCTCACGACTGGTCATACAAGCGCAGGGAGGGGCTGCAATAGCCCACAAGGGTTCCAACCCCTGATGGGGGCAGCCAGGCAGAGCACCGGGAGCAATTCATGGGGAGTCAGCACATCACATGTAAATAGGGCCATAATGACATGCAAGTGGCCCCATTTGAGCCTTGCATACATTATGGCCTCATTTGCATACCCCCAGCTGAATATCGCGGGTGATGCACCTAGCCCAACTGCACTTACACTGGCACATTCCCCTGCTCCCTTTCTTGTGCTGGTGCAGTGCCACTGTGCCATGTGCAGTGTGTGCACCCTCCCTGCCATATTCAATGGTGCTGAGCCATGGCGCATCACCGTTGAATATCAACTGGTCCTGGCCCCGGTGCAGCCCAGTTGCACTGCACCCAGGCTTGCACACTGCCCAGCACAGTCTGAATATCTTGCCCTCTATACATAACCTAGAGTTTAAAATAGCCCACAATAAGGACTGCCATAAATCTTTATTTTCGTATCTCAACAGCAAAAAAGGTAATGATAAACATATTGGCCCCCTTTTTGTGAATAACTGCACTATTACATCAGAGAAAGATACTGCCAACCCCTTTAATGACTATTTTTGCTCAGTGTTTTCCACTAAAGAATCCCATCAACTCACTAATTCTCTTGCACATACTACATATAGAATTTCTTTACCAGATACCATCCAAGCCTTATAAACTCTTAAAATTAAATTAAGTTCATCTAACTGACCCTCCGAACAATACCCTAGCCTATTTCTTTCTCTCTCCAATTAGCACTTCGACACCTCCTATTCCATCCCCCCGTAAGCACTTCTCCATGTTATGCCCTTGGCAATGCCCCAGGCTGCTCTGACTCCTCTGTGGCTACCCCTCTCCCACTCTGTTTTTTTCTTTCCCCTTACCTCGCTCTTCCTCTCTCGCTTTTCCCTGTGACCTACTCTTCTAAACTGTTTGTTTAATATTGTTTGAAACTATATGTATTCTGATTAATGTTCTGGCTTTAGCTTATACTGTTGTCATTTTGTCTTCCTGTACTGAATTGTAACTGACGTGGAACCTTTGTAAAAGAGTCTTGGCTCAAAGGTATTTGTAATCCTAGAACTAATAACGAAATAAATAAATAAATAAATAAAAGTTCAGGCTCTGATGATATTAGCCCTAGATTCCTTAAAGAAACTTTTGAAGCTATAGCAATCCCACTGACAATCATCTTTAATAAATCCTTATCACAAGGAATGGTTCCACATGATTTGTTAAAAGCCTCGGTCATTCCCATTCTTAAAAAGGGCTCCTGATCTAATATGAAGAATTATTGACCCATTAGTTTGACCTCGATCATTTGTAAACGTATGGAAAAAAATAAATAAACTTTTATTAGAAAAAGAAATGGAACTGTTTGGCATTACAGATTTGTCCCAGCATAGTTTTAAACAAGGTTATTCATGCACCTCTGAACTAATTGCTTTTATAATCACATAAGCAAAGGTCTTAACTCACAAATTCCCATGGATGTTATCTTGTTGGATTACAGTAGAGTGTTTGATAAAGTTTCACATGGTGATAGCAATAAACTTAATTTGAAAGGCTTTTCACCTCACTTCGTGCATTGGATTAACAGTTGGCTAACCAACAGATCAAAAGTTAAAATTCACAGAATTCAGTCAGATATCGGACTTGTGAGTAGTGGGGTCCCTCAGGGATTGATCCTCGGCCCTACACTGTTCAACCTAGTTATCAGTGAAATGCAGATTGGTCACACCAACTTTTTATCAAAGTTTGCTGATGTCATTAAGTTAGGGGGGAGAGTGGATAATATTAAAAACTTGGACACTCTGCAGCCGATCTTCTAGTTATTGAACAGTGGGCTCTTGCTAATGGCATGTTATTTAACATTGATAAATGCACCATCCTACATTTTGGAAAACACAATCCTAAATCAACGTACACTTTAAACAATATCCCTCTGAAGACCACAGATTGTGAAAGAGATCTAAGCATTATTATCAACAACAAGCTCTCCTTTTCCTAACACTATACCAAAATAGCCATACTCTCAAATGGGTTATTAAAATGCATTAACCGTACTTTTATCTCAAAAACAGAAGAATGCATAATACCCTTACACAGGTCACACATTAGACCATACTCTGACTATGGTTCTTCCTTTTAGAACCCCTATCTTAGAAAGGACATAGTGACGTTAGAGTGCATTCAGAGATGTGCAACAAGGATGGTCCCGTATCAATCTGAAAAAACTTATATGGAAAGAGTCTAAGCCACAGACCTCCATCCTTTCCAGCAAAGACATTGCAGAGGAGATATCTTGTTCCTTTTTAAAATATTAAAATCCCCTAACCTAGTACAACAGTGTGGACTGTCATACGCTACGTGTTAAATAGTGCCTAGACTGCATAATAAACAACTGGAAGTAAGCAAGGCTAAGACTAATAAAAGATTAAACTATTTCACAATAAGGGCACCTAGATTCTGGAACCAACTCCTGCAAGAACTGATGGACCTCAAAATGTTCAGTTCATTTAAAAAGGACTTAGATAACTGGATTGCAATTAATCACATTTGAGAATAATGTCCCACTTCATAGTGGGGGACAATCACGATGGGCCTTGGCCTTCTTTTGTCCTAGATTACCAAGAAACTAAGTATCTGTCTGTCTGACTGTCTGTCTATCTATCTATCTATCTATCTATCTATCTATCTATCTATCATCTCTTTACTTATTAAGGAGACTGGGGTGCCACCCCTGGTATCACTTCTCCCCTCTCCATCCAGGTTGCCCGTCCACCATTCCCAATGTTTATGTATATTCCCAGTGTTTATATATATTTTTATAATGTATAAACAAACCAGGGAGTCCATCTCTGGTACCACTTCTCATCATCCCCCTTTCCCATTAAATATGTGGAGGCCCTGGGTTGCCCACCTGTGGTGCTGCCAGACAGTAGCCCAATTCTGAGGTGCCCATTCTCCAGTGTTGGAATGAATACCATGAAAAAATTAAAACCATCCCTTTTTTCTTGTAACCTGCACAAAACAAAAACAGTATCTTGCTGATGTAACCCTCCCACTTTGATCTCCTATTCAGCACCCACCACCCCACATCCTCTTGCACACACACCCAAACTCACCACAATATGTCCCATGACAAAGATCCATTCTTCAATTAAAGACACGACTTGCTGATGGAACCACTGACTGCAATATGAGAAAATAAAGTTAAGTGCAGTTCAATGTATTTCAATGAAGTTTTGAACTTTGATTCATAAGTTTGGCATTTTTCCATATTTTGACCACAGGTTTTCAACATAGCCTTTTTGGGACCCCTTTTCATGACCAGTGATGGTGGAATTATGTAAATCTGTCCCAAAAGGCAATTTCACTGTTGCTTTGTGAATCACTTTTTGGGTGGGACTTCCAAATGTTCACCATCCTTGTTCATGAGATGGGGTCATAAGAAGGCTATGTTGAAAATGTGGGGTCAAAATATGTAAAAAATGGAAATGTTGTTAACGTACATTGACATTTTTCTATGCTCAGTCTTACTTTGATCATTTTAAATATTTTTATCCCAATTTTTTTAACATAGCTATTTTTGTATGTGAGAGCTGTCATTTTTAAAATCCTGGCCAAAGTGTGTTTTTCACCTGTCGTGCTGAATGACACTTCAATGGCGTAAATGACATTTCCACAGGGATTTAACATTTTTCACCCACTTGGTTCATGAAGTGGGGTAATAAGAAGGCTATGCTGAAACTTTGGGGTTAAAATATGGTAAAATGCCCAGGTTGATTGAACATTAACTATTTCGATGTTCACTCACAACTTCGGTAAGTTTCACTATTTCGACTCCAAACTTTCAACATAGCCTTTTTTCCTCACCACCTCATAAATGTGACATGAGTCATTTTTAAAGTCATGGCCAAGATGTGTTTTTGCACTTCTGATGTGAAATTACATTTTGGCCAATATACTAGAAATGCTACATGACATGTTTATAAGGGGAGTTTTAAAATGGCTGCCTTGAAAATTTGTGGTCAAAATAGAAACAAAAAGTTATAATTGTTAAGAAACTTTGGGTGTTGCACCAGTCTTCAACCCTGCAGGTATGCTTTCTGTTATGAGCCAGTGAGTTGAGTTTGGGGGTGAGCTCAGTGACCCTGCTGGAGGAGGTGTGAGGGTGGGGGAATGGTGCTCTTATGTGGCACTACCCCCCAGCCAGACAATAAAAGCTTAAGTGTTGTCCATGTAGGCCCATCTACCATATAGTGAAGACAACTGTTCTCTTGACATCAGGCCCTGCACCTCTACACCTGTGTGTGACAGTGGGGACTGTGAATTGACTGACAGATGGACTCTTTGTCGTATGCATCTGTGTCTGTGGCCACATGGCAATGCAGGAATCAGAGGGCACTGCATGTCCGCAGCCCACCACACTGCCCCATGAACTGTTGACAACCGTGGTTGCTTGAAATTGCAGGGCCCATAAGGGCCCAGCACTTCTGTATGTTGACAGAGTCTTCCTTTAGAACAGGGCCCAAAGGGATCTGCACATCTGCATCTGTTCATGCAGGTCCCAAAGGAACCTGTGGGAATGAGGATATGATTCTTCTATCTCAAAAAGAAAGGAAATTCTTTGCAAAAAAAGTCTTTAATGCACCAGTTGGGGTTCATGTTAATGCCACAAATGTAGGGAAATGTGGCATTAGGATTTCCAGCCCTAAATCCCCAACCCCCCAAGCAACAAAAGGTAAAAAACATTAGGGTTTTGGGTCAGACATGATTTATTTTGCCCTGCGTGAAGAAGACTGAGCCCTGGCTCTCTGGCTGATCTCCTTACTCCTGCCACCTCGATTCATTCCCTCTGCTCCTTGACTAGGAGGACACCTTGTTGTCTCCAGGGTCAGACTAAAAACATCTGACAATGGGGCCTTTAGTATTGCCAGCCTGGCATGGTGGAACTCATTTCCAGTATTTTTCAGGGAGGCCCCGACTGTCGAGTCACTCAAAAAGGGTCTAAAGGCTCACCTATTTTGTTTGGCTTTTCCTGATGAAGGTGATTAGTTATACCAGTTATCCTAGTCTTGTAAGAATTTATTAATCTTAAATTTTACATATTAGCTTCTGTTATTTATAGATTTATATGTGTTTTGCATTATTTGTACTATTTGCTGTGATTTTATCTGTTTTTATGTAAGGTGCCCATAGCCTCAGGGATTGGGCGCTGTATAAATAAAATTGCCTTGCCTTGCCCAACCATGCGGTACTTGAAAGGCAGCAGTCAAAGCACAGTGAACATATGTGAGGTGCATAGCATGAGTGAGAGAGCAAGAAACACAGAGGGAACAGTGCTCCCTGCTGCAGAAAGAATGAGACAGAGAGAGATGAAGTGATAGGGACGTAACCTGCACGGCATGGGGAGGGGGGGAGAGAGAGAGGTGCTACAAAACTGGACACAACTTCAGTGAGGGGACAAGGCATATTTTATAGAAAACAAATGTTGGAAATCAAATGTGGACTCTGTTTCTTACATTTGTATGTTCATAAAATAACTGTGCTATACATTAGTTTATGTGGACAACTTTTCAGGGCGGCAGTATACAATAACATTTTTGATGTTTAAAGTGAAAAACACAACTTTGTAGAGTTTTTCTGTATTTTACACATAACCTATATTACAAGCACAATAACCCACTCCAGTGTATGGGGCTATTGGGGATTAAGCAACACACTGGGTGTTGTGAGGACACTTGGCCTGCCAACTCATGCTTCACAACACACCTGGGGTGTTGATTAATTCCCAGTAACATCATACTCTGTCATGGGTTATTGCTTACTTATTGAGTAAGTGTTGCATTATGCTTTCATAGATATATAGTAGCTACAGCCTTTCACTATTGATGACAGGTTGGACTTTTTTCCCAGATCACAAATACACAATTAAGTGCAGTAGCTTTTGAGCCATCAATATCTCAGAAATTATGTTTCTGTCCCAGTCCAAATGCAACCTGATCTCATTGAGTTGTCTTTAATGAGAAATTCAGAAGGTTAACTATTATACTTGCTTGTTCAGCTTAATTTTAAATCATTTGCCAGAAAAAAGTGGAGCTTAATTATGGACTGAATTCAGTACACAAAATCCTGCTGTGGGGCACCTGTATTCCAGTGGTGAGTTTTTCTCTGGCAAAGGGACTCATTTCACCAAGACAGTTTCTTTTAAAAGGGTCTACCTACTGTGGAGTCTGGAGTGAGACTAGCCAAGTACAGAACTTTTAAGACTGTTTCTGTGTAAAAGCGTTTGCCTACTAGGGGGTCTGGAGAGAGACTTGCCAAGTACAGTACTTTTAGTTCATATCTGATTTAAAAACATCTGCAAAGGTGGGGGTCTAGAGTAAAGACATAGCCATGTACAGAACTTTTAATTTCATGACATCTCCGAGGTGTGAGAAGTAGAATGTTAAATGTGCAAGATATTTCAAGATAGCATCTACAACAGTGTTTCAGAGAAAGGTGTTATTAACCAGATGAATGGCTGAGTATAAATTTGAAAGCAAAAGGTGGGTGACCCCCCCCCCCATCTGGAGTAACCAGGTTTACCTTTCTGGGTTCAGTTTGGGCACCTTTATTTTCTCTCAGTGCACTTGGCCAATGCATGAAGAAAATACCTAGATGTGAGATTTTGGATTTTCAGTGAGCCCGAGTGTGCTCAGCTGGTGGTCGAGGGAGCCACCTGTAATTCCTCATGCGATATGGGAATGTCTCCTAGTACTGGCCAAGGGTGCCAAGTCAAGGGAAGTGTATCAGTTTGGGCCATGTGTGCCAATCCATTCAGAACCTGAGGGTTTGCTGTGTGTGTGCTCTGTACCTCAGTAATCTGCATTACCAGTGGGAGTAGCCCTGTGGGGGTCCATCTTCGCTTTGTTGTATTCTCTGTGTATGTGAATAAAAGTCACACTCTAGAATCTCAACCTGGTTTGGACAGTACAGTTTTTGCTTCCAGAATCTGGATTCACTTGGGTGCCCCTGACCAGAGGTGCAAACCTAGCATAGTCCTGAGCAAACATTTTCTCCCTGGGACCCAAGTTGATGGCCATGCTAATTGGTCCACCCCCAGGTGTGAGCCAGGTAGTTGCCACACTTGTTTTCCCTGTCAAAGGATGGCAGGCTATGACATAGAAGTATGGGTTCACAGAACTGTTCATGGTGACAACCCCCATCCCTCTCGCTAGCACCATGTAGAGAGAGGAGCAGCCCTGCTAGTTGAACAAGGGGGGCCAGTGGGGGGAGGGTACATATATGCAAAGACTATGGTTCTGCTGATGTTTAAAATGTGTTCCGGATTCCCAATGCTGCATACTTTTTCACTAAAGACTGGACTGAAACCATGTAACCTGACAACTCAGCGAGGCCCCTCAGTTCTCCTGTGAGTTCACTAGAGGCCACTAGTAAGGAGATAAAGGAGAGAAGGTCAAGCATATTCTAGTTTGGATCCAGGGCAGCAGTAGATTTGAGCAATAAAGACAGGGAGAAGGAAGGGAGCACTTGCTCACCAGCAGCTCATGGGGATGGGATATGTGACAGAGTAGAAAGTCAAGAATCTTGGTGAATGTGTAGTGTGGTGTACCTTAAAGATTCTTTGAAGGATTGTTTGTGCTACCCCAATTTTGGCATCCACAATCTCGCAAGCATTAGTGTGTAAGTAAATGTCCATGCCTTGAAAGGCAGTTCCAAAGTTAAGGCAATACCACATTACTTTGCGCAATGTTTCAAACCCTGAGGAACATCAACACCACATGTTCTCCAATATTCAGGGGAATTTTTACCCTACTGTTGCAGTTCCCTTCATTTGAGTTGTTGTACTTCAACCCTAACTAATATGTAACAGTAGGGTTTTTTGTTTGTTTTTTGTTTTACGAAGAATACGTTCAGTACATATCGGTTATATCAACTTCATTATATATAAATATATATATATGTTTTTTAAGTACTTAAATGACTGCAACATATGCAGTACGTTGGAAAATAAAATCATGCACACCTAATGTTATTTTAAATCATTAAGGGAAATTATGCCTTACTTGAATTACATTATAATATGGCCACAAAGGGTCTTATGGTATATGAGAATCCAATCAAGAGGTTTAGGCAACCGGACCATGAAGTGAAGCGTATAAGTTCTGCCTGCCCAAACTTCTTGAGAGGAGTCTCTTATCTTATGAGACATCCATCAGAGACCATATTATCTTATCATGAATCACTCGTTTAGCACGAGTCATTTATAATAAGTTTAGAGTCTTTACTTGTTTTTTAATTTTAGTTTGCTGTCCTCCCCAAGGCGTTCAAGTGGGCTGCTCCCTTCTACCATTCCTGCATGATAGTACACTGTACACATAATAAGAGGTGCAGAGGTTCTATGCGTTGACTGTCTTTAATCACATTAGTGATTTATAATAATGCATAAAACAGAGGAGGCCTAGATTGAATCTTTAAGTTATGTTTACTGTACAAGTTGTTTTTTGAAAATTGTTTCCAATTCTGTTATCATTTCATCTTTACATTTAAAAAATCTTTGTAGTCATTCTGATTCACATATGGACAGTCAACATCATTGTTGTAGCTTATGATGTAGTTTAGGTTCATTTAACACACAGAGTTGGATAGGCGAGCATATAATAATGTAAACCAGCAGCATGTCAGCTGCACATAAAAAGGGTTCAAATGAATGCATGCTGGAAAATACAACATGAAAATTAAACTATTATTTCAAACATAGGTCTTCAGGAATTACCTAGAGAACAAGATATGTGAAAACATTAATTCCAATTTTATTTTCTTCAGAGTAGAACACAGTTGCATTGTGTAAACAATGGTAGTACTCAACAAGGACAAAACACTGCCTCATACAGTTCTAAAATTGTCTGTACTAACAATCCATAAATCAGAAACACTTACTGAACTTACCAAGAAGATCTGTGTGAAACCATATTCCACTAAGAAACAGTAGTTGCTACACTAACCCTACAAAAATGCAGGCTTGAAGGTTAATTGTAGTTCTTCTTAAAAGGGAAGCATTTATGAGCAGTGCCAATCATAGTTTGAAAGTCCATAGGAAGTTTTTTTTTTGTTAAACTGACACATTAGACGTATCTGTAGTTGACAATAATCTATAGATATTGATGCCTGTCTGCCCTATACTGATGGTAGGCAGGCTTCCTTTTTTATTGCAGCAGTACATGTTTTTCTTCCTACGCTCAGAGTGCCCATTTTAAAATATCAGACATTAAACAAATGACAAATGCAAGGCAAATAATAATTTACCATGCACAGATAAGTTAAAGGGACACTGTCAACCTATTTTTTATCATATAGTTGAAATCCCACATTTTATGATTGCTTATCCTCTCTAAAATTCACTGATGTTGCTGTTTGCTTTGTCTGTCTCCTTGTTAATTAGAACTGAAATGCATGGCAATGTGTATTTATAAACAAACTTGTTTTTGTTTACAATCCTGGTTCTGTTCTTACTGCATACCTCCTGAGCATAAGAAACACACCGAAACAGTGCAGTCACTCATAAGGCAGTAGCCACCTAAACTCACACTGCATCATGAGGGGCTAGACTGTTTTGTGGATGTTCCCAAGTCCAGGAAAGATGCATTTGGAGTTGATAAAGGAATGTAAACAAACCTGTTTTGGTGTGATAACTCCTCTATGCTGGCAGTCTGTTTTTCACTTTTTTAAAGAAAATAAGAGTCAGAATCAAACTACCAGCTACATCAACAATCTTTACAGAATTTTGGCACTCATAAAATATGTTTTTAAACTAGGAACACTTTGAGTCCTAAGGGAGTTGACAGTGTCCCTTTAACAGTCGACCAATAAATATCAATTGAAGACATACACATATTGTATAGTAACTCCGAAAGGCTTGACTAAATAAATAACTAAAATGCAACCTCTCAATACTAATTAAGTTGGATGCCAGGCAAATAGTGAATGGAACAGTGTTCCACAGAACAGGGGCTGTGACCATGAAAACCTGGTCACTGGCCCATTTTAAATGGGGGTGCTGAAATACTTAAAAGCTTCTAAACTGTGGAAAGTGTGTCACTCCCAGATGCTCTACATTGTGGTTACTTGTTAGGCACTGCTTCACTCTGTAGTACATCAGTAGAGATGTCGGCAATGTTATTAATAGTATTAGGCAGACTTAGTCACAGATGTCTCTGAACTGCTGCCAGCTACAGGTAAACCCAATACCTCATTTGCGAGAGATGTCAATGGCTTTCAGTTTTTGATGGACACTGCTAATTAATGTTCCTATTTATTCTAATAATACTTTAAGTATAAGGCTACATATATAGACCATTTAAAAATTCTAAGTCTGTGCTGAATGTACTACTATTGAATATTATTCTTCTCTATTGGCACTTGGTCAGATGTAACAGTCCCTACAAATTGGACTGCACACTTTACTTTGTAATAACCTAAACAGAACGTCTTCTTTTCTTTGCTTAAATTTGTCTTTTGCAGAACTTTAATTTTGTAGTTAAATTTTAAGTTTTTATATGCTTTACAGTACCAGTAAAAGGGCTGACCATAAAAAAGGAGTTTACCTTATCTAAGAATAAGCACTGTTTCCTATTAGGGTCATTAGTGGCATATATCTTAAAACATATGTGTGTGTGTACACATTTCTCTACTCTTTGTGCTTCAGCCCTAACTATTGCCTAAATATATATTTTTGCTATGAATTTCCTTCTTTTTTTAAGAGGATATCTAACAATAGGTAAAAACTACTTTTCATTGACAATGAGCATTATCAATATGTTTAGTGTCAATCAGTCCCTGGTGAACATTTACATTGATTTCCTCATGCCACCCTTTTGCCAAGCAGTTCCTGGTGTCCAGTGGCACCCCCCTTCCTCAGTCTGTTCCAATCCAATCAGTCTAAGGCATCCATGCCAATACATCCCACACCCTCCCTCTATCCAAGCATCTGTTGCCTCCAGTAGCACCCTAATACTCTGCCCCAATTCAAACATCCCTGTCATCAACGGGTGCCCCTGCCACAGCCACCCAAATCCAAGAACCCCTGGCAGTGTGTAACACCCCCCTTCCACACCCTACCTCACTTAGGCATACATAGCATCCAGCAACACCCTCTCTCACAACCTGCCTCACTCCAAGCATCCCTAGCATCTGGTGTCACCTCACTCCCACAGTCTGACTCAATTCCAGTATCCCTCATGCCCAGTGTCACCCCTTCACAAATCTTGCTGCAAATCAAGCATCATTGGAGCCCAATAACATCCTTTGCTCACATCCCGGATGAACGTAAATAAGTCACTAGCATCTTGAAGCTGCCTACAGACCATTTTGATAAAACATATTCAGTAACAAGAAACAAACAAATAAATATTATCTTTTCTCACATCGAGAGCTGGCCTCCATCTGTAAAATTTAATTGCAACCTTGCAATTCAAAAAATACACTACACTTTCTTTATCTATTAAATTGTAATCTTGCGATACTCTCTTCCAAACAGTGGCTGGCTGTATACAGTGAGTTAGAAGAGAGTTATTGATGGCCAGCCTCTGGAGGTCAGTAGATGGGTAGGAGTTTGTTAGGTTAGCTGGCAGTGAGGGATGGCCTCCCAGTGCAAGGCTCATTAAGCAGAGGGGTATGGTGAAGCAGAAGAGGGTCTGGAAAAACTATTTTGAATAATTTTATTAACATCAGGGTTGGACTCCTGGTTTTGGAATGGGGAGTTGTGTACCACGGCAGTACTGGCAGTCCAGAATGTGTTCCTGATGGCTTCATCATTTGTTAAATTTTCAGCTCTGTGGTTGCCTCCTTGTGTCAGTATGGGGTTGGGGATGGCATGGAGGAGATCAGCAGGGCACAATAGTGATAGACCCCTGGAAATGCATTACTTTTCATTTGGTATGGAGAAGATCAGCAGTGATCAAGTGACAGACCCCTGGAAATGCATTACTTTACAATTATTTGGCATTACCCATTACCCAGTCACCCAAACAATATATATAAATATATATATATATATATATATATATAATGACAGGAAAGTGTGGTATAGAAGTATATAATGCCATCTAGGGGGAGCTAATAAGATCTGAAGCCATGATGCCAAAGGATGAGTGACACTATTTCCTCATTAGTTCCCCAAGGTGGCATTATATGCAAGTGTCCCACATTTTCCTATCATATATTGTATATTATCAAATTGGATGGTCTCTAGTTACAATACCTGTAGGTCATTTTCCTGGTTGATCATTTTGTCCCTTAAAACACTTCCTGGTTACTGTTTGTTCTGTTCCTAGCTTTTTTTCCATAGTGTATTAAGTTGTGGCTTTGCATTTTCCTTTTTGTCCTGTTTCCTTTTCTATACAGTAGTACTCCCTATAAAAGGGGGCGATGGTATCTAGGGAACTCCTCCTTTTACCTTCGGAGAAAGCATTTGGTAGGTAAGTTCTGAGGAACAGCAGTTTCTGAACATCTACGTCTGTGTCACATTAGTAGCTCATGAGGATGAGAGAACTGTAGGAGTGGCTTTTGGACTATAGGAGTGGCTTTTAGCAGGGAGCCAAAGTTAGCAACAGTATGGTGTGGATGGTGTCGTGGGTCATGGAGTCTGCAGCATGGAAAGCCTGGACTGCAGTATTGTGACACACATGGCAGCTGCAAGGAGTTGCTGAGCCTCAAGGATTATGTGGTAATTAGTTGTAGTTAGTTTGGTCCAATAGCACTGTATGTAGTGCAGGTATATTCTTTTAATTAGTGTATTTATATATTTCAATTAGTTTAAGAATATACTTTTGATTGTTTAATCGGTGTAGGTATATACTTTCACTTGATAATTTACTTGCAGGTATACAGGGAAGTAACTGATAGCAATTTGTATAGGGGAAAATCTCCATGGTTCCTGAGAGCAGTCAGGCTGCCATGGAATAAATAAGCAGTTTGCTAGGGCAACAACAATAGCAGCCTTTATAGTGATGATACAGCACATGCAATTATTTACCTTTGTGTATGATTCATCTCTCTCTCTCTCTCTCTCTCTCTCACACTCTTTCTTTTGTGAATTGTTACTGCTGTACCATATGACATCTATTAACTTTGCTACATCTTTGGCAAAGATCCTTAACTAAAAATCAGTGGCTCTATAAAATTTCCCATTTTCAAACTATCTTTATTGTCATTATTATTATTATATGAGCTTTTGCTCACTGATTTTTCTCCCAGATAATAATATAAGTAATAAATGCATACGCACATACACACAGATATACCTAAATAAATACATAACTGCTGCATGTTGTACATATACACATGCACACATTCATACACATACATACTGTACATAAATAAGTACAGTAAATACATACATTAAAAAAAATAAATACAGTAAAATGCTTATGTTAATACTGGCACATTTTGAAAAGTTATAGTTTTGTTATGTCATTATGTACAATTCTTCCTGCATCTCTATTTTATGTGCCTCTTCTCATTGCACATACATTAAGACAGAGCTATATACTGCATACTACTATACATTTGTATACGGCGCCTCACTCCTGCCATTGCTGGCCATTACTGTGGCCGCCAACACTGAAGCCTTCCTCCGCATCGGACCGCCCTCCTGGTTCTCTCCGCCAGATCCCTGACCCAGGTAGTACAACTGGAATCCTCCTCAGAGCCTTCTGTAGTGTGGGAATGCTCATTGGTGTGGCTTTTCGGAGGCTGGTTTTTATTGGTCCGTTCCTCCCTAGGCTGCCGCTGATTGGATCACTTATCTCCATCTACTCTTTGTAGTATCTAGGAGCATGCTTTTGTAACTGCCGTGCTAGCTCTTTTTAAGGGATTTTGTTTCTTTTTCTTTCATGTATTTGGTTACATATCGCTGATTGTGTCATACCAACTGTACCCTGCATTGATTTGTATATGTGCACTGTGAACTGTAACTGGTATTTGTAAAGTTACTTTAAATTGCCTGCCTGCTAGTAATAGATTCTAATGTGTTTCTGGTGCTGCTTTCTCTACTTTACTGCTTTGCTCCTGATTTTCCTCTCACCTCTGTCTCCTTGCCTATATTCCCTCCTTCCATTCCTGCCTAAGTCCCTCTGCTTCTCACAACCCCCCACTCTTCAAAACGTGTCCTGACCCTTCCTTTTGTTTCTCCCTGCTTCTCTCTCTGTACCTTAAACCCTCCCATCTCTCTGCAACCTGCAATTCTCCGTTTTATACCTCCTCCCACTACCTTTTGTCTTTGCTGCCTGGAACACCTCCCTGCCTCTCTGAGCACCTCTGCCTTTGTTTTCTAGATCTCTCTCCACCACCCCCCGCTGATGCTTTGGCGCCAGCCACCCGCCCACTGCCTCCCCGCTTCTATATTAATTTGCTGTATTTCTCTCCTCACCCCAGGGACCCTCGCCCGAGCGGTGCCTCGCTCCTGCTGTTGCCAGCCATTACCGTGGCCACCACCACTGAAGCCTTCCTCCGCATCGGACCACCCTCCTGGTTCTCTCCACCGGATCCCTAACCCAGGTAGTACCACTGGAATCCTCCTCAGAGCCTTCTGTAGCATTAGGACGCTGATTGGTGTGGCTTTTCAGAGGCTGACTTTTATTGGTCTGTTCCTCCCTAGGCTGCCGCTGATTGGAGTGCTTTTCCCCATCTACTCTCTAAGGACCATAGGAGCATGCTTTTGTAACTGCAGCACTAGCTCTTTCTAGGGGATTTTCATCATGCCCCCCACCACCTCCCGGGCCTCCTTTAAATACTCTCCTTGCCGCTCCCCTCAGCTCCCTTCCATCCATAGCATCTCTTCCCACTCCCATCTCAGCCAAGCATACTTTCTGCCTTTCTCGCACTGCTCGTATCCCCTACCTACCTCGCGCCTACTGCTTATTCAGCACCCCTGGTGGTGCCTCTTCTCTACTCTTAACAATCCTACATAACATTTACCCTACCACACTTTCTCTCACCCCTTTGATCAAGCCTCTTTCTTTGATAATTGGTCATTCTTCCTTGACTCTGACATAAACAGGTTTTCTGTTCCTCCACTAATCTAACTCACCTATCTCAGTCCATATTCTGCAACGTTCTGTCTCTTAGGTCTGCCTGCCTACCTGCCTGACCTAGATCTGTCTCTCTTGCCACATCTGTAAGTATTTTACCACTCACCCCCCACCTCTCTCTGCCCACTCTGCCTCGTTTCTCTCACCCCCTACCTTTCACTCCCTGCCCATCACCCCCTATCAAAATGACCCTCTTCCCTCTGCCCCTCTGTCTATTTCTTCTCTCCTCCTTGATCCCTCTGACCAACCTGCCTGGCACATGCTTCTCCAACTTCTCCTGGGGCTACAATTTGGACCTCATTCTCCTGCCCTTGGGTACCACCACCTCAGGGTTTTACCATCCTCATCGCACCGGGATGGGCTGGAGTCACCCCTGGAATCAAGACAAGGTTATCTATGTTTGTTGCTTCCCACTATCACTGCTTGCACACATTACCTCCCTCTGGGATATTAATACAAAATGGTTTTCTCGCTCATGTCTGAGGTGGACAGAAGAAATCTCCCTCAAGCAACTATGTTGGTGCACCCTGAAAGTCCTGCTCCTGCTACTACTACGATCAGGAAATATACACCCAAACTCTGGTCCCAAAATCCCAGGTTATGTCCACCAACAGTGTCACTCTGGGGCACTCACTCTTGCCACACTAAACGTCTGTAGCCTTCTACCAAAACTCGATGCCCTGCAAATCTTTACCCACCTACATAACCCTGATGTTCTTGTGATTGTCAAAATCTGACTTACTCCAAAAATTCCTGACAGTGCAATTGCCCTACCAGGTTACAATGTCTTCAGATCTGACAGGACCTCAAAAAGAGGCAGTGGGTGTGTTATCTACCTCAAAGATGTTCTCCTAGGGCACCCTGTACAACCCCCCCCAGTCTCGACTGCCCAGATCCGACCCATCAGAATTCTACTCAAAGCACATAAAAAGGTACTAACTATTACTGCTGTCTACATCCCACCAAAGGAACAAGTTAAAGGTCTGAACTCTGTTCTGGACTTTATCTGTTCACAGCCTCCAGGCCCTGAGACTATCCTTACGGGTGACTTTAATATTAATTGGCTTGGATTGGATACAAGTGGCTTTAAGAATGTTATCTCAGCCACTGACCTCACCCAACTAGTCACCATCCCCACCAGGCACAACTATAAGACTGGCATAAGCTCCCTTCTGGATTGGATCCTGACTAACCACCCACCCCGCATCTCAAAAGTCATCGTCCTACCAGACTCGCTAAGTGAGCATTCTCCTGTCATCTGTGAATGGACTAACAAATTTAGCCTCCCCCGCCCAAAATTATTACAAGCAGAATCCTCCAAAGCGGCAAATTCAAGCTCCTCAAATCCCAACTCAGTCAACAAGACTGGTCCCCTATCTATCAAACATCAGATGTCAACAGTGCTCTAGACTTTTTCATCAACACCTTTAATGCTGTCTGTGACTCCTATGCCCCCTTCAAAAACAGGAAAGTCAAAAGTCTCTGCAACCCGTGGCTCTCTGGGGAGCTCCTAGCAATGATGAAATCTAGGGACCACCTCTGGGCCCTGGCTCAGGACACTGGTAGGCAAGTAGATATACAAGACTACAAATTCACTAGAAATGACTGTACTAAAGCAATAAGACTGCAGAAAAGCTCCTACTACAAAGCTACTCTCACTGATTCATGGGGAAAAGGGAAGTCCTTCTGGAATAATGTTAAAGAAATTGCAGGGAAATTACCCAAAACATCGCCTACCATGCAGGAAGTGGATGGAACTATAACCCTGGCCCCTGCCACCATAGCTAACAAGTTCAATAATGCTTTCACGGATCTCAGTAGTGTGCTTCCGCATGACTTCTTCGACGATGTCTCCCCTACTGTCCCCACACTCACCTCTCCACCATCCTCCCCTACTCGACCATCTTTTTACTTCAAAGCAGTTAGGAAGTATGAAGTGCGCAAATACATCAGTAAAGCAATCGTAGGATTGAGAACCAGTGGGGACACCCTCGACCTTAAGCTACTGTCCCTTACACTTGACAAAGTACTATCCCCTCTTTCTCGAATTTTCAACCTCTCCCTCACCTACGGCAAATTACCCGACAGGTGGAAATCCACCACTGTTATGCCAGTTCACAAAAGTGGGGACAAGGCCCACCACGGGAACTATAGGTCTATATCCATACTCCCCCCCCAAGGCCATTGAGCGTCTAGTCTCTGACCAGCTGACAAAATACTTGGATAATCACAACATCCTTTGTAAGCAGCAGCACGGATTCAGGAAAGGTCACAGAAGTACATCAGCCCTCCTTGAATTCACTGGTGCAATCCACAACTCTCTTGACAACAATCAACTGACTGGATCAGTCTTCATTGACCTGTCTAAGGCTTTTGACACTGTCCATCACCAACTACTCATCACAGAGCTTCATAATATTGGCCTCTTCCCAGAGGCTATATCCTGGTTTAGCAGCTACCTGGAAAACTGCTCCCAAAGAGTGAAAATTGAACACATCCTCTCCGATGCAAGACTCATCTGCTCAGGAGTCCCACAGGGATCCATTCTCAGTCCACTGCTCTTCACCCTCTTTTTGAACACTCTCCTGAAATCCTGCACTGAACAAATCCTGCTTTATGTAGATGATGCAGTCATTCACGCCACACACCAAGACCCCCTCCTAGTTCAAAAATAGCTCCAGATGGGTTTCACCTCCGTTGAAAAATGGTTTAATAGACAAAAGCTGGTTCTCAACTACAAGAAAATAAAATCGATGCTTTTCTGCGGCTCCTGCAACAAACATAAGTCACAACCCATTACCATTACAAACTGATTGGGTGCCATACTGGACCAAGTTCACTCCTTCAAATACCTTGGCACCACTCTCGACAGTCACCTATCCTTTGGCATCCACACCGACACTGTTGCAAATGCAGTTAATAAGTGCATAGGTCTTTTTTATAGGCTAAGGCAGTGCCTCACTACAGACTCATTAAGGACAGTTGTGCAGAGCTCTGTTGTCTCACTAATCGATTACGGTATGGTTATCTATGGCTCTGCTACTGACACGGCCCTTAGGCGCCTATCCCTGGCACTTAACAAAGCCTGCTGCTTCATCACAGGATCCCACCGTCTCACCCACACATGTGCGCTCTACATCCAAACAGGCTGGCTAAAATTATCCAACCGGATAAAATACCACACCTGCCTAATGACAAAGAAGATCATGCTAGGCCTTGCGCCCCCTGGAGTCCAAACTCTTCTATGACCAGTGCTCACTCCATGCCACACTAGGGAGTCTGTAAATCAAATACTGCATATCCCCAGGTGCCGCACCATGCAGGGACAAAGGTCCTTTGCTCACTGGCACTCTCCTGGTTCAATGGTCTCAACTAAAGACCTCACCTCTCTTCAAAATCTGGGCCAGTTCAAAACTAACCTTCACCTCCACCTCTCTGCCTCCAGCTCCTGTGACTGTCACTCATAATCTGCTGTTCCCTCTAGCACTTACCACTCCCTCTCTTTCACTCCCTCTCCCACCCTGGCACTAGCACTTTCTCTAAGTACTGACAAAGCCGACGGCTGCTCCTCTCTCCTGTGTCCTGATATTGTGCCCTCCTTGTTCTGTATCTCAAAACATTGAGTTTGTTTAAGAATCCCGTGCTTGCATTGTTTACCTAATGCTCTGTGCTGTTACCTCCTCTCCCAAATGTTAGCATTCAACTGATCGGATTCTTCCAATTGTATTACTGTCATGTTTGTATTTGTTTCCCCAGACTGACATTGAACCATTGTAAAATAGCCATGGCTCAAAGGTACTTGTAATCCTAGAATAAAATAAATAAATAAAAATAAAATAATATAGGATCAGTTCAATCGATGACCAGAATAAAACAGCACAGTACCCTGAAAATGAGTTTTTTATATTTGAAAGCCAGAACTGCAGTACCAGATGCAGAAACCAAAGCATTCTTCAACTACAAATATGGAATAAGGAAGGTAAAGAGTGGATTGGGCCTCTTATCAGGAGAACGGGGAATAAACCTGTAAGAGAGCTATGTGAGAAGGCTGAGATGTTGACTGAATACCTAGCTTTGTAGTTCAATTAAAATCCTCCAGGGGGGAGAGAGGAAGCTTACTGGGAGGGTCCTTGACATCTGGGGTAGCAAAGATGTTCACTCCCTCAGGAAGAGGCAAAGCACATTGAAGCTCCATAGTTAGTGGAATAGTTTGTTTAAATAATAAGTTCTGGTTTAATGGTGTATGAATGGACTAACAGGTACATGAGTGAGCACTGTGATCTTTGTTTCCTGGTAGCAAAGATGCTGCCTTGGGGTACCACACCTCCACAGATAGTTACCTATGTGGCAGAGATCAAGCCAGGTAACTTGCAAGAGGCAGAAGTCCCCCTTAATAACATGGTGTACCTGAGGGAACAATTAAGGCCACTTGTCATAATCCCTTTTGAGTCTGTCCAGACAGACACAGTACCACAGGACTTGAAGGTGACTAATGAGTTCCCAATCTTCAGAAAGGGTGCAATATTAAAGCCAGGTAGCTACAGGCTGGCTAGCCTGACATCAGTGCTGGACAATATCCTACATTGGTAAATGGAGTACTTGATTGAGGCTCAGGTTTTTGCTCCCACTCAGCATGGTTTTATGATGTGCAGATCATGCCAAGCCAACCTGACCACTTTCTTTGTGGAGATGGCCAATATGATGGACAGGAGCAGGGATGTGCATAATCTATCTGGACTTTAGTAAGGCAATTGACACTGATGCATGACAAGCTTCCAAGGAAGTACACCAGTAAAGTATACATGACACATACATGAGGTGTATTGCTAACTGGCTTTGGGGCAGAAAGCAAGGTCATGGAGGATGGGCAGAACTGTGATTTTGGGATGGGTACTGATCAGAGACCCCCCAAGGAGCTGTGTTGGGTCTCTACTGTCTAACATTTTCATCAATGACCTGGAAGCTTAATTGTCCAGAAGGATGCATATTATGAAAATCTCTACTAAAATAAAATAATAATAAAAATGATAGTTACAACAATTATGTTTCACTTTAATGCTTTTATTAGTTTTTATTTACTTTCTCCAGTTATTGGTCTATTGAATATTTAATATTTACAGTATTTATTTTATTTATTTCAAAAATTTTACATGAGGAATCCTGGAGGGAAGGGTATAGAAGAAGGAAAAGATCGTACAAGAGAAAAAAAAATGAGTAGTAATTAACAGCATTACAAAAATAATAGTCAATACATACCAATATAGTGCAATCTAAAATAGCATAAGTAAAGCAATAAGACATGATGGGGTGTGCATGGAACAGATTCTACAGCACGCCCAGGGGCATTAGAGTTTAGTGAGGCATGGGGCCACTGGTTGTGTGTCTTCAGCTGCTGGAAGTGTGGTAAAATCTGTTTCATGCACACACCCTGAGTGTCTCATTGCACTTATAAAATGGGCTCCTTTTTCTTTTCTTTTTTTTTTTTTTTTACTTTTTACGGCTGCAGTGGGCTGCATATGCATATGTTTTGCATGTACAAAAGGAGTGATGTCATGTTTTCTGTCTGTGGAACTGACTGAAGATGTAAATAGTCTCCTTCACCTTACCCTCCTCCAAGACTTGTTTTCTGCACTCAAATAAATACACTTTCATGTTAGTCAATGATTGCAGGGTACTATTTTCTTTCTTAAATGGGTGGGACAAGAACTGGAACCTGAGTAGTGGGAGGCAGCATTTTCTTTTTGGCATTAAGATCCACCCCACCTCCACCCTAGAATCTCCTAAAGGTCCACTCCCACCTTTTATTTGATTGATGTAGGAGGGGCATAAGGTGGATCTATCATGTTGGAACAAGACACACTAGTTTGGAACCTGGACCAAGCTACAGAACAAGTCTGTGGAGTGATCGAGTTGTGGAGCCCTTGCATTTTATTAAGAGGAGAAAAGAAGATACTTAATGCATTCAATTTGACTTAAAAACCCTTGGAACAAATGATTATCAGAGCCACCTGAGGACTCAGAAGGAAAGAGTAATTAAGGAGTGCCTGAAACTACAGCTCCCAAGGAAAACAACAGACACAGCATTCTGATTCAAGTTGAAAGAGCCACAGGTTTTTCTTAAACATTTATATACTAAAAACATAAAAGTTCAGCTTTTGGGATTAACCATATTTGTTTACCATATAGTTTGTCTTTTTAGTAGTTTCAAAACTTTGAAAGTATTGGTGTTAGTAATGCATTTAGAAATATTTTTTTTTAATTGTCTTTACAGTAAAACATGCAGTTTCATGTGAGGGCACTTTTTTGGGGGAAGGGTTAAAATTATTTTAATCATGGGCACAGTACTTGGTAAATACAAACATTTGATGATAAAGTGTATTTTTCCTTTTAAGTTTGAGAAGTATGTATTATATATAAGTGTAGCAGTGTTGTAATTGAGTTTATAAGTGGCAAGTAGGTAGGGGATACTGTTTTGAATGTGGCAGTAGGACAGATTTGTTAGGATAAATATATGCTGTCTTGCAAATAAGAAAAAATTGTAAGGGATACATTTTGCAAAACATTGATATCTATTTGCACATAACAGGCATGTGTATGGGACCCTAGCTCACTGAGACAGGACAGGGGTATTTTGCTGTGTGCTACTACCAGAGCTGCCTAGGGAAGTAATTAAAGGAAAACTGCATGCTAAAAACAAGAAAATAAATGTATTACTACCAGTTTTGAGTTCTTACTTCATCCCAGTGTTTTGTTTCTGCCTAGGCTGTGAGAGGATTTTTTTCTAACATTTCCTGCTTTGCCTGGGTGTTTTATGACCTCTGGGGTCTGCCATTCAGGTTTGTTTTATTGCATCTTGCCCAGGATAGTCTTCCCAGAGTGCCCTTTGGTTGATGTCTAATAGCCCCTACAGCAGGCCAGTGTCTTGTTGGAAATGCAGTGTGTACTGAGCCTGTGTGGTTACTGAGTTTTGCTTCTCTGTTTTTAGAATAAGTTGTAGCGTGTCATTTTACTTGATAAATGTTTGTAAAAGTGTAAATCACATTTGCTAGTGCAACTGTGAGTTACTTAACTGTTTTTTGTAGATCTGACTCCTGCCTTCTTTTCATGACAGGCAGTTAATAATCCTGGAACAGACTTTGCCTTTGAAGCTCCTATAAAGTGATGTTTTTATGTCACTGTGTAGTTCCTCACTTTATAGGCACTTCAATGGTAAAGCTTTTTCATGCAGGAATGTTTACTACCTGTCATAAACAGAAATCAGAAGTAAAATCTACCAAACACAGTTAATCTAGTTAGCTTAAAAGCCAAAGCCTGTTTGTAGATCGAAAATGTTACAGAAAGGAAGACATGTGATTATTTCAAGTCTACAAGTTAAGCAAATTTTTTTTTAACTAGCCTTGGCTCAGCTTACATTCCTATCCTGATCACTCATTTTCACAAATAAATTCTGAGAGATGTAAAGTCCCTCCTGCTGGGCATATGGTGTTATTCACACCCATCCTCCAACCTCGCCCCCACCATCTTTTTTGTATTTTGCATCAGCTGTAGCATTTCAGTACAGCAAGAAGAGTCAATGTATATTTTATTCTGGACTTGCAGTGTTAATTGAGCTGTCCCAAATCTGTATCCTTTTAAGAACTACTTTATGTGGTGTGCATACCAACATGGTTGTTTCACTCTTATTTACAGCTTTACACCTTTGTCAGTTTTTGTAATTTTTTTTGCCCTTTGAATAACAAGGTTTAATACCTATAACTTCTTAGTTTCTTTATTATGATCACATTGATTTCTGAAGACCCCTTTGTAAATGAGGTGCTAAACACAACTTGGTTTTCTTTGTATTTTTTTGTGTGTGTAGTTTTATGTAGCTTGTAACCATAGAAACAAGGGTGCAAAGCACTTATCTTACAAGTAATGACATATCAAAAACACATCATATACACAGTAAAACTAATGAAAATATATATTGATTCCTCCCAGTTTCTGAAAAATAAATTTTTTCACTAAACAAGTTATAGCTACTGAAAAATGCAAAAACTATAAATAACTGTGCAGTCTGACATCTTCATTTAAACCTCTTGGCTGCAAAATGTGACATTCATAAATCCAGTAAGGTTCTTGCTGAAGCTAACTCCTTCACATGTCTCCTCCCAAACTGTCAAAATCAATTCTTTAATGTGGACTGTCAGGCATTCAAGTTGTTCTCAGATTAAATGTTACTTTTATAAATATAGATTTAAGAAGGGTATCTTGTAAAGTACTGGTCTGTTTAAATGTTAATTGTGGTCATGCTGATATCACGTTATTCAGACTTGGTTCAGTATCTAGAAATTCCCATTTTTTGGTTTTTATGATCCAAGTTATTTTATGATGCATGTATTTTATGAAAATCCTAGGGCCTGTCTTACTGTTGTGCATAGCTACTAAGTGCTCCAAAGGTGATTAAAAAATGACAAGTGTAAAAATAAATAAATTAAAATTAAAATTCATGTAGTCTACTAAATACAGTAGATTGGTGCAGGACCTGTAAAACAACTTGTACTGAAAGTAAACTCAAAAATAGTTTTAAGTTCTTTTCACCTCCAGTCATATAGTGGTATGAGAGAAACACAAAGATGTGAAACCCTGGAACCCCACCATCTGAATCAATAGGGAATGCACATTTCATGAAGCATAGTAAAAAAAAGATGCAACACAAAAATCATAGAAACATAGAAACATAGACTTTGACAGCAGATAAGGACTGCTTGGCTCACCTAGTCTGCCCATATCCCTACCTACTGGATTAACTGCAGATTCTAGTTAACCAACAGCCTATTTCTTCCTACCCCCCACAAGAATTGCCTTATATCTGTCCCACATATTCTTGAGTTCCCTCACTATTTTTGACCCCACGACCTCCTCAGAAAGGTGGTTCCATGCATCCACCACCCACTCTGTGAAAAAATACTTCCTCACATTACCCCTGAGCCATCCCCCCCTCTATTTTCAAATTGTGTCCCCTTGTTTTTGCATATCTCTTTTTCTGAAAGATGCCACCCTCTTGGACTTTGTAGATTCCCATGAGGTACTTAAACATTTCTGTCATGTCTCCCTTCTCCTTCCTTTCCTCTGGGGTAAACATATTAAGCTTCTTTAGTCTCTCCTCCTATGGCTTCTTTTGCAGACCCTACACCATTTTAGTTGCCCTCCTCTGGACTGTCTCCATCCTGTCTATGTCCTTGCAGAGATGGGGACTCCAGAACTGGATGCAGTACTCCAGATGGGGTCTCACAAATTATCTGTACAGAGGGATAACAACTTCCTGTTTTCTACTGGTGATGCCTCTCCATATACATCCAGTATCCCCTAGCCATCCCTACTGCCTTTTCACATTGCTTGCTAACCTTTAGGTCATCTGATATGATTACCCCTGGTCTCTTTCCATTTTTGTTGGTGTTACTACTCCTCCCCCCATTGTGTACTCTTCCTCTGGGTTTTTGTTTCCCAGGTGCATTACTTTGCACTTCTTTGCACTGAATCCAAGATGCCATACTTCTGACTATTCCTCCAACCTTGCCAAGTCCCTTCTCATCCTTTCCACCTTCCCCTGTGTATCAACCCTGTTGCAGATCTTTGTGTTTGTAAAAAGGCATACATTTCTTCCAGTTCCTCAGCAACCATCATGATGACAAGTTGAGGTATCTTTGCATGGTATGTTCAACCCCCACTTCACAGATGCAGTTCCTATTCTCTACAGTAAGATGGAACATCTTGGTGTAATGAATATGGAATACTAATTTTGTGATTGATATCATGTGTGTCACTGTTTGTTCTATGCAAAATTGCCCCCCCCCAAAAAAAAGGATAGTATAGAAATATTCCCAAGGTGACATATGCATTGTCATATATTAAATAGCAGTAGCCTAATATCTGAAATTGGACTGATCCAAACTCTATAATTCCTAGGTACAAGTTTGTGTATAACAGAAACTGGAATAAGTGTTGCTATGTAAAATAGGAACACCCATGTGTTATCTCGGAAAAATGTATGTATTATCCTAAATATTTTCTTTTGTTCTAATTATGCATAGAGGAAAGTGTCATAGTCCTGATGTCAATCACAAAAGTAGCAATCAGTAGTCCATAGATAAGAGAGGCCTTTTGGCACCATGCATTTCTGCTTAAAGTTGAACCAGCATAATATTCTGTGGTGATTTGTATAAGCAGCCCATGATGCTTTGCATTGTGGGGACATGTGTGATTTTGTACTTCTTTGAAACTTGGCTTCCCAGCCAAATGCCCTTTGGGGTAACCATTGCCTCAGTGCTTACACACAGAGGTTCTTTGTCTTTTAAATAGTTTTTTTTGGTTTAATTGGGTTCACCACAACATAACCCAGATAGAACATCTTAGGGTAGCTGGTTCATTCCACTGGGGTGTCAAACAGACAAGGCATACTGATGAGTCCTGGTAGGATGAAACACATGTCTATGTCTTCTGTTGGCACCCTTTGCAAACTATATGAGAGGCCTTTTGGCACCATGCATTTCTGCTTAAAGTTGAACCAGCATAATATTTGGTGGTGATTTGCATATGCAGCCCATGATGTTTTGCATTGTGGGGACATGTGTGATTTTGTACTTCATAGATAAAATGTTGCATCTTAATGTAGAGAACAGGGACTGCATCTGCAGAACAGGGGTTAGCCATGCCATGCAAGTATAGGCCAATTGAGTCATGATGTTTGGCTTGATTGGCCTCAGTATGAATAATGAAATGTGCATTCCTAATTGATTCTGATGGTGGGGTTCCAGGGTTCTGAATCAGTCTGTTTCTATTGTTATGAGTATATGATCATTACACAAAACCTTTATTGCTTACCATTCCTTCAATTAAGATCGACACCTCCATATCTTTTCCTAATAATGTGTCTGCCTTCCTTAGAATAGAAAATAAAACAAATCTTACTAGTGAAAAAGCATTGTGTTGTTTCTCTATGTATCCTTCACAATTCAACAAAATCTCACTAACTTCATTGTGCAGCCGCGGTGGATCTGACCATAATTTGTTACAGTTGGGAAAAGCATGTTTAAATGTAGAAACAATAGATTTACTTGTGTGCATTTATGATAAAATAGTCCTTCTGCCCGCTGCAAATGATGTAATTAAAGATGTAATTGTATTACTGCTGGATAAAGTTTGTCCTTTGCTGGCATCAAGATTCAATATATGTAATGTTTATCATGGAAGGTTTACCATGGAATACATGGATTCAAAATTCTGCTCCGTTCCACTGGCAGAATGTTCCTCTCCCTAACATATATTGTACACACACACACACACACACACACACACACACACACAACATATAGGATAGTGTATGGCTCCCGATGTACAACAAGGCTGTTCTCCAACCGAGTGGTTACTATGCCGACTTTTGACCTTGAGAGCGCAGCTCAAGAGGTCACACAGTCGGCATAGTAACCACAAGGTCAGAGAACAGCCTGGTTGTGTATCAGGAGCCATATACTTTTCTATATAGTGTATGGTGAAAAGGTTACACTTTCAGGACAAGAAAGACTGGCAAATGATAGCTTAACATCATACATTTGTGCCACAAACATTTCAGTTTGCTGTTAGAGTGGGGATTTGAGGTCACTACGAAGCAGGTGTCCATCATTTGGTAGGGCAACCTTCGATTGGTTGCTAATTAGGTGTGGGAGGGCTTTAAAAAAAAACATGGTGGCTGAATTATTCGCTTAGTGAGAAGCGGTGACCGTGAGGAGACTCTCTGATCTGATTGTAAGTAATATCTGGTTAATTCTGCCTTTTAATTAAAAGTTGAATATCTTTTTGATCTCTTGACAGTGCAGGTTCAGGTGATTTTGCTGCCGCTGCCACACTGACTTATCTGGTTGAGCCTGCCATTTGTGTAGCATCTGTTCTGTGTGATGTCTGTAGTGCAACAGAATGAAAAGTCGTTCTACTGCACTACGGACGTCACTAGTGTAGCAGAACAACTTTTTACAACAAACAGATTTAGGTGGGTAAAAACATTCTGCCATACACTATAAAGGCCTCTGCTGCAGCCAGAGACTCAATTGTCTTACTTTCAGGGCAAGCAGAAGTGATTTCCCTTATGAGCAGGTAAAGACAGAAGGGAGAGTTTTCATTGTCAGCAAAGGAATAGTTGTAATGAAAACTATAAATACTACTTAATGTTTCTAATTTGTTTATGTATGTAAGTAAAGTATGATGATCATGGAAACAACATTTAATTAATTTGTTTTATTTTTTATTTAAGGAAGTTTTATTTTTAGGGCCCAGTTGAAGTTTGTTTTTACAGTGTAAAGGTAGCAACTACTTTTGTGATGGAAGATCAATTCTGGTTGTAGGGGTACTGAAGGAAGACGGTTCTGGTTGTAGGAGTACTGATTTGCTCATTGTGTGATCTGGTTTAGGACCAGAATGACTGTTCATGAAACAGAGTTCGTGCATGGTCACATGATATACCTTGAGCAATGAGACTTCTTTATTTTGGATGCCCATTTTATAATCATAAACATTGCAGGGCATAACAGTATAACAAGGTATGTACAGCAGATAAAATCTTAGTTTGGACAGGTGAGAGGAAACTACTCCTAGAGCCCTAGCAGGGGGAGGGGAAACAATATGATCAGAGCAATATGAGTAGGGGAGAAGGAGATAAAAATTGTAGGGGTCAAGGACAGTTGCAGGTGGGAGTAGGAAAGTCACAAAGAAGAGACTTAAGTGAGAAGGGAGAAGAGGCAGAGCAGATTGACAGGGGAAGGGTGGACCATAGTTTAGGAAAGAGATATGAGAAGGCAGCTTGACCAACAGTAGATTTCCTACTGTATACAGAATAGAATAGGAATGGGAAACATTGCTCAGAGAGGGTAGGAGGATGGAGGGAAGAGGATAGGAGGGCTGTAAAGAAGGAGGGAAGGGAACCAAACCAGTACTGAATATAAAGAAAGCACAATGAGAAAGGTACCTAGCATCAAGAGAGGGGAGGGAGGGAGGATGGCAGAGTAGAGGCAGCAGTGATACAAGAGGGACAGCCTAAGGCAAAATGACAAAAAAAGTGAAAGCGGGGATCCAGTGTGCCACAGGAGGATCAGATAATGTCATACTTATTTCATTGTCTTGAAAAAGGCTGTCTGCCCTCAACTAACCTCTTCATTAACCTATCGAAGGCCTTTGTTACAGTGGACCACGGAATAATAGGGACAAGACTAGCTGAGCTTCATATATGTGCAAAGCTGATTCAGTGGTTATCTAATTAACAAAAAAACAGCACAAAGCTGCATGGCATGGATTTCAACTACCCTCCAAGTCATGAAAGGAGTACCACAAGGCTCAGTACTTGATCCCTTACTGTTTATACATAAATGTCCTGGGTCAGCATGTTTGATGGGTGAGCTACTGTACCAGCTCTTCTCACATGATACTGTGTTCTATGGCTCTGGGCCCCATATCCCTGCTGTGCGGACCACTCTCCAAAAGGGATTTCATGACCTACAAGCTGTTCTCCTTGACTCAAAGCTAACTTCTAATGTAGGAAATACGAGAGCTATGGTATTTGGGTTTACCCCATGACTGAAAAGGTTTGCTGGCTCTTTCCCTCTGGTAACTGTTACCACAAATGGATCCCAAATGGATACTTGACCACCCTTACAACACTCACCATTGTAAGCTCTATGTTGCATTAAACTGGGTTTCCCTGGGTAACAGGACAGAACTGCACTTCATCCTGCTGTACCTGAAGTGCATCAGAGGCATTATTCCCTTTTACATTCACTCAAGGCTTACCCACAAGTCCTGTCCTATATCCATGTACTCCATCAGATAACTCAAGCTGATGGTCCAGCACATTTGGGTCTCTCACCTTCAGTCACAGATGCCTGACTGTGTTAAACCCCTTGCCAGAATCCCTACACCTGGCACATGTCCTGTTACCCTCCAGTACAAAAGTCATGGAATGGTTCTTTTTAGTCTACTTTGGGCATGCACCTTGCTGCTGTCATTCCAGGGGCATAACATAGGTAGCATCAACCATGGCCTTCCATCATTATACCCCTCCCCCGTGCTGGACCTTTTATTGCATGTCAGACTTTATTATGCCTATGTAAACTTATAAATCCTTTTAAGTTGTACACTGTACCTAGCACTATTTACTGTATATCTCTAACATGCTCACCTATCATCACAAGTTTTGCTGTAACAGGACCTCATTGCAAACAAGCTCTGTTCAAGTGTTTTTATCTTGAATAATATTGAATTAATGTGAATAATTACTATTTGTGATATCACAGTCTGTTGTCATGGTAGCACTATGATATAATAAACAAAGCCAATATGAGGTCAGTTAAGGACAGTCAAATACTTCTACATGCTTCTTAGACAGACTACTGAAGTGTGTCATAACCATTAGAAAAGAAAACTGAAAATGAAAAACAGTGTACAGTGTTCTATAGGGTGCTGTAATAGCTAAAATGTTTAGTTTATGAAACACACTCTGAAGTGCAGAGTTGCCCTTAAAGTTTTCTGAGGACATGAAGCTGGCAAGTACAGTATGGTGGAATTCCTTGGCAATGGGGACACATTTCTAGATAGTCTGAACAAGCTGACTGATTGTTTGGACTCCTGGGGCTGGATTTTCAAAGGCTGACGCAAGGCTTTCACAAGCCCTGTGTCAAACCCATGTGCTGCGCTGAACACACTACCGCACCATGCACCCAATTCACAAAGGTCGTGCGCATTTGCGATACGACAGATAGATAGATAGATAGATAGATAGATAGATAGATAGATAGATAGATAGATAGAAATAAGCTTTATTTATATAGTGCCCCTTCCTGGAGGCTCGGAGAGCTTAATAAACATTTAAAAACAATCCATACAGATTCCAGTACACTGCAGAGTCAGAATATAAAATAATTACTCTGTCTATCTTTAGCTAAAAATAAAGCAACAGTCAATTCACTACATGACCTTCTACTCACAATAAATTATGTAGGTCATATGCTTGATTGAATACAAATGTTTTCAGCCCCTTTTAAAGGTTTCCACTGAGGGTGCCTCCTTTAGATGTCTTGGCAGTGAGTTCTACAGGGTCAGTGTGGCAACTGAGAAAGCACAATCCCCAGAATGCTGCAACTCAGCCCTGGGAACCACAAGGAGGCAAACCTAGGAGGAACGGAGAGCAGGAGATGGGCAGTAAGGAACCAAGAGATATTGCAGCTAATCTGGTCCCCTTCCATGCAGGGCTTTATAAGTCAGTAATCTGACACTGAAGGCAATCCTCCACCTTACTGCAGCCAGTGCAGTTCATGGAGGACTGACATATGATCAGATCTTAAAGTGCCAGTCAGTAACCTAGCTGCCACATTTTGCACCAGCTGCAGATGGTGGCAGTTGCCATCCAGATAGCCCAAGGTACAGGGCATTGCAGTAGTACATCCCTTGAGAAAGACTACGGGTGAAACCTGGTAGGGGGCTCTGCTGCTGACGTCGGTATGCACGGTTTGCACTATGTTGTAGCTAAGTTTGCATATTAAATTATCTGAAGTCTTGCTGATGCCTTGTGCCGTTTTTTTGCTGCTGTCTTTAGTTTTATTATAATTCAGGAACAGGCTTTTGAAGTGGAGTGTTCATGTGGAGTTTTCCATTGCAGTAGTCCAACCTGGATGTGACAAAGGTATGCAAAAGCGTGGCCACGTCCTCAGTTGGTATCAGGGCCTGGATCCAAGTAATGTTCCTCAGAAGGTAAAAAACACTTCTGACAACAGCCAACAACTGTTCCTCAAGTGTAAGACCATCATTGAGGACAGCATTCAGATCCTTGACCTGAACAGAAGGGGCCAAGGAAATACCTCCCAGTACTAAACCAGAGATGCCTACAGATCCCTCTGAGGCCTGGTTACACCACCAGTACATCTGTCTTGTCTGGGTTGACTCATAGCCAGTTTTGAGTCATCCAGTTCTGGATCTCCTCCAGGCAGGTGGTAAACACTGAGGCCACCATCTGGTTTCCAGGTGCACAGGGTAGGTACAGCTGGGTATCATCAGCATAGCAATGAAAACCCAGCCCATAACATCTGATAACATCTCCCAATGGCAGCATGTGCACTGTGAACAACAAGGGAGACAAGACCGACCCCTGCAGAACTCCACAATGTAGAGGCAATTGGGTTAGATGAGGATAACCCCATCATCACCCTCTGCACTCTACCCATGATGTAGGACCTATCCCAGTTGATGATATTGCTGGTTAGTGCACACCAGTCCTGCAGTCAGTTCAGCAGCACCTCGTGGTCCACGGTGTCAAATGCCGCCAAGAGATCCAGGAGAAAATGGATGATACATTCTCCCCTATCTCTCGACATTAGGAGATTGTTCAGCACCTTCATCAGGGCGGTCTCTGTGCTGTGCTCAGATCTAAATCTAGCCAGGAAACACTCTTAAGTGGCAGAGGAGGCAAGACGACTCTCGATCTGCACGGCCACCACTTTCTCTAAAACCTTCACTAAAAGTGGGAGGTTTGAAACCGGTCTGTAGTTAGTGAGACACTCCATGTCCAACAAGGCTTTCTTCAACAGGGTTCTAACCAAGGCTTCTTTCAATGCCATAGGAAAGATCCCACTCCTCAAGGAACTGTGGACAATCTCAGCAACCACAAATCTAATCAGGGCCACACAGCCTATCAGAAGTTGGATTGGTCCTTGGTCTAGGTCACAGTAGGTTGGTTGCAGCTCAAGACTATCTCAGCCACCTCTTCCACTCCAACTGGATCAAATTCAGCCCATACAAGAAGTATGCACTGGCAATGTCTCAGGTCCAACCCTGCAAGCACTTTGAACAACACTGGAAGAGATCTCAGCTCTGACAGAGGACACTTTGTTGGCAAACAGCAGAGCAAACTCTTCTCATTTTGTGCCTGAACCTGCTTCTCCAGCCCAGAGACAGGCTGGATGTAATAGCCTGTCCACCATGAGCAAGAGCTGAGCTGGTCTGTTCCTTGCCACAGCAATCTTCCATGACAAAAAATCTGACTTCTTTCAGGAGGATTGCCCCCTGATATTCACCATAGTATAACTTCAAGGTCAGTTTGTTCTTCATCATTCCAGATCTCCCCTAGCACTGTCCCAGACTCCAGCCATTTATTTTTAACTTCCTGAGTTGTCCATAAAACCAAGGGGGCCTCCGGTGAGTAGATAAGGACCGGACATGGACTGGTGTGATCGAGTTGAAGACCACAGTAATGGCCCTATTAAAGGCTGCCACTGCCTTCTCTGGCCCAATCACACATGCAGTTTCCACACTCAATAGATCCAGCACAAACTGTAGTCCTGTTGGGGACAATCACCATATAGGGCAGTACCAGACGATCTCCACAGAGGATGGGCCTTCAGGGGGACCCTAAACATGAACCTCATGATGCAATGATCTGACCAAACAACTGGATCAACCTTGAGGTCATCGACCCAAGACCCCAACTTTACCCCCTTTATGGTGGTTTGCACTAAATATTTGGCACAAATCCCATAAAACGTTCCCCAGCAAAAGCTGGTCTAACTCAGGGCAAGTGGCACACAGGATCGAGAATCCTTATTGCAGGCCAGAGAATGCCCCAAGCGCCGTATGTTCAGTGCAATTAGGGATTTCAGCATTCTAACTTCTTTGAGAATTGAGCCCCTGGAGTCTTGAATTCAATGTAGCAAAATACACTGGTTCACATGTGGAAGTAAACAGAGTTAAGACTTACTGTACATATTTTGTGGGGCACTTCTTGTTTGCAATGGCAGTGGAAAAGGATCTGGGCATTATAATAGAATAGGGGCTGCAACACGACAAGAAGTGTGCAACTTCTGTCAAATGAGCAAGCAATATATTGGTGTGCATTAACAGAGGATGAATAATAGGGCAGGGAAGTAATCCTCCCACTTTACAAGGCCCCAGTAAGACTGCATTTGGAGTACATTGTACAGCTTGGGCCACCTCGTTACAGCGAGAGATGCCTGCATCTAACTGACTTGAGCAGTTGTGCTGTTTGATTTGCTGTAGCGTAGTAGGTGTATAATTAGAGCCACAGGCCAACAGCATCTGTTGGTAACATACTGTACCTGAGTGCACAGTGCTACCTTCCAGCACTGACACACCTGCAGTGTATGTACCTTGTCAGTACTGCATCATCTTTACTGTCCCCACATTTGGCATATTTGCCCATACTGTACAACCCACAGAGCCCCTTTCTACAACTTACCTGCCTGCACAGTTCTAGCCACAGTGCACCTGCCTGTGATGTACCTGCCATTACCAAAACAGCCACCAGCAACATACCCCCTGCCTAACTCATTTTGGCCTTCTGCAGACACTGCCTTACCTATGTCACCCACGCTTATATGGTACCTGCCAGCACCCTCTACCATCCACACTATACCAGCCACAGTGCATCTGCTAGTATGGAACCAGCCACCAGCATGTACCCCAACCTGAACTATCCAGTTCTTGACATTCTGCCCACACCATACACCCTGTGTCAACCATGCTTGTAATGCATTTGCCAACACATCACAACACACACAGGACCACATCAGCTGCACTGGCTTCTATATTGTTACCTTAATGTATCTGCAGTGCCTCTATCCAACATATAGCTCAGGCCAGTCAGATTTTAAAGTAAAGGAAATCCTAGTGTGATGAATTTCCCTGTTACTTCTATAACTGCTAATGTTCTGCCTAACAACTTATTACAACATCTTTGGAAAACATCACTGCTAATTTCCTGCCTAACAACTAACTACTAGAGCATCTTTGGAAAATTTAATGAATTCAGTGTTTTGTGGAACTTACAGGAATATATTATGCAGTACTATCTGAATATGCAGAATAGCCCAAAACTATGTTATGTGGTCAAAATCTGTATGAATTTTTATGGTTAATGTACTGTCATTGGCTAACAAATGGTACTGCAGGACAACATTTGGCAAATAAAGGGATGAAGGCATCTTTAAAGAAGAATAACATAGAATCTGTGGATCTACAATGCTGGTTCGACAATTATTTCGTCGACCGGCATCACAGTGACAGGCTCTATGTCAACAACAATTTGCAGTTGGCAGGGAGCCACACACTTTGGATAGTATTTTTTCTTTGGGGGGCTTCACCCCCTGAACCATCCATGCAGGGGGGAATCTGTCCCCTGCACTCCCCTCCCATACTACTAGATTCTAACTCTGAGTTGGAATTGGTTCTGGGAGGGGGTGCAGGATGGAAGAAAGTGTTGCCGGGTCCAGGGCGGAGTTTCACAGTGACATATCAATGTTGTTGGCATCGATGTATGTCCCTGTGGAAGTGTCGCTGTGTGGGAGGCATACCAGAATGGGTAAGTCATTATTCCTGAAGAATCCATTTTTATAAATTCTGGTTCCTATTCTGTTACTGCTCCATTTTTAGTTAGTTAATTCAATAAACATTTCCAGTGTACACCTTGGTGGTCAGTACCATTTTAAAACTTTATAATGTGATTAGTAGAAAACAAGTGCAAGTGTATTTTGGCAGCAATATAAGAGCTTCAAAAGTGCATAATTAACATCATGCAGTTTTAGATTGGTCCATACCACATGTGCGTAAATCATAAGCAGAAACATAGACTTTGTAAGTAAAATTAGAAAGACCTTGAGGTTCATCCAGTCTGCCATTTTCATGTCTAGCTCCATGCTCAGCCTAATGCTGGGCTAGATTTAGAACTCTGAAAACCCTAGGGACAGATTATCACCCACTTTCTCAGGTATTCCTGATATCAACTGAAATACCCACTGAGATTTTTAAAAGGTTAATAAAGGTGGAACAATAATAGATTTAGAACCGGTATTTACAAAAAAAAAAAAAATCAGGTCCAATACAATTCTCCTTTACTGTAAATGACCCCACTTTTAAACTGCATCTTATAAATTACTTCTTCAATTCTTCAATTGCACGTTGAGCAGAGTACACTAATCTCCCACAATTTCAGCGGGAGTAACAATGATTTGCTTAAAATAAGTGTATTGAATATGTAGTGAATGTGGTTATTGCAGTCACTTATCTGGAATACAGTGCCACTTAAGGATGGTCCCATGGGTCATTCATTAATTAGAGGTTATTGATGCCAATTACTAGTGGATTAAGTTGACAAGCTTGTAAAACCATTTAAACATGGTTCACGCATAGCAGTAGAGGACCTTTCTGATGTCAGCCAGTCACTGCTGTTTCAGGGCAAGGAGCTGCCAAGGTAACCTTCCTAAAGATGGGGAGGGGGGGGCACAAATATTTTTCTCATCCAAAACCCTTAGACTTCTTCTTTTTAAATTCTTTATTTCAAGCAATTCCATGTAGGCATACAATTCTCCCTCTATGTTTCACCTAAAAGTTTAGGCTTCCTCAGGAGGATGCCTCAAAATCTAATATAAATATATCAATATTTAGAATACCTTCCTTTTTGTATATTCATTGATAAGCATATTATACTGGGAAAAAGTGTTGCTTTTTCTATCTAACCTACTCACTGTTCATTCCTTTACTACACGTCACACACAATATTCCTCTCTCAGTAAAATGGTTGCTCCATATTCCCTAAAACAGATATTATAACAGTTGGCATTAAAGTTTTAATGAAAATTTACTGTTAAAACAGTGTGGACTGTGAACACTTCCCTGCCACTGCAGGCAAAAGCAGCAAACTGCGCCCGATGTTCAAAAGTTCAAAGATTCAAATACCTGTCTTCCTCAGCTCAGAATCCCAAATGCTATACTTGCTGAAGTTTGTAATCTCTAAAGGAGAGACATTGTGATTTTTTATGACTCTGGGCCAGATATTCAAGACTTTGCCCCAGGACTAAGTTGGCAAACTTAGCCTGGAGCAACAAAGCAATCTATATTCAAAAGGAATAGCCCAGGGCAAACAACTTCTGAATATAGCATGGGAATGAGGCTGGGCAAACTGGGCTGGGAGTGCAGGGCAAACTTAACTCTGGAATAAGACAGCTCTGAATATAGCAACCAGGAAGTGCAAACCACAACAGCAACACAGTGCACAGCGACATGAAGGTAGGTAGAGGTGAACTATGTGGCCAATATGTGTGCCAGCAAATGTGTGGACCCAGTACAGCTGCAGGCAGCAGTGCATGTGAAAGTACAGAGTTCAAAACTATATAATATTCCCCAAACTGTTTGTGCTGCACGAGCACGTTTGCATGGGTTTAGCGCAGGGCTAAACCGTTAGCCCGGTGCAAACATGTTTGCCCAGTGCTAAACTTTGTCATATTCAAAAGTGACATGCAAATGAGCCTACTTAGGTAGTCTCTGGGCAAACATCCAGATTAGCAATTTATTATGCCCTGATTTTCATGCAGTTTGCCCAGCGTTACTGCAGGGTCCCACAGCTCCATCTGTAGGTCAATCTGGAAGTACAGGGGTTGGCCAGGTCCGACCGCAGCTCCACCTGTAGGTCAGTCTGGCAGTGCATGATGATAGCTGTTGGCTACATGTAAACAGTACAGCATAGCATAGAATATTGTACCCCAGGGGACAACACAGCATAGGCACAGATGGTGGTGGTGCTGTATGCAACTGTCACATTGTAGGTCATTCTACAGTACACAGCAGACACTACTATAGCAAGGAGGCCACTAGTGTGTGGATACAGCACTGTCTATGGTATGTAGGGTAGTGCTGATGACTGCACTATACACAGTGACAGGCCCAACATGCAGGTATTTACTGACAGGGGACATTACTGTTATGCTGTTGTGTGACCCACAGATGCTGCACTTCTAGCATGGGATGCTCACAGTGACATAAACATGTCTGACTTTGTGTGCTGTGGCAGTTGTACAGCTGTGCGATATGTTGTCGGGAGGGCATATATTATCAGAAAGGCATTCTGGTGTTGGAGTATTCCCAATACTGGCCCATGTGCATTGCGTGATGTGTCCCAGCCTTGTGGCCACACCTGGTCTGTGGCACAGCCTGGCCACCCGTACACTCTCCCCTCAACATCCTCCATGCCCACAGTGCTGCATGCGTGTGCTGACATTTGTTGGCATCCACAGAAGAGTGCTTCACAGGTGTGTGCTGTATGGCCACATTGTCATGCTATCCACTGGTGGCAGGGTCACCACTTACTGCCTGGCATGGCTGGGGCTGGTGGCAGATGATAGCATCATTGTGATGCCATCAGTGAGCAGCATGTTTCCTCTATGTCTATCTTTGTCTATGTGTCATATTTATTTGTTAGGGTCACGCAAAGCTGTGCAAAAGCCAAGCAAACACCGCGCAAAGCCAAAATGCTGAGCAAAGTTGATTGCCCAGGGTTAAAACTACCTTTTCCTGGGCGGTAATATGCACCGTGCTAAGTGTTACACTAAGTCATGCAAAACCACTTTGTGCGGCGCTAGTCGCTGAAGATAGCATTGCGCCTGTATTCATGTACACACACCCTCAGTTTGCCCCTTGCATACATTATGATTTTGCCGGGCACTAATGCAGTTTGAGCGCACTACTTGGCCTTTTGAATATAGCAAACCCACACTAATCCTGCGCTAAACCTGCGCAAATGGTTTTTGCCTGGCGCCAAGTTCTGAATATCTGGCCCTCTATCTGCTAATCTATTTCAAACACTTATCTAAAATAGAAAGCTTAATGAACTTGCATGTCCTTTGTGGTTTCTAAGTTTGCATGCATCTCTTGTCTGTTGGCTGAAAAAGCTTGTAGGCTTGTGTTAAACACCAGCCATTTACTCATGCCCTTTTTAACTTCTCAATTAAGTCCAATGTGTCTTACATCATGAATTAACCATGACTATTGCTTAGCTACCATTCTAAGCTATGTCACTGCATGCTTGTTAGTGCTTTTTGCAATTAGCCCAAACTTGTATGACAAAATTCTACCATCCTTCTGTGTTGCCTGGTTACTAAAAACATGTTAATTATTTTTGAACTTGGAGCCTGCACCCCTTCTATTGTGCTCATATGTTCCTCAGTTCAATCAGTATGGATTATTTACTTCTCTATTTTGCTTAAAACAATATTTGAATGTTTATCTGATGGGAAACTAGTTGGCTATGGGTCCAGAGCACGTAGGTACAGATCTAATGTAATTTCTTTAAAACACACATTGCTACTTTCTTAAATCATTGCAATTAGCACTTACTGGTCTATGTGCTCCATTTAGCTTAAATAATGAAGTCCTATTCTTCTACCTAGGCATATTTTAATTAGAAAGCATAGCTGAACCCACCGACATTTATAACCCCATGAACATGTACTGCATCAATCGGTGCCTAGAGTTGCTAAGCAACAGTACACAGATGCCATAAATGGATTGGCACCCCAAGTCTTGATGATGCCCCCAAGCGTAGTTTAAACAATGTGTCTTTGCCCATGAGGTACTGGCATACTCCCACTCCACATTTTCTTGGATGTCTTCTGCAAAGAGGATCAAAGTATCATGAAACAAAACCACCTCTTATCTTATCAGAGATTAAATGCAGATTTCTTTCATTCTCCAATTGAAGAAACATTATACAATTGTTACTCTCCATATAGCATATACTGTCCAATACTATTGTTCAAACAAGTTACTATAATTATTTCTTTCAAAAATAAATGAAGTTCAATTTCTTCACCATGTACTAATCATTGTGGGATAATTTTTTTTATAAAGAAAAAATATATAAGTAATAAGAAATATGTTGCCCTATAAGGTTCGGCATTTCTATGGATTAAACATATAAATGGTAACATGTATTATCATATAAGGCTTAACATTTCTATAAAGTGATACTACAGTAATCACAGGCACTTATTCACTATATCTAAATGCATGGTGTAAGAACTGTGCTGTACAACAATATGTACAGTATATGCATTACAGCATATATCACAATAAATGTGCATTACTCCAGCTTAATGTGCCAAAAACAATGCCATTAAGTAGAATGGGGTCGAGTCATATCATGCAGAATGATAAAACTCAGCAGTAGATGTTGATAATCCAGTTATGCTAAGAGTGAAAAACATAGTAATGAATAATTGTAGAATACATTTAAAGATACAGCATTTGACTCTCATTCATGTACTTCTCATGTAAATAATGCATTTGCCTAACAGAAACTGAAAAGGACAAATGAGAAGACATGACTATTGTTATAAAAGCTTTCACTTAACACAATAAGTTCCACCATTTTACTTATTACAAATGGTGTGTGTGCTAGGCAGATATATGAAAGGTAAAAGGTGGGGAAGACTAAGTTCAAATAATGATATTTCATGAATAATATGCATTCCAGCAGTATACCATATCTAAGTATCTTATATTGCCTATCTAACAGACCTACACCTCATTGTGTGATGTCATACAGACCCTCTTGTGATCCTGATGGAAAATGATACCCTTTACCAACAAACAGTCCAATTTATGTTCCTATTCATTCCAATATCTGAATGAAGCATGCCTATTTTAAAAATGCACCACATTTCATGATGTTCAAGAAATTTATCAAAGTCACCCCCTCTAGGAGGCAGTATAACCAGGACAAAATCCCAGGATCTTAATGCAGCTCCTGAATGTCCTGTTGAATTAAAATGTTCTGCCACTGTAGTCTACTGTCTGTTCCTTATATTGCTTTTATGTTACTGTATGTGAACCTTCTATTGTCCAGTGGTTTCCCTATATATAACCTATCACAAGGGCACTGTAGTAAATATACCACCCCAACTGACTCACAGGTAATGTATTGTCTAATCTAATATTCTTTATCTGTGAATGAATGTTTGTGAGTAGATTTCTTACTGGTGCATCCACAGCATGAACAGTGGCCACATGGCACCATGTCAGGCCTTAATGAACCTAAAAGTAGTTGTTGTTCCTGTGGTTTCCTTTGCTGGTGCTAATCTGTTTTTACTAACTTATCTTCAATTGAGGTAACCTTTTTTAATTGTCACCAAAGGTGGTTGCTTAAATACTCCACCATTAGGTAGAAAATCTTTAAGAATGTGCCAGTGGGAGTTCAATATTTCTCTTACTTGTAGAATTTGATGGTTGTATCTGTTAGAGAATGCAGCTCGATTCATTTCAGCTCTACAGGTGGTGCCCTGAAGTGCCTGCTCCTGTGGAATATTTTTAACTCTGTTATAGTCTTGTTTCAGTTTTTTTCTACTGTGCCATCATTGCTGGAACCTTTTCCATTGCAATATGTGTGTCTCCGTCAAAATTAGAGTTCTGATTACAATTTCTTTTAATTCTAAGAAATTGTGAGTAAGGTAGATTGCCAAATAATATTTTGAGTGATAACTTTGAGCATGTAAGATACTATTTCTCGCTGTGGGTTTTCGAAACAATGTGGTTTCAAATCCTACATCTGTGAACTTGATTGTTATATCCAAGTAATCGTCATTCACTTTACTGTAGTTCATACAGAAGTTCATATTTGGTTTTCTTGTGTTCGTATAGTTCAAAAGGTTTTTTAATTGAAATTCATTACCTTGACAGATAATAAAGAGGTCATTAATAGACCTCTTATATAGCTTGATGTGACAGTAATAAGGGCTGCCCTCAGGATTGAGGACATGTTCTGATTCAAAACTGTACATGTAGACATTTACATACCCTGGGGCCATCGTTGACCCCATTGCTGTGCCACAACATTGTTCAAAATATTTTCCCTCATAAGAATAATAGTTCCTACTAAGAATAAACACTTGAACTTGAGAAGTCAGAGCTCAGAAAACCATATAGAAGGACCAAATGCTGGGCCATCAGCTAAAAAATACTTTTATTAGTTACAAAAGAAACATAAAAACAAGGGGAGATGGTACCCCACTATTGCCAAACATTTTCAAGACCATGCCTCTTTCTCTTGTCTTGAGAAAGAGACATTGGCTCAATTCCAGAACAAATGTCACAACTCACAGGCGTATGCGAGTTGCGACATTCGCTGCTACGCCGGGGATGCTGCACCCTATTCCAAGACAGGCAGGGTCCCCAGCACTTACACCCTGTAACATGTGTCAGCTGCAGGGTTGCACCACAGGAATGGTGCAACAGACCTGGCCACTGCAAGATGCAGCCCACAACAAACTGCCCCCTATATCTCCCACCCGACACATGCCCGCAATCCACTGGGAGCCCTGTGAGGGTTGGCTATGTGGCACAAGTGCAAGGTGGCACATAAGTGTATGACCTCAGGAGCACCCCACAATTCAGTGGGTGGGGGCATCACAGGGCTGGGGGTCCATGGGGCATGGCCATGTGCATTTAGTGGCACCAAGGGGGTCAATCGTCCTTTTTGCCAAGAAGTATGCCCCTTAGACCACCTCCATACTGGACTAACCTGCAGCATTATAGTGGGACTTGGACTAGCGTAACTGGGTTACAGCAGCCACCATTTCTGAATAGGGTGCAGGTGCTGCTGTAACCCAACCTTGCTCCATGCCATAGTGGGTTGTGGGCATAGTGGGTGGCTTAGCCCACCTTTGGCACAACCCGCATATGGCATGGTGTAAGCTGCAACTTGGAAATGCACCTAGCGTATTGCATGGCACAAGGTGTGATTTGCACCATAGAGTTTGCCGTAAATTGCCTTGCACCATGCATAAGGCATCTTGGGATCGGGCCCATAGTCTCAAAAATGTTTGTCAATAGTGAGGTACTGTCTCCTTTGTTTTTATGTATGTTTTGTAACTAATAAAAGTATTTTTTTATCTGATGGCCCAGATTTTGGTCCTTCTGTATGGTTGTCTGAGCTCCAACTTTTCAAGTTCAAGTGTGTACTCAGAATATATCTGGGAGCTCAATATTTCCAACTGGTAGCCACCTCAAAAAAAATTAAACAACTTCCTTAGAATAAAGTCTGCCAGACTTTGAAGTACTTGGACTTGAAGGTATGAGGGTTATAGCCTAGTGTCTAATAGGTGACCCATAGATACAACCCCTTCATAGTGAGGGATAGATGTATAAAGGTCAGAGACATCTAACGTGACCAGAAAGTACCCTTCCTCAACATCAGGGAGATTTGCTACCTTTAAAATTTGAAGTAACAGTATGGTGTCCTTAAAATATGTTGAGGTCCTTTCTATCAGGGGTTATAAATGGTAGTTAATAAAATCAGAAACTGATTCAAATAAGCTGTATATTCCAAAGACAATGTGTCTCCCTGGTGGGTCTGTCTGTTTTTTTATAAATTTTTAGAATTGTGTAACATGCAGTATAGGGAATCTCAGATGTTTCTGAAGTAATAGATCAGCTTCCCATTCGTTTAGTTTATCCAAAAGTTCTAATTCATGTAATAAAGAGGCAAAATGCCCTTTAAATGTTGGGGTGGTGTCCCTTTCCAAAGGTGTGTAATTCTTCTGGTCCTTTAATAACCTCATACACATTCTTTGATACTGTGCATAGTACATAATGACTATCCCCTCTCCCTTACCACTGCCTTGATGATGAGTTCAGTATTCCTACACAAAGTATTGAGAGCTGTTCTCTCTCTGTGGGTAACATTACCAGTTCTGGGTCTCAAATCCTCATCAGATACAAACAAGACCTGAATTTCAGATCTGATAACGTTAGTCTAAGTTTCCACTGAGGGATTATGACCTGCCGGAGGGTCATAGGTGGAGATAACCCCTAAAGCTCTTTTTATATTTTGTTGATAAACATCCCTAGTACTATCCTCCATAAACTGGGTTTTAAGTCTCAATGATGTAATGAATTTCTAAATATGACATTCTAATTTAAACCTGTTCACATTAGTGCTTATTGCAGATGAAAGTCTCTTTGATAATAATCCCTCTTCAGTAGGGGAAATCTGTTTAGAACTTAAATTAAAAATGGGGATTACTTCTTACTCTGCATGGGAGGCTTGGATCTGGTGTCATCAGTCCCTCTGCCTGTTTTGCTTCCTGGACCTGCCTGCTCTGGTTTTCTTCTGTCTGACCTCTGGCCCTGATCAGTTACCATGGTTCCATAAACCCCTGCCTCTCTGTCATTCCATGGAATGGGCTTTTTGTCCCCTGCCTGGTTCAGAAAAAGACCCTGATGTAGTGGGGGTTTCTTGTGTTCCTCTCCTGTAGCTGGGGCATGAATATCTGTCATCACTATTTGTCCCACTCTCAGGATGTCTATATGGATGATTATGTGATGCTTTTGGTACAAACTTTTCATGTGTGTAGACCTTGTTGTCTTTATAATCATTCATGTTCCTTTGGAACTTGTGAATCTTTTGTTGTATCAATGTAGTTTCATATTCCATTAGTTTTGTCTTAATATTTCCTAAGGTTTTGTTGAATTCATTTAACTGTAATTTGACTTTTGAAGTTTCTTGTTCCTAACTTAGATTCTCAGCTGTCTTGACCTGCTTCTCAATAATGGCTTCTATGAGTTTGTACATGAAATCTATGGAACATCTTGTCCTGATACCATCCTATTTCTGATCTAATTTGATTGGCTTGATTCCTTGATTGTGCTCGACATATGCCCGCAGGCCTTTAGGTATTTTGTTATGGACCAGATATTGTGCCAGGGTGAGGGTATGCCATTCCAGATGGCAGTTTTTGAACTGCAAGTTCTCAATCTGTTGTGCCAAATGTTTACTATTATATATTAAAGTGGTTACAATGTCTCTACCCCTCTAATCTTTCCCAGCAACCATTCCTTTGCAGTGCCTTTAAATGTTGCAAAATGGTATTCCGTACCCATACTACCCCTTAATTTAGAAAAAGCATCCATGTTAAATCTTTACAAAAAATCTATTTTATGTAAACTAGATGTAGAACCATGAGCAAGTCCCAAACTACTTAGTTTTGCAACTTTAGGGGTGGACAACATATGTGGGGAAAAAAAACCACAGTGCATCATGCTGTAAAAAAAGTCCAATTCAAAGGTACTCCCCAAATGGGAAGATCTATGGGGAATGTCATTTCCTGTTGATCTCCCCCTTGTGGGAACATCTTTGAAAAGGTACCCTTTCTGCAGGAAACAATGTTTACTATATTACACTATGCATGAGGCCATCTCCAATCAGATGATTGACACAATAGATAATAAAGTACTCAATTACTACTGGTTGCCTAGGATTGACTCCAGTCTCATACTATAAGCTAAAGGTGTATGTTGAACTGATTTCAGTTCCTATTTAGTAGTGGTTCTAGTTACACAATTGCCAGACACAGTACAGCACATCGGGCAGCTACTGTCAAAAACTGACTAAAAATTCAGTACACATGGCCAACCTTGTTGCTCCAGAGAAGTGATCAAGTCTCACAGTTTATGCATTAGTACTCAGGGCTCCTGTGCATTAAAACAACAAAATTATGTTCATTATTCCTTGAATACCTCATCTTTCATGGCCATATAAATGCATTGAAATATTCATATTTTACATCATAGTAACAACTAAGGATCTTATTTATTTGTATTTATTTTATTGAATAATTTTTGTTATCATTACCATAAAGTTTAAATAAACATAACACCTATTTTGAAGATTAAACGTGTGCAGCATACTTGGAACAATACTAGGTAGGTAGGCAGGGTTTCTCTTGAGTTAGGACCTCCAGTTGACTTGTACCTCTTGCCTTTGCACAAACTGAGTTATAAGCTTCTTCAGAGCAGTCAGCTTGCAGTGAATAGTGACTGTCTTGGGAGGAAAACTGAGAGAAACTCTTCAGTTGCTCTACTTTGTAAACTGTATTTTTGAAACTAGGGTTATACCTTACTGCTTAATATTATGGCCAAGCTGTCAGATGAAATGAAGTCAGACAGATATGGTTCCTTCTAGTGGAAAACATACTTACATGGCATGAAGTACCGCCATCATTTAGAGGTCTTCTGAATCATGTAGACTATGTGCTTCAGTGCTGTACAAACTATCAGAAACAACGAAATAGTGATAGTAATGATGAGCACAGTATATGTGTACCTGTCATCATTTATATATTTGTATATGTATACACAGGTAGAGGGAATGCATAATTGGTTGTAGGGAAATAAATTGTTTATCTGATTGGTAAGACCCATAACTCACTAGTGGTGAAGCTGCTAAGTTCACCACTGTAGGTGAATAAATGTATTGTTCTACCACAAATCATTATTTATTTGATCTACAAAAACAGAGCCATTGAAAAGTGAAGGACAAAAAAAAAAAAAGACTCGAACTATCCTCACACTCTGTCTCAAGATTCCCTACTTCAAGATGCTCAAGTCTCTGTCCTCCCTCCTAGTCATCCCTGGAAAATGTAGAAAATAATGAAAAATGGATAGGATAGGAACTGTAGAGGATTCCAAGTTAGCATCAGAAATATTGGAAAATGCAGAAGAACTTGATTAAACATGAATTCTGATAGTTGATTTCAATAAAGTAGAGGAACAGCCTATACCCAATAAATAGCTTATCAAAAATGAGGTTTCTGCATTATTTCATTTTAAAGTTATGAGCTAGTTTTTAACCCTGATTTCACTTCCTGTTCAAGCAAACTCTGGTCAGAGCCAATACGGCTGCTCAGAGCTTTTAAGAGCGCAGGACCATGTCACGACTTTGATCCCCCATCCCAGTCAGTCCCAGTCTCACCCATACATGCAAGGGGCTGTTTCCCCAGAATCCCCTGACTTGGCACTGCTGTCCTCACTGTAAGTGTCCTGGTCTGCCACCAAGCTGCAGTCTACCATACCCAAGATGGCAGCGCCAACAGAACTGTGATACACGTGCATGTGCAGTTTGAGTCAACAGCCATCTTTGGTATGGCAACCGTAACTTCCACAGTTGCAGAAGAAAAAGAAGTGCCCCATGAAGAGGGTGTGTTTATATGGCCCACGGAGGGGAAGGGACGCATAAACAAAAGCATTGGAAACTGTGCTAGAGCACTGTGGAAGCACACCAGAAAGTGATCCAATCACTTGCTTCCACAGTGCTCTTTTCCAGATAATGGCATAATGTCTGTGAAGCTCTGCCCTCGCAGCCTTTAAAAAGCCAGTTTCAGTCAAGATTCTCTGATGATGCCACAGCCAGAACTCATGGACTATTCCTCCATGTAAGCAACCTTATAGGACCTATTTCTCTAAATTTTAAGAAAGTGTAGCTGTAGTAATCATTTAAAAACTGATACCGGGTTGGTAGCAGTGCTTGCATTTCCAGCATGTTCAGATGCATGGTACTGTACTTTAGAATGCATCAGGAGGTGGTTTTGGAATGCAGTGCTGAACCAAGGTATAGAATGTCAAAGTGGTGCACAACTTTAGAATGTTGGGGGGACATGCAATCTTGGTGTGTGGCATGGAAGTGTCATCTCACAGTGTGGTGGGACACTCACTCTAAAAATGTGACCGGGATACACATCAAAGAATTTGGTGGGGACTAGCAATTCTGGAATACAGTAAGGATGTACACTGTTGGAATGTGACTGGACACATCATTGTATTTTGAAACTGCTTTTACCTGCCACATTTCAGAATCGTATGCACCAACCACATTTCAAAATTGTACATCACATCCCCACCACAAGCAGACATTGTGCAATTCCAAAATTGCACATCCTGGCCACATTTCAAAATTGCACATCCACACCACATTCCAAAGTTCTGTTTCAGTGCCACATTCAGACACAGTGGCAACATCACATTACAAAATTGTGTTATTGCCACATTCCAAAATAATGTGTAACCACCACATTCTGAAACTGTGCATCACCACCACATCCTGAAACTGCATGTTACCACCATGTTCCGAAACTGAGCATCACTGAGCATCACCGCTACATTACAATTTTTTTAAATTACTTTTTATCCCACCTACTCTCTCTCCAAGCTCACTTCTTCAGGGGCTCCAATCAAGGTCTGTCCCCACTTCTGCCACCTGCCTGGTCCCACAGTTGATCCCCCATGGAGCCACAGATCTTCCCCTGGGCAGGGATGAGGAGGGACAGAGCATCCCCAACAATTCAACTTTCATCAGGAGACCCTGGGACCAGGCTAGTGGGAGCTATTAGGGGTCTGCCTGAGTGCTCCATCTACCCAGACCTCAGAGAGTGCTTTTCCCTGTTCATTGTGGGTGTGGCACATGCCTAACACCAGGATATCACCACCGACATCACCACTCCCCCCCCAGCATCAGCTCCATGCTTACCATGCCTCACACCTCAGCCAGAGGCCGGTCAAGCACTGAAAAGGACCCCCACCCTCCCTCCCTCCCGGGAGAGGAGAGCTGTCCTCCGGATGTTCAATACTCTCCCTTCCCTTCCAACCCCCAATGGCCCGGGCTCATTCCCAAACCCGTGTTGCTAGTAAGGTGTGAGGTGTGGTGTCCAGTGCCTCAGCACTCAGTGCCACAGGGCCGGCGTGCCATATTCCAAATTTGTGCATCACTGCCACATTCTGAATGTGTGCATCAATGCCACATTCCAAAACTGAGCATCACCACCACATTCCAAAAATGTGTGTCACTGCCACATTCTGAAATTATGCATCACTGCCACATTCCAATATTGTGCATCATTGCCACATTCCAAAGTTGAGTGTCACTACCACATTCCAAAATTGCATGTCATCGCCACATTCCAAAAATGCATGTCACTGCCAAATTCTCAAACTGTGTATAAACTTCCACATTCCAATATTGACTGTCATTGTCACATTCAGAAACTATGTGTAAACTTCCATATTCCAATATTGCCTGTCATTGTCACATTCTGAAAATGTGCATAACCTTTCACGTTCCAAAATTGCCTGTTACTGTCACATTCTGAAAATGTGCATTCCCACCATATTCCAAAACTGCACATCCTCACCACATTCTAAAGAGAAGTGTCATTGCCACATTCAAAAATTGCATATCCAAGTCATATTCTAAAATTATGCATCCCTGCCTCATTCTGAAATTGCATGCAGCTACCACATTCTGTGTCACTGCCACATTTTGACCATGTCCACACCACATTGTGAAAGTGAATGTTGCCACCACATTCTGAAATCAAGCATACTAACCACATTTTGAAATTGTGCATCACCACCACATGCTAAATTAATGCATCCCTGACACATTACAAAATTACATATCCCTGCCACCTTCCAACACTAAGTGCCTCCCACATTTCAAAATGTGTACTTCTGCCACATTCTAAAACTATATGACACTGCTACATTATGAATTTTAGCATCCCTGCCACTTTCTAAGATTGTGTGTCCCAGCTACTTTCTGAGATTGTCTCATTGCTGCATTCAAGGGTAGAATTATGGTGACATTTCAAAGTCATGTTTGCCACTAGATTCCAAGCCTTCCCACCCATCACATTCTTAAGTACTGTGACTGTGCCTTGCTTCTGCACAGTAAGGAAACACATGTCTTGATCCACCCAGTGTCAGCTTTCCTTTTTCTGATGTTTACTACAACTGCTGTTTTATGTAACATGGGAGAAATGAGTCTTATAAGGTAGTTTGCAAGAAGGACTAGACTGTGGGTTCTGGTTGTGACATCAACTGTACTGTAGCTCTTTACTGAAAATGTTTTTTATTTATTTTTTGGACAGGCAATAAATTTAGGGTTACAAAATGACTTGTAACATTTAAATAAAGTAACTTAGAGATCTCATTGTTGGCATGAGATTGACTGGGGATATGGTGATCCAAATTCTCAATGTATTGATGCTATAAATTTTGGCTGGACTCCCACTTTAAAGGTTTTATAAAGATCTTTTTAAAAAGAGTTATAAATTGGGCCAATGACAATATCATGAAAGTCAAAGCACAAATAGGGTTCAGGAAAAACAGATCTATGCTGGGCAATTGTTATATTTTATGTCATCTCCATAAGAAATTTGTAAAAGTCAGGAAAGCAACCCTATGTATTGCCTGCACAGATATCTACACCATGTTTTTTTTTAGCTAATTTGTTTATCCACCTCCCCTATGGCTCACCATCATGCCAGATCCCCCAGCCCTGTCCCTCACCTGCAGTTTACTGTCCACTTCCACCATGGCTTGCCCCCCCAGTGGAGCAGTGGGGATCCCTTAACCAGCCAGAATGGATCCGGTGCAGAGGTTACTGCCTATTTGTGGGGGCAGTGCCTGCAGGGATCAGCTTTTATCCAGCTGTGGAGCCTTTTTTCCTTCTTCCATTTTCTCCCCCTGAGGTGAGGAGGCATGCAATGACATCCTATGGAGAGAGCGTGTTTGTGTCTGCATGTGCTCCTCCAAGCATCTGCCTCCTCTCCTCTTCTACCCTTTTCTTTGAGTGTCAGTGCACTGTCCCCCAACCACAGCTAGGGGCCAGTCAAGCATCAACAGCTAGTGACCCCCCTCCCCTAAGAAGGAGAACAGTCCTTGGGGATGCTCAATCCTTTTCCTCCCCTGCCAATCCTCAGTGGCCCATGCTTGTTCCCGAACATGGGTCACCGACGTAGGGTGAGGTAAGGTGTCCAGCACCTCAGCCTTCAGCACCATCGGACCGGTGCTTCTGCACCATATTTTATTCCTGAAGAAGACCAATGCTTTGGGAAATGATGTTACATCAAGGAACGGATTCAAATCTGATGTATATAATAGTGCAAATTTATTCCAAACAAACCAGACAACTGCAGATATACAGTCATAGCCAAAAATATTGGCGCCCTTGCACTTTTTCAAATAACTCACAATTTCCTCTAAACATAAGTTGAACTTAACAGTACAGTATTTGGTATCCACAATTCTTTATTTCTCTGTTAATATTACATAACCTTTGTTTTTGATTCAGAATTTAATATATCATTTTAAATCAGAAAATGAAAAGAAATGGCATTGACAAAATTATTGACACCTAGACTTAATATTTGGTAGCACAGCCTTTGGTCAAAATAACTGCAATCAACCACTTCCTATAGCCATGGATGAGCTTCCTGCATCTCTACTGGCAGTTTGGCCTCTTCTTGTGCAAACTGCTCCAGTTCTCCCAGATTTGAAGGGTGCCTTCTCCCAACTGCTGTTTACAGATCTCTCCACAGGTTTTTAATGGGATTTAGATCTGGACTCATTGCTGGCCACTTCAGAACAGTCCAGCGTCTTGTCTTGAACCATTTCTGGGTGCTTTTTGAAGTGTGTTTGGGGTCATTGTCCTGCTGGAAGACCCATGACCTTTGACGGAGACCCAACTTTCTGACACTGGGTTCAACATTGTGCTCCAAAATGGCCTGGTAATCTCCAGATTTCATGATGCCATGCACACATTCAAGGCACCCAGTGCCAGAGGCAGCACAGCAACCCCAAAACATCACTGAACCTCCTCTATGTTTGACTGTAGGGAAGGTGTTATTTTCTTTAAAGGCTTCATTCTGTTTTCTGTAAACATAGAGATGATGTGCTTTACCAAAAAGCTCTAATTTGGTCTCATTTGTCCACAGGACATTCTTCCAGAAGGATTTTGGCTTGTTCAGGTGTGTTTTGGCAAACCCCAGTTGGGCTTTCTTATTTGTCTCTCTCAGCAGTGGGGTCCTCCTGGGCATCCTACCATATAACCCCCTTTCATTGAGTTGGCGACGGATGGTGTGAGTTGAAACTTTCGGACCTTGTGTGTGAAGGTCAGCTTGAATCTGTTTGGCAGTTGATCGAGGTGCTTTCTCCACCATTCGAACAATCCTGTGCTGCAATCTTCAGTCAAGTTTCCTCTTGCGGCCACATCCAGGGAAGTTGACTACAGTGCCATGGGCCTTAAACATCCTGATAACATTATCTACGGTGGAAACAGGAACATCAAGGTCTCTGGAGATTGATTTGTAGCCTTGAGATTGTCCATGCTCGGCTACAATCTTCTGTCTGACCTCCTCAGACAGTTCTCTGGCTGTCTTTCTTTTCTCCATGCTCATTACGGTACACACTGTGACACAAAACAGGAGAATGAGTCCTTTTCTCTATTCAAACTGGTTGAATGAGTGATTTTTATATTGCAGGCACCTGCAACTCACCACAGGTGAGTTCAATTCCAAAGTGAAGGAGAATCACCTGCTTGAAATCTAATTATTTCTAACTACTTCTAAAAGGTGCCAATAATTTTGTCCGGGCCATTTAAGGATTTCTGTGTGGAATAAGCTAAGACTTAGTAAATTTTTCTGCTTTTTGTGTTTTATTCCACTGCAAACCAAAGAAATACATGTGTGGATACCAAAATATTTTTTTAATTTCAACAATTTTCTGGAAGGAATGGTGCATTATTATAAAAAACTGCAAGGGCACCAATATTTTTGGCCATATATATAACACGTAAAGGGATCACACTTAACCCTTTACATCAAACAAAGTAATAAAGCAAGGATGCTTGTGGTCACCCACCATTTTGACCTCTATTTGAATCCTAAGTTAATGGATTTAAACAGAGATATATCACTTTTCACAAATTATGGGACAGTATATCAAAGCAGTAACATATGCAGATGATATAATATTTTTGTGATTGACTCAAAAAGGTTTAACAGAATAGCTAAATACCTTGGAGAATATGTTTATTGAATTAATGTTAGAGGCCAATAACAGTAAGTCTAGAATCATAGTAAACAAGACCCAGTGGCTAGATAGGATGCATCCGAGGGCATTAAGGGAACTACCATCAGTGTTAGCTAAACCTCTGGTGGGATTATGCAATAGCTCTTTGTTGCAAGAGGTGGTTCCCAAGGACTGGAGGATGTCAGACATAGTTCTGTGACTCCAGGAGGGGACATGGAGTAGCCAGGAAACTATAGACCCATCAGCCTTACCTCTGTAGTACAGAAGCTGCCAGAGACATTAGTCAAAGAGGACCTAGTGGAATACCTGGAGAACTATAGGATTCAGGATAGTAAACAGAATGGGGTTGTGGCAGAGAAGTCTTGTCAGGCTAAATGGGTAGTATTTTTTGATTGGGTAACCAGGGAAGAGTAGTGAGCTGGGCCATTAGCAGACAAACAGAAGTTCAGTGGAGAGAGACAACCATGTACCTAAAAATTTGGAACCTGACACAGCTTAGAAAGCCCTTATTAAAACTGCGATTGTATTTATTTATTCAATCTTGGATTACAACCTTTGAGCACAAAACAGCTCATTTACAAAGGCTGCATGGCAGCAGGGTTGGAAACATATATACATACATATATACAAACAAATGGATATAGGAGAAGGTTACATCATAACACAATAAAAAAACAGAGATAAAAGTGTTGCATAAAAGGAAACTTGCATACAGTGGGTTCTAAGAAAGCCTATGAAACAAAATAAAAGTTGCAGCCCAAGGGGCATCACCAAAGGAAAAAGGGGGAAAAGGGAGAGAAGGATGGAAGAAAGGTAAGGGAAGATGAAGGGGGTGTGGGGTCTTAGAAAAAGCTGTGAATCAAAAATAAGTGTTGCATCCCAAGGGGCATTGTCAAGGAGAAAAAAGAAGGGATGTAAGAAAAGGCAGAAGAAGATGAGGAGGAGGTGTAGCAGGAGGTAGGGGAAAGAAAGGTGGGGTGAGGGTGCACGTGGAATAAAGGAGGGTAGGGCAAGGACAGAGTTAAAATGGGGGAGGTCAGATAAAAAACTATAGCCAGTCTAGTAGGCTAGAAGGTGACAGGATGCACATAGCTCTTCTAGACCACTGAGGGCCATGAAGAAGTGGCCCTTGACAATGAAACATTGGCCAACTCTTTACCAGAGGTGGCTATGCACTTAAACATACAATAAAATATCTCCATTTAAAAATCTATTGGCGTTTGAGTCTCCCTCAACTCCACTTTTTGAACCTAATTTACTTGTGTCACATAGAGGTTACACTCCCCTGCATTATCCACTTTTTCAAGTTCAGGGCAGGTATTGCCAAAGCCCAGATGCATCCATGAACCCCCCCCCCCCCCAACACACACACACAAGATAACCGGGGTAGTTGATACAGATCTGCAGTAGACTTACAATAATTCAGCTTCAGCAAGACATTCAATTCAGTGCTGCACCAAAGGCTGCTGAAGTAGATGAGGGATTTTGGTACAGCTAGGGAAATAGTAAAGTGGGTAGGGAGTTTGTTGGAGTGGAGGCAGCAGAGAGTTATGATGAATAGGGTCAGATCATTGGAAAGAGAGGTGAGCAGCAGACTACCACAAGGCTCTGTCCTGGGCCCATTCTCTTCAAAATGTTCATCAGTGACATAGGAGAGAAAATCCAGGGCAGGCTGTGTCTGTTTGTAGATGGCACTGAACTATGTGATAGTTGACAGCATGGAGGGGATAAGGAAATTGCAGAGAGATCTATAAGGACTAAAATATTTGTCCAAAGTCTGGCAATTGAAATTCAATTCCAAGAAGTGCAAACTGATGCACATAGTGAACAAAAAAAAAAAAAAAACAACAGAATAGAGTACTGGATGGTAGGGATTCAACTGGACAAAATATCAGAGGAAAGGGACCCAGTAGTCATCATCAGTGACTCCCTCAGACAAACTAACCAGTGTAACAAGGACTTCAGGAAAGCTAACAGGATGCTAGAATACGTTGGGAGAGGGTACAACAGTAAGAAGCAGCAGGAACTGTTATATCTGTAAAGGTCAGTGGTAAGACCACACCTGGAATGCTGTGCCCCATTCTGGAGTACCCACCAAGGGACCTGTTATAGACAGTGCAATGCAGGGTGACCAAGATAATTCAGAGTTAGGATGGCAGAGCCTATGAGGATTGACTAAAGGTGCTGCACATGTATTCATGCAAAACCAGATGAGAGAGGAGGGATATGACTTGAGATCTTCAAGTTCCTGAAAGGAATAAACAAGGTGAACTGTATGACCTATTTACCAGGAGCAGAGAATCTAGGATATAGGGCCACAAGTGGAGTTTAATGAAGGAAAGATTTAGGAAGGATGTGAGGAAGTACTATGTTACAGAAAGAGTAATTGAGGCATGCAAAGGTCTTCTGGCAGAGGTGGTGGGTGCCCAAACCATAGCAGAGCTGGGATGGAGCTACGAGTATAGCAATTACTTTATAGGATGAGAGAGGTGGAAACATGGACAACATAAAGGGGAACAGAGTAAGCGTAACCCCCACAGACAATAGATGCTGGGGTATGATAGGGTAATACTGGCAGACTTGATGGACCATTGGTCTTTTTTGCTGTCATCCTGTATGTTTCTATGATATGTGGGAACTGTACAAAATATGGGAGTTGGCAGCCGAATGATACTCCTTCAGAAATATTCAAGCATTTTGTTACCTTGAACTGCAAATAGACAGTGGATTTAAATAGGGAAAGGTGGGATAGCACATTTTGCACAGATGTAGTATATGGGGATATTGTAGTGATGGAGTTAGCACAGTAGTAGATATGAAGTCAAAGGCTCATACTCTATATGGGCCAGAAATCTGGGCATTAAAAAGACAAGAGGAATGTGGGCAATTACCAAACACTCTGAACCTGTCCTTAACCAGATCTACACTGCTATGATCAGATTGCTGGTTACTATATGAATTACAATATTAGGCTTCCCTGCCTACCATGGTCAGACTTATCAGCTATGAAAGTACCTTCAAAGTTATACCACAGGGAAGAATCTGACAGTTTGTAGACTAAATTACTTTTTAGCCATGGAAGAGGTTCCCTGTCCCTCTGACTATAGAGTCCCCAATCATTTCCTTACTTCCATTTCTGCTCCTGATTTCAACTTTCCCAGGAGACTCATTTCTGCCGGATGGAGCATCCACCCTGGAAGCACTGATTGTACACGTAGGGTTGAGGCTGTCATCTCATGTCTTTGTCACCAGACTGGCAAAGCAGTTCCAAGATAGCACTTCTGGTGACACCGCTCTACCTAAATCAACCTACTGTCTTTTCTCCTCACAGCAGATCTGTTAGGATCCTGAAAGTACTGGAACAGCAGCTCCATAAATCCTAAATGACTGATCTCCCTACAGCTTCTCAACTGGAAATCAAAAAGAACAACCTCAGCCATAAGGACCAAAAACTGCTACACACCTGGCACATCCATCTCCCAAATCACCATGTGTGAAATGACTTTGCAACATCCCTTACATCTGACTACCTCCTCACATCCTCCTACCTGCCTGTACATGATACAGTAACAGCTGAATCTACTAACCAGATAAGAAAACCCTTGATAGTGTTCTCTTGCACTGTCCCTCTCTTTTTAAGTCCTTTTTCTCTTAAGAATGTCATGGCATTTAACATGGTGCAACTTAATTTACTACCACATTAACTCACTGAGGAAGTGACCTTTTGTACATCCTGGTGCTTTACAACCCAGAGATATTCCCAATTCTTCCTATCTCTGTGGACCTACAAAATGCCTCTTTACATGCTCCTTTGTTTGGACCCAGGATGCCTACCACACCTCTTATAACCAAGTTGGGGGTCAAGGCCAGAGAATACTCACCTAGGGGCCTATTCACAAAGACATGTGCGATATGCATGATGCCACGTAAGTCGGGGTGCACAGCTACATTCCATGTAGACCAGTGAGAATATGCACCATTCACAAACAGGCACAGAAGGTGCGGGGAGGGCAGGGGCGGTGTCAAACAAAGCATGCAGGTTCAACCAGGGGAAGGCCACGTGCCATGTGGGAACTATTCCCTGCACTTGACCCCGCCATATAAGTAGGTGCGCAGCAGCTACATGGGTGGAGGACATAGAGGCGTGTAGCAGGAATGGACGTAGTGCATGAACGATGCCAAACAGCAGGTGAGAGATGGCAGGAGCCCCATCCACTGCCGCCCACAGAGGTCACTGTGGGTAATCACCAGCCCAGATGGAAGAGAAGATGGGAAGAAGATGGCACCAAAGGTGTGTAAATTTCAGCATCGGTCAGGGTATGGTACTCGTCACGGACATAATGCAGCACTATGACATGCTGTTTGGAGCAAGGGCCCTGTCTATCCTGGGGGAGACAAAGGCCAGGATCTCGCTGGACTTACAGGCCACGGTTGAATGCCAGGGTCCACAGGCCCATATGCTGACTGTCATCAAGCACAAGTGGCAGGATCTTCAGACACAGGTGAAGAAAAAGATAAACTGGGAACGCCAGCCCATGGTGGCACAGGCAGCGCCCCCCCCGGAACTGCCACTGACACCAATAGAAAAGATGGTGGGTGACACCATCAGAGACATTAAGAGGGATGGGGAGCCTGACGGGATAGACAGCATGACAAATGAGTAGAACGGACAGCGCATGCGAGCCATTCGCAGGATAGAAGCACCACAGAGTACACTGACAGTCTTCCTTCCAACACACAGTGCATGGTGATGATGATGATGACAGCCCAGAAGAAGGACCGTCTGACCACAGCACTGAACCAATACAGGCGGGCACCAGGGTTGATAGGTGTCAGCAGGGTGGGGAAGCACACACAACCACACACAGCCACATGACAACAACTAATGCCTGCACACATTCCCAACAGGTGACACACAGCCAGACACCCTGCCATCCAGATGAGCAGAGCCACTGCAATCAACAGGCACAGATACCATGTGGAGCAACAATTCACCACAGGTCACCAGCACTGGTACACAGTCCACCATCCCTGAGTGCACTGACAACAGCCCAACCACACCAATGGACAGACAGCCAATGGAGGACATGGTGTCAGTGGAAGAGCAGAGCACCCAGGCAATGCAGGACTGGGGTGGCGACTAGCTAGATATGTAAGCCACAGGGGACACACTTGTGGAGAAAATGGATACACAGGGCACACATCACCAGCCCTGTGATGCAGTACCTGGTACAGCTGCAGGCCCCCTGCCAGCAAGACGGCCACCCCGTACAACAAGCATCAGCCCCCTCACAACATACTAGCCAGTCATCAGGAGGCTAGAGTAGGAGAGATTACAAGTGTCCAGGGAGGAGACACAGGCCCTGGAGTGGCTAACAGAGGTCAGCCAGGGTTCAGGAGGAGATGGCGGCTGGGATAGTTGCAGGTGCCTGGGCACAGGAGCAAATAGTGGATGCGCTTGAAGCCAGCATATGTGCAGAGGTGACTAGCACCACCAAGTTCTCTGCTGACATCCTTGCCCAGGAGAGGGTTGCCAATGCCATTGCTGCCATCGCCAAATACGTGGATGAACACAGGGCCCAAATGCAACACACCACAGCCACTGGCACTGGTGGTTCTGTGTGGTACACTACCACACAAGGTGACTACAGGCACAGGGGGACATGGCAGGACACACAGGACAATGAGCACCTATGTAGCACACCAGCAGTGCTCCTTGGGGTCACGCCCCCCCGAGGGACTGCAGCACTCACAACATTCAGCCACCACAGACAGGTGCAACAATGGTGGGATGGGCATGGGGCACAGGCACTGGCACTGCCGGATGTGGCTGTGATGGCCATGGTCCATGAATGCTTGTGCAAACACCTAGCAAAGGCACATGTGCCATGATCTGGCAGGTAGTGTACCAGCACCATGGCACATTCTACACTTATCATGCACCACACACACAGCACCTCACACAATGCACCACACACTAGGCACCCCACACCATGCGATGGACACAGTGGTGGGAGGCAGAGCACCTGACACACATGCTGCATGTCCATCACATGCACAGAAGGCACCCCCCACAAGCCAAGGCAAGAAATACCGCACAGCATGTCCACTGAGTGGAACAGGCCATGATGGCAGCACATCAGCCATGCCATTGTGATACATGGTGGCCGTGACGTGCTCACTGAAGCTCTGAGCCAACATGTCACATGATGGTGTATGGGCAGTGATGTGACAACTGCTGGATACCATGTGGGGGACCTCCCCACACAGGACAGTGGTGGGAACCCATGATCGACCACCATGGCACACATGGCCACAAACTACATCCAGCTAGGGGACACAAAGGGGTGGGCACACGGGGTGCTCAGTGTGGTGGTGGTATCATTGCACCCATGGCACTGCACCCTAGTGCATAAATGTACCATGTGCAATGCGGTGCTGGACTGCACACACGTCCTCACAGTCCGGCAGTGGCACATCACATTGTTGTTGCTATCCGCTGGCTTCCCCTGGGTGTACCATTGGTAGCGGATCCTGCTGCATGACATGTGACCCTGGTGGTGACCTGTTGTGGGACATCCAGGGGGACAGGCAGCTGTGCCTCTCACAGATGTTGTGCAGAATGGCACAGGTGGTGGAGACTCTGCACACCTTTCCAGGTGGTAGCATCATCATCCCACTGCTGTGGACAAGGCAGCAAAAGTGCATCTTCAGCAGTCCAGAGGTGAGTTCCACGATGTTCCTCACCCTGGCATGTGTGTGATTGTAGGCCTCCTCTGCTGGATGCTGCATTGCTAGGTAGGGTGTCATGAGGTAGGTCCTCAGTGAATAGGCACTGTCACCTGTGGTGGTAATGGGACAGAAGGTCAGCATGTCCATGGTTCACACCTAACCACAAGAGGTAATGGCAACACTCAAGCACTCATACCCAGTAGCCACCCCGAACCCTCACCCAGCATGGCTAAGTGTTGCTTGAGAGCATTGTTACCAAATATGTAGGAGTCATGGCATGGCCCTGGGTACTTTGCATAGATGTTCGTCAGGATGCCCTTTGCGTCACACATGACCTGGAAGTTCACACTATAGAAGCCCTTGCAATTTCTGTATGCCTCCGCATCCACCATTGGTGCATGGTTCACAATGTGGGTGAAGTCAATTGCACCCAGTGTATTGGGCATGCTTTACGATTGGTTGAAGCCCTGCGCCACCACCCTGACCTTCCCTGGTGCCATGAGGAACCTGATGTGGACACCCAGTTACTGCAGCAGGGTGTCCGTCACCTCATGCAGGGCCCTTGAGACATATGACAGGCTGACACCATTAAAGTCTCCCGTCACCCTCTGGAAGAACCCTGTTGCATAGTACTGCAGGGCACACATGACCTTTGTCTCCACTGAAATGGGCCATAATCCTTGATTGCTGGCCTGTACCTTGTCCTCCACTAACCCACATATGTATCTCAGCGTGGCATGGTCCACATGAATCCTCTGTAGGCATTCCTCACCCTGCAGCATGTCTGCCTGAAGTCTGTCCCTGAACACGCATGGGCAACATCATCTCCATCCATGCTGCCACCTATTGAGGACATCCGTGATGAGCAGAATGTGCATCAGTGGGTCTGGGCACATATTGCATTGGTTATTGGGCCTTCACGTGTCTGTCTTGTCACCCGTGACACTGTATGTGCCCCACATGGTGTCTGACATGCATGTCTGCGAGTTCTGGCATGGGCCCTTTATTAGGCATTGCATGGGACATGGTGTGAGCATGGCACCTACATGGGCATGCCACACACTGCACATACCTGGCCTGCATTATGCTGTTGTTGAGTATGGTGTGAGCATCGAGCAAACAGATGTGAGTGACTGCTGTACCATTCGGACTACCCATTCGCCTCATCAGGGTGGTGAGCAGCGCTTTCCAGGATAAACTCCTGGTGGGGAACATGTGGGAGGTGGTGGAGAAGCCCAACATGAGTAATGTTCACCTTCTTTCACTTATTTTGTGGCATGTTGGGTTTGCGAACCACTGAGGTGTCCCCAAAATGCAGGACAAGGCACAGCTCTTAAATATTGCACTTTAAATGTAGGTTACTGTGACTGTTTTTAATTTATAGTACAGACACTAACTGAAAACATTTTTCTCCACTTCTTACCCTACTTATTTAATCTTCATTTAGTTTCTTGCTTCAGTTGCTGCATTGGTTATTGGAAGACTCAGTTCTACACTAGTGTTGCCTCAGCCCTCACCCCATCCCCTGCTGACAACAAAAGAATCAGGTGCAGAGTGGCACCCCCTGCACATTAACAGAACAACTTTCCACTCATCTCCTTGGCAGACCATCATCTTATCCTTGACATGCAGCACTGCTGCTCCCTCATTCATTCTTTCATTCACTGCACAAAAATGTGCCATGCTATGAATGAATGAATAAATATATGAATGAAGAAGCACCTCTGCATGTTAAATGGTGCTGTTTGCAACAGGAGTTTATTTATTTATTTGCTTTTGGTAACCAGGTAAGTGCACTAGACAGAATTGCCTATTTTCAGGCATGACCTGGGACAGTACAAATCAAGGAATAGATAAAAACAAATACATGTACAGTGTGTGAGAGAGCACTAGTACCCTTCCATAACTCTGCTCACTTTGTATGTGTGAAGTCTACTGCAGTAGCATATGTGTCTGACCATGCTATTCTTTTTCTTTCTGGTCTATCCCTCGTTCCTTATTCCAGACTGGCCACCTGGAATGGGACATCTCCTTTCTTGCTAAATCCTTCACTGTCTTTCTGCAGGTGTGGAATTGTGGTGCTCGCCCCCCCCTCCACAAAAGCAACAAACCATAATAATGCTGGTGCAGCAGTCTGCAGCCTTAAAACATTTATTTATTGAGGCACAGGAATGTCTGCTGCTATTTTGCTTTTGTTTTTTCCAGTTTGTTTATATTTTTGTTTCTATGAAGAAGAAAAGGTATAAGATGTAGTGCACTAACAGTTTAGTACCAGACTAGGTTGGTTGTCCAATCCAAAAAGGTTTTGCTGCTAAGTCCAGTGCTTTTCATAGCAATGCTACTAAACAAACAAATGCAACATTAAGTATTTTCTTTAATATATTGTGACTGAGGCTGAGTGAAGTGAGCCATGTAACTACTGTGTGTGCTACTTGCTAGCCTTGCCCTGCCCTCTTTACTAGTTCAAGTTAGAAATTCAGACAATTGTAAACAGAAGTTCAAACATGTTGAAAATGTGTAAGTCACCTGCCTTAGTAACAAGTGTTTGGTCTCATTTCTAAGACATGAAGTAAGCAGTTCTTACCCAAATAATGAGAAATCCAAGCCTGGTAACAGAGGTGGGTCTGTTTGGGACCTGTTCAGATCCCTGCTATGTTCTGCTAGGAGCCAGCCATCCCTCTCCACTCCATTTTTATGCTGTGTGTAAGTGTAGGAAGGGGTGGAGTCTGATGTGGTCACCTGATGGGTTCCTAGTATAAAAGGGAACTCATCCTGTGGAACAGTCAGATTTTGTTGGAGGATCAGTAGGTGCTGGTCCAAAGTGTTAGTCTGCAACTCTTCAGACTAAGATTCTTTTTGAATCCAGGACAGCTCATTGCTGGAATAGTCCTTGGAAGACTGGAGTTTTGTTTTGTTTTTTTGTATCTTTTGTATTTCTTTTCACGTTGCCAGTTCGCAAGTTTTATTTGGTTATTTACTTGTCTTTACTTAATAAAAGATTTGGCTTGGTAACATTAGCCTTGCCACCTTACTGTGGTCTCAGTGTCCATCATTGCACCCACACCCTTTGACATTGGTGTCAGAAGTGGGATGCTCTGGTGTTACTGGCACCTTCCAGTCAGTGGACACTGAATGCAGGTGGAGACAACGGAGCAGACCCTCAGTAAGCCCAGCAGAGTTCTCACACAGACTATGGCTGCCAAGTATGGAGATCTCTTTGCCTGGTCTGGGACCAGATGTTCGACAGAAAACAGCCAAAAGGAAGGAGAGCTGGAGGAGGAGGCAAGGATACCTCAGAACAGACCACTGAAGAACCACCAGAAGATATACACAGCCTGTTGCGTTGGCTATGTGTAAAACAAATTGCTATGGACAAGCAAAGAGAGATGGATCTACAAGGGCTGAGGCAAGGTGGAATGATACCCTGAGAGCCATCCGAGATATGAGGGTACATAATCCACCACCAGCACAAACCCCTAAAGACATTAAGTTGACTAAACTGGGTGTAAGCGATGACATCGAGGCATACATGACTACATTTGAGCGAATAGCTCAGGCTTGTGGTGGCCCCTGAACCCAATGGGTCATCCGCCAGTACTTACCTATCTGGGAAAGCTCCAGCTGGTATACAGCCACATGGACAGTACCCAGGCAGAGAACTATGACGCTGTTAAACAAGCCATCCTACAAAGGTACAACATCAGCCCCAGACCATCGACAGCTTTAGGACTTTCAAATTTCATAATCGTGGACACTTCGAGAGGTCTATACCCAGTTAAAGGACTTGTGTCAGAAATGGCTACAACCAGGGTGAAGACCATAGAACATATCCTGAAATGATCATTCTGGAACAGTTTGTTCGTATCCTGCCCTCAGACGTTCAGGTATGGGTGAGGAACACCGCCAGATACTGCAGAAAAGCCATCATGCTAGCTGAGGATTATCTTACGGCTCATCATAATCGCCAACGTGGACATCCTGGATCCGTGCAACCCCACCCATGGTAAGGCCTGTTTCTTCTTCTATTGCTTCATCTGTGACTGAAGGGGTACTAAAACTGTCCCAGCTAATAGACCCTATAACCCTAACATAATCTGCAGGAATGCCAGAAGAAGGGGCACATAGCTAGATTTTGCTCTCAAAGAAAAGTTACAGTCACGCAGTTAGCCCTAGCTAATTGGGGACAATTTATCACACCAGTTAAGATTGGAAATCATGAGGTTACTGGGCTGATAGACTCAGGAAGCAGACAAACCCTGGTAAGAGCAGATTTGGTTCAACAAGTTGGTGAAAAAGGGTCCCGACAGCAGTAATTTGCATCCATGGGGACATACATCATTATCCTGTGACTGACCTTGATTTACAGGTATAAGGGAGAAGTCATAAATGACTGTTGGATTGGTTCCCCTTTACCTGTTCCTGTCATTATTGGGCATGATTATCCAGACTTTTCTTGCTTAATCCATCCAGAAGAAAGTGTGTGTGTTAACAACCCGTGCCCAAACTAAACAGGAACAACAGTGGGCACAACTATTCCCATTCGATGATGAGGTGTATGGGGAGCCTGGCAAAACAATCAAGTCTCGACGAGAAAGGAAGAAAGCAAAATATAAATGGACCCAGAGACACACTAAAACTGTAAATGTGACAAATGATAGTGATGTATTGTCTGATATTAAAACTGATGGCTTTTTGTGAAGAACAAAGAAGGATAGTTCCTGACACCATTTATGCAGTTGGTAGGGTACCAGTGAAAGGAAATGAACCATCCTATGTCATGAAAGATGACTTGTTGTATAGAAGATGCATACACCCCAACACGGGTGAGCAAATAGACCAATTAGTAGTGCCCAGTAAGTACAGAGAGAAACTACTGCATCTGGCACATGAAACTCAAGGAAGGGTCATTTGGGTAGGGACCGCACTTTGCAGAGTACATTATTAAGATTCTATTGACAGGTATACACGCTCAGGTAGCTGACTACTGTCGGAGTTGCCTAGATTGTCAGAAAGTGGCTCCTGTGACACGAAAAGATATGGTCCCCCTCCAGCCATTGCCCCTTATTACCACCCCTTTTAGCCGCATCGCCATGGATGTGGTAGGACCTTTACCAAAAAGCTCAAAAGGAAACAGGTTCATTTTGGTAATATGTGATTATTGCACAAAATATCCTGAGGCTATCCCCCTCCGAACTGTGACAGCAGAGAAAGTTGCAGATGAGTTAATCAAGCTGTTCAGTCGGGTCGGGATACCCAGGGAAATACTGACAGACAGAGGGAGCAACTTCTGTTCTAGGATGTTAGCCCGGCTGTATGAGACATTAGGAGTGGAGGCCATACATACCACACCCTATCATCCTCAGACAGATGGTCTGGTTGAGCGATTCAACCAGACCCTGAAAAGAATGCTGAAGAAATATGTAGAGGATGAAGGAAAAGGTGGATGTATACCTACCGGCCTTTTATTTGCATACAGGGAGGTACCACAAGCCTCCACAGGATTTGCCCCTTGAATTATTATATGGAAGAAATCCAAGGGTCCCTGGATATTGTAAGGAACAATGGGAGGAGAGAACAAAAGAGAACCCAAGTACCACCCTTGATTACCTGATAGCTTTATGCAAAGTTGCTGAAGTTTACCCAGATGGCACATCACCATAATTTGCACCAACAAAGTGTACAGAAGGGATATTATGACCAAGGAGTAGGTACCAAATCATTCCAAGAGGGGGATAAGGTTCTATTGTTACTTCCTTCTACTACTGAAGCTTATGATGAAGTGGCAAGGTCCCTATACCATCTTGAGGCAAACAGGTCCTGTTACCTATGAGGTTGACTTACCTGATAGAAAACAAAGGAAAGGTATATATCATATAAACCTTCTAAAAATGGGTGGAAAGACCAAACCCGGTATTTTATTTGCCCTGAGACTCACACCAGTGAAATGGAGGTAGCCTATGACAGGCTAGAAAGCAAAGGAGAAGTGAGTGATCTAACCATTAACGCCACTCTGACTGAACAACAGAGATCAGAGCTAGACTCCTTCTTGCTAAGTATTCACAGTCCTTTACCTCTAGGCCTGGGTTAATACATAGCATTAGGCACCATATAGAGGTCACTGCCAATAGCCCTATCAGGCAGAAACCTTATCGCCTACCAGAGAAAGTGAGAGGAGGTAATAAAGGAAGTAAGAAAAATGCAAGAGCTTGGGGTGATCGAACCCTCTGGTAGTGAGCGGCATTTCCATTGTAGTGGTGGAGAAAAGGAAGGCGGCATACGCCTCTGTCTTGATTTTAGAGCCTAAATGCTATCTCCAAATTTGATGCCTACCCCATGCCTAGGATCGATGACATAATGGACAGACTGGGCAACGCAAGATACATCACCACATTCGATCTTACGAAGGGGTATTGGCAGATCCCTTTGGATGAGGCCTCTAAAGAGAAGACAGCATTCAGCACTCCCATAGGGCTGTAACATTTTGTTACCATGCCCTTCGGGCTACATGGTGCCCCAGCCACATTTCAGCGCCTAATGGATCAGACTTTACATCAGCATGAATCCTATTGCGCTGCTTATTTAGATGATGTGGTGGTGTACAGTCCTACATGGGAGGCCCATTTACAACATCTCACTGCTGTTCTAGACTCTCTGACAAAAGTGGGTTTGACAATCAATCCATCCAAATGCAGTATAGGATGCAGGAAACCAAATATCTTGGCTTCATTATAGGTAATGGGCAAGTCAAACCAGAAATCGAAAAGGTTGATGCAGTGGCACAATGCCCTAGACCCCTGACAAAGAAACATGTTAGGTCATTTCTGGGGTTGGTGGGTATTACCGTAAGTTTGTCCTCAACTTTGCCACAATAGCCACCCTCTAACCAATCTTACAAAGAAACACTGTCCCACTAATGTAAATGGACCCCTGACTGTGAGAAGGCCTTCTGTACCATAAAGGCATACTTGTGTGCAGCCCCTGCATTGAGAAGTCCTGATTTTACTCAGCCTTTTATGGTACAGACAGATGCTTCAGACTCGGGTATAGGAGCTGTTTTGTCCCAGATGGTAAATGGAGAAGAACATCCCATCATCTATTTAAGCTAAAACTGCATGAAAGAGAAACACGCTATTCGGCTATAGAAAAAGAATGCCTTGCCATCAAGTGGGCCATCGAAGCCCTTAAATTTTATTTATGGGGAGCGGAGTTTGAAGTATTAACAGACCACAACCCACTCTGCTGGCTCCATGTAATGAAAGATAAGAACCCCAGAATAATGCGGTGGTATTTGGCCTTACAGCCTTATAAATACTGTACACCACCGACCTGGTACTGCTAATAAGAATGCAGATTTCATGTCCGTTATGGGGCAGATCAATGTGCACAGTCAGACCTCGGTGAAAATGCAAGTGAAGTGAAAGGTTCGTTATAGCCTTCATTTGTTGTTTATTTTGTTTCAAAGGGTCCCCGAGGTGGAGCTTTGGGAGTGGGTGGGCTAAAGCTCCATCTCTCCCTCCTTGGAGAGAGAGATCTGACGATTGTGCATAACTTTTACCAAAACTGGAAACTATAAAGGATTAGTACACTAAGGGTATAGTTTCCTCTTAAGTGGGGAGGAGTGTGAGAGAGCACTAGTACCCTTCCATAACTCTGCTCACTTTGTATGTGTGAAGTCTACTGCAGTAGCATATGTGTCTGACCATGCTATTCTTTTTCTTTCTGGTCTATCCCTCGTTCCTTATTCCAGACTGGCCACCTGGAATGGGACATCTCCTTCTTCTAAATCCTTCACTGTCTTTCTGCAGGTGTGGAATTGTGGTGCTCGCCCCCACAAAAGCAACAAACCATAATACGTTGGTGCAGCAGTCTGCAGCCTTAAAACATTTATTTATTGAGGCACAGGAATGTCTGCTGCTATTTTGCTTTTGTTTTTCCAGTTTGTTTATATTTTTGTTTCTATGAAGAAGAAGAAAGGTATAAGATGTAGTGCACTAACAGTTTAGTACCAGACTAGGTTGGTTGTCCAATCCAAAAGGTTTTGCTGCTAAGTCCAGTGCTTTTCATAGCAATGCTACTAAACAAACAAATGCAACATTAAGTATTTTCTTTAATATATTGTGACTGAGGCTGAGTGAAGTGAGCCATGTAACTACTGCTGTGTGTGCTACTTGCTAGCCTTGCCCTGCCCTCTTTACTAGTTCAAGTTAGAAATTCAGACAATTGTAAACAGAAGTTCAAACATGTTGAAAATAAGTCACCTGCCTTAGTAACAAGTGTTTGGTCTCATTTCTAAGACATGAAGTAAGCAGTTCTTACCCAAATAATGAGAAATCCAAGCCTGGTAACAGAGGTGGGTCTGTTTGGGACCTGTTCAGATCCCTGCTATGTTCTGCTAGAGCCAGCCATCCCTCTCCACTCCATTTTTATGCTGTGTGTAAGTGTAGGAAGGGGTGGAGTCTGATGTGGTCACCTGATGGGTTCCTAGTATAAAAGGGAACTCATCCTGTGGAACAGTCAGATTTTGTTGGAGGATCAGTAGGTGCTGGTCCAAAGTGTTAGTCTGCAACTCTTCAGACTAAGATTCTTTTTGAATCCAGGACAGCTCATTGCTGGAATAGTCCTTGGAAGACTGGAGTTTTGTTTTGTTTTTTTGTATCTTTTGTATTTCTTTTCACGTTGCCAGTTCGCAAGTTTTATTTGGTTATTTACTTGTCTTTACTTAATAAAAGATTTGGCTTGGTAACATTAGCCTTGCCACCTTACTGTGGTCTCAGTGTCCATCATTGCACCCACACCCTTTGACACAGTGTTGTACAATAGGAGATTCCAAATAGTTATACAGAGGTGCAAGCTACATAGTACATAGAGGAGGTACATATCACACATTAGAAAATGGGTAAAAGTATTTGAGGCTTCTGACTGGGTGATGGACTTCTCTAGCTGGGCATCTATCAGACAACAGATGCCCGGCTATTAAAAGTACTAGCCCAGCCAGCCCCATCAGCAGGATTCTGCTCCCCACCCTGCTCCCTAATTGGCTAAAACCCCCTCATTTCATTTTCAAATGCCTGCCATTTTTTCTCTTTCGCTTAGCGAGAGCTCACACCCATCCCTGGTCATCCAACCATCCCCCTCCCTACCACCACAACCCGACATAATTTTTTTTCTCATCCTGTACCCCATGCCAGTTTGACACTAACTGCCATTTTCTCCACTCGGTAAGACTGACAAAACACTGATTAGCCGCAACACACAAATACAGCAGAACCCTGCCCGCCACTGAAATGCCAGTTTTGTTGCCACCCACATAAACCCTCTACATGTCTTGCGCCCCCCTCCTCTGCATGGTAACCCACTTTCCAATGCACAGTATAAAAAGAAATAAATGAAGAGAAAAGTTAAAACGAAGCTCCTCAAAGTATCTGTAATGCTGTTGTTGCTCGGGGGACAGATCAGCAGCACTGTATCGTGCCCCTTGGTGTGCAACAAGATTCAGCACGGCGAGGGTAGCTTGAGGGGGGGAGCAGCAATGGACCAAAGCCAGGATCAATATGTCTGCAATCCAGGGAAAAAAAACATTTGTAATTTCTGCAACTGCTGCTGCTGTTTGTTTCCACTCACTCACCTCTATCTCGCTATGTGCTCCTGGACTATCCCAACTGAAAACTACCAGCCGCTCTGCATTGATGACATTCAATGATAAAAATAAAATCACTCAGTCACACCTCCTCAGTTTCTGCAGCAGCTAGACAACACTCTCAACAGCCGCGTTTATACTCTGAATACCGTGTTTTTAATTTTAAAGAGAAACACCAGTACTCCATGCAGCCCTGCCACATTGAACTTCTTGCTTTGCACTTCATGCTTTTGTATGGCAGGGTAGCCCAAATTTGGAACTTCTAAGTGTGTGTGTGTATGTGGGGGGGGGGGGATGATCTGGCAAAACAAACAGAAAACCATTTCTTTTCCAAACAACCATAGAAAAACTGCAAAACAAACTTCCTATTTTGTTCTTGATATGGTGGGGGTGTGGAGAGAAGAGAATAGTTCTGTCAGGGGGCATTAAAATATAGAACAGCACAAAAAGGAAGGACTACTTTACAACATAAAGCCTTTAACTTAATAGCCCTCTATTTTTTTAACTTCTTTATTAATTTTATTAAGTCTCACATAAAAATGCCACAGATAACCCATTTTCTAAGCGCAATAATACCCTCCAGGGTGGGGGGTATGGGCTATACCCACCCTTCCAGGGGCTATAAGGCTCTCTGCCTGCAGTGTCGGGCCTCATTACGCCCCTGGGCGGGCAGGTATAGCCCAACACCGCCCACCCTGTCGGGTATTATTGCTTGCCTATAATAGGAACAAAACAGATAAAAAGGCACAATTTATGGTTAATAATGTACAAAACATGGCAGTGCTGTTGGTAAGTCAGCAAGGAGACAATTTCCAGGCACAGACAGGGAACAAAGTGCATAGCTGCAGCTGAGGAAGAGTGGTAATGGGAGGAATCTAGAGGCCACAGGGAAATTTAAGTGCAGGACAATGGCAGATTTGCATGAATCGTGAAGCTAGGGACATTTGCAAATGTTGAGGGAGGGAGGCAAGGTAACTGGAGAGGCCTTTCTTGAAAGTGGGGTGGGATATGGAGTCCCTAAGATCAAGTGGGAGAGAGTTCCAAAATTTGGGGGCATAGAAGGAGAAGGCAAGTTCAACCATCCTGGTACAGCATTTTGAGACAGATAATAGAGCTAAAGACATGGAACAGAGGGAGTGAGAGCAGTCCGTGGGGGTGAGCACAGCAGCTAGTGTAGAGGGGAAAGAAAAATTAATAATGTTGTCAGTCAGACAACCTAATGAATAAGCCCGATGCGAGGAAGGAGACAACCAGTGGAGGTCAGAGTAGGGAGTACAGTGGTGCTTAAGACAAGGAGCAGATAGTGCAAATCTACATACATTGTTGTAGGCAATGTCCCACATTTGCAAGATGCTTGCCTGTGCCATAGCAAAGACAGGCAGAGCGTAGCAGAGTCCTGGGAGGAGAAGGCCTTGGGTGACAGAGATCCTGGTGGCAGGGGTCAGAAACTGACGGACTCTGTCAGCCAGTCCAGTTTTAGCATTGACTGATTTGCAGACAGCATTGACATGCAGAGAGAAGTTAAGAGATGGATCCAGCATGACCCATACGTATTTGAAAGACGGAGTTACTTCCACAAGGGAGCCATCAAGACAAGAAGCCTGGAGAGATGGAGTTGAAGCGACAGATTTCCCTTGTGACCCAAAGAACATAGCCTGAGTCTTGGCAGCATTTAGCACCAGGTGGTGGGACATAAGCCAAGTTTGGATACGATGAAGATCAGAGGAGAGGTGGGAGTTAATTTCATGAATGGAGCTGGAGGAGACATAGAGAACCAAGTCATCAGCATAGAGTAAGGAGACACTGTGGGAGGGCACAGAAGGTAGGTTACTGAGGAACAAAGAAAAGAGCAGGGCCTAAGTATGAAACCTTGTGGGATGCCCGAAAGAAGCAGGGCTGGGGCAGAGAGAACTTTATGACAGGAGACAGACTGGGAGCAGCTCCACAGATAGCTGACAAACTAGGCAAGTGTGGATTGGGAGGCGCAAATAGAGCCTAGTTGATGCAGGAGCAGGTTGTGGTTAACCCAAGTCAAATGTCTTTAACATATCAATAAAAACAGCCCCAGTAAGCTGGCCTTAGACCATAGCAGAGTTGATGTCACTGGTGAACTGCACTAGGGCCGTCATGGTGCTGTGGTTTGGCCTAAAGTCATGCTGAGCAGGAGATTGCAGGTTAAAGTTGGCACTGAAGTTAGATGGATAGGCTTCTCCAGGAGTTTACTGAGGGTTGGCAGGAGTGCAATACGAAGGTAGTTTGTTTAGTTTTTTAGATCACTCTTTTTGAAGACTGGGATAACCCTGCCATTTTTCCAGGAGAGCGATCAGCTGAGGAGGTAATTGGAGGGCTGTGATGGTCTTTGGGAGGGGGCTGGGAGTCACACTACCAAGTGATTCTTTTGATGTCAGCAAGCGAATGAGGTGGTGAGTATTACTGGATGCCAGGGACTGGTTTGTTTTCAATTTGGGAGGACCAGACTTTGACAGATAGTTGGATCTGATCCAAGTATCCACAATCCAAACTCCAATCAAACTTCTTATAGGATTTAGGTTCAAGTTTTCTGACTATCGTCTTGGATTAGAATTGATACTGTCTGAGCACCTCCTTTGAACCTTTTGGCAATGTCCTTCTATCAGTGTTCTTTCCTGGCTTAATATAAAACTGCCTTTCTTTCATCATAAAATCAGGCACAGTGATCTCTGTGTTGTAGTTACAGATTCAGAAGTTGAACTAACATGTTTTTCTAACACAGTCTAAGTGGAAGTAACATGTTCCAAGTGAAAATACATTTTGATCTCAGCTGTTTATAAAATAATGGATTTTACTTATTTAATGTATCCACCACTGTTTTGATGATATACAGTATCTATCAGTCTATTTCATATGTAATGAGGAGCATATTTCTTGCCATATCGAAGGATAAGACCCATAACTCATGAGTCACGATGCCACTTGAGGGTTTCAGGTCCACTGTCAGGATTTGCCTTTTTTTTTTGGGGGGGGGGGGTCTTTTTGTAGAGCTGGTGTTCTTTTTTGTGTGCAATGCATGCAGAACATTTTTTCCATAAAAGCAAAGACTCTGTGGGCTGGCAGGCCCCCAGAAGCCCTGGGATACTAGATGCTCTGCAATTTGTGGCTTATTTTGAAGCTAAAAGTAATTCATCTAAGCTCTCCTCCAACTCTTGCTGTATGGATGTGATATGGTAAGAAACAGAAAACATGACCACACTGGACCTGGGATTTGGGCACTCAGTCTTGTCCTGATTCGGAAAGACTGGGGATCGGGTTCACGGGTCCAGGGAACATGAGTGTGAAGGGTGAGTGTGGGTGCAGGTTTCATGTGCAGCAATAACATACACTCCCCTTCCCTCCCCCCAGCCCTACCTATAATTCCAAATTAAAATGATAAAGATTAAATAAGGCATCTAGCTTGGGACAGGTAATGGGAAAAACAATTTTATTGTGAGTATTCCTGCCTTCTCCCTGGCTGTTGCTGTCAGCAGTGGTGGTCCACAAGTTGTAAGAATGATCACAGATCGCTCAGGGATTTCACTATGATTTCATAATGTGTTTTCAAAGAAATCAATGAGTGAGTGAGAAAGGACAGTGAAGAGTTTGTCTGGCTTGAGCATGGCAGAAGGGAGAGAAAAATGCTGCCTGCTGCAACAGTAAACGTTAATACCATTTGTGAGTACACAGTATGTAAAACTGACCCTTCCCAACACACTACAATTGGAGAAATCCTTCTGCTGTGGCAGTGAGTTACCAATGATCTGCTTGCTGCACAATTAAAATGTGTCCAGAGATTGAAAATCATGGATTGCTGATCTGGAAAGAGAGAGAGTGGGGGAGAGGAGAGAAACGCTGCTGGAGAGTCTGCTCTGCATTCTGTATTGTATGTGAAATGGACTCACCTCAACATTACAGACTGAGAAGTCCTGCTGTGGCTGTAGCTAGAGACTTTGAAATGCTAATATGGTAGTGGGAGAGGGTTGGAGGGAGAGATATGAAATGTTGCATTATGCAGTGTTCTCCTTGTCAGACCTGCTAAGCTGATCACTTTATTGTACATGACTCTGCCAAGCCCTCTCACCAGTATGCAACCAGCATGCTTTCCACTGCTTTTATAGATGCTTTCTGATGCATCTCACCTATTGGCCAGCAGAGAGCTGGTGAGGGGGTGAAGGTTGATATGGTGGGTGCACTACCTGGGGTACGTGTGTGCCACTGTAAAATAGAATGATATTTAAAGGGCCAGTCTGAGACAACAGATAGAACCACCAGAAACAAAGTAAGAAAAGGGGGGTTCATTCAAACCAGATGAATCTCAGCTCGCAATGGGCCTGGGTTGTAAAGGTTGTCCTCACAAGTAGAATGTGGACCATGACACACAGCAAGGCGTGCATTCTTTGTGAGATATAGGCACTGCTCTGTTGGTGTTGAGGCAAGAAGTCACAGGCTGAATGCTCTTTAGAGAACACACAAATGCAGCACACTGGGGTGTTTTTTCACTTAGAAAATTATCTAGTATTACAATTGTTGGCATAGAAAATGCAGCAGTGTGCAGTTGAGAGTACATATATGCATAGCAGGTGACAAGCTGGTTCCCCCAATCAGAGATCGGTACTAGTAGCTGACATCTTGATCAATTTTATAAATAGGGTTTACCCACAGCAGAACAGTAACAGTGCAATTTATACCACATCATTGTAAAATGTATACCTTTTAACTTAGCTCTTGACATGATTGACATGAATATTGAACTGTTACTCTTTCAATTTAGCTGCTTCTCAGCATAGCACAGATCCATTGTGATGTGATCAAGTATTGTAAGAGCTGCTCTGCTACTGGTTAAAACATGTCATGACATACAGAGTGTGGAATTATCATCCTGATGACCTACAAAATGTAAACATATTTTGATATCAACAGTATGTATTTCAGCAGCATTTTACTTGTGCAGTATGTGTATCTTAACTGCTGAAAATAATATTTTTTTTATTTTGCTGTATTTATTTCCACTGGCGTGGTTTAAATATATTAAAGATAATACATGAGTGCATGTCTCTAACAATGGTAGTTATTAGCTTGAGTGAATCTGGGGGGATGATAGTAACTTATGCCTCCAGCTTTATGAGATACAATTATCCCAGAGTCCCAAGCATAGACAGTCACACTTTATGATTAATATTACTTGGTTAGGAAGAAACAAGATTAGAATACTGAGTGCTGGTAATTAATGTTATACAGCAGACATTTAGTTGCGCCACAGAATTCAGTTCAGGTTCTAGCTACTGTATTAGACAACCACATTATCAAACCCTTACAAAACAACAACTTCAATTCGATTGTCCAACATGGTGTCTGTAATGGGTAGGTCATGCCAAACAAACCTCATTGTGTTTTTCTGAAAATGCCACCAAGAATTTGAATGCAAAGAATACTGTTGATGTTGTATATCTAATTTCAGCAAAGCATTTGATACTGTTCCATACAGGAGGATAGTTTAGAAACTAGAAAAGGAGAAGCTATGCATAATTGGGGGTGGGCACTTCAAATTGGTTAACAACTGGTTGCAGAATAGGAAGCAAATCATTATTTGCAATGGTGTTCCATCAGCCTGTAAACAGGTGACCAGTAGAAATCCATGGTGTTGGTTCTGGGACTTATAGTGTTCAATACAGTCACAAAACTTTAAACAAAATAATATATCATATATTTTGGTTGACCACAATTGCAACTGTTTTTAATGTATGTAGGTGTTTGATTTGTTTTTGTACAATGTGTTTATTTGTTGTATAATTTTGTACTGTATGTATTTCTGAGTCACCCATGAAAATGGGCATTCTTGCTCTTGAGTTTCAATCTGAATAGCAAAAAAAAACTACTGCTATTACTATTACAACTGACAAGAGAAAATGTTCAAGTTTGCATCAAGCATGATAGTGCCTTGTGTCACAGTAGCTTATCAGAATAAAGAAAGAGACAACACTCACCTCCTGCACAAAGGGTCTGTTAAGTGAAGCACTACTCCACTGCATTGTTGTTCCGAAGATTTATTTGTATGCAAAACAGTGCATCTTCACTCATAGGGCCAGATTCTAGAAGGGTTACACCTGGCATAGCAGCAGTTGCGCCAAGGAGAGTGGTGCATGTAGCAACTTACGCAAGCAGTTGTGACATGCACTATTCTAAAAAGTGGCCTGCGACATGTCACAAGCCACTTGCTCCACACAACTGTTATGCCACATAAACCCCCTGCAACATGGTGCTAGGGGGTTTACGGCAGCAGTTGCACCCCATTCTAGAAGGGCAGCCACAAAGTGCCCACATTGGGATTCTACAAGAACCCCCAGAGGAGATCTGTCAACGTAAGTTATACCAGCATTTAGCTGGTATAAGTTACGGACACCCCCGGGGGTCCTGTAGACCTGTCAGCTGTCCAGTGGACAGTGCACAGTTTCCCTCCCCCCCATGCCCAGCACACCCCAGTGGGGCCCCATGGGGCTACCCATGCCCCCAGCCCCCCAAAACACCCATTGGAAGAAGCCCCACCGGGCAGCACTGCCATCTCCCCACTCGTGCTCTGAACTGCAAGTTGCCGGCCGCATATACAGCAAAGTTAGCCTTGTAGTCTAGTGTCTCAGTCTGTGTATTGGGGCTGATCTGGCTTCCCCTGGTAAATTAGTGGCTTTCAGTCCGTGCTAACAACAGAGTCCTCTTTCCCTGGTGGGCCTAGTGGTTTCCCAAACTGTAAGTACTAAATGAGTAGAGATCTTGTGCTTTCTGGTGCAGTCTAGTGGCCCACCACTCCCACTCAGCCGTGCCAGCCAGCCCAGCACCCCCACCCATACCAGCCAATGACTGGCAACGCCCACCTCTCACCTCCATGGCCAACTGCTGACTGAGTGCAGTATTAGCGCTACCAAAGACACACTCAGAAATTAATTTCTGAGTGCATCTATGCAGTAGCACTAATACTGCATTCAGTCGGTGGCTGGCCATGTAGGTGAGAGGTGGTCTGTGCCAGTTGCTGGCTGGGGACAGGTGGGTGGGGGTGGTGCTGGTAGGCTGGCATGGCTGGGGGGGCCACTAGACTACCAGACAAACTAGATCTCTATGTTTTTATTATACAGTTCGAAAAGCTAGCTACCAGGGAAAGGATCTGTATATTTTATTATACAGTCTGGGGGCTGCTGGACTACCAGGGAAACGGGATCTTTATATTTTTAATATACAATTCAGGTTGGCCACTAGACTACCAGGGATACAAGGATCTATACATTTATTATACAGATCTGGGGTCACTAGACATCCAGTACAAGTGACTAACACTAGCACTGACCTAATGTTTTGCTACGCTCCCAGGGTCGTTTTCAGTGGTACTGTGCTGTAGTTGTTAAGTGTAGGAGCACTGTTTTACACAAAATATATCTTCAGAGTACCAGTGTAATGGAGTAGTGCTTCACTTTCACAGCTTCAATTTGCAGAATGGTAGTGCTGCCTCTTTCTTTATTCTAATATTACAAGTGATTTTAAAGCAGCAGTGCATGATAGTGGTGACAATTTTGACCTATACTTTTTTATTCTATTATAGACAGCCCCTTATCTCCAGACTTATATGGTACCCTTATTTACCCATTTTGAGTTTGCATTACCACTTTTTTACAGTTGAAATAATAAAAGGAGCACTCCCTTTATTATGTTCTGGACGGTATCGTGTCAATAGCACATAGTAATTTCAGTGCAAGCATTACCGTGTAGCGATATATGCACAAAGCAATTACAGCTAAAGGCACGAATAAGCTAAACACTTTTACAGTACACAGCCAGTCTTGCACTTAAGTTGCTTACCTCCTGTAACCATTTTACGTACTTGAATGAAAAGTGCTTGCTTTAGTTGCTTATTGGTTCCACTTTCACAGTGCTTTTACAAGACCTGCCTAATTGCTGTCAGGTTCAAAATGCTTTCAAAAGACCTACCTAAGTATTGCTAGCTGACTCCTATTCCTGCAATTCCCCATTCTACGTTCTAGGTAGTATGTGCTTGCAGACATGACAGGTTCAAAATGCTTTTATGAGATCTTCCTAAGTGCTCGGTTCAGTGTATGCACAAAAACAAATTCTGATTCCTGCAGTGTTTACCTTTTCCTTTGGAGAACTTGAATACTTGATAGGAACATGGGGGGAATCGGATGCCGCTTCGTTTTTGTATGGACTTCGGCATATGCACACAAGCTGCCCTGTAATGCTTGCAGCAACCTGCTCCACTCATAACCAGCTCAGGCTCTTGATGTTGCAGGTAATGCAATGCTAAAAGCAATCACTAGCATCATGTTTAAAATAGCAGCATCTAAAAAGCATCACAGTGTGATGAACTAACATAGCTGCAAAAAGCGGCATACCTAGCTGCATGTCACAAGTCGCAGGTCTTTGCTGTGGAGACCTTGCCTCTTCTAGAATAGAGCACAGGGTCATTGCTGCAGTTACGGGTGGTGCAAGTTGCATTCAGAAGCAACTTGTGCCACCCTTCTAGAATCGGGGCCCAAAGGTGCATACACTGCCTGCATCACTCTGCTGTCCCAGATAGGCACAGGGTGCATAGTATTCACTACTGCATGCACCTGTGGGGCACCTGTCCATGGCCCCATCCTCCCAACATGTAGGACTGTGTAGGGTGGCCGGGGCAGAGTAGCAGACCCAGGCGGGCATCCAATTGGATGCCCATCCTTGGTCCCAGACTGGATCACTGATGCAAGAAGGCACGGGTCTGGGTGCATGAATACCCAACAGAGGCACCCAGACCCATGCTGCCTGGCCCCATTGGCCAGAGGACCCACTGCCGAAGCCCCTGTGTCATTGTGGCCTCCTGCCCCACACCTGAACTGCCACCAGCCGGACCCTCCACCAGGTCCATGTGCCAGTCCCCCCACATGTCTTCCCTGACCCTGGTGTATGACAAGTAAGCCTCCCACACACAGAGTAGCATTCCCTAGGGTGCATCTGGAAATGTGCTATTGGAGCTCAGTAATATGTTTTGTTTTCACTTCACTGTTGCAGTGGATGCAATTGCCACAAATAAAAATCGTTTAATCGTTCTGTGTAGCCTTGTCTTTTTGTGGTGATGCTAGTGCTCAATGTTGAGTCTTTACTATTTTATTCTTTATTGTTTCAGTTTCTTTTGAAGTCCCTCATGGTTTTCTCTGAATATGATGTGGCCTTGATGTGTGAGGGTGGAGAAAGTTCCAGTTATTAAATACTGCTTTTTTAATATTTCCAACATTCTGTATATCATATTGACAACCTTGCCTGGTGCAACTATGCAAAATAAATCAATAACTATAAAGTTTCGACTCACATCCTCCTGAATCTGGTACCCCAGCATCTCCATTGATGGCCAGTGACCCCCCTCTCCCTTGTGGCACTGACAACCTCCCATCTCCCATTCCTGACAGTTGGTGTCACTGGTTTGCTTAGCCAGTGGCACATCCCTCCTTACACCACATTGGCCACTGGCTGTACAATTGATGCTGGGAGCATACCACTATACATAGGAACTGCTCTCCCAGCATCAGTTGTACAGCCGGTTGCTGAGATGGTATTGAGGAGGGATGTGCCACTGGCTGTCCAAGCCTGTGGCACTGACTGTCAGATATGGGGGCATGGGGGGGTTGTCGGTGCTATGTGGTGGAGGGGGGCCACTGGCCACCAATGAAGATGCTGGGGTACTGGGTTCAGGGGTGATTTATTTTGCAGTTTCACAAGGCATACTGAGCTCCAATAGTTTGTTTCCAAATGCGTCCTGGGGAATGCTCCTGTGTGTGTGCAGGGAGATTAGTTGTCACATTCGGGGACAGGGACAAGTGCTTGGGGGTGGGTTTGAAGTATAACTACAGGACGGGGCTCACAGGTGCTGGAGGGTTGCATAGACAGCACTGGAGATGTTGTCAACATGTGTGGAGGGGAGTGCATTAACAACTATGGGCTGGGGCTGACAGGTGCTGGTGGAGGGGTATGAATAGATAACACTGGGAAGGAGTCACCATGTGTTGGGGGGTATGCATTGCCACCTATGGGAATGGGGCTGACAAGTGTGTGGGGGGTATGCCATACAACTATGGGGATGGGGAAGACATGGAGGGGCAGACCTATGGGCCTTGGGCAGGGTTCTGGTTGTGTTGGGGGGCTACCATACTGATGCTGGGGCCCGGCAGGGGTGCTGTGTGAGCAGGGCTGGTGCATACTGAGGTTATGGCAGGGTCCACCCTAGTGTAATCTGATCTCAACTACACCCCCCTGTGAGCAGCACTATGCACCTTTGAGAATGGCACGTAGTGCAGGCACACCCCTGGCATGGTCCCTGCCCACCCCCAGCACAGTGTTTTCCATGTTGCCAGGGGATCATTGCCTTGCACACCATTTGTCAATGCCGCTGGGGTCCACTGGACCCCTGCTATGCAGCATTCATGCATATCAAAGCCTACAAGCCTGGTTTTTATGTATAGTGCAAAGGGCCCATTTTTAGCAGAAGTGACATCATCAGTGAAGGTAACTAGGTTTATCACTTCAATGAAATATGAGCAACAGGGATAAACCATTACAATATAGGGAATAGTCCATTACATGCTCAGGAAAAAGCTTTTTATTCAGTGTGGAATGTTGCCAGCAATGCTGCTTAGCAATGAGTGGTGAAGCAAAGCATAGCCAAAAATGCTATTGCAGCAGTGTTGACAACATTCAAGAGCAAGTAAATATTTTATCTGTGGATTCCTTATCAAATGTCCTAGTTATCCCCTGGACCACAGCTCAAATTGATATAGATGGAAATTGACAGCTATAGGTAAAATAACATGGGCTGCAGGGGAATGGCATGTTATTTATCCTAGAGGTGAATAACAGGCCTGAAGGAAAGATTTTATTTTATTTATTTATTTATTTGAATTTTGGTAACAGGGTAAGCCCACTGAGGCCATGCATTCCCTTTTTCAGGGGCGACCCAGGGGAGGGTACATAGGACAAATAGTATACAACATACAAAGAGTCACAGAGCTATACAACAGAAACTAAAACTAGTATCTCATACCTGTACACTAGACAAGACTATAATACATACAGGGTATATACAGTCACTGTACAGTCATATGATCTTTGGCTGAGTTCCAAAATGTAGTATGTAACAGAGTTATGACTGGAAAATTAAAGTAGGGTACAATTTTGAGGATGGCTATACAGGTGCTGGGTAGTCACACTGACACATTGCAGAACACTAATGTACAGTATAGGTGATCACATAGTTACAGTGTAGTAGTAGTAGTAGCAGCAGAAGGTTGGAGAGGTAAGCATTGGAGCTAGGATAAGAGCAGGGGCCTCCAGGTTATGTGAGATAGTTAAATTTTCCTGAACCAGACAGGTAGTTATGCAAGGAAAGTTTGAAATGAGGGAAGGTAGCACAGGAGAGGAAAGATGGGGGAGGGCGTTCCACGCTGAGGGGGTAGCACAAGTGAAGGATCTTCTGCCTGAGGATAGATGGGCCTTTGGTATGGCTAGTAGTTAAAGAGAGGTAGAGCAGAGAGGCCGCCTGTTTTGTTTTCTTACTATAATGTCAGATAGGCTTGGTGGAGTTTAGAAATGTGTGAGCTTGTATGTGAGGCATAACAAGGAATACTGGATAAAGTGTTCAAATAGTAGCCAATCCAAGGATGCAAGAACAGTGCAGTGATGTTGGTGGGGGGCTGCTCTGATGGCAAAATGCCCAATCTCATGATAAAGCTGTTTCAAATGACTTGTAAGAGAGGCCCTGAGAGAAAAGAATAGTGGAGCCCCGTAGGAAAGTAGGGACAGGAGTGAGGTTGTGGCAGTTTTTAGGCAGGATGCATTAGAAAGCAGGGGATTAAGATGGTAGAGCAAACCAATCTTTTTGTGTAAGGTTTTGGTGCTTTTGTTGACACAGGCCTCGAAGGAGAGGTTATGGTCAAGCAGGATGTCCAGATATTTTAAATGATTCTACTGATTCGTGAGGTTCCCCACTGCTGGAGTGGATGGTGAGCTGTGAGTTAAGAGTAGATTTATATGAGGGGGGATGAAAAAGCATAGATTTTGTGTTTTTCATATTTAAAAGTAAGTTATTGTTAAAGAACCATGCTTCTAGCTGGTGGATGTCTGATTCCAGGTGCCGATTAAGCAATTGGGTATCAGCTGAGGATCAATATAATATGTCATCATCTGCATAAAGCTGAATGGATGTCCCTCCACAGAAGCCAGGCAAGTCATTGATGAATAACGAGAAAAGTAGAGGCCCCAAGATGTATCCCTGGGGAACTCCATGTGTAATTTGTCTAAAGGGGGGGTATTTAGCCCATTTGACACTTTTGATGTGGCAGGATAGGTAGTTATGGAGCCAAGAAGTGGATGAATGATCGAGACTCAAGGAATCTAATTAATGTATTAGCAGCAGATGGTTCACCAGATTGAAAGCCTTGGTGAGGTCGATGAAGATTGCCCTTATAGCTAGGCCAAGATCAAATGCTTGGTGAAGGTCTGAGGTGACTTTGATAAGTGCAGAGAGGGTGCTATGATTTTTGCAAAAACCATGTTGGCAGGGTGATAGAAGTTGGTGGTGTTCAAGGTGTAATTGGTTGTACAGAATTCATTCTTGTACTTTTCCAAGGTGGCATAGAATTGAGATTGGCCTGCAGTTTTCGTTTTCAACAGGGGTGGCCAACCCCCCATTGTGGATATGGATTACTTGGGCTGTTTTCCATTTAGAGGGTCCTGTTCCTTCAAGGAAGGATCTACTAATCAGTTTTCAAACTGGTATGGCAAGTGCTGGTGCTCCCCATTGTAAGAAACTAGCCTCAAGTGAGTTATGGCCGGCTGAGCCACGTTTCTTGAGATTTTAAAGTAGCTTGAGCACCTCCTTTTGGATAACTAGTTTGATGTGGAATTGTGAGGTCACGTTCTTAAAGAGAGTTGTGTGATAGGTTCGGGTGTCATGGTTTATAGTGAAATGGGATACATAGTTGCTAAGGTCTGTAAAGAAATTATTATGACCGTCAGCTGATGACTCTGGGTCTGACAGTACTTTGTCCTTCATGGTAAGTGAGTCAGGGCAGGTGGGGGTTATGACTTTGAGGAGGGAATTAATCTAGGACCAGAATTCTTTGGGGTTACTGAAGTTTTCAGTTTCAATTGAATGGTAATAAGTCTGCTTGGCATTAGTTATTTTAGACATATAAGTATTTCTGAGCTGTTTGTAAATTTGCCAGTCTGAGAGTAGTCCAGATTGCTTGCATGTTTTCCAGGCTGCATCACATTTGGACATGTGATTCCTTATACGCTTGCACCTCTTGCACCTTTGAACCTACATCGAGTAAGTGGGGCATTGATGTTTAGGATGGCAGTGACAGTGTCAACTAGGTAATCCAGGTCTTGGTCCACAGTAGGCAGGGTATGTATGGGGTCCCAGCTTGCAGTGCTGAGAGAGTCGAGGAAGGATGCAAGATCAAAGGAGGACAAATTATGAGATTTCACAATTGTGGGGGTGGGTTTAGGTGATTGTTCCTCCAGATACAATAGACTGGTGAGTGATCACTGATGCTGTCAGGTAGTACTCCCGAGGTTATTATTCTATGTGCACAGTTAGACAGGATCCAGTCTAGGAGAGACTGGTTTCCTGTTCTGTTAATCCTTCTGGTGGGCTTATTGATGTGTTGAGCTAGGTTGGAGACAGTCAGGGTGGAGAGGGTTGTGTTTTTGGTTTTAGTTAGCCAGTCAGTGTTGAAGTTCCAGCACATTATTAGTTCATGGAGGGGGAAGTCAGTGAGGGAGGTAATGACTTTGGGTAGGACAGTAGTGGCAGCCTTGTGGGGTAGGTAGGTGCATCTTACTATTAGCTTTTTGGTACACTAAAGGTTAAGGAGACAAAGATGGGTTCAACTGGTGATGTTAGGAAGCTGGTGGTGGAACTTCAGTAGCTGCAAGGTTGAACTTAATATGTAAGAGAACTCCGCCACCTCTTTTTCCAACACAGTCATGCCTGAAGGTATTGTACCCAGGCAGCACCACCCCGTGTAGGAGGATGGAGGGTTTTAATCATGTTTCAGAAATTCCAAGGACTGCTGGTCTATAGGAAGTAACCCCGGCTTCAAGTTCTGCCATTTTGGGATGTAGGATTTGGCAGTTCAAGTCTGCTATTTTTAGTCCCTTAGTATTAATCCAGTTAGTGGTTGAGGCTACAGGAGTGGGATAGGAGGTGCAAGGGGGTCCTGGGTTGGTCTCGACATCACCAGCTAGCATAAGTTGGCAGAGTGAGTGGAGTAGTGTACACGGAAGTGCGGGAGTGGGTGACATTCTTGATTTTTCTGATTTTTAAGGGTAGGCACACATAAGTTGCCATATAGCCAGGACCCAAGACTAATGACATCCTTTTTTCCCAGGCAGAGAAGTATGAGGAGTTCAAGAGGGAGCACGCATTGAATCTTTTGAGATCGGTTGTGGAAGCACTGCTCTTGGTTGCAGTTTTGCTGCTTCTGCATGCAGGAGGAGATGAGGAGGTTGCATGACTCGAAAATATATGTTGTAGCCATTGCATATCCTAGATGCCACATTGTTCAGTAGAGGTAACAGGCAAGAAGTAATTTGATGTTCTTAATTAGTACTCATCAAGGGACTGGGCGCAGGGGTAAGGTGTGAGGTGTGACACTTAGCTTTAGTTTTCACTCTAGGTGAAGGGGTAAAGTTCATAGGGCAAGGGCAGGGAGAAGGTGGGCTGCTTAGAAAAAGGATGTGATACACTTTTGGATTCTCAGGTGGTTAATATTAGACAGTTGTAGCTGGGATAGGTTGATATGTATAGCTATAGTGTCCCTCTAGTGGTCCTTTGGTATAAGGAGCCAATAGTAAAATGGATAGACTTTTCACTGTCGTCCATTCAGAGCATAGCACAGTGCCCATACAAGTAAGAGTTCAAATAGGTCAGACAGTTAGGGAGACACTGCAAAGTGGTGGCAGTGAATTCAAGTATAGAGAGAATGTCTAAAAAATTGCTGCAACACTGTCTGTGGGACACTTAATCTACAAATACAAGTAAATGCAGGCTAAAACATTAAAGTTTTTGTTGGCTAAGTTGCAACTTTTGAAACTTAGTTTGAATGAGAAGTAAATGCTGGACTTATGAAACTTAGTTCAAATGATAATTAAATGCTGGACTTTTAAACTTTTTAAACTTAGTTTGAATGAGAAATAAATGCTGCACTTTTAAATCTTAGTACTAATGATAAAATAAATGCTGGACTTTTGAAACTTAGTTCAGATGCTTAGTAAATGCTGTCTAGGTTAAAACTTTTAAGACTTTCGGCCAAAGCAGGTTGAAAATTTAGTGAGCAGGGCTGTGTCTGTTTGAAAATGGTACCAACTCAGCAAGCCATTTAGTTGCAGATCGGAGTGGAGCACCATACATTATTTGCTGCAGGCTGGGCCCTGGGGGGTCCTTGGTGTCTGGCTATGGCTTCCTGAGGGAGGAGTGGACTGAAAGGTAAGGGGAGAGGAGTTAAATGAGAGCTGGTGGTGCGAGGGCAAGAAGGGGGAAGGGGAAGAGTGCAGAATCTTTTGTCTTTAAACAAGTAACTTCCAGGATGAAGAAAGCAAAGGCTGTCCTTTTACAGGGAACAGAGAAATCATGTAAGAGTAGAGAGGTGGACAGAAGATGATGTTAAAGTAGAAGAAATAGGTTAGTGCTTAACACAGAGCAAAAAAAAATCGAGTTACTTATATAAAGGCTAATGCTGTTAATTACATTAATTCAAGTACAGAGAGACTGCCTAAAAAAATGTTGCAATACTGTCTGTGGGACACTTAATCTGCAAATACAATTAAATGCAGGCTAAAGCTTTAAAGTTCATTCTGGCTAAGTTGCAACTTTTAAAACTTAGTTTGAATGAGAAATAAATGCTGGCCCTATGAAACTAAGTTAGAATGATAATTAAATGCTGGACTCTTAAACTGTTAAAACTTAGTTTGAATGAGAAATAAATGCTGTACTTTTAAATCTTAGTATGAATTATAAATTAAATGCTGGACTTTTAAAACTTAGTTCAAATGCTTAGTAAATGCTGTCTAGGTTAAAACTTTTAAGACTTGTGGCTGAAGCAGGCTGAAAATTTTATGAGCCGGGCTGCATTTGTTTGAAAATGGCACAAACTCAGCAAGCCCTTCAGCTGCAGATTGGAGTGACACTCCGTACCTTGTTTGCTGCAGACTGAGCCCTAGGGGGTCCTGGGTGTCTGGTGGTGGCTTGGCTGTGGCAACAATTTCCGATAACTCCCTGGAGCACTCCAGTGCTCCTTCTGGGTCCACAGTTGTCCAACTTTGGGTGTGGAGATACGTGCACTTACTAAATACAGGAAGATAAAGTTATTAGCTTAAATTTCTACAGGACACACTTCCTTCCTTGCTGACTTGTTAGTTCAAAATGTTGCTATGCATAGTATCTTTCATTTACATTATAGCTCAAAATTTTTAACATGCAAGACAAATGCCAGTGGTACAGGATTCACCAGTGCTTTAGTGCAATGACAAACAAATTGATATACAGGAAATATATTCAGAACAGAAGACTCATTATGTTTGCTTGCACGCATGTGCAAGAAACATAGTGCCATCATCTGAGTTTTTCAGAGGTGTGTTAGCATCTTCCAATTCAGTCAGTGTGTTTGCAGGCGTGGTCACAGTTCTCCAATCACTGCTGAAGCTGTCTATGACAGCAGTTGAAAATGCAGTGGCATACAGTTGAAAGAGGGAGCTACGCTTCAGTGAGCAGCTCCTCCCCCCCACACACACACACAGATCAACTGTGTCTGTTGCCTGATAGGATGGTGCAGTCTTGTCTAGCTTAGAGAGACAAGCCACATCATTACTTTAATAAACTGTTCCCTGCCAAAGCAGGACCACCAAAATGTGTGGGTGCCTAACAGTCCTTACACATGCCAGCTCTCCAAAGCACACCTTCATGGACTTCATGGGTTCTATGTGTAATTCCAAGCATTTTCTCTTACTAGACTCTGTCAATGTGAACTCCCTGCTGCTAAAACCTATGCAAATGAACTTAAGCGTACTGTACTATCTGCAGCTGAAGCAAAGAACTGCCAGAATGCACAAAGGAGAACATACTGCTATGCATTTCAGCAGCAGCCAGTGGGGGAGGTTTTCATGACTGAAGCACTTTAATGCGCTTTTTATGTTTGCTTGCACGCATGTGCAAGAAACATAGTGCCATCATCTGAGATTTCGGAGGTGTGTCACCCCCTCCTCCAATTCAGTCAGTGTGTTGGCAGGCACGGCTTCTGTAAGCCAATGCATGCTGGAGCTGTCTATGACAAGCTCCAAAATGCAGTGGCATACAGTTGAAAGCGGGAGCTACGCTTGAGTGAGCAGCAATAAGATATCACCTGCTCATGCGCAGCTCCCCCTACACACACAGAAACCCCCCCACACACACGTATAGCCGACTGGGGTGCCCAATCTCCAATCGGCTTGTACTGCGCCTCCCCCCAAATGTCAGGCTAATAGGCCGACGGGGTGCCGAATCCCTTGGCCGGCTTCACCTGACTCCCCCCATACTATTGCCAATGGGGTGCCCAATCCCACATCTGCTTCCTCCCCCTCCCAGTACAAGGTGCCATGCTGAAGCCCACCCAGCCTTGGCAACAAATCCCATAGCCGACATGGTGCCCAATCCCCGTCAGCTGAACATCCCCCAACGTCCTTGTGCCACTGAGGCCCACCCCAGCGTGGCAAACGTCTCACGTTGTCTATGTTTTTGTTTTCAACCTGGAAACAAGGTCCCATAGTCTCCCAGCGCACCCTCCCACAACCCGCACCACCCACTGTTCACCCTGCCTCCCCACCCCCAACCCCCTCACCCCATACTTACCTCCGGACCACGCGCGATGATCTTCGTGGACTGGGAACACATCTGCACTCTTCAAAGCCGACCGTGAACTGAGAAAATGCCGGTAAGCTGTATATGGGCTAGATAGGGGTTTCAACTTTTGCATATCTCAGGCATTTTGGAATTTTTGCGCAAGTTTTCAACATGGAGTTTTTTGGACCCTTTCTCATGCATGACGTCACTGTCATGGTGTTATTCAGGCCTATGCGGCGATTTGCGCAGTGATTGCGAAATCACCCTTCTTCGCCTGAATAACGCCCATGACAGTGACATCACTCATGAGAAGGGATCCCAAAAACCTCATGTTGAAAATTTGGTGCAAAAATTCCTAAAAATTACCCAAACGCACACCCCAATGACTGTCACTATCTGCAGGGTAGTGGTGGGGTTGGCTTCAGTTCAGTACTTCACTGCCATTCCTATTATGCAGCTCTGTAACTTCTACACTACCACTGCCAATGCCAGTAAGCAAACATTCGGCATTGACAAATGGTTGTTTATAATGGGCAACAATGAAATGTGTATTCTAATATGGATAGGTCAGCTTCAATCATGACCTCAAGCATATTTTTTCATGATTACCATTGTGTTTCTCTATATAGTGTATCACTATATGTATCACTGTATGTATAATGTAGATGCAGACACAACACCCCCCCACACACACTAAGGTTTAAAAGACCCTCGACTGTGTAAGTCATTTCTATTGTACCATACCATGAGACCATTTCTATTTAATAAAAAAAAATTGTAAACATGCTATGCCTCTAAGAATAGGAAACAAATTCTACATTTGGTGTTAGCCCATAGTAAGAATAAATGATATTCAGTACAATATATGATGTAGATAGAAAATAGGGACCATCACTCCCCATCAGGAGAGGGAGCTCTCCATCTAAGAGGGTAGATTGGCTCCCAAGGTGGCTAAGTACTGCAAATGAAGGACTGGTCTACCTGACTTTGAAAACTGTACAATGATTGTTGGCTCCTTCCATTATCAGGCAATAGAAATATATTAACCATCCAACCATTTTAATAAGTGCCACATTTTCGGATTTTTATTGTGTGTGTATCACAATAAACTTTGGTAATGTGTCTGGCAGGACTTTTTGCCATGTATTCATTGCAGGCTTTATCATGGCTATAGACCAATCAGATCACTCAAATAATGCTGCCTATTTTATAATATTACTTGCACTGGCATATGTTGTTGCATGGAAAATGCATTCATTAAACAGATGTATTTATTTAGCAGTTTAGAAAGCTGTTATAGTTTACCATATTGCACATAGTTTACTGTGCAAACAATCTGTTTCTAAATTGGAGGCTTTCTTGAGAGAAGATAAGCAGTAAGATCTACTCTAGCAGGTTCTGAACTGAGAAAATGCAAGATAGGAAAATAAAATGCCCATGTCTCAGGCAAGGGTCTTACATGACCTCTGTAACTATTATCTCAATACAGAGCTCTACATGTAAACAGACTTACTGCTTACAAGTTGGCTGACTTGAAAAATTAACAAAGGCTGGGCCTGCTTGACAACTTGGAACTAAATCTGTGTTTGACCTGGGTTCAGACCCTTGGCATGGTATTACTGTGAGGAAAAGCTGCAGCTAGGCACAGTTGCCAGGATAGCATGAAGGAGCGGAATCAGCAGGGCAGAGGCTTGATTCCAGGTCCATTCTCAGTATTCAGTGGGACACTGGCATGGGATGTGTAGGTAGCCTATACCCTCCCAATGAAGCCAGTTTCTACTCAGCTCCCCAACTGTCATACTGAATAATTTTCTTTTCTGTGAGTATCTCTCTCTTCTGCTCTGCAGACAGTCAGATTTGGAAGGGGTTGGGGCTTGTAGGCCATGAATAGAACATAGTACTGACTGGACTAAACTTGCAGCAGAAGTCAAGGAGGTTTGGGGGGGGGAGGCATGAGGTGGGTGGCCCATTATGATAGAAGGAAATTGCTGAAAGAAAACAATAATTGAAAAAAGGTTATGTAAAATAAAAACTCAGTACTAGAGGTATGCAGAGTAGACTTTTCTTTATGAATTAATTTGTAAAATGTGCAAAATGTGTAAGGGGATAACTGGTTCAACAGCTATAGTGGCACTTTTTCAATCCAAGTCATGAAAATTCACCCACAAAGCAGCAACTTCTTCATGACTTCACCTGACTTCACCTAAAACAAGTGCCATTTCCCCAGGAAAACTCATTGTGAAGAGGCAAAGTGGGCAATTTATGAACTTTTTCATGAAGGTGAATTTTGCAAAATCTCTGGAACTTTGCCGGCGAAGTAAAATTACAACATCTGTATTGAACAGATGGTTAGGAATAATGGTTGCATACTAGAGTGGTATGGAATGCTGAACTGGAAATCCTGCTTCTGAAAAGCTTGGCAAAATTTCATGGAGAATTCAGTTGGGGGTGCGAACATTGGAGGGTGAATAAGCGGGGCCACCACATCGGGGTTGCGAGATCTAGAAGATGCCCTGGGATGAAATGGAATCTAGACCGTGGCTCTCCATGTCTGGTCTCCATACCCAAGGGCACTACCAATTTTGGTGGGCATGTGGCTCGGACGGCCCTGGAAGCTCATCCAACTTGAGCAGTGTTGTGCAATGCCAGGTCCATTAAAAACAGGACTGCAATTATTGCAGATCTTGTGGAAACAACAGACCTGGCTTGTGTTAGCGAGACCTGGTTGGACAACAACTCTGGCCCCATATTGGAGGCTGCAACTCCGGCTGGGTACTTGGTGATCCACCAATCGAAATTGGATCACGGTGGGGTTGCGGTCTGTTTCAAGACTGAACTGGGCCTCATGAGTGTACCAGTTGAGGAGACTCAGTCATTTGAGTGTACTGTGGTAACAGGTGTAGGCTGTAGGATCACCCTCATCTACCATCCACCTAAGGATGAGAAGCGGTTCCTTCAGGAAGTGGCAGACTTCGTGACTGACATGGCGTTTGAGTCACCCAGACTGATGGTCCTGGGTTACTTTAACACCTGGGTCGATGACGAATTCTCGCAATTTGGTCAGCACTTCCCCCAGTTGATGACATCTCTGGGCCTTACACAGATTGTTTCCACTGCTACCCATAAACACAGTCACTCTCTTGACTTAGTTGTCCTCCTGGGGATTGAAGCCTCGGATTTGGGGGTGGAACCAATAGAATAGTCTGATCATTACATCGTGAGGTTCAGTTTTTGTGCCCCCCTTCATAGGTCTACCCCTGTGGAGATGGTCAGGTACCGCCCTTTACTAGATGTAAGCTCTGGAGGCCTGGAGGTGGTGCTTGACGTATCAGTCCTTCCATCAGTAAACAATGACTCAGAAGCCCTAGTGATGGTCTACAATATGGCCATTTCTATGGCCCTGGATGTCATTGTGCCTGTCCGAGTTCGTCCTTTCTCTCTTCGCCCTCGATCCCCTTGGTTTGATGGGTCCTTGAGGGAGGTGCGGCAACTAGCATGAAGGTTAGAGCATTGCTGGCAGAGATCCGCCCTAGATGCCAATCACCTTAGATTGATGGACCATTATCAAGCCTATCAATCTGCAATCACCCGTAAGAAGACAGAGTTCCTCTCCAGGGAGGTTGCGGCTGCTCAGAACCGATCAGCTCAGCTTTTTTGAACCGTGGACAGACTGTGCCACCCAGCCTGTCTACAGGTCCCAAAAACATTTTTTTGCAAGTTGAGTGTGATGAGCTTGCTCAATTCTTTGTGGCTAAGGTGGTTGACATCAGGGCAGAACTCCAACCGGCACACTCTATGGGTGTTGCTTTGAATCGGTGTTCGGTTACTGCCCCTCAGTTTTCCTGGAATACCTTCAACCAGCTGGAGGTTGTGGATCTCATGTGGATTGTCCAGGGTATGCACCCTATGTGCTGTAGTTGGACCCAGGACCAACCACCCTGATTTTGGGTTGCAGTGACATCATTGGTCCGGTTCTAGCATGGATAGTATGGTGCTCCTTGGAAACAGGTGAGTTTCCTAGCTCCCTAAAGGAGGCAGTGGTGACACCCCTCCTGAAGAAAGCTTCTTTGGACCCAGACTGCCATGTGAACTACAGGCCAATCTCGAACCTCCCCTTCATGGGGAAGGGGATCGAGAAAGTAGTGGCCGTACAACTGGTGAACCATTTGACCATCCATGATTTCTATGAACCTCTCCAGTCTGGTTTTTGAAAGAGGCACAGTACTGAGATGGCACTGGTTTGGGTGCCTAATGATCTCCTGATGACAAGAGATCAGAAGAACTGCTCCATCTTGGTTCTTCTAGATCTTTCTTCAGCATTTGACACTGTGGACCATGGGGTTCTGCTTGGTCACCTGAGCTTCATCTGTGGCCTGTCAGGTATGGTCCTCAGGTGGTTTACATCTTTCCTCACCGGAAGAACTCAGAGGGTGATGTTGGGGATTTAGTCCTCTGACCCAGTTTTGTTATCATGTGGGGTTCCTCAGGGATTGGTGTTGTCCCCCATGTTGTTCGCAGTGTACATGCTACCCCTTGGAGACATTGTAAGAAGGTATGGGCTGAGGTTTCACTGCTATGCTGATAATACCCAGCTCTACCTTTCTTTTGTACCTGACCAGGATAGCACTCTCTCAGTATTTAATAACTGCCTCGTAGAAATCCAGGAGTGGATGAATTTGAGCTGGTTGAGGTTGAATTCGGAAAAGACTGAGGTGCTGGTGGTGGACCTGGGTCACCAGATAGGGGGGTTGGGGGTGGGTTTACCCTCAGGACTTTTTCTTAGGGGTTTACCACTCCCAACCTCTGAATCGGTGCGAATCCTGGGGTAATCTTTGATGAAGGGCTGACACTACATTTGCAGGTGCCAGCTGTCATCAAATCCTCTTTTTACCATCTGAGGAATATCTCCAGAGTTAAGGATCTTGTTCCATCCAGTGACCTTCCCAAGCTGGTCCATGCCTTTGTGTCCTCATGCCTGGATTACTGCAATGCCATATACCTAGGGCTACCGACGGTGGATATTCATCACTTACAGCTGGTGCAGAATGCTGCGGCCTGATTATTGGCAGGAACCCCTCAGTCCTGTCATATTTCTCTGGTGCTGTGCGAACTGCATTGGCTGCCAGTACAGTGGCAAATCACTTTCAAGGGCAGACTTCTGACTTATAAAGCCCTACATGGACAGGGTCCAGACTACCTGAGAGAGCTTCTAGTCCCTTACTGCCTTGGGTGATCACTCTGCTCAACTGACAAGGGGTTACTAGAGATTTCAAGGGTTTGCTTAAAATCTTCCGGGGCCTGTGCATTTATGCATGTGGCCCCTACCCTCTAAAATTCTCTACCCCGACAGCTATGGGAGTGCATGACCATGGAGGGATTTAAACAGGCTCTCAAAACTTTTTTATGGATTCAAGCATTTGGGAAATGACTCAAACACAGTCAGTATGGTCAGTTTTATCTGCATTTTCTAATATCTATAATATATGTGATTTTATCCTATAGTCATTTTAATTATTTTGTTAGGCACCTTGGCAGTTGAAAGGCACCACATAAACAAAAAATTGATTGAATTCCACTAAGTAAACTGCATTTTTATATGTAACAACCAAGGTTTTTAATGTGAACCATTGATCTGGTTGATAAATGGCAGAAAAGGGTTCTATGGAAAATTATGAAAACTGTTAAATGTTGCCAAGTTCTCTGGAATTTCACAACAACTGGTAAAATTCCACAGTTTCTGCAAATTGTTTACAGCAGTAATGGACTATGCCACCTCATGGGGAATTCTGCAAAGCTGTGGAATTTTTGTGGAATTCTGGCAGAAGTAAAATTTTGCAATTGCACACACAAACTAGTATTCTAAATCAGTGTGTTGTATTTATCTACATGACCTGCTAATGCTCTGAAATGACTGCTTGATTGCATTCTTTAGTTTAAAATAGTTGTTAGAGCTAAGTGAGTAGAAAAATACCTTCTAAAGACCAAGTGATAGAGATCATGGTCTCGATTCACAAAAGAAAATGCAACTAAATCCCATGCCACAATGCCTCTTGTGGACTGAAATCTCTGCAACTGAGGAGATTGCTATGCACAGCACAGCACTTATGTCAGCTGTTACAGTCAGTACCACCGGCTGTAACATTTCTCCACAGCTGTGGTGCTTTTCCAGGCAACACCACCCGCAAGCAGCCATAAATCATGAAGTCGGTAGTAATCGAACTCCACCTTTGTGAATACCTGCAGTTGCTGGAAAACTATGGCAACTTGTGTATCCCCAAGTGGCAACCCACTTGCCCTGCATTTTTCCCAAAGCTGTGAGTATTTCGGGGCATTTGAGAATCTATCCCCATGTTTTCCTGAAAATATAGCAAGTAATAAATTATGATAGGAATGTGTGTATTTAAAATAAAAGTTCAATTGTGTGTACAACACTGTACTTATCATATTTTTTCAAAGTCATCTCTGTGGTGTCATAGACCCATTAAGTGAAAATGACATGAATGTTTGCAATTTCCTCACTATGAAAAAAACACTGTAAGATTTCAGCATAGCTGTCACTCGGTATAACTAGCCAAGAGGGAGTCATAACAACTGATCACTACAATTAGAAAAGCTAAACTACTGTATCTGAATAGCCATTGTTCTGTATGAAAATCAGCCTGTTCAGAATCCTTCTGCTCATTCCAAACTGTTGTGTGAACTATCCTGTGGGTATTCCAAACTGTTGCTCTGCACTTTTTAAAGGTAATAAAATTGTAAATTTTTTGTTCACTCCAAACCTAGCTGCTTACTAAACATGTAGAATCCAAGGTTGTACTTTTTAACTTGTAAAAGTCTGTAAATATAATTTTGTTCATATAATAGTTCACACTAGAGAATGATCCTGCCATATTCAATGTTTTTGTCTTAATCCATATCATTGAATTAGAAGCATTTAATAACACTGTACTGTTGCCCCACATTGAAATTTTCTACAGTACAAATTACATTTGCAAACCTCTAGAAGCTAAAAGGTACATCAATTAGAATAGAGTGGATAGCAAGAAGCTAGCTATATGGTGAGTTTTTTTGTATACAAAGAAATGGCAACATTTACTTTGGGGGGATGCTTCCATGACTCCTGTGTAAATAAACAAATACTGCTGAATATACTATATATACAGAAAATATAGGCAACCACATATAACATGACATGTTTTCATCTTGGAGTTGAGAAGACAGCAAAGAACTCTCAAGCCTCTCTCTCAAGGTCCATATGCTGTCATCTCGTCCACTTGATGCAAACATTGCCTTGTTGTGTATGACTGACCATACATTATTCTATACTGTATGTACTGGCCTAGACTGGCTTTTATAATCACCAGTTTGGAGTCAGTTTGTTTATTTGCTGTTACTAGGTCAACATAATGAAGTTTGTCATAACAAAGAAGTACTATAATTATCAGATATGGTTTTGACTTACATACTGTATGGGTACTCAAAGGTTTTCATGACCACATTAAGATTATGACAAGTTTCAGTCAGTCAGTTTATGAAATCAACAGGACAATTATCCTTTAAAGAAAACTTACACCCTCATATTGTGTGGATTTTGTTTCCATGTCAATAGACCACCTTTTCCTGTAACTGTTGGGGATATATGTGTTTGCTTTAGTTTGTTTTCACAATTCATGCTAGCCACCCCCCACCCCATACCTATCCTGGGGTGTCTCCATTTTATGGTTGTTGAAATTTCATTGTCCACGAGAGCTGCATTATCATATGAGAACATGATGTCACAGCACTCATTTATACCATGTATCTTTATGCTGAATGTACAAATAGTCTGAAAAATATCTGGAAACACACACACTGAATGCAATTTAAAGGAAAAACCCTACATTACAATTCAGACAGTTTTCAAAACTAACTGAAGGTAAATGTTCACACACACAATTTCCACACCTTGCTACAACTTGTTTTGTTGAGCTCTAATTACGCAGACATGCATACCGTACTGTGGAGTCTAAAGCGTGCTGAAACTTCATGCTCACATATGCTAGTGCAGCTGTTAGAGACAATGAGATTTCAACAACCAGAAAATGCATACTGCCAGGATAGTTGCATGGGCTAGTATGATCAGTGAAAATAAACTAAAGCAATCATATGGATCCCTAACAGCTACATGAAAAGAGTTGTTTGTTCAAATGGAAACAAAATTTAGAAGACATTAGGGTGTAGTTTTCCTTTAAAGAGACTGTTCCACTTTTTTTCTGGTCCTTTTTATCCTTGAAGCAGCAATATTTCTTACTCACCATATATTTTTTTTTCAGTAATAATGCTTTCCCAGAGAAAATATCAATACACCATTTTTTTTTCCTTTTGTTTTCTTTTTTTCATTCCTGAACTGAGATATGGAATTTAGACATTTTGAAAAGTTGATGTTCTCATGCCATACTTATGAAAAAAAGTAAATATCTTATTGTGGTGCTGTGTTATTTACCATCAGAAACCTGTGATACAGTAACATATTATAGCCACACTATAAATCTAGTATTACTGTACAAATAACAGGTAACCTCAGTTGAAGGGATTTTTTTTTAAAAATTGTGGGTGGTAGCCATCTTTAATTATATGAGTCATTATTTATAAAATCAGTTATAAAAGCTGTTTTAAAAATATCTGAGGAAACTAAACATGCATTGAGGATAAATCTAAGGATATAAGAAATACATTGTTGCTAAAATCAAACTATATGATGATTTTTGTTTTGCCAGCTAACACATATTGCTGCTTTGTTTGCTATGATGTGAATTTATTTAAAGAACTAGTAGCACCAAAAAATAAGAGGCAGAAAATGTTAGTAATTTTTAAAAGTAGCCTCTTAGTACTTTTTATCACTAAAGTGGTTTTCTTTTTCTATGTGTTAGTTAGATGGGTTTCTTCCAAATGTATTTGGTAGGATGCAGAAATCAGTTTTACCTGGAAGCAGACATATCTAATACTTTTCTTCCCACTACATCATTAGCATGTGACCTCACTCATTGTTACATCACAATCCCTGCTGCCTGACCGGTAACATGTGTCACAAGTTACCACTCTAGCAGCAGGAGATTGGGACTTCTTGGTTACTAGTAATGTCACAGACAGCATGGTAACAATACTGATGACATAGACGTCCAATAAATAAAGGCTTGAGGGGGCATCATGTAGAGTACTAGTGGTTTTCATGATGCCAAATGCAAGTGGTCTGTAATATGTATTTATTTAAACTTTGGTAACTGGGAAAGGCACACTAAGCCAGGGCTTATTTCCAGGTGTGACCTGGGGGATTGGGTAAATAGGAACAGATACAAAAGAAGAGTGACATAAAAATAAAGCAGAACAAAATACAGCCAGTTTCAGAACTCACAGTGCAGTTATATGAACACCCTAGGATACTTTCATTAGTATGAGAATAAAAATAAAAGTCAGAACACAGATAAGTCAGAACTAAGTTTTGATCGCACGATCTACTCAGGAAGGTCATTCCATGCATCCACCACTATCTCTGTGAAAAAATACTTCCTCAGGCGCAATGTGAGGAAGTATTTTTTCACAGAGAGGGTGGTGGATGCATGGAATAGCCTTCCTGAGGAGGTCATGGGGTCAAAAACAGAGGGGGAAATTTAAGAATGCATGGGACAGTCATAAAGCAATTATAGTGGGGGGGTAGGAGGAAGTAGGCTGTTGGATAACTAGGGTCTGCAGCTTATCCAATAGTTAGGGAAATGGGCAGACTAGGAGGGCCAATCAGTCCTTCATCTGCTGTCAAAGTCCATGTTTCTAGGAAAGTAGTTAAGGGCAGCAGCAAGGAGCAGTAGGAGTGCACCTGAGCAGGCACTTGAATGCCGGGAGCAAGGTGGCTTGCTGGAAGGTAGATTAAAGCTGGTTCCAGAGGGAAAGTAGAGAGAAGGAAAAGAAATACTGACCAGACATAGAGTGAGGGTGGGGAGGGAGAAGGATCAGGATACCCTGGACCAGAGTGGGTAGGAGGAGGAGGGACTGGCTGAGGATAGGAGGAAGGTGAGATAAGAGGGGAGAGGTTCAAACCAGAATTTGGCATACGCATGAGGATAATATGCAAATGAGTGGTGGAGTCATATAATGACTCCTCTAGTCTATATATATATATATATGTATACACAATCCTTATGGCTGATGATATATAGGCAGGAACAGAACTGATTATTTGAGGTAGAGTTCTCTTCCACATATCACACACATAGTACTGTCAGGTAGAAATAATTTTAATTATCAAACTAGAAAAGAGAAAAATACAAATACTTCAGATTCAAGAAATTATGGCTAACTACTTACAAAGGTTACTATTAATTTCAGAAAGTACACTCCATTTTTAAGTAAATATTTAATTTCATATTTGTTTTATTTTCTTTGAATAGCAGAGGAATGCCCTCCCTGTGCCTTGGGTGTTTTTGTGTGCTGGATCCTTAAGTACTTCTGCCTTTGGAAAGAGAATGTTATAGTGTCCAATGGCTCAAATACAAAACTGTGAATCAGATAATCATAGGTCTGAATCCCTCCATAGCCACTGTTCAACTGTTCGACCGTTAGCAGCTCAAGTGACATTCCTTTAATTTTACTTATTTATTAATTAGTTATTTTTGAACAAAAAAAGACATGGCAAGCTGTAACAGCTCATTCCAAGAAGTATCCTGGGGTGGGTTATATGGACTTGTTTTGCTGACATGGTGAATATTGGCTAGAACTTTGGGGATGCACTGTTTATTATATTTTAATACAGTGTTCCCCTACTCTCACTGTAAATACCTCAGTTTAATGTCTCATCAAAAAAAGGGTATCTTAACAATGTAGTACCCCATGTCACAGTTTAGTGCCAGTATTATTTATTTGCCCAATTTACTGGCATGGAAATAGAAATCACAGCTTTCCATTTTCTGACCACACAGGTGAATATGCACCATACTGAGACACTGGCAATATTATGCACTCCATCCCATTTGTAAAACTAGTTAGAAGCTGGACTCCACTAAAAAAGAGTCCATGTTGGACCATCCTAGGCAAATAAATGATAAAATAACACATTAGTTTGGTGACCCTTTATCAGAAACCTGAAAAGCTTGATGTTATTTGTGTGGATTCAGCTTTCTTTCAAGTTATTGACAACCTCTTTTTTTTTACTTGCAGTTTTCAGTGAAGATCTACCTGCCAGCCTTTATTTCGTCAATGCATCTTTGCAAGAGGTAGTGTTTGCCAGCACCACAGGGACACTGGTGCCCTGTCCTGCAGCGGGAATCCCCTTGGTGGCACTCAGATGGTACCTAGTGACAGGCGAAGAGATCTACGATGTTCCTGGGATCCGCCACGTCCATCCTAATGGCACTCTCCAAATCTTCCCCTTTCCCCCTTCAAGCTTTAATAACTTAATCCATGATAACATTTACTATTGCACAGCTGAAAATCCTTCAGGGAAAATCAGAAGTCAGGATGTTCATATTAAGGCCGGTAAGTAGAACTAGTTCCTTAGAAATTAATTCTTATTACCTTTGTCTTTAAAATGAGCATGGGAGGGTTTGGAAATTGGAAAACTGTTACTGTAAACCCCATATAGATTTGCATTAAAAAATTAAGGAAAAACTGCACCTTCTAGTCCCCTGCTTGTACTGAGTAAACACATAGCCAACTCATTATAAAAAAAAAATACTGCAATAAAATTCCATATGGCTACATTTGTCAACTAATAACTAATAACAGAGTGTGGTTTGTATGAGAAATAAGGCATGAGAGAAGGTGGGTTATACAGAATATCAGTGAGTGTATGATCCAAGTTTTTTTCTACACACCCGAGGTGTATTTTGCAACATAAACCATGCGAGCAATGCTTAAGTTGTTTAAAAATGACAAAACACACAAAGAGTGTGTAACAAATGAGTAACCTCAGTTAGTGTGATAGTTTAATGACTATCTGAGCGAGTGATTGATCAGCTGTGACTTTTTTCATATTAAGCTGGTGTGTTGTCATACCAAATTGAAACAGAGAATAGTGTCTGATTTCTGGTTGATATCAGACCCTATTAGTTTAGTTCTAGTAGGAACAGTTTATTGATCAGCATTAAAGTGCTTCTACCATATAAACTGAATAATCAAAAAGGCATACTAATAGATAAAAGTATATGAAAGGGACAATAAAAATTAATCTAAATGTAAGAGCTGTAACAAGGTATAAACAGACATTCAAACCAAATATAATGTCTTCTTTGGTCTTATTCTCTTCACCATAATGTATAAATCAGCCATGATTTCAACAGTTCCATTTTCTTCAACCTTAAGAAGTTGATTCAGGAAATAATTTATAATGTTGTCAGTATGGGTACAAAATGTATATTCCTTATCCCATCATGCCATGGGCAAATAAAAACTACATTATATAGATTTTCAGTTAAGCCAAGATTACAATAACTCCAAAACATTTGGGGTTTCCTTTCAACCCTTATTTTTAACATACGATGGGTTTCCTTTCAACCCTTACACCATGCTGGTACCCTCAACTGACTGTACTCAGCACCAACCTTAATGTTATATTCATTTTAAACATTACATGTTTAATACATTTCACACCATATCACAGGGGGTTCAAAACATGGCATAGTCCATTCAACCACCATGGTGTCTTCCCTATTGCTTGCAGTCCTCACCCCAGTATGCAAATGTCCTGAAAACAGTCTTACCTGGGGCCTTCATCTCATCATCCTCCAAGTAGCAGCAGCACAGAAAAATTGGGAACAATGGGATTTCAAAAGTGACTGGCAACAAAGGTTCCATCAGGGGGTACTCCTCCTTTAGAACCTATTGATCCTGGTCCTCTGCCTCTGCCATGAAATCCTCCAGTTGAGAACCCTCCATCATCACCTGACAGTGGTGCTCTGCCTCGCTCCAGCACTGGTCCACCTCTGCGTTCCATCGAACTTCAGTCCAGTTAGTAATTCCCCTCTGGTCCTCCTCACCTGGGCTCTGGTATGCACAATGGGAAGCCCCTTCTCCTTCAACAGATCTTTAGCATCAGTGAGATCCTGGAGGTACACCATCCTGCTCTTTGCCCCTATGTCTGGATACCAGGGCTGGTATCTAGGTACTGGTCTCCCCCTTGTTTCTCTGGACAACCAGTACTATCCCACTGCTGACACCAAGTTTGTCACAGCGTGTGGGAATAAACTTCGGATGAGACACATTTACAGGTTTAAAACACACTATGGTGTGATATCTATTTTTTAAAAGTTCAAAAAATAATAAATGAAAATAAAGAAATTGCAAAGAAAATCACTACTTAACATCAGCAATGTCTCCCATAATACAGTCCTGGATCGTAGAGCTCCTAAAACCCTTCTCATCTGCATTTAACAACTTGTCTGCCTCTAGTCTCCTCTCTTAGAGCTGAACCCCACTGGACTGAACTGAAGTAAACTCAATGAAGAGGTTTTTATATCTTTTGGTGGGGTTACCTGACTAAGCCCTTTTCTATTTGATGTCTAGACATGCTGTTTCATGTCTGAACATATTGTTTCAAAACCAAGGTGGGGAGGATTGTTTCAGGGGATTTCCTGGTTCAGTTAAAGGTACAGTGTATATCTCCACAGATATTGACTCTCTATATCTCTGATCCACAGTGACTAAGCACTTTTATAAAGTATACTACATTCTCATGCATAGAACCTTATGCAGTATCAGGTCTATAGTATAAATTTATGAAAATATCTTAAGGATTTTTTATAACTGTACTAATCACAAAACTATTGTTGTTTTATATGACTTCTGAATCCTTTTATTTAAAAAAGGCTTTATTAACTGTATGTATTCCTATTTAAAATAGCCTTCATGCTTTCTGTACACAAAATGCAATTATGCACTTTACACAACATCTCTCTGGGTGTTTGGCATCATTCCAGGGACTGGATGGATGGAAATGAAAAGAGAGAACTAGTAGGAAGTTTAGTATGGATAGTAAAGAATTATGCTAGGTGGCTGACCTAGGGTAGGGGAAAAAAAGTAAAGCAAACAGAAAGTATTGACTGTTGCTAGGAAATAAGGAGACAGAAAAGTGGTCCATCAGTCACAACTAACGGTGTAGTCTAAGTCCTCCACACTTACCTATGCATCAACTATTGGCCTGGGCAGATAGATTTAATGACATCCCATCTGAATTTTGAAAAGTGTCTGAGTCCACTGACATCACATCCTGCATATTAAAAAGTCAATGCTTGGAACAGATTAATTGTAGAGTATAGTGACAACAGAGTCACAGCAGATTACAGTATGTATTTGAATCTTTCTTACTGCTGTTTGCTTTGCTATATATACTTGTGAGAACTAGGTTTGTGTGTTTTACAACTAAACTGCATTTATTATGAATTTGAAGCTTTATATGAAGTCATTTTTAGAGCACACAGGGACCTTGTGTAAATAAATGCATTTATTGATCAGTCATTTGACCTTTTCACATATAAATATATAAAATTAGAATACAACATTTTGATATTTCACAAATAGTAAATAATCAAGTACAAAGAGATCTACAATAGATAAATACATATCAAAGAGCTTTTATAATATACCTCACTGTGCAAAACATTAATAAATAATTTAAATATTTTTCTCACACATTTCTAATTATTATTTTGCCCCATCATATCTATATCGGATGTCCATAGATGACAGAATACTCATTCTAGCACCACTGTACAGCTAATCAAACTAGCCACAGTCCCGCCCATTTAGTCTATTAGTCTTATGCCAGAGATGGATTCTGGCAATGTTAACTAGATATTTAGCTACTGCTTTAACAATTAAAACATCATCAGTGGTAAAGAATATTTTTAGCAACATATCCAAATCTGAAGTTAATATTGAATTACATAACGGTAGAATCCATTTCTCTCTTGGAGTCTTGTACCAGCTACAGACAAACAAACATACTTTAAATCTTCAATCGTGTTCAAAAAACAGCAACATAATTTAGCCTTTTAAGAGTTATCCTTCTTATAAATAGCATCACATATGTTGCTAGGAAACAGCTCTAACCTATATTTGGTGAAATGTACTCTTTGTGTTATATCTGTTAAGATCTCATAATGATACCTAAGAAAATGTATATTATCATTTATCCTGAACCAAGGTGAAATCTTCATCCTGGTATTACTTTCAAGATCCTTATATTTATAATATTCAATAATTTTATTTGTGACATATTGCTGGTATTTAAGACTAATTTTGATGCCAGCTTTAACATACTTCTCCAAACAAGTTAGCTCTGTCTCCTGCAAAATCTGAAATACCAAACCCAGCCACTTTGATTTCAAATGCCCCAGGTTCAACCATGTATATTTCTCTTTCAGACGTAATGAAGTAAACCTACTTTGTTTATGTTGTATGATTTTAATCCAATAGTTGACTTTCCTAATTGAGAAAAATGCCTTTATACTGGAAATCCCTAGTTCTGTCCTTTCTAAGGAAGCTGGGACCGAGTTGCCTAATCCCAGGCTCCTTTTGGGCAGAATACGTAAAAGGACTTCAAGTTTATCTGGTTCTCTTGGATGCCATACTTCCCCATTATACACAGTTTAGGCATTATATTTAACCTTAATAGCTGGTAAAAGGGTTTTAATAGAGTTCCCTCCATATTTTTTATTGAATATGCGTAGGGACATAGCTGTTTTTTTAAATTGGGGAATTAAATTTTGTATCTGCTTTGTCCACTTCCCATCATTTGATAGTTGCAGACCCAGGTAAGTATAATCCTTTATCGTGTTTAATTGTTTATTACCCATCTTCCACTTTTTCAACCTGTTTTTTCCTCCAAAAATCAATATTTGACTTTTCTGATCATTTACCTCCAACTCATGTTCTTTTGCATAGTTGTTCAGTATATTAAGTTTAGTATGCAGTCCAGCCTGAGTAAGAGAAAACAAGACCAGGTCGTCTGCATATGCAAGCACCACACAATGTTTACCTAGAATAATTAGTGAATCGGTTAGTGAGCTGCCAAGTTCTAGCAGAAGATTGTAAATATAAATACAGAATAGAAGTGGGGTAAGAACACAGCCCTGTCTAACTCCTTTATTAGTTGAACAAGTGGAGGATAGCTGTCCCTCAGAGCCCAGTTTAATCTGATCCCAAGTTTCTGTGTATAGTTCTCTTATAATGGTTATGATTTCATGGAAAAAACCCTTTTTACTCATTAATCCCCATAATTTATTACACGATAGACTATCAAATGCAGTACTAAAATCAATAAAAGTTGCGTATATTTTCTGCTTACATAAAGTAATATATTTCTCATACATATATTGGATTACAAAATAATTGTCAGCAGTGCAGTACCCTGAACGGAAACCTGCATATGCTTCTATTAAGTCTCCTAAATTAATGAGTTAGTCTCTAAGTCTATTCAATATTATTTTTGAAAAATTTTTATCCATGTGATGCAGCAATGATATAGGCCTGCACATAGCGGGGTCTGCTCTGTTAACCTTCTTGTATATGGTTATTATTATAGCTCCCTTCCATGACACAGGGAAATTCAGGCTGCTACAACAATTATAAAAAAAACCTGTAAGATATTTAACCCATAATGACGGAGAGTCCAAATGTACCTCAACAGGTATCTGATTGGGGCCTGGTACCTTTTTTGGTTTTAATATAACAATAGCCATGTAGACTTCTTGATTAGAAAGTGGTGTAAAGCAACTCATATCATAGTGACAAACCTCAGTTCTACACATATTCTTGTTACTGTAAAATGTAGTAGAATAATACCTTATCCAGTTTTCTGGTGTTATATATGTGTCGATTTCATATTTAACACTATTTAACCCTTTGGCCACTAAGAGCCAATATTACTGGTAGTCTTGTTTATTAATAACTTCCAGCGTCTCTTTCAATAATTTTTGCTGATAGGCTTCCCTTTTCAAATTCAAGAACTTCTTATATTCTTCTCTTTTTTTATTCAATTCTTTATATGCTCTTCTACTTCTATTTTCAGTAACCCTCCTAATTATTCTGTTGAAGTCTTTCTTTACTTTACAGCACTCTTCATCAAACCAAGTTACATTCTTTTTAATAATGCCCTGAGTAGAAAATGAGAGAGTGGACTTTATTTTTTCTAAACATCTTTTCATATTTTGCTTTAAAATCATACTATTTACTTCCCCATCTATATATTCAATGAGCATATTAACTATTTCCTTTATTGGACTAGAGGCACTCGATTTCCATTTAATTTTAGTATTCCTAATCTCAATATTAAATGGCTGTGGCTGGATTAATTGGCTATTTGTCTAACACTATCGATTTTAACATCAAAGGAAAATTATCATTTTCCACCTTTGTTGGAATTATTAAACAGTCCCAAAATGTAATATCTCCAGTCCAGAAGTAATAATCTATTATTGAAGGGCCTCTTGGTGCTAAGTGAGTATAGTTCCCAGTTAAGTCTCCTTGTATTCTGCCATTTAAAGGGGCCAGGTCAAATATAGTTAATATCGCTATAAGTTTCTGTCCCAAACTATTTGTAACACTGTCCTTTGTGACCCTTAATTTATCTGCTGCTTCCCTATGTACCCAATTATGATAATCATTAACTGCATAACTGTCAAATTTACCAATCGTTGCATTGAAGTCCCCACAGAGGAGAAACTCTTAGCATGCAGTAACCACATAGCCTTTATATAACAAATCTTCAATTTGTTCCCAGATTGAGGGATCATAATATTTTGTATTCTTAGGTGGAACATATACATTAGCCAAGCAAAATTCTTTACCCTTAAAATGTAGAAATACTATTATTATGTTCCTAGTACAATATAGTAATTCTACATTAATATCTTTGTCTATTTAAACCCATACCACTAGCCCACCTGCCACTCTACCTTTTTTGCTTCCTTTATTCCAGCTGACTGAAACATTAGTTCAAGTTCAAGTTTATTGGCAGAAAAAAAACTCTGTTGAGCAGTCTCATTTACAAGCAGGTCCTGATTAACAACAGAGACATCACACAAGCATATACAAAGTAATATGCATTAAAAACATGAATAATCCATGAGAAGAAAATAGGACAATTATATTTACATCATGTATACCTAGGCTCACTAAGGCTAGAGTTAAATAAATGGTTAGCACTGGGTAGTAAGATAGTGCCATGTGAGGGAATTAGAATTACAAGGCCAGCAAGGAAAGTAAAGATAGTGGCACAGGTGGGGTGGGATAAGGTCAGAGGGAAGGGAGGACAGGGGTTGGTAGGATGGAGGTAGGAGGGGCAGACAACAAGGTGGAGGGGGTGGGAAAAGTGAATATAACAGGGTGGTTATGTTGGCTGGGGCAAGGGCACTATGGAGGTGGTGGGGAGAGGAGGTAGAGACAGACGGTAAAAAATGGATAGCTGTAGATAAGGGCAGGGACTGTTGAGTGATGATAGTGTGGGATACAGACTAGGGGTAGATTGTATGGTGATGGTAGTGTAACATGGAGAGGGGAAGGGGGGAGAAAGAAGGGGGAATGGAAGTACAATGGCAAGTTACTTAGGGATGAGGAAGGAGGGTGGGCAAAAGGGATAGAGTGGTTACTGCAATGGACCAGGCAGAAGGAAGGCACTTTATCAACCACAGATATCATTATAGATATCCATTTAATATCACCTCTGTCTCTAAATTATGCCACGTTTCTTGGAGGCAAATTACATTGAAATTTAATATGAACTCCTTCCATTCTTGATCCACAAATTTACCATCTATACCCGAAATGTTCCAATAGACCAGCTGTAACCTAATTTTTTCCCATTCTCTAGATGTATTATGCTTCGTCAAAAGTCAATTTTCCTGAGAACCTAGTGCCTCAAATATATTAGAGGTTGAGCTATTATACACAACTGTTCCTACATTTTTATCTATGCTATGTTCTCCACCTTTTAGCTGTATATTTTCTGGGGCACTACGTTTTAATGCTGTGATGTAAAACAATCTCTGCAGGTACTATATGCAATCCCATGGAATCTAACAGCCCTACATTCTCTAGGATCTTGCTAAATAGACTCAGATAGCTAACCTTGATATACACCACATCATAGTCCATATCAATGCTCTGTCTACCTACTGTTATTGCCTCAAGGTTTTCAACTGAAACATTTAATAGTTGTTCAAGTATATCTATTATTGTATCCTTAAGTTTAGTACTATTTTCATTGCTTTTTCTGTCTAGCCCATTGAGGTAAAGTGTGTTGAAACTCTTACCTTCCCTAACTTCTCCTTTATTCTGTTTAAACAATTGGTTTTGGATTGTCTAAAATGGTACTGTCTATTATATGCACTCCTACTTCATCGAGCACTGAGGCTTTGCTCAATATGGTTTCTGCCATTTCTTTACTTCATATGAGTACATCCACATGGCCTAGTTTTGTGTCACTTATTTTTCTCCATACTTTAATAATTCCCAGATCTCTTTCAGGGATTCTTAATACATGTGTGAACAAATTATTCAATGTTCCTTCCATTCTAATAATTGTCTCATTTGGTGATGTTTTATGGCCAAAGATAGAAATCTGCATTGGTTGGCTCTTAGCTGTTTCACTACCACTGTTTATCTTCTTTCTATTGATATATTGGATAATATAGCCAGATTTTTTCAGTGCCCTACTGTTTAGCCAAACTTGATTGGCTATACGCAGGGCAACACAGAAGATAAATATACATTCCACACCATCCACATCTCTATCTTCCCATATGTGTGCAACATCTGAGTTTACAACATATACTCCAGTAACTGCCCTAAATAGGTGCACAATCTTTTCTTAAGCATATCGAATGTCCACTCCTTATACACTTGGAAACCATAAAGAATCAAGATGGCACAGTCAGTGATGTTAACCCCTGTATACCCCTCTTTCTCAGTATTCATTTTTGCATGTAGTACATCATTCTTTTGTCTATCTGCTCTTTCTAGCTTATCTCCTTCAGTCGGCATCTCTAGTTTCCCTTTTTGATTCTCTTGATCTTCCCTTCGGTAGTTTAGATTTTGCTCTACTTTATCTGAATGAACCAAATCTATCTCATTTAAAGAAGACTGAGTGTTCTGAGATATTTCCCTAGGGGGGTTTACCATCTCTTTCTTCTTTATTTTCCTATTTGCTTGCATTTCATCTTCCTTCAGCACAGATGACTGAACCTCTTCAGCTTGCATCAAAGTATTATCTGAGATACTATCCATCAGATCTGATTTTTATATACTATTTTTCTTATTCTTGTTCTTATTCCTTCTGTTTATCCATCTGCAAACACTTATCTTCTTTTTTCTTATTTTCTGTACTAGAGATTTAGACATATTAATAGAGGGAAAATCCAGTCGGATTTGAGGGATAGCTACCTCAGTAATAGACACTGACTTTTCTGATGGGGCAACTTTATTTAACTTATAAAGTATACCCTTAAGCCTTCCTTCTTTAATTGCTATATTTTCTTTAATAGTATCCATTTCATATTTCAGATTGATTAAGTGGTCAAGAATCATCAGATGGGCTGTGTATGGGTTACGTATCAACTTTCTCAATTCCTCACTTAATAAGAAAGGGTATTTAGCTAAAGATTCACTTAATATTGGCTCTGATGTCTGACTACCCCTTATTTGGCCTGGTGTTGAAAATTGCTTAAGGCCCTTTATGGTCTCCTGCAGTTCAATGGCAATATTTTTTAAGTCAGTTGCCAGTTTGGGTTTGGGTTAGATTCATAAAAGTAATCAGGGGAAAATTCTAATGATTTCAAAACACTAGGGGAGGCATCAAAATTCAAGCTCTCTGATGCTTCTAATGTAATATGTAAGCCATGTTGTTCTTGACTGTGGCTCTCATTACCCCCCACATCTGCCTGTAACACATTTATTGATGTATATCCCTCATCTGCAATAATTTGAATGCTATTTTCTTTACTTGTAACCAAATCCTTATTTAAACCAGCATTTCCTTCTCCAGAATCAGTTTCATCATTTTCATCATTCTCAGCTCATTTATTAACTGAACTGCAGGAACCTAGCCTTAAAAAATGATCCTTAATATTTGTTTGTTTTGTTACGTTCGAATTAGTACTTTTTCTAATTTCTTTATTTGGTGGCACAGTATGACTTGTGTTTTTCTCATTTTTTTCTGAGTTTTCATTTGATTAAAATGGATCTTTCAGATCTCTTTTTTTCTTAGTCCCTCTCCTTTTGACACCTCCTTCCTCTAATATAGGAGTGGAGTGAGATTCTACAACATCCTGACTGAAATCACTAAACATGTCTAAGGGTTTTGGCTCTAACTCTCTTATAACAAGTTGTTCCAAGCTGTCATATCTTTCTACATTGTTACAATGGTTTCCTATATTTCCTAAATTTTTTATGGTTCTTGAATTGGGAATTTTCCCCTTACCCTTCTCTAGTCACTGTTTCCTAGTTTTCACCACATTCACTCTATCTGTTGCTAAATGCAACACCAAACAAGAACATCTAGTTTAACTGAGTGAGATAATTAAACTAATTAAGTTGGCTGAGTGGGTTAGCCCACACGGGCCACACTAATTCAAACAACACCCCTTATTTTTCAAGCGGCGAGGTATGAAAAAAAACCTAAATGTTAAAATAGATATTTAAAATGTCAGAATAAAGAAAAATGTGTCATACAACAAAAGTCTCAATGTCCTTTTTTCAAATATGAGTTCATATAGCATAAATTGTCCAGTGTCTTAAAAAACAAACAAACAAAAAAAAAACAGCTGTATTTCCTTGGGACTTGATTCTTAAGTGCAATACCTGCTCATCAGAACATAATACAAAGGCAGTGCACAATGTTTAGCTCAAATTTAGCTCAGATTATCTGGCCACCAAAATATTAAAAAAAATTGCTTCAAACCATCCAAGAAGTTTATTAGATTCCTGTGTCCATCAGTCAATACTGACAGATCTTTTTATTCTTCTTATCTTGTACTAATTATGCCTTTCAAATTATGGTTTCTTGATTGATCCAAAATATGCAGGTACACCAGGTATGCCAGGAATGCCAAATACATCAAATATGCCAGGTTTCAAATTGGGTGCTACATGGCATCTTTCCCTCCACAGGGTCACAAGGTGCACTATACAGAAAGAAAATACATCACTAAGTCACCTAATAAAATAAAAACTGCTTTTTTGCTATAACTATTCCAAAATATCCATGACTACTGAAAACAGCACTGAAAAATACTAGAAATAGGCAGCTGCTCATTTATATTTCTGTTTAAACCCAATTAAATTACTCTCAGCACTTTTCATACGCAACAATTCACTCCCTCTAAAATAAGACACACAGTGAGGCTAAGATTTATTAAATTTGCTAAATGCTTATAAAATAAGATGAAATCAATTTTAAAAATAAAAATTAAAACCAAAACCAACTTAAAAAGTAGGCTCCACTTACTTGCTCTATTTAGTTTTAATCTGTTTAATTCTATTCCAATGGGGAGTGTGCTCATACCCAGATAGCCACCTCTTGTGATATTCTCTGGCAGTTTCACCATTCTCCAGTGTCTTACTTTAAAGCTTTTACCAAATCTGCCCCAAAAGCCTAGTAGAAAAGAACACTGCCAGGAAATACAACCACAAGTGCTTGAAATAAATCTAAACTCTCTCATATTCTGCAGAACGCTCAAGAATCTGCTACTTCTGTAAAGCACAGCAGACACTGTTTCACTCAGAATTAATTCAGGCAGACTAAAGCAAGAAATGCCGAGAGACACTGAGTCACCGGGAACACCTCTATCAGCAAGCTATCTGCAGCTTTAATCAGTCAGCATAATGAGCACACTCGATTATTGTGTTTTATATGGGAGGTTAACACTAGTCACCCAATTAAGTAATTAGTTAAATAATCAGTTAATAAAAAAATCTTATCTCCACAGCTTGCACACTATCTCAATCTCAGTCCTTCAAAATTTCAGCCCTAGCAATGCAGAAAGAACAGCAAGGCAATAAACAATACACTGCCAAAATAGCAAATAGCAGATTATTAATAGCAATTACCATGAACTGCTATAAGCTGCTGTAACCCCCGTCTCACTTAGTATCTATGTAATTTAGGAAGAACTATTGATTCTTAAAAGGAACCCACTTATTTTTGAATATCTAAAGTGCAATAGCTGCTCGTCAGAACATAATTCAAAGGCAGTAAACACTGTTTTGCTCAAATTTAGCTCAGATTATCTGGCCACCAAAATATTAAAAAAAATTGCTTCAAACCATCCAAGAAGTTTATTAGATCCCTGTGTCCATCAGCCAACACTGACAGATCTTTTTATTCTTCTTATGCTTCTTATCTTGTACTAATTAAGCCTTTCAAATTATGGTTTCTTGATTAATCCAAAATAAGCAGGTATGCTAGGAATGCCAAATACACCAAATATGCCAGGTTTCAAATTGGGGTGGTATGTGGTATCCTTCCCTCCACAGGGTCACAAGGTGCACTATACAGAAAGAAAATACAACACTAAGTCGCCTTATAAAAAAACTGTTTTTTGCTATAACTATTCCAAAATATCCATGAATATTGAAAACAGCACTGAAAAATACTAGAAATAGGCAGCTGCTCATTTCTATATCTGTTTAAACCCAATTAAATTACTCTCAGCACTTTTCATACGCAATAATTCACTCCCTCAAAAATAAGACACACAGTGAGGCTAAGATTTACTGAATTTGCTAAATGCTTATAAAATAAAATGAAATAAATTTTAAAAAGGAAGATAAAAACCAAAACCAACTTAAAAAGTAGGCTCCACTTACTTGCTGTATTTAGTTTTAATCTGTTTAATTCTATTCCAATAGGGAGCGCGCTCATACCCAGATAGCCACCTCTTGTGATATTCTCTGGCAGTTATAGCTTTCTCCAGTGTCTTACTTTAAAGTTTTTACCAAATCTGCCCCAAAAGCCTGGTAGAAAAGAACACTGCCAGGAAATACAACCACAAGTGCTCTAAATAAGTCTAAACTCTCTCATTTTCTGCAGAATGCTCAAGAATCTGCAGCTTGAATCAATCACACTCGATCATTGTTTTTTTATGGTAGGTTAACACTAGTCACCCAATTAAGTAATTAGTTAAATAATCAGTTAATAAAAAAATCGTATCTCCACAGCTTGCACACTATCTCAATCTCAGTCCTTCAAAATTTCAACCCTAGCAATGTGGAAAGAACAGCAAGGCAATAAACAATACACTGCCAAAATAGCAAATAGTAGATCATTAATAGCAATTACCATGAACTGCTATGAGCTGCTGTAACCCCGCATCTCACTTATTGTCTATATAGTTTCTATGTAATTTAGGAAGAACTATTCCTGCTCATAACCTGCCTGTGTAACTCTCCTGGAATGTGCCTGAAAATAGGCAATGTTTGCCTAGTGCACTTACCTGGTTAACAAAAACTAACTAAATAAATATTCCTGGCAAAAGTTTATTGTAACAAAACAGGTGCTGCTGTCTACCAGTCATGTACAGATCTTCATTGTCCCCAACTACACAACTACTCCTAAATACACCTATCTCTCCCCAACCCCATCCTACTCCACCCTATAAAACCCAACCTTCATTCTCCCCCAGATTCGTATGAAAGGGTACAACAGGTAATAGCAACTGTATATAAGAAATTCAAGTATGGGAGAGCAAGCTGTGAGATAATCTCTTTACTCTGTGTCCTGCAATATAGTGAAATAATGATGGCATCTTATCTATAATAACACTTAATTGGACGACAAGTAACCATTTAGGTGTTACTATAAATGAGGAAATCATCCATTCATTCATTCATCCATTTATTCGTTCATTCATTCATTCATTTTCCTACAGGACATGGAGTGAAGAAGGTATCTCATAGCTCCCACTCAAATACTGGATGGTTTGTTTGATCACTGTTATTAACTTACTACTGGTTATTTCAAAAGGATAGTACCATGTAATGGTTATTGAAATATTTATTAGAGAGAAGATTATGGAGATGCAATGGTGAGACATGTTACAAAAAATAAAAATAACATACAAGTGTGGGATTCATGACTACTCTGTGTCACTCATGACACAGATAAAAACAAGCATTTGTTAATGCCGAATGTTTGCTTGCTGGTATTAGCATTGGAAATGCAGGAGTTAGAGAGATGCAGAATAGGAATGGCAGTGAAGTATTGAACTTCACGCCAACCCCACCTTCACCCTGCAGAGACAGACATGCATTGGGGTATACATTTAGGTTGTTGCCCATAACATTCATGCCATTTCACTTCACCCTATCCAGCAGACACCGACGCATGCTGAGGTGTGCCTTAGGGTGTTCGGCTTTACAGTCACCCCACTCCATAAGGACATACGCTAAAATGGGTTCAGTATAGGAGAATGGGGTGAGCTCTGGAGATGAAGAGTCCAAGGCACACCTTGATGCCTGTCACTGGCTGCAGAGTGGTGGGGGGGTGGAATGGCATGTGCATTACAGTTGGCAATCCAAAGGCACACCCCTGATGCCTGTCAGTCTGTACAGGGTGGGACGTTGAGGTTAGAAGCCCAAATGTCCTGGGCATTTGTGGTATTTGCAGTACAAATTTTCAACATGGCCATTTTGTGACTCCCCCCCCCCACCTCATGAAAGCATTTGGGACCTCTTCTTATGAACAGTGACACTGTGATTTTGTCAATGTGCCCCAAAATTTGAGTTCCCACAGTGACCGTGCCTTTGTGTGACAGATGTACGAAAACACAGATTGGGAAGGATGTGAAGAATGACAGCTGTACCATCCATAGGGAAGTGTGAAGAGATGGCAATGCTGAAAATCTGTAGTGAAAATATTAAAAATGTTCAAACTTCCGAGCGTACGTGGAAACTGGGCAACGCATGCGCGTAACAGTTATTTAGTGGAATTATTTTACCAAATTTTCAACATAGGCATTTTGTGACCTCTGCTCATGAAGACTGTCACTATGATTTTCTTAATCTGTCCTGAACATTGATTTCCCACAGCAACCAAGTTATTCTGTGGCAGATGTGCAAAACGCATATTTGGGGCATGATGTGAAAAATAACAGCTGTACTGTTCAGAATAAGGTCTGAAAAAATGGCAATGTTGAAAATCTGGAGTGAAAATACTACAGATTTATGAAGCTATGAGAGTGCATGGAAACTGCACAATGCACGCTTGTAACAGTCATTTTATGGACATTTGTCACAAAATTTTCAACATAGGCATTTTAGGACCTCTGCTCATGAAGAGAATCACTGTGATTTTACATACGAACATATGAACATACGAACATACGAATCTGCCAGCAGAACACACCAATCGGTCTATGTAAGCTGCCCGAGTGTGCACCTAGCACCCTAGATTGCAGCTGCCCCAGCCTCCTCCCCCTCAGTTCCTCCCCCACTTGTCCCAGCCCCTGTCCCCCTGATTCTTGCTCTTGCTTTATCCCACTCCTTAAAGCAATTGACTGTATGTTACCACCCCCTCTAGCAGTGCATTCCAAGTAGACACCACCCTCTCAGAGAATTAGTGCCTCCTCTTTTCCCTCTTGAAACATCCCCCTTCCAACCTTATTCTGTGCTCCCTCATCTCTTTTTCACTCCTCAGTTTAAACACCCCCTCAGTGCTAGGTTTATTTACCACTCAGGTATTTAAATCCTTCAATCATATCCCCCATCCCTTCCTCTCCTTCAGTATGTACATGTTCAGCTCCTTCAGCCTAACTTTATATTCCTTTCCTTCCATCCTCTTTAACATTTTTGTTGCCCTCCTTTGCACCTCCTCCAGTAACTTTATATCTCTCCTCAGGTATGGCCTCCAGTATTGCACACAGTACTCTAGGTGCGGTCTGATCAATTATCTGTAGAGAGGTAGGATCACATCCCTGTGTCTGGATGAGAACCCCTTGCGATGCACCACAGCATCCTGTTTGCCTTTGCCGCTGCTCTCCTGCACTGGGCCAAGTTGTTTTCCTCCTCTGTGATCCCCAACCAATAGTCCCTCTTCTGGTTCTTAGCCCTGAAGTGCATCACCTTACACTTCTTTGTGTTGAATCCTAGGTGTCACTCCACTGACCATGTCTCTAGTTTGGTTAGGTCTCCCTTAAGTTTTTCCCATCCATCCTCTTCATCCACCACCGCACTTAATTTGGTATAATCTGCAAACAGACTAACCCTGCTCCTCACTCCATGTGCTATATCAGAGATAAAGAGCCCAAATAGCACCGGGCCAAGCACTGACCCCTGCGGCACCCAGCTTGTTACTGCTCTGGGTGCTGAGAGCTCCCCCACCACCACCACCCTCTGCACCCTCCCCTGTAACCAGTTCTGTATCCATTTAGTCAGCTTTTTTCCCACCCTCATTGCTGTCAGCTTCCCCCCCAGTCTCTCATGAGGCACTGTATCAAAGGCCTTACTGAAGTCCAAGAACAGGACATGTACCGCATGGCCCCTGTCCAACTTCCTTCTCACCCAGTCATAATACTGTATTAGGTTGGTTTGACAAGACCTTCCTGAGATAAACCCATGTTGCCACCATCTTGGAGGCTATTACTCTCTAGGAATACCACCAGTCTCTCCCCTTCAGTATCGCCTCCATAAGCTTACCCACTATGGACATGAGAGTTACCGGCAGATCATTTCCTGGCTTCTCTCTAGGCCCTCTCTTGTGTATGGGCACCACTTGAGCCATCCTCCAGTCCTGGGGCACACACCCTATTTCCAGGGAGGTGTTGAACAGATCTGCCAGTGGCTCAGCCAACAGCTCCATCTCCCTCAGCACCCTGGGGTGGATGCCATCGGGACTTGGTGCCTTGTCCACCCTTACTGCCCTCAGCCCCTCTAGCACCCTACTCCTTGTGATCACTTTGTCCATCACCTCCCCAACCCCCAGCCCATTCTGGTAGTGGACCATCCCTCTCGTTAGTGAAAATGGAGCAGAAGTACTCATTTAAAATTTCCACTTGGTCCTCCCCCCGTTTTTCACCCAGTCCCCTTCCCGCTTTATCCTCACAATATGTTCCTTGCACTGCATCTTTTCCCTGACATACCTAAAAAAGTCCTTTTCCCCTCCCTTTATGCCCTGTGCAGACCTTAATTGCCTGGAGGCCTTAGCTTTTTTCATCCTCCTGGCAACCTCCCTTGGCCAATTCCCGAAAGCCTCCTTATCCTCTCCCTTCCCTGTTCTCCTGTACTTCCGGTATGCAGCCATCTTTGCCCTCACCCCTTGCAGCACTTCCTTGATCAGCCAGCATGGTTACTTGGCTCTGCTCTCCTTACTCCTGGCCCTGGTGCAGGCTACTGTGGCCTCTGTTAGCCCAGTCTTTATGACTCCCCATTTTTGTTTTGCATCCATCCCCACCCTTATATCCTGGAGTCTCTCTTGCAGTATTGCTCCCATCCTCCCAAAGTCCACCCTAATAAAGTCCACCACCTTAGTGCCCATGCCTCTTGTCTTTCTGCCCAGTGTGACAACAAGCCACACTGTTTGGTGGTCACTACCTGCTAGTGGGTCCTCCACCCTTACCTCCCTCACTGCCTCACCATTTGCCAGTACTAGGTCTACAGAGCTACCAAGCCTTGTAGGCCCACTTACCAATTGAGTCAGAAGGCTGTCCCGGAATGCATCAAGGAGCACCTGCTCCCTGATACTGCTAGTGGCTAGAGTGCTCCAGTCAGCCTGTGGTAGGTTAAAATCCCCCACTATCACCGCACTCCCCTTTTTACGCACCCTCCTTATCTGTTCTGCCAAAGCCCTATCCATGTCCCTGGATTAGGCTGGTGCTCTGTACACCACTCCCAGCCTCAGCTTTCTGCCCTTGGAGTCCAGGAGCTGCACCCAGAGTGCCTCTGTCCTCTCCTCTTCTCCCTTGTCCCTTGTGCACTTAATCCCTTCCCTGACATAGAGTGCAACCCCACCCCCCTTCCAACCACCTGGTCCCTCCTGTATATCCTGTATTCTGGGACTGCAAAGTCCCAATCATGGTACTCTGTGGCCCAAGTGTCTGTCACTGCAGCAATGTCCACCTTCCCCTCTGAAAGGCACGCCTGAAGCTCTGTAGTTTTGTTCCCAAGGCTTCTTGCATTGAGAGAGACCACCTTCTGCCCATACCCCTCCTTCTCCTCACTCTTCTCCTCCTTGGCCTGGGTCCCTTCTCCCGGTAGTCCGCACCCTTTCTCCTCCTTATTCTTATTGGGTGGTGGTGCCTTCTGTATTACACTCAGATCACTCTTTCAGCCCCCTCCCAGGGTTACTGTGCCTCCACCTTTACCTATATCTAGGGGGGTGAGCTCATTAGGCTCCCCTGTCCGGACCTTTCTACCAACTTCAGTCTTTTGGCCACCCCACCACTAGTTTAAATCCATCTTAGTAGACATATACCCCTCTAATCCTGCCTTTAATACTGCCTTCCCCTTCCTGCTCAAGTGTAGCCTGCCCCCCACGTACAAGTCACTATTCCCCCAGAACCTACCCCAGTTAGTCACAACCCATAATTTTTGGTGTGGCACCAATCCCTCAGCCACTCATTCAACTCCTCAATCCTACCCTTTCTCTCCATGCTTGCACATGATACCGGGAGTACTTCCAAGAATACCACCGACTCCCCCAACCCCTCACACTGCCTGCCCAACTACTCAAACCTCCCCGTCACTACTTCCATAGTCTCCCCCGCCAAGTTGTTTGTACCCACATGCAACATTAAATGAGGTTTCTTCCTCCCCTTGCTGCACACTTGAGCAGTGCCTGCCCTGCCACTCCTGCAGTCAACCTGGGATAGCTTCAACCCACATACGCTGTGCCTTTCTCCCTTCCACCCCATCTACCCCTTTCAGTATAGAACTCTGGAGAAATACCCCATCCCTTACCCCTTTCCTTCTAATGCCCTTCCACCACCCCAGTATTTGTTCTTCCCTGCCCCTTACCCCCACCAGCTGTACCCTCTGTGACTTCTGTATCAGTACCCCCTACTTCCACCTCACCCGTTTTCGCTGCCTTATTCCTCCCATCCTCATTGAACCCCTTCCCAGCCTGGCTACTCCCTACTGGGCTTCCCATGTCAACCTCCCCTCCTCCCCTGCTGATTTCCAACCCCTCTCCTATCCCCACTGTTGTCAATTTACAGCCCCCATTTCCTTCTACCCCGATAATGATGCCCCTCCCATCTTTTCCCCTTCCCGTAGCTTTCTCTCCTCCAGTCACCACCCATCCTTCCTTACTAGCCCCCTTCTACCCTTTTGTCCTCACTATCTCTTCCCTTACCTGTTGCCATCCCTCTCATGCCCTGCTTGTCCTCCCCCTTGAGTATGTTCCTGCTCCCCCTCTCTCTGTCCCATAGCAGAGGCTTGAATCTATTTCTAGTCGATAAACCTCCTACATCTCTTCCCCATATTGGTTCTCCCCTCCTACTTGTTCCCCTCTGTGCCATCACTGGTCCCACCCCTGGTCCCTCCCTACCCGCAGCCATTTGCCCTCTCCCCTGGTACTCCTCATGTTCTCTTCCTCCACCATCAGGAGACCGCCCTCACCTAGGGCACCCCCTTCCTTCTTCTCTCTTTTCTACTAGTACCTCTGATGCTGGGGTCAATTTCAGTCCCTAGTTGTTCTTCCTCCATCCCCCCTTGCCATTCCCTTCCCCCAGCCAGGATGCCTACCATACTCATCTGCCCTGCCACTTAGACTCCTTCCTAATCTCCACAATTCCTCCCTCAAACTAGCCAGTCATCTACAGACCAAAACCCCGCCATCCTCCAAGCTCAGCCCAGGATCATGGCGGACCCACACCCTGTACACCGCACCACCCTTCCAAAGATGCCTGCCTTATTGACATGTGGCACCTGCCCCATTTTGGCCCCCATCTTATGTTACTTATGTTATGCTCTTACTCCCAGTTTCTGTACCCTACTTCTACTGTTAGGCCCCTATTTACTCAAATTTCTGGTCCCCCCCACACTAGTCCTCTTACTGCCTCCTTGCCGACCAGGTTAATTCAGTCTCAAATCTCATTCGTTAGACACTGTATTACTGTAGCATTCCTAAAGCCTCCTTGTCTGTTTTTCACCCCTCAGCTACCATACTTTTTGTTCTCAGTTCTCATATAGTTTCACTTAGCCCAGTTAGAAATCCTACTGCACTCCAAGTATTACTCAGCTTTGTTAGAGAAATAAACATAACAAATAAATATGTATTATTACAGCAATCCTAACAGTATAGCCCAGTACTTAGCTCAGTTAGAGAAAGAAACAGAACAACAGAATCTGTATTATTACAGCAATCCTAAAAGTATCCAATCATTGCTTTGTCTCCACCCCAGAGACCCTGCTGTAATATAGGACCACAGAGGACACTGCGCAACTCTAAAGTCCTGGCAGAGCTCTGTTGAGCTTGCTCACTCCCCTTCTCTCACTCGCTCATTCTCTTTCTCCCGGCGCTGCAGGCTGCCCTTTTGTACTGGGTTTCTGCCTGCATTGGCACCTTTTTCTGCCCATAAAGAAGTTCACAGCTGTCCCGACAGAGCTCCGTTGAGCTCGTTCACTCCCCTCTCTCACTCGCTCATTCTTAATCTGTCCCAAACACTGATTTCCCACAGCGACTGCACTATTCTGTGCCGGAAGTGTGAAAACACATTTCAGCCATGATGTAAAAAATGACAGCTGTACTGTTCATAAGGAGGTGTGAAAAAATGCCAGTGTTGAAAAACTGGCATGAAAATATTACAAATTTGCGAAGTTACAAGGGTGCATTGAAACTGAGCAATGCACACTTGTAACACACTCATTTTATGGACTTTCATCACCAGATTTTCAATATAGGCATTTTGGGACCTCTGCTCATGAACAGTGTCACTGTCATTTTCTTAATCTGTCCCGAAAACTAATTTCCCACAGCAACCATGCTATTCTGAGCCAGAAGTGCGAGAATAAATTTTGGCCAGAATGTGTAAAATGACAGGTGTACTGTTCATAAGGAGGTGTGGAAAAATGCCAATGTTGAAAATCTGGAGTGAAAATATTACAAATTCGTGAAGTTACGAGCGCGCATGGAAACTGCACAACGCACACTCGTAAAACAGTAATTTTTCTGGATTGTTTTCACCAAATTTGCAACATAGGCTTTTTGAGAGCCCACCTCTTGAACACTGGCACTGTCATTTCATTAATCAGTCTCAAAAGGTGATTCCGCGCAGTGACTGCAAAATCACCTTTTGGGACAGAATAACACCATGACAGTAGCTGAATTCATGAGGAGGGGTCCCAATAACCCCATGTTGAAAATTTGGTGCCAAAATTCCCAAAAATGCCTGAGATATGCCCCAAAGTTGCAAAAACTCTATTTATGTCATTATACAGCTTACTGGCATTTCTTCAGTTTGCGGTTGGCTTTGAAGAGTGCAGACGTGTTCCTGGTGAAGATCGTTGTGCTGGGCTCCGGAGGTAAGTATGGGGCGAGGGGGGTGTGGGAAGGCAGTGAGCGCAGAGGATGGGTGCGGGTTGGGGGAGGAGTCAGGGACTCAATGAGGGACTGTTTTCTGTTTTATAGGGTTTTAAAAAAAAACATTGTGGGACTGTTTTTTTTTCAGGGACATTTGGCATGCTGGGTGGGCTTCAGCATGCCACCTGAGTGTTGGGGGGCTAGCTGACGGGGATTAGGCACCTGTCAGGACATACTGAGTGGGGGGCAAGAGACCAAGAGGATTGGGCTCCCCCTCAGCAGACAACAAATTGGGGGGGCATTATGCTGATGGGGAGTGGGTTCCATTATTGGCAAATTGAACTGGGAAAGGGGAACTGAAGCCAATGGGGACTGGGTGCCCAATCGGCAAAGAAAGACTGTTTGGGGGGCGCATGATGCCAAGGGGGATTGGGCACCCCCTCAGCATATAACAGAAATGTGGAGTGGGGGACATTATGCCGATGGGGACTGGGCTCCCCATCAGCAAATGAACTGGGTTGGGGGCATGTGGACAGCAAGGTACCACCCTGCAATGATGGGTCACTCACTCATTGCAGCGAAATGGCTGACGCTGCAATGACGAGGCATCACCTGATTGCAGTGGCGAAAACATTTCAAGGTGGTGGCACGCTGGCTGAACTATGGTCAGCAGCAGCATGCCACCACATTGGGGAAAGCGGGCCAAGTCTCAAAAGGTACTGGGGCCATTGACCCCTGCAGTGCCGCACCTCCAAAACTCCGCTTCTCTCCTAAGCTGTGCCGAAATGTTTCTTGTGCATGCACAAGCAAACATAAAAATGAATAAAATATCTTTGAGTAACAGGTAGGCAGGCCAATGTTTTCAGTTAACAGTAATAAAATGAAAAATCTTAGCATATACAACTTCAAATTATTGAAGTGATAACAGAAAGAAGAAAATTGTCCATAAGATATAGCTGTATCAAGTGTTCATTTATACATTTTAGTGAAATGTTCATGTTCACCTTTTTATTCACTAACTGCTGTGTTATGGACATTTAGCAGCTCTAAGTGCTGCTACTTTTTATCTATATCTGAAGTCATAATCCCATTTCAAACATCAACATTATTTGCCAAGCAACATACTCTAATGTCACAAGATGTGGTTTATGATTTTAGATGTTGCCAACTAAAAGGTAAAGCAGCAGAGCAGTGAATGGGACTGGATATGAATCCAAGGAGGCAGTGTAGCATAGTGTTTAAGGGCACTGAGCTGCAAACCAGGAGATCTAGGTTTTAATCCCACCAGCTCCCACTTTGCATACTGTGACCCTGAGCAAGTATCTTAACTTCCTTGTGCTCCCAGGTTGCACCTCCTGTTCTGTCATAATGTAGACAGATGATATTGACTTATACTAGAGTGGCCAGAGCCCTCAACTCATCAATGCCCAAATTACCAGAGACTTCACCTATATCCACAACTTGCTTGTGACCAACAACCTAGTTCTCAATGCCTCCAAAACTCAAACAATATTATTTCATTCCAGGGCCTGCAGATCTTCCTGCTCTCACCACCTGGCCATCAGGTGTGTATATGGCTCTTCTCTCTTCCTATTCAAAGAATTTAGGTACTTGGACATTACCCTTGACTCCATGTTGAATTTCTAGCTACACATCTCAAACCTATGGACATCCGTTAATTCCAGAGCTGGGCTGGCCTACTGACACTACCATTTTCTTACTCCTATAGTTTGCATAGTTATCACTGAAGACACCCTACTCCATTGCCTACAGTGTAGTTCACTTCTTTTTACTAATGCCCCCACTTCTTCTCTATATAAATTGGATGTCACCTATAACAACATATGACAATTTGCCATTGCCTCTCCCTGCCTCACACATCACTGTTCCCTCTACTCTTCCTTAGGGTGGCTATTCCCCTTTGCCTCCCAATCTTATGTAATAGGTTGTTTCATTTACAAACTGCTCCAATCTAACTCCCCAGGCACCAACATGTCCTTACTTCTTGGTGCTCATTCTACATACTCTCTCAGATCTTGGGACACTACCTCACTTGCCAACCTTAAATGTTCAACCAACATGAGTGAGCATGCTTTTTTTCTTTTTTATACCCAGGCTTTGGAACTCCCTTCCCTCCAAAGTCTGCAATTCTCTCACCCTGTCATCCTTCAAAATTTCACTTAAGTCTCATTTCACATTATTCATGAACTGCAACTGCTTTGAGCCCCGACTTCCATACACTTCCATGCTTCTCATTCCACCTTACTAATGTCCTCCTTAAATTGTTTGTCCTTTACTTCTCTACTTGTTTGTACCCCTGGTTAATTTATTGTGCCTCAAATTTTCCTGCATCCTAATATGTACCAGATGAACAAATTTTGTATTCTGTTTACTAATTAAGCAATAATGACCAAAGAGACGGACATTTCATAGAGATTAACAACCAGCTGGTCATTAAGCAGAAGGAAATGACCAGCTCTGAGGTCATTATTGTGATTATAAGTCTAATTGCAATAATGATTCTTTTTTCTTTTCCCATTTGAGTGCTGAAAACAATTTTATTTACAGGCCGCTACTGTCGGCGTACAGCACGTGAGCCAAGTGCTGCTGCCGTGCTGGTCATTTCTAAAATATTTCAGACCGGCACGGCAGCCAATCAGTGAGCTAGTTCAGCTCATTAATAATTAATTAGACTTATAATTTTATTTGTAATTGTTTCATGGTGTACCTTTCCCTACCCTGGAACTGTGAGCTCTCTAAATTTATTTCTCTATCTACTTGAAAACTTTTATTCTGTACCCTCCCAGGTCATGCCTGAAAATAGGCAGCCAATTGTCATGTGTACCTAACCTGATTGCCAAAAACCAAATAAATAAATAAATAAATAAACTCTGCCTACAGAGATGAAGTGCTTAAGTCCCTCCCCCAAAAATATTGCTGGCCCATAACAGGCCACCTGAGGAGATACCAGATATGATGGAAGACACCTTGCAATGGAAAAACTGATTATACTCTTTGCATTTCCCTGCTGTAAAAACTTTTCTCAACTGAAGACAGAGAGTATTTCACAGTCTGACCATAGTGCTGAAGAGTTGAGCCAGTGGAGTCTTCCCTTCAGTGATTACACATGGCTGGAACACTGTTTTTTTTCAGCATGATCACCCGTGTTTTATCTTCCAGAGACCTGGTTCTCTGCCAGGAGCGGTTCAACCTCAGTCACTTAATCTTAGACCACCTAAGGTCATCATCAAACCAAGGTGACCAAGGGCAGCACATCAAGGGGTGAGCACGATATGGTATCAGGGAGTCAAAGGCTGCCATAAAGTCTTTATTCTAACCCTCAACGGCATTCTCTGCACCCCCCCACACATGCTGATACCATGCTCAAGATACACCAAATTGCCATGAGACTATCAGGGTCCACATTTCTAACAGGACAGTACCTGACCATATCCACCAAGTAGTTTGACAATGAGAGGCCCCACAAAAGACCCGCAAAGCATGATAATCTGGCCACCTGAGAGGATCAACCTGACATTACAAATGTCAAGACCGAGCACAAAAATCAAATCTAAGTTGTGGCCTTTTTGGTGGGTCATGGGGGCAATCACCTGCACAAAGCCCAGTTGAAGATATAAACTGGAGGAACTGTTCTCCAAACAGAGAGTCCTCATCATTGACCCAAGTGCTGAAATCACCCAGCACTAACAGGCTTAACAAATCCATCACCAGCTCAGCAATACAGGTCAGGTTGGTTCCTGAAGAAATTCACCCCCATGCCCTGGAGAGGGTACAAAAGATGATTCTACAACCTGTACCCAGACCCCTTTTTACAACCATGCATTCAAATTAACTGGTTTCCACTATGGGGTATGCCGTCAGTCCCAAAGTGCGTCTAACACAGATGACCATGTCACCCCTGACCTCCTCTTCATGCAGTGTGCCACAGAATACCCCAGAGGGATAGATGCTTCCAGCATAGGACCAGAGTCATCACCCAACCAGGTCTATGTGATGCATTAAAGTAAAGTGCTCCTCTTACTAACAACATTCAGCACTGGGGGAGCAGTTCCTAACATACAATGAGAATGGGAGGAAATCAGGAAGCAAAGGCTGTGTTTGAAATAGCTGCATCCAACATGACAGATTAGGAATGGGCATTGAGGCCAGCCCAGTAGCATTACAGTTGTTTTAGGAATGAACTCTGACCTTTAGGGGGCTGACTGGGGGAAGGAGGATGGAGCATCCCAAGGAAAGCGTTCCTTTCTTAGGGAGGGAGGGAGGATGTTGAATCCCACTACTTGACTGCTGTTTGGTAAAGTCAGGGGGAAGCATAGCAGAAGCACATCAAATGGAAGAGGGGCAGCCACTTGTCTTGAAGAATGCAGGCATCTTTGCACACCAGCTCCATCAGAGGAGAAACCCCAGAGGAGAAAATCCCCAGTCAGGCAATGTGATGCTGGCAACCCCCTGCAGGCTCATGCATGACTGACAGGCTGGTCACTCTCCACACCTGTCATCTTGGGAAGTGGTGGATAATCTGTACATCCCTGAGAAGGACAGTGATGAGGCTGGGGGGGCCATCAGGAGTGAGGCAGATTAGGGGCCAGAGGAATAAAGCTCTACAGAAAAATAAAAGAAATGGGCACTGAGCACATACTTGCAGCATTCAGCCACTACATGAGCCAACAATTACTGCAGACAGAAGAAACTACGACATCAGCACTGAAGCAGCATTGTGGCTAGACCAGTACATTATGGGTAACAATACTTAAGTATGTTCTTCAATCAGACAGTACATAAAATGAAAAAAAAATGGAACCATGAAAGGAATCATTAGTCTAGGGTTAACTCTTGTGGAGGCTGATTGCTGCGGATATGAACCCTTGCCTTTAGTTATATCTTTAGTGACTGAAAGTATAAGTGCAATAGCCCACCCCAGTAGTTGTGGGTTTTGCTGCAATAAACACATCTCAGGATCAAATTGATCAAACTGTCAAGTAAGTGGATTAAATGCCCAACCCACAAATATAACCTGCATATGTGCCAAAAGCCCATATCTGGGCATGGGTGCTCTGTACCCATGGATGGCAACACCTGTGGTGGTATACACAGCCAAAGGCTTCTCTACCTTGTGTTTGGAAAGTAGAACAGAGGGGCTAAAGGTTAAACATGGCTGGATGGCAAACATCCAGCTGGATGCTGGCCCTGGTGCTAGAATGGATCCCCTGCTCAATGAAGTGCAGGGAACTGAGAGAGATGGCAGTCTTCTAAGAATTGCCATACACCTAATTGTAAATTCAGACAATAAAAGTAATTTAAAATAATAAGCAGGTGACCCCAGCCCTTTATGCCTTCTCAAAGGCCAGGGACAAACGAAGACAAGGTTGATCATGACACAGTCATTTCCTGGAAGGGTCAAGGGTGCTTACATGCTGGGCTAGCTGACTTTACTTCTGACCACTAAGTTACATAGTGCTGGTGCTTTCCACCTCAGAACAAACAGCAGAAACCATACTGTGGATCTCATAGTTGCTTGTTATCTCACCTATGCCTGCCTCTAACCCATCTGCATGTGTAGATATCCGTCCAGAGTGGGATCAGGCCTGGAGGGGTGTGGAAGTTACTTGCATTTCTTGCTGGAAATCCAATATGAATTGAAGGAGTATTCCATGGCTGCATAAGCCCCTTTGCACTGTTTTATTTTAGATTCTATCTATTCACTGGATGCAGACAGGGTACTTACTCCATCTCTGTCCACTCACCCTTCTCGTTGGCATCCCCTGCTTTACTGCCCAGGTTGGAGGTCCCGTAGCTTGCCTCCTATGGTAGGACTTCTGAGGGAGAGATTGAAATCCACCTGTGAGCCACCCAATATTTATGCTTTGAGGCATCATTCAGTGGAGGTCAAGGGCCATCATGAGGTATGCTGCACAGGGTGTTTACCTTGTGTCAGTTCCCCCTCAGTATGAATGTGTAATGATGTCAATGCGCAGGAATGCATGCTTCCATACATGCCCCACAGACATCTACCACTGTCATTGTGACATGTGTGGTCCTGGCAAGTTGTACACTCAACCTCTGCTGGGTGTCACTGAAGTGTTGGGCACCACCAATCCTTCCCCCTGGAGGTAAAGAGCAGTCCACAAGACACTCATTCAACCTCCCTGTGGCTGGCCCTCTGACAGCTTAGGCTTGATCCTGAACCCATATCATCAGCACTGCAAGTGGTACCACTAACGCTGTGCCAATGGGCCAGCTGACACTGGTTTGTTTTGTGGATTGAGCCCTTAATAATGTCATGTATTTGTCTCCTTAAAGAAGTGCCAAAGAGTGAGTTGTTGTGACATATGGTAAACATACTACTTTTGAGCACCGACAGTTAATCACATTATGGCATTTTTCCAAACATTTTATTAACATACATATCACACAATTCAGGCACTGTATAAAATATTCTATTTGTAGACAGTTACAATGGACAACCCATGACATTTAATTCATAGGCTCAAAGACCAGGTGCAGGATTTTCAAGAGATGATACAGGTGCAATTTCTGATTTTTGGCTGCACCTACATCAAACTAAATGTGTCAAAATAAATATTGCATTGCTATTGTTCAAGCACTTCTGTGCATATGTGGCAGTTTGCCTACTGTATGAAAAAAATAATACATGCATCATTATTTTGACACCTGCACCATTTTCTGAGCATAACTTGAAACACAAGAAATTAGGCCACATTTAATGTGGTCTGTCTTTGATTTATTTATTTGTTTTTTGCTTACATGATATGTGCACTATACATATGATGACTATTTTAAGGCATGGCCAGGAATAGTTTGGACTACAATAACAAGCACAGAAATGACAAATTACATCAACCAAAAAACAAATTTAAGTACAAGATACTGGGTTGAAAATGTTACATCAAGAACAGCACAATCATATACAATAATAACATAAAGGGAGAATGATATCATACTGCATGTAGGGTGCAGCTGTGGTCAAGTAGCAGTAAATACATCTCTCCTGAGGTCAGAATTATAAATTATAAACATTCACAGCCATTTAATATAAGCAGATATATTCTCAGTTCACAACTGAAGATCAGATGAAAGAAGACATTCAGCAACCCCAGAGGTAAAGAAATCCTGCAGAAGGGAGCAAAGAAGGAGAAGAAGGCCTGTAACACCATGTTGGTTGGGCACTTTGGGACAAATATGACTTCTCACCAGATCTAAGAGTGTAGGAGTTCAAGGGGAGTGAAAGTAGATTAACCAATGTAGCAGGGACTTGAGACATTAAAAATGTGTAAATCAAGCAACCAAGGACAAAAGAGCATTTAGCATCAGGAGAAAGCCATACAAACTTAAGGTATAGAAGACAGTGGTGAGTAAGGCAATTTGTTGCAAGTAGAAAGGGACAGATGTTGTTAAAGGTAGCATCAATTCATCTTTAGTTGTGTTACTTTTAGAAATATTGATAAAGGATAACAGACCATAGCTTATGCAAGACATTAGGATTCCATTTGCAACACTAAGTGGGCCTTAGGGGAAAGATTATGATGGATTCTATGAACAAGACCCAACCGATAATTAATAGAATTGCTAACAGTAGTAATATGCCATATAATATAATGTGGCATCTAAAGCAAATACCTAAGTATTTAAAATGAGTGATGATATCCAATTGGATCAATCAGCAGAGAAGACGGTTAACTGACTGCAGCTTGCTGGAAACTTAGGACCAGACAAAACAGCACAGATTGCATCTTTACATCTGAAACCAACTTGTTGCCAGAAAGCCATTTCTGGAACTTGAGGAAATCAGCATTTAAAAGACTATTTAAATTAGGGATGGGTGGGTAATAAAATACCTAACCACAAAGACAAGCTGTGTGTACCCCAAAGGTACCCAGAAAAAAAGCGGATAAAAAAATGAGTACTCAGGCCGGGTCAGGCAGTCACTACCTGACCCATTCTACTAGCCAATCGCCCGACCCCAACCATAACACAAATCATGGAAAGACTGTTTTTTGGGGACTATTACACTGTCTGTTAGGTGTCCCTATCCATTATACCCATTGGGTCATTGCTGAGGCAGGTACCAGAGGCATACACTGACTTAGCGAGCCTGCTGCTGTTTCCAAAAATTATACTCATGGTGGGCATTGCTGAGGCAGGTATGAGAGGCACAGCCACAGTGAGTGAGCCTGCTGCTGTTTCCAAAAGTTTTATCCATGGCAGACATTGCCGAGGTAGGTATGAAAGGAGCAGCTGCTAGTTTTTTTTTATTATTTTCTCTTTTTATCCCTGACCTAACCCAGAACTGTCACCCAACTGCTTACTTGTAGCCACCTCTTCCCTTTGTGGACTCCCTCCATACTCTTCCCATCATGGACTCCCTCCATATAGTGCTGGCTTACCCCCAGGTGGTGACATGGTGGGGGGGTGCCCTGAACCCCACTCCAGAGGTATCAAGTCATTGTCAGGGATCCCAGACAGTACTGTAGCTGCAGGCAGTTGAGGACCCATTATTGGGTCTTCTTGCATCTTTCTCATGCTGGGAGAGGCATTTTTTGTGTATGCCCTCCCAGAGCATGAAGTGCCACAATGCCAAGGCTTATGCCAGTGTCCATCATGTTCTCCCTCAGGTGCAGGCTTTGTAGCTGTGATACCTCCAGCTGTTGCCAGAGGTCAGGCCACCCTGAGCCAATGTACCCTCCTCCTCAGGAGGAGCTAAGTGATCCATTGGACACTCAGACATCCTCCCCCCATCGGCCCTGTGGCTTCCAGGTTTGCTCCCGAACCCTGGTCACCAGACTCGTGAGTTGAAATCCAACCACTGCACAGACTGGCCAGCACAGTGTAGCTGCTCATTTTTTTTTATTCAAAGTTTATTCACCACTTTTCCACATTACAGGAGGCAGTAATGAACATGTTGACATGAGATTCATAAGACAAGCCATATTGCCCCCAACCCTTCCCTTCCCTCCCTCCCCAGCACAGCAGTCCATTCTAATACTGTTATCACCATCTAACTACCTTTACCAAGAGTAAATAAGATAATAACCTGAACCACACATTATTTCATAGCCAATGTAATTAGAGTGTGAAGGGGATCCCAAATAACCTTGTACCTATGTAATCTGTTCTGAAGGCTGACAATAGCCTTTTCTGTGCGTAGATTTGCTAGGATCTCATTGATCCACTCCTGATATGTTGGACAGGTCCCTTCTTTCCAATGCCTAAGAATGATTTTTTTGGCTGAAAGCGCAAAAATGGATATATGAAATCTCCGGATTCTAACCTTTATGGAAGACAAATCTTCCAACAGGCAAATATCAGGTGTAAAGTAGTCCTGTAAACCCAATAAAGGATCCAGGTTGGCTTTTATAAGCTCCCATAACAAAGCTATCTGGGGGCATGACCAAAATAGATGAAAAAGTGACCCTGTGTCCTGGGAACACTTATTGCACCTATCAGTATCGAGAAGGCCCCATTTCACCAGTTTAGTTGGGGTATAATACAAGTTATGTAGGATGTGAAACTGCATAAGACATAATGTATCCTGGGATACATATTTATGGCAATACATCCAAAGGACAGGCCAATTAAAAGTATATTGGGGAAAAAGTGAAACCCATAAGTTAGTGGGGCCATTACCACACCCAAACCGCCATTGGTACAACACTTGATAAATCTTAGAGATCACACCTGAGGAGACGAGAAAAGAGGAGAGTTCAGATACCAATGCAAAGGCCGTTGGATGGGGTGGAATGGCCCCAAAATCCATGGTTAACAAGTGCCTCAGTTGAATCACTTTAAAGACCTGAGACCCCAGAATTTTGAACTTATTAATGAACTCAGGGAATGAAAGCCAAGCCCCAGCCTCGTCCAAAAATGAGGAGACTATCCCCTCTCATAAATGAGGCAACCATAAATGGGAAATTTTTTGTTTGTTTATGGTGAAAGCTGGGGAGTTCCAAATGGATTGAGCTAGAGCTTTACTTTGATTGTATCGCAGAAAAGAGCACAATTGCGAGTGTACTCTTATTGAGGTCATGATAGTGGGAGATTTGTTAACATTCTGTAAATGTGAAATTTTTAGATAAAGCATGGTCGAAGGGTCCATGTTCATAGATTGGTTGAAGTCTAATTCAATCTTGAGCCAAGCCAGTCTCATGTTATCCAGGCCTGGCCTTACCCATCTCAGGTATTTAGTCAAATGACTAGCCCAATAGTAAATGGGCAAGTAAGGAATCCCCAGCCCCCCCTCTTTTTTGGGTGCGGCTAGCTTGTGGTATGCCAACCTAGAGGTCTTATTAGACCATATAAACTTGATAAAAAGTTTATGCGTTTTCTGAAACCAAGCTAAAGGGACAAATGAATTAAGATGTGACAAAGGATAAAATAAATAGGGAAATACATTCATCTTGATTATATTAATACAACCCCATAAAGATAATAGGAGCTCGTCCCATCTTTCTAGATCTTGAGTAATCCCCTGCAAGAGAGGGTCCAGATTTTCTTTAAACCACGAGGAAGAATCATGCATTAATTTTATACCTAAATACTTAATAGCCCGGGGTGACCATCATAATCCCAGAGAGATAATATCAGTCTTGAAAACTTTATGGTTAAGAGGGAAAAAAGGATGTCTTATTGGGATTTAACTTGTAATTCAAAAGACTACTAAATCTGCTAACCTCCCTTAACATGTTCGGGATAGATATTACCGGATTAGCCAGAAGTAAAAGGAGGTAATCAGCGTACGCTGTTATTTTCACTACCTCATTCCTAATGGGAATACCTTGTATTCCTTTATTGTTGAGAATATGCTGAATAAGGGGTTCCAGATAAAAATTGAAAAGTAATGGAGAGAGGGGGCATCCCTGCCTCATACCTGACCACAATGTGAAAGACTTGGAGAAGGTCCCGTTCCCTGAAATCCTCGCTGTAGGAGACTGGTAAACTACCCTGATCCAATCTATGAATATGGAAGGGAATCCAAATGCCTTAAGGGCTTGAAATAGGAAAGTCCAATTAACCCGATCAAATGCCTTCTCAGCATCCAGGGAGACCAACCCCGCAGGATAGAAGGCATCTCTGGACTCCACGAAGACATACGAGAACGTATGCAGGTGGTCTGAAGATGCACGTCCTCTCATAAATCCCACTTGAGACATACCCACCAGATCTGGGAGGACCAGGGTTTGTCTGTCTGCCAATATCTTCGAGAGAATTTTGACATCTTGATTCAGCGAAGATACTGGCCTGTAGCTCTGAACCAACTCTGGGTCCTTGACTGGTTTAGGTAACAAAACTCTCAAAGCTTCAAATAAATGTGCATTTGCCGTCTCTCCAGAAAAAATATGCAAATAGAGGTGATGTAGCACAGGTAGTAATTGGTCTCTGAAAACGTTGTAAAATAAGGCAGAAAACCCATCTGGTCCCGGGACTTTATCCAAAGGCAAGTCCTTTATAACAGCCGCTATTTCTTCTTGTGATAAAGGGGAAGATATAAATTTCTTTTGGGAGTTAGATAGTAACGGAAGATGTGCTTCCCTGAGATACTCCTGCAGTTTTTCAATTGGTGGAGGACTATCCATATCCCTATATAATTGCTCATAAAATGTAGCAAACTCCTGCACTGTCTCTGAGGGGGATACTTTCAGGGTCCCATCTGACTGTGACCTTATTGGGGGTATAAATCTTGCTGACTCTTGTTGCTTTAAACGTAAAGCCAGCAGGCACCCCGCTTTTACTCCTTGATCTGTGAAACTGGCCTTTGTATGGATAATAGCCAGTTCTGCCTTTTCTCTTAACATTCCCAAATATTTATCCTTATATATTAATAGCTTCTGTGACTCCTCTTGAGAAATTTTATCTGGCTGTATGTTTTCTAATGCCCGTATCTGGGCCAGTAAGGACAATAACTCTATTTCCTGCGCCCTCTTCCTCTTTGTAGCTAGACTAATGAGAATGCCCTTTATGTAAGCCTTAAAGGCTCCCCATAAAATATCCGTCCTTGTACTGTCTATTGGGTTGGTGGAAAAGGAAAAATCTATCTGCTCTTTCACCAATCCCTGATACTTTTCATCTTTTAATAATTGTTCATTTAACTTCCATCTGGTCTCTCTCTTGGGAATGCTAAGGAAAGCCAGATTACCCAGCACTAAGGAATGATCCGATATTGGTCCCGGTTGGATCAAGGTGGACAATACCCCCGGTAAGAGCTCATGAGAGACTAACAGATAATCAGTGCTAGACTGCATGCCAAGTACTGGTGAACAATAAGTATATTCCCTGATATTTGGATGTATAACTCGCCAGGCATCAGACAACCCACATTGGTCCATCATTTCCTTAAAGGCCCTATGCCCAGGGGACAGTCCCCTCGACCCAGTGCTCGATCTGTCAAGATTAGGGTCAGAGACCAAGTTAAAGTCTCCCCCTAAGATAATTGGAGTAGGGAGTATAGGAAGGATCGTCGAGATCAATTTCATGAAAAAAGAGGGATTATCTGTGTTTGGTCCATAAATGCTACCTAGGACTAACGGCATGCCCCAGATAGTACCCTGAACTAAGATGTACCTGCCATCTGCATCCTTAAACACCTGAGAAGGGACAAATGGAATGTCTCTATTAATCAGTATCATGACCCCGCAACTATTGGTCTCCCCTGAGGCATAGAAAACCTGACCTATCTGTTGTCTCCGAAGTTGTAATGCTTCCGATTCCACTAAGTGAGATTCTTGCAAGAATGATATCTGGGCACGCACAAACTCAGGTGTTTGAGTACCTGGTATTGTTTCAGTTTTTTCCTAATCCCCTTCACATTCCATGTAGCAATATTAATATTCTGAGCCATCTATAATGTCAGGTATAAATCCAAGTAAGACATCTATCATATACTACAGCCATAAACCAGGTGATTCTATTCCCCTGAATCTGCTGTGCCAATCTCCCTTCCCCAACCCTCCCCTTACTGAGCCCCTGTTCCTCCCCTCCCTCCCCAGTAACCCTCAAACAATCCAAAACTTCAGTAAACCTAGAACATTATCCAAAAAAACGCCCACCCAAACTCCCCTCTTATCGCTAACAACGTTCAGCAATACTCCGGTTTCTACTCCTCCCCCAGCCCCCCGGAAAACCGTCCCTAAACCCTGCATTAGTTATAAATCAATCACCCTTTTTTAAGTATTAACAACAAGAAATAAGATAGAACTAAACATTATTGCAGTACAGGCCATTGTATCAACCGCCTATCCCCTAATGAAATTCATTGAAAGCAAGCAAGCATAGGTAAGGCATCTCGACTAGGAACATCACAGCTTGCTAAGATATGTGCCTTGCTAGTTAGGAGAAGGCACCGCCTGGTGTGAGGTCAAGAATCTAGCCACAGCAATACATAATATTTGCCATGAAGGCCGTTATCTCAATAAGCTCTCCAGCCCCATAGAGACAGGCCCCCGTTCCTCTCCTTCAAGTTGTTGTGCCTTTGTGCCAGTAAACCCCCACTATCTCCAGCCTTAGAAACCACTAATTCTTATTGCATGAGACACAAGCTCCCTCCTGTGTTACAAAAGTGTAACTGCACGCTGGTGCTTTACAAGGGAAAAGATATTTCAGCCCTTGTAATTAAATTCCCCCAGATTATGAGCTCCTATGACCTGCTGCATGATAAGCCATAAACTTACACCAGGCCCAGTCTTACCAAACTCCTTCAGGGGGAAGGGGAACTGAATAGTTCTGGGTTGGATTTGTTTTCCCCAAACACGAAAAACTAATGAGAACCCTCTTAATTAAATGAAACCCCAGACCCAGACAAAACAAACAACAATATGTATCCGTAATTGGATCACTATAATAACAGAAGGGTTCCTTCTGCTCCTTAATCGGGCTTAGATGAGAGTCCAAGAATGTTTAACAGCCTTCTTCCCGGAAGATTCCTTTGCATGATTGCCCAGACTTCTCACATCAATTCTCGTCTTGTCAGGAAAGTCCAGAGGTCTTTCATGTGTCCCTAAAGAGATCTGGCAGAGATTCTTTTAAGCCAGTAAGTGCTGCCTCGGGATCTTCATAGGTAGCCCAGGAACAAGCCACCTGTACCTGTAGCCTGGCCAGGTATCCCATATGAAATTTAAGTCCAGCAGTGATGACTTTTGAGACAACCGGATGAAATGCCGCACGTTTCAAATGGACTGAGCCCGGAATATCTTGCGCTATTCTAAGTTTAGCTTGCTCCCATCGAACTTCTTGGAGTTCTCTTACTTTGTACAGAAAGTGTTGTTGCTCTAAAAAGTTTAAGAAATGACAAATTATAGGTCAAAGCATTGCTCCGGGGGGGTGGGGGCTTCGGTCTTAATGACCTGTGGGCTCTCTCTATAATGTATTTGGCCCCAAATGGGGAAGGGCCAGCAATTTTCTCCACCAACTTCTGGGCAACAGCAGTAGTATTCTGGCCCTCCTCTCCCTCCGGTAGCCCAAGAATCACTACATTAATTCTCTGGCTGTGACCTTCGAGGTCTTCAAGTTTAGCCTCAGATCTGGACGATTTCTGGCACACAGCTGCCATCTCAGGCTCGAATCTTTCCACTTTCTTCTCTAAACAGAAGATCCTGGTCGAGTTGTCTGGGGTAACAAGAGTAATCTCTGCTATTTTTCTCATGAGCGACTTGATTTCTGATGCCATCTCCTTAATCTCATCTCAAAATGGTTTGAATTCTTCCAGAAATTTAGACAATGTGAGTGCTCCTGATCCGTGCCTTGATTCGATACATCCCACTTCTCTCCTCCACTCGAGGCCCGGGATTTTTGGGGGGCCTTTTCTTGTGTAACTGGTGGGGTGTGTTTTTGCTGTTGCTTTTTCATGTAGACGTCTATTCTTTCTCAAAATCGCCCTGCAAGGGCACGAGGTTATAGGGAACCAGAATAACACAAACTAGTAGGTTTAGAGATCGAGAAAATATACCAGATAACATTTTAAAAGAGACGGGAGGCTGGAGCTGTACCGAGGAGCGACTATCCGGTAGCTTGCATCACGTGGTACCCACAGTGTAGCTGTTCTTAATGACCCTGTTGCTGTTTCAAAAAATTATACCCATGATGGGCATTGCTGAGGCAGGTACAAGAGGCGCAGCTGCTCAGAGTGAGCCTGCTGCTGTTTCCAAAAATTATACCTATGGTGAACATCAATCGACATATATATATACATATATAAATATATATATATATATATATATATCCTAACCGAACATTTCTTTTATTTCAGACTCTTCGAGGATGTCTCTAAACATTTCTGTCAAGCGGAAATGTGGAGAGGAAAATCCAAGGATCCTGCAGTGTGTAGTACATTACCCTGCCGTGATAGCAAAAGACTCTGAAGTAACTCTTCTGAGTGACAAAAGGTATTGCCCACTTATAAAGAGAAAAAATATTTGAACCCAGTTAGGTGGTAAAAATCGTCATGATGAGCAGTGTGAGTCATTTCCAGTGCCTAACTATGACCCTGCCAAGCATGGTAACCAAAGACAATGCCATCAAAAGTTCACAAAAGCCAAGAGTATCAGAAAATCTGGAGAACATACAGATGCAGGTGAATGTAGCTCACATCATCATCATCATCTCAGGGGTGATATTCCTTGTGCCTTATCATCGAGACTGTTATTTCCTGAACATGTGAAATCTGCAGCACGTATGTAATCAAAGTGAAGGGGAAGAAGCAAAATTCAACTGCTACTGTTACAACAACAGCTGACTCCACAATGAAAAAGGCAACAAAGCTACATGATGACCAAGATATGCTCACAGAAATTAAGACAGAGGCTCTCATTACAAGGGAGTTTCGAAAACATGACAAGTGCTGCCTAAATTATGCAGTAATCACAAAGGACAGGACCCCAGATGATCAGATCAAAATAGAAGTGATGATGAGGATCACAGTGAGCAGTCAGAAGGAACTGGGTTTGAGGCCATTTGTCATGTATTTGAAGATAATGTTCTTCAAAGACATCAAGCCATTTCAATGAAGGCGTTGAATGAAATCTTGGGCATTGGAGTAGGAGATCGATGATAGCATTATAAACTTAGAAACCAGCTGAAAAACAAATAAGAGGATTCACTTTTATTTTTAACAGGCCTCAAAAAAATCAGTGAGGAACAGTTTAGGATGTGTTACAAGAAAGCACCAGTGCTACAAGACATGTTGGCACACTGTTATTTTGTAGATAATCAAACGACAACATGGCTTAAGAAGCCACAAGGCTGCTTCAGATGTAAAAGATGTGTTACGTGTGCACACATCAAACAAACCAAATATTTTATATCAGCCAACATCATCATCAAAATTTTATTGTTTGAGCATAATGGGTAAACATCATGAACATTACAACATATCTAAAAATATATACAGTATCAGTATAATTTAGCAATGGAAAAGAGGATCAAAGGATGATCCAAACAGTGTTAAGCACAACATTTCATTAATATTTCAAAATTTCTTTGCTTAAATATTCCATAACAAAGAGACATCAGCCAATGTCACACATTCCTTTGAAGTGAGACAATGTGATACATGTGACACAGAAGGGGTTAACTACCAGGCCACTTGCTCATGCAGAGCATTCTACATTGGCAAAATGAAATGCAAACTAAAAGATAAGGTGGGAGAACATGTTAGGGCCATACAGAAATCAGAAATTACCAATGCCACTGCACTACATATTTTAAAAACAACAGATGTAGTTCCCCACAAGTGTCACTTTATAGGAATAGACAAAGTCTGAAGGAATCTCAGATGGGGAGACTTTGAGAACTTGATGCTAATAAAGGAAAACTGTTGGATATTAACCTTGAAAGCAACAAATAAACCAAGACTCAACACACAGTTAGATAGTCACCCTTACTTAACGAAAAAGAAACAATAAAAATATATGGACACCTATATCATATGAAAACGTATTCCTTTTAATCCCAGGTCCTAGTCTCTAAGCAATTGTTTTAATGCTGGCACCCTTTGTTGCTATATTACTCAGCTCTAATGATACCTTGGTAGCTATTAGAACACCAATCATGACATTTTAAAATCTTTATTGAAGTTATTAGTATTTATTGTAAATACTGTTCCTACCCTTATGTTTGTGGATATCCTAGCCATTCACCCCCTTCATTGATTTATATGACCCCTTGCCTGGGTCCCCCCCGCCATGTAATGTTTGTGGTATAGTTACTGTTTTTAATCTATGCACATGCACCTTGAATGTAATTATGTTTTTTATTCAACACCTGACAGGATGTTATCACTGTTTTTATAAAGCAGCCAATTAAAATGATTTTTAAATGATGAGTCACAGGGTGTCATATACCACATGTTAGTTTTTCACCTGTATAAGTGTGATTAGAATGTATGTTCCCTAGCCTTTGAGAAATGACGTCTGTCCAAAACATGTCAGGTTGGACTATGTGTCTATTGTCTCTGGAATAAATGAAGTTCTTACACTAAACAGCATTGGCATCCCTCTCTCAGGTTTGTGTATGTTTGGAACTGTTTTGTTTTTAATCATTGGTGATTCCTTAAGAACCACTGTTCTTGTGCACACTCTTATCTGTAGACATATTATCAAAGGTCCCGACACAAAAGTGCAAAAGAATCTCAGTTACTTCCTTCCTAATGGATCTAACAAGGAGCATCTGATTGATTTGACCATCCAGGTCTGGGGAGAAAATTCCATGAGTTTGCCAGAGGGTCAAGTGATCTTTTTTTTCAAAGCGAGACAAATGCTACATGATCATCAAAGAAAGGAACTGTAGTTGTGGATGATCCCTGTTCTGACCTGGAAGAAGCAGACACAAATATTGCCCTTCATGTGTAACATGCCATTTCAATATGTCCAGGACATGTCATCATCCATTCACCATCTGGGGATACTGATATACCAGTAATTTTACTGTCACTAATTTCAGAATGTGAGCAAAGTATATACCTGGACAATGGGCATGGTAACAGTAGGAAAATCTTTGACATTAGCAAGTGTGAAATAAACACAGCAACAAAGAAAGCCTTAGCCGATTTTCATGCATTCACAGGTAATGACTATGTTTCTGCATTCTTCAAAAAGGGTAAGAAGATTTGCTGGAACATCCTTCAAAAGTACCCCCAAATTCCTGGATGCCTTTCAGAAACTTGGGAGTAACTGGCAAGTGGATAAGGGTATTGTAGCTCTATTTAATAAGTATGTCTGTAAACTTTATGGAAGAAAACAAGTTACTAGTGTAAATATAGCGAGGCAGCAGATCTTCTGGGAGAAATATAACAAAGACAACAGAATAACTGATCTGTCTCTGCTTCAACCCTGCCAGAAAACTCTGAAGTTACATATTCTACAAGCCAACTGTGTCTGCCAATTGTGGAGGATCTCTTCTGTTGCAGTTGTCAATGCAGAAAATGAAGCTTTGCATAGTTGGACTGATGATCTCAATGTAAAGTGGATGAGCACACCATTTCCAGATGATGTCATGTTTCTGCTCTATAATGCAAATGATGAGGATTCAGATGATGACCAATATGTATGTAATTATCAAGATGATATTCGTGTATCTGATGATGATGAAGATTTTTCCTAGATGTACAAGACTAAGGTCCATGACTTACTAACAGTCATGCTTTAAATTTTACATTTTTTTGAAATAAAAAAGGTTTGTGTAAACAAAGGTGATTTTTTTTCCTTTACATAAATTTCCTTCTTTAAAAAACGTTTAACATTAACCTTTGAGCCAATTTATCGGTATGCATTTTAAAGTTCTAACTCCCACCTATTCATTGAGAACACATTTGAATGCAGATTTAAATTAGTCTCAAAGTAATGGCCCAAAAATCTGCATCAAGTATGTGTATCAGAAAATTGCAATATTTGACAAGGTATAAACTTGTTAAAATTTCATCTATTAATGGCGTCTTCATGTTTATCAATTTATCCTCTTATATTACCTAAAACTTCAGACCCACATATGCATTTCAAAGCAGAACCCTTACCATTTTAGACAACATGTATTTATCATATAAAGCACAATAAATCCTGTCTGACAAGATTAAATATCAGGATATTTTGAGATTTCATAAGAAATTAAGGGATGGTGGTTGGTATTTAACCCTATAACTTTTAACATTAATCTTTTGAGGTAGCATATCAGTATCCATTTTAAAACTCTAACTCACACCTATTCATTGAGACTACACTTGAATGTATATTTAACTTACCGTCAAAGTAATGACCCTAGAATCTACATTAAGTACGTGGAGCTGAAAATTGCAAAATTTGTCAAGGTGTCAGTATAAAATTGATGCAAACTAACATTTTGCACAAGTGTTCATGAGATCAACTGACAGATTATGAATTTTGAGTATATCTGCTACATTAAACAGCCATCATCATTTATTTAGTTCGCAGGTGACACCCCACCTCCATCTACACCTGGTCTATCAGAAGTGATTTGCCTTTCTGACCTTGAACATAGGATGCCCAAGAAGCAGCTGTACATGTCCTTTCCCTTGCTGATGACGCTGCTAACTGTGAAGAATTGATAGATGTACTATTGTCTGTGCCAGAGGTGCACTATGATGTTTTGGCAGGGGTTGATTACTGTACATCAGTTAATGGTATTTGTAGGGCAATGTCACATTGGGTTAGCAGAAGATCTCTCCAATACTCAATGTCTTCCATTGCAGGAAGCATGGCTTCAATGTTCCACTTGAAGTGAGAATCTGGCAATGTAGCCAATATATACGTGTCATTCTTAAACATGGTATTTATTATTCGATCAGTCAACAGTCTGAGACTCAAGTCATCTGCCAGCATAACAGCAGTAGTGTGGTCTTTTGACTGAAAGTCATTATGATGTCATGGAAAATTTGAAGAAATCTGATTTGAGGAAGACTTTGACTCAGAGTTGCAATGTCTGCACTGACATCATGTGTAGCAGCCTCAAATGGCTCCAGTAAGGTGAACAAAGATTCCAGCAGAGTCCAGCTGCTGGAACTGAACATGATGTCTACTTTATCTATTTGATTCTACATGATGTAGTCAGGTACAACTTTTTTCTGTTAAAGAACTCTTTCTAACATGTAAAATGTTGAATTCCAGAGGATTGGAACTTCTTGCTTTAATGTATGTGTGAAGGGGAGGTGAGCTAACAGATGGACCAGGCGCAGAACTTCAGGTTCAACACAATCTCTGTGTAATGTTTATTTAAAATACAGGAGATAACCTTCAGCAATGGCTTATCCCTTCTTCAGTACATCAGTTTGCAGCAACAGACTATGCATGTACTTCCTCTGCACTTAGTCAGCACCTACTGATCTACTGATCTAACTTTTCAGTTGAGATTCAGCTTCCCCTATGTGGACCTTGTTTGCTAGGGTGGTGGGGGGTCAAATAAAAAAAAATAAGCTAAAGACAAAAAAACCTCAGTGCAGAAGGACTGAAACAAGGGTTACCCCAAAGGGCATTGGCAATAAAGCCAAGTTTCAAAGAAACACAACATCATACATACCCCAATAATGCAAAGCATCAAGGGATGTATATGCAAATCACCATGAAATATCAGACTGGCTCAGTTTACAGCATGAATGCATGGTACCAAGAGGGCTCTCAAATAATCTTCAATTTGCATGCATTTAGCAACACAACAGGGGGTTTTCTTATATCTCTACCCTGGTAATTTAATTTCTATAATACATTCACCTAGTACTTTTTACCTTTATCAAAAGCACCTAGTTCCATGGTATTTTCAACATTTACAGGTGTCATACACATAAGTTATATACATCAAGGTATTTTATGACATAGTGCCTTTGCATACTAAATCCAACAATGAGAAACACAGCCTGTTGTTTTACATCAGTTCAGAGGCCACAACAATAACCTCCCTGTATGAGGACCTGAGAGGGAAAAGGAATACATAGATCCATAGATGTTGTTGGCAGATAACAGACTTATGGCCCATCCAGTCTGTCCTATCGCTCTGTCTAATGCGTAAGGTACCCTAGATGCTTCAAGCCCTCCCTTCACCCTAGCTTAACTATTCCCACTTGCTTATCCCATGCATTCTTGAATCCCTGAACCATGGTCACCCCCCACCACTTCCTGGGGGGACTGTTCCATCTCTCCACCACCCTTTCAGTGAAGTAGAATTTCCTCAAGTTCCCTCTAAGTTTTCCACCTTTTAGTCTCATGCTGTTCCCCCCTTGTTCTGCTATTTCCCTTCATGTGAAAGATGCTCCCTTCTGGTACTCTGTTGTTCCCTTTTAGATATTTGATGGTCTCTATCATGTCTCCCCTCTCTCTCCTTTCCTCCAGGGAGTACATATTTAGAGGTCTGAGTCTCTTCTCATACAACTTATGCTGCATCCCCGACACCATTTTTGTCACCCTCCTCTGTACCATCTCCATCCTGTCTATGTCTTTTTGGAGATGGGGCTTCCAAAACTGAACAGTACTCCAGATGAGGCCTTACTAGGGAGTTTTACAATGGTGTCACTAATTCCCTCCTTCTTCTTGTTATACCCCTTCCTATGCACCCTAGCATTCTGCTAGCCATTCCAACTGCTTTTTTCACACTGTTTAGCTACTTTGAGGTTGCCTTCTATGACTACCCCTAGATCCCTTTCCTCTGTGGAAGCTTCCAGTGTTACCCTGTCTAGTTCATAGTCAGCCCTAGGATTTCCTCTCCCTAGGTGCATAATCTTGCACTTTTTTGCATTGATACCCAATTGCCATTCCATGGACCAGTTTTCCAGCCTCTTCAGATCCCTCTTCATTTTTTCTATACCTTCCTATGTATCTGCCCTGTACATAGCTTTGTATCATCTGTGAACAGGCAGATGGTCATAGTCAAGCATTGGGAGGGTGCCCATAGGTGGCCAACCTTATGGACTAGAAATAGTAAAGGATAGATTAAGCTAAGAAACAGAGGAACTGTTGCAACAGATTTAAGAAAAGATTAGTCCTCAAGAGTGGCAGGATCTCCCTGTCACGGTACGCACAGCTGAGTTGTCTGACCTCTGTAGCCCTTTTCAGGATTTTATGAGCTTTCATAGAGTGACTGAAATGCCCATGTATTTTTCTAGCAAGACCTAACAGGTTTTCATCATTTCTGTTTCAATTGAAGAAACCATGTATGAGAAGATTTAAACAATTTGCAAAACAAAGTATCTGTTGGTGGTTGCCATCTCTAACAGCCTTGACCATGTTGGCACTATTATCTGATACTATGAACCATGGAAATAAGGAATATAAATTAAGCCATTTCTAGAGCAGATTTTGCAGCTTCTGCAAAATATTCACAGCAGTGTGGTTTCTTCAAAAGTGGTGACACATAATACAGCCTGCTTCTACTACTTATGGTAGAGTAGGAATTATTACTTTCTGACTGAAAACTTGCCCAATGCGCTGTAACAATCATGTAGTCAATTGTTTGGGTTCTGGTACATATGGCCATGGTTATGTGAACCTGCTTCACCTCAGAGAATTTCAATTGTTTCGTGACCACACAATACACCAAATCATACAACTGTGGAATAGCCTTTTTTGAGAAATATGCTCGAGAGGGAATGGTGTACCATGGTTCAATCTAATTCATGAACTTAAGGAAACCTTTCTGGGCAAGAAAAGCAAAAAGGGAGCTGACTATCGGCCAACAGCTGTGCAATGGCTCTATTTAACAGCTGGCATATTGGATGCTTGAGGGTAAATTTTGATGTCCTTGCAACACTTTCTTTTAATGTTAGTTGACGAGAGTGATGAGATATTTTTTATTTTAGGGGGATTGTACATTTCACACCTTTTTCAGGTGGAGTACTACGGTGGGATTTTGAGTACCTGATGGTGTCAGAAGAAAATAATCTGTTTGTCTGGGATGACTACAAGGATACATCAAGTAATTCATTGTCACTTACTGTTTCCAGTTCATTGTCACCATAATCACCATCACCACCACCTCCAGTACAGTCCATACCAACCATACTGTCCCTTGCTCTGCCCCACTCAATTGTTGTTTTGCCTTTGCATGTCGTATCATTACTGATGTTCCAAAATGTCCCACTTTGCCACCACAACTGACACTCTTTTTGCACAGACTGCATACAGCTCGAGAGTTGTCTGCAGGGTCAATATAAAATAAATTCCACTAAAGATTTACCCTTTGTGCTTTGTACTATAGTACCTGGCACTATTTCTTGTACAGTCAAGGGACCTGGAGGAAACCCTATACTGCCATTTCCTTGTTCACATAAATTTTTCTCATTCATAGTTGTTTTCTTATTCTTATGTTTAGTATATAATTTTTTTTCTGAACTTGCCTCTCATCCCGTACAGTGGCATCTTCTCTAACTCTCTTATTAAAACTAGTACCAACCACATTGCCACAAGATTCAGAAGAACTGGAAGTTCTGTCATCATCAGGTGCGACATAGCCTGTGCCATCCCATTCACAGTCCCCACAATCACCACCATGTTTATCAGCATTCACTGCTTCAGCATCTGAGGTTATATCTGAGGAGGATGCCTCCGCCTCCTTGCATGCTGCTTCAGTAACTGGAAATCTCCTGGCACATGTGGAAAAATGTTCAGTACCTCTGCGATTAACTCCTATCTGTTCTTTCCAAAACTGTACTATCATTTCATTGCTGACATGCCTTTTTGGTTCAGGAGGACATTTAGTGCCAGTCCTGGTGATGTTATTGTTATTATTGTTGCTATGTTCTTAATTTTTGGTAAGATTCACTTTGTCCACATCATTTTCAGTTGCACATGCGTCAGCACTGAACTTCCTTTTAGGAGACTTAGTCTGGGAAATACAAGATGTAGTAGAGACGGCCATGGCTTTCTGTTTCACTATGCCACAGAGAGACGTCACACACAGTGTAGATATGACAGGGCTCAGGGCACCTAACAGGATAACAGACAGTGTAATACAGCCCAAATGGCTTTCACCATACTGCAAAGTGACACAGAGTAGCTATGTCACAGACAGTGTTCGGGGTACCTAACAAACAGTGTGTAATACAGGCCAAATGACTTATGGTACACTGCAGAGACACACAGAGTAGCTTTATGTCACAGACATGGCATGGGGCACCTAACAGGCAGTGTGTAAAATATACAGCCTAAATGGCTTTCATTATACTTCAGAGGCACACAGAGTAGCTATGTCATGGACATGGCTCAAGGCATCTAACAGACAGCATGTAATACAGCCTAAATAGCTTTCACTGTACTGCAGAGAGACACAGAGTAGCTATGTCACAGACAGGGCTCAGGCTACCTACCAGACAATGTGTAATACAGCCGCATTGGCTTTCGCTGTACTGCAGTGAAACAGAGTAGCTATGTCACAGACAGGGTTTGAGGCACCTAACAGACAGTGTGTAATACAGCATATATGGCTTTCACTATACTGAAGAGAGGCACAGAGTAGCTATGTCCCAGACAGGGCTCTGGGCATCTAACAGACAGTGTTTAATACAGCCTAAATGACTTTCATTATACTGCAGAGACACACAGAGTATCTATATGTCGTAGGGCACATGAGTGTACCTAACAGACAGTGTGTAACAAATGACTTTCACTGTACTGCAGAGACACACAGAGTAGCTAAATGACTCAGGGCATCTATCAGACAGTGTGTAATACAGCCTAAATGGCTTTCACTATGCTGCAGAGAGACACAGAATAACTATGTCACAGACAGAGTTGAGGGCACCCAACAGATAGTATTTAATATAGCCAAATGGCTTTCACTATACTGCAGAGACACAGAGTTGCTAAGTCATGGACAGGGCTTGGGGCACCTAACAGGCGGTGTGTAATACAGCCTAAAAATGGCTTCCTATACTTCAGAGATGATACACACCATCTACTATGTCACATACAGGGCAAGCACCTAAAAGTGTATAACAGCTGCTGCCAGGCAAACAATGAGCACCTTCCGCTACATTTCCCCTTCTCTCCTGAGCACCGCATTAGATCCCCCGGTTATTCCCCTTTCCTCACCAATCCATGCTCCTTTGTGAAGGAAACTTGTTCTTTGTTTTTGTTTCTTTAAGTTAACTTTTTTGTTTTCACCACAGGAGCCACAACTGCAGAGCAAACTCTGATTCCACCCTCTCCCAAGAAAGTCTGCTGCTACCTGGCACTCACTCAGCAAATATGGAACACAGACACCAGCACTGACCACTTGCATTGTCAGGCTGGTGTCATGTGCTCCTTTCTGCTGTCAGGACCTCACAGGCTGCCCTTTCATGCCTGTTTTCAACCCTCGGATGAGTCTCAGGACCCCACAGGCTGCTTCTAATGCCTGTTTTTTAAAAAAAATACTCATTACTCACTCTGTTACCCATGTCCACAGTACCTGACCTGCAAAGTACACTGTTAGATTGGGCAGGGTAGTGAATTACCCAAACTATCCTACCTGACCAAAAACCAATGATATCAGACCTACCAGCTGTAGCTACCCAACGGGTAGCCCATCCCTAATTTAAATCAGTCAAGCAGTGAGGTTTATAGTATAGTGCAAGGTTGGCAGCATACAGCGAAGTGCTACAGTAGGAAATTATAAGAAGGAGATTATTAATTAAAAGAGAGAAAAGCAAAGGGCCTAGAACTAAGCCTTGTGGAACATCAACATTAGTGACAGTTGGGCCAGAGGAAAAGTGATTCGTTTTTACAAATTGCTTCCAATTGCACATGTAACTTACACCTAGTTGGAGCAATAGGTTAGATTCTAGACATGTTCAAAGTGGCAAGCCTAGCTGTATGAAATAATTTTCAAAGTTTGCTGAATTCGTAAAGTGACAACGTTGCAAAGTTTTTGATGGGCAAAGTGGTACTTTTTTAGAAGTTATGCAAATTTGCTGGCAAAGTTGCAACTTTGCCTAAAATTTGTCTTAACTTGATCTGACTTTGCCTGACATCACCTGAAAGTGCAATTTCCCCAGGAAAACACAATACGAAGTGGTGATGTGGGCAATTCCCAAAGTTATTCTCAAAGGTGAATTTTGCAACGTCGACAGAACTTTACTGGTAATGTAAAACTTTGCAACATTTCTAGTAGATACCTAAGGTTATTGATGCAGGTAGAACATCAGCACTAAAGATCATTACACAAGTTATAAAACTTTGCCAGACAGCCTCTGAAAATCCTGCCCAAGGAAGGAAATCCTTCTTTTGTCTCCAGGCATCTAATTATATTCCACACCCACAGCAATGTTTAACTATTATGAGATCTATATTTCATGATAGTCTCCCAAAGACTGCCAAGAATCTTCCATGACTAAAAAGTATTATTTTTCCAGACATACTTCAGGACATTAGCAATGAACACTTTTTATGGTTAAAAACTCAGATCCATAACACAATGCTTTGCACATGAGCAGTACTGAAATTACCATTTCCCCATACAAGGCATTGACTCCATTATATCGGGCATGGATCATGGTTTTGTTACCTCAGCCATTTTTGTTGACCTGGCCAAAGCCTTCAACACTGTTACCCAATCTATCCTTGTGGACAAGCTTAAAGCAACAGTGCAATCTGCCTCCAGAGCTGAGTGGTTCTGCTCCTACAGTACCTTCAGGGCAAGTCTCAAGTTGTCCGTATTGGTGACACCATATCCCACCACTCCCCATCTGCTCTGCCATACCAAATGAGTCAACTCTTTTGCCTTATTCCGGTCTCCATTTTTGTGAATAACCTTCCCACTCACTGCTCTTTTGTGTCCATTCACATGTATGCAGATGACATTGTTCTCTATGCCTCTGACTCCTTTGCTTCTCACCTCATTATACCAGTTATTAATTATGGCCTTTTAGTTTATCATTCTGCTGGGGAGGATTTACTGGACAGAGTAAAAATTCTCATGAATCAGATTGCATGCCATCGCTGTGACCTACTGAAGTATGTGTGATGGCTTTCCCTTGACCTTAGGTATCAATTCCAATTAGGGATTTTTGCAAAAAAAAGTAATTTCAAACAAGGTACCAATTTCTTTTCATTCTGTCTTTAAAAAACACATCAGTTCTGTTACTACTCATTTATCTGTTCATCAACATTTCAGTATTCCTAGAATGAAAACATCTGCTGGACAAAGAACTATGTTTTACAATTTACCTTCATTCTTTAATACTATTTCTATTGTGTTTGATTGCTTTAGTGTCTCTGTCCATAGCTTTAAATATGTCTTGAGAAAATTGTTATTCTCTTGGAGTCAATGTAAATGTTGTAATAGTTAGTTAGAGTGACTGTCGAATACTGATTGTTATGTACTCTTATTTGTTTGTTATGTGGTCCTATATCGAATGTTGCTCTGGTAGCCTATGAAAATGGGTCTTTGGCCCATGGATTTACCAGATTTTAAATAAACAAAACAAGCAAACATGGTTCCTACTGGACTTAACATCTGACACTAGTTCTGGGCTAATCTGCTGTCCCTCAATGCCAAAAAAACCCTGTCTCCATGACTTATTTCTCAAGGCAGAGACTTGCTAAGCTCTATACCCTCTCCTCTTCCCTTGCCATTGATGGTTTTGCGACTGAGCATGTATCCTCTTGTAATTTAGCTTAGGGTCTGGTTGGATCATCACCTCGATTTCTTATTTCTTGTGGAAACCCTTCTCCAGAAGTTCAAACCTAGTCCTGGAGCATTCTGCAGGATTAAAGCGTGTATCCTGCTTCCTTCCTAAAGATAAATTGTTTTGAAAATGATTCTCCTTATCTTCAGCTATGGTAACATTGTTTACAGTGCTGCTCCCACATCCAGCATAGCCAGACTGGACCCACTGTTTCTCTCCTTCTGCCATTTTTTCTTCAATTGCCTCCCTAGAATCTATTACTGCTCACTTTATTTCTCCCTCTCCTTGACATCCCATGATGCCAGATTATTTGCTCATTCCACTACCTTCATTTCTAAATTCTGGTTCAGGACCTTCCCCCCTACCTGTCCTGTGAAGGAATCTTAATTCCCCCCCTCCCAGCTCCTGTTCCCTTCAAAACTCTGGCCCTCGCTCTATGGTGCTGAGTTGACAACTAACTTGTCGACCAGCATTGCAGTGCCAGACTCCCTGTTGACCAAGAATTGCAGTTGGCAGGGAGTTGCACACATCAGGGTCCGATGGTTACTTGGGGCTTGGCCTAAATTTCCATGCAGGGGCCTGCCCTATACATATAGGAATACCAACTCCAGGTTGGAGTTGGTCTGGGGAGGTTAATGCTCGGGAGAGTGTTGCTGGGTATTGGGCACATCCCCTACAGTGACTTGGTGTTGGTGTCAGCAGTGACATATATCACTGTAGGAGTTTCGCTGAGGGAAATGTGTACCCCCCAGGACACTCCCCTTAGTGAAATCCTCCACAGACCAAGTTGCTTTCTCCTTCCACTTCCCTAAACTGTGGGTCTCTCTCTCCCTAATTTCATTCAGACTGTTTTTTCCTCCACTCATTCAAATCTGTTCTTCATGAATTCTCTTCTCACTCCTGCAGTTTCCCCGATCCTGGCCTGGGCTTTATTAATTTTTGCCACCCCTCCCAACTCCAGTCTCCTTTGCCCCTGCTCATGCCAGAAGTCAGTCTTCCCACCATCTCCCACTTACTTCCCAATTCTCCCCATTGGCTGCACTTAGTAGCACACTGCTTACCCTACACTTTTAGCCTCTATCTGCACTTTTATTGGTGAACCAACTCTTCCTTTCTTCACACTACAGTTTTTCTGCCATCTGCTCTTTATTGTACAATTTGGTGTTGTTACTCTGTTAACTTGTATTGTTTTGATTATTGTGAACCTTTTGTTGTAATTCATTGCTGAGCTCTCCTTTTCACCCCTCCTCCAAGTATGCAACTGGAAACAAGCTATTTCAGCTCAATATGTATTTCTGGTAAATCATTTCAAAAAATTGTAGCCATAAGGTTAGCTCTTTCTAAGTAACCTGCCATTTTCTTTCTGAAGAAGGACTTGCAGGTTTGAAAGCTTAACGTTTGTTTTGGAAATCCTTATAGATCCAATAAAAGGTATAAATAATTAATACATGCATTTATTTCCTTTTCTTCTCTAACCGCTCTTTAAAAATAGTGTACTGTTGATTTCTACCTCCCTTGAAGATCAAATTCAATGCTTTAAAAATGCATTATTTCACTCCATGAGGACAACTAGGCATCATTTGTTACAAATAAAGTTTAGAAATGTAATTTACTCATATATAAATGTTATTTTGTTTGTCTATGTTATTTGGTGGTTTTACAAAAATTCCTCAGACTTTTTTCAAACCAGCCAGCAGAATTTTGGGTGAGTACTGATGTCATTAAAAGAAAAATGACATCATTTTACTCCAGGTCCTCTCAGCTTAGTACTCACAGGCCCAGATATTCAAACTGCACCAGTCTGAGGCGCAAGCCCCTGCGCTGCTCAAAATAGTTGCACAGGGGTGTGGCCGGGGTGATATTCAAAGGAGTTGCGCTGTTGAGCAACTCCTTTGAATCGCCCAACCACAGCACTAGCATGGTGCAGTGGAACTTTTCGCAAGTTGCCAGAGTTGAGCATTAAACTTGCGGTGGGCGCAAGCACCATGGCATCATGCGCCAATTTCGATATTCAAAGGTGACATGCAAATGGGGCCATAATTTATGCAAAGGCGCGGGGGGCCATTTGCATCTCTTTATGGCCCCATTTGCATGCTATTTTGATGAGGTGCGCCGATCCCGAGGACTTGCTCCTGGCTACCCTGCCAGGCAGCAGCCATCGGGGACCGACGACAATGCAGCCCAATCGCTGGCATCACAGTTACATGACCCCCCACACATCACCCATAGCCCGTCGTGGGCAGAACCGCATGTCACCCCCCCACACATCACCCATAGCCCGATCGCGGGCAGAACCCGCACATGTCGCCCATACACATCACCCATAGCCCGATCGCTGGCAGAATCCGCACATGTCACCCCCACACACATCACCCATAGCCTGATCGCTGGCAGAACCCGCACATGTCACCTCCACACACATCACCCATAGCCCGATCGCGGGCAGAACCCGCATATGTCACCCCCACACACACATCACCATGCACCAATGGGCGGCAGCCCTACCGGACAGCTTTCGGGTCGGGCGGGTGGCGGGCAGGCGGTGGATGCTGTCGCCCGCCGCTGCGGGGGGAGCGGGGTGGAGGGGTCGTGGGTGGGGGGGACACTAGACACCAGGGAGATGTTTGGGGGTTCTGCTGTGACATTCTGCCCGTGATTGGGCTTTACGGTCCACTGGACCACCAGGGAGTTATTCGGGTTGGGGAGGGTTAGTGTCTGCCCGCGATCGGGCACTGGGGGTTTATGCAGGTTCTGCCGCTCATCGGGCACTTGGGTGGGGTTTATGCAGGTTCTGCCGTGATCGGGCTGTGGGAGGTGTGGGGACATGTACCTGTACTGCCCGCGATCAGGCTTGTGGGGGCACAGGAGTGAGTTGGGGCCAGCCAGGGTGGCAGCTGCTGTGTTGCGCCCTGCAATGCAGCAGCTCACCTGTGGGTGGCCTCTACTTAAGCCTTTTTGGCTCAAGCTTAGGGATGCAGTTGGTGCGATGAGAAGACATCTGCGCAACCCGACTGAATATCGGGTTGCGCAGGTTATGCATGGATCCTCCTCCTGTTGAGCATGCATTCATTTGCATTGCTTCTCTAGCGCAACCTGGTGCCAGTGGCGTAACTGCCTCCTGCTGAATATCGCAGAATGGCGCATTTTGGACTTGCGCATGGCGCAACCCTGTTGCGCATGGCGCAACCCTTTTGAATATCTGGGCCACAGTGCATCACATTTTGAAATGGCAAAAATAAGTATTTGCTACCAATTTTTTGATGTGGGCTTTTAGAACAAAATGGTAAATATGGCAAGTTCCCTAGGTTGATCACCAACCTTCTGAGCACCATGTCAACCCCCCCCAAAAAAAACCTCATACTCTTCAAATGTCAGTTTTGGTTTCCTGTGTTCCCTTTCCAGCCTTCAGTGCACCACAACTTCATCCTTATTTAGTCTTTTCAGATTCACTCTCTCTGCTGAGGTTCTACAGTATGCACAACAAGTGTCCTACTACCCCAGTACCACTCCCCAAATGTGTAATCCCACAAAAATTAATACCTCTTCCCTGCCCCTCCCTTGAACTTATTCTGAAACATGCCCACATACACATCTCCCAAGTTTCTAACTTTACATTGCAACACTCATAATGTATACCCCTTCTCCCACACACCTCCTTAGATGCATAGTTACCACCACACCCCTCCAAAAATGTGTACCTCTGTACCTCTCAGAAGAGTTCTGCATTCCTGCCCTAAATTTGTCCCCTCACCCTTTATAGTTGACATCATACTTAGCACCCATGCCTGTACTTGAACACTCACCCCTTCTGCAATTTGTACTCCCACTCTACCCCAAAAACATCTGTACCCATTTCCATTCTCCCAAGATGTGATCCCATAAGGAAATTTTTGTGGGGGGTAGGAAGAAATAGGCTGTTGGTTAACTAGGATCTGCAGCTTATCCCTTAGGTAAGGAAATGGGCAGACTAGGTGGGCCAAGCAGTCCTTATCTGCCATCAAAGTCTATGTTTCTATGTTTCTATCTGTGCTTGTCCCAAATTTATACCATGTATACTTCTCCAAACATTTGTACCTCCTACTCTAAGACTCCTGAGACTTGTACCTCCCCTGCACAGCTCCCCGTAACCTGAAACCTTCCACAAGTTTGTCCCCCAACCAACCCCAAATATGTACCCTACCCCACTCTCTTCCCAAAATGTGCACCCCTGTCTCTGGAACCTTCTAAAGTTTTATCCCTACCCCACACTCTGCAAACTATCTACCCATTCCTTCACTCTTCCCATGATTCCTACATCTTCTCCTGCACCCCTCACAAAATTCATTCTGCTATCCAAATACTTTCCCAAACTTTTTACCCAATTCTCTGCACACATAGCAATATTTGCAAGACTTCCAAAAATCTGCATCCTTTCTCTTGCAGCCCTTACACAATTTATACACTCACCACTACATCCTTCCACAGATTAGAACATTTTGCCCCACACTACTCCAAAAACATGTACTATTCCTTTCATACACACACACACGCACACACTGTTTCCCAAGTCTGCATTTCAGCACTTTGTACAGTTTTAGAGATGAGAGATGGTAGGGAAACAACATTTGGGAGGGATGCCAATTTCAGTAGGTATACAAGTTCAAATATTAGGTGGGATGCAGGTACAAATTTTTTGGGGGGTGATGCAGGGTGTAAGTATAAATTTCATTGACAGATACAGGGGTGCTAGTGCAAATTTTTTGAGGTTTGCCACAAATTTTGTGAGAGGTGCAGCAGTACAATGACAAATTTTGGGAGGTGTGAGGGGGCAGAAGTAGAACTTTTGGGAGCAGTGTAGTGGCACAAATGCAAATTTTAGGAAGGGTACAGCAGTACAAGTACAAATTTTGAAAGGGGTATAGAGGCACAAGTACACATTTTGCAAGGGGTGTAGAGGTTCAAGTACAAACTTTGTGAGGTGTGCAAGGGTACAGGTACACAATTTGGTAGGTGTGAGGGGGCACAAGTAGAAATTTTGGGAGTGGTGTAGGCGTACAAGTGCAAATTTTGGGAAGGGTGTAGGCATACAAGTGCAACTTTTGGGAGGTATGCAAGTACAAATTTTGAAAACTGGTGCATGGTGCAAGTACAAACTGTATGAGGGGTGCAGGGGTACAAGTATGAATTTTGGGAGGGAACAGGGGTGCAATTACAAATTTGGGGAGTGGTGTAAGGGTGCAAGTGAAAATATTGGGAGGGGTGCAATTGCAAATTTTGGGAGAGGTGTAGAGGTACAAGTAAAAATGTTAGGAAGTGTGCAGGCATGTAAGTAAACATTTTTGGAGGGGTATAGGGGTACAAGTACATATTTGAAAGGAAAGTAGTGGTGCAAATACAGATTTGGGGAGGGGTGCAAGTACAAATTTTGGGAGGGGTGCATGGTGCAAGTACAAATTTTGGGGTGGATGTCAGGATACAAGTACAAATTTGGGGAGGGATGCTGAGGAAAATACAATTTTGGGGAGATGTGCAGTAATATAAGTACACATTTCAGGATGGGTGCAGGGGTACAAGTTCAAATTTTGGGGATGCAAGTTAAAATTTCAGAAGGACTGCAGTGTGCAAGTGCAAATTTTTTGAGGGGTGTAAGCACAAATTTGGAGAAAGGTTAAATGGTGTACTCTTGGGGGAGTTGAGGGGTAACTGCACATAGATATGGCAGGGTGGGCTAAAGAACTATTTTTTTTATAACTGATAGTTTATTGACATTTTACACAATTACAATACAACTGGAACAGCAACACAATACTACCTCAGATCCTGGTCATCGTCACATGTTCCTGAAGTTACAAACTAAAAAAGATAACTGAGATTCCTGCAAAATGATACAAAGAATCAAGTGATGCACAAGAAAAATACCCCCAGGACAAGACAAAAAGCAATCCACTTCAGCTCATGGCTGTATCATAGGGCCAGTCAAACCCAGACTGCCAAAGTTGCCCACCACTAAGTACCCATCTCAAAACTATCTAGAAATCCAAAATACTAAACGTTTAAACAATGCACAACTAATGTACTATCAAACAAGATATAACATCAAAAACCAATAAGACAATACAACAAAGATATAACTGGGTATAAAACACACATGAGCCACCACCTGGGAGACAAGGGGGAAGGCGAGAAGGCTACCTAGAAGGCATGCAGTCTGCACACAAAGTGAGGTCTGCAAGAGACTATCAGCCTATAAAACATTAGTTCAACTAAAGAACACCAAGGGGAAATCCAGGCCAAACCCTTATCTTTTGGTACTCCAGACTGAGAGAGAAAAGGGCCCTAAAATTTATCGGAAGTGATTAATCCTACCTGCTGCTATATATGATAATGTTTCATAGCCGGCAAGTTTGAACATACCATCCAACCACACCCCCTTTGAAGGGATGGCTGAGGTTCGCCATTGCTGTAACAAAAGCCTCTTTGTTTCTGTAATAGCAGCCATGAACTATTCATGCAGAGGTTGAGAAGGGTTGGAAGTCTAAAAGTATTACTCCCAAAAATCAAAGAGTAATCCAACAGTACAGGGAAACCCAGAACCTGTCCCATAAAGAGAGTACCTCATTCCACCACCCTTGAATACTAGAACATTCCCAAAGTAAATGAAGACGGGTACCCTCCACAGCACTACACCTTCAGCAATTAGAACTCTGAGTTAGACCCATCTTATGCAAAAGTGCTGGGGTGTAGTACCAAAGATGGTGAGTTTTCAATTGCATCAGCCTACCAGCTGTATCCTTGCAAGCCCCATATGCATTATACCATACCTAGGCCCATTCCTCATCAGTAAGGGGGAATGCCAACAACCTCTCCCACGAACCTTCAAATGAGACCTGTCAGGGGTATATCCCTCAAGAAGAGATTCATAAGCACATTCTATGTGGGGGGGGAGCTACACCAAAAGTCCCATCCCCTGGGACTCCAGAGATTTCTTCCCATTTACCCCTGGCAGGGAGCTGGAGCTATGTACCTATTAAAGTAGATAGAAGATGGCAGAGTTACAGATAGCACCAGTAATGAAAGACTGGGAGTAGGGCGTCCCATTGTAAGTCAGAAAAGGGCTTCAGATATCTTGTTCTGGGAGAAAAAATGTCCCCACCCAGACCAAATCACCACTTTTCCACAATGGCCAAAACAAAGAAGCTCCCCCAATTTTTAACCAGAAGTTATACCACAAAGGCTATCTTGAGATAGGAGAATCCTAGCAAAGTCCAAGAAAGCCCCCTCCTGCCTTTTACACACGCAAGGCAAACTCCTGAGTCGGAGTACAGTGCCTACATTGTACCACATCCCACAGAACTCCTTCACAGGGCACCCTTCCCCCTGCCCAAATCAAGCTCCAGATCTGACCAACGGGCAGCCACCTTGACCTGCTCAACATGAAACCACATCCAAATTTACCACCGTCTGGATGCTAAATAATAACCCTTAAACCACGGGGCATGAGAGCTGCCCTTGGCCTGTGGGCAACCAGATGAAAACAGAAAACCAAACTTTACCACCTTCCCACAGGAATCTGGAGACTATAGCAGGCATAATGATTCAGGCAATTTTAAAGGCAAACAATGGATTATATACAAAAATTCAGGGAGGACCATCATTTGAAGGGATTGGATTTTGCCCCAAAGAGACAATCGTAAATGTTGTCACTGAGAACATCCTGCCAAAACTTTTGCAATAACAGGGAACAAAATAAGTGATGGCCACTGCTTCCAATCCGTAGAGATATAAACACCTAAATATTTAATTGGTTGAGAGGCACAGTTCATCCCTGTGCCCATCAATATTATATTTGGTCTGTGCAGAGAGAATACAAAGGGAGAAGCTCTGTTTTACTCCAATTATTGCGAAGTCCGGAAAACCCAGAGAATCTGTTGAGAAGAGAGAACAGAGCTGGTATCAAGGTGGCAGGGTATTGAATAGTCAACAAAATCTCATCTGCAAAAAGCATAACTTAATAGACATTACCTGCCACCTCAATACCCTGTATGGCCAAAGTATCCTGTAGATTGTGCACCAAGGGTTCGATAGCAAGCACAAATAAAGCTGGGGACAGTCAGCAGCCCTGTCTAGTGCTCTGGCCTAACAGAAGGGGCAAAGAATTCTGGAAATTAGTGAGAACAGTTGCCTGAGGCAAGGAATAAATTGCCTAGATCCCACTATTGAGGCCATCACCAAGGACAAACTTTCAGAGTACTGTGATTAAATAAGGCCATTCAACAGAGTCAAAGGCCTTTTCAGAATCTAAGACTACAGCCACCATAGCGCCTGGCAAGGAGAATGAGGTCCACAACAGATTAACCAGTCACTGGAGATGGCCCGCCCCATCATGACCAGGAGCAAACCCCGCCTGGTCAGGGTGCACAAGCAAGGCAGTACTTTAACCAGGTGAGTCACCAGAACATTGGCAAGGATTTTATAATCCATGTTAAGAAGTAAAATGGGATGGCAACTAGCACACTGATGTGAGCTCTTGCCCTTCATCAGCAACACCATGATGAAAGCCTCATTCATTGTAGCTGGCAGCTCTTCCCCAAGCATCACTAAACATGGCAGCCAATAGGGGGCTGATTTGGTCCCCAACCACTTTATAGATCTCCAGTGGGAACCCATCGGGGCCCAGAGGTTTGCCCCCAGGAAGCTAAGCAATTGCCTTCTGTATTTCTGAAGGGGTGATAGGCCCCTGAAGGCCACTCTGCTGATCCTCCTTTAGCTGAGACAACATAATAGAGGTTAAAAAGCCCTGTATGTCCTTGGAAGGCACAGCCACAGGTCTCCAACAAGCATATAAATCTGAATAAAACTGTCTAAAAGCTGCATTGATAGGTACAGGATTGGTAACTACTGATGCTCCATGCTGAACCCCCACGATTTGCTTGCTGTCTCAAGCCATTTGAGGCGATAAGCTAAAAGGCATACAGCCTTCTCCCCACCATCCCAATAAGCCTACCAAGTTCAGTAGAGACCGAACCCAGCCAGCTGTGTATTTAAGGTGCTGATCTAATACCGAACTATAGGGCTTGTTACAGAGAAGGACTAGACTGCTCCTTCTTATGCAGCTGTTCAAGGGATTGTAACTGCTTCTCCCATGACTGAAGACTATGCCCCCCTCCTTCTTATAAGCAGAAGCATATGCTATCATTCTACCTCTCAGGTGAGCCATTAATCCCTCCCAGATCCATTTTGTACCTGTGTCTCCTGTATAATTAATCTGCAAATAATTGTGTACCTCCTTAAGAACCCAAGTTTGGAACTTATCATCACCATGCAAGGTGACTTTGCACTGCCATCACTTATCCACACCCTCTAGCCCAGCCTGCTGGTAAGTAAATGTAATGTGGGCATGGTCAGAAATAGTAGTAGTAGTAGTCTCAATAGAGGTAGATAATGTCCACGTAACCATTGGAGAGGAGGCCAACAATAAATCTATTCTTCTGTAAGTCTGGTGCCAAGACAACTAATAAGTGTAATCCCTGTCTGTAGGATGACCCAAGTGTCAGAGATCCTGCAGACCATGGACAGCCATCAACCTACACAAAGCTCTGGACCCAGAAGTGTCCAAATGAGCAGGAGTACCTCTGCAATCACATACAATGTCTGGTACTTCATTCATATCACCATCGAGAAGGATCACCCCCACTCCCAGTGTCCAAAATAACCTGAATTACAAAATGCTCCAAGAGAAGCATTGCATTCTGATTCATCTACAAGGGCAGGTATTTTTAAATAGAGCCCGCTTAAAAAAGTGCCAATTCTGGGCGCCCCATCACTAAGGGTATTCTTGGGCACCCTGAATTTTCAAAGTCACCAGCTGCCATTGTTTTTCTCCCTCTTAGCGGGTAAGCTGGTGGCCGGACAAGGCCCCCTTGCTTATTATCCCTGTTTCATTCTACTGTATTTTTCTTGTGTAAATAAACACTAGCCGCACATTAAAAAAAAAAATCATCTAGGAAAGCAAAGAAAAAAGGAAGCCATTGGTCTGATTGGCTTCATGGTGGGAAGCGTGGATTTCAAATGAGCAGCACGAGACTCCCTCACTGCAGCAGCAAAACCTGCAAATACAGCACCAGCCATTACAGCAGAAACCACTACCAGTAACTTTTTTTATTTGTACTTTGCTCTACTGTGCTCCTCTGACAACATGTAAGAGAAATAAAAAGTGTTTTCCATATCTTAGCACTGGGAAAGTCACGCTGCACTTCGGGTAGCAACTCCTTTGCACACTACCCCTTTTGAGAAGGGACCATGCTCGCAAAGTACCCCAAATGAAAGACTGGAAAAATAATACTAAAACAGTGAAACAAGTTGTTTTATTGTTTCTTTCAATGAAAATTAAGTCCTTTGAAATCTGTTATCTTTCGCTTCATATATATGGCCTCCCCGATCACACGACAGTGTCCCAAACTATAAGTAAGCTACATAAGGGTTTAAACTTCAGTCTCATAAAAAAAAAAAAAACCCACAACAGAAACAGAGTAAATGGAGGGTAGCAGGAAGGGTGATAGTTAAGGAGCCAAGGAGGTACTCGTTGTACACAGCTGCAGGAAAACAATACAACTGTAAAAGGCGGCACTGCTCTCTACTGGCATGTAATGGTAAGGATACCAGTAGAGGGATTACTTTACTAAAAAGCAACTTTGAGTTAACTTTTAATCTTTTTTTCATCATTTTCTTTCTATTTTTAAATATTACAAAAAAAACTTTACATGTAGCCCATTTTCTAAGCGCAATAATACCCTCCATGGTGTGCGGTATTCGGCAATCAACACCGCCCACCCTGTTGGGTATTATTGCTCACATAGACAATGAAAAAAGGGGTTCCCATCCTCCTTGGGACCATACACCACTACAAGGGTAAGTGGGGAGCCATCCAGAGTGCAGGAGACTAAAAGCCACCATCCCTGGGGATCCTTATTGATCTGAAGTGTACCTCAATTGACATCCAGAGTACATAAAATCATCACCCCCCTTTTCAAAGTGAAAGAGGCATCAAAAACCTGCCCCTTTCACCCTTTTTTGAACCTCTCTGCCTCCTGCCAAAGCAAATGGGTTTCCTGCAAAAATATAATCTGATCCCCCAACTTTCTAAGATGGGCTAAAACCCACCTACACTTAATGGGGCCATTCATTCCCTGGACGTTCCATGAGATGACCTTATAGGTCATACAGGCCAGTGCAAGAAGCCCTCCAGTTTGGCAGCCTCCTTCCTCCCAACCCAGGCAGCAGCAACCAGCCAACAGGGCTGTAAAAAAGTAACAAAACAAACAGGGCAACTAGTGATAGTACAAACATCAGAAAATGGACCAGGTGAAACCTGGACAAAAGCCATGATAGTGACCAACAAGTGTAAGTGGCAGTACCCGGGGCCATTGGGTTCACCCGATCACTAACCAAAAATAAGAAGCACTCTCGGACCCCCACCCCCATTGCAGATAATTGCAACCTGAAATTATATAAAATTTTAATGACTGCCCCACACTATACCTAAGACCACAAGGCCAGTTAGAGGCATATACTGATGAGCCAGAACAGAGAGAAGGAAAAAAAACTTAGGAAACCCAACCACAAGATAATAACAATAAAAGAAAGGCCAGCTGCAGGACCCAAGAGCCAGCCATGCATAAAAAGCCAAGAGTCCAAAATAAGGGGAGACTAGCAGAAAACAGAAAAGGCAAAGAATGTCAATGCAGAACAGTGAGAAAAGAACGCAATTCACATAATAAAACAAACATTCAAAGAAAAAAAAACAGAGGGGGCACTAAGAAATCCATAAAGACAGCCTGCAAACAAAAGCCAAGAGAGCCAGAAGCCAATTACAAGCTGCTACCAAAAGGAGCCATCCCCCCTGACCCCCATGCAAACCAAAACCGTAAATGACCGCAGGAATCAAAGACCAAATGCAGCTGGCAGTTATCTAAACACCTCAATGTACCAAATCCACAGCAAAACAAACATCTGCCTTCAAAGCCATGACTGCAAGGAAGGGTAACATAATAGCTGGGACAGGGAAAATAAACATCCGCCTTCAAATCCATGACTGTAAGGAAGGGTAACATAATAGCTGAGACGGGGGAAATAGCTGGCTCACAGAAAACACAGACAAAGGAAAAAAAAAGGGAGCAAAAACAAAACCACCTGAAAGGGAAGTAATAAAGAACTAAAATACCATGACCTCTTCCACCAAAGAAAAAGAAGATAAACTAGCTCAGAACAACAGATGCCTCTAAAAAATGTTAATACAAAACAAAAGGATATCTTAGGAGCAGAATCTCCTTCAGCCCACCGACTGTCATGTACAGTTTATAGCCTCCACCAATGAATCAATTAAGGAGGCCTGATGACAGTCATCCACTACTGTAGCAGAGACTGAGGTTGCGATGCTGGCTGGATCCATTGTGACTTTGGCTCTGTTAGAGGGCAGGCACCAGTAGATGAAGCCATTGGAGCAAGATTAGCCTGGTCCAGCAAAACTATCGGGCTTCTCTGGGGCATTTAAAAGTCTACACATGACTGCCACATAGATCTACAAGTTAGCGGTGGCCCAAGATAACACCACAGACCCCACTCCCTCACTAAGTCCCAGACCCTGCCAAAAGTCCTTCTGCTTTTCCAACATGTGATTCCTGCTTGAAGTGGGGCTCCACCATACCTGTTGCATCATGAAGTGAACTATCAGGAGAGGCAGAGATCTTATGATAATAACTGGTGATCCCTGTTATCAACCCATTTTTGAGTACTGTGGTCGTATCAACCAATGGGTTGATACGACTTTTACAGTCTTGCGCTGAGAAGCCTGCAGCACTCGCATTCCAGAGTAAACAGATTCAAACTCACAGCATAACCTCCATAACTTACAGATCCAAATGAGAAAGTGTAATAATTTTAAATGAAGTATTTACCAACTGAAAATCTCGAATCTCCACTTAGAACGTACTTTCCCCAACTAACCCTTCTCGTTTCCATGCCAGCATGAACTTTCACCTTGTTTCCACAGCGACCGGAATGACCCTGACCCATCGAGATGACAAAACCACACACACACACACACAGAAGCTGAAGGACTTGGGCAAATGATTTAAATTAAAAAGAGTTTTTTTTCTAGATGTCTGATATATTTTTTGCACCAGGTATTATGAAAAATAAAACATATGTAGTGGGTTGACATGCATTTTTTTCACACCCTCGGTGTGTGATCATAGTGAAACCTCTTGAGCTTCGCTCTCAAGATTTCTCTATTATCACACACCTTGAGTGTGAAAAAAAATGCATATCAAACTACTACATATGCATTATTCTCTATTTTCTTTGCAGCTAAAGTCTCCTAGTTTTCCACTGCTGTCATTGCAGGCAAAGCCAGAGAAGGATCCAAAATGGTCCTGAACATAAAAAACACCACTTTCCGGGGCATAAAGTGCAAAATTATTCAACAATTGAGCAGACCCTCAGAAGCCAGGCTGTGTCTAGCTCGGCTGCATCATGTGACCCCACTAAAGTACTAATTTTGAAGAAATAGTGCAGAAGATGAAGTTCATATTTGGTTGGGTGCAAGAGTAAAAGTGTACATTTTGAGAGAGGAGCAGTAAAGATAAAAATATTGCTAGTAAAAGAGGTGTATATCTTGGGGAAGATGAATAAAGGTCTAACATCAGCAGAGGTTAGGGTGGAATTAAAAATTAGGAAGATGCACATGGCATAAGTAAACACTGTGGAAGGGTGAAAAGGGCAGTGGTACAAATTCTGGAAGGAGACCCATAACAGAGAAAATACACAAATAGTGTGGCAGAACCTTAGCAAATAGGGTGACTTAAAATAGAAATTGACATGACCGGATGATGTTTGGGCACCCCCTCTCTTGTTTAATATTGTCCCCAAAGCTTTACTGACTATCTTTTGAATTTTAATAGATATTTTGTACAATCTGACATGACTAGTGATTTTTGCCATTTCATAATCAGATGTACTCCGGCATCGATAGGCGGGTCACCATTCCTGATGCTGCGCTGCTGCACAGAAACAATAGGTGTCAACCACTGAGCAAGCTGTCCTGTCCCCCCACCCTAGAGGAGGAGGAGCACTGTCCTCAGCATGCTCAATCCTCCATTCCAGCTGGCCTCCGAGCAATCTGCATCAATTTCCAAACCCAGGTCACTGGTGTGGCAGGATGCAAAGTGCCCAGCACCTCAGCCCTCAACACCATTGGGCCAGCCTTGGGGTAGCCATTTCAGAAGATATAATAAATAGAGCGCTCCCTCATAATAAAACATTAACTATTTAGAAGGCAGTATGGCACAGTGGTTTAAGGCTCTGAGCTGCAAATCTGGAGACCTGGGCTTGAATCCCACAGCTCCCACTTGCATACTGCGTGACCCTGAACAAGTCACTTAACTTCCTTGTGCTCCCAGGTTGCACCTGCAAACAAGCTTTCAGCTTAGTGTGTCTCACCTGGTAAAATAATTGGTTAAAAAAACTATTTATTTAAAAATCGAAAATGCCTGGGGGACGGAGCCAGCAGTCAGCAAGGCAGGACGTATTTTTCTTGAGCTCCTGCATCGACTCTTAAAGACTTCATTTTACCGTCTTTGCTCAACAAAATTGAATAAAACATTGTTCATCAAAACGGCAGATGTTTGGAATTCATGTATATAAAATCTGCCAAGAACTTCAGTGGAAAACTCTGAAAAAGGTGCTGGGGAAGGAATTGGGAAGAAAAGTTAGCATGCCACCTTCATGACCAACCCGAGAGCAGCAGCTGCATTGAGTACTGCTGGAGTGAAGATAACTTTGGAAGATGCTATTCAAGAGGTAAAAGCTTGGATCTGAGTGTAGTCACTCTGGACCAGAAAGTGACTGATTTTCAAACCCACCTTACCATGTGCGAGTCATAGGTATTGGCTGCTGCAGTGGAAGAGGCGAACAAGGCAGCGGGAGCAGCCCTGTGAGTGGGAACTGCCACCATGGCCCTGGTGAAGGAGAACAGGGTGATCAAGTATTGACTTGAGGCACTCAAAAAACACTCTATATCACCAAATCTAAGAGTGCTGGGGCTCCAAAACATCGTGGGAAGGGGACAACCCATCAGAGTCTGCAACAATATGGCTTAAAGAAACTTTGCACCTTGAGCTGGCCTGTCAGTGCAGAGGTAGTGCTACCACCTGTGAACTCGGGTAATCGGTGGCCAGCCAGGGAAGGAAGACTGAGCATCCCAGAGGACACTCTCCACCAGGGAGGGTGGACTGCTTGCTGCAGTACGACACTGCCACCTGGGTGACCACAAGTGGCAGTGCAGTGGAGCTGCAGTGGGTGGGTGGGTGCTTCTTGACCAGGATTTCTGCATGCTTGCATGCAGATTAGAGATGTTGCGAAATTATATTTCACTGGCAAAATTCCCCGCAAACTCAGCAATTTCGGTGCACAAAATATTTTGTGAAATCACCTGTTATGTGAAATATTTTGTGGGGTGTGAAATGCAGGATTTCACCTGTGAAATGCGAAATTTCACGAGAAAAGAAGCAAAGTTTCACTGGTGAAAGTCGAATTTCACTGTTTTGTGGGTGAATTTTGCCTTCCGTGGGAGAAATTTGGCATACCGTAGGCAAAATTCAAAATTTCACTTCCACAAAAAATGTCGTGAAATGGGCAAATTTCACTAAATATTTCATGTAACAAAATTTGCCAATTTCGCACATCTCTAATGCAGATGTACAATGGGGCAGCACTTCTTGGCAAGCACATTTGTACAGTTGCATGTAAGCATCCACTTGGCCCTAGCCCATGAAGCGTTCAGGAGAGGGATCCAGGGAAGAAAACACCTTCTCGCCTACAAGCAGCATGACACTGCCTCTTTTTCTTAGACCCTACACTACTCACCAGTCTCCTGACTGCAACCAGCTCTAATACCTACCTGGCTTGGGGAACCTGGGAAGCTCCACCACAGGAGGAAATCCTTGGGGCACTGACTGGTTGGAAGGTAAGTTCCAGGAACAGTGGGTGACAGGGCTGGGAGGAGAGGATGGCTGAAGTCAGCCAGGCAGAATGGCAAAAAAGTGTAGTAAGTTAAACAAAAAATAAAGAAACCTTGCACCTAAACTGTAATCCACAAGCATACCAGGTATACAGAGTCACCCCATGGAGATGACCTGAAAGTGCTGATACCCCACAAACTCTCCTAATCATCCTGAGATGGATGCAACAGCAGGGCAAAATACTGGAATCAGCAAGGAGAATGGGTCCAATAACACTGGAGGATGGGTAATGGCTATCACTTTACCCAGCTCTGAGCTATGTAATCCACAGTAATTACAAATCCTTTGACACCCGGAGAGCAAAACTACAGACATTAGGTGTTACAAATGCTCTGCAATACCCAGCTCAGCTGAAGACAGTATATTCTGGGAAAGTATACCTGTCTAGTGACCACCAAGAAGCCAGCAAACTGGTTAACAAATTCACTAAGAACTTTGGTAATGTAGAGCAAGAGCTGGAGTATGATTCAGACTGTGAACCCTGAATTTGACTTTTGACTTCTGTTGGTCTGTGAGTACGTGAAGTATTGGGGCAGTCTGCATGGGGAGAGCGGGCCGGGTTAAGTACCTTTTAAGACTATAATATGGTCAAGTTTGGTAAATGCTGAATTTTTCTAAAAATGTGACATACGTTGAATATTCAGAGTTGGGACTACCAAATGACAGTAAACCACCACATGACAAAGTGCTGACCACATGGTCTACCTCTCACAGCTGTCTCATCCAGATAGATTTTACTTTCACCCATGGGCATAATGTGAGTACCATTATGGCATGATAAATTTTTATTTGTGACCATTTTTCCATTGGTCATTTCATGGGACATTTGGACTCGAAGCAAACTGTTACATTTGATAAAATAAATACAGTACATTTTATAGTTAAATAAGATTAGTTTAATATTTGCTGTTTGTTATAAATAGATCTTGCCGATTTGTACTGATTTGTCACTACTGTCCTTCATTTAGCTTTATAACTGATGAGTTGAGATAAGTGTAGGAGTGCTGAGACACTATGTGGTATAAACCACACAGGATATTAGACCACTACAGTTCAATAGAAACTGCTTAACCCTCAGAGGTTTTCTCATAAAGATTAGGGTCAAGTCAATCATGACAAGGCAGACTCATGTTGTAGTTTAATAATGTGCTGAAATAACCATACAGTTGCATAGCCTTCCTACGACAACAAAAACTTATATGTGTTTTTAGGCCTCTTGCTGTAAGTATGACGTATCAGTTTCTGTAATATGTCAGTTGTGGCTACCTGTTTGTAAGATTTTCTTATAAAACTAAAAAAATAAAGCTAAAAAAGGAAATTCCAAGCTTTTTAAGTCAGGAAAGAAAAATAACATTGTTATTTAAGATCATGCTAATGCACTGAAATAGAACACAACAATTCCCCAATTATGACGGTGTATGATCATATTTCAAAGGACACAGATTATGTTCCATGCAGATTCTCCATGCAGATTTTATTGCATGAGTACTGCCAAATGCTTCAGAGTGCAAGAAAATAATATGCTAATGCTGTTTTTTTTTTTTAGATTTTACTATTACTGTGCCTTCAGGAGGGATAGGGTCCAGGGGATAAGGGTGGGGGTGGTACTTCACAGTAGTAATGGCATCCAAACCTCAAAAATGCACAAAGTAAGAAGGAGAACTGGATGGAGGCAGTCTGGGTCCACAGAGGTGGAGAACGATCAGGGTCAGGATGAGGTACAAGCCCCTGAATCAAAGGAAATAAGGAAATAAACCGACAGAGAGCTAGATGAGAAGATCGGGGGGGGGGGGGGGTCACAGAACTGGAAGAGATGTTGATATCGAACTTAAACATGCTAGACACTGACTGGAATATCCTAGTAGCAGCAAGCACAAGGAGTCAGTCCCTGGTGGATGGCATGGAAGAGCCATTTCTAGATCTGAAGGTCCCTTAACCCACTAGGTTATTTATCTTACCAGTCCTGGTCCTGACAAAGAGGAACAGTATGGGAAGATCAGGCTCGGAAACCCCTGGGAACTAGTGATCACAGGACAGTCACATGCAGTCATGTTTCTTTGTTTGCTGTCACCCCCCCCCCACACACACACACACGGAAGTAGCAGTATGACACCCTCCCACCAAGCAGCACTTTCATTCTAGGCACGCTGTGATTTTTTTTTTATTTAACAAAGATAAACCATGATCATCATTGACACACAGGCAGTAGGGATGAGCACAGTCGGATAGTGATCCTGATGGGAAGGCAGCAGGAGTGATCATGATCACTAGTCAGAGGATGGACAGTCGGTAGGAGCACAACTAGGAAAAGAAGCTTGTGCTGTTTTTGTGTGCCATATACGCTGATTAAAACTAAAAAAAAAGAAAAAAAAACCCTCAAACAGAAACTTTTATTTTACTTTGGTTCCAGTGGTGGCTGAGTCTCAATATATGTAAAAAAGGATGCCAGCATGGTCATCTGTGTCATGTACTGCTGAGTCATGAGACCAGTGGTATTTTCACGAATTAGGCTGTCACAAATGGAGACGTGCTACTTGCTTGTGGTATATGCTAAGTGGGGTGTAGATGGAAGAGTGGTGATTTGATAAAGAATACTTGTTTTGTTGTGCCATAGTACCTTGTGTTTTTCTCAGTTAATTTAACAGAAAGCCTTGCAGTCTGGGGGGGGGGAGGAGGGTGCTGTGTGGATTATTAAGTAGCAGGTTAGGCGTTGTAAGCTGTCATTAAGCGAGAAAAAAAATGGTGGTTATTTTAGATTGAAAATTTCATGGGATCACTGTTATTCCAATGTAATCAGGTAGACAGACTGGGACTCTTTATTTCCTGGTCTCTGTTGCCTGATACTGGACTGGCTAGTTGGTGGCATTAACCAATCAAAATCAAGAATTCTCTCTACCCATATTCTAAGGATATATTTAGATCAATTTACAAGCAGAATGAGTGCTCTCCATGGCTAAGGTCCTAGACTGCAGTAGGGTAGATTTTTGAAGGATGAGGGAATTCCTAGTAGTATTTTATAGGGTGTGAAAGCAGCAGCAGGAGTAGGAAGCAAACAGGAACTGATGAAAGAAAAGGTACCAGAGGCAACAAGACACTGCACAAGGATGGTTTGGAAAGGCAAAAGGGAAGGAAACCATTGGTTTTCAAAGGGGTAGCAGAGGCAGTGAAGACAAAAACAAGAACATGTATTAGGTATAGATCAAGTCAGACAGAAGTGGACTGGAGTGGGATACCAGGAAAGGTTGAGGGTGCCCAAAATAACAATCAGACAGGCAAAAGTGCATACAGAGATGAAGTTAGCCAAAGGATTAAAGAATATGACAGAGCATTCTTTCAATACATACAAAAGCATTACAAAAACAGAAAAGGGGTGATCAGGTTCAAAAAGCAAGTGGGAAGGGATGCTGACAAAAAGTGGGAAGCTAACTTCTTGAATGAATACTTCTGTTTAGTTTTCAAGGTGGAAGACAAGGTCCACTGCCTGAATGCAGCTTTAAATCCAGTAAAGAGTCATTAGCAGGTACCAACAAGGAGCTCATCTTGAAAGAGTGAGGTGTTAAAGGGCCTATAAAAGTACTGAAGGTGGATAACTCTGGGCCCTCATGGGCGGCAAAGAGGGTGCTGAGAGAGAGATAAGGCAGGTCCTGGCAGGATCACTGACTGATCTCTTAAACTGCTGTTTGAAAATGGTGAGGTGCTGGAAGACTGGAGGACAGCAGATGTGGCCTTAAGCCACAAAATTGTGAGGTGAGACAAACAGGGAAACTGCAGAGCAGTCAGTCTGATGACTATTGTGGAGAAACTATTGGAATCAATAATAAAGTAGAGGCTGGTAGGGTTTTGGAAAGCAAATGGTCTACTGGACAGCAGGAAGCATAAGTTTACCAGTAGGAGGTCTTGTCAATTGAACATTTTTGAATTATGGGTGATAGGTTCTCTGGATAATTTTCAGGCAGTGGCTGTTCTGCAAGTGGACTTCAGTAAGGCTTTTGACTGTGCCCACATTCATGGTTGGTCAAGAAACTGGGTGACTTTGAGATTGGGACAAATAACCGAATAAGTGAGAAACTGGCCGAGAGGGAGGACCCAGAGAGTGGTACTGAACAGGAAGCATTCTGCATTCAGAGATGAAGAAACATCCCAATCAGAATGCCCTAGGGATCAGTTTTGGGACTGGTCAGCTTTAAAAGATTTATATAGGATATAGGGGAGGGGGTGCAGGAAAAGGTATGCCTCTTCACAGATGACACTAAGATCTGTTAAGCGGCAGACAGTAGACATTGATACAGTGTAACAGGGCTGCATCCTGAGTAAATTAAAAGATAGAATGTGTACTGATGGGGATCAGTAGCAGAAGGGAGGTGTTACTTCCCTTGTACAGATCTCAGCTTAGATCGCACTTGGGGTACATTTTGTAGTTCTAGAGACCACAGTTGAAGAAGGACAGATTGAAGCTGGAGGTGATGCAAAGGAGGTGAAAAACTGATACAGGGACAGCAGGGGAGATCATACTGGGAGAGGTTAAAAGACCTTGATATACACAAATTGGATGATAGAAGATAGTGGATGACATGAGACAGACATTCGAGTACCTCCATGGGATAATGATGCTGGACAGCACGGAGGTGTGCAGAATGAGTGGAAACGGGGTTAAAAGGGGGAAACTCCATGAAGCTGGCAGGTGTGGGTGGAGGTTTAGAAAGGACATCAGAAAATATTACATCATGGAATGAGTACTGGAAAATGGAACAGAATGACTTCCAGAGGAGGTTGTATGTGATAAAACATTTGCCCAGGATGCAAAAGGGTATGGGACACATGGGAAGGGTGCTACATAGATACATAGATACATAGATGCATAGACAGTGTCGGCAGATAAGGGCCTATGGCCCACCCAGTCTGCCCATTTGAGCTTGTAAGTTCAGTTTATGTTTTCCTAGAAGTCTGTTGCCCCTTACCCCTGACCTCCAGAATTCCTTTATGTCTATCCCATGCATTCTTAAATCCCGTGATTGTTTCAGCCCCACCACTTCCTCTGGCAGGGTGTTCCACTTGTCCACCATCCGTTCTGTGAAGAAATTCTTCCTCACGTTTCCTCTGAATCGTCCTCCCTCCAACTTCATCCCATGCCCTCTAGTCCTGGAACATCTTTTTCACTTAAAAATAGTGTATTCCTGCACCCTGTTCCTCCCTGTAAGATACTTGTATGTCTCTAACATATCCCCTCTCTCCCTCCTCTCCTCCAGGGAGTACATGTTCAGTTCCTTCAACCTGTCCTCATAGGACTTGTGATGCAATCCATGCACCATCTTTGTTGCCTCCTCTGAACCTTCTCTACCCTGTCTATGTCCTTACATAGGTAAGGTCTCCAGAACTGTACATTGTACTCCAGGTGGGGCCTCACTAGTGCCTTGTATAGTGGAATTATGACCTCCCTTTTCCTGCTGGTGATGCCCTTGCCTATGCATCCCAGCATCCTATTTGCTTTACCTGCTGCATTGTCACACTGTTTCCCTACCTTGAGGTCATCAGAGATGATAACCCCAAGATCCCTTTCCTGCTTGGTGCATGCTATATCCTCACCCCCCCCAACTGATATATTGTGCCAGGGTTTTTGTGCCCCATGCATTATCTTGCACTTCTTTGCATTGAATGTGGAAGGTAAAAGGGTATGGGACACATGGGAAGGGTGCTGGTGGGACAGCTGAGGGGAATTAATAATGGAGCATGTCATACTAATAGACAAGTTTGGGGAACACTAGATGGGCCATGATGCCTTTATCTGCTGATAGTATCTGTTTCTATGTGCTTGACAACAAAGCCTAAGGGACAGAGAAATGCATAGAATGCACAAATTATAGACATGATTGCATCCAAATTGTTCTGTTTTCAAAGTTTTCCCTGAGATGTCAGTATCTTTTTTAAGTAAAACTTTGAAATGATGGAGAAGTGATGTGATCTAACTGGGAATTTTACTCAGGCCCTTAGAACATTCTAAATAAAAATGCAAGCAACGCAGTGCACTCCAAGCTTCCCTAAAGGTGCTGCTGTACAGACAGCAAGGACAAGAGAAACAGAAAACAGTGTGCACACCAGAGGTTATTGTTAAATATATAGAGTTTATTAGTGGTCACAGACGGCTTCAGAACAGTGTGACTTGGGTTTCTGGATCAGTGTGGGACCACTAATAAACCATCCATATTTAACATTAGCCATTGGTGTGTGTGCTGTTTTCTTGTCCTTAGAATATTGTCCAGGTGCTCCACTAGCTGACTGTCAGGCCAACTAGCAAGCCTTAGCTTATCATAACTTTATCTAAACTTGCAAATGCACCAACTGAAGATACTAGTTGTGGCTATTACTGCACCTGTGATATGTTACCTTCAAAAGTGTTTCTAGCTGATGGATTTGTTTCCAGATGCAGGCGAGTCTGAAGCTGCCACCAGAGGCCAGCCAAAACTATATTTGCCACTGGCTGGGAAGGTAGAGAGGGGCTTCAGGTTGGGAGAGGATCCTGCTGGGAACTGGATGACAGGGGATCCCACAATAGAGGAAGGACTGGGGAGGGAAACAATGCAGGGAAGCAGAAAGGTAATAGTGGTATTGTGAGGTATGTTAGCAAGGCAGGTGGCTTGCAGACTGCTTAGACACATGCCTGCCTAGTTGGTGCATTGCAGAAAATGCAAATGCAGACAGAATATTGCATCAATGGGTCAAAGTAGGTAACTCAAAGGAGGAAAGGGATAGAGGGCTAAAATAAGCAATAGTTTGAAAGACTCTTCCCAGTGCAACACAGAATGTAGGAATGCTATTGGGAAATGCTAATAGGATTTTGGGGTTTATGAGGCATGGTTTTACTAGTCACAACATGGAAGTAATATTGTTACAATACAGGACATTGGTTAGACCACACTGGGAGTACTATGTGCAGTTTTGGAACCAACATCAGAAGAAAAACAATGAGAGGTTAGAGACTGACCTGTGGAGAGCTACAAACATAATTCAGTATAGTGGGGGCTCTAGTCTCAATTGGTTGCTAGAGCAGGGGGGAAACAACTGGCAATCAGGGCATATACAGCATGTAGTATTATTACTACTGAATGTAGTTAGTTCTGTACCACATGAGGCACCCAAAGGACACAACATTTTTGTATTAGGTTACATGCCCTGGTGCAGAGTCAGCACTAATCCAGCGGCAACAAGACAAGACCTGTCCAAAAAGACTGGGCAGTCGTAACATACAGACAAACATGCAAACATATATAGAAGCCAACAGAATGTAGCCATTTGATCTATCTAGTCTGCTCATATTGCAGGGTTCACGGCTTAACCACTGATCCTGCCCCCTCCTCAATCCTCCCATTCTTTCAATCTACCCCTCCCATGACCCTTACTTTCCCCTTATGTTTATCCCAGCCTCTCTTGAAGCTGGGATATATGTAAGAGCACTCACTGAAACATGTACTCAGTGGAAGAAAGGAGAAGTGGGGAAATGACAAACTCTACAAATACATGCAGGAACATAATAGGGTGTACTCCTCAGATGTATTTAAATAAAGGAACAACACAACCACCAGATGGCATAACCTTAAACTAGCATGGGGAAAATTCAAGAAGGACATGAAAAATACTTCACTACTGGGGTGGTGGATAGGAGGGTCAATCTGCATAGATACACAGACAATGGCAGCAGAAAAAGGCTGTCAGCCCATTTAGTCTACCCACCCAACCTAACTACACTGCACTGGCCCTAGTGGATATCACTCACTTTTGTTTCTTCCCCCACTGTTTTCTAACTAGTCCAATATACCTGTCCCATCCTTAATTGAAGATGATCATTGACTAGGCCAGTACCACTTCTTCCGGCAGCTTCTCCCACTTGTCAGTCACTCTTTCTGTCAAAAAGTGCTTATAAACATCCCTTTTAAGTCACGCCCCCCCCCCCACACAAGTTTAAGTGAGTCCCCACTGATCCCTGTATTTGAGCTCAGACATAAGTTCCTTGACATCCAGTCTATTTATCTTGGGCAACTACTTGAATGTCTTCACCATGTTGTTCCTTTCCTTCCTTTTCTCAAGGGTCTCCATGTTCAGGTCCAGCAACTTTTCTTTGTATGTCTTTCCCCCTGGGTCCATGAACCATCGTGGTTGCCTTGCACTGTACTGCTTCCACCTAGTCACAGTCTGTTCTTAGGTGTGGACTCCAGCACCTTGCACAGTATTCCAGTTGTGGTAGCACCAGTGACCTCTACAATGGGAGGATCACCTCTGGACTTCTACTGCTTATTGTCCTCTCTTTGTAGCCAGCTTTCTGTTTGCCTTGCACGCAGCTCATTTATAATGGGCTATTTTTTTTAAGCTCTCCAATATCATGACCTCCAGTTCCTTTTCATCTGTTGTGCTTTCCAGCACCACTACCCCCATCTTATATTGTACTCTTGGGATCCTGTTCCTGATATGCATCAAGTAACATTTTTTAGCATTGAAACGCAGTTACTAGATCTTTGACCAGTTCTCCAACCTGCCCAGATCCTCCCAGGGTTCCCTTATTCCTTCCTCCATGTCCCCCTTGTACAGATCTTTTTATTCTCTGTGAAGAGACAGATCTTACCCTTGATGCCTTCCCCTTTGTCAGAAATAAATACTTTGAAAAAATCAGGCCTAGCACCAACTGCTGAGGTATACCTTCACTTGCCACTTCACTTACCTCTGAAAATTCCCCATTTACTTCTATCTTCTGTGGTCTTCCCTCAGCCAGTTCTCCACCCAAGTTTCCAATTTATCCCCCACACCTAAGTCCCTTATGTTTTTGACCAGCCTTCTGTGGGGGACTGAATCAAAAGCCTTTCTGAAATCCAAGCCCAATGTATTTACTGCCTGTCTCCTCTCTGCTGCCATGGTCACCCAATCAAAGAAGTCAACTCAATTTTCCTGGTAGGCCCTTCCCTCATAAACCAATGTTGTTTGGGATCCTGTAGCCCATTTCCCTCCAGGATATCCACCAGCGCCTCCCTTAGTAAAGACTCATAATTTTCCCAAAGACTCCATATTTTTTCCACTATATACGTCAGGCTGACTGGTCTCTAGTTCCTTGACTCATCTTTCCTTCTGCTCTTGTGTAGTGGGACCACATCCACTGTCTTCCAGTCCTTAGGAATGACCCTTGTAGTCAGCAAGCTGTTTAATATGTCTGCAAGTGGCTATGCTATCACTTTTGCTACCTCTTCCAATCTACTAGGAATGCAATTAATGGCTTGACTATCTTAGGGTTGATAATCCAGTGGGACAGTTTCAGGGGAGTAATTAGAAACAGTAGGTAAGTAAGGGCAGGGAGAGCTTTGAATGTGCTAGTTAAAAACTATGTAGAAACAACAGAGCAGACTCAGTGAACTATTAGTCTTCTTCTGTCCTTCACATCTATGTATCATGGTATAGCTGAACACACTTTTACAGAACGGACAAAGGGAACCAATCATCTGGGTGCATGCTGGCACCAATATCATAGGTGTATACAGAGCAGAGGCCATGCAGCATAGATTCAGACAACTGGACTGGAGCAGTATCAGAACCTCATAGGCAGTATTTTCTGAGATACTACTGGTGTCACACACAGGACCAGTGAGGCGGCAAGAAATTAGATAGGTGAATGTGTGGATAAATGTTCAGTGCAGGTAACAAGGGTTTAGGTTTCTCATATTCCAAAGGCATTCTGTGGCAGGCAAAGCCTACATGTTACTAACAGACTTCACCTCAGCCCAGAAGAGCTACTTCTGTTGATACACTGTAGAAGTAGAGTGGTGTGGATGATTTCAGTTAGGAAAGGGGTGGGTAGAGGAAGGTGCTGAAAAAACCCAAGTCTCAGCCAGGTGCTGAGGGGTAAAAACGTCAGCTCCAAGGGATCCAAAGTAGGAATGAAAATAGTGCAATCTTTGCTGCATGATGGTGAATGTGAGGATTAGAGGTGAGATGAACTGGATGATGTGCATCTTTCCAGAGGCAAAGTGGCACTCAGAAACTGTGGTGGAATTTGAGAATGAACTGAGATGCAGGTTGGAGGGATACAGTCTCTTCAGAAGTGTCAGGGAGGGTGAGATGAGTGGAGTTGCTATATAAGGCAGGAAAGGGACTGAAACAAGAGAAAACATTAGTGAGTAAGGATGGAAACTCTAAATAAGATGTAGGATCTTTGGAAGTCAAAAATACATTTTGGGAGTCTAATATAGACTAACAGGTATTATAGCAGAGCAATACATACCTGGAATTGGTTCATATAATTAGGAAGGCAACAAATATTGGGCTGTTGGTTACAATGCAAGATTTCAGCTTATCTATGACTGTGAGGTGGAAAGTTCCCATAGGAAATCAGGGAGGGATTTTTTTGTCAGTCATGTAGGATTGCATCCTTCTTCAGCATGTCAGACATGTGATAGGATGGGATGCAGTTTTTGATCTTCTACTAAGTAGTGGGGTTGACTTGGTAAGAGCAATAAAGGCTGGGGATCTTGTTGATGACACGGGTATAAGACTGAGCCCAGGACATCGGTTGCTAGCTGTGGGAGGAAGGTTTTGAATCCCAGAGGATTGTCTCCTCTGGGAATGGAGAACAGCTGGTTCTGCATTAATATTGCCTTCTGGGTGACCATAGGTTGCAGGGAAGTTGGAGAAGCTGGGCTGAGAGAACGCCAGCTGGTGATGTGAGTTAAAAAGCAAATGTATGGGCATGTACACTTTGCACCTTTGTCTCTGGTGTCCTGAGTGGTGGAAGGCAACACTTCGAGGAAAAGCTCAGGCACAATGTAGAGTGAAGCTTGGTGGCCTGACTGGCCACTCAAGCTCCGTTATTACAGGACTGAGCGGGGAGCTGAAAAAGATCCATCAGGAACTACCACAGGGCACGAGCTGCTCTATGCACTTGAGGCTGAGATAAGTGCCAGAGAAAGGATGGGGGCTGGAAGACTAGGCTGAAGAGGCAGCAGTGATGATAGGTGGATACAACATATACTGTAATTTGAAAAAAGATTGGGGATCTGGTTGGTAACAGTGACCCTAATAAGATTGAATTTGATGTGAAGGAGAAAACTACATCACCCAAAGTTAAACCAGGCTACTAAACATCAGGGAAGCTTGTTTTGACAAGCTGTGTGAAGGAGTTGTGAATAAATAAAATATATCATGGAGACAGAGTGCTAATGTCATATGTGAGGTTCAGAAGGAGCATATAATAGGGCAGGGAATAGGTACATTCTCATATGCAACAAAGGGAAGAAGGTTCTGTAAGACCATCCATGCTTGTTTAAAGAACTAATTAAGGGAACCAAGGAAGAAGAAAGACAGGTGTAGGATAAGTGGAAGGATTGTGCTGGCAGAGTGAAGTAAAGTATGGGAAATTAAAGAAAAAAATGCACGGTCATAAGTGAGGAGGCCAAGACAGGCCTAGAAGAGAGAACTCTGAAGGGGATCAAGGAGAATAATTAAACCCATTTTCAATATAAAGTTTAGGGAACAAAAGGAGAGTCAGGATAAGGTAGGGCCTTTGGTCATTGAAGGGTGGTATTGGCATTATGCGAGGGTATGAAAATATCAGAGGCACTGTGTAATTACAGTAGATTGTGTCAGTATTCAGCCAGGCAGTCAGGAAGCATGACCAACTAAAAGTTATAATAGAGGTGGTAGTCAAACAGTAGGCAATGCTGATTTTGTCTGAATTTGTAGGCCAGCCAGGTGATCCTATAGTCAAGAGTACAAATACATGTTGGGTTGCATAAAGAAGGAATAATGAGTAGTTCAATTGAAGCGATCCTTCCCATTTACAAGGCCTTGGTTAAACCACACCTGTGGTACTGTAACGAGGGTCTGGTCACTGCAACACAGAAAGGGAATTAGATATACTTAGAGGGTCTAGAACAGGGCCACTAAGCTAATTAGTGGCTTAAAGGACAATAGCTAAAAGAAATAGACAATACATACTTAAATTATTCATCCTAGTGAAAAAAAGTCTAAAAGGGGGACATGATCATAGTGTTTTGAATACTAAAAGGGACTGCCTGGGTGGAGTATACACAGATACTGTATACAAGCTAGTGAGTGCAAGCAGAACAAAAGGACATGCCCTCAAACTGAGGTGGGCAGGATACAGTGAAATATAGGAAAGCAATATTTCACATAGAGGGTGATTAACATGTGAAATAGTCTACCCAGTGAGGTAGTAAAAGCCATCAATATTCAATTATTCAAAGTAGGACTAGTCAGATTCCTGAGAATGAATGGCATTGTGGATTACATGCATGAGTAGTGGTACCTTTCTGGTTTCTGAGTTTGGACGTGCATTCATATTCCATACTCAGACTTGGAGTCATTATTGATATCCAGCAGGAGAGACAGACAAGAGGTGCTCTAAATCCATTCCATAACTGTGACAATGACTGCAAGAATCTCAGACTAACCAGTCTGCCTGATGATAACTCAGCTGGTGTAGCACTAGGACAGTATTCTAGGGGACAAGATTACATTCAGAATTAAGCCATATAATGTATCTCTCCCACAGTTACCCTCTGAGGTAAATGTTGAAAACCTTGTAGTTAAACTGCAACCATTAAATATCTGAATGATGAACAAACAATGTGTGAGTTGTGTTACATAGGAAGTCCCCAAAGTGCTCAGCCATTGCTTACTGTTCAAATGCAAAAAAAAATAGATAACACAACAAGTAACTTTACCCCTTTCAGTGCTAAGGGGTTGAAAACAGCCCCATAGTCACATACAGCCTGACTTTAAACACTGACATGGTGCCATGCACATCATGTAATGGATCAAAATGTGTTGCATAACCATGCACATCTTGGGTGTATTACATGGCTAATACAGTATTCTTAAACTGCGTTTGTACAAAACACAAAATCCTTAGACATACTGTATGCTAAGAAATGAGTTCTAGCTGAAGATACAGTATGACCTGCATTACTTGCAGCAGTGCCAAGTTTCAAAAGCCCTAATGAGCCAGAAAAGGAGAGTGCAGAAATTACTTCTGCCTGGGGGCAGCAGTACTTGTTGTGCACTCATCTGAGAAATCAGTAGTAATGAAGTAAACTCACTTTCATAAGTAAGCCTTTCCCAGACTGCCACTTTTTGCATTCAACATTTAAAAAAAAAATGAACAGATGATTTGGCAACTCAACAGCCATTCAAAGAATGATAGTGGAGTGACTGTGCAGAAAGAATTTGGAATGTTACATATTTATGAAATCTATTTATTTTACCACTTTGATGCACTCGTCCCAGGGATCATTTTTGGGTATGACCCAAACCATAAAGATGGCATAAACGTATCAGTGGAACAACATATAGAGAAGTCATCCAGACATATATTTTTCTGCAAGCCTTTTCAAGACATGATAATTACAGCCAAATGTTCCAGCTTCTGTACAAGAAGTAGATTATCACAATGGTGACAGCAGAGAAAGCCTGCAAACAATAGATACTGTAAATACCTATACGTGTTTCAATTTCTACATTGACTTGTAACCATGACTGTTTGAATAAATAAACGAATAAGACGAGACTGAGGTTAGTGGAAACATTTGCAGGCTGAGCTGGTATCTCTTCTATCACTCTTCTCTTTGTATTTATCAGATTTTGTTTCCACTTTTCTGTGATGTGTTTGTAATATGCATTGTATGTAAGATGCTATACAAAAAAATCAATTCTATGGAATCTACACTGGCCACAGCTTGGGATTCTAATTGAAAATGTCTCCTGCTTAACTATGATCTACTACTGCCGCACTACCCCTTTGACTTTAGTGTCTTGTAACTACCATGCAGGAGAGATTTGTGTATCTGATGAAGAGGGGTTAAAGGATGTCTGTATAAGCCATTGGGTACCTTCTGTGTCAGAGCCTTTCAGAATGGCCCAGTTTAGTTCACATAGAAAACTAAAGTTTAAATTTTCTCAAGTGACTCTGAATAGTACTGTATGATCTATTGAGAAATGATGACAGGGTAGGATTTTCTGTCCATAGGGGATGATAACCAATAGTAATAGTAATGAACAGTGTTGGCTCTAGAAACCAAAAATAATAAGCCATTTGGCTAAACCTCCTATTCTTGTTAGTCAACACGTCTTTTGTTTTAGTCTTTTTATCAAGCTCTTATTCCTCAAGCCTCTGACCAACCTTTCCCATATGGCCCTACCCTCCGCCCTGTCACCTACTTTCGCCTGGACATCAGCAGACACCTCTTACGTAGGATCAGTGCTGTAGTAGGTGGAAGGTCAGGCTGGCAGTCTTGTGAGCTGATAAAGGGTGTCAGCATTGCCCTGGGATTTTTCCTCTATTTTCCCCCCTTAGGGAGCTGTGTGTGCAGTGGTGTGTAAACCAAGGCATGCAATGTGCTGCCATCTGGTGGCATCCATCACCATCTCGTGCCTTCTGCAATGATACCACCCAGCCTCTGATTGGTGGTCTTCTCATTCTGGGGTACAGCTCTCACTCTTCTCCTTCTCCTGCCTAGCCTCAGGTACATGGGCACATTCCTGAACTTGAGTCACTGACATTCCAAGTGGTAGTACTATTTCTGTGCCTAATGCAAGCCCCCCACTTAGCAACTTTAGCAATTTTCTTTCAAATGAACACCTGCTAACATGACGTAAGAATCACTAATCAACAATAGGTAATTAAAACGTTTTTTTTTTTAACTAAATGATTAAAATAAAAAGCACATTGACTTGGTGGCTAATAAACAGAGCTAACACTGGTAACCGTCTCCAACGAATTTAGTACTGTGATTAAAAACTGCTTTTTAAAACCGTACACCATTAATATATATAGCTGAAAAACACACAGGTGTTACAGTTCAGTTGCATATTCACTTATGGTATACTATGGCTATATAGTTAATTATCTTAGAAATTACATGCATGCACTACACAGATGACCAGTTGAAAAACATGCAATTGCTATTATCAATTCCAAGTCTCTCCTGTAGCCACAGCCACCTCCTGAAACAGACTTATCAGTATTGTTAGAATCATTGCAAAAAAGTACTGTTTTACAACTTCATTCTTTATTAATGTATACTGTACTTGTGGATGTTAACAAGTGTGTTCAAGCTGTAGGCTTTTTTCATTGTGAAAGTTCTCTTTTTTATGATGTAACTAAGTAAATCCAGGATGACCCTGAAAATGAGATATTTCTCAGTGGTTTTATTATCCAATATAAAAATAAATGTTACTGATTGACTTATTGAATAATTATCGGATTTTGTTTAAACGGACTACAGCCAGACCATTGCCAAAGATTTACACATAGTGCTTTTCAAGCAATAAGGCAGCTTACATGTGTGCTTTACCTCCTAGAGCACATAAATTATAATACAGTATGCTACAATCCCACGTATAAAAGGGTGGAGGCCATCATGTGCCCAGCACCCCCACACACATACATACATATGCATTGGCATTAAAGAGTGAAACTGTTATGCCCTCTTTTTTCATAGCTAGCTAGGATGATTAATTTGGTAATTTGTGTCAAATTCCACTCTGATTAGGGCTCAGACCCAACCACAGTTCATTTAAGTGCCCCGACAAATGTTCTTCTTCCAAATACATTTTTATTCTCTTAGTCCTGGCCATCCCCATCTAGACCCACTGGCAACTCCCAGCCCCAGATTCTCCTGCAATTAACAAGTGCCTCGCACAGCTTGACTCCACTACCAGGGCTTTCAGTGGTATTGCAAACAGAAAAGGGGCATACCTGATCTAGAATAAGGTCCAGTGAGGTAGGGGGAAAGTGCACACCTGATAATACGTGGGCCATCATCCTACAGCCAGCTGCTGCTTTTTTCCCTCTGTGTTTCTCTTCCTCCCCCACCCCAAAGGGACACTGACAACAAGGCTTTACTTGTTCAGTGGTTGTAACTCTTTTATTAACCCATAACTATAGATAAATTGTTTCTTTGCCATATTTACATGTGCTTTGTTTCATATGGGCAGCGAATGCCCAGCTGTACCTTTTTGTTAATTCAGTGTCAGCCATGAGCAATGCTGATCCTTTCAAAGTGGCTCTGTAATTTTTAATTTCAAACTTTCTTCAGGTTTTCTCATTGATCCTGCTAGCAGACTCCAGTTTTTGTCTTTTCTTTTTCTTATAAACTCTGTATGACAGTATGTTCTCATTTCTTCCTGTTCCACATTTTTCTTTGTTTCTCTTATTGTTCCTTGTGTTTGTTCCCTACTGTTAACCTCAGCTTGTTCTAGAGCCCTCTTACCCAGAAGAAAAACACCACACCCAGCATTGCTTTTGGTTGCACAGTTGGCACACCATTTATTAAACCTTTTCCATATCAAGTTCATCATTCACAATACTGAGTTCCCCTTTTCATACCATATTGACATAATTTTAATTCAACATTGTATTTTACACTTTTTAGACTATACAATGCATTCTGTCACAATTTATCACAATTTTATCACCTTTTCTTCTTCCCCCGGGTGTTAGTCCGCAGAGGTCTTCTCTTGCGTTCTTTTTTTCTTTCACTCCCAGGTACAAACCTGAGGTGGTTCTCTCTCTTACCATCTGGGGCAGGTCCATTTCCTTTCTCCCAGTCTCTATTCCTGGGTGTCCATACCCTTTTCTTTTCCACCCCCTTTTGGTGTGGCTCCATACTTTTACCCCTCTCCCCCCAGAAGACCTCTTCTTCTTCCTTCTTCTGCATCCCTTTCTCTTTATCCTCCTTGATTCCTCCCTATCTCTTGGATGGTGGATGGGAAACAAAATTCTTGCCTTAGCAAAAGTGAGGGAGAGCTACCCTGTGTTTCCCCTTGTATCCCCCCTTTTGTCTCCATCCCTTCTGGTCTCGCTTTCCCCCTCTCTCTTCTCTTCCAGCCTATCCACTGCTTCCCCTTCCTAGCAAAGGCCTGCCCCCTTGCTGTGATATCATTCCCCTTAATCCAACCCCCCCTTTCCATTTGCCTGGGGTCCTCCCCATCTGATCTCACCCTATGACTCCTTCCCCTTCCTTCTCCCCCTCTCCCCCTCCCTCCTCCTGCCTCTATGCTTCATACTGAGTTCTCAGGCCTAGAACAATGGGGCCTGTCTTTTTATAGACAAACCTTCTTGTTCTAGAGCCCTCTCCCCCAGAAGAAAAACACCATACCCAGCATTGCTTTTGGTTGCTCAGTCGGCACATCATTTATTAAACCTTTTTCATATCAAGTTCATCATTCACAATATTGACTTCCCCTTTTCATACCATATTTACATCATTTTAATTCAACATTGTATTTTACACTTTTTAAACTATACATCGCATTCTGTTACAGTTTATCACAATTTTATCACCTTTTCATCTTCCCTGTGTGTAAACCCACAGGGGTCTTCTCTTGCATTCTTTTCTTCTTTCGCCCCCAAGTGCAAACCTAAGGGGATTCTCTCTCATACCATCTGGGGCTGGTCCATTTCCTGTTCCCCATTCTCTATTCCTGGGTGTCCATACCCTTTTCTTTTCCACTCCCTTTTGGTATGGCTCTATACTTTTTCCCTCTCTCCCCCTCCCCAGAAGGCCTCTTCTTCTTCCTTCTTCCACTAGCCCATATCCAGCTTACGTTGGAAGGTGGGATTCCCCCCTTTTCCTTACCTTAGGGTCTTCAACCAGGAGTCTATGCCCCTAATGATTTCCATAATAAAAATGTGATTGCCCATCTCTGCTGAATGGACCCCATCTGATCTGTATAAACCAGCAATCTTCTTCACTATCTCATCATGCCATATGGCCCCCCTACTCATTGCATACCTTTTCCTATCCTTTTATTCATTCTCCTCCTTGCTCCCTCAATAGCTTTTGGTTTGTACGCATATTGCCACACCCTTCTTGTAACCATATCGGACCACATTATCTTAACCTCAGGCCACCATTCCTTAATCACTTCCAGGTCCTCCTGTATGTGATTGAATATGTCTAATCAAGGGCGAGTGCCCAAATCATTGCCCCCTCAAATGTATGATGATCAGGTCGGGCTCCAGGCTGATTTTCCACATTTCTTCCATCAATGGCAGGAATTGCCCCCACCGCATCCCCCGTATGCCTTTCCACTGAATTCTTACTCTCCGGTGGTCCAAACCCAACTGCTTCCCCCTGGGATTCCGTTTGGCCTGTCATTTGGCCCAATATATATAGGAATGCCTGATGATCCATATTTGTTTCTTGCATCCCATCACTATAAATACAGGAATACATATATGAGGAGCTGAAAAAAATGCCCCATGCCCTCCCCTTCCCTCCTTACTGCCCTTTCCTGTGAAAAGAAAAGAGACACTTCATTAGTAATTGGTAACTCGCACATACTTTTTGTAGCAGCTAGATGTCCACTAGCCCAAGGCCTTTAACCCCTCCTCAGGCACCCTTGGACTGCTGCTTCTGAAGCAGCCCCAGTCCTAAAACAGTGTGATGAATATCTACTCGGTTCCTCCCCTAGTGCACCAATAGCCTTCTTCAGCACCCCCGATATATGATTACCAGTCACCCTCTTTCCATCTTCATGAATGAAGAAACACCTCCCCCCATCCAGCCTTTTGGCCTGAAACTCCCGCAATGCCTTAACTGGGCAAATGGCCTCCAAACTGTGCCACTGTATCAGCATCTGCGCCCCTCTTCCCGTCTGGTCCATTTTGGATTTCTGTAAGAAAACCAGGAGCATGCTCCCCTCCCAGTGTATATCCTCCCCTTGTAAGCCATCTCCAAGGGTAGCATTACTTGGTCCTACTAATTCCCCTACTCAAAATTCCCCCCCATATAGTAGTGCGAATACCACTCTGAACAAAATGACCTCAGATGCCGAATAGCACACCTGTGGCAATATTCCCACCAAACTCATTAACAACTACTCCGAGATGGGCTTCCTCTTATCATTTGCTCTGCCTTTAACCCACTGCCATCCCATCATCATTCTTCTTACCAATACCCCTTTGCTGGAGTCCCCCACCCCTTCATAGTGCAGACCCAACCTACGGCCACCAGGTGCACCCCCATGGTGGCATGGGCCATCTGCTTTTGCCATCCCTCCACCACAACCTTGACCACTTGCTGCTCCATGGCTGATCCACTTACCTCCATGCTGTGTAGCACTCTGAAAGTTTGGAACACTCTCCAAGAACTCTTATAGGCCTTTAAGGTGCTGTTTGCCCAAGAGCTCCAAAAGAGATACTCTGCTCCTTCCAACCAATCTCCCACAATCCCTCTGGAATCTTTGCCCCCAGTGGGTCTGCCTCTGCTGCTACTGCTCGAAATCTGTCCATCTGCAGATGGGAGAGGCTGTCAACCACAGTGTTCTGTATGCCTGCTATGTGCCTGGCCATAAAGCTCATGTTGAGCCTCAAACTCTGCAGCACTAATTGTCGCAACACTTGCAAAATCATGTCAGAATTTTCCCCCTTACTATTCAATATTTCGACCACTGCCAGGTTATCATACCAGAAGGTCACCCTCTGGTTCTTTAATGCCTCTCTGCACAGCACCATCACCACCCATATTGGAAATATCTCCAACACAGTGATGTCGCGTATGAGCCCCCTTCTAAACCATTCTGTCTGCTGTGGTCCCAAAAACCACCTTCCCCTAAAATAGGCCCCTACCCTTATGCCCCCTCGAGGTGTCAGTGTACAAGTCCAGATCTGTATTAAACAGCCACTCATCCTGCCAGGAAGCTATCCCATTATACATCATTAGAAATTGCTCCCACACCTTCATGTCTTCCCTGAACTCCACCCGCAAATCCACCCAGTGGTGCAGCCTTATTACTCCTGCTGTGGCCCTAGCCAAGAGACGTGTAAACGTGTGTCCTGGCTCAATGTCCCTACAAGCAAAGTTCAGGTGGCCTAGCACCTGCTGCACCTTTTTTTAGAGTCACCCTTCTTGCATGTGTTACCTCCCCTATTAATTCCCTTAACTTTTGTACCTTCTGTGTCAGCAGCCTAAACAAACCTTGCCTTGCATCGGTCTCTATCCCCAGAAATTCCAGACATCGACTTGGTCCCTCAGTTTTTTCCCTAGCTAATGGCACTCCCAACTCCCCACACATCTCCTCGAAATGTGATAGCATGCTCTCAACCCCCACTTTTCTCTCCCTGACGAATAAAAAATAATCTAGATAATGCACTACTGCTACATGCCCATACTTCTCTTTCAAGACCCACTGTAGCCATATACTAAACATTTCAAAAGTGGTACATGCTACCGAACATCCCATGGGCATGGCTTTGTCAAAATAATACTGCCCCTCTATCTGGAAACCTAACAAGCCCCAGTCCTTCATCCTGACGGGCAACAACCTGAATGCTGACTCGATGTCTGTACTTGCCAACCAGGCATCTCTTTGGCCTTGATTAAACTAACTGCATCCTCCAGGATCACATAAGATACCCTGCTGTCCTCCTCATCAATAAAGTTGTTGACCAAATCCTTGTCTGGGTATGAAAGATGATGAATTACCCAGTATTCTCCCTCCTGTTTTTTGGGCACCAGGCCCAGTGTCAACACGCGGTGACACCCGAAGGTGCTGCAGTGATGGTTCCTTAAATAGACCTTCAACTCTCCCTGCTCTCCGCTCTTTCTTGATCTTCTTCAGCAAGTGCTCCTTACCCTTTGTGGACCCAAAATTCTTAGCCCATGTCCCCTTTCGTACCCCCTGATATTGTAAATTAAAACCTTCCCTAAAACCCCAGACCAGTGCATACCCTGCATCTGTGTCAGGGTACCCAGCTATCCAAAACTCCACCACCTCTGGTTTTATAGGGCTCTGTGCCATAAGAAAAACTTGCTCTCTCTCCTCACTGCCTCCCTCCCTCCTTGCTGGTAGCCCCTGCCTCCTGAATATCACCTCCCCCACCTGCTATTGTCCCAATGACCTCCCTGGTGGCCACCCTGTGCAGCCCAAAAGGAGTGCCCTGAATGTGAGCCACCCGTGCTGTTGTCCCCATAAGACCTGCATTTTGAGACTGGGTGCCCCCCCCCCCACTCATTTTGAACAGGCATGTCTAAATTTACAGTTTGGGAAAGAACAATATGCTCTGTTGTACACCCAACAACATATTTGGTATCTCCCGGTCCCTTTCGACCACTCCCGCCTCTGCACCCTCGGCTACCATCATGGTCTCCCACTAAAGGTCATTATGATGGGAATCCCACCAGCAATCTACCCCATAATTTGCCATTGTGGTCCTGAATTTCTTGTCATAGTGAAGCCAGCTTGTACCCCCATCATTTGATATGCATTTCTAATGATCGAAGAGTATGCTAACAAAGAGGAATCCCCATCTCTGGCTTTTTCTCTTGTATTATTGCACTGTAATAAGTAAAACCCAAACACCAGGACTCCCAAGTTTTTCCCTTATAAGTCAGCCCCTTCTGCTCCTCCCCTTTTTTAACCAAAACTACAGCGGCAGTGAGCTCCTTCTTTCCAATACCTTCCTTCTCTTCATACTGTTCTGCCATCTTCTTATCGACTAGCGCAAACATATCCACAAATTTGCCCTTCCAAATCTTTTCTTTCATGACCAATGGCACGTGGTCACCTATCCACACCCCCTGACCCTCCTCCCTCCCCCTACTACCCCTTTTTCTTGTCCGATTGTATCAATCCCTTCTCCGCTTTTTTGCCCTTTTCTAGTTCCCCCAAAAGTTTTATAATTTTTCTATCCCATTCCCCCATTCCCAACAACAACTGCTCCACATAATTTTTCATGCTGCTCTCTACAGTCATACCATTATTACCTGCAGCATTTGATGGCCCCCCTGCTGTTCCTGGTAAGGGGGCTGGGGCTGGGATGAAAGGGAGTGATGTTGGCACTGGGGCTGGTTTCGGGACTGGCTGTGGGCTCTACGGTGTTGTCACTGGAATTGGCACTGGTTGGGGCTCTGGCTCAGGTGTGGCACTGGACATGGGACTGGGCTTGGCAATGGAGGCAGCGGTACCAGTCTTGTATCTGGAATGGGAGCCATTCGTGGTACAGGATCTGGCCTGAAAAATTCGGGCCTGGGCACTTTGGGGGTAGGTGCCCGTGGGGCCCCCCTTTATTGTGTCCCTTTTCCTTCCCTCCAAACCCCGACCTGTCTTTTCTCTTTTTCCCCACCCTGGACAGGCTCGGTGTGTCTGCCACCATGTCGTCCACTGTGTCCAGCACCTTGTGAGCCCTATCCACCAAATCCATGACTAGTTTCATGGCGTCCACCTTCATGGGTCTCACACCTCTGGTGTTCATTTCTACAATAGAAAATACATGTCATGAATCTTCCCAAGCATGTAACAACCCATAACCCTCTTTGCCTTTTTTTTTAAATGGGGGGTGGGGGCCCTTGTTCCTACCTCACCACCCCCAATGACTCTCCGATGTCCTTGTGTCCTGGACCATTGCTCTGAAATCTAACCACCAATCAAAAAAAAAAAAAACATTCTTCCTTAGAATAAGCACTTCCCATTGAGCAAATTTATGGCATTGCACATTAATGAAAACAGGCAATATCATTCCCCTTTGCACTTCCTCATTTTGTTAAGAAGTGGGGGGTGTCTGTATGCCACCCCCTTGTTGCTGTGAGGCCTTGTCCAAATGGGGGTCCCACATGGCTTGCACAAAAATTGGAGGCCTCCCCATGGCCCATACTCTACATGGCAGCCCCTTCGCAGTCCCTCACTCGGCCATGCGCCATCTCACACCACCTACAGAGCTCCTTTGCTCCCTTCAAAGCACCCTCAGTATATTTATATATTTAAATGCCAATCCCCCATGTTGACAGGCCATAGCACCTTGCCAACCCTCCCTCAACACGAGGCCTTAACTAAAATGGCAGCCCCCGCATGGCCTGCCCAAAATGGCAGCTGCCACGTGGCCTAATCCACTAAGGCGTCCCTTTTGTGGCCGTTAGCCCAGCCATGCACCACTTATTGCCCCAGAGCTTCTCTGTTTTTCACCCAAAAACACTTCAGCAGCATATTTCCACCTTTTGTTTATTTATTTTCTAAATACGTCCACCCACTGGGCCCTCCACTTCTCTCCGATTCGCTGAAAAATTACCTTTTTGTGGCTTCCCTTACCCTTACTCCTCCCCATGTAGCCCTCATCTGGGACTGCCCCCCCCCATTACTGCTCTCCATTCCCTTATGCTCCTGTTCACCTCTGCCCCCCGGTTGCCTTGCTGGACCATTCCAGAATTGCTGGCCTGGCCTCCCACTGACTTCTACTGTGGGCCTCTCTTTCACGCACAACAACACCACGCCTGCTCTTGCTGGTGCATTCTCCTTGCTCTGGCAGGGCTCGAAATGGTACCGACTCCTCCTCAGCCACTAAACAAAACAAAAAACGAATACTGGCCAGTGTCCCCTACTCGCACTACAGCTCCCCCAGTGACAAACACACATTTTTTATTCCACTCTCCAGCATCATGCTAAAATTCTCCAACCCGGCTCCCCCTCTGGTGAATCTCTCAATATACCTCATACAAACCGCCAAATTACTGGAGTCTCTTTAAAAGCACCAACTAATTCTACAGGTGCTTGCTTAAAAACCAGCCTCATCTAACCCATGTGGTCCAATTTACTTTCTAAACCAAACTGCCTGCCCCAGGCAGAATCAGAATGTAAATCCTAAATAATCTTATTTTATACCCACCTTGTCTTCTTTTTCAGGCAGAAAAACATAATGTAAATCCTAACCAATACCTCCTTTTCTCAATCCTGCATGCTGCCTCCCAAAACAAGCAATTGTACCTTACCAAATGAGGATGTTCTATTCCCAGGAAACTCTCCGACTGATGTGCTAAACAAAATTCTTGTCTTAGCAAAAGTGAGGGAGAGCTACCCTATGCCTCCCCTTATATTACCCTTTCTGTCTCTGCCCCTTCGGGTCTCTCTTTCCCCTCTTTCTCCTCTTCCAGCCTATCTACTGCTTCCCCTTCCTACTGAAAGCCTGCCCCCTTGCTGTGATGTCATTCCCCTTAAGCCAAACCCCCTTTCTCTTTGCCTGCAGTCCCCGCCTCTGATTTCACTCTATGACTCCTCCCTTCCTTCTCCCCCTCCCCACCTCCTCCTCCCTTTATGCTTCATGCTGAGTTCTTAGGCCTAGAACAACGGGGCCTGTCTTTTTATAGACAAACTTTCTTTTCATCTCAATTGGTGTTTCATTTCCCTTCACTATTTTCTGTTCTGTCCGCTATCAATACAGAGGACTTTGGAACTGTACCACACTGATATCTTAAAAAATGCTGCATCTAATAGCCAAGTAATAGTACAACATCAGAGGCCCCATTTGCAGTCACAAAGGGTGGCAAAACAAAACAGGGAGACAAACGGTTATCCCGTTTCACTGCTGTATTTTGGAGCTTTTCATAAAATGTGTTCTCAGTTATAGGGAGAGGAGTCTTTTGTGTGGCTAAGTTATAATGTAAATTAGTTTCAAATATACGTAAGTAGTAAGCCATGACAGAGTGTGCATTATAGGATTTTAATGCACGCCCAGGAGTGTAATAAGGCATGAGGTTGAAGGCCAATTGTCTACACCCCTTGAAGTGCATTAAAGCCTATGATGCAGACCCTGACTGCTTATTGCACTTATAAAATAGCTTCTAAGTATTTTTTTGGGGAGGAAATGAGATTTAGTACCTGACAATGTTTTTGTACAGATTTAATGCACAGTCAGGTGACACCTCTCAACCGATGAAATTTCTGAAATTTTTCATCTCTCTCTCTCTCTCTCTCTCTCTCTATATATATATATATATATATATATATATAGATAGATAGATATATTTTATTATCGTGCAGTTAGGGTTGCATGGCCACTTCTAGGTTAAACCCCAAATTTGCACTTTAATAACTTTGTAACCCTTTCTACGATTTGCCTGAAATTTTGCATGCAATGTCTGATGCCATAGATCTCTGGATCTGGCAAGTTTTGTTCCAGTTAGATTTGCAGTTCTGGAGCTGCAGAGTGCCAAAAAGTGTGAAAAATCATCACTTTTTGTCAAATTCTTTGCTCGGGCTACAGCCCAAATGGTTTGTGGTTCTGGTCTGAAATATTCAGAGTGTATGGGACTGTCATTCATTTAGGGTTTGAAAAATATTCAATCCATTAATAAGTTAAAAGATTTAAGTTTCCCATTATAACCTATGGAGAAAAATATACGTCTGGCTCAAAAACCTTCGCAAAACCACTTTTTACTGCCGCAAATGGGTTTTGTACTTTTGTGCTGCCACCATCTTGTTTTCAGTTAGCGATGGCTAAAAAACACTGTAATTCAAAAAATGTTTCCCCTTGGTAAACAGCAACAGTTGTGCTTCCCTAATTGGGGCCATAGGAAGATGATCCTGACATTAGTTTTTCAAAATAATGCCTGAAAATACATTTTCTCAATTTTTCTGTTGGAGTGTTCGCAAATTTGCGAAAGTACTTTAGCAAAATTGTGAAAGTTTCATGAAGCTTTCGCAAAATGTTTGTGAAAGTTTCACAGATTTGCAAAAGTTCCCCGGCCCCCCTGAAAAAACAGTTTCTTTGCCACTTCATAACAAAAAAAAACTGTTAGTACTTTGGGATTGAAATTTGCAGGGCAGCAAGGGCTTGCATCACAAATATGCCTTTTGCTGGTTTGGTGAAAAAATATATAACTGTTCTATAGTTATAAAATTCCAAATTTTGAAATTTCCCATAGGATAACATTGTGGCGGCCATGCCACCTTTTGGCAGCTGTATCTCGAAAATGGTTTGAGATATTGTTTTTTCACTAAGTGCAGCTTAGTACACCTTTAGGTAGCATGTGTGTAGGTTGATGGGGGCCCTGTGCTCCCACAACCACATATGAGTAACATTACACTTTCTCAAAAAGAAGGGAAATTCAGTGCAAAAAACTCTGTTAATCAGTTAGGGTTGAAATTACAGTGACAAAAGTGTGAAAGTTCAGTGTTAGGGTTACCAACCCTACCACCCAACCCCCACCCTCTACACACCAACAGGCACTGGGGTGTGCCTTAGGGTCATCGTGCCTAACTCTCACCCCATTCTCCTATATTGTACCATGTCAGCTTCCTTACACATGGAATGGGGTGAGAGTTAGGCCCGATGACCCCAAGACACACCTTGACGCCTGTTGGTGTGTGGAGGGTGGGGGTGTGTGGGTGGGGTGGTAGGGGGTATAAACCATCAGTAATGTATGCACTGTGATAAATTCTTACAGCTGTACACACAGTGCATATGTCACTGAAAAATATCACCACCTTCCTATGTCAGCACTGCCAAAAAATCCTTACTAACCTGCACTATATTCCCCATATCACTACAATAACAAACAGCTAAATTTAGCATAAGAAACATATCTCAATTTAGTGACAAATACGTCCTCTGCAGCAGACCACTCTAGGCCATAGGAAGCTCCCCAACTGGACCAGACTCAGACTCCAACTGATGTGACCTGCACCTTTACAAAATTCTGCAAAACACATAGAGTGAAGAAGCAACCCCCCCTACGAACTTAACCAAGGAAACACATCTATTGCACTGGTTATGAAAACTGGACAAAAACTCAGTGAAGTAAACTGACCAAAAAAGCACTCCTGGTCAATTAAACCGAGGATTAAAAGCAGTGTGGCAACAATATTAGTGACATGAAGCACTACACAAAGTAAATGAAAAACCCAAAGAAGACACAAAAGCAAAGAATAAACATAGTAACTGTAACATCTATGAGAGGAGTCACACATCCGCTAACAGCCAAACGCACATAAACCCCACCCTCAAATCACAAGCAACCAGTCTAATCTCATGACAACCACCACTAACCAATAACAACAGCATATTCCATCCAATTTCAACAGTACAACCAGAGACCCCCAAAATGAATAATCAATGCCAAACAACCCATTCCACACACCAGCCAATAGAGAACAAGAAACCAAAGTCACTCACAGAGAAAAACAATAACTCACACACTCCTCTATTCAGAACCAAACAAACCCATTTGAAAAAAAAGCACTGATCCGAGCACAAGAACTGAAACACTGCTAAAAATACTTCTGCAGTGCCTAAAAACAAAACCCCAATGCAACAAAACAATTTAAAACAATAACCAAAAATGACCCTATTGTATAAATCGCACACATGATGTGTGAGAATGTGATATGGGGAAATATCAGCACTCATGAAGAGTGACCTTGGTAATACCACTTAAGGCTCCACTACACTCCGCCACTTGTGACATTACCAAGGTCACTCTGCTCGCATATAAATATTTTCCCATATCACATTCTCGCCCATCATGTATCCCCTATATATATATATATATATACGTGTGTGTGTGCATATGTGTGTGTGTGTGTTAAATGTGCATGCAAATATACTATACTGCATTTCGCAGAGTTGCTACATGGCATGGTACCAGTTTTGCTATGCTGCTAGTGTGAGCAATGGATGCTGCTGCCTGAAAGTTGTACCCACCCCCATACTTACTCACTCCCTTTACTTCTATGCCTACTTCTGTGTACTGTTGGTTTTAATTAGCCCTGGTTCACCATAGTTATTCAAGTGGCCCCTCACCAGCCCCCCCCCAATTCACACTTCCATGCTTCCAGTGCAACCTCTCCTCCCTACCACATTCCCCTCATGTGGTGGTCCAACTGCCACATACTTTTATTCTATCTCCAGCCCACTACTGCTGTCCCTGTTACAGCTTTACAATGCTCCTACTGACTTCCAGTAGCACTTCTGAAGACAGTGGGTGTCACAGAAGTCTGTAAGTGGGTTAAAAACAGTTGCAATGCTTTGTGCATGGCCTTGTGTACTATTAATATTGCAACCCGTACCCATTCACTGCATGGTTGCATTGCATTCAGCAGCCACACTTCAAAGGCCTGTGGCTCTTGTTTCCTCATGGTGCAAAGGGGGTGTAAAGGTTCAACTGTTGCTAGTAGTTATTTCAAACACTTTGGGAAACTTCCTTCCGGCTGTGTATTGGGCTCCAGTTTCATTTCAATACATGTATCTTTTGTTACAGATGTTCTTCAGTTTCCAGAGGCCACAAACTGCATTAATAACCAAAATATTCCACATTCATATGACAAGAACACCCCCAAATCCTGAAATTTGGGGAGCAATGCAATGAATGCCTAGTTTGTACTGTTCATGTCCACTTTGCCACTGGTTTCATATTTTAAACCAACCTAACCAACTCTTTAACTTGATATGTTCTAGGAATATGTGCATGTGCCCAAAAAGGCAAAATTAAGTGTTTTTATCCTTTCAGTACATGTGGTCTGCAAATATGTTTTTTCTATAGGTGATATAGAAAAAATCATGGCTGTATGGTTGTAGGAGTTTATATTTAGACATTCTTTTTCAGGAAAACTGTCAATGAATCAACACTTTCATGTCAAATTATGCTTAAGATATAATTTAAGCATGTCTGCAAATAGATGATATGTTGATGAAATCTAAACAAATTGAAGGTTGTCCTTGCAAGAAAGGCTTTGGTCTCAAATAACCAATACATGATAAAAATAAAGTTAAATGAAAAATACAACCTATCTTTATCCAAATGTAGAAGAATAACCCTTATAATTTGGATATAAATGATGACGTGTGAGGCACATTACTGTATCACAGAGATAAATTATGTGAACACAGTGGCAACCATTGGTTTTGTGTTTACAACATTTAGGAGCATAATAACTTATTATGCATTTCAGTAGGACATTATCAGTTTGCAGTTCCTTTACATCAAAGTATGTTCACCATGTGGGAATAAAGAGGTTTTAAGTGATGAAATAAAGGATACCCCTCCTAATTTGAGACAGTTGGGAAGTAAAGTATCTGGACTACATACTTGTTTACTTACATTTGTCTACTTATTTATTTATTTGCTTATTAGGATACAATTCTTTATTTTGTTGATTGTGTATTGGGTTGTATAGTATCTTAAGCCACCAGGAAAGGGTGCCTAAAAATAAAATTGACTTGCCTGTCTTAAAAAATAAACCAAAGATATACAGTATGTTGAGCAGTAAGAAAGTGGTATATTCCATTAAGTATGTCAATTTCCTGTTCCTCCATTTGTGGTCATGGTGAACAAAACAGTCCAGCCCCCCTCCAGGCAATTCAAATCTCTTATCATTTTCTTTTCTTTTTCAGTCTTACGGGAGCCCTATACGGTCCGAGTGGAGGACCAGAAAGCCATGAGAGGCAATGTAGCGGTCTTCAAGTGCATTATCCCCTCCTCTGTGGAGGCATACATCACTGTTGTCTCATGGGAGAAAGACACAGTCTCACTTGTCTCAGGTAGGAGTCCCCTGGGTTTCTCTTTGGTAATGACTGCTTCTGTACCTGCAGCTGGGCTATGAGATTCTCATAAAATAAATTGTTTACTGCAAGTGTGGTGCTGCTGGTTGTTGTCTCATCTTTCAGCTGCTGTTAATGGTCTTCCATTTATCATTCACAGAGCTCTGATATAGGTAGAGGTATAGATCTATAATAAACACCCTTGTCCTACTTTTGTTTATGTGGGCTGCTTCTGGTCTTGTGGTATTAAATGTCTGCTTGAATTTATTTGACATACAAGTCATTTTTCAAATGTAGTGGGAAATCAGAGTTTGTGACGTGACACTGTTGGTTTGGTGTATGGAAAATTATTGTCTGTCTCTAGATACATAGAACATAAGGTTTTAAAATACTAGGGTTCTAGTAAAGTAGAAAAAGTGGTTTAGTACACTATATCCAATATTTTTATCACAGCATAAGGTTTGTTGTGTACCTGCAATAAAATGTCATGTTTAAATGTGTCTTATAGCATATTATACATAAGTAATATTGTATATAATTAAGGGTTAGCAAATTTGAAATTGGCAACTTTAGTTCAACTTTGATTCAGACTCCCTGTATTCAGTTTGACTTTAACACTTTGGCTCAATACATGTCAGGTCCTCTATATGGGAGTTTCGCAAGCTACTGAGGTGGTAACAAATATTCTTCACCACCTCTTGCTAACTCCAGTCAATCCCAAGCTCTTCCATCCTCCCCATTCCTTTAGTCATAAAAAAAAGAAAAACAGCATCTAGCACAGGACTAGAGATGCAGTGAAATTTAATTTCACTTTTGCAGTTCTGGCGAGATTGGGAATTTTGCCCCACAAAACATTTCATGAAATTCATACATTTCATGTACTATTTCATGGGTGTGAAATGTGAAATCTCACTGATGAAATGTGGAATTTCACTGGCAAAATGTGGAACTTCACCTGTGGGTGGCAAAATTCTGCATTTTGCCAGGAAAATTCTGCATTTCACCAGTGGAATTTCACATTTTGCACCCATAAAATATTTTGTGAAATGTGCAAATTTCACAAAACGTTTCGCGAAACAAAATTTTCCAGTTTTTCCCATCTCTACACAGGACCTACAACCAGAAATGTGCATTCTAAAAAAGTGTCAAAGGAGGGAAGTTGGAAAGGGAGTGTAGAAAAGGGTGGCCACAGGGCTAGCCCTGGCCATCTGGAAAGTCTAGAGTGTTATTTTGTTTAATTATTTTAAAGAATGGTAGAAGTAATCCAAAGAATAATGGCACATTTACAGAACACATAATCAGCATCAGCTTATCCTTATATACAGTATAAGTCAATGCATTATAAACTGATACTACATAAGGATAGGTGGACTGTGTTCCATTAAGAATCAGAAGATAACCCACCCCTCCATGGATCTGGCAAAGAACCCCAAGCTTGGGTAAATATAAACTCAGCTGTGACAGTCCAGTTCTGAATTCATGGAGGATGGGGAGCTGAGTACAGTGAGCTGCACACTGAGGCTGAGTCAGGAAAGGAGGTATTTACCACATGCATGAAACCACATGCTAACTCCAGCATACACACTGAATGCCAGTATAATCTCCTTTTGTTTTCTCTAGTCTGGGCCAACAATAGCCCAGCTTCTCTTCCCATGGTATGGTGGGTGAAGTGGTGGTAGGCCAATACCTGGGTGGTAGACAACACCTGTCTAAACCACTGAATTGATCTTATGGAAATTATCAAATTCTCATGTAGTGAGGTCTTTTAAGGCTGTATCAACCAAACTTATTGATAAATCATGTAATCTTGTGACTAGGGTGGTAGTGATATATAATTCTGCACTTGCTGCTCTTTATGTGGAGTTCCTAGCAAGACAAAGTGAAGGATAGAGAGAAAGAGAGAGAGAGAGAGAGAGAGAGAGAGAGAGAGAGAGATGGAGATGTGTGTCTCTTGAATCAGTGGTATAACTGATCAGGAAGGGAGACAGTTACGTATTGCATACTAAAGCAATGCTTTTGGTTCTGGATTTATTGTGTATGTTCTAAGTCTATGTAGTTTAATTAGACTTTTTTCCACATTTTAAACAACGCTATATCTGTTTGTATCAGACTAACTGTACCAGATTACTGCAATTAATTATCATTCCTTTTTTTATAAATAAAGATTGGGGATATGTGGTGATATAGATAAGATACCCTGTTTTAGAACCATTATTGATGCCACCACCCTTGTTTTCTTTAGCCTGCAGCTGGAGTATTAGGCATTAGGAAATCTCTGAATTTTTTCAATAGCAAGTGCTGTCCAAAGACCTTTTATTTTCTTAAAATTGTAATTTTATTAATACAAGAATTACTATATAAAAACATACAAGCAGGGCAGGTAACTTGATAGAAATTACAGCAAAAAAAAGCCATACATCCTGCCATTGGTTATTTGTCATAAAGAAAGTGACTATATAAAAAGAAATATATCAAGGGATGAATGTTTACCCCGATTCTGTGTAAACCTATATTGCATTCACAGTATTTGCAATGCCAGTACAGCTAAAAACAATATAGTAACAGTAAAGCAAATATATAGTATAAACATAGGAAGAGAAAAGAAAAGAAAAGTAACCCTGTGTGCATTTTTCTCATACAGAATATCCTTAAAAGTCATTCAGTGTAAGTTTACTAATCCTAAGAGCTGCTTGAAGTGAAATCATTGTTTGCTCCTTCTTTACAGTTACTCTGGGTGGGTGTTGAGTCTAGCCAGGTTATTGTGCCTACACTTACTCCACCAAAACCTCTAAGATGGATTTCTCTTCCCTTTCACACATTAATTTAGGGAACAGGATCTATCTGCTTGTATGCTTACCCATTTGCATTCTGAGGTGTGAGGTTAGACATTTCATCTCTTTTATTTGTGAGCAGATGGCCAACCAAGGGGACTGCTCCGGGGTTTCAAACTTTCTACACATTTTTGTGTGATGGCTTTTACAGCTTCAGCTATTAAGATGTTAGATAACTAGGTGCACCTTTTGCCTCAAAATCTCCCTGGGACCCTAAAAGTTCCTCTGGGAATCCTTCCAGGACTAAACATTCACATGTGTTGGGTATCTGGGTTCCCAGGATCTTGGACATAGTCAGACTAACCTTAGTCCAAAGCATCTGCAGTATGGAGTGCCCCCAGAATATGTACACATGGATGCCTACCTGCCCACAGTTCTGCTTGCAGAGGTTCACGGGATGGGAGCCAAAATGTTGTGTGATGATTGGGGTTCTAATATAGTGGGTAATCAACTTCCATATAAACTCCCTCCGGGTGGGGAAGGCTGTTGTTTTATTTGTCTGCTCCCATATTTGTTCCCGTTGTTTCTCATTTATGTTACTATGGTTCAGTTCCTTCACCCATCTATCCTGGATAGCATCTATGCCCTGTCTTCTTCCATGTCTACATCCCCAATATAGTTTTAAAATCAGTTTGCCCTCCTCTGCCCCACTGATGATGGCATCCATGAACCACAACTGGAGGGCAGTTCTCACTCTTGTTGTAACAGTGTCTTTTTGGATGTTGAGAGGAAAAAGTGCCTCAACTGTATATATCTGTAAAAAATCTCTCTGAGGTATCCCAAACTGGATTTGAAGATCTACAAAGCACTTAACCATGCTACCATCCATCATCTGTTCTACCCCTTTGCAAGCCCCATCTTTTCCATCTGGAAAATACTGGGTCACTCCTCCCAGGGATTAAGTCCCTGCATGTTTTAATTATGGATAATCTGCTAACAGCACTTGGGATTTTAAGGTTAGGTAGCATCTTGTCATATTTGGCTTCCAGTTTATTAAATAGACACAGAAAAATATTTTGTTGCTGTGTTGGTCCTTGTAAGAAAGAATCAAGGAAAAAAGATGATTTGATAGTTTATTAATTCATGGTCTCACCCTGCAATTCCTTCTGTTCCATAACTAACTACTCAAGAGTCGGGCTCACAGGCAAGTGTTGCAGTAGGTAATGGAGGTGTGCTGCTTGATAAGTTCTGAGATCAGGCATACCTAGACCCCGTTTCTCTTTATCTCGTGTTACCACATTCCATTTTAATCTTGTTTTTTTTCCTGCCCACAAAAATTTAGAGATCATATTCTGGAGTGCCTTCCATGTGGATTTTGTGATTAAAATGGGGAGGGTGTCAAATAAGAAGAGGATTCTAGGAAGAACTTTCAGTCCAAAAGTCTCTGCTCTGCCCATCAGTGAAATCTGGAGAATGTCTGTCTATTGAAGTGTGTTTGGATCTCAACAATCAATTTTTGGTAATTGGCTTAGAACAGTTTTGCTGAGATCTGCTGTGATATGTACCCCCAAGTAGTGGAAACTTTTTTGTGACCACCTGAGCTTGCACACCTCTCTGAGTGCAGGCTTCAGGTGTCTCCTATGAACATTATTTCTGACTTATCCTCATTTACTTTAAAAGATAACACTTGTTCACCCAGCACCCTAGCACACAAATGACAAACTCCTCAATTAGGCTTTTTAGCCTAAAATATAATTTTTTTTTATTACCTGTATATAATAACAGCTTCTCCAATGTAGCGATCATAATACAAACATAGCCAGAGCAGCACAGTGCCATTTAAGATACTTAGTGTGGCTCCACTCTGCACCACTGTATCACATATATGGTGGAGCAGCACTGAGCCATGCTGAGCATGTCAAATAGTGCTCCAGTCAGGTTTACATTATGGCCAATAACTTGCGCTATTACTATATACAGATAATAAAAAAATGTTTTTTAGGCTGAAAAGCCTAATGGTGGGGTTGTGGTTTGGGGAGTGGGGTAGCTGTGAGGGCAAGGGTTTTACTTCAAAATCGGATGGGGCCCATACATTTTTATAGTATCCATTACTTGGGAAAGAGTTCTGTGGGGTTTTTGAGGTAATAGAGGGTTTCATCTGCAAACAAAGATACTCTATTATCCACCTCCTTACTCTTAATGCCCTCGACATTGGACTGTGATCTAATCTTTCAGCCAATGGTATATGGAGTCAGTATGGCGCAGTGGGTTAAGGCTCTGAGCTGCAAATCTGGAGACCTGGGTTTGAATCCCACAGCCCCCTAGGTGCATACTGTGTGACCCTGAGCAAGTCACTTAACTTCCTTGTGCTCCCAGGTTGCACCTGAAAACAAGCTTTCAGCTTAGTGTGTCTCACCTGGTAAAATAATTGGTTAAAAAACAATGGTATAAAGCTCAGACCAAACAATAAGGGAGACAGGGTGCAGCCCTGTCTTATTCCTGTTTGTACTGGGAATTAACTTGAGATGGTACCTTGGCTTGGGCTGAGGGGTTCAAGTATAGCAACTGGACCCATGCTCTAAAGTTTGCCCAAAACTAAATTTTCCCAGGGTAGCATCTAGAAATACTCTGTTCAAGCAGTCAAAGGCCTTTTCCTCATCTAATGCCACTACCATCCTCTGGTCTTCCTCTAGCTTTTTATGGGTATATGCCATAACTGTTAGTAACCTCTTTTTATTGTCAAGCAGGTGTCTCCCAGTGGTGAACCCCATCTAGTCTTGGTGTAGTAACCCTGGGATCAGTCCCTGGAGATGACTTGCTATGAGTTGTGCAAAGATTTCTGCATCTTGGTTTGGGAGGGACATAGGCCTATAACCGCTCCACCTGGTGTTGTCCTTGTCCTTTTTTGGGAGAACCGTGATGATGACTCCATGCCAACTGTCTGGCACCTCCTCCTCCAAATGACACTCATTGCAGACTTCAAGCAATGTGGGTGTTAACTTGTCCTTCAATACCTTGTAGTATTCAGCAATGTATCCCTTAGGGCCTAAGGCCTGGTGCCTTGTTGTTCTTGCAGTGCTTGAGTACAAACTCTATCCCCTGCCCTGCAGGTGAATGCCCTGTACAAATCTTGTTGTTGTTGATCTGATATTTTTGGTAACTCTTGTGTCTGGAGGAAGTTGTTGATCTTTTCTCCTTCACCTCCTAACTTTCATCTGACTGTACAGCCCTGTGTAGAATTGCTTGAAACTCACCACCAGAACAGTCCGTGCCTTACAACAGGGAGAAGGAGACTCTCTCACACATGGCCACCACACATACAGTACCAAAAGATACTGAGATTACAATTCAGATGGGTGCCAGTTGATTACTTCTTTGTTGTAAGGGCAGCTTTCACCATTTTGAAAAAGCAGTGCAGTTTCTTTTGCTAGATGTCAGACATATTGGCTCTGGAACCTGTGTTTTTGGCCACCTGCTTCCCAGCTATGTCCTACACCATCTGCCGTAAAATCTTGTCATAAGTTTCCTACTTGTAGTCTAGAACTTAGATGTCTTGTTTTGCCAGCAGTTTGGAAGCCTGGAGAAAGAAGTCATTTCTCTTTCTGATGTAGCCATTGAAACCTCAGATACTCCTTGTATTCCAACAGATTGATGTGGATGATATTGATAGCAAGACTGGAGCTCTAGCTTAGAACCTCATCTTGTTCGCTGACATCATTGGAAGTCCCCAAATACTTTTTAGAGGTCTAGTACAGTGTTTACAGATGGTAATATGTGCTAATGACTATGTAATATATGGGCTGCCCCATGATGGCATAAGCTCATCTTTAAAACATACTGTTTTGCTTGCAAAATTCACTATTTGTGTGTCTCTTTCTTTCTCTCTCTCTCTCTCTCTCTCTCTTGTTTGGTCACATTAGCATTTATGATTTATTAAATCTTATGTATAAGCCCACAACTTTATGATCAAATGTATGCCATCACTGCAGGAATGTTTGTCTATGTATTTACATAAACTGATAATTATAAAGTTTAAAAAAACTGGCTGCACTTTTGTAGCAGATACACACCAGGAAGAAAGAGAATGTGAGTGCTAACTGAGGAGAGGAGAGGAGAGGGATCAAAAAAAGGACTGTCTCCCATAGTTGCAGACTATAGCATCTCCATGAATGTGACAGGGAAGTAATCCCCTAATGAAAAGTGAATTTGTGAAATGGCTTTGTAGTGTATGGGAGAACAGAGTCAATTTTACAAGAAGGCTTTTTAATTGCTTTTTTTGTCTCAGTTGGCAAGGCAATAGGCAAGGAGTAACAGCAAGGGAGTGAGAGACAAGACAAAACAAGAACATTTCTCCCTGTGCAGAGGTTCAGAAACGCTAATGCATGATTGATATATATATATATATATATATATATATATATATATATATACTGTATATATAAAGGCAGAGATTAAAAATATCATAAAAAATTAATTTCAGAAAGAAGAGAGTGTGTCAATGATTGACTGTTACCCAATTTGTGCAATAGGGTGCCTCAGTGAATTAGTGTACTACTGACAAAGGAAACACAATTGAAACAGGGCAGAGAACAAGGAGAAAGACATGTTTTTTTCTCTACGTGTCTATGGATTGTTTTATTTTCTTCCACGTTAGCAGTTCTGATGTTTTCAGTACAAACAATGACAAACTTCTACAGCCTCAGAGTGTTAAGTATTGCTGATGTGTCTTTGTGTTTTGTATTTTATCATTTAATTCACATGTTTGTAAATAATTAGAGCCATTCAGACCTAAGTATTGTGTGTGGGAGAACTGAAAAAAAACTTGCAAATTTTGCTATGACTTCTGGAAATTTATGCAGCAATATATTTTGTGAATTCTGCACTTTATGGAACTGTGAATCATGAAGTTTGAAATCTGCTAAGTGAAAACGTACAAACAATATGAAAATCTACCACTACATGGCTGTTTTTTCCACATAGTGGCAAATTACTTTGCAGATTGTGGCATAGCACGAAGTTGACGGTTTGTATTAAATTAAAAAAGTTAACAGTTTGTGGGTACTATGGAAAGTGTGTAGCGAGTGACTTCATGCAGACTTGTTCTGTGAAGATTAAACTTTGCATGGACCTACTAATCAGGCATCACTGTGTTCCAAGTCTATATTAATAAGGGTCAGAACATTTTTGGGATTTGCTATCCCTAATGTTAAAGCCTATAAAATACACTTAAAATGGAGTATCACTAAGTGAGCCCCTGGTACAAAGCATTACATGAGAAACATTCTGTTTCTTTAGGTAATTCTTTTGTAACATTGGTGCATCCTTTTTCTATTGGTATTAAACCTGCTTTATCTTTTGTTAAGATATTCACACCACAAAAAGGGATGCTTACAGCTGTGGTTACTAATAGTGAATTTTCACCCAGCTATTTAGCCTTATTGTTGGTATGAGACAGAATGATCTTCATGGCAAAGTAGTTGAAGATCATACTAGTGAACTAGTGATTAACCCAGCTGTTGGAAGCAATGGAAGCTGTTGTATTCCTCTAGTAGGATATGATATGATCCTTTACACAAAACTCCTTAATTGCAGACTGTTAAATGCTGCTGTAGCCAGGGTCTGGATGAAAAGTTTTGTGATGACCATGAAGGAACCAAGATGGGCTATAATGGTTCTCCTTTATTACCCCTCTTGAAAACACCCAGCTAGAGACATAAAGCTCAATTTTCAAAGCCTGGGAATGACACAAGGTACCTGCATCAGACATAAATGGTACAAGTGGCACCTTGCATCAAAAGATGTGGCAATTTTAATTTTCGAGTGCCGTCCACATCAAAAATGGGAGTCGTTGCACCAAAGTGTCACTGCACCAGACTTGCACCATAAAGCAGGGTGTGCCAGGTCACAAGGGAGCTTGCAGCATGATGGGGCTGCAACATCCCCTTTTTTGCAATTTTGCAGGGCCCACCATGAACGCAGCAAGGGGCTTCACTTAGACCAGCTAGGAGATGGTCTAAGGGATGTGCGCCAGTGTCACACACTGTGCGAAGGAGGATGGGGTCTGCAACAAACCTGCTGGGGCAGAAGAGACACAGGAGGCAACATGGGGGAGTCAGAGAGAAAGCTAGGCATGGGAGGGAGGGAGTTTGCAGCAGGCAGAGTCCGATGGATTTTTTTTTATTTTTTTTTATTGGCTATCATTTCATACTAGTGACCTACAAAGTTCTGTACTAATGCATTATACTCTAAATACACAATCAGATCACAGTCAACAAATCCAAGTAGTGGTAAGTGATACATCTGAGTATCAACAGTATCATAAGAACATATAACTCAGCAGACTGCAAAACTTCTATGGTATACACACCACAACAACCATTTGCTATAAATTTATTATTTGGAGTGCTGTTTGCATATTCTCACAGTCAATTGAATGGGACTACAAAGGGGAGGGGGACCATGGACAGAAAGTGACATGACACCAGTGCCCACCTGTTACCATGTCACTTTCTGTCCCTGGAACCCCCACCCCTTGGCGGTGATGTTGATTCTCAGATATATCACTTGCCCCTACTTGGATTTGTTAGCCATGATCTGTTAAAAAAAACAAAAACTAAACAAACCCTACCAACTGCAAACTCACTCCTTCTGATGCCCAGCTTTCTCCCTGACTCCCCCTATGCCACCTCCTGTGCCTCTTCTGCTCCGGGCACCCTCCTCTACAGCTGATACACCACCACCGTCCCAACCATCCTGGCCACTCTATTGTTGCACCGAGTGGGGGGGGGGCTGGATCCCTTTTACAATTCTTGCAGGTGCATATGTTTGGCAATAGCCTGTGGTTGTGGCAACACCTGTTTTTTTTGGTGCAGTGACTCCCCTTTTTATAAAATTGGGTGTAGGCTCCCCTGATGCACCCAGAGTTCACTACAGCCTTAGAGTAATGCAACTCACTCTAAGGGTTATTTGAAAATCAAACCCATAGTCCAGATTTTGTCCCTGCAGGCACATCAATCTTTTCTTAAAAATACAATTCTGTATGCAGCTCTTATACGGGTGTGAGGTCTGGGAAATAAAGAATATAAGCAAACTTACAGTGCCTTTGTACAAGACTTTTGCACAGCCTATTAAGACTGGGCCATTCATACCCAGCCACCTATCTGAGGTCGAAATTAGGACTTACAAATATTAATGCATCAATCAAAAGTAAAAAATTGAGCTATTGGATAAAATTAACAAGGATTACATTAGCAAAACAGTGTCTAAATGAAAAAGAATCTTGGCACTGTCTGGGATTTAAGTCTGGTTATTGATTTAGTAATATAACCCTTCTATTAGAAAAATATAAACTGATGAACCTCAGACAGGATGTTGGGCAGGGAATAGTTCTAAGTCCGAAATATAAGAAATATGTAACTAAAAAGATAAATAGGCACTGGGACAAGTCTGACATGGAACTAATTGCTGCCTCACATTATTCTGCCTGGTTTTCCAGAAATAACTATTATCATGGGTACAAGTACTATCTAGATATAATTACCGATCCAAAATTCAGGCTTTTATTTATATGAGCTATAAATTTGAACAATTTAATAGTAACGTACTAGTGTATTGATATATAGAAATGGGTGTTCTATCTGATGAATGTGATTGTGGATATGGAGAGAAGGAATATTTAATTTGTAAACTATGGAATTGTAGATGGTATGAGAAACAAAGACAATATTGGTTGAGTCCCTTTTTTCCCACTTATTACCAAGTGGATAAGGAACTACTAACCAATATTTTAATACATACAGAAGATGCCTGGGCACTTGAAAGGATGGTCAAATATTTTTATGCTATCACTCAGATTAAAAAAAGAATAAAGGTAATCTAAGGGGTTATAAAATCTTCTATTAAACCTGTCTGGATAGGAATGTTATTTCTCATGAAGCTGCACTTTATGGTATGAATTTAGACTGCTAGTAGGTTGTATTTTATGTGACTAAAAATGAAGGATTATATGGCTGTATATGTCTCTCTCTCTATGTTGTAGGTAGTGGGACAAGTCTGACAAGCCAGGGGGATACTGGAATGCATAGGAAGGGGCATCACAAGTAGAAAAAGAGAAGTGGCTATCCCTCTGTACAGACAGTTGGTGAGACCCCATCTGGAGTACTGCATGCAGTTTTGGAGACCTCATCTACGCAAGGACATAGCCAGGATGGAAGCAGTACAGAGGAGGGCAACTAAAATGGTGCAGGGTCTACATCAGAAACCATATGAAGAGAGACTGGGAGAGCTTAATATGTATACCCTTGATGAAAGGAGGGACAGGGGGACATGATAGAAACTTTTAAGTACCTCAAGGGAATCAACAAAGTCCAGGAGTATAGCATCTTTCAGAAAAAGAGATGTGTAAGAACAAGGGGGCACAATTTAAAGATAGAGGGGGATGGCTCAGGGGTAATGTGAGGAAAATTATTTTCATGGAGACAGTGGTGGACACATGGAACCGCCTTCCTGGAGAGGTTGTGGGGTCTAAAATAGTGGGGGAATTCAAACATGCATGGGACAGATATAAGGCAATTATAGTGGGGGGTTGCAGGAAGTAGGCTGTTGGTTAACTAGAATCTGCAGCTTATCCAATAGGTAGGGAAATGGGCAGACTGGGTGGGCCACATGATCCTTATCTTCCATCAAAGTCCATGTTTGTATGTTTCTATTTAATAATTATTGTATTTTTTCTTGTAAACTGTTTTTTATAATTTTGTGTGATGATTTTTGTGATTGTAAAGACTATTTAGCCAAACAGTAAATCGATTGAATACACATTCTATTCTTATTCTTTTATGTTTCTATGTTGGCAATAACCTTCCTTCTGTGTTTTGTGTGTCAAATGAGAGACAGAGCAGGAACAAGCAGAAGGGTCATAGGGCTACCCATGTTTTTGCTCTCAGAAATGGAAAGTATTTACTAGGGCTGTAACAGTAACAAATATTGTTTTATAAATACCCAGAATAATGGATTATTTGATATTAGGAAGTCAAACTAGTAGAACTAGTCTGTTATAGATGTGTAGGCATCTAGTAGTGGGTGTCTAGTATGGTGTAAGATGGATAACTCATGATTAGTGGGGTAGAGTACCAAAAGAGAAAAAAGTTATTGGGAATGGCATCATACTTCAATCAATCAATCAATTTATTGGTAAGCAAACTGAGAGGAAACTTCTAGATTACAACTCTTTGTTGTTGTTGCCCAGAAAAGGAGGGCTAGTCAGTTCTGCCCTTTTTCAGCCTCATCTCGGGGTACAGATGGAAATTAAGTGAAATTAAACCAGACTAAGCTGTTGCTGTTTTTTCTGAATGGGAGAAATTTTGCCAGGACACAGGGAAAATTCCCTTATTATTTTCGAGAAGTGCCATGGGATCTTTATCATTCACCACAAGCACCAGAACATGCAGACAGGACCTTGGTTTAACATTTCATCAGAAAAAAAGCACCTCAGAATTTCAGTTTCACCCTTCATACTGCACTACAGTGTCAGAATTGGGAATTTACCCCAAGTTCATTGTGTAGTGCTAGAACACCAAACCTTTCTAACTTTCAGCCTCAGCAGAGAGTGGGCAGTCTGCTGACCACTGACACTGACAAAGTACAATTTATGAAAACCCTGGTACTGTAGCTTGGCTGCACTATCCAGATTCAAGAGAACTGTCCAATATCTTTGTGTGGTTTAGAAGCAGTTTTATTTTGCTGCATAACACAATTCCAGAGTAGCAACCCCATGAAAAGATGTGCATCAGCGTTTCCCATCACTCTGGCTCTTTATCAAGACAAATGCATGGCTTAACACATGTTCTATTTATAGTGCAGATAACATTACTTGTGTGATTGTCACCATTCCTTAAAGTGCCCTGAGTGTATATATTAAAAAGCCACTTGTAAAGATTATAGTGAACCCTAAAACTCTAAAAAACACTTCTTATAAATGATGTTAAATATTATCTTAATAAAATATTATACATTCTGTAAAGGAGACAGAAATATTTTGAAATTCAGGCTATAATTAAAATGAAAAAAAAAAGACAGACATTGAACCAATGGGGAAAGTGGTGATTGGGGGGCAGCAAAGTAGGAAGCTAACGTAGAATGCTCAGGAAATTAACAAAAAGACATTTTTGCAGATGTTAAAAACTTTGAGAAAGTATGCATGGCAAGGGGAGAATTTTTATCACATACACGAAGGCTATAAATCATTAAGTCTAAGTCAGTGAGTCTTTTATATTACCATCTAGACTTTGATTTTGACTTTACCCTTGGCTGTATCATCGACAACACCCTCAGAACATGGAATGTGTCCCCCCCTCTTCTCAAGGTTAGACACTCACCCAGGGCCCTCTCTTCCTTGGTTGCCCCCCGCTTCAAGTCCCTAGAGCTACTACTAATATGGGAAGTAATATCTTATCTGTCGAAGCCACTACCCTGTGGAACAGTCAACCCTCATCTCTCAGATCAACCACTTCTCATCTCTCTTTCAAATCCAGGTCCAGAATATGGCTCTTTGGGGAATATTGCTGTAACTGCTCACCCAGGGAGCCCACGCACCCACCCCTTGGCAGCTGTACTGCTCCTTTTCTGCCATACTCCGATCTTAACTCTCTACTATTTTTTCTGTGCTCAATGGTTGCCTGACTAACAAGACAGTTCAAGTCCCTGATTGGGGTATCCACTCATAGCCTCCTTAGTGATTGCCTATGATTTTAGCTTTGACCTCTGTATTATCCTATGTGCAGTGTACAGATTGCTCTTCAGGTTGAGGGTATCCACTCACAGCATCCTTAATTGATTGCGTATGAAGTTAATTTTGATTTCTGTATCTGGATTGTATAGTTTTCTCTCTTTAATCAGTACTTTTCTTGTATTGTTATGATTACACTTGTGTGTAAACAATTATCATGTATGTATAAAAGTATGTATGTATGTATGCCATTTTTTCTCTTCCACTCCTGTGGCCCAGGTCATGCCTGAAAATGGTCCCTTGTATCAGTGCACTTACCCCAGTAATCAAAATCATAAATAAATAAAATAAAATAAATCTATAGAATACCCAGTCTGCTACATTTATCATAAGGTCCAATCAACAAAAATATATATGGGATGTGCAGGGGACGACTGTGTGATAAAGAATTTATCTTGTATAGTTGCCATTTGACCTCAAGTAACCTCATGAGTGGTGGACAGCAACCTAGAAACATAAAATTTGTTGGCAGATAAGAATCACTTAGCCCACTCAGTCTGCCCAAATTTCCCTACCTACAGTATCACTGTAGACCCTACATGATCTCCAGCTCTTTTTTTCTCCCTTCCATTTCTTTTCACTAAGATCCCCTTATGCATACCCCACACATTCTTGAACCCCATCACTGTTTTTGACACCACCACCTTGGCTGGTAGGCTAGTCCATGAATCCACTACCCTTTTTGAGAAAAAAGACTTACCCACATCTCTCATGAATCTACCCTCCTACAGCTTCACAGCATTTCCACTTGTTCTCGTGCATCTTCTTTTCTGAAATATACTTCCTGTACCTTATTTACCCCTGTGAGGTAAGGTTTCCATCTGATTCCTCCCTCTCCCTTCTCTCTTCCAGGGTGTACATATTGAGTTCCTTCAGTCTCTCCTCATAGGGCTTTTGATGCAGACCTCACACCATTTTAATTGTTCTCCTCTGGGACCACCTACACTCTGTATATATCCTTCTGGAGTTGTGGCCTGCAGAACTGTACAGTATTCTAAATGAGATCTTACCAGTGATCTATACAGAGGTAGCACTATCTCCCTCATTCTGTTGGTGGTACCTCTCCCTATGCACCCCAGCATCCCAGTAGCCCTCCCCACTGCCTTGTCACATTGCCTGGAAACCATTAGGTCATTAGATATTATTACCTCCAGGTCTCTCTCCTGCTTGATGGTCATCAATAACACTCCACCCATTTTGTACTCCAACCCTGGCTTTCTGTGCCTGAAATGCATTATTCTGCAGTTTTTTTGCATTAAAATCTAGCTGCCATACTTGTGACTACTCCACAAGGTTTCTCAGGTCTCTGCTAATCCTTTCCAACCCCCCGAGTATCCACCCTACTGCAGATTTTAGTGTCTTCCTCAAATAGGCAGACCTTTCCCTCCAGATCCTCAGCAATGTCACTTATAAAGATGTTAAAGAGAACCAGTCCTAGTGCCAAACCCTGAGGCACCCTGCTGGTCACCCTCCCCTTCTCAGAGTGAACTCCATTTTCAACCAACCTCTGCCGCTTATCCCATAACCAAGTAAAATCTTCCCAAGTAAAATCTGGTTATGAAGAAAACGGCACCTGCTAAATTAGAACAAACAAAATCACAGGTTATAAAAAAAAAAACATATTTCTATTATATTTATTTATTTATTTACGAGATTTACCAAGAAGGCATACTGAGCAACATGCTTGATTCCAGATGCGACCTGGGGGCCAAGGCCCAATACATGACAGAAGTTTGTACATTACAATACAGTATTAGAATACAGAAAAGTTTACTCCTGCAAACATAAGTCAGGAAGTTTACAGACAGGGATAGATATACAATATCATATACGACTGAACAACACATTTTAGTAAAGAACTGTTAGATTAGCAGGAGCAGCTGGAGGAGAAATGTGCCTTGAGTAGTTGGGTATGATGATAGGGATTTTGTGCGTGTCTTTTGGGGGCAGGAAGGGCATTCCAGATCTGTGGGATTCTATAGTTAAAAGCTGCCTGACCTTTGGTAGTGCGCATAAATGGGATGTGAAGTAGACTAGGGACTGTGCCTCTAAGGGAGTACACAGAAGGAGGTTGTTGGGAGAGGGCAGATGCCAGGTAGGGAGGGAGGGAGAGAGACCAATATTTGGCAGTGAACCTAGCGCAGTTTATTAATCTATGATCATGGGGGGATGGCAGGGTTAGGGAGCTGTATAAAGTGCAGTGGTGTGTGGATTGTGGGCAGTCGAGGATGAAACAGCAGAAGGAGTGGAATAGAGTGTCTAGGCTTGCCAGGGCGGACGTGGGTGCGGTAGTGTATACTATGTCGCCATAGTCAAGTACGGGAAGTATCATTTTTTTGGACAATGGCGTGCCTCGTTTGTGTGGGGAGGCAGTTTTTGTTACAATATATATAATATTTTGGTGATAGAAAGTGTTATTTCTCTATAAAAATCTGAAAATGGCTTTGCAGAATCCTACTGAAATATACTGCCAGCCTTGCTAGTAAAACTTTTTTGACATTGTAATACATGAATTCCATGGATTCTTTAATTACTAGTAGTTGACAACATACAAACAAAATTATGCAAATGTAGTTAAAGAAACAAATAAAAGCAAACACAATGATTACAGAGGTATCAAAGGCCCCAGTCCTTCATTATTTAATATATACATCCTTACTAAGCACTTGCCCTTTAAGTCAAAGCCAAACATACACTCTGTCGCTGTACTCTACCATTCAGATGAAATGCTGGGATGCACTAAGAGATGGAGAAGAAGCAGGTCAAAGGATATGATCCATCCCCTGTACAAGTTCTTGGTTCAACCACACCTTCATCCTTTTTTGATTGTGACCATAAAGAACAGGTATTGAAGAGACTGCGAGGATCCAGCACAGGCTAACCACGCTGATTAGTGACTTAGGAGACAAGAGCTATGAGGAGAAAGTGGACATTCAGTACTCAAATGATTCAGCCAAGAAAAGACAAGACTGAGAGAGGACATGATCACAGTTTTCTGAATACTAAAGGGAACAGGCAATGGTGTACTGGTAGATGTTTAAGCTGGTGTGTGCATGAAGTACTAGAGGGCATGCCCTCAAACAGAGAGGGAGAAGAATAAGGAGAAACATGAGAAAATATTACTGCACACAGAGTCTAACATGTGAAATATCCTACACACTGTGGCTGTTAAAACTAGCATTGTTCAGTCTTTCAAAGCAGGATGAGACAAGTTCCTTAGGGAACATGTTATCACAGTTAACACAGCATGAGTAGTGGTAACATTGCAGATGATAAGTTTGGATCTGTGTCCATACTCTAATTTGGGAATAGTCACTGCAGAATGTCAGAAGTGGTGGACAAGAAGAACCCTAAGGGTCCTGTTTTCAAGGATTTTCTCTACAGGCGCATACTAGAGGAAGCCCCTTTCATAAAAGGGGCATAGGACACTTCCATCATCACAGTACAATTTTACTATGTATTTTGAGTCCCTGAAAATGACTGTTCAGCAAGATATTTGGCAGAAAGTATTTGCACACCCTGATCCTCCTTCTCCGCTCCCAAATCGAAGACACCAAAACATTATCACTGGTGGTTGAAGGCAGCTTATGTTGTAGTACTTCTTATGTTTGCTTGCCTGTGGCATAAGCAAACATACTGCTTTTGCTGCAAGAGAAGGCTTTTTGAGGCTTAATCCTTCTTCAGTTACATGCTTAGCCTTATCAGTCTCTGTCCCAATACTGTCCACTATCTGCCTTCTCGCTGCCTTCACTTTTTACTGTTCTGTTTGATTTATTTAACCAATCACAGAGCTGGCAAGTGTAAAGCAGATACTGCTGTGACTCTGTCATGGTTTGAGGGTTCCTACTATGAATGTTTGTTGTGTTTTTTTCTTTCACATATGTAAAATTGCCAGTCTTTTCAGTGCTGCTTTTCCTGAGCTTTGTTTTTGCTACTCAGTTTCCTGCCCCTGATACATTTTTTCCTTAGTCTGCTGCCTGTCTTGAGGCTGTGAAAATCTTTGTTTTTGCATCCAATGGTGTAAGTGTTTTGTCCCAGCTTTACTGCCTGCCCCAGAGTCTAGGACCCACGCCTGCTTCTTGTGCATGGCCTCATTTTTAAAGTGAAGCTCCAGCTTCATGGACATTCTGCTGCATTGGTGCTATTGATCTTCTCTTGCTAGATCCCGCTGCCTGTCCTGGGGTCAGGGAGTACTCCATGGTGCCTCAATCCCCCAATCTCATGCCTCTGAATTAGATGTGTGATTAGAGGGTGGATCTGCCTCAGGCTTAGTCAGGAGAAGTAATTGAAGGAAATCAGGAAGCAGGAATGGGAGTTATTATAAAAGGAGTAACACCAACGTATCCCATAATGGTCACGTCCAAGCACATGAGTGAGGCAGTGCAAGAATGGAGAGTCTGCCTTACGGGTGTCTGCATAGCATCCATAGATAGTCCACAGGAGACCTACAGGGGAGACACCAGCCCAAAGAAAGGAAGTAACACATTACTGTTTACAATGTACAGCCAGCAGCAGGAAAGACAGCTGTAGGTTGAAGCCATATCACAAGTAGGAAAGTAGCAGTACACATCTAGGATAAGATAGATACAGGTAGGAGGGTTAGAAAAAGGAAATTAAGAGACACCCTATCTATGGTAGGGTAACAAATTTGTTTTAGGCAGGTGAAGGGGAAGGGCAACAAATAAAGGTCACACAAAAGGGTAAAGACTAGTAGACACAAGGGCACATTAGGTACAGGTAAGTGGCATAGAGAAGGGAAAACAAGATATCCTATCATGGGTAAGGTAACAAATACATTTCAGGCAAGCAAAAGGGAGAGGTACAAATACAACAGGTTGTAGAAAGGAGACAGTATGGTACAGAAAAGTTTCAAAAGTCACTAAGTAAAGGAAGGAATGATCACGGGAGTGGTGCAGTGCAACAGGTGTAGGACCATAGTTTTTTGGGATACCTTCTGAAGACTGAGGTACTGCCCCATTTGTACTGACCTCTCTGGGTTGAGGGCAGAGGTTGCTTATTCCAAGCTATACTCTAAAGAGGGTAGAGGACCTTTCACCCCACCGAGGGACCACCAAGTTTGCCAATACTCCACCATAGGATGTCTAGGCAGAGACAGAGCAGTTGGACCTTAGTGGACTCCAGGAGAGTCTGTATGGCAGGAAAGGTATACACTCCTCAGCCTGTACCACTGCAGAATTCCTTTGCCATACTGTCGGAAAAAAGCAGCTGAGAGGAGTTGAATAAGGCACTTGGGAAGTCATCATCATAATGGCAAGTAAACGGAGGTGCTTCTAGTTGAGGACTTTACTCTGCCAGATGTGGAGTTGAGCTTTCCATTGGCACCTTCAGCAAGGAGCAGGGCCATCCTTGACTCCATACAAGTGGCTTTTCTCAGACAGGCAGCCAAAGAACCTACAAGGGATGGGGCAGTGCTGGACCTGGTGCTTACAAACTGAGACAACACTGCAGACATTACAGTGGGCCATCCCCTTGGTATGCATGATTACCATACAGGGTGGTTTAGCATAAAGACAGGAACAGAGGCAAATCACACAAGGATGAGGTTCCTAGACTTTAGGAGGCTGGATTTTTTTAAAAGTGTGAGACTACCTCAGAAACTGCCTCATAGGGTGGGATTGTCAAGGAGGGGCAGAGGCACAGTAAGGAACAATAAGAGAGGGTATATTTAAGGCAGACATCCTCTCCATGAAGGATGTGAGTAAAAGCAGAAAGAAAACTAGACTGTTATGGCTGTCTATGGAACCGAATACAACAGAAGGAAAAAGAGAATATTATGGCTCCCTATGGGAAGTGGCTAAGGAAGTGATGGAATAAAGGTAGGTAATGAGGAAGTATAAGGAAAGTCAGAGGGAGGTGGACAGGGAGGAATACCAAATAAAAAGAGGGAAACGGGTAAGGCAGTGAGGGGAGCAAATGCACAGACAGAGGAAAGGATAGCCAAAAGAATACCTAAAGGCAATAAGATTTTCATTAGATACATAACTGAGAAATATAGAAGAGGAAAGTATGGGCAGAGATAAGGAGGATTAGGAGTGCTGCAGGTTGAGACTGTGCAAATGATAAACAAGAAAAGCTGCAATCCTGAACAGGTACTCCTGCTAAGTCTTCACAACGGTGGGGCAGGGGGTGGAACAGACCACCACGAAGTAGCAGGAACACTGGGAAGGGGTGAGGTGAACACAGATCCTTTGTCAGGGAGGTGGTGTTGCCTCTGTATAGATCACTGGTAAGACCTCACCTTAGAGTATTGTGTCCAGTTCTGGAGATCACACCTCCGGAAGGACATAGACAGAGTAGACAGAGTGGATGCAGTTCAGAGGAGGACAACTAAAATGGTGCAGGGACTGCATCAAAATCCCGATGAGGAGTGGCTACAGAACCTCAATATGTACACCCTGAAACAGAGGAAGGAGAGGGGAGATATAATAGATTTAAATATCTCATGGGGGTAAATACGGTACATGAATGGAGTTTTTCAGAAGAAAAGGTACTCATGAACAAGAGGACATTCTATGAAGCTGGGGTGGGTAGATTCAGAAGAAATGTGAGAAAGTACTTCTTCACAGAAAGAGTGGTGGATTCCTGGAAAAGCCTTCCTGAGGAGGTGGCGGGGTGAAAATAGTGATGGGATTTAAGAATGCATGGGATAAGCACAAAGGAATCATAGTGGAAAGGAAGGGGGGGAGGGACAGAGCTGCAGATTGGGCATGGTCTGTGCTAATAGTATAGGTAGGGAGAAATGGGCAGACTGAATGAGCCAAGTGGTCCTTATCTGCCATCAAATTCTATGTTTCTCAGAGGAAAGAGTCCTGAAGGGACTCATAGCTGTAAAGGTGGACAGGGCTATGGGACCGGACTGCATACACACTGGGGTACAAAAGGACCTCAGGGAGGTGCTAGCTACCCCACTGATGACCATATTCAACAATTCACTTGAAGTAGATGTGGTTCCAGAGAACTAGAGAAGGGCAAATGTGTTCCCTCTGTATAAGAGTGGTAGCTGGAGAGAGATTAGTATTTATAGGCCAGACAGTCTCACTTTAGTGGTAGGGAAATTAATGCAAACCCTTTTTAAGGAAAAGCTGGTAAAGTATCTTGAATCCAGTGGACTGCAAGACACAGGCAGCATGGATTCATGAGGGGAGGTCATGCCAGATAAATCTAATGGATTTCTTTGACCACATGATCAGGGAAATAGATCGGGAAGGGGAGTGGACATGGCCTATCTGGACTTTAGACTGGCCTTCAATGCTATACCACACAGGAGGCTGATGAAGGAAGTAAGGAGCCTGAGGAGAGATCCAAAGTGCTGAATTGGGTTAGAAATTGGTTAACAGAGGGGCAACAGAGGGTGGTGGTTAATATCACTCACTCAAATGATGGGAAAGTGACCAGCGAGATGCTGCAGGGCTCATTACTGGGAGCAATCCTCGTCAATGTATTTATAAGTGACATTATGGATGAACTGAAAGGGAAAGTATGCCTTTTTTGCAGATGATACCAAACTCTGTAATAGGGTGGACACTCAAGAGGGGGTAGAGAGAAAGTGCAGGGAACTTGGGAACTTAAGCAGTTGGAGTTCAATGTCAAAAAGTGCACAGTTGTGCACCTAGGAAATAGGAATCCAGTAGTGGAGTATAGGATGGGGAGGTACTGACAGTCACAGAGCAGGAAAGGGAGCATAGGGTTCATAACTCAAAGTGGCATGGCAGAGTACAGCCAGATTTAATTAATGGCCCTATCTGTTCTTTCACTTATTAAGCACAGTAATTTCATAACAAAAACTCACAAGCAAACATAATTAACCTTGGCCAATGCTTGTGTGTGTTTGCAATAAATCCAATCTGAAATATGAGCTTTTCGTACATCCACCCAGAAGCTGACCATGCACGTAACAATCAGCTTATTGCAGGCCAACTTTAAGCATTCATCCTCTGTTTCTGGCTGTCTTTAATTATTCAAGATAATGCAGGCTTCAGTGCAGCATGGTCTTGGGAATAGAGCACCTAATTGGGATCGGAGAGACATGGGTTCAAATTAAATCAGAGCAATTTACTTGTATCAGCTTGCGTAAGCAACTTAGAAGCTTAGTGTTTCAATTCAACAGCTGCAAAAGTGAATACAAGCATGACCCCATTGAAAACATAATAGATCATCTCGGCTGTGCTACCCTGACTAAATTATTTGTAAAAAAAAAATAAAAATAGTTTACTTATACTTAAAAACATACTGTATAATTTAAATGGGGGTGGGACAACAGAACAAATAATTAGGATCTGTCTAGTAGTGTGAATTTCTTCTAAGAATCATATTCTCAGAGCACTACTGAATTATATTATCCCATTGCATGTTTCTTCAAGGTACTGTACTACACTGAAATTTTTCGAAGTTGCTCTTCTCGTAGCCAACTCTATGGATAGAATCTAGTTGTAACATTATGTCGAACACCGGTTAAACCTTTTTCATTGAAGAGCCATGGAAGCATACCCACGTAGAGATTTTCAGTGGTATCACAAAATATGTTTAATCCCTCAAAATAAGTGGAACAAGTAAAACAAAACTTTCATGACCATAGTAAAACCAAATGTAATTTAAAAGATAATGATAAAAAATATCTGCAGTGAGCTCATGTCAACAAACCCTCACTTGTGATCCATTGTGATATGCACAGTAAGGGTTGTAGCCTTCCCTGCAATGGTGCATTACTACATTTGGAGAAAGGTGCTGGGACCACCATGCAAATACTCACAAGCACGTGTACAATGTAGGATGATCCCCTTGCTAACCACATGCCAGTGGTTCACAACACTGCCTATTAGTAGCACTGCTTCAAGCAAGAAGGGTTGCTGAAAAGCTGTGATGATAGAAGAGAGCCAGTGGGGTATAGTATGGTAGTCATTGTGGGACCTGTAAAGATCTCTGCTGTTGCAAGAGACCAGGGTTGAGGGAGGCATTGGAATCCTGAAAGTGACAAGTGTCCAGGGTTCAGGTGTGGAGCCATTGAATCACCAGGAATAACTTATAGTGAGCAAGAAATATGGTAATGACACCTGTCCAGAAGAAGGCCATAAGATTTCTTGACAAGAATTGGAGCTAGAAAATATATTTTTTTTCAGCCTTGACCTGGAGTACAAATCCACACTAATTGATATTGAACCAGGTGAAGATTTCAGTGGGTCAGTAAATTGCGGAAATTTGGCTAGGACAAACAGAGGAATTTCCTCTGCTCTTTCAGAAAAGTACCTTGGGATGTTCAATAGCCACCAGAAAAAAAAAACACTGTGACAGGCAGATGCAACTTCAGTTTAATTTCTCATCAGAAAAAAGCTCTTTTTGTGGTGGGTGCTGGTAGGAGAGGAAGCTGGCAGTGACAGCACCAGTGCCCATGAGCTTTAAACATGGCATAGTGTCATGAGACTGGTTCTATGCCATTAAAAGGGACCTCCATAGTTTTCACCATCCAGTATGTTAGTTGGTGCAAACTGCATTTGCAGTTTTGCCCACTCAGTGGCTACATTTACTTGCATTGCCACATAATTACAGGGGGACTCCTCCCCTTACATAATATACAATGACTGTGCATGACAGAAATGAATGGTGGTGGGTAACCCCCAATAGCCTGAAAGCAGCTTGTTGTGCTGCATGCAGGTGACCCTGGTTTGAGATGAACTTGAACTGTGATGTCAGGAGGCAGGTCAGGCTGTAGCAGTTGCTGGGAAGCAGTGAGCTTCGTTTGGGGAAAGTGGATGGTAAGCTCCTGCACCACAGCAACCTTCTATGGTTAGACTGGGAATCTGGTTCCTGCTGCAGAGAACATGCCTTGTGTGTGTGAGGCCACCCAGAAGGCTGTGCTCATGTCAAGGGAGGTGGATAGAACCTACAAGGAAGAAAAAACCAAGCTCATCTAAATGATGGTCTGAGCACCTCTAAGACTCCCTGGGTCCTGGTAACTGCCAGTAAAGGATCCAAGTAAACACAGTTGACTGCCTCGGGGGGGGGGGCAGTTTATCTCCCATAACCCATGACATGGAGGGAAAGCTATGGAGTAACCAGTGAGTTACTTAGGTCAGGATTTGGGGTCAGAGGACGCAAGCCTGAGCAGGGTAGGGAACATGATATATTCCCAATGGTTTGGACAGAGTGAAGGGCTTAGTGGCTGCTCAGGATGTTAGTGGAAGGACAGGGAGCATGGGGTGGATAGTGTGGGTTATCTGGAATGGGAAATTGGTACCAGGCTTGTTAGGGTTTTATGGGCAGACTGGATGGGCCAATGGTCTTTTTCAGCCATCATTGTCTATGTTTCTATGTCCTTGGAAGAGGAATGCACTAGGGGGGAAAATCCTCTATGAATAAAAGAAATGTGTAGTGGCACAATGGAGTGCTTGCTTACACACAATTTTCATGCCACCACTTATTGCAACAGTGAATAGGGGCCACGAATGTATGAAGGCCTGAATTCATACTGCTATAACTTTAGCCTACTGCTTTTATGAGGTGGCCCACCTGTCTACATTTTTAAAATCAGGTACTGACATCTTGACATATTTAACAATTTGGAGACCAGGAGTCAGACAAAGAAGGGGTCTTGTTTTGAAGATAGTGTCAGTTTCTGGCACTGCTAGGAGTCAGCCAGTTTCTTTTCAACAAAATCAATCTAGGAGGATGAGGGAAGAGATAGAATGCAGTACACAGCTGGGCAGGGAGGTGTGGTCAGGGGACTAGCCCTGGCAACCTGGGGAGGTATACAGTGTTAATGTATTTTACTTTCTTTTTCCAGGATGGCCTGATTTGAGAACCTCATTTCATCTCACTCAATATCTTTTCCTCACAAATGGAATCCTGGTGGTCAAAACTCCTTTCCTGTCTTTGCTCACTACTAACTGTAACCCCTTAATCAGTAAAGGTGGAACACTGGAGTTGGGACCAGGCCTCTAAGGACATACATACTATGGAGATTGAGGTGCCATACAGGAAATTTGTTCTCTTGGTGGGAGTATATAGTGTCAGTGTCAGTGGCTCAGTAGGTAGCACACTCGCCTCTGAGGCCAGGAGATCAGGGGGCTGTGGGTTCAGTTCCCACATCTGGCACTTGGCTTAATATCCCAGTACTGACACTGTAGTGCAGCACGAGAGGGGTGCTGCACTTCTGAGGTGCCTGCCGTCTTTCAGATGAGACGTTAAACCGAGTACCATCTGCCTGGATTGGTGGTACTTCAGGTGGATGTTAAAGATCCCATGGCACTTATCGAAAAGAGTAGGGGAATTTCCCTGGTGTTCTGGCCAAATTTCCCTCATTCACTAAAAAAAAATACCACCAACAGCTTAATCTGGTTCAAGGTCAGTTGGCATTCATCTGTATCCCCTCCCCCGGGTCGTGCCTGAAAATAGGCAGAATTTGTCTAGTGCACTTACCTGGTCAACAAAAACTAAATAATAAAATAAAATAAAATAAATACATAGACCCCCCCAGAGTTCCTGTTAGGGCATTTCAAGACCTCCAAGAATTTTTCTAAAGTTATAGCTTATCTCATGAGTTACTTATTATTGGAGATTTTACTGTAAATTGGGCTATTGTTGATCCTAAACATGATTTAATTGAAATGCAAATAGATTTGAGCTTAACTCAGTTAATTATGGAGCCTACCAGAATTAATCATAAGGACCCATACAAATCCACCATGTTGGACTTGATGTACAAATTTCCCCCATTTATATCAGAGGACTGGAGTTCTTTCAGAATCCTTCTCTGACCATCAGGTAGTCTACACTCTTAGAAATAGGATTTCTAAGCCCATACCAGAAGCCTGGATAACATGAAGATGTTTTAAACAATTTGATTATGTCTCATTCATGTTAGAAGTTGAAGACATTAATTGGTCCAGGTTGGAATTGATACCTACTGCTTCAAGTGCTTGGGATTATTTTCTGCATGAATTCTTACAAGTATGAAATAAGCATGTCCCTCTGAAAACTAGAAAGGTTAAAAATAAAAGGAATGTTTGGTTCTCAAAAGAGCTTTACAAAGCTAGAAGAGAGAGAGAGATAATAAATGGGCTAAGGCTAAAAAATCTATGAAGACCCTTGATTGGGTCCTTTATAGACAGGTCCAAAATCTATATACTAAGAAGGTGAGATTGGCAAAACAGGATTTTATATGGTCTAAACTTGATAATAGTCACAAACAGAATCCAAAGAAGTTTTGGGGGGTTATTTCTGACCACTTGGGGACTCATAAGAGTTCCTCTGTAACTAAGATCTCAGCAGAAGGATCAACCTTTTCCTTGGGGGACAATATGGTGAATGATTTTAATAAGTATTTCATCAAGGTACTGTAGGTACCCATGATTTAGCTGATATGGATAGCCAGGACTATGAGGATAGTGTATAGCAGGATTTGGTAGGAAGTAAATCTGATTTAAAAGGAATAAGGATGTTTGATTTTGCTACTATTTTCCCAGAAGAAGTACATAGGGAACTCTTGAAAATAAATATTTTCAAGGCTCTAGGGTATGATGGAATACCTTCCATGTTATTAAAGTATGCTGCCCCGTGTTTGGCCTCTCCCCTGGCTTATATTTTTAATTTATCTTGTAAGACTGGAGAATTTCTGGAAGGGTGGAAGATAGCTAGGGTCACACCTGTATTCAAAGCAGGAAATAAGACTGATTTAGGGAATTATAGACCCATTTCGTTGTTACCCCAGGTCTCAAAAATACTTGAGATGATTGTCTCACACCAACTTTAGAACTTTTTGGATTACAATAATAAATTATCTCCTTATCAGTAAGGGTTTAGGCCCTTACATAGTACCCAAACAGCTTTAACTAAGGTGGTAAGCGATCTCCAGCTGAGTCTGGATAGCAGGCTAATGATAGGTGCCTTATTTATTGACCTTTCAAAGGCTTTTGACACCCTGAACCATCAGGTGCTCCTGTCCAGACTCAGGGAGATTGGCTTGTCTCATTTCTCAATTAAATGGTTTTCATCTTACCTGAAGGGTTGTTGTCAGTATGTGAAGGTAGATTCCTTTAAATCTAGGACCTTGGATTTGAAAAATGGAGTCCCCAAGGGGTCAATCCTGGGGCCTCTGCTCTTCAATATCTATGTGAATGAATTTAGGCCCCAATCCCCTGATATTTGGTATAATCTGTATGCAGATGATACCATAGTGTATGTTGAAGGAGTTTCCAAGGGTATAATAGAGTTGAAGTTGCAACAAGCTTTTGACGAAGCTCAGGAATTTTTTAGGAGACACTCTTTGACCCTGAATGCAAATAAAGCACAGGTACTTTTATTTAGAAGTAAATATAATAGAATTTGTGATTCAAAATTGAAAATTGTTATATCTGGAGGTATAGTTTTAAAGCAGATTGACCATTACAGATATTTGGGAATATAGTTTGATACCCATTTAAGTTGGGATCTACATATAGATTCATTAATTGTAAGTATGAATAAAAAATGAGGAGCCCTTTATAGATATAAAAGGTCTATGTCTAGGGAGGTTTGTCAAAAAATGGTTGCAATTTTACTACTCCCAGCAGTTGATTATGGAGATATATTCTATGGTGGGGCCACTGGGGTATTGTTAAACAAGGTGGATCAGCTATTTTGTAGGTTGGCTTGATTTATATTACAGGTTCCATTTAGAACACATAGGTGTTATTTATATAAAGAATTAAATTGGAATAGACCGCTTATGAGAAGAAATATACATTTATTGCATTCAGGGTTGGAACCATAAGGTTCCAGAATGTATTGTTGAGCTGTTTAAGCTTAGGAAATCTGGAAGAGTTTTGAGGTCTACACATGATGTCCAATTTTGTACCCCTAGTTGTAATTTGAACATCGGCAGATCTTCTATCCCATTTAGAGGAGTTTCCTTTTGGGATGATTCACCACAATATTTAAGATATTTAGGGGTTAGTATTAATGTTGGTAAACTTGTTCAATGGTGTACTGATTGGACAAAGACTGCTTATATTTGTAATCAGTGTAATGTATTTTAGAATTTTGATTTAATGATATGTTATGTTTGGGTATGTTGATGTATTATTATTATGAAGTGTTTGTATGTTTATGTTTTATGCCTAATTTTATGTGAAACTCTACACTTTATGAACCTGGAACTTCACTGAAAATGAGCTTTGCTCAATGGAATGTATCCAGTATTCTCTGAATAAAAATGATTTACTACTACTACTACTACTACTATACCTTTGTCTAGAAATGTGACTAGAGGGGGAGTCAATGAGGAGGAGGTTGGTCCAGCAGCCTAGATGGTGGAATGAAAAGTTTTCATCTGTCCCAAGGCCATTCTCCGTTTTTCACCTTATTATCCTTCCACTTTCCCCTTTCACAGGGAATGCACCTGTGGAGTAACCCATCATTCTGACAATCAGGGTCATTGGAGAGTGGGTGAGCGTAACATCTCCGTCCAATCTCTCTTGCCCAGACCAGTTCTGCGTGTGCAAGCTGCAGGTGAACAGGTGCATACTAATGTAAGACTGTGCTAAGAGGACCACCTGTTGCTACCCTTATGACAACCACATCCACTTGGGCCACCATTACATGGTTACATATCAGAAGAAGAAGCCCTCTCTCCCTGAGGTAGGAGGCATTCACAACAGACTCTGGAATCCCTTCTCATTAAGGATAAGCAGATGCTGCATTTTCTGCAGTGGAGGGTGTCAAGCTTGGAGAGTGGTTGGGTGGAGAGAGGAACAACGTAGATGGAGAAGTCAATAGACTGGTCCAACCAGACTCCAAAGTACCTATAAGAGATGATGTGTGGCAGAGATGAACTGTCACTGGTCATAAGGGCGGTAAGTGAGCTAAGTTTAGTAAGTCCTGGTTTGGAGCTAAACGTCATAGTCACTGTTTTCTTTAACTTTATAGTTAGCTAGTTAGAGTGAAAGTAATTCTGAATGGAACCGAAATCAGGAAGCAATTTTGGGTCATTGGCATAGAACAATGTATCATCTGTATGTGGATGCAGGAGAAGATATAAGCACAGGGTAGGTTATTTAAAAAATGAAGAACAGCACAGGGCTAAGAAAAGAGCACTGGGTGACTCTCATGGCTATTGGGAGGGGGAGGTGTACCCCCATATGTCAACAGATTTAAAATGGTTAGCTAGGCAGCAATTAAACTAGGAGGCAGTCCCATCTGACAACCCAGATTGGGCTTGCTTTCTGTGGAGGAAAGGAGTGGGAAAATATGTCTAAAGCTTTGGAGAGATCAATGAATGTATCCAATGCAAGGAGTCCCTGGTCCCTCCCAGTAAGGATAAAGTAAGTAAAGCATAATGTGGGAGATGATACTAGAGTGCTGGGGCTGGAAACCAAACAAGGAACAACTGAGCAGCAGCGAGTCAGATGTGAAGGTGGTGAGCTGGGAGTGAATAAAGTGCTCCTGAAACATGGATAGGGCAGGTAGGCAGAAGTAGGCCAGTAATTTCCTAGTTTTGAGGTGACATCTCCCTTGTGCAGGGGGACAACTTAAGCTATCTTCCTGATCTCTTTCTGGCCATTAGTGCGCCAGCACATCAGGGCATTGATTTTGGGATTTGCACCCCCCCCCAAGGTCTGCTGCCCCCCGAAGTTAGAATAGTAATGGGGGGGGGCAGAGTCCCCTGCAAAAACTGGGGTCAGCAAAATCCCGACTTGGCACCCTAATGACCGATCGCACTAATGCTGGCACTCTGAATGAGTGGAATCTTACTGATCTGGGGTATTGCCAAGGAGATGAGAGTACTCTGGAGTATTCAAGTTATAGCATGCCACTCATCACTCTGAAGTTTTAAAGCAGAAATCACTGGACCACCTAGGATACTTTTTTATTGCAGTGCAAACCATGGGTGTAGGCAGGCATACTCCAAGCACTCCATGGTGTGCAATTTTATTTAAGGGGGGTAGCAAATAGGCTCTGAACTGTTTCCTTTTTTCATGAAAACTAAAACAAAATACTGAACCTTTCTGTAATTTTATTCGTAGGAGTTGAAACTAGAAGAACTGGTCACTAATACTCTCTTTGCATCCCAAGGACAATGCAACTTTACAGGCTCTGGGCTGGTATGTGGGTGTCTTAGGGAACAATGCATGGCAACAACCATTGTCATGAGATACAAAAGTTGTATTTATTGCGCCAAATGAGGCAATAAACACGGTCTTGGTGTACATTTGTATATTGTCTGCCTACACTCCGGGGTAGCAGTGAGTCCACATGGTGTGCAGATCTGAAATCTCTGGCTACACCCCTGGTGCAAACATAGTAAACGGACAGGTAGCAGACAGAAGACACAAAGACATTTGACATTTCACCCCCTTTGTTGCTTTCTTAGAGGACTAGTGACACCTATGGGGTTTATTTAGATAAAAATCTTAAATGGGATATCCATATTGAGAATATATTAACAAAAGTAGGGAAGAGTTTAGGATCCTTGTATATAATTAGAAATAGCATGTCCCTGGAGGTTAGACAACTTGTAGTAACTGTAGTGATTTTACCTATGTTAGAATATGGGAATGTGGTTTATATGGGTGCATCAAAAGCGCAGCTATGTAAGCTGGATGTTATGTACAACAAACTGGCAAGATATATCTTAGGTGTTCCAAAGATGACACATAGACTAGAAATGTACAGGGATTTGGACTGGCTTTCTCTGTCTCAAAGGAGAGTTCTAAGTGCAATTACATTTATGATAAAATGCATGTCGGGGATAGTACCGGAGTATGTTGCTGAGAGTATTGAAGTAAAAAAAAAAACTATAAGGGGACTGCGTTCTGCGAATAGTCTAGAATGTAAGGTACCAAAAAGAAGAACGGTATGGGGAAATAATCATTTTACAAGTATTGGACCCCATTTGTGGAATAATTTACCTGGGAAGTTAAGACCTTTGAACAGAGAATTCCAGTTAAACTCAATAAAGGGTTGCTTCATTGAACACATAAATATTGAAGTGGACTTAGTTTAGAAGAAAACAAGGAAAATGGAACATCTAGAATCCTGAAAATTTGCACTATGGATATATTTTGTAAATACTAACTGTATTGCTTGTTAAGCCTGTGTGAGGATATATGAAAATGTAGTTGTTATTGTAAATGTCATTATGTTTAGTCTTAGAGTGATATGTTGTGTCTAATGTCTCTGATATGACCAATATATAACAAATGTAAGGGTAACTGGATCTGGCACTTTGGACCTCATTGTAAATGAGCTTCTGCTCAGTGGAGTTATCCATATTCATTATTTTATGAATAAAAATGTTACCTACCTTACCTACCTACCTATGGGCCTTCAGTTATATAGCAGCAGTTTCATAGTTCAAATATTGATTTAAAGTGTCAGTTTAAAGTAATATGTAATATGCTCATACATATAATGTAAAAAAGGACTGTATCCAAACCAGGTAAAAAAGTAATATATGATTAATTGTTGTACTTTTTCTTTTTCTGTTTATGTATGTATTTTGTTGTATGTATGTATGTATGTATAGTATTTTTAGAATGAAACTGATATTTTGTACAGTAGGAACCCATTGTAAATTAGCTGATGCTAAATTGGGTTTTATCCTGTTTCTGATATCAGAAATAAACTTTTTAATACTACTACTTTTACTACTACTACTACTACTACTAACAGATATATTTACATCATGCGGTGTCTTTACATGTGCACTTGATTCATTTCTTGCCTTATACAGCCTAATACAGATTGAATGTGAGGTGGGGAGGTCAATTAGAAGACATTTGGTATAACTAAGGAAGTATTTGTTGAAAGTATATGCAGCATCAGAGGGTGACAGAAACTTTTAGTGTTTTGGTGGCAGATTGGTATAGGGGAAGGGGTTTAATAGGCTGTGAATAATGTTCCAGAATTTAGATGGGCTGCTTTAACTGATTTGGAAACTGGTGTTGAAGGGGTTTACCTTAGCTGCATGCAGCTGTTAAGTGCAAGTATTATAGAGTTTCATATATTTTGAATGGACTGTGTGGGAGCCAGTTGTCTGGTGAGCAGCCCAAACTACACCACAGACCTTGCTAAGGGCAACAAGGTCAGCGGATGACATGGGAATGTGATACCCTTTCACTCTGGTTCAGTGGAGTGGGGACGTGTTTTTTTAATGTATGTATTTATTCATTTGTTTATTTATTTATTTGATTTGTTTATCCAGAAGGTTGACTAGATAAACAATTCATCTGCAGCTGCATCTGGTTAAGTACAGATATAAATAACAGATATACAACAAACAGTTGCTGCAAGCCATGGTCCAAATCTTTGAAAATCCAAGCCATGAGTTTTTTAGCTAGCAGTTTCCATGTTTCCATATTCCAGTAATAACAGATATCAGCCAAACATTTTTTGCAAGCTACCCTGACCTTAACAGTGGTGTATGAAATAAAATTCCACAGTTCTAGGGTGGTCCCGTGGCGCTGAGGGTTGAGGCACTGGATACCACACCTCTGGCTATGCCGGTGACCTGGGTTCGGGAATGGACTTAGGTCACCGGGGGCTGGCAGGAGAGAGGAAGGATTGAGCATCCAATGAGTGCTCTCCTCTCTCTGGGGTGGGTAGTGGGGCTTGCATCGTCTTGCAGTGGCAACTGGCAGAGGCTGGCCGCACTACAGTGGCATGCCAAAGTGGGGGGAGAGCGCGGTGGGCGTCAGCACTACGTGCTCAGGACATCATGGCACGTCCGGCTCTCCACAGGGAGAAAAAAGTGGAAAATGCAGAGGTGATCTTCGCGGCTTATAGCCGTGCCTTGTCGCGGAGAAACCTGGGAGGCGTGTACCCAGTGGGTGCAATAGCGATAAAGGCCATCACACTGGGGAGGCGGGTTCATGTGGCCTACAAGCCAGGCGATCCGGGTTCAGCAGGGCCGCGTCGGAGATTAGGGGCCGCTTCTGCCAAGGAGGAAAACAGAAGTAAGATAAAAAGAATTCTACAGTTTTAGAAAAGAACTACAGTTTTTAGCTCTTGTTCTTACTTATGGCATCTTGTAAAGAGCGTTTTCCCTTAAAAATTCAAAATAGGCAAAAATTATAGTCCCATTCCATACAGTATGTGTCAGTCAACCAAAAAGCAACACTTTCAAGGTGAATGATGTTGTCTTTTAGTATACTCGGTGAGTGCTTCTGATTTACACAATGGTACAAGTACCATTTCAGGACTGTATGAGGTAGTTTAAGCCCCTTTATAGTACAAATTTACATAACAGAACCCATATGCATTTTGACAACAATGCAAGAGCTTAGCAAGGACACAAATTACATCATTGCTGTTTAAAATGGTATGTATACCAATAAAAATGGAACAATAACAGAATATGAACCAGTGGTGGAAATACAGCCCCTGTATAAAATGCCAGCTTTTAGATGAACTGCAGTTCACCTTTAATGTAAAATCTGATATTACCACTGGATAGAGCTTACGGCAACTTTAGAAGGGCCTTCTATAGAAAAATGCCACATATAACATCCATCCCCTGAACTCTATATGTGGTGGTGGTGGATGGGGGGGGGGTTGTTGTGGCAAGTATAATATTGAAAAGGGAATTTTAGAGTTAAAGTAGCAGCAGTTCACCACAGGTATGATACATAGCTATAGTCTGGCATTTTAAAAACAAATATATTAAAGCATAAATTATTTTTTGTAACGATATCTTCACAGTGCTTTTAGTGACAAAATAAAACTCCTTTAATTATGGGGTTCTGAGCAAAACTACATACTTGAATTATCTTCTTAGCGCTGTATTTTCTGAACCCTAGAAATGATTGCATGAAGCCCAAAGTTCCATTCTTAATCAATCCAACCATAATATGGCCATGAACTCAAATGGTAGCTATTGATCAACCTCAGAGCCTCTTATTCCCAGCTGAGGAATAGGAGAATAAGACTGTAACATCACTATTGAGCTGTTTCCACTAACAGACACCTTCTGGAGGTGTTTGCCAAAGGAAAAAAAATCATAATGATTTGATATAGACATTTAGAAATTATTACTGAGGCTATGTCTGCATGACTCGAGCTGCAGATTTTTTGCTCATCCTGGAATTACAGTCTGTTACATTGGCTGTCTTGACTGGCCCAGAAAACAAATAGATACTCCTAGGCGCACACAAGGACAAGATTGCCTATAACAAAACAACTTATGGGGCAGCATAAAATAACACAGGTATCCAAAGTTTGGAGGTGCTAATCAACATCCCAGCACTTCTCATCAACAGTGTCTGTTTATAAGAATTGCTGGGTTATTGGTTGGCTCCTCCAAGCAAGCTTCTTTTCCATTTTTTTAATTCTTTGCTCAGTAAGTGTTTTTATTAGTCAGTCTTCCCTGTGATATTTTACTATTTTGTTTAAAGTACATCTAGGAATGTTTGTTTGTGTATGTGAGCTTTCACTTAATTGGTGGCATCAGGGAACAATTTGGAGTGCAAACCTGTTTTACATCAGTCCAGAAAACAATTACCTTGTACCTTTTTAATAAAGCTTGTGTAGCTGAAGCAGATTTGAAACAATTGTGACATACGTAACTGTCCTTGGCATTTATGGTGTGGGGGCAAATATTTCAGTGTCTAGCATGCACAGAAAATCATTGCCCAAGAGCTACAATCAGAAACGATATTAGAAACTGGTTTGCTCATGCTTGGATTTTGTAACTGAAGTCTGTATCAATATAAACAATTGGAACAAGATACTAGAGATGTGTGAAGTTGGGGAATGTCACTTTACAAAATAATTTACGTTTTCTGACTTCGCAAACCACTTTGTGTAGTTCTTCACATGGTGAGGTGCCTACCTTGCTCAGCAATGACTAGTTGTAATAGTACTATGCCAGCGAAGTTGCTTGCAAAGTGTCACTCCTTGTAGTTTTTGCTGAGTGAAATATCACTTTGCTCATGAAGAACTACCCAGAGTTCTGCTGTATTTAAAAGAAAAACATTTCTCAACAAGTATAAAGCCACTCACTGTGCCAAACCTATCCTCCTCTTCCCACCACTGACAGTTACTGTACCCTCCTCCCTTTCCGCCCTGTGCTGAAAACCCCCTCCTCCTCCCAAATGGAGAAGTTTGCGAATCATTCCTAATGCTCACCCAGTTTAATAAGTATCCACCCCACCCGCATGCCAAAACCACCTCCCCCCGACCAGACTCAATAGTGAATGAACCCCCACTCAACCCCCTTGGTGCCTCTTCTCCGTCCCCCATTACTCTCCAAAAATCCTTTTTAATGACCTGCAAAGAAGAAAACCATTCCCCACTGCAGAGATATCCATTCTATTCAGTGTTAGTATCAGTATGGCATATTACACACACACACACACACACACACACACACACACACACATATCATATATATATATATATATATATATATATATATATTATAGCTGCACAATAATGCAGCTATAGTTAGGGTTGCCCAGCCACTTCTATGTTAAACCCAAAATTTTGCACTTGAATAACTTTGCCACCATATGATGGATTTGCCAGAAATTTGCATGTGCACTGGGGTACCATAGATCTCTGGATCTTGCGAGCTGCGTTATGGTCAGATGAGTGGTTGCAGAGCTGCAGAGTACCACAAAATGCACAAAAACACAGTTTTTGTACATTTCTTTGCTCGTGGCTACAGCCCACATGATTTTTTTGACTGGTCTGAAATCTTCAGAGAAGATGCAGTCTGGGTCACTGATGTGCCTTTTGAAGATTTGATGAAAAAATATTATTCTTTTCAAAAGTTATTCAAATTTTAATTTTTCCATTATAGTCAAAGGGAAAAAATATATGTGTCTCATGAAAGCTGCCACCAGTACATTTTACTGTTGCAAATGGCCCTTTTACTGTCATGCTATAGCCATCTTGTTTCAGTTAGTGGTGAAGAAAAATGTCTGTAATTCAAATGCTGCTGCCCCTAGGTAAACACTGACAGTTGTGTTTACCTAAATGTGGCCTGTGGAACACAATAGCACCATCAGTTTTTTTTCTAGGCCCCGTAGAAATACCTTTTTTAAAACTGGGTCTCCCATAGTGTCGCAAATCATGACAGTACATTTGTGACACTGTCACAAATCACGACACTGTCACATCTGTACTGTCACAATTTGTGACACTACTGCACCAAAAAATAGCATTTGTTTGCCACACCACTGCACCTAAACAGTTAGGTCTTTTTGGCTGAAATTTGCAGGGTGGCAAGCCCTGGCCCCACAGATGTGCCTTTTGGTGGTTTGGTAAAATAATGTAAAGTGGTTACAAAGTCACAGCACTCTGAAGTTGAGAAATTTCTCATAGGACAACATCGCGATGCCCGTGGTGCCTTTCAACACCCGTATCTCAAAAACGATTCAAGATATGGATTTTTTGCTACCTGCAGCTTAGCATGCATGAAGATTTGGAAGTCATGATTACAACTGCAGTAGAATTTTTTTCATAGTTGCTATACTTACTGAGATATTGCCAAATATGTGTTACGAGGGTTTCTTCTGAGTACTATTGGGCTGCTGTATGGCTCCGTACTTATGAGTAAGTGGGAGCGTAGGGCCCAGAGTGCCCATGCTCCCACATACACATACCATTATGCAAAACCTGGGCTGTGTGAAAGGAGCACAGGGCCTGGAGGGCCCATGCTCCCACTAACACATACCAGTTTCATTACACTTTCTCAAAAAGAAGGTCAATTCATTGTAAAAAAATGTCATTAATGTATCAGTTAGGGTTGATAGCACAGCAATAAAAGCATGGAAATGTGATCTTAGGGTTACCCCAACCCACCACCTCACCTCACCCCACCCCCCATCCTCCACACACCAACAGACATCGGGGTGTGCCATGGGGTCGTCAGGCCTAACTTTCACCCCATTCTCCTGTACTGTAGCATGTTAGCTTGCTTACACATGGAATGGGGTGAGAGTTGGTCCTGATGACCCCATGACACACCTGACATCTGTTGGTGTGTGGAGGGTGAGATGGGGGAGATGTGGTGGGGTAACCTACCATCACATTTCAGGCTTTTGTCATTGTGCTATTAACCCTAACTAATGATGTATTAAGTTTTCTGCAATGAATATATATATATATATATATATATATATATATGTATATATATATATATCTTTGCAAAAGACTCTGTTACTGCATCCCTAGGGCTGCAGTAACAAAAGTTGGGAAATGTGGTGTTAGGGTTTCCATTCGTAACACCCCACCCTCACCCTCCACGTAGTAACAGGCATGGGGGGGGTGCCTTGGGGTTGTCATCCATAATGATCACCCCATTACACGAGTAAATAAGTTGAGTTCAGTACAGTATAGCAGAATGGGGTGAGTTTTAGGGTTGAGAACCTCAAGACACACCCCCCACACATGTTGCTGTGTGCAGGGTAGGGGTGGGATGTTAGGGTTGGAAACCCTAACACCACATTTCACAACTTTTGTCACTGCAATCCTAACTGATGCATTAACAAAGTTTTTTGCAAAGAATTTCCTTACTTTTTGAGAAACTATAACTGTAGACTTTTCTGCTTGTGGGAGGGCAGAGCCCTTCACGCTCTATGCTCCCATCCCTCCATAGATGCATACGTGTATGTTGCTGAGGAAGCATTTCAGCCAAAACAGTAACCAAACTGTAAGCATAGCCTTGTTATTACCCCACCTTAAGAACGCTGTGCTGAGAATTTTCAAATCTCTGCCAAAATGTCATTCAGCACCAATGCAATATCATTCCACGCCACGGGTGAGAACTCACATTTTAGCCAGGAATTGAAAAATGACAGCTGTCACGTTCATGAGGTGGTGTATAGAAATGGCTAGGGTGAAAATATTTAAAATTAAGAAAGTCAGGAGTGAGTATTGTGAAATGTCAACAGATGCACATAACTGTCATTTAAACATATTTTGACCCCAGATGTTCAATATACCCTTTTTATGACCCTGCTGACCCCACCTCATTAACAAGTATGGTAAAAATATAGAAATCTAGCCCAAAAGATGATTTCACCAACTGACCACAAAAGCACTTTTCATGCAGGACTTGTGAAATGACACCAACATTGTTTATGAGGAGGGGTCTCAAAAAGGGTATGTTGAAAATTTGGTGTCAAAATCTTTAAAACTAACAAAGTTATGCACCAAACTTAAAAACCCTATTGAAATACATTGAATTTCATTTACTTTAGTTTCTTAATTCATTGGTAGTCTAGTGGTCCCTCTCCCCTACCCCATCTCCATTGCCATCCCCTTATAAAAATATATATTTCCCTGGTAGTCTAGTGGTCCCTCCCTCCTCCCCCAATTTCTGATAGACATCCCCATATGAAAATATATATTTGCCTGGTAGTATAGTGATCCTTCCCCCTCCTCCATTCTCTGATCGCTATCCCCATATGAAAAAATGTCTTTCCCTGGTAGTCTGGTGGTCCCTCCCCTGATATCTGATCGCTGTCCCCGCATACAAAAATCCAGGCTCCTCACCCTTGTGTGGTGTTATTCTGCAACTGACCCTATACTGAACCACACTGTACAGTGATCATTGATCCCCAAGTGGCCTCCCACTGTGACATCTGCAACATTGTCCCTTTTAGTGAATAACAGGTCCAGTGTTGCCCCATCTTGAGTGGATTCATTGACTAGCTGCTTGAGGAATGCCCCCTGTAGAGAGTCCAGGATGTCCCTTTTTCTAGCTGAAGCCACTACTGGGAAGCTCCAATCAACATCTGGCAGGATGAAGTCCCCCATCAGTAACACCTCCAACTTTCCTGCCGTCATGCCAGTGACTTCCACCAGTACCTTATCTAGTTCCTCCCTCTGTGCTGGGGGTCTGTAGATCACTCCAGTGTGACTAGTGGCTTAATTCCCCATCTCCAGGGAGACCCACAGTACCTCTGCCTCCTCCTGCATTCCCTGTATTAACCTAGAGTCATTTAGTAAGTGAGCCGGTATTCTGGGATTTGAACCATGGTGTTGTGACTATCAGTTCATTGGCCTAACCACAAAACAACTTACTGTACATTACTTTAATCATTCTGTTTGACTGTTTCAGTCTATAAATGTAATTAACACATTTGATTTGCCTTGTTAATAGTCCAAGTATTGTTCTGTTTCTGTTAGTTTAAGTACCTGTCGTGTTGAGCCTCTTTGATGCTCTTTGGCTCTGCACCTAGACTTAAGGACTGCCCCTCCACTCTAGCTATATATGGATCTGGTGACTCCCCTTCTTGAGGTTGTTGACTCGTTTAGATACCTTGGAATCACCTTAGACCATTCCCTGGATTTTATTCTCCATATATCATCAGTCTGCAGATCTGTCAACACAAAACCGGGCATTGTTTACAAGGTTAGGTACAATCTCACTGTTGCTGTTAGGCTTGTCATCGCTCAAGGTGTACTGAGGCCCAGCCTCACTTATGGACTGATATCCTATTTGGAGGTGAAAAAGGAAGTGCTAAGCAAATGGAACACATGCTATAATAGCATCTGTTGGTCTGCACTATCAGTGCCTAGGCTTTCCCATCATTGTGTCCTCCATGCTAGACTCAGCTTGCTCTCCCCATCCTCTTATAGGCTGTACACTGCTGGCTGTACAGTGGATAATGTTATTAAAGCAGGTGTCACTAAGTCACTCATCCGCATGTTTAGGCCCACATCACAGGCCTACTTCCTGAGGTCAACTGATAAGTCACTCCTTGATATCCCTAAATATACCACAAAGATGGGTGAGTAGGCTTTCTCAGAGTTTGCACCCACGATATTGGAATTCCCTTCCAATGACAATCAGAAGTGTCAAGTCACAACATGTCCTAAAGAATGATTTTAAGAATTTATTTCTGGTCAATGACAAATGCTTGGGTACCTGAGGCTCTGACTATCAGATTATTAATCTGTATCTCTCTTGTTACTTCACACTTTTTTCTGGTCTGCTTCATGGCTTTCTGCACTGCTCCATGTGTTGCATATTGTTCTAGTTTCTGTTCTTACCTTGTTTGTGATCATTTGAACAATTGTAATCGTGTGCTTTACCTGCATGAATTGTTGTTTTCACTTTGTCTGTAACCCTCCTGGATTGTGCCTGAAAATAGGCAATGTTTTATGTCTAGAGCACCAACCCGGTCAACAAAAACTAACTAAATAAATAAATGTGCCAAAATCAGTTTGTTTTTTTTCTCTTCATTTTCATTTTTGGTAGTTGCAGTACAATTGATATCCTAGAAGAATAGAAACATAGAAATTGATGGCAGATTAGGACCGCTAGGCCCACTCAGTCTACCCATTTTCTCTACCTGCTGCTAAAATCACATACCCTACTTGTTCCTTGGCTTTATTCTTTTTCCTATTGCAAGGGATCCCCTATACCTGTCCCATGAAGTTTTTAATTCCCCTGCCACATTTTCCCCCACCACCTTCTCTGGGATGCTGTTCCATGCATCACACATTATTTCCATGATGAAATGCTTCCCCACGTTAGCCTTAGTCTACCCCTTCCAGCCTCATGTCATGATCCCTTGTTCTAGAACATCTCTTTTACTGAAAGATTTCACCTTCCTGTACCTTATTTGTGCCCTTGAGATATTTTAAGGTCTTTATCATATCCCCATCCCTCTCCTCTCTTCCTGGGTATACATATTGAGGTCCTCCAGTCTCTCCTCATATGACTTTTGATGCCCTTCTCTGAACTGCCTCTACTCTAGCAGTGCAACAGGAGTTTGTGGAGTTGGGGATGGGCCTTAGACAAGTAGCACACACAGTAACTTTCTTGGAAGTGCTACCTGTCTATGGCATGGATGAGGCTAGGGCACTCTGCACCATGGGATTCAATGACTGGTTGAAAAGCTGGTGCAGGGCTCAGGGATTTGGCTTCATTGGGGACTGGGGTTCCACCTGGAGGGATGCAGGCCTCTACAGGCCTGATGGGCTACAGCTATTCTGGAGGGGAACCAGGATCTTAGGTGATTGGTTTAAATGCTTCAATGGCAAGCATTTAAACTAGCCAAGGGGGAAGCACTGAAGAGGAGAAGGGAAATCCTAGCCCCCCCAAAAAATTAGTGTAATTAGTGAGGTAAATACCAAGATAGAGCAGTCGATAGGGAGAAGGGCAGGTGTAAATAGAGAAAAAGACAAAGGCAGTAGGGACAGGGATGGGGAAAAAAGAAATAAAGCCATAAAAAAAATGGAAGGTAATGAGTACCAATGCCCATAGTTTAGGTAAAAGGCTCCCTGAAATGGTGGCTTCAATGGAAGAGGGATGCCTGGATATTGTGGCTGTCACAGAAACATGGTACACAGAGAACCATGACTGGGTTGTCAACATACCAGGGTACACAATCTACAGGAGGGACAAGGAGGGAAGAAGAGGAGGAGGAGTAGCTCTCTATGTAAGGGAAGGGATCAAAGCAACAGAGCTAAAGGGTAAACAGGGAGGAGAGGAGGCACTGTGGGTCACCCTGGAGACTGGAAATGGCTCCACAATCTGCACAGGGGTTGTATACAGACCCAGTCTCAGGTGGAGGAAATGGACAAGGAAATAATAGAAGGCATCCTTGGGATGGCAGAGAAAGGGGAGTTATTGCTGATGGGGACCTGAATATGCCAGATATTGACTGGAGCACCTTTACTGCAGCCACATCCAAGAGCAGGGCCATTCTCGATGCCCTAGAGGGGGCATGCCTCAGACAGCTAGTTGTGGAACCCACTCAGGAGAGAGCAATCTTAGACCTCATACTCTCAAATGGGGACAGAGAGAGGATCTCTGATCTTGAAGTGGGTAGCCATCTAGGAACAAGCGACCAACAAACAGTGAGGTTCACGATAAACTTAGCTCTAGAGTCAAGCCACACAAAAGTGAAGGTACTGGACTTCAGGAGGGCTGATTTTGTCAAAATGGAAGAGTGCCTCATAAAAGCACTAGCAAACAGGCAAGAAGGTGGGTGGACCAACAATGAGGAAACATCAAAACCGCCATCACAGAGGCAACAAGCCTTTGTGTGAAACAAATAAATAAATCAAAATGAAAGAAAAAACAACTATGGTTCTCAAAAGAAGTGGTGGGGAAGGTAAGGGAGAAAAAGATAGCATTCAGGAAGTATAAGGAAACACAGAAGGAGCAGGACAGAGAACTGTACCAGTTAAAACAGAAGGAAGTGGGTAAGACAGTCAGAATAGCAAAGGCCCTAACTGAGGAAAAGATAGCCAACTCAGTTAAGAAGGGGGATAAAACCTTTTATAGGTACATTAGGGAGCAAAGAAAGACTAAGGTAGGGATACTGAGGCTGAACAAAGAGGAAGGTGGTTGGGTAGAGAGCGACAGTGAAAAAGCAGGGATACTGAATGAATACTTCTGCTCAGTGTTTACAATGGAAAAGCAGGGGGGAAATACCTAATCCAGTCAACAGAAGCACTCTGGATAGGGGGGTTGATATTAGTCCTTTCACAGAAGAAAGGGTTCTGAAAGAACTCTTAAAACTGAAGGTGGATAAAGCAATGGGGCCTGATGGGATTCACCCCAGAATTCTAAAAGAACTAAGGAAAGAACTAATAACACCACTGACTACCTTTTTTAATAAATCATGGGAGGATGGTGTGGTACCTAAGGACTGGAAGATGTGATTCCCCTTCACAAAAGTGGGAGCAAGACAGAGGCAGGAAACTACAGACCTGTCAGTTTGACTTCAGTGGTAGGGAAAATGATAGAATCACTTCTGAAGGAAAGAATTGTTGAGTACGTAGAGGCCAGTGAGGCACAGGACCCAAGGCAGCATGGATTCACAGTGGGAAGGTCATGTCAGACAAATCTAATTGATTTCTTTGACTGGGTGACCAAAGCAGTAGACCAGGGAGGGGCTGTGGACATGGCCTACCTAGACTTTAGCAAGGCATTTGACACAGTCCCACACAAAAGATTAATAAACAAATTAGCCAGCCTGGAAATGGGTCCCAGGGTGGTAGCCTGGGTTAAACACTGGCTGGACAACAGGACACAGTAGGTAATAGTAAATGGAGTCCACAGTGAAGAAAGGAGGGTTACTAGTGGGGTACCGCAGGGTTCAGTACTGGGGCCGGTCCTTTTTAATGTCTTTATAAGTGACATTGCAGAGGGACTGGAAGGGAAAGTATGTCTCTTTGCAGATGACACAAAGATCTGCAACAGGGTTGATACACAAGGTGAGGTGGAAAGGATGAAAAGGGATATGGCAAGGTTGGAGGAATGGTCAAATATGTCTGGCAGCTTAGGTTCAATGCAAAGAAGTGCAAAGTAATGCACCTGGGAAACAAAAACCCAGGGGAAGAGTACACAATGGGGGGTGAGATACTGACAACAACAAAAATGGAAAAGGACCTGGGGGTAGTCATATCAGACGACCTAAAGGTGGGCCAGCAATGTGAGAAGGCAGTAAGGAGGGCTGGGGAGATACTGGGACACATAGGGAGAGGCATCACCAGTAGAAAACAGGAAGTTGTTGGCCCTCTGTACAGACAGTTGGTAAGACCACATCTGGAGTACTGTGTACAGTTCTGGAGACCCCATCTCTGCAAAGACATAGACAGGGTGGAGGCTGTCCAGAGGAGGGAAACCAAAATGATGCAGGGTCTGCATCAGAAGACACATGAAGAGAGACTAAAGGAACTAAAGATGTATAGCCTCGAGCTAAGGACGGAGAGGGGGGACATGATAGAAACTTCCAAATACCTCAAAGGAATCAACAAAGTCCAAGAGGGTAGCATCTTTCAGAAAAAGAGATGTGGAAAAACAAGGGGGCACAATTTGAAGATAGATGGGGGACGGCTCAGAGATAATGTGAGGAAGTATTTCTTCACAGAGAGGGTTGTGGATACATTGAACAGCCTTCCTAAGGAGGTCGTAGAGTCAAAAACAGTGGGGGAATTCAAGAATGCATGGGACAGACATAAGACAATTCTAGTAGGGGGTTGGGGGAAGTAGGCTATTGGTTAACTGATCTGTAGCTTATCCATTAGGTAGGGAAATGGGCAGACTAGGTGGGCCACGCGGTCCTTATCTGCCATCAGATTCTATGTTTCTATGCTTCTATGTTACCCTGTCTATGTCCTCATGGAGATGTGGCCTCCAGAACTGAACACAGTACTCAAGATGAGGTCTCACAAATGATTTGTACAGTGGCATCACCATCTCCTTTCTTCTGCTAGTGATACCACTCCCTATGCAACCCAGTACCCCCACTGGTTCTCTCCACAGCCTTGGCGCATTGTTTGGCCACCTTTAGGTCATCTGATATGATTACCCCCAGATCTCTTTCCTGTTTGGTGGCTGTCAGTATCTCCCCTCCCATTGTGTAAGCCTCTCCTGGGTTCCTGTACCCCAAATACATGATTTTGCATTTCTTTGCATTGAATCTTCACTGACACTCTTGACCATTCCTCTAGTTAGCCTAGCACCCTCCTCCTTTTTTTAACCCCTCCTGGAGTGTCTACTCTGTTGCAGATCTTAGAGTCCTCTGCAAAGAGGCATACCTTTCCTTCCAGCCCCTACACAATGTCACTTAATGAAGACATTAAATAGGACTGGCATCAGAACTAATCCCTGTGGAATCCTGCTGGCCACCATCCTTTCCTCAGATTGAGCTCTATTTACCACCACCCCTTTGTTCTATCCCTCAACCAATTTCTAATCTGGTTTGCTGCATTGGGACCCATTCATAGGCTGCCTACCTTGTTTACAAGCCTCTTATGTGGAACAGTGTCAAAGGCCTTGCTGAAATCTAGGTAGGCCACATCATCCGCTCCCCCCGAGCCACTTCCTGCTCACCCTGTGAAAGAAATCTATCAGATTTGTTTGACATGACCTTTCCACTGTGAATCCATGCAGCCTCAGATCCTGTGCCCTGCTGGATTAAAGATATTCCACAATCCTTTCTTTTAGCAGTGATTCCATTATTTTCCCCACCACTAAGGTTAGGCCAACTGGTCTGTAGGTTCCAACATCCTCCTTGCTCCCACTTTGGTGTAGAGGGACTAAATCTTCTCTCTTCCAGACCTCTGGAACCAGTCCTGTTTCTAGTGACTCATTGAACAGAGCTGCCAGTGATACTGCCAGCAGTTCCCTATGCTACTTTAATATTCTAAGATGTATCCCATCTCGTCCCATTACCTTGTCCACTTTCAGTTTTGTGAGTTCCTTTAGAACTCTTTCCTCCATAAATGGACTGGTGTCCGCCTCCCTCTCCATACTGATCCTGTCACTTAATTGTGGTCTCTCACCTTCCCTCTCTTCTTTGCATCATAGAATCATGAGCAAGTTTTTGCTCAAGAGTCCACAACTCTGGTACAGTTTGAATATACACATCATATATGTCCTTCTCCAGCATGCTTGTCCAATGCACTTTAACCACAAGTGAAAGTATATTGCCTCATAATACTGCATGACAAATTGGCTTAATTACTATTGGATTGCACTGTTCTCTGCAGCACACAGCTGCATTTTGCAGCAATACTGCAAGGTAATGCATTGCATTCTGGCTGGCACTGCTGTATGTGAATATCTAGGTCTTATTTGAGCAAATACTTTGAAGCTACTGCTAAATGTGCATTGTGGTTTTCCGATTTGGCCAACTGTTTACTTAATAAGGTTATTAGATCACATTTTTTAATCTTTTAGCTCAAGCTAAGATTTGACTCCAGAGAAGATACATCATGATTCCACTCACACTATTTTCAATATGGACATATGTACACACCAGTAGACCAGGAATTAGCTGGTCTACATGTACCTGGCAATCGTCCTGTCATTGGATGAGGTTTGTCCTGAACTTACATTAATGAATGCTGCAAGGGGCCACATTTATTGATGCAATGTGCAGCAAAGCACAACACACTGCAGTAAACCACCACAGTCTTTCGAAATGGCTGCAGGCAGCTCAGGCACATGCTCGAAAGAAAAATGTGGCTGTCGCTTACTCCTACCTCAATGATCGGAGCTTTGAAAATCCCACCTGGGGTCCATCTGTGAAAAAGAAGTTCACAATTTTACAGTCTGTTTCATTTTAATACTTCCTGAATGACACAAACAACAAAGCAGTTATGCAGTTGAAAGCATAGATTAATATACGTCATCTGGAACAGAAGAAACAATAGACAATGAAAACACCAAAATGATGTCTTAACACAAGGATAGCATTCCTGCTAATATAATTTCAGATTTCCTATTTGAGTTCCTAGGGTGGCTCAGCACAATATTCACATTAATCTGCTTTTTACCATACATATTAAAGTTGAGTAGCATAACAAGTAATGTTCAGAACTGACAATGCATTTCACATAACAACTTTATCAACCTTGGTAATATCAAATGAGAATTATTCTGTTTGAGGCATCTTTTATTTTGACTACAAACTGGCAAATTGTGACTGGTGCCTCTGCAGTTCAAATGAGGATCATGGTGCCCTGATATATCACTGGTGAGCACTACAGTCATTTTACTGGTGACCTAAGCTGGGTTTCATACCTGGGTCTTCAACAATAGAAGGCAGGTTTATCGTCTAACATGCCATCTAGGTTTCTTTCTCTTTTGTTTTGCTAGTAACTCATGAGAGGCAGGTGATGGTTTCAATTCTCCATGACCTCTTCCATGTCAGGAAACACTGCAAAATGTTGCCAGTTTTCATACCTTGGCCCCCTCTTCCACCCACCACAAGTCCAACAATAGACTTCTTCCTAGAGAAATACTTGCAGCTCCTAGGAGGTCTTTCTGAATGTGTGTGGCCTGCAACCTGTTCCCAGAAGAGCTATTTGAAACAAGCAGATGGCTGAGCAGGAGCCTGAAAAGGCGTTGGACACTGCTAATGAAGCAAGACTGATTTGTGACATCAGTTTTATTGCCAAGGGTTGCGACAGGTCAATGGAACACAAGCTGTAACAAAAACAAATCATTTAATGCAATAATGAGATAATTTATGTTCATGTTAGTCAATAGCTCTTCAATGAGAAATGAACTGTCAGTTCTAGTGAGTTCTGGCCTTGGGTAGTGTTCCTTATCCAAGACAACAAATCACATGGTCCACTGCCCCTTCACCTTGGACATTGCCATTCAGTGTGTGTGTGTGTGTGTGTGTGTTTGTGTGTGTGTATGTGTGTGTGGAGGGGCCTCACCACACTAAACAACTACACTGCAACAGAATTCAGATTACCAAAGAGGAAGATGTTGGCTTAGTATAAAAACTACATAATAGTAACTATTTTGAAGATTACCACTCACCAGTAATGAACATGCAAACATATAAAATCATAGGCTTACCAAATGGTGTCTTTGTTGAACCAAGAGAGTACACTATAACAGTGCAGAGATGGTCATTTAGTGGATTATCCACTTTATTGACACTCACCAGTTTAGGTCTCCCCCTGTGTACTGTTATAGACTCTGTTTTACAAAATGTTATGCCATGTTACTTATTTTCAGGGTCACCTAGTACAGTAATTATCTTATCAAATTCCTTTGTATGTCCCCTTTTTTAACTTATGTCAGATCACATTGTGGTTCCTAAGTCAAAATTAGCTTTTCCATTTGTCAAAGAAATACTAGCAGATACTTGGTATAAATCAGATGGGATAAATATGTAAATGATCTCATTCCTTTGAAGAACTTTTTCTAGAACCAAGTGTGCCATAGATAATATAGGCTAAATATTCAAATGGGCGAACCTCCTGTACAAGACCTTGACTACATCTGGAGTACTGTGTCCAGTTCTAGTCACCACATTACAGAAAGGACATTAAGGAGATCAAGTGTGTTCAGTACAAGACCAACATGTTGATTAGTGGTTTATAAAGCAAGAGCTATGAGGAGAAATGTAGCATACTCAGATTATTATGTCTAGAAAAGAAAAAGTGAAGAAAGGAAATGATCAAGGCTTTTTGAGTGATAAGGATGATAGGTTGGAGCATGTGAGTGCAAGCAGAACAAGCGGGCATGTCAACATACTCAAGGGGCAGAATAAGGGTAAGCATTAAAACCATAAATTCACAGACTGGGTGGTTAACAAGTAGAATGGCATACCCTGTGAGGTTGTGGAAATTGGCACTGTTTAGGCTTTCACAATCGGACTAGACAGATGGAGAAAATGCATTTATTTAGTTGTTTTTGTTAGCCAGGTAAGTACATCAGACAAGAAATTGTCTATCTTCAGGAAATGGCATCATGCATTATTCAGCATAAGTATGGTGACATTCTGGCTGCTAATAGTGAATGTGTGTCCATATTCAAACAGGTATAGTCACTACTGTGCAGGATGAAGGCTTGACATAATTCACCCAAGTCTCTTTTGTTATTACAATACTATTGTATTGGGTTACATATGGTCTTTTGCCACCCTAATGTAAGGATTGAGGATCTCATACACCGGATGGATAGATTGCTAATGGAGCGGAGGGAGAGACAGGAGAACTAGTTGATTTTGTCCACACTGGCATAGAAAACCTGTGAGAAAGGTACTCCAACTAAACATTAAGGAGCTGGGGAGAAATGTCAGGAGCAGAACCCCTCAGGTAGTATTTTTACAGACTACTCATGCCATGCATAAGCTTGTAAAGGCAGAAAGTCAATAGAGCCACAAATACAAAGTTACGGATATGGTGTAAGAAGTCAAAGGCTTAGGTTTCTACACCACTGTGTAATGTTTTATACTATGGGGAAACCCATAGAAGCAGGATGAACTCCATCTAAACTGAAACAGGGCAGGCATCCTCACAAGTGAATAGACAGAATGGTGGTGGAGTCCATAAACCTGTTGAGGGTGTGGGTAGGGCTGAATATGGAAAACATCCATGCCCTGAGCTCAGGAAACATTTATAAAAAGCCAAGAAAATGCAGCAAGTAGTATTCTAGTGGCTGAATACAAATCAGGCTGCAAGTCCAAGCAAAGAAAAGGAGCAGTTTGATTAAATTTAAAATGTGCTTGTGTGAATTCAGAGAGTATTAAAAATAAAACATTGGGGTTAAAAGCCATAGATGTGATAGGTTGGTTAGATATTATTGGTATCACTGAGATTTGATGGAATTACTCCAACCAATAGAATAGAAACCTGGAGGAGCATTATGTATTCAGAACTGATCAAAATAGGAAGACAGGGAGAGGTGTGGCATTCAGTATTAAAGAGCTACACTGCCTAAAATGAATATTAGTTTCTAAAAGCAGTCACCCATTACCTTTTATAACTGAGATGCTTTTTCTTTTCCCTATATTTAATTAGAAGATTGTTTACCTGATGTTAATAATTGTGATGTCTGGAACAGCACTCTGCCTGACAGCAGACATACAGTATCTTACTCTGTTCCCTCCATTACATATTCAGCATTGTTACCTTGCTGACTGTGACATCACTGCTGCTTAGGAATAGCCACTCAGTACCTGCCAAGTCAGTTGTCTGTGATGTCACTATCAGTGAGATCACAATGCTGATGATGTACTGTGGGAACTACAGATAGATATATCAGCTGCCAGGCTGAGAGCTGTTCTACACATCCAGCACAATATTTTCACACAGAAAATGTTCTAATGAACAAAAGCAAAAAAGAAAAATACTTCAGAAATAAAAAGTTACAACTGGCTACTTCTTAAAATTTATATCATTTTCCTGTCTGTCTATTATGGTTCCATTAGCTCTTTAAAAAGGAATAAGTATGGGAGAATATTATGAGGATATAAGTGGACAATTAATCTTTATGAAAGTAAAATATTATTGAGAGTATGTTATAACCCCCCCAACCCCCACAATCAGTCAGTGGATCTATATAAGAAATTATGGGATAGATGCAAAATATCAGCTTCCAAAGGTCTGGTAAAGTGTTGTGCGGAATTCATCTATGAAATTAGCATGGAATGACCATTCCCCCAGCAGAATTTCTCTCAGAATTTCACTGGTTCTTCTGTGAAATTCCATCTGCTGTGATCTGGGGAATAATATTCTGCAGAACAGCATTTTTTCCATGGAAAATTATTCCACAACTATTTTCTGCTGTGGAATTCCATCATTCTGTTTCCTGTGAAATTTGACAGAATTTTAGCTGAATTTCTCAGGTTCCATAAAATTTCATTCCCCTAGAATTTGAAAATTCCACACAGCACTAGTCTGGTAGTAAATATGACAGACTTTAGTTTCAGTACCTGATATAAACTGGATTTGTGACTCTATCAAAGGGGCAGTGCAGTAGGAGAGGAATTCTTAAATGCAATATGGAATTGCATTGTATTATTGTCTATGAGAAATGGTGACAATCAGGTTTGTTTTGCAGGGTTAGGCAAATTTATTTGGGGTCTAGTGAGTATAATATGGTAACATTCAAGATAATATGGGCTACGGTGGAGGTTATAGCAAAAATTAAAACTCCATATTTCAATATAGCAGGCTTTGATAAAATGATGAGATTGATTTATAAGAATCTGCAGAAATGTGTATAAATGAAAGGGTGGAGGGGATGTGATACTCCTTCAAGGGGACAATAAAAATGCAAGCGATCACTGTGTACCCTTAATGAGTATGATAATGACAACAAGACAACCTGTCTGGATGGATAGGACCATTACAGAACTGACCAAGGGAGAAAAGGGAAGAGCATATAATGCATTCCTGCTAGGTGAGTGGCTAGAGTTCTCCCTTACTTTATAGGCCATTACTAGACTGTTAAATTACTTTTAATTGTTTCTCAGTTTTCACAACTATATAGCACTGTTTTGTACAGGCTTTGTTTTCATTTACAACATGATGTTCCCATTTTTAAGAGCAAAGCATCCCAACCTGCGATCATGAATTTTCCAGCCTGGAATTTTCCTTTTACTTTTGAAACTCAGCTTTATTTTAAAGCATGATACTGTCATACATACCAGCATACCATCCATCTTAACAATAGGTGGTCCAGGGTCTGATAGGTACAATTAATCTAGTAAAAAGAGAACCTCAATGCATGTTAATTAAACACATTCTGTTGTATCATTGTGTAAAGATTGAATTCCAACAAGTCCCTAAATAGCTTAACAAGAACAGTTTCTGGTAACTGAGAACTTTAAAAGTCAATAAGGAAGAATATACAACAGGAACAATAAACCAAGTCAATGTGTGTCCCAGTGTTGTCAGAGAAAGCCACTGCAGATCAATCAGGTGATTGTTAGGACCCCCACCCTCACTACCCAGGAAATGAGGGAAGGTCCTCAAGCCTCCTCTCTGCTAAAATATGTTATCCATGTCAGCCAAGCATCCCTAAATCTTTCCCTGGAGAGTTACAGTGTGGAAGTAAGCTGCTCCATGTCAATGATGGAGTCCTACTCACCTCCTTTCATCCACTGATGGAATTTCTGGGGTCAGTCAGTGTGAGGAGGGTGTTTTCAGTGCTGGTGCTGCCAGTGCCATACACTGAAACACCTCCACCCTTCTGTGGGGTGGATGTTATCTACCCTAGCCCCAAGTAGATAATGTTGAAAGGAGTCTGGCATCAGGACCCCCAAAGTTTTGTAGCATTCCACCATAACCACCACCCAGAAACCATGGATACTGGAACATGACCAAAAGATGTGGTAGTGTGTGCCTTTACCACCATATGCCCTCCAGCACCAGTCAGTGGCAGATGCCTGGTAATGGTAGGGACTAAAAAAAAATCAATTAGAATCCGCCACCTGAATTTGTGCCAGTTTTGTGAGGCAGAGACTTTCCATCCCCCCCTTAAGCCACTGTGCCCAGGGTTCATCTGTACTGTAATAGTTATCCCTGTGTCCTGCTATCACTTGTCCCTGATTCAATGGTATGGTTATCTCTTTAGTTTAAGAGAAGTTTATAATCAAGAGAGTTATATTTAGACTTATCCTGCAAAACCATAGACCAATAGAGGTAATCCTCCCACCTGGTTCTAGGCCACTCCACTAAGTGCCTTCTGTTGTGCTCTAAAATATAACTACAAACCTGCAGGAATCTATAAAAATCTTGTTTACCCTGAGAGTACCTTTCCTGTAGGGCTTGAAAAGAAGCACAATGTTCTCCCTCCACTACTTGCTCAATTTGGACTAGGGCCTTTCTGTTCCAGATCCAAAAACCAGGGTCCATTCTACCAGGTTCAAAGTCCATATCCTGAATGCTTAAAGCCAAGGGACTGTTTCATTAAGGGTGTGAGAACTAACCTGGATTCTTTGCAGGATCCTGAATGAGTGCTGATCCAACTATATGTCATCTTATGCAGGAGACTGGGAGTAATCTTAGCCATTAGTATAGCATACAAGAGCATTGGGAGGGACCCACTGTTCTCTCTATTAAACCACCAGGATTGTTCCCGCTGTTTTGCCCAAGTAATTAATGGGGGTGGCCTAAGCTGCAAGGTAGTATAAATGGAAGTCCGGAAGTCCCAAACCACCCTCCTCACTTGGCAAGAACAGAATGTTGCACTCTAATTGAGCCTTCGTATCAGCCCATAAGAATTTATAAAGAAGTCTATCCATCCTCTGTCAGAAGGCCTGTGGTATGGAAATCAGTAAAGCCTGGAACAAAAACAGTAGATGGGGTAAAATATTCATCTTTAACATATCTATTCTACCAACTATCTAAACATTTAGTAACTGTCACTGTTTTATGTCAGCTGCTGGTTCCACAAACAGTTTTTCATAGTTCAGCCAGAATAACTCTCCTGTCCGAGGGGTAACCTGGACACCCAGATACCTAAAGGTATTGTTCTTGTCCTAGGCACAGGGAGAAGGATGCTTGGAAGGATGGGGGGGGCAGGTGACAATAAGATGGATTGCCTCCGACTGAGAGAAATTCACTTTATAGCCCAAAACTCTCCCATGTTACTGCAATACCCATTGGAGGGCTGGGGACCAAGGGTCCAGGATCACTAATAAAGAACAGGGCATCATCAGCATATACAGAGAATTTGTGCTGATTACCATTCATTTCTATGCCTCAGATCTCTGCCATGTCTTGAACTTGGGCCATCAGAGGCTTACTGGAAAGAGCAAAGAGCAGGGTGACAGGGGGAAGCCCTGCTGAGTCCCTCGGGCTAGGGAGAATCATTTTGAATTGACTCTGTTTACTTTTACCAAAGCTTTTGGAGACCTATACAAGGCCACAATGCTAACCTGGAAGCCTGGAAACTTGGAGCACTCTTTTCAGGAACTCCCACTGCATCCTACTGAATGACTACTCAGCATCTATTGAGATGGCAAATTAAAGATGCTAGGGAGATAATGATATTTAAAATTCTCCTAATGTTGTTCTGTAAGACCTGTCCTGTAATGACTCCCCTTTGGTCCTGGCCCACCAAGCCCTGCACACACCCTAGCAGCCTGTCCACTAAAATAGCCATGAAAATCTTCATATCCACTGGTAACAAAGAAATAGGGTGGTAAGAACTGCAGAGTTCTGGGTTCTTACCCAGCTTGTTATTTATGCTTGTCTCCAAGTTTTGGGGGCTGGTTCCCATTCTAAAATAATGTTGTATATCCATTGCAACAAAGTGGTGAGCTGTGTGACAAATGTTTTATAAAACTTAGCAGGCAGGCCATCCAAGTCGGATGCCTTACTGCCTTTTTTTTTTTTTTTTATATATACATTTTTTAATTTTTTCCCTTTTTTACCCCAGACCTGGGATCCCAGTAGACATGCACATGTGTGTGCGTGGAGCTACATGCGCATGCTGGCTAGGTCCCTTCTGCCCCACCCCTAGCATTATTGCCACCACTCACTCCCCCTCACCTATGCTTCTCACCGGACCTCCACCTGGTGGGAGCTGAACTACGGGAGGAGCGGACAACCACCCCTGGGAGGGGAGAGCTGCCCACAACAGCTCAATCCCACTCCCACTCCCCCACATGGTGGCTCCCTGGCAACCTAAGGTAATTTCCGAACATGGGTCGCTGGTATAGTGTGAGGTAAGGCATCTGGTGCCTCAGCCCTCTGTGCCACTGGGCCAGCCTTGCCTTACTTCTTTTAACATATATATATATACATATATATATATATATGTGTTTTTATCCTCCTGGCAGGATTGGACCACTGTTTCAGCCCTGTTCTAGCCAGCTGCAGCTGTCCCATATGTCCTCTGGTACCGAGGACCATTATCCCTTGAGGATTGCCCCCCATGGCAGGGCTGGGAAGGGAGAGCTGTCCTCCCCCACCTGGGACACAAATTCAGACTGTCCCCAGCCTAAGACACTTGGCGGACCACAGGCATGACAGGCAGGGCTTCATATAGCCCATCCTCCATTTTCCCATCTATTTTCTCCACTTGGGTTCTGCAGATGTGCATTAAGCATGTTGTGTGAGCTCTACCTCTGTGGAGACACCCCTGGTGCTCTGAACTCTGGCCCTTCCCCTCTCTACAGGACTCTCATGCACCACCACCAGGATTCCTCCAGGTGGCAGTCAAGTTGTGAGTCATGCAATCCCCCCTCCCCAAGGGAAGAGAGCAGTCTTACAGATGCTCAATCTTTCATCCCCCAGCTGACCCCCAGAGTGACCCGAGTACATTCCAAAACCCAGATCACCATCATGGAAAGAAGTTAGGTGCCCACAGTGATTCAGCCCTCTTCACCACTGGGTCAGCCTCTACTTTTTACATTTTTAATCTTATTTTAAATTTTCTGTCTGGTCACTGGAGCATCCAGGCTATTTCTATTAGCCTTGGATAGTTTTGTAAAGTTGATGGTAGACATACATTGGTGTAGTGCTGCCTGGTCTGCCTGATCCCAGGTATCAGAATACAGTTGGGTGTAATACTCCATAAAAAATTGAGAAATGTTCATGAGGTTAGCATATGTTCTCCAACCCCCCTCCTGAATCCAAAACACAGCCCTATTCACCCCTTGCTGGCTGATGAAGTTGCCATGCAAGCAGTTTCTCCACCTGATTCCTGGCCTGGTAGTACCTCTGTTTAGTGTATCTCAGATTACCTTCAATCTTGGTTTCAAGCAGCTTTGTCAACTGGTCCCTGTACTCCATCAGTCATTTCTTGAGAATGGGGTCTAGAGTAATTTTGTGTTTGTCTTCAGCAACAAAGCTCTTTTGTTTGAGTTCTAACCTCTTACTGTTCTGCTCCTTCTTTTTCTGGGATGCATGGGAGATGAACAGCCCTGTGAGGGTAGCCTTTGGCCTATCCCATTGGGTAGCAAATTATGTCTCTCTCTCTCTTTCTCTCTCTTTCTCTCTCTCTCTCTCCTTGTTTAGATGAAGATACTCAGTTATAGTGGAACTAATTTACTCATAAAAAGCACATAAGTTAGATGAGAAACATTAAGGCTCCACAGAGGGTTTTTATAAATACGCTCCACAACCCAATTAATTCCCACTGGGGCATGGTTTGAGACCATAATCTGGTAGATTTTACTCGCTTCCACCACGTGAAGCCAGAGTCAGAAAATGAAAAACAGGATGATCTAGCAGTACTGAGAGTAGAGGGTGGGAGTAGTAGGTGTAGTCTATTCCTTCTCCTGCAGTAGGCGTCTAAACATCTTACTCTCCCCTTGAGGGTCCCCCCCACCCTGCTCCTCCCTGTCTAGATTGGGCTGGAGTACACAATTAAAATCACCTCCAATTAAAGTCAGCATCTACTGATCTGCGACTGGGCACAGTAGGTCCTTTTTGGAAAAAATGCCAGTCTTCCCCCTCTGTCTTTGGGGTCATAAACATTTAAGAGAACTACTGGGACCCTCTATAAAGTCCCTACAACTGAATGAACCAGCCCTTTTCATATGCCAACACATCCATGACTTACAGAGGGGCATTCTGGCAAACCAATATGGTCACCCCACACCTGTTAGGGTGATCTAAAAAGGATGAGGAAAAACCTCCCCATCTATCCCTGTTTCAATTTACAATACTCCTGCAGGGCTAAATGTGTTTCCTGGAGGAAGGATATGGTGTCCCTCAGCTACCCCACATCCTGTGATATGCATGTTCTTTTAATGGGGAGGAATGGAGACTTCTGACATTATAAAATATGATTTTTGGGTCAGCCATTAAATATCCGTAGAGTTCAACTGACCCCCTCAGCAAGAGACACACAAAGAAAAAACAGTTTAAAAAACAATTATAACCAAAATAACAGCAAAAAAGCATTACTCTGGTGTGTAAGCAGGTCTGGCAGGAGAAACACCATGGAGGGAGTCCATAGTCCCCAACGTCGGGCTTCCCCCAATCTCCCCACCCATGTATGCACTAGAGTAGATTGTGACTGCAAGGTGCGCTTAGGCAGCTGCAAAAAGGTGACACTAACTAATGGCCTCCTGGAGTGCTGTGGCCAGACAGTAGCTCCAGAGCCCTTCTTGGGTGTCTGAGTGAGGGGTGCCCTCCCCAAAGGAGGGGGAAGCCAGTCCCCAACTGTGAAAATCATCACCGAAGACTGATCTACCTTTGCAGTCACTTCCCGCTTTCTTTAATAAACTAGGGAGTACTATCTCCCTCACAGGGCATGCATTACTGAACCTTCCCCTGTAAGGGAGAGGGGGATCACCATGGTACTATAGAGCACCCTCAGATAGGTGCACAGCTGGGGATGAGACCCATATTGATGATGTAAAGTGCAAATTGTAACCTATTAAGTGATGCAGCACCAGTAGGGGAAATGAAACCCATGGATGAAGTAACTACCAGTAATATGTGAAGAAAATAAGGGGAAAGAACCTTATGTCTACAAGCTGCAAGTACAAAAAGGTTCAGTCATTCCCCACTACATCCCTCCTCCCTCCCTTAACAAGTGTAATGCACAACCCCAAACAATTATTCCCTCAGACCCCTCAAAACAGGTATCCCTTACAAGAAGTCCCCAAATGGAATAACAAGATTAACAGCAAAGGGCAGATGAGGTAATTGCCTGCCAAATATATGAAAGTAAGCAAGTTAAGTCCTCATATGTACAGTCCCAGCAGATATGGCCTGCATCTTGAGACAATGTGATGTCCACTCACCACCTTAGTCATTTGGAAAACAGTCATCCTGCCCCCTCCACAGAACATTGAGCTGCCACCACCGATCATTGTGAGTGCCAAGCAAAGACAGCATCCCAATTCCTGGAAGTCAATGGGGATTTGTTAATCTGCCACTTCCTCGAGCTCTGCTGCAGCCATTGTCACTGTTGGAGTTCCCACTCTCCCGGTGACACTCCTCCATCCAAACTGCAACCCGATATTCCCAGTTGGTACAAAAACCTGTAGGCCTCCTCTAATAAACGGAAAAATTTGATGCCAGTCTCCATGAAGACTTTAAATTGGGCAGGTACAAATAGTTGGGTTTTAATTTTTTTCTCCTTCAGCTCTTTAATCACTGTGAAAATCCATTTCCTTTTGTCATGACTGTGGGAGTAAAATCATGCTCCAGGTAAATCCTCATGTCTCTGAACAACAACTCTTTCTTTGCCCAGGCCCCCTGCAGGATTTTCATCTTTTTTTTTGTGAACTCTTTTTATGCTGCCCTTACTCAGTGGTGCCTGAGCCTCTCTCCGGTGTGGTCACTCAGGATCCAGCCTTCTCCTGCACTCCTGAAGTCCCTGATTAGCTTCCTGGTCTGGGCCCATGTTCACTCTCACCCCTCTGGCCACTTGACCCCCAGGCTCTAAGCCCCCCAGGGCAGGATCACCAACTCCTACTTGTGCTCTATCTATAATCCAGTAGAGTGACCAGGGAGTGGAGGAAGAACCAGTAGCCAACCAGAGGACCCAGTATTGTGCATGGGAGCAGTCCCACTGGACCCACCTTCTCCTGCCAGGCAGCTGGGGCTTTTTCTGTTTTATGTTCCCCCATTGGCCCAGCAGTACAATGCATGCCAGTGTGGTGTGTGCATGTTCCTGGTCATGCCCACAGGAGCCTGCCACAACCAAGCACTGTACTGGAATCCCAAATGTTGTGGTGACACCAGTCTCCAGTGGGAGTCACCAGGCAGTGGGATTAACTCCCCCCCCAGTAAAGGAGAGCAGTCCTATGGATGCTCAATCCTTTCCTCCCTTGATAACCCCTGTCCACTCCCAAACCCGAGTCACTGGTGTGGCACGAGGTGTTGTGTCCTGTGCCTCAACACTCAGTGCCACTGGGCCAGCTAGGATTTTCATCTTGATTGAGTAGTTGATGAAGTGAGCCACAATGGAGTGAGGCACACCTTGGGATCTGCCAGTTTTGGCACCAGGGCCTGATGAGCTGTAGCTCAGTGCTCTTTTCCCAACACAGCAGCTCCAAAAGAAAAGATGAAACAAATGACTACATGTCTCCCTGCTTCATGCTTTTCAGCACTCCATGAAGCCGCAGGTTATTCCACTGTGATCTCTGCTCCAAATCATTGAGTTTTTCCGACATCTCTCATTCTCATTTCAGCAAGTGTAGCAGGGCAATATCGTAGTGGTCTTCCTGCTCAGCATTCTCTGTGAGGCCCTGCTCCAAGTCTTTAGTGCAGGCCCCTATATCCCAGAGCTCCTTTTGTGTATCTGCCAGATCTGACTGCACATTGTAGAGCATGTGGCCAATTTTTTCGAGCTGTGTGATCAGCTTTTTAGAAGTAATTTTGAAGGTTGCCTCCTCCTGAATATCTCTGAGACACTCTCTGACTTATGGTGGTGGCAGAGATGACAGGGCCACTAGGCCATCTTTCAGTAGCTGCTGCAATTTATTTGGCTTTAGGCTATCTACTGAAAAGGCTGTCAACCACTGCAAGCCTACTTAGTTATGGCTTGAATCCTGGCCCGTTTGGAGGCTAATTCTGTGGTTGGGGTGAATATTGTTGTGGATTTTAGGGGTTCGGACCACAGAGCTCAAACCACTAGCAGCACATTGCTCAGTGACATCACTGGAAGTCCCGGAATTTTTCTTTTAATTGAATGGTTAGAGTTGCTGCCTTCAGGGCACAAGTTTGATTCAAAACATGGGCTGCAGGTGTTTCCACCCAAGAAGATTGGACAGATATAACAGTGGTGATGAAGACGTAGGATACTTTGCCCTTATAAAGGATATATATATATATATATATATATATATATATATCTATCTTAATAGGTATACTTATAAGAGGATGTATATGAGTAAAGACAGTCTTCACAAAGCAGTGCCATCTAGAAGTTTGGTAATAACAGTTGCTAACAGTCAAAAGCAATCCGACCAGCTTTGGGATAGCAAGTAAAAGACAAAGGAGCACCCTAACCTACCAGCCAGTGGAAATTTACCATTAGCTGAATGGTTAGAGCTGTTAACTCTATGGGCAGAGCAGGATGGCTAAGCACAGAGTCTTGAGCAGGGACAATATCAGATGATGCCTTGAGTGCAAAAAGTCAAAAGAAATATATTACCTGAGTATTTACTATGGGGTGTTTGCAAACTTATCACACCATGATGAGACTTTTGTGATATTGACAGAAGACGCATGCAACACAAAATATATCACTAACTTAGTCACTGTGCAAATTGATAAGATGAAGGTGAAAATAGGAAAAGGACTTGATGTTCTACATCTGTGGGGACTTTCAGGAACTAATGGATTAAATAGCTAGCACTCTGACAATCATTTTTCAGTAGTTGCTCTGACCAAGTAAGGTGCATTAGACTGAAGGAGGGCAAATGTGGATCTCTAATTAAAAAGGGGAAAGCCAGTAACTACAGACCAGTAAGTCTAATCTCAGTTGTGAGAAAAATACATGTACTGCATCAACTATCAGATAATTGAACATCTCAACAGATTCCAGTGTTTAATGGAGTAAACATGCTGTAGAGTCACTAAAGGGAAATCCTGACAGTCAAACTTGTTGGTCTTCACAAAGAAAGTAACAATGGGACTAAACAGGGAAAGGCAGTTTATGTAATATATTTAGATTTTAGAAAAGCAGTCAACACAATTCCTTATGAGAAGCTGGTTCTGAAATTGAAGAAATTAGGCTATACAGGAAAAATGGCACTATGGATAGAGAGCTAGTAAAGTTATTGGACTCAGTAGGTGGGGTGCATGTGTCAATGGTGCCAGTACCGCTCTCAAAACCAGTACCAAGATTTGATCTGGAACAAAGATCAGCACCAGAGCCAATGCCCATGCCAGGCTTCATATGACAAAGTCCAAATCTGATGCTTTCTGCTATGCTTCCATCATTTTTTATTAGGTTATTCACTAACACCACAAAAATATATATGACAAAGAATCTCCTATATTTTACGGCTACAAGGGAGGAGCCCTGCAGAGGTCTTTCTATCACTTGTGAAAAAGAGTACTTCAGACTTCTTCTGAAGCACAATTTCAGAGTTGAACCATGATCCTTCCACTACCTCAGATCACTACATGGGAGGGGGGGTATAAAGAGTTCCTTACATGCAGCATTCTCCTGATAGGTCAAATTCAATCAGTGGAGTGTAAACAACAAAGGCAGCTTATTTTAGTCTTAAAGAACACCTAAACCCTCTTTGTGCATATTTTTATCTAAACAAAGCCTTGTTAGCAGAGGTGTAGTGCTTCCATACTTCTTGAAGTATTCAGTGATTTTTTTTATGTAGTTCTCCAGGCAGTGGTCTTAAATCAGCAACTGAACAGTTTGAAGTTGTAAGGGAACTTTTATTTATTCAGTTACTTCCCTGCAGAATTCCTTAACAGAGGGGATTAGGGTGATTTGAGATCAGGTTTCAGCTTGTGGCAGTCAGGTCACTGGGCTGGGACAGGTAGTTATTGTAATGAGCCTCCAACTGAGTAAAACAGGCAGTCTCCTTTTTAGTAAATCTGTTTGTTTGCTAAGTTAGAGTTACTTTCCCTACTAAGGTAAGTAAAGATCTTATAACCCTCTATCTAGGTTCTGTATTGACAATCCTGTAGAAGAATTTGGGTGGTTAAACTTTATTTGCATTTGTAAAGAGTTTACATGGAAATACTGCTTGATTGATACTATAGTGACAGTTTTATTGATGCCTGTGTCTAATGGCTATCTTCCCTCTGTGGCTTGCAAGGTACTGTAAGCAACAGTCTCCTCTACTTAGTACTATAATCAAACGTGTAAACAGTAACATAGAGTAACTATGACATTAAATTGGGATTACACATACTGTAGCTGATAGCTGCCCTATGGTGGTGCCTAATTATGCAATTGTGATAGAATAAACCCTGGAGGTGAATGCACTGCTCTGCTTTGACTTGTCACATTGCCTCCTACATATGTACTTGTGTGATATTTTTCTATTTGTATTAAATGATGCATTTGGCTGATGTGGTAATGTTATGTATGTTTTGCTGTCCAAACAGACAAGCATAAGTCAGTGCCATACATGTTTGCTTTCATGCGGTTACAATTTAGAACAATAGTATCCTGAAGCTATAAACAGGCCTTTCTTACCCCATGAGTCATTGTTTCATGGACTTTGGGTTTAACTAGGCTAAGGAGTATAGGTCTCCATATTCAGATCTGGCCATGTACAGTCTGTGGAAGTTTGCACACAGACTGCCTGGGGGGAATATTCAGACAATTAGCTCACTGCAATTGGAGTGCTCAAACTGTCTAAATATGGGGCCATGTTGGTACAGTGCATAGTGACTTTGTGCTATGCTGAAACAGGCACAGATTGAATATGTCTGACAGAAGCACAATGGAAGTTTCATGGCTCAAATGGGAAAGTGGCAGGGCTCTTTTGAGCCATATTTAGCCCCAATATACTAATGACCCCTTTGGGTATGAAGGGCACTAAGGTCCATTTGCATGACCATTATGAGCCCATTAACATGTGTGTATTGCCACCCTTCACACTGTAGCTGTCTTACATATTCCTTGTGGTCTAGTGGTCTCCCCATCCCCTATTTGCCTGTCCTGTAGCTGTCTTAAACATTCCTGGTGATGTAGTGGTTTCTGTACCCCCAGATCGACTGTCCTGTAGCTGTCTTGAATATTCTTTTTAGCCTAGTGGTTTCCAACCCCACCCCCTGATCACCTGTCCTGTAGCTGTCTTGAATATTCCAGTTGGTGTAGTGGTTCCTGTACCCCCAATTGACCATTTTGTAGCTGTCTTCAATACACCTGGTAGTTAAGTGGTCTCCCCCCATAAGAGCATCTGATCCTCTGTCAACCCACCTGCTAAGGACCCTCCTTCCCACAACCCCCCCACTCAGGTCACCTAAGCAAAAGTATGAAAATAGTGACCACAAGCTACACAGCCCTCTGTTCACCACCATGGTCAGCCATCATCTGGTTGCCAGTGAGTGATCATGAGTACAGTATACACAGGTGTTTGTAGAATACTTGCGATTGCTCAGAGACCAGCAGATTGAAACCATTTGAAGTGGTGAGCAGAGAGCTGTGCCAGTCATCACTATTGCTGCAGTTTGTATTATGTGACATGGGCTGGAGTGTGCCTAAAAGGGTGAGTCTGAAAGGGGAAAGATGCCCTTATGGGGGGACCACTAGACCACCAGGAATATACTGGATAGCTACAAGATGGGTGATCTGGCTGCTTTTACAATGTATTTTACCAGAACAGATCAGTTTACATGTAACATCTGCTTTTCAGTGGGGTCTGCTGTAGGGTCCTGCTTTTACAGTTTTACAATATATTTACTCAGGATAGCCTAGATGAGTTGTGATATCTTGTTTGTAGTAGAATCTGTTTGGCCCAGTTTTTGCACTGTATTTGCCCAGGACAGTACAGCAGAGATGCAAGATCTTTTTTCTCAGTGGGGTCCTCCATTTACCCATTATTATAATGCATTTACTAAGGATAGCCCAAGTGAGAGTCAATTTCTTATTTTAAGTGAGGTCCAGCTTTTACCATGTATTTTTCCAGGATAGAGCAGTATAGTGGAGTTATTTATTTAATTAACTGATTTAATGTGGCAAAGCAGTAGTGCTGTTTAAAGGTCTTCTTCATGAAGGATTAGTAGCTTAATAACCTGGCAGTGATAACTTTATTCTCATCCTGAAGTTGGTACTTTTCGTTCATGTGAAAGATAGATCTGCAGTCTGGGGACTGTCCTGAAGAAATCCTCTAACCCCGCAAGCAGCTAGCTGTACCTGTGTGACTAGAGGTGTGGCTGGTACTATTTGGATTGTGAGCAGGGAACAGCTGACTAGTCACACCATATGAGCCTGTGAGGGATTAATTCTCACAAGTCAGGAGTCAGGACTTGGCCAGGATCACGTGAATTAGACAGTCGATGCCAACAAAACAATATGAATTAATAACCAGCCTGGCTTTATCATAAATGGAGTTGTGAGGTAAGTGTGCTGTTTTGTATTAATAATTTTGTTTGTATTGAATGGACTTATCTGATGGCAAGAGGCTGTGCTGGTCAGGACTTCATCCAGCGACTTGAGTGATCTCTCTTTCCACCAAGCTTGCCCCTTACTGCCAGCCTCCTGTCCCCCCACTGTGAGTGAGCATGGCACCAATGAAGTGAAGTCCACATGTATCTGAGTGTGGATGGCAATTCTTCAGCATTAAAGCCTGTGCTGCATTCAGATGAGGCATTAGGTCAGGTGTGTTTTTTGGTTTGGAGTCTGGGATGACTTCTGAGTGGGTGTTTAGGGCAGGATGAGCCTACCACTGTCATTGATCCTGCTCTTGCCATGTGACTGGGCTGTGTACATGCCATTGGATGTGCTTGGCATAAGTCATCATCTGTTACAGTTGGCTGTGCACCCCTGTAGGTTGGCTGACATGTGTGGGTTATACTGGAGTGCTTGATGGTGTTTCCAGTGTATGACATATGGAGATTTGGGGGTTGGCTGCCCTGTACCGGATATGAATAGGAAACATCATCCTGCTGTAGAGCAGTGATAATTATGGTCTTGCCATTGTCCAAGGTCTCACACAGGTTGTGGAACCCTTGCTGCATGTCAAGTCTATGGGCAGTGATGTAACTGTATATGCCCTATATGTCATACAGCTGTCCCTGCAGAGTCGTACCCTCTCTGCTTCAACCATCTCAGTTCAGGGTACATTCAGATAAAGCATTCATGACCTGTTATACATCCTGTGTCAATACTGAGCTTTGAGGGGCCCTCCAGTGGGTCCTGTGTATCGGTTCCATTCACTGGCATGGATGTTCTGTGTATGTGTCTGCTGTGTGACAGACTCATGCACATCCAGGCTGGTATTTTGTGTTCCCTTTTCTCTGCCTTGTATGTCTGACTATGTGGTGCACTGTTGAGGGGGCAGAGTCTGCTGTTCAGGTTGCAAGGTAACAAGTGCTATGCCTGCTGCAGTGATAGCTGACTGTACTCAAGAGAAGTGTTATATAATTGGATGTTTAAAGGGTGGCTGGAGTGAAATTTTTTGCTTTATTTTGACAATTTAAAAAATAAAAATAAAAAGTAGTTTTTTTTATAGTGATTGTAATAAATCAAAGAAGGATTTAAAAGCAGCAAAATGGTCTCAAAATGACCCTCAAAATGCACCAGAATGCATCTAAAACCTGATAGCTTCTGGGGGCCTAAGCAGCACCCAGACCCACTGCCTGTAGGGGGTTGGGGACATCATCATTCATGGAGATCCTACACTTCTAAATTTAGCACTACACCACTACCTGTTGGTCAAAACTGAGTTTGTAATGAGACTGCATTGCTCTAGCAGACATTCAGATTACACTTTTCTTTCTCTCCCAACTGTGTATGTGTGCAATGATTTACAGCAGTCTGTAGGATTTTTTAACCATTTTAGGACCAATCTAAGCCTAAATAATAAACAGAGTTCCACCATTCCTCCTCCCTCTCTCTCTGTCTCTCTCTCTTTTCCTTTCTCTCTAGAAACTAGACTTGTACAGGGAAATGCTGAAAGGTGAAGCTGACCAAACATGATAACTTACTTGACTTTTTTATCAACTTAAACTTTTTAATTATTTCCCAGCCTTTTACAAATAAAGCTTACTATGTTCACTGAATGGAGGCGGATGCCTTGGATAAAAAATATGTATTTCTGAAATCACTGACTTTAACCTACAGAATACGTATGTAATGTTCATCACTGGTGGGCTTGATGGAGGACATATTCTTACATGGCACAGGTATTTCATTGGTTTTGTTTTTAGTTTTGCTTGATTCTCAAGCCCACATCTCCTTATCCGTTCCCCCAACAACCACCACACACAAGTATTTGTATCTAAACTTGCTCTGTAAACCAACTGCATGAGAGCAAAACTGTAACAGCTGTGTGCCTTCCTCATTTGTATCGCATAACCTGTCATACATAGAAATGTAGCCCTCTCTTACCATGTCTAGAGGTATGGATGGAATATGTCAATGGGAAGAGTGTGCCCACAGCAGCAGAAACAATTCCAGTGGCCACGTTACCCAGGCCCATATGTCACACACAGGGTCCCTTTCCCTCACTGGTGCTGGACGAAAACAGCAGGTTAATTCATATTAAACAGTTCCTATTAATAATGAAATGTCCACACAGAACTTGAAGAAACAACAGGGAACCCACATTCATTAAACATATTCACTCATAGCTCAAGGTAGCATCAGTTAATTTGTGTGGAACACATTCAACTTTCACATGGAAGGTAAGGCCAAAATAGCAGCTTTTACGTGGACAGAGGCAGTTGTAAAGTCTTTAGGGCAGCATTAACTCAGGACTGCTATGGTCACAAGTCTGAAGGCAGCACAAGTCCCACAACAGTTCACAGTGCCTAACAGCCCATTATTCTTCATGGCACCCAAACTCTCAATGATACCCATCTCTCTCTCTCTCTCTCTCTCTCTCTCTCTCCCCCCCCCACACACACACACACTGGCTCATTAGGTCACCCTTGGTACATGCAATTCTCACAGCTTGGGGATATGCAGGTTCCCCCAGGACTCCTGCATCCATTCCCAGAACTAGCAACAACTATCCACCAACTGAGAAGGGGGACAAGTCCTGTGGAGTTCCAAGGCAACTAGCTCTCTTGGCACTATACTCCCTGCCACGTTCTTGACCACTGGATCCCTACACGAATCAGCACAGGCTGCCAGGGCATTCTGTGACTTGTGGCTGCTAGCTCCCCTCTTGACTTTAGCTACCCTCCAAGATGCTGTTCAGCTTGTGGCTATGGGCTCCCACTTCTTCTTCTGTGGTCCACCAAGTGCCACTGGCCAGGGGCCAGAGTGGGCAGTCACCCCTGCCCAGCCCTGAATCACTATCTCACCACGCAGTCCTCTAACCAGAACTCCTACTCCAGCCTAAACTGCTGGACTTTATCCCCTGATGCACCTGTGGTGACCTTTTGACCCACAGGAGGCTCCACCTGAGTGCTGAGAAAAATTAACCCTTTTCCCTACTGAGCCAAATTAGGCCGCAAAAACCCAGGGAGGGATGAATAGACTAGTAATCCCCCAAAGGGGGTGGTTACATAAACATAAAAACTTCTGGCAGATAATGACTGCTGGGCCCATCTAGTCTGCCCATTTTTAGTTATGATCATTTTTGCTGCAGACCCAACTTGCTCTATAGTACTGTCTCTTCCATCTTCCACCCCTTCCTTCCTCCTAGGATTCCTTTGTTCCTGTTCCAGGCATTTTTGAAACCCACCAGTGGTTTCACCCCTACTGCCTCCCACAGAAGGCCGTTCCATGAATCTACCACACTTTCTGTGAAGAACTACTTTCTCACATATCTCCTGAATCTACCTTCTTCCAGCTTCATATCGTGACCCCCTTGTTCTACAGCACTTTTTTCTCTGAAACATATCTCCCTCCTATACCTTATTAACCCACAAGAGATCATTAAGGATCTCAGTAACATCCCCATTCTCCCTCCTCTTCTCCAAGGTGTACAAATTGAACACTTGCAGTCTCTCTTCATAGGGTATCTAATGCAGACCTTGCACCATTTTAACAGCCCTCACCTCTCTTTTTGCTGCTTTCTCCTTTTTTCCAATTGTTCCCCCTTCTACACATTCTCCTTGACTGATCCTTTTCACCCCTTCTTCTTTTGCTAACCCCCTGCTTCCTTGAATAACATGCATCCTGGTGGAACTCTCTCTCCCCTTGGGATATCTCTATACTTTCTCTCAGCTTGTAATGGTCCACTTTCTGCATCCCCTATTTCTCCCATCACCTCCTCTCAACTACTTTAAATGTGTATTGAAGCAACATTTGAATTGTCCACTGAGGACTGTGGTTGTCTCCTGGATGAAAACAGGTCATCACCTCAGTATAGGTTCTTATCCTTGAAAACAAAAAACTGGCATTCACCACCTCTACCAATAACAAACACTTGGCTCCATGTAAAATTATTACATATTTATTTATAGAAAGACAAGCAAAACATGCTGCAACATGCCTAACATGTTTTGGACATATATTCCTTTATCAAAGGCTGGTGCAGCACTACAAAAGATAGGTTTTGATACTTAAGATATCTGATGTTGAAAGTGATGTCAGATCAACAGTTTAGTGGATTTAAAAGAAAAACATTTATTAATTTCAATAAAATCCATTCAGAACATACAAATCAAAAAGCAGGACCGTCAAGCCCATAAGAGACAACAAATAATTATATACATGCTAAAACAGTAAGAGACAAATACAAATGTAGATACAGAAAATGTGCACAGTTTATATCTACAATACAGTAACGGCATATTAGTGTTTTATCAGGAAGGGTTTAGTATCAAAACCAGTATTAAGGCCAGGGGATCTATTTGCCCCAAGATTTATAATCCAGAATGTCTCTCTTTGCATTACTAGATTATTAAAATCTCATCCTCGGGGTTTGGGGTTCACTTGATCAATAACCCATAAATTTGAATTCATATGCACTAATACTAGTTACAGTGGCTAAATAAGCAGCTGTAACATATGTTTCAACCTTTCTGTCAGTTGCTCATAAGTGCTCTCCCAACCTGATTTTAAAATGTCTTATAGTTTTCCCCCACATAGAGGGAGTCACGGGTGCAAGTGGCTAAGTAAATAGCACCTGCTGTATCAGAGGTGATTAACTGCCTAATCTGATAATTTTTTTTTTGTGTATTGTTGCTGCTAAATTAGTTTCCTGTTTGCAGACTCTTGCAAAAAGTGTAGTGTTTACATTGATGTCAACCTGCAGATCCCTGTGTCAGCCAGGTTGTTTTTGGAGTTTCGCAATAGTGACTGTGTACTACCAAATCCCCTATTGTGGTGGCTCTTTTATAAGTCATCCTAGATGGATTACTGGAAAGCTCAGAGAGTCCAGGATTGATGGATAATACAGCCCAATGTTTATTTATTATCTTTTCCACTAACATAGCCTGCACTGAATATGTAGTAATAAAACTGAAACAAATTTATTTCTATCTGTTGAGTGTGGAGATGTAAAAGATCAATCAATCAATCAATCAATCACTTTATTTAACCAGGCATATACACCATTGAGCAAGCTCATTTTCAAGATGGTCCTGGGCAATAGTACATTGTAGTTCAGTACAAGCAAAATACAGGTAGTAACAAAAATGTAGGAAATATTGTACAATAGTGCATTGCAGTTCAGAACAAACATAACACAAATAGGGTAGTAAAAAAATGGAAAAACATATACAGGTGAACCACAGAAGGCCAGTATCTAAATGCCTGTCATAATAGTGAACACATGCAATTCAGAGCAAAAATTATGTAAAAGTAGAGGAGCAAAAATCCAAGACACTCTACAGATAGTAGTATAGGTAAGAATGGAGGGAGGAAGGTGAAAAGAAAATAGGTATGTTAGAGGTAAATGAAAGGAAGAAGAAGACCAGAGTGAAGGGGAATGAATTAAGAGAGTTAGATAACCCTAACAGGGAGGTGTGTTAATCGACATTTTAGCCATAGGTTTTGTGTAAGGAGCATGATGTAGGTTGTTCAGTGTCTACGAAAACAGTTGCAGGCTTCCTTCAACAGTACGGGTATTGAATCTTTAAATGTGAATATGCCTGGGAGTGAGGCAAGTTTTAAGAAGTTTTGCATGGTATTCCACACTGATAGAAGTGACAAATTGATGGCAGCCACGCCATATGTCATGTTCACTCTAGGAATCTGGAAGCAGAGTAAGGAGAAATGACTCAAGCCATACGAGCCCTTGACCTGTGTGAAGAGGCTCAAAATGTAAGTAGGCAGCTTATTGGATAGTTCTCTATAAAGCCAAAATAGAGCATTTCTTTTCCTCCTAGTTGGAAGTGAGGGCCACCCTGATTCCTGGTACAGTAAGCAGTGGTGAGTGCCAAGAGGTAGGTTGAAGATAAATCTTTGGGCCCTTTGGTAGAGTGTGTCAAGTTTGTTGAGCACTGCTACGGACAATGCATATAAAGAAAGTCGGCGTAGTCCAATAAGAGTAAGAATGTGGATTGTACTAGTCTCTTTCTGACTTCTGGGGTGAGAAGATGTTTAATACGATAGAATAAGCCTAGCCGCTGTCTTAATTTCTTCAAGACTTCATTCAGATGGTATAGAAAGTTAAGCTTATTATCCAGCCAGAACCCAAGATATTTAAAGGTTTCAACTATTTCGAGGGGTTCATCTAGAAGTGTTAGGATCTGGGGTATATGTGATGGTCTGGGGGCTGGCTTTGGAGAGAGAATCATAGCTTTAGTCTTTTTGGCACTGAGAAGAAGTTTGTGTCTGATAAGATTATGTCAGAGGGTGATAAAATCTGTCCAGCATTTTAGCTTGTTCTCTGACTGTTTCAATAACTCCTATGTTGTACCCTCTTTCTCTCAGTCTGAATGCTAAATCATCAGCTCTCTCATTAAAGGATTCCTCTATGCTACAATTTCTACACACTTGGAGGAATTATCCCTTTGGAATATTTCTGATGATATGCCTGAGGTGGCAACTATTCACTTGGAGTAAAGTGTTTCCTGCAATCTCTTTCCTGAATAAATCAGAACGTACATGAACGTGTTCCTGTCTATGAAGGCTGTATCTAGAAAGTTTACAGTTTCCCAATTAGCGGTATAAGTAAATCTTACATGTTCATTCATGTTATGTAAATATGTTACAAAATACTCCAAGTATGTTAAGCTCACATCCCATACCATGATGACATCATCAATGTATATTTTCCACAACTTGATGTTGTGAAAAAAAGGATTTAAATCGGGTTTCAAGATGTTTTTCTCATCCCATTCCCTGACATAGAAATTTGCAACTGAGGGGCCAAAAGAGGCCCCAATTGCAGTCCCTTTAATCTGTAAATACAAATCCCTGTCAAATACAAAAATATTACAATTTAAAACAAACTCTTACAATTCCAACAAAAAATCAGTTGGTGGTCAGGCTTCTGCAGATCTCTAATTGAGAAAGTATGCTGCTGAATCCAAAACACCTTTATGCGGAATACTTCTATATAATGTCTCATTGTCCATTGTAATTAACAAAACTCTGTCACTCATATACAGTACATCAGATATCTTAAGTATTTATACCTGTTGTTTGTAGTGCTACATCAGACTTTGATCAAGAACTATACATCCGAAAAGCGTTAGGTGTATAGCAGCATGTTTGCTTATCTTTTTATAAATATATAATAAGTTTACGTGGAGCCAAATGTTGGTTATTGGTAGAGGTGGTGAGTGCCTGAATTTTTTGTTTTCAATAGTGCTTATGTTTCAGTGCACCACTGTCCCAGTGCAGTCTAGTTTGTGTTTCACGGTTCTTATCCTTCTAGCTTGGCCCACAGTCCCCAATGTAGAAATACCTCTCCTCCCAGCACCATTCCTTCTACCATTACTTGAAGGGCTTGGTGCAGAGCTCCTTCTCCTTCCACATATAGTACAACACACACACTCTCCACTCACATTTAAACACATGGGAAACACTGGATCAACCAGATAAATGATCTACCTTTACCAAAAATGAAATTTACACACAGAGCTGACTATGGGAATTCATCTTGATGTTTAAGGTCATGAAACACCTTTATCAAGTTAATGTATTAGCAGCTGTAGTGGCTCTGACCACAGTTTGTTTTTACAGTAGGAGTAATAAGCAAAATGATTCTCATAGTCCTAAAAGTAATAATTAGAAAATAATCATCTCATGTGCATATTGTAATCTAGTATTTCCAGCATAAAACAGTTATCTTGGATAAGCCCAAATAAAACACATATTCCCCCAAAAAGCAGTATTTCTTGGACTGTAGCCTATGACCACTAGTCTTTGCATGAGAGAGCTAATACTAGAAGGTCAGAGCTGATCAGTTTCTTCTTACCACCATCTGTATCTGTCTGTATTTCTGTGATCTGTCAGCATTGTCCAGCTGAGAACTACTAAGATGAACTCACATGTCAGCCTTGTTCCTAGAACTTGTTCTTGGAGTGTCCTGCTGCCACAGGGAGACTATTCTTCTTACAGTGTTGTCTTAGGGGTTCTAAAGGCTGGGGTTTGCCCAAGGAAAAACATGGAATCTCTAGCTAGTGGATGTGCCAAGAATTAGTCTTGTATGTTCCAATAAATGATACCAGAAAACAACTTAGGTTTTCCCAGATGCTGTCTAAGCTACTGATTTCCAATAAATGAAATAAGACGTGCCAAAAAAATATCACAGTAACTCATAGGTCCAGGTGTGCTCACTCATGTGTCTATGTGCGATAACTAAGACAGGAAATACTGCAGATAAGGGGAAAACACTAGATGCATTGTGTGTACCTTCCAGTAAAATGAACTTTGGCTGACAGTAGCTGAGCTATATGCTTTTCTTCTCTCTATCAGAAAATACAAAATATTGGGCCCTTGGTTCTTGCTCTGGCCTAGCTGAAATATTCTTAAACTCAGTTCCTTTCTGTTTACTTTGTTTTCCTTAGTGTGATCTGGCCTGGATATTTCAGGGCTTTTTGGGGGAGGCCCCCCCTGGTATCATTCACCCCTCATGTGATCATCCTACCCTGTCCAGACAGGGGTTAGGATGGGCACAGCCATCTGATGGTATAGAGCATTGCCGTAGAAGTGGTGAAGGTGTTCCTGATTACTTATGACATCATAGTTGTTATGTCTTCTGGTCTCAGTCAGATGTAAAACACATGTAATACTGTACAAAAGGGGGATTCGAAAGTGCACAACCTTAAAAATATTATAAAATGCCCATACAGTAGTATTTGTCCTATCAGTTGGAGTCGGTGTGTAACTGACAAGTACATTTGGTTTTATGACAGTAATAAAATTAAAAAATCATCTCCAAAATGTATTGTCTGTTACAATACTGAACAGGTCTCAAAGGTTATTTATTCTGTTGTTCATTCCTTGATGTTAAAAGCAAAAGTTTATTTAATCCTGGGAACGTTGATTGTGATTTGATATGAAGTAGCAAACGGGTGATATTGGAAAGTAAAGTTAAATTTTGAAACATTTTGGAAATATGAATTAAAGAGGTTGGTATGATGGCAGGTTGACATTGCATGATAGACCACAGAGCTGATCATCTCTTTATAGCAAGCCTCCTTTGCTAATGTATCTGCTTTTGTATTCTGCCTTCACATGTATACCTCTCATCCAGCTATGTCCCCTGATATGGACTACCCTAAGGTGAGGAAGTAGTTAAAAGTAGGAAAAGAAAGGAAATAAGGAAATGTAGGAAAAATGGAGTGTATTTCTTATAAAGCAGCATATATTCTCCCACTGCTTCCAGTGAGATATGCGTTTGTGCCGATGGTCAGTGAAACTATAGTTAACCCAGTCTGCCAAATAGGGAGTGAAAGTGAAAGAAATCTTGCTTTAATTTAAGTCACTAAGTATGAGTACCTAAGGTGGACTACCAAACATAGCAATTGCCCTTGTAAGACCCATACCTTAGCTACTGGTGCCGAAGATGCTGCATTAAAGGAAGAATGCCCAACAAGGTGGGTGTTATGCTGGGATAACATCTCACCTCAGGTGGTTAGGCCCCAGGCCATAGGCTGAGAGCATCCAACACCTGAAGTGAGATGTTATTCCAGCATAACACCCACCCTGGAGGGCATTATTCCTATTATACACTGACTCAACTGTGTTTAATAAGGAGACAGACAAAAATAGTTGCTTTTAAATGTTTTTAATGATTTAAAATATTCACTATCCTACCACTACATCAAATAGTTCCTTGTGGCAACTTTTAAATAAATACAGAAACAGGCTTTAAAAATGTTAATAAACTGTTGGTAAATATTTGTAAAATTTTATCTTAACATAGGTTTATGCTTTATATAACTTTTTAATCACAGTTTAACTTATGAAGAGATGATGAACTTCTGAATCTTATTAAGTAACATTTCTTAGTATTTTTAAAGAAGTGAACTGTTAAAGAAGCAACTTGTACAGTAAATCTGTAACAGGAACATGAGGCAGAAATGTTAACATGATTTTTACAGGATGTATTTTAGTTTTTTATAAATATTGAAGACACACATACTGTTACTGCGTATGACAAATTGGTTGCTGCTGCCTGTGGTTTGTAGTGCTGTTGAGTTGAAGATGCTTGTGGTTGTTCTGTATTCTGCACTGCTGCTCGATCCTTCAATGCATTCTTGGGAGGTTGCTGTTTGTGGTGGTGCTTCCTTTACTGTTACCACCATGTGCTCTGAGTAGGTAGCCTTTGTTTCTGAGGTTCCTGTTTAAGGTGCACTGACATTTTCTGGCTAGTCGCAGGTTTGAGGCATGCATCCTGTGGGTTGGCTGGAGAGTTGCACTCCATTGAGATATCTGGTTCAGCTTCGGGCCCCAGTAACTTTTTAAAGAGGACTCTTGTTAGTGCTCTGTAATTGAAATAATCTGTCAACTCTCCAGACTGGTGTTCCTGAGTAGCAGGATGGTGGTCGCATGGAGAGAGTGGTTGGTGTATGTGTGAGGGAGTGCTGCTGCATGGCATGTCTTAGCCAGCATTGAACCCAGATCATTTTTGCCAAGGGGTTCAAAAGTGTACCATCTTGCTTCTTTTTCCCAGGGACCCACAGGCTTTCGGCGAGGGTGTACAAATAGGCATGGAGGGTTGTGGGGAAGTTTGCTTACTTACTTTTTAAGTGCAGCATCCAAGCATTGAGGGTGGCCTTCTATTATGAACAAAGTGTCTCTGTAGCTATCCTGATCCTTCTCTAACAGGTCGCAATGATTTTTGTTTTTTTCATTGAATGCTAGGGTTGCATACTCTAGCCCAATTTCTGTGTGCTTAAATTCAAAACTTGTTTGCTGCAGCTGTCTTTGCCCCTTACAGCCACATCTGGCAAAGTGTACTTGTAGTTTGAGTCAGATGTGACATAGAATTTCTTGGGGGTTCATTGCTTAGGGCCTCGGATTGTCTGAGGTGTTTGAGGTCACTGTCGGTGAGGGGTTGGTGGTGTTGAGCCTTATCTTTTCTCTCCTGCCTTAAGGCTTTTATTTGACCTGTAAATACATTATTACAGCTCTGAAAGTCTGAGTGAGTTATATTAAAATTCTGGCTGAGAGTGGGCTCATTTATGTATCTGTTGAGACCTACTAGGAGACTAATTAAGCTGATGACACCATAGTGATCTCCGTTTGCGTTCCGTACTGAGGCATATAACTTTCTTAAAATTGAATTCAAATCTGTTTGACTTACTGTGGCCAGGTTGAGTTGTATTGAAATTTATGTTGCCCCATCTTTCAGGATGTTTATTGCCCACACAGTGTGTCTTTTGGTGGATGGTTCATTACGATTACATTCCAGTTCATATAGCTTGTTTTCTTTAATTTCTATGTGTCTTCATTTTTCTTTATTTTCCCCTGGTGCTGGCTGTTGTTCTACAGTTTCTTTTTCTTCAGAGAAGATTTTCTTTATGGTTTCCATGCTGAATAGGTTGAAGTTCAGGTTTGGGAATTCTGCCATGAATTCTTCTGTCAGAAATGTTTCTGTCAGAGTGATACTGCTGCGTAGCGATATTTGGGACTGCTGTGTAGTGATGAGGTTTGCAGCTGGTTGGCACTTCATCTAAGATGTTGTGCGAGGATAACATCCCTGGTGTCCTGAAGGACTGACCAATCAGAACATAGGATTTTGACTTGTCAGTGTATAATCAGGAGTAAATCCTGTCACTCTAAGCTACTTTGCCATTCTGGCATCCCTGTATTACTACACCAAGTCCTGGCCTGCCAGTGCCTTATCAAAAATAAATAAAAGAGGAATAACTGTGATGGGTGGAGGTGCCTTAGCTATGGCTGGACCCTCCTGTGCAGTTAGTGTAGGTAGGTGGTATTTTTGTTGGTTGTATGCAAAGTGTATCAAATGATCACTTAACAGAGTCCCACAGATGCCATTGTTTTGTCCAACTGCTTTCCTAAACATATCTGTTTTCATTTTTAGGATGTTAGGGGTGGGGGGGGAGGAACAGTAACTGCCTCAGTAATGCATATTAAAACTTTTTATTCAACAATAACATTATTCTCAGTCTGTTATTGTCTTTTCTGTAAGGCAATGTAGTTGCTTTTTTGAATAGTGTCCCTGCATCACTGTTGCATCACTGCCTAATGTGAACCTAAATGAAGACAAACTGGATTTTATTTCTGAATGAGTTAAGGCACTGTCTTGACTGCCTCTTTTAGCAAATCTAGATGTGTTCTTTTTTTGTTTGTTTTGTTTTCTTTCTGAGGCACATATAACTTTAGATCTGCCTGTTGTTTTATTTTATTTATAAAAGAGGCTTTGTTTATCTGCTTGAAAAGGTTAACAAATTACAAAGTTAAACATCTGTAATGTACTCTGGAGTTATGTTATTTTCTTTGGATGGGGACTTCAGGCTACAGTATTGCCTTTTAACTGCTTAGACAATCCTATCGTCTGTGATGATATGAGTGTAAAAGAAGACTGCAGATTAACGTTTCTACTTGACTTTTTTTGTTCACCTTCAAGGCTGTATAGTTAAAAACTTATCACAGTGCAACATCTGGCTTTTCCACCTGTTTGCAAATTTGTAAAGGAGAGATCATCTTCACTCTCACTTATTGTTTAATAATAAGTCTTTAATCTAAAAGTTCAACTATTTGCATCTTAATCATATTTTGTATAAACCTTCCCAGGTCTCTCTTATAATACGGTTAATCATTCCTGCTTGCTATTAGCTTTTTCTTCTGCCTGTCAGAAAATATAAAACATTGGGCCTTTGGTTCTTGCTTTGGCCTGGCTGAAATATACTTAGACTCAGGTCCTTTCTGGTTACTTTTTTCTTGAGTGTGCTCTGGCCTGGATATTTCAGGCCCTGTTTTTCGGAAGCTCCCCTGGTATCACATGGGACAATATCTGACTCAACAGAAGTTACTAGTGGGGTTCTGCAGGTGCCAGTATTGGGATAGCTAAGTTTAACATTTTTATTGATAACTTGGCTACAGTAGTGTCAAATGAGGTAGTGTAATTAAATTTGTAGATGGCACAAAGCAAATGATTATGGTAGACTCCTGGGAAGAGGACGACCTCTACAACAGGACTTTAATGACCAAGGGAGTAGATCTATAAGTGGCAAATGGAATTCCGTTTTAATAAATGTAATGGCCCTCAGTTAGCCTGAAAGAATACTGGTTGTGCAACAACAGTCAGTAAGGCAAATCAAATGCAGGGCTTCATTAAAATAGGCAACAACACAAAACTATGCACTCCAGGTATGAAAGCAAGAGATACTGGTGGCCACAAAAAAAATATACACATTTTCCAAAAAAGCTCACATATATTGTTTGAGGTAATAGCAAACCACCTCAGTGCTTTGTGCCTTCCAACATGATGCTTCATAAGGGGGCAGAGCTAAAGGTTCAGTGGTTCAGATTTAAAGTCCTACATTTAATGTACAGGTATCTGTTTTATGAGCATTGAAAGCACCAACCAAAACTTCTCAATTAATGCAATGTAAAACAACTCAAACATGAAAGAAAAGATCAAGGCACTAAGTACAAAAGCTTATCTGCTGAGAATAAATGTCTCAAACTGTTAATGTAATGCATTTGTTATTGCAAAATTGATAGGCATTATTTACATGGGTAAGTAGTAGTACAGCTACACAGTATATAGATATCTGGAATGTAGATAAAAGATACAAGGAACAGAGACAAGTAAGGGGTTAGAGAGGAACATATTTAGTGCTGCTTCAAACTGTAAAAGCACAAAAAGATTTTAAGAATGCAAATAAAGACTGTGTAGTCAGCAGATGAAAGTCAGGTTGAAAGAATAGGGAGGGGGTTGGGTGTAATAGTAGCCACAGACATTGCCAACTGTTTCCAGATATTTAGCGAAATTTCTGAAGACTTTCTCTCTGCTGCCCCTACTGTGGAAATGCAGAAAGTAGGAGATATTTCTGGAAATATCACAGAAATTTCAGGAAATAGCTGGCTGTCTGTGGCTGCTACTGTATTGGGGGAGTTTATGGGAACGTGAAATGGATGCAGAATGGGAAAAGAAGACAGAAGTACTGACAGGAAAGTGAAAAGGGAGGAACAATTAGAACAATATTAGTTAAGGCAAGTGCCAAATATTTAATAAAGAAAGCCTGATAGAAATGATGTACAGGAACATGGGAATGTGCATGCCATTAAAGCTCTAAGTACTATGTACACTTGTAATGAAATGCCAGAGTTAGACTGAGCAAACATACAAATTGGAGAAAAATGCAAACAAAGGTTGAATCAAAAATATTAAATGGGTAAAAAGCCTTTGGAGAAATCCAAAAATCTGTAAAGGAGAGAAACAATTAAAATAATTTTCAGATTATATCAACAAATAATAGCAATCAATATTTTTTTCTCAAAAAATCCAAATCCTGAATACAAGTAAATATGTACATCTATAAGTGTACCTGACCATTTCAGACCCACAAAGGGAATTAACTAACACATTGTTAAATTATTGAAATGGTAATACAATATATCAATCATGTCATTCAAACCCACAAGGGGGTGAAACTTTGGGTGATATTCTCTCCCACAGTCTGCATACCAATCCTTAGCAATCATACCATATCCCTTGGCTACCCCCCTCCCCCAGTGGGAAACCACAAATGTGGCCACTGTAACATCTGCCACTTGTGCTCATCAGGTAACATTTTTTAGCACCCAACTCTTTAGAAAGCAGTGGACATCAGGCAGTTTATTAGCTGCAACACAACTTTTGTTATCTACATGATCTTTTGCCCCTGCTTGAAAAGCTAAGTTGGCAGAAACATCCACCTATTGCATAAACAGATATAGGAGCATATACATTCCATTTTCCATGCCCAGTCAGATACACTATTGGGCTCCCACTTCACTAAGAAACATAACAGTGAACCTGATAATCTTTGTTTTATGGGCTTGGAGCATGTGACAGCCCCTGTCAGAGGTGGTAGAAGTGTCAAAAAACTTCAGTAAGAAGTTAAATGGCTCTATAGTCTCAAAGCTAATTTCCCAGTGGGTTTGAATGATGTGATCGATATACTACCTTTTCTATAATGTAGTGACACATTAATTACCTCCCTTAGAGGTTTTGAATCAGTCAGGTACATTTATACATGTACATGTACATATCTAACTGTATTCAGGTATTAGATTTTTTGAGCTACATTTATGGGTTGTTATTATTTGTTGATATAATCTAAAAGTTGTTTTAATTAATTAATTGTTTTTTTTTACATATTTTTGGATTTCTCCAAAGGCTTTTTATTCATTTATCCTTTTTGATTCAGCCTTTGTTTGCTTTTTTATTCCATCTGACTATTTTCTTGATCTAACTCTGGCATTTCTTGACAAGTCTGTATAGTGCTGATAGTTATAGTGGTAAGCATACTTCCGTATTCCTGTGGATTGGTTTCTATCAGGTTTTCCTTACTGAATATTTGACACTGCCTAAACAAATACCATTCCTCCCCTTTCCAGCCCTTCTTTCCTTCTTTTCCACCCTTCCTCTGATTTTCATGTTTCTATAATACCCTCTACAACCTAACTCCCCCACCCATTCTTTCAATTCGATATTCATCTAATGGCTATACTATCTTTATTGTAACTCTTAACATCTTTTTGGACTTTTTGCAATCTGAAGCAGCACTAGATATTTTCCAGTCTGTCCTCATACTTGTCTCTCGGTTCCTTGTATATTTTGCCCACATTCCAGCTGTGCAAATATCGTTGTACTACTACTTACACATGTGGATAATATCTATCAATTTTGCAATAATGAATATATTATATTTACAGTTTGATAGATTTATTATTCTCAGCTGTTAACGTGTTGGGCTGAGTGCTTTGATCTTTCCTTATACTGCTCGGATATCTTACAATGTATTAATTGAACAGTTTTGGTTGATGTTCCCAGGGCTCACAAAATGGACACCTGTACATTTAATTTAAATTTGAACCACTGATCCTTTAGCTCCACCCTACTCTTATGGTGGACCTTCCGAAGGGTAATGTGAAGTTGCGTTTTTTTCAACTAGAGCGTGGTAAAACTGTGGGACGACACTCCAAAGTAAGCTATGTGAGGTAGTATTGTTGAATCTTTAAAACTCAATGTGGATCAATTCCACAAGGAGGAGAACAATACTGGAAATAGCATTTACATCATTGGGGAGGAGAGGGTTTGACTTAATTAAATTTATTCAAACATCATTGCAACCAACCAATATTCTGGCAGGTTGAAGTTCACCTTGTATATTTTTGTATCCTTGTATATATGAAATCTATTCAAATTGTACTGTACATACCACACTGTTGTTCTTTAACTGACTGTATTGCTGTACTATTGTATGTACCTACTCTTATGTCATACTCATCTATTTTGTATACTGTATATCTTCCTCCTGTATACCCGACTGTCCCCCAGGTTACATCTGGAAATAAGCCTTGGTTCAGTGTGCCTTTCCCAGTTACCAAAGTTTTAAATGCATAAATAAATACATAAAATAAATAAAATTCAGTACATCAATAACATATTGCACAACCAGCTTGTTGTAAGCATGACATAGAAAAAATACTAAAAACACTGTTGTAACACAATAATTACATCATAAGATTATAAAAGTGATTAATATATTTAATAATATTAATATTTTATAATATAATTAGTAGTTTATGTATATTATATTTAAATTGGGCTAGCTGTTGGGTGCTGCTGGAGAAGGATCATGAGCCAGGGAAGCTCTGTGCAGCAAGGCATCTGTGGGGCTGTGGGAGCTGAAACAGACTTCAGGAGCTCTTCTTGCTTGCTGGCTGACTAAGACTCAGCCCCTCTGCACTCTCTTTAGCAACTGGGAGTCAGCTGAGCTCTGAGAGAGGGGATAGAAGTGCACTGTCTCATCAGTGAGGCTTTTCCATAGGATTCTCTGCTCTGATTGGGAGCATCAGCTGCTGAGAAGGGACTAATGGAAGGATAAAAGGGTAGTGTTCTAACAAATCCCACAAGCTCATGTCTCATCAAGTGAGTTTCACAATGATGGAGTGGAACAGGTAAAATATTAGCATCTGAGGAACCTGCAGGCATCAGTAGGGGAAATAGAGGACTGTGTCAGTGGTTTAGGTAAGTTACCTGTTTTCTCTTATTGTTGCACTCACTGATGGGATATAGGTAGAGGAAGGTCATAATATTGTAAAAGGTTAAAGTGTTTGAATGTGTAAATGTTGTAGTGTTTAAGATATTATGACAAACTGATGTAAACAAAGGGGAAAAAACAAAAATATATAGCATGTTACAGTATACCCCTACAAGTGGAAGTATAAGTTGTGTAGGTTAATTACTTGAACTATAGATAGATTGTCCTTACTGGGTTTAGGGAAGACAGAGCAGAAAGTATAAGGTGAGCAAAAATTGGGAATGTGGGGAGTGTTGCAGTGCAGTAATTGTGGAGCAGCAGTCTTCAGGGAGACTTTCTGGAGGCTGTGATGCTGCCCCATATTCATGCACTTCTCTTGGCAGGCAGGTAAGGTCTTTAGACATGAGGCTGCATTGATTTCAAGCCAAAAGAAGGTTACTTGGCTTGAGGCTGCATTGGTTAAGAGTTGGGAGACCCTTCCCCTACCCAGGGACCATCAAGTCTGACACCATTACTTCAAAGGATGCCAGATAGAGGATGAGTGGCTGGACTAAGGTGGGCTCGATGAGGAAGGGGGTGGTAGAATCAGGAAAGTTGGGGGTAGGGTCACAGGAACATTTCTCAAACACAACCAGTACTACAGCATAATTCACACACTGTTCTGGCAGACCAGGGAAGCCAGGAGGAAGCAACCATGGTAGTGGCTGGGGAGGAAGTGGGAGCCCTCTAAAGTGGAGGTCCCATGCAGGGTGAAAAGGGACCTCATAGAAGGAGGAAGCAATTACTAGTAGGTGACTTAATTTTCAGGGGGATATATTTGGGAATAGGAAAGAAGGCAGAGAGAGTGGTCAGGTGCCTATCAGGCATCACAGCCAGTAAAGATGGGAAGTGAATTTTAAGGATAGCTAGGGCAATAGGAAGGGAAGAGAAGCTTGATGTCATTGTCAGTCTGTGGACAAATTACCTGGCTAGGGATGATGCAACAGCAGTGCAGGGGAAGTTTAGAGAGCTGGGAAAAGTCTAAAACAGGTAGCATGCTCTGAATCTTTTGCAGAGGTGCTGCCTGTCTATGATAGGGGTAAGGAGAGAGAGCTCCACACCAAGGCTTTCAACTCATGATTGAAGGCCTGGTAAAGAGAGGAGGGGTATGGCTACACTGGGGACTGGGGGCCACCTGGGAGAATAAGAATCTATACAGAGGAGATGGCCTGCATCCATCTGGAAGGGGGACTGCAGCTCTCAGTGGAAAGTTTAAACATTTTTGATGAATGTTTAAACTATCTGGGGGTGATGGAAGAAAAAGGGGAAGCAGAAACTGCCCACCCAAAGGAAAAGATGGAGTGTATAGAGATTCTGGGTGAAGATAGTCCTACACTGTGTAAAGTAAATCAAATAAGTAGGTGGTTAGAAAAGGATGAAAGGGGGAAACTAAGCAGACAGACGAAAAGAGAGAGTAAGGGAAGACAGAAGAAAAAAGTGGGAAGTTGCAAATGAGACCCAAACAAAATGTTGAAGGCCATGTGTGCTAAATCTAGGAGTCTGGGAAATAAGATCCCAGATATAGAGGCCATCATGACAAAGGCTGACCTGGATAACATGACCATTACTGGGTCATGGTGCACTGGAAACCAAGACTTGGACATAGTCATACCACGGTACATGTTGTTCAGAAGGGATTGGGTAAGAAGGAAAGGAGAGGTAGTGTTCCTTTATGTGAAGGACAGCATAAAAGCAATGGAAATACAGGGAACTCAGGGAGGGAATGAGATGCTGTGGACTACCACTGAGTCAGAAAAACAAGCCAATATTCAGACAGGCGTGATCTACAGGCCTCTGGCACAGGAGGAGTACTTGGATAGGATAATGCTAGAAGAAATTGGAAAAAATGGCACAAGGTGGGAGGTGCTACTCATAGGGGACTTCAGCCTGCCAGATGTGGACTGGAGCCTCCCTGCTGCAGTAGCAACTAGAAGCAGAGAAATCCTGGACTCCCTGCAGGGTGCTTTCCTTAGGCAGCTAGTCAGGGAACCCACTAGTGATGGGGCAATACTGGACTTGATGCTTACTAACAGGGACAGTGTGCAGATGTCAGGGTGGGAAGCCATCTGGGGTCCACAGATCATTGTACAGTGTGGTTCAACATTAGAACAACTGTAGAATCCAACTATACAAAGGCAGCAGTCCTGGACTTCAGAAGGGCTGATTTTAGTAAGATGCTTGAGTGTCTCATGAATTAACTGACAGGGGGTGAAGACCTAGGTGGAGTGGAAGAAAAGTGGGCCAGACTAAAAGAGGGCATAGTGAAGGCAACAAGCCTCTCTGCTAAGCAAGTAACCAAAAGGAAACGAAAGAGGAGACCATTATGGTTCTCAAAAGAGGTAGCAGGAAAGATAAAAGCTTAGAGAAGTAGCCTTCAGAAGGTACAAGACGACCCAGAGAAATAAGGATAGGGAAATGTATTGGTGAAAACAGAGAGAGGCTCACAAAACAGTAAGGAGAGCAAGAGCACAAACTGAGGAAAGAATAACTGAGGGAGTATCAAAAGGGGATAAGACCAATGGTTGTCAGTAGGAGATATTATTAGGAAATTTCGTATTCCGGCTCCCTCTCACTTCAAAATTATACAGTTAAGGCACTTACTTACAACAGTTTTTGGTAATAACCCCCCTCCCAGACTGTCACAGCCCTGATACCTGAGGTTTCTTCACTTATTGGATCTTCAGGTGTTATATCTAAATTATATCAGGTTTTGTTTTACAAAAGATATGGGGATTCTTTTGGACCCACAAGATTCTGGAATTCTATCCTTCCTCAGTACCATCTGGTTTGGCAATCCCTGTGGAGATCCTGTCATAAATATGTTTTTCAAGATTGACTGCGTCTCATGCAATATCATATATTACATAATATGTATTGCACCCCGGTTAAATTGCAGAAATGGGGTCTCTTGAACTCTAATATATGCATTAAGTGTTTGCAGGAAGAAGGAACACTTCTTCACATGTTCTGGTCCTGTTCCAAAATCTCCCTTTTATGGGATTCAATCAAGACTTCCCTGGACCCTTTGCTGGGCCTTCAAGAGTATTTTACTCCTGATATTTGCCTTTTAGGGGACCTGTCTTCTATTAGAGATAAAGTAAGAAAGTTTCATATTTCCATGATTGCCTTATCTGTCAAGAAGCTTATTTTACGTCATTGGAAAGACAAGTCCACCCCAACCTTTCAAGAATGGGTAAACGAAATTCTGGCCAATCTGCGTACAGAAAAAGTGATTGCTAGTCTTCTTAATAGATTGGCAGTATATACTAAAATATGAGATCCCCTTCACTCTCTAATTTTACTGGCTCAGTCTTAATCATGTCTCAGTCTAAAAGGCCCTGCAGGCTCTTAGGTAAAGAGCTTAGCACTTAGGGGATACAAGGCTTTGTTACTGCAGTAAGGGAGGGATGGGTGGGTTGGGCAGTTACCTCTTTGTAAGTGACTGTACTTTCACCTCATTCTCATTCTTATTGTAACTGCCTTTTATTGTGGAAAATGTATTAATAAACTTTGAATTGAAAAAAGGGGATAAGACATTTTTTTAATTATGTTAGTGAAAAAAGGAAGACAATGGAGGGATTGTATATTTAAAGAAGGTGGGAGGACTGCACAAAGGAGGATCAAGAAAAAGCAAACATCTTGAATAAATACTTCTATTCAGTTTTCACAGTAGAAGGGAAATGGGAGGGACCACGAAGAAGCCCAAGAAGCTTAGAGATGACAGAAACAGACAGTAGTCTATTTTCAATGGGGGAGAGTCCAGAAAGCACTTAACAGCCTGAAAGTAAAAAAAGCTATGGGGCCGGAGAGGGTTCATCCAAGGATACTGAGGGAAGTTAGGTTGTATTGACTGCACCTCTGACAGACATTTAAAACAGATCAATGGAGAATGGTGTGATCCCAGAGGACTGGAGAAGGGCAAATGTAGTCCTACTTCACAAAAGTGGTAGCAAGGAACAAGCGAGCAATTATAGGCCTGCCAGCCTGACATTGGAGATTTGTAAGTTGATGGAAACACTATTAAAGGAAGGAAATGTGGGATATTTTGTATCCAGTGGATTACAGTACCCAAAACAGCATGGTTTCACAGAGGGAACGTCGTGCCAAAAAATCTGATAGACTATTTTGACTGGGTGACCAAGAAGCTAGATCAGAGAGGTGCAGTAGATGTGGTTTATCTGGATTTTAGCAAGGCTTTCAACACCATTCCACACATAAGACTGGCGGGAAAGTTGGGTAACTTGGGGGTAGATAATAAGGTGGTAACCTGGATAAGAAACTGGTTAGTGGATAGGACACATAGGGTAGTGGTGAGTGGAGTGTGCTCAAAGGCAGGAAGGGTGACCAGTGGGTTTCTCAGTGATCAGTGTTGGGGACGGTGCTCTTCAATATCTTTATAAGTAGAAGAAATAGAATGGAAGCTCTGCCTCTTTGCAGGTGACACCAAGATCTGTAACAGAGTGGACACACATGGTGGGGGGTGAATAGAATGTGTAGGGATCTAAATAGACTAGAAAAGTGGTCAAGGGTATGACAGATGAGTTTTAATGCAAAAAAGTACAAAATAATGCATCTAGGCCATAGGAACCTAGGAGCAGAGTACAAGATGGGAGGAGTGATACTGACAAAGACCAAGCAGGGAAGAGACCTGGGGTAATCATATCAGATGACATAAGGGCAGCCAGGCAGTGTGATAAAACAATTGAGAAAGCTAATGGGATGCTGGGCTGCATAGGTAGGGGCATCTCCAGGAGGAAGAGAGAAGTCATTGTGCCCCTATATAAATCACTTGTATGAACCAACCTTGAGTACCATGTACAGTTTTGGAGACCACATCTCAGAAAAGACAGACAGAATGGGGGTGGTCCAGAGGAGGGCTACCAAAATGGTGCAATGTCTGTATCAAAAGCCCTATAAAGAAAGACTTAAGGAGCTAAAAATGTACACTCTGGAGGAGATGAGAGAGGGGGGGATATGACAGAAACATTTAAGTACCTTACAGGGGTTAATAAACTAAAGAAGGAAATTATCTTTCGATGAAAAAGATGCCATAAAACAAGGGGGCATAATGTGAAGCTGGAAGGGGGTAAATTCAGGAGGGATATGAAGAAATACTTTTTCACAGAAAGGGTGGTGGCTACCTGGAATAGCCTTCCAGAGGAGGTTGTGGGGGGGGGGTAGAAACAGAAAATGGATTAAAGAATACCTCAGATAGGCATAAGGGAATTGTGGGGGTAGAGTAGAGGTAATGCTAATAATAATAATAATATTAATAATAATAATAAAAAACTCAGCTGGGCAGACTGGGTGGGCCTGGCTGCCCTTATCTGCTATCACGTTGTATGTATGTAAGTCTGTATGTATGTAAATGGAATTTTTCTTCTATTTTCTTTTGTGGTTTAATAAATATAAAAAAGTTAGATCTCATGTGAGCAAATGTCATGAAGAGCATATCTCATAGCAGTCATAGTATGCCCAGGAGGAAATTACACATCTCATGACCATAGATTCCCATTGGTTTCACCCCACTGTAAGTTTTCCTCTCCTAAGTGTCAATGTCCATTCTGTTTACTAGTAGCAGTTCCCATTTAACAATGGCCACTGGCATTCCACATGATATTGAATGCTACAGCTGCCTGCATGATAGGGATTGAACATAATAGGCCAACTTTTTTGCAAAGTACTTCTATTGTTTGGTGTAATCCAGATTATAGTATTTGGGTTCTTTTAGATATCATAACACAGTGTTTAGGGGAGCTCTGCTTGTTTGCTTGGCAGAGGTAATCTGGCAGTTGGGTGTCCAGGTGTTCCAAGTGTTGTGTGGTGACACACAGGAGGCTTGCTGAGATCCTTCCAAGCTTTGGAGGATGTTTAGGTGCAGTAATAACTCTAGAGTAGTTAATCAAGTACTTCTGATCTACAGCAGTGACTTGAGGTTGAAGAATCCATGGGAAAGGTTTGGAAGTGCATCTGTATAGTTAGGTGAACCAATGAAAGTTGTTTTGTTTTGTTTTTTTTTTTTGCTGCAGAGCTTTACCACTAATGGTGACTCTGAAATATACATACATACATAATTACATGCAATAGACACACATCACTACATCTCTGCAGTTTGTTTTACATGTTCCTATCTTTCAGAGCTGTTTAAACACTGCTTTGTAAACAATGCCACCCAAACCTGATAGGGAATTTATTGCATTTATTGTTGTTACTTGGCATGTATGCTGGGACACCATTTAACCCTACAGGTCTAGAAAGTATCATCGGGAGAAAATATGTGCGTGTGTATGTGTAGTTCTATGATTATGTAGACCTAAAAGCTGTTCTACTGTTTTGAAGCTCTGTTGTATCTGGTATGATGTCAAACCCATATGATCAGATTCATCTTGACTATCTCTTTAGAGACTGATGTGGGCTTTTTAGCTACAGTACCTATTTACACAAGTAAATTACATGGTTGACAAAGTCAGTTAGTTTAGTAGATGCTCTGAATGTATGTTGACACAAAATTGACTAAAGAGGGCTAACACCAGTATCAGTGATGCTGCTGAACCAATTCAAAACAATTGTGTTTGTGTCTTTTTTGTGATAAACAAAGTCAAGTTTGGATTTTAAATTGCAAACGCATTATAACCAACACAAATATGAGCATGGGAAAATATGAGTACTGAGTTTTCCAGTTTTTTTTTCATTTAAATTTCAATATTTGTAAATATTTCAGAGCTGTCAGGGGTCAGAACCTCCAAAGCATGAGCTGTGGATTTAGAAGCCTACTGCTGCAACTCAGACTGCCAATTAAAACCTAAAAATAGAGATTTCCCCTTCTCTCAGCCTTTTGCTATGTCCAATCTGTTCTCATGCTGGTATATGAAGTCTCTCAGGGAGAATTTGCAAACTTGTGTCAGATCAGATAGAACATAGCAAAAGAGAGAGAGAGAGATAGATGAACAAAACATTATTTCAAGCATTTGACTGGTATTTTTAAAATAATTGTAAGTCAATCTATTGGTTGCAATATTTTCTGACCAGAGTGTAAGAGCAAGAGTTACACCTTTCATTAGTGCATCTAATTAAAAATGTGACGTTAACATACTGGAAAATGGAAAAGTTTTGCATTCATTAATTAGCAATTCAAACACACATGCATATTGCCAGCTTTTGTTCATTTGATGTTGACCTATTACTATAATTTTAATTAATAAATTTAGAATTTTAGAAGTGACCAAAAACTCAAACTTAACTGATCCCTAACCAGCAGTTCCTCCCCTGTTTGAATCTTACAGTGGTAGTCAGGGACAAAATGCACTAAACAGTATATCCTGATACACTAAGAATATCTCAGAAATCCTTCTGAAATAAATACACATTTTCTGTGGTATAGTGTAATATAGTAATATATCTGGATATACTCCATCATGTAGCTGGCCACCCCTATAGCAAACTGTATTTCTCTTAAAAAAATGCTGAAGCCATCTTTACTATTTCTTCTTCCATTTCGACAGTTGAATCCTATTACAGAAGCTCTACCCTTTCACTGTTTAGCCTAGCCATCCAATGCTTGTGCAGCAGCATCTGGAGATAATACTAAACAAATATTATATGTGTCTTTTCAAATAGACAAGTAGATACAGGAGCATTTTCTAGTCCAGTTGACCTTTAAAGCACAATCATAATAACAGCAGTTCATGGTTTGGTATTGCAGTTTAATTGGTTGCCATGACAACTGAAAACAGTGGACAGTTTTTTTCCAAGAATTTGCCATTTCTAATTTGTACTTTTGCTGTATGTTACACAACATTTTCTTCCTTTGGAATACTTGAATTGGTTTTAAAAGTCTGATATCATTGCTAAGTCTACAGATCTGTACTAAGATAAAATTCAACAGTGGCTTAGCAGACCTCCTTCTAGTGTTGTAAGGCTGTTACTCATCACTCAGCTCTTGCAGCACTGTCACAAGTTCCCCCTAGTAAGGAGGCAGTAAGAATCAATCAATTGCTGTGCCTCAAGCATTATCCTGGATCTAAAACAAGCAACCTGCAGATGACTAAAGGACAGGCTTGGTAATCTCATGTTGCTAACCAGGCTTCAGTATTTATCTTCATCAAGGTACCTGCATGTCTTATAAAATTGCAAGGAAAAAACATGAAACCTAATTGACAGAGATATCATCTGACCATGCATTAAAATGCTAGCACAACATGGTCAGGTGCCAGATCTCATTACCAAGGCCAAAAAGCCTCAAAACCTACAAAATCAGTGACTGTTTCATATATAATATTTGCACATTATGCATAATACACAAGATCAGTGAGCCTTTTATAAGTGCAACAAAGTACTCCAGAAGGTGCACAAAAGAATTTAAATGCACTTCCTAAGGGTGAAAAGGCACTCAGCCTTGGGCTTTGTGCCTCACTCCACTGGGAAAGTATTACAATCCTATAAAAAAAAAATTGCTAGCGAGCATTATTAATACCTGAATAACAGGTTCTTAAAAATCACATTCCAATTGCCCTGTTGTAATTTTGCATTACAGACAGACAGTTGTAATTGGTGCCTGTCAATTAGCATGAACAAATACACACTTACCATCAGTAAACAAAACTCCATCTGATTAAAAATGCTCCAGTAGTAGTTAAAAAAAAACATGGGTAGATGTGTAACTCAGAATTTTACACACACCCTTGGTGTGGGATGCTTTTATAAACCACTCAAGCTTTTCTGTTGTGGTTATGTAGCATCCTGTAGCTCAGGTGTATGTACAATTCTGGTTTCACACCCCTACCCAAGTATTTTTCTCTATTTAATGCAGACATTGTGACTTATTGCTTACTTGAGCTGTTGTCCTTAGCTTTACACTGAAGCTCGCTTGTGCATATAGGTTGACTTGCCCACTGCATGATTTATAACAGAGGCTGGGTAGACTATTAGTTAGTGGCAGGAAACAGCAACAGTTCTAACCTCTCACATAACTGCAGAAAATTTCACCTTTATCATAAGCCAACAGGGATCAAACCTGGAAATGAGCCATATGGATATTAAGCTCTCTGACAACACTCATCAGCTCAACTCTCTCCTCAAGATGCATTTCTCCTCCTCCTCCTGCTTATGCTCCTAGCTCTGAAGGGTAGCCATATGTCCCACCTTCTCCCTGACTAAGATAGTGTTATATATGTGTAGTCAAATTTCCTATGCTGCTGCACTTAGCCACTGTACAATTCTAAGACATTCTATGTATTATAAATTTCTCTGCCTATGGATCTTTTGCATATGCTTCCACTTGCTGCAGATATGTCATTGTACCTAGTGTGCTCTCGACATTGTAACTCTGTGTCTAACTTATGTTATTTTATTGCTTGCTCTCCAATCCCCCCCCACCCCCAGGATGCATCTGGAATCGAGCATTGCACTGCTCAATATGCCTTCCTGGTAAAACTTTTAAATAAATAAATAAAAATAAATCTAAAGTAAACCCCTGTATATGAGCAAAAGGAAAACCTCAATTAGCTCATGCAGCAAATTTAGCTTTTGTCTTCTTTTTCATCTATTGCACTACAAAAAAAAAACCCTCAACACTGTATTGTTGTGGGGGAGTGGGGGCTTTGCATGATATAATTCATCATACATTTCAGATAATTTCTGTACTTCTTTCTCATTCATTTTTAATTACTAAACACATTTGCCTTACACCAACATTACATACTGCTGCAACAATTTTGTACCAAGTTACTTCATTTCTAGATTTCAGATGATTTCTGTATTTCTATTTAATTCATTTTAGTTACTAAATACATTGACCTTGCAACAACAGTACATGTTGCCGCAAAAATGTTGTGCCAATGCTGTGTTCTTCCCTATAAGATCATCCTTTCTCTCAGGTTTTGCATGATATTCTTTCTTCTCATTTTATATCCTCTTTACCATTTTGTTTAAATTTTAAACAGTTAGTGCCATTAAATATGACTGCTACATGAATTTCATTAATATTCATAGTTGTATATTAACACAAATTTTTTTTGTAAATTAGTTTTATTCAGAACATTAAAAGGATCAAGTACAACATAACCAAATTTATCAGCATTTGATAGAATGATGTGACATACAATTAATGGTGCAAACAACTATTAAGAATAAATTCACTTTTCTTGTGACTAAGATGAATTAGCTTGCAACAGACTCTGCACCCTGATCTTATGGAATCCTTACCTTTATGGAGTTTTGGCAACTTGTAAAATCCTTGGACCAAGCCCAGGTGTTTGATGATGCCCCTGATGTCAATCAGCAAGAATTTTATGCTGATATGTTTAGAAATTGGTGACCAGGAAAGGCACAGTGAGCTGTGACTTGTTTTGAGTAGTGACTGGAGAGAGGATGGGGGCACAAAGTCAAAAGGGAGGTACAATCACAAAACAGTATTCTGTAACAGCAGCAAAGTCACTTTATTGATTTAAGTAATGTTTTCCAGAGTGCCAGCACACAAAATACAATTTTAACTTACCTAAGTGAGAACTCCAGCCCTATAGGCATTCATCCCATTTCACTACAACCACTAAGAGATTTTGATGTCTAAATGGGGCTATTGGCACCACTGAAAACACAAATAAATTTGAAAGTCTTGATAGAGTCAGCTATACCGTTCAATAAGGCACACCATGCTGCTCCCATGAAATACAGTACCGGCCTCTTATGGTATTACTGGTCCATTAATTACAGCATTTTCCAGTTAGCTGTAATTCTGCTCAGGAACTACACAATGTAAAAACTGGCTCTTACAGTTGCATTGAGAACTATAGACCTACTGCACATCTCTTCTCCCTGCAGCATCAAAAATTTTAGCAGAAAGGTATCACCAAACTCTTATATGCTCACTTGACATATCATAGCTTGTTAAGTGCCACTGCTCCCAATCTGGTTCCAGTGTGTAGTTTAGCATTCCTTAGATAAAATTAGACTGGTATTAAACACAGAAAAACAATAAATTATGATATTTAGCACTAAACATAACCTCAAGAAAATTATACGTCACCATTAGGAATCGCTGCATCCAATTGTAGAACCTTTAAACAGATACCCCAGTTATAAATATCTGTGTAACTGGCTAGATGCCAATTTACTATGGGAGGAGAATATTAATAAATTATTTATTGGCATAGGGTTGATAATTGGTTATAGCTACAAACAAGAAATAGCATCACAACCAGCATAAGTGAACATCTTTATAGCCTAACTGCTGTTTATGAATGTACTCCTTTCTTAAGGCAGATTGTATGGTGGGAGTTGGGATACCTAATTTGGGTGGATATTTGTACTGTAAAGGTTTTTTATGGAATTTTATCACCTCCTCTCCCTCAGATTATTTCTAACCATCTTTTTCACTTTGCACTTGCCATATTCTGTGTTGGTCGAGGTATTGGTTTTCACTATGGCTGAAAAAAAAAACTGTTTATACACCACTCTTCACAAACAGCAAACAAAATAAATTGTATAGTAACTTACTTTATTGCAGTTTAAAAAACCTCCAACACAGTGCAGACAACAGTGGCAAACAACTCCCCAATGTTTTATGAGTTCACACACTTTCTCAAAGGTAATATTTTGATTTTTACTACCATCTGCTATTTTATATTAGAAAATATGATACCCATAACAGCTGGTGAGGCTTAAAGGCAGCAGAACATCAAATAACACAAATACACTGAATATAGAGAGCTACTGTCTTCAAAGTTAAAGCTGCTTGGCATTCTTTTGATCAAACCCATTTATTTTGTAGCGGTTGTTATACAGTGGGTTTATCAGTGTATCACAGTTTGGTGTAAACATCCCAAAATAATTGTATAATGCCACAAATGGTTCAACTTCACTTAAATTCAAAGCAGAAGGACCAGAATTATAGCATTTGCTTTTTCTTCCCAACATGGACACCCTCAGCATCGAAACTCTGCCACTGTGTTACACTACTGCATCTTGGAAACATTTTAATTTTCTTCTCTTGCTTCTGACCCACCTAGTCGCCAAGTTATTGTTGTGTATGCAGCATTTCCATAGTCCAGTCTCACAAAACATAATTATTTTATTACTTTCATATGTCAACAGTACTACAGTGCACAGTATATAAAAACAGAATCTTTTAACATAAACTGCTTCTCAAATCACTCTAAAACAGCCACTGCTAGTTGTTACCTGAAAACAGATAGCAGGCAGCTGGGCCTGCACATAAATGTAATAATGTCCAAATGCTTATTAGATAGAAGGGAACAGTTTGATAGAAACACAAGTGACCATTCTGTAACCTTTAAAATTATAACAGGTATCATTCTAACTGAGACTGCGTCCAGAAGGAAGGAAACCTGATATTTGATAATGTTCTTTGGTATCTGGACTTGATAAAACAATTGTGTTTCTTTAGGTTTATGGCATCTGCAGGAATTAACAACTGCATCTCTGCATCTCTGCATAGCAGTGCATTTGTTTCCTGCAGTTGGTGACATGATCACTCTTCTGGCTGTCTATTTTAGACCAGAATGTCTCCACTTACTTGGTCTTCTCAATGTTTAACCAGGGAAGTATTTCTACTTGGTCTTGGTGCATTGTGAGATGGTGTGATAACTTCAATTGATGGAACAGTGAGCCCTACACAGACTTGTCCACAGAAGCAGGTCAGTAAGACTGAGCGAGGAAAGCAAATCAATAAATCTATGAACTAATCATGCAGCTGCCAGAGAGAGTTTTGGGGGCATGGAATCAAGAGCAGTATGTAGGTGCACAGCTCTGCTGAACTCTTTCTGTCTTGCTTTCTTGCTCTCATTTTCAGTCTGCTACATTTCTTAGCACCTCCTTTGTTCCATTGATTTAGTTAGCGTCCAGTAAATGTAAACTTCCAGGTTTTTTTGAGCATATAGTAGCAAATTAGTACACCACTGGACAGATCAGCAGTAGCCCTTATAGTCTCCTGACACATTAACAAATAACTTTATCTCCTTTGACAAAGCATTTTTCATAGCAAGAAGCACATCAAGAGAATAAGTTCTTCCAGTGATCTGATGAGTGATCTGATGAGTGATATGTACTACTTTATTGTCATTTGCAGAAATAAAGAATGTTGAGCAACAGGAAACTGCCTTTAATGCATTCTGAGAATGTGGTTGTGGCATTGGATAGGTGTAGGCTTTTCTTCCTTCAGTATATCTATTTTGTGTTAGCAAAGAAATTATCAGTCCTGCAAGGGCTTCTTCTTCTTTGCTGTAGCTTCTAGCAAGAAAGAATCACTTAAAACTGGGGTGGAGGCTTATTCTCCTCCCATCATATGACCTTTCTTTGCTGCCTTTTGCTTCCATCACCCTCTTGTGTCCCCTCCCCTCCCCTCTCTACTCCTTGGCCCACCGCCAGTTTTTCTCTGCTCCCTCCCATCTTAATTCTCTCAAGTCTGTACAGGTTGCTTCTGTTTCTGCATCACTGATCACCTTGACTCATTTATAATGCATGGGGAGCCCTTATTACTGTCTGAATTCAGACAATTTACCATGTTGTTATGGTATCGATGTGACATCAAGAGCTTGTTAACCCCTCTTGACTACATCACATCGATAACATAACAATGCGATTCAAACTATGCATGCCCAGACCAATGGCTGCGGTGGTTAGAGCTCTCACAGATGGAGCATGGAGCAATGGGGGAAAAAAAGTTAGGCTGTAAAGCAGTGTTTTTTGTTTATTTAAGTAAAAGCTTATGTCCGGCTTTTGCTCAAGCTGATTTTCTGTTGAATACAGTAATGACCACACTAAAAATACCACCAACAGCTTAATCTGTTTCAAGGTCAGTTAACATTCATCTGTATCCCCCTCCCCTGGGTCATGCCTGAAAATAGGCAGGATTTGTCTAGTGCACTTACATGGTCAACAAACAAACAAACAAACAAAAAAAAACTAAATAAATAAACAAAAAAAAAGCCTTTTTTTGCTTGAATCCCTCCTGCTTGCTAATTTTCTACATCTGGTAAGACCGCAATTCAGTCTCAAACTCAGGATTAGTTAAGCATAAGTAGGTAACAGAAAGACAAATGTATTGAACCATTAGATTCTATACTGTATTTAGCTCCATACACTATAAAAGCTAGTGGATGGGCAACAGACAACTGCCCTGAAATTGCATCTCACAGTTTCCATGACAACTGTAAACCTCTTGAGCTGTGCTCTCAAGGTTTACCTAGCTGTCATGGAAACTGCTCAATATGATTACAGTGTGGTTATTGTCTGTTGTCCATCTATTATCCTCCATATCACACACTGTAACTGCATACGGTGGTGCTGCATTTTGAACCCTGTAATTTATTTTACATTTTGTATATTTAATTGTTTGCAACTCTGTTTCTGCACTTTCTCTGAAATGTTATTAATTGTAGCTTTTTGTAATCTGGCTAGCTTTGCTTGTATTGTTTGATGAATGTTCCTTCTTCTCTGTATCCCTTATCACAGTTGCATATGGAATAACTGTCAGCTCAGTGCATCTTTCCAGGTTTCCAGTGTAAAACAAAATAAATTACACTGGTCAAAGCAATTGTGTTCAAACCGATAAGAATATAATCAAAAGTTTTACTAGACATGCTGGCTGGTTTTAAATCCTTACACAATGGAGCCAAAGACAGACCCATTCTATGCCTTCTACACAAAACAGATGACTTGTTAATTATAGAGAAAATGGTGCTTTCACTGATTGCAACATATGACAAATATCACAAGACATTGTAAAGTCACAAAGAGCGAGACAGAGAGACACACACACACACAGACACACACACACTGGCCCCTATGCACAATGGGGTGAAAGGTACACACCACAGGCAAGTACCCCATCCATTGAGCTCCGAACCTGTGGACAGTTGTGCACCGGCGTCATTCATGACCGCCAGCCACATGTACATGGCCCACCCCCCCTCGACTCACAGGATCACGTGGGGCAGATGGGGTTGGGGTTGCATTACCATGCGGGTGGCCAATGGAATGCCCTACCTAAGAACCAGAGTGGATCCCCCATGCATGATGGCGCAGGTCCAGGATGGTGCATCGGCACTGGTGGACCAAATGGGTGGCCATCGTTGGTGGTAGATCCCCCCCAGCACACAGTAGGGCACCTGACCCAGTACTGTGATACCCCTGCCTGCACACAGACAAGACTCTTTCCTACTGCACCGACCACACCACCCCCGTCCCCTGGATCTGGCAGGAGAAGACATGGCCATGACCATGGGCAGCCGACACCAAGGCCCAACACACACATTCTCCACTCCCTGTACCAGGGTCAGGGCATATATGTGCTTTGGGGTCTCTCAGCTGCAGGGACTGGGGGGCTTCAAGTGTTGGAGGGAGGGTGTTCAGGACTGGTTTTGCTGGGGGGACACTGTGGGTGCGTGGGCATGGCCATGTAGGGCTGTTATGGCAGGGTTCCCCTTGGCATATCCTACCCACCCCTATGTCACACTGCATGCCTTTGTGACTGGCACACATTGCAGGCATGCCCCTCACCCCCCCCACCCTGGCATGTTGCTGTCCATGTGGCTGGGGGATTGGATACATAGGGGCTGAGTGCTCCATTTGGTGCATGTTGTGCAGGAGGCACAATAGGTGTGGAGTGGCTACATGCCACAGATACACAGCATGTACCCCCTCTGCACCTTAGTGCATAGGGCCAATTGTGAGCAGTGTAATGAAAATAATTACCTGTACAAAAGCACCACACTTTGCTTTCACCTATGTGCATGTAATAAAAAATATACCCTAAATGAAATTCAGTGTTTTATGAAGATGGTAATAACAAATACAAGTGGGACAATTTCAAAATATTGTTTTCTGCAATATGCACTTGTGAATGATGCTCAAAATCTGCCTGTTATGCATCACAAAGCCTTCACAACTGAAGTGAAAAAATTATAAATTTTTCTTGTTGTCTGTATTACAAAACAGAGGGTGGGACTTCATGCATTTTTATGAGGGTGAAATTCGCCTGCAAACTCCATCAGATTTTGCAAAGTGCAAACTGGATAGCAGGTCATATGACTGACTTCCTGTCCAAAAGGATAGTTATGGAGTACAATACACACTACAGCAGAAAGTTCATTACAAACATGCAAACATATGAAATTTGCCAGCATATAAAGGACTAGTGGTCTATCAAGTCTGCTTGAATGTGCAGCTGGCACCCCTTTTTCTGCAGCTGCCTCCCCCTCCCTCCCCCTCCCTTGACCCTTCCCTTTGCCCTGTCCCAGCCCCTTTTGAAGCAGCTTACTGTTCTACTGGGTACCACTTCCCCTGGTGATGCATTCCACCCAGCTACCACCCTCTCCATAAAAAGTGTATCCTCATCTCCCTCCTGAACCTTTCTCCCTCCAGTCTCATATCATGGCCCCAGGTGTCCCTCCCCCCTTACTTTGAACAGCCCCTCCATACCGGTCTTGTTTATTCCTTTTATGTACTTGAAGGTTTCAATCATATCTCCCCGTTCCTCCTCTCCTCCAGCGAGTACATGTTCAACTCCCTCAGCCTCCACTCGTATATTAAGTTCCCCAGCCCCTGGGTCATCTTTGTTGCCTTGCATTCACCCCCTCCAGTAACTTACTGTCCCTCTTAAGAGGCCCCCAAACACTGTGTTCAGTTTTACATTGTTGGAAGAGGCAACAAGATCTACTCTCTGTGTTCTGAACAAAATGCAATATTAGACATATTTAGTTAGAAAAAAAATGATTCTGACAAACTCTTTGCTCAGTATGAGTGCTGAGACTTCCTAGACAAGATTAGGTAAGCTTTTATTTAGAGAAAATCTGTTAAGCAGATAGTTTGATATCTTTACCTGTGCTTACTCTGAGAGTGCAACACAGTGCCTCTGAGCTGAATCGGTTGGGGGACTACAAGCAGCAATTCTCAGTTTCATTGTTGCTTTACTAAATGTTTTAAACTTTTAGTGTTTTGTTTTACCATTGTAGATTTTTATTCTAACTGTATTTACACTGAGCACTGATTGTGAGTGGCCATATTATGATCTGTGATTTTTCAGTGTGAGCTTCTCTTTTTTTTTCAAATGGAAATCAGAAACATTATATAAAAAAAATGGCTCTGTGAGACAGCAATTAGTTATTAAGGGCTGTGAAGCAACAGTACAGTCATAAAACTCAATGTTTTATGTATTGTAGTGCAAAATTTTCCACAAGTAAGAAATCAGGGGCTCAATACACAGTCATAATTTGGTAGCTGAATAGGTCACAATAACCACTTTGCACCACTGTTCAAACTTGCACCCCATTGTGCTATATGGAGAGGAACCACAAGCCTTTCATTACACTGGCACAATGGGCATTGTGCTGTCAAAATAAAATAGACAGGGCTAACTATGGTAATGATGGGGCCAGCATGCAAATGAGCTGCTGGTTATACACAGCTGCTTCCCCCAGTCATAAGGAAGAGTCCCTTCCCAGGTATAATGGTAGAACTGTGAGAATCAGTTCTACATTAAGTTGCTGGTTTGCAAAACAGAATGAAAGTTTCATTGGGGCGATAGCATAGGCAATGGATTCTTCCACCGAAATGCTTAACATTAAGGGCAGGTCTAGCAGGGAAATCCACTAGGCATCAGGTAGTGTGTCAAAGGGCAACTGGACCACCAAAGAGAGCCAACAAGTGATATAAATATGTATTTATTTATTGAAACGTTTCACTAGAAAGGCACACTGAACAACAAGTTGCTCATCTCATGGTGCATCCTGGGGGAAAGGGTAATAGGGAGATATAGATACAAATACAAAGAACAGTCAGACATACAAGCATTCATATACAGTAAAAGTGGATTTGTACAGACATTGGATAGTGTGACAGTGATAATATAAAATATATAACATGCCATAGCCCAACAGTGGGCCTTAAAAAGGACAGGAAATTATTTAATTGGCAGCTGTTCCTAATGTTCCTATTTTCAGAAATGATAGCCATACCTCTAAATGATCAATATTTAACTGCATGTGACTAAGAAGTTATATGAAAGCTGTATTTTGCATTGTTTTATTTATATGGAATGCATTCTGTTACAGTTTTCTTCATGGAACCAATGATCTGAAGTTCTAACTACAATATGCCACGTCTTATGTTCAGATGGTTCTGATAAGACAACAGCTCATAATTAGCATTCTGTAAATAAACTGTGACATTGTAAAAACTCCTTATTACTGGTTCCAGGAAGAGAACTCTGCAGAATGTTATCCATAAAATGAAAGCTATTGAAAACACAATTTTCACAACAGTGGTTATTCAGGTACAGTTAAACATGGATCATTTAAAGGTACAGTGGAAGTCATGAAAACACTGACTGCTGCTACCATACATGTATGTATGTCAAGCACCGCAGCACTGTTAGAGAGTCACAGCACTAATCCATCTGATTTCACTAACTTAATATAAAGCATTTCATTGTAGATTTGGCAATTGAAGCATTTGCCTAGTGTACAAATTGCAGCAAACTCAGACCAACATTGAAAGCAGGAAAAGTGGCTCCATCCCATATAGATGGATCAAACTAATGTCCAGCAGAGCAGAGTGTACATGTTAGCCAGAGTTTCCTGCAGTTTTCCCACTGGACACACACTTGAATGGCCAAATCTACAATGAAATGTAATAAGTCGGAGCATAGTACTTTGAATTTGGAGGTTCCACCATGTCTTGTCAACAAAAAAATGTGTCGATGGACATTACAGCGATACAAATTTGTCAATGGTGATCACATCACCCAGCAAATTTGCAGTCTGACCACCATGGCACCCCATGCACTTGGGCGCATTTTGACTGTTTGTGGGGGGCTTTTCCCCTGCACCATTCATATGGGGGGCCTCTGCCCCTCACATCCCCTGGACTTATGGATTCTCAGCTTTGGGGGGTGGATTACTGGGGAGACCGGCCAATGCTGGGAGTCACCCTATCAGTACAATGCTCTGACAAGATGTTTGGCACTGTGGATGTTGAACAGGTCATGTGGCTGTACTGGTTTCACTATTGAGGTTTCGTTCTATCAACGGTATATGGAATTTGGACTGTGTCTTGGTGAAATCATGGTGATCTGAGTTGTGACTCTCTGACAGTGCTATGTCACTTGTTATACAAAATATGTTTTGACCTTTCATACACTGGTTCAGTTATTCTGGTTTAAGGAGTAGAGTCCCTCTGTTTGCTTTGCCTTTTTGGATTGTTCTATTGCCATATACTTTTAGTATACCTTGTGTTACCTCAAAATAACTGGAAGAAATTTCCAATTAATACAACAGAGTGCTGCCGCATGCATGCTTCAATTACTATAGCATGGCTGCAGCCTTTTACGACACTGTTAAACTTTCTGGGTGTAACCACTGTATTCATTTTATTTCAGAGAAATTAAATATTACTAACTGCTGCCAATTAGAACAAATTTCCTGTCCCCTTTAAGATATGTGCATGGGAAGGCAGGAAGAGTTTGGCAGTAATACTAGTGGTCCAAGACTCTTTGCATGACAAAGCACTATGCCAATAGTGCTGTGTCATGAATAGACACTTATGCCTGTCACATGACAGCATGCTAGGGCATGGGGGTCATAATATCGCAGACAAAAACAGCATGGCAGTAAGTGCCCCAAGCAACACAGCATGCCCCCAAATAAGGTTGGAAAAACACTGACTGCAACACAAATGGCACACCCATTGAAAATAATGGGACTTTCTTTTTCTTCCCTGAACCCCCCCAACATGGGGCTTTGCCCACCACCCCCAGGACTTTAAATAACAACTCAAGGGGGTGAACTTCGAAGATGGAGCAATACTCAAGGAGGGGAAAATTTAATTTAAAAAAAAAGAAAAAAAAGGAGTGCAACACCGGGAGACCTGGGGTTGGGGGTAAACCATTGTCCCAGATCTTCAACCTTGCCATATGCTGGTCCCTTAGCCACTCCAACATGGAAGTGGCTTGGCCAGGTAAAACACACACACACACACACACACACACACACACACACACACACACACACACACACACGCGCAGAAACTTGATCCCTTACTTGTAAGAGCACAGAGCAATAAGGGTAGTGGTAATTCCCTACCCCTATTATACCCCTGTCACTCTAAATGCTTTAGCACTTTACACAGCATGGTTATTGCCTCACTGTTTTTTTTTGCACTGTATTGACCTGGTACCCCATGCTAGGTGATGCCAATCCCATTTGCACCACTTAACATCTGGAATAGCCATTTGTACAAATTAGCCTGGCAACACTGGCACAGACAGTACTCCACTTCCAGTCCACAGCTCATTGGTTGTGTCCATAGCCATAAAGTGCTGTGCTGGGATAGAAATGCCTTGTGAGTCTCGATATTGCATCACCACCACACTAGGTTCATGTTCAAGGGTGTTTATTGATCAACCATTGGTCTTTTTGATTGTATAAAAAGTACAACAAATACATACATGCATTAGTACAGCAAAAATAGCACTGATCTGCGTAAAGTGCAGTATAATATGATTACTTAAAAGAGCAGTTGTTCTTCTCTTGAAGAGGAAGTTGTTAACATACAACATATTTCTTTCTTTGTCTTAATATGGCATAAACATATTCCACCAAGTTTATAGCATGATCAACATTAGATGGATTTAAAAGTATATTTATACAATCTGAGAGTTTGTATATACAGATGTATTTTACAGAGTTTTTTTGATCTTGTCCAATTGCATAGCTGATTTGTATGCTAAATTTTTTGTCATGTTATATGCTACAATCTTGCTTTCTTGTTTATTCTGCACTCTACTATTGCACATTGTCTTTGACATAGTAACCACATCATCTGACGTGCTATAATATGCATAATTGTGTTTTACCCTTCCACCTGGAAATGAGCTTCAGCTTAGTGGGCCTCCCTCAGCAACCACTTTTAAAATAAATAAATAAATAAAAATATACTAGTATATTTTTTCCAAGCTATCTAGTTCTCCATAATCTATACCAGAGACTTGTGAACAAGATGTGGAAGATACTTTAATATGCCCCTTTTTACAGAAGCATTCCAAGTTATTTTATAGAATAACATCATTGGCTTTAATGGAATGACTTCAAAATGCACATGCATGATTATGCACTTCACTTTTGGAGACAGTGGCAACATTAGGTGTTTCTTGCACTCATACCAAGCTTCATTATTAGCAATCCATCGGGCACATTTTCTAGAATTTATAACAAACTAATCTTTCTGTCCATAGTTTTGTAAGAGTATTTCTTTATTTTTCCAAAAGATAATGAAATAGAAATTGATTTTATAAAATCATTTCATAAATAACATAATTTAATGTCATCAAGCAATTCAATCAAAGACATTAACCAAAAGGGATTTTTTTTATCTTCAGTCCATTTAGCGTTTTCTAAAATACATCACTTTGTCCAACAGTTAGAATCCTTATTCATGATACATAACCAGTATATTATATACCTCTATTTATGGACTTCTTCAATAGACATTTGACTATGTTCTGCTCTAACATAATGTCCAGAAATAGACTTATTAACTTTTAATATAGGTCTATAAAAGAGAGAAAAGGAATTTCAATGAGATGTGGGGTATTATAACACTGAAGCTCTACCCTCTAATGAATTATAGACTTTGGTTTTGCCTCAGCAACCTGAATTGTAGTAAGTACTGTGGCTCCACCATATTTAAAATTAAATCTGAGATGGGCTTATGATGATTGCTTTTCATTGTTTACTTGAGTTTTAAGGTGGGATGTACAGTTTTCATTTGAGGAGAAATTCACCCCCAAATAACTACTGCATAACTAGTGACAGTCTCAAGTTCTTCTCCATTTATGAAGAAGGAACATTTTTCTTCCTTCTAAAAATTAAATATTTGTTATTGTCATAATTCAGTTTTATTTTATGAGCAACACAACTTTCAAATAATGGTTAAATTTCCTTTGCATACCAGTTTGATACAGAACAAAAAGGACCATGTTGTCTGCATAAACTAAAAGCTGACAGGAATTACCATATATACAGTATGTGGGGAGTGAAAACGGGGGTTGTCCAAGTTCAACAGAATGTCATTCACATAACGACTGAAAGTCAAAGGAGCCAGTAGGCACCCTTGCTTAACTCCCAATGGTTTCATAATAGAGCTTCTTAAGTCATATCTTATGCGTGTTTTATTAGCAGACTTGAGATGTACACCAGGATACAGTAAATTAACATCTATGTTTAATGCAACCAATTTTGACCCAAGTACCTTATATTCTATTGAATTGAGGGTTGTGCTAATGTCAGTGAGCACAACATAAAGCTTCATTTTTTAAGAACATATTTTTCCTATTAGGTGTGCCATAACAAAAATATGAGCTCCAGTGGAAAATCCATGCCTGAAACTGGCTTGTAAATGTGACAAAAGTGCCTTATAGTCCTCCCATACTTGTAGTCTGTCTAAAATAATTTTAATATATATTTTTGATATGGAGGCCAATAAACCAATATAGTTCTTCGGCTGTTTAGCATTATCTTTTTATATAGAGAAACTATTACACTGGATTTCCAGCTGTTAGGAAGATTACACTATTTCAGATATTTATTGAAATAATTAGTAAGTATGGGAACCCATATGCTTAGATGTAATTTAGAAATATTGGCTAGAATAACATCTAGTCCAGGTGCATTATACAGTTTGTAAGAAAGAGAGGATGGCATTCAACATCTAGAAAAGTAAATTGCACAAAATGAGAAGAGTGGTACTGACAACAGCCAATCAGGAAAGAGACCTAGGGGTAATCATATCAGATGACCTAAAGGTGGCCAAGCAGTGTGACATGGCAGTCAGAAGGGTTAGTGTGATGGTGGGGTGCATAGGAAGGCATATCACCAGCAGGTAAAGGGAGGTGGTACCACTGCTATAAAGATCACTGGTAAGACCCCACCATGAGTACTGTATCCAGTTCTGGAGACCACATCTCAGGAAAAACATAAGCAGAGTGGAAGCAATCCAGAGGTGTGCTACCAAAACAGTGCAGGGTCTGCATGAAAAGCCCTATCAGGAGATGCTAAAGGAGCTAAACATGTACACCCTGGAGAAGAGAAGGGAGAGAGACAATATAATAAAGACCTTGAAATACCTCACAAGGGTAAATAAGACACAGGAGGGAACTAGTTTTCAGAGAAAAAGGTGCTCTGGAATAACAGGCGTGTTATGAAGCTGGAAGGGGATAAATTCAGGAGGGATGTGAGGAAGTACTTCTTCACAGAAAGGGCACTGGATACCTGAACAGCCTTCCAACAGAGGTAAGGGGGAGAATATGGCCTAGAGGTTAGAGGAACAAGGTGTGAATGAGCTTGATACATCCAGAAGACTAGACCTGAGTTTGATTCTCACAACCTCCACTTGCATACTGTGTGACTCTGAGCAAGTCATTTTACTGCCCAGTGCTCCCAAGTCACCCCTGAAAACAGGCACTTGTGCCTAGTGGGCCTTACCTGGTTACCAAAGACTAAAATAAAAAAATAAAAAAACAAGTGTGGGGCAGGCACAAAAATGCCTGGGACAGGAACAAGGGAATCATAGGGAAAATAAAGGATTGGGGAGATTGTGCTGTAGGTTAAGTAGGGTCTGCAGGAAAAAGGTTAAAAAATATGGGGCTGCTCTTATCTGCTGTCACATTCTATGTATCTTTTTTACTTGGCTTTTATTTCCCATCATTGGTTTTGCATATCTTAGACATAGCCCTTCAACAACAACAACAGAAAATAACATATACTCCTCCTAAGGATGTACTGTATGCCATATAGAGCCTGCTGTTTCTGTTTTATATAACTAACACACACACACACACACACACACAAACACGGAGTCTGGTCTTTAAAAGAAAAAGTCAATTCACCTTGTGCAGTGAACTGAATTTGAAGGAAAAAGGTACCGTTGGTTTTGAGTCTATGTGCTTTGGGCAAATGGTACCTGCTGTCATTATTTCATGCCTCAATTGATGTCTCAGGTGAGCCCAAGTCCTTACATTTAATTGAACAATTTAAGTGAGGTGCACTGAGGTATCCCACTCTTAGATTCTTTCATGGGTTGCTCTTTTCCCAGTGGTGCAGCTCAGACAGACTGAGATCAATAGGCATTATTACAAAATGTGTTTTGCGATCTCTCATTTCCTTTTCAATTTGGGGCAAAGGTAAAATCAACAACAGCATACTTAAAACAAGCTTGGTAAGCCAGTCCATTAGTAAGCCTCCCGAATAACCAGTGTCCGCAGCAAAGAACAGCTGTAATCAATAAAAGTCTGTTGCGTTCTTTTTAGGGATGGGGAGGGATCCTTGTCTCTGTCTGGACACATCCAGACATCATTCCTTTGGATACAGAAATCAAGGTCTGAACATTGTCAGGTAGTTCAGGTAGTGCCCAAAACAGATTCTTCCTTTAAAGTATTTTATTGCAACTGAATGCAAAATAATGTGATAATGCTATTAACTACATAGTATAGGTTACTACAAGTTCACTCTTTATTATGTTGCATCACAGTTATTGATGCAATATGACAATAACTGCATTGTATTACAAAATATGATTATTCTCTGTGTGAGTCAATCACATGTTACGTGTTTACAGTTTACTGACCCTGGATGATCCACATGAGCGGCAGTTTCTTGTTTTCAGTGGGCTCCTGCTTCAAAGCAATTTCCCAGTTGGAGATGGGAGATGAAGCACATCAAAATGTCTATTGACTTGCTTGAGTAAACTAGTGACTGTGATAAGATTCACATTTGTAATCTTTTGTTTCACTATTTAGTGCACTTACCACTAGAATTCATAGCCATCTAGAAATACTAAAAAAATTGGCCTACTTTGCAGGAAAATAAGTTTGTTGATAAGACTATGTTATGGAGCAGCTTTCTGAAATCATATTGTGTTACTACTATAATGGGATGGGATGGGGCTAACTTCAACTGCATCTATAAGCCAATGCTCATTTCAACTGCATCTCTAAACCAAAGTTGAGGTTTACTCATTTGTATGTACTGTAAAATCATTGTTGTCTCTTACTGGGGTCTATGCAAAAATGGTTGCATTGCCTATGTGCCGCATATCCACAGGATGTAGTCAACACTACATTGGAATTCCACACAGCTGGGGTCCTACAGACCCCTGGCAGCATTCACAGAAGGGGAGCTTGCCCCTTGTGCACACAATCCCCCAGCTGATTGTGCAACTTCTTGCCATGGGCTGTGTGGGGGCATTTCTGTGGGTATGTCTGTGGATGTGTCCACATGCCACATGATTCACAAAAGCACAGAGTGCCAGGCAATGGGGTGCATATTACAGTGGCAAGGACCCTGCTGTATATTTTACGTACCCCCCACAAAGTACCCCTGCATGTTACAGGATGACAGAGCCCCCACCTATCATGCTGTCCCAGTCCTCTGGACTGATAGGATGGTCCGTGGGCAGCCATTGGGGCATTCACCTGTAAACATTTATTACTGCTGTCTGGCATGGTCTTAGAATCCACAGGGGATCCAGCACTGGATCCAGGAAAGGCATCTGGTTGGATGCCTGTCTGTGTCCCTCAATATGCCCCCCCAATAATGCATACCATGGAAGCAGAGCCATGGACAGTCACCCTGCCGGGGGGAGGAAGCGGTTCTGCATAATGCACATGCTGCACTTGTCTACAAATGTTAGGCCTCATTGTGAGAAAGACTGCATATACCCAAACTGTCTTCATTACGTTGTTACACTACTGAAGTAGTAAATTTCAGGGCTGGAAATATATATACACATATATATATATATATATATATATATATATATTTTTAAAAACAAAAAGCACATAATTTTGGAAAATATTGGGAGAATATGACCATTTTCAATCATGGTCATAATCATGGGATAATGTTAAAGGTCACCTAGTTTTATGTGAAAGCACAGTTTGTATGCAAGACACCAACAGATTTCCAAATGAAAATTGCAACATTGTTATGAAAACAGGGATTTTGAAATATTTTACATGCAACTAGTAAGTTTTCACAACACTGACTGTTCACAAAAAGAGTAAAACCAAAAAAATAAAAAAACTCTTTTTGAAACTGCTGGAGTCAGTGCCACTAAACCTCAAAAAATACTGTACGATGAAAATCCTCACTGAAGCAATGCATGTTTCAGATTTCAAAATCTGTGGCTTTGTCTGTCTTGTACAGTATGTATTTCTGCATAATAGGGAGATTCATATCAGCAGCACATTTATCTTCTATAGAGATTAACTGGAAAGGGAGACTTGTTCTTTAAGAGCCCAAACAGTTGCACAATGAAGAATAAGCATAAGAACTAATACCATTTAATCCTAAATCAGCATGTCTGTTTATAACATATTTGATGTCATGTACTGTAGCTCGTTATGGCAGATCTTTCTGACACACGTCTGGGGATTACTCCTAGCTGCAGCAGCTTTGGATACAGGCCAGGTCCAAATGGCTTTAGTCCAGGCCAAATGCAACAATAATAAATATAACTAATCGGCTAGCCAGGCAATTATATGATACCAAAAAGTATTTATTAGTTGAATTAATTGTAATAGAAATGAAAAAGGGGGTCAGAATGCTCAAAGCCAGAGTACTGCCTGGCATGAGTAACTGTTTATCTGTGTTCACTGGTCAGTTCATTGTGAAGGGCATGGCAAATACTCAATGCAAAGGTTGCTTCTAATCACAGTGATCTCTCAGCAAGATTTCTAAACTGCAGTAATACTACTTGCCCCTACAATAATGAGATAGTTTTTTTAATAAATTCATCACAACAGTCAAACTGACTCCTAATTTCAAAGGCCTATGGACATGTAAAGCAGACTGCAGGCTTCATGATGTTGTGCTATAATCAGGATACCTGTACCTCATGCCAGCTGTTGGGAATTCATGGTTATTTTGCAGATGAAAAAAGTCCTTTCATAGCTGACATACATTTCATTGTAAATTATGGCATTTCCCTTGCAACTTAAAGTTATTTGTGACTTGCTAGCCCTCCATAAAATTTGATACCTCCAAGTATATTCACAATTCTGCCTTTTTTTAAAGTTTCAGACTAATTATTGGATGTTAACAATGTTTATTTTATTTGTGAAAATGCCAAATGTAGATATTCTTATTTCTGTGCAACCCCTAGTTTTGACATGAAACATGGGACAGACATAAGGCAATTCTGGGACAGATATAAGGCAATTCTGGTGGGGGGTAGGAGGAAGTAGGCTGTTGGTTAACTAGGATCTGAAGCTTATCCAGTAGGTAGGAGAATGGGCAGACTGGGTGGGCCAAGCAGTCCTTATATGCTGTCAAAGTCTGTGTTTCTATGGCTCTTTGTTCAATAGAGAGGTCGCAGCAGCAGGGGTTAGGGCTATCACAATATGGAAGATTTCTACACAGTGTATATTTTTAGTGGCTATCCTGCTGCAATGTCATATTGCTAGCAGAGGTTGTATTTTCTTGATGGGGGCATCTTTTTTGGGGGAATGAAGGAAACAGATTAGTTATAGCTTTGGTGTATTTTTAGAAGCTGAATATCTTGTTTTGGTGCTGTTACACAGTACATGCTTGATGTTATATGGACTATACCATACCATGATGTCATTGCAAATGGATTATTAGTCACGTGAGGTATGATTTTTGATCAACAGCATTGGTGTATGTATTCTGAAATATGTTTTGTGCATACAGATTCCACTCCCTAAAATGCTGATTACAATTTAAGACTTTATTAAACTTGTTAGCCCTTATAATGGTCTTCAAGGTAACTTAAAGTTGCATGACATACACAAGTGAAAATTCTGGATGTTCAAAGATTTGTATGATTTCATGCACGCGATTTGCTTGTGACTTGACTGGCGACAGAAAATGTGATCCAATTTTATGTTTTATGTGCCAGGAGATGCACTCTGAAAACAATGTGTTCATCAAAATTGTGATGCATGCATCATTTTTGTGCAGTAAAATAAGGCTGCAAGCATTTGGGTGCATTTGCCATGATGCAGGCGCATTTGAGAAAGGTACTTGTGTCCAACTTCTGAGGTTTTAAAATCCAGCCATGATTTTGTTTTATTTTATTGTTTATGTGAATGTGTATCTTGTTGCATTGATCTCAGTGCATCTTTCTTCAGTAAAAAAAAATAACTAGATAAAAAGCCTGGTTTTAAATGCAAAGGGTGTCCCTTGATTTGCTGTGTCCACATTTTGTAATTAAAAATAGAAATAAAAAATCCTAAAATTCAAGCATTCTCATTTCTTCCCCTTTAAAATGTAGTTTAGTATAGAAAGCATTTAAAACAAACAAAAAAATCAAACAGATGATGTGCATAAGATGCTGTAGTTATTGGTCTTTGGTGATTTGCACCTAATTCACATGCCATCCTCTTTGTTCCTTCCCTCTACAAATTCCCACCAATTCACCCTTGTAAAAGCAGGCCAAAAAGGGCCAAGAGTTAGTTAGGGAGCCTGTTGTCCAAATAGATGGGATCGCTTTATGCATTTGAGAAGTAATATTTAGAGTTTCACCCACAAGGTGTTCCTTGCATTGGCTTTTTGCATCCTCTAGTAGTATAGCATTAGGGAAGTAACATAGGTACATCACAGTTACAGTATGTAAGTGTGGTGTCACAGTAGTCTTGCAAGTAGTGTACAAAGGGGCTAATGGGTTGAGCCTGCTATTGGCACAGATGGATTCCACTCAAGGCTGGCAGGAGGTGAGGCCTCGATGATGAGGATCCCTGCAGGCCAGTCACAGGATAGCTTCTTTGGGTTTTGAGCTATGTTTAGCACCCGCTGAAGGGAGAGGGAGAGGGACAGGGCACATGTCACACAGTTCCACCCTTATGCCTTGGAGGCCACAGTCCCCCTGGAGTCTGTGTCCCTTTAAACACTGTGGGTCCACCTAGAGAGTTCCCCTGTGGGGTAGGTAGATGAACCACTTGATTGTTCAGACAATCTAAAAAAGGCTTGCTGATACTACCACGCTGTGTACATCACAATATATCTTTTTGTTCGGTGGTTTTAAAACTAGCACATGGCTGTTGCCATATTTTCCAAGCACTATATGCATCTTTTCTGTTTAGGTAAATGGGGTAACGGGCCTACCCAGGCAATAGCCATATCAGTTACAAATGCTTTTAACTATGGCCAAAAATTATGGGCTGTCATACAATGGAATTTTGTGGCCCTGAAATGGTCTAGATTTGTGGATCTGTAGCAAACAAATAAGAGCTTCTAAAATCACATTCCTGGGTCTACAAAGCAGACAATACATTAGTAAGGACAAACTGCAAGATAGCAGCTCTGTGATTTGTGCAAGTGGCTACAAAGTGATTTGTTAAACCAATTTTCTGTGATTGATGCTTTTTCCATGTTGAAGTTGCAGGTTCTAGTTGGTTGAACACAAAAACAAATACTTTCCCCCCAAGTGATGTTTTGGAATTTTGGGATGAGATCAAGATCTCTGATTAAGGAGTCTGTAATGATAAATATATTCCAACATATCAAGGCAGAAACAAAAAACTGTACACCAATTCTTTAGGTAACATCCGAGCAGTAGTTTATAGGGGGCTACCAACCTATGATACTTACATCTATTTCGTAATGAATAAAAATCCATTCTTTTGTACAAGTCACAGTGGTGCATGAATTTAACAAAAGATTCTTAAGAATAACATTGGAGTTAACTCTGGCTATGGAATAATGACCGATTTTCATTAGTGTGTGCGTGTGTGTGTGTGTGTGTGTGTGTGTGTGTTGGGGGCACACGCTCATGTGTGCACACATCAAAACACATATACTGTTCAGAATTAATTTTAAATTTATTGAAGACCTGCATTTTATCTTGAAATTTTATTGGCTAAAAGCTGTAAGGTGATTTGCCCCATATTTGTGTCTGCTATAACCCTAGTGTTGTGACAGCAGTCAATAGTCTCTGAGTCATTGCCCTTACAAGCAGTCAGAAGTATTTCTGGGTATGTGCAGTACAGTCTTTGACAGAACAATAATTTTCATTAACAAAAAAAAGTGTTACTGTATGCAAAAAAGTAACCTTGTCATACATACTACAAGGTGTGCAGCAGAATTGTTTTCTGGTTGATAGAGCAAATAAGTCATTTTCAAAATCCTCTGTGGGGGATCTCATATGTGTTTCTGTAAAAAAAGGAGTTTAAAGAAACTAATTTATTTAGAGTGTAAAAAAACATGTTGAATCATAGATCCCAGTAGGGTGAGCATGCCCAGAAAACAAAATGCACATATAAATCACTAACATGTTTATTTAACATGGAAAACAGCATGTATCAGTTCACATATTTCATATTCATCACCTCCTGTGCATATGTTCAATTTCACAAAATTCATCCGCTGTGTAAGTAGGTAAGCAACAAGACACTGCAGGGAGTTGTCATGGGTTAAACACATGCTGTGGTGCATAATGAAGCAAAAAGTGCTTTACCAAGGCATATAGCCCCTGAATATGCACTTAACCCATGAAAACCAACATTGTGGAGTGTCACATTGAGCTTATAAAATTAATTGTGAGAAAAAAATTATTTAATAATCCAAAGAATCTAGTTAAGACATTTTGTTTGAAGAATAACACAATGCTGTAGTCTTTCTGCAGCACAGTTGCCATGGGGGCTGCTGAGTTTAAAATAAAAGTACTATAGGCTTCTAAACTCCACCTCCACGTTCATCATTCACACAGTCCTACCAATGTATTTTTGTTCTTAGTCTGTTGTAGGAAAAATATATTTTAGACAGTCATTATCATGGAATGAAAATATGATTGTGATGAAAAATGCCATTTAAATTGGTGGGCATTTCTAGTTTGGACTGGATGGTAAGCTAGAGACTTGGTCTTGAATTATCTTGCAGCTATGAACATCAGTTGACAATTTTATTTTTGCTTGTTAAGTGTCTTCAGCAGAAGCATGTAAAAAAGTGTTTAAGCAGCCAGTGCCATGAGGGGGCTTACGGTAGAGAGCAACCTGTGGTAGAGTGACTTGGTTGCATGGTATGTGAAGGAGCAAGCAGTGTGAGATGAATCAGCACCTTGATTGGGATCATGTGATCAAGTACCAGGAAGCTGTAATGACTGCAGTGGTGAGAAAAGTAACCCAGCACCAGAGTTCTGGTAGCCTTTGTAATAATGTGAGAAAAAAGTGAAAAAAAAAAGTGGAATGGTTAACTTTTACTATTTAATAAGAAATAGTAGATGTGTGGAAGGTAAAGATAGTGATGGCAGGGAGATCATAAAAATGTGTGGAAACATTGTATTTACAGGTAATAGATAGTTGGAAGGAGAAACAATTTTATTTATACCAATATGGCTATACTTTTATTTAGTTTTTAATTTTTTTTTATGTTTCATGGAGGCATATATGCTTCACTGCACTGCATTCTGGTTGGCAGAAGAGTTCCCAACCACTGGTTGTCATCTTATAAGGACATGGGTTCTGGACCTCCTCAACTAATCAGGATGCAACAAATTCCAACCTGTTTCATAATGCAGAAAAAAATGTATTCTGCCAGTTTTATTGTACCAAATATATTGCACATCTGTAATATTGCCTGGATTCCAAATACAAGAATGACACACATCCCTCAAATGTTTCATTAACCATGGCAAGAGAAGTAGCAGCCTAATACTTTTGCATCACAGTCACTTAGGCAGAGCATGTTGATTGCAATCTTTTAGCAATGTAACCAAAGTTCATAGCATTTGTAACATTTAAAAAAAAATGACCAGATGGCCTAACATTCTTATGAAACCATTCTCAGTTCAAAATGCAGAAGTGTAGACTGCAGAAGTTCTGCATATGCTAACAACATGCTAGGGCAACAATGGAAATAGAAATACAAACTCACGCTTATACCCATAATGTAGAGCATCATGGGATATATATATATATATATATATATATATACACACACACACACACACACACACATATCACACAAATCACTATAAAAATGTTGTCTGATTCTGCTGTTCTGCTTAAAGCAGGAGTGCATAGTGCCAATGGACCTCTCACACAATCTACAAAGCATGACAACAGAAGATTCACACACGTGTTTTGTCTTGCACATGACTCATTAGTGTGCCTTGTCTGTATCTAATTGTAAGGGAAAAAGAATCAACCCTAATATGACCTTTCAAGTTTGTAGCATAGCGAGCCCAAAATAGGAAAGTGGTAGGCTAAAAGCATCACTGGCTCAGTGCTGGTGCTGCAAACCCATAACTATAGTCCAGAAGAGAACAGGGTTCAGCACTCCATCCAAATTCACATCAAAATGATCAAGGTGCAGGGATAATTTGGGCATGAAACATTAGGGCTCCAGTGGGTCCTTTTTCTGTTCAACTGTGCACTTTTTGCTTGTTTTGCACAATCCAGGATTTTGCAATAAATTATGCTTTCAGCAATAGGAAACTGCTTTTGAGTTTTTTCCTGTGAATTTGAACTGAGTGCTGAACCCTTTTCTCTTAAAAATTAAGAAACCAAGATTAAAAGACTAGGAACCTGAGCACAACAGTGCTGAGATAAGGATTACCTAAAAATATCATTGGCAACAAAGTCAAGTTTCATAGAAATACAAAATCACACATATCCCCATAATGCAAAACATTATGGGATATATATGCACATCACTGTGAAAATTTAGGTTGGTTCTGCTTTAAGCAAGGCTGCAAGGTGCCAAAAGGTCTCTCACTCAATCTGCAACGGGTGACAAGAGAAGACACAGACACATGCTTTGTAATATAGAGGACTCATCAGTGTGCCTCATCTGCATCTTACCTCAGGGGAAAATGAACCAGCACTAATGTGGTCTTACTGGTCTGGGTCACGGTGGGCACTAAATAGAACCAAGCCCACAGGGTGGTTGCTGCATTACAGTGGGCCAAAGCAGCTGCAAGCAAATGGGGGGCAGCCCAACAGCAACAGAAAGATCCAAAGACCTGCACTCACTTCAGTGCAAAAAAAAGCACAATAAGGCAAATCCAGGAATCAAATGAATATCAAATTTATTGTGCTTCCACTCAGTTCGGACAATGCCAGTACCCCAGCTCTGAGGCAGTTAGCCTGATGAAGGCTTAAACTGAGTGGAAGCACAGTAAATTTGATATTCATCTGATTACTAGATTTGCTTTTTTGTGCTTTCTTTGCGCTGAAGTGAGTGCAGGTCCTTGGATCTGTCAAGCACAAAATAGGAAAGCAAGCTAAAAAGATAAAGAACCTTTAAAACAAAAATAGCGAGGTAATTGTTACCCTAAAAGGGCATTAGCAACAAAGCCAGGTTTCATAGAACTACAAAATCAAACATATCCCCATATGCAAAGCATCATGGGATATATAAGCAAATCACCATGGACATTTAGGCTGGTTCTGCTTTAAGCAAGAATGCATGGTGCCAAAGGGCCTCTCACACAACCCTGCAAATTGTGCCAATAGAAGACAGACACTTTTCATCCTACACAGGACTCATCAGTGTGTCTCATCTGTATCTTACCCCAGTGAAAAACAAACCAGCCCTAATGTGGTCTTATCGATTTAAGTCATTGTGGACCCAAAATAAGAAAGCTAGCTAAAAAGACAATGAAAATCTACACACAACTGCTGAGGCAAGGGTTACCAAAACAGTGCATTGGCAGCAAAGTCAGGTTTCATAGAAATATAAAATCACAAATTTCCCCATAATGCAAAGCATCATGAAATATATGTGCAGATCACCATGAAAATTTAGGCTGGTTTTGTTTTAAGCAAGAATGCATGGTGCAAAAGGGCCTCTCTCACAATTTGTAAAAAGTGACAACAGAAAACATTGATATGTGTGTCATCCTACACCAGACACATCAGTGTGCCTCTTTTGTAGCTCATCATGATGGTGGTGGGGGGGGGGATGACCAGCCCTTATGTGGTCTTGTTGATTAGGGTCATGGTTGGCCCAAAGTAAGAAAGCTAGCTAAAAAGACAATGGCAATCTGCTCACAACTGCTGAGGCAAGGGTTACCCAAACAGGGCACTGGCAACAAAGTCAGGTTTCATAGAAATACAAAATCACAAATATCCTCATAATTGAAAGCATCATGGTGTATATATTCAAATCACCTTAAAAAATTAGGCTGGTTCTGCTTTAAGCAAGAATGCATGGTGTCAAAGTGCCTCTCACCCAATCTTTAAAGGATGACAGCAGAAGACACAGACACTTGTTTCATCCTACACAGGACTCATCAGTGTGCCTCTTTTGTATCTTACCGAGGGGAAAACAAACCAGCCATAATGTGGTTTTACAGGTTTGGGTCATGGTGGGCCCAAATTAAAAAAGCAAGTTTAAAAGACAAAGAACCTCAACACTTAAGATGGGAAGAGAAGGAGCAGATAACCCCTTTTATTTTCCATTCAATAAGCAAAGCATGCAAAACAGTAGAAGCACTGTGTCCAAAGTTAATTGCATCTGTAACATTTTGAAAATATGGCCCAATTGTCTCTCTATTTTACCAGACCCTACTCTGAAAACCAATGAGGAGCTTAAGAGGCTGCAAAAGTCCAAAATATGCTGAAACAATAAAAGGAATAATGAAAACAGGTGCCATGGTTGTACTTCTAGAGATACTGCATGCTTTCTGCACATAAAGGCACCTTATTCAGAGCTGAGGAACATATAATTTAGTTTTGGCTCATATTTCAAACTATTAGCCTTTGAGTAAATAAAGTGAAATCCAATAGACAATAATTGCAGAAGCCTAAGGTTTATTTATAATCCATTGTCACTTTTTGTCAGTCACTTTATTCACCTTCATGGCAATAGTTTTCTACTATAAACTTCAATTCTAGTCCATATTTATATAATATACCCTGCCACGCATATGCCATACTGCACCAGTTGGAGTCCCAGAAGAAAGGATATTCTACCATGCAATCAGTTAAGAACCTGTGAATGAAGACACCATTCATTATTATTTATTGCTGCTGGCTAAGAGTAAGGCACCAGGTATTGATGCTGTACCTGTGGAAGTATATCTTTTAGATTCTAATTATTGGCTCTCAATATTCTCAAGTTTATTCAAACCATTTCTTGTAACTGGATACATCCTGCTTTCATGGAAAGTGAAATCCAATAGACAATAATTGCAGAGGTCTAAGGTTTATTTATAACCCGTAGCCACTTTTTGCACCCTCACGGCAATAGTTTTCTGCTATTAACCTCAACTCTAGTCCATATTTATATAATATACAGTATCCTGCCATACATATGTTGTACTGCACCAATCGGAGTCCCAGAAGAAAGGATATTCTACCCTGTAATAATTTATGAACCTGTGAATGAAGATACAATTCTTTATTATTTATTGCTGCTGAGTAAGAGTAAGGCACCAGGTAATTATGCTATACCTGTGGAAATATATATTTTGGATTCTAATCCTTGGCTCTCAATATACTCAGGTTTCTGCAACCCATTTCTTGTAACAGGATACATCCTGCTTTCATGGAAAGCTAATAGTTCCTTTTCATAAAAAACGTGACAGATCAGAAGCTATAAACTACATCCAATCAGTCTTATTAATACAAAAGCAAACATTTTCTGTACATTTTGTCTTGAAAATCAGTGACTGGCTTGGTAAGAATAGTATCTTACGTGATGATCAGGAAAGGTTCAGGTTGGATTACTGCACTACAGATAACTGTACTACCTTCCCACTTATCCATATGCATATATTAAAAGTAGGAAGGAAACATTTTTGTAGAATTTATTGGTTTTAAATCAGACCTTAATATTATTAATCCATCCATTTTGTTAGAAACGTTAAGGCTGTTTGGCATGCATAGTTATCTTTTACATCAGACACACAGTTATCATGAGGGCACTTGGATGCAGATGAGAAAGGTCCAAATGGTGAACTCTTACAAAGCTGAGTCACATTTTGGTGTTAGGCTTGTATACTAGCACCAGTTATTTAATTTATATTTAAATAACCTAGCCCTCTACTTCGCAGACCTAATGAACATGCCCACAAGTCATGTTCAAAACCTAAATTCTTTTGTTACTGTATGCAGATGATTTGATATTGGTCTCTGTGTCTCAAATTGGTTTACAAAGAATGCTAAATAAGCTCATAGTATTGAATGATAGCTGGCATCTTCAAATGAATATTAATAAATAAAAATGTGTGGCCTTTGTTTACAAAAATCCATGTTTTAACTGGCATATTGATACAAGTAAATTAGTAATGGTATTGATTTTGTTTAGCTGGGCCTTCAATTTTCTAATTTTGTTAGCTGTAATAACCATATTAAGTCTAGGCGTACTCTTTTTAAGCAGTCATCATTAGGAATTCTTAAATGCAGTGCAGAACATGGGAAAAATAACTCACAAGCTGCCTACAAGGTTTTTTAGATGAAGATTGATTCCCAACTGGCATATGCAGCTGAGGTGTGGGGACTGTTAAATGTAGATTGTATGGAAAAACATTCAATTATTTTTCTGAGAAATATCTTGAAATTGCCTTTAACAACTCCATTATATTTCCTACATATGCAAACCAGATCACTTATATAAAAGATGCAGATTAATATTATTAAATTCAATTTTAATTCAAAGCCTTAAACATTAATAAAATATAAAGAAGGATAATGATGAGTCATATCACCATCTATGCTAGTTTACAAAAACATCCTAATAGTTCATGCACTTTTTTTTTACATTTTCATATATTAAGTTACCAATACACTAAGTAGAAAGAGGGGAAGACAAGTAAAATACTAAATACTAAACTCTGGGTGTAATTGCTCCATAATATAACTAACTAGTATTGGCACATACACACGTTTCGCTCCCTTGTCTGTAACAGTTTTACTAAATGGAACTAATGGGCCATGACAAAGGTGTAAATGCACAGGGATGGAATTCCATAGCCTTGATGTGGTAACTCAACATATATGACCACCCATAGTACTTTCTGTTTCTGGCACCATCATTTCAGTATTTCCTGATGACCCTAGTCCAAGTTTATTCAGTCTCATAATCGGGAACTTGGTGATACATTAAAATATTGTAGATATAGGATTAAAATTATACATGTCTTCCTCATGTTTAAGAAATATGTGTTATAAGGATGTTGGCAGCATAATTTAATTGAAAATAGAAGCTTTAGTTGGTTGAGAACGATATGGTACACACTATAGTCAATTGTTCCTGGTACTTTGTGGTATATTAGTAAAATATTGAAAGCACTCAACTATTTCACATAACCAGGCAATGGCTTGTGTATATATTTAGGCAGTCTGATGTGTCATTGAAGAACAAAATTAGACTTGTGGTCTATTATCCTCTAATTAAGGAATCACACTCCTAGGAATAATATTTGGAGTGTTTTGAATCTCTTCTATTATGTTCTGCATTTACAAAAAGTTCGCTGCAAAGACTTCCTAAATCAGTCTTGTTTGGTAAGAACCATACAATTAATCTATCATTATGTACATGTCCCTGTAATAACATGGACATTGAGATTGTTCATCATTTTCTACTATTCTGTCCATTACATTCTTTTCTTGGGTTAATGTTTAGGGAATATCTTATCTAGAAACTATCTAGATCCAAACTCAGTGCTTTCCTACTTATTGGATGGTAAAAATGAAATAATAACAGAAGCGTTTGCCATTTTTATACATAAGGCTATCCAGATAAGAATTAGGTTAAATTCAACTTGATTATGAGCCATGCTAGTTTGTTTTTTTTGCACCTCTTATGAGTCTTTAGATAACAGCTAATATACTGAGTATGTACTCTTTTTGTTGTCTTTAATGTGATATTTGTTATCTGGGGGCCGATTTACAAAAGTTTGCTCAGGTACAAATCCTGGTTTGTGCATGCAAACTGGTCTTTGAGCAGATTTCCTATATTTCAAAGTCCAATTTGCATGTACAAACATGGTTTGAGTCTGGGCAAACTGTGAAGGGGGGGCGCAATGCAAATGGAAAGGTGGGGGCCTTAATATTGGTGCAGTGCAATATTCAGAGTATTTGCGCTGTGCAAGGACATTTTGTGCAGTATGCTTGCACACAAAAAAAGTCTGGTGGAGACCATGACTTACTCCTATCCAACCATTGCAGCTGGTGGAGGAAGTGCTGTGCCCCTCCATGCCAGTCCTGAGCCACCAAAACAGTGTCCCAGGTGTCCAGTGGTCCCCCATCTAGCATTCATGCCTGATGTTCAAACCCTTTTCCTTGGTGTTCAGTGGTTCCTCTCCCACCCGATCACATGCCCAATGTATGAATCCCTTTCCCTGGAGTCCAGCAGTTCCTCACCCCACCCGTACCCATGCCTGATGTTTGAAACTAATTTCTCTGGTGTCCAGTGGTCCTTCTCCTCACCCAATTCCATGTCTGCTGTGTGAATCTTTTTTCCCTGGTGTTCAAAGGTCCCTCTGTCCCCCCAATTTTCATGCCTGATATCCAAACATTTCTGTCCTTCATGTCCTGTGGTTCCTCCCCCTGAGAAGCCCCATCCCCAAGAAGCTGTTGTGATGGCCAAAAGTCATTTATCTTCCCTCCCCCAACCTTACCAAGGTAGGCATACTGAGGTGAAGTGCCCTCCCAACCATTCTGCAAACAATACAAGTAGCCGTGCCCTTGTCTTCCAGGAATCCTCCCTCCCACCCAACAATCTCTGTCCCTATTTCAGCAGTTCCAACCAGTCCCCTGCTACAGAATGCAGACTGGGGACTGGCACGGTGCCACACAGTGGAGTATTCAGTTGTTAGTCACAAGAAATACTCCCCCTAGTGTACCACGGTCAAGGTCCCTGGTGTCTAGAGGACTCACCCTCTCCCCCCACCCATCCTTATTCCACAAACACTGGTTCCACAATCAGTGCACAGTGTGTGACACAGCCCTCCACATACCACCTTGGCCACCCACTATCTAACAGAAGCAAGGAGCATGCTGCTTATTTATAGGGCAAGGGTGACATGCCTTGCCCTATAAATAAACAGCATGCTCCTAGCTTCTGTCAGACAGTCAGTGGCCAAGGTAGTATTTGGAGGGCTGTATCACTTGCTGTCAACTGACTGTGGACCTGTTGTTTAGGGAACAAGGACAGGTGTGGGGAGAGGGGTTGGATGTTTGGTGCTGTGGAGGGGGATGGGTCCACTAGATGCCAGAGACCTGGACCATGAACTGCAGTACATTTTGGGGTGGGGGGGGCCTTGTGATTGGTAACTGAATACTCCTCTGTATGGCACTACACCTGTCCCTGGTTCACAATCTGTAGCACGGGACTAGTTGTGGATGTTAAAATGGAATGGGGATTGTTGGATGGGGGGATTCCTGGAAGACAGAGGTACTGCTACCAGTACTGGTTGTAGACTGGTTTAGGGGGAGGGACTTCACCTCAATATGTCTGCCTTGGCAACCTTTGGGGGGAAGAGACAAATGGCCTTTGGCCTTCAACTGCAGCTTCTTAGGAATAGGGATGCTCAGGGGGAGGGGCCACAGGACAGCAGGGAAACAGGATTCACACATCGGTCATGGTCCCGGGAGGGAGGAGTGACCACTGGACAGCAGGGATATTATGTGCATGTACAAGTTGAAGGGATCTGGTGGGGGGAACCCCTAGCACCAGTGACAGCTCCGCACCTGGGATCGACAATTGGAGGGGTTGGAGCTGTGCTAAATTGCCTGGCTACCCATGCAAATGAGCCCATAATGGGCATGCAAATGGATCATTGGCACCTTCCATACCGAATGAGCTCATTTGCATGGGTCTGTTTGAATATTATGAATTGCGCTTTAGCGCAAGCCATTATGGTGGTGTACTTCAGGAGCTATGTCAGGGCAGTTCTAAGTCACTCAGTACTTATCCAATATTGCCCTATATTCAGTTGAACAGCACCAGTGTGCTATTCCATGGCAAAAAAACATCTTCGGCTCTGCTTTGTGCATTTTTGAATATGAGGCTCCTAATGTTTTAAGAATTTGTAAAAGCATAAATAGACATGAATGGAATTTGATATTCTACCTTTACATCAGGTTAAGGATGTTTTAGGAGTAGTGGTCTTCATACAGGACAGCTTGCAAAGAACACAAAACAGTATTACAGGGACACTACAGTCTGAGCCATTTATGGCTTCTTTATAGGAGATGCAAGTGTTTAGCTGGAGACATTCTTATTTTTTATCAGAATGTGACAGCGTAACACAGTAGCACAGTTGTTTTTAAAAACTTTTTCTAATTATTGTGCCAACTTTTACATGTTACAGTCTGATTAGGGCTTGATTGCCTCCCAGAAGTGCATTCTTCCCCCTTCCCCCTGGTGCTTCTTGTACAGATCTGCTTCTGCAATCTGATTCTTCTGAGGCTTCCTACTACTTGTAAGGCCCTGAAAACCAGCATGGGCAAGTTGCAGCAACTGGAAGTGTTCGGTCACTGACATCATCATCCTCCTAGGAGTGGTGTTTTCTCCCCTTTTTTATACTCACACACCCCGCTCTGTAGCCTATGCCTCCTGCCATGTACTCCTATATGAACAATGTTGAAGGGTCACCTGTGACATCCATGCTTCTACCACTTCTGACTGTATAAGGCACTCAAGCAGTGGAGCATACGTCACCATCCCTCTGACATGATGACTCTGCATTGTGCCCAAGATGTGCTGACCAACGTGTAGGAAGATTGTTCTCCTGATGACTGGTCCAGGACCAGCCTGGTCTGAGACCAGTTTCTGAGCTGCCTGGTCTTAGATGAGTTTCCATGCCACCTGGTCTGAGACCAATTTCTTCTTCCAGCTGATCTGGTCTGGGATCAGTTATTGACACATATGTGTCTAGCTACAGGCTTATGAAATCACACATGCCCGCACAATGCAAAGCATCATGGGCTGCATATGCAAATCACCACAGAATATTATGCTGGTTCAACTTTAAGCAGAAATGCATGGTGCTGAAAGGCCTCTCACACAGTTTGCAAAGGGTGCCAACAGAAGGCATAGACACGTGTTTCGTTCTACCAGGACTCATCAGTATGCCTTGTCTGTTTGACACCCCAGTGGAATGAACCAGCTACCCAAAGATGGTCTATCTGGGTTATGTTGTGGTGAACCCAATTAAAACAAAAAACAATTTAAAAGACAAAGAACCTCTGTGCGCAAACACTGAGGCAATGGTTACCCCAAAGGGCATTTGGCCAGGAAGCCAAGTTTCAAAGAAATACAAAACCACACATGCCCCCACAATGCAAAGCATTATGGGTTGCATATGCAAATCACCACAGAATATTATGCTTGTTCAACTTTAAGCAGAAATGCATGGTGTCGAAAGGTCTCTCACAAAGTTTGAAAAGGGTGCCAACAGAAGACATAGACATGTGTTTCATCGTACCAGGACTCATCAGCAGCAGCAGCCAGCATAGTCTAGTGTTTAATGCACTAGGCTGTGATCCTGAAAGTCTGGGTTTGAATCTCACTTTCCCCTAAAATTCTTTTAACCACAAATTTCACTGGTATGGTGATACATGGCAGTGTGGAGTTGGTAATAGTAAATATACACTAATGGGAGTTGGTGCAGGAAAAAAATACTAAGTGCAACAAAGAAAGCTCTTGCACAGCTATGAATCTGGCTCCAGACCAGGTGGCTTGGAAAATGGTCTCAGAACAAGCTGGTCTCAGACCAGGTTGCATGGAAACTGGTCTCTGACCAGTCAGGGGAACAAACATCCTGCAGCTGCTAGCCAGGAGTGGGGGAGTCAGACTCAGGTCATAAACCCAAGTCCCCATGTGCAGTGTGGTACATTAACTCCGAGTACCTCTGGGTTGGGGGTAACATCATTATTTAATAGTGAAATTGACTCTAGATCCATCAAGTAAAACCATTGCTTCATAAGTAGCCATAACTAAGAAATTTAAAAGACAATGTTTCAGTCTAAAATCATGGAACTAATGGTTACCCTGGGAGGCAATGATAATCAAGTCAAGTGTCAAAGAACTACACAATTAAACAGGCCCCTTAGTGCAAAGTATCATGGGTAGTATATGCAAATCACCACAAAGTAATTTAGCCTGACTCTGCTTTAATCAGGACTTGGTGGTGCAAAAAAGGACCCTCAAGCAAGCTGCAAATGTTGAGAAAAGCGAACTATCGGCTAGTGTTTCTTCCTCATCAGTCTACCATAGCTGTACAAGGGTGAGGGTAGGAGTCTACCGTAATGGCACACAAATGAGTCCTAACAAAGGCAAAGTGCATGTCTGTAGTCTGCTGTTTTCAGCCTTTGCAGACTAAAGAGATTTTTCCACCATACAGTTCTGCTTAAAGCCATGCCAGGATAAATTACTTCAAGGTGATTTGTAAATACTACTACCCATGATGCTATAAACTAGGGGAATGCTTGATTTTTTATGTACATGAAAAAAGCAAGCCTTCTAACCATGCACTGATCTATTAGTGTTCCCTGTGGGTGGGATTCTTATTTATTCATTTATTTGTTTTTTACAAGACATCAGGTTTATTTTTCCAGGGAACAGCATTGAGGTAAACAAATTTTACAGGAATGCTTGGATTTATGTTATATCTTTCATCTACTGCCATTTTACTCCTGGGACCATGATTTCAATTCTCACAATGAGGAAGTGAGCAGAATTCCAACCTACCAGAAGGTCAAAGCTAACAGCTGAGAAACTGTGTTGGGGGAGAAGAAAATTGAAAAGTGTGCACAATATGATATGGGGGATGGAGGGGAGGCGGTGCTTTTCTCAGGGTGAGGGTGAACTGTCTTCAGAAGGTTGTTGTGAATAATGTCCTATTAAATAAATCCACAAGGCTTAATACTTCCTCAGAGCACAGAATAGGTATTAGCATCTTAACATTAGCTACTTGCAAATGTGTTTTCCTAGAAATCAAAGCATGACCTACCCTCACAATGCCACACATTTGTTTTAACTAAAACCAGCTCTGCATATTTCCATCTTGTTTTCTAAGAGACTTTATCATTAAAATAACTTTATTTACAGAAACAGCCTAATGAATGTATCTTTATACAGTTTTGTTTGTAACATACTACAGTAACATATTAATTAAAAGATGTAGTCGGGCCAGATACAGCACAAAAGATGTTATACATGTTTTAGAGCAGGCAGTTGCTACTCTTTATTTCTTAAGTATTTTTTTTTCCTTTTTCCTTTTGCCAATAAGAATGTTTTCCTCCTGATGCTATATGGTGTGATGGGAATAGCAGTATGTTAAAGCAATTTTTTTACTGATTCTATTTTTGTACCTGTGGTACTGGCAGGAATGTACCCCTCTCATTCAGCCCTGGACCCCTTTCAGGTTCACTCCAATGCAATCTCCAGGACTATCAGAACTCATGGTGACTGTGTCTGCACCCCATGGTGGGGATCCCCTCTATGAGGCAGAAGGGGGAGGACTGAGATGCTAATCTGGAATCCAGCATCCTAGAGTGAGCTGGGGCAGCGCCCGCTAGGCTCCTGATATCATCCTGTTCCAGTCATGGAGGTTTTGGTGCTCTGGCTCCCCCTGGGAACACAGACATGCATCAACATCAGCACGTAAACTTGCATGCGCTGATGCATGCTTCTCAGACATTCACTGTCATCTCTTCCACTTCAATGAGGCTCCATCTTTGCTCTCCCAGCCTCTGCTGGGAGTTGCTATAGGACTAATCACATATGCCCCCCCCAGAGGAGGTGAGTTGCCCATGGGGAACTCAGCCACCTCCCCGACCAGTCCTCTGATGCTGTGGGCTTGCTTCTGAACCAGATCATCAGTGTCCCAAGTGGTAGCTCCACCACTGTGCTGTTGTGATGGCCCTCTTTAAATAAAGCTTGAGATGTCTGGCTCCATTACCCCTTTATACTGTACCTCTTCAGCACTGTTAATCATTGTGACATCACTAGTGACCAATTTGACACATGGTGAATGACCCTTCGTTATCATTTGTGAAGTCACACACAAAGAGGTCACAATGCTATTAAGGTATGATACAGAATAAAACTACTGTTGGCATGTCAGCTATCATGCAGAATCTTGTTCCACACAACATAGCTTATACTGTCAGGTAGAAAATCTACATAGCAAAATGAAAAAGAAGTACCTCAGATATTAAAAATGACAGTTGAATTCTTTCAAAGTGTACTAGTTCCCTGAGGCCAGAAAGGACTCTAAGTAATAACTTTCTCGCCATGCACCCTTCACAATTAGGCATGCCTTAGTAAACCATGCAAATCTTATAAGTCATAGGTATTCCTTACCACCTCTACTACACCCTTGGGATTCCCTTGTAGGCAGGAATTTGTCCAGGCTTACTTTGAAAGCCTGTACTTTCTTCATAACAACCATCCCCAGAGATAGACTGTTCCATAGGTTCACCACCCTCTGGGAGAAGTGTCTCCCCTAATGTTATCCTTGTTGTTTAGAACCACTGAGCTTCAGGGTACATCCTCGCATCCTACTGCAAGACACCAGATGAAAGGCCTCTGTTTGCTTGACTTTAGCTATATACCTGAGTTTGTAGAAGACTGAGATTGTGTCCCTTCTCAGCCTTCTTTTCTGTAAGGTGAGCATGTTCAGTGTCAGCAGACCCTCCTTACAGCTTTTGTTCCCAATACCCCTGATTATTTTTGTGGCTCTGCTTCACACCAGCTTGATTTTCTCAGTGTTCTTTTGGTATTAATTAGCTTGGAACTGCCCACAGTGATTCAGGTGAGGCCTGACCAGGGCTTTGTAAAATTCCAAGACAACTTCTTCTTTTGACCATATTTTTTATTTCTAGCATGAATGCATGATGACCATTTGATTATCTGCTATATTTTCAATATCAGTGTCTTCTTTTTTTTAACTCCTACAGTATGTCACGGATTACTATGAATTCTATGTGATAATGATTTCAGAAAGATATAATTCATTCTTCTGATGCCTGCACAGCAAACAATGGCTTTCATAGAATGGGCCAGGGATTTCTCCAGCTTTGACCTTGAATCCTTCATTGGAACACTAAACAAGGTAACCTGGGATCCACTAAGGTCACTACCTATGTTGCATGAGGCCCTGGACTATTTCCAAAACACCTTCATATCCACTGCAAATAAGTATGCCTCCCTAAAGCAAATTACAGTTAGAGGGCAGCACTCAAAATTGCTATCCAGGGAGCTGAAAAACTCATTAAAGAAAGGGACAAAGCCTGGGTGACCTTTAAATCTTCAAACCACCTGAATGACTGGTAAAAATACAGAATGCTGCACAGATGCAAAAAAGAATGAAAGTCTGCCAAACAGTCCTACCTCAGGAACCTACAAGATAAGAATCTGTTAGACCCAAAAAAGTTCTGGTCCCAAATAAATGCCTTCCTAAAGGGCTCAACTAAGCATATTGACTGCGAAATACAAATGGGATAAACACTGCAAGAACCCCAGTGAATCAACCAGGGAACTGAATCACTTCTTTATCAATCTAGATAGGTTCAAGACCCATCCCCCAGATCACCAACCAGAAACCCACAAACCCACTGAAAGGCCTCCTCCCCCACCTTAATTTCCACCTCAGGCTAGTGAAAAGGAAAAAAGTACTGGAACTCCTCAAGAGACTCAAACCAACTGAATCAGCAGGCTATGTTAATCTCGATCCTAAACTTCTCAACCTCAGAGTGCCAGTGCTAGCTTCTCCCATCACAACTATATTTAACTGATCGATCTGTGAAGGTCAGTTCCCCTCAACCTGAAAAGTGGCCCTGGTAACTCTAGTCCACAAAGGAGGTGAGAAAGAGAAAGTAGAGCACTATCACCCAGTTTCCACCCTCTGTGCATTAAATAAATTACTGGAGAGACTAATATATAACCAAATCATTGATTACATTGAGCAATATAACTTTCTCACCATAAGCCAACATAGGTTCTACAAGAACCATGGGATGGACATGGCCTTAGTCCATCTGACCATGGACATTCTGGAAGGCTTAGACAGAAGTCTCAAAACAGAAGCAATATTTATAGACCATACAAAGGCCTTTGATCTTGTGGATCACCAACTTCTTCTTTCGATGCTAGCCACCCTAGGTCTAGATAACTTATCACTACGCTGGTTCTCGGACTATCTACCCGACAGGTCGCAATTCATCAAATGGAAAGGGATCCTTTCTGACAAGGCATTCCGTCAATAATGGAGTCCCGCAAGGCTCAATACCTGGCCTATTATTATTCTCACTCTACATCAATGAGTTGCCTAACAACTGTGGGGATGCTAAGCTATTGCTGTATGCGGATGATGTGGTTATCTACCATCACTCAAATTATGTCAGCAAACTAAATACTATGCTTTTGGAAGACCTGCTTATGCTTGATAACTGTCTACTAACCAACAAATTGGTCCTCAACAGGAAGAAAACAAAAGCCATACTCTTTTGATTGAAAAGTCTAGGCCCCCAAAGACAAAACTTGCTAAAATCATCCTTCGCTGATGGGTTCCAGATCAAGGTTGTCAACTCTGTCAAGTACCTGGGAGTCCTCCTAGACCAAGAGCTCATTTTTAAAGACCATGCAGGTAGCTTAACTAAGTCTCTGCACCAAAACATTGGGATCCTGTACAGACTCAACCCTTACCTCACCAAAGAATCATAGCTAAAAATCACAATCTGTACCCTCCTGCCCACTCTAATCTATGGCTCCCCTGTTCTGCACACAGTCAGAAGTGGAGAGCAAGTCAAACTAAAATCCTTATACCATGCAGTCACGTAGTTTGCTGCTAGAGCGATCCCATACAGTCACCATTATCAAGTGCTCTGAAGCCTTAATTAACTCTCACTAGATGGTAGGATTGAATACTCTGCCTCATCCCTAGTCTTTAAACTCAGAAGTAATAAAGCCCCCTGGAGTCCCAAAGTCCTATTAAGGACCAAGCTAGACAGATGCCCTATCAGGTCAACAAGTCACACTCTTCTCAACACCCCCCAAACTAGGAGACATGCAGGGTCAAGGCCCTTTGCCATAGCAGTCCCAACCATCTGGAATGCTCTACCTGCCAAGTTACAACAAAGCTCCTCCTTGGAGGTTTTCAAAAAAGGCCTTAAGCTGCACTTACTTGAACAGTGCTCCTGTAACTGCTACTGCTGAAAGGTCCTCTAGGCTCATGCATATGTGACCCCCCCAATGGTCCCTCCTTATAAAGTTATGAGGAAGACTAAAGGGTCCTTCAGACCTGGTACCACTTGTCTAACCTGGTCTCACTGATTTGACTGTTCTCTCTTCAGAGGTTCTGAAATGTATGTACCAGTGATTGCACCGTATTGAAACCCTGTAACTAATCTAATAGCATTGTATGATTGATAGTCCTACCATTCTGTCTATTGTAAACTGCCACTATGTGAATATTCTTTGTAATTAATCCCAGGTTGCCCCAGAAAAAGGGCCTCCAGAGGTCCAATGGGTTCACCTGGTCAACAAAAGATAAATAAATAAATAAATAAATGAAATGAATTTTCTTGTAATTATTGTTACTGTCCACATATTACACAGTATGTAATTATTTTTCACAGATCATGTGTCACAATTGGGATGGCAGCAAATGAATGCTTTTTATGTTTGTGTGGGCAGATCTCCACAGACGTATTGCTATTATCTGAAAAAGGCAGTGTGGAAACACAAGACTGGATATTATCTCTGGCGTGCTTCCACAGTGCTCAGGCAAAAGTCCACAGTGTTTTGTTTTCACTGCCCTTCCCCTCCACCGGCCACATAAACACCCCCCCCTTCCCGAGGCACTACTTTTTTTTTTTGCAACTGCGGAAGATACTGCCACCATGCCCAAGATACCCGTCGACTCTAATTGTGCATGCATGAGTATTGTGCACATGCACTGTTGTCACAGTGGCCATCTTGGATATAGCAGACTCAGGCATGGTGAGAGCTCTGAGTATTTTTTTCCTCAGTCCCACTGTGCTAAGCAGCCATATCATCTCTGACCAGAGTTTGTTATTTGCAGGGATTTAATCATGCTAATCTGGTATCTATTGTACCTGTCTTTCACCTATCTGTGTCTTTTACAAACAGACACATTACTGCATACCCACACACATAGACACACACACACACACACAAACACACACACACACACACAAACACACACAGACTCTTGCACACACTGCTATTTATAGAAAAAGTTATATAGTATATATTTCCATTGCTTTCTTGACAACTAGAAATACAGTTGTATAATAATTGAAGAGCGCAAGCCCATGGTTATGTGGGGGAAGAGCTTCTCCCCCACATCCTACATAAACTAGGCATGAGACTCCGCTCTGCTTAGAATGAATTTCACACCTTCGCTGTGTGGTGGTGCTGGTGCTCGGCTGCTCTTTTCTCCTGTTCTGTCTGCCTGTGTTCTCCCCTCACCCCCATTTCCCTCTTGTTGTTCGTCGTTCCCCCCATTCCTCATTTGTGAGTTCCTTGCTTACCCATTCCTGCTTTCCTCTCTGGACCGTGTTCAACGGTCTCTTCTCGGCTCTTGCCATATGCTTGCCCATTCTGTTTCTCCTCCTACCTTTTCTTTTCCTAAGCAGCCGCTGCTCCATGCCCGCCGTAGTTCACATACATACAGCCTGCCTTGCCAGCATCTCCCCTCTGCCTCCCCGACCTCCAAGCTGGTGTCCCTCTTACTGCTGCTCCCTTACCAGCTGCCGTTGAATCTCCTGGCACCAATCACTGCTCTGAGCATTCCCACTGAGATCCCTGCCACTACTTCTCTGCTGGTTCGTGCTACCTCTATGGAAAGACCAGGTGCCATGACCTTTTCTGCTGATTTGCCTGCTACGCTTCCACTACCACTCCGGTCCTCCGGTTTATGCCTTTGCTGCTCAGGTGCCTTGACTGGCTCATGGACATTGGTTTGAAGGACTCCCACTGCACTGATCAGACCAGTGTTGTTTGCTAGCGTTTTGATGCCCACCTACACTGCTCCGCTACTCCAGAACTCCGCTGCGGCTGCGCCACCACCTCCTTGCTCATGTCTCTGCTCCTCTGCTGATGCTTCCTGGATGTCTGGCCTTCTGTGCCTTCCTGCCTGCTGTTGGAGCCTTCGGCCCCCTGTCTCCCTGCTGGCTCTTGCCGGCTTCTTTCTGCCTCAGGGTCCTGTCTGGCCCCACTTTCAGCTGCTAGCTTGTGACTTTCTTTTGGGGGGATGATACTTCAGGTACTACTCAGGATGGGTTGTGTACGCTTGTCATACTTTTACATATATCACTGAGCGCCAACTATAAAGGAAGCTAAATCCCAGCATGAAGACACGTATAATCCTAGCACTTATGGTTCTTGACACTCAGAATCACAGGTTGAATTGGAGTAGATAATTAAGCAGCTAACAGTCTACCAACAGTGTTTATTCTCTAACCATAGCTCCTACACTGCTAGCCATGGATGACTTCCATCTCTTTTACTTGTATATGGCACTTGGGTCCTGTTTACTTCTGTTTATTGCTCTCCTCTGCTGCACGGGTGCAGGCCCCCTACTATGCACTTGCCTCTGCAATGCATGCTTTGTCAAGCAGCCCTCCTGGGCAACTCTCCCATCCTGCTAGCCATTTCTCATTCCATCTATAGGTGTAGTTGACTCCTGCCCACGATGTCTGGACTCCATCTTGATAATTTGCGTATTTTGTCTCAGCACGTCTTCCAGCACTCACTTTGTATCCTTCCTCTTACCACCATCTCAGCCACTCCATCGATTTGGAACATTCCAGGACATTGGTCTAGTTGAGCCTTCCAGTGCTGGTTGCCTGCAGCTCCCACTTGCTTGTTCTCACCTCTCCTTCAATTCATCATCATCTGTGCAATTTGTGGATCATAATCAGGCCATGCCTCAAGAATTACCTCATTATCCTTGTACATTTATCATGCCGTCTCGCTTCGGTCTTTCTCTGCTCCTACCTCATTTTCCAGATGACTACTCACTGCTGTGGCAGCCTGCCCATGAGCTCCCTACTATGGATTCACATTTCAGTGTTTTGACATTCGTCACCTACTCCTTGGATGCCTTCGCCCTGCTTTCTGCTACCACGCCTACCTCATGCAGCTTGCTTACTCCTACAAATTATACAGGTTTGCTTCTTTAACTTACTTGCTCATGTTACCTGCTTTGCCCTCCAGGGCTTAGGGGTCCTTACGACTAATCTGCCATTACGATCTACTGCGTCCCTCATGAACTGGCATCCTTCTAACCTATTTATAAAATGGGTAGGCTAAATCAAGCAATGTGATTGGCTAGTTACCCATGCATGAAATGTGTTCCATGCATGGGTAAAGAAAGAGACTTGCAGTAAAAAGGCCAATATCCATAAGCCATGGAATGTTGGCATTTTTCCTGTCTGCCATCTTTGTATTTGCCAAGCAGGACAAAAAGCTACTTTGATTATTGTAACAAAAAGTGAGACCTAGTATAAAAAAAAAAAAGAAATTAATAAGCCATTTAAATGTTCCTTTTTCAAATGCTGCCTTTTTTTTATCGGGCTGCACTCACTCATTTCCGCTGGAGAATTCATTTTTCTTGTAGCCTGTCCCGTTCTCTGGTTCCTGGTCCAGAGGCCTGCCCATCGTTTTCCGGGTACTGGTTCCTGTCTAAAGGCCAGCCCTTTCTCTGACTCCTCAATCACTGCCAGGGAAGAAGGGACAGAGCAAGAGGCAGGGGTGGAGAGAAGTCGCAGAGGGCTCGAAATGAAACTGAAACCCAGCTGGAGCAAGGCTGATGAACTGTCCGAGACTGGAGTACAGACCCCGGCTCCGAGGAAGTTCAGCCACTGAAGAGCCTTCATGGCAACAGTATAACTATGCAAGGCCAGCTTCCCTTCCCCCTCTTTTCAAGTCTGACTCGTCGGTAGTGAGATTTACTTGGAGAACGAAGTCTCAACAAAGCGTGTTAATGGGCTTCTCAGTTGTTTAATGCCACTCCTAAAATCAAGAGACTTGCAATAGGGTTCAGTAAGGCAGTTAAAAAGTCTCACCTTTTCAGTTCATATCTCAGATTGTACTTTTGCATTGCATTAAATTAGCAGCATGTAGTCACGGAGGAACTGGGGAAAAGCAACAGGACACTTGATCAAGTGAATCAGGAAAAGGAATTAAGGTAGAAAATAAAACAAAAAACAGATAAAATTGCTTAGTAAATAACAGACCCACTAGTAAAAAAAAATTAAAAAAAATAAAGCAAGTGGGGGGCGGGCTTTTTCAGAAGTATAGATGCCACAGAAGGACAGAAATGCCCAGTGCTAAAATACAATGGCATCATCAGGTAGCAGGTGGAAGGACTATTTTATCTCAAATTAACACAAAGATTTCTGTTTTTAGATGTTTAAATATAGTTTTTTATGGTGTGAAACATATTTTAAAAAATGTAGTCCATTTTATAAGTGCAACAAGACACTCCAGGTGTGTGCATGGAACGTATTTTACCATGCACCATGCTTTATTACGCCCCTTGCTGTGCAGTAAAATATGTTCCATGCACACACCTGGAGTGTCTTATTGCTTACATATTTTATTGCACCATACTCGCCTGCTTCTACGACCTGCCTTCGCCCATCGGACTGGGAGGTTTACCTTCTAGTCACCTGCTTCAGCAACCTGCCTTCGCCCATCAGGCTGGGAGGTCTACCTACTACTGCTGTACTTCTTCCTCGCCCAGCTCGGGGCCTGGAGATTCACATATTCTACTATATGCCTACCTGCTGCCATGTCAGCCAGCTAGAAGCTCCTTTACTATGGATTCACATCTTGACACATTTTTGTTCATCATCTATTTTTGGATGCTTTGCCCTGTTGCTTCAGCTGTGTGGAATTACTGGGCTTCACTCTTTCCAGGACACTTAGCTGAGCTTCTCCTGAAGACATTCATTATTCTGATTTATGCTGTACCGCTTCTGGGACCCTGTGGCAACGCTACTTCATTGACTCAGCCTCTTTAGTTATCACCATCTAGGACTCCTATGCTCATCTATTCAGGACTTGTCAGGATATTCTTCACAAGTCAATTCTAGCTGCGATATCATCCTACCTTGAACCGTAGATGTCAACATTGTTACTCAACCTATTGGATCCATGAAGCTCTCTGATTCCCTTGTTTTGTACCATTCTCCATGCCCCTCACCTTCTTACATACCTCCTCTTGCAATGCTACTTCCCTGCTACTACGTCTGCTCCTGCTGCTGGTTTATTTACTCCATCAACTGACCTACGTACATGTCCACTTATTTTTACTACTTGCTCATACTACCTGCTTCGCCCTTCCTAGGCCTAGAGGTCATCCCGCTAACTCGCAATTACAAACTGCTGCACTCCTCGTGAGCTAGAAACACATCTGACCTACTTCTACATATTCACTACATTCTCTACCTACTTACTGCTCACTTCCCCTCTGGATTGGAGATTCCTGCTGCTCCGTCCTCCCCTATTAAATGGCATGTGCCAGTTCTTGTGCTTCATCGCATGGCTTTCATTTGCTAACCTTGCCATGCTGAACTTGACTCAACAATTCTCTTTCTGACATGGATGCTGGGCCTTGATTCCTTGATCTCCTCTGTGAAGTCATCCTCACCTGCTGGAGTGCTTCACCACCTGCGACTCTTCGCTTCTTGTTCATTTCAACCACGGCTGCCACTCCATTTCATTCGGCCTGCTCATGAATTCTTGAACTTGAGGTTTACTGGATGGATGCTTGCTCTATTTGCCTGACATGTCACAATTCCATATGTCTTCAGTTCTCTGTTTCTCTGGACTGGGTTCTACATTTTGGGTTCGGATTAGCCGATTAGATTATTTAGGATTACTCTCCTTTAGTTTGCCCAGAAGGACGGGCAAGTCAGTAGCCATGGGTCCTCAGAGGTTCCACCTAAGGGGTTTTTTCCTCTCCTGTGTGCTACTGGTCACACTCTCCAGAGTTGGAGGAGGTGATCATCTACTCATATTATTGGGGGTATATTCCTGCTCGACTTCTTCATCAGTCGGATACAGAACAATTTTTTTTTTTTTTTTTTTAGTTATTTAACCAGGAGTAGCACACTAAGCTGAAAGATTTTTTACAGGAGTGACCTGGGAGTACAGGGAAGTTAAGTGACTTGCTCAGGGTCACACAGTATGCAAGTGGAAGCTGTGGGATTCAAACCCAGGTCTGGTCTGCTGGATGTCACCAGATTTGCAGCTCACAGCCTTAAACCACTCCGCTATACTGCCTATTTTGTTGATATCATTTTCTTTTGTGGGGTCTCACAATACTAGACAAAGCTTCCTCCCTACAGGTGGGATACAGAGAAAAGCCAAAACCATCAAATAATAACAAACGATTCTCAGTTCAAGCATCCAAGCTCATTGCTCATACTATCCGATTCATACGTACTATAGTCATTGACTTGATCATGTTCATGCTGAAGTACCAAAGCACAAATCATTCCATTCTACTAGTACCTAGCAACCATTGTCTACTTGACAGCTGGCCTCTGTATCCAACAACCATCTACATCATCCAGCTACACTATGTAACATAAGCACTAAGCTATGAACCACACATAATAGTATGAATATATGATTGTAGTAAAGAGACTCACATTGATAAACATTTTAGGAATTGTTGTTATGTAGCAATCAAATCAGAACTTGTCTGTCAGTTGTTAGTTCCTTAGGATGTAGCCTGTGTTGTCATGCATGCACCTTTGTGCTTAACTATTTTAGTGATAGTAGGTCATCCTTTTTATGATCCCCCAGACTGATACAATTCAATAAGTCTCATTCTGCTGCAATGGGTACAGATGAAGTGCATTTGGAAAGGGGCATTGCCGGTTACATCATATATCTCTGCTAGTTTACAGTTCTGTGGTATGAGAATGGAGATATCATTACTTGAAATTTCTTAACTAAATTCAATGAGAAAAAGCTGAAAAGTCACACTAATAGTGCATGAATGATACCTACTGTACATTAAACTACTTTAAAATATTTTTTTTGTGCTGAAAGATTTCACTGAATGTTAGTTGCCTTGAAAACCCATTGTTCTTAAATGAATATTGACTCCACTGGACACCATGGAATGGGTATTAAATAACTATTAGGGCCAGTAAAACAAATCTCAAATTTGAGTAGCCTGATAGGATTTAATTTTTTTTCTTGAGGAAGGTGGAGCTTTAAAATAGGGATAATATGCCTTCGGCCAGAAGTTAACTATGACTAGTCACTAGAAGGGTATGAGTATGTTTTTTAATACTTACAGTACCAAGTACTTGATTGTACTCAGGATCCCAGATATTTGGATATTCGTTAATCAGTTATTTATCTTGTAATCAGAATTGAAGAACATAGCACAACAATCCCCTCTATCACTCATCAGAAAGTCTAAGCTAGTTCCTTGGCCACCTTCCTCTCCTCCTTTCTCATTTCCCACATTCTACCAATCTCTCATTCTTCCACCCACGACTGTATTAAAATAAATTTTGCCAGTTCTTGGTACATTTTTTCATAGATCTTCCCACCCCCTTCAACCCACTCAAGTCCCCAAAATACGTTTTTTCAGATATGGCAACATTCCTTGACCTAAGAACCACTACTTGCCTTAAAATACTATGTTACTATTTAGTAGCTTCCTCTGAAATGTATTTAATTATTTAGTGTTAGAATGTATTTTCCAAGGATAGCCCATCATTAGTGGGTCCTGCTTCCACCTTAATTAATGACTTGGTATACTGAAGCCCAAGTAGATAAGGTAAGTTTCCCTAGGCCATATAGTGAAACAGTAGCTGGGGCAGAATTTTACCCTATGATCTCTTATTGCTTCATGGTTTATTGAGCTATCCACCAGGCCACACAGTAGTTTCACAGTAGAATGAAAGGAAGTGATATGGTGGCATCTGGGCACTCAGTTTTAAAACACCTGCCCTAAAAAGTAGCTTCTGTATTGTTAATTTTGACTTTGATTACTGGTCTGACACTGATTTAAGCAGCATGGTAGAATCTGACTTTCAAATCAGTTTAATGCAGAGCCATGTGATTCTAGTCAACAGACAGTGACTTTGTGTGCTCTGTCTAGCTGCTAAAATCAGTGTTTTGTCTCCCCCCAATCTTTGACATACAGTAGGAAGGCTCTTCTGGACATAACACTTTATAATTTGCCCTCATAGCACTTCTTGCTTCTACTTAGGCTTTCCTTGTGTGTAACACCCCCCTCCCATTTTGCATAATAGCACTAATGGTGAAAGTAGGGTGACTTGTAAAGAAGGCTTTATCATTAACAAGGATTATAGCTAGCTGTTAAATTTAACCCATCTCTTGCCAGACCCCAGTCACTGGGCCAGAACAATCATATTAGCAAGACAGCTGATCAAGCTCCAGGAAACACAGGTTAATAACCCAGTTAAACCAGACTAAAACATCAAATACTAGAACTAAGAGTAGACTTTCTTAATTGCCTAATTTATAAAAATAACAATTTTGCTGTTTTAAATATGTTCCATATTGAAGATAGAAATACACACTTAATTCAGTTGGGTCTGACTGTGCACACCATGTATAGTGCATGCACTGCCTAAGATCACTATCAAAAGGGTCAGGAAGATCATTAACCTAGCCTAGTTTCTATTATTTAAGATGATGACAAGAAACAATTGCACAAACAAATAGAGTTGCACTTTCCAAATGTGATCTGCTATACATGAAAAAATATATTATCAGCCATTGTTTCTTCATGGTCACAATCTGCACAGTTCTGTATTATATTAGTAATGTCTGATGGCCTCATTATGGTGTGCTAAATGTTTTGATCCCAGCTGCACCTCTCTAAGGACAAAACAACATGGGCCCATTTCTGAGATGCAATTGGGGCCAGCACATATTGTAACAATTAATATAACTTTGTTCCCATAACATTGTGCCAACTACCAAAATTATGATACTCAAGCTTGGGGAAAGTTGTGGAGGGGATGAGTTTCTTCTGTGGCCATTAGGCAATTTAAACTTCTAGTCCCAGGTCAGCTGCTTCAAATGAGTTTGTGCATTGCAATATCCTAGCATGTCACTGCTAACAGGGGCAATGCATGGCATTACAAGACACACACTGGGCTGGATATTCAAACTGCGCCATTCTGAGGCACAAGCCCTTGCGCTGCGCAAAATAGTTGCGCAGGGGTGTGGCCGGGGCGATATTCAAAGGAGTTGTGCTATTGAGCAACTCCTTTGAATATCACCCCCCAGCCACAGCCACTGTGCATGGCACAGTGGAACTTGCACCACCGCAAGTTGTCAGAGTGGAGCATTCAACTTGCGGTGGCGCAAGTACCATTGCGCCATGCGCAAAATCACGATATTCAAAAGGTGACATGCAAATGGGGCCATAATTCATGCAAGGCACAAGGGGCCATTTGCATCTGGTTATGGCTCCATTTGCTATGCCATTGTATGGCGATTGACATTTTGGTCCACTGACCACCAGGGATGTGAATGGGAAGGGGGTTATTAAACATACCACCCGCGATCGGGCATTTCGTCAACTGGACCACCAGGATGTGGAACGGGAGGGGGAGCTACATTGATGCCCGCGATCGGGCTGGTGGGGGAGTAGACTATGCCTGCAATCGGGCCTGGGAAGGGCACAGGGATGAGTTGGGGCCAGCTACACGTGGTGAGCTGCTGTGTTGTGCTCTGCAATACAGCAGCTCACCTGTGGGTGGCCCTCGACCTAAAGCCTTTTTGGCTCAAAGTCCTGCAGGCGCAGGTTGGGGGTTGCGCCTGCACAACTCTGCACAGCCCGGCTGAATATCGGGCTGTGCAGTTTATGCATGGTTCCTCCCCCTCCAGTTGAGCATGTATTCATTTGCATTGCGCTGTTGCTCAGCCTGTTTTCAGTGGCACAACTGCCTCCTGCTGAATATCGCAGAATGGCACAATTTAGGACTTGCGCATGCACAACCCTGTTGCGCATGGTGCAACCCTTTTGAATATCTGGCCCACTGTGTTTTTTTGTGATGCTCAAAGCTTCTGTGCTAGACATATGACAATCCAGTCAAAATGTGTACCCTCTCCCTATTCCCATCTTGTTTTATTTGCTGGACGTCTAGTTGTTCCCCTCCTTAATCCCATTATATGATATTTTTGTTTCCCAGTGGAGCTCCTTCTTCTCCCCTATTGATTGTTTATGGTAGTTAGTTAGTTAGCTTTTGTTTACCAGGTAGGGTACACTAGGCAAGTAAAGGCCCATTTTGAAGTATGACCTGGGAGGATACAGCAATGTGAACAATAAGCACAAGATACTATATACTGTAGTATAGAAAAGTACTCCAGGATCAGACAAGTAACATATAGTACAATAGGAGCAACAAACAGTTACAGAAATTTACATATATAGGTTTATGAATATAAATATTCATTCAGTTTTACTTAATAGAGGCTTAGGGTAATTTATAGTAGCAGAGGGTAGGTGTGGAGCATGACCCAGGACATGAAGGCAAGCAAAATAATTAACAAAGTTCAGAAAGGACATTTAGAGCTAATCAGAACAGCGGCGTGAGGGTGACACCATCAGATGACTAAAGAGAGGACCTTTTAAAACCCTTTGAGTGCTGAGTATGTTTGAACATATACAGATTGTGGACGTATATATGCGCCTGTAGTTTCCGCCAGTGTAAGGGAAGGTTACAAATTTCTGTTGGAAGACAGTTCCAAAATGTCAATGTAGAGACTGTGAAAGCCTATTCTCTCATCCTAGATGAGCACTTGGGGACATGAAGGAGGGCAGCATCAGCAGACCTGAGCAAATAGGATGAATGTAGCATAGGGAGAAAAATATGATAGAGGTGGGAGATCTTAGTAGTTTATCAATAAAGCAGCCTAAGGAGTAGGATTGGGCTGCAGAGGGGAAGAGCCATCCCAGAGATGCATACAGGGCACAGTGAAGCATGAGCTGCAGAGAGGACAGTGAGACATGACGGATGTTATTGTAGGACACTTCACACTTGCTTAGAGCTATTTTGGTGGTGTGGGAGAAAATAAGCTGTTCATATTCAATCCCGTTGTATATATTGCTGTCACTACTTGTATTTTCCATGTACTAATTATATTGTTTTCTTGTATCTTAGTAACTGTTTGTAAAACTGGACATTTGAGAAAATGGGCATTTTTGCTCACATTCCTTTCCAGTATAAAATAAACTTGATTAATTGATTGATATTGAAGATGGGGAGGAGGACACCCTGTTTGATGACAAACCTGGCCTTGGGTATGAGGGAGCATTTGGAGCAATAAGCTAGGTCAAGTCTTGAGTTGACTGCCTTGCAAGCAAAGGTGATATGGACAGTGAAGTTCAGGACAGGGTCAAGCGTCCAGGGTCCATGGTGATCCTGAGATATTTAAAGTCTGTCACAGTGAAAATGGGGGACCCATCCTGACAGTGGATTGAAAGGAGTACAGTATAGAAGTGGATTCTGGCATGAGGTCAGAATAGCATAGTTTGGATCTTAGAAGAATTTAGGATCAGTTTTGTTTTTGATGAGCCAGGCTTGGACCAAGGAGAAATCGTCCTGTAGCTGATAATTAAAACAATGGTTATGGAAGGAGTGCAGAAATGTAACACAATACCATCCACATATTTGATCAAAGATCAGTGAGATAGGACTCAGGGGAGGTCATTAATAAAAATTGAAAAGAGTGGAGACCAAGTATGGAATCCTGAGGGACACCATGATTTATTGGGGTCAGGGAGGATGTGGCATTATTGAAGTGGACATGCTGCTGTCTCCCAAAGAGATAGCTTATGAACCATCAGACTGTTTGGAGGGAGAGACCCACAGAAATTAATTTGGAGTGGCACAGTATGTAATCATCAGTGTTAAAAGCCTTGGAGAGGTAAAAATAAATGGCTCCAATAAAGGATCTACCATCTATGGCACATTTGATGTCATTTGTAAGATGGGTCAAGGTGGTGATGGTACTGTGTTCATTTCTGAGCCCATGCTAATGTGCATGAGATAGTTATATACCTGGAGAAAGGCAGTCAATTGGAAGGCTACAACCTTTTTGAGCAATTTACTGAGTATTCAAACTAATACAATTAGTCTGCAATTATTTAGAAACTTGAGGTCCCCTTTCTTTAGAACCAGAGTAATTTTTGCAATTTTCCAATGATCAGGGACGATGCCAGTTCTCAGTGTTGTTATCTCTGGTAATCCATCAAAACCATCTTCTTTGCCCCTGAGCTCACCTGTTTACTGGTCTCCACCAACACAGCCTGACTGTGAGGCCATTGGGAACTAGGTGCATCTACCCACCACAGTGCTGTGTCCCTGTTACTGCCTGCTTTTAGCAAATGGTACACAGGGGTGGGTGCAGCATGGTTTGGGAAGTCATACAGTGATGATCATGTCTGTAAATGGCAGCCCTGATCACTTTCCCGAGCAGCCACAATGACCACTGCAGGTGCTTGACCAATGGGTGGGTCCTTTGCTATGCATGGTTCAATGATATTGCAATGATGTGTTGGTGCAGTTATGTGTTGGTATATGCAGTCACATAGGGCTGAACAGCACAAAATCAGGCTCTAGGTATTTTTTTTTCTAAACAAACAAGTGTTCTATTTAAAAACAGCTGGCAAGCAGAACTAAAATCTGTGCACAGTGAGCATTAACAGCACCTCCTCCAGTAACTTTACAAAGAATATCTTCAAAATCATGAAAAGAACAGTGTGAGTTAGTGGAAGAGACAATAGTCATTGGCCTGGATATTCAGACTGTGAATGGCAGTGGCGCAAGCCTGGGTGCAGCGCAACTGGGATGCACTGGGGCCAGGACAAGGTGATATTCAATTGTGATGCACCATGGCACAGCACCATTGACTATGGCATGGACTGCGCATGGCACAGTGGCACTGCACCAGCATAAGCCACAGATAGGGAGCACGGGATGCACCAGCACAATTGCAGTTGCGCTAGGTGCATCACCCGTCATAGTCAGCAGGGGGCATGAAAATGAGGCCATAATATATGCAAGGTGCAAATGGGGCCATTTGCATATCGATATATAGCCCCATTGCCATACCTTACCGAAAAGACAGCCTGGTGACTTGTGCCTGGTTGCCTTGCACAACATGGCGAGTTATGCACAGTGAGGGTCCTGAGGGGCAGCAACCCCACCCCATAGCCACGATCATGGTAAATGCCATAGTACGCACAGCTCCCTGGTGGTCTAGTGGAACCTCCCTCCCTCCCGATCGCCCATCGCCGGTAAATGTAGAAATATGCATTCCCTGGTAGTCTAGTGGATCCCCCTCCCGCCCAATTCCCTGATCGCTGGCAAATGTAGAAATATGCATTCCCTGGTAGTCTAGTGGACCCCCATCCCACCTGATTCCCTGATTGCCGGTAAAGCACCCTAACATCAGATCCTGGTGATCCAGTGGCACCCTCCACCCCTCCACCCACAGGACCCTTGCTGCAACCCACCCACAAACCACCCAGCTGCCCACCAACTGACAGGTATAGTATGGGCTGTGAGACCATTGGTCCACAGTGTGGCCAATGGGCTTGCAGGGCACACTGTACTAGACAGTCCTAGATCTGTCAATGACTTCATTCCACTAGACTACCAGGGAATGAATATTTCTATATTTACTGGTGATCAGGAGGGAGGGGGATCCACTAGACTACCGGGGAATGAATATTTCTACATTTACCAGCAATCAGGTGATTGGGAGGGAGGGGGTCCACTAGACTATCAGAGAATGCATATTTCTACATTTACTAGTGATCGGGAGGTTGGGGGGTACCACTCAACCACCAGGGAGATGTGGGTGTTGTGAACGGTGTTCTGGGTGGGCTGATGACCAACCATGGCTGGTAGCTGCTGTGTTGCACCCTGCAATATGGCAGCCTGCCTGTGGATGGCCAGGAGTTGTTTCAACATTTCACAGGCTCAACTTTGAGCCCCCCTGTAGGGTTGTGCCAGCATATGTGCTGCACATCCCGGGCTGAATATCGGGATGTGCCACATATGTATAGGCATGCCCCCTGCATCTGCACCACATACATTATCATTGTGCCCCGGAGCATCGGGATTTGACCTGTGCCAGGCAGCCTTCTCAGTATCCCACCAGGGCGCAATGCGGGGTTGTGCAGGTGCACCTCTGTTGTGCCATGCGCAACCCCTTTGAATATCTGGGCCTTTTTGTTTATCATGTTTGAAAAAAATGAAAGATCCCAACTGAAATGACTACCTCCCAAGCTTCTGTGTTGAGGTACTATACTGTGATTTGGGAGTGGGGTGAGCTTGCTTCCCATCTGCCCGTAATCTACAAGATCTTATGATAAATAAAGTATTGTAGTGCTCACTTTCATTAACTCTTCATTGTTTACAAGCACGAAAGCCATCATTCATGTTTTAAAACATAATCTTCCTAAATTCAAAATGGGCTACATAAGGCATTTGACACAGTCCCACACAAAAGACTAATAAATAAATTAGCCAACCTAGGAATGGGTTCCAGAGTGGTTTGCTGGGTAAAGAATTGGCTGGACAACAGGACACAGAGGGTAATAGTAAACGGAGTCCACTCCAAAGAAAGGAGGGTTACTAGCGGGGTACCGCAGGGTTCAGTACTAGGTCCAGTCCTTTTTAATGCCTTTATAAGTGACATTGTGGAGGGACTGAAAGGAAAACTATGCCTCTTTGCATACAACACAAATATCTGCAACTGGGTTGATACACAAGGGGGGTGGAAAGGATGAGAAGGGACTTGGCAAGGTTGGAGGAATGGTCAAAAGTATGGCAGCTTAGATTCAATGCAAAAAAGTGCAAAGTAATGCACCTGTGAAACAAAAATCCAAGGGAGGAGTACACAATGAGGGAGAGGTACTGACAACAGCAAAACTGGAAAGGGACCTGGGGTAATCATATCAGATGACTTAAAGGTAAGCTAGCAATGTGAGATGGCAGTAAGGAGGGCTGGGGGGATACTGGGATGTATAGGAAGAGTCATCACCAGTAGAAAACAGGAAGTTGTTATCCCTCTGTACAGACAGATGGTGAGACCCCATCTGGAGTACTGCATGCAGTTCTAGAGACCCCACCTCCACAAGGACATAGGATGGAGGCAGTCCAGAGGAGGGCAACTAAAATGGTGCAGAGTCTGCACCAGAAGCCATACGAAGAGAAACTAGAGGAGCTTAATATGTGTACCCTCGAGGAAAGGAGGGAGAGGGGGGGAACATGATTGAAACTTTCAAGTACCTCAAGTGAGTCAACAAGGTCCAGGAGGGTAGCATCTTTCATAAAAAGAGATGTGCAAGAACAATGGGACACAATTTGAAGATAGAGGGGGGGATGGCTCAAGGGCAACATGAGGAAGTATTTTTTCATGAAGATGGTGGTGGACGCATGGAACAGTCTTCTTGAGGAGGTTGTGGGGTCAAAAACAGTGGGGGAGTTCAAGCATGCATGGGACAGACATAAGGCAATTCTGGTGGGGGTAGGAAAAAGTAGGCTGTTGGTGAACTGGGATCTGCAGCTTATCCAATAGGTAGGAAAATGGGCAGACTGGGTGGGCCAAACCATCCTTATCTGCCATCAAGGTCTATGTTTCTATGTGTGAATGATTGTTTTTGCAGTGTGCTACTTACAATAGTCCTCTCCCATCTTTTTCCATAGTGTTGTTGTTTTTGTAAATTTATTTTGCAGTCAGCCAACCTGGTGGCGCTGACAGTTGAGGCACCGGATGCCACATCTCCCACCATGCCGGTGACCTGAGTTTGGGAATGGACTCAGGTTGCTTAGAGGTTGGCAGGGGTGAGGAAGAATTGATCATCTGTAGATAGCTCTCCTTCCTCGGGGGAAGGGAGGATTGTGTGGCTCTCTGTAGACTGACATCCAGTGGTGTCTGTGTGTCAGCACAGGTGCACTGCCAAGAACAGAGAAGGCCCATGTCCAGGGCATTAGGCTGCCTCCACAGAGGTGGGGCCAGCCACTTTGCCCATTGCATGGTCGTGGCCCAGGGGCAAAACAGCAAAATCAGAAGCCGACAGGGTCTATGATGACCTGAATATCGGGTCAGAGAACGAATCTCTCTGAGGGAGGGACTGGAGCTCCCTGTCCGCATCGCACAAAAAACAAACAAAAAAAATATTATGCAATGATACTGATGTACAGGGTGCCTAGTGTGATTGTGGTGTGCTGCAAATATATCAGTAAGACCTTTGTACCGTACATTAGGTTACATAAGGGTCATGGTGGTGGGCTCTCCCTCCCAAAAAAAGACTAATGCTTAATGCCAATAACTATACAGTTTATAAAAATGAAATAACTTCAAGATATAGTGTACCCACTATGAGGATATTTGTTTTTTTTGATTTTACAAATCGTACTACATTTATGTAGTCATACATCAAATATCCAGGTCCATATTGAAACCAAAGCAGGCCTACTTCATAACTTACAGTGTCAATTGGATTACAGAACTTAAAATAAACACAGAACCTGTGCAATTAGATTCACCACTGTTCAAGCTGTATTAATGGGTGACCCAGGTCTAGCACTGTGAACTCATTTTCAGCGTACTCACTTTTAAAGATGTTGAATAAAGTTTACTTCATCAGCAAACAGTTGGCAAAATGCCATACTATTTGGCACTTTGCTAGCAATTCACAAATCAGACTAGCACACTTTTTTACAAACAAACAAAAAAACAGGTATACCCTCCCTTAGCCATGCAGCACCCATTTCACATTCCTCCCCCTAGAAACATCAAATAATTTACCTTACCCAGCCCACATAGCCCCCAATCCCTATCCCTTAGCTCTTCCCTCTAGTCACTATAAGAAATCCAGAACCTGTTCTTTAATCATTCCCTTCCCCATAGCACTCACCACAGCCTGCTCCCCCAACCCAGCCACAAAACATAAATGCACAAGTAGCACTGCATCCTACCCTTCTACCATGGCACCCACATTCATTAAAAAAAATCCCCAACTCAGCAGCAACTGGCACAGAGCTCCTCTACCAACTCAATCTTCTGCCGTCTGAACGAATGAAAGAGTGTGGAGAAATAATAGCATATTTTGCATACTCGGTCATTCATTCAAGCTGTCATGTCAAAGTGATTGTTAGATATTGCTATGAAAGAGGTTGCCATGGGTAAAGGGTGAGATGGGTACTACCTGGACTGGGGAAAAGGGGTAGTTATACATTGTGGCTAGGCTGGAGTGTGAGGAGGAGGGCAGGATGAGTGCTATGAGGGTGGGGAAAGGAATAATTTAAGAACAGTTTTCAGTTTGGACCTTTGCTGCAGTTGCAGGGAGGAGGGTAGGATAGAGAGCTACATGTTCTGGTGGAAGGGGTACTTATTTATTGTGACTGGGAAGGAGGAGGGTGGAATAGATTATGATGTCACAAATGGAGGACTATGATTTTAGCTACTGAGCAAGCAGAAGGCACATACGGTTTCTGGGAGACAAAGCTATCATTTTCATGCAAATGCCATTAGTACACAGAAACAAAGGGAAGAGAAATTTAGAAAATCTGAATTGCACACTACATCTTATCTAAATATTGTGGTTTTCAGTGGTAAACAATTTTCTTTGTTGAGTAGGGATTTGCACCAGGCCATGTTAGGCTGGGTGGGGGCTAGAGGGGAAAAATAATTTAAAAAGTGTTTACGGAATGCTAGTGAAATTGTTATTCTGCACTGTGGAACTATTGTAGACTTTTTCCATGAGATTTCCACACAATAGCATCATTCAGAACTCATGGTGTCAACTGTGGAAAGTGTTTCATTTTACAGAAGTCTGCATGTTCCACAGATTTGCACAGAAGTAAATGTTTACCATGCTTCCTCTTCTGTTGGGGAGAAACTGAATGCAACAGTCTGATGTAAAAGATATGTGGCTAGATTGAAGGGAACTACATTGTATTTTGATGCCATGACAAGTTTTTTGTCGCTGTGCCTCTTCCAGAGCACAACAATAACTAAATAGCAGAACTGGTCAGCCTACAAGGTGACAAAAAGTGTACTTACTGTAACAGCACAAAAAAAAGAAAAAAACAGCATGAGAAAAACAAAAATAGTATGACCTCCCCTGAATATAGCAATGCTGCTGATCATGTTCCAAGAACCCACAAAGGGGAGGAATCAAGCAAACGCTGGTAAACAGTGCTCTAGATCGGCAAAACACCAAATAAAAACAGTTCAGCCTGATATGAAAGTGGCAAAGATATTCTTTAATGTTTCATGGCATTTGTAATCCGAACAGGAAAACAGGAAAATGCTAACCAAATATGCACACTTCCATTTCCTTGCTGTACTGCCAAATCCACATGCTGTGAGGGACAAACCTTTTGCCATTCTATTCTGCCTGCCTTTGGTGGATGCACCCCATTGTCCAGAGTATGAATCCCAGTTAGCTACCTAGTAGTATGTAAAGTACAGATTTTTTTTGTTTAACTTGCTCACCATATAAGATGTATTCCCGGGATTAGATGCTTTACCAAATTAATTCATTCCCTGTGTTTTGGTAGCCATTTTAAATCAAGTCTGAGAAAAAGAATATTCAACTAATATATGTCCTAATGGAGGTGATTTGTTTGCTACAAAATCCTCTGTATTTTAAAACCAAATTGTTACATAGCAATGATTGCATAGCAGTGTACATGGTGCTGAGAGAACATAGAACTGTTCAGCACTACAGAAATTATCCAGATCTTGTCAGTCTGTATAGAACAAAGTCTGTATTTTCACCTATAATATTGCATTTGTGCTTAGTCCTGTCAGGTTGAGGACATTCCAAAGAAGTAATGCACACACAGCTTGTTTGACAGCATTGCTGCTAATGGAGTCAGTGACAATGCTCACGATGCACTAGGGAGCTTCTGGATGTTTAGTGAAAATGGATTGAGGTCTGGTGGCATAAAAACTCTCAGGGGAATGTAGAGACTGGTATATTTTTTATCAGATAAATGATAGATGTAGACACTCAAATCTAATAGAGAAACAAAAAAACAACAGAGAATTGAAACCTCAAAACAGAGGAAAGGTTGTTGCATCACTTTTTTTCTCTGCATTCATAAACATACAGTAATTTATGGATATGCCCTTTCCCCATAATTCACAAGGATTCTAGTTTACCAGGAGCTCTGAGTGCAAAGAGCAGTTTGTTAAAGACTCCTTCCTTAATTATCTATGTCTCTGGGTTCTGGGATGACTGACAGTTTGAGGCCAAGGTATGCAGGCTCACATATGACCTTATTGGCTGGGTCAGTCTACATTCACAGATCTACTTTTGATGTGGAAACCTGACAATTTGTGATCATAATTATTGGTGCATTTCTGGAACCCCTCACCTTACAGGTCAGCAGCTTTTGAAATATAGCCAAAGGGTCCCTATATTGTCTGTTCTTTCAGATCCAGACTTCATATTTCAGCAGATTGCTGGAACTTCTGATGAATTATCATAGACGTGCTTAGTTTGCTTGTTTTTTTTTTTTAGAATATTTATTGAGATTTTGGTATTAATCATTGTTTAATGGATAAATGAACTCTTTCCTAATAAATACTGTATAGCTGATTTTCTTTGACTTAATAACATTTTGTGTATTTTTAAACGTTTCACATAAATTAATGCTCTTTTAACTCTGCTTCAAAAACAGTGGACTGCACACAGCTAACCTGTGAATTGCTGTGTTCGTAACATCACAGTTTAGAGTTGTGGAAAGGACACTAGTGTTCCAAATGGGTATATTACCAGGTCAGAACTCTAAATAAACATGTGTTTGTTGCAATAATGAAAAACATTCATATAGATGTGTGGTAATCCCTGGCAAGAATTTATTTATTGAATTTTGTTGACCTGGTAAGCCCACTGGGCCTAGAAGTCCCTTTTTCAGGGATGACCAGGTGGGGGAGGGATACAGATGGTAACCAACTGAAATTGAACCAGATTAAGCTGTTGGTGGTAGTTTTTTAGTGAATTTTTTTAGTGAATGGGGGATATTTGGCCAGGACACCGGGGAAATTCCCCTACTCACAGGTAGGGGAACCTAACATCCTGTTTCCTTGACCTATGATGGTGACTGCTATGCAGGAGCAGAGTGTGGAGCTGAGTGTGGAGCACAGTATGGAACAGAGTGTGGTGGCTCTAGATGTTAGTGATGTGGTTGATTCTCTGGGATTACAAGCTGTGAATCTATGACTGTTCCTTGCGGTTTACCTCAATCTTTGCCGACAACTGCTGTTGCAATAGTGGGTCGTGACGCTGTCTCTGTAGACCTGAATGCGTTGATTCCTTTACCTGGCATAGGAAACCTGGATACAGCTGCACTGCAGTCTACGATACTGGATTTGCTTTGCCGGGAGGAGGAGGAGGAACGGCATCTGGTGGCTTGACGATCTTTTCTGGCTGTCATGACCCCTTTGACTTCTTCTGCGTGGACCAAGTCTCCACCTTTGGAGGAGATGGAGGTATCTCACCTACCCCAGGACCTGTGTGATACAGCTCCACCACTTGTTGTCTTGGAGTGACAGGTTAGTGATACTGGTGGTGTGACTAGTGATGTTACGGTTTCTATGGGGACTCGGTCTGGACTGGCTTGTGCGGGTGTTCAACCTAGCCTACATCTCCCTGATGCACCTTCTCTTTCTACTGTTTCAATGGGGCACACTGTCAAGATGTCTGAGGCACCCCCCCAAGACTTCAGTAACTGCATTTCTTGGGATGAGGCAGTGACTTTGGAACAAGATCCTGATTCTGCCTGGTCTGTTGAACAGGCTTTGTTGACAGTTGGTTGGGAACATGGTTCCTCGACTGGTCAGTGGGTCTCAGGGACTTCACCTATTCAGATCCTTAGGGCTGTGACACCTGTGCAAACCACGGTCTTGGTGATTCCCCAGATGGTGGTTGCTCCCTTGCCTTTATACCTCTCGGAGGATTTACTCCTCACTCAGAATCCAGTATTGTGTTTTCCTGGACCTTCTACTGGCCCAGTATGGGCTCCTTTGGATGCTGAACCCCCCTCCTACTTCTAAGTCTCCAGCACCTGTCCCTGAAATGTCTTACTCGGCGGTCACCTCTCGGTCTCTCAATACCTCTAAGAGACTTCCTCCCTGAGGCATTATGCTGCCTGCCAAGCAAGATAATGCAGTTTGGCTGTGATATCTTGGAAGTATGGCTGAAGCCCCTGACAGGATTTGTGTCACCAGAACTTTATTAAAGGAATGTTTAAAGTTTTTTGCTAATGAGATTCATGAGATTCATGCTTTATTGCATGTCTCAGGGGAATCAACTTTTGATGTCAGTTTTAAAATGCAACAAGGCTTGAAACCTTTTTGGTTACAGTATCATAAAGTCCAGTAATCCCCACTATGGACACCCTTCTCTGTGTTACCCAGTCCAAACCCACCCAGAAAATGATCACCATTTTGTTCCATAGTGAGGGGGGTTAGCATGAATGACTTAACTCATTGGCTCAAGGCAAGATACACTGTTCTCTCAGAACCTGAAGCTATTTATGACTCTGAACAATTGTGGACTGGAGGTTGGAGAGTGTGTGTCATGCTCAAAATGACTGATTCCCGTCTGGTCCATCTCCCTAATAGTTTCTTTTTGGGTATGGATAGAGGGGTCCTTTTTTAATTCCAGGCAGCCCAAAGCATGTTATCGCTGTGGATCAGTGGCTCATTTGAGTAGTGCCTGTGACCAGATTAAGTGCATGGTATGTGGGGACTTGGGGCATTCTGGTTTCCATTGTGTTGAACAGGAATGCTGCAACTTATGTGATGCGCTTGGTCATAACTTCCAGTCCTGTAAGTGGGCTGCACGTAATGTTCCTGATCTTGCTGATGGTTCTGAACAGCGACTTTACATTACATTTGCACAGAAAAAAGAGAATCTTTGCCCTAAAAGAAAGTATGGATGGGGTCAGAGATGGTGGCTTGGTTGTTCCTGGAGAGGATGACGTTGCTGCCCCTGCTGTACCTGCGGCACAAACCCCGAGGTTGTGCCTCTGATCCCCCATTCTACTGATTCTAGTGTTCCCTTGCCCCTTCCTCCAGTCGAGCCTACTACTCGCTTGATGGTTGCTGGTGAGGTTCTTGTAGCCGATCTTCCTATGGTACAGGCCCCTGGTGACCTGATGGGCTCCGCTGCTATTATGTCCTCGCCTCCAGCTCCCTTGCCTACAGTTCTGCTGGACTTGGGACTATGGGACCATGGCCTCCCCCTCACCAACCGGGTTCGGTCCCTGCCGTTCCTCTGGTGACTCATAGCAAGAAGTTGTTGGACTCTCAGACCACCCCTGGGGCACTTTCTCTTTCAAATAAGTTTGACATACTACAGTCTATGGTGGATTCCTTGGAGGACTCTGATTCCTCCTTTCTATGATCTTCTATGCCGGATCATTCTACAGATACAGACAGGCAGATGGAGCACACTGGAGCTCAAAAGTGGAAGGCTAAAACTAAACATAAGGGGTCTGCTACCCGTAAGGGTAGACTGAAAAGATGGGGGCCATTTTTTTCTTTATTAATTTAGATGTTGTCTGCTGATCATGCTTTTCTCCTAATGTTAACAGTATTAAGAATTCTGCAAAACGTGATTTTGTTTTTTCCTGTTTAATGTTATTTGCAATCAGGAATTGTTTTTTTGCAGGATGTTCAATTTCATACATTGCCTGAAGTACTGTGAGCCACTAAAGGTTGATATCCGGGCCCCTGATTTTGGTCCTTTGGTCAGGAATCTGCTTCTGGGGTGGGAATTTTGTTTTGTTCACCAGAGCTGACGTTAATTAAGTTATATGACTTGGTTCCTGGCTGAGTTCTTATTTTAGATGTCCAGTTTCAAAATGTTTTTATCGCCTTATTAATTGTTATGCCCCACAAACAAAGGCACTTCAGGTTGAGCTGTTTAAGACTATTCAGCCTTTTTTACACACATCACAGTTTGTTGTTTTTGGTGGTGATTTTAATTGCAGTTTATCATTACAAGACAGAACACATAATTCTACGATGACTAAACTTTATTCAGATTCTCTTTTTCTGGCCTCTCTGATTAAAATGGCTAACCTTCTCGACTCTTTTGCATCTCATATTAGCCTGCATACGCCGACTTTTTTTTAAAGGTAATTTGGCTACCAGGATGGATTTTTTTTCATTTCCTCTTCCTTATCCATTCAGAGTGCTGTTGTTCAACCTGCTTAGTTTTCTGATCATAGGATGGTATCTATTACTCTTGGTGATGTTAGTACTATTCCGAGGGGCCCTGGTACATGTAAGATGAATACTTCTGTTTTAGTGGATGCAGATTTTGCCTCGCTTTTGAAAGATTTTGTGGTGGCCAGGAAATCGGTCTTTATCTTGTATGACAGTGCTATACATTGGTGGCTGGACATTAAGCGTGACTTGTTTTATTTTTTAAAGCAGCAGAGTCGGACTGTTTGTATGACCTGATATAAGAATTACTTAGCATTTTGGACCTGCTTGCAAAGACTATTTACAAGGTCCATTACGATTAAATTTGACTACACTTCTCAGCTTCAATATTTTAAATCCCAAATGCAACAGTTCCATTCAGAAAAAGCTAAAACTATTCGATGTCAACAGCAATTTGGTAAACAAGGTTATTTTGCTTCAGTCTGCCCTTTTGAAAACTGTAATTCCTGTATGGGTCATATGGATATGTCCTCTTTATATAATGCTCTGGGTCAGCCAGCTCGGACTCAGTCTGAACTCATGACAGTGGTTGCTGCTTATACTGAACAAAAATTTGCTCCTCTAGCTTTTGATACTCTTCAGGCTGATGTGTTGCTTTCTCAGATTGATTTTCCTAAGCTCTCCTCACAGGATGGTGCACGTTTTATTTCCGACTTACTTCCATCAGAAGTCATGGATGCTATTCGGTCCTTGAAGGCGAATACGGCCTCTGGCCCTGATGGTGTGTCATCAGAAATTTATAAATTTTTGGCCCAATATTGGGGGGATGAATTGACCTCTGTATATAACTGTCTTTTGCACAGTACTTATTTGCCATTAACTTTTAACATGGGTTCTTTGATATATTTGTTTAAATCTGGAGATCAGAAGGCACTGATTAATTGGAGGCTGATCTGTTTATTAAACACTGATTTTAAGTTACCTTCTAACATTTTGGCTAAACGCCTGATGTCGGTGGCTGCTGAGTTGATTTTGGCCTGTCAAACATCCTCTGTCCCTAGACGATCTATCCATGATAACTTAATAGTGCTTAGGAAAATTTTTGAGAAAGGCCTTTTGAATTTGGTGAATGGTTATGTTTTGTCCCTGGACCAGAAACAAGCTTTTGATGAGGTCCAGCATGATTTTTTGTGGTTAGTTCTTCCTAAGTTTCGGATTCCCAAGGGTTTGTTCGATGGCTTCAGTTGCTTTACCATACTGCCACAGTGTCTCCTCTAGTTAATGGTTGGTGCAGACCTTTGATTGGAATTAAGCATGCTGTTCGACAGGGTTGTCCCCTGAGTCCTATTTTATATGCAGGTTTTTTTTGGACCCTTTACTGTGACTATTACAGTCCTCTCCTGCTCTTTCACCAATTGATCTTTCCCCCACATTACGTGTTCTAGCTTATGTGAATGACATGTGTTTATTGCTACAGAATACTGACTCTATACTGGCTGCCTTGCTCTTCTGCTCCAATTTTGGGAAAGTGGCACGCAGTAGTCTTAACCTCCAGAAATGTGTGGGTCACTGGGTGGGACAGGCTAGCCTGGCTTTGGTGACTCTAGGGGGAATACAGTTTAGTGTTGGTCCAATTTTAGGAATTTCTTTTGGTATGATATGTCCGGATATCTATATCTGGAATCCGAAACTTGATTTGGCACAGTGTAAGGTGGCTGGTTGGAATAGATGGAAGATGGGGAGAAAAAGGGTCTATTTGATTAAAACCTATTTGGTGCTGATATTTTTGTTTCTTAGTTACGTTTTTCCATCACTGAGGGTTTTGGAGACACGATTGTTGAGTGTTTTTTTCAGGCTGTGTGGGGTAGTAGGCTTAACCCTATACAACATAATAAATTGTATCTCCCAATTGCTCAAGGGGGTTTGAATATGATTCACCCTTTGTTTTTCTTGAATACTATACTTTTTATGGCTAATCTTCGCTCACTTTTGATTCATTCTAACAAAGGCTGTGAGTCTTGGGTTTTTGACACAGTTCAGGTATGGTTCCAATTGTGGGAAGGGGGTGCTTTGCAGGTGGCTAAGCAGTTGCCTACTGTCCCTCTCTATTGGAGGGATACTTTTGCCAGATTGCGGCAATGGAAGGTGCTTCCTTTGGGGATAATTTCTGGTCAAAGGAAACATTTGTATTTTATGTTATTGGATATTGTTTGTCATGTCCCGATCATGTTTGATCATTGTCTGGTTGATAAAAGGGCACGTGTTCTACAGTTCTTGCAGAATGCTGGGATTTCCCCCGGATGTAGAATATGCACTGGCTTAGTTGCCATGATAAACTCAATGTGAAGAGTAACTATAAGCAGAAGCAACTGAGTGACAGGTACTGCAGTAGATTTGAAAGCATTTCGATAGTTGAAACAGTAGACTACCCTTTTTTTCACTGTTCTTTTATCACTGGGTTTTGGGATTTTCTGGCCGCCACATGGTAAGCTCCAATTTTTGCTTCTATTTCTTGCAATAATTTACTGTATGGGGAGGTATCCAGTTCATGGCATGCTTGGAATGGGGAGACTTTAGAAGTTATATTTACTGTGTGTAAATGGCATATTTGGTCTGCTTGATGTTTATTCACCTTACAGAAAAAGCAGACTTCATTTCTTGAACTTGTGGGAAACATTACCAAGGACTTGAGGCTGATTTGTGCTGATGAACATCAATCTTTGTAGGATGCTCTTTGATTGGCTAAATAGAGGGGTTTGCCTTGGATTACTCACTCCAATATTCCAATTACTTGAAGGCGGCCCTTCCTTGGTGTACCCCAGTTGCACCATTTTTTTTGTGTGTTTGAGACTTGATGTACAGGTACTTTTTTTTCCTTTTCCCTTTTCTCCAATTTTTGCCACTGGAACAGGTTTATGTGTTTCTTTCATTTATATAAGCAAGAGTTTTATGCTACATTTATTTTCTCCTTATCTGATTTTCTTTTATGGGTTGATATGACTGTTGTATTTCTGTTTTACTTCTGTTGTTTTGTCTTTAGTTTTTGTTTCTAATAAAAATGTCCCCTACTATTTTCGAGAAGTACCATAGGATCTTCGACATCCACCTGAACTACCACCAATCCAGGCAGATGGGACCTCAGTTTAATGTCGCATCCGAAAGACGGCACCTCAGAAGTGCAGCACCTCCCCTCATGCTGCACTACAGTGTTAGTATTGGGATATTAACTCAAATGCCAGATGTGGGAACTGAACCCACAGCCCTCTGATCTCCCAGCCTCAGAGGCGAGTGTGCTACCTACTGAGCCACTGACACTGAATAACATTTTTTTCACCATTTTTGCCTCCAGTATCCAGGCCCATCAACTGGGTCTGGCATGGTTGCCTTCTTCATTCAGTTGGGACAGTGGGTAAGCTGTTGCTTCCACAGCTGATACCAAGTACAATGCCACTCCATGTTAGGCTGGAAATGGGTGCAAAACTGCTTGGTCACACCCATTCCCTCCTTTCTTGCGAGATGGCAGTCTCACTTCCATGGGGCACTCAACTCCCAGCCAGCTCCAGAGTGGGATGTCAATGCTTGCATGCAATCCCCAGTCTACCTACTTGCAATACAATGTTATGCTGCTGTATCTCATGGCCATCCATTGACAACCAAATCTTAAATAATGTGTTTTCTAATAAATTCATAGGTGACTAGTGATGTTTACAAGTATATGGTGAATTGTGTAACTGATCTTTGAGGGTCCCATTCTAAAAGCCTTTGTGCCACAGCATGCATTTAAGGTATGTAAGAGTCACAAGCATGAGTAGAAGGGGTAAAATGGGGAATAAATCCACAGGAGCTCTATCCCTCTCTTCCTACAAAGGTAAACAGTGTTCCTATTCTACTGTCAACTTTATACATTGAACACTATAAGAGAGGCCTTCTTCCTATAGATGACAACCCCTAGAAATCTAGTTTAACCACTGGAGGGCAGGAGTCAGAGCACATTCTTAGATTCTGCATGTTCATATATGGGTGTGGGTGCATGGCTAGGGTGATTTGATGCAACTGCATATGCACAATCTAGGATTGCCATATTCATATGTCCTGTTATGTGTGAGCAGACACACATCTTATAGTGCTACCATATGAAAAACACTGAAAAGACACCTTGTCTCATTATAATTATGTATCCACTTGTAACAGCAACTACCTTGTACCTTGTCCAGGGTAGCCTGTACAACAAGGATGACATAGCACAAATTATGTCATCCATGTTTATGAAATGGATGGGGGGCATTTTGGACATTGACTCCCTTCTATTATTAAATGGCAGTATTCCTCTGCCACTAAGACATGCACCAGTAGCTTATTGACCTTGCTGCTTGAATAGCAGAGGCTAAAAGAAGTGCCTGCACACATTCACATTGTGCTCAAAATCTTTGTTTTTTTGCATGCCATCTTTACAGGCATTCAATTCCTTGCCCTGAATTTAGTGGCAAAATTCACACCCTATTGGAAACCATTCTGCTATAGCATAGATCCTTGACTCATTTAGCTGACTATGATGCTTAACACTTCCTTCTCCTCTACAATGCCAGTGTCTCTGCAACCTGTGCCTTTCTCCATTGGCTGCCTCTTGAGGATCCATTGCAATCTTGTTACTTAATAGAACAGACATAGCCTGACTCTCTTTCTGCATCAGGTCTAATAAGCTGCCCTGGTGGTCCCACCTGATTAAAAAAAATAGCAGTTTTAAGAAATTACTCTGCACCTTGCAAGACAAGAAACAGTGCCCATAAGGAGGCATAGTGGTCTGGTGTTTAATGCACTAGCCTTAGAACCAAAAGATGAATGTCCAATGCCCTGATGAATCAAATGAACACTGTGTGGTCTTAAGAAAGCTATTTTCTTCCAGAGAGCTTTTTCTTCAGCCCCTGTCTGCCTCCTCCTCCTGACAGCAATCCCTTGACCCATCACCAACCCTCTTGGGGGCTTACAGGTTTCCATCTCTTACCTAGGACCACAGATGTTGTGGGTGTCCTGCACTGTTTGTCATGGCTAGGCCTGTGGGGGTGCCAGTGCTGTCCCAACACACAGTGGATTTTCCTCTCCAGTTTTCTCCTTTGAGGGTGCTGGCATGCGATGGTGCACATTCATGAGTATGGCAGCATGTATGAGTGCTTGGGTCCAGCAGATTCCCCTCTCCCAAAGACATGTACCCATGGTACAACCATATGACCTCCACCTTTTGGCAGTCAAGTAGCTGGTTGGTGTGCCACCCCCCCATTGAAGGAGAGCTTTCTGTGTGATGCTTAATCCTCCCTCCCCTGACTAGTCCCTGAGCTACCTGACTCCATTCCCAATCTGGGTCACTGGCATAGTGAGCAATAGCACTGCCATCGTACTACCAGGCTGGCCACTTAGGCAAGTCTCTTAACCTACCATTGTTCCAGTTCACCCTGCTGTGGCATTCGATAGATGCAAGTCCCCACTAAATGAGAAATGTTGCATCTCACCTAGCTAATCCTGGGGAAATACACTGTTAAAAAAAAAAGCATATTGATGGGTATAGATTAAGAAGATATACTGTATTACACTTACAGTACACCAGTACTGATATTACTATTTTGATGAGCACACTCAGCAGTGAGAGATGCTTTACTCACTCACAGTGAGCATTATTATGGTACTGTGTATATCAGCATCAGTCATAACTCAGTAAAGGTTGACCTTTTCAGGGCAAAACATGTTTTTCATGTAGGTTTATATTCTTGTTTCAGTTTCAGATGAGTCTGCTATCCTAATGAATATAGCCCATCATATACATATATATTTTGTGTTTATCTGTGCATACACTTGGATCCAATAATCTCTAGTGAATTTGCTGCTTATAGATGGATATAATAACAGATGGAGTCAATTTATTCACTTTGAATGTTTAATAATTTTTGAACACCATGTGTAACCTTTGTATACATATTTGGAATATGTACTGAAAGGTATAGAAAAGTACAGGAGGATTTGTTGAGGATCGGATGCAATCTCCTAGTTTTCTTTACCTCAACACCCAAGCAGAAGTCAATGACACATATCATTTTTTTCTTGGTGGGGGTACACAGAACTTGACTGGTGTTTAAATGCTACTAACATTTATGTTTAATATGGAGCTGTGCAGCATTTCTAAAGGGCATGTCTGCACTTGAAATCTGTTTATGAATATCTAGTCAAGACACATTTTGTTACTCTGCGTCAGATATCTAAAATCATTAGTTTCATGTATTGAACTTTTCCAAATAGGCAGTTGGATTTCTGTTTAGAAAACTAGAAGAATTTCAGACCAGGCTGCAGCTGTTATAATTGGAGATAAAGGAGCTGCTCAAGAATGGTGTGGTTCTGAAACAACAAGGTGGAAGTCAACTCTACTTTCAAGACTGGTGAACATCACTGATGTAATAGTAAATGAAACAGAAGCACATTTAGTGAGGCATGAGGTGTTGGCAATTGCCTAATGTTAGAAATTTTCTACAAATAATACAATTTTATGTATTTTATAAGTGAATAGTTAAATGGGGGAGTGGCTTCAAGGAACAACACAGACAGGAATGGGATTGGGAAGGAGGGCTGCAGAAGAGAGAGGAGAAAGGTATAAAGAGCCATGTGCACCAATGCTAGCAGCTTGGAAACACAGTTCTAAACCTTGAAACCATCATCATGGGAGAGGCTAACCTGGATTTAGTGGCAATAATGGAGCTGTGGTGCACTGAACACCATGCCTCGGACATGGCCATACTGGACTTATCTCTGTTCAGGAGAGACAGGGCAGGGAGGTAGGGGTGAGGGGTTGTATTATATGTGAGAGAGGGAATCAAGGCACAGAGATACAGGGGCATCTAGAAGAAAAGGAGGGGCTGGAGATGCTGTGGATTATCCAGAAAATAGGCTCTGTGGCTCCTATCCATACCAGGGTAGTGTACAGACATCCTGCACGAGGAGAGGAGTTGGATAAGTCACTTGAGGAAGCCATCATCAAAATGGCAAGTAAGGAGGAGGTGCTGCTAGTTGGTGACTTCAGTCTGCTAGACATGGAGTTTAGCCTTCAAACCGTGGCTTCAGCATGGAGTAGGGCCATTCTTGACACCCTACCATGGGCTTTTCTCAGGTAGCAAATCAAAGAACTCACTAGGGATGAGACAATGTTAGACCTGGTGGTTACAAACAGTGACAGCACTGCAGGCATCACAGTGGGTAATGCCCTGGATAACAGAAATCACTGTACAGTGTGATTTAAAATAAAGAGAGGAACAGAGGCAAACTGCATGAGGATGAGCATCCTTGGTCTTTTGGAGGGCAGATTTTAAATCAAAGGAAGACTGCCTTAGAAACTGCCTCAAAGAGGGACGAGGGAATTGCCAGGGAGGGGTAGAGTCACAGTGGGAAAAAATAAGAGATAGCATAATTAAAGCAACCTCCTTCTGTTTGAAGGAAAGAAGTAAACACAGAAGGAAAAATAAACCATTCTGGTTCTTTATAAAAACGGCAATGGTGGTGAAGAAAAATAGGGTGGCATTCAGGAGGTATAAGGAAACACATAGGAAGTAGAACTGGGAGATATACAACATGAAGCAGAAGGAAGCAGGTAAGAGAGGGAGGGGAGCAGAGACGCATACAGAGGAAAGGATTGTAAAAGGGGTCACTAAAGGGGATAAGCCTTTCTTCAGATACATAAGTGAGAAGAGGAAAATAAGGGAAGGGACAGTGCGGACTAGAATTGAGGAATCAAAAACTGCAAAGAAGAGGACCAATAAAAGGCTGACATCCTCAATAGGTACTTCTGCTCAATATTCACAGTGGAAGATGGGAGGACAGATCACCAGGAGGGGAGGAGATGGGCACAAATCCATTTTCAGAGGGAAGAGTTTGGAAGGGACTTGCAGCTCTGAAGTTGGACAAAGCGATGGTATCATACAGTATATGCCCAAGGGTAATAAAATAACCTATGGAGGTGCTAGCTGCCCCAGTGACAGCCTTGTTCAACAGCTCACTGGAAACAAGAGGAGTGCTGGAGGACTTGAGAAGGACTAATATGGTTGCTGTATATAACAGTGGCAGAAGGGAGAAAGCTAGCAACTATGGGCCAGTTAGTCTTACTTCTGTGGTGGGGAAATTAATGGAACCCCTACTAAAGGAAAGACTGATAGAGTATCTTGAAGCCAGTAGGCCACAAGACCATAGGCAGCATAGATTCATGGGGGAAGATCATGCCAAACTAATCTGATAGATTTCTTTGACTGGATGACCATGGAAGTAGACCAGGAGAAGGCAGTGGGCATGGCCAATCTGGACTTTAGCAAGGCCTTCAACTCTATGACACACAGAAGCCTGATAAAGAAATTGAACAGTCTTGGTTTGGGATCCAAAGTGGATAGTTGTATTAGAAACTGGTTAATGGATAGGAGACAGAGGATGGTGGTTAATGGCACTCACTCTAATGATGGGAGCGTTACCAGCAGAATATCAAAGGGCTCAGTGCTTGGACCAGTCCTCTTCAACGTCTTCATAGTGGACATTGTAGAAGAAGTTGAAGGGAAAGTATGCCTTTTTGCAGATGATACTAAAATCTGCAATAGGGTGGACACTCAGGTGGGGTGTAGAAAATGTGCACAGATCTTAGGAAACTTGAGGAGTGATCAAAAGCATAGCAGTTGGAGTTCAATGCCATAAAGTGCATATTCATGCACATAGGGTGTAGAAAAGAAGGAGCGGAGTACAAGATGGGAGGAAGTATTGACAGTCACTAAACAGGAAAGTGGCCCATGTGAAACTACAGAACACAGGCATAACCGGGCATGTGCTGAAATAAGTTCAAAATTGGTTTCAGGATAGAAGGCCAAGAGTCATAATTAATGATGACCAATGAACATGGAAGCAGGTGATATATTGGATTCCACAGAGGTCAGTTCTGAGATCTACATTGCTCAGTGTGTTTATAAGAGACAGACTTGGGAGTGGGTGCAATTAGCTAGATTTCAAATTGCTGTTGACACCATGATGAGGAGTAGTTACATCAGAACGAATAAATAAAAGGCAGAATGAGCCACAGGTAAAATTTGGCAGGAGCCTGTAGGAACTCAGTTCCTCCACCTCTTAAAAAATTGTATGACAGTTCCACCACCTTTGGCATCTTTCTTCATTGACTACTCTAGGAGAGTTCTGCCCTCTACAAATGACAGTTCCACCACCTAGAAAGCTAGATGTGTGAGTCCCCCACCTAAACATTTAAAGTGATGATGAATTTACTACAGTTATAGCAATGCTTGACCCATTCCTATGTTCTGATTGGTTGAAGCAGGGTTACATTAATCTATGATTAATGCACCTGCTCAGCCCCATTGCAAGCACACCTTGATCCTTTACTAGTCCCATCATGGAATCCTGCCATTCAGCCTTCCATGACAGGTTTCTCCAGCCACCATTGCCGAGTTCCATTCAGCATGTGTCTACAAACCCACTAGCAACTGCATGAACAAACTGATTTTCTGCCACAAATTATAGTCCAGCATGTGATAAATTTAAAATATGTATAAATGGTGCACAAACCACAGAAATAAGAGCAGTGCCACATTAGCAATCATAAGCTTCTGTAGTGCTCATTTCATGAGCTGCCATGACAAATATTTTGTGGCCATAAAAACAACCTAAGTTACAATGTTTTGAACTGTGGCAGTCTGTGACTGATTGAATGGAATACTAAATGTTTCTGCAGCAGAGATTTTTATTTGTAATTTTATTTTTATTTCTAAACAACAGCAATGTTGATTTTCACATGCCAGCAACTGTAGTAACTACCTAACCACCACTCACACCAGGCATTCACAGCACTTACAAGCTGACCAGCCAACTGCATGCATTCATGACAGCCTTTAACTGTTCAGAATCTCATGCAGTCTTGTAGAAGTCCTCAGTTGAACCCATCAGTTGCAGAGACACTATTTTATTTCAAATCAAGGTATTTTTCTCTCTTTCTTTAAAACATAAAAATAGATGCAAGAATAAATGTAATATCATTGCTATAAAAGCTATAAAGTACTGCCAGGGGTTACATTAACCATATGTTAGCCACCCCCTAGAGATAATGTAACCCCTAGTGGTACCTTATTGCCTAAGAAACAAAAAAAGAACACGATTGCAAAATACCACCTGAATAGCACGGAGATGACTGAAATCAAGCAAGAAAAATAGACTGAAGAGTACTAATCAGTAGAAACTTTGTGTAGGAGCAGCAGGAAGAGGCAGCAGCCATCAATTCTAACAATTTTTTCTATGCATTTAGAGACATGTAGGAAGTAGATCTATAGATGTTATAATGCTATCATAAAGATCCTTGGTTGGCTTCATCTTTTTTATATATTCTGTTCATTATCCATCACCAGAGACACCCTTCTCAACCTTGCCACTGCCCAGTTTCCGATCTTCCATTCTCTGTCACTTGCTTCATTTTATGAGATCCACAGTGTCTTTTGCTTACTTCCTTGGTTTTCATAATGAATTTCATTTCGTGTTAAGGAAACTCTTCCTATGGTCCATCAAGTGTGGAATGTGATGGGCAGTTGTGACGGGGGAGGGGGTCCAAGAGTGTGGGTGTCATGATGTTGCATTACCACCTTTTTTTTCTTCCCTTGGTTTCCAGCCCTTAGGATGCTTGTAGTGAGGGAGCCAAGCATGTGTTTATATATAAAGTCATGCCTAGGCACAGTATCAGCAAGCGTCGTTTCTCACAAGTGTCTACTAGGATAAACACCATTAGACCAAGTACAGCTTATCAAACTGAACAAAGGTGAAAGGACAAGGGGACACACAATGTCACTGAAAAAAGAAGAAGATTCAAGGGACTGATTAGAATTAACTACTTCACAGAATAAATGGTAGACAGTTGAAACAGACTGCAAGAGCATGCATTATCAGCTGGTACTGTGGAAATCTTTAATATCAGTCTTGAAAATTACTATGAAGAAAATTACGTGACAAGGCATTCCTAGTGAGTTAGTTGGAAGGAAGAACTTGATGGACTGTTGGCCTTCTTCACCCCAAAATTCTGACATATGTATGTATGTATGTTACATGTATGCATGCATGGATGCATGTATGTATGTATATATAAATAAGACAATTCCAATGCACTTACCACCAGATGTGTATTTTAGGCAAAAAAGACCTTTATTTTTGATAACCCAAAACAGACAAAATGATCAGAAACCTGCACAATCTAAGAATGAACTTGAAGAAATAAACACACCTTCATGAGACATATCTCTGGAGTTAGGTGCTTTGACATTTTAATGGTTTGAGCTATTGTTTCAGTGCAGATAAAAAAATAGGGCTCATTTAAAAAAAAAATCTTTAAAACCTTTTTAAAGGTCAACAAAAAAAAGTTGCAGGTACCATAAATACTCTATGCAATGGGTATCACAAAGAATAATGCATTTATAATAACATATATGACCTAACTTGAAGGATTGGTTCTTGTGAGTTCCTGGGAGTGTTCTAGCCTCAGATATATGGATTCATCTTCTTTACCAATCTTCCAAATGCAAATACTTTCTTTGTTGTAGTCCATATAATTTTAGTTTTATTATTCTTATTTCAACTTGCATATTATTAGGAATGTGTTTTTATAAGAGTTGTGCAAATCCTAAAATCAAACTTCAGTAAACCACTTGACATTTACTAGATTTACAATATGTGATTCATGAATGTTGCTCCATTAGTGACAGTTTTCTGATAAAAATCTGCAGTTTCTACAAATTACTCTAGGTTTGAATATGGGTTTGCTAAGCTTTCTAAAAGCCTGACCCTAGTAAAATATAAAATGTACCGGGGATAGGGAAAGGAGAATTGGTTTGAAAGAGGCATTAGGGTTTGCTTATCACTGGATTCTCACACCTCAGAGTTTGCATCTGGCAACTGAGAGGATCTCTTTGGTTTTAAATTGGGAGGCACAGTGTTTTTCAATGTGTGTGTGTGTGATGACCAGGACTGGTACCAGTGACAGTTGTCCCCTGTACATTTAACTTTGCATGTAGCCTCAGGCTAGAATTAAATAGCACAGAGGGTAAATAAGGCTCATTTCTCATACTGGCTATTCAGCAGTAGATGTGGGAGTATGATTTATGCCATATGTGTTAGTTCAGAACCAGCAAATAAAAGCCTGATGTTTTCTCAGACATAGAATACCTTAGGGAAATATTAGGTTTCCAGTGATATTAGACTGCAGTGAAGTTAGTAAGACTGGGTTCTTAAAAGACAAGGAAAACTGCTACATGCAAAATACATGGTTTAAACAGAATATGCAGGCAATTATCCAAGATGGTTTGCATTCACTGGAAAATGCTATATAGGTACTGCTCTAAGTGTCTGCTAAGGCAAGGAAAGATTCTGTGATTTGTCAATTTGTTAGCTGAATTCTTCATCAAGATCCTGTTTAATAGTTGACAAAAGATGATCTAATTTCATCTTACAGTATTTTAAAATGCTGTCTTGGAGGTTCCAAAAGTAATTGCTATGGATACGGAACTGGAGAAACTATTAGGACAATCATACTTTGCAACTTCAGTATATGTTTGCTTGTTTTGTCTGTATTTAAAGATGCACTAATGCTGTTGGGGCAACTTCAATTAACTTCAATTAAATGTAACAGTTCATACTATATTTCATTTTCTCCCATGATGTTCACCTTTATTTCTTTATTACTATGAACTTTTGAATAAAAATGTTGGTGTCATTTTTTGTAAATGGGGGAATTGGTCAAGAACACCAGGGAAATGCCCCCACCCTTCGACTTATTCCAATTAAAAGGAGGATTACTTATTTGCCACTTGCCAAAAGTGGAGTATGGATGATCACCCCCTTTTGCTTTTGTTTTTATAGTTTATTTTTATTTTTTAACATGAAAAAGTATTTCACTGTAGACAACATACTATGGGTCCCCTTGTTGCAGTTTGATCCTTCCCCGTTTATTGCTTTATGGGATTCAATTAAACTCAGGGGTCTTAGTGTTAAATAAAAATTGGCTTGCCCTATTTATTTTACTGCTCTTCTCACTAAGGTCAGGCAAGGGTCAATTTCCCCTGCTATGATTACATCACTTCCCCAGAATCATTTATGTGAATATATAATGGAGACAGTATTTTATGTACCTCCTGATTTCCTCACTTGCCCGGCAGATAGAAGGGATAATGTTCTATAGCTTTTGGCCCACAAAAGAGTTACCCCTCAGATGTGGGATGTGCTCTGGCTTAGTGCCCATGGTAGACTGAGGGTAAAAGGCACCTTAAAACACAACAGCCTGAAGGACAGGTATTGCCCATGCCTAGAATGTGATCAGGTTTTAGAGACCGAGCAACATTTATTTCTATGATTCCCATATGCAAACAGCTTTTGGGACTTCTTGGGCCAGATTTTCAAAGCTCTGCTAGATCACCACAAGTTGTGGTGATCTAGGGGCCTTGATGCATCCTGGCTGTGTCATGGACAACTGCACCATATTCAGGTACAGCAGGGTCCCTGCACCAGAACTCCAGGCTGTGCCACACCCAAAAGCATGTGCCAAAGCAAGTGGCACACCTGTGGGTCATGCCCTTCCCTTGAGCACAATGGAGTAGGTGCTGGGATGGCTGGAGGTGGGTGCACACACATGGCTGGCAAGGGGTTCAGGGATGGCATAGGCACGGGATGGTACTGTGGCCTTTGGGGAAGGGGAAGGTGAGCATAGCAATGTGGTTGCACCCATTGGATGTTCTGCTTATGGCACAATACTGGCAATCCCGGCAAGGCTTTGAAATAGAAAGGAGGATGCCCTGGTGGCAAACCTGAACTAACAGGAGCTGGGTTGACTGTGGTGGAATCAAAAAAATTAGGGGGTAGCACATGACTCAGGTCAGCAAAAGTGGTGTTAAATGCATTGGCAATGATTACATGGTCAAGAGTGATGGTACCATCTATGTTCAACATTGTGGTTGTTGTTTTGGGATCCTTCCCAGTCACTTCAGCAAGATTACACCAGAATTTACTCCCATCATTCCAGGTGCTGGCTAAGGTGTTCCTGTAATAGTTAGCCTTCTCATGGCAGATTTCTGTGGTACATGCATTCCTTGCTGTTTTGTAGGCTTGGATTTCAGTCTGGATGCCAGTAGCCTTAGCACAATACCAGAGCTGGTCTCGAGATTTCATTTGTGTAAGGAGGCCTAGTGTCATCCATGGGTTATTGACACCTTGACATCTTACGCTTCTTGAACGGAGCATGAACATTGCATAAATCTGCATAAAAGCCAGAGATTAGGGTTGAACAATATATCTGACAATAAGGAAATAGCCAGGATTCCTATTGCCCCAGTCTGATTTGGATATTAGGCACTTGGTTTAGTTGTACTGATGAGGCATCTTTTAATTTAGTGAAGGAAGTGAAAGAAAGCCAGCAGAAAGTATATGGTACAAGAAGTGGCAGATTTAAAAAAAAAAAGAAAAAAGTATATATGTGTAAGAGTTTCTTATTATGAATTTTCTTTTTATTAAGTTATATCTACCCCAATACTGAAACTCAGTTATGTAGTCTTTTGTTCCAGCTGTTTAGGGGAAGTCATATGAATCTTATTAAACAGAATACAACTTATCTGGCAGTTAAAGAAGGGCCAATCAGAATGACTATCTCGGTAGTCATTATGTGTGGCATTTCTTTGAGTAGCAATATTTGGTCTATTTTGCTGGCTAATAATAAACCCTGGAAGGTATGGGCCAGCACTTGGTTTAAAACTTTTAAAAGTGAATGGGAAGCTGGTAGGATTAAATAATTGAAAAAGGGAAGTGTGGGGGGGGGGTAGCCTTATCCTAGTTATGCACAAGCAAATGTTGTTAAAACTAAAAAAGGGGGGATTTCTATGGATGACGTGAGGCCATCAAACAGGAAGCATTTCTATACTTCAATTTCAAGCATTGCTTTTTTGCAATGCCTCTGTTTAGGCATTATATGGGAGCTAGGAGGACAGATACACTCAGAATGTTGACTGACAAATTAATTCTGCCTAGGATGTGGGTTGTATTGTGGCTAGCTAGCCATGGTAAGTTAAATGTTAAAGATAATAATAAACAAAAAAGTCTGGAAGAACAATATTGTCCAGAGGATACATGTGTGATACAAAAGAATGTCTTTCATTAATCTGCCATTATATTACAGAGTTCTGGGACTTAGCTGCAAAATAATTGCAAGTGCTAGCATTGAGAAGGCTCACATATGCAGCTGTGGTGTGGGGTGTTTACAGGGCTGATTGGGAGGGGTGTAATAGTTCTCTGCACTTATGGTTTATTGCATGTAAATTTTATATTTGGCAAGTTCAATGTCAGCTAAATTTGTAACAGACACAACTTACTGTTTGGACACTGTTGAGTATGATTATTGGAGCAATAAGAAAAATATATTCTATGGATGTCAGCCTGTTTTCAGTCACCACTATGAACAGGCTATAGAAATACATGTCTTAGATTGTTATTAGAAAAGGAGCTAGGCTCCAGTAGGTTTTGTACAGAGGTAGTTCCAGTTTTTTTTTTCCTTTTATTCTTTTTCTGAGTTTCCCTGTTCTTTTTGTTCACTTTTTCTCATGAATGAAAATACATTTTTGTTTAAATAACTGAGGCTATTGTACAGAACTATTTATTTACTTTTATATTTTATGTTGGTTTATTTTAATAAAACATTCCCCTACTTTTCTCCAGAAGTCTCATGACATCTTTAATGTCCAAAAAGATAAAAGGAGACCACAGAGAGTGAAAGGTGGATCCTCAGTGTACACGCAAGATTCACAGAAGTAAGAAAAAGCTGGTCTCATATACCTCCAAAAAGACACATGCGAAGTAAAGTTCCTTCGTCATATTAAACATTCGCTCATGCTTGAACAATGTAAGGCAACACACCAAACCATATACCCACATTACCCACTTGTCTCCTCTACATTTCAAGCTGCACGGGCTTGAAATATGATTAATTATTTTTAACCATGTTGTTTTCTGTTTCATTATCAGCTTTCTTAACAGTAATGCAAAATTGCTGAATTATAACATTATTTATTCATTTTGGTAAATTGTATCAGTTGGCTTTGTTTAGTGACTGTCAAAAATTCATAACAATCTGAAAGCAACATGTCCATGTAGGCTTGTTTTTATAAACTGATTGTGTTCATTATTAGACTACACATCACTGTAGGTTGAAAGGATCAGAATCATGCCTATTTTTTTAGATAGTAGCTTATATGGATTGTTTTTTCCAGTTGTCAGTCTTTTTATTGAACAATTTATATGGCAACACAAAAATGGCTGAAGTACTACAATATTATATAGCAATGGTAGAGAAGATAATTAAGGGTACCATGGCACATGACTTGCAGTGCTTTAAGGGTGTGTACAAGAGCTTATATCTAGGATGAGTTAAGAGATACAATGAATGACCTCATGCCACACCTAATATTGTTTAGATTGGGGGTGGGACCATTGTTAGCATGGCAGACAGGCTGCAACACTGGTTGGCAACATATTTGTAATTACAGGATAGAACATCAGGTATCATTAAACTATTTTTCACAATACCTGCATGAATGCAACATCATTCTAAACTCAGTTTTTTTTTTCAATTTTGTTTATGTCTTTGTAAACAGTAGTGATGTGTTGATCTTATAAAGTCTGTACTTTATAATTTAGGTGATATCTATGAAATATTATGGTATGTACGAGTCAATTTCACAGTGCAGTCCTATAAGAATGTGTGATCTTACAAATGGTATGACATGCCCGTATTATCAAAACCCATACCATCTGGGATAGAATTGTTTCTTTGCATGGCAGCTATTTTTTTTTTTTTTTTGCGTGTCATGTACCTGCAGTACACACTTAGAAAACAAATGACAGTTTACTGTAATTTACTTTATTTGTGCTTTCCCTTAAAAGCCCTTGTATACTAAGAAAAGAAGCTATTCTATGATGCAGAATTAATGAAGCAGGCAACTTTTCATTATAATATGAGCATTTTACCCATTGCTCTATTGTACCACATTCTTCCCTGGTGTATAGTATGTTATCTCTTCCCTGGCTAAGTAACACGAGTAAGGAATGCTGAACTCAGCAGCTGGGTATGTATATTACTTTGTGTGCCCAGCAAGCTGCTGAAAATGTCTCATTGTATTCTTTCTCCAAGTAGAACCTTTGATTTAAAGGTTAATTTTGTAAACTACTAATGATAAGTACAGTGTTTTCACAAAGTAATATATCTGAGCAGGAAGACTTTGACATCTAGTCTCCATCAACAATACTGGAGCCCTGAAGGAAAACTGCCCAGCAGTCCGGCGGTCATGAGAGTTACGGAGAAGCTCTCCCCCCGAACACCAGGAGCCCTGAAGGAAAACTGCCTAGCAGTCCGGCGGTCATGAGAGCTATGGAGAAGCTCCACCCCCCGAACACTAGGAGCCCTGAAGAAAAACTGCCCCGCAGTCCAGCGGTCATGAGAGCTATGGAGAAGCTCTCTCCCCTCCCTGAACAGCAGGAGCCCTGAAGAAAAACTGCCCAGGTACTACTGAAACTGAATCGTGACCGTTGCTGGAGTGGACCGCTGGTTTTTGAAACTGAACTGTTGGCTCTTTTTTTTAAAGGACTCAAAAAAATTGGCCCAGCAGTGGAGATAGTTTATTTCATCTCATATTAGCCTCAGCACTGCTGTATGAAATGCGACTTTTCCAGCTACTGCTTTAAATACTATGAAATGTCCCTTTAAGGCTTTCTTTTTACTGTAAAGTGTTTGGTAGCTTATAATGTACTTTATTTACTTACCATAGCCTACCTGGTGTACTGTTTGCATGCCTCTATTAGGAAAAGGATCTCCCGATATAGTCTCTGCTCCCCACCCCCACTGTGACCCCCGTGCTGTACCTATATTAACTGCTGTGTTTCTTCTCTCCTTCCACAGCAGTCCAGCGGTCATGAGAGCTATAGAGAACTTCCCTGAATCGCACCATTGCTGGAGTGGACCGCTGGTTTTGCCCTGCTGAACGCTACACATTCAGCTCCCCACCGCCCCCACCACCACCCTTGGTCGGCACTCAAATATATAGGTTGATTTCTGATCACATGATCAATGATAAATAGTTTGAGGGCGTGGTCTGGCTAAACCTTGATAACTGAATTAGGTACCACACCTGCCTTATGACCAAAAAGACCTTACTTGGTCTCACCCCTCCTACCCTTAACCAAATTATCCACCCAATACCTCCAGGCAAAACAACTCGTAGCTCGAACAAACGGCTGCTATGGGTCCCCCATGCCCGGATCTCCCAATTCCAGCGTACTTTCAGCTACAGAGCCCCCACCTGGTCTAATGCCCTCCCTAGTCATATAACAAACGAATCAAGGCTTGGCCCCTATAAATCCAAGCTGAGGACACACCTTCAGGCCACTAACCAATGTGACTGCCCTTAACACCAGAATGTCCTATCCCTCCTTCCCTAAAAAAAAAATAAATAACTCTCCTATTTTCCCCCCTTACCAACTACCCCTCATGAATCTATATGACTATCAGCCTCTACAGAGCCCTCTGTATCTTCTGGCTGTGCTGTAGGAATGCAAAGCAAAACTACTGTTAGCCAATCTATTTAACTACCAGTAACTATTTAATATGTTGTAATGTTTTCTGTAACCGGTATAGTCAAGTTCGCTCCATGTGCCTGTATGTATGATGTGAAACCTTTGTAAATGAGTCCCTGACTCAAAGGTCTTTCTGAATATTACAATAAATAAAAAAAATAATAATTCACTTTGGATTAAGACCTTTTTTTGGGTGACTGAAAGAACAGAGTGCTCCTTGAAGAAAAAAAAAATATGGATCACAGAAGCCTAGTTTTGTAATAATTTTCCCCAAGTTAACCAACCCTAATAGGGCTAACATTAATACCATTATCCATCACAGTCCATAGTTAAGGATTGATGGGTCAGTTCTGTTTAAACCAAGTTTTTGTCATGTTTATAGTTTCAGAGTCAGTATGAGTAGGGGCTTGACATGATTAGGGTTATGTCAGAGTGGTACATTTTAATATTCTGAAAAATGTAATTAAAAATGGTTCAGTTGTTTCTTATACTAAGGGGGCCAAAAATAGCTAAAAATTCCACTTTTGCACAAACAAAAAAATAAACTGAAGATTTTTTTAGAAAACAGGATGCATTATAGTTGGAAGTATGGAGATTTATTTGGGGTTACTCTTAGATAAATTTTCTGTTATATTTTAGATGTCCCATATTTGTGTAATTAGAATTTTAAGTTGCTGCATATTCTGTAGGGCAACTCTGTGAAACTAAATAGCTGCATGAGCAGTATGCACAGTGTTTTCTTTTTCTGTTCTCAACAAGCACACAACTGTACTCTATTTCAGCACCAGTTTACAAAATATGAGATCTCCCAATTTTAGTGCCCTTATATGAGGAAGGCTTAGGAGTAGTTCTTTGAGAGTTATTTTTGTTAAATGTTTTTGAGTACAGTATCTTTGTAATTATGAATTTTTGCAGTTGCACTCTCTCTTGATAATTCAGGATGTCGTTCTGGATGTTTAGTATATGCACAGTAAATTGGGGCAGCAGGACAAGCTCACAGATACTTATTTCAGTAATACAATATTTGAACAGTGTGTATATATCAGCAGAGGTTTTTGGAAAATGGCAAGGCGAGTGAAATTTTTGAAGTCTGCCCAGTTTTACCCTGCTCCATCTTGTGACATTTTGCCCAGATGGAGTTTTTTGCCCTTCTCTCCCTGAAATGCCTTGCCTTGCTGCTACTTCCATTGAGTTACTAGTAAGTCCTTACTAGTAAGTCCTTTACTCTGTGCTGTGTTTGAGCCCATTAAACATTTTTATTCCCACCGCCTTTCCTGGTAGACTTTTCCATGGCTCTGCCACTCTCTCTCGGTAAAGTAACAGTTTCTCACACACATCCTGAATCTCTCCCCTCAACACCAGCTTACATTCATGCCCCCTTTGTTTATCACCTGCCATTCCTGCTAAATATGTTTCTCACAGTTACCTTGTTTTATTCATTTTAAGAACTGGAAGGTCTCTATCATGTTCCACCTCTCCATTCTGGCCTCCATCAAGTAGTGTCCTAAGCTGATCCTCCTTATGATCTGCCTGGTTGGTCCAGAATCATTTCAGTTATTCTCTGCTGCACTGCCTCCAGTCTGTCTCTGTATAGTCTCAGGCTGGGACTCCAGAAATGAATTATAAAAATTAAAATATGAATAATATTAAATGATCTACCTTGCATATGTTTGTATTTTGCAGTACGTTAATATCTGTTGTTGACATATTTCAGCCTATGCACTGTTCTTTCTAAAGGTTTCTAGTTATTTGTTTTCAGTACACCGGAATTATTGCTACAGGATAACTAGCACTGATCATTTTATTTATTTAAAAGATATTTACCATATGACAACCTGATGAGTACATATACAGTACAAACTAGAAAATATTGAAATTGTATAACTTTTACCAACCAGTTATTATAAATGGTTTATTAGGTTGCATCAGTGCTACATCTATAGGTGACTCAGAAGCATTGTTTTGAAATTCTGATAGTCCTTTCAGCATTATACCATTTTAGAAATGTAATTGTCAATTCATGATACAGTGTAGTAGTAGTAGTAGTAAAAACCTTTATTTTTATACAGGAAAGTTGTTGACAATTTTACATCATTAGGACATAGTCCTATTTGCAAGATGCTCCTGTTGAATAAGATTTAGCAATTGAATGCAGGTATGGTTATAACATAAGACAACAAAGTAGATTAGACAATCCATCCATTTGACAATACAAACAAGTTAGTGCAAAAATCATATCACAATACACTTAATTATCTATTAACGAGGATACATATATTGCACTTCACTATTCTAGATATATTTTAAGTTTTCTAGTTTCTAGCCATAACATTCACACTTAGTTCTTAATTCTAACTTTAAACTTCATGATACAGTGTTCTATGTCTGGAAGGCACTGCTTGTGATTCTAGCCTAGACACTGCTAGACACTGTAGCAACCTAATACAGTGCTAGAACTTCAATGTAGGAACTCCAGTATATGTTTATATCTGCAATCACTGTGTCTGTTATGGTTATGAAAATGTGTTCTTATTTTGTTTTAGAAGAGAGAAGTTTGAAGAGAAATTTAGAAGTTCTGGCACAAACAACTAGAGAAAAAATTAATAAAACAATAAACATCACAGGAACTGTACAATTAAACATATTATGAATTATGTTGAATGTAAAATGAAAATGTTTTAATTTCAGAAAATAGAGAATTCTCCATGTGGGAGAAGGGTTATGCCAACTGAACTTAGAATTTCTGAATTTTGGAATTATTAGCATGAGGCACTCCCTTATGGCTATAAGAGATCCTGGAATATTTTGAAATAAATAACCCTGATTGGTTAAGAATGATGACAAAAATACAGATTTAGGGAGTACTCCTGACCAGTTGGAGGACTGTTTTCCTCTTGTGTTCCCCTGTATGTGAGACACACTTATTTTGTAGAGTATTTCACCAGCAGGTGCATTGGAAGAAAGAATATTTGGGGAAGAAGTTTTAAAATATATGTAATTACCTTAATCAAACATATATTAATATGACTGTTGCTGTTATATTCTTAGGCTGCCCAAACCCTTGACCTTTGTATCACTATTTTCCCACACTGAGAATGCAAAAGATCACTCTTGCAACTATAAGCATTATCTCCTCAGCTGTATTAACATATACATGACACAGTTCCACTGAGTTCCAGTATATACACTGCAATTCAATGCTAGAGGCCTGCTTCTCATACCGTTATGCAATTCTATCTCTAGTTATTGTAACAACATAACGTAATATGAAAATCATAATCATCAAAGTTGCCCTAGAGCGAAAGCAGAATTAGTAATATGTTATTTATTTTCTTTGACTGTTTATTTACCCATGCTAGCAAAGCAGAGATTCAGCATCTTATTTTGAGCTGGTTTCTGCATCTGCTTAGCTACAATATATGACTAGAATGACTGATACATAAAACGGTTATGTGACATGCTCAAGGTCACACACTGAATGTGTTTAGCTCTGATGATCTGCATTACAGTCATGTTGTAATCTGTAGCCTTCTACTAATACACTCCACATTCCATTAATGTAAGATTCTTATCTCTGATGGCTAGTTTATACTTTATGCTTGAGATACAATATTTTACAGTTGTTTTTTGTGAATGAGATCATAACATATAATAACATACAGTAGTTATTTAATTCTAGAAGGGACTGTAGGTTCTTCATGTTGCAGTACTTCAGATGCTGTTTATCTGGTGTTTGCAATGTGGCAAGATAACTTCTATCCTGCTGGACACCCACTTTTGATGCACTCCAGTACTGAGCCAGTCTTCTTGACACTTAGCATGCACTGCTTGGCATGCTTAGGTTCCATGTCTATTATGACTCCTAGGTCCTTTTCTTTCTCTTCTGCAGCAAGAGGAGCTCCACACAGTGTGTAGGTCTTACCTCTGTTTGCCAAGTCAAAGTGTAGTAGTCTGCATTGTTTTACACTGAATTTGAGACTTCAGGAGTCTGACCAATAACCCAGCTTGTTAAAGATCTCTTTAATTGTGTCCTCCTCCACAAGGGAAGTCCACTACCCTGGCTGCCATGAACTTAAGTCACCTGCTGGGAACCCCAGCTTTCAGATCATTGATGAAAATGTTGAACACATGTGACCTCCGTGCTGGTTCTATGTCATAATGGCAACCGTCAAAAGGCGATCGCTGTTAGGGCGAATGTACATCCCGAAAATAAATTCTGGTGATGTATCCACCAGCACACAGCAAAAGGATGTGGGGACTTTGGTTTTACTGCTTTATTTGAGGTGCTGCACACCTCCCAACTAAAGGATTTTCAACTCCAGGAGGGTGAATGTTGGGAGGGGTGCAAAACCAAAAAAAAAAAAAATGTTTCAGGCTGAGCGCAACAAAACATACCTGAGCCCAGACCCGAACCCAACACCATTTGCACCTCAGCCCTAAATCCACCCACCATGCCACAGGGCCAACTCAGCAGCTCACTGCGGCACCACCCCTCACAAACACTCCCTCTCCTCCCACTCCTCACTGAGCATACTCTCATCCCCCCGTGCACTTATACATGTAGCGACAACCTGTCGCTGTATGCTTTAACCCCCCCATCTGGTCACTCTCCTTGGATGGTAGCCATGATGACATGTGCCGTGATTGAGTCACCATTTTTGTAGGCACCCAATCACAGTCACCTATGTCATGGGATGCCCTCAGTGTTGATTCCTGTGGGCTGTAACTGAGTACTTCTCCCTATTTTGATTAGAACCATCCACCACACTTTTCTTTCCAGCCCCAGCTCAGTTAAAGGAAGGGTTTAAACATTTAAAAACTGAGAAAATGCCATGCAGTCCTCAAGAATAACCATTTATCTGCTATACAGCAGTGATTCAACCTGCTTTTCTAATTTATTTTGGGAGTGGTTTATCATTTTATGCCAATTTTGTATGCGATGTGCATTAAAGGGAGTTATTACATCATTAAAATTGGCAACACAATAGTTTCATATTTTCCTAGACTATAATTACACTTAATCAAACTACAACAAACAGTAAACAGTAAAAATGAAATAAACGCAGTGACAGTTTGCCAATAACTAGCAGAAAATGTTCCATCTGTCTGGCAGTGAATAAAATGTGCATAATTATCACTCATTTTTTTCTCCTAATTGCTGGGTTATTAGTTTAAAGCTGATGCACAACTGGCGAACAGTGCTTGCTACCCACACACTAAATACAGTCCCAGTTTAATTATGGCTGAAATCATCAGAAGGAATTTTTGGTTTGACAGGGCTTGCCTCTGCATTAACCCTTTCACAGATAAAACAGTAAACATTAAACATTTGCCCAAATAACCTAATGTGTCTTTTGTTTTCAGTCTAAAAAGATGTTCTTGTTTATTTAGATTGCATTTTACAGTTTACTGAAAAACTTTGCACTGCACTTTGGGAAGCAGGCTATGTGTAAGTCTTGTCCAAAAGCTTCTTTAAGGCATTTTTTAAAGATTATGTAATTCCTGTCTGAGTGACTATAGTGCTGGGAATTTTTAATTGACTTGTGGAGACTTTTGAAGAAAGCCCACTTGCTCTCATTTTTATGTTGCTTGCACACATGTGCAAGAAACATAGTGCCATCATCTGAGTTTTCGGAGGTGTGTCAGCCTGTCTTCCAATGCAGTCAGTGTGTTTGTAGGCTCAGCCACAGTTCTCCAATCACTGCTGCAGCTGTCTATGACAAGCTGAAAATGCAGTGGCATACATTTGAAAGGGAAAGCTCCACTTGAGTGAGCAGAGCTCTCGCCCCACACACACACACGCGCACGCACGCATGCACACTACGTGCTCATGCGCCTTCCCCCTCACTGTACGCCAACAGGGGTGCCTCCAATCCCCATTGGCTCCACACCCCCAAAGAGTCCAGGTGCCACACTGGGAGCCCACCCCAGTGTGGCAAAAATCATGTTATGGCTGACGGGGTGCCCAATCCCTCATCTGCTCCACTGTGTCTCCTCTCCAATGCTGTCACTGACGGGGGTGCCCAATACCCTGTCAGCTCCACTGTCTTCCCTCCCAGTACAAGGTGCCACGCTGGGAGCCCACCCCAGCGTGGCAACAGATGTCATGGCCGACGGGGGTGCCCAATCCCCCATCGGCTCCATGCCCTCCCAGCCATCCTTCTGCGATGCTGGGAGCCTACCCCAGTGTGGCAAATGTCCGGCGTCATCATTTAAAAAAAAAATCTGCAAAGAAAAAAACAGTCCCACGCAGTCTCCCTGCCCCCCCACAACCCGCATCCACCCTCTGCGCACCCCACCTCCCCACAACCTCCCCTCACCCCATACTTACCTCCGAGTCCTGCGTGACAATCTTCAGTGGACCGGGAACACGCTCTGCACTCTTCAAAGCCGACCGCGAACTGAGGAAATGCCGGTAAGCTGTATAATGGGATAGATAGGGGTTTTTCAACTTTGTTGCATATCTCAGGCATATTTTGGAATTTTTGCACCAAATTTTCAACATGGGGTTTTTGGGACCCCTCCTCATGAATTCTTGCACTGTCATGGCATTACTCGGGCCCGAAGGGTGATTTCGCAGCCACTGTGTGAAATCACCTTTCAGAATGATTAATGAAATGACACTGCCAGTGTTCATAAGGTGGGCTCTCAAAAGCCAATTTTGAAAATTTGGTGGAAAATTCAAAATGACTGTTTTAATCATGCATTGTGCAGTTCCTACAGCCTTCATAGTTTGCGAATTTTCAATATTTTCACTCCAGATTTTCAACATTGCCATTTTACCACACCTTCTTATGAGTAGTACAGCTGTCATTTTTTACATCTCACCCAAAATGTGTTTCCGCCCATGTAGCGCACAATGGCGCAGTCGGTGAGCGAAATCAATGTATGGGACACATTAAGAAAATCACAGTGACACTGTTCATGAGCAGAGATCTTAAAATGGCTATGTTGAAAATTTGGTGAAGAAATTCCTAAAAATGACTGTTTTACAAGTGTGCATTGCGCAGTTCCTACGTACGCTCGTAAGTTCACGAATTTTCAATATTTGCACTCCAATGACTTCCAAATTCCTAAACAGCACATAGAAGCAAGCAACATTTGGCATTGACGAATGCTTGTTTCAGTTAGCCAGACCTGAATATCAAGTGACCATAAAGAAGATTAAGAGAATGGAGTATCGCTCTTCCTACTGGAACTGGCTTAAGACATTTTTCCAGTTTCAAGCAAAGAATTCACAATTGGACTGAGCAAAACTCAGTTATACAAAATTCCCCATCAGTCTGAATTTCAGGACCTTCCAATTTTTTATTACTGAAAACATCATCTTTACAACAGGATCTTTTTCACTTAAGTTTCACTGGTTCAAGTTGCCTAATTCTGCTGTGAAGTCATAATACTCTACATATGAATCATAACCTACTGACTTGGAAAGTACAACATTTCCCTAACCGTGACATCTGTGGATGACGAGAAACATGCTGTAGAAACATGGACACCGGCAGCAGAAAAGGCCTATCAGCCAATCAAATCTTCCCAGCCATACATAAAGTATCTAATGCCAATTCAGTGAGAGCCCTAATGGTCAATTACTCCACCATTCCTCCCTCCCCATTTGTTACTGTCTTCACTAGACCTTTATGATTCATTTTCTAGTGCTTGAATTTCCCATCAAATTTGTAGCCTACCTCCCTTGTCAGCCTGTTCTACCCCTCCACCATCCTTTGCTTGAAGAAATGTTCTGTGACATATTTCTTTTGAGTCTCCCCCTCAAGTTTCATTGAGTTCCACCTGCTGCTGTTTTTCCCAATAAGTGTAAACAACTGTCCACTTTCTACTCTGTTAATCCTGTTGAGTTACTGCTCATCTCTATTATTTCCTCCCTCACTCTCTCTTCATGCATGTACAGACAGTTGGTAAGACCACATCTGGAGTACTGTGTACAGTTCTGGAGACCTCATCTCTGCAAAGTCATAGACAGGGTGGAGGATGTCCAGAGGAGGGCAACCAAAATGGTGCAGGGTCTGCACCAGAAGACATATGAAGAAAGACGGAAGGAGCTTAAGATGTATGGCCTCAAGGAAAGGGGGGGGGACATGGTAGAAACTTTAAAATACCTCAAGGGAATCAACAAAGTCCAAAAGAGTAGCATCTTTCAGAAAAAGAGATGTGCAAGAACAAGGGGCACAATTTGAAGAGAGATGGGGGGATGGTTCAGAGGTAATGTGAGGAAGTATTTATTCACAGAGAGGGTTGTAGCTGCATGGAATGGCCTTCCTGAGGAGGTCATAGAGTCAAAAACAGTGGGGGAATTCAAGAATGCATGGGACGGACATAAGGCAACTCTAGTGGGGGGGTAGGAGGAAGTTGGCTGTTGGTTAACTAAGATCTGCAGCTTATCCATTAGGTAGGGAAATAGGCAGACTAGATGGGCCAAGTGGTCCTTATCTGCCATCAAATTCTATGTTTCTATCCAGTGTGGATAGTACATTCTGAGATTCAATAACCTCTGCAAGTAAGCCTTATCCTGCTTGTCCAGTATTATCCTGACTACACTTCTCTGTACAGCTTCCATCCTCTCCTTATCTTTTTCCAACTTCAGGATCCAAAATTACATACAGTAATTCAGGTGGGGACAAACCAGGAACATGTACAGTGGCAGAATCTTTTCACTCCTCCAGCTGCTAATCCTCCATTCTTTAAATCCTGGCATTCTAGATGCCTTCCCCACTGACCTGTTATGTTGTTATCTTCAAATTGTTCTATATTTTTACCCCAGGTCCTTTTCCTCTGTCTTTACGCTCCACAGCAACGTAATGATTCTGTATTCACTTCTTGACATTAAGTTTCAACTGTACATCTCCGTATTTTCCATATCCTTTTATATACTTCTTATCATCTACTCACTTTCTACTGCTTCACAGATGTTTGCTATGTCTATGAAGAGGCGTATCATCTCCCAGCTCCCAACACCAATATCACAACTAAAACTGTGGAGAAGGACCAATTCCAAGACCAAGAGGCCAGCCCACAGGCGCAGTGGTAGTGCTTCCACTTGTGATGCTGGAGACCTGTGTTCAAGAACAAGCAGGTGCTTCAGAGAGCCAGCCTGAGGGAGGCTGGATGAGTGTCCCATGGACTGCTCTCCACCCCTGGGGGGGAGGTTGGTGGCACTCGGCACAAGAGAGACACCCAGTGGAGGCTGGGTATACACCTTATCAGGACCATACATGATAGGGTGACAGCAGTGGTGGATGTCTGCGGGGCATGTGTAGGAACACACATGCATGCACTCTGATGTCATTGCATGTCTGTGCCACTGGGGAACTGACAAAGGGTAAAATCTTGTGCTGCAGTGCTTGAAGATGGTTCTCAGCCTCTGCCAAATGATGTCTGGAAGTCTCAGGTGGGCCTTAGGTGGATCGTGGACTCTGTCTTAGGAACCCCACTGTAGGCAACAAGCTATGGGATGTCGAACGCAGGTAGCTGAATGGGTGATGCCAGTGAGAGGCGAGTGGACAGAGTTGGGGGTAAGTTTCCTACTTGCAACCAGTGAATACAAAAATCCCAAGACCAGTCACTATGGCACCCCAATAGTGACCTCTCCAACCTCTGAGTATTCCCTGTTTTAGACAACCCTCTGGATTCTATCACATTGCCAAATCTTTACCCACCTTGTGATTTTTTCTTGTCACCTCCCAGATCCCCTAGTTTCTTAACCAGCCATCCATGTGGGACACAGTTGAATGCCTGCAGTATGATATGGAACAACATTATGGTTACCCAAAAATTAGAAACAAGCATTGTCATCTTCTGATTTATGCTGATGACATAGTAATCTTTTCACGATCACAAATGCGACTTCAAAATAAAATTGGAAAACTTTAAAAAGAATTTATGCCTTGGAGATAAAAATTAATCTCAAAAAACTAAAGTTACAATTTTTTGATCTAGCAAGAGAAATGCTTTGGGCTAAATATTCAAAGCTTTGCACCTAGCACTGGAATAGCACTGGATTTGCACAAGGCTGCAATATTCAAAAGCCCTGTTAGTGCTGGCACTGTGTGGTAGAGCTGACACTAATAGATAATCATATGCAGGGGCAGGGATAGGGGAGTGCCCAGGAATGCCAGCAGTGTGGCATTTTCAAAAGTATAGCACTAGGCTACAGGCATTAGCACGACCTGTAGCGCGGCACCAAATACCACCAACTAAAAGCTGGCAGTAATGCAGTGGTGCCCCCCCATGAATCCAGACCCACATTACACATACATAAACAGAATTTTCCATGATAGTGTAGTGATCCCCCACCCCCAGCATGTATCCCGACCCCCATTTCACCAAAAATTAAAGGGTGTTCCCTGGTAGTTCAGTGGTCCCCCCATGCCCCAGCATGTATCCTGACCCCCATTTCACCTAAAATTAAAGGGTGTTCCCTGGTAGTCTAGCGGTTCCCCCACCCAGCAGTGATGCCCCACTCATCCCAATAATATCCCAGAACAGAGCCGGTGACCGGCTCAGCCCTCCTCTCACCACCACAGCTGGCCACCGACTGAGGTATGAATGAGCTTTGAATATAGCTCCCATTTGCCCCAGGCTAACCAGTTTGCCCTGGGCTAATGTGTTAACACTGTGCAATCAGGTTAGCCCAGGCAAACCTCACTTCAGCATAGCACAGTTCTGCAGTGTTCTTACATTGTTGTTTGCAGTAGATGTGAGACATCTCTGTGCAATCATACACAATGTTCTCCACCTGCAACACTGGCTTTCTCCAGGGTCTAAGGAGCTGCATTAGCAGTGTGCACTTCCATGTTGCTATATTCAGTGCTGTCTTATTCCCGGGCTATTTTTGCCCTGCACTCCTGGCCCTGTTTGCTGGCTTTCTTTGCTTGCTATATTAGCTGGTTTTGCAACGGGCTATTCCTTTTGAATATAGCTTGCTTTTTGTTCCGGGCTAAGTTTGCCCACCAGGCAGTGCTAATTTAGCCACGGGGCAAAGTTTTGAATATCTGGCCCTTTGTTCTTTATAGATAAAGAAAAGGTAGAAATTGTAAACGAATATATATATCTTGGAATTAAGTTCACATTGAATGGAAAATGGTGTTAGCATATTAAAAGCTAAATTTCAAATACCAAACATGTAGCAAAGACATTATTAAGATTCAATCACACGTATTAGGAAAATACTCCAAATGCAACATTAGCAACTGGATAGATGAAAATTAACCCCAAATTACTATATGGAACAGACGTGTGGGGCAATAATTTCCAAAATCATATAGAAACTCCATTACTGAGTTTTTGTAAGTCACTTTTAACGATACCATTACTGTATTCCTTCTTCCTTAGCAATGGTAAGGGCAAAATTAGATAAAATACCATTACAAGCACAAATACAACTTAGATTGATGACATATTAGTTAAAAAATAAATACTAATATGTACATCAAGTTACCAGCATAGTGTCTTGCAGAAAAAATGTAATGGGTAGACTTGAACAGAACATTTTAATGGCTAACTGCTGTAACTTCTTTAGGTAAAATAAATATTGGTAATCTCTGGATGGATTACCTTAGGAAAATCAATATAGCCTCTTCTTATAGACCTATAACTAAAAAGAAGTTGCAAGAAATTGTACAGAAATTGGATGTAGATAACATAAGGGAACAGAGATGTGTCCTTGGTTTAAATCAAATAAGGCATTGCATGGTATGGAGAGCTATCTGGCCATACCAATTCTTCTGGATCAATGGAGAGCTATTACAATGGAAAGATATGACATTTTTAACTCAAAATATCGATCTACAAAATATATGAGAAATCCAAATCGTTCATGTCCAACCCTAGAATTCTCATTTAAGATTGTCTTCAAGGAAACATGGTACCTTATAACAGTGCAATACATCATATACAAAGAAGCAAGCAACAGCTAGAAACGTAGAAGATGATGGCTGAAGGAGACTATAGGTCCATGTAGTCTGCTCAAGGTTTACTAAGGTCTTCTATGGGTCCTGGGACCTAGCTCCTCTACCCTCTGTACCTTGCTGAGCTCTTACTCTGTCCCACACTCTCTTGAAAGTCACCATGGTTTTACTGCCCACCACCTCAGTGGATAGTCTATTCCATGGTTCAACGACTCTTTCTGTGAAGTAATGGTTCCTCAAATCCCTTTTTCAATCTCCCATTCCATAGCTTCTATTCATGTCCCCTGGTGGCTGAACCTTCTATTCTGTAAAACATTTCTGAGTAGGGCATTTTGTTAATGCCCCTCATGAATTTCAATGTCTCAATCATATCACCCCTCTCTCTCTCTTCTAGTCTCTAGAGAGTATGTGTTCAAAGTCTTTAGTCGCTCCTCATAAGAGAGCCGCTGGAGGCCCTGAACCATCTTGGTCACCCTTCTTTGCACAGTCTCCAATCTATCCCTGTCCTTCCTAAGGTGAGGGCTCCAGAACTGGACACAGTATTACAGGTGGGGTCTGACCAAGTACCTGTGTCAAAACCTCTTCCTATACACCCCAGCATTTTATTTGCTTTACTGTAAGCTTTGATGGATTCACTTGACTGCTTAAGGGTGTCACATATGATGACCCCAAGATACCTTTCCTCATGTGAGGTGCTGAGTTGGTCCACAACGAGCCAGTACTCTGCTCTGGGATTCCCCTTACCCAGATGCAACACCTTGCACTTTTTTGCATTGAACTGTAGCTGCCAAATGTTGGACCATCTCTTCAATTTTTTCAGGTCTCTCTGCAGGTCCTTCATCACCTCGATGCTGTCAAGCCTACTACCTAACTTAGTGTCATCTGCAAAGATGGCTAGTTTGCCCTGAATGCATTCTCCAGTATCACTAATGAACATATTAAAAAGGACCAGTCCCAAGACAGTTCCCTGTGACACCCCACTAGTGACCTCTCTCTCACCTGACTGCACCCCATTGACCACCACTCTCTGCTGCCTGTCCTTCAGCCAGTTTCTGACCCACCTGACTATGCTCCCAGAAGTGCCTAGGTCCTCTAACTTCTGTAATAGGCATTTATGTGGCACCAAATCAAAGGCCTTACTAAAATCAAAGTATAGAAGATCCACTAGATGGCTTTTATCTAATTTCTTAGTCACCCAGTCAAAGAACATAAAAAGGTTTGTCTGGCATGACCTCCCTGCTATGAACCCATGTTACCTCCCATCCTGAAGTCTGTTCTTTTTCAGGTATTTTACTAGAAGCTGTATAATTAATGTTTCCATTAATTTCCTGACTATAGATGTGAGGCTCACCAGCCTATAATTGCTAGTCTCCTCCCTACCTTCTCCTTTGTGCAGAACTAACATATCAGCTCTTCTCCAGTCCCTAGGCACAGTTACTGTCTGTAGAAAGCGTTTGAACAAATGTGCCAGGGGGTCTGCCAATTCCTCAGCAAATTTCCTTAACACCACGGGTGCAGTCCATCCAGGTGCTTTGTCCACTTTAAAATGCTCCAGTGCTTTGCTGACCCTGTATGTGGTGAATGTTGGTGTTATCATTCTTGGCAACCCCCTGTCCTCAGCTTTTGCACCACTATCCAGAATGGGCCCATCATGCTCTTTGGTGAATACTGAACAGAAGAAGTTGTTCATAGCATATGCCTTCTGTTCCTCATCATCGATGATCATATCATTATCTACGAGCCGGACTATCCCCCCTCTCTTTTTTCTTTTCTCTTGAATGTATCGAAAGAAGTGTTTTTCCCCCGATTTGAACATCACCATGATCTGAAGCTCAGTTGCTGCTTTTATCATTCTCACCACCCTCTTAGCTTCTTTGCTTTTCTGAGTGTCGTTGTCACCATCACCGTCCCCTTTGCTTGTCTTATATTTGTGAAAATCTTCCCTTCTGCCCTTAATTGCTTCCCTGACCCAGCCCATGAACCAAATGGGTCTCTTGTACCTGTTTCTTTTTGTCACAGTCCTTATGCATAGTTTGGTGGCCCCTAGAATGGCTTGTTTTACCTGTCCTCAGATGACTTCTACCTCTATTTTCTCATGGATCCCCAACAGTCCCCTTCTGACTAGCTGTTTTGATCTATTAAAGTTGGTTCCTCTAAAGTTCAAGACCTCCATCCTGGATTTAGATTTAACTCCCTCTGGTGAAACCTTGAACCAGATGGAGTTGTGGGTGCTACTAGCTAGTGGTTCCCCAACCTTAACAGCACCAACCACATTCAAGTTGGTGAGTACCACCTCGAGGATGGCATCAAGCCTAGTTGGGGTGTTTACTAGTGGGGTCAGTAGGCAGTCTTGTAAGGCCTTGACCACCTTTTGACTTTTTGAGGCTCTAGCCAAAGGGACACTCCAGTCAATGTCTGGCATGTTCAAGTTATCTACCATCACTGTTTCCCCTTTCTGTGCCACACTCCTAATATCTTCTAGTATTACCTTGTCTTTTTCCTGAGCTTGCCCTGGTGGCCTGTATATGACCATGAAGAAGATTTTTGCCCCCTGATGCTGATCTGATTTGCACTCACAGGGATTTCATTCCTTCTGTTTCACTGACATTGAGGGCCATGGCTCTCACCCCTTCCTGAACATAAAGTGATACCCCTATCCCCTGGCTCCCTTCCAGTCCCTTCTAGTGACTGAATAACCCAGTATCGAGAGGTCCCAATCATTGTTGTCCATAACCCAGGTCTCCTTTGTTGTCACCAGGTCTAGTTGAGTGTCTGCCATTATTGCCTGCAGATCACTCACTATATTTCCCACACTTCTTGCACTGAAGCACACTCCCCTTCAGATGTCCACTGGAGCACCCTTCTTCCTTCTGTTGGTTTTGGATGCCTCTTATTGGATGTGTGAGTCCCTTTATGATCTCTCTGTTCACTCTTTTGTACCCTACAGTTGTTAGTAGTTTGAGGTAGAGTGTTCTGCATTACTGGGGGAGTGCCAGCTAAGTTCCTATCTTCCATGCTGTGACCAGTTGGTTCCCTAGCCACAAACACCCCTTTCCTAGTTTAAATGCCAGTTCATGCTTAGTCCAGTACTGAAGACATATTTCATTTGTTTATTTGATGTCCTTTTCATCATATGGCATCCTATGTTAATCGTGTTAATGGGATACAATCTGAGGAAAGGGGGTGACTAGTGGGGTCCCTCAAGGATCACACCTGGGGCCAGTCCTTTTTAATGTCTACATTAGAGGCATTGCTGAAGGGCTAGAAGGTAAGGTTTGCCTTTTTGCAGATGACATCAAGATCTGCAACAAAGTGAACACTCCGGGGGTCAAGAAAATAAGGAGGGACCTAGCAAAGCTGGAAAATTGATCCAATGTATGGTAATTAAAATTTAATGCAAAGAAGTTCAAAATTATGCACCTGGGGCACAGAAACCCTGTAGAGAGTTACAGGATGAGGGGGGAGTTGCTGACGGTTATCAGGGAAGAAAGGGATTTATGGATAATCATCTCAGATGACCTAAAGGTGTCCAAACAGTGTACCAAAGCTGTGGAGAGGTCCAATAGCATGTTGGGGTGCATAGGAAGGGGTATCACTAGCAGAAGAATGGAAGTGGTAATGCCACTGTGCAAAATGCTGGTGAGGCCTCATCTTAAGTACAGTGTACAGTTCTGGAGGCCACATCTTCGGAAGGACATAGACAAGGTGGAGGAAGTTCAAAGAAGGGCAACAAAGATGGTGCAAGGTTTGTACCAGAAGACATATGAGGAGAGATTAAAATGCTTTGGTATGTATACACTGGAAGGGATTTGGGATTGGGGAGATATGATAGAAACCTTCAAATATCTTAAGGGCATAAACAAAGTGCAAGTGGGCAACATCTTTCAATATAGGAGGTGTACAAGGATGAGGGGGCATGATATGAGATTGGAGGGAGGCAGCATAAAGAGGAATGTGAGGAAATTTTTCTTCACAGAAAGGGTGGTAGATGCATGGAATAGTTCTTCCCAGGAAGTAGTGGGAGCTAGCACAGTAGGGGGACTCAAACCTGCATGGGATAGGCACAAGGGAACCTGAGAGGTGGGTAGGGAAAGCTAAAGCCAATGACCAAGTAAGCTCAGCAACCACTGATAAAGGCAGGCAATATGGGCAGACTGGGTGGGCCTAGCAGTCCTTATCTGCCATCAAATACTATGTTACTATGCTACTGTGACAATAAAGGATGCTAAAACTACTGCAGTGTTCTTCCTATTGTATCTGTAATAGAACGAGATAAAATGTTGGTGAGCAAAAATAGGAGGCTGAAGATGGGTTCAATTCAATGGCATTTTGTACTTTTATTAAGCTTTTTTTCAATCTAGGGATTACCACCAGCCAGGACGAGGTTACTGGTAAGGGTTCCCAAGGTTGCCAATCACCAGTGGTAGGTTTAAATGTCCAATCATTTGCTAGTGCCTCACACCTAACATCATCCTTGACCTTCAAAAATCTACTCATAAGCAATTTGATATGTATTATGCATGGAAAATGCTCTGAAGGTTTTTGCTAGAGATGTATAGTCTAGCTTTGACTATAGGGAACTAGCAAGTGTACAGAGATGGGAATATGACATTAATTGTTTATTGTACTTATTGTAAAACTCTGTAATGAATATAATGATTTTTTAATGATCTTTTATACAAACATACAAACATACAAACATGCCAGCAGATAAAGGCCTTTCTGTCTATCTAGTCTGGCCAATTGTGCAGCTCCCTATGTATTTACAAAGGAAATTGCCCCCACACAGTTTTCCTTTTGACCTCCCCCTGCTTAACTCTCTCACCTCTATTCACTCCCCTTCTACCTATGGTCCCCCACATGTTGTACAAACCTCTCTTGAAGCTGTACACTGTTTTTAGAGATACCACCTCTTCTAGAAGCTCATCATCCTCTTGGTCAAAATGCGCCTTCTCATCTCCCTCCTGAACCTTCCCCCTACCAGCTTTAGGCTGTGCCCTCATGTGGTCTTGTTGCCATTAAGGCTGAAGAAACTCTCAGTGCTCACCCTGCTAATATCCTTAAGTTACTTGAAGGTCTCAGTAATGCCTCCTCTCTCCCTTCATTCCTCAAGAAAGTACATGTTGAGCTCCCTGAGTCTCTCCTCATAGGAGTTGCCCTGCTGGTCTTGGATCATCTTGTTTGCTCTTCTCTGGACTGTATCCAGCACATTGACATCCTTCCTAAGATATAGGCAACACAACTGCATCCTGGACTCCATTTGTGGTCATATCAGTGACCTGTACAGCTGCAGAATGACCACCACTCTCCTGGTGGTAATTCCCCTGGCTATGCAGTCCAGCATCCAATTTTTTGACCACTGCTCTCTTTCAGTGTGCAGAGTGTTTCAGGTCATGTGCGATCATTACTCTCAGGTCCTTTTCTTCTTTCTTCTTCCTTCTTCTGACCTGCTTACCTGCATTCTACCTAACAAGTACTTGGTGCCTGGATTCATTGCCCCATGTGTAAAACCTTGCACTTATTGCCATTGAACCCCAGAATCCAAATGTGAGACAATTGTGTAGCCTAGCCAGGTCCTCCCTGAGTTCCTGTCTTCGGTCCTCTGTGTACACCATCCCACAAAGCTTTGTGTTGTCTATGCACAGGCAGATTTTACTCTAGATCCTGTCTGTGATGTCGCTTATGAAAATATTAAATAACACTTGGCCAAGCACCTGGACCCCCACTTGTTACAGTCCTCACTTAAGATAACTCTCTAATGACTACCACCCTTTGACTTCTATCCTGTAACCAGCTTCTGACCCATCACATGAGCTCAACTCCCCCCAAGGTCCTCAAGCTTCCTGACCAGTCTCCTATAAGGCACTGAGTCAGAGGCCCTGCTAACATCCAGATACAAGACATCAACAGCCTGGACCTTGTCCACTGTCCAAGTAACCCAATCAAAGAAGTCAATTATGTTAGTTTGGCAGGACATCCCCAACTCAAACCCTGCAGCCTATTTTTCTCTAGACAGCCAATCAGTCTCTTTTTCAGTATGGTATCCATCAGCTTGGCTATTAAACAGGTCAGGCTGACTGGTCTTTAGTTCCACAGTTCATACCTTGCCCTCTCCAATGGAGAGGCACCATGTGCAATGCTCTCCAGTCCTGGGGCACATTTCAGGAGTCCAGAGAGATGTTGAAAAGATCTACTGGGGGACCTGCCAGAACCTCCACCAGATTTCTAAGGACCCTAGGGTGTATGTCACCTGATCCTGGTGATTTGTCCATCTTTAGGGCCCTTAGGCCCTTGAGTACCCTTTTGGCTTGAATTTCACCATCTGTGACTTCCTACCCCTTCCCCCCCCACCCATTTCCTTGAGGTATTCATCCATCCTTGTCCTGAGTAAAGACTAAACAGAAATATCTGTTAAGTACCTTGGCCTTTCCTTCTCCAACCCCTCTCCTTTTGTAGCCTTACAATCTCATCCTTTATGTTTCTTTATTGTCAAGCAAATACACTTACTTACAGTTTTACATGCTTTACTAAAACAAAGGTACAGTAGGTCCACTGCTTGAACCTTATCCACCACCTTCATCATCCAATTTAAGAAATCATTTAGGTTTATCTGACATAATGTTTCCCTTGAGAAGCCATACTGTCTGACCTCCTGTAGCCAGTTCATTTCCAGGAAAACCTTCAGCTTCTCCTTTATTAGGATTTCTAGGATCTTCCCTACTATGAACTTTAAAGTGATTGGTCTGTAGTTCCCAGGATCATCCCTCCTTCGGTTCCTGTACAGGGGAACTAATTTGCCATCATCCATTCTCTAGATATCTCCAGTGAGCTGTAATAGAGTTTAGCCAGCGGTGCAGCTAAGTTCAACTGCAGCTGTTTTAGTACCCAGGAATGAAGCACGTGTGAACCCATAGACTTGTCTACCTTTAGTACATTGACTCCAGAGTGCAAGACTGTTTCTGTAAATCAGGGTTATAATGAATTAAAGAAAAACAAGTGATGGCTTTGCACCCTTAAGCTCATAAAGGAAAAAAGGGTGGGGGACAACATAGGAAGAACCCACAATTAATGTAAATATTATCAGGGACAACCTAGCTGCCAAACAATGGACTATAGAAACACAGACTTTATCAGCAGATAAGGACTGTTGGGCCCACTTAATCTGCTCAGTTGACCCTGCTTATACTGTCACTGCAGACCCTACCTGACCTCTGGCTACCCTCCCCCCACTTCCCGACCAAGATTCCCTTGTGCCTATCACATGCATGCTTGAACCCAACACTGTTTTCATGCTCACTGCCTCCACTGGAATAGTAGGGTAGTTTTGATAAGCACCTAAGATTTGACTTCCATTTCATGGCCCAGGACTGGAGAATGGTGCACATGGTGCCTCTTCATATGAGATGGCCAAGGGATGAACCAGGGAATTACAGACCAGTAGTGACTTTCAGAAAATACAAGGAAACACAGAGGAAGGAGGACATGGTAGTGTACTTGGATCAACAGAGGGAGGCAGGGAAAGCAGTCAGGAGCACAAAGGTGTAAAAGGAGGAAAAAACAGCACAGGACATAAAAAAGGTGGACACGACTTTTTATAGATATATTAGTGAAAGGAGAAACACCAGGGGTGGGATTGTAAGGCTTAAAGGGGAAGAAGGGAAGTGTGTGGAAGAGGACCTGGAAAAAGCATCAATACTGAACAAATATTTCTGTTCTCTATTCAGAGAAGAAGGAGAAAGTAAGAGGCCACAGTTAGGCAACATGAGCAAATATGGGCGAGATGTGGACACCAGTCCATTTAAAGAAGAGAGAGTCCTAAAAGAACTCACAAACCTGAAAATGGACAAGACAATGAGACCAGATTGGATACACCCTAGAATATTAAGAGAACTACAGTAGGTGTTGGTAGAATCACTGGCAGCCCTGTTTAACAAGTCACTCGACACAGAAGTGGGTCTAGAGGACTAGAGGAGGGCAGATGTAGTCCCTCTTCATGAAAGTGAGAGTAGGGAGGAGGCTAAAAACTATAGACCAGTCAGCCTCACCTCAACTGTGAGGAAAATAATGGAATCACTACTTAAAGAAAGGATTGTGGAGCACCTTGAAACCAGCAGAGCACAGGATTCAAGACACCATGGATTCACAGCTGGAAGGTCATGTCAAACAAATCTAATTGATTTCTTTGACTGGGTGACTGCGGAAGTGGATTGAGGGGAGCGTTTGGTCTACTTGGATTTCAGTAAAGCCTTTGATACTGTTCCACATAGAAGACTTGTGAACAAGCTGGGCAACCTGGAAGTGGATTCCACAGTGGTAAACTGGGTTAGGAACTGGTTGAGTGAAAGAAGACAGAGGGTAGTGGTAAATGGAGCTCAATATGATGAAAGGAGGGTGACCAGCGGTGGTGCCTCTTGGACCAGATCTGGGGTCAGTTCTGTTTAATGTCTTCATAAGTGACATTATGGAGGGGCTGGAAGGGAAGTTGTGCCTCTTTGCAGATGATGCTAAAATCTGCAACAGGGTGGACACTCCGGGAAGGGTGGAAAAAATGAGGAGGGACCTAGGAAAACTGGAGGAATGGTCTATAGTGTGGCACTTGAGATTCAATGTGAAAAAGTGCAAAATCATGCATTTGTGTGCAAGAAGCCAGGAGAGAATTACATGATGGGGGGAGATACTAATGGTCACCAAACAGGCAAGGGATTTGGGGGTAATCAAATGATGACTAAAGGTGGCCAGAAAATGTGCCAAGGCTTTGGGGAGAGCCAGTGGGATGCTGAGGTGCATAGGGAGAGGTATCACTAGGAGAAGAAAAGACATAGTGATGCCACTGTACAGATCATTGGTGAGGCCTCACTTGGAGTACTATGTCCAGTTCTGGATGCTCATCTCTGTAAGAACATAGACAGGGTGGAGATAGTTCAAAGAAGGGCAACAAAGATTATGCAGGGCCTGCACCAAAAGTCATATAAGGACAGACATGAAGAACTCAATATGTATACCCGGGAGGAGAAGAGAGACAGGTGAGATATGATAGATACCTACAAATATCTAAAGACCATAAATAGGGTACTGGAGGTTGGCATCTTTCAGAAAAGGAGATGTTCAAGAATGAGGGGGGCATGGCATGGGGATGGAAGGGATAGACTAAGGGGTGATGATAGGAAGTATTTCTTTGTGGAAAGGGTGGTGGACGCATGTCACAGACTCCCAGTGCAGAGGTGGTGGATGCAAACACAGTGGGGAAATTCAAAAATGCAACAGACAGGCATAGGGGAACCCTAGCAATTGAAGCGAGAAGGTAAAGCTGAAGATCAAATAGCTTCTGTGGCTTTTGCAGTAGGTAGGTGTAAAGGATAGAGGACACATCATGTGTATCAGAACATTATTTTTTTTCAGTCTGTTGCAACAGCTCATTTTTTTTTGTGATAAACCCCCCCTCCTTCTTATCCTTCTATAAACCCCCTTTTTCTACTATAGGCTGGCCACCTATATTCTCATTCTTCCTGCCCCCCTTTTTATGTATTATTGTTAGCTCTGGTACATATGAAAAGAATCCTCCAGTACAGTCATGATAGGATATCCCCCCCCCAAGTAATGTAATCAAGTGTAAAGTCATTTCACGTTATGATAAGCTGTAAAGAAATGCTGCCAGAATGTAAACTCTGTTATCAGAGTTATAGACCCCCACCCCCCCCCCGTTGTTGCAACCCACGGGTTTCATTGGCGTAAATAAGAATGCAAAGCTTCTTTATAAACTTTGACTTTTCTTTGCAATTATACTATATTTGTGGCCAGAGAAAACTGCTAAAGATTAAATCCTCTCCCGATAAGTAGAACGCTGTAAAAGCGCCTTTGCGAACAGACCAAATCCCTACCTTTGCGGTATTTTGCCGTCTCGAATGTGCGAACGTTCGCGTAAGGCATTTAGCCATATATTACGGCTCAGAGCACTTTTCTCTGCCCACAAACAGCAGGATTTGCATACACATGCCTCCCGAATCCGTATTGGGGCACTAGTATGAGGATTTAAGGCATTTTGTAAAACGAGCCTTTTTCAGCTCAAATTGAAACACAAGAAGGATTCCTTCTGCTTCAGCCTTGCCTTAGGGGCTGACTGGCCTCAATGTGGACAGTTTTATACCATAAAAGGTAGGTGGTGTTTTCAGATGCCAGAATATTGAAATAAAACCTCAAAAGGGGTGTAAAATTTATTAGAAAGATTCAAAATATGTTATTTCTTTGATTTAAAGGGATATGCTGTTTGTAAATAAATTTAATCTTTGGGAAATAAAAATATAAAATATAGGGGTGGAGTTAGGTAGTCACCTGACCTTTTTTTTAGTATTTAATCCAGGTACCTGAATCAGATAGTCAGATAGCCTGTGAGGTACAGACCTAGTCTGACCTCGAAGTGTGTTACACTAGCCCATTCTAGTGTTTCAAGAGACTGTTGTTATGTTTCCTGATTTGATTTTTTTTTTTTTTTGATATTTCGTCCTAAAGTCTGGCTGGTCTTAATTTTTGTTTTGTAAAATAAATTTCCTTTTGGTACAACTTCAGCTCGAGCAAGTGTTCTCTTTAATCTCACGCCTCATGGAAGGGAAAATTGGCAGACTGGATGGGCCTAGTGGTCCTTATCTGCCATCAAATTCTATTTTTCTGTCTATATAAAATGAGGAAAAAAATAATTTGCATATAAGAGTATTAAGACTTTATTTATTTATTTAAACTTTTGTTAACCAGGTAAGTACAATGAGCCAAGTCCCTTTACCATGCATGACCTGGGACCATAAGTTAATAGTTTACAAAAAGTTGGTACAATCAGACATACAATAAGTACAACATTTAGACATATATTGTACTAATAACATAGACATAATGTGACTAAAAAGATGTTTCTCCAACTGTGATTTAAAAGCCTTATGCCCAATCCTGCATAATAAAGACTATTCCAACTTTTAGCTACACTAACTATAAATGCACGCTCTCCCATATTTGTTTTCATATAAGATGCATGGCTTTCTCTACCACAATGAAAAAGCTAATGACATAGTTAATCAACTTATTCTTCCTTCTTTATAATATTATATTGTGTATTTTCCACTATATGAAAAAAGATACATTTATACAAGAGAAATGTAAAGAAAATGTGTTAGTCTACATAGTATGTTGTTTCAAACAAAGAACAAGGAAAATATAATCATACATAGCGAACCCATTACTCCCCCAGCTCACTCAGGTGTTCATACATTCTAGGAGTTGGTTAGACGATGTAGAAACTTGACATAATTAGTGAATAAAGGATACTAATACCAGTTCACAGGCACACATATACATGTGCATATCTTAAATTCTTATTAAATGAGGAAATAAATTCATTAACTGTTTCCATGACGTGGCTATTATGTCATCTGGGTGTTCATAATGAAACCAAAAGCTTTCAAATAATAAAGTTTTTTTCAAAGTGTGCCACCACTTTTGTGCAGCGCCTTGTGGGAAGTTTTGACTTTTCCAAAATTCAAGAATTATTCTCTTGACAGCCATAGCACCAAAATTCAAATTCATCTTTTCATTATTAATAGTATCAAGAGAATTAAACAAATCAAAAATAAGAATTAGTGGATTACATGATACCAGACTCCAGCATTTCAGCAAGTAGTAAAGATGTAGATTGCCACAATTTTTGGAGTTCTGGTCAATACCAAATATTGTGTTATAAGTTAGCTTCAGCCCCACAAGCATGCCAACATGAGTTGGTAATAGCTGGATTGATTTGGTAAGAATCTTAGGGGCAATGTATAGCCTATTAATTAACATTCTCTGGATCGACTTGTTCTTAGATAAAATAAATTGCTTGGTAGTTGAAATAAAAAATGTTTTTCATTGTTGGTTATCAAGCCAATAACCTAGTTCTTCTTGCCATTTGCTATTAATATGTTTTTGTTGAATATAGGGCACATTTGAAATCCATTTCTTGTATGATTTTGATAGTAGTTTAATTAGATTTGATCCAATTAATTTAGTTTCTTTCTTCAATATATCACTAAAATATCTACCGCTATTCCCAAATTACTAATATATGTACAAGTTTGATGTAGAAAATTATAGGCCATAAAGTTAGCTTCAGGGCCTTAACCAACAATGGCAAGGAATTCAGTATTTTTAGGAGATTTATTACTCTTCAATAAGTCCGCCCATCTGAGTGTATTCCTTTAATACAGACGGAAACCATTTTTTTTCCATTGTTACTCTTAAGAAAGGCTTGTAGCGAGGGTATCTTGTTTTCCCAAAATTTAACTATGGTTTGAATAAAATCAAAATGAAGTCACTGAGGTAATGGAATATCCTTAAGAGATTTAAAATTGACATCAAATAAAGTAGTTTCCAATTAAAAATTTCTGTTTGCTGTTTTAATAGTGTGTTGGATTATTTCATGTTCTGTTTTTAGAGAAGGTTCACTCTCATACTCTTACTTAAAGTTGGGCCTTTAAATATGTATGTGGGTTGGGACAGCTAAAACCTCCTTGTGTCCTGTCTGTTAACATGTGGGCCCAGGCTTTTTGCAGTCCCCACCCACCTCCATAAAAATCATAGTAAATATTGGTTTGAAATCTACAAATCACTTTGAATTTCAATAACGCTTCTTGGCCTTAATGATCTAAATAAGATGTGGAAGAGCCATTGTTTTAATGGCATCTGCTCTTCCTCAGAGGGACAGGGGAAAGTTCTGCCAATTCTACAATTTGTTCTTTATCCTCTCTTTCACAATTCTAAAATTTAACCCAATATTACTTTGAACATTATTGGTAATAATTATACCTAACTATTTTATTTCATCTTCTTTTTCAAAAATATTTAAATTGGAAAAAGCACTGTTTGTAACCCTCTGAGAAACTTGCATCAAAACAGATTTATGAGAGTTTAACTTGCAACCTGCAGATTAGGAAAAAAAGTGTTGCTAACTTGTAAAAGTGCTGGAATGGTGGAGGTTATATTCTTAAATAAAATGAGATTATTATCCAAATATACACTTAATTTCTTCTTACTGCACTTGAATTCCTTGACTGTTAGCATTTAGTCATGCTGCTTGAATAAGTGGGTCTAAACATAGAGTGAATATACTTCATGAAAGAGGTCAGCATTGTCTAACACCATTAAGCATATTCATTTAGTACATAAGTTTATTACTATGTAAAAATTTAAAAATCAACTTTCTATTCCTGTCATAGACTATGGTTGCATGGTTTATCAATGTGCTATTAAAAAAGATCTCCACAAAATTGACATCACCTATAGTAGGCTAGCCAAATTTTCCTGCCTTTGTGGCACAGAAACCCACCACTGCAATATGTATCGAGAATTAGAGTGGTCTTCCTGAAAGGTGATGCAAGAAGATCTGGTTATGAATCCTTATTTATTTTTTTAAGTAAAGGTTTTTATCTTCCTTGGGCTGTCCAAACAACTATTTAGCCTTGTCCTTGGGTGCCATCAGCTGGCCTACAGGCTCTCTTATTATGGGGGGGTCACATTGTCCCCCACAAATTTTTCCCCACTATGGTACCAGAGGGAGGGCCTTGCCCCCTAAGAGACATTGATCTAGATATCCCCCTCTTCCTCATAGGGAGGGCATGGTGGTCCATGGCACCTCAGGCTGGGCTTCATTTAGCCTAGTCTCCTTCTATTCCCCACCTTAGGTTTTCTCCCACTGAAGCTAAGGCAAACCCAGAGGATGTATGTATGTGGAGGTGTGCATGTGCTCTGGAACTGCAAGCCCATTCCACCCACCCAACTTTTAACAGCAACCAGACATACATCACTACAACTAGTCCTCCACCTGGTGGTAGCTAATAGCTGGGATGGCTCAACATCCCAGTCCATGAGAGGAGAGATTCCAGGCAGCCAGTTGATAGTCTCCCAGTCCTTCCCCTAGGTGACCCATTGTAACTGGATCTCATTCCTGAACTCAGGTTGCTGGCATGGTTGGAGGTATGGCATACAGCTCCTCAGCCTTCTGTACCACTGGGCCAGATATCAACCCTTATTTCTATACTGAAAAATGAAAATCCAAAACAGCAAACAGGTATCCTGAACCAGTCATAACACTAACATGGCTTGAGAAGATATACTGCAATATTTTTTTGTAAACATCAACTCCTATACTGAAATGACATTCCAATTTAGAGCATTAAATTCCTGGAATTATGTTCCAATTATAACTCTGTCCTCAAAAGGGTCCACAAGTGTTTTTTTGTCCTATAATATACCATGAGTTAAATATTGGATGCTAATCAAATAAATGACTATGTAAAACAATGGTACACTGGCTACCCTTAGAACTGTATCTCATTTACTTGTGTTTTTATAGCATGGCTTATCCTTTTTCTGTAATCTAGATATTTGCAGTTTATCTTATGCATTGTATTTGTTATAAACCATTTTATTTCAATGCTATAGCTTTGTAACTCAACTTTGTGTGGTGAATTAGGATTGCCTTGAAAATAGGATACGTTTTCTCACCCTAATGATGATGTTTACCTGTATAAAAATAAATGTTTACTACTACTGCTCAGTCCCGTCAGTATCCTAGGTAAAACACATTAACAAGTCTATCCAAGTTCAAAAATATTTCAATAAAAATAATAGGTTAATTTATCATGACTGAATATACATTATAAACCTGCAAAGAAGACAGCTGGCACTACCAGTGGTGACATGCATTTATTGATCATAATTTCCTACAGTTGATGACAGATCATAAGACATTAACAAATGCTTCAAAGTTAAATGTTCAGTGAAAATACAGTTTCCTGCTAAATTTGTCTGCCTATAAAGCCAAATTTGTTTTTACAATCTTTATTGTTCGATCAAAAGAGTTAAAAATGTGATGACCACTGATGTGAAGGTTGTAGTGTTTATATTATGTGGAGAAGGTAGGTAATGGTATGAAGTGCTGTTGAAATATATTTCAGCATATTATGAATTATGACTGGGTAATTTTCCTGCACTAGAGACTAACACACCATCAAATGTCTGATCGCTTTTACTTGGATTTCTAATTAATCCATCCTATTGCTGAATGGTTGCCAAAATTCCCTAAATGAGAAAAGAACATTTTCAAATTGGTTTACAAAACTTCAGAACGCCTCTCAAATATAACCACTCTTATATCTACCCAAGAAAATGGTTTTAGAATTTAAAGGAGCAGTAGTTTATTGGAATCTTATTGAAATGTTAACTTCTAAAAGTCTTTCATTGGATTAAATCATTGGTGGAAGGGGCATCAAAAAACAAAAACATGTTTAGACTATTAAGATAATATATTATGTACAAATGTTAATGATTCTCCAAAGCTTTTTGACAGTAAAGACCATGGCCAGGATTTTGGAAGTCCATTTGCTAGTTCAAATCAAGTTAGTGACTTGCTAATTCCCCTTTGTGCACCTGAAATAGGGGAGTATTGCAAAATACCTTATTGTATGTCATTCTATTCTTTTTCTTTTTTTTTTTGGTACAAGGTAAGGCCCACTAGGCACAAGTGCATGTTTTCAGGGGCAACCTGGGAGTCTTGGTTAGTTAGTAACTTCAACTGACCCCTAAGCAATGCTGGTACACCTCTGCAAAGCAGCTGATAGCACCCTGCATAGAGATGACCGCTACTAGCTCTTTGTGCCATGTTCATTACTGCCTCCCCAAATTCAGTCTTATGGCTTGTGTCCCCTAACCAAAGAGCCCACCATTGGACTGTAGATAAGAATTAAGTATTATCTCATGTCTAGATGGTCCCCCATCCGGGATCATCCTATTGGTATCAATAAAGTAATGTATTTTCCTGTTTCCCAGTGCCCCCCCTGCACCTGATCACCCTGCTGGCAAGAATAAGGTATTTTCATGGTGCCCAGTTGTCCCCCTGTACCCAGTCATCTCACAGGTAAAAATAAAGTATTTCTTTTGTGTAAAGTGGTCCTGTCAACCATCCATCTCCCCACTGATAAGAATAAAGTATTTCCCTGGTGTACATTGGTTTATCTGCCACCTGTAGGAATTATACCCCCCCATACTACCCACAGCTAGCCCCCTGGCCCTCCCCACCCACCATAGGCATACCTCTCCAATGGTGACCTGCATATTCTCACTGCTCATTTACATAGATAGCTGCAATCTAAATGACAGATTGAAATTGTGCACCTATGGTAGAAACTGCAGTTTCTACAGTAGACTTGTGATCATGACCTGTCATTCACATGGTGGCCTGCCACAGAGTTGAGCAGAGGAACTGCACTGGTTGTAGTTGGGGGGAACACTTTTGGTATGAGGGGGGCCAGTGGTGGCAGTGGTGGAATGAATTGGGTGGGAGTGGGAGGTGATAGAATTTCTATGCGAGACAGGGGACCACTGGACACCAGGGAAATACATTATTCTTGCCAGTGAGGTGATTGTAGGATGGGGGAACCACTGTACATCAGGAAAATATTTTATTCTTACCAGCAGGTTAATCAGAGGAGGGGGGAGAAAAACTGGACAGCAGGAAAATACTGTATTCTTACTGAAAGGGTGATCAGGTGTGATGGAATCACTTGGCTCCAGAGAAATATTTTATTTTTACCAACAGGGTGACTGATGGCAGAGGGGCCACTGGACACTAGGGAATAACTCATCATACTGGAGGGGTAATCAGGGGCATGAGGAAACATGCACTGGGGAATAGGCTTTTGGCAGCACTAAGAGGTGTTGTGTGGAAGGGTCTTAAACACTGTTTGCCCTTGGCCTGTAATAAGGCCCTAATGAAATTCAAATGACCCCATAGTGACTTGCTAGTTCAATTTGGATCATTTAATCATTAAGGTACAAATACAGCAAATTGCTCCAGAGGAACAATCACCATTAATGTGTCTTAAGAGCCTGATTGCTTCTGCAGGCCCCATAGCACCCAATTGGTGATAAACTTTATGTGGCCAATTGGGGGCTGGGGCTTTTGGGCATAATCAGCATAGTGCCAGGCTTGTCCATTCTGAGTTCCTGTCTGTGTGGAATAGGGGGAATGGGAACAACAGAGTCAGAAAGGAAGAGATTGAGGAGTTTAAAGGGTGGTTGAAGGGAATTTGTCTGGAGCAGGAATACCAGTTTGTGAGGGAGTAGGGGGACATCTGAGGCAGAAGGCTCTTCAAGGGTGATGGTCTTCACCTGATGAGAGAGGAGGCCAGTGCTGTGGGGCAGAAGTTTGACATCTACACTGGATAGCTGAACTGACTACAGAGGAGATAGAGGCTAGGGGAACCACTGAGAAGGAAGAGCCAGTGGGGAACCCATCTAAGGCTGCCCATGAACAGGGGACTATTAGCACTAAGGTGGGTAACAGTAAGGCTGAAGTTCAAATTAGATTAGGGGAAGAGGCCAATGAGGGAAGGCTGATAAAGCCTATACTCAGGAGGAAAAATTAAAAAAAATAAGGAGATTAGGGAAGAATAAGAGAAAAAGATTAGGAAAAAGCCAGAGGTGATCAGGTGAAAGAATTCAAGGGGTATGTTTTGAAACCAGGAGTCTGGAAAGTAAAATTAGTGAGCACCAGGCAATGGTGGCAGCTACTGTAATGGACCTAGTAGCCATCACAGAAACTTGGAACATAGAGAATAATGATTGGGACCTGACAATCCCAGGCTACACCATATTTAGAAATAGAAGAAAATGTAAAGGAGGAGTCTTAGTCCCTATATGGCAGGAAAGTCACAGAGGCGGTGGATGATGGAAACATTAGGGATCTACAGTAATTGGTAAGGAGAATCACTGAAGGTTCATCTCACGGCATCTTAAGGCAAAAAACTAAGCATGGAGGTGATCTGTAGACTCCAGGACGGGGGAAGAGAATGATAAGGAGACAGGGACTGAACTAGAAACAGGGGTGGCAAATGGGGAGGTTTTGGTGGTGAGAGATCTAAACCTGACAGATATCGATTGGGTTATTTCAGTGAACAGAGCCTCCAGAAGTTTGGTCCTGCTGGATACATTGCAAGACTGACTGCTGGTGCAGCTGGTTAAGAAACTCATTAGGAAGGATGCCATTATCGATGCAGTACTCACAAGCTTGTAAGTGGTAGGAGGACTCAGGGTAGGGGAGTTAATAGGGTTCAATGACCATAAGTCTAAATGGTTTGCCCAGTTCTGTGGGACACATAAGCTCTTATAAACTGCTGAAGTTCTAGATTTCAGAAGGTCAGACTTCAGCCAGATGAGGGAGCTGGTCCAGGACAGGTTAGTTGGAGTGGCCAGCATCAGGGATGTGGAGGAAAGATAGGGGGCAATCAAGGGAGCCATTCTTGAGGCAACAAAGTCTTGCATGAGAATGTTAATCAAAATAAATAGGTGCAAGAGACCAACATGGTACTCTGGAGAGGTCAGAGAGGCACTGGGTGCCAAACAGAGAGTCTTCACCTCCTATAAGGAAAATCAAAGGAAGGAAGCATGAGGAAAGTACCAAATAGAACAAGGGAAACCAAGATGACAGTCTGAGAAGCAAAGGCAGACACAACACTGCATATTGTTGAGGGGGTCAAGGGAGGGAAAAACAGTTCTTTAGATATATTAGGGAAAAAGAAGGGAAGAGGGATTGTTAGGCTAACAGAGGGTGGTAGGGTAATTGAGGAGGACAAGCAGAAAGCAGATATTCTTAAGAACTACTTCTGCACTGTATTCAAAAGGGAAGACAGAGTGCCTCTGCCAGAGAGCGTGGCATTAAGGCAGCTGTTAGGAGGATCCCAGAGTTAAGGTAGTAATTATTAACCAGTGAAAGGTTTCAGAAAGAGCTAGCAGCCATAATGATAAATAAGGCCTTGGGGCCAGATAGAATGCACCTGAGGGTGCTCAAGGAATTGGCAACAGCACTAACAGAACCCCTAGTAGGGGTATTCAACAGCTCAATTCAGACAGGTGTAGTTCCAAAAGACTGGAGGGTAGTGGATGTAGTCCCACTCCTTGGAGGTTGACAGAAGCAACTAGGTAAGAACAGACCTGTCAGTCGTACCGCCATTGTGGGTAAGCTGGTGGTGGCACTAGTCAAAGAGGACCTTGTGGACTATCTGGAACTCAGTGAACTCCAGGATAGTAAACAGCACGAGTTCATGGCAGGGCAGTCATGTCAGAACAATCAGACAGTTTGCTTTAAGTAATGAGAGTAGTGGATAAGGGTGGCACTATAGATTTAGTCTTCAATTTCAACATGGCTTTTGACTCAGTGAATCACAGTAAGCTGCTGAAGAAGCTTGAGGATATGATTGCTGGACTCAGATGAGTTAGAAACTGGTTAGAAGGGAGACAGCACATGGTTGTGGCTAATGGAATCAAATGAGAAGAAAAGAAGGACACCAGTGAGGTGTCACATGGATAGGTTCTGGGCTTAGTCATTTGCAATATGTTCATCAGTAGCACAGGAGAAGGAATATGGGCCAAGATATGTATCTTCACAGCTGGCACTAAGCTCTGTGGTAGAGTAGACAGTGAGGAGGGGGTAGGAAGGTGCAGAGAGACTTGCAAGGCTAGAGACGTGGTCAACAATTTTGGCAGTTGAAATTCAATGCTAAAAAGTGAAAGGTGATTCACATAGGGAACAAGAACCCCACAACAGAGTACTGGATGGAGGGGTGTAAAGCTTTGTAGGACCTCTGAGGAAAGAGACCTAGGGGTCATTACTAGTGACTCCATAAAACAATCAAGACAGTGTAACAAGGCCTATGGTAAGGCAAACAGGAAGCTGTGGTGTATAGGAACGGTTACTGACAGCAGATGGGGAGAAGGGGATATTACTACCTCTCTACAGATCACTGGTGATATCCTACATGCCATACTGTACCCAGTTCTGGAGTCCTCACCTAAAGAAATATAAGGGCAGGCTGGATTCCCTGAAATGTAAGGTGACCAGAACAATTAAGATCCAGCAGGGCAGATCTTACAAGGATTGTATCAAGGCATTGCACATGTACTGTTGGCCAGAGGCAGTAGTGGGCAATGTTAGAAAATTTGCTCCACTGTGAAATTTGTGAATTCATCCTAATTCATGAATTTACTCTGCAATGCAGAGTTCAACTTTGCATTACAGTTAAATTATGCCCGCAAGGTGATGTTTGGAATAATCCTTGGGACTGGAGGTCACATGGTACCGCAGTTAAGTCTGCTTTGAATCTCTGTGCCAAGAAACGAAACTGAAAAGAATCATAAACGTGAACATGGAGCATTTTCAACCAAATCACTCTCTAGTGTGCATTGTGCCTCTAGATTACCAATTACTTTTCATATTTTTTCCGATTTAGTTACTTTAAAGTTGTCTTATTTTCTGTATTGTGTGTAGAAGGCAGTGCTGTGGGGGACATGAGCTGTGTTAACTAGCTATCAGTAAGCAAAAGGTAGCCTTTTCTGTCTGTGTAAGCAACACTAGTGTTGTTTTAGTCAAGATTTTGTATAAATTATTTTCCTGTTTTTCATGGTCTGTAAATGTAGTTCCACATAACAGTTACATGTGTTTTACTGAATTATTTTTTCAATGTAGTTTAACTATATGGATTTCACTTCTATTTAGTGATGGAAGTTAAGAGTTTTTGTGTAGACAGTAATGTTTTTATAATTACATGAGTTGTTGCATGTCTCCCCTTAATTTTTTTTCTTGTAGTGTTCTTCTGTATAATTTAGTATAATTTTATTCTTTATCTATATCCTGTGTTCCTCCTTCTTGTTCCACATTTAATTTTCTGTGTGAGGAGCACACTGCTGCTACTGCTGGCTATGTTCCCTTCCATACCACCATCCAGCTGGTGCTTCTCCCTTATCTGATGGTGCTGAATACTAAGATGAGTGTTCTGGTACCCCATGCACAAATGGCTTTCCCCTCTCATCGATGCACCTGGACCCCACATAGCTTACATGTAACCAGACAAGAATAAACAAGCCTTTGTCAATGCCGAATGTTTGATGCTTTGCACTAATTCATCCTTAGATGTTAAATAGGCATTTGGGCTGAGAGTGCAAGGAATGCTGGTAACAGCAAACAGATCTCTTACAGGATGCAATGGACAACACTGAGTGTGAGAGATTCACTTTGGAAAAAAAAAGTTGTTTTTTTTCTTTTGTATACCTAGACAGATATCAAGGGTACTGAATAGATAGGGCATTTAGGAGAATAATAACTGTCTTGAGACTAGGAGAGGGTTGGTGCAGAGATTCACCATGAGATTTACTTTGGACAGAAGGCAAATACTGTGATCACAGTGGGAAGGATGGCAGGCAAATCAGTTGAGCACAAATGTTCAACACCCAAGAAGTGACATTATCCCAATATGACACACACCCTGGAGTGCATGATTGCTGTTATACAATAGCACTTTTACATTAAGCATAAAAAGATAAAACATCTATATACCCCCAGTTCTGTAAGTGTGGGTTCACCTTTCAAATTTCATTCATAAATATAGACACAAAAAAGTTTAGAATGAATATGTGTCTTTGTCTAAGTTAACACTGATTGCAATATACACTTGCTGGTAGAGAGAAACAGAGGTATATTATTAATTTTTCACCGTATTTAAAAGTTGCCACAGAAAAGAGACTTAGTTCCATACTACTACCAACCAGGGAAGAGTATATATTTGTATTGCAGCGAGTGGTGTGGTGCCACACTTTCTCACTAAATGGAGCCATGCACAGTCCGCCATCTTACCAACTCCCAAACTTTTCAGAATTAAAATAAAATAAGTACCAGCTGATACAATTAAGGTTTTTTCTTTGCGACAAGCTTAATCGTGGGGTGTTGCTATGATTTTGACAGTTTTCCTTTAAACAGTGATAAAATAAAAAACATTGGCACAACACGGTTCCAGCTGTCTGTAGATCTTCACCCAATGTTCCGATGTAGTCTGGTCAGGTTATTACTGCTGCTCAATGTTTTTTCTTTAATTTTACAGGATTTTAAAGACAGACTGCTGGTGTTGGCAGTCAATCAGCTGTTTCTTGAGTGGCTTCAATCAAATCAAAGGAGTAAAGCCCTCTCTGATTCCAACATTCCATCCAACATTACAGTGGCTTGATTCTTTTAAAGTACAAGCAGTTGAAGAGAGTTGTATCACAGCTGAATTGCATGGTTATTGGTCTAGACTGCTGAGCTGTTTGAACTGCAATAGGCTCAGCAGTGACACACCCCTGCAATCCCCTTTCACTGTAGCTAAATGTTTGATGCACAAGTGGATCAAACATAAAAAATAAAAGCACAGTCTGATTTTATTTTTTAAGATAAACATGGAAATTCAAGTTTTTAATGAATGAATGATAGATTAGCAAAAGATAAGGTAGCAAGAGAAATTCTGCAGAAACAGCACAAAAAACTGGATTAAACTGAAAGCACTACAGAAAGAAATGTGTTAGTAGAAAAGAAGAGTTGAAGGAAGAAAGAAATATAGTCTTTTAAGGTGCAAAACTTGACATAAAATCCCACACAACTCCGAAAGCAGCTAATCTTTCCACTAGCTTTTACAACTGCGACTTTGGCCCTGTCCACACTAGCACTTTTTCAATGTTTTAAACCATCTTAATTCTGTTATCATGGTTTAAAAGTATTGTGTCCAGAGTGTAGCATGGTAGGACTGTGCTACAATCCACATTCAAAAGCCATGCTAAAACCCTGCTGACAATTTTCATAGAATAACACTTCAAGTTTAACAAGCTGTAACTTTGTCAATCTTTAGAGTTATATGACAATTTATGGGCAGCATTTTCAAAACATAGCACAGAGCTTGCAACAAGCCCTGTGCCATGGCAGTTAGGATCAGGCAGTGTGCCAAACCCCTTCATCGCAACTTCACCTGATTTTACAATCTCGGGCACAGTTGTGACAGTTCCCACAATTTATAGCAGCTTGTGCCACATATCTGGTACAAGCTCAGTAAAGATGATCCTTGGGATTGCCGCATGCTAGACTACAAAAAGTTGGTCTAGCTTGCTGCACGGGATAGAAAATCCCGCTTGCTGGCAGGTGAATGCTGCAAGCTCTGTGCACTGTATATACAGTGCACCCAGGGTTTGAGGCATTCACCAGGGTTGGACAATCCTGACCTATATATCAAAATAATGTTCCCAATGAGTACTACAAGACAACACACAATACTCCTTACAAATTCATGGTGCATGCATAGCATTCCAAAATTATCTCCTAAATTCACCATGGTGCCAGATTCTCAATTCAAGTCTGATAATCATCAAAAATGCAACACATGTTATCTCCTCCTGGACTGTAACCAAACCAGGTTTTAGACAACTATGAAAAAATAGACTGAGTTTGGTCTAAAAAAAATCCAAAACACATCTTTGCTAGTATAAAATCACCCCAGGGACTTAAGATGAATGCGTAATATAATTTCTCTTTGAAACCAGCCTGACTAAAGAAAATTATAATGAAGCAGATAAATCACTTTCCAGACTGTGTGATATCCCTTAACCCTAACTGTGTTACATATTTCTAACCCTAAGTCAGGAAGATATTTTTAAACCTAACCCAGCAACTTATTTCTGCAACCTGTTTCTAAGCCAAAGTCAGAAACATTTACTCACACATTATCTTGGTCCATCAGTAATCAATACCTCTATATCTCACATGCCACAAAGCACAAAACCAAAAAACACTTCAATCAAGCTTTATATTTATTTATTTGTTTGTTTATTTATTTATTTTTTTAATTATTTATTTAAGTCTTTGGTAACCAGGCAAGTGCACTAATCCAAAGGACCATTTTCAGTCATGAGCTGGGCCACAGATGTGGCTACAAAAATAAACATAAACAGCAGTAACAATGTACAAGCATAAACAGCAGTAACAATGTACAAAAACAGCAATAGTACAGAGTAGCACATGTAATACAGGAACTGGTAACACACCGCAAAATTAAATAACTAACGTGATGGAATCGAATAGATTTGCAAGCACAAATTTCAGAATTCGAAAGACTTACAAAAATGCCTACCTATTGTAACAGCTGACAATAGGCTAAACTAATAAGGTGCATAAAAGCTTAAAAAGAGCCTACATTATGTACCAGCTGACAATGGTCTAAAATAATAAGGTGCATAGAAGCTCAGTCTTGCTAGACAATTCCAAATAAATGGATCAGCAATACTACAAGGAGATCAGAACAGATTAGAGAGCAAAGAGTACCACAAGGCATGACGCAGGTAGAGAATGCTAAGGGGCAACAGAGGTGAGAAAGACAAATTTGTAGGAGGAGGGAGTGGTCCCAATGGCACAACAGGTCCTAGTGCCTTGATAGCCTGCTCCATCTGGTATTGTCTTGGGACATTTACAGGCTGACCCAAACCAGGTGCGCAGATTAGTTTTGAAGGACAGATGAGAGGCAGAGGAGTGGATGGATCTAGAAAATGTATTCCAAAGTGTGGGGCCAGAGATGGAGAAGGCTTGTTTGCCCATGACAGAAGATATACATGGAACTTTGAGGGGGGGAACAAAGGTTACCCTGAGGCTTCTGGGTACCACTCCGTCTGTGTGAAGAGAAGAGAAGAGAAGAGAAGAGAAGAGAAGAGAAGAGAAGGGAAGGGAAGGGAACAGAACAGAACAGAACAGAACAGTAGGGAGATGACTGGTGGCTCCTGAGCGAGTTGGCAATTAGACAACCAATGGTATAGTCAAAATGACCCTGTAATGATAGCCATCCTAGAGACCAGTAGAGTGCACAGTGGTGGGTGGAGTATGGAGCTTGAAGCACAAAGCAACATATGAAATTATATTTAGTGCTGAAATAGGTGTTCAGTGAAAAGAACATGAGTGAGTAGACAGGAGAGCAATAGTCTAGCAGGGGCAGAAGGTTGCCTCGTGCGATGGCAAGATGAGCTTCCATAGATAGTAATTGTTTTAGCTTGTGAGCAGCATAAAGTTCTTGGCTGATTTTCTGCACAGTGTTGTTGATGTATTCCAAAAAAGTAAGAGGGGGCCGAGGGTAACACCAAGGTACTTAGTGGGGACATTGTCAAGTGGGGGACCTGCAGGGGTGTGAACCAGGAGGGATGAACTGGCTTTGGAAGCCTTGGTCAGGAAGGGTTTAGAGTCAAAGATCATAGCCTTAGTCTCCTTGTCATTGACTGGCAGTTTATTGGAGGGAACCAGTTGTGATCAGTGCCATAGTTGATGATGAGGGTCGATGAGATGAATTCAAATGAGTTGTCACTATGGTATAGGACTAAATCATTGGCGTAGAGGAGTGATTTACAATTGAGGCTGTCTGCTGGGAGTGTGTTTACAAACATGGAAAAAAGTAGAGGGCCAAGTATTGAGTCCTGGGGGACACCAGTACGGATCAGTAAAGTGGAAGTGTGTACTTTGCCTATGATGACAGTCTGGGATCTACCAGATAGATAACTGTGGAACCAGGACATAGTGTTAGGTGAAAAACCAAAGCTGTGCAGAGTGGAGCTGAGAAGTTGACGGTCTACAAACTAACTATGAAAGCATACATGCACAAAAACAGACACACACACACACACACACACACAGAAAAGCCACCTAGTGGAGAAGTACAACTACAGCGTCCTCAGCAGGACAAACCCATTAGGCGGAAGAACTATTTTATTACAAATGCATGTGAACAGTGGTTTTTTTATGTTTAAAGTACACCTCAAAAATAAAGTTGCCCATTTTATAAGAGGATTAACCCACTTCAGAGAATGGGTTTACTGAGGATTAATCCATGCCTGGTGGTTGAAGCCACTCTGCCTGTGGCCTCGTGACTTCTCCCCGGCATGGATTGGTGCTCAGTAAACCCATGCTCTGTCATGGTTAAATCCCTCCATATTCTCTTGAACTAACACTAAACCAACTTTAAGACAAATTTGGCCTAAAAAACAACAAAACACATTTTTGCCTGTATAAAATTAACTGCTAAGAGGTAATATGAGCACTTAATACATTGTTTTTCTTTGAACCAAGCCCAACAAAACAAAATTAGAATGCAGCAGATCAATTACTTTCCAGACTCTCCAAATTCCCTTAATCCTGTTTGGAGCAGGGGTTTAGCACAATTCTTAACCAACACAGTTGCTGTAAACAGCATTAACAACAGTGTGGATGCAGGCCATGCTGTAACACAGTTTAAGGCAACAAACACCACATCACAGTCTCTGGTTTCTGGAAAACCACCAGGAAGGGGAAAATGCTGCTAACCCTCTGGTGAGGTGTTGTCTGCTTCTGAAGATATTTACTTTTACTCTAGTGTTTAGTTTTTCCTTGCAATATTAGAAATCAAAATATGTAAAATGACAGGAAAGAGAAGCTAAAGTAAATGAAGAAGTACCTGCAAAGCAACCAAAACATGCATAGGTTTTGTGAGGTTGTTGCACCTAACAAAATGACCTCTACAGCAGATTTCTTCCACTGGCTCTAGGGCTTGTAGAAGCAAAGGAGTAGTTGGTGGAAGTGGTGATGGCATTCATGTTGCCAAATCATTCTCTGCTACATCTGTGGCATCCATGCTGGTAGGTGCTGGTGGACATGGCAACAAGAGGATCAGTTTGAGTGGTAGCAGAATCTCTGGCCCAAGAACAGCAGTCAAGGAGGAGGTTGCTTGTGTTTCCTTGACTGTTGGTGGTGGTGGTGACACTGAGCCTGACCTGGATAATAGGTCCCCAGTACAGATATGCAGACCAGTGGCCAAATAGTTGGTAGCTCCTTTCTGTACATTACAGCATACTGGGCACAGGTACATGTGGTAGCTATTCTACTCTAGCCGGGGAAACAAATTGTACTAATCCTAATAATAGTGGAAGCAACACACCGGATATTTCAGCCTAGCCTTTCCAGCTGTTTTTTTTTTTTAATCCATACAAAACCTTTTTAATTATTTTTATGTTTTTGATTAATTGTTTATATAATCTGAATGTTTTTACCGCCCTGTTTAAATTGTTCTATTGTACAGTGCCCAGAGGCTCTGGGATCGGGGCACCAAACAAATAAAAAATTACTTACTTACTTACTATTTGCCAGCTTGTAACGCTGGCAGTGAAGAGTGTAACTGGGGTGTAACTGGATCACACAACGTTCAGAAAATGTTAGACTTGCTACTGACTGAGACTGATAAGTAAATGTTGCCCTGTGTTGGTGGTACCACAGGGGATGGGGACACAGGATCTGCAGCCTGCTATGGGGGAGCAGGGGACTGTTGCCCTTGAGACATTTGTGTACCAGTAGCTTCATTTTGACCCAGGTGTAACTTGATGTACTCCGAGGGTGAAGTTACAGGTGAACTTGCCAGGCAAAGCTGCCAATGGCAAATTTCCTATTATATCGAAATAAACTGTGAAATTACTCATAAAGACAGATTTGGGAATTTGCCTTGACTTTGGCAACAAATTAAAACATTGCAACATCTCTAGCCAGGTGGGAGAGGGGAGATATGATAGAGACCTACAGGACATGTTCCTGAAAGGAATGAACAAGGTAAACTGTGTAGAACTATATAGCATAAGTAATAGTTTAAGAACACAGGTGGCACTAGTGGAAACCAATGGGGGTTGGGGAGGTTCAAGATAGAAGTTAGAAAGTTTTATTTTACAGAAAGGGTGGTAGAGTCATGAGACAATCTGTGAGCTAATGTGGTGGGCACAAAAACTACCAAAGTTTCATATATGGCTGGGACAGAGTTTAGGGTTTGGTGGTTGCTCAGGATGGTAGTGATAGGGTATAGGGTAAGGAGCACGGGGGTGAATAGTGTGGGATGGAACCCTGTATGGACAATAGATCCTGGGTTTGTTAGGGCTTAATGGACAGACTGGATTCATTATTTTCCCTGCTGTCATTGTCTATGTCTTTATATTGGAGCATACTTTTAGTGCTTGCAAAGTGCCTCAGCATGTTCTAATGTACCTGTGGCTTGTTCCAGGCATAAATTTGCTCCTGGAAGAAATGCTTTTTTTTTTAGTTGTTTAACCAGGAGTAGCACACTACGCTGAAAGCTTTTTTACAGGAGCGACCTGATAGCACAGGGAAGTTAAGTGACTTGCTCAGGGTCACACAGTACGCAAGTGGAAGCTATGGGATTCAAACCCAGGTCTGGTCTGCTAGATGTCACCAGATTTGCATCTCAGAGTATTAAACCACTGCAATATGCTGCCTCCCTATTTAGCAGGTACATCCAGGATCTTTGATTATCCTGGTCTGTAACGCTTGCAAAGTTAGGACTGCTTTGGTTAGCTGTGCCTATAGATAAACTAAAATATCCTGACAGGATGTACAACACACTGTTGTGGCAAGTGTAGTCTTGTGGCTAAAGCTCTGGCTTGGGAACAAGGAGACACAGAGTCAAATCCAACCAGAGCCACATAATTGCTGTATGACCCTGAGCTAGTCATTTAATCTCTAAAGGCACCAAATTTCTCAGATGCAATAATGGGTAAAAGCTGGACCTCTTTGAACATAAAATATTTCACCTTAGCTAATCTATCTCGAGTAATAAATTGTACAAAAAATACCAATACAATAATGGCAGTAGCACAGCAGCAGGTTTTTCAATTTGATGCTGTCACAGTAGCAGGAATACGAGATTGTGAAAAACATGTGTTGCTATCTCCAGTCATTAATATTTTAAGCAACATTATTTGTTATTCACCATATAGTTTTTTATTTTTTTGCAGCAATATTTTTTCTGGGAAAAAAACATCATCATACCTAGTTTTCTTTTTTGTTTTCTTTCATTTCTGAGATAAGACACAAGATTCTGATGTTTTTGAAATTTACCACTCCCATGCCATGCTACCATGAACAATTCAAACATCATGGTGCTTTGCTGTGCTTTTTAGCAGACAAAACATGTGGTAACACCATCCTAATACATCCACAGCATGAATCTAACATGTACATTCAACAGTTAACCTCAAGTTTCACAGATAAGGTGGTCACTATCAGGTCAGAGATCGGTGCATCTCATTCTAATGGGCAGGAGAGTGGTTGGTGGGGGGTTACTTGCACCCAATTTGTCTGATATGACTTTGACCAGTAGTCGATCACATACATCATGAAGATTATCCAGGGTATGCGACCGATTTACTGTAGTTTGGATCCTGGTCCAACTAGCCTCCTTGTGGGGAGTGCGAAGGTCATCGAACTGATACTGGTTGAGATAGTCCGGTGCTCATTGGAGACAGGGGTGTTTCCAGACCCTCTGAAGGAGGTGGTGGTGACACTGCTTCTGAAGAAAGCTTCTCTCAACCCTGACTGTCTCACAAACTACAGACCAGTCTTTAAGCTGCCTTTCGTAGGCAAAGTTATCAAGAAGGTAGTCACATTGCAACTGGAGGATCATCTTACCACCCATGATGTCTATGATCCTCTCCAGTCAGGATTTTGGAAGGGACATAGTACTGAACCAGCACTGGTTTGGGTACTTACGTATCTCCTGATAGTGAGCTATCAGAGGTACCATTCGATCTTGGTCCTCCTTGATCTCTCTGCAGCATTTGACACTGTGGACCATGGTGTGTTACTGGAGCACTTGCGGCTGATCTGTGGACTGTTGGGTACAGTCCTCAGGTGTTTCCATTCTTTCCTCATGTGCAGGACTCAGAGTAGTGTTAGGAATTTTTTCGTAGACCCCTCTCCTCCTGTTCTGTGGGGTTCTGCAGGGCTTTGTATTATCACCCATGTTGTTCTCGGTGCAAATGCTGCCGTTGGGAGACATTAAAAGATGATATGAGTTGAGTTTTCATTGTTATACTGACGATACTCAGCTATACATGTCCTTTTTGCATGAATAGGGTGAAGCTGTTTCAGTCTTTTATAACTGCCTCACCGAGATTCAAGACTGGATGAGTACTAACTGGTTGAGGATGAACCCTGGCAAAACTGAGGTGTTGGTTGTGGATTCAGGTCATCAGGTAGAGGGGTTGTCTTCTGGCAAACCTTTCAGATTGTTTCTAGGTGGTAGCCAGCTGATGACCTCTGAACGGGTGTGGAATCTGGGCATTATACTTGATGGTGGGCTGACGCTTAAATCTCAGGTGTCAGCAATTGTCAAGACCTCATTTTACCATCTGAGGAATATCGCCCAGATAAAACACCTTGTTCTGCAGGGTTTTATTTAACTCTAAAAATTGATTAGCGTTTTGCTCATAAAAGTGCTACTTCTTTGTGAAAATTCATAACTCTTGCCTCACTGTGTTTAACAAACACAGCACTTCTAGAAAATCTATATGAATACTTTCTGTACAGTTAGTATCATCCCAAGAAAAAAACTGCTACTCAATTATTTAAAGCCCTGTTCTGTCTGATGATCTTCCAGTGTTGGTCTATGCCATTGTGGCCTCTTGCCTGGATTACTGCAATGCTTTTTACCTAGGGCTGCCGGGGGTGGACATCCACCTCCTGCAACTGGTGCAGAATGAGGCAGTCAGGTTGCTGACTGGCTTACCTAGATCTTGCCATGTCAGTCCTGTGCTCTGTGAACTGCATTGGCTGCCTGTGCAGTGAAGGACCACCTTCAAGGTCAGTTTGCTGACCTATAAGGCCCTACACAGACAAGGGCCACGTTATTTGCAAGATCTCCTCTGCCCCTACCACCCCTTCTGTCCACTCTGCTCTGCTGATGAGGGATTACTAGAGGTTTCCATGGTCTATTTGAAGACTTTGGGGCTAGATCCTTTTCTTTTCTGACTTCAACCCTGTGGAACTCTCTAACTCATCGGGTTAGAGAGTGCCTGACCACTTAGTCCTTCAAATCTGCCTTAAAGACATATTTGTTTAGGTTAGCATTTGTTAATGACTCCTAGTTTTACTGCTTCTTTTATTGTATATTTTAATTGGATAAGTTAATATTTTATTCTGTCATTGAATTGAAGTGAAGAGAGCTTTTAAAATTGCAAGTGAGGGCCATCTTTAATGGCATGACTCATTAATCACAAAATTGCCTATAAAAGCTGTTTTAAAAAATTTCTGAAAAATTTAAAAGTTGAAGAGAAAGAATTTGATAATGTCAGTAACACATGTTTGCTAAACAACTATGTAATGCAAGTTTTGCCAAATAACAATTACTGCTGCTTTAAATGGAAATATTTTTGTTCTACTTACTGATAATATGCACTGGTATTTCATTTCTTCAGTTTCCTGCTGCTTCGAATTAGGTGGCTGTGTTCAAGAGTGTAAGACATCAGTACATGGTATTTCCTTTCAGAACTGATTTATTGAATCACATATGACAGGAGAACTGCATTTGATAATTGCATGAAACAGAACATTAACTACACTGAGTCTTAGAGGTATGACATTTTCATTTGAGCTGCTATGACTGACCAATGGGAGTTATGTAAGCAGAGACAAGATCAGATCAAGATATGTTTCCAGCGGTCAATGTGGTACCATGTTTATTCAACAGGTGGTGTGACTGCATATAACGTTTCTAACATGATGCATGATGTTAGAATTTCTAATATTTTAGAAGAAAGGCATGAGTATATGCTGACCAGTTGGTATTGTGCAGCTCCATTGATGTTCAACAAAGTGACAATATTTGCAGTTGAGTTGTTAATAAGGCTGTGAAGAGTAGCTGACTTGATTTCATTAGATTGGCCTAAAATGTACCTCTGTGTCTATCATATTCCTTGACAGGAGTACCATTTTCAAGAGATTGTTTGTAGATCATGGGCTGGATTTTCTAAACCACAGAAAGTGGTGCAGATGTGGGGAAAAAAACTGGTGCAAGTGGGTCTTCACTTGCAGAGCTGCAGTTGTTTCTGCATGCACTGGATTTTTCAAAGAAGGAGCCATTTTATGACCAGCTACACAATTGACAGCAGCTTGGGCCATTTTTGGGCACAGCTGCACCAAAATATTATGCCTGGTTGGATGAGACATAGCATCCTCTGCAGTGGCACCTGCCACCTGTGTAAAGCAAGGGCTGAAAATGGGAATGTTTCGAGGTGCAGAGATTTGTTTTTACACTGGTCGCTATATAGTGGGACTTAGTCCCAGGATGGCTGAAAATCTGGCCCCATGCATTCTTTTTATGTCGGCTCATGCATGCGTAGCCAACATATTACAGTAGTAGCAGAGTTGGAGGCGCGGTCACTGTTGGGAGAATGCAGGGCAAGCATCAGTAGGTGCGTCCCTCATTCCCCAATAGGCCAGCAGCAGGCGCTGACATCATGCATCATTAATGTGGCCACCAGATCTAACAAAAGGTCTGCTGCAATGAGAGGGAAGCTCTCATGCAGCGGGACCACAACATGCCTCCCGACTTGCATGCAACATGGTGGCATTGACTGCCACAGCCTGTTACAAAGCCAATGGGGGAGCCCATGCCTCATTGGCATAATGACCCCCCCTGCCATTTAAAATGTATGCTGAAGGGGTGCCAAATCCCCCTCAGCATCATGCGTGCCCCCCAACAGTCTTTCTTTGCTGATGGGGGGCCCAATCCCCATTGACTTTAATCCCCCTTATCTTTATTTTACCAATGGGGGAGCCCACTCCCTGTCAGCATAATGCCCCCCTGCTTTTGTTGCATGCCCAGGGGCATGCCCAATCCCCCTTAGCTCTTGCCCCTTCAGTATGTGCCAATGAGAGTGCCCAATCCCCCATCTACTAAAGCATTCCCCCCAAAACAACACTTAGGTGGCATGCTGGGAGACCGCCTCAGTGTGCCAAATCCCCATGAAAGGAAAAAACATCCCACGAGTGTTTTTTTTTTGTTTAAACCCTGTAAAAAAGAAAACGGTCCCTCGCCATCTCCCTGCCCCCTCCCGCAAGCCACGTCCACCTTCTCCGCACCCTGCCTCCCCATAACCCTCCTCGCCCCCTACTTACCTCCGGAGTCTGGCACGACGATCTTCGGTGGACCTGGAACACATCTGCATTCTTCAAAGCTGACTGCGAACTGAAGAAATGACAGTAAGCTGTATAATGGCATAAAAAGGATTTTTTTCAACTTTGGTGCATATCTCAGCCATTTTTGGGAATTGTGGCACCAAATTTTCAACATGGGGTTATTGGGATCCCTCCTCATCAATTCAGCACTGTCATGGTGTTATTCGGTCCCAAAAGGTGATTTTCTGTCATTGTGCGGAATCACCTTTTGGGACCGATTAACTAAACTACAGTACCACTGTTCATGAGGGAGGATCACAAAAAGTTTATGTTGCAAATTTGTTGGAAAAAAACACAAAAAAGGACTGTTTTAAGAGCATGCTTTGCGCAGTTTCCACGCACGCTCATAACTTCGTGAATTTGTAATATTTTCACTCCAGATTTTCAACATTGCCATTTTTCCACACCTCCTTATGAATAGTACAGCTGTCATTTTACATATCCTGGCCAAAATGTGGTTTCACACGTCTGGCGCGGAACAGCACAGTTGATGTGCGAAATCAGTTTTTGGGACAGTTTGAGGAAATGACACTGACACTGTTCATGAGCAGAGTTTCTACATTGCCTATGTTGAAAATTAGGTGACAAAATTCCATAATATGTCTGTGTTACAACGTGGAAAAAATCTGAAAAAAGGACTGTTTTACGAGCATGCTTTGCGCAGTTTCCACGCACCCTTGTAACTTCGCAAATTTGCTGTATTTTCATGCCAGATTTTCAACACTGGCATTTTTTCACACCTCCTTATGAATAGTATAGCTGTCATTTTTCACATCCTGCCCTACATGTGTTTTCACACGTGTGTTGCACAATGCCGTGGCCACTGTGGGAAATCAATGTTTGGGACACAGTAACAAAATCACGGTGCCAATGTTCCTGAGAGGAGGTCCCAAAATAACTATGTTAAAAATGTGGTTAAAAAAATCCCAAAAATAATTGGGTTACAGATGTGTGTTTCACAGTTTCCATGCATGCTCATGACTTCACCCATTTTTCATATTTTCACTCCAGATTTTCAACATTGACATTTTTTACATGTCCTCATGAACAATACAGTTGTCATTTTCCACATACTGCCCAAAATGTGTTTTCATCATTGTGTTGCCAAATGGCATAGCCGCTGTGCAAAACCACCTTTCAGCTAACAAACTGATAGTGCCACTCTTCATGAGGTGGACTCACAAAAAGCCCATGTTGAACATCTGGAGTGAAAATACCAACACAGATCTGTGGTGTTACAGTTTCCAACTGTAACACCCCACCCTGAAGAAACTGACAGGTGTCAGGGATGCGACTTGGGATCATCGGCTGTAATGCTCATGCCATTCCACCCCCACCTGCAGCCAGTGACAGCTATCATGGTGTGCCTTGCAGTGTTCAGCCACAAAGTTCACCCCATTCTCCTACACTGCACCCACCTCAGCATATTTCCTTCTGGAGTGGGGTATGCATAATGCCCAAAGACCCCAAAGCACACCACAGCACTTGTCAGTGTCTGCAGGGTAGGGTGAGGTAAAAGGGTATGAGCCTTATAGCTGATGACCCAAAGCCACACCCCAATGGCTGTCAGTCTCTGCAGGGTGGGGATGGGGGTTGGCGTCACTTCATTACTTCTCTGCCATTCCTATTATGCATCTCTAACTCCTGCACTACTAATGCCAATGCCAGCGAGACAACATTCTGCACTGACAAATGCTTGTTTTATTTTCTGTTGCTCTGCATGTTCAAAGTACTAACCTTGTAAATCTATCAATCACTCCATCCATCAATCAATCATCATCATCAATGAATCACAATCAGTATTTATTTTGCAAAGTGTCTTTCATCTGAGGTGTATCTCAAAACATTTTATAGGATTTCTAGATTAATGAACAATCCAAACAAAATATTGCAAATATGTGGATCTGTGCAAGTTTACAATTTAACACTTAATCCTATAGGAATATATTCACTTATTTAATAAACAGTACACATATGTTTCAACACTGAATAAGGAAAAAACATGCAGAACTATGGAACTACATTTTGACATTACAACAATGGTAATGCTCACGTAGAGTAAATGTTTGTAGAAGCAGGGGGTAGTTTGGAATTGAAGAGAGAGGGAAAGTTGATTAAGCAGATATATTATTGAGGGACTTCCAGATTATATGACTTGCAATGGAGAATGCTCATAGCAACACAGTTGTGGGGAGGGGGAGAAATGAGGCAGGAAAGAGAGAAGTGTAGAAACCATGAAGAAGAATAGAGGATGTTCTTATCACTGACCAGTACAGAGGAAAGTCCATGTAGCATCTTGAAATATGTGAGGGTAATTTTAAATAGGGCTTTCAATGAAATGGAGAGCCAGTGTCAGTGAAGGTCCCGGAGGACAGGGGTGTTGTGATCAGATTTCTTGCATGGGTAGCTGAATTTTGGGCAAACTGGAGTCTGTACAACTGGGAGATGGAAAGGTCAGAAAGGAGGGAGTTGTTATAGTCTAGGAAAGACATTATGGAGGAATGGACTGAAATTTCAGTGGAGTACAGTAGGTGGCAGGACAATAGCAGATATAGACAGTATTAAAAGGCAATAAATGGCAGTCCTATGGATGCTGGAGATGTGCAAGAAAAAGGTAATTTTGGTGTCAAAATGGGCATCAGGATTACAGAAAAAGAAATCATAGTGAGTCCAATGTTAAGGAGGCGAGGGAGACAAAGGAGGAGTTATAGCTTTAGATGCTCTTCTTACTAACATACTAAAATGCCAGTAGAATAGGCCTAATGGTCTTTCGCATCTGCTCGTTTGGTCAGCCCCCACCCTGGGAGCTGACCTTGCTGCCCCACTCGCCTTCTCTGGCTTCTCCCTTCCCAGTTCTGGATATTCTCACTGCATTGGATTTTGTTTCCAGAACCCTTCCCCTGTACCTGTCCCACCCCGTCTTGAACCCCTCCACCGTCTCTGCCTCCACCAGCCCACTAGGCAGCACATTCCATGGCTCCACCACCCTCTTAGTGAAGTAGCACCTCCTCCTTTCTCCCCTGAATCTTCCCCCCTCCAGCTTCTACCCATGCCCTCTAGTGGCCCCCTCCTCCTTCCTTCGAAGCACCCCAAACTGTTCCTCCCCTATTTACCCCCTTCATGTACCTGAAGACCTCTATCATGTCCCCCCGGTCCCTTCTCTCTTCCAATGTGTACATATTTAGCTCTTCGAGCCTGTCCTCATAGGTCCTGTCCCCCAAGCCCCAAATCATTTTGGTTACCCTCCTCTGGACCCTCTCCAGGCGTTTAATGTCCCTTTTTAAGTGTGGCCTCCAAAACTGCATGCAGTACTCGAGGTGCGGCCTCACCAAGCAGTTATACAGAGGGAGTATCACTTCCCTCCTTCTGGAGGTGATCCCCCTAGCAATGCATCCCAGTATCCTGTTGGCCTTGGCTGCTGCCCTCCTACAAGTCTCCGAGTTGTTCATCTTGACATCCACCACCACCCCCAGGTCCCTTTCAGCCATCGAGACTTGTAGCATTCCCCGCCCCAGGGTGTACACTTGGCCAGGGTTTCTGGCTCCCAGGTGCAGTACCTTGCATTTCCCTGCATTGAATCTCAGCTTCCACTTTCTAGACCATCTTTCCAGAGTCTCCAGGTCCCCCTGTAGGGCCACCCTTCCCTCCTCCCCATCTTACCAAAAAAAAAAAAAATGTCTACCTTTGATATACTGAACCATATGATTTTTGGCTTTATTCAGGAGGAGTTAGCATAGTGGAGACTGGAGGCAGGTAGACAGTATAAAAATGAAGGGGTCACTGAAGCACAGCAGTCAAAATATGTTTGCTACTGTTTATCAGTGGAATGGAAATGGTAGTTCAAGTTTATGGTAGGGGTACTTTGACATAAATGGAGAAGCCAGATTAAAAAGAGTTGAGGGCTGAGAATCAGTTGTTGAAGTTCACCACTGAGAAGTATCAGAACACAGGAAAAGCTACAATCAGAAACAATGATAGAATGGTTTGATAGACAGGGGTGGAAAAATGATTGAATGGAGCCAGTGTTCAAGTCCGTTGAGGAGGATGGCATGATCTACAGTGTCTAAGGTAGAACTGAGGTCAACGGGAATAAGGCAAGATTAACAGCCATTGTCAGTTGACAGGAAAAGAAGAGTAACTGAAAAATAAAAAATAATTTTCATTCTGTGGTCATAGCAGAAACCTGATTAAAATAAATTAAGAATGTTGATGTGACAGAGGTGGTTACAGATAAGAGGAAGGCTGGCTTTATAAGTATTTCAATAAGATGTGGAAGGTTTTAAATAGGGGATCATTGTAAAGAGGATTAGGGTGAAGAGTTTATTTTTAAATAATTGGTATGATGGAAGTAGCCTTCTTGAATACAACAGAGAAAGTACATGAAACAAAGGATTAATTAACAATGCCCCATTGATATATGATGAAAATATGGGTTCCAGAAGAGACAATAATGGATGAGAGAGGATATACAGTAAAGAAGAAGATCATTTTTCACAAATTGCAAAACATGAAACAGGTACCAGGAAGGGGGCTCAGAAGAAGCAGAGAGGACAGGAAAGGACTCTGAGGAAGGCATATGGATTTATTTTGAAACATTAGTCTTTGTCGTAGTGGCATGGACACAAGGGCTTCATAGCATTTAACCATGTTGTGATTGTTTACACAGCTCAAAATGCACAATAATTAATGTTGCTTTAAGTTGAAAATAGATTTTGCACAGCACTATGCACCTTAGAAAGGTGCGGCAGATAGAAATGGACTTTGCAACAGAGGAGAAGCTGCTGCAGTACCTAGCCAGGTGCAGATACTGTTTTTGTAGGTATGTTGCACTTTTCAAAAAGGTGCGGCATATGGGAATGGACTTCCGGCCAGTGAAAAAGCTGCTACAGTATCTAGCCAGGTACAAATTCTGTTTACATAGGCTTGTTGTATGTTTTTCAGAACCACAACTTTATTTGGTTACTGACTGTTAAATGTAAAGCAAGTCTGAATAAATTAAAGCTGAGTCCTTTTGATTGCAAGTATGAGTCATTATCCTGCTGCAATTGAATTGGGAAGAGTGTGTGAAACTCTGGCATGATATTAAAAGTACTTTGTTCACAACAATGCTCATAAGAGTTCTCGGTTCATCTCCAAATGAAATGTGAAAGAATTATATTAGTGCTAATCTCATTAACCTTTGAAGTCACTGACTTCTTGCTTGAACTTGAATTCCCTGCTGGAGGTATGTGCACAACTTACAGGAGCCACCTTTTGGTACAATGAAAGTTGGATAGGAAAGGAGTTGTGTTTGAGAGATGGGTAATAGTGGTAGAATAAGTAGATCCAATGTTGTTTCAGATCAGGGTAACTTTGGACTAGGAACATGAAAAAATGTTTTCATACTGCTGGAGTAAATGGAGAAACAAAGGGTGTACTTGGTGGGTGAAGAAAGACTCAAAGGTATGAAGAAGGGTTGATAGGTCTAGGACCGTTGTAAACTAGTGACAGAACAAAATAGGCTTTGGATCAAAAAGAGCATCACTGTAGGAGATCTGATAAGATTTCCATACCTCATAATGGACATGTAAGCAGAATTGGGCTAAAAATTTTGAAGGCATGACCACTACACTTAAGAGCCTGCTTCTGATTACTACACCAGGTAAACCTCAAAGTGTGAGAGACACTGTGGGCTATGAAGTGTGAAAGCTGATTAAAGGAATGAAAGCACAATGGACTGCAAGTATCAAAAGAGGAGATTGAAGGGGAGAAATCAAAATGGAAGGATCATGGGGAGGACATGAGTTTTAAAATTCAGGAGAGATCACAGTGGTTTAAAGGTTGGTGGGTCAGTATGAAATTTTGTGATGGTGGCTGGTGGAAAGTGATAATTCACAAGGAGTGATTAACAGAGGTGAGCTCTTCGGTTGAGTTGCAAGGGAAAGATGGCATTACTGATGATGAGGTCAAGGGCATCACAACTGGTATGGATGAAGGAGGCTGCAATAGTGAATGATACTATGAGATTCAAGAAATATAAAGGTTCAAAGCAGGAGTATCAAATGGGTCATCTACACTTATGTTGTATTGCACTGTGAGGATAACATCAGCAACAGAAAGGCCTTCAGATTGATAACAAAACAAACTATTGCAGTGATGCTTAAAGATTAGTCACTTTCATTGCCAGCCAGTGGCATGGAGGGCTGAGGCATCAATGCCTTACCTCCTGCCACAACAGTGACCCATGTTCACAGTTTTAACATGTTGCCAGGGGTAGGCTGGGGATGGAGGGGATTGAGCATCCAGAGGACAGCTCTCGTCTCCTCTCCTCTCTCAGGTAGGGTGACTTGGCAGCTTTGCCGAATGGCTTCCCCAAGTGGAAGCCTGAGAGTAGAATGGGATGGGCATGCCAATGGAAAGGTGGGTGCTGTGGGACTCTGCAGCATGTGTACACCTCCACGTACACACCCTGACATGTCACACCCCAGCAATGGGTAGGATTTGGAGGAAAATGAAGGAAAAACATCCACGGTGGTGGACGATAAGAGACCTCCCTCATAGGCTTCACACCAGTGGCCAAGCAGCTGATCCTGTGGCCAGAATGGCTCCTCAGGTAAGATCCCAGAGGAACCAGGTAATGGTGCTGAAGGGGTTAAGTGGATAGGATCAACCAGAGGAAAGAGGTGAATAAAGTGTGGATTAAAAAAAAAAGCTTAGGCACCTTAAAATGGTAACTAAATGAAGCAATTATTAATTACAACAAATGTTACAGTGAGATACAAGCAAATATTTAAATTTATGAGGCCAAAGAGGCCTAATGGTTGACTAAAAAATTATTGGATTTGTTCCAGGGCCAGATGAGTGAAAGACAATGGCCTGGTGCACAGACAGGTAATTAACTCAAGCTATGTGTTTAGGTTGGTGACTTTATATGATATTTGGGGCATCATGAAATAGTGGTCATTGGGTAATAAACAGTGAAGCAAGTGGGGCACAGCTGGGGGGAAGGAATGGGCTAGATTTCCAATTGGCTAGAGTAATGAGTTTTGGATGAAAGCTAGTTAACAACCAGAAATAAAAATCAGAAATTATGTCTTCTGCACAAACAAAATTACAGGGCTGGACCCAAGACAATAGAAATCTGCTACCAGTTGGGACCGAGGCATAGTAGGTGGGATACAATTAAATGAAAAATGTGTCTGCTGGCATCACTTTCTGGTTTTTCATGCACATATGAGAGTGGTTTTATTTGAAGTGCAGGGTAGGCACATACAGCATATAGCTGACTCTTGCCCTCCAGGCCCTACTCATCAGTAGATATGGACAAAAATGTAGATTATTTGAAAAACAAGTGACAAGGTACAACAGTTTGTGTGTCATCATGAGATATTGATGTGCTTTGAGATGTGAGACAAAGCCAAGGGCCTTTAACACCCAAGAATGAGTGATAACCCATGCAACACATCTTACAGCATAATATTACATTTGTATAATGAAACATAGTTAAAGGCAATTTAAATATATCTCTATCTATCTATCTATCTATAAATATAAAGGAGAATTATCTTTTAAAACAACAACTAAACAGAATACAGGAACAAAGCATGACTGCAAGCTACAACTTCATGCTGAAGTATCACTACACATTTTAATTCTAAATGACCAATTATATTTTAACATGCAAACGGCCAATTCTAACCGTAAGGCATGGCAGTGCATGTCACTGTGGGATTTTAACACATCTTGGGTAGTTGAATGACATAGGGCCCCATTCTGAAACAATCCCTTGGAGCGACACAACTTCGCGATGCTCCTGAGATGCAGCAATAATCAGGTGCTCCTGCAACCCAGCATTGGATTTTCAAAAAATCAGGGTCCCTGCATTAAAATCCCCAGATTTGCCACAAAGGCTGAATAGCACCCAACCATCTGAGCAGCTGCAGCACATGCCACAGGGATCTGGCTCCCCCCCCTTGCCAGCGCAACACAGGAAGGACCAGCATTGGTGGTGGTGACGAGGGGGTATCTGCTTTCCAGGATGGGGTCAGAGGGCTGGAGAAGCATGGGGGGCCATAGGGAGGGTTGGAGAGATAGCAAGGATGTCAGGGATTGTTTTAGCACCAGGTGGGGTGCATATGCCTCTGTATAAGATATACAGAGGCATAAGCACCCCGCTGGATGCCAAAGCAATCCCTTACTTCCCCACCGTTTCTCCAACCCATCCTATGCCCCTCTGTGCCCCTCCTGCCCCCTGACCCTATATGTTGCTCTCTTCCTACAAGGGCGCAAGGGGCTTAGACTACTTCCTGGCAGGTCTAAGTTGATCCCCTTGCTATATAGGCTGTGAGGCTTTTAGAATTCTAATATGGGAAGTGCAGCCTTGTTGTGTGCGTTCTCCTGTGACCTGGGCATACCCTGATATAGGTTGCAAGGGTGACACAAGTACCCATTTGGTGCAGCAGAGTCCTATTCCAGTGCAGACCATGTTCCGGAATAGGGAATGCCAAAAACTATGATGCAAAGTGTAACTTGCGTCATTGATGTTTGATGCAACCGCCGTGTGTCGGCCATAATGCTTTTGGAATCAGGCCCATAATGTGAATCCAGGTACCCTTGACACCCAGAAGTGGTAGAATTCTTCAATATCATATGCCCTGTGATTATTAAAATTTATTTTCTATTAATTAGCTAAGATATCATTCCCTTAAAAACAATCCTATGCAATTCTGGTGACACTGTTTCTTAGACCACACAATTCAGCAAAGCAACCATCTTAATCATGGTGGTCCTCAATCTACAGTAAAGGCATGTCACCAACACTTCCAGCAATTATCCATCTACATCAGGGATTCTCAAGTGGTGAGGCCAGCCTCCCTTGGGAGGCCCCAACCTGTTCCAGGGGAGGCTCAAGCAAGTCTGAAAAAGCACTGTATTTAAATTTTGAGTTTTATATATTTTGTGTGAAGAGATGAAGCAAACTGAAAGAGGATAATAAAAGGTGAATTGTATGTATTTATTTACTAATAGGTGACAAGGTGAATGAGCCAAGGCTCATTTCAGGTGTACCAGGGGAGGGTATGGAGTGAATACATTTCAAAAGGTAACTACAAAACAATCAAGAAATACACACTGAACAATAGCACAAACAAATATGAACAATAAACTAATAATGAGTGGTGGTAATCAATCAATTTGTAGATTGATGGTAGAACAGCCCAAATACAAGGGTTTAGCATAGAAGTGCTAAGAGCAATAGCAGGAAGGAGCAAAGTAATCCCTGAGAAGTTTCTTATGAGCAGGGACGGAGGGGGAGAGGCAAAGTAACAGGAAGGTTATTTCATATAGAGAGGAAACAGAAAAAGTAGTCTGACCCATGAAGGTACTGCAACAAGAGGTAACAATGGTTCAAGAATGAAAATAGCGGAGCAAGTAGGCTGGCCTGTGTGTGTATGTGGGGGGTTACAATAAGCTGAATAATAATATTTGTTTATTTTATTTATTTGTTGCTCAGATAACACCTTTGAGCACAGGAGCTCTTTCTCAATGGTTCCACGTCAGTATAAGACAAAGAACTAAATGTGTGCCAAGTACTCAGAGGGATTTCAATTTATTCATGATGTACTGTGCAAAGTACAGTATGTTATTTTTCTTTGGGGAGGCCCAAGATTATTTCAGTTTTTGGGGGAGTCTCAAAATCTTTTCCAAGGATTTGAGGAGGCTCACTGGGGCAGAATCTGAGAACTATTAATCTACATCATTCATTCACCTTCTTCCTATGCTTATACAACACCTTTAGAACTAACTGCTTCTGGCTTGAGTGGGGATGCAAAACCTCAGGCAAACAGTACAGAAATGCATCAGATGGTTTTCATTTTGTGTGGAAATGTTTCATGTCCTGCTCATGAAAAGGAGATACAAACATTGGGTGTCCAGATTCCTTCTAATTATTTATTCTGGGGCTAGATTAAAAGTCATATTTGCATATCTCATGCAGGCTTGATTTTGGTACTCTATCATGTCTAATATGCAGTTTACTTTTGCTTACATTTAGTATTTAGGTTATTAAATTGAAGAGATGTGTGGACAGTAATGCATTCCACTTTTCTGTTTGCATTCAGTGCCCATAATGTGATGACCCTTGAAACTGAAACCTTCCATTTGTCCATATGTTAGTACAGTGAACAGGTATCGTAGGACAAGGTTCCTCCCAGTGTCGGCACATTGTGCTTCAGAACTTCACTGGGTATGGTTATGCAAGGATAAGATGAAGTCAAAAATGTAATGGTGCTTTTCAAACAAAGTAGGGAATATCCCTTCTGTCCTGGACAAAGTCTCTTTCTGAACAGTATAAGTTCTTCAGTTGTGCATTACAATGTACAGATATTGTTGAATATATAACAAAAGACTATCACGCCCCTGCACTATCAGTGTCTTATACATCAGTCTGCAAATTACTTTGAGAAATGGTGAATGTGAAAGATGCTGAATAAATCCAAATTCAATAATCTACTGTTCTCTCTCCATGATCACTGAATTCAAGACCGTTTAACATTGTTTGTCAGTAGTGCTGCTGGATTATGCTCTGTTATGTGGTGTGGATTCGTACTGTGGCATTCTCCTATGTCAACCAACTACTGAACTACAGTATACCCTATGCAGTAATTTTAGTTGATATTAGGGCTCATATTTAAACTGTGTATTGTTCTGCCATTCCATTCTACTTGTGACTGCCGTAGGATCAGCATTTGCTATTAAGCAAAAAGGGATATTAGGATGGTCCTATAGGTAATAATAAAAAGTGACAGTAACTATGAAACATTGAACATTTGGTTGCACATACTAGAGGACTAAAGCCAACAGAACAAACTAGGGATTTGTTTCGAGTCAGGAACAGCTATTTGCTTTTCAGATTCCGTAGCATAATCACTTAGCTACACTTGCCAGCTGTGTGCGAAGATAGGGGAAACTAGGGCTTTATGTTTAACTTAATTCAGGAGGGAAGCAGAAAGCAATCATTACCATGGCAGAATATTCTTCTTCTTAATCCTTCTAGAGTTACCTGGATTCACAGAAATTTGCAACTAATATGCAGACCTCTCAGCACAGTCAAATATTTTTTGTATCCACACAATTGTCACAGGAGTCCTTGTAAACTCTCTCTGAAGGTTCATAAGATTAACAATGGTATTTTCAGATGGGTTAATTGCTTGTCAAGAACCCAGAATCAGTGTCCTCAAATAACTTCTTTATGCTCTCTCTCAAAAAGAAATAAAAGATATATTTATAATCGTACAAGAAAAACACTTCACTGTGCAAATTCTATATCTTTCTTTTTAAAATTTATTAAAACTGCATCTTTAGAATGCACAGAGGTCGCATCTAAATTTTGCATCCCACATTCACTGCCTCTGACCTGGAATCTGCAGCCTCTATTTTAAGCTGCTGTTTTCTTTTTGTATAGAAAATCACTGTAGCTCTCAATGGAATACTTGCATACTTTGTCTAGTTCTTTAGTTTTAGTATATAACTTCATACAGATGCTGATATTTCTTGCCATTTCTGGACAAGACACATCAGTATTAAGAGATACTAAACATGACATCAGAACTAACTAATCAAATAGCACACTTTGCATTACTAAGTTATTCCAACTAAACAAACAAACAAACAAACAAAAATAGTTTAATGACTTGAATGAGACCACCCCATTATTTGACTGGACATTTATTAGCACAAATTGCTACTAATCTGCAGTTTTCACTTTTACTCATAAAAAGCTGCAAATTGTAAACATTATGTAGATAATCTGTTTTAAAGAGTGTCACCAGACAAAACGATGTAGTTGACATCAGCAGAACTCACTTAAAAGCCTTCTCAAATCTGTTGACTTTGGAGCCATTAATTCTTTATTATTAAGAACATCTACTAGAAAGCAAGAGCTGTGTCCCTCACAGTTCACTGATGGCTGAAGCTGAGTCTTGGGCTAAAGTCATAATCCCTTGGTTTTGACATAATAGTCCCTTTGAGAAGTGCCATATCCCAGCACAGAGCATACGCAGGGGTGCCTTATTGCAACCATTAAATGGGTTTAATAGAATTATTACAAAAGTATGTTTTTTTTTAGTTTAAGTATGTAAAAATGTAAACAAAATAAAAAAAGAGAAAAAGTAGTTCTACAGAGACATTGTACATTTTCTGTTTGGTCAGTAGATAGCAGATGCTGCATTTTTTAAACAAGTAATTGAATTGAGGTGTATTGATACAACACTGTGTGCTTAATGTTATAGGGACACTGTCATCCCCATTAGGCCTCAAAGTGTCTTAAGTTTAAAAAAAGACATTTAATGATTGGTCACATTCTGTAGAGAATCGTGAAGTAGCTGATGATTTTATTCTGGTTCCTTTTCTCTTTTAAAAAAATGGAAAACAGACTGACCACCATACTGGTGTTACCCCACAGAAACAAGTTTGCTTACATTTTTTGATCAATACCCACTGCACCTTTCCAGGATGTGGAAACACCCTAATGGAGCCTAGACACTTTAGATACAGTGGGAGGAGAGGAAACTATTCCATCATAAGTAGCTACACTGTTTTGGGGATGTTCCTAATGTCCACTAAGTGTGCAAGAAGAGTAAATCAAAGATCTAAAATAAAACAAATTCCGGTATAATTACAAGCATCATCAATGAATTTTAGATACAGTAAGCAATCAAAAAATGTGGATTTTCAGCTACAAACAAATTGATGCAAAAATGGTTAACAGTTTCCCTTTAATGAGTCACTGAGGTCATGGATCTTTTTCTCGTGCTGTAGTTCTGGACTATCAGCAGTGGGTTCTGAGCTTCTCAGCCACTCAGGTTTGTGGATTTGTATTCTCACTTTATACTTTTCTTAATGTAGTGCTGCTGAAATCTTCTGATGCCAACAATTATTTATTTTTACTGGTGGCTCTCCCATCCTTCAAGCAAAGACTTCTAAGACTTTTGTTCTATCAAGCCTTTCCTAACCGGTTCTAATATATTATAGCTATATTTATTCTTTATTGACAATAACTGCACATTATTGCTCTTATTTCTTACTGTTTCAGTACTATTTATGAAATTTACATAATGCTTTCCTCTGTGCACAATATTGCAATCTCCTTTACTATTATTTTTGCATTTCTAGTGCTCTGAGCAAAGGATGGGTGTGGTATAAAAATTAAACTTCTATTACTGTTCAACCACTACTAATACTATGACTACTACTGCTACTACTATCACCACCAATACTACTACTACTAAACAAGTATTTAATTTAATTAGAATTGCATTTTGGAATAATGAATACAGCATAGACTTGGGAAGTAGAAGACCCATATCCAAATTCCCCAGCTTCACTAACTTACTGACTGACCTTAAATAGGTCACTTAACCCACCTTTGTTTTAGTTCTCCTAGCTATAAAATTGGGTAGAATCAGGGCTCTATTTAAGTAAGTAATAATACCCAACAGGGTGAGCATTATTGGGATATAACGGACTGCCCAGGGGCTTAATGAGGCCCAATACTACAGGCAGAGGGCCTTATAACCCCTGGAAGTTCCATTATATCCCATAATATGCTCCCTGGAGGGTATTATTATGCTTAGGAAATGGGCTATGGGTAACAGTTTCATGTAATATTTGAAAAATTAAAAAAAATATAAAAACATAGGTAAAAAGGACTTACAAGTTGGGTTTGTTGTAAAACAGTCCCTTTGGCATAGTTGCCAGCAGAGTGGGCTGCCGCTGTTCTCAGCCCAATGCATGTCTCTCCCCGCCCCTGTATTGCTGATTGGGAACGTCATGCCATTTCCTTTGCGCTCTCATCTCGAAAGAATTAGAAAGTGTGGGGAACAACAGTCCATGACATATCTCCCTGAATAGGATTCGGTGCATTTTTGTGTCTCTTTTTATGTTTAGATTAGGGTAAGGTGCCATCGGGGAAGGTTTCGTTAATATGGAATTTGGGACGGGAGCTGGGTCCAGTCTGGGTCAGACTACATTACTGAAGTGCTGCTACAGTTGCACAGAGCATGTGAGATGGTGTGGTCCTGCTGTATTAAACAAAAAAATAAACAGAACAGAGTGGGGAAGGGTTTGGAGGGAGGGTTTGGAAAGTAGTGTGGTCTGAAGACCGAGCGTGTGTGTGTACACAAGGCTTCTCTCTCACTAAGCAAGGGAAAAAAAGGGTGGCAGATCAACTGTGAAAATTTGGGGTAAAGATCCAGTGGAACATGGACACAGGGATGCCACCTGATAATGAATGATGCCTTGAGGGATTAGTTATCTAGAGGGCATTGTGAAGAAATAACAGCATGGGTGCGATGCTATTTCAGCCATTCAGAATGCTGCTTTTCCAGTGCCCATTTTCTAAACCGATTTATTGCAACTCACTTGGGTTGTTCTAGGTAAATAAATTGTAAAAAATTAGTTCTCATTTATGTATTTCATTTGGAGGCAAATGGCAGTAAATTCAAAATGATCTGTACAGGATATACTTGGCCCTATTTTAAATGGCAGACACAAATCTGTATCTGTTGAGAAATTCTAACCCATCTTCTAAATGGTTTTACAATTAACATTATAAAATGGCATGAACAAATCTAGAAACTTAACTGGGCAAGAGACATCATCAAACCATGCATTAAATTCCTAGCACCCTATACTTAGGTGCCAGTCTGCCAGATAGCACTGGGTGACGTGAAAAAAGCTCTACAATTCACTTAGAACATTACAAACTGCATCAGATTGTTTATGCAATTCACACATTGTGGTGAATTTTACTACACAAATTGCCACAACTTGTCGCTGTGCAGAAAATGTTTACCACAATCCACATAAAAATGTGCTCCAAAGTGTAAATTGTGGTGAATTTGTGTTGTAAAAATCAGTGTAATGTGAGCACATTTGCATATTGTGCATTACACAAATATTCAGCATAGTGGAAAGCATGCAAATTTATAGCAATTCATGGGTGAACTGCGGATTCCCAACATGCTTAGTGCCAGATCTTATTACCAAGGCAAAAATGCCTTAATCCTACAAAATAAGGGACAATTTCATGTATACATGTTGTTTTGTGTAATGTTTTAAACAAAATGATTAATCTAAAATAAATCACAAAAAAAAGTTTCACTTTACATATAGTACAAAAGGGAAGTAAGCCATTTTATAAGCCAGTCCACAGTGTGCATTAAATGATATGAATGCACTTCCCAAGGACATATGAACACTCGGCCTTAAGCGTCATGCCTCACTCCACTAGGCATGCATTAAAATTGTGTAAACCATGTTCTGATAGCACTGGAAAAGAGCAACCCCAGCTGTTTCTACAGTAGGTCCATGATGACTCCCTGTCATTTAGACCATGGTCAGCCGAGGTGATGAGTGGAGGGGCTGTACCTATCACTATCATAGAGAGGGGGAAAACTGCTGTGGTCAGTGGGGGGACCACTAGTGGGGGTGGGTGTGGAGGAACATGAATGGGTGGGATGAGGAAGTGTGTGGTGGTGATCAAAAAGATCAGTGGAACACTAGGGATAATTCATATGCAATAGTGGATTGGATTGGGGGGGGGTGACTGAAACACCAGGAATAACTCATGTGTCATAGGGCTGGGGTTGGTGAAGCCACAGGACCACCAGGGATACAACATCTGCCACTGGGAATGGGTTCACATATGGCACAGCACAGTACCTCTACACAGTAATGGGCTGTGGCAGTGTGTGGATATGCTAACAGACTTATAAGGGGATGCAAACAGCCCCTTAGCACCTTGCTTGCCTTACAGACCTATTAGCATCTGGACATCTGAAAATGACTCACAGGGTCAAAGATGCTATCCGGAGTGGGGTGCACTGTCTCCTTTTGCATATGTGAACTGCTATGCTGGAGGTGGCTGAAACAGCACTGTGCTATGTCCCTGTGTGCTGCTTTCTCATTGCTCCCATTTTTAAACATGCAGTCTTTTTTCTTTTCCTTTTTGCATTTTTTTTTATTTGAGGGTTCAGATAGAAACAAGAAGAGGGTAAATTTCATCCAAGCTAAGAAGCACTCCTGGCTAAAAAGCATTCAGATACAAACCTCTTATTATATCATCATATCCCTCCTAACTAGCTATGGGTCCCGGATTCCACCCCTACCTCATCTATTCCTGTATTCAAGTGCTACCATTAACTATATATCTATTTATTTAACACCTTTCTGTATTTGAAAACATAAGGGAGCCCAGATTTTTTCAAAAGTGTCCATGTCCTCAATCCTCAAGTAATTTATTCTTTCTAGCTTCATAACATCTATTAGGTAATTCAACCAGGTGTCAAATATGGGGAGGACTGAATCCTTCCATTTAAGAAAGATACATTTTGGCTAATGTGACAGCAACAGAAAAAAGGTTTGCTGATATTGTGTCAGTACTACAATCCTTAACACTTGATCCAGGTTCATATTTACCTTCAAGACATTGTTTAGAAATAAAAAATTTTGAACCAAAAGTTGGAGCGATAGGGACATGCATATAACATATTCTACCAACAAACCTCAAACATGCAGTCTACACTGATTGGAGTGTGCTACCTATCTGTAAGCATCCCCAGGGCTGGCAGCATTCTAACCTACATGCAGTGCTAAAGGATGCATGACACTAGTGGCTGCCTCTAAAAATGGAGCCTCTGGTGTCCGGCAGCAGAATATGGGGAGAAGTCTGAATCTCAAGGGTGGTAAATTATTGTGGTAACCTTAGCAGGAACTTGTTCTCACAGGGGATAGGGAGCCTGTGAGTTCAGCCAACCAGCAGAGAAAGTGGACGTGAAAACAATATATGCCTTCAAGGTATGCCAGGACAAATTTCTGCTTACCAAGGAATCAATGGGTACCCTGGGTAATATGGTAGGTAGGGAATCAATATAAACTTGTACATGTTTTCACTGCATATTTATTTCATCACTGATAATAAAGTAGAGGTAAGACTTGATAGATCAAGAATCCTTTTTGACCTTGAGTTACTATATTTCTATGTATTTTTAATGTTACTTAACTACGTAAACAATGGGCATTCCATGACATTGGGTTAAAATCTCTGACTGCTGTTGTTTACCATCGTACTTAAGACAACTCCTCAAAGACTTAGTCTATTTTTTGGAAATAATAGCTGCCTCACTCTAAATATCAGAAACCTTCCAAGGAAATAATTTATATTCCCCTCCATGGAATATGCAGACATCGTATATGTATTAGGAAATTACTCTTATTACAACGAAGCTCACACTGATTAGGGCTGTGTGAGAAATTAACACTAATTACCAAATACTATTAACAATGGCATACTCAGTGCTCATTACCAGCCAAATATTTTTCATAAAAAAATGAATATATTATAAATATATAAATGAGTACATCATATTTTTCAATATTAAAAGGTAGTCTGGAGGGCTCTCTGGGACAATCTGTAAGTGGTTTGAGTTCTTCTAATCCAGCAGGTTTCCCAAGTTATGTTAGATTCTGTTTCCTGATAGTCTGTTGTTATTTGCTGCATGTGCCTTAGAGGTTGATTCTGTCCAATATATTATTTGCCATGTAAATGTTGTCATTAGGAAAGGTCATTTGATGGAATATACTGGAGTTTTAGCTGACACCAAACTATACCAGTCTTTTAACAAAGAAACACAGAAGCATAGAAAATGTTAGCAGACAAAGACCATTGGTCCACCCAGTCCTTCCTGTTTTCCCCCACCCTTTGCCTATAGCCTATCTAATGTTATTACCCTCATCGAGCCCCCCTGCCCCACTGTCCTATTGCTTCCCCATGTGACTATTAAGTTTTTACTCAGTCCCAGCTGTGTTTGAAACCATTAATGGTTCTGCACCCACCTCCTCTACAGGAGGGCTCTTCCATGGCTAAACTGCTCTCTCTGCAAAATAAACCTTTCTCACATCCCTTCTGAACATCCCACCCTCCAGCTTCTGCTCCTGTCCCTGTGTTCTTGATTCACCATTATTTACCTCACTTATAGCTTCACTAGTCAATGCAATATCATAATATCACTGTCCTCCCATTAATATAAATACAGTATGATATCTTCAGTCAGGTCATGTCATATCCCTTATGTACAAAACACAATAAAAATATATGTGCTAAAAATATTTAGAAGTAAGTGCAAACTGCTGAATCAAATAATTTTTCCTCTGTTTATGAAACACAACTGGTTGCCATGGAAACAGTTCTGAGGCAGTATAGCGTAGCGGTTAAGAGCACTGAGCTGCAAACCCGGAGAACTGCATTTGAATCCCACAGCCACCACTGGCAACAGACTTCTAGGAAAACATAAAGTGAACTTACAAGCTAAAATGTGCAGACTGGGTGGGCCGTAGGCCCTCATCTGCCAACACTGTCTATGTATCTATGTATCTATATCATAGAAACATAGAAACATAGAATTTGATGGCAGATAAGGAATGCTTGGTTCACTTAGTCTACCTATTTCTCCTACCTATATGACCATGAGCAAGTCACTTAACTTTTCTGCACTCCCAGGATGCACCTGGAAACAAGCCTAGGCTTAGTGTGTCTTTCACAGCCAAATATTGTAAAATAAAAAGAAAAATGTCACACGAAGGAGATTTTGACATCATTGACATGGCACAGGGAACCTTTGAAGTCAAGAGGAGCTCAAACAGGAACTAAAAGAAACACACCTGGAGTTCTGCATACATGGCCAAGTTTTCCCTGAGGCATTGCTGGCTCTCTAAACAGAATCCAGACCTTACTCTACTATTTAATATTTATTTTATTATATTATATTTGAAAAATTGAAAATGAAAAAACATTGTATGAAAATTCTGTTTGTAAATGTTATTCTGAATGTATTGTATTGATTTATGTAATATGTGCTTCTGGGCCCCCCTTGAAAATAAATATTTGGTGCCCTTGATATTTATCCAATCAGCAAGTCTTAAATAAGAACATAAATATATTGTATTATATCATATATTTTTTTATACATATTTTGCTAAATACAGCTCTAGGGAGTGGCGCCTATGATTGCCACCTGGATTGCAACTCAGCTTCTGTGTATTACAATATGTTAGTGTTAGAGCTTATCCTGTGAACTATTCTTTACATGTTACAATGGTACTACTGTTATATTATACTATGTTTACATCTACAGTTTATGCTTTATATAGTTTAAAATGTGTGGTACAATATTTTATGAACTGTATTCCCTCCTGCTCCTCCCCCCGGACACACCTGGAAAAGAGCTGAGATCAGCTCAGCATGTTTTTCTAGTAACACTTTTGAAAACCAAAGTACAGTCATGAAAACTGGCCAAATAAATCCAAAAACAGACTACTGGTGGGAGGGGAGGAGTGAAAGAAGGAGGAGATGTCAGCAGACAGGGACCTGGGGATCATTTAAACTGACTGGGGGAAACTGAGACTAGGGAAGCCATATTAGAAGGAAAGCAAGAGGGGAACCTAACCAGGATTCCCCCAGTAATTGGGGCTAGGAACTGTGGAAAGAGAAGCAGCCAGGTAAGGGTAAGGTAAGAAATGGTGCCAGGAGGGGAAGCCTCACAAAGATGGCTAGGAGCAGGAACATCAATAACTTAAGGAATGAAGGGGAGGACAAAGGAAAAAGAGCTGCAAAAAAGAGGAAGGGTATAAACACAAGCTGGAACACAGTCTACCTTAATGTCAGGAGCCTGGCAAACAAAATTAATGAGCTCCAGGTGATGGTGGCAGATACAGGGTAAGACCTCATAGCCATTACAGAAACATAGGCTACTGGGAATAAGAACAGGGGCCCGGCAGTACCAACCTACACCATATATAGGTAGGACAGTTGAAAGAGAAAAGGAGAAGGGGTAACCCTCTCTTTTTTTTATTGTTTGATAACTCTGTGAGGCTCACTAGGCTCAAACGCCTGTTTCCAGGAGTGTCTTGGGAGTACTGGCAAGGTTAAATGACTTGCTGATAATTATACAGTATGCAAGTGGAGGTTGTGAGAACAAAATCCCGAGCTGCTGGATGTACCAAGCTCATTCACAGCTTGTTACTCTAACCTCAAGGCTATATTGCCAGCCCAGTGCCAAGGAAAACAGAGGTAGTAGGGGAGGGAATGGAGAAACAGAATTGCTTTGTGTACAGCTCACAGCAGCATCATGTAAGATGTTTTACATGGGGGTGGACTACAGACCCCCAGGAACAGGGAGACAAGGGTGACAGGTAACAAGGGCAGACATAGTTGTGCACAGGGCTTGACTACATACTGCTGGGACAGGGTGACAAGGGGGACAAGAAACTAGGGCAGAAACAGAGAAGGGACTACAAAGGGTGAGATAGTGTTGGAAGGGGATCTAAATTTGCCAGACATGGCTTGGAACATTCCAACAGCTAAACACACCAGAAACAAGCATTGCTAGATACATTCCATGACTGCCTGCTAGTGCAGCTGGTCAGGGAACCCCCAATGCAAGCTGATATGCTCATCCTGGTGCTCATCAACTCAGAAACAGTAGATGGCATGCCGGTCAGGGAACAAATGCAGTCCCATGACTATAATATCAATAGAAGTCCCCCTCAAAATAAAGCCATGGCTAGAAAAAAAATGTAATTAAAGCCATCCTATTTTAAAGTTGCAGCTTCTAAATGGTGAAACTGGGCCCACGCTCTGATACTTGTACTTTCTGTAGATGTTAGTACTCTGTTAAAAAAAAAACACCAGTTTTATGCTGCTTGAGTAGTTTTACACTACTTGTGTATTCTTGCACATGCAAATGGTTTCTCTATTTGATCCAGTATTAGCCACCTCTCAACCATCTCACACTGCTGTATACCCACCGCACATGGGGAGTGATCGTTAAGTGGCACAGCACTTAGACAGAAGAACTGATTAATTGACTTTATTAAATTATCAGAAAAGCATAACTGCCTAAGGGGCAGATTAGCACCTGGACAGATGACTTGATTGAGACATCAGTGTGGCTGAGAAAGAAACACTGTGAGTGGGTTAGAGGGAGACAGAAGTGCTTACTGTGGCAAAGGCTGTGAATAGGTATGTTGAAAATAAAAAGAGCTTCCAGATAGCTCAGCAGGAGCACTGTGTGCTTCCATGCTGACAACCTGGCTTCAGAAGTGAGTCTGGGTAGCCAGGATCTGTATGGCCAGGGCTGGGGAGCAAAAGCCAGCCAAGGCGAGGAGACATTCAAGTTCCAGTGCAATAGCAACTCCCCTGATGAGCTGAAGACTTTGCTCCTTTGTTGGGGGCAGCTGCACCCCAGCATGTGCTGCTGTGGCCAAGGCTGCTGGATGCATCGCTTGATGTCAGGGAGGAGGAGGGAGGACTCCAGGAATGGGGAGAAAAATATAAAAAAGAAATGCACCTTGAGCTGTCTGAATGATGACCATCACATAAAGTGGATCCCCAGGAATGGTCAGAAGTATGGCAGCTAGGATTCAATGCAAAGAAGTGCAAAATAATGCACCTGGGAAACAAGAACCCAAGGGAAGAATACACAATGGGGGGGGAGGTAGTAACAACAACAAAAAAGAAAGGGACCTGGGGGTAATCATATCAGATGAACTTAAGGTTAGCAAGCAATGTGAGAAGGCAGTAGGGAGGGCTGGGGGTATACTGGGATGCATAGGGAGAGGCATCGCCAGCATAAAACAGGAAGTTGTTATCCCACTGTACAGACAGTTGGTGAGACCCCATCTGGAGTACTGTGTCCAGTTCTGGAGACCCCATCTCTGCAAGGACATAGACAGGAGAGAGGCAGTCCAGTGGAGGGCAACTAAAATGGCACAGGTTCTGCAAGAGAAGTCATACAAGGGGAGACTTAAAGAGCTTAATATGTATACCCTTGAGGAAAGAAGGGAGAGGGGGGACATGATAGAAACTTTTAAGTACCTCAGCAGAATCAACAAAGTCCAAGAGGGTAGCATCTTTCAGAAAAAGAGATGTGCAAGAACATGGGGACACAATTTAAAGATAGAGTGGGGTGGTTCAGGGGCAATGTGACGAAGTATTTTTTCACAGAGAGGGTAGTGGATGCATGAAACAGCCTTCCTGAGGAGGTTGTGGGGTCTAAAACTGTGGGAGAATTCAAGAATGCATGGGACAGACATAAGGCCATTCTTGTGGGGGGTAGGAAGAAATAGGCTGTTGGTTAACTAGGATCTGCGGCCTATCCTATAGGTAGGGAAATGGGCAGACTAGATGGGCCAAGCGGTACTTATCTGCCATCAAAGTCTATGTTTCTTGACAGTGTGGAGGAAGTGTCTAGAAGATGGAGCTGAGGACTGGCAGGGGCCTGACAGACAGGAGCAGGAGAGGTCCCAAAGGGCCAATCAGCTTGATTGAAAAAAATAAATAAGTAAAAGGTGCTCTAATTATAATGGTTTAATGCTGTTAGGCTATATGAGAGAGACACTGTGAGGAGGTGTGAGGGAAACAGAAAAAACTGCATGTGTGAGATGTGAAATCAGTGCTGTGTACAAGAGTTGGAGGGAAAGAGAAAATATCAAAATGAAATGACAAGTATGTTATGTGATACTGCACGCAGAATGTGTTTGTCAACTTATGCCACCGATAGCTTGGCTGACACTTGGTCGCTAAAATCACCACTTCTTAATTAAAGCCACCCCCTTTTAGAATCTGTGGCTGAAAACTAAAAAATGTAATAGAAGCCTCAGCTTCTAAACTGTGAAACATGAAAGTTCAATCTGGCCCTGGGTACCAGTAAACCCTTGTAAAAGATGGAGATTCTGGATTTCAGAAGAGAAGACTTTGCTCAGATAAGGGAATTAGTCCAGGATGCATTTGTTGGAGTTGACAAAATCAAAAGGGTGGAGTAATGGTGGGAAATAATTAAAGGGACCATTCTTGAGACAACTAAGTCATGCATGAGCAAGGGTACAAAGAGAAATGGGCACAAGGGATGAATCCGTTTCTCTAAGAAGGTCAGGGAGGCAGTGAGAGACCATAAAAGGGCCTTCATCAGATACAAAGAGAAGTAGGGGGGATAGGAATAGAGTAGATACCATGTAAAGATGATGGAGGCCAGGAAGGCAGTCAGGGATACAAAAGTAGACAGAGTTGCATATTGCAGAACATGTCGAGGGAGGCTGATCGAAAGGGGTAGGGTAACAGAGGAGGATGAGCAGAAGGCAGACATTCTTAATAACTACATCTGCTCAGTATTCACAGTGGAAGATAGGAAGCCTATGCAAGAAAACACAATAAGGCTGCTGCAAGGAGAATCCCAGAATTATTTATAGAAGAAAGGGTTATAAAAGGACCAGATAGAATACACCCAACAGTGCTCAGGGAGCTTGCATTAGAACTGACTGAACCCTTGCAGGACTATTTAATAGCTCAACACAGTCACAGGTAGTTCTGAAAAATTGGAGGAAAGTGGAAATAGTTCTGCTCCACAAGGGAGGGGACAAGGAACAACCAGGTAACTACATCCATGTCACTCTTACCTCCATTGTGGGTAAAATAATTGAGATAATAGTCTAGAAGGACCTAGTGGACTAACTGGAGAGAAAGGGACTCCAGGACAGTAAACAGCATGGATCTGTGGCAGAGAAACCAAGGTGATAGAATTTCAACTTTCCTACTCTTGCACAAGTCCTAACTCCGAGCAAAAGTTATATCTGTCAAGTCGTTCAAGTTTGTATTGCTGACGTAAAATTTGTCTTCTACACAAAATTGTAAAATTTACTATGCACAATGGCAACACTGTTAACAAATATCAATATGTACTTGCACTTTCTATATTTCTACCCCAACAATGCAACTTAAATGTATTGTTCACAAATTGTGGCTATTGTACTACTGTTTCCATGAATGTCAAATTGTTGTACTGTACTGACCATTGTAAATCCCATTACCCTTTCCCCTGGGCCATACCTGGAAACATGCTTCAGCTCAGTGTGCCTTTCCCAGTTATCAAATTCTAAATAAATAAATAAAATAAGATGGGGAGACAAGCAGTGGATTTACTCTAATTTGACTTCAGAAAGGCACTTGACTTGGTGCCACACTGAAGGTTGCTGAAGATGTTAGAGAATCTAGAGGCAGCATTGGACATACTGTAGATGGGTAGGTAGTTTGTTGGGGGGGGGCGCTGAGGGTGGTAGTAAATGGAGTGAACTCAGAGGAGAGGGAAGTCACAAGTGGGGTGTTGCAGGGTTCAGTCCTTTGTCCAGTACTTTCAATATGCTCTTCAGCAACATAGAAGAAGGACTATAGGACAAGATGTTTCTTTTCTCAGATGACACTTGGCTCTGTGCTAGGGTGGGCATTGAGGATGGGGTAAGGTAGTTGCACAGAGACCTCCATAGGTAGGAGAGGTGGTCCAAGGTGTGGCATGTGAAATTCAGTGCCAAAAGTGCAAAGAGATGCACATAGGGAACAAGAGTCCCAAGACAGAATATTAGATAGGAGGGGTTACAATTGACATGTTGGCCTAGAACAGTGGTGGGGCTGCTGCAGTGCATTGTACTGCCACTTGGGGGAGTGCGGTTCACATGTAAGCCCCATAACCCAACACTAGGGATAACTGTGGGCCATGAACATCAGGGAGGTCAGGTGAAAAATCATGGGCTTGTCATTGAAATCTCATGACACTATGGTGCTTTCATGAAAAATGCTGCAAATCATGGTGTAGTTGTAGAACAGAATGAGTAAAGAAGTCTCTGGGTAGTCCCCCTCCTTGGTTGCAGGAGTATCTCTTGGTACAGCATTGCATGTGGAGGGCAGCTGATCCCAGCATAAGTTCATCATTCAAGGAGTAATGAACCAGCCATTTCAGAAAGCAAGAGCAACACATATTCAACGTTTTTTATTTTCTCTTATAGCCAGCCAAGCCCAGTGTTTCCTCTCGAACTGGGTTTCCTTAAGAGATTGTTATCTTTGTGTACCCTATTCCATCATTCTTGCACCATAAGTCAAAATTCATTTATACTGTAGTTTAAAAAGTTATCCTGCAGCTACGTGTCTCCATGGTGCAGTGCTTCTGGTTGCATTGGCATGTTAAATGCTTAACGCACTCATATGGTTAAACTTCTTCTTGTCATTCCCATCCTTCCTGTTTTACTGTGAAAAATTGTTTGTCTAATCTTTTCATTGTTTCACTATGCTTTATTTTTACATTTCCTGTTCCTTGTCCCCTGGGTTGCACCTGGAAATGAGCCTTGGTTCAATGCCCTCTCCCAATTACCGTTTTTCAAATGAACAATTACAATAAATAAATAAACTTCAGTACTGTCCGTCAAGGCAAAAACATCATTTATTCATGTACCAATAATTTGAGAGAGGGTGTTGAACTGAGGGTAAGAATAACATCAACACTGCTGTGAAGCAAAAAAATTCCTGGTTCCATGAAGACAACTGTTTAGACTGTTGTCCATAAAAAGAAAAAGTACAGTTTTTCACATCAGCTTTTATTTAGGTACAGTTATAGATGAACCATCTAGAGGTAGGGATATTATTTCAGAAAACAGCAGCATTTCAAGTAGCTGCATATTCACAAATTATACAATGGCAAGAAAAAATCCTGGACTCTGATTGGTCAGTCTTGGGCTGGAGCTGTGATGTTATCCCAGTACAACATCATGGGTCTGGTCTCAACCTCACTGTGAACCCGTAGATGATTTTTTGGACCTAGATGATTTTTGGGATCTAGAGCTCTTTTTTTGCATCTCCTCTTAAGAAACAAAAATATTTTTCCACACTAATGAAAACATTCTTTAAAATATTTTTTTTATTTTATATATAACAACGAGCCATTGTATAATCACAATAATGCCCTCCAGGGTGTGTGTTGTTTCGGATAACGTCATGCCTCAGTTGTTGGACCCACTCGGCCTGCGGTCTCGTGCCCAACCACCTGAGGCGTGACGTTATTCCAGCATGACACACACCCTGTCGGGCATTATTGCTTAAATATCTCAATCCCTTTTCATATCTAGCACCAGTAACCAGGCTACAAATCAAAAGCTAAGGTACAGTATAGATCTTTGGCCATCTGCTAAGCAAGTTTAAATTTTTATGTTCATAATGAATTAGTTCAGTTGACCCCAAGGAGGATCCATATAATTCTCAGTGGGTCCATGTTTCTGGAAAATTTTGCAGATAGAAGGAATATGTGAAGCATTAAGAGGACTAGTGAACTGTTGATCATAATGTGAGCAGAAGCCTCTTAGTGCTTGTATCATGGTTCTATGGTCAATATTCCTTTGTTCAAAATGGAACTGCTTATGAGGGCTGCTGGCAGCTTCATGAAGGCTGAACCAAGTCATTACACTTGTGGCACATGATGTTGACACCAGCGTGCAGAATATACTATAGATGCTGCAGCCATGCTTTCACTTGTAGGAATATCTGTGAAGAAATGAAGAGTATTGGTCTATTGTTGGGGGTGAGGGATACAGTGCAAAAAGGAGGACAAAGAGAAAAAAAAAGCATGTCCATGTTGCTCCATGGTTGAGTAATGCAGATCTTTGATCAAGATAAATGAGTGTCTTATTGCTTCCCTTTTACAGAAGGCCAAAATTATGTTTACAACAGCAGCAGAAATGAAAGACAGATAATTGGTTTCATGTAGCTCACATTGACTTTACTAATTATATATTGCATTATTAAGAACAGGCATAAGAAGCAGTATAATTTAGGTTGTTGATTGTTATCTATCTGCTAATAATGAGAATTTTACCTCATAATTAACCTACCCAATATGTACTGTTGCTCTACGATGATGCCATAAAATGCTTATCTTAATATGACTTTAATATTAATTTCAATTTAATTGTTTTTTATGCTATCATGAGCACAATAGCCATGGCTTTTATCTTAGCTCAGGTCACAAATTAAATGAGTTGGAAGGTCTCTGCATGGTTCTTAGTAGGACAGGAAACTTCATCACACAATGACACATAAAAAAGGTAAAAGAACAGATTGCTGCCTGAGAGTGATTATATACCAAGGATATGCATTTTATTTCTGCTCCCCCCCCCACTTACTCATCAGAGCTGCCATAATGTCCTGGGTTACTGATCACACCCCATTCTGCCATTCTGAATCTTCATTACTAGTACTGGAGCCCCACCTTGTACAGGTTCTTCCATCCATCTTCTCTTTTCTCAGTAGCTGAGGTAGGCTGGCACCATTTCATGTGGCTGCAGCATACCCGGGGGGGTAATGAGATAGGATTGCAATGTATACATGGTGATGAATGTGAGGTTGTCATATTCACATGTGCATTTGGCAAGGGCTGCCATTGACCCCATTCCTCCATGCCACACTAATGAAAAGGGCACTGTACCCCTGTACAGCCTTTCTACATTCCCTGGTGATGCACATACAAATTCATAATTTGCCTAGGGGTACTCTGTGACAAGTGGTCACTCAAAACGCCAGCAACAGCACATCCAGGTCTCCCCTAGATTTTGCAGAAGAACAACACCACATAGCCTTCCCACTCCAGCAGGAGAGCATCCATGCGGGTCCTCCTAACCCTCCGTGCCCACCACTGCTCCTAATTTCCAAGCATGGGGTATGCATCTTAAGCCACAGCATGCCAGAGCATTCCCCAGAAATTTGGTTCAGCTGAGTCAGTTTAGCAATGCAGTATGTTACCAGTGGCAGGCTACTTATGTGTGGGGAAAAATGTTCCGTGTTAATATGGAGCATCTTGATATCTGAGAGATGTCCTTTCTGGATTTTCATGTTTGATAATAATGTGAAAATAACACTACTGAAATAGTGGCATAGTGGAATAACTCAATACCTGAATACTCCTACAGTATATGCAAAAATGTTGCTTTTGAACTGGCCTGTAATTAAAAAAAACTGTTCTGAATAAATAAAATAACTGCTAATTGCCTGCCTGAATGCTGTTATTTTCATAAAATAACTGAACAGTGTGCCTTTAAGACTTGCTTTAATTTTCATTCTCAATTTGTACCTTCTCTGCTGTCCATTGTGTTCCATCGATTCCAAGCAGATGGGAGCAGTCAGGGTCTCAAAGGGCAAAGACAATTTTTGCCACGTGCTCTGTCAATCAATCTGCAATGTTTTTTAGCTGTCCTTTTTTAAAAGTCAGACTGCATCTCTGTTGCTTTTAAGATCTTTCCTAGTAACCTTGACTACTAGATTTCTTTGCTGTACTGAACTGTTTCTTTTAATGACTGTAATTGTACTGTCTTCAATAGCTTTTATAGTTTTCAGTCACAAGTGTATATTAGCACAGCTTTCTAAAGAAACATGATTTCACTGAAAATCAGTCTCTCTCTCTTTCTTTCTCCCTCCCTGCTTCTCTTTTTCATTCAGTATCTGCTTGTTATTAACACACATGTTCATACAGGATATATGCTCATTTATATATATGAATACCTTAGTCACTGGAAAAAGCACAGGATTTGTCATAGAACTAATACCGGAAAGAAAACTAAAAATGATCCAAATAATTGTACTTATTTATTTATTGATTTATTTATGTTTAGGATTAATACCTTTATAATGAAAATATTTTGATACTCTTTACATTTACCCTTGAAATTACAAATAAACAAATGCTAAGTCCTGTTTAGATTATAGTTAACATTTTTGTAAGATCTGAAGCAGGTAGGATTCTGACTGCCGATAGGTAGCAGTGAGATAAGTGGAGTATCCCATTATTTTACTTTATGTGAAGAACCTACTTTATAGTGCATCATCATACCTGACAATGTCTAGGCATAACATTTAATGAATAGATAATGACTGTGGTATTATACGGGGTAAAAAATATTAGGAATCAGAAGACCACTGGTTTTGAGCTATGACTTATACACGGGGCAAAATTAAAGGAGGCACTGCTTTAAAACAGCATGCAAGACAGAGGAAGTGGCTTATACACTGTGCAACCCACAGACTGGTATGCACAGATATAATGGTTTCATTAAATCCTCTTTTTTTAATCTAAACTCAGTAAAAGCAGAAGAAGCTAGAAGGCAGTAGAGGACACAGTATTTGGGATGACAAAGTTAATCACAAGTCATTCCTAGTGCCTGTCATCCTAGCCAATCAGTGGTATAAATCATAGAGGAGTTGCAATCTTGTCTGGTTTGTGAGGCTGGGACAATCTACCGTGCTCAGCTCTGCAATCAACTACTGTAAGAATGGTGATAATTTTACCTATTCTAACCACAGCTGTCACTCAGTGATGAACAGGTTAAAATGCTAATCTGATGAGTATAATTATCAACATTACCACCACCATCACCATCATCAATATATAGACAATAATTTTAAAGTAACAAAAAAGTAAGAAGGCTGTACTGCTTTTGTGACAATTTTTGGATTACAGGGAGAATTTTGTACTTTCCTAAGAATGGATGTTCAAATTCCAGTCAAACAGGGACTGGACTTAATACCGTATGTCTATTCAATTTCAGAACATTCAGAATGAAAGATGCTGCTATAGATACTTTAGAATCAATATCTGGGGATAGCTCAAGTATATATATCCAGAGGGATAGATACACATGACATATATTGTAAAATAGATAAGAAACATATATTGTAAAGTGGATAAGAGAAATGCTGGTGGCTGATTGGCTGAAGCAGTCTTGGATCCATGATGATAACTCAGTATATCATCACAGTTCAAAACTGATTACCAAGACCAGCCATTGTCCAACACTTTGGGAGCATTCCTTGGGATGGTTGAAGGCACTCAGCTTTGCCTCATGCCTCACATGATATACCATACCCCATTAAGTATTACTGCTTAATTATGAACTGGTTGTCAAAAATACAGCAACCTGATTGGCTGAGCCCTCTCTTTACCCATGATTGAATTCCAGAACATAATCACAGGTAAGAAAAGGTGCCAGTGAACAGGACTTTTCACTTGTCCCCCATCTGTCCATCTGTAGATTTTGGTAGCCGGACAGCATGGCCACAGTTACAAGCTGGTAGCAACAGTGATTTAAAAAAGTGAGTAGGTGTCTGTCATGTCACCCATCCTCCTCTGCAACTGTTTAAAAAGAAAAAAAAAAAAGAAGAAGCAAAGGAGCCTCTAAGTCTCTCCCAAACCCCCTACTCCATGGCTGTTTAAAAAAAACAAAAAACAAAGGAACCTCCTAGTCTCTCCCAAACCGCAAGGTTCAGAAACTTTCAAAACAGTACAATAACTGCTGCTCACTGCAACACTAAAACCCTGAATCCAGCCACAAAAGTACACCAGACTTTTCTCAAAAGAACTCCATAATGCCACTACTCATAAAAATGAACAGCAACATTACAAATACAGGTACTTTTTTTTTGCAGTTCTCTTTCTCCTCAACATGCCGTCGGTTCCCCAGTAACACACTTCCATGCCACAGCTCTTACTTCACTTACTGACGTACAGTTTCATTTTCACTACCGCTTCTATATGATAACTGCCAGCTAAGAAAGATTGCAGCCCTGATTTTGCCACTAAACCTGACCGCTCACCTCATACCACTTTCAGTTCCTTGCTACGCTTTTACTTTAATTTCCACACATTATAAAAAAAAATAGTTGACATTAACAACTGTGTGCATGTATATGTGTGGCGATACGTACAGAGTCACCCATAGCTGCTACAGTGCAACCTACTGTACTAATCTGTACTAATTTCCATAAAATAAGAACTTTTTTCTTTATGTGTACCCATTCACAGTACAAAAATCACTGAAAAATGTTTTAACTGATTTTTTTTTTCATTCTTAATTTATATAAAAAACAAATACAGGTCGTTTAGCAATAATACACTCCACAGTGTGGTATATCATGGGATATCATCAATTCTCTGGTACATAAGAAACTCGGTCTGCAGCCTTGTGCCTCACAATGCACCTGAAGCATGATAATATCCCATGATATACTATACAGTGTCATGTATTATTACTTAAATATGCCAGGATAGTCTGGATAATTTATTCTGTTATAAAATCATCTTGTCATGTGTATACTGCATATACTATGGATTATCTGAGTATTTCTGTTTAGAGCCCAATGAAATATCATAAATGTTTCATGTTTAGTAATATATCTTTACCAGTGTAATGTTGTTCATATCATTAGTTTTGAGATAAATGGTCCACCAACCTTGGATTCTGTTTTTCGGTTTTTACCGGAAAATCCGGTAAAATTCCGGAATTAGGGCTGCCTGAAAACCAGGAAAAATTAAGATTTCATGGAATCTGGCATTTTCTATCAGATCAATAAATCTATAAAAAAGTCTGTTTTTCTTTTAATTCCTTCCTGTACTATTTTCAGTTTGCTGTATTTAATGCTCTGTATATTAAGCTTTCTTTCATTCTGATTATTTATGCACATACTAAAAGAATGATAACAGAATCCCGGTAAAATCCGGAAATTAGAGTAACAATCACCGGTGAAATTCTGGAATCTTAAGTCTTGAAAACGGAATTTAATTGTTTTAATCACCGTAAATCAGTGGCCTTGCTCATAAGCATGCAGATGGCTGCCTGTGTGTAAAAGAAATGCATATTTGCTTTGATATAAATAAAGAATTCAGCAATATATGGAACATGATTTAAAGTGGGGCCACCTTGACAGTTGTGTAGTTGACAAGTTGCTTCACATGCTGTGTTTTGGGTTCATGAATGAGTCTGGAAAACTGTTGTGAAATGGAAAAGAGGATTAAGAATTCCACAGTAGGCTCCCCTCCTCTGTGTGGCCTGAGATATTCTGCTGCGTGAGTGCCCCACGGTATTGCAGAGACCACAACACTGACAGGTACTGTACCATGAGTGTTGTTTGGAGAATACTGGTGGGCAGAAATTACAGCTCTGTCTGGGGGAGGAGTTCTGGGCAAATGAGTTGGTCTAAGGCAGATGATGCCCTTGCATTTGCTTTGCCATCATCTACTGTAGGACTGTCCATACTTTTGGCCCATTGTTCACAGGAGGATATGTGTCTTCTATGGGGCAATGTTTCAGGGTGTCCTCTGAGAGGAAGCTTTGTGATATGCATACAACAAAGCAGTAATTTCTACTGGTGGTTTGAAAGTAGTACTTGGAATCTGCTAAGGCATGGCACCTTTCAGTGGAGAGAGAGAGAGAGAAAGAAAGAGACAGAGACAGACATAGAAATTGAGCAAGTACACGGACATATGAATACGCCAGAAGAAAAAGGCCCAGAGATCTATCGAGCCTACCTGATGTGCAGCTCACAGTATACTTTACTGCAGCTGCCCCCATATGGGTATAGGCAAAAGGAAAAAAAAAGGTAAAAGGTGTGTGTGTGTATGGGGGAATAACTACAGAATTAAACACACCTTTACAAAACATAATGATAAATGGGATTTGGAAATTAAGATAATTTCTCACTCTGTTCTCCTCGGTACCGGGTGAATATAGCACAACAAGAACAGCACAAGAACAACCATGCTGTGTTAAGCATGACTCCTTTATGAGTGACAGGTGTATAATAGTGGTAGGAAATAATTGCTACCCCAATCACTGTAGGGAGGAATGGGGAAGGTATGAAGAGGCTGCAGGTCTGGGGCCTAGTTGAGCCACTCATTAACTGCAGGTACTGTGGAACAATTTTCAGAAGGACAGTCTTACAGGATTTAGGACACTGTCCTACATACTGGGCCTTTGGAGATCTTAGGTCTCAGCTCCGGGCAGCATGGGCAGAGATTGCACGCCTCAAATTTCATATTGAAGAGGAAATACATTATAAGAACCACCCGCCATTTCCCCAGCATCCAACAGAAAAACCTCAACTGCAGAGGGTAGTTGGTCCAGGAGGTTGGCAGGGTTGGGAGGAGCAAATCAGGTGCCCATCACTTCTCTGCTCTCCAAACACATTACCTCCAAAACCATATAAACACTACAAACAGGTATCTGCCTCTATCTCTGAAATCAAATAAAGAGGCAGAAGACACTGCAGAGCAGGACACTGCGGCACAGGAGCTAACACAACAATACTCACCCAAATCAGGAACCAAAACTAAACAAGCACAAAGGAAATCCAAAAACTTCTTGATCATAGGAGACTCCATGATTCAGCGAGTTGATACCCATCTCCAGCCAGGGTAATGGTCAGATGTCTCCCAGGTACATCAGCATGGAGAGACACTGACCGCATTGCTCAAATTGTTCACAAAGCAGGAGAAAACATTGATGTCCTAGTACACATAGGGACTATCGATCTCGCCAGCCGGTCAGTTGTGGAGACCAGGAACACCTGACTAGGCTGGGTGACAAACTATCATCTATTTCGTCTGGCATCTCCTTCTCTGAGATCCTGCCAGTCTGGGAGAAGGAGCAGATGGACGGAAGGTCAGAGAAGGGAGATAGGGAGCTAAACACGTGGCTCAAGGACTGGTGCCAGGAAAAGGACACAGATTTGTAGGAACTGGCAACAGTTCTGGGAGCGAAAGTTCTTTAAATTTGATGGACTGCATCTGACTAAAGAGAGTCAGTGCATTGGGGCAGAAGTTTGACATCTTTGCAGAATATTTAAACTAGCAAATGAGGAGAGGTGCAGCACCCCATACGTGAATGGGAAGAACACCCTACCCCCTCAGCTAGTGGTCAAACAGGAATTCAGCTGGTTTGCCGCTCATTTGCATCACCAGGTAAGAAAAAGGTTTGTCTCCCCATACGATGCACAGGGTAATGCCAAACTCACCCAACAACTAACACACCAAAATCTGGCCAATGGAAAATCATGTACACAATGCTCACAGCCTGGGAAATAAGATCCCAGACCTGCAGGCAACAATGTCAGAGGCTAAACTGGACATAGTAGCAATTAGTGAGACGTGGTTTACCAGTAACCACACTTGGGAGACTCTGTACCTGGCTATGTATTGTTCAGAAGAGACCGAGGGTGCAAAAGGGGGAGGGTGGCCCTGTATGTTAATGAAAATATCAAAGCTACAGAAATTCAGAATACACATAAGGAGCCAGAAGAACTGTGGGTCACCCTGGAAACAGGAAATGGGACAGCCATAAGAACTGGGGTTGTCTACAGGCCCCCAGACAGAGGGAGGACATAGACACATTACTGTTAGAAGATATACAAAACATGACAGCTAAAGGGGAGGTTCTGATAATGGGAGACTTCAACATGCCAGATACAGATTGGTCAATACCAGCAGGAACATCTGCCAGAACTAGACTCATAGTGGATTCCCTGCAGGGGGAGGGCCTCAAACAACTGGTACAGCAACCCACAAGAGACAGGGCTATCCTAGATCTAGTACTGACTAACAAAGAAGGGATCACAGATCTCCAGGTAGAAGGTCACCTGGGGCCAGTGACCATCACATGGTATGGTTCAATTTGGCTACTACATCTAAATCATCCCATTCCAAAGCAAAAATATGGGACTTCAGAGGAGCTGACTTTGATAAGATGGCCAACAGAGTTAAGCTAGCCCTGGCAAAAGAAACACAGGTGAGGAGGTACAGGCAAAGTGGGCAAGCATTAAGGATACAATACTTGAAGCAACATCCCATTGTGTTAGACAGAAAAGGAAGTGCAAAAGAAGAAGGAAACCACTTTGGTTCTCAAATACAGTAGCAGAAAAGGTCAGAGCCAAAAGGCTGGCCTTCAGAAAATATAAGGGAACACAGCGGGATGAAGATAGGGAGGCATACCAAACTGCCCTAAGGGAAGCAGGTAAGGCAGTAAGGCAGGCAAAGTCCCAAACTGAGGAAACACTAGCATGAACAGTAAAAGAAGGTGACAAGACTTTCTAGATACATTAGTGAAAGGAGAAAGTCCAGAGGGGGTATTGCTGCTTTAATGGAGAAAAGGGAGCATGTGAGGAGGAGGACCCTGTAAAGGCATCTATCCTAAATAGATACTTTTGCTCAGTATTTACTGAAGAGAAGGTAGGGCAGGGCCCACAGCTCAGCATCATGGACACAGGGGGGAGGGAGGTGAGCACTACTCCCTTCACAAAAGAAAGGGTCCTACAAGAGCTTGCTAAGCTCAGGGTGGATAAGGCAATGGGACCTGATGGCATACATCCCAGGGTACTTAAGGAGCTAAAGGAGGAACTAGCAGAGCCATTAGCAGAATTGTTTAGTGAGTCTCTGAGCACAGGAGAGGTCCCAGAAGACTGGAGAAGGGCTCATGTGATCCCACTCCACAAGAGTGGTAGCAGGGAGGAGGCGGGGAACTACAGACCGGTCAGTCTTACCTCAGTAGTGGGCAAGATTATGGAGGCACTCCTTAAGGAAAGGATAGTGCAACACCTGGAATCCATAGGGGCACAGGATCCAAGACAGCATGGGTTTACAAAAGGAAGGTCCTGTCAAACTAATCTCATAGATTTCTTTGACTGGGTAACCAGAGTGGAGGACCAAGGGGGAGCAGTTGATGTCGCCTACCTTGACTTCAGCAAAGCTTTGACACTGTTCCACATAGAAGATTGATAAATAAGCTAGGTAGGCTTGGGGTGGATCAGAAGTTGGTCAACTGGGTGGCAAACTGGTTGACTGGCAGAAAACAGAGAGTGGTGGTAAATGGTATACAGTCAGAAGAGATGCAAGTCACAAGTGGGTACTCAGGGATCAGTCCTGGGGCCAGTCCTATTCAACATCTTCATTAGTGACCTCAAGAGATGGACTAGAGGGTAAGGCTTGTCTGTTTGCAGATGACACCAAGATCTGCAACAGAGTAGATGATCCAGATGGGGTGGGCAGAATGAGAAGAGATCTGGATAAACTAGCAGAATGGTCAGAAGAGTGGCAACTGGATTTAATGCAAAGAAGTGCAAAATCATGCACATAGGGAAGAGAAACCCTGAAGCCACTTATAGGCTGGGAGGAGTTGCTAGCAGTCACAAAGGAAGAAAGAGACTTGGGCATCATCATCACTGATGACCTAAAATCATCCAAGCAGACCTCTAAAGCAGTAGGTAAGGCTAGGGGGTGTTAGGGTGTATTAGTAGGGGTATCACAAGTCGTAAGAGGGAGGTAATAATCCTCTGTACAAGACATTGGTTAGGCCCCATCTGGAGTACTGCGTGCAGTATTGGAGGCCACACCTTCACAAGGACATTAACCAAATTGAGGCAGTCCAGAGAAGGGCAACCAAAATGGTGCAGGGACTGCATCAGAAGACATATGAGGACAGATTAACGGAGCTCAATATGTATACCCTTGAGCAAAGGAGGGAGAGGTGATATGATCGAGACATTTAAACACCTTAAGGGCATAAACAAGGTGAAGAGTCTAACATGTTTAAATATAAGAAAAATAGCAGGACAAGAGGACACAGCATGAGATTAGAGGGAGGCCGATTAAGGGGGAATGTGAGGAAATTCTTTTTCACAGAAAGGGTGGTAGATGCATGGAATGGCTTACCACAAGAAGTGGTGGCTATGAATACAGTGCAGGGCTTCAAACAGGCATGGGATAGGCATAAGGGAGCAATACAAATGACTATGAATAGATAGGTCACTGACAGAGCAAAGGCCGATGGCACATTTATAAGGTAGAAAAAGAAATGGGCAGACTGGATGGGCCTTGCGGTCCTTATCTGCCATCAACTTCTATGTTTCTATGTTTCTATGGCTGAGTAGTTAGAGCACTAGACCATGCAGCAGGATGACCAGGAGATCAGAGTTTGATTCCTGTCTCCCGAAATTTTATTTTTTTTCTCTTTTGCTAAGAAACAAAGTTTTCCCCCTCCAGAGTTGCAACATACCCCTGAGGTCCACACCTTCTTGGAGTTGATCATAATCATTCCAGGGGGTGTGGGGGGGTGCAGCCCCCATGAAACAAGAGAGTTGTTCCATCACCCCTATTGTTTGAATGGGCAGATGGCATTTCTGTGATAGTCAGTGTTTTGACCGACGTGTTTTGTGCAGGCAGCATTTTGCTTGCAAGGTTTTGTACTGCGCTGTTATTGTGCGTGACATCATGACCCATGCCATTCTCCTCCAACTAAGATTTCCCACCTGTCTACCCTCACAAAAAACAAGGTTGATTTGGAGCATACCAGGGTTGCTTAGTGAACCCTTTGCCTTCTAGGGGACCACCTTAGGGGTCAGGGAGGAATTTTCCTATTTTTTCCCCACAGGGTTGTCTCGGGTTTTTCACCACCTCCAAAGGGGACAGAGTGTAGACATTTTTCTTTTTCCATGTCACAACCATTGTAAGCTAGTGTGGTTTGGATGTGTCATAAATATTTGGTAAAAGGGGAGAAGGGAGAGAGCTGCTTCTATCTGGCTAGGTCCCTCCCCAGTCAACATGAGGCAGGAGGGCCAGATGACCAGGTGCCCATTGCAGACAGGTTGTAGGCCCCTCATTGGGCTTGTTTGCAGGTGCAGCACCACCAGATGGGGGTAGGTGCTTAACACCTGGCCACATAACTCCCATTCTATGGCAAGAAGTTTGCCTTTGGGAGGTAAATTAATCCCCCTAACAATGAGCATCTTAATGGGAGAAGGTATTTGCAGAGGTCTGAGGTTGACTGGGCAAGACTCATGAGCTGTGCATGTCACTCAGTTCTGTATAATAGTTTATTGAGCAATAAACATATATATTAAGCTGGCCCGGTGGCATAGAGGGCTGAGGCACTGTGTGCCTTACCTCCTGCCATGCTGGTGTTCCGAATTTAGGAACACACTCAGGTCACTGGGAGTCAGCTGGTGGAAGAGGATTGAACATCTGGAGGACTGCTCTCCTCTCCTGGGTTGGGCAGGGCCATCTCAGCCCTTGGCTGTCACCAGGTGGAGGCCTGTCAGTAGCGCCAGTGACCAAATGACAAGTTGGGAGGGGTCATGGTTCTGTTGCATGCACATGCCTCTGCACACACATGCTCATGTGCCATTAAAGTAGGGAACTCATGGAGAAAAGTAGAAAAAGAGACAGGCTCAGGCTTCAAGAAGTTCTACCCACCCCAACCTGCACTGCTACTCAGACCACTGGATCCACACTGGATATGAATGTCCAGGTGGGGAAAGGATGCCCTTCCCATCCTGGCCCCATCATGCAAAGTAATCCACTGGGGTCTCTTGATCAGGTGAGTACTGGGGGAGGTAATGGCTGGTCAAGGAAGGAGGCAAGGATGGATCTGACTAGCCCTTCCTGAGCCAGGGGAAAAAAACTTTGGAAAAAAGCCAAGGGAACCACGGGTACTCATGGATTTGGGGACAAGAAAAGAAGCGGTCACATGTCCAGTGAATGTAACACACAGTGTTTTGTATTAGTATACAAAGCATGCAGCCATAGCTGTTGGATCAATTTCCCTTCATTAGACTTGTAAATTCCTTCCTTGGGTAAGGTAACAGGACCAAATGTGTATTTGTTTATGTACTAAACTGTTTTGTACTTAGTTGGACAATGTTACATTTTTTTTTAAGTAATTGTAAGTTACAGGTGAGTTTTGGCCCCTTGGTTTATTTTGTAAACCTGTGCTTTCTGATTCTTTTCCTTGACCCTAAGCATCCCAAATATTCCTTTGGTGAGCAAAAGCATGCCGCACATATGTGTCTACAAAAATAATCAATGTTACGTATCAGACCAATTTGGCAGTTGACATAAATGGAGGTTATTAAATTTGTATTTCTTTGGTGGTTTGCATAATGCAATTTCATGTTGCATGTTTTCTGCAATTGCAGGCATGTGTCTTCAGATTCTTAACAATGTAACATTCACCATTTAAACTGTAATCTTGCAGATAATTTTGCTTTCAAATCATCCATTTTTTGTTTTATTCTTATTTGTTCTTGATGTCCCTTAAGGGGTGATGCACAGTACCCTATTGGGGAGAGCAGAGCATTGAACCTGGAGACCCAGAGTTAATTCTCATCACTACTATTTATACAGCGTGTTACCCTGAGCAAGTCACATTACCTCCTTTTGCTAAACATCTCTGTCTCTGTGTATGTTTCTCTCTCTCTATCTCCTCTCTCTTTCTTGTTCTCCCTCCCTCTGTATCTAAAGTTTAAGCTTATTATTCAGATTGGTCCTGCATGTGTTTCTCCCACATGACTGAATGGTTGCTGAGGTCACATGTACAGTATGAAAAAAGGATCTTTGTGCTTTGAGAGTTCATCAGCTCCCATGGCTTATTCACCGCTTGATGTCATAATACTCTGCTTGTGATATCACAGTTATTCCCATGACAATAAACTGCAACATCACGATAGTGGATAATAACTTCAAGTGGGAAATACACTGAAGGGATAAATGGACTTGAAGGATAACTATATCCTGATTCGGTGTAAATATCCCCTAGTACTAAATAAGGGAGAAGGGAACAATATAGATGATATAGGAAAGAGAAGCTGAAGTGTGTCTTGATATTATGGTATCCAGTTTTCTGAGTGGTATCAGCAGCTCTTTAAGTCATCCTCACTGTAGCATTTTTGTGGGTAGCAGTGCATGTTCGAGTTTTTGTAAGCTCTGATTTTTTTGTTTTCTGGTCTCACTGTATACCCAGGGCTAAGCATAGTCACAGAAGACTGTACTTAGCCCCATGCAGGAGAACAACCAGCATACATATGATCAGAGCATTAGCATGCACTGCAGGTTATTGAATCTCCCACTGCTGCAGCCCAGCTCTGACAACAGCTGTAGGGAATTTCTGGTTACAGCAAAGAACAGCATGGGAGTCAGCCAGATCAGCTGGGTACAATCTGCTATACTGCAGTAAACAGTAAATAAAAAATTTTTTTTTTTTTTTGCACACAAAGTGTGAATTGGAACTAGGCCTACAGTCAAGTGTGGGGCTCTTAGTGCTGGCTGTTCCCCTTTATGTAAAGAACATCAGGGAGAAAACATATACATTGCTGTTAGGAGAGAGCATCAGTGACTTAGAGCAAAAACAGGAACTTTGAAGTTGGCTCTTTATTTGGTAAATTTCAAACATTGTCTTATCTTCTCTTATCAGAGAAGAAGGCTGAAAGGAGCACTCAATCCAATATCTGGCCACCCAGTAAATAACTGGGCAGATGATCAGCGGGTTGAGCAAATAGCTTTAATGGCTGTAATAATTGAGCTTTTTCCACCATGTTTGCTTTGCACTCAGTGAGGTAGACCAGTGGCAGATGTGCATAGAGAGATTAAACTGTGAAGTGAAGGGGAAGGTGTTCTCTGTGCTGATAGCATACAATCTGCTTTAGTGCACTGGCACACCCAGTTGTATAAAAAAACAATATAGGAGCTTGAGACAAAGAAAGAATACTAATGGGCTTGATGACAGTAAGAACAAGATTTTATCAGCAAGAATACAATGTTATACCAATTAAGAGCACCTTTGATTTAGTTCCATATATTATCAAATGTGTATAACCCGTAAGGTAATAAAACAATATTTCATGAAATTGTTTCACTATACAAACATAGGACAATGAATATCTATCTACATCAAAGATTGTATCTGACTATTGTGTTCATTATGAAGGGCAGCCCATTCCTCAGATGAAACTTTAAGCAAAGGTCCCATTTGCCTTTTCTGGTGGTAGTTCAGATGGGCAATAAAGGTCTTGTGGCACTTCTTGAGAAGAGTCAGGCAGTTTCCCAGGTGCACAAAAACAAAAATGCATGTCACATTGTTAAGTACATGGTAGCAAATTTGTTTCAATCAAACATGCAGTGCTGAACATTTAAGCATTACCAGACTCAGGCATGAGGGAGACTGATATGAGCAACACACTCAACCAGTTCCATATCATACATGCTTGTTTAGGAGGCAGGATGTCAGATTTCAACAAGACAGAATGCACTCACACTCCAAAGCAAGGAGCGCAACCTCCAGTGAAGGCAGTTACTCACACCAGATGCAGGTTTCAGTTCATGAATCAAAAATCATATTTATTACTGCTTGCATAGTAAAACATCAGGACTACTCCAAATGTGTCTGTGTGTTGAAAGGTGCTCTGGCACATTGCCACATAAGGCTTCATCATACCAACAGCTTAATCTGGTTAAATTTCAGTTGGTTTGCATCCTTCATCCCCTCCACCCCTACCCCAGAATAAGGCACAAAATGGTAGTATTGCTCCTTTCATAGTCAACAAAAGCTATTGTTCTATGTTGCATGTTTTATGTTTTAAACATGTGTAAAACCTGCAAAGCATTGTAAGGCTTCTGGAAGTGGTTCTATTGAAATAAATCTCCTCGCTCTACCTTGTCATAACATGGAAATTTTTTTCATCATGATGCTATCAAAATAAACGTAAGAGGCCTTGATGTCTCAGAGACATTTATAAAACATATTTAGGCATTAGTCAGCTTTTATTTCATAAATTGTATTTAGCTGCACATTTAAAACTCTGTACATTAACATTAAAACGGTATACTTTTTTCCTAGAATTCACTTTTCTTGGCTGTATGTTTGCCCCAACACATCAGTCAAGTCCTCTGCTTGTGACATCACATTTTGTTACTGTGAAAATTACTGTGATGTCAAAATCAAGGGATTATGATGTCAAATGTAGATTGGTGATTTCGCCCAATATCCCATGTGCCCTCCATTAGAAAAAAAGAAACATGGAAAATGTTGTGGAGACACACCATCGAGCCATCCATTCTGCCTGTTTCACCCTATCCTGCCACTGGACCTAATGTCTAGTCAGTGGTATTGCCCTCAACCCCCCTTGAGCCTACTCTGCTTTCCTCCTGTATAACTATTAAGCCTTTTATTCAGCCACATCAATGTTTGAAATGCAGTAATTGTTCTTGCTTTATAATGGTGCTCAACCACCCTGTAATATAAAGTCAGGGAGAAGTCTGTTCTTTGAATAGCTATAGTTTTGTGAAAAGGATGGTGACTCACTCACTTAATTAACTAGTTTCAAAATATTTCCTTATTAATTGCTAATCATATTACTCCTAATTGGCGTCAGAAATGTTTTGTGGGCTAGGTTCCTTCTTCAGGGTGGGTCAAAGGAATATCTTCTATTTGTTTTAAAGGGTACTTAAACAACATTTTGACAACAAACTATTCAAAAATCTGACTTCATTGGGGACTAAAGGAAAGGCTGCTGTAAAACTGAATTTATATAATTTACCTAAATGTGGTGCCAAAGCATTTGAAAAATGTAAAATTAGCCTTTCAATTTCAAAAAACTGCCATACCTGCTTCCTAAAATGGCTGCCAAATGTGTTAAGTGATGACATCACTGGAGCCAAAGTCAGAGAGCTATATGGATCTCTATAGTGATAACTAGTTCTTTTTTCCTTTGTATAGAATTGTCACCAAAATGGTCAAACCATGTGCATTATTTAGATCAATACACATGTTAGGCTATGGTTTTGTTCATTTTGTTTACTTTAACATGCTAAAATTGTGTTATAATCCAATTGACTTTCTCTTAGCCAAACCACAGTGCAGTACAAATCTTGAATTACCTTGTGGTCTAGTGGTTATGGCAGATCCAGGATGCTACAGCGGGGGGTGTTGGGGTGGTGTGCATACTTGGTATGCACTTTTTAACATTTTTATTAAACCTTTATATTTTCTGCTATTATTCTTTTCTAGTAAGTTTTTGACAGAACCTACAAATGTAATCCATAGTTTTGAAAGTAAACATTTGTACAATAAATAAATCAAACTTCTTCAACAAAGTGAAATGCAGCAGCAGCAAGCAAGTATGTTACAATGGGGAGGGAGGTTGCAGCCACACCCTTCACCACTCCTAGATCCACCACTTGTTTGTAGCAAAGTTCTTGTGTAGTCCAATGCCAGAGTTCATACTTTCTCGGAAATCAAAAATATGCTTGTCTTGTCTTCTTTTTCCATGGGAAATAATAATAATAAGAAGAATCAACATGTATATAGTGCTTTTCATGCACATTGTATCCCAAAGTGCTTTACAAGTGCTTTACTAGCAATGCTAGACTGGTAGTGAAGTAACTGAATGTGTAGTGGCAGCCAATTCACACATTATTACCCATACACAGCCTTGGACAATTGCATGAACTGGTTTTATGAGAAGGGCAATCTTGGCCATGACAATGCGGTCAGATAGTGATCATGGGGCTGGCAGCCCCACATCTTATTTCTCACACTAATCTGCTCATATTTCTCCCCTTCTGTCTTAACCTTCCCTGAATATAGCAGTACCTTACATGAGTGGCCTTCTCAGTCCCCCTCTAGTATTCCTCTAGTATTCATTCTTCAATACTACTCCTCACACCAAAAACTGGTGAGCTCATCACCCTTCTGCATTGTGAATGCGGGTAGTATGGTCCTCAGGTTTTTTAGTATGGACCCAAACCCGGGTCGCCGGCACAGCATGAGGTGTGGCATCCAGTGCCTCAACCCTCTGCGCCACTGGGTCGGCTTTCCCATGTTATTTTGGCATATTAAAATAAACAGATTTTTCCAGTAAGTCAGGCTGATAGCAGCAGGGAACAAGGGGAATGATGGGCTTTCCACTCCTTAAAAGATCTAGGCTACATTTGATTAGGCACTATTAACTGACGGGTGTGTGCATCATTATGCACGTCATTTAATAGTGCCTAATCATAGGTGGCTTAGATCTTATATGGGTAGGAAAGCCTATTTTTCCCCTTGTGCCCTGCTGCTATCAGCTTGGCTTACCAGAAGATCATGTTTATTATTAATATGCAAAAATAACATGGGAAAGCCGACCCAGTGGCGCAGAGGGTTGAGGCACTGGATGCCACACCTCATGCTGTGCCAGCGATCTGGGTTTGGGAATAAGCCCGGGTCATCAGGGTTCAGCAGGGAAGGGTTAGGATTGAGCATCCATAGACTGCTCTCCTATCCCTGGGGAGGGTTGAGGGAATACACTGTGCTGTAGCAGCTCCTGGTGACACCTGGGGGCACTACTTGCACTGCTGCACTTGGGGGGAGTGTGGCAGACATCGGCATGTTGTGCTTAGACATCATTGCATGTCTGCACTCCAGGGGTCCAATTAAGGAGAAAGAGGCTTGGCATGAGAAAGCATCTTGATGGACACACTTGGCCCACCTGGAGGTCTGTTGTGGAATCGCACTGGGGGGGGTCAGTCTCGACCCAGCTGGGGAGGCATGGGGGGCATCCAGGTGGGGTCAGGGAACAGCAGTACTGGCCCCACAACATGTGAGTGTGCCTGCTGTCCTCTGGGTGGGTCAAACTGGTGGCTGGATGCCCCACCATTCATTCTGCAGCAAGGTGGAAAAGAGTAACATGATAAAAAAAATAAATAACAAGGGAGACTGTACTAACCACATTCAAGATGTAGAAGGGTAGTGAGGTCATCAGCTTTTGGTGTGGGGAGCAGGTGAGAAGAATGAATGCCAGAAAGGGACTGAAGAGGCCATTCCAGTAGGGTACAGCTATGTTCAGGTTAGGGGAAGACAGGAAGGGGGACATCGAGCAGATCATTGTGAGATCTGAAATGTGGGGCTGCCAGCACTATGATCACTATTTGGCTGTGGATGAGAGCAGCTAACGATGACAAATATCCAGAGAGGCAGTGCTGCACCTAAACTGTTACTTGAATTCAGTGTAGGAGATTACCCTCGGGTGGGGGGATGTTGACATTTTAAGATAGTATTGAGGAGTGGTGTACAGTTCATTCAAGATTTGGAAGGGTGGTAGCCAGGTAACTCACACTGTAGAGTAGGGCACAGAAAAGTACTGGAGAAGAATTGTTGGGAACTGCCCTGCGGGGTTCTGCAGATCACAGGTAAAGGAGTAGAGTGACACTGGAAGTCAGGTGAATTTGCTCAAGGCATTAGTATGCCTCCCCTGCTAATAATATTGTTATTCATAGTAAGTGCAGCCTTTATGAGGGCATAAACAGCAGTTTTTCTTGTGGGTCCTGATGCTTATTGCTTGGCCCTCCAGGAAGACCTAGTTGTTGGTTAATGAGGCGTGAAAAAAACACACCAGGGGAACTGTACATACTGCTTTCACTGTGCAGAAGGATGGTGATCCACTCAATGTTTACTGTGGGAGCAGAAGTCAGGGTGATTTGGGAGGCATTTTTTAACAGTGTCAGCTGATGAAGCATATCAGTATAGGTGTGCACAACTCTCTGAGGTACAAGATTACAATCTGAGGTTTGTTAATTCTCTTCATGAGACCTCAAGCTCATATGCAGCCCCAGGCAGTACTAAGGAAAGGGTATGGATGGTGGGGTGTCCAACAGAAGGCAGGCTAGGTGCAGGGGGTTCACATGGAAAAAAAAATACAAGAGAAGCTTATTTGTGGATTAACAAGAAAGCATGAGCTTTGGCATTGGGCCAGACCAGTACTTCACTGTGTGACCCTGAGCAAGTCACTTAATTTCCTTGTACTCCCAGGCCACACCTGTGAACAAGCTTTCAGCTTAGTGTGTCTCTCCTGGTTAAAAAAATAAATAAATTCAGGGCATCACATAACCACTAGAGCATCAGGTATTTGAAGTGTTGTACTGTACTGCGGTTTGCCAAAGAGAAAGTCAGCTGGATTGCAAAACATTTTCAGAAAGTTAAAGTAAACAAAATGAACAATATCATAGCCTAACTTGTACTGATCAAAATAATCCATGTGTTAACACATGGTGTTGCTCATTCTGGTAAAACAATTCAAAACAAGGAGGGAAAGAAGAACTAGTTAGCACTATAGGGAGCTATGTGGGTCTCTACCTCTGGCTCCAGTGATATCATCATGACTCATCACTTAACACACTTGGCAGACATCTTAGGAAGAAAGTAAGGCTGTTTTTTTTGAAAGTGAAAGGCTGATGTTCACATTTTTCAAAAGCTATGAAACTGCATTCATGTTATTTACATAAATGCAGTTTTAGCATAAATGTAAACAGCAGCCTTTACTTTACCTCGATATGAAACCATATTTTGGAGTTTGCAGTTTTAAAAAACTGCTTGTTTAGGTACCCTTTAATATATCAACTCCACCAGCCAGGCAACTACCCCCACACTCATGTAAAACAGGTCCCCAGTCTCTGACCCCACCTCAGTTGCTGATGTCTTTAACAACTTCTTCACATCCTGAGCACTACCCAGCAGTCCAGTCCTGCCATACTCCCCAACCCTCCTCTAATGGGTTTAGTCTTCAGCATATGACCACCCTTGAAGTCTACAAAGCCCTCTGTAACCTTGAACCGCACAAGTCCAGCCCTGACAGCTTTCACACAAAGATACTGCACCTTTCTGACCCTGCCATTGCCTCCCCCTGTCACATAATTAATCTATCCTTCCTTACCACCTCTGTCCCAAGTCACTGGAATCTAGTCAGTGTTATCCCACTTCACAAAAGGGGAGACATCTCATCCCTAGAAATTATCATTCTATTTCTGTGCTCCCCTCCCTGGCAAAACCCCAGGATACCTTAATTCTCTCAAAACTGACTGAGTTCCTCACCTCTACAAATTTTTTCTCCAATCACCAGTCTGGTTTCAGACAAAAACACACCACAACCTCTTCCCTCTTCATGTCACAGACTCTGTCCTAATGGCAACTGACACAGGCCACCTCACATCTGCAATATTTATCAATGTTGCCAATGCCTTTGATTCCATCTCTCACCCCCCCTCCCAAAATTGCACTTGGCCAGCCTTGCTTCCATCACTGCCCTCTGGTTCGTCCTACCTCTGTGACTGGCATTAGTCTGTCATAGTAGGCAATGCTGCATTCCCCCCCCCATCCTATCTGGTATCCCCCAGGGCTCTATCCTCAGCTCCATCATCTTTTCAATATTTATAATTATACAATGGCAAGTACTAATCCTAGTCTGTGATTGGTCAAACTGAGACTGGACCCGGGATGTTATCCCAGCAAAACATCCCGGCTGTAGTCCCAGTACAGAAAATGACCAAACCACTTAAAAAATCAGTGCACTCTACTGATTTCATGCAGCTAGCCACTTTTAAAATCTATCCCGTAGTCAGCAGCGAGCTTTTCATAAATGCAGCACAACTCCCTTCACTCGCTACAATTAAAACTTTAAACCGATAAAACAAACCGAGGGTTTTTTTTTTCTTTACGCAGCGGCTTCTCAAACTAACAGAAGCGGCCAGAACCCTTACCTCCCTCGATTGATCCTTGCACCTAGCACTTTCGATGTTGTCCATAGGTTTCTCCTGGTACACATCAAAAATGCCACAAAACTACCGGGAGAACATAAACAGAAATGAAATTAAAATCCGGTTGGCAACTGTGCTGTGATCAGCAGCGCTGCTCCAGTTTACGGCAACCTCAAAAACAAGTCAACAGAGTGTCAGTAGGGCAACCAGGAAGTAAATACCGCCAACCACACAGAACAGAAACAAAGGCAGATACAGGTCAAATAAAATAGAAACACACAGGCATATGGGGGGGCTGAGCAGTGAATCATTTGAGTTTCAGGTAACGCGAAAGACAGGAGACAACACTAAAACGTTTTTGTCAGTACTACCAGTGTAGAGCCACAGTTATCATAACAGGAGCTCCAATCTGCTGGCCAAAAGAAGAAACAGGATCTATTTCTTAAAAAGTAAACCTACGCTTTTCAAAAACACTAAAAATATACTTTTAAATAAACGTTTCATCTTTTCTTTCTTCTCTGACTCCCAAGCCATTGTATAATAGGATAATGTTCTTCAGGGTGGGTGTTGGGATAACATCCCGCCTTGTGTTGGATGCCCTCGGCCATTGGCCTCGGGCCCAACCACCCAAGGTGGGATGTTATCCCAGCATAACACCCACCCTGTCGGGCATTATTCCTTTAATAACCTTCCCTCAGTGTACTCCCAATCCAATGTTCACCTAGATGTGGATGACACCATCCTCTATGCTTCTGGCCACACCACTGACTCAATGCAGCGTCCTCTCCAGTCCAACTTCAACCGCGTGCTATCTTGGTTCAAAGACAATTCCCTAAAACTGAACACTAAAAAAAAACTGTCTCCATGGTGTTCAGCTGCCCCCCAAAACTGCCCAGGCTCCCCTCCTTCCCAATCCTCACCGTCTCGGATACCTTCACCCTTGACACCATCACCTCATACAAATGCCTTTGCCTCTGGCTAGATCTCAACTTCACTATCCATATAGGTTCCCTTTGCTCAAAGCTGCACCCATAGCTAGGTGTACTATTTTGAAACAAACACACTGTCCCCTCACGCATCCGCCACAACCTAGTTTACAAAACTATCCTCCCTGTCATTGACAATGGGAACATTATCCATGCATCAGCCACTGCCTCCTCACTCTCCAGACTGGACACCCTTCTCAACTCCTTCTGCAGGTTCACCACAACCTCCCCTCTGCATACCCACCACTGTACACTTCTCTCCTCACTAAACTTTGTACCCCTCTTCCACAGGCAGCACATTCATTCACTTACATTCATGACAAAATACTGGCTTAACCTTCTCCCCCTGTACCTATCCTCACTCCTCTCCTCTGCTCCCACTCTCGTTTAACCCTTTAGATCCTGGCATCCACGCTCCTTCTCCATCCCTGACCGGCGATCATCATCCGGAGTCTCTGCTTTCTCTTATCACCTCCCATATCTCTGGAATCAACTGCCTACTTCCCTCCTTGATTTCTTATGCCTTCTGGTCTTCAAATGCCTACTTAAAACTAACTCCCCAACCCCTGCTCTTGCCTTCACATCTTCTCCATCACCTCTGCCACTCCTTACGTTGCTCCCAACCCCATTCCTACCTCCCCTCCCTCCTCCCCATGACTCACCCTCATTATAGTCCCCCCTCTCTCTCTAAGCTCAACATCCTTTTCATTCCTCTAAGCATTCTTGGATATCAAGCTTTCCACCTAAAGCATTATTTTTGTAATTAAACTGTTCTTAGCTCATCAGTTCTAATTGTAGTACTATGTAGTAGCCTAACTTTATTACCCAGTTCCTGTATACAAATGTATTTTGCACTGTATGTATGTATGTAATGTCACTCATTTCCCCAGGTCACACCTGGAAACGAGACTTGGCTCAGTGTGCCTTTCCTGGTTACCTAATTTTAAATAAAATAAAATAAATAAAATATTCTTTCTCACTTCTCATCTGTATACAACACCATCAATGTCTAGTATGTTTACAAAGAAGTTCAATATTTTGGAATACAAATTGAGTACTCAGGACATCTTTCAGTAGACACACTATGGGCCCTATTCACCAATGGGCAGGAATTATACACCGGAGGTACATATTCCACCCACTTAGATCCACACCTGTGGACAGGTGCATGCCGGTGGAATTCAAAACCTGCTGCCACCTTTCTGCGGCCTGCCCCCTGGTGCACAAGACTCTGCAGGGCAGCCTGGGGCAGGCTTGTGGACCCAGTTTGGCATCCAATCAGATGCTTGGACAGGGTCACTCAGTGTATCCCCTACACGGTGGGGTGCACATTGGCAGCATGCCCCACGGATGTCCGATGGCCAGCTGCTGTGGTGGTGAGAGGAGGGCAATGCTACCAGTGCTCCTGAGATGTGGCACTGGAGCAGTATGCATGGATGGAGTGGGGTGTCAGTTGGCAATGCTGAGGGGAGGACTGCACACCACGATATGCCCAGAGGGGCCGGTGGCAGGGGTGGGCTGGCTGTGCCATTCGGGAGGTGAAGGGGCAGCATCCTTGGGCCAGTGCCCCTGTGTACAGTGTGTGTGTTGGGTGGGGGGGGCACCTGGTAGGGAACGCACACTGATGTGTGCTCGGGCAGATGGCAACGGGTGGCCTTATGGGGGTATGGCTGCAGTGGTTCTGGTGGGTGAGTGGGTTATCTGCCCTGTCCAAGTGGAGATCCGATGTGTGCATGGGGTGCAAAAGGGGCTAATGGCAGGGTTCTCCCTGACATAAATTCCAAAAAGGTAGTGCTCACAGAAGAAGAGGACATAAACGCCCATCTGCACTATTGTTCACATTTATTTAACACCACTGTGGAAGCTCCTAGCACCTCGGCAAAGTGCCTTCAAAGGGGGCGTAGTTACAAATAATTCCAAACACATTTAAATACACCTTTGTGTGTGACATCACATTATCATTATCCAATCATCATACTATAATAATTATTACATGAAAAAACTCACATTGTTACAAAAACCTTTTTATAAAAAAGAGGATTTATTGTGTATTTCATATGCAGGCTGGGAAGCAGTAATGGTTTTAAGCTATAGTGACTTATTTACACTAGTTCAGTATACTTATTTTTATTAACTGATTGATACACAAATACATCATTTGTCTCATATCATTCCTTACTAATTTCTTAAAAAATTCCTATAAGACAATTTTTATTTTAATAAGGGCATGTATAGACATAATGAAATAAGCCTCATACTTTATTTAACCTATATTATTTTAAATTTAGGAGAAAGGAACAGAATAATTATATCCAACCATAATGTCTAAAGACTGACTCACAACCGCACAAGATTTTTCAAAAATACATTAATAGAATTCCATATTAACAAGGGGTTCTCCTAACCTTATAGGGATACAGCATACTTTTATTTATACTAAAATAATGTATTCTGATTATGTCTTAGAGCATATTGTAATTTCTTATTTTTTATGGAGCAAACTTTTACCATATCAAAAAAAAAAAACAGACACTCAAATAATATCCGGATAGAGTAACTCACTATACTTTTTGGGACATACGGCTGTAGACAAGGAAACAACTACACAAGGATTATTTTTGAATCGAGCCCAACTGTGCCGGAAGAATACAAAGAGAAAACTGATGGTTTACCAAATCATCCTGTAAAACATAACAACGTATGATCAATATCAAACAGTATTCATTTTATCCAATTTACAGTTCCTATTCACATTCAAATGAGACTGTAAAAGGCAGATGACCAAAAGAATATAAAATAACTGGCTCAATTATTCACAACTATTTCTACATTTCTGCTGCTCTATTTATTCCCCAAGAATGGTTTTAGGTCCCATCTCTCATTGAGACCTGATGGGAAAACTGTCTCTGCTCTGAAAATCCAAGCACTCTCTTTTTGCAAGAGTTTAGTTTGCCTATCTCCTCCTCAAGGGTTACAATCAACCTGTTCAAGTCCCATGAACTTGAATTCAGACACATTGTTCATATGTACATTGGTATAGTGTCTCCCTATTGGTGTATCCATCTTTTGATTAATAATAGATCTTATGTGTTCCTGAATACGGTCTTTTAACAGCCTAATTGTGTTCCCTACATAGAATAGATTACATGTGCACCATACTATATACACAATGAAGGGAGTTATGCAAGTGATTAATTCCCTTACTTGAATGTCCAGGCCACTTGGTAATATTAAATGATCACCTGTGTTCATGTATTTACATACATTACATTTTCCACATTTATTTATTTATTTATTTATTTATTAGAACATCAGTTTAACAACCTTTGAGCCAGAGGCTCATTTACAAAGGTACCTCGTCACAGTGAGGACAAAACAGTGCAAGAAACAAACATCAAGGCAGACAAAAAATCTGAGTACATTTAGGATTCAGCCAAAAAATACAGGCATTTGTCAAACACAGTATACAACAGGCTTACATGTGCACTTTACAGAGTAGACAATATACAGTAGTTATATGGAGATTGATTCAGTGGGCAGATAAAGGTACGGCTGGGTGGAAGACATCAGAAGAGGAGTGTGGGGAAGATAGTAGCAAGTAAAGATAGAGCTGGACAGAAGGTCAGAGAGCAGCTCAGTGAGCCTTGTCTGGGAGGATAGGAGGAGGCTTAGAGGCAGGTACAGCTGCGTGTTGAGAGCAGGAGATTTCTAAGACTAGTTTTAAAATAAGATAACGAGGCGGCATCAGTGACTCCGGTGGGGAGGGCATTAAACCAACAGGGGGCTCTGTAGGGGTAAGCCCTTTGACCTTGCGAGGTTCTCGCCCTCGGTATAGCCAGTGCAGTTTTGCAGGATATGCGGGTATGCACTGTAGGGTTTGCACGGTGGATAGTGGTTGACAGACCTGGTGGGGATAGCCCAAGGAGTGATTGTTAGGAGGCAGGTTTGGTATTTGAGGCGCCATCTAGGTTGAGTAGATTAGCCATGGTGTAAAGACGGCAAGTGTGGGTTAGACTAGGAGCCCCAGTTATGAGCCTGCAGGCCTTGTTTAAGGTGAGGCGGATCTTGTGCAGGGCAGTCTGGTCTGCTGCACCATACACAAGTAGGCCATAGTCTACCAGAGATAGAACAGAGGATGTGACTGCAAGTCGGTGGGCATCCGTGGGGAGGCAGTTTTTATGACGATAGAGGATACCCAGCCAACTGTTAGAGGCTGAGGCAAGGGCAGAGATGTGGGCATGAAAAGAGAGGGCAAGGTCAAAGGTTATACCTATGTATTTATAAGAGTGAACTAGCTCAATAGGGAGTTTAGAGGTGGAGTGGACTGCGAGAGGTTAGTTACTGGATTTATTTTGGGGGTGGGCAAAGAGCATGGTTTTGGTTTTCTTTAGATTAATTACGAGCCTGTGCTCAGTAAACCAGGCTTCTGCGTCATTGTAGGATTCCTGCAGAGAATCCTGAAGTGAGATGGGATCACGGTTGGAGGCAAAGAGTACAGCATCATCCACGTAAAGATGGATTTTACCAGTACATACACTGGGCAGGGAGTTGAGAAAAAGGGAAAAGAGCAAGGGCCCAAGAATGGAGCCCTGAGGGACTCCGGAGTGGATAGGGCAGGTGCTGGAAAGTTTCCCGTTGATTTTCACACGCCAGAGCGGGCCGACAAGCAACTGGAGCACCAGGAAACAGGCCCAGTGGCAAAGCCTAAGTGACTAAGGGTAGTTAGCAGGAGGGGGTGGGAGACAGTATCAAAGGCTTTTGATAAGTCAATGAACACTGCACCTGCTAGGGAGCCAGAGTCCAGTGAGGTGTGAAGAAAGTTAGAAAACTCCAGGAGGGCAGTATTGGTGCTGTGGCCTGCTCTGAAACCATGTTGTTCTGGGCAGAGGATGCTATATTTATCGAGGTATTCAGAGATTTGGGTGGTCACAATTTTTTCTAAGGCCTTAGAGAGAGGAGAGAGGAGAGGAGAGAGGATTGAGATAGGTCGATAATTGCTAGGGAGGGTCCTATCACCATCCTTGTGTATTGGGGTGACAGTAGCTATCTTCCAGGCAGAGGGGACTTGCCCTAGGCAGAGGGATTTGTTAAAGAGACTGGTGATTGGTGAGATAACCAGATCCAGAACCTGACGGAGAAGACTGGGATCAAGGGAGTCATTGTCAATTGTGTTAATCTTTAAGGCCTTGAGTAGGTAAGGTCTGACTTCCTGGGCAGTGACTCAGCGCAGGTAGAGCAAGGGGTGTGGGAGAATAGGGACAGACCTGGAGGGAGAGGGAGTGAAGAAACTATCAGGGAGCACCAGGCTAAGGTCTGTGAAAGATTTGTTGAGGTGGTTGGCAATAAGGACAGGGTCTGAGGAGACCGAACCATTAATGTTGATAAGCGAAGGTGGGGGGGGAACGCGTGCCACCATTCAGCTGCTTAATGTTGTCCCAGAAGGTCCTAGCATTCCCCCATGAGGAAGTGAGGGAGGCTTGATAGTGCTCAGCCTTCGCTTTGCGGATGGCCCATGTACATTTGTTCCGGGCAGCAGCATAGGCCATCCTGTCAGCTGGGCGGCCTGTTTCCATGGCAATGTGCCATAGATTGTCCCTGTGCTTAAGAAGCTGGTGCAGGGTGGGGGTAATCCAGGGGGAATGCCTTACTTTGGACCGGCGTGAAGTTATGGGTGCAAAAATGTATCAAGCAGAGTTGAAGGTGTGGATAAAGAAGGTAAGGGCCGTGTCAATATCCGGGTTGTTTAGTATAGGGGACCAGTCTATGAGGGCTAGGAGTTGCTTAAGGCCTTTCAGCCCACCAGGTCTAAGACGTCGCTGAAGTGTAGTTTGTGCTGTGGGTTTGGGCAAGGAGGTTGACCAATAGAAGAGAACCGGCGAGTGGTTGCTAAGGCAGTCTGGGAGGATTTGTATATTGCGGATGCGGTTAGGGCGGTTTGTGAGGACCACATCCAGGAGTGTGCTAGAGCCCATTCTAGGATTCACTCTAGTGGGTTGGGAGACTAGTTGGGTTAGGTCGATGGCTGTAAAGGCGTCACGGGAGGAAGTGGATGAAGAGCTGAGCCAATTGATGTTCAAGTCCCCCACAAGGATTTGGTCGGATGAGTTGGGTAAGGAGGTAAGATAATCGATTAGTGGGCCTAGTGCTTGTGCTTGATTTTTTGGGGGTATGTACGCTGTAGTCAGGTAGATGGGACCCCTAGAGGGATCAGGAGATAGTTTTAGGGTTAGGGCCTGAGCCCTGAAGTCAAGGACCGGGGCTGGGAGGGCTAGTCCAACGAGAGGATCTTTGACATAAATGGCACAGCCCCCACCTCACCTACCAACACGGTCCTCCTGATAGAGGGAGTAGCCAGGGAGTGAGACCAGGGAGTCAGGGGTAGAGTCTGACAGCCAAGTTTCAACTATTGAGATAACGTCAGGTTTATGAACCGCAACCCAGCAATTGAGAGAGTCAAATTTTTTAAGGAGGCTACATATGTTCATGGAAGCAATATGAAGCCCGGTGGATTCCTTTGAGAAGCCTTTGCAAGCTGGACTGGGATTGGGATGTGTGTTACCAGTCAGGAGCAGAAGGAGGAGAGCTGCTCTGGACAGAGAGTGGCAGAAGGAGAGTTTACACAGGGAGCGATAGGAACAGAAGGGGGTTTCAGTAGCACAGGGTGGGTAGGGCAGCACAGGCTGAGAAGGCTTGAATGATAAGATGCCTGAGGGAGCAAGGGGGGAGGAAAGGTAGTGTCTGATGGGGGTGAGGTGGAGGAGCATATGGGGTGAGTGGAGGAGGAGGGAGGGGAGGGGCAGTGGCATAGGAGGAGGGGAAGGCAGGAGGGCAGGTAGGAGCACTGGAGTAGTGAGGCTGAGGGTTAACAGGGACAATAGGGTTAGCGGAAGGCAAAAGGAGGAGGAGGAGAGAGAGGCAGGTAGGCATGAGGTGTGCATGCATGATTGGTAAGGGTGTGAGAGCTGAAGTGAAGAAAAATGGGGGAACTTGGATGATAGAGGGGAAGATGGTAGTGAAAGGTCTACCTCTAAGTGTAGTTGCCACCTTGGTACAGTGGCAGGGCCCCTGCCTCAAACACACAGGGCACCAGGTTCAAAGCTTGCCCCGGGTGATAGAAAAGGACCCAAGACAGTGGCTGCAGCAGGGAGCAGGGCTCAAAGCCTGCAGTAACACTCAGAAAATATTTTAGCAGACTATGAGGGTTAGAGGGTTTTAGAGTCTTAAAACCTATCACAAACAATAGTCTGATGTGATAGCTGAGTGGTGGGGCTGCTGACTGAAACAGTGAGGGTACAGGGTTCACTGCCTACAGTGGCAGTAACAGAGAAGTGGTTAAATGTTTTGGCAGAGTGGTGGGGGGGGGGGGTTAGAGACTATGAAAGTCTTAGAAAGTAGGAATAAGATAGCCAGATAAAATGGTTAAGAGGTAGAGCTGCTGACTCTGATAGTAAGGTCTTTGGTCTTTGTGGTAACCACATTCTTTTAGGCTCAGTTTTCTTAAAGAACTGACTATGTACCAATTCGTCCTAAAGGTTGGCTGTGCATCTAAAAGTAATTCTAGGTGTTGCAGGAATTATTTCACCTAGTTTTGGGTCACTTTTTTAATATATTCCAAATGTTCCATATTATATTGCCTACCGACCCTGCAATTGTATTGAATTCCAAAGAGCATGTTATGTTATTTTTTTCTTCATCACTGATCACTCTATCTTTCTATTTAATAAAATCCTTTTGTGCTTTTTCCTTAACCTTTAACAATGCTTTGTTTAGCACTGCAGGGTGGTAATCCTTTTCTCTAAACCTCTGTAGAAGTTCTCCCTGGCATATCATGTGCTCCCCTCTGCACCCCTACGACCAGCACCATGCACCTTTGTGCATGGTGCGTAGTGCTGGCATCCCCGCAGCCCACCCCCGGCATGGTGCGGTCCACACACCAGGGGGATTGGGTGTGTTGGGGCTGCATACCCCCCATTAGTGCATCCTGTGTTGGGGGGGGCACATTGGGTGCAGAGTGGCTATGTGTCCCAGATATGCAGCGTATAGCCACTCCACCCATTGTTGAATAGGGCCTATGTATGTAACCTACATTTTACATACCAGTGTTTTTATGTAAGCCACCACTGTTACTACAATAGTTTTACATAATATTACCATTGTATAGCTTCAAAATGAATGGATTTCATTAAGTGCAATCTATATTATTTGTGGAAGCCCATGTTACAAGTGGCATGATGTAATAACATTGCAGTTTAAAATAATCATTATGCAGCTGCATTTTAATTCATTACCTGTGCTAAACCTTCAATATGTCTAGTACCCAGGAACAGGGATGAAAACCCGGTTTCACATAGACATCAATTAATGGCCATCCCTTTCCAGAGTCCATTGTGTGCTGTAGCTTAATCTTTCTAATCTATTTCTGGATCTGTTTGCTTACAGTAAATCTAAACATGCTTTACAGCTGGCGGTGAAATGCTTTCCTTCTCTTTTTATTATTACACCATTTAATCCGTATTTCAATTTTTCCTATGAACACAGTAAAGGGTGTGGATCACATTAATGGTAGAAGCATTTAAAGGAGTAGTACACCTTCATATCTTGTTAATGTTATTTGTTTCCTTGTTATCAGATAACTATTTTTGTGTAGCTGATGGGGATGTTTGTGTTTGCTTTAGTTTTCAATATTCACACTAGCCCCTGTAACTAGCCTGGGATCTCCATTTTCTGGTTGTTGAAATCTCATTGTCCCTCAGAGCTGCAGTAGCATATGAGAACATGATGCCACAGCACCCGTATACACCAAGAGTCAGATATTCAAACTGCTCCAGGCAGTGGTGCAAGCCTGGGTGCAGCACAACTGGGCTGTGCCAGAGCATGGACCAGGCAATTTTGAACTGTGTTGTGCCACACTAGACCACCAGGGCTATGACTTTATACCTGCCCATGATCAGGCAATGGGGGTTCACCACTGGACCACCAAGGTTATGTTTTATGAATGCCGTGATCGAGCGGTAGGGGCATCCCACTAGGTCACCAGGGATCATATCTGTACATATGCCCACAGTTGGGCAATGGGGTGGGGGGGCACAATGCTCCCAGAGCAGGGTGCTTGTGGATGGTGTTCCTGCTAGCTGGGTGGCCACCCACGGCCGGCAGCTGTTGTGTTACACCATGACCTACAGCCACCCACCTGTGGGTTGCTGGCATTTGAGTCGTTTTTTTCTGGCTCAACTTTGTGCAACAGTGTCTTGTGCATGTAGGGTTAGTGTATGCGCCACACATCCCGGCTGAATATTGGGATGTGCCACATATGCATGGGCACACCCCCTGTATCTGCGCTGCATACATTACCAATGCACCCCGGCACATCAGGGGTTGCACCACGCAGCCTGCCCCTTTGAATATCATGCTGGGGCACATTGGGGGGGCTGCGCCTGGTGCAACGCTGTTGCACCAGGTGCAACCCCTTTGAATATCCAGACCCATGTATCTTTAAGCTGGAAGTGCACAGAACCTGAAGAACTCTCTAGAAACACACAGACTGAATGCAGTTTAAATGAAAAAACATTCATTACATCTAAGACAGTTTGTGAAGCTAATTGAAGGTAAATGTGGTATTTCACACCTTGCTGGAACTTGTTTTGTTGAATTCTAAGTAAACAGACAGGCATACTGTGGAGTCTAAAGGGTACTGACACATCATGTTCTCATATGCTAATGCAGCTTTCAAGGACAATGATATTTCAACAACCGTAAAATAGGGACCCAAGGCTAATTACAGGGGCTGGTGTGAACAGTGAAAACAAACTATAGCAAACACATGTATCTCCAATAGCTACAGAGAAGAGATGAGTTGTCTGTTGACAAGGAAGCACAAGACATTTACAAGATACGAGGTTGTACTATGCCTTTAATTTTTTTCTTTATGCCAACGTCTCAAAGGATCTCCTATAGAAGTTGCACAGTTGAGACACCACTCTGAAGCACCCTTGATTGCAAAGTGACAAATAAAACAACTAAAAACAGAATAGGTAAGGTACAAGTAATTTGTAGATTCCAACTCTGATGTAGTGAACAATGGACTTAAGAGAACTTTTGTATCCTTGAAGTACCTTATATCGATAAACTTGATCAGATCTCAATCCAACAGGTACCTCCATGTTTGAATCTGATTTGGCTACATTTCTGACAAGATCCCTTGCAAAGTACTATCTAGTGAAATTATACAAGATTCCTCTTTCCAAAGGCTATTTTGCTTGTATGTGTTGGTCAGGCAAAAACAGTAGGTGCCCAGCTGTAAATCCAAAATGCTAAAGCAACCATTCCACAATTTTGTCTAAAAGACACTGGGGCCTATGCACAAAAATAAAAAGTTGCCTATGTGCTGCATATCCAAGGAGCATAGGCAAACCCAAGTTGGAATGCTGCAAAGTGAGGGTCCCATTGCTCCCCATTGGCATTCACCAAGGGTGCACAAGACAGAAACATGCCCAATCCCCCAGCCACATGGACAGCAATGTGCCGTGGGCAATTGGGGGCATGCCGGGGGTGTGCCTGAACTACGTTCCATTCACCAAGGTGTGTAGTGCAAGGCACAGGGGCCACAAGTTATGGCAGCTGGGGCCCTTCCATAATCCTGTATGCACCCCTATGAACAACGTCTGCCAGTCGTGGCAGGACTGGGATTTGACTCTCCATGCTGCCCTGCCCAGTAGGCAGCTGTGGAGGGCAGGGGCAGCCATTTGGATGAGTGCCCATTCTTTCCTGGATTGAATGTATTTATGCAGATCCACTCCACCATTGTCCACCCACCCCAGAGGTGCAAGGGATCCATTATGGGACCCAGGTCAGGGATCCAACTGGATGCCTGACTGGGTCTGCCCTTCACACTGGGCCACCCCCTGCAGATCTGTGCAGTGTGGTGGTGGGGCCACAGACAGGTTTCTTGTGGGTGCATGCAGTTGTGCATACCATGCACCCTGCACCTGTCCAAGGCTATGGAGCTACACAGGGGAGTATGCACCATTGGCATGTACCTTCCACCCCAATAGTGCATAGAGCCCATTAGTAGAAATAGTAGTAATAGTAATAGTAGTAGTAGCAGCAGTAGTAGTAGTAGTAGTAGTAGTAGCAGTAGTAGTAGTAGTAGTAGTGGTTGTAGTAGCAGTAATAGTAGTAGTAGTGGTGGTAGTAGTAGCTTCAGTAGTAGTAGTAGCAGTAGTAGTAGTAGTAGTGGTAGTAGTAGCAGTAGCAGTAGTAGTAGTAGTAGTAGTAGTAGTAGTAGTAGTGGTGGTAGTAGTGGTAGGTTTAACTGAATATGGTGTTCTTCTCTGGAGGATTAGGTAGGATGCCTTGCAGTATATACCTTTAGTGCATTGACAGTCACATAAACCAATAGAATAATAAGTGATTCTCACTAAAATGAGATAAATGCATACAACAAATACTCATGCTGTAATAACAATCTGCAGCAAGAGGAGAGTAGCTTTGCCCTTTCCCTACACTGTAACAACTGCGTGAACAGAAAGTTTCAAGGAACATTAGAGATTTAAAAGATCACACATTAAATATGTTTTATTACTTTTTCAACAAGTAAACATTATCAACTGCACAGAAAATCATTCAGCAGCACTGTCCTTTCCCTTGCTCTCTGACAAATATGAGTGAAATGGAGCTAATGCTTCATTTTATTCCCTTCACGATTTGCATGCACTTTCCAAAACAAACAATTGTATCAGATATTACTGATCTACTGTAATTCAATCAGATAAATACTGAAGATTTGCCATATTCAGTCTTCCAGATTTCAGTCCCTATGTGATGTTATCAGCTGCCTACCAGATTATCTAAGAATCTCTGCAATGCATGTGCAGTGTATTTATGGGGTTGACTCTCCCTCCCTCGCTTTTCTTTCTTTCTTTCTTTCTTTCTTTCTTTCTTTCTTTCTTTCTTTCTTTCTTTCTTTTTTCTCTCTGTTTCTCTATTTCTTTCTTTTGGTTTACAGAAAAATGAAAAGTTGAATGGCTAAAACAAACTTTGTGAACCAATATTACATAGAAAGCTATAATTTACTTGCTCTGCCCCTTTTCTTAACCTGAACACCAATGGGAGCTTATTGGTTAAGACTATTGATTACCCTGGATTACAATTTTAGAGTTTGAACTAACTCTTATAAATGCAGTATATGTAATTGTTATGTCAGTCTGCCAGGCAGACTGCACATAGTAATTAACAAGTACAATCTGCATTGATAGGGCAAGGAGAGAGCTGCACACTTGCCAAGATCAAGATGCTTCTTTTAATATTTCATTGTTATAACCACAACATGTAGACAAAACTCTGGGCTAACACCCCTATGTATTACCTCAACTTGGGGCTTCCTCAAGAGAGGAAGAAATAGTGCTGTGTGTCGTGGAAGGGTAAGCAGATCAACCATATATTATACACAATCAGCATTTAATTAGGAAACAGCTTTGTGACCTTCCATAATGGATCAGGAGATAGAGGTGATTTTTATTTTGCCAGTTGACCCAGCTAATTAGCAGACTAGGGTGGTTCTGGTTAGGCAGATGGTACTAGTTTGCAGTGACAGTCTTGGGTTGTGGAGGTGCTGGCAGGATATCAATGTTTTCTAAAAGGTACGTGGAACCAGGGAGATGGAATGGGTACAAGAGAACACTGAAGGTTTGATGGTAGCCACAGAGTCCACCATGCCACCTACGGTAAAGGAAATACTTTTTTTTAATCATTTGTGGATTATGAGTACTGAATACTCTGAATAAAGCTTATGTGCTATGCAGCTCCCATGAAAGTATAGCCTATTATTAATGGTATTTAAGAAGTACTGTATTATTAATTACTCAACAACTCTAGATAATGGCATTCATCAAAAGCAGTTTCCAGTTTTCGGCACAATTTGCTTTACCACATTAGTTCAGTAACCCTCCAATCTCCCACACACACACACACACATAAGCAAACAGTTTTCTGAATTCATATTAAGGCTGTACATGGGCTAACTAGCAATTCCTAATATCATGAATAGTAGGTTTATGAATATTCAGATGCCTTCCCAAATAGTTCACTATTTTGCCATGGTTCATGAAAAACCATCTAATGAGATTTCAAAGTCTCACAGAGGTTTGTTGGCCAAAGGACACCATTGGAGCTACAGGAAAAGCACATCATGTGATCTCTTCACTCTGAGTTGGTAGAGGACTGCAGACAGTCACATCTGAGAGCAAGGTCTACAGTATGCCTGAGACCTTAAACTTGCCAAAAAGGTATGTTTCTGCTCCACAGATTTTTCATTAGTCAGTATTTTTGTATGATCAGAGTCAGGAAAATCAGGTTTGTCTTTCTGACCTCTTTTTTTGCTTTGTTGTTGGGCTCAGTAGTAGGCACCAGGAAGGCTTTCTGCTGGCACACCTCTCCAATTGATCGTTGCCACACAGCTCCTGTATGATTTTATTTTTTTTGAAGCACATTTTTTTTCTGCTGGTTCTGGGCCCTGTTCCCTACATGACTGAAAAAAGTGTCTGCTGACCTCCCTCACAAAGCTCACTGTGCATGACTTGCCTGCGCATCCATATTTTTCTTTTCATGAGGCTGCGTGCTGCATATGCATGGCTATGTTGTGTTAATCTGCTACATTCTTTAGGGGGTCAGGCTTGACTCAATCAATTGTTAGTCATCTGGTTTTGGGCTTGGTTCTCTGTATAATTGAGGAGGGAGTTGACCACTTCCACCTCATGCAGCTCACTGCACACTGGTAGCCTGTGCATGCATAATGTCTGTCTGTCTGTCTGTCTGTCTATCTATCTATCTATCTATCTATCTATCTATCTATCTATCTATCTATCTATCTACCTATATACAGTATCTAGCTATCTGTCTGTCTGTCTGTCTGTCTGTCTGTCTGTCTATCTATCTATCTATCTATCTATCTACCTATCCATCTGTCTACCTATCTATATTTTGTGAGCCTGCTCCCTGCATGAGCATTGATTGCATAGTGCACTTAGTTTTGAACCAAATGGCTGCAGTTCTCAGTGGGACTCACTGAATTGTGTATATGTGTTTGTTTTCAGTTGATTGCAGGATCAGTTCTGCATGCAACTGAAAAGGTTGCCATCTGGTTCCCGTTCATAATAGCAGTTGTTATCCTATTTGCTGCTAACTTTTGTGGAGAAAGAAAATGCTAGGATTAGCATGTGGATTATTGTTGCAGAAGCACTGAGTAAAGCCTAACACATACAAGTACTGTGTAGTAATAGTTTCAAATTGGTTTTACACAATAACTACTGGTGACCTAGTCATCATGTCTGCTGGATCTGTTGTATTCAAGCTATTAACTTGTAAATAATTTGAAACTATCTTGTAAATAATGTGTTACTATTCTGTCTTTGTTACTACTGTATGCACTCCAATCCCCGGTCACACCTGGACATGAGCCTTGCATCTCAGTCAACAAAGGTTTAAATAAAAATGAAAAAAAAATGTCACAGCAACCTCCCAAACATACTTAATACAGCTACAGCAAAATATATGTACCACCAGAATCATACTGTGAGGGATAGGGTAATAGAGAGATGTTTGGGCATATTCAGCAGGCTAAAATATTTTTCTCCCCAAGCAAGCCTGCCAGTTCTGGTAGCAGTGGGAGCTGGCACAGTACTACTGCTAGTATCATCAGTACTACTACTGCTACTACTACTACATGTCACCACCTGCTTCATCCACATGTTCATTGCAACATTCTTCTATGGCAAAAGTATGAGGGCTTTAGACTTTGTATGCCCTCTGCAGAAAGCAGAAGCTACCACTACCAGTATTCCCACTGCTAGCACTGTGTCTGCTACATCCCCAACCAGTGTGCTTCCCACCACAACTAATGACACTCTTGCTGTAGCTAGACTTTCAGCTGTCACCATCCCTGCAGCCACTACAAACACTGTTCCTTTGCCCATACCCACTGCAGCTACCTCACCTATGATTGTAAGCATATGACTATGACCATCCCTAGTGTGTTGACTCAACATAGCGCTTGATATTGTATCTGTAGTGTTATGTGTGTGGTGTGGTGTATTGAGGGTGCCCAATGCAGACTGTAGCAGCCAGTGACACATCCAAGTCAGGTCACCGAAATGTATATGGTGCACCAGGTTTCGGGGATTAATGGTATTAGCTCAGTGCCTTTAACCTATGATTTGAAAACCTCTTTCCTGGCTGAATTCAGAATAATAAATACCCAAATACATGGGACCAGATTACCAAAGATGTGGCCGAATATTTAGTAAAAGATATTCACAGTTCTAATTCTTACCTTGTAGGGTAATCCCTGGTGAAGAAGACTATATGCCTTACTGAAATCAAAGTACAGAATATTTATGGAAGTTCTTCTTATCAAGGCTGCTAGTACTTTTTTCAGTTACAGCTCAGATCCATACAAGGCATTTTGTTTTGTCTAAACTTGAATTAGTATTTATCTGCAACCTGGATGTGTGAACTCACATTTTCCTGTAGCATCAAAGACTCAACTAAAGAAGAACTCTGGCCAAATGTTAAAGGGATTAAATTCTTAAGTGAACCATTCATAGCAAATTTTGACTTAAAAAAATAGGAAAGCCTTTTCAGTTTACTGTTCTGTGAACAGTTTCCACTAGAAAGTTTGGAAAGCTTATGTCTAAAATTCAATGGGTGGAATTTTCAAAGCATGGCGTAGGGCTTGCACCATGCCATGCACCATGACACTTAGGTTTTGGCAGTGCGCCAACCCCACCGCTGCAACTGTGCCCATCTCTACGATCTTGGGAGCAGTTGCGACAGTTTTCATGATGTACATTAGCTTAAACCAAATATCTGGTGCAAGCTATGTAAAAAAGACTGCCAGAATTGCCACAAGTTAGACTAGAAAAATTGGTCTAACATGTAGCAATTGCCACACAGGATAGAAACTCTCATTTAATTGCTGCAAGCTCCATGTACCATATTATCATCATACCCAGGGCTTGAAGCAATCTAAGCCTTTTGAAAATCCTGCTTTATATGCATAGGCGGCTACAATAGCAGCCAAGACCCACAATGTTGGGGTTGATGGGTGCCACACATTAATTTCATAATAACTTCATATTTCCCATTTATAAATCATTACTTCATTCTTAGACAATCAGGATCATGCATTTCTAAACAATCCAGGTACTTCTATAACCATAAGAGGGTGTCTCATGCAAAAAAATTCTAAAATTATTTTTTTATACATAGCTTTTTGCTCCTCTGTGGCCACCTATGCCTTCCATCAGACCCCCTTTAGCTCCCAACCCTGTCAGCCTCTCCCTCATCATCTTACTGGTGGGGATCCACAAGGAGCAGGGTCCAAGAGCATTGGGAGCCATCACATATGGCCACAGAGACACATAGGCTTTTTCTGTGTTTTCTCCCATTCCAACCCACAGCTATGGCTTAAATGGTGGGTGCATGCACATGGAGGTACGCATGCACTCCCGGAACCACATTCTCCCTCCACCCTCCTGACATAACATCAGTCCCCCAGACCTCTGCTCTGACACCCAGTCTCCACGGGGTGTCAGCTGACAGCAAGAAAACTTGTTTCTCCAATCCAGGAGATGAGAGCTGCCCAGTGCCAGCTACTATCAGCTCCCAGCCCCCCCGCCAACCCTCAGTGACCCGAGATCACTCTCCAAACCTGGGTCGCAGCCGTGGCGCAAACTGTGGTGTCCAACACCTCAACCTTCAGAACCACTGTGCTGGCTTCAATTCTAAAATTCTTAACTTCATTTGGCATATTTTATATCATATGCAGGGGTTACTCTGATGTTTTGCAAAATAAAATATACTGTAAATTCCATTCTTTAAACAAAAATATTGATCATACATTAGTTTACTATTTGGTAACAAGTGCCAAATAGCCATTTTGGGAGACAGTTATGGATTAGCACTAATGAAGTTGTGTGGCAGGATATCCAGAACCGTCCTCCAAGTTTCAGTGAAATTGGTGGTCATTTGAGTGAGTTATAATTCAAAGCACAGTTCCCTGAAAGAGAAACTATGTCCGTGCACATGCACAATGTGAGAGCAAGACCACATTTAGTCCACTAAAGTACCACAAAGGATGTTATATACTGAGAATCAGTAAAGGGGGTGGGGAGATTACATGGCACCTGGATAATTTGCAGCACCAGTGCTGCTGGTGGGTGGAGGTGGGGGTACCCTGTGCAGGTGTGTATGTGCTTAAAGGGAAACAATGGAAAAGACAAAGCTTTCCTCAGACACTACAGAAACTCTCAATTAGTGCTTTCAGACAGTAACAACTTTATTTACAGCTTCCTGAGCTCACTGTATGCTAATATGCCTGTTTGACCTCAGCTATTGGTTGGCAGGACATAATAGCATAAAGTGAGCTCAGGAAGCTCTCTGCTACTCATGAAATGGTGGCTGACAGCAATAGAAAGTGAAAGTTGAAGGTCACTGCTTAAATCACTAAACAATCAATTAGAGTAATTTTTTTTTTTTATAATTAAATATGCTTTATTTGAGTTTCAAACAGGCACCGTAACATACAGTCAGGTTAACAGACACAAACACAATTGCATCCTGTTAAAATGTTTTACAGTAAAGGGTAATACATAAAAATAAACACAACCAACAAATATTCTATCCTACCATCCTCCACCCAATTTCCCCTTTCCCCAGCCAAGTATCTAATGGCAAGGATTATTGATAGGCCTATATACTATATCAGGAAAGTATGAGACAAGTGTTAGGGTTTCCATAACATCAATAACACATCCACTGGGCCCCAGAGACTTTGATAAGCTTGAATTCTATGCCGCATAGAGGCAATATGCTTTTCTAATTGGAGTGCCAAAAGCATCTCTCTGTACCATTCCATAACTGAGGGTAAATGGTCATCTTTCCAATGTCGCATAATGACTAGTTTAGCATTTGCTGCCACTAGGGTAAGATGGGCTTTTCTGATCTTTGTGGTCCCATGGGGAAACAAGTGCACTAAATAGACCTCTGGAGTAAACAGTGAGTCCAGCTCCAAGAGGGGGTCTAATGCTCCCTTAACAGCCTGACAGAAAGTTTGAACCTTTGGGCAGGTCCATAGCATATGGAACAATGTACCCTCTGTCTCATGACATCTTGCAGAATTAGGAGAAGCTATTACACAATATCTAAATAATTTTACCGGTGTATATTACAAATTGTGCTTGATGTTAAACTGAATTAAACAAGTCTGTCCTGTTTTGAAAATCTGTAGCAGTCTTGCCAGATTTTCTTCCAGATATTCGCTTCCACCATGAGATGGAGTTCCTGGGTCCAGTAATAGCAAATACCTGTGGGCAAATGTGGGTCTAATGTTTGCAATTTTTTATATACCAATGAGACAGAGTGGGGTTGACTTGCTACCTGCATTAATGTCTGCAAGTCTGATTCTATTGAGTTCTGGCAGGTTGTATTTCTTATAAAGGAGGAGATTGCCTGTCTAGTCTCTATAAACTTAAATTTATGCCAGTCTGGCACTTTGTAAAGAGACTGGAAATGAGAAAAAGAAACCAGTTCCCCTTGTCTGAAAAAGTCTGCTAGTTTACAAGCTTGTAGAGGGGCCCAAAAGGAAGGCAGCATAGGTTTGTTATCAGTTTTAAAGTGGGGTTACCTGTGATAGGCTGCATGGATGCCTTATGCCAGTTCAAAGAAAGGTGATTTTGTATCTGGTGCATTGCTCTAAGCGACCATCCTATTGGTGTGTTTTGAAGTGGTTTTGGGATACAAGAGGGGGTAACAAATAGGAGGACGGATTGTGAGCAAAGACATTTAGATAATAAATATTTCTCTATAGCTACCCAAAGAGGGAAATATCCATTTGAGCCTGAGGGAAGGGTGCTTTGTGTCCAAAAAGCAACTTTACTAATGTGGTTGGCACAATAATAAGTAAAAAGGGAGGGAGTTGCCAATCCACCCTGGGTTTTGGGAGCCGTGAGTTTAAAATATGCTCTCTGTATTCATTTTCCTTTCCATATAAAGGCATTGAGCATTTTCTGCAGTTTATTGAACCAAGCCTTAGGGAGAAAACATCCTATCATCCCCAAAGGATACAGGAGACGGGGAAGCACATTCATCTTTGCAATGCTGATTCTTCCCCAAAAGGGAAAGGGGTAACACTCCCTATCTATCCATATCTGCCTTCAATGTTTGCAATAAAACAGTTAAATTTTCTGCAATGAGTGAAATGATATCTCTTGTTAGTTTGATACCTAAGTACGTAAGGGATTTAGGTTCCCAGAACAGATTGTAGGTTGCTATTTGGGTCTGAGTGAACCAGCTGTTCAATGGGAAAACTTTAGTTTTAGAATAATTCAATTTATAATGTGACACCTTTGAGAAGGCCTCTATTTCTTTTAACACATTGGGGATAGTAAGTTGCGGTTCCTCTATATGCAGGAGTAGATCATCTGCATAAGCGGAAAGTGTGAATCTCTGCTCACCAATTCTGATTCCTGTGATATCTCGTAAGAGCAAGAGCCGACTGAATAGAGGTTCTAAGTAAAAATTAAATAAAAGGGGAGACAATGGACATCCCTGTCTTGTGCCACGACTAAGTGGGAACAGGTTGGAAAGAATGCCATTACACCAAACCCTGGCTGTTGGAGAAGGATACAGCAAACGGATCCACTTGAGGTATCCATCTGGGAGGCCAAAACAGGTTAAAGTTTCAAAAATAAAGTCCCAGGAAACCCAATCAAAGGCCTTCTCAGTGTCTAGGGAAATTAAAGGGGCAGGTATATCCAAATTCCTGGCAGTCGAGATAAGATGCAACAATTTGCACAGATGGTCCCTCGAGGACCTCCTGGTCATAAACCCTACCTGTTCACTACCAATGACCTCTCCCATTATGGGGGATAGCCTGTTGGCTAAAATCTTCACCAGAATCTTAAGATCTGAATTTAGCGAAATGAGGCAATAATTCTCGGGATACAGGGGATCTTTTCCTGGTTTTAGAATAAGGGTAATCAGTGCTTCTAAGAAAATCTATTCAGAGAAGCCATTGTCATACCAGTAATTGTAGACCTCCTGTAGTATTGGTATTAACACTTTTTGACAGAATTTATACAAATTATTAGGTAATCCATCTGGACCAGGTGATTTATCTGTGGGCAATTGATTTATAGCTTGTTGTATCTCTTCAGAGGTAATATGACCCCCAAGAGAGTTCTCTTGGGTTAGTGATATTTTTGGAATATTGACCTCATTAAGATATTGTGTTATATCTGCCTGAGGTGAAGATATATTGGGGTCTTCTGAGTAAAGAGTTTGGTACTAAAATCCCAAGCCAGTGGCTATCTCATTGGGGTCAGTGCAGATCTGACTATTATGGGAAAAACAGAGACCTGGAATATCAATTAGAGTAATTTTAAAAAACATTTTACTGTCTGAAAGCACTAATCAGGAATTTTTTTAATGCCTGGGTAAAGCTGTGCCTTTTCCATTGTTTCCCTTTAAGACCTGGCTGTGAAGGCATGAAATAGCACAACACAGACAGCTGGTTAGGGCCTCCACAAAAATTTTAATATGCCAGGCAGCCCATACACAACATGCATTCATATGATTTGCATAGCTGTCTGTCATGCTTTAGTGCTCACATCACGCACTTTTAGCACTTCCATCATGCACAAAACAGCTTATGCACTAACACTGTTTGTGCTGGCACTACCTGTTCCAGTATCATGCCCTGAGAATACTGATTTTTAACATGCCATGAATTAAGAATGAAGCTCATTCTTGTCATGTTATTGCAGTAGCTTAAACTCCATGGGCCAGATTTTCAAAGGCCAGAGAATGACACAGGGTGCTTGCGTCAAAAACAACTGATGCAAGGAGCGGGATGCATCATACCTTGCACCAGTTCTGATTTTCAAATGGTGCTTGTGTCAAAAAGAGGTCTGCATATGCCAGAGTGGATTTCCAAAAAAGTTTCCAGCACACACAAACCACAAAGCTGGGATGCATCAAATAATATTCAAGTCATGGATCAAAGGTTCAGTCCATATTTTAATAAGTTAAAAACATTCAAGCACATAATGTGGCGTCTAACATGTTTCGGATAATCACATCCTTCATCAGAGACTCTGCTACTATTAAGGGCCAGTATTCTCCTGCAGGGCTGGTTTAGAACATTGTGGGGGCTTAGTCTTGGCCATTTCATCTGTCGCTTTATTTTACTTAGCTTGTGTCATTCTCATCTTTTATGTCATTTTTTACTCAACTTGCACCATTTTTTTGACTCAGCTTGGGCCATTTTTTTACTCAGTTTGCACCATTTGTTTTACTCAGTTTGTGTCATTTTCATTCCTTGAGTTATTTTCCTGACCCAGCTTTCACCATTTTAGACTCAGCTTACACCATTTATTTTGGTGCAGCTTGCGTCATTCTCATCCCTTATGCCATTTTGTTGATGCAGTGGAGATCTTGTGTCAGTTTGGGGGACTTCGTCACAGAGAAAGCTTTTCTTGCAGAATATGGTGCACAGTATTTGGTGCACCTAAATCTGACTCGATCTGCTTGTTTGATGCAGCTTGCATGGATCTAAGGGCCCTTTGAAAATCCAGCCCCACATCTGTAGGCTTACTCCAAGAACAAATCCTGCTGGGAAAGGCTAGCACGTAAACAACTGTGGCCATCTCCATGGCTGCTATGTAAACATTATTATAATGGCTTGTTTCATCCCAAACCTATGAAACTGGCCTAGTAGAAACAATATTAGACCTAGTGACATGCCACATGAAATGCTAGAATTTAAATCCCAATCAGACCAAAGGATCTGGGATTGTCTGCTAATAAACAGAACTTCCGTGTCAACCTGTTCTTTTAATGCTGCAACTAATGTAGGGCTAGTATCCTTCTGAATAAGTACTGCTGCAAATCTTAATACACATTGCCTTCACTGTAGCATTCAAAATGTCTGGCTCCCAGGGACGGTGAAGCAATGAGTAAACAGTATACTGAAATGTGTCCTTTTTGGCTAGCATGGATATCAATTGTTAGGGAATTTTAGACCAATAAATTAAGTAGACCATCAGAACTCATGAAAAGAAACAAATGTGTATAATCTTGTTATTAATTAGCTTTTAAATGTCAACTGCATTTAAGAAAAAATGCAATTTTAGTATATTGTGTACTAGGAAAAACAATTTCAAGAATAGTTGAAATTCTTTTACGAGAACATTCTGTGACGAAAAGCATTGTATCAAGAATAGTAGGCTGGACTGAAATCATTACTAGAATGCATTGTATCTTATCCACCTGTTACCAAAATATGCTGTTTGCTGTTCTAGCACTATTTAGATCAGAGTAGCTTTTCTGGTTACCTGGTTGTGGGTGATATTGATCTTGATGTAAGGTGCTTCCCTGTTCTGAACTCTGTTCCTGTGCTGGATGTAAACACTCACTTGCCTGACCCTCTTGTTCTTGCCCTGGCACTTGTTTCTATTTCTGTGTCCTGCTCTCCCAGAGCTTTACCTGAACCAATTATTCCCTTGCACTTACCCTCTGTACAGTGTTGTTAATGTCAGGTTCAGGGGTACTGTTTCTGTCTTTTCTTTGGCTATGCCACTGTAACGAGTACATTTGTATTAATTCCATGCCTGACTTACTGCTATTTTTGTTGGTACCTGACTAATGCATTCAGCTAATTGTACTGCTTGTTGTCACCCAATGTATTCTTTGTATTCACTGTTGTTTCCCATCCTATAGTAAGTAATCTCCCAAGTTGTGCCTGAAAATAGGCAGCTTTGCTGTCAAGTGCACCTATCCAGTCAACAAAAACTAAATAAAAATAAAATAAATGAAGTCTTTTATTCAGTGATCTTTGGCACAGCCCACCAATATAAAACACTTTGTGATAAAGATATCACAGTTTCTGTATGAAAAATTAGAGTGATTGCTTTTGGATTACATTGTTTTCCTAAAGCATCCTGACATAAGAGGGGTGAAGGGGAGAGAGGGGGGGAATGTCCTTGGGGGAAGGAGGGTGGGGTCTGGTGGATGGAGTTGTATGGAAGGGCATGCCTAGAGGAGGGTGTCAGTGTAAGGGGATGGAGCAGTAAGGAGGGGCATGACAGGGTGAAGACCAGTGGCAACATAAGGGGAGGGATGACCAGTGGAAGGAGGCGAAAAGGAGGCACGGGGAGGAAGGATCATGGGGTGTAACAACTGTGGTGCAGCATTGTTCATGAACACTCTGTGGAGCCTGGGGACATACCCAGTTTGTCTAAGGCTGAGGAGACTGGAGGCCAAGCTAGCATGACTAATAAGGGGATTGTCCTGGACAAAAAGTGAAATTGCCAGAAGAATCACCGAAGGCACTCAGGTAAGGGACAGGAGACAGGCTGACTGAGGGGACAGGTGGTGGAGGGGGCAGGTCACACAGGGGCTCAGGGAGGAAAGGCCCAGGTTAGGAGACAGGGCCATGATGGGCAGGAATGCCAGCATATATGACCATAGATACACAGCAGGCTCAAACATATATTGGCCCTTAATGGAGATGATGGAGCAAGAGGAAGGCAATGGGGTAGAGGCTGAGGGGAATAAGGAGCCATGCCAGAAAAGACAGACAAAGTCAGAAGCAAGGGCAGATCAGGCTATGGTGGTATAGGATGAGAATGGAAAGAGTGACACCATGAAAGAAGGGAGAAATAACATTGGGGGGGCAGGTTGTAATAGTCAGGGTGAATATGGGAAGGGGAAGAAAGCAGGAGGGGATGTCCTAGGGAGAGAACAGAGAAGGGCACAGAGTACAGGTATCCAGGGAGAGGATGGGTTACTGGGAGAGAGGATAGAGAGTGACAGGAATGGAATAAGTGAGGGCTGGATGAGGCACGTTGGGGAGGGATGAAGGTGGGGTCCATTCAGCAGGGCAAGGGGATAAAGGAATAGTGGGGGTAGGAGTGGAGGTAAGCGGTGACCGGGGGGGTCAGGAAGAACACGGGAAAAAGCCAGGTAAGGGCAGCGGAGGCCCCCTTGGGGTTAGCACAGGAAAAATCAGCGATGATGTATGGGGACTCTATTATTAAAAGGATCCACTGGTTAAGAGAGAGAGAGAGAGTAGCTTTCAAGGGGAGGTCATTTTTTTGCTAGCCAGGGATGGGGGCAAGCAGGGCACTTCCAAAAATTAAGGAGTGCATTAGGTTGATTTGGGGGAACCTCACCTGGTTTTGCACTTTGGTACAAGTGACCTGGAGGGGGAGGAGGTGGAAGTGGTGCAGAAGAGATTTATGGATCTAGCAAGTGGGTGCAAGGGGATGGTGGATTACATAACATTTTTAGAAGTTCTGCCAGTTCACTGCACCAGTACAGCTAGACAACTGAGAATCAAAGACCTTAACCACTGGCTAAGGCAGTGGTGCAGGAGGGAGGGCTATGAATGTATAGGTGATTGGGGGGACACATACATAAACCAGCATATGTATGTGAGGGATAGGCTGCATATAAATGATGAGGGGGCTAGGATATTGAGGGGGAAACTGCAGGGTTACATAGATAGAATACTAGGGAGTGCTTTAAACTAGGAGAGGGGGAGAGCAAAGCTAGATGTAGCCGAGAGGGAATAGTGGGAGGAACTGACCTATCTCACTTTCCCCCACAGCTGGGGGCAGGAGAAGCCAAAAGGGGGGGAAGGGAAAGGAGCAGGACTGGTCGAGGGGTTTGCTAACTAATGCTGGGAGTCTAGGTAATAAGATTGGAGAGCTGCAGGCGGTGGTGGCTGAGGATGACCTGGACCTAATTGCAGTTACGGAGACCTTCTGGACTGAAAACCACAGTTGAGAGGTGAAAATACCTGGATATGTAAGCTACAGGAAGGACAGGACAGGAAAAAAGGGGGAGATTACCCTTTATGTAAAAGAGGGGATTAGGGTGATTGTGTGTGGGGCTGGGGATGGACCAGAAGAGACCCTATAGGTAATTTTTAGCAGAATGGGGGGAAGGCAGTGAAGGTACAGGTGGTCTACAGACCACCAAATCAGGGGGGAAGTACATAGACAGATGGATAGGGAGATACAGGAGATCGCCAGCAAAGGGAAAGTTGTGGTGGTGGGAGATCTAAATCTACTTGACATGGATTTGGTCATCCAGGCAGCATCCACAGAAAGGAGTAGGAAGATGCTGGAAGCCTTGCAGAAAGTGTTAATCAATCAACTGGTAATGGATCCTGCTAGGGGGAGTGCCATACTAGAGCTGGTTATGACAAATGGGGACAGTGTTGAGGAGGTGGAGGTTGGATAAAATTTGGGTGACAGTGACCATAGGACAGTAAAATTTAGAATTAGAAAGGCTCCAGTTAAGAGCAGTTCCAACACTAGGGTGCTAAACTTTAGAAAGGCAATGGTCCAGGAGGAATTAGTGGGGAAGAAGGACTTGGAAGATGTGGAGGAGTTATGGGGTGAAATTAAAAGAGGAATACTGAAGGCAACAGAACTATGCATTAGGATGGTGAGCAAGAAAAAGAGATGGAGGAAACCACTTTGGCATATAACAGAGGTAAGGAATGCAGTTAGGGAGAAAAGGAGGGCATTCAGGATATATAAAGCATCTCAGAGGGAGGCAGACAGGGATGTATGTAAAGAAAAACTGAGTGAAGAGGGGAAGGTGATCAGATGGGTGAAGGTGGAAATGGAAGAGCATATAGCAAGGGAGGCAAAAAGGGGAGAGAAGAATTTTTTTCAGATATGTGAGCAACAGAAGGAAGGGGAAGCATGGGATTATGAAACCCAAGGGGGAAGATGGGGCACTGGTGGAGGGAGATATAGAAAAAGCCACTATCCTGCATGAATACTTTGCATCTGTCTTCACGGTGGAGGAGGGGAAGGGCAGAAGTTGGAAAACAGGGAAAGAATGTGTAGTGAGATGGATTCAAGTCCATTCATGGAGGCTAGGGTATTGGAGGAATTGGGAAAGCTACAGACAGATAAGGTGATGGGTCTGGACAGGATTCACCCGAGGGTACTCAAAGAATTAAAACAGGAATTGGCAACACCACTCACACCATTGGCAACACCACTCACGAGGTTATTTAACCTGTCACTGCAAAAAGGAAGGATTCCTGGGGACTGGAAAAGGGCTGAGATAGTGCCCCTACATAAAGGGGGAGGAAGGGAGAAGCCAGGAAACTACTGCCTAGTTAGCCTTACCTCCGTGGTTGGTAAACTAATGGAAGTACTTATGAAGGAAATGATGATAAAATATCTAGAGGGGGAGGACCTTTTAAATGACAATTAACATGGATTCACAGGTGGTAGATCCTGCCAAACCAACCTAATTGAATTCTTTGACAGAGTGACAGAGATAGGGGACCAGGGTGGGGCAGTAGACGTGACCTACCTGGACTTCAGGAAGGCATTTGACAGCATCCCCCACAGGAGGCTGTTAGGCATGGTAGGCAGCTTAGGAGTGGGGAACAAGCTCACAAACTGGGTAGAACATTGGTTGGAAGGGAGGACACAAAGGGTTGTGATGAATGGGGTGCACTCAAAGGAAGAGAAGGTGATGAGTGTGGTTCCCCAGGGGTCTGTGTTGGGACCCATGCTTTTCAACATATACAATGGGGACAACACAGAGGGTCTATGGGAGAAGGTGTGTCTGTTTGCTGACAACATGAAAATATGTAGTAATAGGGTTGATACGGCAGAAGGTGGGGTGGAGGATATGAGGGAGGTTCTGACTAGGCTGGAGGAGTGGTCAGAAAGATGGCAGCTGCAGTTCAATACAAAAGAGTGCAGAATTTTTCATATAGAGCATAATAACCCAAAGGCAAAATAATGGCTTTGGGGGGGATCAACTGGAGGTAACAGAACAGGAAAGAAACCTTGAGATCACCATTTCAGACAATCTGAAAGTCCGGAGTCAGTGCGACAGAGCAGCAGGAAAGGCACTCAGAATGCTGGTATGCATAGGGAGGAGATTCACAAGCAGGAGGAGGGAGGTGATCCTGCCACTATACAAAACCATGGTCAGACCACACATGGAATATGGGGTCCAGTTCTGGAGGCCATACCTACAAGCGGACAAGGACAGGCTGGAAAGGGTCCACAGAAGAGCAATCAAAATGGTGAGGGGGCTGCAGGAGAAGCCATATGAGGACAGACTGGAAGAGTTGGGCCTGTGCACACTGGAGGAGAGGAGGGAGGGGGGATATGGTGGAGACATTCAAGTACTTGAAGGGCATAAACAGGGTAAGGGTCAACAGCATCTTCAAAATGAGTAAGAACAATTCCACTAGAGGACATACCTACAAACTGGGGGATTCAGAAGGACATCGGGAAGGTTCTTACCAAGAGGGTGGTGCAGCCATGGAACAAATTGCCGGAATGAGTAGTGGGGGTGGATAGAGTAGACAACTTCAAAAGAGCCTGGGATACATAGATGGGCCTAACTGGCAGGAGGCAGGCAGGGAATTGAGGGAAAGGGTCTTCCTAAGGGGGGTTACGGGCAGACTGGATGTGCAGTGGCATCCTTTTCTGCCAACAGATTTCTATGATTCTAATATATACCTACTATATGTCAATTGTATTCGTGAAGCATTTCTTTCTTGTAGTTTGTATATATTTTTATAATTGTTTTCAAAGGCTATGCCTGCAATTTAATGGGTGTGAGCAACCAGCCACACCCCCTGCCTGAGCTATTTAAGTCAGCTCCCTCCAGTTTCACTCAGAAGCACTGTTTCTTTGCTGCAGCCAGAGGCTATGCTGGAGCTCTGCACCCCTCTCCCCCTTCTCTAAGTGTTTGTCTTCCACCTTCCCTCTATGCTTTTGGACTTTCTAGGTTAGTATTTTGCTTTCTACCTCCCTAACTGCAGTTTGTTCTTCTCCCAGTCTCCTATTCCAGCTTCACTCCTGTTCTTATATCCCTCATTTTTCTTTCAGTTTTGGTTCTTTTGTGGACTTCTTGTTTTCCCAGTGTCTTGCCTTCATCATTGCTTTTGACTTATGCTATTCAGGCTCCCAATCTGCAGTTTTTTCCATACTTTTAGCAATCTCTCAGTTCAACTACAATCCTTAAATGTTTACACCTGGCTCATAGCCAGGCAGCCACTCCCTTCTGGGTTATGTTGTTGTTCACTTCAGTAGCTACTGCACCCTACTTTTCAGTTCCCATATGCTCCAGCTTCCTCTAGCAGTTTCATTTCTAGTTTCTACTGTGTCAGCCTACCTGACTTGCAGTGCAGCAACAACTAGCACTAGCCTCCCTTATAGAACTAGTTGGCATACATTCGTCATTCAGTCCAAGCTCGCATCATTCAGACTCATTCAGTGTCCTAGCTGTCATTCAATGTCTCAATCAGCCATTCAGTTGCATTACTTATGTTTCATTTCTTTCATGTACTAATGGCCGTCAGGCTTTGCCATCAGTCTCCCACTACTCCTGCATTCAGATGCATGCTGGCCACAACCATAGCATGGCTTCCAGGGCTCCTGCCCTTTAAACAGATGGTCTCACTCTGCCCCCTTAAAGCCTGCATCTTGAGGGTGGGTCCCTCAACTTGGGTGGGGACCTTCTCTTTCTAACCTTTGGATGAGAATGTTCTACACTCTTGGGGAAGCTTTAACCATGAGGATTGACTTGGTGGCACCTCTTGATGTAGCATTTAAGACTTCAGCTGCTGGAGGGTGGGGCCTCTAAGTCCATGGGGGCTCCTTTAGCTGTGCAGACCACATCAGCAACACCTTCAAAACCTATTCCCACTACAGCTGCTTAAAGTTCACCTGGTCTCCACCTCCTTCCCTCCCTCCTCTGCCCCTCAAGGATAAATATCATACAACTCCAAGCCCTGACCAATCAAGGGCTCATCTTCTATGCTTACCCCTCAAGGGTTCATCTTCCTCTCTAGGCCTCACCTCATGGAGGCCAGGTGAGTGCCTTTCAGTGGTTGTTGCTTTCCTACTGCTGCCTTGGGGGGTGGTTCTCCTTCACAGGGAACCTCCTTAGTTGCAGAGATCGGCTCCTGGCACCCCCACAGCTTTCCTGTTAGAGGGATAGAGTGACAGCCCTTCCTGTAAAAAATCTTTCCCTGAATTGGGTCTCTAAATTGCAGCAGCTGTGCTGTCACTAATTTATCTCAAGCCTGGAGGGAAGATGACCAAGGCCTTGGATCCCTAGAGGTTCCCCCCTCATATGGTTTATTTGCTCTCTTCCATGCTGAAATTCATAAACGTTAGGTAGTCTCTACAACAGGTGGTCCATAATGTAGTACATTTATGTTAGTATAGCATTTACCAAGGTAGGTTTCCATTGTGAGCTGGGATTGGATGATGGCCCTCCTTCCATTCTCATTCCCTCTCTCCTTACAGAAGTCATGCCTCTTCTGTTATCAGTTTCAATATATGTCTGTCATTGCTCAGTTCAGCCTCTGTCTATTTCCAGTCATCATTAATTGCTGTCAATCTGTCCTCACTTTGGCTCTGTGGTCACTACTTGCTGCTCAGTACTTTTTGAGGCTCCTTCCTATGGTACCTTTAGCCTAAAGGAATTATGTTCTAGTGGTACCTCTAGGGGTGGAACCCTCCTCAAGAGGGTTCCTTTGCCTTTGTGGTACCCTGACAGGGTGGTAGATCCCCATGGAACAGGGAGTTTGAATGGCCAAAGTATTCACCTATGACAATTAACAACACATTCATTCAAATACATTCAGACTATCCACATAGTAGCACAAGCATAACTGTTCACTAAGTTGCCTAAGCCCACTGAATTCAAAGACTATGCCTGCAGTTCAATGGGTGGGAGGAACCAGCCATACCCCCTGCCTGAGCTATTTAAGTCAGCTCCTTTCAGCCTCACTTGGAAGCAATGTTTCTTTGCCCTATCATCCTCTCCTCCTCCTCCAGTGGCACGCCTCTCTCCAAGGGGCTCCTTCCTAAGGTACCTTTAGCCTAAAGGAGTTATGTTCCCATGGTGGCACCTCTAGGGGTGGAACCCTCCTCAAGAGGGTTCCTTTGCCTTCACAGTATCCCAACAGGGTAGTAGTTCCCCATAGAACAGAGAGTGCGAACAGCCAATGTATTCACCTACGACAATTAACAACACATTCATTCAAATAACTTCAGACTATCAACAAAGTTGCACAAGCATAGCTCCTCACTAAGTTTATTTATTTATTTAGTTTTTGTTGACTGGAAAGGAGGACTAGACAATTTTTAGCCTATTTTCAGCCTTGTCCCGGGGAGGGGGGGAGGATTCAGATGGATGCCAATTGAAATTGAACCAGATTTTAGGCTGTTGGTGGTATTTTTAGTGAATGGAGGAAATCTGGCCAGGACACCAGGGAAATTCCCCTACTCTTGAGTAGGGGGAAACTCTGTCCGGTTGCTGCAAGATGGACACCATGACAGACAGTAAAGAGAAAGGATGCAGCAGTGGTAGGAGAGCAGGCCTCCTCTTCTGACCACTTAATTCCAGAGGCTGTGGAAATAGACCAGCAACAGAAGGAATTGAAGGTACCTGTTGGGGAATCTGCAGAAAAAGTTCAACAGGATAGTAATGCTAAAAAAGAAGGTATTTCAGACATGGACATGGATGCTATGGAGATAAGCAGTGATGGAAATGATGAGGAGGCAAAGGAATTATTAAGACAAATGCAAAAAGAAGAACTACAATATATGCAGTGTAGAACTGACTGACAGCAAAATTTACAGGCTGCTTAGCAAATGCAAAGAAAGATGGCAGAAAATGCTGTTGCATCTGATAATAAGCTGCTTTTATGTGCAGATGGAAGGAATATGTCTCTCACTGAGTCTGGATCTGTTCCAGGAGAGGAGGGCCCGCTTGCATGTTCAGCAGCTGGCAGAGCGATCGGTGAATTAACGGAGTGCTGAGAGCCGCGCTGGTCTAAACCTCTTCTGACAGATCAGCCCAGAGAAATTGAATGTGTGGAGATCTGAGCAAAGCAAGTGGAGGAGAAACAAAGAGAAACGGCAGACTTAATCACTGGACCAGAGGCAGTACAAACAGAAAACCTTGACGATGAATCGGGGACTGATGCAGAATGAGCAAAATCAGACAAAATGCAGCAGGCCGCTTTGACATCTGTAGGCATCACAGCTGACAAGCAAAGCTGTGACGCAGTAGCATCAAAAGAGAGACAGAGCAATGAGTCAGTGCTATACTCCTCTGGCAAAGCAAAAAAACATAGAAGCATTGGAGGAGAAAATGCCCAATGCCTCATCTATGGGCAGCTCACCTAACCAAAAAAGGGCTATGCAGTGAGAAACTTGAACTTGATAAAGCATTACCAACATTAGGCCTAAGAAAAGGGTGGGAGGGAATGCCAGGTCTTCACCCCACCCATTTGCATGAAACCCCTCATACCTTAGAAATGTCTTTAAAATTAGCTGGTTGGAATAGATTTGATACTGAACAATGGGTCCCTGACCCTGATCATAGTCCAATACCTGGAACATCAAATACACCTGTAAATAGTAGTTCTAGGTTGAACTTTATCACTGATATGCATTTAGATTTACATTCTGAAGATTTACAACCCTCACTTCAAAATAATTTGAATTCGCCAAGATTGCACACTGTGTCTAGTTCAGACTCAGGGGATAAGGTGATGAGGGGATGAGTGAATGCAGGGTTTCCTTGGGAGAGCAAATGGACTTAGAAACAGCACCACCCCCCCACTAGACAAAATACAAATGACCAAGCAAGATCAAACTGGGAGAGATTTTGACGGCAAGATACTTTTTCACAACATCCCCCACCTGCACAAAGAAGAAATGCTGTGAGACTACAGTACCTAGGGGGCTTGGAACAGATTCCAGATAGACTATATGTGGGGAGACGTCTAATAAAGGAATCATTAGGGTACTTCACAAACAAAATTAATGCATTAATACACATCTCGGGGGACAGTCTATATGACATCAGTTTTAAAAAAACCCAGGGGCTGGAGAGATTTTGGTCACAATATGAAAAATTAAGATATACAGCACTTTGGCTCCCCTTTAGGGCCATAGCATTAACCAAACCTACCATAAAGTTTGTAACTATATTATTTGATACAGAGGCTATTGCAGTACATGATATAACATACTGGTTACAACAGCGCTTTGAGGTTTTGGGCACTCCACAACCAATATTTGATGAATAACATTTTTGGACTCGAGGGTGGAAATATAAAGTCAGACTGCACTCTACTAATAAAGGCTTGGTGCATCTGCTAAACAGCCTGTTTTGGGGGAATGAGAGGGGACATTGTTTTTATCCTGGTCAGCCCAGGACTTGTTTTAAGTGTGGTTCAATTTCACATCTGAGTGCTGCATGTGATAGGCTGAAATGCAACTTGTGTTTATCATATGAACACCCTAGTTCTGAATGCCAAGAAGAATTAAAAGCCTACCAGGTGGTGTAGAGGGCTGAGGCGCCGGTCCCTTACCTCGACCCATGCCGGTGACCCGGGTTCGGGAACGGACTCGGGCGCCGAGGGTCGGCAGGGGAGGAGTGGATTGAGCATCCAGAAGACTGCTCTCATCTCCTGAGGTGGGTTGTGGGAGTGCGTCACTCTGTGATGACCTCCGGTGGAGACCTGGGGTAATGCAGATGTGCACAAGAAAGGGAATGTACCAGAAAAGTGGAAAAATGCCTCACTCTTGACCGGATGATGGCCGCCTGGTGGTCTGATGCTGTCAATGTCCCACCATATTGATGCACACAAAAAGCAACAGAGGGAGACTAGGGGAGAAGCAAACACAGATACACAAACAACTGCTGGTAGGGCAGACCAAAACACAGACCCAGTAGAACCCACCCCCCCATCTACTCCTTCTCCCATACAAAAGGAACCCCTTCTTCTGGATCCTGTGACTCCAATGGTACAGACAAGGAACAAGTGAATCCACCCGTAGCACCCATTCTGCAGATGGAAGAAGGTGGTGGGGTGATGCCTCCACCGGCTATGACAGTAGTTTCAAAAAAGAGAGCATTATAACAGACTAGACCCAAACCATAAAATAGCAAAAGCCTCCTCTCCTCCAGCTTAGACAATTTCTTTTAGCAATAAGTATAAAATTCTGTAGACTGAAACACAAGACTCAGAACAAGGAGCTGATTCTGAGGCCTCTTCTAAACCTCAACACACCTCAGAGTCAGAAACAGATACAACACCACAAATACAGGCCCACACACCTAGAAGAGAGAGATCTAAAGACTAAGGACATGAACCAGGAGAAGTATGAGACTGTGCACCCCTAGCTAAAATCTTTTTTCCCCTATGGATAGGTCACCTATATTAAAAATAGCTACCCTAAACACAAATAGTATAAAAAATGCCCCGAGATGCTTGGCTACACTGTCCTTTTTAAAGAATTGTGAAGCTGATATCTGTTTATTACAGGATACTAGGCTAAGTTCATCTTGATTAGTACACATAGCCCAAAAAAATGTGGCATTGGGGTCCCTTATACTTCTCATTTGGGACTGACACTTGTGATGGGGTGGGTATTTTATTTAGAGGCGATTGTTTCAAGATTACCAGGATTGTGGATATCCTAGTGGGTAGGGCCTTATTAATTGCCTTTTCTGTCAGAACAGTAGCATGGAGAATAATAAATATTTATGCACCAACAATGAAGAAGGAATGAGTTGAGTTGTTCAACATTGTTAAACCCTATCTATGTATGACAAAGCACATTATATGGGGGGATGGTGATTTTAATTGAGTGATTGCACAACAAGATAGGAGAGCTAGTGTGGATAAGGATTTCTGCAATACAAATTGTCTAAAAAACATTACTAAAACTATAGGATTGCAGGATGCATATAGGATACTTCATGCCAGAGGTGGTTTTACATTTGTTAAAGGTAGACTATCCACTAGGACAGATTTCCTATTTATGTCAAAACATGCAGTGGTACAAGATGCTAAAACAATACCCTGTGAAACATCAGACCACAATTTAGTAACAGCTGTTGTAGGCCTTCAGGAAAAAGTCCCTGTGGAAAAGGGTATTGGAAAATAAATATTAAAGTATTAAAGGAACAATTGATTATAGCACAAATTACAGACCTCCTACAAGCCAGGATGTCAGTAGCTGGCCTTGAAAATGACCTCAATGTATTGTAGAACAATACAAAAAGTGAGATCCAAAAAATGTTATCTTCAATGACAATAAAAATACACACGTACCAGTATAGAAAGTACCTTTCTTTACAGTCTCAATTGGCTAAAGTATACTCAGTAATTAATACACAACGTATAAATCTAACCAGCCAAGTAAAGACCTTAAAGAAAGAAATGGAGGCTATACAATACTCCAGAGCCATCTCAATGATGGTAGAACATAAAATATGTATGCCGGGTAAAATCACCTTCAGGGATGCATTTGAGAGCCATACCAAAAGGGAAGAACAAAGGACTTTGACATCCGTTAAAACAGAAGAAGATCAAGAAGTATTTTCAAATTCAGAAATATTAAGAGTAGTCCAAACATACCTAACTGATATGTACACTATGCCCCCTGGTGAGGAAGAAAAAATGCAAGAGTTTTTGAGCTTTTTAACAATACCTACAGTTCCAGTAGAACTGGGAAAAAATGTAATAGCTCCCATAGCAAAGGTAGAAATGGAATGGGCCATAAAAATTTTAAAAAATGACACTGTTCCAGGCATAGATGGACTATCGCCATAATTTTACAAACAGTTTAATGACATCTACTTGAAATTCTTGTAGAAGTATACAATTAGATACTATATAATAAAACAATAAATTACCAATTATGCAGAGCAGTACAAATTTGCATTCATAAGAAGGATGATCGAAAAGATCTCCAAAATTGGAGACCGCTTAGTTTATTGAACATAAATCTTAAAATATTATTGAAAATCCTTACAGCCATATTATCGGAAATTGCACCATATTTAATATTGGTTACACAGACATGTTCCATAAAAGGAAGGCGGATCACAGATAATCTGTTACTCATTAGAGAATTAGTAGAACAGGGAAAAGAAAAGAAAATCTCAGATCACTTGCTTGAGGCAGGCACGCTGCAAATTTGTGCTACAACACATAGAAGAAGATCCTGGGCAGCTTGTATTGCAAGCAGGACATGAAGTAAACACCCAATGTACATATGAAAAAAATATGTTGTTAAGGAATGTTTGGTTAGATAGATGGCAAAATGTTCCATTTTTGAAAGATAAAATAGGATAAAGAGAAAAATGCAGTAGTAAATATCATCTGCCTGTCATAGTTTCAGTAAGTAAGGTTAGTTAAGAAGTACCATTGTTGTGTAACATTCTTCTGTGGTTTATACTGAATAATGAAATGAAAGTATTTTATTGTGTGTTCTTAATAAAATATTCTCCTACTCTTTTCGAGACGTGCCATAGGATTTTTAACATCCACCTAAACTACCACCAGAAGAGGCAGATGGGACCTCGGTTTAACATCTCATTTGGAAGACGGCACATCAGGAGTGCAGCAGCCCCGACATGTTGCACTACAACGCACTACAGTGTCAGTATTAGGATTTAACCCAAGTGTCTGGTTGCATAAACTAATTGAATCAATATTATTGTATATTTTTTGTTCATTGTACTTTGCATCTATTCTGTTCTCTTCTCATTCTCTTCTCCTCAGGATGCATTTGGAAATGGGCTGACACCAGCTTAGTATAACTTTCCTTGTAAAACATCTGGAAGGAAGGAAGGAAGGAAGGAAGGAAGAAAGAAAGAAAGAAAGAAAGAAAGAAAGAAAGAAAGAAAGAAAGAAAGAAAGAAAGAAAGAAAGAAAGAAAGAAAGAAAGAAAGAAAGAAAGAAAGAAAGAAAGAAAGAAAGAAAGAAAGAAAGAAAGAAAGAAAGAAAGAAAATACTGTCAGAAACTAATAAGAGCACTTTATCCTGCCACGTGAAACTGTTTATTACATATTATCTATTGATTTATCTATCTATCTATGAAATACAAGAAATGATAAAGTAAATAAAGTTGGACAAAGACTAATTGAGATACTTATTACATATCACTTAGCACCATTAAATGGCTGATTAATTGAAGATAAGACAGGGAACAATACCTACTATGGACCGTTTGGCTCATCAGTTTTAGACTATGTATTTTGGAATGGGGAAATGAGTTTTTGGAATACTTCTCAAGTTATACCCAAAGCAGACAGTGACCATTTCCCTGTTGTATCCCAACTAAAACCTCCTATCTCAATTGCTAATAATTGTCAACCTGTACCACTATTAGAGATATGGAATCAAAATAGAATTAAATGGCAAAATTCATGTGAGATTCTGATTATAAAAATAGTATTATCATATACATCTAGGTTTGATGGGACTGTCAATGGAAATTAGACATATTCAATAATCCAGACATGCTTTAAAGAAATAAGATCAATTCTGATAGCCTCAACTCCACCAAATAAAATAATAAAAATTGTTTATCCACCTGGTTTGATGCAGACTGCCAGATAGCTAAAAAGGAATTAAATCAGTTAATTAGATCTACTAATTATTCAAATCTCAAAGAAAAATGTAAAATATTAAATAAAGCCAGGAAAAGTTACAAGATACTTCTGAATACAAAACGAAAAGAATATCAATTCAAACAATGGAACAAAATGCTAACAATAACAGAAAATAATGATAGCCATTCTTATTGGCTCTTAGTTGCAAAGGGAACAAATGATCTTAAATATGAGATAGACACACGCATACATCTGGATGTGTGGGTAGCACACTATACAAAATTATTCTATTATTCAACCATTATTAGCACTATTAATACAAGGAGAGTTGAGATGACACATTTCAGAACATCACAATTTCAGAAGCGTATTTCTCAATAAATACTCTAAAAAGAAATAAAGCCTCTGGCCCTAATTTAATACCAGCAGAAGCTTATTTAATTGCTCCATTGCAATGGGCCATATCCTTAATAGATTTTTTAATTTTTGTGGTGCCACTCTTGATTTTCCATGTTCATGGAAAGGAGCAATAATTATTTTTATCTATAAAAACGGTGATAAAAATAACACACTTATGTATAGGCCAATATTGCTTTTAGATAATCTAGGTAATATTTTCTCTAAAATTATATTAAGAAGACTCTTAGAACAAATTATCCAACTCCGGGCTTTATTTATTTATATAGTTTTTGTTTATCGCATGGGTGCACTAGCCATAAAGATGAATATTTTCAGGCACGATCCGGCAGGTTACAGGGCAGACATTGCAGGTATAACAAACAGTAGATTACATCAAGATACATAAACAAGGTGTTGTGAAACATGAAATAATAGGCTAAGCAGCATAGGGAGTATACAGGGTATTTCAAAAAATATTTAACAATAAGCTAAGCATAACAGGTAGTACACATGGTGGTCCTGATAGGATCATAGAGGTTTTTACAGTCATAGCATGATGAAAAACATACAGCAGCAAGAGTATTGCAGTAGTAGTCCTGAAAATACAGTTTAGAAAGTATGGGGATAACGGCCAGGGTAAAGACAAGATTGTGAATAGTAGGGATAATAGCAGGTCAGGATAAGGAAAGGTAGGGTATAGGATAGGAGCTGGCAAAGAGAGAGAGGGATGGCTGCAGGGGGCTAGTGTCAGGAGAGAGAGAGCTGGGATACGCTGTACCACAAGGGGAGTATTGTGGAGAAAAGGTAAGAGCTTCAGGATAGGCAGGATACCCAGAGGACTACGGAGGTTTGAAACAGGAGCATTGGCTGGTGGAGCTGAGATGGTGGCGGAGTGCTTTTTTAAAAGCATTATGTGTAGGAGCTAGCCGGACATCCAGAGGGAGAGAGTTCCATAACTGAGATGCATGGTGGGCAAAGGCTCTATAGCCTTTGGTGGTACTGCATTGGGGGATGCATAGTAGGGATTTGTCAGCCAAGCATAGGCCATAGTTGGAGGTCTGGTAGGTGAGTAGCTCAGCCAGAGTTGTTGGGGTGCGAGATTTCACGATGCTATCGACAGTGGAGCCGAGGGAGTAAAGTGTAGTATCATTGGGGGACAACTAGTTTAGATTCAAGTATAGTAGACAATGGTGTTTTAGTCTGTGGGAGGCTGAGGTGAACCTGCAGATGTTATTATAGGTGAAATCCCATCTTTGAAGATTTGATTTTGGTAAAGGAGCATAAGTGAGGTCACAGTAGGTAGGAGTATGCCCCGAGCTATAACCACTCTAGCAGTAGAGGTTAGCATGTAGCTGGTCTGGTATGGCATGCCTAGCTTGGAACTGACTGATTTGCATGTATTGATGATGTGGAGTTCAAAATTTAGAGATTGGTGAAGGGTGACCCAAAGGTATTTCAATGATATTACAGGAGTTATGAGTGAGCCAGCTAAGCAGGAGACCCTGAACTTATCTTGGAATGTCTTGAGTTTAGGGAGGGTCCCAAACAGCATGGACTGTATTTTTGCTTCATTTAGAACAAGTCTGTGATCCCATAGCCAGGCTTGTGTGCATTGGAAATCAGAGGCGAGATGTAGGATGATATCGGACACATCTTTCGCACTGGCATACATGACTATGTTGTCTGCATAGAGTAGAGATGAGGTGACAAGGAGATTAGTGGTGATGCTGTTGATAAAAATTGAGAAGAGAAGTAGCCCAGGGACTGAGACTTGGGGAACTCCAATGTTCACTGTCTTTGGGTCAGAGCATGTAGAACTGAATTTAACAGTTTGGGCCCTATTTGACAGGTAACTGTTAAACCAACTGACAACACTTGGAGCAAAGCCCCATAGAGTACAGTGTGTTGAGGAGAAGTGGATGGTCTACCAAGTCAAAGGCTTTTGACATATCAATGAAAACCACTCCCGTGAGAAGCCCTGAGTTCATGGCAGTGAGGGTGTAATAAATTTGAGTAGGGTGGATGTGGTGCTGTCACCTTTTTGAATGCTGTGTTGTTCAGCATTTAGGAGGTCATTGTCTCAGAGGAATTCAATTGTTTGCATGGCAAATAGCTTTTCCAAAATTTTGCTTAGAACTGGCAGGATGGCTATGGGCCTGTAATTAGAGGGGGGATTTCATATAAATGACCTCAGTAATAAATAACAGGGAGAAGAAATACAGAACTGATGTGAAATACAAGCTAAATTGTGTCTAAATATTATGTTTTGTTAAAGTTCTCCTGAAGGCATTGGCTGCTCTTTAATCTGGAACACGTCTTTTTTTACCCCTTGTTTTTTGTGGACTAAATGGATAAACTACAATGGGTGTGTATAAAATGTGGATAACCTACTGTGAGAGTGACCAAAATGTGTTTGTAATATTTTGTTGGGTATTAAATCACAGATTTTTTTTGTTCTGATTGGTTGACAAGAGATGACGGTTGTATAATGTAGGGTAACAGAATGACTCAGGAAGTGAGGCATGAGGCAATGCTAAGTACCTTATGCAGAAAGGAAATGCTATTACCCCACAGTTATGCATATCCTGGAGTTCATAATGGTCACTATAAAATGGCTGCACTGATTTTTATTTTAAAACTGAATAATGAGGTTTAGAACATTAAACATTTCTAATCTGTGCTGAGTTGACTGAATAACACTTGATTATGGGATCTCATCTGAACAATTAAAGGTCTTGGTTTCCCTTACCTGCTTTATACCTTTGTTTATAGTTCAGCACCTGAATCCAGAAATTCACTGGACAAACTCAACTAAGGTTTCATGCCACTATGCTTAGAGCAGTCAACTGTGCATGTACCTTTGTGATCTGTATTCCTCTTTGGGCTGGCCATTCCAAGAGAATCACAATCTCCTGCAATCATCCCTACTAGTCCTCCAGTTCTGGTGCAACACTCACTCTCTCTGTCCTCTCTATTCATACCTTTGCCACTCTAAGAAATTGTTCCTAGGCATTGTACCCTTCACTCCTTCCTTACTTCTTGACATTTCTTGTTGGTTCGATAAGTGACTTTCTCTTGGAGACACCCATACCTCTAGATCTTCCTCCCTCCTCTCCTTTTGACCTGTGTGTTAAGCTGGTCTCTAGTGAAACAAGTCCAGAATTTGCTTTATACCACCTGTCTGTGCTCCTATCCCACTGAAGAGCATTTTTGTCCAAAGGCATGCCAAGCCCCCGTTCTTGCCCATCTACCCCCAGCTATTTCAGCCAACTCCACTTCTGCTTGTCACAGATTTCCTCTTTTATGTTGTAAAGCAGTGCAGAATATATAACTCTGCCAGTGGTTTGCCCACAGAATGACCATTGTAACTCCATGGAATTTTGTGGAATTTTCAGGAAAATTCAGTGGAATTTTGCCAAATTTTAAATTTCAGTTATACATAGAATAATAGACAGATGGCTATGTATTACAAGGCAGTTAGACCATCGAGAGGTCTGGGGGACTTGGAACCTCAAGAGTGAAGCTTGAGAGGTTCCCAAAGTCCCCCAAACCTGGAGATGGTCTGACTGCCTTGTAATACAGAGTCATTTATCTGTTATTTTTTTGTAATATATGGATGCAGTGACTTTTTTATGTGAAATGGACTGGCCGCCCGCCAGACTGAAGACACGCTGTGTTTTTCAGTTGCACATAGCACTGAAGACTCTGTCACTTGTTTAAAAAATATGTTGTTTAGGCAGTCCTACTTTTACTTTTTTTCGTCATTGTGTGAATGCAGGATCAGGCAGATACTCCATTAAACGGTATGGTTGGAAAACAAACAACAAATTAAAATAGTGAAGTTCACAAATTTCTTTCACTAAGTGAGAAGAAACCACCGCCATGTTTTTTACTTTGTTCGGCCCGGTCTGAGAAAAAAGCTACCAACGGGGATGCACGCCATCACTGTGAGTATGCAGGAAGGGACGTGGCTTTATGGCATATGGGTTTCTTGCCAGGCAGAGTTGCACATGCGCTGTGGCATTTTTGAGACAATACTATCATTCATTCGAATGATAGTATTATTGGCAGTGAAGTGTGTTATTGGGAGTGGAGTGTTCTGTGCTGTGAATTACAAAGATTTTTTTGAATAATTTTCAGTAGTATTATTTTGATGATACATATATTACATCACTATAATTTTAAAAGTACTTGTCTAAACAACACCACATTTGAAATGTAAACAGTACCCAGTAGCTTACAAAAGTGTACCAAATTTCAGAGTTGTAGATTGAAATTGTTGGAGTTATGGATGGCCAAACATTTAATCAAAATTTTATTTTCAGTTACTTTAAGATAATTTTAAAATTTCTTTTCCAAATTTCTCCTCTATGTCAGGACTCACAGAATCATTTAGCATGGGTATATTCACCATGTTTTAAGTCTCAAGCTTCAATGGGAGCTGAATTATAAGTAGTCAAACATTTTTCTAAAGTTTTGATTTCTGTAATTTTAGTATAATTTTTATAGTATTCTTTGAAACATTATAAAATTTGACAGGTATACAGGTTACAATTATGTTTGCATATGTACATAGTTTCTGATTTCTAGCTTTGCATGGTACTGAGTTATAGCCTGCCAAACATGTTGCACTATTTAGATTTCAGTTATTTCCCTCTAATTTTAAAATAACATATCCACATTTAACCCGAGTTGAACCATTCAAACTACAATACCACATGGTCATTTCTGAAAAAGTTCATATTTGCAGTTTTAAATGGGACTGAATTAAAAGTAGTCAAACTTTCACAACATTTAAAAATTAAGTTTTGCAAGAATGTAAACTACAAATGTATAAACCCCTGAAACTTTAAAACTAGAGAATGCAATACCATTAAATTTATCAGGTTCTTATACATTACAAGAAGATGTGTGTGCTAGTTTTATTAATTGCTTGCTTCCAGAAATTGCAAAATAACATCTTTACCTAAAGTCAAATCCCATGAGTCTTTGTGAAAATTGTAAAATTTCATGAAACATTCCATAAAACTGGAATTTTCTAATTTTACTCAGCCTTATCTGGGGGGATTCTAATTAAAGGATACGGGTATATGAGGCAAGTAGTCCAGGGGGTCACCAGGTTCAGGAGTTAGATGCACAGTTTTATCAAGAAATGAACAGCTGAGCCGGGTAGCACAACAGTGGTAGACCCCCAGGTTGAAGCAAGGAAGCACAGAGTATCAACAATCCCAACCTGAATGCAGGATATTTATGGATCACTTTCAATAAATTTATGACCTAGTAAGCTCGATGTACATGCAAGTCTGGGATTTAGAGGTACTCAGAAAGATATAGTTGGGGAAGACAATGTCTGGGGCAGCAGGAAGAAAAAATGTTGGCTATTCCAACAGGGTAGGTTGCTAGGAAAAGAAGTAGGTGACTCACATTTTAAGGGAGTTTGTCACTGTAAAGAACAAAGAGGATATCAGTAGGATCAGTACAGTAGTGGCACCGAATTAGTCAAAGGATGTTTAAGGATTTCTAAAAATCCCTATTAAGAATTGTGAAACCTTTAGTTAGGGATTGTGTTTTGTTTGTTAGTGTGTTCACTGCTATGCAGAGAGGGTTGTCTCATCTGATAGTGTAGTTGAAAATCTACCAGATGGCACTTAAGTACTGTAATAGGAACTGGCCTCTTTCTGTAGGTATAACAAAAATAATTTTAGAGGATTAATTTTCCCTAAATTTTGTGAAGGATAAATAGGGAATCTCACAAAATTGCTTGGCAAATTTGGCGCTACTACTGTAGTTCTACTGAGTCAATCTGGCCATGCCAAAAGAGAAGGGGGGAGGTTAGTCACCCAGAGAGGAACTGCAGGACTACAAAAAGCACAGCTCAGCTTATCAAATGAAGTAGTGATACATGCGTTGTTACTGTTATATTCCACAAAAAGAATTCCGGATTCTTCCTCTGTATGCTACCATAAATATGTGAGAAAATGCTACCAATATTTTTTTTTTCCTACTGCAAATTTTAAACTCCTAAACCAATTTATACCGTTGTGTTAGACACCAGGATACACTGACTATGGTTATGCATGTCAAATGTTAATTATATGCCTGCAAGAGCAGAGAAGTTACAGGCATCCACATTTTTGATAGTTTTTATAAAAGTTTGCAAATATTTACATAGTAAAATTTTGAACCCCTGTAACTTAAAAAATTACAATCCAATTCTCTCCATATTTAGAATATTCTATAAACATTACAAAAAGGTTATTTGTGTTAATTTACATATGTCTAGCTCCAAAGGTGCCTGAGATATATGCAGATGAAATGTTTTCATGAAATTTCCTGCAAAAGAAAATAAAATGATAGATTATGAGCACATATAATTTTGAGACGATGCATCATATTGTCATGACATCTGGCACATTGTTAGAACACCTATCATCATGGAAGTATGCCGAATTAAAGATCTCTGACACAACAGACAGCTGAGGTATGTGCAGATAAAAATCTTCATGAAATTTCACACAAAAAATAAAATGACAGAATTTGAGCACCTATGATTTTGAAACCGTCCATCCAAATTTCATGATATATGGCATGTTATTGGCCCTTTACCCAAACTGTGAACACATCAAATTGCAGAGGTCTAGATTAAACAGCATCTGTGGCATGACCAAATTACTAAATTTTAAAAATTCCACAAAATTCTGATGAAATTCTGTGAAGTTTCAAGGAATTTCATGGAATTTTATTGAAATTCTGCAAATTTGGTATTTTACCATTCTGCACACCTCTATTGTGTTACTCTTTCCATGGCATCTGGCTTGATCTTGTTATTTGCTGCACATAGACTACATATTGCTTTTCTGAACATCGTATTTATGGATGCTGCATATCAACCTGTTTTACTGCTGATTATTTGTTTGTACTTACAATAATATTATTTACTGTTGTAATTATCTCTCATGTATTCCATCTTCCATGACACACCTGGAAATGAGCTGTATATAGCTTTGTGTACCTTTTCTAAACAAAACTTTTCAGTCAACAAATATATGAAACTGTGTTAAACCATGCAGCACATTAGTATATGACAGTAAAAATGTTTTTATAAAACTGTAAAATAATGTTAAAGAAACATAGAGACACTGGCCCAGTGGCACAACTGATTGAGGCACCCATGCCTCCCTGCTGCATGCCAGGGACCCAGGTTTGGGAATTGACTTGATTTGCTCAGGGGCCAGACAGGAGAGAGAAGATGGAGCATTCATAGGAAAGCTCTCTTTTCTGTGGAAAGGGGGATCCCATGACCCACCACTTGACTGCTACCTGGAGGAATACAGATGTTAGCATGCATATGGTCTTCTAGTCTGGGAAAGGGCCTGCATACGAGTGCTGAGGGCACCTCCATGAAGGTAAGTGCACACACCTTGCTCATTGCACATTCAGCTATGCCCAGGAGAGAAAATCAGGTGGAAAATATGGAGGATGGGCTTCATGAAGCCCACCCAGCAATGGCAGTCCACCCAATCTCAGAGGGAAAACTGGTGGAGACTAGGGACAGCCGTGCGAGACAGGGACAGTGCTAATAAACTCTCCCAGCTTGCTACCAGAGAAATAAAAATCTTTATAGAAACAAAATGCGACATAAACAATAGTTTTACAATGCAATTTGTAAAGACAAAAAAGGAGTATTACTTATATGGCTAAAATTTAATTAAAGATTAAAATTTAATTTAAGATACTTTGTGCAGTGTTGTGTGATATTTAACTGGTAGGGCAATATAAAGTAGGATTTCTAACCAGAGTTGTGTGATTAACTTATTTCAAATATTCAGCCAGAATATTATATTCAGGGGCCATAATATTTGAGTATTCTTATTTGTTATTAATTGTACATCAGTCAGCTTAGAATGTGTGTGTGTGTGTGGGGGGGGTGCCTGTCCCAACCATAGTTCACCAGGGCTACTCTCTTGGCCTCCCCTCCTTCTTGTTCCCATACTTTTCTGCACACTTCCACCTTGTACATCCTATCATAGAGACCTTAAAAAAGTTCCAGACTGATGGCTCTTTGCATGATACCTGGAGCCAGCAGCAACGTTTTCATGGTCACAGTAGCCCAACTCCCCACTCTCCCAAATCATAACTTTAATATATGTGCCCCTGTGACACAGATCCTTGATTGGGGGCTGGTGCCAAAGGAACCCAGCTAGCCAGTTAGCCCCCCAGCAGTGTGCCCAGCCTGCTACTCTTTGCTCAGCTTGGTGAATGGACAAATGTGCATGTGCGAATGCATGATCATTAGGGGGTGTGAGGCAGTAGTAAAAGTAGTGATTCTAGCAGACCAATTATCTGCTACCTAGTATTACTACTGACACTACTGCTCTGCCTCCCCCCCATGTGATTGTGCAACCACTTTTATGGTATTCAGAAATTTATATTTGGGGGGGTCGTACACTACTATACTAGGCCTTATTGAAACATGATTACCTGTGCTTCTTCACAGTCTAAAAACATACTAGTCTTGCTGACAGTAAGGGCTATCTATGCATCTGCCTTACAGATTTGGATAGGTATAGTGGGGAACATAGAACAGCTACAACTAAACAAGCACCATGATTACCTTATTACAGTTGCTGCATCCCTTTCCAGATCAACCAATATTAACCCTTGCTGTGCCACAGACTGATATAGCAGTCCAGAATTCCTATACATTCTAATTCTGTTGGCAGCTTAAGGGTTAAATGCATTTTCCAAGTGTCATAGCTAACAAATTAGCAGATCACCACCATTTTCATTCTATTGCAAGAATAATTTGCTTCAAATGTGTGAAGTTATGGAACACTGGCATTTAGATTTCTTGGGTAATAAGCCAGAAATGAAGCCAGGTGGAGTCGTTTTAGCTACTTACATAAAAAAATGAAAAAAAGAAACAACTAATATGCAGCTCCTAAATGAGGAGTGGAGATATATTTAGTAGATTAAATGGAAGGGTTGTTTAACAGTATCAGTGTTATGAGAAATCTTACAAAACCATACATTCAGTGCATTTTATATAATTGTATGTTTCCTAAATGTGTTACAGAATACAGTAGCTTGCTGTTATATGCTTTTTGGGATAGTCTTCTCCCTCAGTGTTGATTGTTGACCTTCCCTTTCCTTGGGATTAGCTTCTTGCCATCACTTACTGTGACACCCACCAATGGTGCACACTAGATGATGATACCAGCACAGGCTTTGCAACAGTGGAACTCTGTCAGTAGTGCCAGTCTGTTACTTCTCTGGATGTAAGCTTATCAGGTTTGCAATCAAAATTCTGTAACAAAATAATTTACAGCTTAATGAGCTTAATAATTAACAGTGTGCTGCATATTATGTTTTATTTTATGTATGCATACTTGTTAAATCCTCTTTTTATTAGAGTTTTATATTGACATTGTTTCTTTTACCATATGCAACTTTGTTCTTAACCAGGCATGTCCAAAAATAGGCTTTATGATCTAGCCCATCTCCTAGCACAAAAAAAAAAGATAAACAATAACTTGTGAAACAATAGCATGTTGTTTGGCTAGATATTCGGATATTAGAGTTGTACAATATGTGGAATACTGTCAGATCCTGAATTGAAAACACTCCCCTACCACCTTGTGGAATAACTCAATTGAAATATTTGGCTGGCTCTGTTAGAGATGTAGTGAAATTAAATTCCGCTGGCAAAGTGAATACGAAGTGGCCACTTCATGCTGTCACTCCACTACGCAGAGTGGCCAATAGGAAAGGCTCACTTCACCTTGTAATTATTACTTCACATTCTCATTCCGCCTTAACGTGAAGTAAGGTGGAGTGGCAACAATATTGGCAGCCCCCCAGTGCCCCCCCACACACAGTCACCAGAATTAATGTGCATCCCCAAAATGCTACTGTCTTGACACAAAACTCCCCAGTGCTGATGAAGTGAAATGAGAGCACAACAAGAAATACAAAGTCTCCCATAATTAATGGAACACTCAGTCATGTGCACAGTGGACATGGTCACATCACACACAGACACCAGAATTAATGTGCATACCCAAAATGCTACTGTCTTGTGTCCAGAAAATTCCCCAGTGCTGACAAAGTGAAATGAGAGCACAAGAAATGAGAAGACTCCCAGAGTTAATGGCACACTCAATCATGTGCACAGTGGTCACACACAGTCACCAGAATTAATTTGCATCCCCAAAATGCTACTGTCTTGAGTCCATAAAATTCCCCAGTGCTGGCAAAGTGAAATGAGAGGGTAACAAAAATTGCAAAGTCTCCCAGAATTAATGATGCACTCCGTCATGTGAGCAGTGGCCACACACAGTCAACAGAATTAATTTGCATCCCCAAAATGCTACTGTCTTGTGTCCAGAAAATTCCCCAGTGCTGACAAAGTGAAATGAGAGTGTAACAAGAAATGCAAAGTCTCCCAGAATTAATGGTGCACTCCGTCATGTGAGCAGTAGCCACACACAGTCACCAGATTTAATTTGTATCCCCAAAATGCTACTGTCTTGTGTCCAGAAAATTTCCAAGTGCTGACGAAGTGAAATGAGAGCATAAGAAGAAATGCAAAGTCTCCCAGAATTAATGGTGTACTGCAAATGCACACAGATTAAGATTAGCTCACTGCATAAGAGATGCAGAGTCAGACACAAAGGCACAACAACACCTAACCAGTGCTCACAAGTCACAAATCCAAATCTGGAAAAGAATACATTTTGCTCGGTGGGGGAGTCACGGCAGTAACAGTCTACTATTAGTAAAGATACCACAAAGCAGTATAAAAAATTCATGCAGGTGCAGTGGATAGCAGATTCACACTGCTGCAATTACTCTGGCACAATAAAAGTTGTCTGATTTAATGGTACGCATCGCACACACATTCGCGTGTGCACACACACACACACACACACACTGCAAGTAACATAGAAACATAGAAGTTGATGGCAGATAAGGACCGCAAGGCCCATCCAGTCTGCCCATTTCTTTTTCTACCTTATAAATGTGCCATCGGCCTTTGCTCTGTCAGTGGCCTATCTATTCATAGTCATTTGTATTGCTCCCTTATGCCTATACCATGCCTGTTTGAAGCCCTGCACTGTATTCATAGCCACCACTTCTTGTGGTAAGCCATTCCATGCATCCACCACCCTTTCTGTGAAAAATAATTTCCTCACATTCCCCCTTAATCGGCCTCCCTCTGATCTCATGCTGTGTCCTCTTGTCCTGCTATTTTTCTTATATTTAAACATGTTAGACTCTTTCACCTTGTTTATGCCCTTAAGGTGTTTGAATGCCTCGATCATATTGTATAGAAAATTGAAAACCTTTAACAATATAACCAAATTTTTTAAACAAACTGGAATTATACATTGCTGCACCACTACAAACATCAAAAAAAGTCAAGAATTACTGAAAATATTACTGTGTGTACATTAATACAGTTATACAAGAAAAATATAACCAAAACAGAAAGACTGCCTTTTTCTCCCAATTAATCTACCTACACCACAGATATGCCCCTCCCCCAAAAGCACACTTCACAATTACAGTACACAGACTGACTATTCTAAATTAACATTCAAAATCCACACACAAACAATAAACACTCGATGATATGAGCACAGGAGGGTTTCCTACAATTGATGCACTAAATTTTGAGCAAAAAAAAAAAGGCTCAATAACACTTTTTTAACAGCTTTCAGAGGATTTGAATTGCAGAGCTCTGAGAGGAAACTGTCTCCATCTTCCACAACACACACTACATAGAACTGAGGCTGTGAAGAGCAATCTAGAGCCCATGTCACCTGCAATCCCATGAAGCACTGCAAATTTGCATTGGAGCTCAATAACAAGGCAAAGTGATGCAAAGTACATTGATTTCAATGTACTTCGCCTTAAAATTGGTGGAGAAGTAGTTTGGGGAAGGCAGAATAACATGAAGTCATTGCTTTCAATGGACTTCATGTTCCTTATTATAACGCGAAGTACTCCACTTTGCGTTGCAGAGCGCTTTGCGGATTCCACATTACTCCGTGAATCACTCCACGGAGTGAATTTCGACCACTTCACCCATCACTAGGCTCTGTGGGTGAGGCATAAAAGGGTACAGACAAATGGCAAAATTAGCAATTTATATTAACATATGCCATGTTGCCTTTCTCTACATTTGTCTCTTGTTTTTCTGTCTTTCTCCCTCAACTTCAAAACCAGCTGTGTATGCAACAACCCTACTGTGCAAGTATAAATGTTCCAAACAGTGGCATCATAGGTTGGAATCAGTCTCTGGCTTCTACACATACTAACAAATACTGCTACAGGCATGGGATACTACAGTAATGAAAATGGAGCAACTCTTCAAAGTGTTCAGTTTGCAGTGGAGTAAGCAACTCATGGAAGTAGCAGCATTAGCACAGGAGCCACAAACTGGTTCTAATCAATAATACCACTGGTTGGAGCATTTAGAATGGCACAGTGGGGGGGGGGGGTTATGCACAGAAAGGAAATAGAAGATAAGTAAATATGTGGTAATGTTGCAAAATCAAACATGTTGAAAGAACTACTGATTTTCAAATTAGATGTTCTTTCAAAAAGCTTAACTTATTCATCTTGGAGCACTGTAATAACACCTCAGATAAATTTATGTCTTTGACTTTTTTTTTGCAATATTCTTATAAACAACATATGCATCTGCTTTAAAAGTTCTGGGAACAGCTATGGATAAGTTATTAAGATTTATATCATGTTTTTTGGAAAGACCTCACCATTGTTTACAGTGCAAGAGCACTTGCTGCAATTTCAAATCATAGAATTCATGGAGCATTATAAATTACTAAATGTTGCACGGCATAGCTTCAGGAGGGACTGTAGCATGGCAACTGCCTTGGTCAGGTTCACATGTGACCGGCAGGAGAACATGGAGAGGGGTGTGTCTACTGGGATAGTGTTTGTGGACCTGACCAAGGCATTCAACCTGGTGGATCACTGCCTCTTGAGGACACAGCTGTGCAAAATTGCTTTTGGAAAATCTGCTGTGATATGTGTCTCAGACTATTTGTCTAATGGATATCAGCAAGTCAAAGTCATTGTAGCCCTGTCAGACTTCTACAGAGTGGAGTATGAGGTCCCAGATCAATGGAGCCCTGTCAGACTCTATAGATTTGAGTATGAAGTCCCACAGGGGCCCATACGTGGATCGCTATCATTTTATTTATTCATAAATGACCTGCTGAATGTGTGCACAGCAGCTAGAGCTATAACTTATATTAACAAAACCTTGGAGAATGAACACAATAGCATCACATCCTGCTTTACTAAAAATAAACATATAATAAATAAGAAAAAAAACAAAATAATTGTGTTTTGCTCAGCCCCCCAAAAAAAAAAAAAGGATTATATACAGTGGCATTTGAAGTCTCAATAGGAGGAGAGGAGAAGTTGGATATGGTATATGGTTCAGATATTTGGGTACATTACTGGACTTTCAACTAAATTTTGAAAAACATGTAGTTAATATCTCCATGCAGTTGAATAAATAGCTTTATACTCCCTCAATGATATTTTGACCATTGAAGTCAAAAAATTGCTTGCACAAAGCTGTTTACTGCCAGCCATGGAATATTAGAGTTTAATCTGGTGTGGGATATCCGAAAATATTGAAATGAAATGCATCTGTATATTCAGTGCATTCTGTAGCTTTGCCCTGGGAACAAAACACTGTGAACACCACTGTAGTCTTTATGAAAAATTGAATCGGTTGCCTATTAAACAAAGGGAAAAATTGTACAAACACTGCTTTGTGATCAAGGCTATTAAAAAGGTGGGGGGTGGGCCCATAGCAAGTATGTTTGAACCCAAAGACAATACCAAATCTCTGAGATCAGATACTTCACTGATGTTGCCTGTTCCTTTGTGTAAATCTACTAAAACACACAAAAAAAGTTTAAATACTCTGTTGCTAAAATCTGGAATAGTATTGATTTGGAGATAAGAAAAGCTTCAAATATGCAACAATTTAAAACTCATCTTAAAAGAGAAACCAGAATGGGGCTCAATGTTCTTGCTTTTAGACTTTTGTTAGGCTTATAACTGGATATAAAGTAATGTGTTACACTGTGTTTAACGTAACATGTACATTTTATATGCAAAGTTTTAATTGTATTAACAGTATGGATATTTGTATATTGTATATTTGTTATAGCGGTTGATAGTATAGCCTAGAGGTTAGAGTAACAAGCTGTGAATGAGCTTGGTACATCCAGCAGACCTGGGTTTGATTCCCACAACCTCGACTTGCATACTGTGTAACTCTGCAAAAGTCACTTAACCTCCCCAGTGCTCCCAGGTCACCCCTGAAAACAGGCACTTGTGCATAGTGGGCCTTATCCAGTCACCAAAGACTAAAATAAAAGATAAATTAATAAAATTGTGGTTTTGTCTCTTTGTCCCCAGGTCAAGCCTGTAAAATGACCATGTGACCCAACGCTATTCATCTGGCTAACACAATTTTAAATTAGGAAAAGTGTATCAGGAGCAATTAGAATGACATACCATTCATAACAAAGGATTGTGCTGCTGTTTGCAATTGTACTTACTAGCTGGCAACAAAATATTTATGAGACTACTTTACTATTTTGACCAACAGAAACTACTGCAACTAAATCTAAGAGATAATCCCTTCTATTAAGAAGATCCAAATATTACAGTGACGAGGAACAGTATTGATGCGTGTGTGTGTGTGTGTGTGTGTGTGTGTGTGTGTGTGACTTGTGCATAGAGATGGGCCAAGTTACTCAACTTTGCTATGCAGCGTTTCTCGTGTAGAACTTGAATTTTGTGAAATTCTCCACAATGCGAAGCAAATAACTTTGCCTTTTTGGGGAACCTGAAATTGCCATAGGATCTTATGGACTTCATGTTACTTTGCCTTTTTTTGTTCCTGAAGGTGAATCTTGCAATGATTCATGGGATGGCAGGTCACATGTGCTCCATATTGTCTTGCACAGCCTCAGTTCAGCGCAGTGTGTGTAGTGGAAATCTGGAGTTAGTTAGCTCTCAGAGCTGTGAGATTAAAACCTTCAAAAAACCTTCAAAAAATCAACTTACCCTTGGACTTTTGAGTCCAAATTTAGTACATCAAGTGTAGTAAATCCTTATGTGTTTCTGGCATCAATCATTTATTGATTTGGTGTGAATTTTGCATCTTAAATTAGTAGTTTCAGTGACCGTATTGACAGTGCAGAAGTGTGCTTTGGGGGAGGGGAAGGGAGGTTCTGTGGTATAGACGTGAGATTAACAAAGTACAGTGTGAAAGGCAGTCATGCCCAGTGTCGCTGGCTATTGTTCAGTTCTGTACACAATAATGCTTCTAGTAATTTTTGATAATTTTTTGCTGTTCGCTGTGTATTTTTTCTATCCATTTGGAAGACTGTCTTTTATTTTACTGAACTGTTAAATTTTCTGCGTGTTAGCTTTAGTCTGTGTGCGTGCTGTCAAGTCATATGCATTTTATTGTGCCACCGTAATAGCAGGATTGGTAATTTCTGAGTCCGTATGTAGTATTGTCTCCTGCTTCTATCTAGCTACTGCTGTAAATATTCCTCCCCCTCAAAAGAAGGTATTGTTGTTCCACTTCTGGATTTGTGAAGAGTGTGTTTACAGTCTTGTTGTGCCTGTATGGCTATGTCTCTTTATTGCAAAATTTCTGTCTCTAAGTCTCTATTGTTGTTTTACAGCTTCTCATCTGCCCAAAACCAAAGGAATATAACAATGCTGTTAATTGTCTCTGTTCAGTCTGTTGAAATTGTTGTCACTGTATCACTATTGTGTATTTCCCCATAGTAACATAAACACACTCTCTCTAGTGCATATTATAGCATTTAAATGAACAAAAACGGACATACTAAAAGAAATACCTATTGCTATATTGTTGACATTGTACTGTCTTGTGAATTCTCTTGAATTTGTTATAGCAACCAACAAAATTGGAAAAATAACTTTTTGTGATAAATATATTTCTTTCCTTGGTGACTGTCTGTGTAATCTAAAAAATGCCCACAAAGACACTGGGAGGCAAAGCTGTTTCTGGCTGTGGCACTGCTGCCAATAAAACTGTTGCTTGTGTGCCTCCAAATGCTAGCAGTGGAAGTTGTTGTGATGATGAGGCAGGTTCATCAAGGGCTAGCAATGTTAAATGTAGTCGTGGACATGGTACTATGCAGCAGAAGGGAAAGGTAGTAGTTGCTGCAAGCAGAGGGATTTCTGTGACTCAGTTTTTTCTTGGCCAAATCAGTGGCATCAGTGCTGGTTGGAGATGCTGGTTGCACTGGTAGTAAAGTGAGTGACGGCATTGTGGATAACAGCATGAGTATTGCTACAACCAAGGAAAAGTCATCAAGTCAGAAAAATGTTGTGGAGTTAGAAGACTTGAGGGTAGTTGATGTCCCACTCCCCACGGTAGTTGAACATGGGCCTGATCATCATGAGCTACAGTCTCATGCTTCCACAGATCCTCATGATAGGCCATCCAAAGAATCAGATGGTGACTATAAAAGTGTGGATGATCATAGTGAGGCTGAGGTTGTGATATCTCCAGAGGATAGCATCCAAAGTGAATTTGTGGATGATGATGATGATGATGCTAGCGACCCTATATGGGAACAGGACAAAAAGAAAGTTAAGGTGGCTGTAGATAAACAGTCTGTTAGTAATCCCTCCCCCCTCAAACTTCTTCTGATGGAGCTGTGTCTGTGGATGACCCTGAAGTCATATTAAAAGATTGTGAAGATGTTCAGTAAAAGTCAAAGTTTGCATCACACCAGAAATCATGCAGCACCCCCCCCCCCATTTCACTTCCCAAAAATTGCAGTCGCATATGCAGCAGAAGCAGCAGTGTCATGCGAAATGTAGGGCAGCCAAATCCCTAGTTTGGGCCATAATTAGTTAAGGGTGCAGCATATGTCATTCCTGTAGTACCCATTGAGAGGTTTGTGACCATATATAGACTGTCACTAAACTCCAGATATTGACACAGTTATGGTCTGTTGAAGTTACATTGTTATCCTGTGGGCTTAATTATGTTTTAGTTGCTTTTCTTAATGGCCACAACTAGTTAAGGGTGTGACATATGTTATTCTTATAGTACCCATGGAGAGGTGTATGGTCATATGTAGATTGTTACTTAACTCCAGCTATTGACAAAGTTATGGCCTGTTGAAGTTATAGTGTTATTCTATGGCTTAATTGTTTTATTAGTTGCTTTTCTTAATGGCCACAACTAATTAAGGGTGAGGCATATGTTATTAGTGTAGCACCCATTGAGAGGTCTGTGACCATTTATAGATTGTTACTTAACTCCAAACACTGACAGAGTTATGGCCTGTTGAAGTTACAGTGCTCTCCTGTGGACTTAATTATGTTTTTTCAGTTGTTTTTCTTAATGACCATAATTAGTTAAGGGTGTGGCATATGTTATTCTTGTAGTACCCATTGTGACTTTTGTGACCATATATAGATTGTCACTTAAGTACAAATATTGATGGAGGTATGGCTTCTTATACTTTTAATGTTATCCTATGGGAAACTGCATGCCCATGATGAACTCTTTTCCCACGGCATTCTCCTCCTGAAGCACCAGCACCAGCACCACAAACCAGGCTCTGGCACCAGTGTATAAGCCAAAGTATGGTGACCTCTTCATCCTCCTCCTGAAGCACCAGTGGCACAAGACAGCCTCTGGCATCAGTGTACAAGGCAAAGTGTCCTGATCTATTCATCCTCCTCCTGAAGCACCGGCAACACAACACAGCCTATGGCTAGGGATTAAACTGGTTTAAAATAAACTCAGGAATCTGGAAAAAAGGATGAAAAGCAGAAAACTCTGTTTTTTACTAGTTTTGACTAGCCCACTAAGCTACACAGCTCCTGCTCTAGCAAAATGAAAGTCAAAGTGAAAATAGTTCACTGACTTCCTGCCTGCATCATGTGACCTGTAGAAAGTCAGACATGTGATCTGTGGGCTGTTTCTCACAAACTTCACCTTCTCACAATGCAACCCAAAGTTAACCCGAAGTTTGGAAAGCCAAGTTCATTAAAGGCGAATTTCGATCTTTGAATGGAAACTTCAGGTAATGCTACACAGACGTGAAGATGATCACTTTGCATTATATTCATAGGTGTAGTAAAACTTTTCTGCATCTCTACCTGTGCAGTATATACAGGGTAGGCAGAGATGCATAATCACTGTTGTGGGGGGTTTAGTTATGGGAAAGCATGACAGAAACACCTCAACCATTAAAATGGAGAAATTGGACTATGAACAACTAAGTTTATTAACCCCCTTCCCCAGCCACACCCCACTAATGTCTACAGATTGCTTAATATTCAGAAGACTAAAGTGGACTATGAGGATGTTAATTTGTGTATCTGGTGCAAATGTTTAGAATTTTTTGTCAGAAAAAAATGCGAATGAGTACAATCAATGAGTCTATGAATGAAAGATCTCAGATGACAGTTTATTATAGTTCAACCTGTTACCTAAAATCTGAGCTAAAATATGCTATATTAACAAATGTGCATTTTCTGAGAATGATGTATGAGATTCGCAAAATTGCACTTGTAGTGATTATGTGCTGCAGCAGTGTGATTAGTTTGTCAGGCATAATTCAATTGCAATGCACGACCGTCTGCTCTCACAGTGTGGTTGAATTCTGTTGTAGTGCAGCTCTGTTGTAAGATACTTCAGCTCAGCTAGTTTCACCTGATAGACACATCGTAAAATAAATAAAAGCATATGGTCACTTAGGGCACTTACACCGAGAGAGGTTGCATTATGGCCAAGCATTATATATGCTACCACTTATGAAGGGTGAGTGAATGTGAAAACTGGCAACTTCAGTTTGGCTTCATTTGGGACCTCCTGTCTTCAAATCAGTTTGACTTTAGCCAAATACAGTTCAAGTCCTTGACATGGGAGTCTTGCAGGCTAAAAATAGTGCACATGCCACTCCAACACCATCCCTTGCCCACTTCAGTCAATACTAATTCCTTTTCTCTCCCATGTTCCTCAGGTCTATTTCTGTTTTATATAATTTATCACCTGGCACAGTGCCACAAGCCAGAACTTTCTCTTTTTATATAAGCAAATGTCTGGCTAATGTGTTGAAGGGTAGAAAGTGATGGAGGTGGGGAAACGGATTGCCATAAGACTACCTCTTGTCACCTGGAAAGGCCTACAGTGTTATTTGTTCAATTGTTTGGCCAAAAGATGAAGTGATCCAAAGTGGCCCAAATGTTCGACTGAGTCAAATTGAAGGTAAAACTGATGAATTGTGGCACATTAATTCATCTATTTACCAAGAAGGTAATCCTTCCCAAATCACACAATTCCAATATACTATGCATTGATTTGTGGAGATGATGTCAGTGTCTCTGACACCTTCTAGCTTAGGATAAGTTGGAGACCCTGGCTACTGCATGACGGCATACTGGCATCCAAGGGACAGGAGTTCAGGTTAGCATGACTCAATGTGTTCTAAGGCCTGATCCCAAATTGTAACACAACCTGTGATGACTGATATCTGACACAAAGGCACCCAATATCTGGCTAAATGGTTGATGCAATACATACCGGGCTTTGTGGATGGCAATGTCTAGATGACCCACGCGATGTAGAGAGCAATGCCACAGGTCACTCCCAATGTGGATAAAGCAGGATCTGGGGAACATTGGTGAGAACTGACTGTTGACTCCATGCCTACCAGTGCTCAACAAAATTATTTTTATCCTTTTAAACCTTACCATTATGCAGAGAGATCCTGAAAATTCCCAATGCCTGGCTAAATCTTAGGCCCACCATGGGAAGAATCCATGGTTTGTTGTTTGAGCAAGAGTGAGGATCAGACCTTGGCATGGCAGGCAAGACTCAGCAGATGCCCACATGGGAGTAAACATCAAACAAAAAGTATGTTACAAAACACTTCTACTGCCTTTCCTCCCTCCAGGGAGTATTTACTACCCATAAAAATATTCTGCTAGCAGGTACCCATTAGCCCAAATTCCTTTTATTCTTTCCTTTTCACCTTAATCATTTCCCTTTCATTTTTCTTCTGTATTCCTGCAACATGTTTCAGACTTGCAGTGCTGCAGATTTCTAGGGGTTATGATAAGCACTCCTCACTGTACTCTGTAAAGTATGGGCTGAACTAGACACAAATGCAGAGGAACTTGAACTTCACTATATCTTCCCATAAATATTTCTTCAGGAATTCCTGATCATTCTCTTTTCTCAGTTAACAAAATATAAACTTGATATCAACAATATTTAATCGTTTTCTGAGAGAATTATTTTTCCCCGTCTCCTAGACTGTGAGAGAGAATGTGATGAAAACTGATAGTGTCTCTTCAGTAGCTAATGTACATGAAGAAACAAAGGGCACTGCATTTAAAAAAAAAATTTCTGCATCTGTTGTTCTGTAGAAATAAGTTAATGTGGGCACTGCAGTTCCATTCCTTGTCAGTTTATAGTAACAGTCCTCTGATATAAATATCATAGTGGCTTTCACTGGCCCAGTTTGCTACAGGTTTGTACTTGCATTCAGACACCATTGTAACATAATGTAGTTTCTCAGAACAGACTCAGTGGATGTAAATCTTCTTCTGTTCTTACAGACTCAAGGATATAACTTTGATATGTGCACAATAAGCCTAATTTATTTGCTTAAATACAGCAAATTGTTTGCTGCTAGCTAGTATGTACATAGCTAGCTTACATGTATTGTGTTTGTTCATTTGGTGAGTGCTCTAGGCATAAAGATACCTATTTTTGGGCAGGACCTGGGAGAGGTGCAATTCAATAAAAGCAGTGGAAACATAATGATACAGAACCGTTATAACGTGAAATTCAAGACAGGACAACATGATCACAGTTGATAAAATTGACAGTTACAGCATACTACAAATAGCAGGAGAGAAACAATGATATGGTAGTTGGAAGCATTTTTAGATATTACTACAATGATTATGATTATTTTATAACATGTACTATACTGATAGGCTGCAGACAGTGCTAAAGAGAAAATATCAAGAAGAACAGTGTGAAGGATCTATTAACAGATGCTACAAGAGAATAAGTAATATTCCATTTCTTTTTTTATGCATCTCTCCAAATAACATGCTTACAACAAAAACTTTAAAATGCAGTGCAAGGCATTATGGCCAGGATATTCAGACTGCACATGACCATCCCTGGTGGTGTAGTAGTCCCCGCTGCCACCCGAGTCCCCAATTCCCTGATGAATGACATTAATTACATGTATTTGTGTATTCCAATTCTCTGCTCCCAGGCTATGGAATGCTCTTCCACTCAACCTCCGGCTGTCTCAGTCTCACTTTGGATTTAAAAGTGAATATCGTCATTATCTATCCTTAGCTGATGCTTGTACATGCTTTGACCCAACCTGAAGCTCCTGAGACTTACCAGTAATGTCACCCCTGCTCTAATCCAGCTCCAAGACTGTCTCCTCTTCCGCTCCCCATATTTTTCCTTCTCTTTGTAAATAACTTCTTGACTACTAGCTCTCTTCCTTCTTGAACCTTGTTGCTGACCATCCACTGTTGTTTTGCCAATTACCACCCCTGACCTTCCTTCTGTCAGTCTTTCTTGCTATATTTGAACATTCCTCACATTTCTCTCTATATAACCTTACTATCTTATTAACCCTTTCACTCCACAGGTCGGGTCCATGGTTTCTGCACTTATTATATATCTTACTGCCATTATCTGTATAATGCTTGCTATTATTTTTTGTTGTTTCTACCCATTGTATTTTTGTAGCACTGCTGTACTGTTCCTCTATTTGTACTATTGCACCCATGTTGCTGTTGTTCAACTGTTCTCCTTTTGTTGTACTCTCCTGGGTCGTGCCTGAAAATAGTCATTTTATGGCTAGTGCACCTACCCGGTTAACAAAAACTAAATAAATAAAAACTAAATAAATAAATTAAGACATCCCTGGTGGCCTAGTGGAAGCCCCCCTACCCATTGCCACGATTGCGGTAAACTCCCATATTGAAATGCCCTGGTGTTCCAGTGGCACCCCCCACCCCATCCACACACACAGAACTCCTTGTTCACCCCACTCTCCTCCCCCCCGTCATTGGCAGGCAGCTGCATCCTGCCCGCACATCACCTGGCTGCCCGCCGAATGACAGATACAGTATAGGCTGTAAGCCTGTTGGTCCCCAGTGTGGACCAATGGACTTGCAGGGCATACTGTACTAGACAGTCCCGAATCTGTGAATGGAGCCATTCACAGATATGGGACTGTCTAGTACTGTATGCCCTGCAAGCCCCATTGGTCCACACTGGGGACCAATGGGCTTACAGCCCATACTGTACCTCTCAGTTGGGGATGGTCAGGTGGTGTGTGGGAGGGATGCAGCCACCTGCCAATGATGGGGGTGGGGAGCGGGGGGATAGGGGTTCTGTGTGGGTGGGTAGGGTGGAGAGTGCTACTGGATCACCAGGGCCTTTCAATATGGAAGTTTACCACAATCATAGCAATTGGTGGGGGGGGTTCCACTAGACCACCAGTGATGTCTTAATGTCATTCATTGAGGAATCAGGGACTCGGGTAGGAGGGAGACTACTAGACCACCAGGGCTGGTCATGTTTCATACACATTGGGGCATCTTGGACTGGGGGGCCACTAGACTGCCAGGGCTATCCTTAGACATGTATACCAAATGATTGTGGCTATGGGGGGATTCGACTAGAGTACCAGGGTTGTGTGTGCTTGCAGACGGTGTTCTAGGTGGACGGGCGGCCACCCATGGCTGCGCTGCTCTGTTGCGCCCTGCAATACAGCAGCCCACCTGTGGGTGGCCAGGATTTGCTCCTACTCTGCACGGGCTCAACTTTGAGCCCCCCTATGTAGTGCAGTGCAGGGGTACCCCGGCATATGTGCTGCACATCCCAGGTTGAATATCGGGATGTGCCGCATATGCATGGGCACGCCCCATGCATCTGCGCCACATACATTATCATTGTGCACCAGCGCATCAGGATTTGCACTGCGCCAGGCAGCCTTCTCAATATCTCACCAGGGCACAATGCGGGGTTGCGCCAGGTGCAACCCTATTGAATATTCAGGCCTATGTGTATGCAAATCCTTGTACAGATCATGCTGACAAGACTTCACCAGAACAGAAATCACCTTCTAGACTGACTTTTACATCTTAACCAGTATAGGATGGGATCATTTCACTTGCTCTAGAAATATAGAATGTACCTGCAGAAAGGCCTGCTTAGGCCACCCAGTCTGCACAGTTGGCCCAGTCACTCAATGGCCCAGTCCAGGCTGCAATGACTGTACTCAAAAAAACAATTAATGCAACTCATAATAGGGTGGAACATTCATAGCTGAGTTGAGGGTCTCATTTAAAATGGTTATGGGATCAGGAAGTTTGCTGTTGACCAAAGGGAGGAGAATGGAGCATCTCTAAACACATTGTCCTCATCCAGGGAAGGAGGTCAGCATTCTGTGCTGCAGTACTGATACCTGGGTGACCACAGATGGCAGTGCAAATGGAGAAACTTGTGAGGGAGGAAGGACATAGCCTAGCTCTGGAGTGCAGCCGTGTAATTGCATGCACACCACAGACCCCTCACCAGATGTGTTCCTGAGGGCTAGAAATAACAAAGTGAAAAAAAACAAACATAGCAGGACATTATGGCACTGGAATACTCAGGCTGCATCACTCTGGATTGCCTCTGTCTTACACTATTGCTGACTGGGGGGGCACTTCCCTGCCAAGCCACCAACAGAATCATCCATGAGGTGTAAATTCCATGTGCCCCATGAGGAGAAGTAAGTGCAAAAGTAAGAGGTAGATGGGACAGGATGGGTGGTTGTAAGGCAGAGATGGGAAGTTCCTGTTACCAGGGGATAAAATTAAATACATTCATACATACATACATAAATAAATAAATAGATAAATAAATACATAAATAAAATTATTGTGGAAATTTTTTTTAAATAAAGCATAATGCATGGTGAGGTATGTATAATGAAAATGTAATACACACCCAAGGTGTGGGGTGCTTCATAAACCCTGACACTAAAACCTGAGTGGTTTATAAATGCATCCCACAAGGAGGGTGTGTATAAAATTGAGTTTTGTACACCTCCCCATGATTTGTTTTATATAATAGCTGGGATCTGTTTTTTTGCCACTGAAGGCCCCCCCACACATTCCAACTAAATGACCGCAAGCAAGAACAGCACTTTACTTCTGCCCACCATCTCTCTCTCTCTCTCTCTCTCTCTCTCACTTGTTTGTGCTCTTTTTCTTGTTTTTTTTTAAATAAAGAACAACTACTTACCTCTGATACAGTGCAGCAATGTCCCAATACTCATCATCTGTGCCATATCACATCCACAAATTCAAGTCTGCAGCCTGAGTTAGATACAACCGGGAGCTGAAAGTGTCAGCTGGTAATTTCACTTTTGAACAGTAGTACACCGCAGCAGTGTGAGTGTGCACATATGTTCTTTCAGGGGAAGCTGATACATCAATGCCATTATAGCCATCTGGTTATGATGGAAAATTATAACTGCGTTTCCCTATGGGAAAAACAAAACCCTGTTATTATAACTGTAAGTCTAAACATATAAAATAACTGGTGAGCAGTCTTCCTATGGACTCAGCCAATTATTATTCACCATAATAACCAGCTGGTTATTATGGCAGACGCACACTACCTCAGACTCTGTAAGCGCAAGCTCCATTCTCACAGCTGCACAGCTGCTGTCACATTTGATTCCCACTATGGTTGTGAGAATAGATCTGCTCATATTTAAAACTGCTGATAATATGGAGACAACACAGTAAATACTAAATAAATCTAGTAACAAACCAAGAAAACAAAGTCCAGTTGACATCAAAACAGACTAGCAGCCAGGAACTCATGCAAACAGCTGCCATGGAAATGGAGACCTTGAGTTAATGGAGTTCAGGCAAGACATATGGAAAACATCACACAGCCCAGCAGTTTACAGAGTTTCTTTTTCTAGAAAAGTTTTTGGGACTTTTGGAAAATAATTTACATGTTCACATCATTGTGCCACAAGCAGAGCACACTCCAAGGTTAAAATATCAGTTTTATAAAAATTGGCTTTTTCGGCAGCGTCTCAGACCATTGTACACCTGTTTTCCAGTTCTCCTAATTAAGTTTAATTCAGCATGATTCTCTCTTTAAGAACATTTAAAAATGTTCCTGTAAAGGTATTTCAATATATTTTTAAACTACATACTCATGTTATGTTTTTACTATTTAAACATCAAATGCTGAATCCCACTTGAATCTTACTTTCTCACTTTGCCACTAAATTGCGCACCAGAAATTTTAGCAAGCATTTGTCAATGCCGAATGTTGATTGCGTTGGTGATGTTGAGTTCGCTCACTGCCCCTCTGCCACTCGCTCATTCTGTTTCTCCCGGTGCTGCAAGATGCTATTTTGTACTGGGCTCCTGCCTGCATTGGCACCGATTTCTGTCCACAAAGAAATCTGCAGCTGTCTCGACAGAAGTCCGTTGAGGTGGCTTACTCCCCCTGTATCATTCGCTCATTCTGTTTCTCCTGGCACTGCAGGCTGGCCTTTTGTACTGGACTCCTGCCTGTGTTGGTGGCTTTTTCTGTCCACAAAGAAATCTGCAGTAGTCCCGACACAGGTCTGTTGAGGTTGCTCAGTCCCCCTCTCTCACTCGCTCATTGTGTTTCTCCCGGCGCTGCAGACTGGCCTTTTGTACTGGGTTCCTGCCTCTGTTGGCACCTTTTTCTGCCCACAAAGAAGTCCACAGCTGTCCCGACAGAGCTCCATTGAGGTCACTCACTCCCCCGTGTCACTCGCTCGTTCTGTATGTCCTGGCGCTGCTGGCTGTCCTTTTGTACTGGGCTCCTGCCTCTGTTGGCACCTTTTTCTGGCCACAAAGAAATCTGCAGCAGCCCCGACAGAGCTCCATTGAGCTTGCTCACTCCCCCTCTCTCACTCGCTCATTCCGTTTATGCCAGCGCTGCAGGCTGCCCATTTGTACTGGGCCCCTTTGTGCATTGTTACCTTTTCTGCCCACAAAGAAATCTGCAGCAGTCACGACACAGCCCCATTGAGCTTGCTCACTCACTTCCCCTCTCTCACTTGTTCGTTCTGTTTCTCCCGCTGTTGCAGGCTGCCCTTTTGTACTGGGCCCCTGCATGCACGGCTGCATTTTTCTGACCACAGAGAAATCCGCAGCAGCCCAAACAGAGATCCAGTGAGCTCACTCACTCCCCCCCTCCCTCACTCACTCATTAAGTGTCTCCCATTGCTGCAGGCTGCCCTTTTGTATTGGGTTCCTGCCTGCATTGGTGGCTTTTTCTGCCCACAAAGAGATTTGCAGCAGTCCTGACACAGCTCCCTTGAGGTGGCTCACTCTGCCCCATCACTCGCTCTTTCATTTCTGCCAGTGCTGCAGGCTAGCCTTTTGTACTGGGCTCCTGCCTGCATTGCTGCCTTTCCCTGCCCACAAAGAAATCTGCAGCAGTCATGATAGACCTCTGTTGAGCTTCGTCACTCCTCCTCTCTCACTTGCTCGCTCTGTTTCTACCGGCACTGCAGGCTGGCCTTTTGTACAAGAACCCTGTGTGCATTGCTGCCTTTTTCTGCCCACAAAGAAATCTGCAGCAGTCCTGACACAGTTCCTTTGTGCCACTCACCCCCCCACTTGCTCATTGTGTTTCTCCCGACAATAGACCTCCGTTGAGTTCGCTCACTCCCCCTTTCTCACTCGCTCATCCCATTTCTGCCAGTGCTGCAGCCTGCCCTTTTGTACAGGGCTCCTGCCTGCGTTGCTGCCCTTTTCTGCCCACAAAGAAATCACCAGCAGTACCAATAGAGCTCTGTTGAGCTCACTTACTCCCCCTCTCTCTCAGTCGCGCGTTCTGTTTCTCCCGCCGCTGCAGGCTGCCCTTTTGTACTGGGCCCCTTCGTGCATTGTTGCCTTTTTCTACCCACAAAGAAATCCGCAGCAGTTCCAACTAGCTTCGATGAGCTCACTCACTCCCCCTCCCTCACTCGCTTGTTCTGTGTCTCCCACTACTGGAGCCTGCCCTTTGTACTGGGCTCATCTCCCGCTGCTGCAGTCTGCCCTTTTGTACTGGGCTCCTGCTTGCATTGGGGGATTTTTCTGCCCACAAAGAAATCTGCAGCAGTCCTGACACAGCTTCGTTGAGCTCACTCACTCCCCCTCTCTCACTCGCTTGTTGTGTTTCTCCCAGCGCTGCAGTCTGGCCTTTTGTACTGGGTTCCTGCCTGCACTGGCACCTTTTTCTGCCCACAAAGAAATCCACAGCTTTTATGACAGAGCTCCATTGAGGTCGCTTACTCCCCTATTTCATGCACTCATTCTGTTTCTCCTGGCACTGCAGACTGCCCTTTTGTACTGTGCTCCTGCCTCTGTTAGCACCTTTTTCTACCCACAAAGAAATCTGCAGCAGTCTTGACAGAACTCAGTTGAGCTCACTCACTCCCCCTCTCTCACTCTCTCATTTTGTTTCTCCCGTCACTGCAGGCTACCCTTTTGTACTGGGCCCCTGCATGCACTGCTGCCTTTTTCTACCCACAAAGAAATCAGCAGTAGTCTCAGCGGACTCCGTTGAGCTCCTCCTCCCTCCCCTCCCCTCCCTCCCTCGCTCGTTCTGTGTCTTCGCTGCTGGAGCCTGCTCTTTTGTACTGGGCTCATCTCCTGCTGCCACACCCACCCTTTTGTACTGGGCTAATGCTTGCATTGGGGGCTTTTTCTGTGCACAAAGAAATCTGCAGCAGTCCTGACACAGTTCCTTTGTGCCACTCACCCCCCTCTGTCACTCGCTGATTGTGTTTCTCCCGACAATTGACCTCCATTGAGTTCGCTCACTCCCCCTTTCTCACTCGCTCATCCCGTTTCTGCCGGTGCTGCAGCCTGCCCTTTTGTATAGGGCTCCTGCCTGCATTGCTGCCTTTTCTGCCCACAAAGAAATCAGCAGCAGTACCAATAGAGCTCCATTGAGCTCACTCACTCCCCCTCTCTTACTCGCTCGTTGTGTTTCTCCTGGCACTGCAGGCTGGCCTTTTGTTCTGGGTTTCTGCCTGCATTGGCACCTTTTTCTGCCCACGAAGAAGTCTGCTGCTGTCCCGACAGAGCTCCTTTAAGGTTGTTCACTCCCCCTGTCTCATGCACTCATTCTGTTTCTCCTGGCACTGCAGACTACCCTTTTGTACTGGGCTCCTGCCTCTGTTAGCACCTTTTTCTGCCCAAAAAGAAATCTGTAGCAGTCCTGACAGATCTCCATTGAGCATACTCACTCACTGCCCCTCTCTCACTTGTTCATTCTGTTTCTCCCACCGCTGCAGGCTGCCCTTTCGTATTGGGCCCCTGCATGCATTGCTGCTTTTTTATGCCCACAAAGAAATCCGCAGCAGTCCAAACAGAGCTCCTATGAGCTCACTCACTCCCCCTCCCTCACTCACTTGTTCTGTGTCTCCCGCTGCTGCAGGCTGCCCTTTTGTATTGAGTTCCTGCCTGCCTTGGTGGCTTTTTCTGCCCACAAAGAGATTTGCAGCAGTCCTGACACAGCTCCCTAAGGTGGCTCACTCCCCCACTTTCATTCGCTCATTCGTTTCTGCCAGAGCTGCAGGCTGGCCTTTTGCACTGGGCTCCTGCCTGCATTGCTGACTTTTCCTGCCTACAAAGAAATCCGCAGCAGTCACAATAGACCTCCATTGAGCTTGCTCACTCCCCCTCTCTCACTCGTTCATTCTGTTTCTGCTGGCACTGCAGGCTGGCCTTTTGTACTGGGCTTCTGGTTGCATTGCTGCCTTTTTCTGCCCACAAAGAAATTCGCAGCAGTCAAGATAGAGCTCCGTTGAGGTCGCTCACACCCCCTGTCTCACTTGCTCATTCTGTTTCTCCTGGCGCTGCAGGCTGCCCTTTTGTACTGGACTTCTGCCTTTGTTGGTGCCTTTTTCTGCCTACAAAGAAATCTGTAGCAGTGCCAACAGAGCTCCTTTGAGCTCATTCACTCCCCCTCTGTCACTCGCTTGTTGTGTTTCTCCCGCTGCTGCAGGCTGGCCTTTTGTACTTGGCCCCTGCATGCACTGCTGCCTTTTTTTGCCCACAAAGAAATCTGCAGCTGTCCTGACACAGTTCCCTTGTGCCACTCACTCCCCATCTCTCACTCGCTCATTGTGTTTCTCCCAGTGCTGCAGGCTGCCCTTTTGTACTGGGCTCCTGCCTGCATTGGCAGCTTTTTCTGCCCACAAAGAAATCTGCAGCAGTCCCAACAGAGCTCCATTGATGTCGCTCACCCCCCCGTCTTATGTGCTCATTCTGTTTCTCTTGGTGCTGCAGGCTGCCCTTTTGTACTGAGCTCCTCCCTCTGTTGGCATCTTTTTCTGGCCACAAAGAAATCTGCATCAGTCCTGACAGAGCTCTGTTGACCTTACTCACTCCCCCTCTCTCACTCGCTCATTCCGTTTTTGCCAGCACTGTAGCCTGCCCTTTTGTACTGGGCTCCTGCCTGCATTGCTGTCCTTTTCTGCCCACAAAGAAATCCACAGCAGTCATGATAGAGCTCTTTTGAGCTCGCTCACTCCCCTTCTCTCTCGGTCGCTGGTTCTGTTTCTCCCACTGCTGCTGGCTGCTCTTTTGTACTGGGCTCCTGCATGCATTGCTGCCTTTTTCTGCCCACAAAGAAATCCGCAGCAGTCCCAACAGAGCTCTGCTTGACCTTACGCACTCCCCCTCCCTCACTCGCTTATTCTGTGTCTCCTGACGCTACAGACTGCCCTTTTGTACTGGGCTCCTGCCCGCATTGGTGCCTTTTCCTGCCCACAAAGAAATCTGCAGCAGTCCCAACAGACCTCAATTCAGCTTGGTCACCCCCCACTGGCTGAATCCTAAATTGTCCCAATGATTTCCGACAGTGACTGTGGTATTCTGCACCAGAAGTGTGAAAACACATTTTGGCCAGGATGTGAAAAATGACAGCTGTACTTTTCATAAGGAGGTGTGGAAAAATGCCACTGTTGAGAATGTGGCGTGAAAATATTACTAATTTGTGAAGTTACAAGGGTGCATGGAAACTGCACAACGCATGCTCATAGCAGTCATTTTACGGAGTTTCATCACTAAATTTTCAGCATTGCCATTTTAGGACCTCTGCTCATAAACAGTGTCAGTGTGATTTTCTTAGTGTGTCCCAAACACTGATTTCCCACAGCGACCGTGCTATTGTGCGCTGGAAGAGCGAAAACACAATTCAGCCAGGATGTGAAAAACGACAGCTGCACTGTTCATAAGGAGGTGTGTAAAAATGGCAATGTTGAAAATCTGGAGTGAAAATATTGCAAAGTTGCGAAGGTACAAGCGTCCGTGGAAACTGAGCAATGCATGCTCGTCGCACTCTCATTTTATGGACTTTCGCCACCCAAGTCTCAACATAGCCATTTTAGGGCCTCTCCTAATGAACTGTGTCACTGTCATTTTTATAATGTGTCCCAAACACGGATTTCCCACAGTAACCGTGCTATTCTGCGCTGGAAGTGCAAAACACATTTCGGCCAGGATGCGAAAAATGACAGCTGTACTGTTCAATAAGGAGGTGCAGAACAATGGCAATGTTGAAAATCTGGAGTGAAAATATCATAAATTCACTAACTTACGAGCGTGCATGCAAACTGTGCAATGCGCACTCGAAAAACAGTCATTTTATGGAGTATCAGCACCACATTTTCAACATAGGCATTTTAGGACCTCTGCTCATGAACAGTGTCACTGTCATTTTCGTAATCTGTGCTGAACACTGATTTCCCACAGCGACCAAGCTATTCTGTGATGGAAGTGCGAAAGCACATTTCAGCCATGATGTGAAAAATGACAGCCGTACCATTCACATGGAGGTGTGTAAAAATGGCAATGTTGAAAATCTGGCATGAAAATGTTGCAATTCACGGGTTACGAGGCAGTGAGCAACTGCACAATGCACACTCGAAACAGTCATTTTGGGATTTTTTCCACCAAATTTGCAACATAGGCTTTTTGAGAGCCCGCCTCATGAATACTGGCACTGTCGTTTTGTTAATCGGTCCCGAAAGGTGATTCCATGCAGTGACCGCGAAATCACCTGTAAGGACCGATTAATGCCATGACAGTGCCAGAATTCATGAGGAGGGGTCCCAAAAACCCCATGTTGAAAATTTCTGTCAAAATTCAAAAAAATACCCAAGATATGCATAAAAGTTGAAAAAACCCTATTTATTGCATTATACAGCTTACTGGCATTTTCTCAGTTTGTGGTCTGCTTTGAAGAGTTCCCGGTCCACCGAAGATCGTCGCCGAGCTCCAGAGGTAAGTATGGGGTAAGGGGGGTGTGGGGAGGCAGGGTGCGCAGTGGGTGGGTGGGTGCAGATTTGGGAGGGGAGCAGGGAGATGGTGAGGGACAGTTTTTTGTTTACAGGGGCCAATAAAAAACAAACAAAAGAAACATTGCAGGACTGTTTTTTCCTTTCAAGGCATATGGCATGCCGGGTGGGCTCCCAGCATGCCAATGGACTTTTTTGGGGGGCAGCTGCAGCCGACTGGGATAGGGCACCCCCTGTCGGCACACAACAAAAGGGAGGGGCACATCATACTGACAGGAATTGGCCACTCCCGTTGGCACACAAGAAATGCGGGGGGGATATGCTGATGGGGACTGGGCACCCCCATCGGCAAACACAGAAGCAAGGAGGGGAATTAAGCCAAGGAGTATTATCACCCCTCAGCACATAAGAAATTGGGGAGGAGAGACATGCTGACTGGGACTGTGCTCCCCGCCAGCAACAGCCCTGCAATGAGAGGTCGCTTACTCATTGCAGCAGATGACGCTGCAATGACGAGGCAACCCCTGATTGCAGTGGCTAAAATGTTAGAAAGTTGTGGCACGCTGGCTGAACTAGTGTCAGCAGCAGTGTGCCATGGCATTGTGGAAAGGCAGCCAATCCTTTAAAGGCTGTGGGGGCATTGGCTACAATAGTGCGGTGCCTCCACAATCTGCTTTTTACAAAAGCTGCAGCAACATGTTTTTTGTGCTTGCACGTACTCAACATAAAAATGAAGGTGTGGGTTGGAGTGAAACTCAGATTTAATACACACCCTCAGTGTGTGATTCTGAATAAGCCCCGCAAGCTTCACTCTCAGGGTTGTGTAGTATCATGTACCTCATGTGTGTATTACATTTTCCTAATACACTGCACCCCATGCATTATTCTCTATATAATTAATGGCTATGATTTTTTTTCCATTGGAAACATGTGACATAATTTGCCGTTATAAAGGAGCATTTATAATGGCAAACACGCACCAGGTTTCCCTACCACTGAGCATGTGCCTGGTGCCGCTCTGCTCTTCCTGGTAGTCTGAGACTGTGGCTTACTGCCGGAGATCACCCAGTAAACTCTGACTGGGTGGTAAGTCCAAAAAATAAATACAAGAACTCAGGGCTAAAAGTAGGCTACTGTTTAAGAAAAAAAATGATGTGTCTTCAGCAGCTGCTTCTGAACATGAACCGAGTCGGGATTGGGGTGCAGCTGCACAGGGATATTTTACTTTATTTAATTGCTGTGGCAAAAAAATCGTAGCCATCAATTATATAAAATAAAACATGGGTTGGTGTGTAAACTAGAAGTTTGCACACACCCTTGGAGTTAGATGCTGACATAAACCCCTCGGGTGTGTGTAAACTTCTTGTTACACACACCACTCCATACTTTATTCTATATATAATACATACTCTTTGAGCAATGACATGTGACAGGGTCTACATTCATTACAAGAAGCCACAATCTGAGTGTTAATCAGCAACACATCAGAGAAGTGCCTATATTTCTATTTGCATCTCACCTTGCAGTGTATTACCATATGTTTACATAACCAGGTTTTAAAAATGGCTTTATTTATGAAATTACTTTTATCAATTGAAAAAATAAGAACTTGAAAAAGGCTGTTTAATAGAAGAATAGTATATACAGTTAGAAAATGGTGGCCTTTGCATTTCTGAATTGCTGAATTCATGCAGAATTTTCTATGGATGTTCTGTGGAATTCCACCATGGAGAATTCCCCATTTCACCCAATGTGATTCAGCAGAATGCATAATTCCACATAAATACAGTAAATGGTGGAATTGGTGTATTCCACAGAATGCTGCCTTCTCTGAAGCACCAGATGTTTCTCAGAACTCCACACAATCAAAATGTCTTTATGATGTAGAAGTGTCTCATTAAATGTCTTTGGTCTTCCAGTAGCATGGCATTTTTCTCTACGGCTGGAATCTGATTGTGATTGCTTGGCATGTATGTGTGTTCTTAAAGACTACTGGCAGAAAGGTTGGGTTTTCCCTTACAACATATTTTAGAATACAAGTGTTATGTTTGATTCTTGTTGTTATAAATGGACAAAGCTGAGATTCTTTTACGTTCCTTCAGAAAGTTTTGAAAAGAAGAAAGTGACTTTGCTCCACTGGGCACATGGTCATGATGTCACAAGACATTATGCCGCATGCAAAAATCATGCTGCCAATGCAGCGCAATTTTTGCATGTGGCATAAGTTATTTTTTTGCAGGGGAATCCACCTACACACCCCTTGTTATGGGGGCTGTGCCCCCGAATCCCCCTCAATAATGATTCTCAACTCCGGGAGGGGGGTGTTAATCCCAAAATTGCACAAAGACAGAAAAAAAAATAAAATGTTCTGGGACTGAGAATCAAACCTGGTCCAAGACACAGCACCTGGGTTCCTTGCTGCAATGGCTCAGTCCATTGAGCCATGTCAGCTGCTCGGCGGAACCCTGTCCCAGCAAAGGTCTTATCCTCTGCCTCCGATAGTGCGAGGGTGCAATACCATATATAGCAGTATTCGCGGCATTGCACAACTCGCTCTCTCCTACAGTGCGATTTGGATTTAGCACTAATGTCATATGCTATTCAGCGTATGACATTATGACCTAGTAGGGCTCCACTGTTGTGTCTTAGGCTTCTTGATGTGTTTTGGTGGATTAAGGGAATTTATTTTGCTATTGTGTCCTAACATACTTACTGACTGTTGTGGTGGAAAGGAAACTGGCTTTCCTTTGAAGTCTACCATAATATTCCTACTGTTTAGCATGTGGGATAATGTATTTGTTGTTAACTATGTACAGTACAGGAAATTATGTTTGGATAGGTATACTAATATTCAGTGCTGGATTGGTTGTGTTGTACCTTGGAAAGTGAAGTAGATCTAGTCTGTTCAGTGTCATTTACAGTGCATATAATGTGTGACCTGTGCTTCATCCTATCAAAGCATTATGTTTAGTGACCATACTGTACATAATCCTGTAGTACTGCAGTGGCAGAAATGTCTTATGGATTAGTGGTAGAAATGTCTTGAAAGATTCTGCTGACAAGCACCTGGCATGCAATGCACTTCATCTACCTGCCACTCCTGGCTTCTAGTGTGACATATCTGGATGTAGATGTAGGTCCAGGATTGGGGTCTTCTCCCATCAATGGACCCACAGCAACTGAGACTCATCCCTTGACTCTATGAGAGACTACATCATCAAAAATGTCTTTTGGATTATCTTGTTTGCTCTCCTGCTGGATAGCACTGACTACAGCACACAGAGAGCAGTGTCTGGCCAACCATGCACAACAAATCTATGTTGCCACTGAGGGGTTCTGATTACATAGTTTCACATCATCAGTGGTTGGGCATTCCCATTTTTCATAGCATTTTTTGGGGGGGCAGTGTAAACAACATAGTTTACTACTACAAAAGTGCAAAAAAAGGTTATCATTTTTTCAAACTTACAAAAAAAAAAAATGACACCTACCCCATACCCAGGTACCAATATTCCAGCCAAAGTGACTGACAGTATTTTTTGTTTCTAAACAATGTGAAATAAATAAGTGCTGATTCAAAAGGAAGTGATTTCAGTGTGGATTGCACTTTTGCTGATCACCCAGTACTTTATTGTTTGAAAATTAAGGTTAGGGTCACATCATTTTGAAAACAAAATACCATCGATGGCAGTGGGTGGAGTATTAGCAGCTGGTTGTGGGGTACGTTTAAGGGGTTTTACATTGTAAAAAAATGAAAAGTTTTTTTTGTCTCCCCCAACAAAAGTACTCAGACTGTCCCCTAACATAGAATGTTCTGTAATTGCAGCATTTTAAAAAACAGAAATCTCCCTGAACTGCATGGGTTTTCAGCTCAGCCGTTGACTGAGGATTTGTTTCTGGTTTTTTTTTTTTTCATAGTAATAAAACACGAGACCAAAGATTTCTTGGAATAAAAAAAAAATTAACATTTCTTTTTATGATGTAAACCATATACTATCCAAAAATCACATATAGGCAACCAAGTGTAACTCAGCTGTGTTTCCATCTTGGAGTCCAGGTGACATCAGGGACCTTTCACGGTGATGTCATCAGAACTCCGTAATGGAAAAACAGCCTTTGGCTTGCATGCCCATGCTTTATTCTCCATATGTATCTATTGGCTCTTCTCTTGAAATATCATTCTGTTGGTTCTGTTAGCAGCAAATATGCCTCAGTAGTTTCTGACCAGGCTCTTCCAGAGATTTGTGTCAATTAGAACAACCCCCTTGGTCTATTGTGTGCCTTCCATAGAATGTCTATTTTAAACCTATGTCTTAAATGAAAAAAGAATAATCCAGTCAGGGCTGAAACCATGACCTTCAAATCCAAAGGCAACTTTACGAACCTCTTTACCATCTGATTTGCTCTGTGTCATCATCATCAGAAACACACAGAATTCCAGAAAAAGAAAGAAGGTGGGAAAGAGAGAAACAAACTGATTCATAAGATGCCATATATTTTGCATTAGGATAGGAAAGAGAATATGATATAATGTAAATGTATCAGCCATGGTTAATAAGGTTGCATCTTGTTTTTGTCCCTTTTTGATTTGACTTATTGTGTTATGAGTTGAATTTATTGACCTTGACAGTGACATCAGTTATTCAGTGTTGCAGTTGAACTACAGGGGAAAGATGCCTACAAAATAAGGTTGCTAGGGAAAAGAAAGAACTAGCTTCCTGTACAAGAGGGGCTTGTTATTACTTATGTTGCAGTAAAACCTTGACAGGATCACACTATAAAGCTGATGCAGTTAAATCTGACTGTGTAGGCATAATATTGTGTGAGACAGTTTTAAATGCCTTAAATAAGGACTTGACCAATTATATTGGAAAAAGCCACTATGGTTCTCAAAAGAGGTAGTGGGGAAGGTCAGGGAGAAAAAGATAGCATTCAGGAAGTATAAGGAAACACAGAAGGAGCAGGACAGAGAGCTGTACCAATTAAGGCAGAAGGAAGCGGGGAAGGAAGTCAGAATAGCAAAGGCCCAAACTGAGGAAAAGATAGCCAACTCGGTTAAGAAGGGGGATAAAAACATTTATAGGTACATCAGGGAGCGTAGAAAGACAAAGGGAGGGATGGTGAGGCTGAATAGAATTGACGGTGGGTGGGCAGAGAGGGACAGTAAAAAAGCAGGGATACTGAATGAATATTTCTGCTCCGTATTCACATAAGAGGAGGTTAGGGAAGTGCCTAATCCAATTAACAGAAGCACTCTGTATAGGGGGGTCGATTCCAGTCCTTTCACAGAAGAAAGAGTTCAGAAAGAACTCCTAAAACTGAAGGTGGACAAAGCAATGGGGCCTGATGGAATTCACCCCAGAATTCTAAAAGAATTAAGAGGAGAACTAGTGAAACCACTGACTACCCTTTTTAACAAATCATGGAAGGATGGTGTGGTACCTGAGGTCTGGAGGATGGTGGATGTGATTCCTCTTCACAAAAGTGGGACCAAGACAGAGGACAGAAACTACAGACCTGTCAGTTATACTTCTGTGGTAGGAAAAGTTATGGAATCACTTCCGAAGAAAAGAATTGTTGAGTACCTAGAGGCCAGTGGGGCAGGACCCAAGACAGCATGGGTTCACAGCGGGAAGGTCATGTCAGATGAATTTAATTGATTTCTTTGACTGGGCGAACAAAGTAGTAGACCAGGGAGGAGCTGTGGACATGGCCTACCTAGACTTTAGCAAGACATTTGACACAGTCCCACACAAAAGATTAATAGTCAAATTAATCAGTGTGGGAAAGGGTCTCAGGGTGGTAGCATGGGTAAAGCATTGGCTGGACAACAGGACACAGAAGGTAATTTTAAATGGAGTCTACTCTGAAGAAAGAGGGGTTACTAGTGGGATACTGCAGGGTTCAGTACTGGGTCCAGTCCTTTTTAATGTCATTATAAGTGACATTGCAGAGGGACTGGAAGGAAAGGTATGCTTCTTTGCAGATGACACAAAGATCTGGAACAGGGCTGATACACAAGTGGGCTTAGAAAGGATGCGAAGGGACTTGGCAAGGTTGGAGGAATGGTCAGAAGTATGGCAGCTTGGATTCAATGCAAAGAAGTGCAAAATAATGCGCCTGGAAAACAAAAACCCAGGGGAAGATAACACAATGGGGGTAGTAACAACAACAGAAATGGAAAGGGACCTGGGGGTAATCATATCAGATGACCTGAAGGTTGGCAAGAAATGTGAGAAGGCAGTAGGGAGGATTGGGGGGGATACTGGGATGTATAGGGAGAGGCATCACCAGCAGAAACCAGGAAGTTGTTATCCCTCTGTACAGACAGTTGGTGAGACCCCATCTGGAGTACTGCATCCAGTTCTGGAGACCCCATCTCCGCAAGGACATAGACAGGATAGAGGCAGTCCAGAGGAGGGCAACTAAAATGGTGCAGGGTCTGCAAGAGAAGCCATATGAGGAGAGGCTAAAGGAGCTTAATATGTATACCCTTGAGGAAAGGAGGGAAGGGGGGACATGATAGAAACTTTTGTGTACCTCAGTGGAATCAACAAAGTCCATGAGGGTAGCATCTTTCAGAAAAAGAGACTTGCAAGAGCAAGGGGACACAATTGAAGATAGAGGGGGGGGCTGTTCAGGGGCAATGTGAGGAAGTATTTTTTCACAGAGAGGGTGGTGGATGCATGGAACTGCCTTCCTGAGGAGGTTGTGGGGTCTAAAACTGTGGGGGAATTCAAGAATGCATGGGACAGACATAAGGCAATTTTTGTGGGGGGTAGGAAGAAATAGGCTGTTGGTTAATTAGTATCTGCAGCTTATCCTGTAGGTAGGGAAATGGGCAGACTAGGTGGGCCAAGCGGTCCTTATCTGCCGTCAAAGTCTATGTTTCTGTGTTTTTATACTGTATTTAAAATATCATCAGACAAACCAAATGTGTTGTTCTTCCTATGTAACCAGCATTATATAATAGGGGTTGTCCTATAACACATTTGGAAAAAGTGCTATCAGCACTTGCAGACAAACCGCACCTCATGAAGTGTACACAGGGGAAAAGAAAGCCAGTTATCACCACTCTCATTACATAGCGGCTGTTATCACCACTGTGTACATGTCAGTGAGAAAAAAGTGCCAAACTAAATTCACTCCCCCTTCCTGCCTCCAGCTGGCAAGTTCCATTCAAAAACAACTTCCAACTACAGGTGATACAAAAACAATACATGTTAGAACCCTACCTGATCCGATGCAGTAACCGAAACCCAACAAAATGCAACCCCACCCACATCCGACAACAACCAATTACAACAAAGCACATGAAACATAACACAGCAAAGACCAATAAGACACTGGATCCAAGCCCATTCATAACAGTAGTGCAGAAACTGGGAGAAAAATAAACACCCCAACACACAGGTAAACAAGCATTTGTCAATGCCGAATGTTGATTGCATTGGTCCGTTGAGATCGCTCAGTGGCCCTCTGTCAGTCGCTGGTTGTGTTTCTCCCGGTGCTGCAGGCTGCTGTTTAGTACTGGGCTTCTGCCTGCATTGGCACCCTTTTCTGTCCACAAAGAAATCTACAGCTGTCCCAACAGAGCTCCGTTAAGGTGGGTCATTGCCCCTCTCTGACTCGCTCATTCTGTTTCTCCTGGAGCTGCAGGATGGCCTTTTGTACTGGGCTCCTGCCTCTGTTGGTGGCTTTTTCTGCCTACAAAGAAATCTTCAGTAGTCCCAACACAGGTCCATTGAGCTTGCTCACTCCCCCTCTGTCACTTGCTCATTCCATTTCTGCCAGCACTGCAGGCTGGCCTTTTGTACTGGGCTCCTGCCTGCATTGCTGCCTTTTTCTGCCCATAAAGAAATCCGCAGCAGTCAAGATAGAGCTCCACTGAGCTCACTCACTCCCCCTCTCTCACTTGCTGATTCTGTTTCTACCACCGCTGCAGGCTGCCCTTTTGTACTGGGCCCCTGGGTGCATTACTGCATTTTCTGCCACAAAGAACCTGTGAACCAGCAGTGCCAATAGAGTCTGCCGAGCCTCACCTCCTCCTCCCTCACTCGCTCGTTCTGTGTCTCCCGCTGCTGCAGGCTGCCCTTTTGTACTGGGCTCCTGCCTCCATTGGTGGCTTTTTCTGCCCACAAAGAAATCTGCAACAGTCCTGAGACAGCTCCGTTGAGCTCACTCACTCCCCCTCTCTCACTCGCTCATTCCGTTTCTGCCGGTGCTGCTGGTTGGCCTTTTGTATTGGGTTCCTGCCTGTGTTGCCGCCTTCTTCTGCTCACAAAGAAATCTGCAGCAGTCACGATAGAGCTCTGTTGAGCTTGCCCACTTGCTTCCCCTTTCTCACTCATTCATTCTGTTTCTCCCACCGCTGCAGGCTGCCCTTTTGTAGTGGGCCCCTGCATGCATTGGCACCTTTTTTTGCCCACAAAGAAATCCGCAGCTGTCCCAACAGAGCTCCATTGAGATCACTCACTCAGCCTGTCTTTCTCGCTCTTCTGTTTCTCCTGGCGCTGCAGGCTGCCATTTTGTACTTGGCTTCTGCCTCTATTGGTGCCTTTTTCTGCCCACAAAGAAATCTGCAGCAGTCCCAACAGAGCTCCGTTGAGCTTGCTCACTCCCCTTCTCTCACTTGCTTGTTCCATTTCTGCTGGCGCTGCAGGCTGCACTTTTGTACTGGACTCCTGCCTTCGTTGCCGCCTTCTTCTGCCCACAAAAAAATCTGCAGCAGTCACAATAGAGCTCCATTGAGCTAGCTCACTCACTCCCCCTCTCTCACTCATTCATTCTGTTTCTCCCACCGCTGCAGGCCTACCTTTTGTACTGCGCCCCTGCATGAATTGCTGCCTTTTTCTGCCCACAAAGAAATCTGCAGCAGTCCCAACAGAGCTCCGGTGAACTCACTCAACCCCTCCCTCACTCGCTCATCCTGTGTCTCCCGCTGCTGCAGGCTGCTCTTTTGTACTGGGTTCCAGTCTGCATTGGTGGCTTTTTCTGCCAACAAAGAGATCTGCAGCAGTCCTGACATAGCTCCGTTGAGGTTGCTCAATCCCCCATGTCACTCGCTCATTCTGTTTCTCCTGGTGCTGCAGGCTACTCTTTTGTACTGGGTTCCAATCTGCATTGGTGGCTTTTTCTGCCCACAAAGAGATCTGCAGCAGTCCTGACATAGCTCCGTTGAGGTCGCTTAATCCCCCTATGTCACTTGCTCATTCTGTTTCTCCTGGTGCTGCAGGCTGCTCTTTTGTACTGGGTTCCAGCCTGCATTGGTGTCTTTTTCTGCCCACAAACAAATCTGCAGCAGTCCTGACAGAGATCCCTTGAGCTCGCTCATTCCCCGCTCTCACTCGCCTGTCTTGTTTCTGCTGCAGCTCCAGGCTGCTCTTTTGTACTGGGCTCCAGCCTGCGTTGTGCCTTCTTCTGCCCACAAAGAAATCTGCAGCAGTCATGATAGAGTTCTGTTGAGCTCACTCACTCCCCCCTCTCTCACTCACTCATCCTGTTTTTCCTGCTGCTGCAGGCTGCCCTTTTGTACTGGGTCCCTTCGTGCATTGCTGCCTTTTTCTGCCCACAAAGAAATCTGCAGCAGTGCCGACACAGCTCTGTTGAGCTCGCTGACTCACTCCCCTCTCTCATTCACTCGTTCCATTTCTGCCAGCACTGCAGGCTGGCCCTTTTGTACTGGGCTCCTGCCTGCGTTGCCGCCTTTTTCTGCCCACAAAGAAATCACAGCAGTCACGATAGAGCTCCATTGAGCTCTCTCACTCCCCCTCTCTCAGTCACTCGTTCTGTTTCTTCAGCCGCTGCAGGCTGCCCTTTTGTACTGGGCTCTGCATGCATTGCTGCCTTTTTCTGCCCACCAAAGAAATCTGCACAGTTACAACTAGAGTTGCATGAGCTGAGCCTACCCCTCTCTGTGCTCATTCTGTTTCTCCCTGCTGCAGGCTGCCCTTTGTACTGGCGCCTTGCATGCATTGTTACCTTTTCTGCCCACAAAGAAATCTGCAGCAGCCCCAACAGAGCTCAGTTGAGCTCACTCACTCCCCTCTCTCACTTTCTATCTGTCCCCAACATTGATTTCCGAGAGTGACTGCGGTATTCTGCGCCGAAGCATGAAAACACATTTCAGCCAGGATGTGAAAAATGACAGCTGTACTGTTCATAAGGAGGTGTGGAAAAATTCCAGTGTTGAAAATGTGGCGAAAAATATTGCAAAGTTGTGAAGGTATGAGGTGTGGAAACCTGCATACAGCTTCGTAGCACATCATTTATGGACTTTCATCATCAAATTTTCAACATAGGAAATTTAGGACCTCTGCTAATGAACAGTGTCACTGTCATTTTCATAATGTGTCCTTAACATGGATTTGCCACAGAGACTGCGCTATTCTGTGCCGGAAATGCGAAAACACATTTTGGCCAGGGTCTGAAAAATGACAGCTGCACTGTTCATAAGGAGGTGCAGAACAATGGCAATGCTGGAAATCTGGAGTGAAAATATTATAAATTTGCTAACTTACGAGTGTGCGTGGAAACTGCGCAACGCATGCTCGTAACACAGTCATTTTATGGAGTATCGGCACCAAATTTTCAACACAGGCATTTTAGCACCTCTGCTCATGAATAGTGTCACTGTCATTTTTGTAATCTGTCCTGAACACTGATTTCCCACAGCAACTGAGCTGTTCTGTGCTGGAAGTGCGAAAACACATTTTGGCCAGGATGTGAAAAATGACAGGTATACTGTTTACGAGGAAGTGTCAAAAAATGCCAATGTTGAAAATCTGGCATGAAAATATTGCAAATTCACGAAGTTACAAGCGTGCATAGCAACTGCGCAACGCATGCTCGTAAAACAGTCATTTTTTGGATTTTTTCCACCAAATTTGCAAAATAGGCTTTTTGAGAGCCCACCTCATGAACACTGGCACTGTCTTTTCATTAATCGGTCCCAAAAGGTGATTCCATGCAGTGACCGTGAAATCACCTTTTGGAGCCGAAGAACACCATGACAGTGGTAGAATTCATGAGGAGGGGTCCCAAAAACTCCATGCTGAAAATTTGGTGCCAAAATTCCAAAAAATTACTGAGATATGCATCAAAGTTAAAAAGCCCTGTTTATTCCATTATACAGCTTACTGGCATTTCCTCAGTTAGTGGTTGGCTTTGAAGAGTGCAGACGTGTTCCCGGTCCACGAAGATCGTCACTGGGCTCGGAGGCAAGTATGGGGATAAGGGGGTGTGGGGAGGTGGGGTACACAGTGGGATGGTGCAGGTTGTGGAAGGGGGCACAGACAGCGAGGGACCATTTTCTTCTTTTTAGGAGTAAAAAAAAAAGAAAGATGTAGCAGGATGGGGTTTTTTTTGCAGGTACTTTTGGCACACTGCGGTGGGCTCCCAGCATGTCACCAGCATGTTTTGGGGTAGGGGAGCACTGGAGCCAACTGGGATTGGGCACCTCCGTTGGTACATACTTGGGGGGGCTTATGAGCCGATTGGGCACCCCCTCGGCACACAAGAAATGAAAAGGCCGATGGGGATTGGGCACCCCATCGGCAAACACAGAAGAGAGGGGACATAAGCTGAGGGGAACTGGGCACCCCCTCAAGAACATAGAGGACAAGCTGGCGGGACTGGGCTCCCGCAGCAACAGCTGTGCAATGAGGGGTTGCTTCCTCATTGCAGCGGATGAAGCTGCAAATGACGAGGCAGCCCCTGATTGCAGCGGCTAAAACTTTAGAAGGTTGTGGCACACTGGCTGAACTAATGTCAGTAGCAGCGTGCCACACCATTGAGGACAGCGGGCCAAGCCTTTAAAGGCTGTGGGGGTATTGGCCAGAACAGTGCCGTGCCTCCACAACCTGCTTCTTGCAAAAGCTGCCGCAATATGTTTCTTGCACTTGCACGCAGTCAACATAAAAACTGAGCCACATTACATAAAAGTATGGAAAAATACACACTAACAGGTCAGCGCCTATTATATAAAATGGATATGTGATGGGGAGGCATACGCTAGCGGATTTTATCAACACTTTTGGCAAGTGAGCTCAGGGTTAAATCACTCATGGCACCACTTTGCGGAGCCGCTCGTGACAATCCTGAACTCACTTGCCACTCATACTGATAAAACTACTATCATATGCCTGCCCATCACGTATCCCCTTATTATCTTATTTGAACTCTCATTTATCTTAATAGGCATGGGCTGTATCTGTCTTTACTAGGGATGATGGAAATGGCTATTTTCAGGCAAATATAATGGCCATCAGCACCGCAGATAGCAAATAATACAACTAGATAAACATTATCTAACCTGGATGAAGATTGTGCAGCAGAAATTCCAGAAACAGATTATAGCCAGATTCAGGTACAGCTATTGTAGATGGTCAATATACCAGATAGGAGGTGGAGAATAATCTTATTTATGTATGTATGTATGTATGTATGTATGTATGTATGTATGTATTTAGTTAGTCATTTAAAACTGGTAACCAGGAGAGGCACACTGAGCCATCTCATTTCTAAGTGTGACCGGGGGAAAGTGGAAGGGGAGAAACACAATTACAAACAAAATACAGCCAGCCAGGCAGGTGATGTGATTACACTGAGGGTGACATAAAAAGCACAAGTTGAGTACAGTACAGACAAAATCGTAAAACATTGCATAGGGAGGACAAATGAAACAGCATACAAACCATCTATACAAAGTATCCCTGCTGCACTCAGACTGGCTGTCACCAGTTCCATTCTCTCACTGGTGGACTATAGTATCGTCATATATGGGTCTGCCTCTAACACTGCACTAAACAGGGTCAAGATAACTCTGAACAAGGCCTGCCACCTGGTCAGCGGTTGTGATAGATTTACCCACACATGTGTTCTGTAACAATGCACCGCCTGGTTAAAATTCAAATGCAGGCTTACCTACCAGACGTGCCTGCTTACCAAGAAAGTCTCCCTGGGACTCACCTCTGTGGTGACCCAACTACTTCTTTCCCTGGTGCTTCATAATTGGGCTAATAGACTCTCCTCAAAAGCTGCATTCCTAGTCCCCTTCTGTAAGACCCATGCCGGCCAGAGATCTTTCAAATACCGCACCTCTCTTTGGATGAATGCCCTTCCCGGTCCACTACTCTCTGAGCCAAGAATTGGTCCTTTTAAAACCCACCTGTGGGATCATATTCTTGTCTCATTAAGCTGTGACTGTGTGTAGTCTCTCTCTCCACTCTTGCCCCCGGGCCTCTGATTTTTCCCTAACCTCACTTACCTGACAATGTCCTCTGGATTGCTCCTCTTCTCTCAATACTCTCCTCCCCTTCTTCTATCTGATCTCTCTCTCACTACCAACCCAATTTCCTGTTACACTGCCTAAACTGTTGCAATTTGCTGATGTATTTTTTACTTTGATGTATACTAAGTTTTGACTATGATGTATACTTGTTTAGAAGTGCTGTTTTTTTTTCTCCTACTGTTGTAATGACTGTTTTTTTTTGCCTTGCCTGTCTTTCCTGTTGACACGGAGCCTTTGTAAAGTAGTCTCTGACTCAAAGGGTTGTAATTCCTAGATCTCAATAAATAAATAAATAAACTGGTCCAGAACAAATAGTGTGATACCTTTTATTGGACCAACATAGATGTTACAAAAAGAAACTTATGTTTAAGCTTTAGGACCAGCCAAGTCCTTCTTCAGAGACTTCTTTTTGTAACATCTATGTTGGTCCAATAAAAGGTATCAACCTATTTGCTTCTGGATCTGTTCTTACAAGGACCAAAATGGCAATTAATCTATTTCTGTACAAACTGGACAACTCAAAGTGCATAGTGCCAGAGTGAAGGGAGGCTGAGCTGGTGCTGAAAGTAAGAGTCAAAACAGGTTGATAAACTTCAACGAGGTTGCCAGTCCTATGAAGTTGGGGGGGGGGGCGAAGTAAGGGGTGGTCAAAAGCCAGGCAAGGGAAAGGAAGGGTTCAGGAATAGGATTAGCAGGAGCAAGATAGAGGGGAGGAGTTTTAGTTAGTATCTAAGGGAAGGAAGGGAAGGGAAGAGAGGGATGGAGGAGGGTAGCTGGATCCAGAAGGAGGGGAGGCAGTATGACAAAGATTTCCTAGCTGAGGAGTGTGAGAGGCGAAAGGAGAATGTGCATGGGTGTCTTGAGTGCAGGGAGTAGGAGGAGGGGCTGAGGGAGAGGATATGGGATTAATATGAGGGGAGGGACCCAAACCAGTATTTAGATATGAGGGAAGCACAGTAGAACTAGTGAGGTGAGGGGAGAGGGAGGATGGATGGGGAGCAGTAAAGGGAGCAATGGTGAGTATTAGAAGGTGAGTTGGTAGCAAAGTGGTAGAAGGCATTGCAGCGGCATCCAGTCTGGCAAGGGAGGTGGAGGGAGCAGTGCCATAAACACCATCTGCATAGTCAAAAACCAGGAGAACCATTTTGGTGACCAGCTCCTCATGGACATGGGAGTATGACAGCCCTTATTGTGGTACAGGCACCAAGTTTGGGTCAGATTTTAGAATGGATGGAGTCAATGTAGGCAAAGTAATCAAATCTGCTGTCTAACCACACTGAGGTGCTTAAATGCTGGGACTACTTCAAGTAGTGTGCCATCCAGCAAGATAAAGATGGGAAGGGGGAAAAGCCGGGCCAGTTTCTAGCTGGTACTAAAATTCATAGACATTGTTTTTTTTTGTGTGTGTTGGCCTGAAGTTGGTTAGACTGAAACTAGTGCAGAACACTGTTAATGTCTTGCTGAAATGAGACTTCCAGAGATATACTTGAGGGATCAGATGTGTAGGGAACTGTGTCATCTGCATACATGTGCATATGCAAGTTGGCACAGATTAAAGGAAGGTCATTTAGGAAGATGAAGAAGAGCACTGGACCCAGAATGCAGCCCTGTGGGACCCCAGCCTGGATAGTGAGGGGAAGGGAGTTGGTGTCTCTTACCTGTACCAAATGTTGACAGTCCTAGAGGTAGGAATGAAACAAGTTGACAGCAGGGGCTGAGAGACTAGCAGAGCTCAGACTATCTAGGTGAGTGAGACATTGAATCAAAGGTTTTTGGCCAGGTCAATGAAAATGGCTGCTGTGATGTTCTCCTGATCCATCAATGAAATGATGGAGTCAGTGATCCTAAGTAGGGGGGATATGGTGGAATGATCCTTTCCAAAGGCAGACTGGGAGGGGGAGAGGAAGCTGGAGGAGTGAAGGAAGTCTGCAAGCCATGAGTAGACTAGTTTCTCCTGCAAATTCACAAGAGAAGGTAGGAGGGAGTTATGGCAGAAGTTGCCAGCAGTGGAGGGATCACCACTTTGTGGAGGGGGAATAAACTGTTTAGCACATTATGTTCACATAGTTTTAATTTATTTATTAATTTAAAGTGTTTTACCAAGGAAGACATATTGAGCATGTACCTGCTTGGATAATGTATCATGTTGCTTGTAACTACATCTAGCTTCCATTGACTCTAGAGCCTTTAAAAATAGGTTCTTGCCTAAATGAGGTTTTGTGAAATAAAACTGAAACTGATAGCGGCTCATTTCCAGATGTGGATTGGGGAAATGGAAACAGGGAGGCATGATGCATTGAGCAATATTTCAATAATATTGTGAAGAACATCACAATATATAATAAAAATAGCTAGGTGAGAGTAATGAAGAAAACAGCAATGCAAAATTAAATTAGGTGCAGTTTAATCATAAAAAGTAATAGGAAAGTACAACAGGGAAAGTTTGATTCAACACAAAGAAGAAGGAATGTAATAAAGTGGACAGTGAATGGGGTGTCACTAGAAGCCAAGTTGGGATGGTAGGTGTTGGTAACAGTTACAAGAGTGAATTGTGAACACTGACATCATTGAAAAGGAATTTTAGGGATGAAGGACAAGAGGCAGCACTGATAGCAAGGGGAGGTGAGACCAACCTTTTTCAATAATAAACATAGAAATATAGAAGGTGCTGGCAGATAAGGGCCTCATGGCCCACCCAGTTTGCCCTATTTTCTTCTTCATCCTACTGTACTGTGACACTGTAGTCCCTATTCTGCCTCTGGTCCTTCTCTGTCTGTCTATCCCATGCATTCTTGAATCACATAACTATGTCCGACCCCCCACATCTCTGCCAGTAGGCTGTTCCACTCATCTACCACTGTTTCAGTGAAGAACTGCTTCCTCACATTTCCTATGCACCTCCCCCTTCTAATTTCATAGCATGACTCCTCTTTCTTGAGCATCTTTTCCTTTGACAAACATCACCTTCCTGCACCTTGTTTTTCCCTGCAAGGTATTCGTACATTTCTATCATATTCTCCCTTCTCCTTCTCCTTTCCTCCAGGGAGTACATTTTCAATTCTTTAATCCTTTCCTTGTAGATTTTCAGATGCATGCCCTGTACCATTTTGGTTGCCCTTCTTTGATCAGTCTCTACCCTAACTATGTCCTTTTGAAGATAGGGCCTCCAGAACTGGATACAGTATTCGAGGTGTGGTCTTACCAATGATCTTTATAGGGGTATTATCACCTCCCTCCTTCTGCAGGTGATGCCCTGCCCATACATCCCAGCATCCAGCTAGCCTTCTCCACTGCCTTGTCACACTATTTTTCAACTTTTAGGTCCTCTGTAATAATCACCCCCAGGTCTCTTTCCTGATCTGTATCTATCAGTCCTCCCCTCCCCCAGTTTGTATATTGCCCTCAGGTTTTTGTGCCCAATATGCATTACTCAGCATTTTTCAGTGTTGAATCCCAGCTGCCAATTCCTTGGCCACTCCTCTGTCTTCTTTAGATCCACTCTCATTCTATCCACCCCTCCTGGTGTGTCCACTCTGTTACAGAGTTTCGTGTCATCTGTGAAGAGGCATACCTTTCCTTCCAGTCCTTCAGTAATGTCATTAATAAAGACATTGAAGAGGACCGGTCCCACTACTGATCCCTGTGGCACCCCACTGGTTAATTTTCCTACTGCGGAGTGGGTTCCATTCACCACCACCCTCTGAGTCCTATTGCTCAGCCAACCCTCTACCCTTTTAAAAACCTTAGTACCCACTCCTAGTCTCTCAAGCTTGTTTATCAGTCTTCTATTTGGAATGGTGTCGAAGGATTTGCTGAACTCAAGGTAAGCCATGTCCACCGCCCCTCCCTGATCAATTCCTGACTCATCCCTAACCAGGTCATGTGTCTGCAAATGGACAATGACATCCAGCTCCCCTCTCTTTGCCATCACCCTAGCGATCCTCTGGATCCTCTCTCCATCCCTCCAAGCTGTGCCTCCAGGTAGACACTTAACCTCCCTCTGCCCCTCTCTACTTGTCTCCAAATCCACTCCCCTGACTATAGAGTCCCCCACCAGGAGTTGCTTCCTCCTCCTCCGGGGTCCTCTGCCACCATCCCATGGGGATCCATCATGGAGGACCCACTCACCCCCCCGGTCACAACTACAGGTGTCACTGTGGAGCCTTCCTGCTCCTCCAATACAATGTAGGAGTTCCTTAGTTGCACCAGATGGGGGAATGTGCCTCTGTTCCACCACCCTCACCCTCCCTGAACCCACCATAGTCCATCCACCCCTCCTGCTAGGAAACCTCAGAGATAGTGGAGGTAGACTTGGTGGCCCCTGGGTGGGGAAACAGGATCCCAAAATCCAGGCCAAATCTGCCCAGAGACTAGTAACCTCCACCCTCAGCCCAGAGATATGCCTGCAGATAGGGCAGCACTTCAGTATCCAGAAGGTTTTCCTGAACACTGCAGCCCCACAGCCACTGCACTGCACTGCACCACCCCCAGCATCTTCCCCTTCTGCTTTATCTATCCTTGTTCTGTTCTGATCTATGAAAGCCATTTTTTTGATAATGTGTCATGTTCTGTACTTTGTTTTGTACTCTCCCACCATTATTCTCCTCTGCTCTCCCTTCCCCTTCCTCCCTGGGATGCACTTGGAAAGAAGATTCACCTCTTGCTGCTTAGAGGACCCAAGATAGTGTGGATTCATGGGGGGGGGTTCTTGTCAAATGACTCTAATAGATTTCTTTGACTGGGTGCCCAGGGAATTGGATTAGTGAGGAGTGGTGGATGTGGCCTACCTAGATTTCAGAAATGCCTTCAACACCGTTTCAAATAGGAGATAAGTAAGCAAGCTGGATAGCCTAGGAGTAGGACCAAAGGTGGTTAATTGGGTAAGAAACCAACTAAGGGATAGGAGACAGAGGGTGGTGGTAAACAGAGTTCATTCTGAGGAAGGAAGGGTGACCAGTGGAGTACCACAGGGATCTGAACTAGGACCAGTCCTCTTTAATGTCTTTGTTAGAAACACTGCAGAGGGGCTGGATGGAAAGATCTTTCTGGTCATGGATGACACTAAAATCTGCAACAGGGAAGACACTCCGGGGGTAAAAAATGAGGAGGGTTCTATAAGTTAAAGAGTGGTCAAAGGTAAGGCAACTGGGCTTCAATGTAAAAAAGTTCCGAATTATGTACTTGGGGCACAGAAATCCAGGGGTGGAGTACACATTTGGAGTAGAGATATTGATGACAACCAAACAGGAAAGAGATCTGGGGTTATCATATCTGATGATCTAAAGGTGGCAAGGCAGTGTGTCAAGGTAGTCATGAGAGCTGGCGGGATGCTGGGATGCATAGGCAGGGGTACCACCAGCAGAAAGAGGGAGGTGGTGTTACCTCAGTATAGATCACTGGTGAGACCTAACATGAAGTGCTCTGTCCAGTTCTGGAGACCTCATCTCCAGAAGGGCATAGAAAGAGTGGAGGTGGTCCAGATGAGGGCAATCAGAATGATTCATGGTCTACATCAAAAGCCCTATGAGGAAAGACTGAAGGACCTCAATATGTATACCCTGAAGGAACGGAGGGAGAGAGGGGATATGATAGAAACTTTCAAATACCTCACAGGTATAAATAAGGTTCAAGAGGGAAGCATTTTTCAGAAAAAAGATGCTCAAGAACAAGCGGTAATGCTACAAAGCTGGAAGGGGATAGACTCAGGGGAGATGTGAGGAAGTACTTCTTCACTGAGAGGGTGGTGGATGCCTGTGACAGCCTCCCAGCAGAGTTGGTGGGGGCAAAATCTGTAATGGGGTTCAAGAAAGCATGGGACAGACCTAAGGGAACCTTAGTGATAAGACAAGGGGGGGATAAGCTGGAGATCAAGTAGGGTCTGCAGTTATACCGGAAGTAGAGAATGCAGGCAGACAAGATGGACCTAGTGGCCCTTATCTGCCATCAGATTCTATGTTTCTAAGTTTCATGTGCCTCACCAGGTCAACAAAAAACAGCAAATAAATAAGAGTGGCAAATATACTGTACTTTCTGTCCATTTTCCTTCTCTACATACCATAGGTCAGAAAGGTTACCAGAAATTAGGTCACAAATAGTGGATTGAAACCCGAGGTACAGATTTTCTATTACTGAGTTCCTCCTAGCACAGCATCAGATTCAACCAGAGATAAACACAGAGAAAGGCAGTCACGTATTATACAGCTTGGCCTATTGGTTAGAGCTTTACACCTGTAGACCCAGATCTGAATCCACAACTGCCACTACCCCCATCATGAATTTGGTGCAAGGTAGTTAACCCCACTGTGCTTATCCTTTCTATAATTTAACTCTGTGCAATGGGATTCTCCCTAAGTACCTAATTTCAACAGGAACCCTTTCCTTTCTTGGATTGTAAAGTGCTTGTGGATAGAGTTTGTAAGAATGGCACTATATGTAACCAAGTTCCAACCCATTTTCAAGTTACTGTTTAATGTAGAAACAATGAGAAGTTTATATTTAGCTGACATTATGCTATGCTATATCATGCAGCACTACACAGTTTACATGTAGCTAACATGTATTGCAAAACTGCCAACAGGTATTTTAGAAAAGCTTTAAAAACTGACTTCAATTTCACTAGTGTGAGTTCATACTGATAAAGATGTATGGGGGCTTGATCAGGGCTAGCCCATGCTTCACTACCGGAGTTCTCTCCTACGGTCGGACGGCACCTCCAAAGCTGCCGACCACACTGTGAAGCCCAGACTCCTCCTGCTGCAAGCTGCTGCCCTTGATCAGGGCTAGCCCACGCTCCACTACGGGAGTTCTCTCCTACGGTCATAAGGCACCTCCGAAGCTGCTGACCGCACTGTGGAGCCCGGACTCCTCCCACTGCAAGCTGCTGCCCTTGATGAGGGCTAGGGCTAACCCACGCTCCACTATCGGAGTTCTCTCCTATGGTTGAACAGCACCTAAGAAGCCGCTGACCGCACTGTGAAGCCTGGACTCCTCCTGCTGCAAGCTGCTGCCCTTGATCAGGGCTAGCCCACACTCCACTACCAGAGTTCTCTCCTATGGTTGGATGGCACCTTCGGAGCCACCGACCACACTGTGAAGCCCGGACTCCTCCGACTGCAAGCTGCTGCCCTTGATCAGTGCTAGCCTACGCTCCACTACCGGAGTTCTTTTCTATAGTTGGACAGCACCTCCAAAGCCACTGACCACACCATGAAGCCCGGACTACTCCCACTGCAAGGTACAGCTCCAGCCAACCAACCGGATAATGGGCGCTTCTTTTGAAACAAGCCCTGATTGGTCCAGAGACTCAAACCCTGTATATCACTGTCTTAGAGCCTAATCTCTGCTCGGGTTTTCTTGAGAATCCTTGTTATGTTTAAAGTATATTAGTACAGTAAATGCCTGCATTTTATCAATTTTTTTTTTTGCCATTCAGAATACTTTATTAACATTTTTAAATAAGCCATACATGCAGTACATGTCACATTAGCATTAAACATGTCAAACTGGCAACTGTACCTAACCCCTTCCCTCTCTCTCCTACCCTCCTCCACCCCCTACTCAATCAACAGTCCTTTATATTATTTAACCGTCAAAATCACCCTCCCCTCATATAATTCATCCACCCTTCCCCTTGGGTCAACTAGACTAAAAATAAAAACTGTTATATATCTCCTGCTGCAGAACCTATTATAATGACTTTCCTAAGTCTATTTAATTACTTAGCTTCTTCATAAATAGGAGTTGGATTAATAATCTTCTACAAATCCTTATACCGCTCAGCTAAAAACAGTGAAAACTGCTCCCCTCATATAATTCTCCACCACATATTGTTGAAGTTTTTTAGAGTATGGAATTGTAATGCTATTGCCTTTTCTGCATTAAAAGGTCTATGTAATTCTGGTATCCATTCTCTAAGGGGGGGGGGTGAAACTTCCTTGGCCCAATATCTCGTGATTAGGAGTAGTGTCACCGCAGAAGTATATAATATTTGTGTGTCTGATTAGGTATGGCTGAGATGTTGTCAAGTACACATGTTTCGATATTGAAGTTGTCTCTCCCTTCAAATAAGGGGTTCAAAAATGTTTTTGTTTGTTGCCAGAAGTTTTGGATTTTGGGGCATGTCTATTTCAAATGTATAAGACTGCCAGGTTCCCGATGACATTTCTGACACAATATATTTTTTTTCTTGTCCATAAAATGTATTTTGATCGGTGTGTAATACAAATTATGGAGCACATTAAACCTCATCAGACGTAATCGGTCTTGTTTTACTAATTTATAATTACTTTTCCAGACTGATTCGCAGGTAGAAGTGTTATAGGGTAGGTTTGCGGCCTGTTGCCAGTAAAATGCTGTCGGGGAGAGGATATCCTCAGCCCTATTGGCCAACAGTTTATAAATCTGTGCTATGGGTTTTGTCTGAATAGCAAGTATAAAAATATCCCTAAAAAAACTGAGGCCTGTACAGACCATGGTGGATTTCCAAGAGCTGCATTTACACATTGTTTAATTTGCAGGTATTTAAAAAAAGGAAACTCTGTCAGTTGGAAACCTTGTTTGAGGTCCTTGGGGGCCAGAAATTTGTGATCCTTAACTAAATCTGAGAGCTCGGCTTCTTTTAAACTTTTCCAGAACGCTGGAGTAATAGTCCTATTTCCTAATTGGATGTTCAAATTGTAAGCTAGAGGCTGACCTAAATCCTACCTATTATCCAATTTAAAGAAGGTACACAGCTGAGTATGGGCATCTATTGTCCATGCTAATGGAGTATGCTTCCAAGACTGAGATATTTTTTTGGATGGGGTATAAAGCAATGAAGTTAATGAAATATTGTTTGAGAGGGCAATTTGTCTCTCTATCCTATACCATACCAAGTTAGGAGGAACACATTCCTGAGGGGTCAGCAATTGAGTATATTTACAGCTCTGAAAGGCCAAATAATATAGAAAGAGATGAGGAATTCCAAGCCCTCCATTCTCCTTCCTAGCAACTAGTTTATTTATAGCCCTGCTAGGTTTTTTATCTTTCTATAGGAAGGCAGACCAAATAGAATTAATTTTTCTAAACCATGATTTAGGGAGAGCTAATTTCAACATAGAGATGGGATACATTAACTTAGGGAAAATGACCATCTTAATTAAATTGACTCTTCCTCATAGGGATAAGGGCAGAGTTTGCCACCTCTTCAAGTCTTGTTGCATCTGTGTTACTATGGGATCAATATTAAGAGATTTTAATTTATTAATGTCTTGTGTGAGTTCAATGCCTAGAAAGGTAAGAGAGCTGGAAGCCCAGTTCAAACCCATTCCTTCCACTTCTCTCTTGGTACAAGAGGATGTCAAGGATAGTACAACTGTTTTGTGGTGATTGAGCTTGTAGCCTGACAGTAAGCTAAAATTATCTATTAGTCTCAGTACTGCCTGTATGGATTCATGCCATGAGGAGAGATGCATGAGAATGTTTTCCACAAACATTGAAATTTTATAAGTGTTTGGGCCAATGTTTATTCCTCTAAGTTCCCTTGTCATATTAATTTTTATAGCCAAAGGTTCAATATATAAATTGAAGAGCATCGGGGATAGGGGACAACCTTGTCTAGTACCTCTTGTTAACTTAAAATTATTGGAAATAGCCCTATTACATGCGATTCTTGCAGAAAGGGCTTTGTATAGGACTGCAATCCATTGACTGTATTCTTGGAGTATTCTGTACCTAGGTAGAAGGTCAAATAAAAACAACCAACTGACTCTATCGAAAGCCTTTTTCACATCAAGAGATACCAACACTTTGTCCATATCGGCATCTCCGACGCGGAAAGGAGGTGACATATTTTCCGAAAGTGGTCACTAGAGTGTCTCTCTGAGACAAATCCTGCTTGATCCAGCCCCATCAAGTTATCCCATAATTTTTTAAGATGGAACGCAAATATGCTGGCTAATATCTTGATCTCAATAGTCAATAATAAATCGGTCTGTAATTGTCTGGACTAGTTGGGTCTTGCCCCGGCTTGGGTATGACCACAATCCTGACTTCAAACAATGCCAACTCTTTGACTGGAGCTGAGTACATGTAATTAAATAATGTCTGTAAATAGGGTGCCAGCTCTTCTTTGAAAGATTTATAAAAAGCTGGAGGCTAGCCATTGGAACCAGGTGCCTTATCCACTGGCAGCCTATCAATTGCCTCTCTAATCTCCTGAAGAGTGACATCCCCTATAAATTCAGAACTTTGGGCTGCTATGAGTCTTGGCAACTGGATATCACTTAGAAAAAGCTTTAGTTTAATAGCATTGTCTGGGTCTGTGTGGTGAGCAGTGTATAGTTCTGTGTAATAATTTTGAAAAATTTTAACAATTCCCTCTGGGTCTGAGGTTAGCTTTCCTGTTTCTCTATCCTGTATTGCAGTTACCCATCTAGCCTCCCTTTGCTGTTTTATTTTATTTGCCAGCAATTTTCTGGCTTTTTCGCCTTGCCCAATATATGTTGTCTTCCACTTTGCTTTAGCCTTCATAGTAATATTTAAATTGTATGCTGCATACTTTGCCCTTAGGGAATGAAGTTCCACCCAACTTCTCTCATCAGTTACTTGACTCAAATGGGTCTCTGGATAGCTTATACGAGCCAACCATTCCTCCAATTCTTTTAACTTTTTCCATTTCCTGTTGGTAGCAAGTCTGATGAATTCTCCTCGCCATGTTGCTTTTAGAGCACCCCGTAAAATATATTTTTTCAAATTAGAATTATGGTTGGATTCCCAGGAGTCCCTAATAAAAGTTCTCATGTGTTTCACTATCTCGTCTTCTGATAACATTTGGATATTTAGAGACCATGATTTAAAAGCTCGCTGAATGGGTGAAAATCTTAATTTAATCCAAATGGGTGAATGGTCAGAGAGCACTCTAGGATAAATTCCAGTGTCCTCAACTTTTCGTGAAATGTGGTTGAACTTAGAAGAAAATTGTCAATCCTAGAGTGAACCATGTGGGGAAAAGAATAATATATATAATCTAGGACTTGAGGATGAAGAAGCCTCCAAGGATCTATAAGGCCAGAGTCATTCATTAATTCTCGTAGAGCCCGCTGAGCTGGGGATAGTCCAGCTGTCTTATGGTATGTTCTGTCTAGGTCATTTGCAAAAACTACATTCCAAGCCCCCCTAACAGATAAGGGATATTAGGAACTGAGGCTATAATGATGGCCACAGGTGGAAAAAAAGAGGGAGTGTCCAAGTTAGGACCATATATAGAACCAAGGAGTGCATCTATTCCTGCTAGATTCCCATGTATTAGTATATATCTTCCATCATGGTCATGCTAGGATTTAATTTCCTAGAAAGGGACGTTCCTTTGTATGAGTATTGCCACCCTTCCCCTTCTTGCACTGTTATCCACCCCAAAGACTTGGCCAACCCAAAGGTTCTGTAATTTTGCAACTTGGTTAGTGGTAAAGTGTGTCTCCTGTATCATCACAATATGCGGATTGTATCTATTGAGATGTCGTAAAATAGTGTACTTTTTCGAATTGTCTTTCCCACCTCTGATATTCCATAACATTATATTCCAAATACCCATGAAGTTAACAACTTTTTGGCCATTGTTATACAAATTTTCTGCCTACTCCACTCGTTCAAATTATGAATCTCTCTTGGATTACTGTATTCTACTCCATTTCCCAGTTGATCACCCCCCCATGAAACCCACTCTCCTTTGATGACACCTCACTGAGTCCCCCTCTTTCATCTCAAATCCTCTTACTACAACCCCGGCTAGTAGCCTACTCCTACACATTCTGGCAGTCATGCCCTCATGGGAGGAGCCTCTGCCACATCCTAAAAGTGTCCGAAAGTTACTTCAGATATTTCTACTCACTACATCAACATAACCTTTTTTGCCACAATGAGGTTATAAATGAAGGAAGAAATTACAGCTTGCAACCTCAGTGTCAGTTATAACAATCAAATACAATCATATAAGGGCTGAACAATCCTTATGTGTCCTGACAGCCTTATAATTTAGCCCATTTTTCCCTATTGAGGTAATGACTATGTTTTCCCGTTGTTCTTCTTAAGATAACAAAAAGAGATCTGTTACTTAGGTGTTATCCTTCTCAGTCTATAACTTTGCTATACATCCTAAAACTTGAACACTGTAAAATTGATAAACAACATGAAAGACCTTTACAAAAAAATCAACTTTAGCAAACAGCCAAAAACTGTCCAATATTACATCCCAGCTGTCTATAAGTCTCTATGTTATTGTAGATCAAAACTTCTCTTAAAGTGGAAATCTGACAGTAGATGGCACTCTAGCCTTGCTCCACTATAGATGTAGAGTTCACATAGCCAGTAGACACAAACACAAAACCACTCTTTAACTCCACGGTCTAAGCATTGCAGCAGTTTGCAATCGAACATTCACATTTTGAATTCACAGTATGTGAAGCACTTTGATATGAAGTTTAATTCTGAATAGCTTTATTGTAATACCATCTGAAGTACTTGCTGTGATTTACTGAAGAGTAAAGACAAATAGAAAAACACCTCTCCCTGAGAGTTCAGCTGCCCTTCCCAAAGAGATCAGGAAGCCTTATGCTTAAGTCTGTTGTAGCTTGGGTTGCAGTCTCATACCATTGGGTTCCAAAGACAGCGATACCTCCAATCTCACTGGCAATAACATTGTGTATTTTATTTTACCCACCCACAGTTTGGTCTGAAGTGGGCGATAAGTGGCCCTATCTTGTCGGACCTTAAATGTTAGATTGGGGACCAGTCTCAATCTCTTGCCCTCCCAATCCATCTTCTCTGTATTTCTGGCCGCTTTGAGTATATAGTCTCTATCGAGATAGTTCAACACTTTGAAGATGATGGGACAGGGTAGTTGATCTAAGGAAGGCCTGGGTCTGACTGATCTATGTGCCCGTTCGATCACATATGTAGGGCCATTTGTTGAGGGGTCTGCAATACGGTGCACAGCTTTTGAATGTATAATATCGTATTATTTCCCTTATCATCCTCTGGGAGCCCTAGTAAGACTAGATTATTATGGCGTGACCTTCTTTCTAGATCGTCAACTTTCTTGGCCAACTTTTTAACTTTTTTTTTTAAAGAAAACATTCTCTTTTCCAGTTTGTCTACTTGGTCCTCTATTGATGAAACGCGGGCCTCTGTATCGGACACTCATATCGTCAACCCTGACAGGGATGCCTTCCATTCTCAAAAGTCCATGATCAAAGAAAATAGCATGGTTTTGATGGGGAGATATCCTCTTGGAGCTAATCTGAAGGGGTATTTGCTGAGATGAGACTAGAATTGGTAGCCAGAGAGGAACTTCTACGAGGCTTTTCGTCTCCAGCTCCATCGTGTCCTTTGGATTATCTTCGTCGGAAGCACTGCGGCTCATTTCTTTGAACGGCTTCATGACAGGTTCCTTCCGATCTCCGAAGTCTGGCTGATTAGTAAAAACAGTAAGAAGCAATGAAAACAACCTTTTTATATGTAGTAGTTAGTAACTTTAGTCTGTAAAGTAGCGGAGCTGCATCTACGTGCTGCTTACTCCACCAAGGACATCATGTGACCCCCATTTTATAAATGTTATTAGAGATGCCTAAATGTTTTCAAGTGATTACAGCCCTGTTTGGTGAATCTAAAGTGTGAGAATTGCTTCCTGCCTCTCTCTTGGCATCTACAATTATCTACCCCTTTTGTATTGCTAATTCCTGACCCCCGCTGCTCTGTCTGACCCTTTTGTTCTAACTAACTTTAAATTCTCCCCTATCTTTTTCACCTGCTGCTGCCCTTGATTAGGGCTAGCACATGCTCCACTACTGGAGTTCTTTCCTATGGTCGGGTGGCACCTCCGAAGCCACCAACTGCATCGTGAAGCCCGGACTCCTCCTGCTGCAAGGTATGGCTCCAGCCAACCAACCGGATCAAGGGTGCTTCTTTTGAAACAAGCCCCAATTGGTCAAGACACTCAAACCCTGTATATCACTGTCTCTGAGCCTAATCTCTGCTCGGGTTTTTCTCCCGCCCCCCACCCCCTCCCAGACCCCCACTAAATACACTCTAGTTCCACCCTCCCTGATGTTCTGCCATCCCATTGGTCTGCTTCGGCCATGCATACTTCCTATCCCTCTAATGAGCCTCAGAATAGCTAGCTATTGCCTTGTACACCTGATTTGTCCTCCTTGCCATGCCTTTGCTCCTAGAAAAATATTGTTTATCTTCCATAATCCAACCGTGGCACACTCTTAGATCTCAATAGACATAAGGGTACCAGGATTACTTATCCGCCTTATCTTATTTTTATCCCCCTCTCCTCTTGGATATTACCTACTTTCCTCTTGTAACTTCACCATCCTTTCCTTCTCCTTTCATCCCCCATTTGGGTCACCAAACTCCCTATATTGACATTTCCCTGCTGGTTATCCTACCCCAGGCACCCATTTATTATCCAGATTCTTATATCTGATTAGGAATTCTAATATATTCCATTTAACACCCACCTAAGCCCTCTAGGGCAAAAAGACTGTGCCCCAGCCACCCTCACAGCCGAGGCATCCTATCTTTTCTTTTCTCCAGACCCTTCTCTCTTGGAATCATGGCATGCTTTATGCTTAGTATTCTGTTGTTATTATGCAGCACATCCATCATATCCTTTCGGTACGAAGTACCTAACTCAAGTCCAATCCTGGAACTCCTTATTCCGACCTATGCTACCTCACTTCACTGCACCTCCCTCCACCTAGCATGTCTCCCTCCCTTCACCTGCACTCCACATCCCTTCCCCCTCCACTTCCTGCTCCTCTCACCAATGTTGCTCAGAGCACTCTTCCTCATATCTTTAAACTGTCGTAATAGTCCGTCCCTCATCAGCAATAAACTGACACCTTGGACAACGACTAGTGGATGGTCTCAAAGGAAAAAAGCGATAATATCCCTTATAAGATCCCTAAAGAAACTGCTACTATTGCTCCTTCTATGCTCGGGCAATGTGGAGCTAAATCCTGGCCCTCCTACACCGATTACCTCACCCTCTGAATTTGCAGCCACCCCCGTACTCAAAATAATGCTTGTCAATATTTTAAGCCTGTCTAAGAAATTCGATCAGCTACAAGCATGGGCCACACATACTGAGCCAGATCTTATCATAATTACCGAGTCATGGCTAAAAAAGGTTGTTACTGACCAACAAGTTATTCTTTTGGGCTACAAACTGTATAGGGCTAATAGGGACTCTGGGGGGGGTGGAGTAGCTGTCTATACTAAAACCAAGTTTACAGTTAGTGATATGTAGTGTAATTCAAAACAAAAGGAGTATGAGATTGTATCTCTGAAGCTCCACCTTCCTTCCACGGAATGCATCACTGTTATTGGTAGCTACAGGCCCCCAGTCGGTGAAACTGATATCCTTAACATCATCAAATCTCTAACTACCTCAGCCAACACTGAAACAATAATCCTTGGGGATTTCTGAATGGACTGGTTTACACCTAAATCGCACAGCCTGAAATCTCTCTGCAATGAACTTGGCCTTGTTCAACTAGTTAGTGAACCTACCAGGATCAATACCTCAAATATTGACAATAGCTCACTCCTTGATGTTATACTAATCATGCATCCCCACAAAATTTCACACTTGGTGGTCTTCCACAATGATATGAGCGACCATAGTGTGGTAGTTTGTACTAGCTCACAACCTATAGTTCGCTATCAGCCTAAGTTCATAACTAAGCAGTCCTTTTGCAAGTTCAGTGGATCAAATTACCTGTCTGACCTTAGTAAGGTTAGATGGCAAGATCTCTATTTCTCAAACATGGCCGATGAGGCTGTCACTGTCCTCAATGACAACCTTACTACCTTGGCTAATAAGCATGCCCCCTTTATCAAGGTTAGGATGCACAATATCTGTTACCCCTGGCTTACACCAGATCTTAAGGCCATCTTTACAAAATGCGACAAAAGCTGGGCACAGGCCAGGTGCACCAAGAGTCCGGTAGATTGGCAAGCCTTTAAGGCAGTTAGGAATGCCTTCGTAAAACGCATTCATTCTGCCAAACAAATTTCTATGTCTCCACCCTAGAACAGGCTAAAGGGAATTCTCATAAAATCTGGAGGACACTTAAGTCTGTCAAAGGCTGCCAGGTCGCCCCCTCCATTCCAACAAAGATCCATAGCAATGGCAAGGTTGTGGAAAGTAATTGTCAAATCCTTGAAGAAATTAAATCCTATTTTGTCACTACCGGCCTAGCCTTTGACTCCTCACAATATGCAGGCCATGCTAATATCCAAGTCAGCACAAATACCGTTCCCCAAACTTCAACTTATCCATTCCAGCTACTCCCTCTCAAATTCAAAGAAGTTAAAGACTGTCTCCTTAACTTAGATATCAAAAAGAGCACTGGGAATGATGGACTGGAACCACTATTCCTAAAACTAAGCTACCCTTATCTCACTGCCCCCATTCTCCATATATTCAACCTCTCTATCACCACTGCTACAGTTCCTTCCTGTTGAAAATCCGCCCACATTATTCCCTTATTCAAATCAGGTGACCCATGCGATCTAAATAATTATAGGCCCATTCCAATTCTGCCTATTCTCAAAAGCCTTGATTTATACCCGATTAAAACACCATATCAAGACTTTTTCCCTTCTTAACCCACCACAATCTGTCTTTCGACCCAATCACAGCACTGTCACTGCTCTGGCCAAAGCTACCAATGATTGGGTCCCTGCCATGGACTGTAAGAAAATTATTGGAGCAGTCTTCTTAGACCTTAGTAAAGCATTTGATACCATTGATCACAACCTAATAGTGAGTAGCCTTACTAAAATAGGTGCCACTCCACCTACCATTCAGTGGCTCAACAGTTACCTTTCAGGAAGGACCCAGAATGTCAAAGCAGGCGGCCTGTCCTCAGCTGCCTTGCCAATTGACAAGGGAGTCCCACAAGTCTCCATCCTAGGACCTATCCTTTTTTCCCTGTACATTAACAATCTTGATTCACATATAACCAATTCTAATCTGCACTTTTTTGCAGATGATACAGTACTATACACAGCTGACTTTTCATTGTCTGAAGTAAGGGATGTACTCCAAGCTGACTTTACCCAACTTGAACTTAATTTTACTAATGCCAAACTTCTCCTCAACACCAAGAAAACCAAGGCTATGATCTTCCCTCTTAATACCTCTTCTACCACCTCCCAGACCCTCCCAAAGACTTTATTGTCACCTTCTTAGGTGAGCCACTGGAAGTTATCTCCAAATTTAATTGTCTCGGCATTTGGCTAGATAATATGCTTTCTTTTAACAATCACCTCGATGACCTGTCCAAGAGATTAAAAGCCAGGCTAGGTTTCCTCTTCTGAAACAAGTCTCTCTTTCCATTAGAGACTAGAACCAAGCTTGTCCAGGCCACATTCCTCCCCCTACTTGACTATGGGGATATAATCTACACCTCTTCTGCAATCACAAACCTTAACAAACTGGACACCCTCTTTCATCGTGCCCTGCAGTTCATTACAAATGCCCCATACTAAACACACCATTGCAATCTGTATGCAGCTGTTGGTTGGACATCACTTACAATTAGACATATACTCCATGCTGGTATTTGGACTCTAAAGATACTCCTGAATAAACTCCCAAGCTACCTTACGTTCCCTCATCCGTATCTCCCGCAGTGCATACTCACTTAGAAAATCAAACTTTATCCTCCTTGACATGCCTAGGACTTGCACCTCCTTTGGCAAATGCACCATATCAAGTGCTCTTCCAGCCAATTTGAACCAGCTTCAATCCTCACTGATACTGTTTAGTATTGTCACTGTTAACTTCTATAAAAGGCTAGCCACATCCAAAATAAAAGATATTAGTAGCTGTTTTTAATCTCCACCCACCTACTGGAACCAGTTCCAGCTCAGACAGTACCCACTTAGCCTTTGCATCTGACTTCTATGCCAACTTGTCAACTGTGGTCAAACTAAATGATCCCTATAGTTGTTCTCATGACTCTTCTCTGCCCTTATTTTCTTCCTCCATCTTCTACTCCCCCATTCCCCCTCTACCCTCTTCTTTTTCCCCTTTACTCTAATCTCTTCTTTTCCTTTCTTTTTTCTTTATCTGTTTCTTTCTCCTTCACACTCCCTCTGGCCTTCTAGACTTCTTTTGTTCCCCTTTCTCTCAAGACTTAACACTTCCTTCTTACTTAACTACTTCCTGCTCTTGACTCTACACTCTCCACTTCCAATGCTTTTCACCAGGTTATGCTTCTTTTACCTACCTTGTTATGTCTTAATAGAGCACCATGCATTATATGTATTTAAGTTGTATTTTATTTATTGTCATGTTTATTATCTACATGTAATGTGTACTTGTCTGCATACATGCTTCAGGACCTCCTTATGAATGAGCTTGCTCAATGGAGTTTTCCTGCAATAAACTGGAACTTGAACTTGAACAAGCATAGTCACATTCGATGTGGCTTGAAAGTATACTTAATTGTTTGTTTAGAAAAATAGTGTTTGCAGTGATTGTACAATTTCAACAGCATGTAAACCACCGATAAACACCTGTTTTTATACTGTTGACAGTTCCTGACAACTGCAGTTAGTGTGTTATTCTAAAATATGAGGAAAACATCCACAAAAATGAAATATATGAAATCACCCTCAATGATATTTGTTGACATTCTGGCACCATCCTCCTGGATTATGATAATGTGTTCTAGAAGTGATAGTGAGCATGATAGATAAGTTATGCAAGGTTCATAATTACTTTACATTAGTAAAAAGTGGCTCAATATGTTAACATTCAAAGTGGATCAATGTGTTAACATTTAACATTTTAACTATCTCAATATTAAAAGATATGGCCATTCCATGAAGTATAACATTTGGCATATAATTTTTGTGACAGATGCCTCTACACATGTTTTTTTTTCCTTCATTAAATGAATATTTAAAACAAAAAAGTATTTATGCAAAGTTGTACCTCCTTCTGTAATGGCATTTTTCTACTGATGAGAAAGAACAGCCTTATGTGTAACCTTATGGTTGGACATGGGATATGGAGTCTGTTTGGCTAGTACCAGGCCTTTGTATAATTCGCATGGAAAGTAAATACTGATTATTCAACAATCCATGTAATATTTAACATAGCATTTGATTTCAAGTTTTAAGTATTTCAAATGTGCAGTCATACTCTCATCATCAAATTAAACTTCCACATTGTTCTGCCTGCTACTATTGGTGTTGCAGAAAATGATCTGTTCCCTTCTTGTGACCAATTTGATCTTTAGGCATCTGTAGTATCATGCAGAAACTGTATATCCCTTAAAAAGTTATTTCTTGCATTATTTTTTTTTTATGTGAAATTATTTGAAAGAGAAAAAAAAAACATCATGGGAGGTGGGAAGGGGGAAGGGTCATGGGAGCAGAGGTAAAATAGGAGATAAGTGCTATGAGGGGGTGGCAAGGCAAGGCTATTGGTGGTGGTAAGTATTTCTGATTAGGTGAGGCAATCACAGGAGCTGGAGGCAATAAGATGGAGTCAGAGCCTAGTTTTAAACATGCCAAATTTGGGAGCAGCAGAGATGGTGGTGCTGAGTCCATTCAGCCACGAAGGAGCCCTACGGGTGAAAGATCGTTGACCCTGGGTAGTGCGACAGTGGGGAACTTGCAAGAGCTGTGATTCATATCTCCTGGAGCTTCGTGGATTAGTGCTAGGGCACAGTAGAGCTTGGACACCAGGAGGGGCGAGGCCCAGGATAATTTTTTTCGCCATGGTGCAGGTCAGCTACTTAATAGGATTAGAGAGTTGGAGCCATCCAGATTGAGCAGAAAGATCACAGGTATGAGTGAGATGTTGGGCTCCAGTGATAAGCAGACAGGCCTTGTTGAGGGATGTTGATATGCGTCTGAGGGTAGTTGCCGTGGCTGAGCCATAATTGATTAGGCCGTAATCAATGATGGCGATCACAGAACTCTGGACAGTGATCTTCAAGGCTTCCAGGGTGAGATGTTGCCTGTGCTCGAACAATAAGCCTAGTCGCATATTAGCAGCTTTTGCTATGCTGTCAATGTGGGCCCCATAGGATAGGTTGAAGTCAAGCAGGATCCCTGGGTATTTGAAAGATTGGACCTGTTCAAGGGTATTCCCCTGGCTGGTGGAGATAGTCAGGGGGTGTAGGTGTAGACTGTGCTGGTTGTGAGAGCTTCTAAAAAGCAAAGACTTTTTTTTTTATTCAATATATTTTATTGACTTTACAGAGAAAACTTTACTCTAACAGATCTATATACAACAAACATCAATTTTCATTGAATCATAATTAGATATAACAGTGGTGGAAATAGCAGTCCCAGTAAAGTCTTTTAACTTTTAAACCACACCACCCCTTTCACCCATTCCCATCAGGGATTTACCCCTGCCCCCCCAGCATCTACCCACATAGGTGAGCCACTCAATTTCCTTAAAATAAAGGGCTCGGGAAGTGCTGTAAGCCCATCCTTTGAGGTTCAAAAGGCATTACAAAACTACGGCTTCCAGGTCATCAAGACTGCCTCTAGCGGTCCCCATTTAGTATTATAGGATTGTACCTTATTATTCATTTTTGCTATGTGTAATTCTAATTGCAGTGCCATCATGATCTTGCTATACCATTCAACCACCGATGGTATCTTAGCCTCTGTCCAGTGCCTAAGAATAACTGCTTTTGCAGCTGCAGATATACAGTAATAGCCATAAAAGCTTTCCTCTGTGTGTACCTAAGTCACTGGGGAACACATTTAGTAGACATACCTCCGGTATGAAAAAAGGCTCTAGCCCAAATACTGATTGCACAGATTTACAGATAGAGCTCCAGAAGGGGCGAACTTTGGCGCAGGTCCATAAAACACGGTATAAGTCACCCTCTCCGGTCCCACATCTGCTACATCTGGGCGATTCTAATTTGCCCATTTTGTATAATTTAAAGGGGTATAGTATAAGTTATGTATAGTATTAAATTGCTGTAACTTGTATCGATCATGTCTAATATATTTACTATTATTTTTCCATACCTGCTCCCATACTCTTTCCTCTTCAATCTTTAATCTCTGTTTCCAATATTCACCAGACTTGGTGGAGGTTCATTTGTCTCTAGTCTGGAACTCATGGTATATCTTAGACACTGGATGTTTTTGTTCTGCTATCTTTAAAAGAGAAGACAGCTTAAATCCTTCCTCATCCCATTTTCTGGTTTTCGCCAGGTGGGCTTTTATCGGAGTCTCTGATCTGCAAATATTTATAAATGTTCCCATTTAACTCCGGTATCTGAATGTAAGCTTGTTCATACATCAACAAGTTCCCTTTAGGGACAAAATCTCCCAATGTTAACCCACTTAGTGGTTCCAGGAATTTGGCAGTGATTGGAGCTTCTTGTATTTGAAAATGCTTATTGTATAAGATAGGTTGGTTGGGCTAGTTTCGCCAGTTCACCCTTAGGAGTTTCTGCACCTGTTGTAGGCTTTTAGTGACCACCCTATAGGGATATTTTTAAGACTTTGTATTTTTATGATTAAGGACAAGTTTATGATTAGTAAACCAATTCTCAACAGAGGTGAAACCATGTTGTAGATTGAGTTGTAGTGGTGTAGGGTCTCTGTGTGAAGAGAGAACAACTGCATCATCAGCATACATGATGATTTGTTCTGAGTAGGATTGTGGAAGGGAATTTAGAAGAAAGCTAAGAAGAAGTGGATCCAATATGGATACCTGGGGGACACCAGAGCGAACTGGTAGAGTATCAGAGAGTACGTTGGCAATTTTTACTCTTTGCGAACAATTTTCAAGGCAGCATTTAAACCACACTGTAAAGTCATGAGAGAGCCCAGTGTTCAGCAGTTGGTCTATTTGCAGCCGATGGTGGACAGAATCAAACTCCTTGGTCAAGTCAATAAAGACTGCCCCAGTTAGGTGGCCACTGTCCAGAGTGCTGTGCAGTGCTCCAGTAAACTCTAGGAGGGCAGAGGTGGTGTTGTGACCTTTTATGAAACTGTGTTGTTGTGTGCACAGAACATTATATTTGTCCAGGTAGTCAGTGAACTTGTCCGCAACTATATGCTCGAGGGCCTTAGAGAGTGGGGGTAATATGGAAATCGGCTGATAGTTCATATGATTGGTCTTGTCACCACTTTTATGGACTGTGGTAACAGTGGCAGATTTCCATTTGTCAAGGAACTGACTATGGCTAAGGGAGAGGTTAAGAATAATGGTTAAAGGATGTAGTATCTCTTCAAGGGTGAGAGACAGCAGCTTAAGGTCCAAGGAGTCACCACTAGTTCTGGACTTGGAGATTGCTTTGGTAATGTAATTGTGGACTTCATTCAATTTGTCTTCTTTGAAGTAGAAAGGAGGGTGTTTAGACAGAGTAGTGGGGTTTATGATTGAGGGAGAGTCATTTACTGCAAAAAAGTCAGGAGGAAGAATGGAACTGAGGTCGGTGAAGGTGGCATTGAAGGTATTGGCAATGACCGTAGGGTCTAGAGTAGTGGTCCCATCAACATTTAGCATAAACGGGGAGGTTTTTGGTTGCTTCCCTGTTACTTCTTTAATATTGTCCCAGAAAGCTCTCCAATTTCCCCAGGTATTGGTGAGAGCATCCCTGTAATATGTGCTTTTCATTAGCCGGATAGATTTTGTGCAGCTGTTTCGGGCATGCTTGTATTTTTGTATGTCGGATTGCTTGCCAGTAGCTTTTGCCAGTGCCCAAAGGTGGTCCCTTGATTTAAGCTGAGCAAGGAGCTCTGCAATGAGCCATGGGTTAAAGAGAGCCTTGGCCTTGCATTTTTTGAATGGAACAAAGTAGTCACAGGCCACATTGAAGGTGGTGATGAAGTAGTCAAGAGTCACGTTAACATCCATCACCTTGTAAATGGGCAGCCAGTCTTGCAGACTCAGGTAGTATTTAAGATGGATAGGTTGCTCATGAGGGAGGACTCTGCTGGTAATATTTTTTTGGGGGGACTTGAAAAATTTGTTAGACCATTCACAGATGACAGGGGAGTGGTCACTGAGTGAATCCGGGAGGATGGTGGTGCAGGAGAGACGAGCAGGGTGGCTGGCAAGGACCCAGTCCAGGAGAGTACTAATGCCTGTTTTGTAGTTTGTCCTTGTGGGGAAGGCAACCATCTGCGTAAGACTGGCTGCTGTGATGGCATCCTTGTGTACATCTGCATCCGAGGCAAGCCAGTTTATGTTAAAATCGCCTAGCAGGATAAGTTCCGAGCCAGGAGGTTGGGTATTGATAAAGCTGAGAACATCACTGAGGCCATTTCCTTGGTCTTTTGGAGGGATATAAGCTAAGACGATTGTGAGGGCTTTACTATTGGCCCCTAAGAGAGTTTTGATAGGTAGAATCTGAGCTGTAGAGTCAGGTGGGAGAGTTGCAATGGGGTGACCCATGAGAATGTCTTTAATATAGATGGCACAGCCCCCACCTCTTTTAGAGATTTGATCCAACCTGAATACACTGCAACCTTGTAGGGTGATTGCCAGATCTAGAACTTTGGGCGGCAGCCAGGTTTCGACAACAGCAAGGACATCAGGGTTATGTTGGCTTGCAAAGGTTTAGAGAGCATCAAACTTAGGAAGTAAACTGCAAATGTTGAGGGTTGCAAGGATGAGAGCCCCAGAAGGTTTCACATAACTGGAGCAGACTGGACCAGGGTTTGGATGGACACTACCAGACATCAGCAGAAGGAGGAGCAGGAGCTTCATGGAGCACAGGCGTAGTTCCCTGAGTGAGAATTTGTGTCACCGTTGTTTGTATGAGCCAATAGAAGGTTCCTGGCAAAGGTCCCAGTGCGATGCTTTGTGTGAGAGTGGAGATAGGCTGGCCTATAGGCCAAACACAGGAATATTTAGGAGCATCCAGGTAGTAGGAAATGGAGGTCCAAGGGGAGGGCAGGGCACATAGTACAGCATGCCCTGTTAGTGGTAGGTATGACTAAGTGGTTTGTGGAGGGCAGGGGTGGCATGGACCAGGGAGGTAGAAGAGGGGATGCAGAAAGGAGAGGGTGAGTAGAAGTGGGAACAGGGCATAGAGGGTGCACATGGTGAAGAGTAGGTAGAGTGTGTGCACAGGAAGAAAGATCAACAAAGGGGGGGGAGGGGAGACAGAAAGCTTTAAGCTCAGAGCACTAGTACTGGGAGCCAATGGGACAGGATGGGGTAGGGAAGGGAGGAGCTTAAGTGTATTTAAGGGTGACCTTGGAGGGGGAGGGGGTGGACAAAAAATGTGGCAGCTGGTGCAGGAGCCAGTGATGCTGGAGCTGTGTATAGGCCATACCTGAATACTTGATTCCAGGGGGCTGGTGGCAGTAGGCTCCTTGGTGCTGAGAGAGGCACAGAGTGGTGTCCAGGCATGCAGGAGGCAAACTGCGGGTGCAGTAGGTAGTGGAGTGGGGTACAAGGACACCTGAATGCTTGATTCCAGGGGGCTGGTGGAAGCAGGCTCCTTGGCACTGAGAGAGGCACAGAGTGGTGTTCAGGCATGCAGGAGGTGAACCGCTGCTGCGGTAGGTAGCCGAATTGGTTACAAAGATGCCTGAATGCTTGATTCCAGGGGGCTGGTGGCAGCAGGCTCCTTGGCACTGAGAGAGACACAGAATGGTGTCCAGGCATGCAGGAGGCAAACTGAGGGTGTGGTATGTAGCTGAGTGGGTTACAAAGACGCTAAGGCCAGTGGAAACCTGGTGAAGCTTCACAAAAGTGAATTTCATCCACTTCACAGCTACTTTGCCAGTGAAGTCTAAATTTTCAATACCTCTAGTGGTCAGTGAGTGCTCTCCCCAGTGGAAATCACATGCCTGCCCCTAACTATGCTACTTAATGTCTTCTAGCCCAGTACACATGTTCGTAATATGCTGCTGAACCTTGGTATTCCATGTGGCAGTGCAGTACCACATTAACACACTATGTAAATGGGCTAGCCTTATTTGAAATGAAGCACCTAGACATAATAAATAGAATAATAGATAGGTTCTGGTGTATTACAAGGTAGTAATTCCATCGAGAGGTTCTGGGGACACAGAAAACCTCGAGAGCGAAACTCAGAGGTTTCATGTGTCCCCCAGAACTGAGATCAATTACTCCTTGTATACACCAGAACCTATTTGTTATTTTTATTATATGGATACGAGGTGAATTGATTCACCTCCATTTCAGCACTGGAGTTAGCGGGTGGATGTGCATGCTGGCAGGGTTTCCCAGTCCTGTGTGGATGAGCGGCTGCTGTGGGCTTCATTTAGCCGTTTGTTTTTTTTTTGTCAGTGGCGGTATCGAGCGAGCAGAGGAGCCCCAGAGAGGGTCCAATTGTGAATAGTATTACTCAAATGGTTTTCAACCTAAAAAAAAACAAAAGAAAAAAAACGGTTGCTTCAGGGAAGATTATCTCGCTAAGCGAGTGAGCAAGCCGTCATGTTTTCAGACTCCTTCTGCCTGCCCACAGAGGAAAAATGGCCAGTCAGAAGGCACGCCGTTTAACACGTCAGGGATAGACTTGCACATGCGTTGTTTAGCTTTGTTAATAATACTATCATTCAGGTGCCGAACGTTAGTATTACGGCACCCCAACAATAGTATTATCACTCAGGAAGAGTAGTATTATCGCTTCAGGAGCGATGGTATTACCAGGAAATTTTTGTATGCTTTTGAACCATATTATGTTAACAATCCATATATTAAAATAATTTATACTTTGAGGTTTGTGGCTCCACAGAATCTCTAACATGTCTGCCTTGTACAAAAAAAGTTAATAGGACTACTACACTATACATAATACAGGTATTGGTGCTTTTTTCCTGGTTAATAGAAACATAAATGTTGTTTGCAGACCTGCAATTGAATATGTTGTTATTTTTGGGTTTCTGTGCCTTGCGAAAATAATGTTGTTGTTTTTTGTTATTACAAGTGAGACTATGTGATTTCTGTACCTAGGACTTACTAGAACTGGAAAATCATCTTTCTCTTTTTTGCTGGAAAAATATTGTATTTGCTGATATTTTAATTGTACCAAATCATTTAACTAAAGACTCAGAAAATTATACAGTGATTTTGTAGAAATAATTATTTTGGAATGGCCTGAAAGCTATGAGATAAGTTAGACTGCTGTCAAAACTAAAGTCTTGCAGTATGTAATCCTTTGTTCTGAATAATGATTGCTGGAGATCTGGGGACCCTAGGGACCTAGTTACTGCAGAGCGTATGCTATTGGAGATTAGTGCATTGTAAGGGTGAAACTTCCTAAGCTAATGTCATAGCAACTATAAACATGAACAGTTCTTCCTTGTTTTGCAACCTAGATTTGCTAGTGTATATGTATGTATGTATTTATTTATTTATTTATACAGTATATTTACAAACTGGTGTCTAAGAAAGGCATGCTGAGCCAACACTTGTTTTCCAAGTGCATCCCAGTGGAGGGGTAACAGCATGGAGGGCAACAGCAACAATTTGGTATTGTTAATTACAGGAAGTACAATGATATGAAAGTTACAATATATATATATATATATATATATATATATATTTAGAAATGGTACAGAAATACATAACCATTGCAGATAAGATAAAGTATGAAAGTGAAAATATTTACAAATCAAATAGTGTATAACTATATAGTAAACATTATAGGAAAGCTCAAATATGAAAGCAAAAATATTGACAAATGATGCAGAAATATATAACAGTGCTGAGAGATTTGGATGGGGTGATAACATAATCACATTTCAATTATTCACTTTGCTTATCTGGAGTTTTGTGCTTTTATATTTCTTAACCCTAGAAATAACATGCCATGTTAATCTTATGCCTATAGTTTAATATGATTTTGGGAGCTTTTCAACTCTCTCTCTATTTTAAATAAGCCATGGTTTCAAAATGATATGATGCTCGTGAGATCCAGATTTTACATTTGCCAAATTGGTTTAAGAATTCTAATCATCTACTCAGTATATTAAATAATAAAAATGTGTTGTCTATTCCTTTTATGTTCAGGTACAGATTCCTTTATTGCTGAGTAAGAATTTTATGAGTTGTTTCTTTTAAAAGTGGGGAGCCATCTGGGAATAAATGATCACAGTGTGATATGGTTCAATGTGAGAACTGCAGAAGGATCAAATCACATGAAAACAAGGGTCCTGGATTTCAGACGGGCTGACCTTGCAAAGATGGGAGAATGTCTTAGGAAATCACTGGCAGGAAAGGAGAAAAGAGGAGGTATGGAGCAATAATGGGAGAATCTTAAGGGAGTCATGGTGGAGGCAACAAGCCATTGCATTAGGCAAGTAAGCCAGACAAAGAGAAAGAAAAAAAACACTATGGTTCTCAGGAAGTGGCTGAGAAGTTAAGGGTGAAAAGGGTGGCATTCAGGAGGTACAAGAAAACACAGAGGGAAGAAGACAGGGAACTATATCTGGAAAAGAAGGGGGAAGGGCTAGCAGTCAGGAGCACAAAGGTGCACACAAAAGAAAAACTTGCCCAGGCAATAACAAAAGGGGACAATAATGTTTTCAGGTACATTAGTGAAAGAAAAAAAGACTAAGGGTGGGATTGTGAAACTAAAAACGGAAGGAGGGAAGTGTACAGAGAAGGGACAAAGAAAAAGCAGAAATTCTGAACAAATATTTTTGTTCAGTATTCACAGAAGAAAGAGAAAAGGAGGGACCAAAGTTAGGCGATGGAAGTACCACTGGGAGGAAAGTGGGCACTAGTCCATTTAAGGAGGAGAGAGTCTTAAAGGAACTTACTAATCTGAAAGTGGACAAGGCAATGGGGCCTGATGGAATACATCCCAGAGTATTAAGGGAACTCAGGAAGGTCCTGGCAGCACCACTGACAGTCCTGTTCAACAGTTCAGTGGAAACAGGTGTGGTACCACAGGACTGGATGAGGGTGAATGTGTGTCCCTCTCTACAAAAGTGGATGCAGGGAGGATGTTGGTAGTTACAGGCCATTCAGCCTGACCTCGGTGGTGGGGAAACTAATAGAATCACTACTAAAAAAAGGTTTGTGATATATCTTGAATCCAGCAGAGCACAGGATCTGAGGCAGCATGAAGTCACAGCTGGAAGATCTTGCCAAACAAATCTGATAGATTTCTTTGATTGGCTGACCAGGGAGGTGGATCAGAGGGGGTTGGTGGATGCGGCCTACCTGGATTTCAGCAAGGCCTTCGACACTGTCCCACATAGGAGGCTAGTAAAGAATTTGGGCAGCCTAGGAGTGGATCCCAGAGTGGTAAACTGGTCAAAAATTGGCTGAACAATAGGACACAGAGGGTGATGGTGAATGGAGTTCAATCCAGAGAGAGGGGGTGACCAGCAAATTGATGCAGTAATCAGTTCCTTGGACCAATCCTCTTTAATGTCTTCATAAGCCACATTGCAGAGGGGCTAGAAGGGAAGGTGTGTCTCTTTACAGATGACATGAAGATCTGCAGCATATATAAGGTGATGACATTATGTAGTTGTTTATCTACTGCTTGCTCTGTTTATCCTAGGTTGTTCCTGAAAATAGACACTTGTTTGCCTAGTGTACTAGCCTGGTTACAATAAATTAATTAAATAAATTAATAAATTAGCTACCAGTTTTAACATCTTTCATGTAGAAGTCTAAGTAGGAACAACCTTGATGGGACTTGTAGTCTTTGTCTGTCCTACACCCTTCTTAAATTATTTTAGTATTGCACTCTATACCAGTTCACCTATGTATTGTATACCTCCCAGTCTCCCTTGGTCACATCTGGAAACAGGCCCTGGCTCAGTGTGCCTCTCCCTGTTAACAACTTTAAATAAATACAGAAATAATACCATTTATTTATCAAAGTATCTGTGTAATACCATTCACAGTAAAAGCTCACACATAGCCCATGCTCTCCATTCCTTCAGGTAACAATTACTGGTCATTAGTAAAATTAAATATGAATTCAGTCACATGAGTTTTCTAGTATTATGCACCCTTTTGCAGAATAATTCTGCATGTACAATTACAGGATTTATGTTGTAATTTCTAGCATAAGTGTTTACTAAAACTACTGTTGTCCACCTGGCACAAGACATAACTAGTAATTGGGTTTGTGTTAATCTACCACTCTGGGAAAACACACAAAACCCCCCCACAAATATTAAATATGCGGGTCAGTTGTGCGTATTAGTCTTAGGAAGCTTTACTACATTTTTTGTGGTAATACATTTTTATTAGACTAACTGAAGAAGCTGTTACATAAAGAATTGCATGAATTTATTTATGTTTGGCTGTATTGTGTAACTAATTTAAACATGTCTACATTTGTTTGCTACTGCACATCAGTGTCTAATACTGTATTGCATTGTTATGTCCTTCAATTGTATGTAACTAATTCAGGTCACCCATGAAAAAGGGACTTCTAATCTCAGAGGGCTTACCCAGTCATCAAATTTCAGATAAATAAATAAGACTTTTGAGGCCTTGCTGTCCCTTCATCAGGTGCAAAGAAAACTAATCAGCATTTCAGAATATATTCAAGAGTTTGTGGGTCCCAGATACTTTAACAAAGGGGATGGTGTAAAGGAAGCTATTTAATACAATACAGGTGACTATCAGGAAATATGCTTCATGCCATTTCCCCTTTGTTAAGGTATCTGGGATCCACAGACTCTTGTATATATTCTGACAGGCTGGCTGGTTTTCTCTGCACCTGATGAAGGAACCTGAGAGGTCTTTAAAGCTTGTGTAACAACTTCTTCAGTTAGTCTAATAAAATGAAATATTAAAAAAGTGTACTAAATATTGAATAAATAACTCTGAATATAAAATGTTGCGCAAATGAGGAAGTCACTTGTCCAAATATGGGTTGTTAATGGAACAAATGGGTTATCTTAAAACATGCTTAAAATAATTCATAATGCAAAATAACCTGAGGGTTTAATGGCTCATGGTTGTCTTTCCCATGCCAAGGATCTGGGTTTAACTTATAGGGTTTTACCGGCATTGCAGGGAGGCAGCAGCAGACTCCAAAAGACACATTTTGCCTCAAAGTGGGAGATGGTGTCTTCAGCACTATTGTTTATGAATGACCCCCTCATGCCCCAAAATGAGGGTGTCACATTGTGATGAACCCCCTCCCCATCTCCTTTCTTCTTCTCAACCACGTTGCCCATGCCTGCCACTAGAAGGATTATCCTTCTGTAGAGATTCTGAGTCATGCCTTTATCTTCTCTGGTATTGATTGTTGTAACTCATTACCCTATGGCCTACCTACACTAAGTCTTGGCTCAAGGCTTCATCATGCCCTAAATGCTGCAGTGCACACTATTACCCATAACAGTATATGTGATTGCACTTCCCCGATCTCCATGACCTTTATTAGCTCCATATCCTTTTCTGGATTCAATTTAAAATTTGACTTTTTTAAGCTGCTAAACTGCCTTGCCTCAGAGAAACTCACTGATCTTATTTCTCCATACACCCATCTCATGTTCTTTGCTCCTCAAATACTGATTTCTTCTCAGAACCATCAACCACTATAATCTTTCCATTTTTTTCATGATAGAGCCTTCCTTTTTTTCTGCCTCTGCCATCGAAAGAGTGTACCTACTGTATCTCTTTTCCATCTAATTATGTCAGCCTCACTGTTTAAATCTCACCTAAAAATCTCTGTTTTCTCAAATATTTCTTTCAATTTAAAGTTCCTGTTTGCTTAATTGGTAATCTACCTGCCATCAAAGCTCATGATGTTGACATTACCATGTATCTCATATCATACATAAACTGTAAACATTTCCTTATACAGTACAGTTTGCATTAAACTGTCCCACCAATGAGCTGCTTTCACATTTCTCAGTGGCTTGAATAAGTGCTAGTGGATGCAGCACAAAGCATTATTTTTATTTATTTATTTCGTTTTTGTTGACCAGGTGAGTGCACTAGACAAATCCTGCCTATTTTCAGGCACGACCCAGGGGAAGGGATACAGATGAATGCCAACTGATCTTGAACCAGATTAAGCTGTTGGTGGTATTTTTCATGAATGGAGGAAATTTGGTAATTGCACTGGGGAAATTCCCCTGTTCTTTTCGAGAAGTGCCATGGGATCTTTAACATCCACCTGAACTACCACCAGAACAGGCAGATGGGACCTCGGTTTAACGTCTTATCCGAAAGACGGCACCTCAGGAGTGCAGCACCCCCCTCATGCTGCACTACAGTGTCAGTATTGGGATATTAACCCAAGTGCCTGGTGTGGGGATAGAACCCACAGCCTGCTGATCTCCCGGCCTCAGAGGCGAGTATGCTACCTGCTGAGCCACTGACACATATATAGAAATGGTTGTTTAAAGGTTGCTCAATTTTCCACTGCACCATAATTGAACTCTACTGTGCTGTAGATGCCTTCCAAGCTGAGCTGCTAAAACATTTCATAAAGGTTGCTCTGGGCTGGTTAAGTGTTGAAATACAATGGAGCATTAGCTGCCAATTCAATGCCAGGTTAGAAAAGCAATTTTGTAAGCCTTTTTTTATTATACATGTTTAGAACTGTATTCCCTATATATTTATATATTTTTTACGTAATCCTGTTTTTATTGTTTTCTGTGCAAGTTATTTTACGGTACAATCTGCATGACAAACACTACACAAAAGCAAATTGTATGAAAATTGACCTACAATATATTGCACTGCAGAGCATTTGAAGAGCCTCTTAAAACTCTAGGAACCTTTAAGAAACATAACAGAACATTTACAAACAATTCTGTATCCATCTTCATCTCTTTCTTTATTAGTAAACAAAGCTGCTTGGAACAGGATTCTTGTTCTCAGACTTCATCTGCTCCTACATTTGGTACATAATCCTCTTGTTGTGAACCACAGCTGGCTGCCATGGAAATGACAATGATGTAAAAAGAAAGAGATTATGATATCACATTTAGAAAAGCAGCAGCAACAGATGAAATCCAAAGGACAAGAATACTCTTTCTGTGCACATTTTCTAAGTAGTAGAAAATAATGGAATGATAATAACAGGAAATTTGGAAAGTCAACAAAAATTAGTTATTATCTCTAATATTTCCCTAGAGGTGCCTTAAACTCTTTGTAACCTTGCTGCATCTCGAAGCCTAGATAGGCTGCAGTCTGTGTCATTATTTAATTATATTGTGACTGTAAATAAAATGCAATGCTTCATTTCTTTCAACAAGATGCTTATAATATTGTAATGAAAAATCACCTATCTATAAAGGTTGCTGTACAGAACTGAAAACATAGATCATTTTGCATGGCGGCCATGACATGTTAGCCACGCCAGTTTAAATATCATGTTAATAATTGCTTAGAATAAGCAAAAGGTGCATAGTACATGGTTGTGGGTTTTTGTACTTAGTTTTTTCCACCCTGAAAAATGCTGTTGAACTATAATTGTGGTATATCTACTGCGGTACAGTGACTTCTTATTTAACTGCAGTACTTACATCAAAAACAAAATAAAACCATATGATAGTGCCTTCTTTCCCTCCCCAGAATTCTCTATTCATGATCCCCCCTGAGGTAAATACTGTAAGAAACTACTTTTTGTTAATGTAAAAAATATGAATTCAACCTGCACCTAACTATGTATGTGTATATGCTACCCCTCGGAGACACTGTAGGAAGGTATGGGCTGAGGTTTCACTATTATGCAGATGATACCCAGCTAGACCTGTCTTTTTCACCTGACAAGAATGGAGCTCTCTCGGTCTTTAACAACTGTCTGAAAGAAATCCAGGAGTGGATGGATTCTAGCTGGTTGAAGCTGAAGTCAGAAAAGACAGACGTATTGGTTGTGGACCCGGGTCAACAGATAGAGGGGTCAGGTGTTGGTGCGCCTTCAGGAATTTTTCTTGGCGGCATTTCTTTCCCGACCTCTGAATGGGTGCATAACCTGGTGGTGGTCTTTGATGATAGACTGACACTGCAGTCACAGGTGTCGGCTGTCATCAAGACCTCCTTTTACCACCTTAGGAACATCGTCAGAGTTAGGCATCTGGTTCCGTCTGATGACCTTCCAACGTTGGTCCATGCTTTTGTGTCCTCGCGCTTGGACTATTGCAACTCCCTTTACTTTGGGCTTTCAGGGGTTGAAATTTTATTTATTTATTTATTTTATTTTATTAAACTCTCAGATTACAAGTATCTTTGAGCAGGAGTTGCTCATTTACAAAGGTTCCATGTCAAAGGACTGGGGAAACATACATACAAAGGTTGGCAATGGTAAAAAGGCATAGTATAGACTAGGTTGACATTTCTTTGCAGCTGAAGATCACTTTAAAGATAAAGGTTATTAGTACGGAGCAATGTAAATAAGCAGATAGATGAAGCAGCAGAGTAAGGGAATTAAGAAGGAAGTGGACTGTTGGCCTGAATATTGTATAGGAGATTGCTAGAGAGAAGTGGCAGGCTGAGGGGCCTTTGTCATGAGGGGGAGTGGGTGGTGGGAGGGGATTAGGAACAGGGGAAAAGGTGGGGTTTAGAACAGTGGAGGAGGAGTGTAGAGGGGGAAGGGGAAGGAAAGTGGAGAGAGGGGTGGCAAAGAAGCACAAGGAAGACAGATGCCAGTGAGAGTAGTGTCAGGAGGGATGCAGGGCACAGGTCAAGATCATGTAATCAGTGAATGGATCAGTCAATTAGCAGAAGCAGTCACATTTGGAGGTAGAGGTGAGGTAAAGTCGGAGATTCTTCTTAAAGGGACCAATTGTTGGGGAGGAAAGTGCTTCTTTGTTGAGGGTATTAAACCAATGAGGAGCCCTATAGTAGAAGGAAAGCTGACCCAATGAGGTACAACATCTAGGAACCACAAAGGTTTGAGATTGGGCACTATGTGTTTGCTGAGTACCACTGAAGGCAGAGAGGCGCTTACAAACACCAGGGGGCATGAGACCAAGGAGAATATTTTTGGTAAGCAGGCAGGTCTAGTATTGAATCCTGCTGAGGAGTGGTAGCCAACAAGTCTGTGCATAGAGGTCACATGCTTGTGTGTTTCTGGCAATGCCCGTTAAGAGCCTGCAGGCTTTGTTGAGCAATACTGAGATTCTTCGGAGGGCAATTGAAGAAGCAGAGCCATAGATAGCCAGACCATAGTCAATGATAGAGGTGACAGAGCTGTAGATGGTCAGCCTAAGGGTGTCTGCAGTCCTACAGTGCTTGTACTTGTGTAGCAAACCAATTATCATATTGACGGCAGTGGCAAAAGTGTCAATATGCCGCGTATAGGAGAGGGAGCTATCCAGTGTGATACCGAGGTATTTGTATTCCAGGACATGTTTGAGCAAGTACCCGGTGTTGTTCAAGATATTGAAGGACCGAGATTTGTACATGCTCCGTGGATTACAGAAAGTCATTACTTTGGTCTTGCTATAGTTCATGATGAGTTTATGCTTGCTGAACCAATCTTCAACAAGCTTGAAGTCAAGCTGCATGCAGCTGTGTTTCAAGGAGTTTAATGTCATGGTGGCAGGAGAATAGTACTGCATCATCTGCATAGAATAGAATTTTTTGCTGGCAGACACCAGGGAGGCTATTGAGGAAGAGGGAGAAGAGTAGAGGTCCCAGGATGGACCCCTTGGGGACTCCGGAGAGGACAGGCTTGACATCAGACATGACACCTGCAATCCTGACCCTTTGGGTCCAATTTCCGAGGTAGCTAGCGAACCATGGAAGGATCTCATTAGAGATCCCAATGTAGGACAATTGCCTAAGAAGTAGAGGGTGATTAACGGTGTTGAAGGCCTTCATGAGGTCAATGAAGACTGAACCCCCACAGTATCCTTTGTTGAGTGTGTTGTGAATGAAACTTGTGAATTCCAGAAGAGCCGTGGTGGTGCTGTGCCCTTTTCCGAAGCCATGCTGTTCAGGGCATTAGACTTCATACTTATCCAGGAAGTCGACTAGCTGGTCTGACACTATTCATTCTAATGCCTTAGATAGCGGGGGGAGGAGTGAGATAGGGCTGTAGTTGGAATGAAGAGATCTGTCTCCACTTTTATGCACCGGTGTGATGGTTGCCTGCTTCCAGCATGCAGGGAATTGGCCCAATCTTAGTGAAAGGTTAAACATTTTTCGTCAGGGATTCAATAACCTCATCCCAAACTCGAGCTAGTAGTTTGAGGTCAAGGGAGTCACCACTGTACCCGGACTTGCAGATGGCTTTGCAGAAATAGGTATGAGCCACATGTGGAGGAACCTCTTTGAAGAAGAATTGTGGAGCTGAGTGACCATTTATGGTGGTCTCGGGGGGGCATAGGGGGAAGGGTCATCAAAGAAATTAGGCGGAAACACATTGTCCAGGTTCGTGAAAGCATTGTTGAAGGTATTGGTAATGGTGTCAAGGTCGAGCGTTGGAGTGCCGTGTAAGTTGAGCATGGTAGGGGGTGCTTTAGGTTCCTTGCCGGTGAGTTCTTTCAGGTTGTTCCAGAAGTTTTTCCCATCACCCCAAGAGCTGGTCAGTGCCTCCTTGAAATATTTACTTTTGGTATTCCGAATTAGGTGAGTGCAGGCATTGCGTGCTGCTTTGTATTTTTGTATGTTTCCTTGTGAAGAGGTAGCATGAGCACAATGCCAAAGGTGGTCCCTGTGCTTAAGACATGTTAAAAGATCAGAGGTAATCTAGGGGTTTGACCATCCTTTGACCTTCATCTTTTTTAGTGGCGCATAGATGTTGCAGGCTGAGTTGAAGTGATCAATGAATAAGTCCAAGGCTTTGTTAGTATAATTGAGCGTGTCCAGCACTGCCCAGTCAAGTCTGTTTAGGTGGGATTTTAGTAGCTGAAGGTGCCCCTGGTTAATTACCCTTGTATAGAGAAGCTTGGGTGGGGGTTTGAGAAACTTGTTAGACCAAGTGCAGATGACAGGAGAGTGATTACTAATTGAGTCTTGGAGGACTGTGACATTAGAGATTCATTCAGGGTGGTTAGTCAGAATTCAATCTAGTAGTGTGAAAGTTCTGGTCCTGTAGTTGCATCTGGTGGGGGTGAGGACCAGCTGTGAGAGGTGCTGCGATGTAACTGCATCCTTGAATACAGAAGACTCAGGAGAGAGCCAGTTAATATTAAAGTCACCAAGAATTACAGTTTCTGTGTTATGATGCACGCACCTTATGTATTCCAGAATGTTGTTGAAGCCAGTGGCCTGGTTCTTAGGGGGTATATAAGCTGAGATAAGAGTAAGTTCCTTATTGTGGGCTCCAAGGAGGACTTTGATGGTGAGGATCTGGACAGAGGTGCCCTGGTTAGGTGATGGCAAACTGTGACCTAAGAGGGTACTCTTGAGGTATATGGCACAGCCCCCACCTTGTTTGGAAGTCCTGTCTTGCCTGAATATGGAGTAGCCAGGTATTGAGATGGAGGCATCTGGGATCTTAGGCTATAGCCAAGTTTCAACCATGGAGAGGACATCAGAGTTATGCTGTTGAATCCAGCTTGCTGAGGATGCTACAGGCATTAATAGATGCCAGGATGAGAGACCCTTCCCTTCTTATCGAATTTTCCACTGCGTGCCCAGAGTGACCTGGATTGGGGTGTACATTTCCTGAGAGGAGGAACAGCATAAGCACTAATTGAAGGAGAAAGGATTTGAGCATGCTGCAGACTTGTTTGCATGTGATGTTCCTGTGCTTTACAGTGCCATAGTGTTGGGGGTGTCTTGACAGGTTGTAGAGTACATGCATAGCCAGTGGGCTCATCAAGGGGCTGCTCACTTTAAGTTTGAGGAGGACCCCAAGATGCCACAAAGGGGGGGCGGGGTGCCAGATGGTCCATGTCAAGGATTCCTGTGACCATACCAGAGGTGTAATGCAGGGCAGACAGCGGTACCAGATGAAGGTATGCATGGCAGGAGTTGTGCCCAGGGAGTATGGGGCCGAGAAGCACAAGCATAACTACAATAGTAAGTTGAGTAAGCATTTCAGGACAGGAGAAAGTTAGAAAGCTAGAGAGATCACACAAGAGACGGAGAGTACAAAATCAGGGTGTAAGTGGCTGCAGCATTGGGGAGAGAGAGAGAGAGTGTTGGGGAGAGAGAGAGAGAGAGAGAGAGAAAGAGGAGTTTACATTAGGAGTGGTTAGGTCAAGACAAACCGAACCAGTGGGATTAAGGAAAGCTAAGAGCGGGCGGACTGAAAGCATATTTAAAGGAGGCCTGGGAGGGGGTGGTGAGGGTGGGAGAAAATTATCTTGGGAGAAGGCAGACAGTATCTGAGGCAGACAGTAACTGGCGTGGGAGACAGGCTTAGGTTCGAGAGAAAGGTGCACCAATGGCAGTGCTGTCTGAATCACCTAATCCAATCACAAGCCTCAGGCGGCATTGGTAAGCCAATCAGCATCCAGCCTCAGGGAACCAGGCTCCAGGCTGAGGGGCGGATGTACCTTGGCAGGGATCTGATTCAGGGAACCAGGTGATCGGTCGAGGAGGGTCTCTTGGGCCGGCACACGGGCCAAAGTTGCGGCCGTCGGGTGCCACTTACAGCGAAGGTGTCACTTCGAGGAGGCAGTCTCCCTAAAGTGGAGAAATTGGAGAGAGAAGTCAGTTAAGAGGGCTGTATATGCTGTGCAAGTGGGGCGGGGAACTGGTGGCAGATATTCGGGGGGGTTGAAAAGGCAAAAGAAAAGGTTACAGCGACTAAAGGGAAGGGTTGGATTGAGAGTCAGGGAGACAAAAGGCAAGCGAATTGTAAGTAGGAATGGACTGATAGCGGGGGACCAGAGTGAATCTCGGGGAGCCACACCAGGGACCTGCAGCTAAGGTTTAAGGGATGGAGAAAGATGAGGGTAGGTAGCAGCAGGAAGAGAGGGGCAGGGTGGTTCAGTGTCCGGAATGTTACCTACCCAAGAAGTGGACAGATGGGAGGAGGGGGATAGAGCAGGAAGAACAGGAGAAAGCAAAAATTACAATCTTATACTGAATAGGGCTAAAATCAGCTGTACATAAACAGTAAGATACTCCACAGTAACAACGCAGCAATAACAGTGGCAAAGCACACTAGAAAACTGTATATACAGGTTAATGTTAAGTCAACAAATTAAAATTATCTTGGGAGAAGACAGACAGTATCTGAGGCAGACAGTAACTGGCGTGGGAGACAGGCTTAGGTTCGAGAGAAAGGCTATCTGAATCATCTAGTCCAATCACAAGACTCAGGCAGTGTCGGTAAGCCAATCGGCATCCAGCCACAGGGGAACCAGGCTCCAGGCTGAGGGGTGGACGTACCTTGGCAGGGATCCAATTCAGGGAACCAGGCTAGTGATCAAGGAGGGTTCGTTGGGCTGGCACAGAGGCCGAAGTTGCAGCCGTCGGGCACCGCTTACGGTGAAGGTGCCGCTTCGAGAAGTCAGTCTCCCTAAAGTGGAGAAATTGGAGAGAGAAGCCAGTTAAGAAGGCTGTATACGCTGTGCAAGTGGGGTGGGTAAGTGGTGGCAGATAGTCGGGGGGGGGGTTGAAAAGATAAAAGAAAAGGTTACAGTGACTAAAGGGAGGGGTTGGAATGAGAGTCAGGGAGACAAAAGGCAAACGAATGAACAAGTAGGAATGGACTGATAGCAGCCTGCAGCTGGTGAAGAATGCAGCGGCCAGGATTTTGATAGGCTCTAGTAGATCCTGTAATATTACCCCCGGTGTTGTGTGAACTGCACTGGCTGCCTATATGGTGGCTAATCACCTTTAAAGTCGCTTACTGACTTTCAGAGCCCTTCATGGTCAGGGTCCAGTCTATCTGAAAGAAGATCACTCCGCTCAGCCGATGAGGGGTTGCTAAAGATTCCAAGGGTGAACCTTACATCATCTGGCTCCAGAGTTTTTTCTAATGCTGTGCCCACCCTTTGGAATTCTCTACCCCGTCGGTTACTGGAGTGCACCTCCTTGGAAGAATTTAAGAGAGGATTAAAAACTTTTCTTTGGCAAAAGGCCTTTGTAGAAAACTGAACTGAATTCTGAATATGGTTTTTTATTTATGTTTAAGATTTTGGATTTTAATGTTTGTTTTAAATTGTTTTAAGCTGTAAGGCACCTTGGAAATAGAAAGGCACTGTACAAATAAAATTATTATTATATTATTTTTATTATTAACTGCTCTCTACCCAGTCGATGTCCAGAGTTGTACCTGTTAATTTGTTAGAGGCTGTAAGTTAATTTTCAGTTGAACAAATATTGCATGCTGACTGGTGATCCTCCCACATTAAGTCCATCCATTTGAATGAGCTTTATTCAAATACAAGCACTTAACACGACAGGATCCTCAACTGGCACCCAGCTCTTACATTAAAATTTCAACCTATGGGTGCGTGGCTTAGCCATCAAGCAGGATGGCAGCTTAATTTCACCAGGCTTTCTACCCAGAGCACATATTTCATATTCTCACCTGTTATACTGGGACTTACAACCAATGTTAACAACCTTATGGTTCAAGAAGCTTCACTCTATCTGCAATGGATTTTTGGGAACACACCATACCTTGGAAACTGTCTTCTGGCTCCTGGTCCTAAATCTTATGTTGTAACCGCATGATGAACAGCAGCTTGAGTAGCCCTAAGCCCTTGGTCCACAACATGTACGCATCCATCCTGAATCAGATTGAGGGTCTAATGGTGGCATCTAACAATGTGGTGGCTACCCTCCAGCACATGGACATTAGGATGGGTCTAATGGAGCAAAAAATCACTGTGCATGATGAAATGCTGGATGGCCACTGCACTACCCTTCGGTAGCAAGCTCTACAAGTCAAGGCCCTACAAGGTAAGATGGACGATATGGAGAACAGGAGCTGCCACACTAATCTGTGGCTTCTGAGCTTCCCAGAGGGCTGTGAGGAGGGCAGGACTGTGCGTTTTCTAAAAAGAGCCCTTCTGAAAATCCTGTGGCTGCCGGACAGTACCCGTATCACCACAGAATGGGCGTACTGCTCTCTGCAGCCGAGGCCCCCCAGCAGTGAGAGGTCTAGGCTGATCCTGGCCCAGATTCTAAACTCTGTGGAGAAGGAGATGATCCAGTCCAGGGCCAGTAAGCTGGGAGCCCTGGATTGGAATGGGCATAGAATTACGATTTTTCAGGACTACTCGAAAGAGCTTGCAACAAAGACAAAGGCTTTCACTGACGTCTGTTGGTGGCTTCATAACCTACAAGTGCCTTTTTCATTATGATACCTGGCTATCCTGAAAATCACTCACAATGGCACCCATTTACAATTTGTCACACTGGAAGGCAGCTACAGAATACATCTCCAAGTCCTGAACAGTTAACAGTGGTCAGAGATGTAGCCCAGCTCAATGCCCAAATGTAGCCCTGCAGATCATTCCTATAGGCTGCAGATGACCACAGAGGAGAGACCAACAATCCCCCACTGACTAGACTATGCAGAATATGACACACCAAGAAATGGGCTCTAGACCCCCATTGCCAAGAGGCCCTACAGGTATCCCACAACCAGAGAGAGCACCCACATAAAAGAGACCGGGAGGAGGAGGAGCAGCTCAGTAGACCAGGCTTGCTGGAGGAGTCACAATCCATGGATTACACAAGCCCATATTTCACCCAGAATCAGTTGTTCCCACTCACCCAGATCTCCCCACTACACAGTGAAGAAGGCTTCCCTGAAATGAAACTGTCTGCCACGCTGTGTCACGAGCAAGAGCTTTCACCAGATCAGCAGTCCTGGCCAGCGCTGGCAGATCTCAGCCTGCCAGTACCTGAACTTGTGGACTCCGCATTGCGTGCAGGCCTGGCCCAAGGAGTCATACTGCTGCACACTTAAGAAGAGGAGGTTGTTAGGCAGAAAGACTCCTACAATGTACTACCCATCTGAAGATGGCACTTCAGATAAGTGCATTGCCTTTTGAGGACTGTGTCAAAGAGGGGAGTAATGGGGGTGTTAAAAGGGGTGGGTGGATCATAGGCCTTAGTGTTTCTTCAGAGTCAGTTATAGGCTAAAGATTAGACCCCACCCCTTGCTGCTGGGTATAGAAGATGGGCAGGGTTATATTGCTACCTTGCCCCCCCCCCCGACACTCCTCCCCACAATGGCGAATGTACCAGAATTGATGTTGTTTAGTTTCTTACCAGTTTTCAACTGTTATGCTTATATTGGGGGCAGCTGTGGGGCCCATGGCTATGGTAGGCACAGGCAGATTACTGCACAAGATAAATAAGACCTCTGTATATTAGCCCTATGCCCATAATAGTACTGCAGCCTCCTCCCTCCTTCACCTACACGCAAGCTTATTTTTCCACCCTGCTCAAAGGATGAGTCACGCATCCGGGAACACCTCCCCCTCTCCCCCAGACAGGGGGGTACCAATTCAGAGACTCTCATAGCTAATCATGTGCAAGAAAGGCTACCTGATTCTGCATTCCTTTCCATGATGTATGGGAGTCTGTAAGTGCCAAGCTCCACTCAGCTTTATATCAGCTCTCTCTTTCCTTCCCCCCAATATCTCAGGTGTTCCACCCCAGCCAGAACTGTCCTAGCTCATCTCCCTAGTACAGCTGCAGTGTCCCAAAAGCCGTGAACTTTAGTCCAGGCATGCAACTACTGTGTTGGAAGTACTGATTGTACCCTGTAGCTCCAGGTCAAGGCCATTTCCTAGGTCTTCCCCAGCACCTGACAATCTCATTAATCTACAGTCGAGCCACATGACTAGAATGCTCGATGTGTGTTCCAAAGAGCTTACAGACCTAGCCCACTGCTTGTTCATCACCCCCCTCACGGACAGTTTGGCCTGCCACAGGCCTCAGTTGCAGCCGGCATTTGACCAGACTGTGACCCTCAAATACATTTTGGTTTCTAGCTTTCTCTATATAGGTTTGATTACATCTAGATTTGTGTTGTATGGTATAACAAACTCCATTTAGCTTAAGTACCATCCCCCAGGTGGGGTAATATGTATAGAACAACAACTTAGACAGGTTGTATACTTTTCCAGGAACTTTAAGTAAGTGACTACGTTTATATGCACTGACCTCTGTACTCTACCAGTTCTGCAGTCTCTGGGGAAGGGCTACTGTGACTTAACTTGAGCTGGGCACACAGAATGTGAAGTTGCACAAGCATTACCCCTGGTAAACCCATGGCAGACACTATCTTTCACACTTGGAATGTTAGGGGGCTGAATTCCCCTGTCAAGAGGAAAATAGTCCTCTCACACCTAAAACATCTAAATTCACGAGTGGCTTTCCTACAAGAAACCAAACTGACCCAGGGCAATCATGCACTATTAATGAAAGACTGGGTAGGGCAGAAAGTGCATGCGGGGCTTCCAACAGAAAGCATGGGGTTGCCATCCTGCTCCATAAATCCCTCCAATGGACCCTTTCAGCTTCAGTAGCTGACCCAGATGGCAGATGGGTGGTAGCAGGTTACAGTACCCACTCTGGCCTTCTGGTCCTATGTAACGCCTATGCACCCAGCCAAGATGATCCCCAATTGTTTCACTCGCTTGCTGAGACCCTCAGTGCCTTCATCTCTCCCAACTGCCTGGTACTCCTCAGGGGTGATTTTAATCTAACTCTTGTCCCCAGCCTTGGCCAGAATGATACTGGGAAGGAATCCAACATCAGAGAAGCGTGGGCTTTGCAACAACTAATGACTGACCATGGACTCCTGGACATATGGCAGCTCTTCCACCCATGGGTCAGGGACAACACTTTTCATTCTGAGTATAACTTAGCATACAACAGACTAGACCTCTGACTGACATCCCCACCTTTACTCCAAAATGCTACTGATGTGGCCATCCTACCCAGGATGATCTCAGACCATGTTCCGATACAACTGACCTGGGGCCCTACATCCCCCCCAAATCGGCAATTGGAGACTTGACTCCCTACTCATGAAAGACCCAGACTTCATTCCTTGAGCTAGAAATGAGGCCTCTCTCTCTTTTTAGATAAAAACCCCATTATGGACACCTTGGCAGGGAACACTTGGGAGGCATTCAAAGTGACCATGAGGGGGAGTATTATGGGGTATGCTACAGCTCAGTGCAGTGAAAAGGGAAAAACAGCTTGTAGATCTTGAACAGCAGCTAGCCCAAGCAGAAACTATATACAAAACCATGCCCTCCCCATCCCCCAGTTCCCCCACAGGGAGAGAAATTCTTGGACTCTGCCTTGAGATCAACCAACTTCTAAACAGAAAGACTGAAGTGGCTATTCTTCACCTATGGCACACATTTTGGGAAAGGGGTGAAAAAGGAGGTAAGCGCTGGCGTATCAACTCCATAGACAACAGGCAAGCAGACATATACCAGAGCAGAAGGGAAAACAGGGGACCATGGTTAACACCCCACAGGACATAAACAATGTCATGGCCTCCTTCTATGCAGAACGTTACTCCACCACTCACTCATCCCCTGCCACAGGTACCCAATCCTTCTTGGACAATCTTCACCTCCCCAAACTCTCCCCTCAACAGGCCGGAGTCCTGGACTCTCCCCTGACACGGAAGGAGGTGGAAACCACCATCCGGAGTCTACACCTGGAGAAATCTCCAGGGGGAGACGGGTACACAGCTGATTTTCATCAGGTGCTAATAACTCAGATACCCCTCTCCTGACTGAGGCCTTTAATGAGGCTGAAACCAAAGGGGCTCTCCCACCCACTCTACAGGAAGCAAACATCATAGTCATCCCCAAAAAAGGGTAAAGACCCCACCAACCCTGGTAGCTACAAGCCAATCTCACTAATAAATGTGGACAATAAGGTGTACGCCAAAGTGCTGGCCACCAGGCTGAGTCCTCTGCTCTCGGACCTTGTCCATCCCTCGCAGGTGGGCTTCATCCCAGGCCATCACAGCTCTGACCACATCAGGTTACTAATGACTCTTACGCACACAGCACGCAGCCTCCATACGCCAGCCACAGCTATTGTGGCTGACTTTAAAAAAGCCTTTGACTCCCTTGAATGGGACTATTTGTATAAGGTCTTGGCCCACCTGGGAGTCTGGAAGAGTTACAGAGCCCGAGTACAGGATATCTACATCAATCTGAAAGCCCAGGTGACCACCAACCACATTATATCTCTCTAGTTTCCACTTGAAAGGGGGACCCAACAAGGCTGCCCCCACCCCCCCATTTGTCTTGGTGGTTGAACCACTCATGGCCACAATGAGACAGCACCCAGACATTAAGAGAATCAAGGTTGGTAACACAGCATACCTTACCCTCATGTATGTGGATGACCTGCTTCTTTCTCCTGCAGATGCCCAGCACTCTCTCCCTCCCCTCTTAGTCCCTCTGGAGTCCTTTGTGACAAGCTCAGGCCTCAAACTAAGCCAGGCTAAAACAGAGATGATGTCCCATAATGCCCTTTGCTGTCAACACTTAGTTATCTCCTCTGTGTTGCTGTGGGCGCCCAAGAGGATCACTTATCTTAGCATTAGAGTCACCCTCAACATAGAAGACATATAGAGAGCCGATAACCAACCCCTGCTGTCCTCCACCAAGACTGAATTTGAAAGATGGAAGTTGCTCAGGCACACCCTAGCAGGAAAGGTAGAGGCCCTAAAAATTGTTGCCGCTCCCAGGTTTTTCAATCTGCTAGCCCATATCCCCACCGCTCTCCCCCAAGAACTGGGCCCAACGCATAGACAAACTGATAGGTGACTTCCTCAGGGAAGAGGCCAAACCCCGCTTCAGCCGTAATAAACTAAAGGCTCACTGGTCTCAAGGTGGGTGGAATCTCCCATGGATGGAAGGGTAAAAGTGGGCCTTCCAAATGGCTCAGACTACCCACTGGTTCCAGACAGGGGCCTCCCCCTCCACCCGATGGGTTCACATGGAAAAGGACCTGAAAGGGGCACTAGTGGCCTCTTCTCTCCTGTTCTTTCTGGGAAAAGCTCACAGGGGTACTCCACACACCCCCAACTATAGAAGCATCCAGGCAAATTTGGCACTCTACCCACACAAGGCTGGGCATTCACCCAGTCCCCGTCCCTTACTCCTCACTCTGGTAGAATCCGTCCATCACCATAGATAATGAGGCAGTGGCATGGACCCAATGGAATGTTAGGGGTACACACACACAGTGGGGGGGACCTCAGTGAGCTCCCCCTTAAAAAGGTAGCCACCTTTCACACCCTCCAGGAGACATGGGGACACTCCAAAACAGACTTTTAGAAGTACCTTAAAATATGGGCTGCAGTCAGTCCCATCTTAGATATTAACATGTCATATAAGAACCCATCTGAGCTGAAGGCCTAGATGCATTGCCCAAAAGGCTTAGCTGACAGGGTATATGCTAAGCTGCTGGACAGCCACCCCTCATAATCGGAAGAGTCTGGGGCAGATGGGAGCAATTGTTAAACTGTACTATCACCTCTACTCACTGGGATCAGGCTTGGAAAGATGCCCACAGGTGGTTCAAGGATGCCCTCACTAGGTTAATTCAAAATAAGGTCTCACACTGCTAGTACAAAACCCCTGCCATGCTTCACAAAGCTAATCTCCTTGACTCTGACAAGTGCTGGAGGTCCCAGGCCCCGAGGGGGACCTGCATCACATACTTTGGTCCTGCCCCAGCCTGCAGAACCTTTGGAAACGTGTGTTATATTGCCTCCAAGGTGGCCTTTTCTCTCCTGTTCTTTCCAGGAAAAGCTCGGGGGGGGTACTCCACACCCCTCCAACTATAGAAGCATCCAGGCTATTCCGGCACTCTACCCACGCAAGGCTGGGCATTCACCCAGTCCCTGTCCCTTACTCCTCACTCTGGCAGAATCTGTCCATCACCATAAAGAATGAGACAGTGGAGTGGACCCAATGGAACGTTAGGGGTATACACACAGTGGGGGACCTCAGTGAATTCCCCCTAAACAAAGTAGCCACCTTTCACACCCTCCAGGAGACATGGTGACTCCCCAAAACAGACATTTGGAAGTACCTTAAAGTATGAGCTGCAGTCAGTCCCATCTTAGATCTTGGCACACTATATAAGAACCCATCTGAGCTGAAGGCCTGGATGCATTGCCCAAAAGGCTTAGCAGGCAGGGTATACGCTAAGCTGTTGGACAGCCACCCCACATAATCAGAAGAGTCTAGGGGCAGATGGGAGAAATTGTCAAACTGTACTATCACCTCTACTCACTGGGATCAGGCTTGGAAAGATGCCCACAAGTGGTACAAGGATGCCCTCACTAGGTTAATTCAAAATAAGGTCTCACACTGCTGGTGCAAAACCCCTGACATGCTTCACAAAACTAATCTCCTTGACTCTGACAAGTGCTGGAGGTGCCAGGCCCCGGGGGGGGGGGACCTGCATTACATACTTTGGTCCTGCCCCAGCCTGCAGAACCTTTGGAAACAGGTGTGTCATATTGCCTCCAAGGTGCTCCAAAGAAGGATCCCACAGTCACCCACTTTCTTCATACTGGGGATCAGGACAGATCTCCCACCCATAACACCACCTGAATGTAGATGGCTGGCCTTGCTGGCCATACAAACCAAGAGAGCTATTGTCTGTAAATAGCACTCAGCATTGGCTCCTACACTGGATGAGGTTTAGGCCTCTCAGACCTCCCTAGCCTCACTGGAAGGGATCTCCCATCTACAAACCTATCAAATGGCTAAAGTCCAACTGTGCTGCTGAGCCCCCTACTTGATATATGTCAACCCTCTGGTTGGAATAGGGTAGGACACACTGATCAGCGGCTGATGTCAGCTTGGTCCTCAACTACCTCAGACCAAGCATTTTAGATAGAGGGGATAGTCTGTGTGTTCCTCCTGGTTACGGCTCCCTTAAAACTACACTGTCAAACTACATTTCCTCTGACCTGTAATAGACACTTTTAGTCATACACACTCCTGTTTGAGGTTGTTACTTCCAAGTTAATTCTTAATAATAATCTGAGGAATTTCAGCCTGCTGCACAGCAAGTGTTTCTTTGTGTGTTATGTGTGTTGTGTTTCAGAGAGCAGTTAATTCTGTGTTTCCACCGAGTGAATCCACACCTACCTGGGTCTCACTGGAAGCCTTGAAGACAGGTGGACTAGGACTCAGAGAGATAAGTGTGAGGTTCGACCCTCCTCATCCCCAAGGTCCAGGAGGAAAGTGTGGGATAAGTAACACACCTGTAAAAAAAAAAATCCCTTTACTGCTAATCCCAGATCAGGGGCAGGGTACTCCCCCATCCATAGGGTTACTCTGTAGGAAGCACCTGTCTGATAAGGCGTTGGCTTACCTCACCCTTTCACTACCCTCTAGGCACCCACCCCCTTGTCAGAATTGGGTTGCACCCTCTACTCCCTAGAGCAAAGGAGGGAGAGAGGTGATAGGATCAAAACATTCAAGCATCTTAAGGGCATTAACAAGGTGAAAGAGTCTAACATGTTTCAATATAAGAAAAATAGCAAGACAAGAGGACACAGCATGAGATTAGAAAGAGGCTGATTAAGGGGTAATGTGAGGAAGTTCTTTTTTACAGAAAGGGTGGTGGATGCATGGAACGGCCTACGTCAGGAAGTGGTGGCTATGAATACAGTGCAGGGCTTCAAACAGGCATGGGATAGGCATAAGGGAGCAATACAAATGAGTACAGGCCTATGGCACATTCATAAGGTAGAAATGGGCAGACTGGATGGGACCTGCAATCCTTATCTGCTGTCAACTTCTATGTTTCTATGTTTCTGTTTTTCTTATTTTATCATTATGCTTTATTTTGCCATACAGTTGAGTACTGCACTCTGTAACCTTGTGCAAATATGTTGCTCTGCTTTTTCTCCCTTTTTTCCTTCCCCTGTTTTCCCCGTCCTCATATTGTGCTTGACCAGCATTATTTACTGTACTGTTCATTTTTGAAAAGAACAAAAATCTTACAACAACAACTTTCAACCTACAGACTGGCAAATGAACAGGTATGACTCTGTGCACTGGGTTGGTAGTGAGTAGTTACATGTGGGTGAGGTTATTATTTTTTTGATATTAACAAGAAAATGGCTACTTACTTACTTCTGGGGGAAGTAGATTCACCACAACAACCAGGCTTTAGCTAAGTCACCACAGATTTTTGGCTATCTTAAAATACCAATATTCTATGCAAAATAATGTATCGGTAACTGTACATGACAAGGCGGTTTGATCTGAGAGTTGTTATGGTAACCCGAAGTAATTAAATGCTGTCCAGGCATCATCTACCAGCAGGAAAAAAGTGCTTGTGTGTGTTGGGGGGAAGGGGTCAATAAACACCATTTCTCTTTTCTGACATCATGGACTTCATCTCTGGAAAAGAAGAGATGAGAAGTACACGGATCCAGAAGACATTTTGCCTGTCTGCTGGAATCCCAGTTTCATCTAGTAGAAGGTAGGGATGGGTCATTCAGACCCTCAGGACAATTGTAATAAATGTCCAAGGGCCAAAACAGCTGTTGCTGACGCCCATGTAAAATACAACTTTAAAAGATTATGTTTCTGAGTCTTTGTATTTTGTTTGTGTGCCTTTTTGTCGGTGTGTGTTTTTCCAGAATGTGATTGTGTAGATGTATGTGTTTCTTCCGCATCGTGACTATGCAAGTAGGATAGCTCTAGCCAGCTCTTATTTTTCACTTTGATTTTAGTGACTCTTTGAAAAAGGAGTAGAGTGAATGCGAAAATGAACAGTGAAAAACATGTAAAATTGTACAACCTTGCTGACTGCCTACCTCTTGAGCTAAGGCAACTCTGCTGATTTCCTTGTTGCCCAAATATTAAGTGGCTACAAAATATGCTGTCAGTGACACAACTCACTCAACCATTTGAACAAAGGTTTTTTTTACTTTTTTTGCTGCTAAGGTGTGGAATCTAATTCCTCCTGACTTAAGGCTGGGCTCTCTCAAAGCTACATTTAAAATTTCATTAAAACTTTTATTTTTTTAACTGAACTCCAAACCATGTAATTGCTCTTAAATTGTATGACTGAAGTATAGCACATTCCCATTCTCACTATAGTCTCATCTTAAAATGTCCTATGTCTACACTGTATATCACTTAATTCATTCATTGACCTGGGTTATCAATGAAAATAGGCATGTGTTGCTCTCTCCTAATGCACCAACAAAGCAACAAACACATTGATAAATAAAATATGAGAAGGGAACTGTGTAAAGGCAAAACATGAAAACAGGCTTATTAAGAAGATGACTTTAAGCAGTGAAAATGACAGAATACAGGGATATGCACAGGAATGGGTTACAATACATTGTCACCTGTCATGCCAGTGACCCAAGTTGAGGAATAAACCCATGTTGCTGGAGGGTCAGTTGAGGGGGGGCAGCTAACCTCCTCTTGGGTTGGAGGCTGCCCTCTCTGCTGTACTAGCACCAGTTATGCTCTTCTGGGTAGGGTGACATGAAAGGATGGCTGAGGGAAGTGCAGCTTCACTCTCCACATGTCTTTTGCATGCATCTGTGCAGTATATTCACAGCTGGCATCTTACAAACATACGAACATACAAAGAAGCCGCCAGCAGAAGAAGGCCATTTGGTCTGTCAAGCCTGCTTGTGTTGCAGTGTCCACAGCTTAAGCTACTGTCCCTGCCCCCTCTCCTTACTCCTACCATCCTCCCTAGCCATGACCCTAACCCTTCCCCTATACCTGTCCCAGCCTTTCTTAAAGCTGCCCACTGTCTTCAACGAGATTATCTCTTCTGGCAGTGCATTCAGTGTCCATCACCCTCTCTGTGAAGAAGTGCTTCTGACTTCTCTCCGAAACCTCCCACCCTCCAGCATAAGACTGTGCTTCCTCATGTTGTGGTTCTTCAGGAAGGAGAAAAGGGAAAGGAATGGCCAAAGGCAGGATGACACACACTTCTCTGAGGCCTACCCATGAGGACTGAGCACTGTGACCCTAGCTGGGTTATAATGTTTGAGGGAACTGTCCCACCGTAATGACCTCTCATGAAAGGTTAATCTATTGGAACTTTTGGACAGCAGAAAGATCCAGAGATGGAGGGAGATGTGACTGGGAGGCCCACATCGCATCCACAGAGAGATGGAAAGAGAAACTGGAGCCAGAAGTGGTGGCGCTTAGGTAACAAGTGCAGAAGCTGCAACTGAAAATGGAGGACTTGGAAGGAAGGAGCCGCAGGAACAACATTCTAATAATCAGTTTACCAGAGGCAGAAGAAGGGCAGAACATGCAGGCCTTTTTACAGAAGCTTTTCTGTAAGATTGCTGGTCCATCTCCAATGGGGGCTTCGTACCAAATAGAAAGAGCACATCGTGCCCTGCAGCCCTGACCGCCAATGGGAGCACCTCCTAGGCCACTTACAATAAGGTTTCTCAGCTCCGTAGAGAAACAACATGTATTAAACAAGGTGAGGGAAGCGCAAGCCATCTTATGGGAGGGAGTGAAAATCCATGTTTAGCAGAATTTGCCTTATGAGATAAGGCAGAAACCTGCTGCCTATCATCCCGTTGTAAAAAAATTAATTGCAGCAGATATTCGGTTTAAAATGCAGTACCCCTCGCGCCTGTTAGTCAGGATAGCAGATACCTGGATTGCTTATAGGTGTCAGCATGGCTCAGTTGGTAGCACATCCGCCTCTGGACCAGAAAGTCGTGGGTTCTCGTCCCACACCGGGATTGGACTTGCACCCAAAAAGATCGCTGGCATCTGAGTGCAGTATTGGGGGTGCTGTACTGCTGGGGTGTGCCGTCCTTCGGATGAGACGTTAAAACCGAGGTCCCTTCTGCCCATCCCAGTGTTGTCCTGGTGGGTGTCCAGGTGGAAGTAAAAGAACTCAGGGCACTCTTCGCAAAGAGTAGGGAACATTCCCGGTGTCCTGGCCAACATTCCCCTTCCCATAAACCGGTTCATGCAATTATCCAGACTGTGTGTGGGTGATGATGTGCGATATGGCTGCCACCACACATTCAGTCACTTCACTACCAGTCTAACATTGCTTGTAAAGTGCTTTGTATGTATGAAAAGCGCTATATAAATGCTGATTCTTCTTCTTATGAGAATCCTACTAAAGCATTGGAGGACCTGGCCACCAAACTTCCCGAGTTATTCAGCAAGAGTTGAAGCTGGAGAATTCCACGTTGCTCTATGAGGAGGACTGCAAACTGACATGTATTTGCTTATTAGGCAGAAGCCTGGTTTTATTAAGATAGAGCAAGACTGGTACCGACCTTTGTTTCCAGACTTTCCGAGGAGTGGCTCGTTCTCGGGTGGTGGGAGGTGCTGTGGAGTGGAGGGCTCCAGGGTCGAGCTGTGGAGGTGGAGAAAGCCCATGCTGAGGATGATAATTGGGCCTACAGGCCTCTACACATGCCCATGGTGTGTTCCCCATGCACAATGTGCAACTGAAGAAGGAAGTAGCGTTCCCTGGAGGAATGCATTTGAGAAACACAGTGCACCCTAAAGGATCCCCCTGGGAAACAAAAGACTCATGAGAATTGGGCTACATTTTAAAGTTTGCTTTGATGTTGCATGCTTTTTTTCTTTTGCAGGAGGATAGCTCAACAGTTACGTGGTACAAGTTAAGAATTGGGGAGGTCAATTTTGCTAGCTGGTTTAATAAGATACAGAGTTTAGTTGGGGAGATGGGTGGTTACAGGATAGACTCAAATTAGATATGCTAGGAGATTCAGGCTCTTTGAGTTAAGATGACTGATTTCAAGAGGGGCAGGGAGGGCTGGCATCAGGGCACTGATGGGTACGTTGTATCACATCCTGAATAGTAGGGGGGTTGACCTCTTTTGGCTGACTGGCTCAGTAATACTGGGTTTAGCTGGTCTGATAGTGAGTAAAGGAGATATAATTAATTGGTCTCCAATTAAAGATCCTCATTCCAAAGAGGTCTTGGGGGTGTTGGCTTTCCTGCTTAGAGAGGGAGCTTTTGTATATAGTTTTGTGGATAATAGTAGGGGGGATATCTTGGTAGTAGAGGGATACTGGGCAGGCAATACAGATAGGGGGACAGGGAGGTGGAGGGTGGGGTTGGAGCGATCATAGAGGAGAGGGGTAGTAGTAGTAGTAGGAATACACAAATAGTTGTGGAAGATGCTGGATACTGCAGTTAAGATTGTTTCATGGAATATTAGGGGAGCTCGAGATCAAGCTGAAAGGATCGCTATCCTCAAACATATAGCTCTATTGCAAGCTAACAATTTTCTTACAAGAGATGCATCTTTTGGCATCCCAGGCAAGTAATTTTAAAAGGCAAGGAACATAGCAGGTTTTTGCCACTGGAAATTCCTCTAGTAGAGGAGGGGTAAGGATACTTATTATGAAGACAGTCCCATTCCATCCAGAAAACATTATTCAGGATCCACAAGGTAAATTTATTTTAGTTAGCGGTTTATTGGCAAGAAAAACGCTAATTTTAGGGAGTATTTATGGACCGGTAGGAGGTGACCCGAATTTTTTTATGATGCTGGCAGATAAACTAGCTACTTTTATCCTAACCCCTAAAATATTAGGGGGGGGGGGATTGGAATCTCGCCCAGTCTCATCTGTTGGACAAATCCAACCCGATTCCTAGGGCAGTAACCCCGTCTCAGAGAGTGCTTAATGAGATGATGAATCTCCTTGGATTATGCGACCCTCAGAGGATTTTGAATCCGACTACTAGGGCTTTTTCGTTTTATTCACAGGTGCATCAAATGGCCTCTAGGCTGGATTATTTTCTTATAAGCTCAGCTCTGCTGTCAGGGACTTTGAGCGCAGGGATTGAGACAATAGTGATATCTGACCATGTGGTGGTATGGCTTCATATCTTTCCGAAAGTGGAGCAACAGAAAGATACTCAATGTAAAATAAACATGCAGTTGCTGAAGGACAAGTTCATAGTTAATAAAATTCATACTCTTATTGAGCAATTTTTGGAAAATAATGTCGGCTCAATCCCTAGGATGGACCAGATTTGGTGCGCACTGAAATGCTATATAAGAGGTGAATTTATTAGGCTAGCAACAAAGCGGAAAAGGGTGAGGGAGGACCAGGCGCGGAAACTATTAGAACAGATCAGAGCACTGGAACAAAATCCATCATCCACCTCTGTGCAAGGGTCACTTACAGACCTTTTGTCTCTTAGAAATGCATACTCGGACCTCCTTAAGGAGAAAGCCGAGTTTGCTATTCTTAGAACGAAAGCAACTTACATTGACCAAAGGGAAAAAGCCGGAAGACTTCTGGCACTCCGTATGAAACAATTAGAAAGTTCAAGGACCATTCAGGTGATCCAGGATGTAGACGGTACCCTAAAAACCTCTTCCCAGAGATATAGTCTCTGTGTTTGAGAGATTCTATGCAGATCTCTATGGCTGCCGGCTCAGTCCCCCAATGAAGGAGGATACCAAGGCATATTTGGCTGGTACCTTGCTTCCTCGGTTGCAGGACGGGGACCAGGCCATGTTAACAGTCCCTATTACCTTAATGGAAATATCACAGGCCATTAGGGCTCTGGCTCTAGATAAAGCCCCATGTCCTGATGGTTTTCCTTCAGACTTTTTCAAGGTACTTGAAAAAGAGTTATCCCCGATACTACTTAAGTTCTATCAGTATATCCTCACCAATGAGGATCTGGACCTCTCCATTTTGGAAGCAACTATCATTTTGCTTCTGAAACCTGATAAACCACCAGAATGCCCCCCCAGTTACTGTCCCATCTCGCTACTGAATTGCGATCTTAAAATTCTTACCAAAATTCTGGCTAATCAGATTCAAAAAATATGGTTTTCCTTACTTAGTCCAGAACAGGTGGGATTTGTCCCGGGAAGGTCAGCATCAGATAATTTCCATAAATTAAACCATATATTTCAGGTAGCTCAGTCCACCTTACATCCTATGGCTTTCGATAGGGTGAACTGGAACTTCTTGAGGTTAATGCTTAAATATATGAATATACCTGAAGAATTCATCCAATGGATTCAAAAGATTTACTCAACTCCTACGGCTAGGATTTTCTGTAATAAAGTATTTTCTGCCGGCTTTTCCCTGTACTCAGGTACTCAACAGGGCTGTCCCCTTTCCCCACTACTCTTTAACTTGTATTTGGAGCCCTTGATAAGGCAAATTAACTCCTCAATTAACGTGCAAGGGGTCTCTGTGGGCACAAGTAACTTAAAACTATCTGTTTACACAGATGATATTCTGCTTCACCTTGCAGATCCTGTAGCCCCATTGGATGAGGTAGTAGCAATTATAGGTGAGTTCAGTAAGTACTCTAATTATAGCTTGAACTGTAATAAAACTGCAATTCTCCCTCTCAATCATCATACATTCCAGCAAGATTTTCACAAATTTGGAATGAAATGGTTCCCATTATCGATGAAGTATTTAGGCATACACTTAACACCGGACCCCCTACGGTATAAAAAAATTAAACTTAGAAGATTTGGTTCAGAAACTTCAACATGATCTTTCTAGATGGAAATCCCTGGCAATTTCGCTGTGGGGAAGGATCAACCTTATCAAAATGAACGTGCTTCCTAGGGTATTCTTTCCTTTAAATATGAGCAATATATGGTTGCCTATCTCCTTTTTCCAGAAGATGCACACCATTATTTCAGAATTCCTGTGGTTAAACAAGAGTCCTAGAAGGGCATATAGCAAACTTACTTTACCCAAGAATAAGGGAGGGCTTAAGTTGCCCAACTTGTTATATTATCATTGGACTAGTCATCTACATAAAATGGGGAGGTGGATGTCCTCCCCCTTTAGCATAGTGGGGGACACCTATATTCCCATTTGGTTATAAATTGAGTGGGACATTTTTAACACAGCTCGGATATCCCTGTTTGCTTCATTGTTTGCACCCCTTCGAATACTTCCAGAAATAATTCAACACTCAGTGGTTGGTGTGTCCATCAAAACTTTTGCCCAGGTCTGTGCTTCTCCTCATGTCTGCCCAAGTAAGGATACAATGCAAGAGATTGTAGGCAACCTTAATATTAGAATTGGAGAATCCCCTATTACTCAGAATTGAATTTCCCAATTGCAAGGTATGTAAATGTGTGATTTTTATCAGCCTAATGGTCTTCTGTCACCCACTGATATATTAAACAAACTTCAAACCCCTCCTAGATCCATTTTTAAGATCTATCAGTTGCAGCACCTCCTCCAGCAGAGATTTGGAGAAGTATATGTGCCCTCAAGACTAAGTAACATAGTCGAGCAGGTTAAAGACTTAGCGGTGCGACCACATGGTATTTCTTTAATATATAGTACTCTACTTACTACCTTCTACCCGATCGCGCTGCCAGGTTCTGCGGTGTGGGACTCGCTTATCCCTCACCATGGAGTTAACTGGTCAGATATTTGGAGGGACATGCATATGTATATCACACAAGACAGGTTAAGGGTCACGCAATTTCAAGTACTAAATAATATGTACTATACCTCATGTAAGTTAGTTATAATGGGAAGGGTGCAATCATCTATATGTGTCAGATGTGGTCAAAAAGAGGGGATGCTGTTACATATTTTCTGGTCCTGTGAAAAAGTCTCCCCACTATGGATAAAAATTAAATCCCAAATGAACCCATTACTAGGCCTAGAGTTATGCTTCACTCCGAAGGTCTGCATACTGGGGAACTTATCTTCAATTACGGTTAAAAAAGAAAATTTCATATATCCTTTATTTCAATGGCGGTTAAAAAATTAGTTCTTAAATACTGGTTGGATCAAACCATTATATCTAATGCAGAATGGTTACACGAGATGTCTTTTTATCTTAGGACGGAAAAAATGATAGCGAGTTTACGTAATAACCCAGTTGCTTTTGATAAGAAGAGGGGTAAATTATATGCTCTTTATTTGAATTAGGTCACCCCACTTTCTCGAGTTCTCCAGTCCAGTCTAAGGGGTAGCTCTCTGCATGATTTAAACAAACTGGGGTGTTTTGTTTTGAGATGTAATTGATCGCTCCAACAGGGGATGAGGGAGGGTATGGGGGAGTGGGGTGGCGGTGTAGTGATATTGTATGCATGACAATACCCTTATACTATTTTACCAAGTGATATTGTTTAAAATTGTAACATTTTCTGAATAAAAAAAAAAATCTGCAAACTCTGAATGCTTCAGATAAACACTGCTAAATTTGCTTTAGAAAATGTATGTGTGCTTTTTTACCAACCAATTTTTGCAACTATCACTTTTTTATTGGTTGTAATTGTAAATTAATGTTTAGTATCAATTAGCACTGCAAATAAAATTGAGCTGAACTTCAGAAGGCAAGGCAAGGGTAAGGCAAGGTGAGGTTTATTTATGTGGTGCCCATTCCTCGAGGCTCTGGGCGCCTCACATAAAAACAAGTAAAAAATGAAAAGAACATACATGAATACATTTTTAAAATAATAACAAATGAATTACAATTTTCAGATAAGGAGGTTCAATTACTAATTCATTTCAGAAATCTTTATTATATCAGATTAAATATCTATATCTGGGAAGGCCAAAGAGAACAGATAGGACTTGAGGTGACTCTTAAAAACCTCGACTGAAGGGGCCTTCCTGATGACTGGAGGGAGCGAATTCCACAGGATGGGACTGGCAACACTGAACGCTCTGTCACCAGCAGTTTTCAGTCTCATCCCGGGAATCATTAGGAGGCCCCTAGAGGAGGAACAGAGGAGTGGACTGTGGTGGCAGGTGTAAGAAGAGCAGACAGAAAGCCAGGGCCTAGTCCATGTAGGGCCTTAAAGGTGAGCAAGCCCACCTTGAAGATGACCCTTTACCTGACCAGCAGCCAGTGCAGTTCATGCAGCACCGAAGATACATGACAGAACCTTGAAAGGCCTGTCAACAACCTGCCTGCTGCATTCTGTACTAGCTGCAGTCAGCAGAGGGTAGCTCCCGAGACCCTGAAGTAAAGGGCATTACAGTAATCAAGCCTGGATGTTACAAAGGCAGGAACCAGAGTAGGAAGGTCCTCAGGAGAAACTAGGAGTTTGATCCTGGTGATATTCCTCAGGTGGTAAAAACCACTTTGGATGATGGATGAATCCTGAGATTCAAATGTCAATCCATCATCCAGGAACACACCAAGATCTCGCACCCCAGAGGAAGTCATCAATGGTGTAGGCCCCAGGAAAATACCAGTTGCCACACTGGAGGCAGTCCTATCACACCTTTGGCCTGGTTCCACTACTAGAACCTCCATCTTATCAGGGTTCAGTCCCAATCAGCTGGAGGACATCCAATAATTGATCTTGGCCAAGCAGATGTTAAGCACTTCTACAGTGTTGGATGTTCCAGGGGCAAAGAACAAGTACAACTGGGCATCATCTGCATATCAGTGAAAACACACATTGTACTTCCTAATGAGCTCACCTAGGGCAGTATATACACTGCAAACAACATTGGTGACAAGACTGATCCTTGAGGCACACCGCATGACAGGCACTTCAGGGAGGAGGAGAAGTTCCCTATCACTACCCATTGCTTCCTGTCCGTGAGATAGGACTCACATCAGTGGATGACAGTGCCGGCAAGCCCACAGTACTCTCTGAAATGGTCAAGCAGCACAAAGTGGTATACACTGTTGAAAGCTAAAGAGAGATCAAGGAGAACAAGAACTGACCCATCTCCTCTATCCCTAGCCCTAAGGAGGTCATTATGCACCAGAACTAATGCTGTTCTGGTGCTATGCTTGGCCCATAAATCAGACTGGAGTGGCTCATAGATGCCAAAGGTCATGAGGTGCTCCTCAAGCTAATGCACCAGAATCTTCTCAACCACCTTTCCTAAAAATGGAAGATTGGAGATAGGTCGGTAATTCGCCAGGATGTCCAGGTCAAGCGATGGTTTCTTCAGAAGGAGCCTCATCAGAGCCTTTTTCAATGAATCCAGGAAAACCCCCTCTGACAATAAGCACTGGATAATCAGGGTGAACACCAGCCCAATGGCAAAAATGCTTTCCATTAAGAACCGTGTTGGAACCAGTTCCAGTTCACAATATGTGTGCTTCAGCTTCGAAGCAACCTCAGTGACCTTGGCCACCTCCACTGGTTTAACCCCCCCCCAAATAGGCAGATAGCCTCTGCTACATCCGAGGTGATCACTGTGAGATGTGGTATGACTCACTGGCGGGATTCTCTGCTGGATGGAGGACACTCTGTCAGTGAAGAACTGAGCAAACTCATCATATAAAATAGTAGAAAAAGCTATCTTCGGCTGCAGACATACTAGATATAACAGCCTGTCTACAGTCCAAAAAAGCACAGCTGGTCAGTTCTTCTCTGCAGCAATCTCCCTGGACAGGAACTCTGCCTTCTTACAGTTGATTGCCCCTTGGTACTCACTGTAGTGAGTATGCAGGGTCAGTTTATCCTCCTCTAGGCTGGTTCTCCACAAGCAATGCTCTAACTTCTGACTCTTAATCTTCATCACCTTGAGCTCTCCATCAAACCAAGGAGACCTTAAGTGAGAGGATTTGGGTCATACATTGGCCACGTGAGTGCGTCATGTGCTGTGGACATCACCCTGTTATAGGTTGGCAGTCACCTCAATTATGCCATTTGCACATGCAGCTTCTACACTACATAGGTCAACCACTGCTATAAAACCCTCAGGGGAAAATCCCTTAAACAGCTGATGATTTCAACAGGGGGAGGGCAGTTGGGGGGGCCTGAATGAGAACCTCACCATGTACTGATCAGACCAAATAACTTGATCAATCTTGAGGTTAACTAACTCAAGCCCCAATGAGAACGCCAGGTCCAGCATGTGGATACCATGGTGAGTTATGGAAGTAACCTGTTGTGTTTGGCCCAGTGATTACATCATCTGGAGGAGGTTGGATCCAAGCCTAGAGGATTCTTCATCTGCCCAAGCATTGAAGTCCACCAGCACCAAACATCTGGGTGACTCCAACACCTCACCAATGACAAGATCTCCCACCTCTAACAGAAACTTTCACCCACACCAGGAGGGCTGTAAATAAGGAGGATCCTGCAGCCTGTATCAGGACCTCCACACATGGCCATACATTCATAGGACCTGGTAGTTCCCACTGGGTGCATGGTGAAGCCCAGTTTGGATGTAAAGAAGAGGACAACTCCCCCACCCCTGCATTCCACCCTATGACAGTGCACTACAGAGTACCTGACTGGGGTGGCTGCCTCCAAAATGGCCTTGGATTGTCACCCACCCAGATCTCTGGAATGCAAGCCAGATCGACTGTAGAAATCAAGTTCGCTATAATTGCGGTCTTGTTTTTAATCGATCTATCGTTGCAAAGCACTATCCTAAGGGAACTGGTAGATGCTGCAGCCCCTCCTGCTATCTGCCCACTCAGTCATGTGGGACCCCTGGGAATGGAAACCAAACACATCTGTCCTGTCTCAAGGTCCCGTCTAAACTCAGGGCATCTCCTACACCTAACTGTCCATCCCACTCACCTTCATCAAGCCTATAGCACCCTGCCAGTGCCACGACTGACCATACCAGCTCCTCTGGATCCTGACCTCATGACAGCATATCACTGTCATTGCTGATACAGGGAGGTCAGTGAAGGGCCAGAAGTTGCATAGCAGTGATGCCTCATAGGCAATTCGTGGCCACCCTAATCCTTTGAACTGTCCAGACAACCCAAACCAACCTATCTATGGAACTCCAACAACTAATACCTTAATTTCAAAGGTAACAATTATTTAGCCACTCACACCAACATGCACACCTAATACATACACTATTCTACACACACACCACCACACACATGCACTACTAAAACAATTAAAATCAGTTAGTTTGTAAGTTCTTAAACATAGATGGTAGTCTTTCCCTTTGCATTTTCTCTATCTCTATTTTCTTCAACAGTTTTTCTTAACCTTTATTATTCTGCATTAGGACCTTTTTCCCTGGTCCTCAAGTCTGACATCTTCCTGGGCAATTATTCCATATGGGTGCTTACTCACTGGCACATGGGTAAGGGTGGACTTTCTACACATCCCTTACTATGTTCCATCAGTCAAAGCATTTTCATCTGTTAATACTCCCCTCTTGACTGGCATAGGGTGGTTCTGAGAGTTCCACAGGGTGGAACATCCTCTGAAGACTTACAGTACTCCACTTCTAAGTTCTCATAGGGAATTGGTGACCACCTTTTCCAGAATGTAAGTGGACTACTATGCGGCAATCTTCTATGGTTCAGGGCAAAGGGTGAGAGGCCAAAATGGCCCCAGTAGGTGTGATGGCAGTGACCTCATTATCTTATTGATCCTGCCTTTTTTCTCTAAGGATCTTCAGCCACCCTTTTCCCCCTACTACAAAGAACACTTTCATTTTCACTCCTGTGAATCTGCATACACTACTTCCACAATGCACCCAAGGCTCCAGCAGATCCAGGATTTGGACTGTGTCCACAAAAAAAAAATACAGTACATTTTTATTCATTTTGATTTTCATTCAAAACAGTTGAGCTTTGTGTTTAGGATTTCTGAAGTTACCAGAATTATGCAATGAATTGCAGAATATGAATCACCATAACCAAAACCTAAATTATCTAAATTGTTTATGTTTACACTTACAGAAATATAAATGTGCTGTGTACATGCAGAATGCATGCTACATGCTTAATTGTGCAATGTTTACATGTGGTTTGCATACACAAAGTGAACCTATGTGAACCAGGTCTAAAAAACACATCAGGTTTGCATGCTGCAAGCTTGACATATGTGCAGCAGGTAAGCTAGTGCGAATATCTTCTAAAATTCACATCAGGTGTGTGTGTGTTGCATGCTTGACATGAGTTCAGCAGTTAAGTTGGAGTGAACACCATTTAAACATCACATCAGGTTCACATGCTGCATGCTTGCCATGTGTGCAGCAAATAAACTGGTGCAAATCTCATTTAAAAACACATCCATTTCTATTTCATATACTACTGCTAGCAATTAGAGCCATTAAAATACATTTTTCATTGATTTCCCATTAACATTAGGTAAACTCATTAATTCTGATCTTTTTGCAAGTTGTTTAATGGCTTCTGATTTTTGTCATTAAATTACCATTAACTTGTTAAATATTGTTTGCTTACTGCATTAAATGCCTAGGATGTCATCCGCCAACATCCCACACTCCAGATGTGCGAAGAGGGGCTTCTGTGTTATGAAGCCTGACCTTTCTGTTTTGGGCCATGAAAATCCCCTTAGGCATATTTAATGCAACAAATGTGTTTCTCCATGACTGTTATGGCTCACTTAATTTCCCTTTGTCATTCTGTATGGAGCATATACACTATGGCCATGCTCAGCACTCTTTGTGCTGAGAATGGTCTTAGAAGCATGCACCATACCTCTCATTTTGTCATCAAAATGAGGGTCATGGACACTAAATGAGTGACAATGAGGGACACTAATCCTCATGATGATCAGGACACATCCTGAAACATGGAGATACAGTGCCTCACAACACAGTGGAAACCATTTTATTTACTTGTGCTGATGTTAGACCCTGAGAATTAATTTGTACCATAAAGCAGGGGTGCCATATAGATAGGGCAGAGGGGGGTAGTTGCTCCCCGCCAACATTTGTGCCTAGGTCGTTCTTATGGTATAGCAATAATGGCTTTAAGTTTGGATTTAATCTTTTGCAAAATAAGTGTTCCCCTGGCCTGTGTAGTGCTCATGCTGCAGGTACACTCCTGACTCGACTGTGTCTGTATTGTGTTGTCCACTCTCTCCACCTATTAGCAGCGATGCCATCACACATTACATGGAGGAGCTTCACACAACTAAGAGTATATGAGTCATGCAAGTGGGACACTGTCTTTCTCGCCACAGAGTACACAGGCTGCACACTACAGCTTGGAGGAGTCGGTGAGCACTAAACTCTCAATAGGAATGTTGTGGTGGCATGTTTTTGTTGGTCTTCTTTTAGTGAGCCTCTGTCTCCCTTGGTAGCTGAAGGGGCTGAGGGTGAGCTAGAAGCTAACCTGAGACCAGGCTACCTACTTACTCTACTAGGCTCGCCTTGCAAACAAAACAGCACGGGCCCCCCACAGCAGCAGGCTAGACCTTGCAACAGCAATGACAGTGATGTGGGCAGCCATCATAGTCCTTGATCAGTGCAGTGCAGCAGCAACCAAGCAAGAAGCAAGCAACACAGGTTGGGTGGATTTGGTTGGTGAGGTGACTTGGTCGCAGACCACGTTGGAGACCTGAGATGGTCGGTTCTAGCATCCATCGTCTGGTAGAAGGACAGAGGAAGAGTGGACTTAAAACTAGGCTGGTGGCGCACTGGACTAGGCCTCAGGTTCTGGCCAGATGTCTGGCTAAATAAAAGTAAATAGTTTTTTTACAGGGGGATTGGGGAAGGAGGAAGAATTGAAGTATTGATGTGTTTTTCACATTTTTGCACATTTGGGCAGCTTCACAACCCATATGGGTTGGGTATTGAATGGAACTGAGTTGGGGAGAGAAATTGTGACCAAAATTTTTTTTTGGGGGGGCAGAACTTCAACAAGGAAAAAATTAGTTAGTAACTGTGTGGGTTTAAGCCAAAATCTGATTCACTGCTCCAGGGTATAGACAGATAAATCTTATACATTTGAATTTTTTCTGATTTGCATATCACTTTTCAGTCACAATAAATAAATTTTACCTTTTAGAGATGTTCCAGACTGGTTCCAGACTGTTGGCTCCTTCCTGTTGAAATCTAAAATGGCACCCCTGCCTTAAAGTCTAAATTTACAGGACATCCTCTGTGTGAGCAGCATGTTTTCCATGAGGGATGGATGTGGGGCAGAGCAGATTTCAGAGGTAAAATGAGGGCTGTCTCTTGCATTCAGGGACAGTTGAGTGGTATGGTATGCACAGACTAATGGAGCCCCACTATAATCAGGCTTAAGCCCCCTGCCCCCAGTGAAGCTGACCTTTAAATCCCCATGCACATTATGATACAGGGCAAGGGAGACTGCAGGGGTGTGCACCATTGAAATGAATGAGGTTATTTTTTATTACTATTGTATACATTATTGATTGAGAGTAGGAGATTAATGAAGGCCACCGCTCGACTAACAAGGGTCTTGTTTGTAGAACAGTGGCCTTCATTATTCTCCAACTCATCATTATAATGTATGAAATAGTAATAAAAAATAACTCCATTCATTTCAAGGGGATACGCCTCAGCACTCTGACCCACGAACATCATCTCTTAAAGACTCCTACCATTGGCTCCCTAGTACTCAGATAAGAGAATCTCAACTTATATCTATATTTGGTGGGTTGTCTGTAGCAGCATGGCTGCATCTACTACAGTGTGTGTGCATGGGGGGGCAGGCGGTGTGGGGGGTGTCAAGTTATTGCTACTTTTTTGTTTGCCCCTTAAAGTCTGTTAGCGTAGAAGAATTCAAAACTATGGAGAGAAAATAGTAGGAGTACAAGCCAGACAGAAGTAATTAAGTAGTTTTGTGGGTAAGTGTGTGTATTGGGGGTGGGAGGAACCACATGAGTTTCCATTGGTATGTGTGCTACAGTTCAGCTATACAACTGTGATGATGGGATGATGGGGGACAAGAAACCTAAAAAGAATATCAGTGGCTATAAGCATGCCACATGCATGCAGATTCCTGAAGACCTGGGTTTGAGTCTCATCAACCCTCACTTGTATACTGTGTGATCCTGAGCAAGTCACTTAACTTTTATTTATTTATTTATGTTTTACAGTTTTTTTTCTGCTCCGACACCCCAGGGAGCTCTCTCAGCCATCGACCTGATCTCTGCTCTACCTCCGGGCCTGAAACTCCACCGTGGCTCATGGCACCAACCCGGCTATCCCCCGCAGCTCTGAGCCCCCCAAGGTGGGGATGTCCTATCCTCCCAGGGCAATCTATCTAGAATTTGGGCTGGGCTGGGCTCAGCCCAGGACTGGAGAAAGTTCATCCAGTGGAGTGTGGCCGAGGTAGGTGGTGCTATCGCCTATCCCTGGGGGTGGGGATTTTCCTGCTTGGTTATGCCCTCGCTCCCACCCCCCAGGAGGAGCCCAAACATGCCATGATGCCAGGGGACATCCGTCACTGCTCTGCAACCCTCTATGCATGCCTTGAGCATAGCAGTACCTCCAGTCTCCCCTGGGGGCCACTGTGGTGCTGGGCACACCCTTGGACCCCCTCGAGGGAGGAGAGCTATCCTCCAGACACTCAATCCTTCCTCACCCCCTGCTGACCCCTAATGGCCAAGGCTCATTTCTGAACCCAGGTGACCATCATGGCATGAGGTGTGACATCCAGTGCCTTAACCCTCAGTGCCACTGGGCTGGCTCACTTAGCGTTTATGTGTGATGTTATCAGTGACCACTTGCTTTTTGCACACATGCCACATGCATGCAGTCTGTTCCAATTTAACATAAAAAGCATGCTTTCCACACTTACTTGCTGCACACATGCCACATGCATGCAGTCGGATCCAGTTTAACATTTAAATTATGCTTGCAGCACGCATATCATATGGGTAGTTTTATGTGTGTAGCATGAAAACATTTCATATAATTATTTCTGTAAGGGTAGCACTTTCGGATATGTGTGTGTGTGTGTGTGTGTGTATACAAAATCTTCTGATTTAATTTCTACATGGGACATACCATCCCACTCATTCTCTTTTATTTATTTATATTTATTTATTTAAGAGTTTAACCAGGAAAGCATACTGAGCAGGTAGCCACTCAATTCCAGATGTGTCCTGGGGGACAAGTCCAAACAGTATTGTTTTTACAGGTACAATAAATGCCAATAGACAGGCAAAAGTACATTACACTAGTACAAATTGACATAGATACAGTCCTATGGGATAATGTAATAAACTACAAATTATTAGGCTGAGAGAGTACAGTGGCTCAATGGTAGTAGTGCTCAGATAAGCAAGAGTTGGATTGGCTCCACTAATAGGCTGGTGGGTGCACTCATTCCTGCTGGTAGGGTTTTTTTTTAGCCACAGGTGCTTGCAACTAGAAGCACATACAGCCAGTGGTGAAATAGGCACTGAGGAGGAGGTTGAGGTGCTGGGGGTTAGTGGTGTGTCTAATGTAGCAGGCAGCGCATTTCAGAGTTTGGGCATGGGGCACTGGATAGCAGACTGACCTTTGGTCATGCCCATGAAAGGGACAAAGAGGAGCCTGGAGTCCATGCTTCTGAGGGAGTAGGTAGGTGTAGGCTAAGTTGAGAGGGCAGAAACAAGGTATGTGGGAAGGGATTGAGACCAGAATTTGGCAGTGGTCCTTGTGCAGTGAATCTGTCTGCATGCATGAAGAAAGGGCAAGGCAAGGGAGCTGTAAAGGTTGCAGTGATGAGTCAATTGTGGACATTCCAGAGCGAAGTGGCAGAAGGAGTGGAAGAGAGTATCCAAGCTGGTGAGGGAGGTGGGGGGAGCAATACCATAGACTACGTCACCATATTCAATTAGTGGGAGAATCATTTTGTGAACTATTTCCTTCTGGGCCGGTGTGGGGATACTACCCTTGTTGCGGTATAAGGCTCCGAGTTTAGAGAGCAATTTCTTGTAGATGGAGTCAAAGTGTATGGAGAAATCAAGGTGCTGGTCCAGCCAAACACCCAGGTATCTGAAAGAGGTGCATACTTTCAGGGGGGTCCCATCCAAGGATTGGAAAGGGGAGTGGGCAGCTAGGCAGGAGAGTCTTGCCTGTGAGCTGAAGGTTAGCAAGATGGTTTTCTTGGAGTTTAAGCACAGCTGGTTGGAGCGGAACCAGTGATGGACAGCATTGAAATCTTGCTGGAGTACATTGGCCACTTCATCAGGGGAGGGGCCTGTAGCATACAGAACTGTGTTGTCTGCATACATGTGGATAGAGAAGTGTCGGCAGACTGATGGGAGATCATTTAGGAATATGGAGTAGAGCAGCGGTCCCAGGATGGAACCTTGGGAGACACCTGCAGTGACTGGCAGGGGACTAGAGCTGTGGTTGCCGATTTTTACTGATTGACGTTTACCTACTAGGTGTGCATGAAACCAGCTGGAGGCCAAGCTGGAGAGACCGGCAGCTTTTAGCTTGGATAGGAGCAGTGGGTGGGAGACAGTGTCGAACGCCTTGGCTAAGTCATTAAAAATGGCTGAGGTGATGAGCCCTTTGTCCATGCTGGTGAGTATGTCATTGGTGAGCTTTAGTAGGGTGGTGATAGTTGAGTATGATTTGCGAAAGCCTTATTGGTAGGGGGTGAAGAAGGAGGATGCGTCTAGATAGGAGGTGAGATGGGCAAGGACAAGACGCTCCTGCAATTTGGCCAAGATAGGGAGGAGGGATATCTGTCAATAGTTACCCAGCGATGAGGGGTCACCTCTTTTGGGGAGGGGGATGATGGTTGCCTGCTTCCAGTCAGCTGGTATTTTGGCTAGTGAGAAGGAGAGGTTGAAAAGGTCTGCCAGTGGGGCGACTATGGCTGGGGCAGACAAGTATAGCAATTTTGCATCCAGGCCAGTGTGGCAACTACCTTTGTTTGGGTTGAAGGTGTGAAGTGTCTCCAATACTTCAGACGGGGGGACTGGATGAAAAGAGAAGCTGGAGGCTTGGCAGGGGGCTCTGGATCTGGGGGGGTACTCAATGTGGAATGGTGCTGGAGAGCAGCTAGAAGAGAGTCCGTGCAGCTGGTGAAGAAGGTTTTGAAAGCAGAAGCAACCTCACCAGGGTCACTGACAGTAGCACCCTGGATGGTTAGGGTCAGAGTCGGTGGCTGGGCTGGGGGAGAGAGGCGGGATTTGATTGTTTTCCAGAAGTTTGTTGGGTGGTTCTGATTTGAATTGAAAGCTGTCAAAAGTAGTTCTTTTTGGTCTGGCGTATAAGTTTGGTGCAGGAGTTCCGGAGGGCATGGTAATATTGGAGGGAAGAGTTGGTACCACATTTCTTGTGAGTTTTCCATGCCTGTTTCCTGCACTGGCAGTGGCTAATGATGGCTCCAGAGACCCAAGGGAAGTAGGCACCAAGGACCCTTTTATATCTCAGGGGGGCATGGGAGTCCCATACTGTTAGGAATTTGGCATTGAAAGATTCAAATGCAGAGTCAATGTAGAGTGCCTTCGGGATGAAGGACCAGTCTGTGTGAACTAGGTCATGCAGTAGAGAGACTAGGTCTTGGGACTTATATGACCTTGTGAGCAGTGTCCTGGAGGGTGTTGCTGAGGGCCTGTGCACTTTTCTGACCATGTAGTTCATGTGGTGGTCACTTAGGGAGTCTGGGAGAGACCGGCGCTTATAATCCTGTGTGGATGGGTGGTGAGTGCCCAGTCCAGGAGGGAGTGATTCTGCATTTTGTGGTTTAGATGGGTGGGGTGAGCGAGTAGCTGGGTGAGGTTTAGAGCATTTATTTTGGTTCTCAGTTTGGCACTGTCTATAGCGAGCCAGTTGAAATTGAAATCACCACGGATGTTGAGCACACCAGTGGAAGCTGATGACTTTAAGATGTCCAGATGGTCTAGGACATTTATTAGGGGGGTACCAGGGGCACAATAGGGGCTGGCAACATATACTGGGTTGGAGTAAGGGAGTGCTAGTTTTATCAATAAAGAGTCTATTTCTGGTGTGTGTGGGGATTTGTTCCACTGTGAACTGTAGTCTGGTGGAGATAAACATGGCAATGCCACTGCCCCTTTTCTTGCCCAGGCAGTCATGCCTAATAATTGAGTAGCCAGGAATGGATATCTCAGAGTCTGCGTGATGGGGCTTTAGTCCAGTCTCTGTTATGATTAGGACATCTGGACATAGTGATACGACAATGGGTTGAAGTTCGGTAATTTTGTTTAGAATGCTGAAGATGTTGAGGTGCAGAAATCTGAGGCCTCTGGGGAGATTGAGTGGAGCGGAGGTGTTGGGGGCAGTGGGTCCAGGGTTGGCTTCCATGTCCCCTGCCAGGAGGAGCAGTAGCACAATAAATTGTCTGGACTTTTGCCAGTAGGATTTGGGTCTAGTGTTGGAGGTGGGTGAGTGAGGGGTTGGTGGAGTGCCGCATGATGCTGTGAAGCAAAGGACCAATTGCCCCGAGTGATAGGAGGGGGGCAGGATGGTAGCACTAAGAAAACATTTTAGTGCTTAAGTAATTATTCCGTATATTATCTCAAATACAAATTGGAGCTTCCAGTGACCTATTCCTATGCTAACAAAGTCCAGAAAAGGTTGCCTCTGTATGTGAACACCTTCATAAGTGTGCAGAACACGTTTGCTAAAGCTATAAGCTGCTGCCCTGAATGCTAAGCTAAGTGAGTGTGATTTCCTTTTGAGATCTACTAGCTGGCTTATTAAAGTTCTTTGGAAGTTGATTGGTGTTGTTATATGAATTTGGTCAAGTGCATTTATGCATTACAATTTAATTGCAAGAAACAGTTAGGACCGGGTGGGTGAGAGCCTCCTGGTACCTGTACTGACTAGGCTGTGGTGGTGGGAGCTCCCCAGCATTTAATAATATGGATCATTGGATTTGAACATGGATTGATGTTGACATGCTGTATATTAATGTTGCTGCTGGACTTGGATTGAACAAGTTTGAGAGTTCTGACTTGCTGAACTTGCATTCTTCTCTCTTTTGGAGGATTGGGAACTGTATAGTTGGGAACTGAGGGTTTGGATACTGGAGACTTGTATTAATTTGAGGGTTAGAATAGTATTAGTTGGGCAATTGTTATTTTGGGGGTTATTTATTTAAATTGGTAATTGGTATTTTGGGGGTTATAAATATGTCTGGGACAGAAGCTGTAAGGTGCAGCTACTCGGGGGACTGCCTCTGTGATCTGCATCCCTTTGAGCTCCCAACACTCCCAGTTGAGGCCTACCAGAGGTGCAGAGCCTTGGGAATAGCTCGGGGGAGGTCCAGGGATGGTGGTCCCCCAGTGGCTGCCAGGGTGTCTGGGATTCAGGTGATGAGGCCAAGGAGATGCCCTGGGCAAAACTGGAACTTGAGAGGGGATTGCCATGTTTAGTTCCCATACCCAAGGGCTTTACAATGGATTGTGGACAGCTTGCTTTTCCAGCTGCCCTACCTCATCCTATCTGGGCTGTATTATGCAATGCCAGGTCGATGAGGAACAAGACTGCCATAATGGTGAACTTGACATCCTCAGTTGACATCGCTTGTATCACGGAGACCTGGCTGGATGAAAAAGCTGTCCCCATTTTGGATGCGGCAGTGCCAAATGGGTACTCCATGATACATAACCCAAGGGAGGATCACGGGGGGGGGTGGTTGGGGTGGCCATTTGTTTTAAAACTGGCCTGACTGTTATGGTGTTACCTGTTGACCATATGCGATCTTTTGAGTGTGTGGCCACCCGAGGTGGTGTGGGAGTGGGTTTCAGGGTCCTTGTGCTCTATCGTCCTCCTGGTGTGGATGGGGATTTTTTACAGGAGATTGAGGAGCTCGTCACCGGCCTGGTGTTGAAGTCTCCCAGGTGGTTGATTCTGGGGGACTTCAATGCCTGGGTTGGTGGCGGGCTTTCGAGTTTTGGGAATGATCTCCTGGGCAGCATGGGGGCTCTGGGTTTGTTGCAGAATGTAACAACTGCTACGCACTCAGGTGGCCACACACTGGATTTGTTTTTTTCTTTAGGCTTAGAAATAAGTGGCCTCAGTGTAGATTTGGTATTTTGGATGGATCATAGCAGCATGAGGTTCATGCTAAGGGGTACCCCCTTAGATGGTCCTGCCCCTGTGGAGATGGTCTAGTACTGCCCGTTAAGAGGAATTTCCTCTATGGGACTATTGGTGGTGCTGGACCTATCAAGTGTTGTGGCAGCTTGTGTGGTTGGAGTGGAGGAAGCAGTGACAGACTATAATAGAGCTGTTGCTGCGGCCTTTGACTCCATTGCACCCATTTGTGTCCGCCCCTTGTCTACTCACCAGAGACCTCCTTGGTATGATGAGGATCTCCATCATTTAAAGACAGAGGGCTGGAGGTTAGAGAGGTGCTGGAGGAGATCTGGCCTGCTGGAGGGCAATGTGGCCCTGAGGTCACATTATGTCGAATATCGGGGCAATCTCCCATAAGAAGGCTGAATATTTGTCTAGGGAGATTGCCTTGGTGAGGAACAAAATGGCTCAGCTCTTTCACACGGTAGATGGGCTTTTATATCCTGCCTGTCTCTGTGTTGGGGGAGCAGGTTCTAGCATGAGGTGCGAAGAGTGGTCTGTGTTCTTCACCAACAATGTGTCCTCTATCAGGGACGAAGTCTCTGCAAGTATCTCTCGAAGGGGATGCAGGGTCTGGCCTGAAGTGTGCCAGAACGGTCATCCTGTCTGGGATGAGTTTGAGCTGGTTGGGGTAGAGGAGGTGGGGGAGATAATCTTGAAGCTGCAGCAAACCACAATGTGATCTGGACCCAGGTCCGACCCGACTTTTGGCTGGATGTTTGGACCTGATTGGACCTGTGGTTGCTGAGGTCATCTGGAGTTCCTTGAGGAGTGGGGTCTTTCCATTAGCCTTGAAAGAGGCCTTGGTTAGACCCCCTTTTAAAGAAATCCTCTTTGGACCCAGATTGCCTCAGCAACTACAGGCCGATCTCAAAACCTCCCATTTTTAGGGAAGGTTATTGAAAAAGTGGTGGCCATACAGCTCAAGAGGCATTTTTCCTCCTCCTCCATCTATGAACCTTTCCAGTCTGGGTTCCAAAAGGGGCATAGTACAGAGACTGCCCTGGTGAGGGTGTTTAATGATCTCCTAATGGCTAGAGACAGGAAAGACTGTACCACCTTGGTCCTCCTGGATCTTTCTGCAGCATTTGACACCATGGATCATAAAGAGCTACTTGACTACCTGTGGTTCTGGTGTGGCAAGTCCAGTAATGTCATCAACTGGTTCAGGTCATACCTGACAGGCAGAGTGCAAAGGGTGACAATGAGGTTAGCCTCATCTAACCAAAAGGCACTGCACTGTGGAGTTCCACAGGGTTCGGTCTTGTCATCCTTGTTGTTCACGGTGTATATGCTGCCATTGGGGGACATTATCAGGCAGTACGGACTGGGTTTTCATTGCTATGCAGATGATACCCAGCTGTACCTGTCCAGTGCACCTGATACCCAGGTGTCAGCCTCTGTATTTAACAGCTGCCTTGAGGGGATCCAGTCATGGATGACTCAAAATTGGCTTAAACTTAACCCAGACAAGACAGAGGTACTATTTATGGACCAGGTCGTCGGGGCGAGGGGGGTGAGGGGTTACCCTCTGGTCTAGTGTTAGAGGGTGTTCCCCTTGCCCCGTCTAGACAGGTGAAGGATTTGGGAGTGATCCTGGATGACAGTCTAATGCTTGATGCTCAGGTGTAGGCCGTCGTTAAGAGTGAATTTTACCATTTCAAGAATATTGCCCGAATCCTGGCCCTGATCCCACCTGAAGACCTGACCACGCTAGTGCATGCTTTCATCACTTCCAGGCTGGACTACTGTAATGCCCTGTACCTAGAGTTATCTGAAGGCAACCTCCACAGGCTGCAGCTGGTGCAAAATGCAGCAGCAAGATTGTTGACTGGGAGTGGGACAGTATGAGCATATTACCCCAGTCCTTTGAGGACTGCACTGGCTGCTGCTTATGTGGAGGATTGTCTTCAAGATAGGGCTCCTAACCTACAAGATCTTGCACAATAGGGGAACAGTCTATCTACAAGATCTCCTTGTCCCCTACCATCCTCCCTGAGCACTCCGTTTGGTTGGGGGAGGCCTTCTTGGAGTTACCAGATTTAGATTGCAGCATTCTGGGGATAGAGCATTCTCGGTGGCCATGCCTACCCTGTGGAACTCCTTTCCTGTTTATCTAAAGGAGGTCCCCTCACTAGAAGCCTTTAAAAAGGGCTTAAAAACATACCTATTTCAGCAAGCTTTTATTGATTGATTTTTTATTTTAACTGGGTAGATAGATTAATTAATCTATTCCCAGCAGAATTGCATATATTTATGTTTGCTTGCACGCATGTGCAAAAAGCAGTTCCATGATCCCAAAATGCGGTGCTGTACAGTTGAAAGGGAGAGCTATGCTTCAGTGAGCAGCGATAAGATATCACCTGCTCAAGCGCGCTCCCATCCACACACACACACACATGCACGCATACTGCGTGCTTGTGCTTCCCCCCCACGCACACACTGTATAGCCAATGGGGGTGCCCAATCCCCCGCCAGCTGTGCTGCGCTTCCCCCCCAACAGAGTTCCAGATGCCACACTGGGTGCCCACCCCAGTGTGACAACACATCGTATAGCTGACGGCGGTGTCCAATGCCCTGTCGGCTCCACTGTCCCCCCCCGAGAGTACAGGGTGCCATGCTGGGAGCCCACTCCAGCATGGCAACAGATCGTATGGCTAACGGGGGTGCCCAATCCCCATCAGCTCCACCCCAAACAGCCTTCCTTGTGCCATGCTGGAGCCACCTCAGCGTGGCAAATGTCCCAGCGTCATCTAAGGTTTTAAAAAAACCTGAAAGAAAAAACTTTCCTCGTCGAGTGTCCTAGCCCCATCTGCCCCACCCAGCACCCTCTGCACACCTACCTACCCACACCCCAATTCACCCCACACTTACCTCCGGAGCTCGGCACGATGATCTTCGGTGTACAGGAAACACATCTGCACTCTTCAAAGCCGACCATGAACTGAGGAAATGCCGGTAAGCAGTATAATGTAATAAATAGGGTTTTTTCAACTTTAATGCATATCTCAGGCATTTTTCGGAATTTTAGCACCAAATTTTCAACATGGGGTTTTTGGGACCCCTTCTCATGAATTCTCTCACTGTTATGGTGTTAATCGGGCCCGAAGGGTGATTTCACAGTCACTGTGCGAAATCACCTTTCGGGACTGATTAATGAAACAACAGTGTCACAGTTCATGAGGTAGGCCCCTAAAAACCTTATGTTGAAAATTTGGTGAAAAAATTCTCCAAAATGACTGTTTTACGAGCATGAGCTGCGCTGTTCCTATGCATGCTCATAAGTTCACGAATTTTCAATATGTTCACTCCAGATTTTCAATATTGCAATTTTACTACACCTCCTTATGAGCAGTACAGCTGTCATTTCTCACATCTCGCTCAAAATGTGTTTCTGCACATGTAGCGCACAATGGCACTGTTGGTGTGCGAAATTAATGTTTGGGACAGATGAAGAAAATCACAGTGACACTGTTCATGAGCAGAGGTGTTAAAATGGTTATGTTACAAATTTGGTGAAACAATTCCGAAAAATTAGTGTTTTACAAGCATGTGTTGCGCTGTTCCTATGCACACTCGTAAGTTTGCAAATTTGCAATATTTTCACTCAAGATTTTCAACACTGCCATTTTACCACTCATCCTTATGAGCAGTACAGCTGTCATTGTTCACATTTCACTCAAAACATGTTTCCACCCATGTAGCGCACAATGGCGCAGTCGGTGTGCAAAATCAATGCTCGGGACAGATTAAGAAAATCACAGTAACACTGTTCATAAGCAGAGGTGTTAAAATGGCTGTGTTAAAAATTTGGTGAAAAAAGTCTATAAAATGACTGTTATGAGCAACCATTGAGCAGTCTCCAAGCACCCTCGTAACTTCATGGATTTCTAATATTTTCAGTTCAGATTTTCAAAACTGGCATTTTTCCACACTTCCTTATGAACAGTACAGCTGTCATTTTTCACACCATGGCTGAAATGTGTTTTTGCACTTCCAGTGCAGAAATGCATGGTCGCTGTTTGAAATCATTGTTCGGGATAGATTAAGAAAACCACAGTGACACTGTTCATGAGCGGAGGTTCCAAAATCCCTGTGTTGACAAGCTGCTGTAAAAAATCCCCAAACTAATTGCATTAGAGGTGTGCATTGTGCATTTTCTACTCACGCTCGTGACTTCACCAGTTTTTTTTATATTTTCACTGCAGAATTTCAACATTGCCACTTTTTGTACCTCTCCATGAACAGTACAGCTGTCATTTTTCACATCCTGTTTGAAATTTGTTTTCGCACCAGTGGTGCCAAATGGCGTAGTCGCTGTGTGAAATCAGCTGTTGGCTAACAAACTGATATTGCCGCTGTTCATAAGGTGGGGGTCACAAAAAACCCATGTTGAAAATTTGGAGTGAAAATGCCAATGAACACCTGAGACATTAGGGTTTCCAACTATAACGCCCCAGCCTGTAGAGATTGACAGGCATCAGGGGAGTGACTTGGGATTCTCGCCCGTAATGCTCATACCATTTCACATCCTGCAGCCAGTGAGGGGCATCAAGGTGTGCCTTGGACTCTTCGGCCCCAAAGTTCACCCCATTCTCCTATACAGGACCCATCTCACCGTATTTCCTGATGGAATGGAGTGAGCATAAGGGTCAAAGACCCCAAGGCACACCATGACACTTGTCAGTGAATGCAGAGTAGGCTGTGGTGAAATGGCGTGGCCATTATGCCTGATGATCCAAAGGCACACCTCAATGCAGGGTGGTGGTGGGGTTGGTTTCAGTTCAATACTTCACTGCCATTCCTATTATGCAGCTCTCTAACTCCTACACTACCAATGCCAATGCCAACAAGCAAACATTCGGCGTTGACAAATGCTTGTTTTATATAGTATTTATATATTACTGGTTCTTTGTATGGCACCCAGAGTCTCTATAAATGGGTGCTTTTATAAATAAAATTATCTATCTATCTATCTATCTATCTATCTATCTATCTATCTATCTATCTATCCAGTGCAGTTGCATTGGAAGGCAGGGCTCTCTGTGAGCAAATCACCCCAATGTGCCTGTATGATCTAGGTATTTTTAAATGTGATGTCCATATCAGTTCTATGGTTTTCTTTTTAACTACTATAACAGGGCATTTACATTTTAATCTCACTGATATTTGTTTAGAATTCAATCACTTCTTGATGTCCATTTGTTTTCATTTTCCTTCCTGTGCCCATCCCCTTTTCTCAGTTTGCAGTGCGGTAGCATGTGAAAATGATGACCACGATTGAGCACTTTCAAAAAGGGTGGCTCAATTGCAGCACCTGTCCACAGGGCTACTGGTCAGGGAGGGTGACCAGATGGGGGGCTGTGAATATAGTGACAGGATGTAGCTATACATACATGCGTGAGGCAGGGAATAGCATGCTGAGCGATGGGCAGAAGGGGAGGAAGGGTTTGTGAGTCATAGTGTGGTGGTGGGCTGCTGAGCTGGCCCTGTGGTGTGATGGGTGGGTGGCAGGCTAGGTTGTGAGGGTGCCAGGTACATGTCCAGGTGCACATTCATTTTGTTGTGCCTGGCCGTGAAATGTATTTTTATCCAGTTTTGCACCCCCCCATCATGCACCCCCCTGGAGTTGAAAATCCTTTAGTAGGGAGGGTGCGGGAGCTGCAGCCTGTCACAAACCCACTCAGCAGGTTAGACCCTCTGCTCCCACAATGCCAAACTCCAAGCGCAGTATTGTGAACAGGTAACAGGCAGGGTAACCATCCTGTCTGCTTGTGGGTCCGAATCACCTTTAGTCTCAAGTTCTGGGGAGATTTAAACTGTGAACCTTATGCTAGCATACCCAAATGTATAGGATCAGATAATCTGCTTTTCGGGGGGGTTGCCAGATATCTTTCACCTAAGGACACCTAACCAGGTATCCAAAATGAACCCTTAAAACTCTATAAAAGACCTTAGGTATGTTCTTACCTTTTCCCAGTTTGATAACACCATCAAGCTCTGAACAGTTTTTGTCAATCTTAACCCTCTATCCATCATATGCAAAAAGAACTTTGAAGACACACCCAGGCAGTCTTTTCAAATGAAAGGTTTACTTAAAAATGGATAAAAATATGTAAAATGTAAACACAGAACACTATATCACAAAGCATACAATTAAAATACAAGAAAACAAAGAAAACTACAGACAAACTCCTACCACAATACAATTAGACTTTTTCTAATGTATTACCTCTTTACAGTGCTTAAGCTAAATCTTGTTTCTTAAGAGCCCAAAAAGTTATGTCTCTAAGAAAAGCCTCAGTATTCAGTTTAAACTGTCTCTCTCACACACCCCTTCCATGATGTCATCTAGCTCCTCCTTTCAGAATATAAAAAATATACAAACAGAATGTCCTATCAGGAGGTATATTAAATAAGGTGACATCAGCAAAGCCTCATTTCCCAAATATGACTCTTAAATTAACATTTTCTCTGATCTTGAGCAGCTCCTGTTCCCAAGGCACATGCATACCTCTCAACCTCTTGCCTCATAAATCAGGTACAAGGCTTAAAAAATTCAGGGACAAAGACCCAAAATCAGGGACACATCTTAATAATTGGTAATATTCACTCAGAAAGTTGATAGAATAAGGGGATTAGTGTAAGATGCATTTTCTGATGAAGAAGAAGTCTGTAACTTTAATGTTGACATTATTTTGTGCTTACAATTACCACCATTTAGTCACAAAAAACACTAATTTTACGAGGGACAGAGGAAAATTCTGAGCCAAAATCAGGGACTTCCCTGATAATCAGGGACAGTTGAGAGGTATGGGCACATGAAAGGATTTTTATAACTTTAGCAAAATGGTGGGAACATGTTTTTCCTCTAAGATGTCATAAAAGTTTACGAGCCCTATATCCTGGTAGCTGGGTCAGTTCTAATAACTTGTGTGTATATAATGATCGTATATAATAACTTGTGTGTATATAATGATCGTGTAACTCAACGGATGTATGTATCTCACCTGTATGTAACCTCTGTCTATAACTGCACTTATTGTTGTCTCCCCCACCCACATGACAAGGTACCTTTGTAAACAAGTCTCTGACTCAAAGGTTGTAAAACTGATTATTTCAATCAATCAATAAATAAATAAATAATTAAGTCAGAAATAGGAGCCTCATAATTAAGCCTCTCTAGTCTTTTAATTACCTCCTGGTTTCAGGTTAATATATCCTGCTATTTCCACTAAAACCTGGTGGGGGAAGCACCCTTAGCCCAGCTGGTCTTATGAAGACAATCACACACTACATTTTTATATTACAAATATCATAGAACAATCATAACTAGCTGGCCAAGCGTCACAATCCTCCCACCTAGACTGAATTTGGGTGCTCTATCCCTTGCATGGGATGAGCTTCCCAAATCAGTTCACTCTTCATACAGATGCGACAGGCCATCGCTGTTCTGATTGGTTGCTCCAGCCCTATGTAAGCTTGTCATGCCATACCATTGCAAGGCAAGACTCCATCTTAGTAGTCTACCATTAGTTTTTTCCCATTTGGGTCAGCCAAACCAGGGGGTTGTGGTCTGTTTGTACCTCAAAATGCTGCCCATATAAGTATGGCTCTAACTTCTTTAGGGTCCATACTATGGCAAGACACTCTTTTTCCACAGTATAAAAAGCCTGCTCCCTGGGAAGTAACTTTTTATTCAGGTGCACTACCGGGTGATCTTTTCCTTGGTTGGATGTCTGACTCAGTACTGTCCCAATACCCACATCTGAGGCGTCAGTCTGAATTATAAAGGGTCTGCTATAGTCAGGACTTATTAATACAGGAGCATGCACAGTGCCTCCTTCAGTCTGGTAAAGGCTTTTTCACAGGCTGGTTACCAGGTAATTTTCTTAGACATCCTTTTCTTTACCAGGTCAGATAGGGGATCAGCCAGGGCACTGTAATTAGGTACAAATTTCCTATAGTACCCTGCTGTCCCTAGAAAACTCCTGACCTGCTTCTGCATTTCTGGTCTGGGCCATGCCTTGATCACCTCTATTTTTACTTGGTTAAGATGGAGGTGTCCCTTGCCTACAACATGCCCAAGGTATGCTACTTCAGTCATGGCCACCTGGCACTTCTCAGCTTTGACAGTGAGCCCGGCCCTCTGTATCCTACCCAGCACTTTCCTAAGGTGTGACAGGTGTTCCTCCTGGCTGTTACTAAAGATGGCAGTGTCATCCAGGTATGCCACAACGTACTCCTCAGCACCATTTAACACCTGGTTCACCAACCTTTGGAAAGTGGCCGGGGCATTCTTCATTCAGAAAGGCATTACTTTAAATTCAAATGTCTATTGGAGTGATGAAGGCCGACCTCTCCCTAGCTCTGTCAGTTAACTCTACCTGCCAGTACCCCTTGGTCAGGTCAGTAGTCATAAGGTAGGTCACCCCTCCCAACTTGTCCAGGAGTTCATACATCTGGGGCATTGGGTGGGGGTCTGACTTTGTGACTGCATTCAGTCCACAACAGTCCGCACAGAAATGAGTAGAGCCATCTGTCTTGGGCACAAGAACTATGGGTGAGGCCCAGGGGCTGTGGAATCTCTGGATTACCCATAAATCCAGCATTTCCTCCAACTCCCTCCTAATGTCCTTTTGGACAGCCTCTGACACCCGATAGGCTCTCTGCCATATGGGTGTCTGTGTCCCTGTCTCCACGTCGTGCGTCACTAATGGGGTTAGTCCAGGCTTGGTGCTAAATAGTGGGGCAAAGTCTGCTAAAACCTCCCTTACTTCCTGGATATTGTCTGGGGCCAGCTGGGGAGACAACTTAACTGCCTCCACAGAGAAATACCACTTGCTTTCTTCCAGCAAGTCAAGAAGGGGGTCTCCTTTGTCTGTCCCCTCCCCAGGACTACATACTGCAAACACCATGTCAGCCCTATTAGCATATGGCTTCATCATGTTGACATGGTACATTCTTTCTGTCTATCTTCTGTCTGGTAACTCTATGATATAGTTCACATCATTTACTTTCCTATCTACTTTGTACAGGCCTGCCCACTCAGCCTGCAGCTTTTCTTTCCAGACTAGAATAAGGACCATGACTTCCTGACCCACCGTGTATGAGCGAGCTTTGGCTCTGTGGTCATACCATGCTTTTTGTTTCTGTTGGGCAGCTGCCAGGTTGCTCTGGGCTGTCCCCCATAAGCTCCTTCTGCCTTTCCCTAAACCTAAGGACATAATCCACTATAGAAGTTCCCTGGGTGGTGTGCTTGCCTTCCCAGTCCTCCCATATCAAGTCTAGGGGCTCACGTACCTAGCATCCATATAAGAGTTCAAATGGATAAAATCCTGCCAACTCTTGGGGCACCTCCTGTATGCAAACAACAGGTGGGGAAGGTATTTCTCCCAGTCCCTCCCATGCTGTTCAGCAAACGTTTGGAGCATTGACTTCAGGGTACCATTAAAATGTTCCACAAGTCCATTGGCTTGTGGGTGATAAGGTGTTGTGTGCCTCTGCACCACTCCACACTTCTCCCACAAACATTTCATCAGGTCCAATATGAAGGAACCCCCTCGATCAGTGATAACCTCCTGCAGAAACCGAACACATGAGAAAATCCCAAATAAGGCATCTGCCACTTTGTCTGTCCTCAGTGAGGATAGGGTAACTGCCTCAGGGTACTGAGTGGCATATTCCACCACAGTCAGGATGAACCTCTTCCAGGAGGATCTGGGGGTATTTAAAGCCCCCACAATATCCATTCCCACCCTCTGGAATGGCTCCTCCACTATGGGCAATGGAATTGGTGTGGCTTGGGATTTCTTCCCTGCCTTCCCTATTTCTTGGCACCGGTGACAAGACCTGCAGTACTCCTTCACCTGCTGGGTGAAGTTGAACCAATAGAAATTCTGGGCCAACCACTACATACTGCGTGCGATTCCCAGATGATCAGACAAGGGAATATCATGTGCAGTCTTGACCAACTGCTCATGATACCCATGGGGAATGACAAGCTGCCTGCCTATCACCCCTCCCTCAGTCCATTTTCCCAATAAACTTTATACTTACCGTCACCTCCCTGTGCTCCATCAGAGTCTGCCCAAGCCCTCAGGTTCTCTGAACTAGGGTCACTTTCTGAGCAGCTGCAAAATCCTTACAGATTCCCAAGGCAGGGACAGGTCCCCTTCAGTCTCTAAACTAGGGTCCCTAGCACTAGCATCAGGGCACTCATAATCACTGTCATCCCTAACTCTCTGACAATGGGTCACCCCTCCCTCCTCAGAGTAACCCTCCACAGCTGTGTCATTAACTGCTACTGGGGAAATTTCTACCCTCTTTTCATTAGTCTCCATATCAGGAGACACAGGCTGGTGAATTGGCCTCCCAGGGATTTCTACACTGGCTTCTGCGGGATCCAGGGAACTACAATGTCCCCTTACCACTTAGCTATGGGTGACTGCACACACCATCCCCTATTTGAGATTGTAGCCAAAGATGATGTCAACTGCTAACATTTTGGCTACAGCCACCTGTTGCACAGTTCCTCGTTTCACCCCAGCATAGGAGAACACTAGTGAATGGCAATGTTTTCTCCTCACCAGTGAAGTCTTGTACAGTGACATATTTGTTGGGTATAAGCTGACCAGACTCTACCAGATCTCATCTTACCACTGTCAGGGATGCCCCTGTGTCCCTTAACCCTTGTGTCTGTACACATTTCACCATGACTGGATGCATGTGTTCCCTCATGTTCACAGGCATGCTTCCAGGGACACACAAACAAACCACTTCTTTCCTAGCCTCATGTTGTGTATTGCTCATCCTTTTGGGACACTGCAATATGCCCAGTTTCTTTACAAACCCAACATTTATTTATTTTCTCAGAGAAATCTTTTCTTTGAAACCTGGGGCTAACTGGTTTTGGTGGAGGCAGTGAGGGTTTTAGCTGCCCTGAAGACATGCTTTTCCCTTACTGCACTGCTACACCCACTCCATTTGCTGTCATAGCAGGTCTGCTCTTGGCATAGCAGTCTGAGAGTTCAGCAGCCTATTGCACTGTTTTGGGATCTTGGTCCTCCAGCCAGGTTTTCAGCTCTGCTGGGCATGCCCAAAAAAATTGTTCTAACAAAATAACATTTTCTCAATTTTATCTACAGAGTTTGTTTCAATTCCTTCCCACCAATGTTTTAAAAACTGACATTGTTTCATGGTTAGCTCCTCATAGCTCATATCAAGGCTTCTCCTGAGATTACAGAATTTAGCTCTGTATGCTTCTGCAGTTAAATCAAGCTTTTTTAACAGTGCAGCTTTAAGTTTGCTGTAATCATTACTGTCCTCATTGTCCATTTGACCCAATGCATCCCGAGCTTTCCCGGTAAGTGGCAGGGATAGCTGGAAGCTCTAGGAATTTTAGCCTGAATACAAACTTTCCCAAAGGAATTTAAAAAGGCATCCATATCCTCCCTCTCTTTAAATTCAGCTATCAATTTGGAATTCAATTTGTAACCCAGTCCTGTAGTTCCAGTTAAACCGAAGCCACTTACCTGTTCTGGTGCTGGTGGTTGGAGTTGTAGCTTCTCCAGTTCATGTTGCCTCTGGCTCACCGTTCTCACTTCCTCTTCTCCGCAGCTTGCTGGCACTCACGCTCTTCATGGTCAGCCTCCTGCTGTTTCTGGACAGCCTCTCACTGATCACACTCCCTCTTCTCCTCTGCAGCTCATTTCTTTTGCTCAGCATCCCTCTGGAACTCCAGCTCCATTATGCATGACTCAATCTGCAGCCTGAGTGCTTCTGGCTCCAGGATGCTGGTGACTTTCCCTGCTACTGTGGCCCTTCACTGGCACTGCTGTCATCCTCACTAGATCTGGACACTGCACTGGCTGCTGGCCCCTCCACACTCAAGGTTTGGTCCCTTACAGTCACAGTCAGTGACTCAATGTCTGGTCATCTGCTGCCATCAGGGCATCCATGAGGTTCTGCTTGGTGGCTCGCCTCTCATACAGGACTCCTCTGTCCTGGAACAACTGCCTCAAGTAGTCTACAGTATGCCCACTGTAGCTGGAAGCCATCTTCTTCTCTAACTATGGCTACTCTAACTTGCACATGAGAAAAAAATAAAATAGGTAGGAACTCAACTGTAAGCAAAATGATATAGTTCTGTTTCCTTTTTTGAAAATAAATAAATCACTGCCTTTTTTGTTTGCAAGTGAGCTGTACAGTATTAAGTTGGCACACTGAACAGTTAAAGCTTGTGTTAACAAATTTATCTGCACCACTGCCAACCGATCTGTCACAAACGCACTCAGCAGGTCGGGCCCTCAGCTCCCACAGTGCCAAACTCTGAGCTCAGTATTGTGAACAGGTAACAGACATGGTAACCCTCCTGTCTGCTTGTGGGTCCGAATCACCTTTAGTCTCAAGTTCTGAGGGAATTCAAACTGTGAACCTTATGCTAGCATACCCAAATGTATAGGATCAGATAATCTGCTCTTCAGGGGGATGCCAGATATCTTTTACCTAATGGCACATAACCAGGTATCCAAAATGAACCCTTAAAACTCTATAGAAGACCTTAGGTATATTCTTACTTTTCCAAGTCTGATAACACCATCAAGCTCTGAACAATGTTTGTCAATCTTAACCATCTATCCGTCACATGCAAAAGGAACTTTGAAGACACACCCAGGCAGTCTTTTCAAATGAAAGGTTTACTTAAAAATGGATACAAATATGTAAAGTGTAAACACAGAACACTATATCACAAAGCGTACAATCACATACAAGAAAACAAAGAAAACTACAGACAAACTCCTATCACAATACAATTAGACTTTTTCTATCTAATGTATTACCTCTTTACAGTGCTTAAGCTAGATCTTGTTTCTTAAGAGCCCCAAAAGTTATGTCTGTAAGATCAGCCTCATTATTCAGTTTAAACTGTCTCTCTCACACACCCCCCTTCCATGATGTCATCTAGTTCCTCTTTTTAGAATATAAAAAATATACAAACAGGATGTCCTATCAGGAGATATATTAAATAAGGTGACATCAGCAAAACCTCATTTCCCAAATATGACTCCTAAAATGACATTTTCTCTGATCTTGAGCAACTCCTGTTCTAAAAGCTCATGGAAGGATTTTTATATCTTAAGCACCATGGTGGGAACATGATTTTCCTGTAAGACATCAAAAAAGTTTATGAGCCCTATATCCTGGTAGCTGGGTCAGTTCTAATTAAGTCAGAAACAGGAGACCCTTAATTAAGTCTCTCTAGTCTTTTAATTACGTCCTGGTTTCATGTTAATATATTCTGTTATTTCCACTAAAACCTTGGGGGGGGGCAGCACACATAGCCCAGCTGGTTTTATGGAGACAATCACACACTACATTCTTATATTAGAAATATCATAGAACAATCATAACCAGCTGGCCAAGCATCACACAACCCACCACATAAACAAAACAAAAAACAAGTCCCTGGCGCACTTTTGCTGTGGGCCATGTGTGTACATCGCCAACATTGATTTTTGGTGATGTACACTCACCCTAACAGTGATCACCTTTCTGCCCATCACCATTATCACATGGAACCACCATTGCTATCCTTAAGGCTACTGGTAACTTAGTTTTTGTCTTTTTACCAAATGTTTCAGTTGTTTCGATTGAGATGCAGTCATCTGTTTGCTTTTTTACATACCATATTTAGAAGTCAAGGCGGCAATCAGATATAAAAGACAAGCTCCAGGTATAAAACTCTCATAAAATAAAATTAAAAAAGTCTGCTCTAAGGCTTACACAATGATCATAAGAACGACGTTTGGTTATCTGACTCAGAAAACTTTCATTTAAAACTACATGTTAGCACCACATCCAAGCAATTGCAAAACATTTTTGAGCTAGACTTGTGCTCTTGCTCTGGGCTTAATTTGAAGCATGATACCTGTTACCTATAAAAGGTAATCACTTAAAGAGATACATACATACATACATTCATAGATAGCAATCGGTATTCGATAATATATATCAGTAAACCTCCCTAAAATCCACTAATAAGAAACATACTTAAGAAACACATACAGAACAATACTCTATAACTATACACATAAATTTACATCTCATACATTTGAATATTCTATGGGAAAGGGGTGAGATGGGGAGGGAAAGAAGGGACAATAAAAAACAGATAAGCAATGGATACAGTATGGGTGCAGAATGATCTTAGGCACCAGAATAAATACAATAATATGTACAGTCTATACAAATCCCAATCATGTCCACTTGTTTTTTTCCACTGTAAATTTGGTTTTATGGTGTGCCAAGCACTACATGTGAGATCTTCTCAATTGCTCTTCTATTACAGTTTTTTTTTCTTTTGACTATTAGCATGTGTCGGACTTCATGAAATGCTTGCCTATAGTGCCAGTAAACCAGGTGCCCTTGAATGCTTGAATGCAAGGTGATAGAAATACTCAACTGGTTCACTGCCTGGCAGTAGAAGCCTCCCACTTACACTGACAAATTAGAATACTCCTTCTCAGAAGGGGAACATTATAGCCCAAAAATCTTTTTGTAAATTAAAGGGAACCCAGAAGGCTAAAGCATGTATCTGCATTTGTTAACTTCTGTAATTCGATATATGTGCATATTATTTTATTGGGCAGACAATGGGATGTTGAGAATGTTGAAGGGCCTGTCTAAAAAGAAAAAGGTAGGCTCTGCAGATATCTTTTTTTCCTAATCAAAGGTGGCAACCTTAGCTACCCTGTCCCTCGCAAAATGTCACTATAAGCTTTCTCATACCAGTTGAACTGCCAGTGTGATAATTAACACTGGGGAGCCAGTCTTTTATGGCTATAGTAGTACTACTGGCCTGCTGTTTTCAAATTTCTTCTGTTAGGATTGTTTCAAGAAATCTTCATTGCTAGCTGCTTAGTTCAAGTTGGATTGATTGTTTTTCTACATAAGCACTACTCTGTTTTTATTGGCAGCACCTCTAATCTGGGCAGTGCATCTTCTTTATAATCTGAGTTGTTTCTAATAGAAGTACACTGGCAACCCAGACCACAGTCCCCAAAAGAGTTGCCTATTGTTTCTTCTCTATCTAATTGACATCATCTGCTCTGCTAAGAGTGGTACTGCCTATACTGTCCCTTGACTGTCCTGCTGTGAGTTTAAATTTTATGCAAGCAGCAATACCTAAATTCACTTAGTCTGATAATTGACTTTCCAGTGCTGATTAATTTCTTATAATCTGCTGAAACTTAGAAACCCAGATCTAGAGAGCCTTTAGCAGTAGTCCTTGGGGAAAGAGGAGTTATCCTAGGCTCTATGGTCTGATAGCAATACAGGAATAAAAATGTCGATTTGCCACAGCTCTGCTATTGATAAATGTTCTGTCTTTTCATCTCGCTGGAAGAAGAAACTATGAATTAAACATTAATTGCACTGTATTGACTGCTAAGGTGTAGAAATCTTATTGTAGATGTTCAAGTGCACATAGGGCTCTGGGAGAGATTGCTTCTTTTTTATTGATTATTTAGCTGTTAAAAAGAGGCTTGTTGGCAGAGTAGTATTCTGATATGAATATCATTGACTGGCTCACTGTTCAAAAGGAATTGGAAACCAAGTCAGGGCTGTGCTGCAGAAGGAGCTGGACCATGGGGATTTTCTACTTGTTTGCAGTAGATGGGCTTGCACAATGGTGAAACAGTATGCTAGTGACCAGATCTGTTTCTAGCACTCAAGACTTCCACCTTAGGGTAGCAAAGTCTGAATATTGTTGCTCAGGAGACATGCTTGGGCTTCAATGGCCAAATATTACTGATCAACTGGTGCAGAGTCATCCTTTGATGATTAATCCAGTGATCCAGTTGTGGCGGTAATGTTGGTAGCAGTGGAAGATACACTCATTGGTCCAATCTGCTGAATAAGATGGGGTCATGGCAGCTCTCATGATTGGGGGCTAAAATGCTGATTAGCTTGAAAAGTCAGAGCACTTGATCCCCTGACCCTCTATAAATTCAGTTCTGCAGATTTAAGGATGAAATTCAAATATCCTCAAACCTGGCTGAACCAGGAGTTTGGGGCCAGTGGTTGAGGATGTTGCCTCAAGTCAGGATTCGGGTGTTCAAAATTTGGAAGTATTTTGCTTGATTTACCAAAGTTTATGCTATTAAAAACACTAGTAATAAGGCACGCAGAATTAAATTTCATAAAGCACACTGCAATGAAAAGCCTATGTTACATCTCTTATTGTGTCCTTGGGACTGGGAGTTGTTCCTTTACGTGTGGTCTCCTAGGAAGCAGAAAATTGTGCTTGGATGGGCACTCTATTTTGTTGCTATAAAAACATCCTCTAATCAGTGTTGCCTTTGGTCATTGGACTAAGGAAAGGTAATTTTTTATGGCCATAATAAAAATATTTGCATTAAAATATCACCAAGGCATATTCTATGTTTCATCTGAAGAACTGGAAAAAAAGAAATATTTTATTTGACTGTAATGACAGCTGTAGGTTGAGCATATACAGTAGATTGCCAAATCTCCAACCATACCCAGGTCAGTTAGGACCTGTCAGTATAAAAGAGAGTGAGGAGAACTAGTTCTAAGCCACTTACAGCAAATAAATCAAATAGGTAAGCTCAAGAAATGAACGTAGCTCCTAAATTTATTTTCATGGATCTTGAATAAATAAACTCCAACCTTTCGTTGGAATAGTTCAACTTCCTCAAGGTGCTATAAAGATCTAAAAAACATAATTACCTTTCAGTATTTAGCATCCTAGACAGTAGAGCAAACTAAACTCAGCTAATATAAAAAGACAAAAGAACCATAAGTGTGAAACCAATCAGATGTGATTAACATTACACCTTTCGAGCATATTCCTTTCAGTATGAAGAGACTTCTTTGCCTCACTAATTCAATGATTACCTGTTGTTTTTCTAACAACACAAAGGTACATTTAATATATTATGGCAAATATAAATACTCGTCAACATAAAGTTGCAAGAAATTAATACATTTTGTATAGATTGCTTAATTTGTTTCCTAATTCCCCAGGTTCACTGTGTTTTAATATTTTTACTCGTTGTGGTGTATAAGATCAAAAAGATACCATCTGAGCAGAGCATAAAGATAATTCATCATTTTCGAATTGGAAAGGAGTAAATAATCTTTTAAATCCTAAAAACAAAACAGATATACAAACAATCGAAATAGGTGACAATGAATATACTGTGAGCACAGACATTGCAAATGTCTCAAATGAGACCTTTACCAGTTTTGAAAGTTATGTAACTGATCCACCAAGAACTGATAATGAGGAGATTAACATAGTATTAGATAGCCCATATTTTTATTATAATGTATGGTAGAACGTTGTTATTGATAGAAATCTACCTTTTTATAACAATGTTTTACCATCGTTGTGACATCACGATGTTGTTAATCCATCGATGGTACTTCATATCGATGGGTTAACAACTGGGAAGAGTCTGGGCATGCGAGCAGCTGGATCAGATGGCCTTGAAACAGCTGCAGTGGTGAGGGCAGAGCAGTGGGGACATAAAAAAACAGCAGTAGGGAACTGCTTTCTTTTCTAAAAAAAACGAAATGATACTATACACTATAAAAACTAATGTATGGTACATCGATAAGTAACCATTTTGTTTAACAATCTCGAGGTTGCCATGGCAACATGAACCTTCACAAGCTTCACTCTCGAGGTTTACATGGTCGCCCTGGCAACCTCTTGATGGCTAACAAACCAGTTAACCATCAATGACCATACATTATCGTCTATGTAGAAGGGTGTTACTGCATGAAGTAAATAAATATTTGGTCAGTCTTGATGTATCTTAAAGGCCTGAGTACAACTACAGTATGTTAAGGCAAAATTAAAACAGAGGCCATGGAGTTATCAACACTGCTCACAAAAATGTTTAACTTATCACTGAGCCTGCAGCAGGTACCTGACCTATGGAAGACAGCATTGGTTGTTCCCATACATAAAGGGGATCTACTTAAATTGGTAGGGAACTACTTTCCAGAATCACTTTTGTCACTTTTAGGACAAACCTGGGAGAGATCACTACACATGCATTTAACAGAACACTTGAAAAGTCAAAGGGCCCAATTCTCAAAGGGTGATGCAAACTGTGCCACTGGTAGCTTGCGCCAGTTGCCAGTGCACCAGGGACCCTGCATCTGATTCTCTATTGGGTAGTGTCCCAGCTGCAAAGTCCTGGAGCTTGTGGCAAATGTGGCCATGCATCATACAGACAGCACACCAGAGAGGTTTTCTATAAACTGCGGGGCTGTCAGGCAGTACTCTCTGAGGGAAGAAGTACATGTATTGTAATGCAGCACATCCAGACAAGTGCTAAATTATACATAGTGTAACTGATGGCAAAACATGCATACCATGGAGGATATGGCAATGGAGAATATGGAGGGCATGTGGATAACCACTGAGCGCAAACACAAGGCACCCAGTGGATGCCTGCTGCAACTGTCACCACCAGCAATCACTCCACAACAGGAGGGTTAGGGGGGTTGCTAGGCATAAGATGCAAGCTTGCTGACAGCCACACTCTGAATTTCCATGCACAGGTCTTTCACAACTTATTTATTATTTTATGCCATATTGTCAGGTATAACATGTCCGTTGTTACCCCTCCTCCCCATCCCTGAGCACTCCATCCAACAATACCCAACAATCCCTGATATCTAGGGGACTCTTCCACCACAGCAGGTAATGCCTCATCAGCCCACTCCCCCACCCATATAATCCCTTAGCTGACAACTGACACTGCCCTCTGCTCTCCATCACTGCCAGCTGCAGACTGAGCTGTCAAGGAGTGCACACTGTACAATCAGCTGTTACAGTACACACTCCTTGACAGCTCAGTTGGTGGCTGGCCATGGTAGAGCGATGAGGGTTGTGCCAGTCACCGGATCTGGAATGGGATGGGGTGAGTGGGGTGGTGGGGCACTACCTGCCCAGGTGGGGTGGTCTCCTGGATGTCAGCAACTGTTGGGTAGTGTTGGACAGGATGCTCAAGGATGGGGAGGGGGGAAAATGGACATCTGGGCAGTGTTATTTTTTATGTATACTTGGAATGGGGGATGAGAAGGGGGGATCACTAGCCAGCAGGATGTGGATATATATTTTATTTGTTTATACTTTGGTTTATACTTCGGTCTTAGGACAACAGAGGACCAAGACCCATTAATGCTGTCCCCACTGCTTAGTGGTGGTAATCAATGTTACCTTCCTCAATGTAATTGTCCAGTTTTGTCTTAAAAATGGACAAGTTAGGTGCTTGGACCGCATCGCCTGGTAACTGATTCCATAGCCTTATAGCTCTCAGTATGTAATAATGTTTCCTATGATCAGTTTTCAGTACAGTATCTGTCAGTTGCCACTTATGTTCCCTTAGGGGATCAGGAGGGGACCACTGGACACCAGGGAGTTCTGTCATTAATGCAAACAGGAGACATTGGGGATTGAGGGATAGGGACTGCCAGCCAGCAGGGATCTGTTTTATTTTCTCCAACAATGGATCAGAATTTGGGGAAGGGGACCATAGCACATGTTCCCTCCCACCCATGGAGGGTTCCAGAAATGGCACAAGTTCTCTGAATCCTCCCAGAGGGTACACGTCTAAGTACCATTAGAACAGCACTGGCAAAGCCCCCAGCAGAACCTGACTGTTTCCCTTGATGGCACTTTGTCGCTGTCACTCCTGGTAGTCACAATGCCTGGTATGGCAATGCCAGGTAGTGTATTGCCTGCCCCCTAATTGGCAAAGAAAAAAATGACTACTGCACCTATATGGGTGAACCTAGAATCATTCACCTTTATTGCAGATAAGGTGTGGCATAATATATCACTTGGAACTAAACTGTCTTGATCCATATGTCAGTTTAAAACTTTCTGTAAACAAAACTTGCATGACGGGACAGGATTTCATGATTTTAAAAATGCTTAATTTCTGTGTATCATATTGATGTTACCTTAACCTTGGGAGGGAGTATAGTACAGTTGTTTAAGGCTCTGAGCTGCAAACCTGGAGTCCTGGGTTTGAATCTCACAGCCCCCACTTGCATACTGTGTGACCCTAAGCAAGTCACTTAACTTCCTTGTGCTCCTGGGTCACACTTGGAAACAAGCTTCAGCTTAGTGTGCCTCTCCTGGTTAAACAATTTCCCTTCCCTCCCCAAACTGTAAACAATTGCATGATATTGCAGAACACTTTTGCACAGTGCTTAACTTATGCTGTAAATAATTTGGTGTAGCCTAGAATTCTATTTCGTATCAGTGTATGTTTGTCTAAAATGTAATGCTACTGCTAACTGTGTTTACAGTATTTCTGCATGTTATGTTTTTCTTGTCCAGGTCATGCCTGTAAATGTACCTCGTGGCCTAGTGCACTTTACTCCATTACAAAATGTTAAATAAAACTAATAATTAAAAACTGTACGACTTTATTTGGTGTGTATGGAGTTAGCCAACCCTTTTTTCATGCATAAACCATGGCAAGATTACACCTGTCAAGTGGTAGATGATTCTGTAATATTGTTGCTAACTGTGCAGGTCATCATCGTGACAAGAGACGGATGATGTCTGCAAATTACTGTTTACATTGTGTTCATCATGAAGTTCATGCTCCATGAATGGTAAAGCCTTTGTAGAAAAGCTATACAACATTCACCCTTGGTGAAAGACTATAGAACGCATAGCAGCTGTTAAAAAAATAGAAAAAAAATATTAACACCCCTACCCAGGGCCATGGGACAAGAGATATGGTGCTACAAGGGTGGGAGTAAATGTTTTAAAATCATTTAGTTCTTTTTTTGTTTTCCTTTTTACTCACATGGTTGATTGCTTTTGGCAATAGGCCCTATGTGGAAATCAAAGTAAGTCATTACTGGCAGTGGGTACTATGCCACACTTTGGGATAGTTTTGGCAGAGTGGCAAATTGTTGTCAGGGACACCACTTCATCTGACCTTCATGAAGGGTGATGTTTATCACTTTAACACTTATTCGCTGGTGAGGTTTTACTTCACAACATCTTTTAGTGAGACCTCATAGTGGCAGTCCCCTGCAAATGTGTATGGACCCCCAAGATTTATAATATCTCCTTCAGGCCTTGCTGTCTGTTGTTTCGCACTTGACCACTCTGCATTCCTGCAAACACATTCCTTCTTGCTTTTGGGCCATTTCAATCATGAGTTGTCAGAAACATGCCCAATTTTGTTTTCAGTAATAATGTTGGAAGCACCATCAATTAAATCAGTGTATTTTTTTTCTTGCAAGAAGACTTTATTTTTAACTAAATTATTTTCAAGTGAAAGAAAGATAGCAGATTAATAATCACTATCAGTGTTCATTTTCAAATAACAGAAAACTAAATTGAAATAAAAAATAAGTATCGTTTTAAGTAAGTACCAATTTCATGTCATGGAACACTGGTGTTATATATTTGAATAAACTGGATTATAGGACTGTACTATACTATACGTTGATTATTTAACTGGATTCAAGTCTGCATTTTTGTGAGAGCTCTTTAATCTGGGGTCAAATATGAAAAAGTAACTGATGTTCCAGTATGCTAACTCAGTTAACAAACAAAAAAAATTCTTCCTGTAGTTTTGCCAAATCGTTTGATATATATTTTCTAACTGTGAATAATTTAAACAAATTTATGTCTGCAAAGGGAAATTTAATTTAGTCATTAAGTTGTGGTATATTCCCTATAAACTCACAAATAACTGGCATTAGTTTCTGATTGACTCAATGTAGTCTGAAAGCTAAAGCACCTATTTTCTTTTGTAACATTATGTTGGTCCAATGAAAGGTATCAAATCATCTCTTTTTTCTGGATCTATCAGTTCATATAAATTCTAACTACATTCCCATAAATTGGTACGTCTTTTCACAGCATACTTTTTTCAGTCATGCTTATGAAGCCGGGTGGGCAGACATGATGGACCTGGAATCCCTTCCAACCTCAGACTGATATGGTACTAAGTGATGGTTTGGATATTAATTGTTCATAAATGGCACTCCCTTTTTTTTTTCAAGCCAGTGTGTACTGCTAACTTCCATGTATGGCCATTTGTGACACCCACACAGTTATATATTATGTAATAATTTCTTTTATTTTCTACATCATGAAAATGACATGATGAACTGTTTTCTCAGGTTATCACCACCCACCTGTTTTCCAGTTATGGGCTAGGTTCTGTTTGATTTTCTTTATGGCAGGATGAATGTAGCTCTGAATTAGACCCAACAGCAGCATTCAAAGGGATTTAAATTTACATTAAAAAACTAGAGTGCTCACCCTTATTCAATGCCTGCCAATAAGGGTGTGGTTTTAAATACATTAGTATTAGTCAAGCAATATAGTTTTGTACGTGCATGGAGCAGAATGAGAGCACTAGGAAGGCTGTAAGCAATGCAGACAATTCATTAATGTTTCACATGACATATTTAGCATCACGGAGGCCTAACACAATCCACAGCAACATTTCATCTCCATTCACAAAGATTATTTTTAAAGGTATGTCTTTTAAAACATGCAGTGTCAGGAAGAATGAGCCAGCATTTCTTTCTGCTGGGAGATGCTGTATTTTTGTATTCAAGCTCTGTCAGATCTCCTCCCCTAGTCCTGCAGCTCACACAACCTAACTGCCGTTTTGGTTGACATGGCAACAGGTAGGCTGAGTGCACAGGCCTCTAGGTTAGAAAAAAATCAAGTTATTGAGTACCAGGCAGCTGCTGCTTGTCTTGTTTAAATTTGCACTTGAGTTCTGATAATAATAAGCATGCCTCTCTGACCAATAACTGCCCATGTGGAAAATAAACATATTTTCCAGACATGTATGTCACATTTTAATCTAACCATTCTCATTTCTTTATTTGTATGTATTGTAAATATACTGTACATACGTATGATAATTCAGATAGCACTTATTTAACCATGTTTTCTATCATGTATTTAATAATACGGCATTCCTCACACACCCATACATACTTTTGAGTGATAATATTTAATGAAAAACTCTTGTGCTTTGGTTCACAATTGCTATTACAGGTTATGTTGCATGGGTAATATCATTACATATTGTATAATATTTTGCATTATTCTCTATCACACTGAAGGGTTCATTAGGTCCAAAACCAAGAGCATAGTGGTAATTAAGAAAGAGGTGCATTCTGCTGTCCTAAAAAGTGGGCATACTCCATTATAATTCGTATGGCAAAAATAAAATGTAGGTATACTGTTACCTCACCACCCAAAAGAAAATAGATAGTAGATTCACTACAGCCTATTACAAACATGTTGTCCATGTCCTGTACTAAAATGTGGAATCTAATAGGGCAAGCACACATTAAGTATTGGCTAGTAAATGCCTGGAGAATACTCCAATAAACATGAATTAGTTGGTTGCCATAGTCACTATGGAGAACCTAGTAACATCTAAAACAAGTCCCTTAAACTAAGGATATGTTGTTTGCAGTAAATAAACCCTCCACTAAAACATGGTCCCAAACATTATGTAAAAATGCTTCTGGGATGGGTAGGTTCATATTTAATAACCATGTGCTGGTCCTGCAACCCCGTAGCTTTACCAGAAAAAAAAGGTAAAGAACTATTTATTTAATCATCAAAAAATTATTTATTTATTTATTTAGCTTTTGTTGACCAGGTTAGCACAGTAGACAAAATGCCTATTTTAAAATGATAGATTAGTAATCAAAACAAAAGTCCAGTTCCTTTAAAAAGGGAAACTACTGACAGGTCAAACAACAAACCTTAATCTTACTTTAGCATTACAAATCAGTCATAGTTAAAGCTGGTCTGTATAAAAATATTTTCTATTGGAAATTCCAAAGATATAAATTCCCAATTCCAGATTTTAGCATCTTTGCTTTCATGGGGAGCCCTAGCACCTTTCTATTCTGCACTGCCATGAAATAATGCTGAGAGGGTTGACCATTTAAACATGATGTTAGACGTGTAGTGAGAATGTATAATTAAGAGGCGAGAAAACTATGACCAAACAGAAATGTTCATGTTTTTATCAGGGGTCTATCCAGAAAAGTACAATTCCATATGCCTTAACCATGCATGTTTCACATGTTTAGCACAACAATCAGAGTTTTTGCACACTGTGGTACTGCTTATTGTGCCTTTCCCCCACACTGGTAAATATTGCTACTGTACCATACTTGTCTCCCTCCAATAGACCTGTACTATAACAGATCCTGTAATACGGATTCACTGTAGTCCTTGGGACAAGGCGTCTCATGAAAAGTCCCCAGAGGTGACCTTCTGGTTTTGCTTCCAAGAAATTAAATTAAAGAATGGATCAGCAAATGTAGTCTGTATTATGGGATGTGGAACAATGGTGGCACTGCTGATATAAAGACTTCTGATTTACTCTCAAAAGCAAATAGTACTCCATGGAGAACGTAGATTGTGTCTTTCTACACCCATGGTTTGAATAAAAATTCTGGGATGTTTGATTATATCTGCATTCAAATGGCACTGTGCTATGCAATATCATATGTCATGAAGACAAACAACTTGGTCAATGGTATTCTACCTGCAGTGGAAATAATTTAATATTCAACAGATATAGTTTGAATCTCTCCCCCTTTAATATGGAGTGTTTTTTTTTTTTTGACAGATTTTTTCTAGAAAATTTTATTCTAGCTTTGGACCTTATCAAGCAGCCCCTTATCATTGATTGGTATATGTCCATGAATAAATAATTAATTAATATATTTATTTTGAATCTCAGAACAGGTACTGAAGTTGACTACAGGCTTACACCATATGTGTTATATACTTTTTATGTTGTCTTGTGTGTGCAGCGCAGACAACATATTGAGGTTGCTTCAGTGGAGAAACAGGTTTTGGAGGTGCAGTCCTGCTGCAGCTAATGGAGCCACTGCTTTTTGTGGCTGGGCTCTGTGGCACCAATGGCATAGCACGTTGTATATGACAGCAGTTCAGAAAACATGCCACCACCTAGCAAGAAATTAGCTGCTGCAATCAGGGAGCGCCACAGGGTGGTCCCTGATTGCAGCAGCCAATTACTGCTTGCCTCATCTGGTGTCCCCCCAAGCAACATGGTGGTGGCTTCCTGTCAAAGTCCCCACAGAAATTGAGGGATAGCTGCTGCCATCCACAATCCCTCTGAAATCTGACGGGGGTGCCCAATCCACCAGTCGGCATGTCCCCTACTAAATTAATTTACCAACAGGGTGCCCAATCCCTGTCAGCATAATATACCTCCCCCATTTCTTGTGTGCAGAGGGGGTGTCCAATCCCCCTCGGCTCATGTGACCACCCCCAACTCTGTATGGTTGTTGGGGGTCCCAATCCCCCATCAGCTATAGCCCCCCCCCAAAAAACACACTCAGGTGGCATGCTGGGAACCCACCCCAGCGTGCCAAATGTCCCTGTTAAGAAAAAAAAGTCCTGCAATAATTTTTATTTTTTAACCTGTAAACCAGAAACGGTCCCTCATTGAGTCCGATGTCCCTCCCAAACCGTGCCACCCTCTGTGCACCCTGTCTCCCCACACCCCCCTCACCTCACACTTACCTCCAGAGCCCAGCACGATGATCTTTGGTGGACTGGGAACACGTCTGCACTCTTCAAAGCCGACCGCAAACTGAAGAAATGCCAGTAAGCTGTATAATGGCATAAATAGGGTTTTTTCAGCTTTGGTGCATATCTCAGGCATTTTGGGGAATTTTGGCACCACATTTTCTACATGGGGTTTTTGGGACCCCTCCTCATGAATTCAGTCACTGTTATGGCATTATTCGGCCCCGAAAGGTGATTTAGTGGTCACTGCGTAATCACCTTTCAGGACCGGGTAACAAAATGACAGTGTTGCTGTTCATGGGGTGGCCTCCCAAAAAGCCTATGTTGCAAATTTGGTAAAAAATTTCAAATGACTGTGTTATTTAGCATGCTATACACAGTTTCCACATGCACGTGTAACCTCCAATTTGTAATATTTTCACTACATATTTTCAACATTGGCATTTTTTCACACCTCCTTATAAACAGTGCAGCTGTCATTTTTCACATCCTCTCCAAAATGTGTTTTAGCAGTACTGGCACAGAATAACATGGTTGCTGTGGTAAATCAGTGTTTGGGACAGATTACGAAAATCACAGTAGCACTGTTCATGAGCAGAGGTCTTAAAATGCCTATGTTGAAAATTTGGTGAAATAATTCCATTAAATTACTGTGTTATGAGTGTGCATTGCACAGTTTCTAGTATGCTCGTAAATTTGTGCATTTTAAATATTTTCACTCAAGATTTTCAGCACTGCCATCTCTTCACGCCTACCTATGAATGGTACAGCTGTCACTTTTCACATCCTGCCCAAATGGTGTTTTCCCACATCTGGCACAGAATGGCACAGTCGCTGTGAGAAATCAACATTCTGGACAGGTTACCCAAATCACAGTGCCACTATTCACGAGCAGAGGTCCCAAACACTTTCTTGAGGTGGGGATCACAAAAATGGCATGTTGCAAATTTGTAGTGCAGATACCAACAAGCGGCTGGGGCATTAGGGTTTCTAAAAATAATGTCCCACCCTGTGCAGACTGACAGGCATCAGGGGTGTGTCTTTGCATTGCTGGCTGTCATGCTTATGCCATGCCACCCCCCCACCCTCAAGCCACTGACAGGCGTCAAGGTGTGCCTTGGACTCTTCAGCCCTACAGTTCACCCCATTCTCCTATGCTGCACCCATTTCAGTGTATGTCCTTATGAAATGGGGTGACTGTAAAGCCAAACACCCCAAGGCACACCTTCGCACTTGCCAGTGTCTGCAGGGTAGAGTGAGGTAAAATGCCATGAGTGTTATGGTTGAATGGGGTGAGCATAAGGCCCAAGGACCCCAAGGCATAACGCAATATTTGTTGCGCTGCAGGGTAGGGTGAGCTGAACAGCCATGAACATTATGGCTGCAGTGCAGAAGGACTTTGTAGAGTTGGGGGGGGGGCCTAAGACAAGTAGCACACAGTATCCTTCTGAGAGGTGCTGCCTGTCAGTGGCATGGGTGAGGTGAGGGTACTTTGCACCATGCAGTTTAACGAATGGTTGAAAAAATGGTGTGTAGCACAGGGGTTTGGCTTCATTGGGGACTGGGGTTCCACCTGGAGGGACAACAGCCTATACTGGCAGGATGGTCTGCATCTGTCCAGGAAGGGAACAAGTCTTTTGGGCAATCGGTTTAAATGCTTCATTGGCAAGCTTTTAAACTAGTCAAGGGGGAGGCACTGATAAGCAGCAAGAAAATCCCATCCTCCCCCTACAAAACAGGGTACTAAATGAGAATAAGGCCAAGGTAGAAAGGTCAGTGGGGGATGCTGCTACAGAAGGTAAAGCCATCAAAAAATGGAGAGCAATGAATACCAATGCCCACAGTCTGGGTAACAAGCTTCCTGAATTAGTGGCCTTGATGGAGGAGGAACATCAGAATATCGTAGCAGTCACAGAAACATGGTACACACAGAACCATGACTGGGACGTAAACATACCAGGATACACTATCTACAGGAGGGACAGGGAGGGTAAAAGAGGAGGAGGAGTAGCTCTCTACATAAGGGAAGGAATCAAAGCAACTGAACAAAAAGGTAAACAGGGGGGAGAAGAAGCACTGTGGGTCAATTTGGAGGCAGGCAATGGCACCACAATCCGCACAGGGGTTGTATACAGATCCTCCTCTCAGGGGGAGGAAATGGACAAGGAAATGATAGAAAGTATACTTAGAGTGGCAGATAAAGGGGAAGATATTGCTGATGGTTGATCTGAATATGCCAGATGTTAACTGGAGTGCAGTTGCAGCAGCCACTTCTAAGAGTGGGATTATTCTAGATACCCTACAGGGGGCATGCCATAGACAACTAGTATTGGAACCCACTCAAGAGGGAGCAGTCTTAGACCTGGTTCTCTCAAATGGAGATGGAGAGAGGATCACAGATGTAGAAGTGGGTAGCCATCTGGGAACTAGCGACCATCGAACAGTATGGTTCACAATAAACACAGCAATAGAGCCAAGCCATACAAAGGCAAAAGTACTGGACTTCAGGAGGGCTGATTTTGCCAAAATGGGTGAGTGCCTAAGGCATGCACTGGCAAATGGGCAGGAAGAAGGGGTGGAAGAACAATGGGGAATGATAAAAACTGCCATCACAGAGGTAACAAGCCTTTGTGTGAAGTAAATAAACAAAACAAAACAATGTAAGAAACCACTATGGTTCTCAAAGGAGGTGGCAGTGAAGGTTCAGGAGAAAAAGAAAGCATTCAGTAAGTACAAGGAATCACAGAAGGAGCAGGACAGAGAATTGTATCAGTTAAAGCAAAAGGAAGCTGGGAAGGCAGTCAGAACAGCAAAGGCCCAAACCGAGGAAAATATAGACTACTCAGTTAAGAAGTGGAATAAAACCTTTTTTAGATACATCAGGGAGTGAAGGAAGACTAAGGGAGAGATAGTGAGGCTTAATAAAGGGGAGGGTGGGCAGAGGGTGACAGTGAAAAGGCAGAGATACTAAACAAATATTTTGCTCAGTATTTACAAATGAAGAGGGGTACCTAAAACAAACAATAGCAACACTCTGCATACAGAAGTTGATACCAGCCCATTTACAGAAGAAAGGGTTCTGAAAGAACTCTTAAAACTGAAAGGTGGACAAAGCAATGGGGCCTGATGGGATTCATCCCAGAATTCTAAAAGAACTAAGGGTAGAACTAGTGACACCACTGACTACCCTCTTTAACAAATCATGGGAGGATGGGGTGGTACCTGAGGACTGGAGGAGGGCAGAAGTGATTCCCCTTCACAAACGTGGGGGCAGGGCAGAAGCAGGAAACTTCATACCTGTTAGTTTAACCTCAGTGATAGGGAAAATGATGGAATCACTTCTGAAGGAAAGAATTGTCGAGTACCTAGAGGCCAGAGGGGCACAGGACCCAAGTCAGCATGGATTCACAGAGGGAAGGTCATGCCAGACAAATCTAATAGATTTCTTTGACTGGGTGACCAACATAGTAGATCAGGGAGAGGCTGTGGACATGGCCTGCCTAGACTTTGCAAGGCATTTGACTCAGTCCCACACAAAAGATTAATATACAAGTTAGCCAGCCTGGGAGTGGGTCCCAAGATGACAGCCCGGGTAAAGAATTGGCTGGAGAATAGGACACAGAGGGTAATAGTAAATGGAGTCCACTTTGAAGAAAGGGGAGTTGCTAGTGGGGTACCGCAGGGTTCAGTATTAGGACCGGTCCTCTTCAACGTCTTTATAAGCAACATTGCAGAGGGACTGGAATGAATAGTATGTCTCTTTGCAGATGACACAAAGATCTGCAACAGAGTTGATGCACAAGGTGGGGTGGAAAGGATGAGAAGGGACTTGGCAAGGTTAGAGGAATGGTCAAATGTATGGCAGCTTAGATTCAATGCTAAGAAGTGCAAGGCAATGCACCTGGGAAACAAAAACCCAGGGGAAGAGTACACAATGGGGGGTGAGATACCAACAACAACAAAAATGGAAAAGGACCTGGGGGTAGTCATATCAGATGACTTGAAGGTGGGCAAGCTATGTGAGAGGGCAGTAAGGAGGGCTAGGGGGATACTGGGATGCATAGGAAGAGGCATCACCAGTAGAAAACAGGAAGTTGTTATCCCTCTGTACAGACAGCTGGTGAGACCCCATCTGGAGTACTGTGTGCAGTTCTGGAGACCCAATCTCCACAAGGACATAGACAAGATGGAAGCTGTCCATAGGAGGGCAACTAAAATGGTGCAGGGTCTTCCCCAGAAGACATATGAAGATAGACTAAAGGAGCTCAATATGTATAGCCTCAAGGAAAGGAGGGAGAGGGGGGACATGATAGAAACGTTCAAGTACCTCAAGGGAATCAACCAGGTCCAAGAGGGTAGCATCTTTCAAAAACAGAGGTGTGCAAAAGCAAGGTGGCACAATTTGAAGATAGAGGGGGGCGGCTCAGAGGTAATGTAAGGAAGTATTTTTTCACAGAGAGGGTTGTGGATGCATGGAACAGCCTTCCAGAGGAGGTTGTGGAGTCAAAAACAGTGGTTGAATTCAAGCATGCATGGGACAGTCATAAGGCAATTCTAGGGGGTGGGGGTAGAAAGAAGTAGGCTGCTGGTTAACTAGGATCTGCAGCTTATCCATTAGGTCGGAAAATGGACAGACTGGGTGGGCCAAGAGGTCCTTATCTGCCATCAAATTCTATGTTTCTATGATGTCCAAAGGCACACTTCAGTGCCTGTCAGTCTCTGTAGTGTGATGTGGGGTTTGACGTCGCTTTCATATTTCATTGCCATTCCTATTATGCATCTGTTCAACTCCTGCACTACCAATACTAATGTCAGCAAGACAACATTCAGCATTGACAAATGCTTGTTTCATTTGCTATAGACACAGATAATTCAGGAAATTTATATTATGACTGAAATGATTCAGAGTCAGTACGAAAAGACTTACAGAAAGAGGCTGAAAAAGTCAAACATGCACACACAGGAGGCAAGAAGAAAGAGTGGGGGCATGATTGAGGTGTGCAAATACCTACATGGGATAAGTAAAGTGGAGAGTAGACAGTTGTTCCTGCTTAGTGGAAACATAAGTATGAGGGGACATTCAGTGGAGTTGGTAGGTGGGATATTTAAGGGGGACAGCAAACAACATTTCTTCATAGAGGGGTTGAATAGACAATCCGTGCAACATCAGTGGGGTGGGCAGTGTTTAAACATGGGTGTGACAGATAAATGGGGCTAGTAAAAATAATGGCAAAAGGGGGAGTAAGAAAGAGTGAAGGGTCACATGAGTCCTTACATTCAACAATCAGACTTTATGGGGCATTAGGCATTTTTCTGCCACCAACTTCTATATTTCTATCATGTAATCAGCAACACACAGCTTGCTGTGCAGTTATGGAGTAAAAAACATATACTGTGTATTGGTTATGATTGGCTAAGCAAAGTCTACTAGGGGTATGTTATTACACCTATAATGTGGTGGGGAGTGAGGGGTGGGGTAGAAATGCAAATTAATTCCAGACTACCACAAATATAAATGCAGTCATCACTCTGGTTGACTAACTAATAATTTCCATTGTTTGCAGTACTGGCATCAGGAAATACCTAAAATAAGAAGTTAAATATGAAATAAACTCTGGTCATTCCTAGGTGGCCAGAGCTAGTCCCATGGCCACCCCCATATTCCCAAAGCCATGTTGCAGCTTGCACCCCACCCCCCATCCTCCCAGATGTCTAATGCATTAAAGGGCATGCTGGTACAGTACCATATTCCTATATGCATTGTTTCAACAGCTTCCTCCACCCTAGCCTAACTCCCCACAGCCACAAAAGCCTGTTTCTGTCAAGTTGCCTCCGAATCCACTGATCCCCAGTCCATTATTGGGGAGCAGTAGTGGATAATCTACCAGCTATTCAGCAGTCCCCCATAACCCATAATGCACTGATGTCTTTTTCTCTGTAATGCTGTCAGTTGGTAAGCGGCCGTTAACCACTGATTGGGGGCAGTTCATGCATTACTGAATGATGCAATCTGATCTATGTTTCTGATGGATTTACTGAGCTAAATACTGAAGACACATGTAATGCAAGCAAAAAGATCTCTAAGTTATTTGCTTTAGTTTTCCTGTGTTGGCTGCAGAATTGTAGAGGAACAGTCATTGAACTAAGCACATTAAAAAAAACTGAGACCCTGCAAGAATTCTTTAAACTGGACCTCTCAGAAAGTATGTTTATTAAAACTATTTGTGTCTAGCCGACTGAAACAGTTGCACCACTCCCTTACTTTGTTGTTTCTAGGTTAAAATGGAGAGCCTAGGGCAGGATTCATCTGGTGTGTAAAGACAATCCAGTGTCTGTTCCTTTAAGAGTCAGTAGTTCTATAACATTATTCTTTACTAATCATGCGAAACACTATCACTTTTTAAGGCCTGACATGCAATTCCTTCATCAAATTTTAACCTGGTCATAAATATATTGCTAAAGCTGCAGTACCAGCAGGCTGATTACAAGGAGCAGAGTTTCCCATAATCCTTCACCCCCACAAACAACATTCAGTGCAACCAGCTGCAACAGCTTCTGTGGAGAGCTGTCAAAAATCGATTCTTAGGATTTAATCCAAAACCGCAGCATTGACAGCTATCTGAAGTAATTACCTCAGTACCTCATCCAGTCAGCCTCTGCTAGTATGTACTAATCTCACCACTGTATGGAAACCAAGGAATCAGCAGAAGGAAGCAGAACAAGGAAATTACTAATTAACTTTTAAATCCTGGAGCATTTGCTATCTGAGCAATGTGGGGTCAGGATTTCTTAAACTAAAGTCTTGTGTTTTAGGGTAGGTGTTGAATTTGGCCTACAGTATCTTTTCTGTGGCTACTGCCAACCAATCTAAACAACCATGAAATTTTCTTTTTTGTTTAAAGAAGATGTGGTTTGGAATTCTCTTAGAATTAACAGAGGTGGTGTTAGAAATAATGTTTTGTAGTTCTTGATGTGGATAAATACAGTTCTGATCATGAAAGGTTTAGATTTTCTGTGGTAGATGCTGTACTGTGAGCCATTTCTTGCCTCTAACTTTGGGTCGTGCCTGTACACATTGACACTGACTGACAGCCAATTATTTAACCAATAAGTCAACTGCTAGTGGACCCTCTGCTGTGAATATATGCAGGGGAGGCTAAGGTCACAGCAAATAATTGATTGTTGTATTTTGTTAGATAAAATCATAGCATAGTAAGTAACGTTTTCTTAATTTTCTTCCCTTTACAGCTCGTTTTCTTAGTCTTGATCACTCCATGCTATCCAGTGTCACCGGCTCCATGTCCATGTGGAACTCTGAAGGCACACTGATTTTGTTTGATCATAAAGCAGGCTGGCAATGGTACTTTTTTTTCAAGGGGGACATATACTGAGCATAAGGTATGGGTAGCAGCCTGCCTCAGCCAAATAGCATTCAGGATTTAACCTATACATTTTATGAGGTAACATCCATATCTGGGATGAGCCTGAAATCTGTGGTGCTTATGAAGTCCCTTGTATGGTTATTATCTAGTTTACCCCCCCCCCCCCCACACACACACACACAGACACATACACTACAGTAGGTACTATATTATTATACCATAAAATACATGTTGATTCTGGGGAAAATATAATTAAATGTTTAGAGAAATGAAAATGAGTTTGCTGCTGCATAATAACTGTACTGTTTAGGCACAGAATATTGGCAGTGAAGAGTAGTGTGCTAATGTTAGAAAATCACCAGTCACAAAGGTTTACCGGAGTTAATAGCACAGTAATTTATACCTTCACCTCCAGAGATGAATGACTGGAGGGTTGTGGGTTCTTGTCTCAGGCCAGGAACTTGGAGTAATGCCCATTACTGATACTGTAGTGCAGTACAATGAGGTTGCTGCACTGCTGAGCTGCGTCATTTGGATGAGATGTTAAACTGAGGTCACTTCTGACAATGCCAGGCTACTATTCAGGGGGCAATTTCTGTAAATATTTCAGCGCATAGAAACAGTGAATTTGTCAGCAGAAAAGAACTGTGTGGCCTATTTAGTCTGTCCAGATGATCCCTGCCTATTCTGTTTCCACATACCCTAGCTGGTCTCCAGCACCCCTCCCTTCTCCCTGCACATTTCTTAATATTCCTCTGTCTGTCTCACATATGATGGAATCCTCCTACCATTTTACCTCCAGAACTTCCTATGGCAGTCTCTTCTAGCATCCACCGCTCTTACAGTGAAGTAGAACTTCCTCAAAGCCCTGTTAACTTCTGTACCTCCATCACCCTATTCACGCTGTTAGGTTTGTTTAGGTCTCTTTCATGTTCTCTGTTGCTCCCCTTTCTTCCAGGGAGTACTGTACATGCAGAGATCCCGCAGGATCTTTTCCTATGGCTTCTGGTGTGCCCCTCCACCATTTTAGTTGCCCTTCTCTGGACTGCCTCCACCCTATGTCCTTTCTGAGGCGCAGTCTCCAGAACTGGATGCAATACACCAGCTGGGGTCTCATCAGTGAGTGATATAGTGACAATACTACCTCTCTCCTCCTACTCGAGGGAACCAGGTCAATACCACACAACAAAGACCACATGGCATTAGCCTCACTGTGTAGACCATGCCTGCTTTCACAGCGACAGGGATATAAGAGTGGTAGAAAATTACTGCTACCCCGTCACTGTATGCTTTAACTAAGGAGGGATCAAGTTGCTGTGTGCTGGGGTGTCTGGTCAAGCCACTCTTGGGTGGAGTGGCTAAGGCACCAGCACATGGTGGGATGGGAGACCTGGGACCATGGTTCAATTCCCCACGTCTCCTGGTGCTACTACAGTTTGTGTTTTTTATTTTAAATGAAGTTTTCCCTCCTTCCGAGTTTCTACCCATCCCTAAAGTCCACCCCCTCCAAGTTTATTATTTAAATTCTGGGGGGTTTGGATGGCAAAGCCCCCATGTCAGTGAGTGCAGAGGGGCAAAGCCCCCCCTCAAAAAGCAAGAAATCCGGTTGTTTTGTATGGTACACACTGTTTGTGCTGTGGTCAGTGTTGTTACTGACCTTATTTCAGCACACGCTCTTTTGCTTAAGGCATTGACTGCCACATGCTTTTTGTTTTCGGTGACATGACCCCGTGCCCTGCTGGGGATACTTTTCCTGGTGCATACCAGCATCCCAATGGCCCTACCCACTGCTTTGTCACACTACCCTGCCACTTTGAAGTCATCAGATATGATGACCCCAAAGCCCCCTTCCTGCTTTAGTGACTGACAGTACCCCCCCATCCAATACTGTTTGGCATTGAACCTCAACTACCACACTCTTGACCATTCTTTGAGTTTATTAAGATCCCTACACATTCTTTCCAACCCTTCTTTACTATCAGACCTATTACAGATTTTGGTATCATATGGAAAAAGGAATACCTTCACTTCCATTTCATCTGCAATGTCAGCTATGAAGACACTAAAGAGGACCAGTTCCAGTACTAGAGCTGTATAGAATATAAAATGCTGCCAGTGGAATGCCCACAGAATTACCATTCTGTTTCTGCAGACATTTTCAGAATTTGCAGGAAAAGTCTGTGGAATTTTCCCAAATTTAACAATTTCAGTTATTTTGGTCTATTTCTTTTAAGTACACAGCCAAATGATAACAAGGTAGGCAGGTATGCAGGTACTGATGACCTGCATATATATATATATATATATATATACACACACACACACCAAATCTCAGAGTCCTAGATTGGGTGGGAGCTGAATTATGGGTGTCCAAAGATTTAATCAACATTTCATTTTTAGTTTTCTCCATTGAATTTCAAGTTTCTTATACACATTTCTCCACAGTTTAAGAGTTTATAGAAACATGTAATATGGGTATGTGTATTAAAATTGTAAATCTCAAGCTTTAAAGGCAGCTGTGCTATAGGGTACCAGGCAAATACATCACAGACAAAATATCGCCGAACAGTACAAAGCAGGCTAATCATCGCCGTCTACAATGTCGGCATGGAATGATATCGCTGACCCAAACCCCGTGGGCAGTGCACAGGACAAATAGGCAAGGTGCCAACCGAGACCCCATGCCACCGAACAATGGCACCAGGCACTGTAACTGCAGCCAACCGCAACGTGATGGCTGGTCTCCCCCAACCCACCGTGATGTGGTAGACTACATTCCTGGTGTCTAGTGGACCCCCCAACCCACACCACCCCAGCAAGTAGATGCCCACCCCTGCATCCTCCAACATACCCCAACAATGGGCAAGTGGCCAGCACAGCCCTCCACACTTGCCATGGTTGGCTGCTCCACTGAATGACCTCAATGAGAGCTTACCTATATGCTCATGCAGTTCATTCAGTCGATCAGCCAGCCATGGTGGTGTGTGGAGGGCTGTGCTGGCCACCTGCCCATTGTCAGGCTATGTTTGGGGGGTGTGGGCATCTACCTGCGGGGGTGGTGTAGGGGTGGGGGGTCTACTAGACACCAGGGATGTAGTCTATTGCATCGCGGTGAGTTGGGGAAAACTGGCCATTACATTGTGGCTGGCTGCAGTTACTGTGCCTGGGATCATCATTCGGTGGGATGGGGTCTCAGTCGGCACCTTGCCTATTCATCCTGTGTACTGCACACGGGGATTGGGTCAGCAATATCATTCCATGCTGACATTGTAGATGGTGATGATTAGCCTGCTTTGCACTGTTCAGCGATATTTTGTCCACGATGTATTTGCCCGGTACCATGCTATAGATAGCCAAACCTTTTGTCAAAATTTATATTTTAGTTTAGTATAATTTTGAAAACATTCACCAAAATGTTATATGTTGCAAGTAAACTGGTTATTACTACATTTATATATGTACCCAGTTTCAGATTTCTAACTTCAAAGGTGCCAGAGTTTTACGCGGTTAAAAATGTTCATGAAATTTCCCCCTAAAAAAAAAATGACAGATTTTATCATTTTGAGATGATGCATCCTAATGTCACGAAATTTGGCACACCATTAGAACTCCTATCAGCATGTGATCGAGCCAAATTTCAGATCCCTAAGCTAAATAGAAGGCTGATTTATGACCAAATTAATAAATTTCAAAAATTCCACTGAATGTTATCAAATTTTAAATGCCAATTTTTTTGGTCTAGTTTTCAAAGCACATATCCAAATGACACCAAATATGGCAGTTATATAGGTACTAATGGTTTTCATAAGTGTACCAAATTTCAGAGTTCTAGACTGAACGGATTTGAGTTGCTGGTGGCCAAACATTTAATACAAATTTAATTTTCAGTTATTTCGATCTAATTTTAAAAATACTTATCCAAATCTCCCACACGGTGTCAGGATTTAGAGAAATGTGCAACATGGGCATGTGTGTCAAGTTTTAAGTAACAAACTTTATAAGGGGACTGCGCTATTGGTAGCAAACATTTTGCCCAAATCCCAATTTTAGTTATTTTAGTATAATTTTAAAAGTGTTCATTGAAATGTTATAAAATTTTGCAGGACTAAGGGTTATTACTGCATTCATATATGTACCTAGTTTTAAATGTCTAGAGCTAAAGAAGCCTGACTTATATACAAATATCAAATTTCATGAACTTTGCCACAAATAATAACAGACTTTGAGCACCTACAATTTTGAGCTGATGCATCTAATGCTGTGATATTTGGCACACTGTTCGAGCACCTATTAACAAGTTACCACACGGAATTGTATATCTCTAGCTCAATATACAGATTAGTTATGACCACATTGATAAATTTCAAAATGTTTGCAGCATTCTGATGAAATTCTGCAATATTTCATGGAATTTCATGGAATTCCATAGAAATTCTGAAATTCTGAATGTGTTCCTTCTGCACAGCTTTACCCAGTACAGATCTCTGTGGCATCCAACTGGTCACTCTTACATGTCTCACACCTCTTTTGCATATCTGTTAACCAGTTTCGAACCCAGTTCATCACATCAGATCCCATCTGTAGGCTCCAGATATGCCACATCCATTGCTCTCCCCTGATCTATTTCCCCAGTCATCCAGTCAAAGAACTCAATCAGATTTGTCTGGCATGACCTCACCCTTGTGACTCCATACTGTCTTTGGTCTGGCAGCCCATGGGATTTAAGATACTCTACCAACCTTTCTTTTAACAGTGTTTTCATTAACTTCCTCACCACTGAGTTGAGGCTCACAAGTCTATAGTTACTGGCCTCTTTGTTGCTGCAGCCCTTATGTAGAGGGACCATATCTGCTGTCTTCCAGTCCTCTGGAACCACATCAGATTTCAATGAGCTGTTGTATAAGGCCATCAGCATAGCAACCTACACCTCCCTGAGTTCTTTTAGTAGCCTTGGGTGTATTTTGTGTGATCCCATAGCCTTGTCCATTTTCTGAGCTGCAAGTTTCTTCAGGACTCTTTCCTCTGAAACTGAACCTGAGTCTGACTTGCCTCTACCTTTGTCCCTGCTGATCACTGGTGGTCCTCCCCCGCATGTGGCCCTTACTGAAAAAGAGTAGGTGAGTTTCCACAGTGCCATGGCCAACATTCCCTTTTAAATAAATCAGGTCTATGTAACCCTTAACCTTGGAATTGCACATGGAAACAAACTATCATGGCTTAGAGTATCTTTCCTGGTAAAAAAAAAAATTACAAATAAATAAAATAAAAATGCAGGGATTAGCATTCAGTCCCATTATTGAGTGTATAGAGCTGTACCATTATGGCAGATTAACAGGACAGCAGTTCTGCATTCCTACTGGTTCATGGAAAACCATTTCTGTAATTACAGCATAACTGCACACCCGGTCATTTGCTATCACTTACGAAAGCCACTGTGTTGGTGGTTATAAATCTACTGAGACATACTGGACTCCAGCAGGTTGCCTCAAAATATACTTATTGCTCACATGCAGCAAAAAAAAATCATGCTTGGTTCACTTCTCTCCCAGCTGTGCTCAACTCAGTCTACTTGCTTCCTCTTTAGAACAGGGAACAAGCTAGTAGCTACAGGCTTATGAATCCACCTTAGATGATAAGAGTGTATAATTAAGACCTGTTCTCTTTAAAGACACTGTGGCAGACATTTGAAATATTAGCAAATTAAATTTGATTGCTTATACATATTTAAAAACATCTGTTTTGTCATAAAAAAAGCCTACTTACAATTTGCAGGGATCCCTTTTGTTCCTGGATTTCCTTTAGTTATTAATTAGGTAATTTTCCTGGCTACTATGGGCAACTATTTTGCTGCTTACAAAAGTTTGTAAAGTATGCAAGAACAATCAAATCAATCAATCAATTAATCAATCAAATCTTTATTTATCCAGGCGGACACCGTTGAGCAAGCTCATTTACAAGGTGGACCTGCATTTGTAAAATGACAGTTATACACACATAACTTAAAGATGAGTTAAACAATGTAAGGAAGGCAAAAGAATAAACTTACAAACATGAGGTGGGTGCAATAAATACAATTCCAAGTATTCACATAGGATTACATGACATTAATTACAGCCTTTAATGACATAGGATTTAGAGTTGCATATTTGTCCATGACTTTACAGGATGGTACAAGTTAATAGCATTACAGGCCCGGAGGGGTTCAGTGCATGGGAGGTGACCAGGGCTTGGGAGCCCATGTTGCTCACATATTTGGGTGGCAGAGGGAGGAAAAGGAAAAGAAAAATGTCTATGGCTCTAGTGGTCAGCATGGCAGCTGAATGCTGAATAGGTTTATGTATGGCGGGAGGGGTTTGGTTATAGCTGCATATGGTGAGGCTAGGCGTGAGCTATCAACAGGACTACTATGTACTATGGAAACATTTGCAGATTTCGCAAATGTTCTGTCACTAGGTTCCTAAACACTGAGATACTGATAGGAGAGCTAAGTTTCAGTGAACCTTGTTTCCTTTTCCAGAGTGTAGGCAAGGCATGGCTTATAGCTGCCCTACCAAAGTGGTTATTGATTCTGGGGATTTTTAGTGAAGTTAGTGAGAGGCTTCTTATGGCATAGGTGCTTGGCGGACACAACGGGAGGCAATCAACAATGTAGTTAGGGAGTTTGTTGGTAAGTGCACGGAGTATCCAGAGAGCTGCATTTCTATGCCACCTGTATTGTAGAGAAGGCCACCCTACTGTAGTGTATAACAAGCAGTGATGTGTGGAGGACGGGAGGCCAGTAATGAATCTACACTGATGTTTTCACTGTCTGGGTCCAGTTAGTGCTGTGCTAAAATAAAATTCTGCATGCAGAATTACCATGACAGTTGGAATTTCACTCCCACAAAATTTCAGAATACACTTTGTCAACTTTCACAAAATTCTGACTTAGAACTACAGACTGATTGCATATATTGTGGCTTGATGTATTAAATCATGGAATGGAAATCTGCAGATCTGTCAGTCCACAGTTCCTGTGTATCATTTTTCAATTCAGCCAGAGCTTTTTGTGGAAAAGAGCAAACATTTGTGTAACACATTTGGATCATTCAGATTTCACCACAGTCAGATTTTCAGAATATTTCACAAAATGTTCACAAAAACAGAACTCACCATTTCTAACCAGCACTAGTCACAGTGTATATTTTAAGACAGTTTGTCTGTACCATGATCCTCAATTTTACAATTTTCAGATATATCATATATAATATATCATACATATACATATATTACATATCATGTACATACATGTACATGCACATGTACATATACATGTACATATATATATAATATATATATATATATATATACACACACACACACACACACACACACACACACACACACATATATCATACATCATATCCCACTGTGGTTTATTGGCAGTTCACGTTAAGTAGTATCTAGTCAGACAATTGTTTTTAGATTTTTGGTAAAAGCATGTGCTCAAGTGTTGCATGGTACCTAACATTGGGGGATATAAGTTATTGAGTGGCTGGGTACATGTGATTTGCACATTCTCAGCCCTTGTAGCTCTGCACCTGCAGACAGGCTCATGGTGTGTGGTAGGCACTACTGTATGCCTCTGCAAGGTGTCTGTCTGTGGCCCCACCCACCCCAGCATGCAACTGAATGGAAGGACTGTTCAAGGGACACAGGCAGGCATCCAACTGGATGCCCATGCTGGGTTCTGAAGTGGATCCCTTGCACCCAATGAGCAGGGGATACTGGGAGGGTGTGGGACCAGATCATTTTCAAAGTATTGGCAAGTTCCCAAATGGCTGACCCGTCTTCCCTGTCAGTGCAGTGAGCTGGTACAGTATTGTGTGGGCACTCCCTCTCCTGATGCAGCTGGCAGGTGTCATGGGGGGCACACAAAAGATATGAATGCATCCCAGCTGCTATATGCTCTGCCCCCCCTTGCCCAGCACTCTTTACCTTTGTGAATGGTGTGGAGTGTGAGTACACCCCCCAGACATTCCTCCAGACCAGCCACATGCATAGCTGCATGATCAACTCTGGGTCTCAAGTGCACCAGGGTCATGTGCCCCTCCTGTGAATTCCACCAGGCTCCAACAAACCCCAGATTCATGGCATTCTGACTTAGAGTTGCCTACATGCCACAGATACACAACACATAGGCTATCAAACTTTAAGTGCACAGACTTCAATGTGAGTATGGGGATGGGCAAACACAGTTAACCAGAAACTGAACTGAATGTCCCCAACCCAAAGTATGCTGACACTACTTCAATGCAGGATGTGCTAATTCCCAATGTCACATGATGTATTGCACTATGATGTTTTATAACATGGGTAAGAACATTCTGCCACCTGACTGACTACAAGGCAAGTACAAAAGTGTAATTATCTGGCCATAATTGCACTCCTGTACTTGTTTAACCTATGCACCAGGATCAGAAGCAACATCAATATGGTTTAACTGGACCTATGTTTTTGTCTTCTGCTTGTATTTTATACAGAAAACAATATTTTCATATTAAAAAATGTTTATTAGAAATGTAAATAAAACCTATATTACAAGACACTTCTGGAATTTGTAATGATGAGCAATAATCACACATTCCTCTTAAGTGTTTCAAGACACTCAAGGTAAGTGCCTCGTGCCTAACAGCACATTCATGGTGTGCAAATATTGACTCCTAGTTACACACCATGGCATGTCTTACTGCACACTTACTGTGCCAAACCAAAATTATTCTGATTTGAATAGTCCTGTTTGGGGATGTGAGGGGCCAGCTAGACTGCTGTGAGTATATCAGAGAGCCAGAAACTAAGTTTCATTCAGACACCTCCTATTCTTTGTTTTCAGTTAACCAATTAGTAGCCTGTAAAAAAATTAATTTAATTTGTAGTTTTAAGAACAAATGCAAAAATAGAAATAAGCAAGCAGGATTGCATGTAGCCTCCTACAAAACCTTCAGTTGCTCTCTTTCTTTCTACCTGGATCTCTCTGCTTCTCAGGAAGGGGAGGCTTTTTTATGAGTCCTGGGGCCAACATCAATCTAGATTTATTTCCAGACTCATGGAGGTTTGACAGAACAGTTCAAAGGAAGCAGCTTGTTGCCAGTTAGAAAATATGTTAGTGAGAGAGAGGTCCAATGCTCTCCTTATCAGTTCAACAATTTTACATATAACTTGCTCAGTACCCAGGTCACCCATTTTGTGGCAACAGGGTTTCATAACTTGAGCGCTTATATTTTACAAGGATGTTGCTAATAAGGTAGCTTCCTACTAGCATACAAACAGAGTCTGGTGGAACACTCAAACCACTGATCAAAGGCTTTCAAAACTGTTTAACTTTTTAATGCTGGGATTGTACATCTCTGATTTTTATTACTTTGGTGATATCAGCCATCCCCAACATGATGTGTCAATGACCTAGTGCAGATTCCTACGTGAATCCTAAGGTCACTAGTAAGATGCCACAAGGTTTGATACGTAAAACATTGCTTTTCAACATATTCATAGAGTAAATGACTGAGAAGTAGAAGTGGATAGCCACATCATAAAATTTACAGACATCGAGTTAATGGGATTAGCAAACACTAAGGAAGCGAGCCAAGTTGCAGACATATCTCAATTACTTGGATGTAGACACCACAAAGAGAGAGATAGATGGTGTTCACTGTGGCCACAGGAAAGGTGATACACCTGGGATCAAGGAGTTATAAAGATCAGTTCATCCTATATAGGCAGGCAATTCATGAGCAAAAAAGAAAAAAATAGCCAGGCACTATAGTCAAGGATCTCCTAAAGCACTGTGTTCAGTATGTTAACTATCTATATTAATAGCTGTAGGTTATAATACTGCTATTACTGACATATCAATGTGTATGTATGTTGTTTAATTAACGTCAACCTTTTATTTCAGTTTCATATATCCTTACTACACAAATTACAAAACAGAGTTAAAACTGAATTTTACTTTGTTGAAGAATGTAATTGAAAATAAAAAGTTTCACTATATGTTATGAACACTCCAAGGTCAGTGCACTCATTCATTTAAATCCTGCAGTACTCTAGCTTTCTGGCATATAAATAGTGCTAGAACATCAGCTTTAATCTAAAAAAAATATAAATGAAATATGGAAATTGTGTTCCATGGGAATTTAAATCAGGTTTAAAAAATGCTTAATGCTTCTCAAGAGAAGGCAGCAGGATAATTATCTGGTTATGTTATATCTGGCTTCTGCTTATTCACAAGCAGCTAAAAGTGAGATTGCATTAGTCTACATATGATACTGCTAATGCAGGATGCCTTTTTTAAAGCCTGCATGTACACCTGCTGATAAGCATGGTCAAGGCTGACTTCATGTTTTGAGTTTTCTAGGACCCAAAGATTTGGATATGAAATTTCAGTGTTTATTGCAGCATCTTTTTTTCCTAACTAGGTGCCCAGTCATGTAATATTCCAGCATACAACAATCCAGTAAATACTGTATCATGTTGCATTAGAATGCAATACTATGGTTTCCTTTTTACATCTCAACTAGAAGAACCTCTTGGCACTTTCTTTTTCAACATAACATTAGCTTTCTTTAGCTGTCCCAGTGGACTAATGGTGAAGACACCTGCCTTTCTCTCAGAGAAGTGTTGGTTCACATCATGGACCCATAGTCTCAGCTGGCAGAAGCAGGAGCTGGTTAAACTGTCCCTCAGATGCTAGTTTCACTCCAGGTAGGGCTTCCTACACCTCTTGCCGAACAGCTGCCCCCATAGTGGCCCTGGGGAGATATGGATTTAGTCTGTCAGGAAACAATCCTACTCATGCTGCCTTTCCTGTTGAGAGATAGCAGGGGTCCAGTGATGAGAATGCATGAAGGCACCACTACCTGGTCTAACCATCAGTGCAGTCATATGGGACCATGGTCATATTTTATAGTGATACTGCTGCCTCCTATCACACCATCAACCATAGAAGGAACATCCTTTTCCTTTCTACAGTTCACTGCTTCTCAGCGCAGTCCCTTGAAATGATTCAAGAGGATGTATCAGGTGTTCAACACTGTGGGGATATCATGATTGACTTTGAAGTCTGCCTCATGTATGTTGAGCTGTACAGACCTCCAACATGATGGAGAGCCTTTTGAGACTGCAGCTTGGGTGTGATGTCATAGCAGTAGGTAGAAATTGCAAGGGTGGGTTGGTTGTAGGGCAGAAAACTGGAAATGTTACCCGAATGATAAAATGTATGCAAACTAACAAAGGCTCCGATATCTGAATCTGCATGTATGATATACAGATGTTTAATTCAGAAGACCATTTACTGCCAAACCAGGTTTCAGATTTCTAGGTAACAAGTCAGAGTATTAATACTTCGTTACAGGTGGCAACACTTCTCAGTTAGCTTTGCAATCTGTTACTAGTGCTTACATAATAAGTATTGCACAACATTTGTTAAAACAGCTCATGAAAGAACTATTTTCACATCCTAGGAATTCATACAAAAAATATTGCAGAACTGAGACAGAGTTTCATGTAAAGCACATTTCCTGCATTCTTGACTTGAGGTTATTCTTGTTCAAATATTGTAACCCTTATCGCTGGCTAGTAACATGCCCCATTTATTTTTTTATGTACGTACTGCATGTGTAACTCCACTGCACAGTGTGAGTACTAATCTAATGGGCCCAGTCTTCTGGGCAATAAAGCTTACTTCCATGGATGCTGCTGCCACCATAGCCCAGACTTCACCAGATCCACCATCTGGATTGCTGCAAATGGAGTCTGTGCAGAAATAGGAAAGGGCAGTATTTGTTTCTTCATGATCATTCCTTCACTGATGATCATAGCAGAGCTACTGCCAGTAGGGGATGTGACTGGGACACTTATTTGTCATGAAGAATCAAAGAACTGGAATCCACATAACCAAGTAGATACTGGAGAGCAGTCAGGGACACCAACATGGGAGTGAATATAAAAAAAAACATGACTGAGACTGTTTCTTTGCACTAGGACCCCATGACCGCTTCTAAAAGGGGTCAACACTCCACCCAAGAGTATGACAGTACATTGGACTGCATGGCACCAGAAAGGGCTTGAGACAATGCCTGAAGAGATACTCTATGTGTTAGGGCAAGAGGATTTGACTACAAATAATTAATTGGAGTGACCCATTTAATCTGCCTACCCCTAGAAGGACTGAGCAAGTTGAGGGTTGGGGCTTCTTTCTTGCAGACTGCAAATTAAGCAGGGCACATGAGCAGATTCACCATGGAGGAGAGGGAGGGGGCAGATATGTTCTGAGAGTGAAGGACAAGCAGCTCCAGCAGAAGCTGCAACAAGACAGAGTAGGTCAACCAGAAGGTTTAAACTTGAATTTTCAGCCACCCTCAATAATTAGCTTTTGCATTGGGAACATATCCAAAAAACCCAAAGACTGAAGTTTAGTCAGACAACTGCCTAAAGAAAGAGAGAGAGAGAGTTCCTACCAGAGCCAAGCCAGAATGTGAGCAGAGACAGAGTGGGTGTCAGATGGTCTCAGAGACAAATGTCAGGATAACAGATGTTCCTGACTAGGAAAATCTCAAGTTCTGCAGGACACCTGCTGTACAATCCACTAATTCCATTACAGTACTACAAAACAATGATAAAAGTTGCCGCTAGTTTATTTTTTGACTATTTCTTCATTTTGAACACTACCTGAAGAACTCAACATTTCACAAGAAACTTGTTCATGAGAGGTAGTCCATGTGTAAAAGAGGCAGGTAGGGAAAATGGGCAGATTAGGTAGTCCAAGAGGTCCCTATCTGATGTCAAATTCTACGTTTCCAAGTATTTTTAATACATCATATACATAATCACATTGTTGTAGAATCTCAGTACAGTACCTGATGTCCTTGGGGCTTTACATAACATTTTTATGTGGGCCGCCACTTATGAATGAGCAATTTCCTCAGTAACATTAAGGTGTTCAGATGCCTATTTAAATTCTTGACACTTCAAGAAGTAAAGTGGTTGAGTTCTTTCTTTATTTGTACTACTGTCAGTTGGCCTGAACAACCAGCATTTCATTAGAAAAGTCCCCATGTGGAGCAGAACATGAGGGAAGTTATCTTTGTAAAGGGTGAAGACACAATCCTGACACAGGGTGAGAAAAGGCAGGGCTGAAATATGTGTCCGTTGGCTGACTTCTGCATGCCACTGGAAGCATTGTTGTGACTACTATGCCATGTGTATGCAGATCCTGACCACCTGTTTTACTGGAACTGCAACAGGGAGACTTATCCCTGTGCCAAATCTCTCAGGGCTTAATGAGTGACGGAACCATGAGTAACTGCTTGGGCTCTGGTTCTTCAATGTTTACTAGGTATCTAGATAGCTAGTGTGTTCGGGCATCGGAAACCATTTGCATGAGTGTGCCTTATAGATAGCCTGGATAGAAGACCAGTGAGTAGATCATTAGGCCTTAGATTACAGTGCACCATAGGAATTTATTTGTTTACTTTTTACTCCCTCATAATGGTGACTCTGAAATAACATTATCTATCCAGCACTGGGTTACAGTATGTACCATTTTAAATAACTTGGTGCTTCCAAAGGACTATAGGTTATATACTCGTGCACTAGATTGGGAGGACCAATGTGGCACTGCAAGGGAGACCTCTAGGGGGGTTGCATACTGCTTGCTGTTGGTTGTCTTGATTAATCCTTACACTTCCTTCCCCAGAGCCTTGTTTCTGCTCCCCACAAATAAACATCATCTGTTATCGCTTTATACAGTATAATTTGGGTATACATGCGCTATCTGGAAGCTTACAATCCCAACACACAGTCAGCTTTGCCCAAGACAGGAGATAACATGATGCTACTACACCTGACACTATTGCTCCCGACGAGGTAAGGTATTGGATGTGATGGAATGCTACCGTATCCCATGTGATCTGCAGGAAAGGACAGCTGGATGGGATTGCTGGCTGAGCTGTCCCAGTGTTGTGGAGGGGAATGCCACTGGTAGCTCAGTCAGCATACTGTGCGTGACCTGGGTTCTGATCTGGGTCACGTCATTTTACACACTGCACCCCCCCCCATAACTGTTAACATTTTACTCTGAGGTCTGCTCCCCCTCAGAGTTGAATATTTTAGTTATGGGGGTGTGAAAATATGCAGCACCCACATAGTGGGTGTAGAAGCTAGCCTGCATTGTACACTCTGTTTTACTATTTTGTATGTTGGGCATATTAGTGATTTGGGGCTGGGTATTTCAGGCAGTCTTACTCAGTATGTCAAGCGTCAGCATACTGAGTTTAGGGATATCATAGTAGGTTCATGATTTGAGTGCCAATATCTTCTTTTACATTGTCATTGTTATGTTTGGGGAGGATAAATTGGGTACAGACATTACTGGCATATTATGCTGGGGCCATCATCTTGAGTGCATCACTACTGTACTGTAATGGTCTTTTGCAGGTGCAAGCACCATGCCAGTCAATGTTGCTCTTTCAAGGCCATCTGCTTGAAGATGTAACAGTAAAACATCACAAACTTGGATAGCTTAATAATGAACTTTGTGGATGTGGGGAAGGGGCACACATTTATTTTGGGATGTCTATTATGCAGTCTATTATACAGATAAAGACAATTTCCATTTGTATTTTTTATCCAGTTATGTCATTTGATGTTTTGGATGAGTAGTAGGAACAACAATACTGTGGATGTAAGCTGAGAACAGAGTTGCTGCAGAGGGCCTCTTCAGAAGATTCGGATGAGTAAAAGTGCCAGGGCACTCTGGTTAGAGGCAGCTGTGTGGTCACCTTGTGGCAATTTTGCCATTTCAACAGTACGTTATGTCTGGACTTACAATGCAGCTATCGTGAATGGATCTCATTTAGTTTGCAAAACAAATATGACACAGAGTTAAAAATAACAACTGTGCCTAATGTGTCCTTGAAAAGTTCTCCAAGTACTCAGAGTGGGCAGCTGGTGTGTGTGTGTGTATGTCTTGGTATAAATTACTTAACTGCATCCATTAACAGACTTTTATTTGTTCATTTGTGCTAGTAGCCCCAAAGGTACCAGCTCTACTTGCAGGGCACCCCTACCTCTCACAGTGTGTCAACACTAAAATGTTTTAGTACAGGAATCTCCAGTGCAAAGCATCATGGGCAACAGGCTACAGCAGAACTAAAAATTGACTATAGCAGGCCAGGTTTCTTTACATGGTCTGCTTTGTCTCACATGTAAGAGTTCTGTTAATTCCATTATGAAAGCATTTAACTTCCAAAAATAAGGTGAAAACTTTCAACATTGGGGGCCAGCCCAGTGGTGCAGGGGGCTGAGGTGCTGTGCACCTTACCTATTGGCATGCCAATAAACCAAGTTCAGGAATGATCTCAGGTCCCTGGGAGTCAGTAGAGGAGTGGGCTCAGAGAGGACTTAGTGATTACCTCACAGCTCTCCTCTCCCAGATCATGGTGGTGTGCCATCTCAACTCTTGCCTGCCACCATGTGTGGGCCTAGTGGTAGCCCAAGAGATGCATGAGCAGCACACGTAGGTTAGGGGAAGGGGACGGAGCCATAGTCTCAGGATGCATGCACCCCTCCACATGTATGCAGTAACTGAGTTATGCCATAGTCAGAGGAAGGAACAGGGAGAAAACTGATGGAAAAAGGTTCAGCAAGGTAAGCATAAATGACATCCTGCACACTGCTTGGTCACCTGCCCCATCACCAGGAACCTGCTGGCAGACTGGATTAAGGCTTTTGGGGGGGGCAGCCCTCCCATTCTCATCCAGCCATGGGAGGTAATCCATGGGGGTACTCACCAGACAAGGTAAGCCTGGGGAAATGGTGGATGGTGGGGAGCAGTAGAGCAGGGCAGATGGCAGCAAAGCCTGCCTAAGCCAAAAGTCGCACAAACAGATTATGGAAAGAAAAAAACTTTCAACATCAGGAGGAAGAAAGTATTTTACTTCTAAAAGAGAACAAAGAAAATTAGGTGACTAACAGTTTTGCAGGCATGAAAATAAAAATTGTTCATTTTTCTGAAAGAAGGTTTATGTCTTCATTTCTCTCAAATTTCACCACAGTGATGATCTACAGTATGACTTCAGGGTGTTGGCATATTTAAATCTACACTAAAAAATTACATTAAAAAAGATTAACTCTAGAAGTATAGCATTCTCATATTAAACTGGTTCCAGATCAGTTGGAGTGGAGAACTGATTTTGGATCTGTCTGGCTGCAAATTGATTTTGGAACAGTGGTTAGGAGAACAATCCGACTGGACTGCCAGAGACCAGGTCAGCCCTAATGGAAAAGGAACATGTAGTAAATTCACTGCTTTAATACAGTGAAGTTCATTTTCATGCAGAAAGCATCCAGTGAAAAGCCTGTGGGGTAGCTGAATGAATATTAGTGTGGTGGGGCAAGTTGACAAGGTGTTATGAGAACTAAAAAGTTGCTGATATAGACGTTAGCACTTTGACCACTATGGCTAAGAACAACAACAACAGACTTGCATTTTGTTCCTTGGGGAATATCAGTGTGATAGAACTATATCAGGCAGAAACCAGGAATGTACATTATGGTGGGGGACCTTGGCTTGGGAAACAGTTCAGAATTGCAGTCCTGTAACCAGTGGACTGTGAATGAGCATTGAGAAAACAACTGCATCAACAAAGTGACCCCTTGCCAGCAAATGCATGAAGCTGTAATGTCACCAACATCTGCTGTGCAGGTAATCAGATGGAATGCAGTCCTGCATAAAGGATGGATACAGCCTTCATTAGCCATTTTTTATTTATTTATTTATCAAGTCTAGGATTACAAATACCTTTGAGCCATGGCTCTTTTACAAAGGTTCCACGTCAGAGAAATACAAATTATGGGGAACATCATGACAGGCATTACAACAATGTGGACATTGCAAACAGAGTACAGATTAATACAGTTCAAGGGTAGCATTGTAACAAGGCAGCCAGCGGCATTTGTCAGAGAAAATAGACAACAGATGAAGTGCCAGAGTCATAGGGAGAGGGAAGAGGGTAGGGGGGGAAGGAATGTAGGAAGGGTGGCAAGAGGGTGAAAAGTGCAGCATTGGATATACCAAGATGTGAGGGTAGAATCCAGTGAGGAGGGAGGAGGGAGGGACAACTAGAGCAGAAAGGAAGTGGAGAAACAAGGTTAAGTTGGGCAGTCACAGGAGCTGTTGGTAGTGAGATAGTCCCGGGCCTAGTTTAAACATACCAATAGTTGGGGCAGAGGAGATGGTTGGGCTGAAGCCATTGAACCAGAGTGGTGCTCGATAAGCAAAAGAGTGTTGTCCCTGTGAAGTGTGACAGTGGGGGACTTTCAGTAGCTGTAGCGTGGCTCTCCTAAGGCACCATTTGTTAATTCGGTGTTGTAACAGAGTTGAGACCCCAGAAGGTGCAAGGCCAAGGTAGATTTTTTTGACCGTGGAGCAGGTGAGAAACTTTATGTGGTTTGATAGTTGGAGCCAGCCTGTCTGAGTGTACAGGTCACATGTGCGGGTGAGACAGTGAGCACCAGTGATGAGCCGACATGCTTTATTTAAGGCAGTTGAGAGGCGTCTAAGGGTTGTGGTTGTGGCCGAGCCATAAATGATGAGACCATAGTCTATTACAGAGATCACAGAACTCAGGACTGCAACCTTCAAAGCTTCTGGCGTGTAGTGTGGTCTGTGTTTGTAGAGGAGACCAAGCTGTGTATTAGCAGCTCTAGCGACATTATCTAGATGAAGTCCATAGGAGAGATTAGGGTCAAGCTGAATCCCTAAGTATTTGAAGGACACCACCTGATCTAGAGTGTTGCCCTGGGTGGTGGAGATAGCCAAGTGGTGTAGCTTGTGTGGGTTATGAGAGCTGCAGAAGAGCATAGATTTGGTTTTCTTGTCATTGAGGACCAGTTTATGATTAAGAAACCATGTCTCTACAGAACTGAAAGCAAGTTGAAGGTTGTGTTGAAGAGTTGCAGGATCTTTGTGAGTGGAGAATACAACAGCATCATCGGCATATAGTATGATCTGCTCAGAGCAGTGGTAAGGGAAGGAGTTTAAGAAAAGGCTAAAAAGGAGGAGTCCCAGTATGGATCCCTGTGGGACACCCGAGCGAACAGGCAGGGTGTTAGAAAGAGCATCCGCAATTTTTACTCTCTGTGACCAGTTTTCTAAGTAGCTTTTAAACCAGAGGGAAGAGTCAGGTGATAGCCTGGCATTCAGTAGTTGGTGTATTAGTAGTCCATGGTGTACTGTATCGAAGGCCTTGGAGAGGTCGACGAAAACAGCCCCTGTGAGAAGGCCGTTATCAAGGGATTTGTGCAAAGCTCCAGTGAACTCAAGAAGGGCAGTGGTGGTGCTGTGACCTTTCTGGAAGCCGTGTTGTTGTGGACAAGGTATATTGTATTTATCCAAGTGGTCGGTAAGTTGATCAGCCACAATGCGCTCAAGTGCCTTAGAGAGTGAGGGCAGTATGGAGATAGGGCGATAATTTGAGTGAATCGTCTTGTCCACACTTTTATGGATGGGTGTCATGGTGGCTGTTTTCCATAGGTCCGGGAATTTTCCACAGCTGAGAGAGAGGTTTAGGATTTTTGTTAATGGATGGATTACCTCATCGAGGGTGAGCAACAGAAGCTTAAGGTCCAGGGTGTCGCTACTAGATCTAGATTTAGAGATAGCTGCAGTAATATAGCGGTGAGCTTCATTCAGTCTTACCTTCCTAAAGTAGAAGAGGGGATGGTTAGACTGAGGGGCTGAGGTATTTGGGGAGTAGGCCCTGTTTTCGAAAAAGTCATGGGATAGAACAGCGCTAAGGTCTGAAAAAGCCGTGTTAAAGATGTTTGCGATCACCTTGTGGTCAAGGGTTGAGGATCCATCAACCATTAACATGGCCGGGGAGGTTTTTGGCTGCTTTCCTGTGACATCCTTGATATTGTCCCAGAAAGCACGACCACTTCCCCATGTATTGGTGAGAGCGTCTTTGTAATAGGTGGATTTCATTAGCCGTATGGCTTTTGTGCAGGCATTTCGTGCTTGTTTGTAATTTTGGATGTCCAGTTGTTTGCCAGTAGCCCTGGCAACTGTCCAGAGGTGATCCCTTAGTTTCAGCTGTGAGAGAAGAGCCGCGGTGACCCATGGGTTAGAGAGAGATTTTGTTTTGTGCCTTTTAGCAGGGGCAAAGAGGTTGCAGACTTTGTTGAAAATTGAGATGAAGTGATCAAGAGCCAAGTTAACATCTGTTGCTTCATAGATGGGTAGCCAGTCTTGTAGAAGCAGGTGTTGTTTGAGATGTGGAAGTTTTCCATGAGGAAGGACTCTGCTAGTGATAATTTTGGGAGGGGCTTAAGGAATTTGTTAGACCATGCACACATGACTGGGAGTGGTCACTGAGTGAGTCTGGGAGAATGGTGACGAGAAATCCTTGTGGGGTGAGTGGTGAGGACCCAATCCAAGGCGGTACTGGTGCCAGTCTTGTAGTTAATCTAGTAGGGAGTTTACCATTTGAGTGAGGTTAGCAGCTGAGATGGAGTCTTTATAGGCACTGGCACTCGATGCTAACGGTTTATGTTGAAATCCCCTTGTAGAATAAGTTCAGCTTCAGAAGGATGAGAGTTGATAAAGTTTAGGACATCATTGAATCCATGTTTAGGGTCCCTAGGCGGGATGTATCAGGAGACAATAGTCAGGGCTTTATGGTTGGGACCTAGGACAATTTTTTGGCAGAATCTGGGCTGAGGCAGAAAGTGATGGAGTTGCTACAGGGTGCCAAGACAGGAGTCTTTGATATAGATTGCATAACCACGCCTTTTGGATATCGGTCCAGCCTGTGGACATTGTAGCCCTGTATTGTTTCTGCTGAGTCAGGAACTTTAGGTGTCAGCCAAGTTTCCACCACTGCAAGAATGTCAGGGTTGTGTTGGCATATGAAGGCTTGGAGTGCATCCAGCTTTGGTAGTATGCTGCATATATTAATAGTTGCAAGGATAAGGGCACCTGGAGTTTGTGTGTGGCCTGAGCTTCTAGGGCCAGGATTGGGATGGATGGTGCCTGAGATGAGAAGGAGGAGGAGGAGTAGGAGTTTTAAGGAGCAGAGTCGCAGCTCTTTGAGAGATAGTATTGATTGTTGTTTCCTGGGTAGAAGTTGCAAGGTTCAGGCGGTGTCCCATATGGACTGCAAGGTGGTACAGTGTAGAGAGGTGCCACACTTATTGAGGTAGTGGTCGGGTTAAGTAACCAGGAATATCAATTGGTGCGCCAAGCACAAGACTTGAGTGGAGTGGAGTTCCTTGGAGTAGCAGTGGAAACCAGAGTAGAGGTGGGCGGGGTGGGGGTGGGGTGGCTAGGACCAGGGAGAGAGAGGGGTCCAGGGCAAGAAGGAGGAGGAGGAGGTGAGAGAAAGGCGAGAGAGCCCACATGGCTTACTTACTAGATAAAGAGATAGAGATATAGCCCTCTAGTGGTGAGAGGATATAATCTGCTAATGGAAAAGTCAACAGGTAAAAAAAAAAAAAAAAAGCTCTAAATTCACTTCTAATATCAACTCAGAACTTAAAATGACTGTAAGGATTAAACAAATTATTAAACCCTAGCACATAAATTCAACTAGAGACACAGAGGGAGATACAGTAATTAGAGGTGTGTTCAGCAGGAGATAGTGGGCCACTTGGAAATCAGCTTCCACTGGTACCAAATCCAAAAGTCAGCTCTAGTACCTTGCAGTACAGAGGATTTCTGAAAAAACTGTTTCAGTTCCAGAAATTGAGGAGTCCGTGGCCTGGTCAAGGCACGCTGGATCCCTGAAATAAAGTAGAAAAACAGGATTTTTAAAGGCTGGTCACATCAGAACAAAGAGAATACATATAAGTGGGCAGGTTCAGAGAGCAAAAAAGATGGTGTGGGGGAGGAGGAGAGAGGTTGCAGGGCAGAGAGCAAAAGAGGGATTTACACAGTCAAGGCTCTAAATTCACTTCTAATATCAACTCAGAACTTAAAATGACTGTAAGGACTGTACAGAGGATTTCTGAAAAACTGTTTAGGTTACAGAAATTGAGGGGTCCGTGGCCTGGTCAAGGCACACTGGATCCCTTGCAGTACAGAGGATTTCTGATAAACTGTTTAGGTTCCAGAAATTGAGCCATGTTCTGAGGTTTTGAAGTTGATTGCTTGACATATCCTTTTCTTGTACTAATACAATGCCAACAGTATGTCCTCCCTCCCCTTAAAAACAGTGTCCTGTAATGGGTTAAGCTCTTCTTTGTTGTTCCTGATTCTGAGCCTTCTTCTTGATATGTTGGCTGTGTGTGTGTGTGTGTGTGTGAGAGAGTGTGTGTGTGTGTGTGTGTGTGTGCTGTGTGTATATGTGTGTGTGTGTGTGTGTGTGTGTGTGTGTATGAGGGGTGTTTTTTGCTTCTGTACTTTAGCACAGGCTGATCAGGTCAAACTATTGTCCTTGCTGACGGCCCAAGACGTTGCTGACCCTGATCTACAATAGGCAGCCTGTGGGGGTGAGAGCCTGTGTGAAGCTGATAACAGCGCTATTCTGAGATGTGAAAAAGAAGGGAAAGTAAATGTTGTAATTAGTGAACTAAACTCCATCTCGTGTAGCTGAAGAAAAATTCTAAATCCTCAGGATATCACATTTAGAGATGCCATTCCCCTTTTGTGAGTCTTAATTACAAAACATGATTTCCACAAACTATAAAATAATAAGGACTCAGACAGTACTTAATAATATTCATCACAGGGACAACCTACTGTGATCAAGCTGGGTTTAACCTCTTTTTCCAACAGTGAAAAGTAAACAGGCTAACTATCAGAGGGCGGCTTTCAGGAACCCAACAAGGGATCTGGATGAACGTAATATTTTTTCTTGTTGTCAAAATTCAAAACAGCATTTAACGTGTGTGTGTGTGTGTGTGTGTCACACGCACGTGTGTTTGCATGTATTTGTACTAGAGGAAGAGACAAATCCCCTCAATAAAATTGAATGACTTTGCTTGGCCAGGAAGTCTTGCACTTCCGTTAGTGATCTATGTGGAAAAGATTTGGTGTTTGTTGATGCAAGATATTTTTGCTGAGAGCTATAATTATTGATCTAATTTAAATACATAGTTCACTTCAGCATTTTGACTGGATGAAGCTATGTTAAATAATAATAATCCACATGTGTGGGTCAGCAATTTTAAAGAATTTCTTGCAAAAGAACACCTTAATGCTAAGCAGCAAATCAAATAAAGTCATAGATTTGTTTGATTCCCTAAAGTGAAACTACTGTACAACTATTATTTCACAGCAACTTTAATAAATAAAAGTTGTATTCTAGGGTCACTTTCAAAAGTTGCATTACATCTTTCTTTTACTAAATTCTGTCCTTGTTTAGTTTATAGTGACTACCAAGGAAATGCACATCAGAATGCAACACGCATATACAGTAACTGTGGGAGGATAGGTTAACAATGTTTTAGCAGGACTAACTATAGCCCAACAGATGTCTGCATAAAGTCTGTGAAAGCGTCTAACATCAGCCACACACACGTGGCTGATGTTTAAAACATGCTGCAAGAGATATGTGGATGCAAAGACCACTCAAAACATACCACTGGTTTGCCACTCTGTGGTCAGTCAGTCAGGTCATAAACAATTCTGCATCACCTACAAAGCAGTTAGTGAGTACCCGGGTGTCAGTGTGGAGCCTACACGGCAAATTACCAACAGGGCCACGTTAAGAGCATTGTTGCCCGTCCTCAAACATCTATGAGAGCATAGCATAACCAGTAGCAAAAAGCAGGCAGTAACCACATGTACCTAGGGGCAAACGAATTAGTTTGCATGGCAGGTGAAAACCATAAGGGGCAAGGGAGAGGCCTGTGGGTGGGGGAGGGTTCCAGTAGGTACATAGTCATGGCCTAATGGATCAGAGAGGGAGATAGAGCATTACGCAACAGGAGTGACTATGGAAGAGCTGCTTTCCTCTTGAGCAGGAGGGTATGTGGTGGGGAGATATAGTAAGGAGAGAGAAATTATCAGTCATGATAAAGTATAAGGAGATCACTTACTGGTTTAGCTAGGGGTGCTGCTCTTCTGTTTTTTTTTTCTCAGATTCCTTTATCAGGAGTCAGTAAAGCTGCAAGTTCAAATTCGAGATCACCTCATTTTCAAAAATGATGCTACAGTACTAAAGAGGGTCACTGCAGATATCCACAGTGTTTAGACCCTCACAAATTCTACAACTGAACTGACAGATTGGTTCCCTTAATTGAGTTTGGAGGAGATCCTGACATACAGTTATGTGGTTGCACAGTTCTCTTCCATTGCTTCGGACCCACATCCATCATGCAACATCCATCTCAAGAAGGAAACTACGTTCTCAAACTCATTCAGTTTACCATCTGTCTCTGGGTTGAGTTTGTTGGGAAGCCAGGCTGACACCATATGTGAGTTCTTCCATTGCCACCTCTTTCTAACTACACGCTAATACCGCAGCTTCCATTGCTTTTCAGAGTCAGGGAACTCAGGATTTGAACTCAAAACCCTCTGGCTTTCAGACCCAGATTCTTTCTCCAAGACAAAGGAGCAGATAGAAACATAGCACTTGTCATCAGAACAGGATCACTTGGCCCACCCAGCAGGCCAGAATGTTCTCTGCCTATTGTATGTCCACAGAGCCTATCCGGTCTCCAGTGACCCCCCTCCAGCCTCTCTTCTAATATAGCCCTATGTTTATACCATGCATACTCTAATCCCTCTCCATTCTAGCCTGCACCATTTCAGCTGGCAGTCTGTTCCAGGCATCTGTCACCCTTTCAGCAAAGAAATATTTCCTCACATCTCTCCTGAACTTCCCTCCCTCTAGCTTTATTGCATGCTCCTGGTCCTGATGCTGGTCTCATTTGAAAGAGGCACCCCACCTGCACTCTGTTAATTCTGAGGTACTAGTAGGTCTCAATCATATTAACTCTTTCGTTCCTCTTTTCCAGGGTGTAGATGTTGAGATCACTTAGTCTTTTCTCATAGAGCTTTCCCTATATGTCCTGCCCATCTTAGTTGCCCTCCTCTTGATCACCTCCACCTTACCTATGTCGTTTCTGAGGTGTAGTCTTCAAAACTGGATAAAGTGCTTCAGGTAGACAATCCACAAGATATGCTGATAGCTATGCCTATAGCAAATTGCTATATGTGGTACTGGCTGCTCATTTCCCTCTGCTTTTTTACAAAATATCATCCCAGGTCCAATATCAATCATATGTAAAATGGCTTGTTAGCTTCATCAGTAGCAACAAAAAAGCTTCTAATTTATAGAATCACTACATAGTCATAGTTCTCATGCTATTACACAAAATAAAAAAAGACTGTCAATTGACATGCAATCCTCAGGGTTATTTTCAAAGGTCTAATAAAGGCTTTCAATTTGTCAACCCATTATATTCTAATGACAAAACAGTGGCACATAGGCGAAGTGTTGACATTTCTGAGAAACCCACCAGGGCTTTGCCACTATTGCTGAAATAGCACTACCATATATTAGTAAAGAGCAGAGAGAACTCAATTTAAAGATTGGGATTTCATGAGTTACTGTACTTTAGTCCTGAAGGCTCATAAACTGTAAATGCAACATTGTTTATGAGTTTCTAGTTATGCTGTTAATCAGTTTCAAGGTTATCTCAAAAGCACATTGCAATACTATTTCGTCAAGGATATAAAATGAAATGTACTGTAAGTATGTTGATAACTAGAGTTCCATAATGCTCAATCCTGGGATCACTCCATTTTTCAGTTTTCTTCAGTGACTTTCAACCACCCATAATAATTCAGAATGTCACTTTTCTAGGTATGAACCAACAATGTATTCCAGCACTGTTATTCCTGATGTCTTAAAGTTGTAAATAATATTGAGTACTTGAGCAGATATAACCTTGGATAGTACAGCTGAGTCTTGCTCAGAATGGAAAGAAACCCATGAGGATGATATTCACAGCAGCCTAGAATACAGCCTAGGATACACAAGGACAGTGAATGCCTTCTTAATTCCTGACTGGGAACTAACTCAGATTGGTTAGTAGCTTCAGGTACCTTTGTTTCTAAGGAGACTTAAAGTTGTCCAAAACCTGCCACAGAGCTGACACTCAGTAAGGGGTGGAGAGAATGCAAAGGGATCTAAGGAAACTAGAGGAGTGTTCTCGGGGGTGACAGCTGGGTTTCAATTACAAAAAGTGCAAGGTTATGCACTTAGAGTTGTGCAGCAAAGGAGCTGTGTATAAGATGGGGGAGTGGAGCTTACTGTCTCCAAGCAAGAAAGAGACCTAGGGGTCATAATATCTGATGACCTCAGGATAACTGGAGAAAGTGTAGCAAAGCAGTGGAAAAGGCTAGCAAGATGCTGGGGTACATTGGGAGAGGGATTTCTAGCAGGAGAAGGGCATTGGTGCTGCCTTTGTATCACTCACTGAAGAGGCCCCCCTAGAGTCCTGTGTTCAGTTCTGGAGGCCACACCTCCACAAGGACACTGAAATGGTGGAGGAGGTACATAGGAGGGCAACAAAAATTATGAGAGTTTTGGATGAGGAGCCACATGAGGAAAGGCTGCAGGAACTCAACATATACTCACTGAAAGAGAGGAGAGTAAGGGGGAACATGCCTGAAACTTACAAGTACCTCACAGGAGTGCACACGGTGCAAGTGGAGGGCCTATTTCATTGAAAGGAAGGCAGTAAAATGAGGCAAATAAATGAAGTTAAGAGGAGGAAAGTTTAGGAGAAGTGGGAGGAAATACTTCTTCACAGAAAGGGTGGTGCATGACTGGAACAGCCTGCCAGAGGAAGTACTGGGGGAAAGATGGTGGGGAGCTTAAAGCATGCATGGGACAGGCACAGGGGCATATTAGATAGAGAAACAGTGTGAAGAAGTGATGCCTATGAACAACTAGGTTAATTGGCAATGACAAGGAAAAACTGGATGGACCTAAAGGTCCTTTACTGCTGACAAAATCTATGTTTCTATGTTTCAGTCATTTGAGCTACAAGTGGCCAAGTTACCAAGAACAAGGATCAGAAAGGGTTTACTTTATTGAACCAGTGTTTTTTTATTGAAACCAGAAAGCTTTTGCATATCAGACTTTACTCCAGTCATTTAAGTACGGTACTGTAACATTATTTTCAGAAAGGCAGATCATGTCTGGCTCCCATTTATGGCAACTTTTCACTCTGAGGTTTTGTATCTCATGGTGTTGCTTCCTTATATTTTAACAAGCCAGTGAAGGTACTTGTGTTGTTAGATATGTTTCCCTAAAATGCATCTGTAATCCTTGTCATACCTTATTGTTTTTTGTACTGTTACCTCCCGGCTCATGCCTGAAAATAGTCATAACCATGGCTAGTGCACCTACCTGGTAAACAAAAACTAAATAAATAAATAAAAATCTAAATCAGAAGATAGTACCCTTTTTGAACTAGCTACTCTTATTTCCAAAACTCTTCTCACAAATGTGGCATGTGCTACTGGATTATATAAAGTGCACTGTCCACCACTCACCAGCCTCAAGCACTCTGTGTGAGATGTCACAGTTTACTGTGTGACTAGTTAGTGCAACTTTCATTGATTTGCATGTGTTCCTGAAATATCCTGCTAGATATCAAAGCAAAAACTGTGATAGGTGCATCTGATTCTGGAAGATGGAACTGCACAAAGATGGATAGTCTTCTTGCTATACTATATTATTATTATACTAACTCCCATGAGGCATTAGCCCTACTACAGCTAAGATTAATACTAAATGGGAGACTGATCTTTCACTCTATGGCTGATGAAGAGTAGGAGATGATCTGTGAAAATATTAAACGCTTTCAGCCAGTAATGGGATGACTCACTTAAATGTCTGAATTTATTATAACCTTTTTAGACTACTGTATGTAAACTGAATCATAGATAAAGACATGTGGATGATGGACTATGTTGTACTTGATATATGCCAGACAGTGCCATGATCCAGCAGCAATCTCTCATCACTTTTCTTTATACAAAATTAAACTTCCGTAGATAATGACTAATCTGTCTGCAATTCCCCCCCATCCCGGTACTTCAGTATTGATAGATTGGAGTACAATGATATCCTGATCAGAGAGCAACTTGAGTCAAAATTATATAATCTGGATAGCATAATAATTTGTATATTGTAAGTATCTGGTTTGCACTCCTCTATCAATAAACAATATGTAAGTAAATATTGTATGTACTCAGATTTTTTTCTAACATTTCTATGCACACTATTTCCACTTGCTGTCTATACAGCAATGCTAATGGTAGTTTACCTGACTAACAGCCAGTTCATAAATTACCTGGCATTGGAAGTCAATGTTCAGCATTGTGTCTATAGTTAAAATGGTTGTCCTCACTCAAACCATGAGTGTTCATGTTCTTCTAAAAATTTAACTGGAAACATTACCACTAATCATTCCTATGTGAATAATTCTTCAAAAACATCAGTATCCTTGAATGACAAATGCATCCTAAGGTGCTGGGAAAATAAACAACCCCTTTCCCACTTGTTGGTATTAGGAGCTGACTTTTCATTTATCCGTGAACATTGGTTTCATTGGTCCACACTAGGTAAAAGCAAGACTCATGAGTATTGCAGTGTCCTAAAAACTTACCATCTCTAGCCTCTGTCACAGAGACTGATAGGTGATACAGTAAATCTGCATGAGGGAAGCAGTATAACATAGAGGCTAGAGTACCAAGCTGTGAACCTAGAGACCCACCAGACTTGGGTTGGAATCCCACAACTGTCACTCACATATTTTGTGAGCCTAAAAATCTACTTAACCTTCCACTGCTCCCACTGCACCCTTTGAAATGAACATGGAAACATAGAAACATAGAAGCTGTTGGCAGATGGGGACTGTACAATCCATCAAGACTGCCCTTGGCTTCCTACCCCCTACTTAGCTGCATGCTTGTGTATCCTACAGTGTCTGTCCCATACTCGTTTGAATTCCCCACTATCTTGGCTTCCACCACCCCCTGCAGCAGGCTTTTCCATGGTTCCACAACATGCTCTGTGAAGAATTTCCTCATATTGCTTCTGAACTTTCCTCCCTTAACTTGAAGGTTATGCCCTCTAGTCCTGCTTTAGTCCATTAGCTGAAAAAGGTTCTGCACGTGCACCCTGTTGTTGCCTTTAAGATATTTGAAAGTTTCTATCATGTCCCCATGATTCCTGCATTGTTCTAGGGAGTATAATTTGAGGTCATCCAGTCTTGCCTCATATGGTTTCTTATGCAACATATTTGTTGCTCTTCTCTGTACTGTCTCCAGCCTATCTATGTCTTCCTGAGGTGTGACCTCCAGACTTGGGCACAGTTCTCCAGGTGAGGCCTGGCCAGGGACTGATATAGGGGCATGATTACTTCATGCCTTCTGCTCGTGATGCCTCTCCCTATGCATCCCAGGATACCACTAGCCTTTAGTGCTGTCTTTTCACATAGTCTATTGACATTAAGGTCATCTGATATGATTATCCCTTAGGCTCACTCCTGCCTGGTAGTTACCAGCTGCTCTCCTCCCATTGAGTGCAGTTTCCCCTGGGTTACACTTTCCCAGGTGCATGACCTTGCATTTTTTGGCATTGAATTTCAATTGCCAGGTCTTGGACCACTCCTACAGTTTTCAGAGATCAGCTTCCATGCTTTGCTCTCCCTCTGTTGTGTCTACCCTGTTGCCGATTTTGGTGTCATCCTCAAACAGGCACACCTTTCCCTCCTGTTCATCCACAATGTCGCTGATGAATATGTTGAAGAGGATTGGCCCCAAAACTGAGCCCTGTGGGACCCCACTAGTCATCCTTCCCTCCGCAGACAGAGTGCCATTTACTAATACTCTCTGAGTTCTGTCATGTAACCAACTTCTGACCCAGTTTGTAACTTTAGTCCCAATTCCCATGTTCTCCAGTTTTTTGACTAGTCTTCTGTGTGTCAAAAGCTTTGCTGAAGTCCAGGTAAACCACATCCACTGCCCCACTCTGATCCACTGTTTTTGTGACCCAGCTGAAAAAATCAACTAGGTTTGTCTGACAGGACCTCCCTGCTGTGAAACCGTGTTGATTTCTGTTGAGCTGACCAGTGTGCTCCAAAAGAGCTATGATTCTTTCCTTCAGCAGGGACTCCATCAGTTTTCTGTTGACTGACAGACTAACCGGACAGTAGTTACCTGGCTGTTCCTTGCTTCCACTCTTGTGGAGTGGTACTACTGTTGCACCAATCCTCTGGCACCTCCCCACTCCTTAATGATTTGTTGAAGAGCACTGCTAAGAAGACTGCCAGTTATCTCCCTAGTTCTTTTAGTATTCTTGGGTGTACCCCATCTGGCACCATAACTTTATCTACCTTTAACTTGTCTATTTCCTCCAGGACCCTTTCTTCTGTGAAGGGGCCCGTGTCTATTCTTTCAATCGGATACTTCTTTATGACTATTGTTGGTCTGTTACCATCTGCTTCCTTTGTGAAGACTGAGCAGAACTACTCATTGAGTGCCTCTGCCTTCTCCAGGTCTTTCACTGTGGTTTGTCTGTCTCTTTTGTGATTCTAACAATGCTCCTTTTGATCTTCCTTTATTCGTTTATGTAGCTCTAGAAGGTTTTTAATTTTTTATTTATTTTATTTTATTGAAATCTAGGATTACAAATACCTTTGAGCAGGAACTGTTCATTTACAAAGGTTCCACGTCGAAGGAATGGGGGGTATACATACATACAAAGGTCAACATAATAATACATAGTTACACAATAACAAGAAGTAAGAGACTGAGGTTTAGGAAATTCCAGTAATTCAAAATGTGCCAAATGTTAGGTAGCATGACATAACCAGCCATGGGCAATCTTGGAAATAAGCACACTGCAGGTGAGAGGAAGGGTATGCAGGCAGGAAGGCCATTTTGGAGGTAGAGCATGAGGTAGAGCTCTAAAGGAGGGAGAGGAGGGATAGAAGTCAGGAAATGCCTTGGGGGGAGGCAAGGGAGAGGGGGCAAGGGGGTAGGCAGGTAGAAGGAGGCAAGGCGGAGAGAGATAGCTTTCAAGACTGAAGTGGAGGGCAGTGAATGGTTGGCCCCCGATTAGGTGAGGCAGTCACAATGACTAGTTGAAATGAGATGAAGTCGGAGTTGTCTCTTAAAAGGGCCAAGAGCAGCAGCAGTAAGAGTTTCTTTGTTGAGAGTATTGTACCACTGTGGTGCTCTGTGGGCAAAGGTCCTTTGGTCCATGGTAGTCCGGCATCTGGGGACAAGGAAGGTTAGTTGTTCTGAACTTCTAGTTCTCTGGGTGCTGTGGTGGTCAATAAGTAGCTTTTCAATGCCCGGGGGCATGACCCTGGGGAGGACTTTTTTGGCTAAGAGGCAGGTTTGATACTGTATCCGACTGATGAGAGGTAGCCATCCTGCCCCAGTGTACAGGTCACAAGTGTGTGTAAGTCAATCAGCCCCAGTTAGCAGCCTGCATGCTTTGTTGAGTGCAACTGTAATTCTGCGGAGGGCAGAGGCGGAGGCAGAGACATAAATTGCTAGCCCATAATCGATGATGAAGGTGACAGAGCTGTTGATAGCCAACCGGAGAGTGTCAGGAGTCATGCAGTGTTTGTGTCTGTAGAGCAGGCCTATACGGATGTTGGTGGCTTTGGCGACAGAATCTATGTGCTGATGGTAGGACAGTGAGCTGTCCAATGTGACACTTAGGTATTTAAAATCAGGAACGTGTTCAAGTAAGGTCCCTGTTTGGTTTAGAATGGTGACGTCACGGGATTTGTACTTGCTCCTGGCATTGTAGAAGGTCATAACCTTTGTTTTCTGTAGTTCATGACCAGTTTGTGTGACTTGAACCATTCTTGATCGCATGAATTCAAGCTGTAATTGTTTCTCGAGGAGCTCTGCATTTTGGTGGTTGGTGAACATGACTGCGTCATCGGTGTAGAGCAGTAATTTCTGGTGGCAGACACTGGGAAGGTCATTGAGGAAGAGGCTGAAGAGTAGTTGCCCCAGGATGGACCCCTGTGGGACCCCTGAAAGGACTGGCTTTTCTTCCGAGAAAACACCGGCAATCCTAACCCGCTGGACCCTCTCCCCAAGGTAGCTTGAAAGCAGAGCAGTGCTTCATTGGAGAGCCCAATGTTTGATAATTGCTTGAGTAGGAGTGGGTGGTTCACAGTATCAAAGGCTTTCGTAAGGTCGATGAATACTGTCCCTACACAGTTTCCTTGATCAAGTGTGGTATGGATGAAGCCTGTGAATTCTAATAGTGCAGTGGTGGTACTGTGCCCTTTTCAGAAACCATGTTGCTCAGGACACTGGATGTCGTATTTTTCCAGGCACTTGACTAATTGGTCTGAGGCGATGCAGTCCAGGGCCTTAGACAATGGAGGGAGGATGGAGATAGGTCTGTAGTTGGATTGCAGTGATTTGTCTCCACTTTTGTGTACCAGTGTGATGGTCGCCTGTTTCCAGCAAGATGGGAACTGGGACATCCTTAGTGATAGATTGAGGACCTTTGTCAAGGGTTCAAGGACTTCTTCAAGGACAAGTGCTAACAATTTTAGGTCAAGGGAGTCAACGCTGTAGCCTGCATTGTGAATGGCCTTCCGAATATAGGTTCTGGCTTCATGCACTGGGATCTCCTTGAAGTAGAATTGTGGGGCAGGGTGTAGGAGTGGAGTAGTTGCATGAGGGTTACTATCAGAGGGGGCATCAAAGATATTAGAAGGGAGGACACTATCCAAGTTGGAGAACACATTGTTAAAGGTGTTGGTGATGGTGTACAGGTCAGTTGTTGGTGTTCCATTTATGTTTAGCATGGTGGGTGGTGACTTAGGGTCCTTGCCTGTAAGGTCTTTCAAGTTACTCCAAAATTTTTTTCCATAACCCCAGGAGTTGGAGAGAGTTTCCTTGAAGTATTTGCTTTGGCTCTCCTAACTGCCCACGTGCACTCATTTCTGGCAGCTTTATATTTATGAATATCCCCAGGTTTGGATGTTGCATGGGCACAGTGCCAGAGATGATCCCTATGTTTGAGTAAAGTGATTAGATCGGGGTTATCAAGGGTTAGCTCTCCCTGACTTTCAGCTTTTTGAGAGGTGCAAATATATTGCAGGCTGCAGTGAAGTGGCTGATGAAAAGGTCTAAGGCTTGGTTTACATCAATGGCAGAGTCAATTGGTGTCCAGTCCAGGTGGCTTAGGTGTGTCTTTAGTAGCTCAAGGTACCCCTGCTTTAACACTCTGGTGTGGATTATTTTAGGAGGGGGCTTAATGAATTTGTTTGTCCAGGTACATGTGACCGGTGAGTGGTCACTGATCCCATCAGGGAGCACTGAGACTTTTGAGATTCGTTCAGGGTGATTAGTTAGGATCCAGTCCAGAAGTGTTCATGACCCTGTCCTATAGTTGCATCTGGTGGGGGTGGTAACAAGCTGGGTGAGGTTCTGTGATGTGACAGCATCCTTGTAGTTACTGGCCTCCAGCGATATCCAATTTATGTTGAAGTCACCTAGTACTATGAGTTCAGAGTTATGGTGTAATCCCTGTAGGCTTTCCAAAATGCTCATAAATCCATTGTGCTGATCTTTAGGGGTAGGTACACAGAGGCAATGGTGAGCTCCTTGTTGTGCGCCCAGAGTAGAACTTTAATAGCGAGAACCTGTAAGGGTGGTTTAGGGTTTGAGAACGAGAATACTTGACCCAGATAGGAATTCCTCAGGTAGGTGGCACAGCCCCCACCTCATTTGGAAACCCTGTCCTGCCTGAATATAGAGTATCCAGGGATGGTGACTGCAGCATCTGGTATCTTGGGGTTAAGCCATGTTTCGACAACAGAGAGTACATCAGGGCTATGTTGCTGGACCCAGGTTTGCAAGATGTCAAGTTTGTTAAGGAGGCTGCAGACATTGACTGAGGCTAATGTGAGGGACCCTCCTCCTTTTTGTGGCATGGGGTGCTAGGCTGGTAGGCCCTGGATTAAGATGAACATTTCCAGATATCAGAAGTAGCATAAGTAGTATCCTAAGATGCGCTTTAATCATTTGCAGACTAGTTTTGTTGTAGGGCATCTAGTCCTCTTGGCCTTGCTGGTCTGCATTTGCCCTGTGATATTGCAGAGCACAATATATAAAGCCATGTTCTCAGAGGTGCCACGTGATTGATGAAAAGTAATCAAATCCACAAGAAATGGTGAAATACCTGTGACCAGAAAACTGTTATTGTAGCTCAAAGACCCAGAATGTGATAAATTCCTGAAGGGGTTAAATTCCTGAAGGTGACGAATGTTGGCCTGGGGCACATGCAGGATGTAAAAATCCTTTGTTAGCCTCTTCCCTTTGTTCTCCAAAATGGTTTTGAATAGACCTCAAAGACTAGTACACATCTTTTAAGAACAAGTCAGACAGAAATGTGGATTCAGTGCAGCACTCCACAACTCAGTGCTTGTATAACAGATTTACTGACCTTACTTTTGGCTTTGATGGCTTCCAAATAAGTTGATTTAGGATGAGAATGCCAATACCTGGTGTTGATGTTTTGCAGTTTCTTAGTCCAGGAAATGTTCATAGATGTTATGTCCAAGAATGGTCTAGTTCCTCGAAGCAGAAACACATGAAAATCCACAAAAACTAAACTACTGACAAGAGACAAACAAACAGCCAGCCACAGAGGCTCTAGTCTAGGCTCATGATGTTTTGTTACCTTTTTTTACTTCCTGAACTATCCTAACCACTGTTTGAGCCTTTGCATTTCTTATTACTTTCCCCGTCTCTTTTAGTTTCTGTTTATATTCTGTTTTGTCTGCCTCGTTCCCAGACTCCTTGTACTTTCTGAAGGCTATGCGCATTTCTCTCACCATGGTTGCCAAGTCCTTGGAAAACCATAGTGGGTTTTTCCTCCTTTTGTTCTTATTAACCTGACAGACACACTGTGATGTGACCATGGTTACTGCATCCTTCAACCTTGTCCAATATTCCTCAGCACTCCCTTCTGTCGAGTTACTAAGGTTGTCTCTTAGACAGGCCTTCATGCTTGTGAAGTCTGCCTTCCTGAAGTCAAGGACCTTTAGTTTGGAGTGTGTGGAGTCTACAGACCTTTTTAACCTGAACCACACCATATTATGATCACTGTTGCACAAGTGGTTCTCTACTTCGACACCTGTACCCTATCGCTATTTGTGAATATCATATCTAGAACAATGTTTAGGCCTGCTTCCTGTAGTGTGACTAGAAATTCCCTGCTCTTCTGTGATGCTGCTGTGTGAGTATTTTAATCTATGTCCAGTAGATTGAAATCCCCCACCAGCACCATGTTCCCTTTGCCTGACATCTGGAGGATGATTTTCAGGATTTCCTTATCCCTGGCTTCCTCTTGGGGTCTGTAGATTATTCCTACCCGAATGGGTTTCTGGCTTCTGGACCCTATTGTGATCCACAGAACCTCTGTTTCTCCTAGTGCCTGCTGCATTTCTGTAGCATTGATGGTATCCTTAACATAAATAGCTACCCCCCTCCCCTTTTTCCATTCCTATCTCTCTTTAACAAGTTGTACTCTAGGATAGTCACCTCCCAACCATTATTATTTTTGAACTATGTTTTGGTCACGGCCACCCAGTCTAGTCCTGCCTCAGCTATTGTGGCAGTGAGATCTGTCTCCTTGTTAGCCAGACTGCTTGCATTGAGACATAGTGCTGACTACTCTTGCTGTGTTGCTTTGTTTGTCATGTCTCCCTTAATCTTATTGTTTGTCCTTTTGTAGTTTTCACTGTTTATGGTTCCTCCCTTTTCATTGTAATGGTCAACACCAGAGCTAGAAAGGGTTTTATGTTCCTTGCTATCTGCTTTTGCTATTCTGGAGTGTGTAGATTTGGTGCTAGCTGGAGGGGGAGAGACAGCAGGCTCTATGTGTGCTTCTCCTAGAGCTACCGTCATCTCCCCTCCTGCTAGTTTAAATGTCCTACGTGAATGTCAAATTTCTAGCCCAGTGCTCTGACTCCCTCTTTAGTCAGGTGGAGGCCATTAAATTTGAAGAACTCCCTTTCCCAGAAGTTGCCCTAGTTTCCGACGAAGTGGTGACCCTTTGTGTGGCACCAGTCCGTGAGCCATGTGTTGAGCTCACTTATCTCTTTCACTCTGATTTTCTGCGTATTCTTCCCCTTTTTGAAAACAGGCAGAATCTCAAAGAATGCAATGCTGGATGAAAATGAAGCCAATTTCTTGCTGAGCTGCTCAATGTGCTCCTTAACCTCCTCCACCGATCGACTACCAAGGTCATTGGTCCTTAGATGGACCAGAATGTTTGAGCCCTCTTCTTCCTTTTTAACTATGTTGACTATTCAGTCAGTGTCCCTCTAAGCAGATGCTCCTGGGAGACATCTGACCTGCACATCTGCACATTTGTTTTGCCTTAAGAGGGGGTCCACACCGCAAATCATGGAGTCCCCTATGATTATGATTTTTTTTTCTTGCTGAGATTTTGTTTATGATGTTGTTTTGCTATCCTCTTGAATTTGGCATTCCTTTGGCCCGAGACATCCTCCATCATTATGGATGGCAAGTGGTGTGTATCTGTTTGCTGTGTTTAGAGTGCTTTGTTGCTTTGGGAGAGTTGCCCAAGCTCTGCCCCTTTTCCAACAACCAGTTGCCATCCAACCCGGGTTGTTCTCTGCAGGAGAGGTGTGCTTATGTGGTGTTGGTGATGTGGAGGTGCACTCCTATAAAAAATGTTTCCCTGTATGTGGTTACATAGAATGCTGATCTCACCCCATGCCTTCTGTAGTTGTGCCCTGAGGTGACATATCTCCAAGCATATGGGACAGTGGCCCTGCTTCAGGTGACATGACCATTGAAGAGTGTCCTGCAGGGTTGGCAGCCAATGATATCCATGTACATGCCAGTGGATGGAAATAATGAGTACATAATTATTCAAATTTAGAGGAAGACGATCTGTTTCAGGCAGATGAAAGAGAAACTTTTTTTTTGTCTTCTACTTAGGTCAGGCAGGAAGTGGGCGGTGACATGCAGAACCTATATAGGATGAGGACTTGGGGTGGGAGGGATTAGAGGGTAGGGTGGGTGGGCAGAACCTTTGTTACTCCTTCCTGCTGAAAAAACAATCCATTTGTTAAGGTCTGCCATAAAAGCACTCAATGTGTGCATTTCTGGCCAGAAAAACTCTCCACTGTCATACCTCTGAACCTCCTTTATCACAAATCAGGAACAAGGCTTAAAATTATTTAATTTATTTATTTATTGAAAAGTTTTACCAGGAAGAGCACACTGAACAACAAGTTACCCATCTTACAGTGCTTCCTGGGGGAAAGGTAACATAGGGAAAATTGTAGCATGCATAAACTACAAAATACAATCAACCAACAGACATTAGCACAGTTTAAACAGTGATGTGAGACAGGTAGCATCATAGCAGGTTACATAGTGTACCATAATACAGCAGCGTACGGTTCATCACAAAATGCAATACAACCAATTACATAACTACAGCTTAAGCAGAAAAGCAAGGCAAAGAAAACAACATAACAGGCTACAAAGGATAGTAGACATAAGCATTGTACAATAAGTGCAGTTTTGAAGTACACCCATTGAGCAATCAGCTGGCTGATCAACAGAACAGTTGGAGCACACAAGAGAGAGTATCAGCTTATAAAAGTGGCTTAGGTAGATGAGTAGTGGGTAGTGCAGGGTACATGGTAATTTGTCAATGAAATGATCAGGAACACATTACCAAAATCAGGGACACTTCTGAAAAAATAGTAATATTAGTTCTAGAAGTCGTGTACAACATGCTTCTTTGTAAAAATAGAATTTTCTTAATGATAACTAGACTGTAACACTAATGGCTGGCATTATTTTTGATTGAAATCCCTACTCTTCAGTGACAGAAATGCCAAATTTAGGAGGGACAGAAAACATTTCTGAGGCAAGATCAGGGACATCCCTGAAAATCAGGGACAGTTAAGAGGTATGCTGGGAAGTGCTTCTTGTGGGGGAACCTCTCTACTGTGTGGGACTTCTTGTGGGGGAACCTTGACTGCCAAAATTCACACTGTGGGAGGGAAAATAAATTGTGGAAGATTAGAGAGGGTAAGTAGCAGAGAAGGTAATTTCTCTAGTCTTCCTTTGAAAGTCTGAATAATGCTGGCTTCTACAACCTTACCAAGTAGACTATTCAACATGCTAACAACTATTTATGTGAGGTAATACTTCTAATGTTCCACCTTACCTTGCCTTATCTAAGTTTAAGTGAATATAGAAACCAGCAACTTTAATTCAGCTCTGATTCAGACCCCCGTCTTTGGTTTGGCTTCGACATTTCAGCCAAAGACAGTTCAGATCCTTGGTATCTGGATTCAGCCAAATACAAGTTGAGGTAAGTGACACATTTTAACCACCCCCACCCACCCCAGTCAATCCCAATCTCTTTCACCCTCCACTGGTCTTCCAGTCAGATTTGTTTCAAATTTAATAAATAGGAGATCACACGGCACAAGAACTGGATTTATTTTATTAAAAAAAAATATTGGGGGAGTTTGGAGGAGGGTGGGAAATGGCCGAGGTAGATGAAACTGTGATCATGTGACTACCCCAGGCTACTTGTGAAGGAAATCATTTTTTGTATTAACTGGATGAAGGTTGAAGTGATGCAAAAGTGGCCAAAAAAATTCAGTTAAGTTAAAATAAAGTTAAAAGTGACAAATTTCAGCACATTCAGCAAATACAGATTTGTCGTCAGGTAATTATTTGCCCTATCTTATTACATTTCAATTTTTGAGAGCAGAAATAATAATTGAAGCATAATTTAAAAGAATTGTACATTATCAAAGACAATGGAATAAAGATAATAATATCTTATTTAGTAAGCAGTTATCACACACCTGAGTAAAGTCAAGGGACTCAATTCAGAAATGTGGCTTAGGGTGATGCAAGCTACTGCAAACAGCAGCTTGAGTCGAATCCCATGCGCCTGCGACCATACACTAGATTCTGGTACAGGAGGGGTCCTGGTGCCTAAGTCTCCACATTTGCAGCAACATCTCTCCTGCAACAAACACATGGTGCCCGGGAGGGGTTTTCTGTAGGCTATATTCAGCAAAGCCTAGCAGTTCCTCCATTCCCAATCATCTGTTAAAATACATTATTCCTGTCCCCAGTGGTCTGGCTGACCACCATACCAGATCCCCGATGTCCCCAATAAATGGTATGTTTCATACATCCCTGGTAGTTCTAGTGGACCCCTCTCCAATCCCCAATATCACTTATATATTGAATTAATAAGAAAAAACATCCCTAGTTGTTTTGAGGACCCCCTCCCCAATCCCCAATATCCCCTGTATATTTCATTAATAAAAAAAAAAAATCACTGGTGGTCTAGTGGAACCACCTCCCCAATCTCCAATATTGCCTGTCTATTGAATTAATAAAAGAAACCCATCTCTTGTGGTTTAGTGGACCCCCGTCTCTGATCTACAATATCGTTATTATATTTAATTTGTAAAAAAGAAAAAAGTCCCTGGTGGTCTAGTGAACACCCCTTCCCAATCCCCAATATAATTGGTGTATTGAATTATTTAAAAAAAAAATTCCTGGAGGCTTAGTGGAACCCCACCCTAGCAGGTAGTGCCCATCACCCTGATCCCCCTATCCTGAACCCTGAGCCAACGACCGGCACAGCCCTCCTCTCACCACTGTGGCTGGCTGTCGACTGAACTGTACCTGAGTGTGTACTGTATAATACAGTAGGTGCTCATTCATTGGCAGATGTCCCCAATAAAATGTTTATCTGTACATTTCCCTGGTGGTCTAGTGAATTCCCACCCCTGATCCTTGATCCCCAGTTATCATGAAAAATGATACCTGGTGATCTAGCACCCCCCAAGCCCCAAGCCCCAATCCCCCATGCAATAATAGCTTCTTCAGATACATTAGTGAGAGGAAAAAGATCAGAAACAGGATCATTATGCTGAAGAAGAAAGGAGTAGAAAGGGTGGAGGATGACCTATAAAAGGCTGAGATACTGAACAAGTACTTTTGCTCAGTATTCACCAGGGAAGGGGAGGGTGAGGGACTGAGACTCAGTAAGAGGGGTATTCAGAGGAGGGAGGTAATCACCAGCCCATTCATGGTGGAAAAAGTCCTAGAAGAACTCAGGAAAATAAAAGCAGATAAGGCAATGGTGCCAGATGGGATCCACCCCAGAATACTAAAGAAACTCAGAAAAGTGCTGGCAGAACTACTGGCTGCCCTTTTCAATGCATCACTAGAGATGGGGGTGGTAACTGAGGACTAGAGGAGGGCAGATGTGGTCCCTCACCACAATAGTGGAAGCAGAGAGGAGGCAGGCAATTACAGGCCTGTAAGCCTGACCTCAGTAGTACGGATACTAATGGAGTCCGTACTTAAGGAGAGGATTATGACATTTTTGGAGGATAGTGGGTTACAGGGTCCAAGGCAGCATGGATTCTCAGTGGCAAGGTCCCGTCAGATGAATCATACAGATTTCTTTAACTGGCTAACCAGGGTTGTTGATCAGGGAGAGGTGGTAAATGTGGCCTACCTGGATTTGAGTAAGGCTTTTGACACCGTCCAACACAGGAGAATGCTAAATAAATTGGGGAGTCTGGGAGTGGGTCCTACAGTGGTAAAGTGAGTTGGGAACTGGCTAAAGGACAGGACTAAGAGGGAAAGGACAGGACTCAGAGGGTGGTAGTAAATGGCATGAAATCAGAGGAGAAGGAGGTGACCAGTGGGGTGCCACAATGGTCGGTGCTATGGCCAGTCTTATTGAATGACTTCATTAGCAATATTGCAGAGAGTTTGGAAGCAAAGATGTGCCTCTTCACAGATGGCACCAAAATCTGCTGCAGAGTGGACACACTGGAGTGGTTGGAAAAATGAGAAAATACCTAAGCCTAATTGAGGAGTGGTTGAGTGTCTGGATGCTGAGTTTCAATGCTAAAAATGTGCAAGATCATGCACCTGGGTCACAGGAATCTAATGGAAGAGTACAGGATGGGTGAGGAAATTCTGGCCTCCACAAGTCAGTAGGAGCTTATCATATTTGACAACCTGAAGGTGACCAAACAGTGTGAAAAGGTGGTGAGAACACACAATGTTGGGGTGCATAGGGTGGGGCATAACAAGCAATAGGAAAGATGGAGTGATGCCACTGTACAGATCACTGGTGAGGCCTCAGCTGGAGTAGTGTGTCCAGTTCTGGTGACCATATCTCTGGAAGGACATTGACAAAATAGATGCACTCCAGAGAAGGGCAATGATGATAGTACATGGACTGCACCAGAAGCTCTATGAGGAAAGACTTAAGGACCTTAATATCTATTCACCGGAGAAAAAAAGGGAGAGGGGAGATATGATAGAGACCTTAGGGGAATAAACAGGGTACAAGTGGAAAGCAAATTTCAGAGAAAACTCTGCACAAGAACAAGGGTGCATGATATGAGGCTGAAGGGTGGAAGGCTCAGGGGTAATAGTAGGAAGTACTTTTTCACTGAAAGGGTGTTGGAGCCATGGAACAGCCATACAGCCGAAGTAGTGGGGGTGAAAATAATATGAGGGTTCAAGCATGCATTGGATAGACATAAGAGTACCCTGGAGATGTGCAGAGCAGGAGAGCCACAGAGCAAATGGGATCTGGGGCTGCAGCAGTGAATAGGGAAATGGGCAGACTAGGTGGGCCGTATGGTCCTTATCTATAGACAGATACTATATTTCTAGATTTCTATACCACAGCATTGGTGGTCTAGTGGACCCCCTCAGCTGGCAGTGTTCCAACACCCATTCCCCGTCCCCAACCTGAGCCAATGACATGTATCACTCACCACCACATTGAGCCACCGACTGAGTTCTTAATGAGAGCTGTACTATATTCCACACCCGCTCATTGATTGACAATGAGCTGTCACTCAATGAGCAGGTACTGAATACAGTACAGTAAGGAATGTCCTCCAGCCTGTAGACTTCTATCAGAAGCACAAGGTACAGTTTCTATCCAGTGCCTCATGAGTTAGAGAAGTATGACTTGCCACATGTTGCCAACAAAAATCAGTCATAGCTTTCTTTATTCAGGGCCTGCATATCCCTACATGAAAAAAGGAGATCATGTTTGACCTTTTTTACTCAGGGCAAGAGGTAGGGATTAGGGTTAACAACCCCAAGGAACACTGTATCACTGAATCACCAAGACTCCTGAGACCTAAATCATAAGTTTTATTTCCCTACTTTGTACGCTTTGTGTTCTTCAACCCTAATGTCTGCATTAATGTAGCTTTTTGTGATGAATTTCTTGTATATCTGTGATAGTGTAATCACATCCTCATTCATGTAGGTCCCAAAGGGACCTGCACAAAATGAAACAAACAGAATAATGGAGATATTTTTAGCCCTGCTTCTTAACCAACTAGCAAATGAAAGACAACAGTGTCTTAATATCTGTAGTTGCACCATTACACCATGTCATCCTAGCTTAGATATAATATTAGTAATAATAATAATAATGATTTCTTACCTGGATCCTGGAAATTGGGTGTTGGGGTTTGGGCAGCTGGAAGAAATATCCAGTTGTAGCTGTAAAATAAGAATAGTAATGGGGTCAGAAAGAATCTGCAGCTCTTAAGTAACTGGGAAAAACACAACTCTCTAAACATAAAAACAATACATGCCTGATATATGTTGTCAGTATCCTCCAGTGCTGGGGCTAGTATCTTGTCTTTATCATTCCAGTGGACCTGTAGACCTAAGTTGGAAAATTGGTTAGTATGATTAATAAAAATACTGTGTTTGGTGGAAAAGGAATGTATTTTTTGGGGGTTTAAAGTGGGTTGGTTGAGAGAATAGATTCAGGAACCATGCCAGCGACCTGGGTTTGGTATTAAGGGTAGGGGGCTAGGTCCCAGGACATATAGAAGATCAGAGAAACCCCATGGGCAGACATGATGGACCTATGGTCTCCTTCTGCCATCATTTTCTATGTTTCTAAGTCACACCAGGGATTGGGCACCCTGGTGTTAGCAATGAAAAATGAAAGCGGGGACTTAACTGGCACAAGGGGTGGGAACGCTGGTGTTGGAACCTTTCATTCTTCAGTTGGCACCAAGGATTGAGCATGCCAGTGTCTGGTTTATACTTGTAAGTCCCCCCTCATGGGTGGGCTTATGTCTCACCCTTAGGGCCCCCCTTGGTGCTTATGGAGTTTGTGCACTGATGGGGTGCATTTTTCTGTTGCTGCCACTTAAGGGCAGCAGGCAGGGCTTATATATACATATATATAGATAGATAGATAGATATGGGAGAGACAGGGAGAGATACAGGCAGGTATTGCTGCAGGGCAGTTCATGGGGGTGGGGGATTCTCCTCTGCTTCCATATGCAGGTTGGCAAATTAGGCAAATTAGTCTCCATGGGAGGTGCAGCAGATAGGCAGCTGCAGTCAAGTGGATCCAGGGTTCCCCTTGGGGTGGGTAGTGAGAACATCCAGTGGGTCAAGAGGAGTTCGTGAAGTGGGCAGTAGGGGACCCCATGGGCGGTGGGCAAAGTCTTGGCGAGATGTTCGTTGTCCTCTGGGTATTGTGGAGATGGTGTCAGGGCCTCTACAGGGGATGGGAGGATAGTAGCATTTCCCCCCAATCCCATTTCCCCATGTGGCACATCAACCCAGGAGGATGGAATGAGGGAATTGGGTGGCAGCCTGGACTCAATGGGGCCTGCCAGGCCTCGTTCAGGGGCAGGCCCCGGGGCCTACATGATGGTAGGCCTTAAGGCCAATATAGGCCATGGCTCATCTTAGGCAACTGGTAACGGGAAGTAAAGGGAGCCACAGCAACTGCTTTGGAGGGCTCAGCTCTGGTGTGAGAGCTGTAGGGTTATTTTGAAGAGGAGAGCATCAGGGATCAGGCTAAGTCAAAGACTGATGGGAGAAGCATCCATGGGGAAGCCATGGTGTATGAAAGGCTGCTAAATTTACACCCCAAGTATGAATTAACTCAGGAGCAGCAGAGGAGTACATCACTCCCCTGATGAGGAGGTAAAACATGTGAAGTAGGAGAACCGTTTAAAGGAAAATCCATAAGGGGAAGCTCAGTTTAAGATAGGCAGAAATAGAATAAGGCTTTTACCAGTGCCAGTGCCAGTGGGACTGGGAGCTTCTCATTCCTGGAAATGTATGCAGTAGTAAAAAGAAGAGAGAAGTGCAACAAAGATAGCGCAGGGCTTGCATCACAAAACGTATGAGGAGAGACTTGGGGACTTCAATAAGTACTCACAGGAGGAGAGGAGAGAGCCGGGGAACATGACTGAAATGTTCAAGTACCTCAAGGGTATAAATAAGGTGCAGGTGGGGGACCTTTTCCAATATAGAAAAGTACTAGAACAAGGGGCACGATGTGAAATTGGAAGGGAGTAGACTAAGAGATAAAGTTTTTCTACACAGAAAGAGTAGTTGATGCTTGGAATATTTTGCCACTGAAGGTAGTGTGGGCATGCACAGTGGAAGGGTTTAAGCATGCCTGGGACAGGCACAAGGGAACTTTGAGAGGGGAAGGAGTGATGAAAAGCCATTGATCACATAGGGTCAATGGCCACATACAATGTATAGGGCCTATGGGCAGACTGGGTGGGCCTGCTGGTCCTTATCTACTGACAGTTTCTATGCAATTCTGATCCTGGAGTTAACTAGTTGCTGCTAAGAGGACTGTAGCTCGCTCTCTATCTATTCCTATATCATTCTGTGTAAAACGTTAGCCCCATGGAGTTGTATCATTTAAAGCTTTAAGTAACTGGGACTCTGAGCTCTGATAATCATTTAGGAGCTCAGGAGAATAAAAGTGATTCATTTGAGAGAAACTGGAGTCAAGTTTGACCATTTTCAATGAAGGATTATATTGAAATTGTGAGCAGATGACTTGCCACCTGACAATTCATAACGGACAATATGTGGTAAATAATAGTTTTCAGGGATTTTCACAGTTTTTCTGGGGTCTCGAATCATTTAATTTCCTATGCCCTCCTGCTTCGGGTCCAGAGAGTTGAGAAGCTTGAAGATGAATGGAGCAGTCTGCCTGCTGGATGGTGTCTGCTGGGTATGAAGAGAACACTTTTGCAGCTCGGTGTCATGTTTTGAGAACACATCTGAAGGTAAGACAACTGTGTTTTTGTGCTGCTTTTAATCTGTGGAGAACCTGGTGAGGTTCTGGAGTTTGTGGTCCCCTTCCCCATAATATCTGGTCCCTAGATAAGTGGGAATAGGGGCTACAGATTGTTGGGGCTTGTCTGGGATCCCTTCTCAGCCCCAGCAGGTGATTTTATTGCCCTTTTTTCTGGAGCTTGGAGGAGCTGGCAGGACCTGCTGACTTGGACCAAGACCGGTTGCACAGTTTCGGAGGTGTGGCGCAGGGTAGGCCTATTTGGACAGATACGCATCAACCCTCCCCCAAGTCTCCAGTGGACGTGCACATGACTTGGAGGTCATGTGCACTCCTTAGCCTCCCTGATTGGCTGGTGGTATGGTTGAGAAAAGACAAGGACTGTGAGCTAGGTGCCATTTTGTGGAGAAGACCAGAGATTTGGCAGTTCATTTTGGAAACTCCTAATTGGTGTGCAGATGAGGGAAGGCCTTCAACTATCTAGATTTGTGTTTCCCCTTCACTGGAGTGATAGATCAGAGGAAGAGAAAGGGTTGGAAGGAAATTGCTGGGAAAGGACAAAACAGAAGACTGGCAGATGACAAAAATCGGTGGAAGAATTTACTCCCCCAGAGGAACCACAGGAGACAGTTTCCACCTCCCTCCTAACATGGCTGTAAAACAAGGGAGGGAGGGAGCAGGTGGAAAAAAGGTGCATCCGGTGTGGATTTAGGGGAGAAAGTGTAGTCCAGCTGCCTGTATGTTTAATTTGTTTCAGTTTTGCTCCAGAGGTATTTTTGATAGAGCTACACCTATTTTTCATTGGGGCTACCGTTCCAGTACTTTGGGGGGAATGCCATCCATATGGTCTCAATGAATGTAGAGGCCTGGGACCTTGAGAAGCTCACACTCCAGGACAAAGGAGACATGGGGGAAAAGCCAAGAGAACCATCCCCCGATGTTGTAATGGAGTCATTGGCAGAGGGAGGGACAGGGGCCTGTGTCCACCCTCAAGTGATCCCCCCAGGGTCCAGGGGATCCCCAGCAGCATCCCTGTCTGGTGACAGCTCATCAGCCCCTTTGGCCAAGCCAGAGGTGTCTCCTGCTGTAAGAATCCATCATGTTACTAAGTTGGGAGCTTCTGGAGTGTCCATTGAGTGAGAGGAGATCACTGAAGAGTCCGAGTTTGATAAGGAAAAATTGCTCTCCAAAAGATTTCAGTTTGCTGATTATGAAATCCAGCAGACTATTCCCCCAGTCCTTCCACTGCCCCGTTATCATCCTGGCAGATAGAACCCCGCACCTTTTAGTGCATTCTAAAGCTTTGTGGGTCCATATGGCTGGACTTATAAGAAGTGACCCTCTCAGTGTGGCTTATCATATTGGAATATGGCTGGAAACAGGACTGGCCAGAAAGATCAGTGTTAGGCAGCAACCCAAATGGTCCCAGGTAGGAAGGTGGATAAGAAGGATCCATATCGAGTACCCTTCTGCAGACTACCCATATGTTTCAGAGAGTATGTGGGATGTCATTGAAGAAATGTGTGAGGAGTGGGTATATAAAAAACAGCTACAGAAGCTGCGGTCCAAGCCTGGGAGTTGCAGACATCCATTCCAGCAATTTTTCCAAAACGCTTGTGCCATGTGTTTCACAGTGCCTTGGTCTGGCCTGACTTTGTTCAGTCATTTTGCCTTAGTTCAAGAGTTGGCAGGTTGCAGAATGAAATATTACATCATTGCTAAGGATTTGTTTGGATACCTCACTACAAAGCCAGATCCTGACTTTTACTTTCCACAGGGTGGTGGTCCTGCCATTGAAGCCCCAGCAAACTGTGAACTGTGTCAGGAAGAATGCTCACCTGAGCAGGAGTCTGTTTCGGGACTGTTGTGTTACCAATTTAAACTCTTAATTTAATGACTTTAAAAAAATGGGACAGTAATAATTCTATTTTTGTTTTAAAGGAAAAACATGAAAGAAACTGATACTAGTTTTACAAGGATGCTTTATTCTATTGTATTATAAAGATCAATGCTGAGTATTTAAACTTTGCCTCATGTGAGTGTTAATGTGGGTGTGAGTGTGTAAGAGTGAGTATGAGTGAATATTAAAAGAGATTGATTATTAAAAGTTGGGTTTTGGCTTACTGATCTTGGTGAGTGGTACAGGGAGGGGATTTCAAACTTATCTACCCCAGTAAGTATGTGTATATTTGATAATTAAATGTTCTTAATGCAAATAAAAGCAAAGCAGGCGTTATTTGTTAAACGCTATTCCAAAGCCAGATCGTAGCATTGTACATATAGATAAAACAGTAAAAACATATATTAAGAAAAATGATAATCATAAAACCATTAATAGCAGGCAGCAGGAATTTCAAGTGTCTGGAAATGCCAGGTTAAATAAATAAGTCTCTAAGCCAGATTTAAAAGCCTCAGTGGTCAGGCACTCTCTGATCCAACAAGGTAGAGTTCCACAGGGTCGGAGCTGCAAAGGCAAAAGATCTAGTTCCTGAGGTTTTCAAACAAACCCTGAAAATCTTTAGCAATCCTGGGTCAGTGGAGCAGAGAGGGCGATGGGGCAGAGGAGATCTTCCAAATTCCATTGCCCCAGTCCATGTAGGGCTTTATTGGTCAGTAATCCGACCTTGAAGGTGATTCTCCACTGAACCAGCAGCCAATGCAGACTGCAGAGCACAGGTGTGACGTGGCATACCTCGATAAGCCAGTCAACAACCTGGCAGCTGCATTCTGCACCAACTGCAGGCAGCAGAGGTTTGCCCCCGGTAGCCCTAGGTATTGGATGTTGCAGCAGTCTAGGCAGGAGGTCACAAAGGAATGGACCAACGTTGGAAAATCATCGGGCAGGACCAGGTGTTTTATCTGGGTGATATTCCTCAGATGATAAAAAGAGGTCTTGATGACAGCTGACACCTGAGACTTAAGTGTCTGCCCACCATCAAGCATAATGCCCAGATTTCACACCTGGTCAGAGGTTGTCAGCTGACTACCCCCCAGCCACAGCCCGGATGGCTGCCCAGTAGACAACCCCTCTACCCAATGACCTGAGTCCACAACCAACACTTCAGTCTTATCTGGATTCAAACTAAGCCAGTTGGCACTCATCCAATCCTGAATCTCAAAGAGGCAGTTGTTAAAGACTGAAACATTGTCACTCTGCTAGGGCACAAAGGACAAGTACAGTTAAGTATCATCTGCATAGCAGTGAAACTCAGCCTGTACCTCCTTATAATGTCTCCCAATGGCAGCATATATATCGCAAACAACATGGGTGTAAGCACAGAGTCCTGCAGCACCCCACATGGCAGGGGGAGAGGGGCAGAGGAAAAAAACCCTGACTCCCATTCTCTAAGTCCTGCTTGTGAGGAAGGATTGAAACTATCTAAGGACTGTTCCAGACAGACAACAGATCAGCCACAGACACTCCAGTAACACACCATGGTCCACGATATCAAATGCCGCAGACAGGTCAAAGAAAACCAAGATGGAACAGCTATTCCAATCTCTCACTATCAGGAAATCATTAAGAACCCAAACCAGCACCATCTCAGTACGGTGCCTCTTCCTGAAACCAGACTGGAGAGGATCATAGACATCTTGGTTGGTAAGATGATCCTCAAACTGCAATGTGACTGCCTTCTCAATAACCTTGCCCCCAAAAGGCAGGTTAAAGACAGGCCTGTAGTTGGCGAGACAATCAGGGTCGAAAGAAGATTTTTTCAGAAGGGACATAATCATCACCTTTTTCAGGGTGTCTGGAAACACCCCAGTTCCAATGAACATCCAAATATCTCAGCTATGACCAGTCTGATTACCTTCATGCACCCCACCAGGAGGTGCATTGGACCTGGGTCCAAACTACAGTGAGTCCGTCGCAAACCCTGGATAATCTTCACAATGTCCACGATCGCCAACCAGTCAAAGTCGAACCAGACAAACTTGGTACCTGTGATCTCCCATCCATCATAACCACACTTATTTGAGTGAGCTATACAGATCTCCAACCTGATGGTGGCAACCTTATCTGTGAAAAATTGAACAACTCATCACACTTTTCTGTGAAAAAGCTCTCCGATTCTGGAGACAGACTGGATTGCACAGCTGTCCACAGTATGGAAGAGATGAGCCAGTCAATTTTTCACAGTTGCAATCTCCCTGGATAGGAACTCTGCCTTCTTATGGGAGACCACCAATTGATAGTCCTTATAATGGGACACCAATCTAAGCTTGTCATCAGTCAGGCTGGTTTTCCACCAGCATCATTCCAACCTTCTCCCCACTCTCCTCATCTCCCTCAAAGTCCCATCAAACCCAGGGAACTTCTGGAAAAGAGTGAGGGGTGAACCTGGACAGGAGCTATAGAATACAGAGCAGCTGCCACTGCCTTATTATAGCCTAGAAGCAGATCTCCTGGATCCAAGCCAACATTCAATCTCCCCGATAGGTCCAGCACCACCATAAGACCATCAAGGGTCAAACCCCATGAAGGGTGGTACCAGACCATCTCCATTGGGGCAGGTCTATTGGGGGGATCCAAGAAACTGAACCCTATAGAGTGGTGATCAGACCACCCAATGGGTTCCACCACTGCATTGGAGATCTCCATCCCCAGTAGGAACACTAGATTCAACGAATGACCTTGTCTGTTGGTTGCAGAGGTAACCACCTGTGTAAAGCCCAATGAGATCATCAGTTAGAGGAAATATTGACCAAAATGTGAGAGTTCATTGTGGACCCAGACATTGAAATCCCCCAGCATCAACCATGTGTGGAGACTCCAACACCATGTCATTGATGAAGTCCATGACTTCCTGCAGGAAATCCTTCTCACCCTGGGTGGATGGTAGATGAGAAGTATCCTGCAGCCCATACATGTGCCCATAATAGACTTGAAGGATCTAGTGACCCCAACTGGCACATCTACAAGGCCCAGTTCCATCTTAAAACAAATGGCTTCACCCCCACCATTACAATCCAGCCTCGGGTGGTATATCACCGATTAGCCAGCCGGAACCGCTGACTCCAATATGGGACCAGCATTCTTGTCCAGCCAGGTTTCAGTGATGCATGCCAGGTCTGATGTTCCAACAGGTTCAGCAGCCACTGCTGCCTTGTTTTTAATTGACATGGCATTGCAAAACATCACCCAAGTAGGATGGGAAGTTGAGGTCGATCGCACTATTTGTCCACAAGAAGTGGAGATCTTGAGTATGGGGACTAAGCAGGGTGGACCCCTCTCCTGGGCAGATTTCACCCCAGGGTGTCTCCTTGACCCAATGACCCCAATTCATACACTCTGTTCCACCCCCCACCAGGCCCAGGACCCCCACCCCTCCGACACCCCCTTGCTACTCAAAAGGTGCAACAATGCCTCTATACATCCACCAGTAATGGGGGACAATCAAAAGGATCAAGGGCCCTAAGCTCAGTTGGAGAGTAGTACCTGACCATCAAAGCTCTCTGCCAACACATCCTGATGCTCTCAAAACCAGAAACCACCACTTTCTAACTAAAAATCAGCCAAGCTGATCTTACTGCACACCTATCTAAAACCATTGTCAACACAAGCACAACTCAAATATAACCTAATACAAGGCAAAACTAACTAACCAGACACTACACACACACACACACACACACACACACACACACACACACACACACACACACACTAACTACACCCCACCAACCCAATAACTTAAAATAAATTTATATTTTGCCAGCCCAGTGGTGCTAAAGGTTGATGCGCTGAACACCACACCTCATGCCACGCCAGCGACCCGGGTTCGGAAGCGAGCCGGTCACTGTGGGTCAGCAGGGGAGGAAGTTGATTGAGCATCCATGGACTGCTCTCTATTCCTGGGGTGGGTCTGGGTACAGTAACTGGCATAGTCTGACACCTAGCGGAGGCTGGGTGTTGTTACATCTGGCCTGGTAGATTGGGGTGGTAGGCGGGGCAGCCGGCTGGAGCACTGCATGCAGATGCATTTGCAGGGTGTCCTTGTTGGCATTGCATGCCCTGCCTTCAACACACACACAAGAACATGGAAAAGGGGGAGTGCCTAGCCTTTGCGGCTTGATGGCCATCCATGATGTCCTGCGCTGATCCGAGGGGACCACTGTGAGCGGATCTGTTGTGGTGGGGGAGTTAGTTGACTTCGCTGCCCCACCATGGGGGCAAGCTGTGGGGTAATCGGTGGTTGCCCTTAGTTGGAGACAGCGCATGGCGGCCGGCAGCTGGAACTTAAGGGATGCCAGGACAATAAGGCCGGCTGGGTCTCCCCTGGGAGAAAAAAGTACCATAAAAAAAAAAAAAAAGAAAATAACATTTTCAAATTTACTGCAGAGGCAGTTTATAACTTTAAAGTCAATGTTCTGGAAATGTCCAGATTCTTCTCACAGAACAGAAATAGTGCTCTCACCACCATACAGAAAAAGTTTTATAATTCAATCAAGAAGTGTAGGGCTCTGACCACCTCAACCAAAGTTCAAAAGGATTTTCAGGCAGGGTACAGTAGCTGTGTAGCACAAAGCACAGTAGAATTCCACAGGAAGGCATACTCTTCCCAGTGACCTGGCAGATTTTCCATTGGCGAAAAGGAACCTCCACAGGTAAGCACAAACCCAACTACACAGTTTCCAGGAAAGCACCTAAAAGACACTGTGTGCAACAGTCCAGGTTGGAGATAACAAGGGGGCAGAACAGTAAATACTGTTTCAAAAACCCACAAACATTAGCAACTGCTTTGTCCCAGAGATTTCATATCAGAAAATCAGTAGCACAAAAACAGTACCTTTAGATAACCAGGGCTTCTACAAGGTCTGTGAAAAGTTGAAAGCTCTCACCCCGCTTTGCTGACCGTGACACTAGCAAGCTCTCACCACACCAGTCAGCCTCTCAGGAGTGCTTGGAAGCAACAACTCCATAGATCTCCACCGGAGTTCTTCAGGCCTCTGCCACCGCCAAATCTTCCTCGGTGGCTCTCATCCAGGGCACTGCAATGCCGGTCCGATTAGAACGTGCCTCCCCAGGAAATTTTGGCTCAGAACACAGTTCCTGGCTCTCCTGCTAAAATATTCTGCAGCTCAAATGGTTGTTGCTGTGAGGATTCCACACCATAATTATGGTGCTAAATTTGAATCCTCTGCAGTCAAGAACACCTAAAAATAAAAAAAGCTAGCACCTATGCTGACTCACTAAAACTCCTAACTTACATTGAGCCCTACTCCTATTCCTAAATTCTAGTACTTACAAACTATTTTAAAATGAACTCTAGCCAAACTTACGGCAGCGGACAAAAGAAAATAACATTTTGGGTTTCTTGAATGCTAAAACGAAGACAGAAAGCAGTAAAGTCAATAAGTAAAGGCTCCACTCAGAGCCCTCACGGACAGCGACCCAGCTTGGTCGCCATCTTGCTCTTAAATGAAAAGAAAAGTGGCAGGTTCTCCTGGAACAGGTAGGTTAGGATTTTCTTGGGTTTTGTTAGGGCTTTGAATGAAGCTGGGGAGGGGGGTTTATTTTTCCTTTGTGTCAAATTTCAGTGGGTGCCCCATCCGACTTGCTGGGGAGTGCACATTACCCAGTTTGGCTGGCTGGGGAGGTCTGTCTGGCTTTAAGCCTCCATTCCTGGGAGGGACTAGGTTTTTAAGGGGGGTGTAAACCCCCTCATGGGTGGGCTTATTTCTCACCCTTAGGGACCCCTTCTTGGTGCTTAGGGAGTTTGTGCACTGAGCGGGTATATTTTTCTGTTGCTGCCCCTTGTAGGCAGCAGACAGGGCTAATATATACAGGGGAGAGGCAGTGAGAGATGGGGAGAGAGACCGGTGGGTGTTGCTGCAGGGCAGTTTTGAGGGCCCCCCTCCCAATAGGCAGGTTGGCAGTTTTGTCGGTGGTGCGCCAGGTTCTTGAATTTTGTGGTCTCCGTGGGAGGAGAAGCAGACAGGCAGTTGTGGTTGTTTGGATCTAGGGTTCCCAATGGGAAGGGTAAGGAGAGCATCCAGTGGGTCAAGAGGAGTTTGTGGAGTGGGCAGTAGAGGACCCCTGGGAGCATTTGGCCATCATTGTGTGGTATTTGTGGGCCATCAGGGGCTGTGGAGGTGGTGGCAGGACCTTTGCAGGGGATGAGAGGATGGTGGCAGTTCCTCCCAATTCCATTTCCCTGTGTGGCATGTCAGCACAGGAAGATGGATGGTGGGAGTTGGGTGGTGACCTGGACTCAATGGGGCATACTGGGCCTGGTTCAGGGGCAGGCCCCAGGGCCTACATGAGAGTAAACCTTTAGGACAATATAGGCCATGGCTCCTCTTGGGCAACTGGTAATGGGAAGCAAAGGGAGCCACGGAAACTACTTTGGAGGATTTGGCTTCTGTGTGAGAGCCGCGGGGACATTTGAAGAGTAGAGCATCAGGGATCAGGCCAGGTCAAGGACTGATGGAAGGAATGTCCATGGTGCAGCTGCGGTGTGTGAGAGTCTGCAATATGTTTTTTCTTTAAGCCATTTTTCCCTCCTGTGACCTAACGGCAGGCTTCCACCCTTCTGCCAGTCACTCTCGGCTACTATAACACTCCAGCGTCCCCAGGCCCTGTAATCCCCCATGGATTACACATGGTGGGATGGAAGGAGGGACGGCCATCCCCCCCACTCCCGAGCGATATCTAGAGTGGGCCCTAGAACACTGTGAAGCTGCGACACTGGAGCACTGCAGGGCTTCATTAAGCCTGCAGTTGTTTTTCTGTTCTCTGGTGACCCTTGCCCCTGTGGCTGAGAATGCGCATGCATGGAGGCTCATGCACATCCCAATGCCATGTTCCTGCATCTTCCATTTTGCAGCAATGCCCCGATCCTCCACCAGGTGACAGCCATAGAGTGGGAAGACTTACCCACCCCACCCCTGAAAGAGGCTAGCTGTCATGGGGGTGCTCAATCATCTCTCTCTCCCCCTTGCCAACCCCGGTGGCCTGAGCTCATCCCAGAACCCAGGTCGCTGGTGTGGCACAAGGTGTGGCATCCAGCACCTCAACCCTCAGCACCACCAGGCCAGCTCAGAATCTGCTAAATTCAGGCCCCATGTATGAATTAACTCAGTGGCAGCAGAGGAGTATATCTTTCCAGTGATGAGGAGGTAAAACATGCGAAGTAGGAGAACTGTTTGATGGAAAATCCATGGGAGCAAGCTCAGTTTAAGAGAGTCAAAATAGAGTGAGGTTGTTACCCATGCCAGTGGGTTTGCGAGCTTCACATTTCTGGAAATGTATGCAGCAGTAAAATTCTGATCCTTGAGTTAAGTATTTGCTGCTGGTTCTGTTTTATGGGAAATCTAAGACTAGGGGGGTTGTATTTCTTTCTCTTTCTCTCTCTGTTTCTCTCTCTCTCTCTTCAAATATCAGTCTGCGTAAAAAGTTAGCCCCATGGAGCTGTATCATTTAGAGTTTTAAGTAACTTTGACCCTGAGCTCTGATAATTATTTAGAGGCACAGGAGAATATAAGTGATTAGTTTGAGAGAAACTGGAGTCCAGTTTGATCATTGCCAATGAAGGATTTGACTGAAATTACAAGTCCTTTAATTTTTAGGGATTTCCATGCTTTTCCTGAGGTATTGAAGCATTTAATTTCATGTGCCCTCCTGCTCATCATCCAGTGGGTTGAGAAGCCTGAAGATGAATGGACCAGTCTGCCTGTTGGATGGTGCCTGTTGGGTATGAAGAGAACACTTTTGTGGCTCGGTGTCGTGGGTTGAGAAGACAAATTTTTGGTGAGACACTTATGTTTTTGTGCTGCTTTCAATCCATGGAGAACCTCATGAGATTCTGGAGTCTAGGGCCCCCTTCCCCATAACATCTGGCCCCTAGACAAATGGGAAGGGGGGGCTACATAGTAAAGGGTCTGCCAATGTGGCTAAAAGGTCTGAAACAGTCCTAAAGGGACACAACAAAACAAAAACCTTGTACGGTTACATTCATTGGGGGCAGGGCTTTGCACTGAGATGTAGCCCTGCCCCTTCTGAACAAACACTCCTGAAACAGTTTGCATCATCTAGATAGTCCTGCCCACTCAGACACACATTTTCTTCAAATGACCACATTATGAGATATTCAGTAATCATTTGAATGTTTTTGTTTCGACACTGACCCTGTGCAAAAAATGGGCCTTTCCCCTGCCGAATTTGTCAAAAACATAACTATTTGGTGAAGTGGTGAGCATCTTACCTCCTGACATACTTGTGACCTGTGTTTGGGAAAAAGTATTGGTAGCTGGGGGTAGGCCATCTGGCATTTCTCCCAAACTGGAGTGGGTAGCCATCTGAGCTCTTGGCTGCCACCAGGTGGATGCCTGGTGGTAACTAATGGGAGTTCCAAGAGGCAGATGACAGTCAGTGGTGGGGGACGGAGCCATTGACCCAGGACATATGCATACCTCCACATGCATGTGCCAACCATATATACTGTGGTTAAGAACTGGATTAAGGCAGTGGGGGGGATGTTCCTTCCCCTCCTCACCCCACCATGGGGGGATCCATGTGGTACCAACTGCTCATGTAAACTCGGGGACATGATGGACAGTTGGAGGCAGTAGAGTCATGGCAGATGGGAGACAATGCCCATTGTGGCTAAAGGAGAATAAGCAAATTATGGAAAAAAATTGGAGCTAACTGGGTAGATAAAAATCACAAAAGCACACACCTTGGGGCAAACTCAACTAAATCTTCATGTTTCAGGTCTGGAATCCTCCCAGTTTTTTTTAGTTATAGGTGAGCAAATAAAATCGTAATGATAGTCCTTTTAAAATGCTTTGCACTGCTGTAACTTTGCCCCTGATGAAATTATTTTCCAAGAATGTTTCTGGATTTAAAGATCCTTGCACCAACTGCATGCCTTCCAGTTTTCAAGTAAATCAGTTGAACAGGGGCAGAGTTACTATGGTGCAAAAATCTGAGTTTAGCATTAAAGTGCTTATTCAACCCTAATATACAAGCACTACCACAGCTACATAATACAGTATATGTGTGCACTCTGGCACCAAGAATCATGCCCTCAGTCTTGAACACTGTAGTGGACTGGCAGAAGGATATTTCATCATCCCATAGGATAGTGTTCTCATCTGTTGTGACTGGCCAGCATCTCCAGAATGCTTTACTACCAGCAGTAAAAAGGGGAACTCATTCACAGTACTCAAAACAGAACTAGGTCTCAAGTGTTTGCACTGCAGTTTTGTACAACTTCTACCAATGTTGCTGCTTGTCAGAGATACTGAAACATTGCTTTCACAACTAGTTTACCAAGGTGAAACTGAAGAGGTATGCTTAATTGATGCAGTATTTATTTCAAAAGGATTTACAAATGATGATGTGGTTATAGACTTTTTACAAATTAGTTTACACCCATTGCAGGCTTATTAGTACAGATGGCAGCAGCACCTATCCAACTGGGACCTTCATACTGTACAGCATCAGTAGGTCAAACATGGAAAATTAGGTACATTTAAAGAGACACTATAAGGCTCTCCAGTGGCTAGCTCACCAAATGAAATTACAGATTAGATTTCCACAGTTCAGCTTTGAAATGAACTATTCTACCCAACAGATCCAGTTCATTTCATATATCTGTTGCCTGTGTAAGCATCCTATAACTATTTGCCCTGCGGCAAACTTTCACAATGCGGTATGTCTTAGAATGGCCTCAAGCCAGCACTGTGTGCCTAACACAAACCCAAAATAAAAAAGTTCTGAAGTTTTTTGAAACAGTCTAAATTAGGATTTAGAAATGCTAGACATTATGGGCACTGTATTTACAGATTGCTAGCATATTGCAGTCATTATATTAAAAGAGCATTGAAGTATTGGAATAAAAAAAAAAGATTTCTTTGTCTTTCAATTGCTTTAGAGCCAGCTTACTACTAAAATCCAACCCGGAAATTGAAATAGACCAAAGCACTCATGTTTATCTGTATTAGTGCTGCAAACCATCTGCACTTAATTGTGAGACAACAAATTGTATAACAATCAGCTGAGATTAGTGGACAAAGCCTCTTACTGACAGCTTACAGAAATGTTTTTCTTTCTACCAGCCTGACAATAAAACAAGAGAGAGGAGCAGTTGGGTTAGTTGATGTGCAGTTGTTTTGGGCAGGGACCAGAGTTTGGACAAGCATGGAACAGTGATAGAGTTTGCAGATCAGGATTCTAATTTTTGCCAAGGCAAACCTTTTATGGGTTCTTGTTAATGTATTTATCTGTTCAGAAACAATTTCATGGTGCCAAGACTCATTTATAGTGCAAAACTGGTACACAAAGCCAACGGTTACAACACAAGTGCAAGCCATAAGTAAGATGCATTGCAGTGGAAAACAACATATGGAAGTATAATTTGCTGAGCACGGAGATCCTTAGACTACATGAGCACTGTATATAGAAAACTGAAGTCCTTATAAGATGGTAACATTTTATTAAAATATATTTATGTAACACCAGTGGTGTTAAATCTGAGAAAAAAGACATTCTGTTATCTTTGCAGTTCAGATGCCAAACCTGCAAGATAGCATGTTTTCTAAGTTTATGGCAAGTTCACAATTGATATTTTGAAAGTTTGGTACATCACAACAGAAGGCTAGCCTGAACTAATCAGACTGCAGCTTTAACAATGCTGATGATATCACAATAGCTCTGTGTAGCACTGAAGCCAGCACTTAAATAAATTTCAAATCAAAGAGAAACAGTATATTTTCAAATAAATAGCAGACATAAATGTTATAACTAGTAAACAAATGGTGCATAAAGTAGTTTATTCTCACTTGTGAGGGGGTAGGGCATTCATAAACCTCTTGTGGCTTTTCAGATAGCAGTTATGAACTTCCCCCTCACACATTTTATCTCTTTTATTTATTTGTAAATTGATGACCAGGAAGGGTACTCTAAGAGGAGGCTTGTTTCCAGGAATGACTCTAGTGTGGGGTTCCATAGGAAAATAGACACAAATCAAACAATATTGTCAAAAGTTAGACAACTGACAAAAAAACAACTAATTACAATTTCAGAGAAAGTACACAAAATTGGAGGTGCAGACAAATACAGACAACTGAAGGCAAATATATTAATGAACATAAAACACATATATAATAAATCACACATAAACTAAGGTGCAAAAAGCATTTTATCTGCAGTATCATTAGGGGATATTCGACTGAGGCTGCTGCAGTACTGCAAGAACATTAACAGCCTGCCAAGAGAGTAGGGAGGGGGAAGTACAACATAAATGCAGAGAGAGGCTCAAAAGGAGTTAGTGGTAAATTCAAGAAAGAGGAGTTCTGGAAGCAGAAATCAAAGAGGGGTCAGGTGAAAGAATGGGGATAGTACAGGAGAAGATACATAATACATTTGAAGATAAATTGAAAATTCTCAACAAGGATATTACAATTTCACAGTGGCACTTCTATGTTAAATCTTCCCTGTAGTTTTTGGCCACTTGTAATTAAGCTGTTGGACATATGGACATAAATCTCAAGCCGCACTACATGATGACAAAATATGACAAATAAGATTTAGCTTTACTCATCAGTAAACAATGGCTGGGATTTGAAACCTGGCAGTTCAGGTTCATGAGATACTATCTCAAGGGTGGTGCTTTTGTTGTTTAGGATATAAAAAAAATCTAATTAAAAAAACAGGTCTGCACATACACAATGGAAAAAACAGATCTGTTTTATTATGAGGTCAATCTGCAAGCCATTCCTACAACTGCTGTCACAAATGTAAAACTGCTTTCACAGATGGAAACCTGGAAGTACAACATGCTTTCACAAATTTGTTAAGACAGACTTTACTTCCCACTTTCATATGAGAAAGCAGTTTTAAAGACACATATCCCTAAGTCAAAACCCAGACTGTGTGCCAACTGTAGAGTCAGTGTTTAAGTTAAAAAATGCTTCAGCAGTCCCTCCATCCCTCCGAATCTCCCCGTGACCTTGGTTGTTGTCAGGATTCCAACTGGGTTACCATTATTGCCCTTCCTTATCTGATCCCTGATAGTCTTTCCCTGGTGTCCAGTGCCCCCCCTCAATCATCCAGCCTGAGACAGTCATTCTCCGGTGTCCAGTGATATCCTCTCCTGCATTCTAGACCAGAAAATCATTCTATGGTGTTCACCTGTACCCCCTTCCTTCACCCACATCAAATCAACATTTGCAGGTGTGCTGTGGTACCCTCTCCCTCACCCAGCCTGAGACAGTCATTTTCTGGTGTCCAGTAGAAACCCCTCTGTCACCCAGCAACAGGCAATCATACACTACTGTCCAGTGGCAACTCTTCCAGCACCTTGCCCGAGACAATCATCCATGGTGTTCAGTGGTACCCTCCCACCCTACACCAAATAATCATTCCCTGATATCCAATACTACCCTCTCCCTCACCATACCCAAATCATTATTTCCTGGTGTCCAGTAATACCATTTGCCTAATTCTGTACTGAGTCAATAATTCTCTGGGGTCCAGTAGCACTGACCCCCACCTCCCAGCCCTAGATAATCATTCCATGGTGTCCAGTAGTTCCCCCTCTCTCATCCAGCTCAAGACACTAATTTCCTAGTGTTCAGTGGTACACCCTTTCCACACCAGACATCAAATCATTATTCCTTCATGTCCCGTAGTATCTACCCCCTCCATTGATCAACTTACACCAAATCACCATTCACTAGCATCCAGTGATATTAGATCCCTCACCATGCCCAGACAATAATTCACTGGTGTCCAATAGCAGCTCACTTCTGACCAGCCATAAGACAACCATTCCATGGGGTCCAGCGGTACTTCCCCCCTCGCCCTACACCCCCTTCAGATTGTGGCCTTCAAATAAACCATACACTCACCTCCTCAGATGGTCATAATGTGAATAAGTTAACTTAAACTTGAAGGCAGTATAGCGTAGTGGTTAAGAGCACTGAGCTGCAAACCTGGAGACCTGGGTTTGAGTTACATCAGCTCCCACTTGCATACTGTGTGACCCTGAGTAAGCCACTTAACTTCCTTGTACTTCCAGGTCACACCTGGAAACAAGCTCTGGCTTAGTGTGCCTTTCCTGGTTAACCAACACCCCCCCTCCACATTGCGAAGGGAAAATAAAAGAAATGTGTCTATTTACTTATTGTGTTTGGGATGGAGAAATAGGCAGATTTGTCTATTTCAACTCAGTAATCATGGTTAACTGATTCACAACTGAGTGAGGAGGTGAGTGGTGTTTGTTTTTGAGGGGTGAGGGATGGCAACCAGGGAGAAGCAAGAACGGAGGGAGGGGAATGGATACAAGTCCAGTTTCAGAGGAAAGAGTCCTGAAAGTACTCAGCCCAGAAAGTGGATAAATTCTATGAGACCAGATGGGCTACACTAGGGGTGCAGAAAGAGCTCAGTGAAGTGCTAGCTGTCCCTCCATCAGTCTTTTTCATCTGCTTACTGAAACAAGAATGGTTCTGGAGGACTGAAGAAAGGATGATGTGGTCTTTCTACATAAAAATGGCAGCAGGGAGGAATCTGGCAGTTACAGACCAGTCAGCCTAACTTCAGTGGTGGGGAAACTAATAGAAACCCTACTGAAAGAGAGACTGGTTGAACATCTAAAATCTAGTGGGCTGTTTGAGAACAAGCAGCATGGATTCACATGGAGCAGGCCATATCAAACCCATCTGATAGATTTCTTTGAGTGGGTGACCAGGTAAATAGACACAGGAAGGGCAGTGGGCATAGCCTATCTTGACTTCAACAAGGCTTTCAACACTCTGCCACTTAGAAGGCTGACCAGAAAGTTGACCAGCTTAAGAGTGGGTCCAGCTTGGTTCAAAACAAGTTATCAGATAGGTGACAAAGGGTTATGGTTATTGACACACACACTCTATGGATGGGAGTGGACCAGTGGTGTACCACAGGGCTTGGTACTGGGACTAGTCCTCTTTAATGTCTTCATAGGGGACATTGAAGAGAAACTGGAGGGGAAGCATGCCTTTCTGCAGATGACACCAAAATCTGTATTAGGGTGGAGCCTCAAGATGGGGTAGAGAAAATGTACAGGGATCTAGTGAAACTTGAAGAGTGGTCAAAGACATGGCAGTTGGAGCTCAATGCCAAAATGTGAAAAATCATGAACCTAGGGCATAAGAACCCTGATGCTGAGTACAGGATGTTGGAGGCAGTCATCAGAAAGGCAAAGGGCCTTATGGTTATTGTATCAAAGAATCTTAAAGTGGAAGTGCAGTGTGACAAGGCTGTGGGCAGGGCTTGTGGGATGCTGGTGTGTATAAGGAAGGGCATCACCAGCAGGAAGAGGGAGGCAGTACTGCCCCTTTATTGCTCCCTCATATGCCCCCACCTGGAGTGCTCTGTTCAGTTCTGGAAATGGCACCTCAGAAAGGACATATACAGGGTGGAGGCAGTCCAGAGAAGGGTAACCAAAATGGTGCCGGGGTTGCAAGGCAAGTCCTGCAAGGAGAGACTGAGGGATCTCACCATGTACGTCATGGAGGAGAGGATAGCAAGAAACATAGACTTTGATGGCAGATAAGGACCGCTTGGCCCACCTAGTCTGCCCATTTCCCTACCTACAGGAAAAGCTGCCAATCCTATTTAACCAACAGCCTATTTTTTCCTACCCCCCACTAAAATTTCCTTATGTCTGTCCCATTCATTCTTGAATTTTCCCACAGTTTTAGACCCCACAACCTCCTCAGGAAGGCTGTTCCATGTGTCCAACACCCTCTCTGTGAAAAAATACTTCCTCACATTGCCCCTGAGCTGTCGCCTCTATCTTCAAATTGCATCCCCTTGTTCTTGCACACCTCTTTTCTGAAAGATGCTACCCTCTTAGACTTTGTTGATTCCACTGAGGTACTTAAAAGTTTCTATCATGTCCCCCCCTCTCCCTCCTTTCCTCAAGGGCATACATATTCAGCTCCATTAGTCCCTCCTCGTATGGCTTCTCTTGCAGACCCTGCACCATCTTAGTTGCCTTCCTCTGGACTGCCTCCATCCTCTCTATGTTCTTGCGGAGATGGGGTCTCTAGAACTGGATGCAGTACTCCAGATAGGATCTCACCAACTGTCTGTGCAGAGGAATTACAACTTACTGTTTTCTGCTGGTTATGCCTCTCCCTATACATCCCAGTATCCCCCAGCCCTCCCTACTGCCTTCTCACATTGCTTGCTAACCTTAAAGTCATCTGATATGATTACCCCCCCGGTCCCTTTCCTTTTTTGTTGTTGTTACTACCTCTCCCCACATTGTGTAATCTTCCCCTGGGATTTTGTTTCCCAGGTGCATTAGTTTGCACTTCTTTGCATTGAATCCAAGCTTCCATACTTCTGATCATTCCTCTAACCTTGCCAAGTCTCTTCTCATCCTTTCCACACCTCCTTGTGTATCAACCCTGTTGCAGATCTTTGTGTCATCTGCAAAGAGGCATAATTTTCCTTCCAGTCCCTCTGCAATGTCACTTACAAAGACATTAAAAAGGACTGGACCCAGAACTGAACCCTGCAGTATGCCACTAGTAACCCCACTTTCTTCAGAGTGGACTCCATTTACAATTACCTTCTGTGCCCTGTTGTCTAGCCAATGTTTTAACCAGGCTATCACCCTGGGATCCACTCTCAGACTGGTTAATTTGACTATTAATCTTTTGTTTGGGACTGTGTCAAATGCCTTGATAAAGTCTAGGTAGGCCATGTCCAGAGCCCCTCCCTGGTCTACTACTTTGGTCACCCAGTCAAAGAAATCAATTAGATTCATCTGACATGACCTTCCTGCTGTGAACCCATGCTGCCTTGGGTCCTGTGCAGCACTGGCCTCTAGGTACTCAACAATTCTTTCCTTCAGAAGTTATTTCCATCACTTTCCCTACCACACAGGTCAGACTGACAGGTCTGTAGTTCCCTGCCTCTGTCTTGTTCCCACTTTTGTGAAGGGGAATCACATCTGCCTTCCTCCAGTCCTCAGGTACCACACCATACTTCCATGATATGTTAAAAAGGGTAGTCAGTGGTGTCTTTAGTTCTCTCCTTAAATTCTTTTAGAATTCTGGAGTGAATTAGGAGTTCTTTCAGAACTCTTTCTTCTGTGAAAGGAATGAGATCGACCCCCTATCCAGAGTGCTTCTGTTAAATGGATTAGGCAGGTGGCATGATTAAGACGTACAAGTACTTCATGGGGATAAACAGGATGCAGGAGGGATCTTCTTCTAATTGAAGATGAGCTCCTGGACTAAGGGGCTTGCAATAAATCTGGGGGGGTCAGAGGGATGTAAGGAAATACTGCTTCACCAAAGGGGTGGTAGATGTATGGACCTGACTAGAGATGTTGTGAAATTACATTTTGCTGGCAAAATTGCCATGAAATTTGCATTTTCACCACGTGAAACATTTCTTGAAATTCTGATGCTCCACTGAATTCTTCGCTGGGTGAGAAGCTATGAAATTTTACCTGCAGAATGTGGAATTTCACAGCAAAATGCACAATTTTGCCTGAAATGGCAAAATGTCGCCTGCTTGTGGGGAAAATTTCACCATTCCGCGGGCAATATTTCACATTTCACAAGCAAAACTTTGCATTCCATGGGTGAAATTCTGCATTTTTCACCCATGAAATATTTTGTGAAATGCATGAATTTCGGGTAACAAAATTTTATAATTTCACACATCTCTACATCTGACAACCAGCCAAGGTGGTGCAGTCTAGAATGGTGGAAGGCTTCAACTATGCAGTGGATAAACATAGGGATATAATGGTACAAAGGCTAGGAAGGGGGTCACCAGATGCTGAACAGTGTTTATTGCATTCTGGTAGCAGCTAGACACTGTGCTTGCTAATGTACATCTGGATGCAGTACTTGACAAGAGAACTGGTACAATGAAAGATTACTGGTGAGTGAAGGGAGATGAGTGTCATACTTTGGTTCTCCATTGTTTTTTCCTCTCCCTTATAGCCACTCTGCCTTCTACATCGATTGCTTCCGTTCTACCGTATGTCTAGGAGGTAGAGAGCAGGATGTTTAGTGATCAGCTAATCTGATACATACCCTGCTTTGCTCCTAATCACATAAAAGAAAGTGCTGTTATAATTGGATGAGTTTTAAGCTGCCCCTGGAATCATTCTTGAGTTGCCAACCCGACAGAAGAATTTGGGATCACAAGGTGAACTCAGGTCTCCTGCTTGGTAGCATAACACACTGCCCTAAGTCTTTATAAGACCAGCCCATAATTACAAATTATTTACAGTTGAGGTAATAGAAATAACTCCCATTGCCACATCTAGGTTCTTAAAATAAGTTTTGATAAACTGCTTTACTTATTACTTGGTTAAATCTGTAATTCAGATAGGTTGGCAAAATATTATTTTTAGAGCTGATTGAAATGTATGCATGCTTCATGCAGTTATTACTATGCCAATAGTATAATTTGAATGCAGTAAGTTCTCCAAATATTACATGTAGAGCTAAGTGAAAGTTACACATGGTTTATGCAGTTATTACTAGGTCAATGGTTTACAGTAGTTCGGTTACAGTATATTTACAGTACAACATATTGCATGTAGAGCTGAGTTAAGGTTGCACACACTTCATTCAATTATTAATATGCCAATGATATATTTCAGATACAGAAAGTTTACAAAATATTACACATAGAGCTGAGTGAAAGTTGAGCAGTCTTCATGCAGTTATTACTAAGCCAATGGTATCATCCTGATACAATAAGTTCACCACATATTACATGTAGAGTTCAATGAAAGTCATATTCACATCATTCAATTTTTATAAACTGTGCCAGATTTTCACAAATATCACACACTTCAAGACACTAGACTCCATTTAAACAAAAGCAGTATTTGTTGCTAATAAATACACACTTCTGAAATGGAAAACAGAGAACTGCAGATGTGGCAGATTTTAAAGCATTGTTAGTAAACTGCACCTTTTATCAGTGTCAGTGGCTCAGCAGGTTGCACACTCACCTCTGAAGACAGAAGATAAGAATGTAGTGGATTTAGCCCCACACCAGAAACTTGGGAATATCTTAATGCTGACACTGTACTGCAACATGAGGGTGTGCTGGAATCCTAAGGTGGCATTTTGATGAGACGTTAAGTCAATGTCCCATCTGCCTACACTTGTGCTTGCTCAGGTGAACACCAAACAACCCATTGCACTTTTGAAAGAGATGAGGAATGTCCTGGGTATCTTGACAAAATGGTCCCTATTCATCAAAATACTAAAAACAACAGCTTAACTTGATTCAGTGTTAGTTTGCATCTGCACCCTGAGCAGAGTCTGAAAATAGACAGAATGTCCTAGTCTTCCTTTGCTGCTCAACAAATGCTAAATTAATTAGCTAATTAATAACATAGTTAAGTAATCAATAAGATGTGGTGTGTGATCTGAATTTGTCTTTGTAGTTTAGTTGTTTAGTACTTGGAATTTGTCCTGCACCATGCAGAGTCATACCTGAAGATATGCCTATGAAAATAATTGTCTAGTGTACCTACCTGGTTCCCAAATGCCAACTAACTAACTAACTGACTAACTAACTAACTAACTAACTACTAATTAAATAAATAACATTAGCACTTTTAATACTAATCTCCACCCATTCAAAACTGAAAACATACTGTATACAATGGAAATATTGTGCACTTAAGCCAGTATTGGTAAATCTTTTAATCACCCATTTTTAACAATATGTAGTACTCTAAAAATATGCACTGTTCATGCAATGAAAACAAGGCAAGCTGAAACTTGACCAAATATTAGTACACATTTTGCAAAACTGCATTAAGGCTAAATAAGCTGTTTCACGCAGTCTCGTGAGCATTTATCATAATGTTGCCAGCTCTGACTACATGCACACACAAGACTATACATTTTCCTTCTATTAAATGTGATTTTGTTCATTTTGGGGACTTACAGTAAGCAAATGTCTCCAAAAATGTTTAGAATTATCATCAGAAGGCTTGATTCTACTATTCCCTAATAAAGGGAACCACATAGCTTCTGGAGTACCATAAGCTTGTTAATATAAAATAACACTACAGCTTTAAGACTTGCCTGCTCTGCATACACTTGTTTATTTAAAGATCATCTCCAAGATAAACTTCCCTTGGGACAAGAAGGTTCATTGGGCCCCATGGGGAAGGCGGCAATTAACTCTAAATGCAGCAGCAATGTTAAGCTGAAAGCTCATCTTTAAATAGTAATACACTTGCAATGTAAAGTGGTGGGCCCTCAGGCTCCTGTTGACACTGTGTTAAGAGCTGGCAATTTTTTTTTTATAAAAGCTAAAGTGAAGGAAACTGCTATGTGCTCATCTGCATAGAACAACATGATTCTGCCTGAGGGTGTGGGCAACGGGGGAATGATTAGTAAGACACTTCCTTCTTTTTTCTTCTTTTCCCTACACCCTGTTGCTCTGTTAATGTGCCACTTGTCACAGCACAAATCAAGGCACCATATGCCACCTTGCATATGTGGTGACCCCCCCCCCGAATGCAGTCTGTTGGGTTCTATGAAGCACACAAGGTGCCATCAGGAGATTTCATCAGGAGATACTGTGTTTCAGAGGAGAGACAATATTGTGACTTTCTAAGGAGGTTGTTGCATTGGAAGAGCCTCAAGTCATTTGTGTCTGCCTTTGTTTTTCTGTTAAATATTTTATTAAGGTTTTCAATATAAATTTAATGACTACTGAAACAGCCAAACTATAACTGCAAAAATGACATACGGTATCATGTTGGAAGCATGAAATCAAAATTATAAGAATAAATGAGCAATTCATTAACTCTAGAGTCTGAGTAATACATACTTTAGGAAAACTAAGTCTTATATAGCTCAGATACTATGCAAGAGATACATTGCTGAAGATATGGTAAAACAGTCATATAGTACATCAACAGAATGAATAAAAAATATTGTATGCATTATATTTTGAACAAAACTAGAATTGAAAGCCATATTTTTCATGCAAATAAAATTATCCATGTGCCCTATTTCTGACTATGTTAAACGAATAAAATATATTATCTTATTTTTTTTTTTATTCTTTGGCAATTGAGTAAGTCCTACTTGGGATGACCAGGGAGAATAGAGGTTTAGTGAAATGTTCAAGATCACACAATATACAAGTGGAGGTTGTGGGAATCAACCCAGGTCAGCTAGATGTACCACGCTCATTCATAACTTGTTGATCTAACCTCTAGGCTATACTGCCAGCCCATATCTAGATATAGTATCTATATGTTATTTCTGAGCTACAAGTATTGATAAATTGCTATTAAAATTGTAAAGTGTGCTCATCTCTATGTGAAACCTTGTATTTGTTACCATAAGACAGAGGCTAGACATTGATTGATATTGTAAAATGGAGAGTTGTGATTGATTGCTGTCATTCTATTAGCCTTGCATTAACCATTAATTAACATACTTGTTGAGCCACTTAACATGAGAATTGTTTTTAAAAAATAAATTCCTTCCTTTTTGAATTCTTTTTAAGAACACTGATCCACCATTAGTACTTCGCTAGCAGGACAAACTCTCTCATTAATGCCTGGATTTACATTGTATACAATGATTCTACATCCAATCACAAGTCATCTGAGTAGTACAGTAGTGTGAGAAATTATTTAGCATGAGTAAGAGTTTGAGGTCACAAGAGCATGAGTGAAAACTGTCAGGAGAGAGTTTCAAGAGGGGATATGAGAAAGCAATAATTTACAGAAAGGGCAGTGGAGCTGTGGGACAGTCTACCAGTTGAGGTGATGGGCACCACACCCATTAATGGTTTCAAGGATGGTTGGGACACAGTGAAGGGTATAAGTGGTTACTCATGGTGACAGAAACAGGGAGGAAATAGAGCAGATAGGGGCTGCTAGTACCCTCTATGTGCACTAGGTCCCATAGTTAGATGGAACCCTGGGCAGACTGGATAGACCATTGGTCTTTTCATAGGTGCAGAATATGAGAAAAAGTGTATGTGAGGGGCTGTAGTAATTACAAAAGAGACCATGATAGCTTTCCTTCTGACTTAGCATGCATTAAAGTGGCACATTGATTATTCATTAGCAAAAGTGTGTGTATGTGTGGGGGGCTATCACCACTGCTCACCCATAGGGTCTTTTTCTGCAATCGTTCTTTATGTTCCTATGCTGCTAATGCATAAGCCTACTGTCATACAATATTTCTGCTATTATTGACTGTGATCGTTCATTTTGTCTTTTTTAAATTTGTAACTCCTAACTTTGTTACAAAGTGTTTTTATATCTTTATTGTTTATAACAGTGATTGCCATCATTTCTATGTTTTTATTGTTTTCTGCTTATGTTCTGCAAAATGTTTATCACTGTTGCTATAATGCCTATTTTTATAATAGAAACGTAGAAGTTGATGGCAGATAAGGACCGCAAGGCCCATCCAGGCTGCCCATTTCTTTTTGTACCTTATGAATGTGCCATCGGCCTTTGCTCTGTCAATGGCCTATCTATTCATACTCATCTGTATTGCTCCCTTCTGCCTAGCCCATGCCTGTTTGAAGCCCTGCACTGTATTCATATCCACCACTTTCTGAGGTAAGCCGTTCCATGCATCTTCTGTGAAAAAGAACTTCCTTGCATTATCCCTTAATCGGCCTCCCTCTAACCTCATGATGTGTCCTCTTGTCTTGCTATTTTTCTTATATTGAAACACGTTAGACTCTTTCACCTTGTTAATGCCCTTAAGGTGTTTGAATGTTTCTATCATATCACCTCTCTCCCTCCTTTGCTCTAGGATATACATATTGAGCTCCAATAATCTGTCCTCATATGTTTTCTGATGCAGTCCCTGCACCATTTTGGTTGCCCTTCTCTGGACTGCCTCAATTTGGTTAATGTCCTTGAGAGGTGTATGTAATGTAGTTTGTTATGCATGCAATTAAACCAACTAGTTGTTTCTTTCATCAATCAGCCTTCGAATTCTATAAGTGGAATTATTCAAGGAAATTATGTTTGTAAACAGACTGATTGTTATTATTGTCTTAATTACATCATGTTGGTCATTGTTATTCTAAGCATTAGAGCCATGTTCACATTAGGGAGAATGATGCTTTAGGGCCATCACTGGAGATTTAGACTGGATGAGATGTTTGACATTTTCTGCTGTCACATCCTGTGTTTCAATGTTTCTATTACAAATCTTCAAATGTCTGAATTTGACCTGAAAGTCTACAAAGTGTATAATGTAATTTGTGGTGATTGTGGGGCATGAATAAAAAATGAAGGGCAATAAATTAGTGGTTAGCCACCATAAGCAAACTTAAAATGTATCCTAAAGTAATTATTGCTTTGAATGGAAGTCAGTGTTCTTCCAAATCCATGCCTACAGCCTAATAATTTTTTAGACAAATCTTTCATCGCCTAGAAGGGGGTCATTGCTGTGGAGTATTGACAGTGGTAGCAATCCTAATCTTTCACTTTAACATGAAAATTGTTATCACATTAAGGTACTACAATAAAGCATTACCTTACGGTGGTATTGTCCAAAGTATCACATTGGCTAAAGTGTTCCATTATGCTGACAAGGCATAATAAGATAAAACTTCTGCTTATGCGGTAACTTGCATTATGTTGCTGTAAGGGGGAGTTCTGTATTCCAGCACATTGATGTGGTAAACTGTTTTGTGGTAAAGTGGAACATTAAGATCTCTACCACTGTACAAATCGGCAGTATTGGCCAAAATTTGATGAATACTAAACTTGGATCAGAGGCACTTCTATCCTTTTAAATTTGTTTAGTACTGCAACAATGGAAATTGTTAATAAGTTTTGAAAAGATAAGACTGGTAAACTGGGGTCTTATTTATGTGAGGGATCATAATACTGTTGTAAACTTGGGCATCGTGAAAAAAATGGGCTCTGCATTTTTTTTGCAGTTTAGTTATTATTGAGAAGACATACAAATTAATAATTGGTACATATTATTATCCACATGGGCATAGAGGGGATGGTCTTCAGCTCATATCAGAATTTCATGCAAGCCAGAAGCAGAGTAGAGAATTGCTGTAATTAAGTGACATCAATGTTAAGTGGCTGCACAAACAAAATAGTAAAATCTGGAATGGTTTTCAGGATATGTGTTTTTTGCAACTATTTGAATCCCTCAACAGATTTAAATACAGACATTTTAAAAGTACCTTAATTGTTTGGAGTTTGGCAATTTTTCATGATAATATACAATGCGGTGGCACATTGTCTGAGTCGATTAGTGAATGCTGTAGGTTGTTAGGTTATTGTACTGCTAGCAGACTTCATGTGAAACCATAACTATCATGACACATTGCCTAAATCATCCTGATATCGATGAATTTAAGAATGCCTTAGCTAGTATTGATTCCCCTATACCGTGTTCCTGCAATTAGTGTTGTCCTTCATTTCAAGAGCTTTGAATTTGGCAAAATCTGTGATAGATTGGTTCATAAAAGAAAGTTACATAAAAGGGACATACTAATTTATTTATTTAGTTTTTGTTGACCAGGTAAGTACACTAGACAAGTTATATGCTTATTTTGAGGTACGATTTCAGGTAATGATTGGATTACTCCTCCACTTCTTTAATGTCATGAAGAGAAAAGGCATAGGAGGGTCTTTTAAATGATCCTGTTGAATTGGCTGCTTTTAAAGAATTGCACAAGTATAAAAGATTAAAAAGAAAACACAAAATGAGCACTTGTTAAATCAATCAAATCATTGATCTTCCAGCTACAAATAATCTTGGAAAACTATTTTCGAAGTAATTGTCAAAAATAAATCTACTGTGATCCAACCTTAAAATACCCGAGAGGTTATAATAACCCATGGATTTGGTATAGCTTCTTAGTTCTATAATATTTTACTTATTCTAATGCATTGGAAATCCCCAACTGTTCCTAATATAAATGGCATCCTTAAATGTTTAACCCAACAAGCATCTTTGGAGCATCTCTCCTATTCTGCTGCCGACTGACTGCATGAATATAATTTGTGCTGCCAGGACTTTTAATCCTATTTGCAGTCAGGATAACCTTAAAATATATATGTTGTTTACTTAATTAGATGTACTGTATTTAGTGCCCACATTTTGTACAACCTCATAAGGCTGATGTCTCTCTCTCCTATTAACTGTTTTCATATTTATTGTTATTGTTGCACTGTTAAGTTCTTTTTTCCCTTCACACACACACTCATAGACTTTACAACAATGAATATAGATATCAACTTTGTATTAGAGCATTGACATATCCTTTTTCCTTTCCTCTATCTTTGGATTTAATTTACCATTTTGGATACACACTTACAGTTCCTAAGATTCCCCTTGGTAATACTAAGTAATGCCAAAAGCTGTAATGTTCTTGATTCTTAATATTGTTGTATCAATCTATATGTTGTTAAATTGTGCAACTGTGTCTATATTATTACGTGTTTTAGAAACTAATAAAAAGATTAACTGCAAAGTTCTATAATATTTTGAGTGACTTGAGCAGACATGTATATCAAATAACTGATCTCCTGGGAGGAACTGTAGAAAGTAATGAATTCTCACTGGAATTAAATGTTACTCTGTAAATCTATTTTAAAAGTATCACAATTAATGGGCCTTTAAACTATCTCAACAAAAAAATAATAAAGACTGATGAAGGTGCTGATGAAATCTATATGTCTCTTTATATCTTGCTAAGGAGAGTTATGGGGGCAAGATCTATATTTTGCCATTCTGTATATCATCTCTCTGTTCTCACACTGTTCTTAGAGTCTACCTGCAGGTGACCTTGGTACCCATTTATAAAATCTGGTGATAGGTCTATGGTTAATAACATTTGGCCTATCTCATTCCTATCACTAAAGTTGCAGCAAAGTTAATCTTCACCTGCACAGTTTTTTGTGAAGTTGGGAACTTTGGAACTTCACAAAGGTTTGCCTATTATTGCCAGCTTCACTGGACCTTCTCAAAAACCTAACAAGGTCACTTTTCTTCAAAAGTTAGTGTTGAACATTACAGTGCATCGATGCCTCGTGCAAACAGATGTGGCCAAGGAGGTAAACAGTAGGTCTTGAAGAGGAAAGAAATAGTACATGTTCAATAAAGCTCTGCCTGAGATACTTTCTTCTGTTGTTCTGGGCAACAGCATATTACCACAAATATTAGCACAGGAGTGATGCACAAACAAATGCTAATTATGCCTTTGTCCTAGTGATCACAATAAATATAAAAATAATTTTATTTTAAATATTTTTATCAAATTGAAATAATTTGAACACAGATGTATATGAAAGAGTTAACTAAAATCATTCAAAAATTATGATTCAGTAAATTTGACCAGCTAGTCTGCCAGCAGCACTGTCTGCCAGATCCCAGAATACACAGTAAGATTTGAAATCAGAAAGGCACAGGCAGTAGTCACGGAACAACACTGATGGACTGCAGCTGCTGCTTTGCAGAAAAGAGAATTGTTTTCCCCTCTCGTTCTGTCAGAATCACAGCTCAAACACACATAGAAACTCTAGCAAAAATAAACTAAACACCCAGATAAACCTTCAAAAACAGACTTTTCAGGTACAGCATGATAAACACTTGATGTTTTTTCAGTTTGCTTTGAGAAAAAAAAATAACACCAGAAACCAATGTCTAAGAGAGAAAGCATGCTCAGCTAGACACATCCTATCTCCTTAACACACTTCACAGGATTGCACAGAAAACAGAATTCATTCTCAGTTTCCTGCTGCAGGACCCATGTGACCTGTAGCTCTGTACTTTCTGCAGGTCACATGGTACATGACTCAGCATCTCAAGAACTTCATGAGAACTTTGATGGTGCAGTTCCAACTTTGCAACTTCTTGAAGTTCTGAAAGATGTGAAGTTAGAAGGGCAAAACATTCCTGAAATTTACAAAGTTATGCTGAACCAAATGTTGTTTTCAACTTCGCACATTTCAACCTATCACTCATGTTGAAGGTCCTGAAATGAATAGTGTTTGACCTGTTGGTGACTTATTTGAAGGAATATAGTTTGTCTTCTCTGGCCAACATGGTGCTTGGGCTGCTTCCAGTATCCAGACAACCCTGCTGACATTGAGTTTCTTCACAGATCTTGGTCTTAGGTGATATGGTGACAGCTTTGTTTCTAGAACTTACCAAGGCATCTGATTAGGTGGACCACAGTCACTTGCCATGTAAGCTTAGAGAGATTGGTCTCTCAGATAGTGCTCAGGAATGGTTTGCTGACCACATAATAGAAAACAACAAGTGACATTGGACAATATTTGTTCTTTAGGAAATGGGTTGGTAGAATACTTCCTACTGATTAGTTGATGATGTTCTAATGCCATACTTTTATATGCTAATAATACCCTGTAGAAAAAAAGAGCCCCGATAGCAGTTTTATTTCCTACCTTAAACATCCATTTCTCCAAGAAGAGTTTATTTGTAAAGTAGCCACAATTGTTTTCTATCACTCACAGTTTAGTTTTACCCACCTGCTCATTCATACCCGCTAACCTCAATTGCAACTTCCATACTTAAAAATAAAAAAAAAACATTAAAAAATGCCTTGTGGGAGGCTGTAGTATTTCTTTGTAAAACAAAATGTTGTTGTCCAATACCTGTCAGCTTGCCAGCTACCAAGTCATCTGTTCTGTGGCCTACCGCTACTTGCATGCCTGCCTCCATGGAGTGCAACTGAATGGAATGCACCAAGCATAGTTTTGCAAAACCACCTTCTGAAAGCTTGTAAAATGTCTACTAACTCTTACCTATGGAAATACAAATTTAAACAGTAAAAATTGTAAACTTTTTTATATGTATTTTTTTAAAATGTATGTTTCTCTTTTACTGATTTTCCAAACACAGTAAGACACTCCATAGAGGGTGATATTGGAGGATACCCACACTTCCAAGGTTATAAAACCCTTCACCAGTGGCATTGGACCAAAGACTATCCCTGAGTGAGGGGGTATCTTCCAACACCACCCACCCTATCATCTCTTGTTGTTTACTAGTTTTTATCTATAAATATAGATGTGCCCTATGGGTCCCTCCTTGGGCAGCTTTTCTTCAGTTTGCACCTTATTTATTTACCATAGGCTTTTGCTAATATTTAACTCCTGTTTATACAGATGACAGGGTACCATTCACTGTAGGGTGTCATATGGACTTCTTTAATGACACACTTAACAATTTTATTAAAGTACACTGCTGGTTACTAAATAATGCTTTGGTCCATAATAAAAATAAAACCACAATTAAGTTTTTAATCCTAATAAATAATTCCCTGGCCTCCCTTCTAGTGACTAGGGTTCTGGATCAAGCTGTTATTGAATCTGTGATTTCTTGTATGTATTTGGGCTTGATACTTGATAGTCTTTTAATTCCTCATACTGACTCCTTGATAAAAATGGCCTACATGTGTTTAAGCTTTCTTTATCAAATAAATAGGTGTCATAACAGAATCAAGAAACCTCACAGAACGTATTGCAGTACTCCTTTAACCAATTAGGATTTCCATAGTAATGCTGCTGTAATGATAACAACTCTTAAACATTTCTGCTTTTATATTATTATATCTTGTAGGCTTATATTACAGTGTAAATGTAGGACCCACAATGTGTCCAAGTGTCCATTGTGTATTTGAGATATGCCACACTATATTTATATGTTTGAATTAGTATTTTACTTCATTTTAGCTTAAATCCAGCCCTTGTTCCTTTGTAAACTCTTTATTTGGTCCATTGTTTTGTGTTCTATTTCCAGATTCTAAGTGGAAATAATGTGTTCTAAGTGATATGAACTTTTATCACAAATAATCTGATTTACTTGCCCACTTGCTTCCACTACCCAAATGGTAAATGGAGGGGATATTCCATAGAGTATCCAGGAATATATTTTTTTATTCTTTCTGCAATATTGGCAACAATATTGCCTAGCAATGAGTGGCAGAGTAAAGATGAGCAAAGTGGAGTCCAGAGTTGTAGACCAGTACTACTGGCAACATTCCAGAGTGCATTTATTTATTTATTGAAACCAATCAGAAATTGATACCTTTGAGTCGCAGACTCCTTTACAAAGGCTCCACATCATAGAAAACCATACATATCATACAGTGAACAGACATTACATTATACATAGTGGTGTGGGAAATATCACACCTTATGTTTGATACAAAGTATAGTACAACAGGTAGATGTGGTACAGGATAATTGCAACAGTCATAGACAATGCAGTACAGAGGCGTAATACATAAATACAGTATCTACAGGGGTAATCATACAGCACAGTAGTTGTTATAGAAAAGTATTTATGACTGTATTGTGCAAGCAGCACAGTCCAGTGAGTGTCAGCTAGTCTGAGGCTAGGGTAAGACTAAAACTAGGGACAGGCACTCTAGAGACAGGACCAAGTGGGTCCATTTTCATGGCACAGTTTTAGGTTGTGGGTAGGTCAGGTACAGTCACAGGTGGAGTCATGCAAGATGTTGCTATGAAGAAGGGATTTGATCAGTCCCAGGGTGGGAGCCAGGAGGAATGGTTTGGACAGTGAATTCAGCCAGCTGGGGGAGTGGTATCAGAAGGTTCTTTGCCCCATGGAGGTTTTATAGTGGGAAACCTGGTAGGGTGATTTCTCAGAGTGACGTGTGCGTCTGGTGCTGATGGGGGGGCAGCACCACAAGAGCAGAGGGCGTGAGGCCAGCCATGATTTTCTTGGGAAGGAGACAGGTCTGGTACTGCATCAAAAGTTTAATCCTGGAAGCCCTATGGAATATCCTAGTTATACCTACAGTATTTATGTCCTATGTATACCATGAGTCATTATTTAAATTGATCAATGGCTAAATGCCTTTGTGATGATGCTTAAGTGAAAACAACTTGATCTGCACTGGAAATAGCATGTTATTTTCATTGCAGCTGTCAAATGTGAATTGTACTGTGCTTTGTCTTTGGAAATTTATGATGAATTCTGTATCTATGAACTTCATCAAGTTTTCAAGTTGTGATGAAGAGCTCTCATATTATATCATACCCTTGCTCTTTTATTTTACAATTACTGCATGCATGGTTGTTGTTAATTATACAGCAAGTGCAAAATTTAGTATATCCCAGCAATACACTGTTGTGATTGCTGAATGCAAAAATCCTTTTTCTCAAATGCCACACAGTATTTTATATTGTGCTGTATCTGAACACAATGTACTTGTGTTCATTGTGCACTCCATGACACAATCCCTATGCAAGAATACTGACAGAAATGTGACTGCTTATACTAAAGCACAATTCAACAGATGCAGACATCACTGCAGCAGTAACTTTGTATTAACTGCACATCTTGTTACACAGCCAGCCTTACTGATGCTACTTTATATAAAGGAGAAAGAAGTTCCGAGTTGGGTGCAGATGATTAAATTGAATGCATGTCTTCTTAGCTGTCATCAAGTTTGACATATTTGATGTATGTAAGATATATTAGCAGCTATGCACAAATAAAATGTCCATCAATTCTGCAGATCCATATGTTTTCCTGTGCCATAAATGTGGAGTAGGAAATTAGTAACACAGAAACAAAACCTAGAAATCAGGATTCTAGGATAATATCATTAGAACTCACAAGTCTACATACTGTAAGTTCATTCTTTAAGCCTCTACATTCAGATGACATTTTCTTTCTTTTTCTTTTTTTCAAAATATGTCTAAAATGAGAGTTGAGAAGCTTGTTATAATATTCAGTGTGCAATTTAGGGGTCCTAAAATATGTATATCCTTTCAGTTCTGTAAAAAAATTAAAAGTGACACATGCTCAGAAAACATGCGTACTTTTACTAAAGATAGGATATCAACATAAAGAGTTCCAAGTCTTGGGCATTCCATGTTTAAAGATCTGCCAAGTCCACAAGGAACACTTAAGAAAGTATGTTACTTTGACATAATAAAGCTCATGATTTACATATTTCCTTTATACTATTCAGTATGGATGTGGATGGCTTGATAACATTCTTGTCTCTGGGCCAGACTATCAAGTTTGCAAGTCAGAAATCTGGGCATATACCATGCTCTGGCATTGTAATGCAGTACTAGAAGACACTGCCCTGCTGGAGTTGCCATTTTTCACGTGAGGCATTAAAAGAATGCCCCTTCTGTCCATGTCTGGTGAATTTCCATGGACGGTTTAAGATTCCCCTTTACAGTATTTCTTAAAAACAGTAAAGGAATGTTCTTCAGTCCCAGTGAACTGCAACTATATGTTACTGAATGTGGGCTATTGTCAGCTTTATTTTGAACATGGTCACTGCATTATCTAATCCTTTGTTATGCAAAGTGCTTAGAGATACAAAAGCATTTCTTTTCTGTCTTGTTCTGTTCTGTTCTGTTCTGTTCTGCTCTGCTCTGCTCTGCTTTACTCTACTCTACTTTACTCTACTCTAAATGGAAAAAAGGTAGCAAAGGCACCGCAGGTATAATCAATAGTGTAAATTAAATCAGTGCATAAGAATTGCACAGCTGCCCAGCAGTCAGAAGGGAAAAAAGGTAGCAAAGGCACCGTAGGTATAATCAATAGTGTAAGTTTAATCAGTGCATAAGAACTGCACAGCCGCCCAGTAGTACAGGGAACAAACCTCTACTAGTTTTGCACACTGTGCATCATCATCCTCCTGATGGCGCTGGCGTGCAAACAATGAAGGATTTGTTCCTTACTTGAGTAATGTGCAATGCTATGCACTGGTCATTACACTATTGATGATACTGCAGTGCTGTTGCTACCTTTTTCCATTTGACTATTTCACAAGGCGGCACGCGTGTGGAACTGAGGATTTTGTCTCTAGTCTACCCTACTCTACTCTATGCTATGCTACTTTACTCTACTCTATTCTATTCTATTCTATTCTATTCTATTCTACACCATTCTTTAGGAAACATAAAATAGGATATTTTCTATTGGACAATATCTGGTCTTTCTCTTCATCTGCAAATGATGTCATATGCCTCAGTGTGTATGGCTTAAAAGTATATTGCTCATCATGCTATCAGTCACAGAATTATAATTTATGATGTAGATAGGCGACAGGAGAAAACTGTTATGTATTAAGCAGATTTCAGTTATGTGTCTTTGTTACATAGTTTAGGGGTTATACAAATATTTCTTCTCCTGCTCCTAAAGTATTTTGTTTTTTACCATAATATCCCTTAAAGGCTAAATTATCTGGAATATTGGTACTTTTCAGCAGGAGTTTTGTGTCTGTGTTGACAGAAACTATTGCAATCTATAGTCACATGCTTGAGTAAAAGCAATGATATAAAGCTGTATGTATCTGTATAGAGCTTCTGTTGATTTATGGAAAACACTGGAAAATATGTTAGAGCCATATAACAGTTTCACTATCATACACAACATGGGCAAAGCCCAGAGATCAATTATCCCATTTTTAGACAAGTGATCATAGCTCCAAGGAAGGAAAAGATGAATAAATGTAATATGTATAAGAATTGTGGAATTAGAGAATGAAATAAGATTGTTTGATGAAAGATTACAGCATTTAGAAAATAGTCAAATTGAAACTGCTAAAAGATTGTTTAGCACCAATGATCAAATTAGCTCTGACACACCTGGTACAAGTGTCAATCATGATACTAATTATACTGATAGTATTACAAGAAAGAGACCAAGATTAGAAGATGCTGCTTCTGATTTAGATAATGATTGGTTCACAATCCAACATCAAAAAACCATTAAAAGGGGAAGAAAAGCTGATACCTTCATACTCCCGATCCATAATAAATATGATCCCTTAATGAATCTTAGTACTGATGTTACAGGGAATGATGGAACTTTTGTACCTAGTAAGTTAAATGAGTCAACTAATTCTATTGTGCAAACTGATATCACTAATATCCTTTCTCAAGGGGATCTTATTAACTTTACTGAAAATCAAGTTCATATGGTAGCTAATTTAGAAAGCATGGATGTACAAACTTTAAGTCAAGATGACACTGATGCACCAAATATCTTTGTACTAGGAGATTCTATATTATCTAACCTGGACAGAATTATTTGTAATCTAATAAAGCTACAAGAACTTTATCATGTTTTCAAGGGGCCAAGATTGGCGTCTTGCCAAATGTCTTAAGATATTACAAGGCTGTACTAGTCAGGATTTAGTTATTATTCATGTTGGAGTAAACAACATTTGGCATCAGACAACTCAAACAATTAAAGAAGCATTTGTTGGACTGGCAAATATCTTGATTGAGATTGGAGTACATATTGTGATCTCTGAGATTCTACCAATACCTAGGGCTAATTACAGTTTGACTACTAAAATTAAACATATTAATTCCTGGCTCAGAGCCTGGTGTCTTAAACAAGAAATTAAATGCCTCACTTACTGGGAACAGTTTGATAATAATAAAGGTTTTTATGCAAAAGATGGCCTACACTTAAACAGATTGGGGAAGGTGAACTTGGGTCTAAAACTTAGCACATACATAGATTATTTTTTATGCGGGGTTGAAAGTGAAAGGCTAGCAGGTTCTGAACATATAGCTCATGAATCTGTGCCAATTATATATAGGAAAGAACTAAATGTCCTTCTATTAAATGCTAGGAGTCTATGTAATAAAATTGATGAACTTCAGGTAGTTTTACACAATGAAAATATAGATATTTGTGGTGTCACTGAAACTTGGTTTAGTGAGGGACAGTGGGGTCATAATATTATTGGATATACCTTATTTAATAAAAATCGAATATATTCTAAGGGTGGTGGAGTTGCTATTTATGTCAGGGATAATATAACTTGCTCTGAAGTTGTTTTAGATTACAAACCTCCTGTGGGATTTGAAATTATCTGGATTAAATTCATTAATAAACAAATTTCAGTTACGTTAGGGTTATGTTATAGCCCACCATCAATGGACACTGCAAATAATGATGATATGTGTCACTACTTGGAGAATGTTGATTTTAAGACAGACATTATTCTTATGGGTGACTTTAATTATCCTGGTATAAATTGGACCTCTGTTAAAGGACTTAATAACCAGGAAAATAGAATTATCAGTGCTATGTCACATTTAGGATTGGATCAACATGTTAATTTACCAATTAGAAATGATAATATTTTGGATTTAATATTCTCAAATATTAAAGGTGACAATGAGTTGGTCAGTATCATGGCTTCTTTAGGAAATAGTGACCACCAGATAATTAAATGGTCATTTAATTTACCTGTCAATACATCTTGTGGTAAAACTGAATTTAAAACTTTAACAGAGCCAACTATCAGGTAATTAAGGAATATCTATCAATATGGAATTGGGAACAAGAATTAATTGGGCAACCTATAGAGAACATCTGGCTAAGAATCAAAGAAGAAATCTAATATTGTATCACAACATGGGTACCAACAAGAGTTAAATATATTGGATTAAAGAGGTCTCCACCTTGGTTCACTAGAGAAATCAAAATGTTGGTCTCAGCAAAAAAGAAAGCATATGATAGATACAAAAATAATATTACTGATTTAAACTGGTCTAAATTTATAATTAAAGCCAAAAAGGTTAAATACGCATTCAGAAGGGCTAAGCAGGAATTAGAGAGGAACCTAGTTGATATACATCATGACAACAAAAAAAGGTTCTTCAATTACATTGGCTCCTTAAAAAATTCACCTACCTTAGTAGGACCATTAAATATTAATGATGTTGACATTAACGATGAACAGGTTATAGCAAATAAATTTAATGATTATTTTGGTTGTATATTTAAAAAGAAGTGTGAGTTCATGTGTTCAAAACCATCTAATTTAGACCTAGTGATTGAATTTAGTGTGGCTGAAACCTTTTACATTATGGATTCCTTAAAATCATCTACATCATGTGGTCCTGATGGTATTCCTGCTATTTTTTTAAAAAGTCTTTCGTACGAACTGGCTGGAGTACTTACCTACTTATTTAATGAGTCACTAAAGAAGGGTATAGTAGTTAATGATTGGTGTGATGCTAAAGTCATTCCTATACATAGATCTGGATCTAAGAAGGAGTTAAATAATTATAGACCTATAAGTCTTACTTCTACTGTATGTAAAATTATGGAGCGACTAATTCTAAGTAAAATCAGCAATCATATTTTGGCAAAAGGTCTGACTGATATATTCCAACATGGTTTTCAACCGGAAGGTCATGTCAGACCAATCTGCTGATTTTTGAACCAGTTAGCGAGGCTCTGGATTTTGGTTTGCCAGTTGATGTGATCTACCTGGATTTTGAAAAGGCTTTCAATTCTGTTTCATATGATATATTATTTAAATGTTTAGTCAATTTAGAACTTAATAATTATTTGATCAGATGGATAATGCAATGGCTGTCAAATAGAAGACAGCAGGTATGTGAGGGTTTTCCCCATGGACACCAGTTACTAGTGGAGTTCCTCGGGTATCTGTTTTGGGGCCTGTATTGTTCAATATACTTATAACAGGAATGAAAATAAAAAATGGTAACTGGTTAATCAAATATGCAGATGATGCCAAACTGGGAGGGATTAACAACTCAGAAGCTATATCCATATTACAGGATAATTTAAATGATATATCTGAATGGGTTAGTAGTCATAAGTTGAAATTCAATATTAATAAGTGTAAGGTCATGCACTTTGGAAATAATAATAGGTGTGCACAATATTATATTGAGAATCACACTTTAAGCGTTATTACATCTGCAAAAGATCTTGGTGTTATTGTTAATAACACATTAAAATTTACTGAACACTTAAATTCTGTGATTAAAAAATGTTCCAGACTTAGTAATTGTTTATTTAGAAACATTAAAAGCAGAGAGCCATCAATTATGGTCCCCCTTTATACTAGTATTATAAGAGCAAATTTTGATTACTGTTCTTCGTTTTGTGCTCCCACACAGAGGGGTGATATAATATCTAGGAAGAAGGTGCAAAAAAGGTTTATTAGGAATATTGCAGGAATGGGACACTTGTCTTATGAGGAAAGACTTAAATGACTTAATTTGTACAGTATGGAATATAGATCAATACGTGGGGATCTTTGTTTGCTCTACAAAGCGTCTAGAGATGAATACCTATTTGATACACTCCATTTGAAATGGAATTCTACTACAGTCTCAACCCGCTCGCATAATTTAAAATTATTTTTACCAATTAATCAAACTACTAAAAGACACAATTTTTACTCAACGAATAGTTCCAATTTGGAACTCACTCCCTTATGAGTGGTAAATTGTGTAAGTTTGTCACAATTTAAAATTCATTTAGACATATATATGAATGATTCTAAATTTGTTACCCACTTAGCTTAAGTGGCATGATCTTAATGGGCTAGTCCCTCGATCGTGTATTTTACCTATGAACCTATAATACAGCACACAAAAGAATGGTGTGCAAATGCCAATGTTGCTCCTCAGGATCAAAAAACATTTTGAGGTTCAGTTGCTTAAACAGACACTGTCAACCCATTTGCCATATTTTTTAGTTAAAAAAAAAACACCTTTATGACTGCTTACCTTCAGTAGAATTGTTTGATGATGCTGGTAGTTTTTATGCAAATCATTATATAGTATCTGTGTGTGCAGAGGCCATATTTCAAAAGAAGCCCAAAAGATTTATTAGGATTAAAAATGAATATACTTTAGATAGCTTTCTTTTGGACTAAAATGTATGTGATAGATTATATAAAAATGGCGGGGCCTAAAATATGTATTTCTATAAAAAATCTTTTTTTAATTTCATTACCAAGCTATTCATTTTAGGGCCACTTACGGATGGTATACATTTCTAATCCACCAATTGAAGTTTCCTTCACAAATGCTGTCTTACAGAGATTCAACCATTTCAAGCATACCTTTTCCACTCTGCATCAGCAGAGCTCAGTTACGCTAATTTGCTCCTGTATTTAAATTTCAGATGTACCTTTTTATCATTTAAGACATTTTATTACAACATTATAATTTTCAAGACCTTGTATGTGTTTATTGCACATTGTTGTACATGTTTCTTGATTACCTTCTATTCAATAGTTTGCATTGTTGATTCCTCAAGAAACCACTGTCAAAGTTTCAGCTCAATTATGTTTCCTGTAAAGAAACATAATAATACTATTATTGCTATGATTGCTTTTCCCCTTAGACTTTGTGTGCTCACGTTGTCTTTTTTCCTTCTGTGAAATCATAATTAAAGAGCTATTGTACTGCCTGAAATTAATATTTACTTTTGAAAGGAGTGAACATCTACTTCTTATGTCTGAAATATGTTTTTCCATTTTGCTAATCAGAAGATTTTCTATCTGACAATATCTAGCATGATGTGTGGAACTATACTTTATGTGGAGGTTGATCTAGCTTGCTTTACTTGGTTTTATGGACAAAGAGACCGGGGCCCATCGAGATCATCCCCCACTACTTTGGTGGGAATGTTTTACTCCCTGAATTTAGCAGATTGTAACCATTGATCAAGATATTTTTTAAATGAGTCTAAAGAGTTTCTGTCCACTAGATCTTGTGGCAAACTATTCCATAATCTGGGGGCTCTGACAGTGAATTAATTTAGTATTTTGCTGGTTTTAGACTTGGCCACAACTATTTGTTTATTATGGAGTCGTGGAAAAATTTTTCTTTGGGAAAATCGTAAACCACACTGCTGCATTAGATCTTGGGATTTATGGATTTTAAACATAAAAAATATATCGCCTCAGGTTCGCCTGGTTTGAAGGGAGTGGAGCCCTGTTTTCTGCAATCTAACATAATAGTCACTGTTGGCTGATTGGGGAACCGTTTTAGTTGCCCTCTCCTGAATCCTCTCAATCCTGTCTATATCCTGCTTCAGGTAAAGGTTCCAAAATGGAAGTCATAATCAGAATAGGGTCTTACATGGGTCCTGAAGAGAGGAATAATACATTCCTCAGTCCCTGAAACAAATGTACGTTTAATGCGACTGAGCAATGCATTGGATGTTTAGCAACCCAAATGCATTGGTCAGACGAGGACAGTTTATTATTGACAATAACCCCAAGGTCCCATTCATTCACTAAGATTTTCAGGGGGGTATTATTTAGAACATAGGTTTGACGGGGGTTATTTTTGCCAAAATGCAATACTGTGCATTTGTCCAGATTAAGCATCATAACATAAGAGGTTACCCATTTCTCAATAATTCTCAAATTATTGCTGCATATGGACCTATTGATGGCTGTATTTACTGCTCCACCTATCTTGGTATTATTGGCAAACTTTGAAAGGGGATTGCCTGAAATAACCTGCATATCACTAATAAATGCATTAAACTAAATTTGTCTGAGGACCAAATCCTGAGGAACCCCTCTGGTCACATTCCCCACATTAGACAGAATACCATTTATTCTAACCTGTTGCCATTTATTGGACAACCAACAGGTAACCCATTTAACTAATATCTGGAAAAATCCTATTGTAACCATTTTTCTATAAGTTTATCATGTGGTATCTTATCAAAGGCCCTGCTATAATCAACAGGATTATATCCATGGGTTTACCAGCATCAAGTCCCTCACTTATATAGTCATAAAAGGATACTAGATTAGTTGTGCAAGAATACCTGCCTGAATCCGTGCTGTGTATGAGTCGATAATACCTTTAGAAATTATTTCTGTTTCCATAATATCTTTAACAATTTTCTCCATTAGCTTACATGCAACTGATGTTAAACTTATGGGATGATAGTTTTCAGGTTTTGAATGATTGCCTTTTTTTAAAAATCGGTGCTACTGTAGCATTGGACCAATCATCTGGACTAAAACTTTGATGAAGTGATTTATCAAAGATGAGGGTTAAGCGCTTTGCTAAAACCTTGGCTGTTTCCAACAGAAATCTAGGATTAATATTGTCAGGTCCAGGACTTGATGTCTTTTTTAGTGAATGCAAGGCCTTAAGTGTATCAGCTTCTGTAATGGAATAAACTATAGAAATACTATCTTTGTGCAAGTCGAGCATAGGGTTCACTTTTTTTGAGAAAACCAAACAAAATTGTTTATTAAAGGCATCAACAATTTCCTTGTCAGAAGATATAACAGAGTTTACAAATTGTAGTGGTCCTATATGTCTACTATTCCCCTTTTTGTTTTTTAAATAAGAAAACAAGGATTTATCGCTGTCTTTTGAGTGGGCTAGTCAGTACTCCAGATTCCTTTTAGACTGTAAAATGGAACATTTCAGATCTTTGACTGCTTTTTTATATTTAATTAAAGTGTGTTCCATAATGTCACCCTCACTCTTTTTTAGAAGGGAAAAAAGCATTTGTTTGCTTTTTTTTTTTATATAGTTCTGTTTAGCTAGAGTGGAAGCTTCCCCTTGTAATTATATATTTTTTTAAGTGAGGACAAATGATTCTTCTAAGTGATGAATCATAAATGTGAAGTACTTCCAAGCTTCCTCAAGGAACAGAGGGGTTAATGTTTCCTCCAAGGGTATTTTGTGTAAATGTTCATTAATAGTTTTGAAATTAGCATTGTCATATTTTTTAATTTCTGAATTACTTAAATTCTGCTGATAATTAAGGATTAATGCAAATGAGATTGAACAGTGGTCACTGGAGCCCAAATGGTCATTAATACAGACTCTAGGTATAGTACTTGCAATATTAGAAATCACAAGATCTAATATAATCCCCTCCATGTGGGTTCTGTAATAACTTGTTTGAGTCCTAAATCCACTAGAAGTGATATAAAGTCAATTGCACCATGGGCACTTCCAGTTCATTCGATTTGTCCTCATACAGCATCAGCCCAATGATCGCACTGTTTCTGACATCACAAATGACCAAGAGGAGGCAATCACATGCTACAAGGTTGGCCACTTGTGATGTCACGATAAGTGAAATCATAATGCTGATGAAGAGGTGCAAACAGAAATATAACTAGATATTTTAGTCTACAGGGAAAGCATTGAACATTGTATCATAAATGTTGGGTAGAAAACCTTCTGATGAGCAAATGGAATAAGAGGAATGCTTTAGAAATAAAAAGTAACTAGTGACTACTTCAAAAAATTAAGAACATTTTTCTGCCTGCTATATTTGGTGCTTCTATCTCTTTAAGCAATAGTATTTACAAATGTGCATTGCTGTGGGAGTAACAGCATGGCTTGGGTGTGCTGGGAGTAGAGATGTGCAAAACCGGAAAATTTCCTTAGTGAAATATTTGCATAATTATGCATTACACAACGTTTTCGCCTAGGAAATGTAATTTCCCTCTAATTTCACTTTTGTGTAATGCAAAATCTCACCAATTTTGCCCAATTTTGCTGATTCATAAGGTGAAATTTTGCATTATCCTAATTTCACCAATGTTTTCAATTTTGCCAGCAAAATTGCAATACTAGTGCATAGATAGCTGATCTATCATGTGCAGGCTGTTTTCTGCACAGTATATTGTCTGTTGAGTTGAGAGCAGTTCAGTGTGGTGCATCTCAGCCAATAAACCACTCAAGAACCTCCTTATTTGTGATTTTGAAAGTTAATTGCTCCCACAATCTCAATTTAGTTCCTAATGCAGCTAGTGAAACTTTTTTGTTTTGGTATCTTTGGATAATACATAGTTAAACTTAGGTGATGTTTTCAGTTTTCTCTGTGTCTGTGAGGGAATTGAGTGGGGGAGGGTCTACGTGTGGTGTGAGTGTTTGTGTATGTGAAAGCAGAGCAGGCTAGTTCCTAATATTTGACATATTTCTCACAAATTTGAGTGACTTTCTGTAATTTCTTTTGTCTTAATATTTTTGTTGGTGTGCTACTTATTTGTTATATTTTTATTACATTTTGACCCTTTTTGGTGTAACTTTATCTGAACAGTTACTCATTCTGAGTAGTTCTGTTCCTGTTTCCCTTTGCTTAATCACTTTTGTGCTTTTTTTTTTAATGGAAGTATTCAAGGACATTGACCACTTGACTTGTCCATACCCAGGTGCACTACACTGTTGAATTGCTCACAGAAATTATAATTGTGATCTAGCCTCTGCATTGCAGTATTCCTGTTTTTCTATTTAGTTTGCTTACCATATTAAGTCTTTACTCTATGTTACACCACTGGTGTTTACTACCTGACCCTATTTTATATCAGGGCATGTTAGGCAGTGGCACCACCATGGTTAGGCCTGAAAAAACAGTTGAAATGGTGCAGGAAACAGCAGATTTCTATCCTGATGGTGGATGTGAACCATGTAACTGCATGTCTAACACCTGATTTCTTTCTGAATGTACTGTAACATGTTTTAGGAAACATTTCTGGACTAGTGTGGCACGTTAGGCAGTGGCACCACCACGATGAGGCCTGAAAATCATTAGAAATAATGCAAAAGCCAGCCCAGTGGTGCTGAGGGTTGAGGCACGGGATGCCACACCTCACACTATGCCAGCAACCCAGGTTCAGTAATGAGCTCAGGTCACAGGGGGTTCGGCCGGGGGGAGGTAGGATAGAGCATCCCAATGGATGCTCTCCTCCTCCACAGGGGGCAAGTTAAAGGGGCAGCGATGCCCACATGCGTTACTGCCTGTGGAAGCACTGGCAGTGAGGTGAAATGCTGGCTTCTTACGAGGGGCTGGGGGAGTGGGGAGACTGCTGTGGATGCTTGATGACGGCATGCACAAGCACGTTGTTCATCTGGATGTAAGTCCTCTGCGTTGATGCTCTCAGAGGGATGGGACTGGGAGGAGAAAAACAAAGGCAAAAATCTGGCCCCAAGCAGAATGACACTGGGTTCACGCTACGAAGTGGCCCAGCTGAAAAGACCAGTGGATAATGTCCACTAGGCAGGAACCTGGAGAAAGTAAAAATGATGCTGCAGAAAACAATAGATTTGGGACCTCCTGATGGTGGATGTGAACCATGTAACTGCATGTGTGACACCTGATTTCTGTCTGAATGCACTGTAACATTTTTTGGGAAAAATTTTGGGAATTCTGGCCTTCTGGGGCATGCTGTCAGTGCTGGCACCAGATGTGTTACATCTTCTTAATGTTGCACACAACAATATGTGATGCAACATCACACAACACTGTGAAACAGATTTTTTAATAGGCACAATACTGGACATCTGTGGATAGGAGGAGGAGACATGTTAAAGAGCAGATGATGCCTTCAACATAACTTTACCAAATATAACATTGACCCACAATTCAGTTGCATTTCCCATATATGGAGTTTGCAAAGAAAAGGCCAGCACCAGTCTAATGCTGTGGGTCATTAAGGCCCTGTGCACAGAGTCTGTATTTTTTTAATTCAAATACCTTGGGTGCAAGTTGCAACTGCATTACACATCATTATGATGTTAAAAGGAATCTTGTAGGTGTAACCAGCTCTAAGAAGTAACACACACCACAAATAACAAGGGAATAAGGTGTTTATTAGGGGAAGGGTACACAGACATGGTACAGAATAAGCATAACAAATGATAGGCAGGATCAGGAGGACAAGGGTAATACAGCAACGAGCAGGGAGAACTAATAGAGAGTGAACAAGAAAAATGACTGAATTCTATTGGGAGCATAAGACAGAATCAAACAACAGCAATGGTCAGTAAAATTATTTTACATACAAAATAAAGAAACAAGAGGACTTGAGGAATGGATGTAAATTAAAGATGGTAGAATAGCTTTTTCTTGCTTTTATTTTTTTATGGGGGAACATACAAACAACAGAATAGAAGACAGAAAACTGACAAAAAAAATGTTTGCTGCCACATTAAAGGAGTAGTACATCCAGAATGTGCAAAAAACATATGTTATGTAAAGTGTTTTGATATGTATGTTAAATCCTAGTGTGTTCTTCCCTCTGTCTGCTATTTGGAGTTTTTCCTAAATTGCCTGCTAGCTGTATGGTAGTTTTATGACCCTAGGATCTCCATAACAAATAGTTTTATTGGCTTTCTTTCTCCCAGGATGCCCCATCTCATGTAACAGTAATGTAGCCATGCCCTTAGATTTAGCATGTGTATTGCTTTAAAAGTGGTTTAGCAACAGCAGAAGCCTTGTAACTTCTTATCCAGGGAGCACAAATGGCAACAGTTAGTTTAGCAGATGAGAGCAAGCTAACTGGGGTTTCTGTAAGACAACAGCTACTAAATAGCTCTAATTCATTATTTGTGTTTTTGATGTTACAACACTCCTGCTAGCTAGACCTGATGAACAGAGAAAAAAAAATAGTGAATTAGAGCTATTTAGTAGCTGTTGTCTTACAGAAACCCCAGTTAGCTGGCTCTCATGTATCTGCTAAACTAACTGTTGCCATTTGTGCTCCCTGGATAAGAAGTTACAAGGCTCTGCTGTTGCTAAACTAATTTTAAAGCAATACACATGCTAAATCCAAGGGCATGGCTACATCACTGTCACATGAGACAGGGGGCATCCTGGGAGAAAGAAAGCCAATAAAACTATTTGTTATGGAGATCCCCAGGGGTTGTAAAACTACCATACAGCTAGCAGGCAATTTAGTAAAAACTCCAAATAGCAGACAGAGGGAAGAACACACTAGGATTTAACATATATATCAAAACCTCTACATAACATATATTTTTTAATTCTGGGTGTACTACTCCTTTAAGTGCCAATGGGGCCAACATGGAGTTCTGACAGGATGCACATGATTTGTCAACATCACACTGTACTTTAGAAATCTCCCCCTGAATATCACTAAATTCCTGTCTGAAATCATTTAACTCTTGTCGGACATGCTGGACTTCAGACAGGACAGTGGATAAGTCTGCATGTATCAATGGCACTGCTGGCAAGGCAGGGGCTGCCTGTGTTGCTGTCTTTGGACAGGGAGAGCCCTGGAGGAGCCTTGATATTACTGACTGCTGCTGTTTTCTGGTACAGCAAGGACGTTTAACTGGTCCAACCATGCCTCCTTCCTGCTCTCCCCTTTCAATGCTTACACCCGCACTGCTCCCCACAGTTGCACTTGATATGCTGCAATCTCCTGCAATTTAAGGTACCATTGTGGCAGGTGGTGGTGGACCATGTGGTTATGCTGGTCAGTTGTCCCAAAGTGGGATCCACATTTCCCTTGATGTACATCCTGCCCACATAGATTGCAGGTGACCCACTGGGTCATCAACCGATATGAAGTAGAAAAATACCCAGACAGAAGAACTTCAGGGATGACAGAGCCATGGGATGGGGTGCCACAGATAATGACCCAGGAACTGACTCCTCCAACTGCATGGGAGGGGACACAGTCTCTTGCTGAGTGGGTGGAGGAACAGTATCCTCCTGGTGCTGTGGAGGGGGCACTGTCTCCAACTGCTGCTGGTGAGGGGGCACAGATTGCTGCTGGGTGCTGGTGCTGGTGCTGGAGCAAAAAGCCTCCTGCTGTGGCATTTCATTTGTGATGGTCTGCTGAAATGTGCGTTCAGGTGCCCCACTGTCTTCATCTCTCTCCATTATGTCCAAAATCCACAAACACCACCAATTCAAATAAACAAACAAACAAAAAAAAAAAGAAATGGAGATAGAGACTAAGAGAGAGTTGGGGGGGGCTCACACACACACACAGACACAATCACCAGGTACTAAAATATGAACTATGACAAAGGCAATCAAGAAAAAGTTTGAGGAAAATAGCACAAATTAAGCAATTTAGGTGTAAAAGTGCACTCTGCAATCATAGGGAGTATAAATACTGCCTGCTTCCTCAAGATGTATAGTACAGGAAATGAACCACTTACTTACTGCCTGTTTAGACTCAAACATGTGACCACCAGCAGAGCGAAATGCCCAATTTTGCCTAATTTTGCCTCAGATGCGCAGGCAAAATTGGAGGCGAAATGTCACGAAATGTTTCGCTAGGTGAAATTGGTGATTTCGCCATAATTTCACCAGCAAAATTAAATTTTCTGTATCTTTAGCTGGGAGACAAATGGCACCCCTGAGTTCCTTCAACCACCTGCCTTTATCCCACAACAAGGCACACCCTGGAGTGATTTACCACAGTTATAAAATGGGTCCAAATTTAACAAAAAGAAAAAGAAACACTTTTTAGTTAAAATCTAATTGTATTTTAAAATACACAGTGCAGTTCACATAAAACTTATTGTACAAACAATTAATAGCCTGTTAGCATTTGAGCTGTTAAGGCTCTGCATAGGAAATTTCTTTACATATATCTGGCTGTTAGCTGGTTTCTGCTGAGCTCTGCATGAGGGTGGCTGGAATATACTTTCAGTTCAAAGCCACATTCTGCAGCTGAAGGGGTAAAAAACCAAAACAACTAGTTAGCAACTCACCACACTCACAGAAAAAGAATGGCTTGCAAACTGGCTGAAAATTTAGTTTAATGTAAAATGCACTGTATATTTACATTACAGAGAAAAAAGCCTAACATTCTATAAGTAAAATTCACCCAGAATGTAGAAACACCCTGAAATATGATAATTCAACATTCAGCTCAGTTCTATTGGTGTAATGTTGACTCCATGCATGTAGCAGAAGGCTTCATATAGAAAGATGGCCCCAGTGTTTTCTGTAGGATGATAAGAAGCATTTCCCTGGCAAGCTGGAAAGAATAGACAGGGGATATTGCATGGTCACCAGAGAAACATCAACAATAAAAACTGATAGTATTTTATTTTTAATTTTATGTGTGTATGGAGGGTCGTGAGAGGAATGAACAAATTTATTTATTTTTAAATATAAAGGAGATAACGGTTTTCAGTGAATAAAGTGCCAGTCATGTTTGTGATGGAAACCAGGGATGAGTCAGTGGCTCATGATTTTCATACAGTATGTGATTTGCTCAAATTCCATATTCCACTACCTGAACTTATTCCAACAATGCATTCATGGAGGTAATTAATATATGGGTCTTAGGACTTATTTAGCCAATGAGGAAGTAGAACATTTCCGACCATTTTACAATCCTCTGTTTATGACAACATAGCCTGTTGCCATGATATTGTTAACAGGTTACAAGCGGAGAATTATGACTTCAGGACAAGAAAAAAGAACTGGAACAGATAGCCCTTATGCATCAAGACTGTTCTAGTGCAATAACTTTTGCATTTAGGAGTGTAATTTACTGACAATTCAGATTTCGGGTGGGAATGGTTTGCACTCTGAGTCTTGGTGATGCCAGATGTCATTGTTTTGTAGAAAACTGTAAACTAACTTGAATTAAAACATATATACTATAGATATTAATTGCAAAAAAACCTTGTTAATGCAGACATTAGGGTGGAAGAACACAAAGTGAAGAATGTAGGAGAATGAAAAATATTAGGGTTTTGGGGCTCTAGAGTGTTGGCAAATCAGTGGTGGGGTCTTCCTTGGGGTCATTAATCCTAATGCCTACACCCTCCCCCAGCCCATAGCCACCTTTCTGGAGCACAAAGTACAGCTCCAAGCCAGTACCTCATAGCGATATACTCACCAAAGGTAGAGAGGTATGGCTAACCACATGTTGCCAACAGAATCTGTTGTAGCTTTCTTCATGCAGGGCCCCATGGGCACTGTGTGAAGAAAAGCGATCAAGTCTGACCTCATTTCCTCAGGGGAGGGAATGGGTATTAGGGATGACAACTCCAAGGAAGACCTCATCACTGATTCACCAATAAATTGGAGACCCAAAACCCTAAAGTTTTCATTTCTCTAGTTCAGGCACTTAGTGTTTTTCATCCCTAATATCTCCATTAACATAGTTTTTGTAATTAATTTCCTTAATTTTTGACAGTGGACTCATATCACAAAATGCAATAAATACAATACTTGAGATAATCCTTCAGACCTCATCACGCATGTTAATACCTTGTGAGGAAGACTCACTGCCACAAGATGTGTATGCACCAAAAACTGCTCCATCCTCTTTAGGCTTGGGCTGATACTACACATTGCAGCATCTTCCCCACCAGTCCTGGACTGTTAACTAGCTCACTAAGCTCACACCCAGTGGTGTCATGCCCATAGGGCGAGGAGAGGCTGTGCCCCCAATACTGTTGTGAAGTCCATTAATAAAATTGCATTTAGAGTTACATTTTTTATCATCCCGTGGGCTGGTAAAAAGCTGTGTTTTTCAAACTCTTTCTGGTGGGGACTGGGGGTGGAGTAGGTTCCAAATCAATTATGTGTGTGTGTGAACTGGGCTGGGAAACCTGACTGAGAGCCACCAGACCAGGTTTTAAAAAAAGGTACTTGTTGCTCCCGCTGGGCTAGTGATTGGCTTCGGGGCTCAGCACCTGTAAAAACAAAGAGTGAGTGAGATGGTGACAACAAACAGGTGATTGGTGGTAAAAACTGCCAACCAGCAGCAGCCAATTACAGTGCTGGCAGTTACCACCAATCAACTGTATGTACAGGCAGCAGAGGTGCAAACCTGAAGAAATAGCTCATCATGAGAGGCGGCAAATTGGCTTCCGTTTCATCGTCCTTCAGTGCCAGGGCCATTCTGAGTAAAAATTTGACAGTCACATTGCAGATGACAAGATGAGTCATTGACAGTCGGCACTGCAGACTCGGCACTAAGACAGCGCGGTTGGTCCGGTGTGTTCAAATTTACTCCAGACCAGAACACTGCCTGAAGTTCCTGCCTGGCTGCTTCCTAAAGAAAAAGGTCTGAGATTTGTGTATATTACCGGCATTTAGAGCCATCTACAGGCAAATTCTACCTATATTTGACTTTGACTTGCAATTGGCACACGTTCTTCCAAGTCTCCTGCATTTTAATGCTTCTTTCAGATCTCCAGCCAGCATAAATAACTAGTATACCGAGCGGGAGGTTAGGATAGATGATGTTATTCAGCAAGGCCTCTCTTTAGGGATCTCAATGCAAACTCAAAGTTCTGTAATGCAAGCCCTGTACTGCTTATGAGTCCACCTGGGCCCTAGTCTCTGGGGGTCTTGGACATTGGTCTCAGACACTGGCAGTGCACGTTCTTAAAAGGTGCGTGTACACAGCTGCTTGTTGCTTCATATTTTATTGGAGGTCTTGTCTCATATATTGTATTGTGTGGTTAAAAATGTTAAAGTTTACACTCACACCATTTCAACCAAAACAACCAGCGGGAGAAAGGTGTGGTTATAAAACTAGTAGCACTTTTTTTTCTGAACTGCAACCCTGCTGTGCAAAGTCCTTGCAGGAGTGAGGTGTCCCTGAAGTGATGAGCAGTGCGGTTTCCTTTAGTAACCCAATGCATTCTATCCACGTGTGAACATATAGGTTTCTGTGCAATATGCGTGACTGGCAGAAGAATGTAGTTGCTGTTTTTTTTTTTGGGTTAAACATTGAGAAAGCATGGGGGGAAATCGAGGGGCACATACACTGGAAGAACGAGTGTGATGGGGAGGAGTTGCTTGCTGGTGAAATGCATTGCCCATTCCAGGAAAGGGGTGGGAGAGGACACAACAGCAGGGCATTGCAGGGACCGAGTGGCCTTTAGTGGGCACACAAAAATGTCACGAAAAGCCAGCATAAACCGTTGTGGCCATCTTTTAAGTGGCTTTATTTTCACTGAAAAGCTACATGTAAATGGGAGCACCTAGAAATTGCAATGAATGTACTGTATAATTATATTGTAGGTTATTTGCCATAAAGTTAATTACATTGATGAAAGTGCACTCCATAGTTTCTTAAAACTATAAATATAAGAGACAAGCGAGGGGTGGGGTGAATCAAGTGGTACATACACTGGAAGACTGAATGAGGTGATCGGAGTAGTTACTGGTGAAATGCATATCCCCCTTTCAGGGGGGGGGGAGTCAAAGCAGTTGGGCATTGCAGGGACTGAGTGGCCTGTAGTGGACTCATCAGGGTCCTAAGTGCATATTTTGAATACCACTGTGTATTTCTTGCCACTGGAGGGCTGAGAATGATTTGATATCTCCAAAAACTGCATATTAGTGCTCTACCAGTCCTGTATCATGCTTACAATTCTTTATCAAGAAAATACCAACCCTGGTTGTATAATGGGTATACAGTAATATATTGTAACCAGAACTTTCTCTGAGCTGGCCTGTGTGGGAGGCAAAATACTAAAACCCCAAATTTGGTATTTGTCACAAAGTCTGGTATTTCATCTATCCAAATGAGCATGATATAGATTGAACTATAGAGTGGAGGCATGGTATTCCCGTCTGAATACTAGCAGGATGAAAATGGTATTTTGCCTTAACTGGTATGCAAAATCTGGTGGAATAACATTAAATTTTAGCCATGTTAACTATTCGAAATGGCCAGTATGTAAACTGTTGTGGCCATCTTAAAGTGGTGTTTTTCACTGAAAACTACATGTTAAAAATGGGAGTGCATAGAAATCATGCTGGAAGCTGATTTAAAGTAAATTTTTCAAGCCTTTTTTTTGGGAGGTGGGCTTTTGGGCTTTATAGTTGTTATCTGAAGGCAGCGTAAGTTCTCTCAGACAGAAAAAGAAACGTAATTAGTCTTGTTAGGAAGACAGCATAAATCTGGCAGAGCCCAATGGCAAGCCGATCCCGTCCACTTCCTGGTCTGCCAATCACATCCCTGTGCTCAGATGTTTCATGACATGTTACCAGGGAAAGCATGCCCCATTGAAGTCTATGGGGCTCTTTCAAAACATTTAAGTCACAAGGCAATCTCCAGTATATATGAAGCCGCTGATCAACTAGTAGATGTTCTATTAGTTGAGCGGCTTGAATATGTACTAGAGATTGCGCTGACTTGTGTTTTGAAACTGAGCCCTACAGACTTCAGTGGGGTGTCAGTCTCTGTGCTCTCCCTGGTTAGACACAAAATGTCTGAGCACGGGTGGATGGGGAAGTGGAAGGGATCAGTTGGACATCAGGCTCAGCCTGATTTTATGATCCGTTCCTAACAGGACTAACAGTTTTCTGCCTCAGAGGACATACGCTGCCTTAAGGTAATGGGCTATAAAGCCCAACACCTCATATATTTGACAAGCCTTTTAAATTGTTATTAATACAAAAGGTAACACTGTAAGTAGAATGAACAAAGGACTAAAACAATTGATCATTCCTCTAACCTACATCAGCATTATGGCACTTAGTTTGTTGGGAAACAGCTTTCTGGACTGCTACAAGTCACCAAAATGCACCATCTGGCATCAGTTTTCAAAATTTTCCCGGGGCATGCCCCGAACCACCTAGAGAGGTTGAGATTTTGTGCCGCCCAAGATTTCTGACTGCATGATGCCCCTGCTCACACCTGAACTCAGGTCATTGGCATGGGAAGGCAATGTGGTTCGCACTTGGCCAATAGGTGCCCCTGGACCAAACGTGGTGTACACATAGAAACATAGACTTTGATGGCAGAAAAGGACCTCTTGGCCCACCTAGTCTGCCCATTTCCTACCTAGAGGATAAGCTGCAGATCCTATTTAACCAACAGCCAATTTCTTTCTACCCCACAAAAATTGCCTTATGTCTGTCCCATGCATTCTTGAATTCTTCCACAGTTTTAGACCCCACAACCCCCTCAGGAAGGCTGTTCCATGCATCCACCACCCTCTCTGTGAAAAAATACTTCCTCACATTACCCCTGAGCCATCCCCCCCATCTTCAAATTGTGTCCCCTTGTTCTTGCACATCTCTTTTTCTGAAAGGTGCTACCCTCTTGGACTTTGTTGATTCCACTGAGGTACTTCAATGTTTCTATCATGTCCCCTCTCTCCCTCCTTTCCTCAAGGGTATGCATATTAAACTCCTTTTGTCTCTCCTCATATGGCTTCTCTTGCAGACCTTGCACACCCTACACAAACATAGAATTGGCCATGCTACCAGTTAAATGAGAGCATCTTCATAATATGACAACATGACCTCATGTAGTCATAAAACTTCAATTATTTGTAGAATGCTGATTTTCTTTTTAACTGTGCACACTTAAAAACTGAAGGATTTTCTTAAATATTTTAGAAACTGTTACAGTTTGGGAGATGAAAATCACACAAATACACACACTGGACCACATTCTATGAAATCTGCAAGTTTTAGGTTTTAAATCTTACCAGTTTTTAGTTACAATTCAGCAAAAATTTGTGATTTGGGGTAGTTTTCCTTTGTAACTTTGCCTCTAGTAATCTGATTGCCATGAAATGTTCAGCGTTCAGATATCCTGACACTGTCTCTATGTATTCAAAATATCATGTAAATCAGTTTAATGGAGGCAAAATTATTAAGGTGCAAAAATTTGAGTTTAACATTACAGTGCTTACTCAACCTTACATACAGGCACTACAGAGCCTTTATAACATAATAGCTTGGCACCGGAGTGCTGTAACAGTACTCTGCAGTACAATCCAGAAGACATAGGCTCATGAATGGACTTTGGTTTCTCATCCCATGTTTTGATTCTTTTTTAAATGCAAACCACAAGATACGGTATATAAGAAAATCAACCAAAGTTTACACTAGTCCCAGTGAGACTTATCTAAAATTTTAGATTTTGACCAATGCTTATGCTCCAAACAACAGAATTTCCACTTAAATCATGAACATGAATAGATTTAAATGCAATTCAAACAGGATCATCCATTTCTGAGTTGGAATTTAATTGTTATACTGGAAAAGTTCACTCTCTGCTGGAGTTGAAAGTCCTTTTCCAAGGTATCCAAGTCACAAAACAGAATACACAATACAATACAGTGCAATGAACATCAAGCAGTGGTGTACAAAACAAGTCAACAACAGACAACATATCAATGTAAAATACATAGAACAGGTTAAGTAGAGTTATAATAAAACCAAGGTAAAGTTAATTGCACCTACACAGCAAATTATCATTGAAGTGAGACCTCATGTGTTTTTTGAAGGAAGTAAAGGAAGGAATCTCACAATAGTGAGTAGGTAAGATGTTCAACATTTTTGCAGGTCCTGTGAAGTAAAGACCACTGCCCTAGAACAATTTACCTCAGCAGTGACTGGATCCTACTTCCACACATTTTGCATGAGTAGTAAATCCATTGGATACAAAAGTAAAATATTTTTTTTAAATGCCAGTTGATATAAGTTTTAGTACTGCCTTTTTTAGATAAAATTCCCAACTGGAAGGGCACTAGGTTGTAGCATGTCAACCAGTTTAAAGCAATATACTGATCACATGAGTGATCACCACACTTAAGATCAAGCACAAATTAACAAGCTTGATAAAAAGCCAAAGAGATTTTCTCAAGTTCAACTTTGTTAGCAGCAGAATAAACCATGGCAGCATAGTCAAAATATATATTATTAGGTACTGGACCAACAACAGTGTAACCTCCTTTGTGAACATATGCTTGCTCCATTAAAGTAAACCTAGACATTGGTTAATTTTTCCAACCACAGCATCAATATAAGAAGAAAATGAAGGCAGTAGACCAAGAATAACCCTCGAATATTTAAACACCTTCGCTTGTTCAATAGGGTTCCTAGATGGGTGGAGCTGCAAAGACCAGAACTGTACTTAAGTCTGTGCCTGCTTCCAAACAGTATTGTTTTAGGTTGTTTTTTTTTGTACTGATCACAGCTTACTAGCAAAACAAACTGCAAACTTTAACAAAGTCATGTTGTAGGCATTGCTCGAGGACAGGTAGATCACGATTACTATAGAAAGTAACCATATCACCCATATACAGCAAAGTTCTACAGTAGTCACAGACATTAGAAATGTTGTTAACAAACACTTAATAACTGTGGTCCCAGGATAGAGCCCTGGGAACCCCAGAGTTAAATGACAGTTTCTTGGAGAATGTGTCTCTACATCTTATTCACTGTGATCTATTGCCATAGTAATCCAAGAAACATGCCATGTCTCACCTGACAGGCTCATCTCCACAAGTTTTCACATTATCAGATCTTGGTCATACAAAGCAAAGGCCTTACACAGGTTCAGAAAGGCTTCACCAGCATATTTCCCTCTTTTCAGTACTTCATAGAGATCCTCAGTCAGTTTGATCAAAGCAGTATCAGTATTATGATAGTTATGAAAGCAGAAGTTTTATCTTGGCCAGAATATCATGCCTGGAAATATTATCCAGCAATTGATCATTGACAATTTTCTCCAGAGTCTTGGACAGAGGGGGCAATAGGGAGATGGACCGGTAGTTAGTGACAGTGGCATGATCACCGACTTGTGCACTGGCACAACAGTGGCCTGTTTTCCAGTATCAGATAAAGTCATACTGCAGTGAAAAGCTAAACAATGGTTGGATCAGAGTACAAGTTAATCAGTGGTCAATCTGAACAGATTCATGTCTATTTGATCAGGACCCACTCTAGTCTTGGTAAGGATTTCATCAAATATTTCTTAACTGTGCTTGCCGACAAATGCTTACAATAAAATTTAGGTATACTCATACAGGTCACACAAATGGAGCCAGAGTAAGCAGATTCAGCACTCATTGACAATGGTTTTCCATGTCAGAAAAAAAAATATAGGGTCAGTTAAACTATTGTTTTCTACTTTTAGGATGGAGGGACTGACAGCAAGTTTTGTTTATCATACCATTTATACTGTTTCAGAATTTATGTACATGTGTACTGGTATATACATGTACATAGTGCATAACACCTATGTAGTAGGTTCTGTTTCATGTACACTAGTATCTGAAACACTGTTTGTTAGAGTTAGGTGGAGTAATGTCCAGCTTATCCCCTCCCCGCTATGCAACTACAGCAGTTGCAACCAAACCTGCATTTTATGTAGGAACATCAGTTTGAATTTCTCTAGACAAAGTGCTGCCCCTTAATAAAACCCCACATCTGCCTTTGGTGTAGAGTGCAGGTTTCTGGGATTGGGGTTAGGGACAATCAGATGGTAATCCACCTAATGCAGATGTTGGATTATCAGAGTGAATAATGCCTCATCCAATATATGTGCTCAGAAATGTGTTGCGGTTTTACTCTGGTTTACTCAAGCTGTATCCTTTATATGGGATCAGATGTTTACAAACCCAAGCTATGCTGCCTAGTGCTCCAAGTAATACCACTAGTTTGGAACATGAGAACTTTGGAATTCTAGGTTCCTATCTCTGGAACTCAAACTTTGAAATGGTGGGATGTCTTTGCTTAAAATGTTTGAGTATCTGAAAAATCACCACTGTGAAGCAAGCTTAGGTGCACACTCGATATGTGCATATGCAATTTAAGTGCAGGCTTTCACAGTTTCCTAGTTTTTTCTTTTGTAAACTAAGAAAGCGATCTTAAATCAGTAGCCATCACAGATTATGCAGAACAGGTAAGACAAGATCAGGGAACTGTATGCTGCTCCTATAGCCAACCTGGCTGCTGCATTTTGAGCCAGTGAAAGGTGATACACCAACTTTGCAGACAGTCCTAGAGCATTACAGTAGTCAAGTCTCAAGGTAAAAAAGGCATGTACCGTGGTCACCAGATCCTCATGCTCAGGATAGGGTGTTATTTGGGAGACATTCTGTACCTGGAAAACCTACTGTGAACTATTGCTGCTACATGATGTTCCAACATCAGCATGTAGTTCCACCATGACCCCCAGATTCTTTACCCCATCCTCAGCTGCTACAGTAGTACCATTTAGAGATGCAAGAACTGGTACACCATGTGGCCCAGCCAACCCATAAGACCCTAGTTCAACTAGTACCAATTCTATCTTGCCAGTATCCAGACTCAGCCAGCTGGAAAACATTCCATCAGTAATTTCATGTAGGCAATGATCCAACACAGAGACTGCTTTCTACTTGTCTGGTGTAAAAGACAGATACAACTGAGTATCATCTGAGTATCATCTGCATAGCAGAGAAAACTAACTACATACCATCTAATGACCCATCCCAAATGCAACATGTATACTTTGAATAACATGGGGGACAGAACTGAATCCCGAGAAACCAAAAAGCTAATCAGTACTGCGCATAATAAAAAAGACCCCATAACAACTCATTGTGACCACTACCTTCTCAGCAATCTTCCTGCCATAAGGGAAGATGTGAAACCAGTCTTTAGTTTGCCATCATCACTTGGTTCAGAGATTATATTTCAAAATTGGTTTCACAACAGCTCTCTTCAGAACTGCAGAAAAGCACACCACCATGAGGCAACACTGAGCACTGCTGGTGAACACAGGACTCGCAGTCTCACAGCAGTCCACTAACAGCCGCAGAATCACATACAATGGGTCACAGGCCTGTGATCACCCTAAGCACCTCATCCAACAAGAATGGTTGAAACTCATTTGAGATCACCAGGGGGCCATAGCCCTTCTCAACCGCAAAACTGTCAACCCACAACAGGTCACCCAGAAAGATCTCCCTAATGAAGGGCACTTATTCTAAGAAGAACTGACTGAACTCCTAACTCCTGTCTTGAGATAAAACACTTTCAGACTGCAGATAGGGAGTATGAATTCACTTGTCCAGAGTGTGAATCAGTTGAACCAGCTGATTCTTTCCTGAGTCAATCACTTATGAAATTAACTCTGCCTTTTTCAGGGAGTGTGCTATCTAATAGTCCCTATAATAGATCCTCAGAGCCTTCCTGTCCTATATTGAGCAGGACATCTAAAAAATTATTATGATTTTTTTTTTTGAGATCTGAAAGAATGTTTTCTTCTCTTGTACTCAGTGAAACAGGAGCCTGGGCTGGAAAACAACCATTTGTCTCTCTTCAGACCACATGCCTATACTCTAAAGCCTTAAACTCTGTCATGTATCATGGGTGTTCATATCCCACTGTGTCAGAAGACAGGCTTGGAGTTCTTCACCAGAACAAAAGCTGCCATATGAACAGGGTTTTATATCTTTACAGTTTAGATGGAGAATGGTAATCAACAGACACATTTTGCTATAGTATGTTGTCAATCCTCCATGTTGTATTTTCTGGTATTAGCCAAATAACCAGGTCTGCCCCAAAGGAGAACAGATACTTAGTATACTTGGCGGTAGCAAACACACTACCTGATCTGACAGGTCCATAAGGTCAGGCCTGAGCCTGGTACACTTTCAAAGCAGAGTGGGGGATATCTGTACTGTGCCTCACAATTGTGTACCTAACCTATGGACACAGTAATTACAGTGCAGCCAGTCAGGATGCAATGCAAATAACTTGCAGTAAGTGACATGCTACAAAACACAGCAGCACAAAAGGCTTCAATTGTGTTCGAATTATAGTATATTGTTCCCTGCAGCATACTGCAACATTTTGCAGTAATACTGCAAGATATTGTATTGCAGCCTGACTGGCACTGATGTGTGTTTCCGATGACTTCAGTCTCTCTCTTTCCAGGTGCACTAAGTTAATCACTCAAAGATGACAAGTAAGATACAGTAACACTGCTAAACAATTTTGAGACTCTAAATGTACACTTCTTTTAGTGATTGCTTTTTGGAATACTAACAAAAGGTAAATAAACCATAAAAGATTAAAAGAAAAAAAATCATTCACAAATAAGTAATATAAAAATCCAAGTGTTCCTGGCAGTGCTGTTTTCACCACATGATGGTGAGGTAGGGGAGATGGCATGATGTATCATATTTTCTGCCTGGAGGAATGTTGGAAATTAACAAAAAAAAAACAGTTCCCTCTGACAGCTGGCATATAATTAGATTCATCTCCATTAGGCTCTGATCAAGGATTTATCTAAAGCTTAACAATCTGTGGACACCTCATATGGCATTTCATGGGTGCAATTGGCAGCATATGCCAGCTCTTGGCAACTATTTTTCAGGTGCCTTGTATCTTTGACCTAGAACCACATGTCATATTCATGCCACCTGGCAGCAAAGAAAACCTTTTTTTTTTTTTGTTATTTAAAGATCTTAGAATAAAATGACTTCAGTGTTGAGAAGAATGTCCACTTCTATTTTTCTCCTCCCTCTTTCTTGCTAGTTTTCTCTGTCTACATGGCCCACTGATGCTAATTAGTATTGAAAAGGACATTTGCGGCAAGTCCTTTGACTAACAACTTCACAGGCAAGAAAGAAACCATTCTCCAACTGAAGTTCATTTTTGAAGTGATGATGAAAGATTTAGTTTTGTTAGATACAGCGCCATGAAAATGATATACACTTTTATAATGGCAAAACAGTCAAGAGGTTTAACTGTCTCATTGTCAATAAAATAATATATTCATGGTTTATGGCTGTCTTAGATAAGGCACCTTAGTTCCGATATGTTTGTTTCCTTGGTGGCTGTTGGTAGGTCTAATGCAAGTACAGAATTGTCTTTTATTCTTCAATAAGCAGCTGATCCCTTTGAAACAAGCAGTTGCTCTTTAAAACATTGTTTAATTCTGCTTTAAAACATATTCTGATGCTGTTTTATATATAAGGATCCTCTCCTATACATTGCTCTACACAACTAGTAGTTCTCTTAGGAAGAGTATAATAAAATACTGTGAGAAACTTAATTATAATGAAAAGAATGTTTTAATATATAGACAGAACAACTACTAGTATTTTCTGAACATTTTCAAAAACAACTTTCATGATATTTTATAATGGTTTGAAATATAGTTTATAAATAGTAACATTTGAACTGCTAATTGTAGAAATATATTTTTTTTAAGTGAAAGCTTGACATCTGGTTAACGTATAGATCCTTATGATAACATAAGCTGTGTCACTATATATCTATACATGTTGATATAATATGTTGATAGTACTATCTATTCAGATAAAGATACTATATAAATCAAAAGATGAAAGAACTTCAGGATAACATAAGTGGTCAATGATAAGAAAATTTAGAGAAAATGTTTAAAATTATTTAACAAAAAAGAGTGTTGGATTTGTAGAATAAACTTCCATCTATGGTAGTATCCACTGAAACTAATGTTAATTACCTAGAAGAAAATAAATACCATTATGGGTATGTCCACTGAGATGGGTGGGGACTGAATTTAATAGAACAAATGGTATTCTTTCATTTCTATTTCTGTATATTATGAGTATGTGAAAAAACAGAGTAAATGCTACACAGTCCCCCAGAGGGTGCTGAAGAGAAAAGCTGCAAATTTTTAATTCCCACAAGTATCACGCTTTGTGATCTTTTTGCAAAGTGGACACTTCACCTTCATGAGGAAAACTGCACACTTTGTGAATTTTGCTCCATAAAGTGACCACCTACCACAAAGCATAAAGTTATTAATGCCATCCTTCTAAGTGGCAACTTCTCTATAAAATAATCTCTGCAATGTGCAAAGTGAAATCTATGCAAATTGTGAAAAATGTGAATGCCTTGTCAAAGATAGCTACTGCCCTAATCTCTAGTGTTGAATGTCAAACAAAATAAATGGCATCTTCTTGTGCTAACATTGTATGCCCAGCTGACCCATGTATAAGATGTTACTATGTGTGATATTTGTTCAAGCAGTGTGGTTTACAAAACAGAAACCTGCAAAAAAAGGAGGGATGCTCCCACTGATTTTGGCAAACTCACCTCTAGTCCTTGCTGGGAATCACACCTGGTACTCTTGAGTTACAAAGGCAGTAGTAGTAATCATTCAATCAATAAGACATTTTCATTAGCTTGTAGGTTAGGGTTAGCCTTTGAGTTTGATTACTATAAGCATCTCAGCACTAGATGGTGCTGATGTTACCATTACTGAGCATTACTGGGCTCTTGGCATTGTAGTACCTCACATCAAGTTCAGATGATGTTGCCATATACAACCCATGTTTTTGCAAATACACAACCATGATACACTAACATATTTATTTCCCAGTTTTTAATAGAAGAAAACATTCTGGGAAATAAGATGTTGTTTGTACTCTTTTCAGGATTGGGAGTCTGTTTCTTTGTTTTAAACTTGAGTAGCAAAATAACAGAATTGCTGCTAATGAAATTGAGTGACATTCTAATAATAGTACAAATTTTAACCCCACTGATTATGTCCACTCATCAATATAAATAAGTAATAATGCCAATATACTTTTTGGTTTTCATGTATTATTTCATCCTCAAATTACCACACTGGTTGCATCTCAAATTTCATTTGTTCAGCATTGCAAAAATAAGAAAGAAAATAACTCCAGATGTAACTATGGTGGTTTTGCATGGCTAGTAATCATGCATTTTGACAGTTTTAATTCTCTTCTCATTGATATATTTCCTTCAACACTGTAACCTAGCAAGTCATCCAGAATTCAGCAGTCAGGTTGATCTTTTTCTGCTTCCCTCAATGCTCACGTAACTTCTTGGTTATAAACCTTATTGTATCTTTCAGTTTCATGACTTAAGGATCTGATACTGACTTATAAAGCTCTAGATGGGCTCCTCCTTCAATTCTGTGTGTTCAGTACTCAGTCATTGTTGTTGAAGTCATCCTCCCCAGGAGAGGAGGGGTTTAGGTTTATGGGGAACTAGGGTTCCTTCTGGGATGATGATGGGGTCTTTGGAAAGGACTGTCTGCATATGAGTGGAGGGGAAACCAGAGCTCTGGGTCAGAAGATAAACATTTACATTGGGAGATTAAACTAGATGAGGGGGAAAGCTGCAATAGGACAAAAAGGCAAAACATAAGTGTAAAGACTAAAAATGTCTTAACATACTCCCTAAATGAAAGAAGGAGAGAGAGAGGGATATGATAGCGATTTTCATGTTCCTGTAACGGTTTATAAGAGTGGACATAGTGAGTTTATTTAACCTGAAAAACACTACGTGTTGTTGGAATAATGCATTCAAGTTTGAATGGGGGAGGTTCAAAAATCTATTAGAAAGTACTATTTTTGGTGGGGAAGATGGCTGACTGAAGTAGGCATACTATTGCATTTGCTCTAAGGACATTCGCTAATGAAATAATATATACAACATGTTTTTTCCCAAGTTTGTTGTTTTCAATTGTTTACCTTATGTCACAAAAGAGAAATAAACATGCCAGCACTTCTTCTCAGGCATACAGCATGCCTAGAATCCATCCACTCAAAAAATATTTTCAACCCATTTGAGCTGTGCTGGTCAGGAGAAAGCCAAAGTCAGCCCTGATTATTCCATGCAGGGAGGCTTCTGCTCTAGCCTCAACAAGTTCTCCCATTGCTAAAATCTCTCCATATAAATCTTACTCAGAGTTGACAAAAGTAATGGTTCAGATTAATCTTCCTAAAAGAAAAACTCCCTTTCATGTCTCAGATCCCAAGTCTGCAAAAGGATCAAAATATCCATGCTCCAGCATTGGTGCATTTAGCTGCAGCTGAGCTAGTTGACCCAGCTGAGAAAGAATCCTCTGGCAATCACCACAGCAGCAACAGCAATTGCAATTCTAATGAAATAAACAGCATACTATTGAGTCAATGCAGAACTCGATTAACAAAGTATTAGAATGGATTCAGTGTCTCGACCATATATTTTATACTGTAAATGTAAGCTTGAATTTTACAAGACCTTTAAACTAATTAAGAAACCTTAACAATAATAATTCAACAGGTTGAGACTAATACCACAGATGTCCCTATCATAGCTGATAAAACCAAAGCTGGTGAAACAACTCTTGGATTGGCAAAGGACAGTTAATGTGTACCATAACACTGAAATGTTGGAAAATCAAATTCAGTACAAGAATCTTTGGATTATTGGACTGCCATTAAAACTTGATTCTGAGTTTGAGACTGTGAGGGGGCATGTAAAAATATGTTTATGGAGGTATATTATCTACACCTTTATAATTTACCATTTTTCAATCAAGGCATTTTGAGTTACTAAAAAAAATGTAAATACCCAATTTAACCAAAGTAAATTTTCCCCAAAAGTGAGTACTCAGTCTGCTAATCAACCTGATCTGTACTGAAGGTTATGATTTTCATATCACTTGCATTTGAATCAGATATAATTCTGATACTTAAGTGGTCATGGATAAAATGATCATTCATTTACATAGGATATCAGCTCAGTGTTTCTCAAGGTTTTGATTTTTCCACCCAACAGTGCAGGAGAAAGTTCCTCTCCTGCCACCAAGATGTCCTTGAGAGTGGTGACCAGTTTCAGCTGTTGGCACCAGTTAAGGTCCTGACTATTAATAATGGCAAAGAATACATTTTTTGAGAATACCCAACTAGCTGATTTTCCTTTGAGCCCAGTACTAAAACGATTCAGACACAGAGCCAGAGTCTTCTATTCCTTCTGAGCAGGAAGTGTCATTATTGGTGAATGCTGTAGAGGTACATGAATGAAATTGTTTGTAATAATATAAGCTAATTGTATAAGAAAGACTGGATTTTTCTTTCAGTGACTGTTAAAAGTCAATACGATAATGTGAAATAACTGGAAGCAGTACATGCTTTATTACATGCTTTATAAGTTATTTCAATATGCTCACTGGGGTAGTATACATCAATAAACTAAACCTTTATGAAAGTTAGCTGGGAGGCTAAGGAAAATAAATGTGTATATATATATATATATCTATATCTATATAGATACAGATATCTATCTATCTATATATATATATATATATATTTTTAAAAAAAAACATTGTTAATCCATCAGTTAGGTTTTAACTCACAAAAGTAGAGAAATGTGGCATTAGGGTTTCCAACCCTAACACCCCATTCCCCACCCTGCACAGACCCACAGGTGGGGATGGGCTGCCTTGGGTCTGTCCATGTTAACACACACCTCATTCCATTACAAAATAATGTGACATAAGTACAGGATAGTGGAATGGGGTGAGCGTTAGTGTTGATGGCCCCAAGACAGCCCCCCCGTTTAACCTTAATTGATGCATTAATGAAGTTTTTTTTTGCAATTTATTTCCTCACTTTTTGAGATAGTATATTAGTATCCTTATTTTACTGTGGGAGCACAGGGTCCTTCAGACCTTGCTCTCCCATCCCTCCATAGATGCATATGTGTATCTAGCTGTGGAAGCTTACAAGGGACCTCCAGCCCACTGTCACCAAATTGTTACCATTGCCATGTTATGAGCCCACCACCTTTACCTGGTGCAGAAATGTTTTCAATCCCACCAAAATGTAACTCTGTGCAAGCGCAACACTAATCCAGAGTGCAGGTGCAAAACACATTTTGGACAGGATTTGAAAAAATGACAGCTGTGACATACATGAGGTGGTGTAATAAGAAGCAATGTTGAAAATTTTGGCTCAGAATATTTACAATTCACTAAGTTATGATCATGTATAGCAAAATTGCAACAAATATTCATAACTGTGCCATCTTAAACAATTTTGACCCCACATTTTCAACATAGCCCTTCACATGTACCCAGTACAAAAAGTTTTCTAATTCCTACCAAAACATATTTCTACACAGTTGCAACACTATCCTGTGATGCAGGTGTGAAAACACATTTTGGCCAGGATTAGAAAAATAACATGTGTGACATACATGAGGTGGGGTAATAAGATGACAATGTTAAAAATATGGGGTGAAAATATTGAAAGTTTCCAAAGTTATGAGTGTGTAGCGAGATTGCAAGGAATAGTCATAATGCAGACATTTTTTCTAACTTTGACCACAAATTTTCAACATAGCCTTCTTATGATACCACCTCATGAACAATATGACTGTCATTACACAAATCCCACCAGAAAGGTGATTTCACCAACTGACCACAAAATCACCTTTCTGACGGGAGTTGCCTACTGATAGTCATAATGTTCATGAGGCGGGGATCCCAAAAGCCCATGAAGAAAATTTAGGGTCAGAATTACCAAAAAGAGCAAGGTTATCCATAAAAGTTGAACACGATCATTGAAATTCAGTACACTGAAGTGCATTTACCTTAGTTCTCAGATTGTAGTCGCCAGTTCCAGCAGCAAGATGTGTCTTCAATTGGGAGAGTGAATCTCAACCCTGGGACCTGTTGAGGAGAGTGAGGGTCTGTGGGGACATCATGAGGGGGTGGTTGGGAGGTGGGTGTATAGTGGGAGGTTGGGTGGGAGGTGCAGGAGTGATTGGCAATGGACAATTTGTTTGCAGGTTTAAAAAGTAAAAGACATTGAGGAACTTTTTATTTCAGGAAAATGGGACATTGGGGATACCACTAACCACCAAAGACTACAGTGGCATTGGAGGGTGGGGGTACCACAGGACACCAGAAATAAAAGCTGGGAACATTGTGACCCCCTCAAATAAACAAGTGGGACGTGATAAAAAATTTAATCTATATTATATATATATATTTTTTAGAACATAATATATTTTAACAAAAGAAAATATATATATATATATATATATATATATATATATATATATATATATATACACACACACACACAGAGTGTGGGAGACACCAATAGATATCAGGGTTTTTCTCAGTGGGGGGTCACATCAAAAAACAAATGAAAGAAATCAAGAAAGTAAAAAATAAGATAATTTTTCATCAGGCAAAATCCTTTTCTGCCAGACAAAATTTTTTTTCATCTCTGGGCTCCCTCCCCACACTGGAGGGTCTTCCCCTGCCCACTTGAAGCCCCACCATGCCCAGGCTTACCCCTGGGTGGGCCACCAGGCAGGTGCCCTCCCAGAGAACATAGTCTTAGCCTGGCATGCCCCAGGGCAGGTCAGAGGGCGAGACCCCACAGTGGACATTAATCACAGCGGAGCAGTGGCAGATGCAGGGCTCTCCTCAATGGGCCCAGAATTTTTGACATACTTGAGATCCCTGGGGGTGGGAAGTGCAATGATGTCAGCATCTGCTCTGCCCCCATAGCTTCAGACACCTGCAGTGATGGTAGCTCCAGCCTCCACTAGAGGTCCGCATGGTGCCAGACATGCTTACCCCCCCAGTGAAGGAGACCAGTCCCTGGGATGCTCAATCTTTCTCCCCCGGCCAGCCCTCTGACTCCAAAGTCTGTCACCAAACCTGGGATGTTAATGCTGCAAGTGGATGCCTTGCCACTGTGCCAGCAGGCTGGCAAGCCAAAATCCTTTTAAGCCAATCCTTTCCTGTGGTGGCAGAAAAGGATTCCATCTGACAAAACATGATCCTTTTTCCCAACCAGATTACTATGTTTTTTTGGAGCAGATGTCCCATAAACATTTTTTCATGACCAGATGGCCATGACAAAATCTTTTTTTGCCAGTAGAATTAATTTTTCACCATCCCTATACATTATGGTGAAAAAGGAAACCAGCTGGTGAAAAAGGATTTCCTCTTTTCACTACCAGATGTCCCCTTTTGATGACCAGATGGTCCCACCAGTAATCCTTTTTCACCAGCCATATTCCTTTTTCACTATTCTGTTTTCATCATGGTGGAAATGGAACTTGACTGACAAAAAAGGATTATCAGCTTGGCCATCTGGGTTGTGAAAAGGGGCCATCTGACCCTGAAAAGGGGAAATCCTCTTTTGCCAACCGATTTCCTTTTTGCACCATTACAAAAAAGAAATTGTGAAAAAAAGGAAGTTAGCGAATGGGGAAAAAGGATTAAAATTGATAAAAAAAATTTCTAGGTGCATACAAATGTCTAAAACCACAAAGAACAGTCCATCAACTCCCGATGTGCAAGAAACATACTTAGATGTCTGATACAGACATCCCTGGGCAGAGTTATGACAGATTTTGGGGTGGAAAAACAAAAAACAAGATGGTGGCTGATGAAAAAGGAATTTGTTTTGCGAACAAGGATTGGCACTTCATGAAAAAGAATTTGTGTTTGTCACAGCAAAATTCTTTTTCGTTCCGGGAATCTATCCTAAAAAATAAAAATCTCATTGAAAATAATTAGGACCTTAAAAATGCTATAACTTTGGAATGGATTAATATTTGTCACCAAATAAATGCTGAGCTGTTCTGTCACCCATGCTCTTTCTACCATATAAACATCAGACCAAAATTCAACACTGTCTGTGCACAGCTTGATGAGAAAAAAACTGTAAAAAGTGGAAAATTTTCTTTTTTTTTCTTCACTATCTGTAGCTCAGCATCCACAGATCCGACTAGAAGGAAACTTGGCACGTCAAGAGATCTACCCCAAGAGACTGGACATGCACAATTTCATGTAAATCTGTTGAACAGTTTCAAAATTATTTAAGTATAAAATCTGAGGTTTAACATTGAAGTGCCTGCTCAACCCTAACTATAGTGGCACTACTGTGACACTATAATATACATATATATATATATATATATATATATATATATATATATATATATGGATAAAGGGAAGGATGGGGAGGGGTGGGGCAGCTACTGAATAGGGAGCTAGCTGCAATCTCGAGCAGCCTAGCTAGACCAGGATGCAACTTTCATATGTTCATGTATATCTATCTATCTATCTATCTATCTATCTATCTATCTATCTATCTATATATATATTAGAGGCAAAAACTCCATTTAATGCATTAGTTAGGGTTGTTCACATTGACAAAAGTGAGGAAATTCACTGTTAGGGTTGAAAACCCCCTTGGACCCCGCCCACCCCCAACCGGCATTGGGGTGCGCATGGGATTATCAGCCTAACTCTCACCCATGACATATAAAAGCAAGTAAGGAGAATGGGGTGAGAGTTGGGACCCCATGACCGCACCAGACAAGTGAAGTAAATAAGAGAATCAAAAATTTCAACAGCAGTACTCACTTTAAACAGCCTAACTATTTACCTCTCTATTTCCTTCTTTTTGAGAATGATAACGAAATAGTGAATGTAATGTGGCTGTGCGGGAGCATGGCCCTTTTGGGCCCCACGCCCCACTGTACATTGCGGTGGCGGGGAGCACGGGCCCTCTGGGCCCCATGCCCCGCCACATGATGTGTTGTGGCATATTAACAGGGACAGCAACGCAAACAGAAATGCTAACAGTGGCGCATATGGTAACACAAGCACGAATGAGAACAGAAAGGTAACGCACATGATGGTGTAGACGGAATGGTCTGCCAGCTGATGTGTTGTCACATAGTAACATGGTGCCTGCAAACAGAAATGTCAATGGGCATGGTGATGTAAAGTGAAACAGTAAGATAAACAGTACTGTAGACAGAAATGGCAAAAATAACAGAAAGCATAGCGCAAATGAAAGCATAAAGGATACGCACATGGTGGCGCAGATGTCAATGGTAAGTGAACGGCAGGCAGATTCGCATGCGGAAAGGGCAACAGTAACAGTAATGTAAGCGCATGCGGCTGGTTTTCCCAAACCTGCATTGAGAAAGACAGTGAGTACAAATAATGTATGCAAAATAATGAGTATCGTCGAGAAAATGAGATCTTGGAATACTAAATACATTATATCTCAGGAACCGTCTGACGTAGAAAAAAAATTTAAAAGTCATATTATTTACAACTGTCCTGGCTAACCTGAATCTAGCCCCACTATGGGGCTAAGAAACTTTCTAATAGAAAAGTCCATTATCTACTTTACGTTTCGAGATCCCCGGCCCTGAAAGGCGCGGCGAACGCCGTAATGTTATCCTATGGGAAAAAAAGAAAAGTTCGGAGCGCCATAACTTTGCCTCCCTGTAATGTTTTTTCACCAAACTACTGAAAGGCACATCTGTGGGCTGTTGGCTGTCTTCCCTCCAAATTTCAGGAAAAAAGACCAAACCGTTATTTTGCAGCAGGGCTCCAAATGATTTCTGTTAAGTGTCGGGCGCCGTAATGTTATCCTATGGGAAAAACCGTCAATTTTGGAGTGCCGTAACTTTGCCGCCATATGATATTTTTTCACCAAACTACTGAAAGGCACATCTGTGTACTGTTGGCTGTCTTCCTCAAATTTCAGGAAAAAGACCAAACTGTTATTTTGCAGCAGGGTGCCAAAGGATTCCTGTAATGCTTCGGCGTCAGAATGTTATCCTATGGGAAAAACTGTCAACTTTGGAGTGCCATAACTTTGCTGCCGTGTAATATTATTTCAATACAACACTGAAAGGCACATCTGTGAGATGTCGGCTGCGTCCCCTCCAAATTTCAGCCCAAAACTCCCAATGGTTATTTTGCAGTGCAGTGCCAAAGAATTGCTGTCATTTTCCCACAGACTAGAAAATTACTGTCGCAATTTGCGAAAGCTTTCACAAAAGTTCGACACTTTCGTGAGCACGAAAGTAATTTGAGAAAGAACTTTTTCCAGAAATTTGAAAAACATATTTCTGGGGTGTTTACCACAAAATAAAGACATGGCAAGCATCCTCAGGGCCCGAGTAGCTAAATACAAAAGAATTACGTTGCTAGAGGTCTCAAATTTAAATGCCAACCATTTTTCTGATCACCAACTGAAAACAAAATGGCAGATTTGCGAAAGTAACAGGCCCATTGCGAAAGTAAAATGCATTTGCGAACACTGTCGAACTTTTAACTTTTTCCCATTGACTTATAATGGAAACTGTTTTTGAATAACTTTTGAACCGTTTAATATTTTTTCACCAAATCTTTGAAAGGCACATTGGGGACCCCACCTGCATGTTCCCTGAAGATTTCGAGCTGGTCACGCAAACCGTACGACCTGTACGCGCGACCATAGAATTCCAGAAAAGCGTAAACACGCGCACAGATCACGCTTAATAACTCCACAACCATATATCCGATCAATATGAAACTTGGCAGATCCCAAGGCCTATGGGTCTTGATCAAAAATTCCAAATTTCAGGCAAATCCATCAAACAGTTGCAAAGTTATTAAGGTGCAAAATTTTAGGTTTAACATGGAAATGGCTCTCAACCCTAACTATGGTAGCACTACTGCTACCATATTATATATACACAGTATATATAACTTAAACTGTGTGACTAAGAAGTTTATCTTCTGTTTTCTCCTGCTTGGTAGCATAACACACTGCCCTAAGTCTTTATAAGACCAGCCCATAATTACAAATTATTTACAGTTGAGGTAATAGAAATAACTCCCATTGCCACATCTAGGTTCTTAAAATAAGTTTTGATAAACTGCTTTACTTATTACTTGGTTAAATCTGTAATTCAGATAGGTTGGCAAAATATTATTTTTAGAGCTGATTGAAATGTATGCATGCTTCATGCAGTTATTACTATGCCAATAGTATAATTTGAATGCAGTAAGTTCTCCAAATATTACATGTAGAGCTAAGTGAAAGTTACATGGTTTATGCAGTTATTACTAGGTCAATGGTTTACAGTAGTTCGGTTACAGTATATTTACAGTACAACATATTGCATGTAGAGCTGAGTTAAGGTTGCACACTTCATTCAATTATTAATATGCCAATGATATATTTCAGATACAGAAAGTTTACAAAATATTACACATAGAGCTGAGTGAAAGTTGAGCAGTCTTCATGCAGTTATTACTAAGCCAATGGTATCATCCTGATACAATAAGTTCACCACATATTACATGTAGAGTTCAATGAAAGTCATATTCACATCATTCAATTTTTATAAACTGTGCCAGATTTTCACAAAATATCACACACTTCAAGACACTAGACTCCATTTAAACAAAAGCAGTATTTGTTGCTAATAAATACACACTTCTGAAATGGAAAACAGAGAACTGCAGATGTGGCAGATTTTAAAGCATTGTTAGTAAAACTGCACCTTTTATCAGTGTCAGTGGCTCAGCAGGTTGCACACTCACCTCTGAAGACAGAAGATAAGAATGTAGTGGATTTTAGCCCCACACCAGAAACTTGGGGAATATCTTAATGCTGACACTGTACTGCAACATGAGGGGTGTGCTGGAATCCTAAGGTGGCATTTTTGATGAGACGTTAAGTCAATGTCCCATCTGCCTACACTTGTGCTTGCTCAGGTGAACACCAAACAACCCATTGCACTTTTTGAAAAGAGATGAGGAATGTCCTGGGTATCTTGACAAAATGGTCCCTATTCATCAAAAATACTAAAAAACAACAGCTTAACTTGATTCAGTGTTAGTTTGCATCTGCACCCTGAGCAGAGTCTGAAAATAGACAGAATGTCCTAGTCTTCCTTTGCTGCTCAACAAATGCTAAATTAATTAGCTAATTAATAACATAGTTAAGTAATCAATAAGATGTGGTGTGTGATCTGAATTTGTCTTTGTAGTTTAGTTGTTTAGTACTTGGAATTTGTCCTGCACCATGCAGAGTCATACCTGAAGATATGCCTATGAAAATAATTGTCTAGTGTACCTACCTGGTTCCCAAATGCCAACTAACTAACTAACTGACTAACTAACTAACTAACTAACTACTAATTAAATAAATAACATTAGCACTTTAATACTAATCTCCACCCATTCAAAACTGACATACTGTATACAATGGAAATATTGTGCACTTAAGCCAGTATTGGTAAATCTTTTAATCACCCATTTTTAACAATATGTAGTACTCTAAAAATATGCACTGTTCATGCAATGAAAACAAGGCAAGCTGAAACTTGACCAAATATTAGTACACATTTTGCAAAACTGCATTAAGGCTAAATAAGCTGTTTCACGCAGTCTCGTGAGCATTTATCATAATGTTGCCAGCTCTGACTACATGCACACACAAAGACTATACATTTTCCTTCTATTAAATGTGATTTTGTTCATTTTTGGGGACTTACAGTAAGCAAATGTCTCCAAAAATGTTTAGAATTATCATCAGAAGGCTTGATTCTACTATTCCCTAATAAAGGGAACCACATAGCTTCTGGAGTACCATAAGCTTGTTAATATAAAATAACACTACAGCTTTAAGACTTGCCTGCTCTGCATACACTTGTTTATTTAAAGATCATCTCCAAGATAAACTTCCTTGGGACAAGAAGGTTCATTGGGCCCCATGGGGAAGCGGCAATTAACTCTAAATGCAGCAGCAATGTTAAGCTAGCTCATCTTTAAATAGTAATACACTTGCAATGTAAAGTGGTGGGCCTCAGGCTCCTGTTGACACTGTGTTAAGAGCTGGCAATTTTTTTTATAAAAGCTAAAGTGAAGGAAACTGCTATGTGCTCATCTGCATAGAACAACATGATTCTGCCTGAGGGTGTGGGCAACAGGGGAATGATTAGTAAGACACTTCCTTCTTTTTCTTCTTTCCCACACCCTGTTGCTCTGTTAATGTGCCACTTGTCACAGCACAAATCAAGGCACCATATGCCACCTTGCATATGTGGTGACCCCCGAATGCAGTCTGTTGGGTTCTATGAAGCACACAAGGTGCCATCAGGAGATTTCATCAGGAGATACTGTGTTTCAGAGGAGAGACAATATTGTGACTTTCTAAGGAGGTTGTTGCATTGGAAGAGAGCCTCAAGTCATTTGTGTCTGCCTTTGTTTTTTTCTGTTAAATATTTTATTAAGGTTTTCAATATAAATTTAATGACTACTGAAACAGCCAAACTATAACTGCAAAAATGACATACGGTATCATGTTGGAAGCATGAAATCAAAATTATAAGAATAAATGAGCAATTCATTAACTCTAGAGTCTGAGTAATACATACTTTAGGAAAACTAAGTCTTATATAGCTCAGATACTATGCAAGAGATACATTGCTGAAGATATGGTAAAACAGTCATATAGTACATCAACAGAATGAATAAAAAATATTGTATGCATTATATTTTGAACAAAACTAGAATTGAAAGCCATATTTTTCATGCAAATAAAATTATCCATGTGCCCTATTTCTGACTATGTTAAACGAATAAAATATATTATCTTATTTTTTTTTTTATTCTTTGGCAATTGAGTAAGTCCTACTTGGGATGACCAGGGAGAATAAGAGAGGTTTAGTGAAATGTTCAAGATCACACAATATACAAGTGGAGGTTGTGGGAATCAACCCAGGTCAGCTAGATGTACCACGCTCATTCATAACTTGTTGATCTAACCTCTAGGCTATACTGCCAGCCCATATCTAGATATAGTATCTATATGTTATTTCTGAGCTACAAGTATTGATAAATTGCTATTAAAATTGTAAAGTGTGCTCATCTCTATGTGAAACCTTGTATTTGTTACCATAAGACAGAGGCTAGACATTGATTGATATTGTAAAATGGAGAGTTGTGATTGATTGCTGTCATTCTATTAGCCTTGCATTAACCATTAATTAACATACTTGTTGAGCCACTTAACATGAGAATTGTTTTTAAAAAATAAATTCCTTCTCTTTTGAATTCTTTTTAAGAACACTGATCCACCATTAGTACTTCATATGGAGGACAAACTCTCATTAATGCCTGGATTTACATTGTATACAATGATTCTACATCCAATCACAAGTCATCTGAGTAGTACAGTAGTGTGAGAAATTATTTAGCATGAGTAAGAGTTTGAGGTCACAAGAGCATGAGTGAAAACTGTCAGGAGAGAGTTTCAAGAGGGGATATGAGAAAGCAATAATTTACAGAAAGGGCAGTGGAGCTGTGGGACAGTCTACCAGTTGAGGTGATGGGCACCACACCCCATTAATGGTTTCAAGGATGGTTGGGACACAGTGAAGGGTATAGTGGTTACTCATGGTGACAGAAACAGGGAGGGAAATAGAGAGCAGATAGGGAGCGCTAGTACCCTCTATGTGCACTAGGTCCCATAGTTAGATATGGAACCCTGGGCAGACTGGATAGACCATTGGTCTTTTCATGGGTGCCAGAATATGAGAAAGAAGTGTATGTGGGGGCTGTAGTAATTACAAAAGAGACCATGATAGCTTTCCTTCTGACTTAGCATGCATTAAAGTGGCACATTGATTATTCATTAGCAAAGTGTGTGTATGTGTGGGGGGCTATCACCACTGCTCACCATAGGGTCTTTTTCTGCAATCGTTCTTTATGTTCCTATGCTGCTAATGCATAAGCCTACTGTCATACAATATTTCTGCTATTATTGACTGTGATCGTTCATTTTGTCTTTTTAAATTTGTAACTCTAACTTTGTTACAAAGTGTTTTTATATCTTTATTGTTTATAACAGTGATTGCCATCATTTCTATGTTTTATTGTTTTCTGCTTATGTTCTGCAAAATGTTTATCACTGTTGCTATAATGCCTATTTTATAATAGAAAGCGTAGAAGTTGATGGCAGATAAGGACACAAGGCCCATCCAGGCTGCCCATTTCTTTGTACCTTATGAATGTGCCATCGGCCTTTGCTCTGTCAATGGCCTATCTATTCATACTCATCTGTATTGCTCCCTTCTGCCTAGCCCATGCCTGTTTGAAGCCCTGCACTGTATTCATATCCACCACTTTCTGAGGTAAGCCGTTCCATGCATCTTCTGTGAAAAAGAACTTCCTTGCATTATCCCTTAATCGGCCTCCCTCTAACCTCATGATGTGTCCTCTTGTCTTGCTATTTTTCTTATATTGAAACACGTTAGACTCTTTCACCTTGTTAATGCCCTTAAGGTGTTTGAATGTTTCTATCATATCACCTCTCTCCCTCCTTTGCTCTAGGATATACATATTGAGCTCCAATAATCTGTCCTCATATGTTTTCTGATGCAGTCCCTGCACCATTTTGGTTGCCCTTCTCTGGACTGCCTCAATTTGGTTAATGTCCTTGAGAAGGTGTATGTAATGTAGTTTGTTATGCATGCAATTAAACCAACTAGTTGTTTCTTTCATCAATCAGCCTTTCCGAATTCTATAAGTGGAATTATTCAAGGAAATTATGTTTGTAAACAGACTGATTGTTATTATTGTCTTAATTACATCATGTTAGGGTCATTGTTATTCTAAGCATTAGAGCCATGTTCACATTAGGGAGAATGATGCTTTAGGGCCATCACTGGAGATTTAGACTGGATGAGATGTTTGACATTTTTCTGCTGTCACATCCTGTGTTTCAATGTTTCTATTACAAATCTTCAAATGTCTGAATTTGACCTGAAAGTCTACAAAGTGTATAATGTAATTTGTGGTGATTGTGGGGCATGAATAAAAAATGAAGGGCAATAAATTAGTGGTTAGCCACCATAAGCAAACTTAAAATGTATCCTAAAGTAATTATTGCTTTGAATGGAAGTCAGTGTTCTTCCAAATCCATGCCTACAGCCTAATAATTTTTTAGACAAATCTTTCATACGCCTAGAAGGGTCATTGCTGTGGAGTATTGACAGTGGTAGCAATCCTAATCTTTCACTTTAACATGAAAATTGTTATCACATTAAGGTACTACAATAAAGCATTACCTTACGGTGGTATTGTCCAAAGTATCACATTGGCTAAAGTGTTCCATTATGCTGACAAGGCATAATAAGATAAAACTTCTGCTTATGCGGTAACTTGCATTATGTTGCTGTAAGGGGGAGTTCTGTATTCCAGCACATTGATGTGGTAAACTGTTTTGTGGTAAAGTGGAACATTAAGATCTCTACCACTGTACAAATCGGCAGTATTGGCCAAAATTTGATGAATACTAAACTTGGATCAGAGGCACTTCTATCCTTTTAAATTCTGTTTAGTACTGCAACAATGGAAATTGTTAATAAGTTTTGAAAAGATAAGACTGGTAAACTGGGGTCTTATTTATGTGAGGGATCATAATACTGTTGTAAACTTGGGCATCGTGAAAAAAAATGGGCTCTGCATTTTTTGTTTGCAGTTTAGTTATTATTGAGAAGACATACAAATTAATAATTGGTACATATTATTATCCACATGGGCATAGAGGGGATGGTCTTCAGCTCATATCAGAATTTCATGCAAGCCAGAAGCAGAGTAGAGAATTGCTGTAATTAAGTGACATCAATGTTAAGTGGCTGCACAAACAAAATAGTAAAATCTGGAATGGTTTTCAGGATATGTGTTTTTTCAACTATTTGAATCCTCAACAGATTTAAATACAGACATTTTAAAAGTACCTTAATTGTTTGGAGTTTGGCAATTTTTCATGATAATATACAATGCGGTGGCACATTGTCTGAGTCGATTAGTGAATGCTGTAGGTTGTTAGGTTATTGTACTGCTAGCAGACTTCATGTGAAACCATAACTATCATGACACATTGCTAAATCATCCTGATATCGATGAATTTAAGAATGCCTTAGCTAGTATTGATTCCCCTATACCGTGTTCCTGCAATTAGTGTTGTCCTTCATTTCAAGAGCTTTGAATTTGGCAAAATCTGTGATAGATTGGTTCATAAAAAAGTTACATAAAGGGACATACTAATTTATTTATTTAGTTTTTGTTGACCAGGTAAGTACACTAGACAAGTTATATGCTTATTTTGAGGTACGATTTCAGGTAATGATTGGATTACTCCTCACTTCTTTAATGTCATGAAGAGAAAAGGCATAGGAGGGTCTTTTAAAATGATCCTGTTGAATTGGCTGCTTTTAAAGAATTGCACAAGTATAAAAGATTAAAAGAAAAAACACAAAATGAGCACTTGTTAAATCAATCAAATCATTGATCTTCCAGCTACAAATAATCTTGGAAAACTATTTTCAAGTAATTGTCAAAAATAAATCTACTGTGATCCAACCTTAAAATACCCGAGAGGTTATAATAACCCATGGATTTGGTATAGCTTCTTAGTTCTATAATATTTTACTTATTCTAATGCATTGGAAATCCCCAACTGTTCCTAATATAAATGGCATCCTTAAATGTTTAACCCAACAAGCATCTTTGGAGCATCTCTCCTATTCTGCTGCCGACTGACTGCATGAATATAATTTGTGCTGCCAGGACTTTTAATCCTATTTGCAGTCAGGATAACCTTAAAATATATATGTTGTTTACTTAATTAGATGTACTGTATTTAGTGCCCACATTTTGTACAACCTCATAAGGCTGATGTCTCTCTCTCTATTAACTGTTTTCATATTTATTGTTATTGTTGCACTGTTAAGTTCTTTTTTCCTTCACACACACTCCATAGACTTTACAACAATGAATATAGATATCAACTTTGTATTAGAGCATTGACATATCCTTTTTCCTTTCCTCTATCTTTGGATTTAATTTACCATTTTGGATACACACTTACAGTTCCTAAGATTCCCCTTGGTAATACTAAGTAATGCCAAAGCTGTAATGTTCTTGATTCTTAATATTGTTGTATCAATCTATATGTTTGTTAAATTGTGCAACTGTGTCTATATTATTACGTGTTTTAGAAACTAATAAAAAGATTAACTGCAAAGTTCTATAATATTTTGAGTGACTTGAGCAGACATGTATATCAAATAACTGATCTCCTGGGAGGAACTGTAGAAAGTAATGAATTCTCACTGGAATTAAATGTTACTCTGTAAATCTATTTTAAAAGTATCACAATTAATGGGCCTTTAAACTATCTCAACAAAAAAAATAGTAAGACTGATGAAGGTGCTGATGAAATCTATATGTCTCTTATATCTTGCTAAGGAGAGTTATGGGGGGCAAGATCTATATTTTGCCATTCTGTATATCATCTCTCTCTGTTCTCACACTGTTCTTAGAGTCTACCTGCAGGTGACCTTGGTACCCATTTACAAATCTGGTGATAGGTCTATGGTTAATAACATTTGGCCTATCTCATTCCTATCACTAAAGTTGCAGCAAAGTTAATCTTCACCTGCACAGTTTTTGTGAAGTTGGGAACTTTGAACTTCACAAAGGTTTGCCTATTATTGCCAGCTTCACTGGACCTTCTCAAAAAACCTAACAAGGTCACTTTTCTTCAAAAGTTAGTGTTGAACATTACAGTGCATCGGTGCCTCGTGCAAACAGATGTGGCCAAGGAGGTAAACAGTAGGTCTTGAAGAGGAAAGAAATAGTACATGTTCAATAAAGCTCTGCCTGAGATACTTTCTTCTGTTGTTCTGGGCAACAGCATATTAACACAAATATTAGCACAGGAGTGATGCACAAACAAATGCTAATTATGCCTTTGTCCTAGTGATCACAATAAATATAAAAATAATTTTATTTTAAATATTTTTATCAAATTGAAATAATTTGAACACAGATGTATATGAAAGAGTTAACTAAAATCATTCAAAAATTATGATTCAGTAAATTTGACCAGCTAGTCTGCCAGCAGCACTGTCTGCCAGATCCCAGAATACACAGTAAGATTTGAAATCAGAAAGGCACAGGCAGTAGTCACGGAACAACACTGATGGACTGCAGCTGCTGCTTTGCAGAAAAGAAATTGTTTTCCCTCTCGTTCTGTCAGAATCACAGCTCAAACACACATAGAAACTCTAGCAAAAATAAACTAAACACCCAGATAAACCTTCAAAAACAGACTTTTCAGGTACAGCATGATAAACACTTGATGTTTTCAGTTTGCTTTGAGAAAAAAAATAACACCAGAAACCAATGTCTAAGAGAGAAAGCATGCTCAGCTAGACACATCCTATCTCCTTAACACACTTCACAGGATTGCACAGAAAACAGAATTCATTCTCAGTTTCCTGCTGCAGGACCCATGTGACCTGTAGCTCTGTACTTTCTGCAGGTCACATGGTACATGACTCAGCATCTCAAGAACTTCATGAGAACTTTGATGGTGCAGTTCCAACTTTGCAACTTCTTGAAGTTCTGAAAGATTGAAGTTAGAAGGCAAAACATTCCTGAAATTTACAAAGTTATGCTGAACCAAATGTTGTTTTCAACTGCACATTTCAACCTATCACTCATGTTGAAGGTCCTGAAATGAATAGTGTTTGACCTGTTGGTGACTTATTTGAAGGAATATAGTTTGTCTTCTCTGGCCAACATGGTGCTGGCTGCTTCCAGTATCCAGACAACCCTGCTGACATTGAGTTTCTTCACAGATCTTGGTCTTAGGTGATATGGTGACAGCTTTGTTTCTAGAACTTACCAAGGCATCTGATTAGGTGGACCACAGTCACTGCCATGTAAGCTAGAGAGATTGGTCTTCAGATAGTGCTCAGGAATGGTTTGCTGACCACATAATAGAAAACAACAAGTGACATTGGACAATATTTGTTCTTTAGGAAATGGGTTGGTAGAATACTTCCTACTGATTAGTTGATGATGTTCTAATGCCATACTTTTATATGCTAATAATACCCTGTAGAAAAAAAGAGCCCCGATAGCAGTTTTATTTCCTACCTTAAACATCCATTTCTCCAAGAAGAGTTTATTTGTAAAGTAGCCACAATTGTTTTCTATCACTCACAGTTTAGTTTTACCCACCTGCTCATTCATACCCGCTAACCTCAATTGCAACTTCCATACTTAAAAATAAAAAAAAAACATTTAAAAATGCCTTGTGGGAGGCTGTAGTATTTCTTTGTAAAACAAAATGTTGTTGTCCAATACCTGTCAGCTTGCCAGCTACAAGTCATCTGTTCTGTGGCCTACCGCTACTTGCATGCCTGCCTCCATGGAGTGCAACTGAATGGAATGCACCAAGCATAGTTTTGCAAAACCACCTTCTGAAAGCTTAAAATGTCTACTAACTCTTACCTATGGAAATACAAATTTAAACAGTAAAAATTGTAAACTTTTTATATGTATTTTTTAAAATGTATGTTTCTCTTTACTGATTTTCCAAACACAGTAAGACACTCCATAGAGGGTGATATTGGAGGATACCCACACTTCAAGGTTATAAAACCCTTCACCAGTGGCATTGGACCAAAGACTATCCCTGAGTGAGGGGTATCTTCCAACACCACCCACCCTATCATCTCTTGTTGTTTACTAGTTTTATCTATAAATATAGATGTGCCCTATGGGTCCCTCCTTGGGCAGCTTTTCTTAGTTTGCACCTTATTTATTTACCATAGGCTTTTGCTAATATTTAACTCCTGTTTATACAGATGACAGGGTACCATTCACTGTAGGGTGTCATATGGACTTTTTAATGACACACTTAACAATTTTATTAAAGTACACTGCTGGTTACTAAATAATGCTTTGGTCCATAATAAAAATAAAACCACAATTAAGTTTTTAATCCTAATAAATAATTCCCTGGCCTCCCTTCTAGTGACTAGGGTTCTGGATCAAGCTGTTATTGAATCTGTGATTTCTTGTATGTATTTGGGCTTGATACTTGATAGTCTTTTAATTCCTCATACTGACTCCTTGATAAAAATGGCCTACATGTGTTTAAGCTTTCTTTATCAAATAAATAGGTGTCATAACAGAATCAAGAAACCTCACAGAACGTATTGCAGTACTCCTTTAACCAATTAGGATTTCCATAGTAATGCTGCTGTAATGATAACAACTCTTAAACATTTCTGCTTTATATTATTATATCTTGTAGGCTTATATTACAGTGTAAATGTAGGACCCACCAATGTGTCCAAGTGTCCATTGTGTATTTGAGATATGCCACACTATATTTATATGTTTGAATTAGTATTTTACTTCATTTTAGCTTAAATCCAGCCCTTGTTCCTTTGTAAACTCTTTATTTGGTCCATTGTTTTGTGTTCTATTTCCAGATTCTAAGTGGAAATAATGTGTTCTAAGTGATATGAACTTTTATCACAAATAATCTGATTTACTTGCCCACTTGCTTCCACTACCCAAATGGTAAATGGAGGGGATATTCCATAGAGTATCCAGGAATATATTTTTATTCTTTCTGCAATATCAATATTGCCTAGCAATGAGTGGCAGAGTAAAGATGAGCAAAGTGGAGTCCAGAGTTGTAGACCAGTACTACTGGCAACATTCCAGAGTGCATTTATTTATTTATTGAAACCAATCAGAAATTGATACCTTTGAGTCGCAGACTCCTTTACAAAGGCTCCACATCATAGAAAACCATACATATCATACAGTGAACAGACATTACATTATACATAGTGGTGTGGGAAATATCACACCTTATGTTTGATACAAAGTATAGTACAACAGGTAGATGTGGTACAGGATAATTGCAACAGTCATAGACAATGCAGTACAGAGGCGTAATACATAAATACAGTATCTACAGGGGTAATCATACAGCACAGTAGTTGTTATAGAAAAGTATTTATGACTGTATTGTGCAAGCAGCACAGTCCAGTGAGTGTCAGCTAGTCTGAGGCTAGGGTAAGACTAAAACTAGGGACAGGCACTCTAGAGACAGGACCAAGTGGGTCCATTTTCATGGCACAGTTTTAGGTTGTGGGTAGGTCAGGTACAGTCACAGGTGGAGTCATGCAAGATGTTGCTATGAAGAAGGGATTTGATCAGTCCCAGGGTGGGAGCCAGGAGGAATGGTTTGGACAGTGAATTCAGCCAGCTGGGGGAGTGGTATCAGAAGGTTCTTTGCCCATGGAGGTTTATAGTGGGAAACCTGGTAGGGTGATTTCTCAGAGTGGCGATGTCGTCTGGTGCTGATGGGGGCAGCACCACAAGAGCAGAGGGCGTGAGGCCAGCCATGATTTTCTTGGGAAGGAGACAGGTCTGGTACTGCATCAAAAGTTTAATCCTGGAAGCCCTATGGAATATCCTAGTTATACCTACAGTATTTATGTCCTATGTATACCATGAGTCATTATTTAAATTGATCAATGGCTAAATGCCTTTGTGATGATGCTTAAGTGAAAACAACTTGATCTGCACTGGAAATAGCATGTTATTTTCATTGCAGCTGTCAAATGTGAATTGTACTGTGCTTTGTCTTTGGAAATTTATGATGAATTCTGTATCTATGAACTTCATCAAGTTTTCAAGTTGTGATGAAGAGCTCTCATATTATATCATACCCTTGCTCTTTTATTTTACAATTACTGCATGCATGGTTGTTGTTAATTATACAGCAAGTGCAAAATTTAGCATATCCCAGCAATACACTGTTGTGATTGCTGAATGCAAAAATCCTTTTTCTCAAATGCCACACAGTATTTTATATTGTGCTGTATCTGAACACAATGTACTTGTGTTCATTGTGCACTCCATGACACAATCCCTATGCAAGAATACTGACAGAAATGTGACTGCTTATACTAAAGCACAATTCAACAGATGCAGACATCACTGCAGCAGTAACTTTGTATTAACTGCACATCTTGTTACACAGCCAGCCTTACTGATGCTACTTTATATAAAGGAGAAAGAAGTTCCGAGTTGGGTGCAGATGATTAAATTGAATGCATGTCTTCTTAGCTGTCATCAAGTTTGACATATTTGATGTATGTAAGATATATTAGCAGCTATGCACAAATAAAATGTCCATCAATTCTGCAGATCCATATGTTTTCCTGTGCCATAAATGTGGAGTAGGAAATTAGTAACACAGAAACAAAACCTAGAAATCAGGATTCTAGGATAATATCATTAGAACTCACAAGTCTACATACTGTAAGTTCATTCTTTAAGCCTCTACATTCAGATGACATTTTCTTTCTTTTTCTTTTTTTTTCAAAATATGTCTAAAAATGAGAGTTGAGAAGCTTGTTATAATATTCAGTGTGCAATTTAGGGGTCCTAAAATATGTATATCCTTTCAGTTCTGTAAAAAAATTAAAAGTGACACATGCTCAGAAAACATGCGTACTTTTACTAAAGATAGGATATCAACATAAAGAGTTCCAAGTCTTGGGCATTCCATGTTTAAAGATCTGCCAAGTCCACAAGGAACACTTAAGAAAGTATGTTACTTTGACATAATAAAGCTCATGATTTACATATTTCCTTTATACTATTCAGTATGGATGTGGATGGCTTGATAACATTCTTGTCTCTGGGCCAGACTATCAAGTTTGCAAGTCAGAAATCTGGGCATATACCATGCTCTGGCATTGTAATGCAGTACTAGAAGACACTGCCCTGCTGGAGTTGCCATTTTTCACGTGAGGCATTAAAAGAATGCCCCTTCTGTCCATGTCTGGTGAATTTCCATGGACGGTTTAAGATTCCCCTTTACAGTATTTCTTAAAAACAGTAAAGGAATGTTCTTCAGTCCCAGTGAACTGCAACTATATGTTACTGAATGTGGGCTATTGTCAGCTTTATTTTGAACATGGTCACTGCATTATCTAATCCTTTGTTATGCAAAGTGCTTAGAGATACAAAAGCATTTCTTTTCTGTCTTGTTCTGTTCTGTTCTGTTCTGTTCTCTGCTCTGCTCTCTTTACTCTACTCTACTTTACTCTACTCTAAATGGAAAAAAGGTAGCAAAGGCACCGCAGGTATAATCAATAGTGTAAATTAAATCAGTGCATAAAATTGAACAGCTGCCCAGCACAGAGCAAGGCAGAAAAGGCACCGTAAGTAATCAATAAGTGAATCGAGCATAAGAACTGCATAAGAATCATAGTAGTAGGAACAAACCTTCACTGATTTTATACACACTGCATCATCATCCCACATGACAGCTGCAAAACTAGTAGAGGTTTGTTCCCTGTACTGCTGGGTGGCTGTGCAATTCTTATGCACTGATTAAATTTACACTATTGATTATACCTGCAGTGCTGTTGCTACCTTTTTTCCATTTTGACTATTTCACAAGGCGGCACGCGTGTGGAACTGAGGATTTTGTCTCTAGTCTACCCTACTCTACTCTATGCTATGCTACTTTACTCTACTCTATTCTATTCTATTCTATTCTATTCTATTCTACACCATTCTTTAGGAAACATAAAATAGGATATTTTCTATTGGACAATATCTGGTCTTTCTCTTCATCTGCAAATGATGTCATATGCCTCAGTGTGTATGGCTTAAAAGTATATTGCTCATCATGCTATCAGTCACAGAATTATAATTTATGATGTAGATAGGCGACAGGAGAAAACTGTTATGTATTAAGCAGATTTCAGTTATGTGTCTTTGTTACATAGTTTAGGGTTATACAAATATTTCTTCTCCTGCTCCTAAAGTATTTTGTTTTTTACCATAATATCCCTTAAAAGCTAAATTATCTGGAATATTGGTACTTTCAGCAGGAGTTTTGTGTCTGTGTTGACAGAAACTATTGCAATCTATAGTCACATGCTTGAGTAAAAGCAATGATATAAAGCTGTATGTATCTGTATAGAGCTTCTGTTGATTTATGGAAAACACTGGAAAATATGTTAGAGCCATATAACAGTTTCACTATCATACACAACATGGGCAAAGCCCAGAGATCAATTATCCCATTTTTAGACAAGTGATCATAGCTCCAAGGAAGGAAAAGATGAATAAATGTAATATGTATAAGAATTGTGGAATTAGAGAATGAAATAAGATTGTTTGATGAAAGATTACAGCATTTAGAAAATAGTCAAATTGAAACTGCTAAAAGATTGTTTAGCACCAATGATCAAATTAGCTCTGACACACCTGGTACAAGTGTCAATCATGATACTAATTATACTGATAGTATTACAAGAAAGAGACCAAGATTAGAAGATGCTGCTTCTGATTTAGATAATGATTGGTTCACAATCAACATCAAAAACCATTAAAAGGGAAGAAAAGCTGATACCTACATACCCGATCCATAATAAATATGATCCCTTAATGAATCTTAGTACTGATGTTACAGGGAATGATGGAACTTTTGTACCTAGTAAGTTAAATGAGTCAACTAATTCTATTGTGCAAACTGATATCACTAATATCCTTTCTCAAGGGGATCTTATTAACTTTACTGAAAATCAAGTTCATATGGTAGCTAATTTAGAAAGCATGGATGTACAAACTTTAAGTCAAGATGACACTGATGCACCAAATATCTTTGTACTAGGAGATTCTATATTATCTAACCTGGACAGAATTATTTGTAATCCTAATAAAGCTACAAGAACTTTATCATGTTTTCAAGGGGCCAAGATTGGCGATCTTGCCAAAATGTGCCCCAAGATATTACAAGGCTGTACTAGTCAGGATTTAGTTATTATTCATGTTGGAGTAAACAACATTTGGCATCAGACAACTCAAACAATTAAAGAAGCATTTGTTGGACTGGCAAATATCTTGATTGAGATTGGAGTACATATTGTGATCTCTGAGATTCTACCAATACCTAGGGCTAATTACAGTTTGACTACTAAAATTAAACATATTAATTCCTGGCTCAATCCTGTGTCTTAAACAAGAAATTAAATGCCTCACTTACTGGGAACAGTTTGATAATAATAAAGGTTTTATGCAAAAGATGGCCTACACTTAAACAGATTGGGAAGGTGAACTTGGGTCTAAAACTTAGCACATACATAGATTATTTTTTATGCGGGTTGAAAGTGAAAGGCTAGCAGGTTCTGAACATATAGCTCATGAATCTGTGCCAATTATATATAGGAAAGAACTAAATGTCCTTCTATTAAATGCTAGGAGTCTATGTAATAAAATTGATGAACTTCAGGTAGTTTTACACAATGAAAATATAGATATTTGTGGTGTCACTGAAACTTGGTTTAGTGAGGGACAGTGGGGTCATAATATTATTGGATATACCTTATTTAATAAAAATCGAATATATTCTAAGGGTGGTGGAGTTGCTATTTATGTCAGGGATAATATAACTTGCTCTGAAGTTGTTTTGATTACAAACCTCCTGTGGATTTGAAATTATCTGGATTAAATTCATTAATAAACAAATTTCAGTTACGTTAGGGTTATGTTATAGCCCACCATCAATGGACACTGCAAATAATGATGATATGTGTCACTACTTGGAGAATGTTGATTTTAAGACAGACATTATTCTTATGGGTGACTTTAATTATCCTGGTATAAATTGGACCTCTGTTAAAGGACTTAATAACCAGGAAAATAGAATTATCAGTGCTATGTCACATTTAGGATTGGATCAACATGTTAATTTACCAATTAGAAATGATAATATTTTGGATTTAATATTCTCAAATATTAAAGGTGACAATGAGTTGGTCAGTATCATGGCTTCTTTAGGAAATAGTGACCACCAGATAATTAAATGGTCATTTAATTTACCTGTCAATACATCTTGTGGTAAAACTGAATTTAAAACTTTAACAGAGCCAACTATCAGGTAATTAAGGATATCTATCAATATGGAATTGGGAACAAGAATTAATTGGGCAACCTATAGAGAACATCTGGCTAAGAATCAAAGAAGAAATCTAATATTGTATCACAACATGGGTACCAACAAGAGTTAAATATATTGGATTAAAGAGGTCTCCACCTTGGTTCACTAGAGAAATCAAAATGTTGGTCTCAGCAAAAAAGAAAGCATATGATAGATACAAAAATAATATTACTGATTTAAACTGGTCTAAATTTATAATTAAAGCCAAAAAGGTTAAATACGCATTCAGAAGGGCTAAGCAGGAATTAGAGAGGAACCTAGTTGATATACATCATGACAACAAAAAGGTTCTTCAATTACATTGGTCCTTAAAAATTCACCTACCTTAGTAGGACCATTAAATATTAATGATGTTGACATTAACGATGAACAGGTTATAGCAAATAAATTTAATGATTATTTTGGTTGTATATTTAAAAGAAGTGTGAGTTCATGTGTTCAAAACCATCTAATTTAGACCTAGTGATTGAATTTAGTGTGGCTGAAACCTTTACATTATGGATTCCTAAAATCATCTACATCATGTGGTCCTGATGGTATTCCTGCTATTTTTTAAAAAGTCTTTCGTGATGAACTGGCTGGAGTACTTACCTACTTATTTAATGAGTCACTAAAGAAGGGTATAGTAGTTAATGATTGGTGTGATGCTAAAGTCATTCCTATACATAGATCTGGATCTAAGAAGGAGTTAAATAATTATAGACCTATAAGTCTTACTTCTACTGTATGTAAAATTATGGGCGACTAATTCTAAGTAAAATCAACAATCATATTTTGGCAAAAGGTCTGACTGATATATTCCAACATGGTTTTCAACCGGAAGGTCATGTCAGACCAATCTGTGATTTTTTGAACCAGTTAGCGAGGCTCTGGATTTTGGTTTGCCAGTTGATGTGATCTACCTGGATTTTGAAAAGGCTTTCAATTCTGTTTCATATGATATATTATTTAAATGTTTAGTCAATTTAGAACTTAATAATTATTTGATCAGATGGATAATGCAATGGCTGTCAAATAGAAGACAGCAGGTATCTTGAGGGTTTTCCCCATGGACACCAGTTACTAGTGGAGTTCCTCAGGTATCTGTTTTGGGGCCTGTATTTTCAATATACTTATAACAGGAATGAAAATAAAAAATGGTAACTGGTTAATCAAATATGCAGATGATGCCAAACTGGGAGGGATTAACAACTCAGAAGCTATATCCATATTACAGGATAATTTAAATGATATATCTGAATGGGTTAGTAGTCATAAGTTGAAATTCAATATTAATAAGTGTAAGGTCATGCACTTTGGAAATAATAATAGGTGTGCACAATATTATATTGAGAATCACACTTTAAGCGTTATTACATCTGCGAAAGATCTTGGTGTTATTGTTAATAACACATTAAAATTTACTGAACACTTAAATTCTGTGATTAAAAAATGTTCCAGACTTAGTAATTGTTTATTTAGAAACATTAAAAGCAGAGAGCCATCAATTATGGTCCCCCTTTATACTAGTATTATAAGAGCAAATTTTGATTACTGTTCTTCGTTTTGTGCTCCCACACAGAGGGGTGATATAATATCTAGGAAGAAGGTGCAAAAAAGGTTTATTAGGAATATTGCAGGAATGGGACACTTGTCTTATGAGGAAAGACTTAAATGACTTAATTTGTACAGTATGGAATATAGATCAATACGTGGGGATCTTTGTTTTGCTCTACAGCGTCTAGAGATGAATACCTATTTGATACACTCCATTTGAAATGTTCTACAGTCTCAACCATTCAGCATAATTTAAAATTATTTTTACCAATTAATCAAACTACTAAAGAACACAATTTTTACTCAACGAATAGTTCCAATTTGGAACTCACTCCCTTATGAGGTGGTAAATTGTGTAAGTTTGTCACAATTTAAAATTCATTTAGACATATATATGAATGATTCTAAATTTGTTACCCACTTAGCTTAAGTGGCATGATCTTAATGGGCTAGTCCCTCGATCGTGTATTTTACCTATGAACCTATAATACAGCACACAAAAGAATGGTGTGCAAATGCCAATGTTGCTCCTCAGGATCAAAAAACATTTTGAGGTTCAGTTGCTTAAACAGACACTGTCAACCCATTTGCCATATTTTTTAGTTAAAAAAAAAACACCTTTATGACTGCTTACCTTCAGTAGAATTGTTTGATGATGCTGGTAGTTTTTTATGCAAATCATTATATAGTATCTGTGTGTGCAAGAGGCCATATTTCAAAAAGAAGCCCAAAAGATTTATTAGGATTAAAAAATGAATATACTTTAGATAGCTTTCTTTTGGACTAAAATGTATGTGATAGATTATATAAAAAATGGCGGGGCCTAAAATATGTATTTCTATAAAAAAATCTTTTTTTTTAATTTCATTACCAGCGCTATTCATTTTTAGGGCCACTTACGGATGGTATACATTTCTAATCCACCAATTGAAGTTTCCTTCCACAAATGCTGTCTTACAGAGATTCAACCATTTCAAGCATACCTTTTCCCACTCTGCATCAGCAGAGCTCAGTTACGCTAATTTGCTCCTGTATTTAAATTTCAGATGTACCTTTTTATCATTTAAGACATTTTTATTACAACATTATAATTTTCAAGACCTTGTATGTGTTTATTGCACATTGTTGTACATGTTTCTTGATTACCTTCTATTCAATAGTTTGCATTGTTGATTCCTCAAGAAACCACTGTCAAAGTTTCAGCTCAATTATGTTTCCTGTAAAGAAACATAATAATACTATTATTGCTATGATTGCTTTTCCCCTTAGACTTTGTGTGCTCACGTTGTCTTTTTTCCTTCTGTGAAATCATAATTAAAGAGCTATTGTACTGCCTGAAATTAATATTTACTTTTGAAAGGAGTGAACATCTACTTCTTATGTCTGAAATATGTTTTTCCATTTTGCTAATCAGAAGATTTTCTATCTGACAATATCTAGCATGATGTGTGGAACTATACTTTATGTGGAGGTTGATCTAGCTTGCTTTACTTGGTTTTTATGGACAAAAGAAGACCGGGGCCCATCGAGATCATCCCCCACTACTTTGGTGGGAATGTTTTACTCCCTGAATTTAGCAGATTGTAACCATTGATCAAGATATTTTTTAAATGAGTCTAAAGAGTTTCTGTCCACTAGATCTTGTGGCAAACTATTCCATAATCTGGGGGCTCTGACAGTGAATTAATTTAGTATTTTGCTGGTTTTAGACTTGGCCACAACTATTTGTTTATTATGGAGTCGTGGAAAATTTTTCTTTGGGAAAATCGTAAACCACACTGCTGCATTAGATCTTGGGATTTATGGATTTTAAACATAAAAATATATCGCCTCAGGTTCGCCTGGTTTGAAGGAGTGGAGCCCTGTTTTCTGCAATCTAACATAATAGTCACTGTTGGCTGATTGGGGAACCGTTTTAGTTGCCCTCTCCTGAATCCTCTCAATCCTGTCTATATCCTGCTTCAGGTAAAGGTTCCAAAATGGAGAGTCATAATCAGAATAGGGTCTTACATGGGTCCTGAAGAGAGGAATAATACATTCCTCAGTCCCTGAAACAAATGTACGTTTAATGCGACTGAGCAATGCATTGGATGTTTTAGCAACCCAAATGCATTGGTCAGACGAGGACAGTTTATTATTGACAATAACCCCAAGGTCCCATTCATTCACTAAGATTTTCAGGGGGGTATTATTTAGAACATAGGTTTGACGGGGGTTATTTTTGCCAAAATGCAATACTGTGCATTTGTCCAGATTAAGCATCATAACATAAGAGGTTACCCATTTCTCAATAATTCTCAAATTATTGCTGCATATGGACCTATTGATGGCTGTATTTACTGCTCCACCTATCTTGGTATTATTGGCAAACTTTGAAAGGGGATTGCCTGAAATAACCTGCATATCACTAATAAATGCATTAAACTAAATTTGTCTGAGGACCAAATCCTGAGGAACCCCTCTGGTCACATTCCCCACATTAGACAGAATACCATTTATTCTAACCTGTTGCCATTTATTGGACAACCAACAGGTAACCCATTTAACTAATATCTGGAAAAATCCTATTGTAACCATTTTTTCTATAAGTTTATCATGTGGTATCTTATCAAAGGCCCTGCTATAATCAAGCAGGATTATATCCATGGGTTTACCAGCATCAAGTCCCTCACTTATATAGTCATAAAAGGATACTAGATTAGTTGTGCAAGAATACCCCTGCCTGAATCCGTGCTGTGTATGGTCGATAATACCTTTAGAAATTATTTCTGTTTCCATAATATCTTTAACAATTTTCTCCATTAGCTTACATGCAACTGATGTTAAACTTATGGGATGATAGTTTTCAGGTTTTGAATGATTGCCTTTTTTTAAAAATCGGTGCTACTGTAGCATTGGACCAATCATCTGGACTAAAACTTTGATGAAGTGATTTATCAAAGATGAGGGTTAAGCGCTTTGCTAAAACCTTGGCTGTTTCAACAGAAATCTAGGATTAATATTGTCAGGTCCAGGACTTGATGTCTTTTTAGTGAATGCAAGGCCTTAAGTGTATCAGCTTCTGTAATGGAATAAACTATAGAAATACTATCTTTGTGCAAGTCGAGCATAGGGTTCACTTTTTTGGAAAACCAAACAAAATTGTTTATTAAAGGCATCAACAATTTCCTTGTCAGAAGATATAACAGAGTTTACAAATTGTAGTGGTCCTATGTCTACTATTCCCTTTTGTTTTTAAATAAGAAAACAAGATTTATCGCTGTCTTTTGAGTGGGCTAGTCAGTACTCAGATTCCTTTTAGACTGTAAAATGGAACATTTCAGATCTTTGACTGCTTTTTATATTTAATTAAAGTGTGTTCCATAATGTCACCCTCACTCTTTTTTAGAAGGGAAAAAAGCATTTGTTTGCTTTTATTTTTTTTTATATAGTTCTGTTTAGCTAGAGTGGAAGCTTCCCCTTGTAATTATATATTTTTTTAAGTGAGGACAAATGATTCTTCTAAGTGATGAATCATAAATGTGAAGTACTTCCAAGCTTCCTCAAGGAACAGAGGGGTTAATGTTTCCTCCAAGGGTATTTTGTGTAAATGTTCATTAATAGTTTTGAAATTAGCATTGTCATATTTTTTAATTTCTGAATTACTTAAATTCTGCTGATAATTAAGGATTAATGCAAATGAGATTGAACAGTGGTCACTGGAGCCCAAATGGTCATTAATACAGACTCTAGGTATAGTACTTGCAATATTAGAAATCACAAGATCTAATATAATCCCCTCCATGTGGGTTCTGTAATAACTTGTTTGAGTCCTAAATCCACTAGAAGTGATATAAAGTCAATTGCACCATGGGCACTTCCAGTTCATTCGATTTGTCCTCATACAGCATCAGCCCAATGATCGCACTGTTTCTGACATCACAAATGACCAAGAGGAGGCAATCACATGCTACAAGGTTGGCCACTTGTGATGTCACGATAAGTGAAATCATAATGCTGATGAAGAGTGCAAACAGAAATATAACTAGATATTTTAGTCTACAGGAAAGCATTGAACATTGTATCATAAATGTTGGGTAGAAAACCTTCTGATGAGCAAATGGAATAAGAGGAATGCTTTAGAAATAAAAAGTAACTAGTGACTACTTCAAAAAATTAAGAACATTTTTCTGCCTGCTATATTTGGTGCTTCTATCTCTTTAAGCAATAGTATTTACAAATGTGCATTGCTGTGGGAGTAACAGCATGGCTTGGGTGTGCTGGGAGTAGAGATGTGCAAAACCGGAAAATTTCACTTAGTGAAATATTTCGCATAATTATTGCATTACACAAACGTTTTCGCCTAGGGGAAATGTAATTTCCCTCTAATTTCACTTTTGTGTAATGCAAAATCTCACCCAATTTTGCCCAATTTTGCTGATTCATAAGGTGAAATTTTGCATTATCCTAATTTCACCAATGTTTTTCAATTTTGCCAGCAAAATTGCAATACATTGTGCATAGATAGCTGATCTATCATGTGCAGGCTGTTTTCTGCACAGTATATTGTCTGTTGAGTTGGAGAGCAGTTCAGTGTGGTGCATCTCAGCCAATAAACCACTCAAGAACCTCCTTATTTGTGATTTTTGAAAGTTAATTGCTCCCACAATCTCAATTTAGTTCCTAATGCAGCTAGTGAAACTTTTTTTGTTTTGGTATCTTTGGATAATACATAGTTAAACTTAGGTGATGTTTTCAGTTTTCTCTGTGTCTGTGAGGGAATTGAGTGGGGGAGGGTCTACGTGTGGTGTGAGTGTTTGTGTATGTGAAAGCAGAGCAGGCTAGTTCCTAATATTTGACATATTTCTCACAAATTTGAGTGACTTTCTGTAATTTCTTTTGTCTTAATATTTTGTTGGTGTGCTACTTATTTGTTATATTTTTATTACATTTTGACCCTTTTGGTGTAACTTTATCTGAACAGTTACTCATTCTGAGTAGTTCTGTTCCTGTTTCCCTTTGCTTAATCACTTTTGTGCTTTTTTTTTTAATGGAAGTATTCAAGGACATTGACCACTTGACTTGTCCATACCCAGGTGCACTACACTGTTGAATTGCTCACAGAAATTATAATTGTGATCTAGCCTCTGCATTGCAGTATTCCTGTTTTTCTATTTAGTTTGCTTACCATATTAAGTCTTTACTCTATGTTACACCACTGGTGTTTACTACCTGACCCTATTTTATATCAGGGCATGTTAGGCAGTGGCACCACCATGGTTAGGCCTGAAAAACAGTTGAAATGGTGCAGGAAACAGCAGATTTCTATCCTGGTGGATGTGAACCATGTAACTGCATGTCTAACACCTGATTTCTTTCTGAATGTACTGTAACATGTTTTAGGAAACATTTCTGGACTAGTGTGGCACGTTAGGCAGTGGCACCACCAATGAGCCTGAAAATCATTAGAAATAATGCAAAAGCCAGCCCAGTGGTGCTGAGGGTTGAGGCACGGGATGCCACCACACTATGCCAGCAACCCAGGTTCAGTAATGAGCTCAGGTCACAGGGGTTCGGCCGGGGAGGTAGGATAGAGCATCCCAATGGATGCTCTCCTCCTCCACAGGGGGCAAGTTAAAGGGGCAGCGATGCCCATGCGTTACTGCCTGTGGAAGCACTGGCAGTGAGGTGAAATGCTGGCTTCTTACGAGGGGCTGGGGGAGTGGGGAGACTGCTGTGGATGCTTGATGACGGCATGCACAAGCACGTTGTTCATCTGGATGTAAGTCCTCTGCGTTGATGCTCTCAGAGGGATGGGACTGGGAGAAAAAACAAAGGCAAAAAATCTGGCCCCAAGCAGAATGACACTGGGTTCACGCTACGGAAGTGGCCCAGCTGAAAAGACCAGTGGATAATGTCCACTAGGCAGGAACCTGGAGAAAGTAAAAAAAAATGATGCTGCAGAAAACAATAGATTTGGGACCTCCTGATGGTGGATGTGAACCATGTAACTGCATGTGTGACACCTGATTTCTGTCTGAATGCACTGTAACATTTTTTGGGAAAAATTTTGGGAATTCTGGCCTTCTGGGGCATGCTGTCAGTGCTGGCACCAGATGTGTTACATCTTCTTAATGTTGCACACAACAATATGTGATGCAACATCACACAACCTATGAAACAGATTTTTAATAGGCACAATACTGGACATCTGTGGATAGAGGAGGAGACATGTTAAAGAGCAGATGATGCCTTCAACATAACTTTACCAAATATAACATTGACCCACAATTCAGTTGCATTTCCCATATATGGAGTTTGCAAAGAAAAGGCCAGCACCAGTCTAATGCTGTGGGTCATTAAGGCCCTGTGCACAGAGTCTGTATTTTTTTAATTCAAATACCTTGGGTGCAAGTTGCAACTGCATTACACATCATTATGATGTTAAAGGAATCTTGTAGGTGTAACCAGCTCTGAAGTAACACACACCACAAATAACAAGGGAATAAGGTGTTTATTAGGGAGGGTACACAGACATGGTACAGAATAAGCATAACAAATGATAGGCAGGATCAGGAGGACAAGGGTAATACAGCAACAGCAGGAGAACTAATAGAGAGTGAACAAGAAAAATGACTGAATTCTATTGGGAGCATAAGACAGAATCAAACAACAGCAATGGTCAGTAAAATTATTTTACATACAAAATAAAGAAACAAGAGGACTTGAGGAATGGATGTAAATTAAAGATGGTAGAATAGCTTTTCTTGCTTTTATTTTTTGTAGAACATACAAACAACAGAATAGAAGACAGAAAACTGACAAAAAAAATGTTTGCTGCCACATTAAAGGAGTAGTACATCCAGAATGTGCAAAAAACATATGTTATGTAAAGTGTTTTGATATGTATGTTAAATCCTAGTGTGTTCTTCCCTCTGTCTGCTATTTGGAGTTTTTCCTAAATTGCCTGCTAGCTGTATGGTAGTTTTATGACCCCTGGGATCTCCATAACAAATAGTTTTATTGGCTTTCTTTCTCCCAGGATGCCCCCATCTCATGTAACAGTAATGTAGCCATGCCCTTAGATTTAGCATGTGTATTGCTTTAAAATTAGTTTAGCAACAGCAGAGCCTTGTAACTTCTTATCCAGGGAGCACAAATGGCAACAGTTAGTTTAGCAGATACCCGAGAGCAAGCTAACTGGGGTTTCTGTAAGACAACAGCTACTAAATAGCTCTAATTCATTATTTGTGTTTTTGATGTTACAACACTCCTGCTAGCTAGACCTGATGAACAGAGAAAAAAAAAAAATAGTGAATTAGAGCTATTTAGTAGCTGTTGTCTTACAGAAACCCCAGTTAGCTGGCTCTCATGTATCTGCTAAACTAACTGTTGCCATTTGTGCTCCCTGGATAAGAAGTTACAAGGCTCTGCTGTTGCTAAACTAATTTTAAAGCAATACACATGCTAAATCCAAGGGCATGGCTACATCACTGTCACCTGAGACAGGTGGCATCCTGGGAGAAAGAAAGCCAATAAAACTATTTGTTATGGAGATCCTCAGGGGTTGTAAAACTACCATACAGCTAGCAGGCAATTTAGTAAAAACTCCAAATAGCAGACAGAGGGAAGAACACACTAGGATTTAACATATATATCAAAACACTCTACATAACATATATTTTTTTTAATTCTGGGTGTACTACTCCTTTAAGTGCCAATGGGGCCAACATGGAGTTCTGACAGGATGCACATGATTTTGTCAACATCACACTGTACTTTAGAAATCTCCCCCTGAATATCACTAAATTCCTGTCTGAAATCATTTAACTCTTGTCGGACATGCTGGACTTCAGACAGGACAGTGGATAAGTCTGCATGTATCAATGGCACTGCTGGCAAGGCAGGGGCTGCCTGTGTTGCTGTCTTTGGACAGGGAGAGCCCTGGAGGAGCCTTGATATTACTGACTGCTGCTGTTTTCTGGTACAGCAAGGACGCTTAACTGGTCCAACCATGCCTTCCTGCTCTCCCCTTTCAATGCTTACACCCGCGACTGCTCCCCCACAGTTGCACTTGATATGCTGCAATCTCCGCAATTTAAGGTACCATTGTGGCGGTGGTGGTGGACCATGTGGTTATGCTGGTCAGTTGTCCCAAAGTGGGATCCACATTTCCTTGATGTACATCCTGCCCACATAGATTGCAGGTGACCCACTGGGTCATCAACCGATATGAAGTAGAAAAATACCCAGACAGAAGAACTTCAGGGATGACAGAGCCATGGGATGGGGTGCCACAGATAATGACCCAGGAACTGACTCCTCCAACTGCATGGGAGGGGACACAGTCTCTTGCTGAGTGGGTGGAGGAACAGTATCCTCCTGGTGCTGTGGAGGGGGCACTGTCTCCAACTGCTGCTGGTGAGGGGGCACAGATTGCTGCTGGGTGCTGGTGCTGGTGCTGGAGCAAAAAGCCTCCTGCTGTGGCATTTCATTTGTGATGGTCTGCTGAAATGTGCCTTCAGGTGCCCACTGTCTTCATCTCTCTCCATTATGTCCAAAATCCACAAACACCACCAATTCAAATAAACAAACAAACAAAAAAAAAGAAATGGAGATAGAGACTAAGAGAGAGTTGGGGCTCACACACACACACAGACACAATCACCAGGTACTAAAATATGAACTATGACAAAGGCAATCAAGAAAAAGTTTGAGGAAAATAGCACAAATTAAGCAATTTAGGTGTAAAAGTGCACTCTGCAATCATAGGGGTATAAATACTGCCTGCTTCCTCAAGATGTATAGTACAGGAAATGAACCACTTACTTACTGCCTGTTTAGACTCAAACATGTGACCACCAGCAGAGCGAAATGCCCAATTTTGCCTAATTTTGCCTCAGATGCGCGAGGCAAAATTGGAGGCGAAATGTCACGAAATGTTTCGCTAGGTGAAATTGGTGATTTCGCCATAATTTCACCAGCAAAATTAAATTTTCTGTATCTTTAGCTGGGAGACAAATGGCACCCTGAGTTCCTTCAACCACCTGCCTTTATCCCACAACAAGGCACACCCTGGAGTGATTTACCACAGTTATAAAATGGGTCCAAATTTAACAAAAAGAAAAAGAAACACTTTTTAGTTAAAATCTAATTGTATTTTAAAATACACAGTGCAGTTCACATAAAACTTATTGTACAAACAATTAATAGCCTGTTAGCATTTGAGCTGTTAAGGCTCTGCATAGGAAATTTCTTTACATATATCTGGCTGTTAGCTGGTTTCTGCTGAGCTCTGCATGAGGGTGGCTGGAATATACTTTCAGTTCAAAGCCACATTCTGCAGCTGAAGGGGTAAAAAACCAAAACAACTAGTTAGCAACTCACCACACTCACAGAAAAGAATGGCTTGCAAACTGGCTGAAAATTTAGTTTAATGTAAAATGCACTGTATATTTACATTACAGAGAAAAAGCCTAACATTCTATAAGTAAAATTCACCCAGAATGTAGAAACACCTAAATATGATAATTCAACATTCAGCTCAGTTCTATTGGTGTAATGTTGACTCCATGCATGTAGCAGAAGGCTTCATATAGAAAGATGGCCCCAGTGTTTTCTGTAGGATGATAAGAAGCATTTCCCTGGCAAGCTGGAAAGAATAGACAGGGGATATTGCATGGTCACCAGAGAAACATCAACAATAAAAACTGATAGTATTTTATTTTTTTAATTTTTTATGTGTGTATGGAGGGGGTCGTGAGAGGAATGAACAAATTTATTTATTTTTTAAATATAAAGGAGATAACGGTTTTCAGTGAATAAAGTGCCAGTCATGTTTGTGATGGAAACCAGGGATGAGTCACGTGGCTCATGATTTTCATACAGTATGTGATTTGCTCAAATTCCATATTCCACTACCTGAACTTATTCCAACAATGCATTCATGGAGGTAATTAATATATGGGTCTTAGGACTTATTTAGCCAATGAGGAAGTAGAACATTTCCGACCATTTTACAATCCTCTGTTTATGACAACATAGCCTGTTGCCATGATATTGTTAACAGGTTACAAGCGGAGAATTATGACTTCAGGACAAGAAAAAAAGAACTGGAACAGATAGCCCTTATGCATCAAGACTGTTCTAGTGCAATAACTTTTGCATTTAGGAGTGTAATTACTGACAATTCAGATTTCGGTGGAATGGTTTGCACTCTGAGTCTTGGTGATGCCAGATGTCATTGTTTTGTAGAAAACTGTAAACTAACTTGAATTAAAACATATATATACTATAGATATTAATTGTACAAAAACCTTGTTAATGCAGACATTAGGGTGGAAGAACACAAAGTGAAGAATGTAGGAGAATGAAAAATATTAGGGTTTGGGGCTCTAGAGTGTTGGCAAATCAGTGGTGGGGTCTTCCTTGGGGTCATTAATCCAATGCCTACACCTCCCCAGCCCATAGCCACCTTTCTGGAGCACAAAGTACAGCTCCAAGCCAGTACCTCATAGCGATATACTCACCAAAGGTAGAGAGGTATGGCTAACCACATGTTGCCAACAGAATCTGTTGTAGCTTTCTTCATGCAGGGCCCCATGGGCACTGTGTGAAGAAAAGCGATCAAGTCTGACCTCATTTCCTCAGGGGAGGGAATGGGTATTAAGGATGACAACTCCAAGGAAGACCTCATCACTGATTCACCAATAAATTGGAGACCCAAAACCCTAAAGTTTTTCATTTCTCTAGTTCGGGCACTTAGTGTTTTTCATCCCTAATATCTCCATTAACATAGTTTTTTGTAATTAATTTCCCTTAATTTTTTGACAGTGGACTCATATCACAAAATGCAATAAATACAATACTTGAGATAATCCTTCAGACCTCATCACGCATGTTAATACCTTGTGAGGGAAGACTCCCCACTCTGCCACAAGATGTGTATGCACCAAAAAACTGCTCCATCCCTCTTTAGGCTTGGGTTGATACTACACATTGCAGCATCTTCCCCACCAGTCCTGGACTGTTAAACTAGCTCACTAAGCTCACACCCAGTGGTGTCATGCCCATAGGGCCGGAGGGGGCATGTGCCCCCCCAATACTGTTGTGAAGTCCATTAATAAAATTGCATTTAGAGTTACATTTTTTTATCATCCCGTGGGCTGGTAAAAAAAAGCTGTGTTTTTTCAAACTCTTTCTGGTGGGGACTGGGGGGTGGAGTAGGTTCCAAATCAATTATGTGTGTGTGAACTGGGCTGGGAAACCTGACTGAGAGCCACCAGACCAGGTTTTAAAAAAAGGTACTTGTTGCTCCCGCTGGGCTAGTGATTGGCTTCCGGGCTCAGCACCTGTAAAAACAAAGAGTGAGTGAGATGGTGACAACAAACAGGTGATTGGTGGTAAAACTGCCAACCAGCAGCAGCCAATTACAGTGCTGGCAGTTACCACAATCAACTGTATGTACAGGCAGCAGAGGTGCAAACCTGAAGAAATAGCTCATCATGAGAGGCGGCAAATTGGCTTCCGCTTCATCGTCCTTCAGTGCCAGGGCCATTCTGAGTAAAAATTTGACAGTCACATTGCAGATGACAAGATGAGTCATTGACAGTCGGCACTGCAGACTCGGCACTAAGACAGCGCGGTTGGTCCGGTGTGTTCAAATTTACTCCAGACCAGAACACTGCCTGAAGTTCCTGCCTGGCTGCTTCCTAAAGAAAAAGGTCTGAGATTTGTGTATATTACCGGCATTTAGAGCCATCTACAGGCAAATTCTACCTATATTTGACTTTGACTTGCAATTGGCACACGTTCTTCCAAGTCTCCTGCATTTTAATGCTTCTTTCAGATCTCCAGCCAGCATAAATAACTAGTATACCGAGCGGGAGGTTAGGATAGATGATGTTATTCAGCAAGGCCTCTCTTTAGGGGATCTCAATGCAAACTCAAAAGTTCTGTAATGCAAGCCCTGTACTGCTTATGAGTCCACCTGGGCCCTAGTCTCTGGGGGTCTTGGACATTGGTCTCAGACACTGGCAGTGCACGTTCTTAAAAGGTGCGTGTACACAGCTGCTTGTTGCTTCATATTTTATTGGAGGTCTTGTCTCATATATTGTATTGTGTGGTTAAAAAATGTTAAAGTTTTACACTCACACCATTTCAGCAAAACAACCAGCGAGGAGAAAGGTGTGGTTATAAAACTAGTAGCACTTTTTTTTTTCTGAACTGCAACCCTGCTGTGCAAAGTCCTTGCAGGAGTGAGGTGTCCCTGAAGTGATGAGCAGTGCGGTTTCCTTTAGTAACCCAATGCATTCTATCCACGTGTGAACATATAGGTTTCTGTGCAATATGCGTGACTGGCAGAAGAATGTAGTTGCTGTTTTTTTTTTTGGGTTAAACATTGAGAAAGCATGTGGGGAAATCGAGGGGCACATACACTGGAAGAACGAGTGTGATGGGGAGTAGTTGCTTGCTGGTGAAATGTACATTGCCCATTCCAGGAAAGGGGGTGGGAGAGGGACACAACAGCAGGGCATTGCAGGGACCGAGTGGCCTTTAGTGGGCACACAAAAATGTCACGAGTGCCAGCATGTAAACCGTTGTGGCCATCTTAAGTGGCTTTATTTTCACTGAAAAGCTACATGTAAATGGGAGCACCTAGAAATTGCACTGAATGTACTGTATAATTATATTGTAGGTTATTTGCCATAAAGTTAATTACATTGATGAAAGTGCACTCCATAGTTTCTTAAAACTATAAATATAAGAGACTGAGAAAGCGAGGGGGGTGGGGTGAATCAAGTGGTACATACACTGGAAGACTGAATGAGGGTGATCGGAGTAGTTACTGGTGAAATGCATATCCCCCTTTCAGGGGGGGGGGAGTCAAAGCAGTTGGGCATTGCAGGGACTGAGTGGCCTGTAGTGGACTCATCAGGGTCCTAAGTGCATATTTTGAATACCACTGTGTATTTCTTGCCACTGGAGGGCTGAGAATGATTTGATATCTCCAAAAACTGCATATTAGTGCTCTACCAGTCCTGTATCATGCTTACAATTCTTTATCAAGAAAATACCAACCCTGGTTGTATAATGGGTATACAGTAATATATTGTAACCAGAACTTTCTCTGAGCTGGCCTGTGTGGGAGGCAAAATACTAAAACCCCAAATTTGGTATTTGTCACAAAGTCTGGTATTTCATCTATCCAAATGAGCATGATATAGATTGAACTATAGAGTGGAGGCATGGTATTCCCGTCTGAATACTAGCAGGATGAAAATGGTATTTTGCCTTAACTGGTATGCAAAATCTGGTGGAATAACATTAAATTTTAGCCATGTTAACTATTCGAAATGGCCAGTATGTAAACTGTTGTGGCCATCTTAAAAGTGGTGTTTTTCACTGAAAACTACATGTTAAAAATGGGAGTGCATAGAAATCATGCTGGAAGCTGATTTAAAAGTAAATTTTTCAAGCCTTTTTGGGAGGTGGGCTTTTGGGCTTTATAGTTGTTATCTGAAGGCAGCGTAAGTTCTCTCAGACAGAAAAAGAAACGTAATTAGTCTTGTTAGGAAGACAGCATAAATCTGGCAGAGCCCAATGGCAAGCCGATCCCGTCCACTTCCTGGTCTGCCAATCACATCCCTGTGCTCAGATGTTTCATGACATGTTACCAGGGAAAGCATGCCCCATTGAAGTCTATGGGGCTCTTTCAAAACATTTAAGTCACAAGGCAATCTCCAGTATATATGAAAGCCGCTGATCAACTAGTAGATGTTCTATTAGTTGAGCGGTGGCTTGAATATGTACTAGAGATTGCGTTGACTTAAAAAGTTTTGAAACTGAGCCCCACAGACTTCAGTGGGGCATGTCCCCCTGTGCTCTCCCTGGTTAGACACAAAATGTCTGAGCACGGGTGGATGGGGAAGTGGAAGGGATCAGTTGGACATCAGGCTCAGCCTGATTTTATGATCCGTTCCTAACAGGACTAACAGTTTTCTGCCTCAGAGGACATACGCTGCCTTAAGGTAATGGGCTATAAAGCCCAACACCTCATATATTTGACAAGCCTTTTAAATTGTTATTAATACAAAAGGTAACACTGTAAGTAGAATGAACAAAGGACTAAAACAATTGATCATTCCTCTAACCTACATCAGCATTATGGCACTTAGTTTGTTGGGAAACAGCTTTCTGGACTGCTACAAGTCACCAAAATGCACCATCTGGCATCAGTTTTTCAAAATTTTCCCGGGGGGCATGCCCCCGGACCCACCTAGAGAGGTTGAGATTTTGTGCCGCTCCAAGATTTCTGACTGCATGATGCCCCTGCTCACACCTGAACTCAGGTCATTGGCATGGGAAGGCAATGTGGTTCGCACTTGGCCAATAGGTGCCCCTGGACCAAACGTGGTGTACACATAGAAACATAGACTTTGATGGCAGAAAAGGACCTCTTGGCCCACCTAGTCTGCCCATTTCCCTACCTAAAGGATAAGCTGCAGATCCTATTTAACCAACAGCCAATTTCTTTCTACCCCCCACAAAAATTGCCTTATGTCTGTCCCATGCATTCTTGAATTCTTCCACAGTTTTAGACCCCACAACCCCCTCAGGAAGGCTGTTCCATGCATCCACCACCCTCTCTGTGAAAAAATACTTCCTCACATTACCCCTGAGCCATCCCCCATCTTCAAATTGTGTCCCCTTGTTCTTGCACATCTCTTTTTCTGAAAGGTGCTACCCTCTTGGACTTTGTTGATTCCACTGAGGTACTTCAATGTTTCTATCATGTCCCCTCTCTCCCTCCTTTCCTCAAGGGTATGCATATTAAACTCCTTTTGTCTCTCCTCATATGGCTTCTCTTGCAGACCTTGCACACCCTACACAAACATAGAATTGGCCATGCTACCAGTTAAATGAGAGCATCTTCATAATATGACAACATGACCTCATGTAGTCATAAAACTTCAATTATTTGTAGAATGCTGATTTTCTTTTTAACTGTGCACACTTAAAAACTGAAGGATTTTCTTAAATATTTTAGAAACTGTTACAGTTTGGGAGATGAAAATCACACAAATACACACACTGGACCACATTCTATGAAATCTGCAAGTTTTAGGTTTTAAATCTTACCAGTTTTTTAGTTACAATTCAGCAAAAATTTGTGATTTGGGGTAGTTTTCCCCTTTGTAACTTTGCCTCTAGTAATCTGATTGCCATGAAATGTTCAGCGTTCAGATATCCTGACACTGTCTCTATGTATTCAAAATATCATGTAAATCAGTTTAATGGAGGCAAAATTATTAAGGTGCAAAAATTTGAGTTTAACATTACAGTGCTTACTCAACCTTACATACAGGCACTACAGAGCCTTTATAACATAATAGCTTGGCACCGGAGTGCTGTAACAGTACTCTGCAGTACAATCCAGAAGACATAGGCTCATGAATGGACTTTGGTTTCTCATCCCATGTTTTGATTCTTTTAAATGCAAACCACAAGATACGGTATATAAGAAAAATCAACCAAAGTTTACACTAGTCCCAGTGAGACTTATCTAAAATTTTAGATTTTGACCAATGCTTATGCTCCAAACAACAGAATTTCCACTTAAATCATGAACATGAATAGATTTAAATGCAATTCAAACAGGATCATCCATTTCTGAGTTGGAATTTAATTGTTATACTGGAAAAGTTCACTCTCTGCTGGAGTTGAAAGTCCTTTTCAAGGTATCCAAATCACAAAACAGAATACACAATACAATACAGTGCAATGAACATCAAGCAGTGGTGTACAAAACAAGTCAACAACAGACAACATATCAATGTAAAATACATAGAACAGGTTAAGTAGAGTTATAATAAAACCAAGGTAAAGTTAATTGCACCTACACAGCAAATTATCATTGAAGTGAGACCTCATGTGTTTTGAAGGAAGTAAAGGAAGGAATCTCACAATAGTGAGTAGGTAAGATGTTCAACATTTTTGCAGGTCCTGTGAAGTAAGACCACTGCCCTAGAACAATTTACCTCAGCAGTGACTGGATCCTACTTCCACACATTTTGCATGAGTAGTAAATCCATTGGATACAAAAAGTAAAATATTTTTTTAAATGCCAGTTGATATAAGTTTTAGTACTGCCTTTTAGATAAAATTCCCAACTGGAAGGGCACTAGGTTGTAGCATGTCAACCAGTTTAAAGCAATATACTGATCACATGAGTGATCACCACATTAAGATCAAGCACAAATTAACAAGCTTGATAAAAGCCAAAGAGATTTTCTCAAGTTCAACTTTGTTAGCAGCAGAATAAACCATGGCAGCATAGTCAAAATATATATTATTAGGTACTGGACCAACAACAGTGTAACCTCCTTTGTGAACATATGCTTGCTCCATTAAAGTAAACCTAGACATTGGTTAATTTTTCCAACCACAGCATCAATATAAGAAGAAAATGAAGGCAGTAGACCAAGAATAACCCTCGAATATTTAAACACCTTAGCTTGTTCAATAGGGTTCCTAGATGGGTGGAGCTGCAAAGACCAGAACTTACTTAAGTCTGTGCCTGCTTCCAAACAGTATTGTTTTAGGTTGTTTTTGTACTGATCACAGCTTACTAGCAAAACAAACTGCAAACTTTAACAAAGTCATGTTGTAGGCATTGCTCGAGGACAGGTAGATCACGATTACTATAGAAAGTAACCATATCACCCATATACAGCAAAGTTCTACAGTAGTCACAGACATTAGAAATGTTGTTAACAAACACTTAATAACTGTGGTCCCAGGATAGAGCCCTAGGAACCCCAGAGTTAAATGACAGTTTCTTGGAGAATGTGTCTCTACATCTTATTCACTGTGATCTATTGCCATAGTAATCCAAGAAACATGCCATGTCTCACCTGACAGGCTCATCTCCACAAGTTTTCACATTATCAGATCTTGGTCATACAAAGCAAAGGCCTTACACAGGTTCAGAAAGGCTTCACCAGCATATTTCCTCTTTTCAGTACTTCATAGAGATCCTCAGTCAGTTTGATCAAAGCAGTATCAGTATTATGATAGTTATGAAAGCAGAAGTTTTATCTTGGCCAGAATATCATGCCTGGAAATATTATCCAGCAATTGATCATTGACAATTTTCTCCAGAGTCTTGGACAGAGGGGGCAATAGGGAGATGGACCGGTAGTTAGTGACAGTGGCATGATCACCGACTTGTGCACTGGCACAACAGTGGCCTGTTTTCCAGTATCAGATAAAAAGTCATACTGCAGTGAAAAGCTAAACAATGGTTGGATCAGGAGTACAAGTTAATCAGTGGTCAATCTGAACAGATTCATGTCTATTTGATCAGGACCCACTCTAGTCTTGGTAAGGGATTTCATCAAATATTTCTTAACTGTGCTTGCCGACAAATGCTTACAATAAAATTTAGGTATACTCATACAGGTCACACAAATGGAGCCAGAGTAAGCAGATTCAGCACTCATTGACAATGGTTTTCCATGTCAGAAAAAAAAATATAGGGTCAGTTAAACTATTGTTTTCTACTTTTAGGATGGAGGGACTGACAGCAAGTTTTGTTTATCATACCATTTATACTGTTTCAGAATTTATGTACATGTGTACTGGTATATACATGTACATAGTGCATAGCACCTATGTAGTAGGTTCTGTTTCATGTACACTAGTATCTGAAACACTGTTTGTTAGAGTTAGGTAGGAAGTAATGTCCGCTATTCCCCTCCCCCCCCCCGCTATGCAACTACAGCAGTTGCAACCAAACCTCATTTATGTAGGAACATCAGTTTAATTTCTCTAGACAAAGTGCTGCCTTAATAAAACCCCACATCTGCCTTTGGTGTGAGTGCAGGTTTCTGGGATTGGGGTTAGGGACAATCAGATGGTAATCCACCTAATGCAGATGTTGGATTATCAGAGTGAATAATGCCTCATCAATATATGTGCTCAGAAATGTGTTGCGGTTTTACTCTGGTTTACTCAAGCTGTATCCTTTATATGGGATCAGATGTTTACAAACCCAAGCTATGCTGCCTAGTGCTCCAAGTAATACCACTAGTTTGGAACATGAGAACTTTGGAATTCTAGGTTCCTATCTCTGGAACTCAAACTTTGAAATGGTGGGATGTCTTTGCTTAAAATGTTTGAGTATCTGAAAAATCACCACTGTGAAGCAAGCTTAGGTGCACACTCGATATGTGCATATGCAATTTAAGTGCAGGCTTTCACAGTTTCCTAGTTTTTTCCTTTGTAAACTAAGAAAGCGATCTTAAATCAGTAGCCATCACAGATTATGCAGAACAGGTAAGACAAGATCAGGGAACTGTATGCTGCTCCTATAGCCAACCTGGCTGCTGCATTTTGAGCCAGTGAAGGTGATACACCAACTTTGCAGACAGTCCTAGAGCATTACAGTAGTCAAGTCTCAAGGTAAAAGGCATGTACCGTGGTCACCAGATCCTCATGCTCAGGATAGGGTGTTATTTGGGAGACATTCTGTACCTGGAAAACCTACTGTGAACTATTGCTGCTACATGATGTTCCAACATCAGCATGTAGTTCCACCATGACCCCAGATTCTTTACCCCATCCTCAGCTGCTACAGTAGTACCATTTAGAGATGCAAGAACTGGTACACCATGTGGCCCAGCCAACCCATAGACCCTAGTTCAACTAGTACCAATTCTATCTTGCCAGTATCCAGACTCAGCCAGCTGGAAAAACATTCCATCAGTAATTTCATGTAGGCAATGATCCAACACAGAGACTGCTTTCTACTTGTCTGGTGTAAAGAGACAGATACAACTGAGTATCATCTGAGTATCATCTGCATAGCAGAAAACTAACTACATACCATCTAATGACCCATCCCAAATGCAACATGTATACTTTGAATAACATGGGGACAGAACTGAATCCGAGAAACCAAAAAGCTAATCAGTACTGCGCATAATAAAAAAGACCCCATAACAACTCATTGTGACCACTACCTTCTCAGCAATCTTCCTGCCATAAGGGAAGATGTGAAACCAGTCTTTAGTTTGCCATCATCACTTGGTTCAGAGTTATATTTCAAAATTGGTTTCACAACAGCTCTCTCAGAACTGCAGAAAAGCACACCACCATGAGGCAACACTGAGCACTGCTGGTGAACACAGGACTCGCAGTCTCACAGCAGTCCACTAACAGCCGCAGAATCACATACAATGGGTCACAGGCCTGTGATCACCCTAAGCACCTCATCCAACAAGAATGGTTGAAACTCATTTGAGATCACCAGGGGGCCATAGCCCTTCTCAACCGCAAAACTGTCAACCCACAACAGGTCACCCAGAAAGATCTCCCTAATGAAGGGCACTTATTCTAAGAAGAACTGACTGAACTCCTAACTCCTGTCTTGAGATAAAACACTTTCAGACTGCAGATAGGGAGTATGAATTCACTTGTCCAGAGTGTGAATCAGTTGAACCAGCTGATTCTTTCCTGAATCAATCATTGAAATTAACTCTGCCTTTTTCAGGAGTGTGCTATCTAATAGTCCTATAATAGATCCTCAGAGCCTTCCTGTCCTATATTGAGCAGGACATCTAAAAATTATTATGATTTTTTTTGAGATCTGAAAGAATGTTTCTTCTCTTGTACTCAGTGAAACAGGAGCCTGGGCTGGAAAACAACCATTTGTCTCTCTTCAGACCACATGCCTATACTCTAAAGCCTTAAACTCTGTCATGTATCATGGGTGTTCATATCCCACTGTGTCAGAAGACAGGCTTGGAGTTCTTCACCAGAACAAAAGCTGCCATATGAACAGGGTTTTATATCTTTACAGTTTAGATGGAGAATGGTAATCAACAGACACATTTTGCTATAGTATGTTGTCAATCCTCCATGTTGTATTTTTCTGGTATTAGCCAAATAACCAGGTCTGCCCCAAAGGAGAACAGATACTTAGTATACTTGGCGGTAGCAAACACACTACCTGATCTGACAGGTCCATAAGGTCAGGCCTGAGCCTGGTACACTTTCAAAGCAGAGTGGGGGATATCTGTACTGTGCCTCACAATTGTGTACCTAACCTATGGACACAGTAATTACAGTGCAGCCAGTCAGGATGCAATGCAAATAACTTGCAGTAAGTGACATGCTACAAAACACAGCAGCACAAAAGGCTTCAATTGTGTTCGAATTATAGTATATTGTTCCCTGCAGCATACAACATTTGCAAGTAATACTGCAAGATATTGTATTGCAGCCTGACTGGCACTGATGTGTGTTTCCGATGACTTCAGTCTCTCTCTTTCCAGGTGCACTAAGTTAATCACTCAAAGATGACAAGTAAGATACAGTAACACTGCTAAACAATTTTGAGACTCTAAATGTACACTTCTTTTAGTGATTGCTTTTGGAATACTAACAAAGGTAAATAAACCATAAAAGATTAAAAAAAAAAAATCATTCACAAATAAGTAATATAAAAATCCAAGTGTTCCTGGCAGTGCTGTTTTCACCACATGATGGTGAGGTAGGGAGATGGCATGATGTATCATATTTTCTGCCTGGAGGAATGTTGGAAATTAACAAAAAAAAAACAGTTCCCTCTGACAGCTGGCATATAATTAGATTCATCTCCATTAGGCTCTGATCAAGGATTTATCTAAAGCTTAACAATCTGTGGACACCTCATATGGCATTTCATGGGTGCAATTGGCAGCATATGCCAGCTCTTGGCAACTATTTTTCAGGTGCCTTGTATCTTTGACCTAGAACCACATGTCATATTCATGCCACCTGGCAGCAAGAAAACCTTTTTTTTTTTTTTGTTATTTAAAGATCTTAGAATAAAATGACTTCAGTGTTGAGAAGAATGTCCACTTCTATTTTTCTCCTCCCTCTTTCTTGCTAGTTTTCTCTGTCTACATGGCCCACTGATGCTAATTAGTATTGAAAAGGACATTTGCGGCAAGTCCTTTGACTAACAACTTCACAGGCAAGAAAGAAACCATTCTCCAACTGAAGTTCATTTTTGAAGTGATGATGAAAGATTTAGTTTTGTTAGATACAGCGGCCATGAAAAATGATATACACTTTTATAATGGCAAAACAGTCAAGAGGTTTAACTGTCTCATTGTCAATAAAAATAATATATTCATGGTTTATGGCTGTCTTAGATAAGGCACCTTAGTTCCGATATGTTTGTTTCCCTTGGTGGCTGTTGGTAGGTCTAATGCAAGTACAGAATTGTCTTTTATTCTTCAATAAGCAGCTGATCCCTTTGAAACAAGCAGTTGCTCTTTAAAACATTGTTTAATTCTGCTTTAAAACATATTCTGATGCTGTTTTATATATAAGGATCCCTCTCCTATACATTGCTCTACACAACTAGTAGTTCTCTTAGGAAGAGTATAATAAAATACTGTGAGAAACTTAATTATAATGAAAAGAATGTTTTAATATATAGACAGAACAACTACTAGTATTTTCTGAACATTTTCAAAAACAACTTTCATGATATTTTATAATGGTTTGAAATATAGTTTATAAATAGTAACATTTGAACTGCTAATTGTAGAAATATATTTTTTTTAAGTGAAAGCTTGACATCTGGTTAACGTATAGATCCTTATGATAACATAAGCTGTGTCACTATATATCTATACATGTTGATATAATATGTTGATAGTACTATCTATTCAGATAAAGATACTATATAAATCAAAGAAGAAAGAACTTCAGGATAACATAAGTGGTCAATGATAAGAAAATTTAGAAAATGTTTAAAATTATTTAACAAAAAGAGTGTTGGATTTGTAGAATAAACTTCCATCTATGGTAGTATCCACTGAAACTAATGTTAATTACCTAGAAGAAAATAAATACCATTATGGGTATGTCCACTGAGATGGGTGGGGACTGAATTTAATAGAACAAATGGTATTCTTTCATTTCTATTTCTGTATATTATGAGTATGTGAAAAAACAGAGTAAATGCTACACAGTCCCCCAGAGGGTGCTGAAGAGAAAAGCTGCAAATTTTTAATTCCCACAAGTATCACGCTTTGTGATCTTTTTGCAAAGTGGACACTTCACCTTCATGAGGAAAACTGCACACTTTGTGAATTTTGCTCCATAAAGTGACCACCTACCACAAGCATAAAGTTATTAATGCCATCCTTCTAAGTGCAACTTCTCTATAAAATAATCTCTGCAATGTGCAAAGTGAAATCTATGCAAATTGTGAAAATGTGAATGCCTTGTCAAAGATAGCTACTGCCCTAATCTCTAGTGTTGAATGTCAAACAAAAATAAATGGCATCTTCTTGTGCTAACATTGTATGCCCAGCTGACCCATGTATAAGATGTTACTATGTGTGATATTTGTTCAAGCAGTGTGGTTTACAAAACAGAAACCTGCAAAAAAAGGAGGGATGCTCCCACTGATTTTGGCAAACTCACCTCTAGTCCTTGCTGGGAATCACACCTGGTACTCTTGAGTTACAAAGGCAGTAGTAGTAATCATTCAATCAATAAGACATTTTCATTAGCTTGTAGGTTAGGGTTAGCCTTTGAGTTTGATTACTATAAGCATCTCAGCACTAGATGGTGCTGATGTTACCATTACTGAGCATTACTGGGCTCTTGGCATTGTAGTACCTCACATCAAGTTCAGATGATGTTGCCATATACAACCCATGTTTTTGCAAATACACAACCATGATACACTAACATATTTATTTCCCAGTTTTTAATAGAAGAAAACATTCTGGGAAATAAGATGTTGTTTGTACTCTTTTCAGGATTGGGAGTCTGTTTCTTTGTTTTAAACTTGAGTAGCAAAAATAACAGAATTGCTGCTAATGAAATTGAGTGACATTCTAATAATAGTACAAATTTTAACCCCACTGATTATGTCCACTCATCAATATAAATAAGTAATAATGCCAATATACTTTTTGGTTTTCATGTATTATTTCATCCTCAAATTACCACACTGGTTGCATCTCAAAAATTTCATTTGTTCAGCATTGCAAAAATAAGAAAGAAAATAACTCCAGATGTAACTATGGTGGTTTTGCATGGCTAGTAATCATGCATTTTGACAGTTTTAATTCTCTTCTCATTGATATATTTCCTTCAACACTGTAACCTAGCAAGTCATCCAGAATTCAGCAGTCAGGTTGATCTTTTTTCTGCTTCCCTCAATGCTCACGTAACTTCTTGGTTATAAACCTTATTGTATCTTTCAGTTTCATGACTTAAGGATCTGATACTGACTTATAAAGCTCTAGATGGGCTCCTCCTTCAATTCTGTGTGTTCAGTACTCAGTCATTGTTGTTGAAGTCATCCTCCCCAGGAGAGGAGGGGTTTAGGTTTATAGGGAACTAGGGTTCCTTCTGGGATGATGATGGGGTCTTTGGAAAGGACTGTCTGCATATGAGTGGAGGAAACCAGAGCTCTGGGTCAGAAAGATAAACATTTACATTGGGAGATTAAACTAGATGAGGAAAGCTGCAATAGGACAAAAAGGCAAAACATAAGTGTAAAGACTAAAAATGTCTTAACATACTCCCTAAATGAAAGAAGGAGAGAGAGAGGGATATGATAGCGATTTTCATGTTCCTGTAACGGTTTATAAGAGTGGACATAGTGAGTTTATTTAACCTGAAAAACACTACGTGTTGTTGGAATAATGCATTCAAGTTTGAATGGGGGAGGTTCAAAAATCTATTAGAAAGTACTATTTTTGGTGGGGAAGATGGCTGACTGAAGTAGGCATACTATTGCATTTGCTCTAAGGACATTCGCTAATGAAATAATATATACAACATGTTTTTTCCCAAGTTTGTTGTTTTCAATTGTTTACCTTATGTCACAAAAGAGAAATAAACATGCCAGCACTTCTTCTCAGGCATACAGCATGCCTAGAATCCATCCACTCAAAAAATATTTTCAACCCATTTGAGCTGTGCTGGTCAGGAGAAAGCCAAAGTCAGCCCTGATTATTCCACGCAGGAGGCTTCTGCTCTAGCCTCAACAAGTTCTCCCATTGCTAAAATCTCTCCATATAAATCTTACTCAGAGTTGACAAAAGTAATGGTTCAGATTAATCTTCCTAAAAGAAAAACTCCCTTTCATGTCTCAGATCCCAAGTCTGCAAAAGGATCAAAATATCCATGCTCCAGCATTGGTGCATTTAGCTGCAGCTGAGCTAGTTGACCCAGCTGAGAAAGAATCCTCTGGCAATCACCACAGCAGCAACAGCAATTGCAATTCTAATGAAATAAACAGCATACTATTGAGTCAATGCAGAACTCGATTAACAAAGTATTAGAATGGATTCAGTGTCTCGACCATATATTTTATACTGTAAATGCGAAGCTTGAATTCTTACAAGACCTTAAAACTAATTAAGAAACCTTAACAATAATAATTCAACAGGTTGAGACTAATACCACAGATGTCCCTATCATAGCTGATAAAACCAAAGCTGGTGAAACAACTCTTGGATTGGCAAAGGACAGTTAATGTGTACCATAACACTGAAATGTTGGAAAATCAAATTCAGTACAAGAATCTTTGGATTATTGGACTGCCATTAAAACTTGATTCTGAGTTTGAGACTGTGAGGGGCATGTAAAATATGTTTATGGAGTATATTATCACACCTTTATAATTTACCATTTTTCAATCAAGGCATTTTGAGTTACTAAAAATGTAAATACCAATTTAACCAAAGTAAATTTTCCCCAAAGTGAGTACTCAGTCTGCTAATCAACCTGATCTGTACTGAAGGTTATGATTTTCATATCCACTTGCATTTGAATCAGATATAATTCTGATACTTAAGTGGTCATGGATAAAATGATCATTCATTTACATAGGATATCAGCTCAGTGTTTCTCAAGGTTTTGATTTTCCACCCAACAGTGCAGGAGAAAGTTCCTCTCCTGCCACCAAGATGTCCTTGAGAGTGGTGACCAGTTTCAGCTGTTGGCACCAGTTAAGGTCCTGACTATTAATAATGGCAAAGAATACATTTTTTGAGAATACCCAACTAGCTGATTTTCCTTTGAGCCCAGTACTAAAACGATTCAGACACAGAGCCAGAGTCTTCTATTCCTTCTGAGCAGGAAGTGTCATTATTGGTGAATGCTGTAGAGGTACATGAATGAAATTGTTTGTAATAATATAAGCTAATTGTATAAGAAAGACTGGATTTTTCTTTTCAGTGACTGTTAAAAGTCAATACGATAATGTGAAATAACTGGAAGCAGTACATGCTTTATTACATGCTTTATAAGTTATTTCAATATGCTCACTAGGGTAGTATACATCAATAAACTAAACCTTTATGAAAGTTAGCTGGGAGGCTAAGGAAAATAAATGTGTATATATATATATATATCTATATCTATATAGATACAGATATCTATCTATCTATATATATATATATATATATTTTTTAAAAAAAAACATTGTTAATCCATCAGTTAGGTTTTAACTCACAAAAGTAGAGAATGTGGCATTAGGGTTTCAACCTAACACCCCATTCCCCACCCTGCACAGACCCACAGGTGGGGATGGGCTGCCTAGGTCTGTCCATGTTAACACACCTCATTCCATTACAAAATAATGTGACATAAGTACAGGATAGTGGAATGGGGTGAGCGTTAGTGCTGATGGCCCCAAGACAGCCCCCCTGTTTAACCTTAATTGATGCATTAATGAAGTTTTTTTTTGCAATTTATTTCCTCACTTTTTGAGATAGTATATTAGTATCCTTATTTTACTGTGGGAGCACAGGGTCCTTCAGACCTTGCTCTCCCATCCCTCCATAGATGCATATGTGTATCTAGCTGTGGAAGCACAGGGACCTCCAGCCCACTGTCACCAAATTGTTACCATTGCCATGTTATGACCCCACCACCTTTACCTGGTGCAGAAATGTTTTCAATCCCCACCAAAATGTAACTCTGTGCAAGCGCAACACTAATCCAGAGTGCAGGTGCAAAAACACATTTTGGACAGGATTTGAAAAAATGACAGCTGTGACATACATGAGGTGGTGTAATAAGAAGGCAATGTTGAAAATTTTGGCTCAGAATATTTACAATTCACTAAGTTATGATCATGTATAGCAAAATTGCAACAAATATTCATAACTGTGCCATCTTAAACAATTTTGACCCCACATTTTCAACATAGCCCTTCACATGTACCCAGTACAAAAAGTTTTCTAATTCCTACCAAAACATATTTCTACACAGTTGCAACACTATCCTGTGATGCAGGTGTAACACATTTTGGCCAGGATTAGAAAAATAACATATGTGACATACATGAGGTGGGGTAATAAGATGACAATGTTAAAAATATGGGGTGAAAATATTGAAAGTTTCCAAAGTTATGAGTGTGTAGCGAGATTGCAAGGAATAGTCATAATGCAGACATTTTTTCTAACTTTGACCACAAATTTTCAACATAGCCTTCTTATGATACCACCTCATGAACAATATGACTGTCATTACACAAATCCCACCAGAAAGGTGATTTCACCAACTGACCACAAAATCACCTTTCTGACGGGAGTTGCCTACTGATAGTCATAATGTTCATGAGGCGGGGATCCCAAAAGCCCATGAAGAAAATTTAGGGTCAGAATTACCAAAAAGAGCAAGGTTATCCATAAAAGTTGAACACGATCATTGAAATTCAGTACACTGAAGTGCATTTACCTTAGTTCTCAGATTGTAGTCGCCAGTTCCAGCAGCAAGATGTGTCTTCAATTGGGAGAGTGAATCTCAACCCTGGGACCTGTTGAGGAGAGTGAGGGTCTGTGGGGACATCATGAGGGGGTGGTTGGGAGGTGGGTGTATAGTGGGAGGTTGGGTGGGAGGTGCAGGAGTGATTGGCAATGGACAATTTGTTTGCAGGTTTAAAAAAGTAAAAGAAGACATTGAGGAACTTTTTTTATTTCAGGGAAAAATGGGACATTGGGGGGGATACCACTAACCACCAAAGACTACAGTGGCATTGGAGGGTGGGGGGTACCACAGGACACCAGAAATAAAAGCTGGGAACATTGTGACCCCCCTCAAATAAACAAGTGGGACCGGTGATAAAAATTTAATCTATATTATATATATATATTTTTTAGAACATAATATATTTTAACCAAAAGAAATATATATATATATATATATATATATATATATATATATATATATATACACACACACACACAGAGTGTGGGGAGCACCAATAGATACCAGGGTTTTTCTCAGTGGGGAGGTCACATCAAAAAAACAAATGAAAGAAATCAAGAAAGTAAAAAATAAGATAATTTTTCATCAGGCAAAATCCTTTTCTGCCAGACAAAAATTTTTTTTTCATCTCTGGGCTCCCTCCCCCACACTGGAGGGTCTTCCCCCCCTGCCCCACTTGAAGCCCCACCATGCCCAGGCTTACCCCCTGGGTGGGCCACCAGGCAGGTGCCCCTCCCAAGAGAACATAGTCTTAGCCCTGGCATGCCCCCCAGGGCAGGTCCAGAGGAGCGAGACCCCACAGTGGACATTAATCACAGCGGGAGCAGTGGCAGATGCAGGGGCTCTCCTCAATGGGCCCAGAATTTTTTGACATACTTGAGATCCCTGGGGGTGGGGAAGTGCAATGATGTCAGCATCTGCTCTGCCCCCATAGCTTCAGACACCTGCAGTGATGGTAGCTCCAGCCTCCACTAGAGGTCCGCATGGTGCCAGACATGCTTACCCCCCCAGTGAAGGAGACCAGTCCCTGGGATGCTCAATCTTTCTCCCCCGGCCAGCCCTCTGACTCCAAAGTCTGTCACAAACCTGGGATGTTAATGCTGCAAGTGGATGCCTTGCCACTGTGCCAGCAGGCTGGCAAACCAAAATCCTTTAAGCCAATCCTTTCCTGTGGTGGCAGAAAAGGATTCCATCTGACAAAACATGATCCTTTTCCCAACCAGATTACTATGTTTTTTGGAGCAGATGTCCCATAAACATTTTTCATGACCAGATGGCCATGACAAAATCTTTTCCAGTAGAATTAATTTTCACCATCCCTATACATTATGGTGAAAAAGGAAACCAAGCTGGTGAAAAAGGTTTCTCTTTCACTACCAGATGTCCCCTTTTGATGACCAGATGGTCCCACCAGTAATCCTTTTTCACCAGCCATATTCCTTTTTCACTATTCTGTTTTCATCATGGTGGAAATGGAACTTGACTGACAAAAAGGATTATCAGCTTAACCATCTGGGTGTGAAAAAGGCCATCTGACCCTGAAAAGGGGAAATCCTCTTTTGCCAACCGATTTCCTTTTTGCACCATTACAAAAAAGAAATTGTGAAAAAAAGGAAGTTAGCGAATGGGGAAAAAGGATTAAAATTGATAAAAAAAATTTCTAGGTGCATACAAATGTCTAAAACCACAAAGAACAGTCCATCAACTCCCGATGTGCAAGAAACATACTTAGATGTCTGATACAGACATCCCTGGGCAGAGTTATGACAGATTTTGGGGTGGAAAAACAAAAAACAAGATGGTGGCTGATGAAAAAGGAATTTGTTTTGCGAACAAGGATTGGCACTTCATGAAAAAGAATTTGTGTTTGTCACAGCAAAATTCTTTTTCGTTCCGGGAATCTATCCTAAAAAATAAAAATCTCATTGAAAATAATTAGGACCTTAAAAATGCTATAACTTTGGAATGGATTAATATTTGTCACAAATAAATGCTGAGCTGTTCTGTCACATGCTCTTTCTACCATATAAACATCAGACCAAAATTCAACACTGTCTGTGCACAGCTTGATGAGAAAAAACTGTAAAAGTGGAAAATTTTCTTTTTTTTTCTTACTATCTAGCTCAGCATCCACAGATCCGACTAGAAGGAAACTTGGCACGTCAAGAGATCTACCCAAGAGACTGGACATGCACAATTTCATGTAAATCTGTTGAACAGTTTCAAAATTATTTAAGTATAAAATCTGAGGTTTAACATTGAAGTGCCTGCTCAACCCTAACTATAGTGGCACTACTGTGACACTATAATATACATATATATATATATATATATATATATATATATATATATATGGATAAAGGGAAGGATGGGGAGGGGTGGGGCAGCTACTGAATAGGGAGCTAGCTGCAATCTCGAGCAGCCTAGCTAGACCAGGATGGCAACTTTCATATGTTCATGTATATCTATCTATCTATCTATCTATCTATCTATCTATCTATCTATCTATATATATATTAGAGGCAAAAACTCCATTTAATGCATTAGTTAGGGTTGTTCACATTGACAAAAGTGAGGAAATTCACTGTTAGGGTTGAAAACCCCCTTGGACCCCACCCACCCCAACCGCATTGGGGTCGCATTGGATTGTCAGCCCTAACTCTCACCCCATGACATGTGTAAAGCAGCAGAAGTAAAGGAGAATGGGTGAGAGTTAGACCCACGATCCCAACGCGCACCCCAATGCCAGTTGGGGGTGGGTGGGGTCCAAGGGGGTTTTCAACCCTAACAGCGAATTCTCTCACTTTTGTCGCTGTGGAACCACTCCTAACTAATGCATTAAACGGAGTTTTTGCCTCTAATTTCCTTCTTGAGAATGATAACGAAATAGTGAATGTGACTGTAGCGGGAGCATGGGCCCTTTTGGGCCCCACGCCCCACTGTACATTGCGGTGGCGGGGAGCACGGGCCCTCTGGGCCCCATGCCCCGCCACATGATGTGTTGTGGCATATTAACAGGGACAGCAACGCAAAACAGAAATGCTAACAGTGGCGCACATGGTAACACAAGCACGAATGAGAACAGAAAGGTGCGCACATGATGGTGTAGACGGAATGGTCTGCCACGTGATGTGTTGTCACATAGTAACATGGTGCCTGCAAACAGAAATGTCAATGGGCATGGTGATGTAAAGTGAAACAGTAAGATAAACAGTACTGTAGACAGAAATGGCAAAAATAACAGAAAGCATAGCGCAAATGAAAGCATAAAGGATAGCAGCACATGGTGGCGCAGATGTCAATGGTAAGTGAACGGGTACAGATCCATAGCGGAAAGGGCAACAGTAACAGTAATGTAAGCGCACAGGCTGGTTTTCCCAAAACCTGCATTGAGAAAGACAGTGAGTACAAATAATGTATGCAAAATAATGAGTATCACGAGAAAATGAGATCTTGGAATACTAAATACATTATATCTCAGGAACCGTCTGAACGTAGAAAAAAAATTTAAAAGTCATATTATTTACAACTGTCCTGGCTAACCTGAATCTTAGCCCCACTATGGGGCTAGAAACTTTCTAATAGAAAAGTCCATTATCTACTTTACGTTTCGAATCCCCGGGCCTAAAAAGCGCTACGAATGCGTAATGTTATCCTATGGGAAAAAGAAAAGTTCGGAGCGCATAACTTTGCCTCCCTGTAATGTTTTTTCACCAAACTACTGAAAGGCACATCTGTGGGCTGTTGGCTGTCTTCCCTCCAAATTTCAGGAAAAAAGACCAAACCGTTATTTTGCAGCAGGGCTCCAAATGATTTCTGTTAAGTGTCGGGCGCCGTAATGTTATCCTATGGGAAAAACCGTCAATTTTGGAGTGCCGTAACTTTGCCGCCATATGATATTTTTTCACCAAACTACTGAAAGGCACATCTGTGTACTGTTGGCTGTCTTCCCTCCAAATTTCAGGAAAAAAGACCAAACTGTTATTTTGCAGCAGGGTGCCAAAGGATTCCTGTAATGCTTGGCGCCAGTAATGTTATCCTATGGAAAAACTGTCAACTTTGAGTGCCATAACTTTGCTGCCGTGTAATATTTTTTCAATACAACACTGAAAGGCACATCTGTGAGATGTCAGCTGCGTTCCCTCCAAATTTCAGCCCAAAACTCCCAATGGTTATTTTGCAGTGCAGTGCCAAAGAATTGCTGTCATTTTCCCACAGACTAGAAAATTACTGTCGCAATTTGCGAAAGCTTTCACAAAAGTTCGACACTTTCGTGAGCACGAAAGTAATTTGCTAAAGAACTTTTTCCAGAAATTTGAAAAACATATTTCTGGGGTGTTTTACCACAAAATAAAGACATGGCAAGCATCCTCAGGGCCCGAGTAGCTAAATACAAAAAGAATTACGTTGCTAGAGGGTCTCAAATTTAAATGCCAACCATTTTTCTGATCACCAACTGAAAACAAAATGGCAGATTTGCGAAAGTAACAGGCCCATTTGCGAAAGTAAAAATGCATTTGCGACACTGTCGAACTTTTTAACTTTTTCCCATTGACTTATAATGGGAAACTGTTTTTGAATAACTTTTGAACCGTTTAATATTTTTCACCAAATCTTTGAAAGGCACATTAGGGACCCCACCTGCATGTTCCCTGAAGATTTCGAGCTGGTCACGCAAACCGTACGACCTGTACGCGCGACCATAGAATTCCAGAAAAGCGTAAACACGCGCACAGATCACGCTTAATAACTCCACAACCATATATCCGATCAATATGAAACTTGGCAGATCCCAAGGCCTATGGGTCTTGATCAAAAATTCCAAATTTCAGGCAAATCCATCAAACAGTTGCAAAGTTATTAAGGTGCAAAATTTTGGGTTTAACATGGAAATGGCTCCTCAACCCTAACTATGGTAGCACTACCGTGCTACCATAATATATATACACAGTATATATAACTTAAACTGTGTGACTAAGAAGTTTATCTTCTGTTTTGTGGTTAGCCTGGCAGGAAATGTATTTTCTTTTTCATTTACAGAATTGTTAATTTCCTCTGTCTCTCTGTTCCTATAGTACTATTACTGCCCTCTGCACAAATCATTAATCATTTTTATGTGAAAGAATGCATGCTCTAAATAGATGCCATGATACCAGGAAACAGTACCTTTAATGGTTAAAAAATGCTTGAGTATTGCCAAAAAATAAAAATCAAAAGCAGTTGAGTCCTGCTTGTCACCTGCAATGTTCTGCATGTTCACTTTTCATAACTGTCTTTTTTTTCAATAGAATAAGTCAAACCAATTCCAAAAAGACACAAAAATATAGATCCAAGCCCATTCTAAATTGCTGAACTGAATTTAAATTTGTGTTAAAATATATTTCAATTGTTTTGGAATGCAAATGGAAAATAAGCATTTAATATGAAAATGTTTGCAAAAGCTACATTCAGAAAAAAAGATTGAATGGCAAATACACTGATTCTACCTTGAACCAGTTTCTTTTGTTGCTAGAATAACTGGTTTGCATTGGCATGCAAATTAAGATTTCATGTACATTAATGTATTAAACTATCAAAACTAAAGGAAAACGTGAAGTTGGTATACATTTCTTGTTAAGGTTTTTATTGGAATTGACACATTGGAAAATGTATAATACAGAACACTTAGAGATGTTCATTGGAAACCGGCTGTCAAAAAGCATATACCTATACAGAGTGGACCTACTCAGAACTACTTAACTGTTGACTGGTCACTACTATCTTTCTGGCTCTGGGGTTCATCTTGTAAATCAACTGGAATAATACAGAGTTTTTGACTTTGTATGACTGAATAAGCAATGATGAGGGGATGACTGGGTAGTAATGCTCACAACCAAAAGGCCTGGATAAAAAGAAGAGAGACTGCAACATGCAGTGGGCATTTGCTTTTTATCTGAATTTGTTGTTTTGCTTTCAGAGTGTTTAGGTTGATTTCCACTAAGTCACAAAAATACTGGTGTAATACTGGGTCAACATCAGCAGTGTACTGTTCTGCAATAAGGAACTCCAGATTCAACAATACAGCTGAGTCCCTTGTCCTGAGGGCCATCAGAGACAAGATATGCTTTAAGGGTGCTACACACAGTTTTGGAGAGGGGCCTAGTAGTCTCCATCACTAAAGCATTTTATTAAACCATACAAAAAAACATTCTGGCCTTTGTCTGGACAAGAGCCAGCCACATGACATGTACATTTTTTTTAACTATTTCCCAGTTCAAAACAATGAATCATGCATTGGTTTGTTTGACCCAAACAATAGTTAATTAGAACCAGGCAAATGTTAATTGAAACTGGCCAATAGTTTTCTCAACTATTGCTTCTCAACTTTTGCTTGCTGTAATCCTCATAACTCAGTCAAGGTTTAATAAAAGAGATACTGTACTGAAAAGAGCTGTGTCAGGATATAGTGAGAAAATATTGACCTCCTAAAGATGAATTTTTGCCTTCCAGTACCAATATTATCCTCCAGCATTTGGGTTCAGGCAATGTAAATTTTGTCAAGCAATAGTCCATGCCTCAGGACAAAAATTTTCCCACTCTTTCCCTCACCTCTGGTCAATATTCGTATACTTTTTACTGACTGCTCATGGATCTGTACTTGCCTTCCTGAAAGAAGGAAACAGTGCTGGAAGGTTTACATAATAACATGGTACCATAATTATATAAACTTACAAGGGTCTCTAGGTCCATTAATTTTACCCCCTCCATCTGCTTCATAAGCAGTGGCCAACAAGTATGTTTTTCAAACACGAATCAGTTTATATGGATTCACCCCTCCCCCAATATGCAGGGTACCCTTTTATTTTCTTGGCAAGCAGATATCTGTAAGCAGATATTTGTCCAGGCTTACCTAAAAAAATGTCTTTATAACCTCTGTCTCCACTGGTAGGGTGTCCATAAGTGCATTACCCTCTGGGAGAAGAAGGGACTCCTAATGTGTTTCCCTTGAATGTATCACCTTTTAGCTTCGAGTGTCCCCTAGTCCTGCTGGAGCACACCAGATCAAGCATCTCTTTTAGTTCAACCTTACCATTACCCTTCAGAATACAGAAGACTTAGTACATGGATCTAGATCCTGAGTTCACTAGAAGGAATGTTTCATAAAACCACAGACTGTGGCTCACAGGGGCTGGGATATCCATTTGGAAGCTAAACATGAGACTCACTTATTGCAGTGCATGATGCAATACATTGTGAGACTTGGTCACATAGTAGTGAATGGTAAAAAAAAAAAACTTTAAGAAGGACAAATAACAATTGCTTAAATTATAAATTAGGGTGGCAAATTGAAGCAATTCAATAGTTAACATGTTTTCAAAATTATGTAATTATCCAGTACAGTTAGATACCTTTTCTTGGCATGACCTAATGAATAGCTTTTAGTATCTAGTTTGGTTTCAGAAGCCATTTCTTAAGTACAATAACACACTCAAGATTATCTGTTTGATCTGGGAAACATAGAGTTCTCAGGTTGTTAGCTTTTTTTCATTATAAGGTACCAGAGGCATCCATATATCCCAGTACAAACCTACTGTATACCCTGACTTGCTCAATTGCTTAAATAACCTGTAGTAGCTGTAGTAATAATACTAGCAGCAGTTGTTGTAGTAGTAGTAGTAGTAGTATGTTTATTCAGCTGTGCATGAATGGCCATATACCACTGAGCCAAGACTCATTTTCAAGGGTCTCTTTGTACAGAAATAAAGGGTACAAAACAATTATTTAGCAATACTGTATATATTGTAAATTTAAATGGTATTGGCCCCACTTGGCATGAAAGCAGCAATTAGTCCCACTACAAGATTTTTCACATACCTAAAGAACACTTCATCAGGGGAAAAGGCCTAATTTAGCTAGTTAGCTCTTTCTTAACAGAAGTAGAGGAACAAAAGGGTAGGCATTGGCAAATGATACATTACAGGGCCTGTGTAGACTTTCCAGGGAACCTGGTATATAGGTGTCTGAAAGCGAGACGGTGCAGACACACCCTTGTTAGTGCTGCCTCTTTCCCCAGCCAGTAGTCATGTTTTAATCAGTTATCAGTTCCCGATCTCAGTGATATCAATTGGGCTAAAGGCAACTAAAAAATTAAACCCTGATATATCAGTTGAGATGAAGCCTGCAATGAAGCTTTCCATGTAAAGCTTCTGCTCAACTGATGCCACACAGGGAGCTAATTAAGAAACTTTGCACTCTGGGGGCTGAGGGAAGGTGGTAAACTGTATATCAAAGTGGTTGAAGGATAGGAGGCAGGGGGTGGTGGTAAACTGCAGTCACTCAGAGGACAGAAGAATGACCAGTGGAGTATCACAGGTATCAGTACAAGGTCCTGTTTGCTTCAATATCATCACAGGTGACAGTGCTGAGGAACTGATGAAGAATGTGTGTCTCTTTCTGGATGACTTAAAAATCTGCAACATGGTGGGCACCCAAGAAGGGTGAAAGAAAATGCCAAGGGATCTGGGGACTAGGTGTGGCAACTGGGTTTCAATACCAAAAAGTGCAAAGTTATGCACCTGAGGATTGGAACCCATGGCCAGTGTATAAGGTGAGGGAGGTATTTATAGTCACCAAGCAAGAGAGGGACCTTAGGGTAATCATATCTAATGATCTCAAGCAGGCAGGGCAGTGTGACAAGGCAGTCAGAAAGGCTAGCTGGATGCTGGGTTGTGTAGGAATGAGTATTTCTAGCAGGAAAAGGGAGACATGGTTTCCACTATATCACTCACTACTAAGACCTAACCTAGATTACTGTGTCCAGTTCTGGAGGCTGCACCTCTAGAAGGACATTGACAGGGTGGAAGCAGTCTAGAGAAGGGCTGTCACAAAGTACAGGGGTCATATTAGAAATCATATGAGGAGAGTCTGTGGGAGCTCAACATGTACTCCCTGGAGGAGAGAAGAGTGGGGAGGGTGGACATGATTGAGACCTATAATTATCTCACATGGGTTAACAAGCTGCAAGAGGGAAGTTTTTCTCAGTGTAGGAGCACCAGAAGATGGGGGCATGCAATGAAGCTCGAGGGGTTGGAGTTTACGAAGGATGTAAGGAAATACTTCTTCACAGAAAGGGTGGTCAACACCTTATACAACCTGCCAGAAGAGGTGGTGGGGCAAAGACATTGAGAGGCTTCAAGCATTCATGGGATAGGAATATGGGCAGAGTAGGTAGAGGAGAGGGAGAGACACCTGGGACCAAATAGAATCCATGGTGTAGAAATAGGCAGGGAAAATAGGACAGACTAGAGGGGCCTACTGATCTTTTTCAGCCACCAATTCTATGTTTTCTATGTAAGTCATGACAACTAACTAGCCACTTAAAAATAATATTCACTTATCTGTGCACCCTAGTGCCTCTAAATGAGTGACATTTAACAAATATACATTTGAGGACTTTAAATGTTATACTGAACTATACTAATAATTTCCTTTTTGTATCACACATTTCTCCCCTCTCCCAGAGGCTGCAAATGTCAGCCTTACTGCTGTAATTACCTGCTGCAATACTGACAAGCAACCAAGTGGGAGCCCATCAGATACTGTACAACCTCCAGAGAGCCCCATGGCTTCATCTATTCAGAAGGTTGTAGGGCTGTGTGAGTACTGTACTTTGCTATGAATACTTGTCAGGTACACATATTTGTCTCATTAATATTCAGTATTCATATTTGTTATTTACCCAGCAACAAAAAAAGAAAGGCTTATAAAATGTTCCCCCTCCCTCAGGAGTCCGGGGCTAGTCCTGTGGCCACCACCCCTCAATAATCATGTGCCCCCAACCCACAATTTTCTGTGCTCCCTTTACATACTGAAAATATATCAAAGCTGGCATCGTGCCAGTCTCTTCTCCCAACCCAACATCATTGTTTAATCCTCCTACCTCCCTAACCCAGTCCTCCAGGACCTAAAATAGTCACTGTTGTAAAGTACTGCCCCATTATCTCCTACCTCCCTAATTCAGTCCTCCAGGACCTGAAATGGCCATTATTGTAAAGTGCTATTCCTTTAAATCCTACCTCCTTAACCCAATCCTCCAAGATATCAAATGCCCATCACTGTAAGGTGCTACCCCTATTTAATGACAGAGGACAATAATACAAGCTACCTTCTTGGGTTGCTTAATCATCTCTCCAACCAGTCTAGCAGTTCACAGTAACCGTTCATGCATATTGGATGCTGGGCTTGACCCTATTGGTGGCCACCACAAGGGTGAGAAATCTAGATGTTATCTTCAATGATGGATTGACATTTGAGGCTCAGGTGTCACCCATCATCCGGAGTGGTTTTTATTACTTGAGGAACATTGCCTTAATTAAAGCCATTCTCCTGCCAGAAGAACTGTCTTCACTGGTGCATGCATTGGTGATGTACAGACTTGGCTACTGTAATGCTCTTTATCTTGGGGTTAGTGGAGGAGTCCTGCATCACCTGCAGCTAGTGCAGAATGCAGTGACCAGGTTACTGTTGTGCCTTTTGAGGTTGTGTCATGTGACTCTGGTGATGTGTGGTCTGCACTGTCTGCCAGTGAGGTGGAGAATCTCCTTCAAGCTGGATCTCCTCACCTATAAATCCCCATATAGTCTGGGTCCAAGCTACCTGACTGATCGCCTGACTCCCTATCACTCTCAGCACTTGCTCCACTCCAAGGATGGCCTCCTAGCAATTACAGGGGCCCTATTGCAAACATCTGGTGACTGTGCATTTTTGGTGGCTGCACCAACCCTGTGGAATTTGCTTCCAAAGTCTGTGAGGGAGACCCCCTAATTGGAGGCCTTTAAGCTGGGCCTGAAAACACATCTCTTCAAGGAAGCTTTCGGGAACTGAGCTATATTGGTTTATGATCTCAACTGATTCTATCTTTTTCATTTTTATTTAATTATGTTCTTAATACTTTGTGCAGGGAGGAGATAGGATAACGGATGGGGAGATCCCTGTGAGCAGAGTGCTTGAGGGCCTAAAGTCACTGAACATGGACAAGGCTCCAGGGCCAGATGGGCTGCACTCTAGAGTCCTGAGTGAGTTGGCTGAGGTCCTGGCAGCACCACTGGCAGACTTGTTCAATATCTCCCTGCAGTTGGCATGCATGCCTCAAGACTGGAGGATGGCACATGTGGTACCCCTGCACAAGAGCAGTCCCAAGCATGAGCCTGGTAACTATAGACCAGTCAGTCTGACGTCCATTGTGGGTAAGCTCATGGAAATGATCCTAAAGGAAAGGTTGGTGACCTTCTTCGAGGTGAACAGTCTTATGAACGACAAACAGCATGGATTCATCTCTGTGAAATCATGTCAAACAAATCTGGTTCACTTTTTTGACTGGGTGACAAAAGAACTAGACATCGGTCGGGCCGTTGATGTCCTGTATCTGGATTTCAGCAAGGCCTTTGACTTAGTACCACATGGCAGATTAACTAGTAAATTGAAGAACCTGGGAGTAGAGGAGAAACTGTGTAAGTGGGTTGGTAATTGGTTGGGGGACAGACATCAGAGAGTGGTTGTGGGGAGGACTCCCAACTCATAGGACAGTCACCAGTGGGGTCCCACAGGGTTCAGTGCTGGGGCCAGTGCTGTTTAACATCTTCATAGCCAATATAGCAGTTGGAGTTAAGAGCAGAATTAGTTTATTTGCAGATGACACCAAGATAGGGGCAGCTGTGGATGGGGTAGAGGGAGGAAAAGGCCTCTAAGAAGATTTGGGAAGGCTTGAGCAGTGGTCACACACTTGGAAGCTGGGTTTCAATGCTAAAAAGTGCAAGGTCATGCACTTCAGAGTGAGGAATCCTGGGTACAGATACCATCTGGGAGGCGTTCAGCTGTCCATCTCTGAGGAGGAAAAGGATTTGAGGGTAATGGTCACAAAGAAAATGAACTACTCATCTCAATGTAGGAAAGCAGTGGCAAAAGCCAGTAGACTGCTGGGGTACATTGCTAGAGGAATCACCTCTAGGTGGGAGGAAGTCATTTTGTCACTGTACAGGTCACTGATGAGGCTGCACTTGGAGTACTGTGTACAGTTCTGGAACCCATACTTAAAGACGGACATCAGGTTACTGGTGGGGGTACAGTGAAGGGTGACTAAAATGTTCAGAGGTATGGAGGGGAAGCCTTATGAGGATAGGTTGAGGGACATCAACATGTACTCATTGGAGGATAGAAAAGAAAGGGGTGATGCGATCAAAACCTGCAGGTGCTTAAAGGGCATTAACAGGGTTAGTACAGAGTGCATGTTTTGATTAAAGGGAGAAGGGATTACTAGGGGGCACAGCCTGAAGCTGGTGGGGGGTATCATCAGGAGGGAGGTAAGGAAGCATTTCTTCATGAAGAGGGTGGTAGGGGGATGGAATGTGCTTCCTGAAGAAGTGGTATCTCTTAAAACAGTGGAGAGCTTTAAATGAGGATGGGGTTAAGGGCAAGATACTATTCAATGGGAAGATGGTGGGGGGAGAGAGGGGACAAGGGGTGTGAGGGAAGAGCAGAATTCTAACTTCTGTGCTTCACAATCAAGCAGATGCAATAGACCATTTGGCCTGTATCTGCTGGCAGTTTTGTATGTTCATATGTTATTATTGATTGTGAACTGTGGATTCATTCTTGTCTCACTATCTGTACATTGTAAAGTGTCCTGGTCCTCTGGGATAAGGTGCTTCATAAATAAAGATTTACTTACTTATCATTCAGCATGTCAAGGAAAGTGGAGTGCAGTCTGATCAGCAACACTGAATGGCACAATGCAGACTCTAAAAAGAGGACCAGACTGGAGCTCATTGTAAAGTATATTGCACTACTTGCAGTATTTCATAAGACATTTATTTAATTTATTTATATATAATTTTTGACCAGGAAAGGCACACTAAGCAGTGACAACTTGTTTCCAGGTGTGTCCCATGTGGTGGATTACAGAGACCAGTTTCTATTGAGGGAGGAGTGTTTGGCCATGACACCAAGGATATTCACCTATTCTTCCAGTATGGGGGATGGAAGTTTAGGGTAAAACTCTGGCAGACAAATACTGGTATCTGCCATCTGCCTGGCAGTTTTTTTCTAGCCCTTTGAGAACTGAATATGTGTGAACGTATATAGATTCTGGACGTATATATACGTCCACAGTCTTCTAAGGGCTAGGAAGGGATGGAGGCATGTGTTTTTATCCAGGGCAAACCTGTGCATGCCACAAGTGTAGATCCGGAAACCATCTTATTGCAGATCCCTCTAATCTGTGTTTTGAATATGGACATATCACTATACGATGCCCAGACCCCTGTAAATTTAATTTGTGCAAGGAACAGGGACACTCATACCTGCAGTGCCCTGGGCCTGAAATAATAGGAACAGGTAATCTAGATCAGGAGTCCTTGATAAGAAAAGGCCAGGCTCAGGGGTCATCATCAACATCAGCCAAATGATTAGCTGAGTCTGTGCAGTTCAAACCAGTAACACCACAACTATGGATTGTATAGCAAGCAAGCAAGCAAGCAATCAAGAGGGGCTGCCTAACCTTGATCCATTGCTACAGATGCAAAAAGGGATAGCGGTACCCCCAAAAACCTTGAGGCTATGACAGTGAAGGATCAGAAAGAAAGCGCAGACCACCCTGGCCCTTCTGTGCATCCTACCCCTGCTTCTAGTACTCTGTAGACAATGCCATCTGATATGCCTCTCCACACCTCAGGAGACTGAAATGGAAGTTGTCACCTCTAGGAAGAGAGATCAGCAGAAAAAGGCTAAATCCAAAACAACCAAGCCCGTAGTTATACCTACAAAAAGTAAATGCTCTGCACTGTCATTGGTCAAAGAGTGGGGAGACACAGAGGAAGAAGGTGATTTTGAGGCATCCTCAATACTCTCATCAGTTCAGGGCAGACTGTCAGATTGTGAAGAGTTGCTCTGGTGGCATCAGCAGCTAAGAAGAAGTAGAAGGACAACAAGGTCCCAGACAAGAGCTGTCTTAGGAGACCCCCCATTACAACATTTCTGACGTTTTGCAAATGAAAGGCAGCAACGATTAACTATCAGTGCCCAACCATCATAAGCAAGCGTATACTCACAGACAGCTTGGCTCCCGGATCAGGAGTCCAAAGGTCACTTGTTAGCATTGCAGGATAAAAAATACTTTTATTCTATAAAATACTACAAGCAGCTATAAAACCTCCCCCTCCACCAGGTCAAATGTTTTTGTGCCAGACTCACACTCTTACTCAGGACATGTGTTTAGGCCCTACTATCTCCCCTATAACAATGAATGTAAATAGTATTAAACTCTATAAGAAATGTAGAATAGGAGTTTCAATATTGGATCTTTGCCTGGAAACATTATTTTTGTTCAGGACACATGGACAAAAACATTATTTGACGTGACTTCTGTGATAAAGTTATGATCGCACAGCACTGATAGATGTGATGGGGTAGGCATTTTATTCAAAAATGTTTCTCTTAAAATTTCCAAGTGGGTGAACATAAGCCTGGTAGGGCTATGTTCTTGAATGTGGATTTGTTGGGCGAAACCTGCTCCTTATTACTGTATATGCCCCCCAAACTAAAGCACCTCAGGTGGCCCTGTTTCAGGATATAAGGCCTTCCCTGCACACAAGTATGCTGGTTGTGCTATATTGGGATTTTAACTGTGGTATCACATTGAGAGATAGAGGGGGCATGAACAAGAAATTGTTTTGAGAGTCTGTGTATTTTCCTGATATGGTATGGGTGGCTGGACTGCAGGAAGGGTTTTCTAGTAAAGGTGATAAACAGGTTAAAGTCTTCACAAAAGGGACTTTAGCAACCCATATAGATTTTATTTTTGTATTAGCTGATCTCAGGGTTACCTCGGGATGGACCAATGCAGTACAGACTTTGGACTACCTAACTGTTATGTATCACTGTCATGTTGGCCTTCACCATAGAATGGGTTCCCGTTAGTAGAGACTGAACCACGAGGTACTGAAATGTGATTCTGTGAGAACAGTGGTAGGAGGATTCCAAGACAGAGTTCAAGAACTTTTTCCTAAAACCAAGTAACCGTGAGAGTACAGAAAATTATAGGAAATACTTGGAGATGCAATCAAAACTACATAGCCTTGTTTCTCATATGCACAAGGGCACTTTTGATCTAACAGTTCAGACTGGGTTACTAAAAGATGATGTGAAATCCTTCCAGTATAATGGGGTCTTATCATTGGAGCAGGAATTAAAATATGGTACTCAGGGAAATTCCATCACTTAGATATTTTTACAGAATGTCAGGACAAGGTGAAACAGAATAATCACAGGCCTGGTGTGCCCTGAGAGTGACACTGTAGTCACTTCAGATAGTGACACCATGGAAATAGTGTGCACCCATGTGAGGAATACATTTTGGATTCAGTGGAAACTGAATGGATGGAACCTGTAGTAAAGAACCAAAACATTCCTGCTATAGATTACAGGGTTAGAGAACAACTGAATACGCTTATATCAGTGCTGGAGGCTTAGATGGCAGTCAAGAAACTAGGAAAAAATACTGCCCCAGGAGTAATGGCCTGCTTGCAGAATTTTATAAGTTGTTTTTAGTAGAACTGAGACCTGTTTTGCAGGTGGTTTTCAGTTCTGTCTTGGCAACTGGGAAATTGCCCCCCACTGTGAAGCTGCATTCTTGATTTATATTTTCAAATCAGGTGATAAAGCAGATGTTAAGAAATGGAGACCCTTGAGCCTCCTAAACACAGATCAAAAGATTCAGTCAAACATTTTAGCCAATAGTGTGCCCCATGTCAACCCACTGGTTCTTGCTGAATTCCAGATGTGCTATAAAACAGAAAAGCATCATGGATAATCTGATAACCATCATGGAACTTTTGGAAAGAGGGGAAAGGGTCTGGCTTAGGATTCCTGTTTCCCATTGACTAGGAGAAAGCCTTTGATCAGGTCCCCCATGCACTGCATATTTATCAAAGGTCCTGGAATTACATGGCATTCTGGTTTTATAAATTGGATTATGGTATTATCTAATGGTTCAATACAGATCCTCTTTATTAATTTCCACTTGGTCTACTGCTTCCCATTCTACAGTGGGTAAAGCAAGGGTGTCCCCTTGTAGCCGCCTCCTGTATATTTTCAATTTGGATCCCCCTATTGGAATAATTCATCTGAATCCCAGGATACAAGGAATTGCTTTGGCTCCAGATGTTCCAGTTTGTAAAACCTAGTATACACCAATGATATGTGCATTATTAAGGACCAAGAAGCAGGCATCCATTACAACACACCATAGAGACATTCTATAAATTGTCAAGAACAAGGGCAAATTATCACAAATGTTTGGGAATTTCATTGGCCATACATTCAATAATTTTAATAGCCTAAGACTTTGGATATTCATATCAAGACTAAAGCAGTAAAGATTTTGTAGATAGAATTTGGACCTGGGAACTTGATTAAAAAATTTGTCCAGAGCACTTTTACATCAGTGGGATTGGAGCATTGGGGAATGATCCGTTACATAACAGGTGTCCACTGAAGTCAAATCCACCATTTAGGTGGTATTTGTTGTTTTATTTACTTTTTAAATATCTTTTATACACCAGCAGTTGGATCACCGAACCGGAAATAGGAAGTGACAGTACATTTCCTTTTTGGCACTATAAATCTACCCCAACTAGCAAGAAGGGTGAGTGTGCATGGGGCCGTGTGCTGAGACATGTGCAGAAAAAAGTGCATCTGCGCGTGTCTGCTGTGTCTGATGGGAATAACGGGGACATGGGCAAAGACACTGTACTCTGGATAATGTTTACTCATCCTTTCTCTTAAACATTGTGCCCTTTCTGCTTAGCATTGCTCATACAAGGCAAATACTCTTAGCCAGAGAGTAGGAGAACTGAAGTAGACATATGTAATCAGGTTTAGTTAGTTGACCACTCAAAATGAATATCAGTGGAGGCTGTGATAACTTGAGCACAGGTGAAGTGGCAATGACATGTATAAGCTGTGATAATTTTATTCTGGAAACAGACACAGGCTTTGGGGAGCTCAAATGCAATCATTCAAGGAAATACAAGCCCTAGCGAGGGAAGATTATGGAACTAGAACAGAAATTAAACAGCTTACAAGTAAATACTGCCCTAACGAACATGATATGGGTTCACAGGATCACAATAAGATATGTGTGGGAAGCATGATTAATAACCCTAGTGAAGCATCACTGAAAAGAAATAGAGAGAATGGCAGTGGGGATGACTCTGACTGGATACCTGTTCAATCTAGAAGTAAACAAACAGAAGGAGAAAGGGCCATGGAGTTTATGATCCTGCTCCAAAACAGTTTTGAACCTCTCTCTATGGTGGAGCAAGAAGAATGCACAGCACCTATTTTATCCACAGATCCTAGTGGAACATTATCAAATGAGAATAGTAAACCCCCAAATAGGGAGGACAGTCATAATGACAACAAGATGTGTCAATGTCAAATGTTCGCTAGCAGATACTTGCATTGTATTTGGCATTTATGCAGGCCCTCCCCCCCCAGTTGTATCCATGTCTCTTCAGCATCCATATCCCAACAGAGTTCATCTCTGCAACTCCTCTGGCATCTGATCAACATTTCACCCTCATACTTCTTAAGTGTCTGTCTTAGGAACCCTAACGCCCTGGTTGTGCTCAAGGATACGAGCCTGTGTGGAAATTGTGCAACACGCGCTTGTAGCTCAGTCATTCAGAGGAATTATTTCACCAAATTTTCAACATAGGCATTTTGTCACCTCTGGTCATGAACACTGTCACTATGATTTTCTTACTGTGTACTGAACACTACTTTCCCACAGCGACCAAGCTATTCTGTGCCAGAAGTGTGAAAACACGTTTCAGCCAGGATGTGAACAATGACAGGTGTACTGTTCATAAGGAGGTGTGGGAAAATACAAATGTTGAAAATGTGGAGTGAAAATATTACACATTCTTGAAAATACGTGTGTGCGTGGAAACTGCACAATGCAAGCTCATAAAACAGCAATTTTTTGAAAATTTTTTTACTGAATTTTCAACATAGGCAGTTTAGTATGTCTGCTCATGAACAGTGTTACTGTGATTTTCTTACTCTGTACCTGAACACTGATTTCCCACAGCGACTGTGCTATTCTATGCCAGAAGTGAGAAAACACAGTTCAGCCAGCATGTGCAAAATGGCAGCTGTACTGCTCATAAAGAGATGTAGGGAAATGCCTATGTTGAAAATCTGGAGTGAAAATATTACAAATTCACAAACTTACGAGTGTGTGAAGAAACCGTGCAATGCAAGCTCATAACATAGCAATTTTATGGACTTTTGTCACCAAATTTTCAACATAGGCATTTTAGGACCTCGCCTCATGAACAGTGTCACTGTGAAGGTCTTACTCTGTAGCAAACACTGATTTCTAACAGAGATTGCATTATTTTGCACTGGAAGCATGAAAACACATTTCTACCAGGATGTGAAACATAACAGCTGCACTGTTCATAAGGAGGTGTGGAAATATGCCTATGTTGAAAATCTGGAGTGAAAATATTACAAATTCACAAACTTACAAGTGTGCGTGGAAACAGACCAATGCATGCTCGTAACACAGTCATTTTTTGGAATTTTTTTACCAAATTTGCAACATAGGCTTTTTGAGAGCCCACCTCATGAACATTGACACCGTTGTTTTTTTAACTGGTCCCAAAAGGGGATTCTGAGCAGTGACCATGAAATCACCTTTCGTGACTGAATAATGCCATGACAGTGACTGAATTCATGAGAAGGTGTGTCAAGAACCCCATGTTGAAAATTTGGTGTCAAAAGTCAAACAAATGGCCGAGATATCCACCTAAGTTGGAAAAACCCTATTTATGCCATTATACAGCTTACCAGCATTTCCTCAGTTTGCGGTCGGCTTTGAAAAGAGCAGATGTGTTCCTGGTCCACCGAAGATCATCACGCCGGGCTTCAAAGACAAGTATGGGGTGAGGGGTGTGTGGGGAGGTGGATGCAGAGGGTGGGTGCGGGTTGGCTGGGGGGGCAGGGACTCACTGAGGGACCATTTTCTTTTTTCACAGGATTTAAAAAAAAAAAAAGGACACTTTTGGTATGCTGGAGTGGACTCCCAGCATGCCATCAACGTGTTTGTTGGGGGGGACTGGAGCTGGTGGGGATAGGGCACCCTCACTAGCCCTACAGTGTGTGTGGGTGTGAGGCATGAGCACACTGGGGTGAGCTCCCAACATGCCAATTGGGTGTTTGTTGGGAGCAGGCTGCAGCCGACAGGGGATTGGGCACCACCATCAGCCACACAGTGTGCTGAGGGGGTGCATGAGCTGAAGGGGATTGAGCACCCCCCTCGGCACACAATGTCAGTGTGGGGAGAACACTAACAAGGGAAGGGGAGGACATTAGCAGAGAGAGGAAGTGGGAGGGTATTTTAATGCTGAGCTGTACATGACAGCAGTTCAGCTGATCAGTGTGCAAATTGCATACATGCTACCACGCTGATTGCAGCGGACCTTTTCTTAGAAGTGAAGACCAACACAGCCAAACTGCTGTCATACACAACTCAGCATGTATTGGTCTGGTAGGGTCGCTCCTGCTACACTGAGCACTGGATTCAGGAGGAAGGTCACACACCTCCAAAAGTCGTACTGTTGCAAGACAGTCCTTGCACATGCGCGCAAGCAAATGTAAAAAATTAGGATACTATAATTGATATTACAACTAACATGGACATTATGGATAGTGCCACTAATGTTGACCTCTCTCAGATGTAAGACACTGCGGTTGATAATGGAAAGTGTGAGTGAGAATGGACATAGATAAGTTCTCATTTTGGGGGCCTCAATCTTGAAATATACTGATGGGCACATATGTAATCAAGATAAAGAAAACCACACCTGCTCAAGTTTTAGAGGACCCAGACTTGGCACATTGCTCATGATATCCTAAAGAATGCAGGAGATAAGCCTTTAGTTGTGATCCGTGCTGGCACTAATGACATAAATAAACCAAGTTAAGAAAAGATTAAAAAATATTTTATCTTCATTGTCACTAAACTAGATAAGAGGGGCTATGAAGTTTGCCTATCAGAAATTCTTTCTGTACCCAGAGCAAGTAAGACTAAACATACCAGAATCAATGAATGGTTATTTAAATGGTCCCTAAAGAAATCTATTTACTGCCTAACTCACTGGGAAAGGTTTACTGATAACCAGAGCCTGTTTAGCTGGGATGGGTTACACCTAAGCAAAAGGGGTAGTGTCACACTTAGGAGAACTAATGCTGCATACATAAATGACCATTTAAACTAATTGGGATGGGACAATTGGGTTCCTTAAATAGGGTATGCCATTGCTATGCTGACAACTTTACCACTACCAACACTACAGTGATAACAGCACCAGATCACTGTAGTGTAAGCACGGGACCCTGGCACTGCTTTCTGGGGGTATAGCACCCCATTCCTGAAGCAACTCTGATTCAGAGTTGATTAATTTAGTAGTGGGGATGAGGGGATGGGGCAGAGCACATCGCATTGGGAGTTCAGGGGCAAAACCCCCCAAAGAAAACACAGCCTGAAGTGACTCCCTTTATGCTGACCACAAATGTGGTTGACATAAAGGAGTCACCGTAATGTTGATCAAGAATGAAATTGCCAACCAGCTGTCATGGATCCCTAAATTAGCAAACCCATCTCAAGAAACACAAAAGGTTACAAATTCTTGGCCACTAACGCCGGAAGCCGTAATATGGTTAAGTGAGTTAACAGTCATTTTAAACCAACAACAAATAGATGTAGCAGCAATAAGTGAAACATGGCGGGATGAAACATGGAACTGCTCTAATGTAATTCTTGGAAATTGCCTGTATTACAAAAATAGGAACAACAGAAAAAGTGTTGGAGTATGAATTTATGTTAGAAATATCATAGAATCATCCAGTTTGCAACTTAATATTAACAATGATTTTGGGTTAGAGAACATCTGCGTTCAGATAAAATCACAAAAAGGGGAGAACATTTCTATTAGGGAACTTCTACAGACCCCCCCCTCCTCACCACCAGAATATGACCAATGTTCATTAGGTAAACTTCAGAACTTGCACATCTTTCTGATATACATTAGTAATAATAGGTGATTTTAACCTTCCAGGTATACAATGGCACTGTCTGAGAGCAGACTGTGCCATGGAGTCAATGTTTCTGGACACCACCTTAATGGCTGGGTTACAACAGTTATTGATGAACTCTACTAGGGGCAGAATGTTCTAGACTTTTTTTTAAGTAATATGGCCTCAGAAATCACTGAACTTTCAGTCTTTGCCCCATTGGCTAACAGTGATCATAACTGTGTAGCTTTTAATATTATCAGAAATATAACCCCTTAAGATAAGCCATGCTATCTGTACAATTACAACAAATGCAATTATAATTCTATCAGATCTGTCCTTCAGTCCTATGCTTGGGAAGCATTAATATCCAATTTGAAAACAAATGAGTGCTAGGAACCATTGAAATCTACTATTAAGGAATTAGAAACCCTATATATCACCAGTAAGCAAATACAGAATAGGAGGGGTAAGATCCAACCCTGGATCACCCCTAAAATCAAGAAACAAATAAAAAGGAATGAAAAGCATTTAAAAAAGTAAAAAAAAAAAAAAAACACAAAATGGATATACTAAATCAGTATACACAGCAGAACAAAACCCCCCAAAAAAGCTAATTAGAGAAGAGTGAGGGAAATTAGAATTTATAAATGTCTCAAAAGACAACCAAGTCATTCTTCACTTATATAAACAATAACAAAAAAAAAAAAAAAAAAAATAATAGCCTGGGTCCAGTTATGGAAAATAGGATAGAACTGAGGTAAAATAAAGTGGCACATGCTTTTAATAGATAGTTTGGATCTGTATTCACTAACAATGATCCAGTAAAAGAAATTGGCTGTGACAAAGAGTTAAGTTATCAGCTCTTTACAGTGCAGGAAGTTAAAAGGGCTATAAAGGCAATAAAAAATAATCCTTCCCCTAGGTCAGACAACATAAACACAAAATTCATAAAAGAAGCAGTTGAACCCTACCCTTACAATACTTTTTAATATACGTCTCTGGCCAACCCCCTGCTGATCTGGCGATTAGGCTTCAATGGAACTTTGACAACTTCCAGTTCTGGTGCCACTCAAATCAGCTGGCCCTTAACACACACACAAAAAAAATGGTCTCTATGACTTTCAGCACTCCACAAAATCTCTCTAGGATTGGCAGTCCCCCCTCCTTCCATACCCTAGATGGGTCCACCATTGAGAATGTACTATCCTTCAAGTATCTCGGGGTCTGGCTTCATGACCCACTCAACTTTTCTCAACATGTTAATGCCATACATAAAAAACTCCACCTAAACTGGGAGCATCATAACACCACCACATCTGCATCTCGCTCCCTGCTCATAGAACTGTTGTACAGAAAATTATCCTTCCCATATTCGACTATGGTGGCATAGTTTACAGCTCTGCCCCCAAATCTACCCTTTGCAGACTGAACTCTCCCTTCAACTCATTTTGTCACTTTGCTATAGACAGCCCTACATGTACTCATCACTGCACTCTTTATATGTCCCTCTCTTTTCCCTCGCTTGACGGTTGGTGTATGGCACACTGCTCCTAATTTATTTTATCAAGTATTGAATTGGCTTCTTCCCTTCCTATCTTTCCTCTACCCTCTCCCTGCCTCACCCCAACTCCTAAGCCCTCTGCAGCTCCTACTTCTACTCCCTTGAACTCCCACCTAGATCCTCTACTGCTGGCCAGTCTGCCTTCTCCTACTGCTTTCCCAACCTCTGGAGCTCCATCCCTTCCCCAATTCATTCAGCCACCTTTCCCTACTTTCTCTCGTCCCCCCTCCTGCATAGCCTTTCTTCCCACACCTGCAACTGTAACCTGCAACCTCACTTAATTTCTACCTATATCCAGTCTATCTCCTCCCCATCTCTTAACCTCCTTCCTTTCTCTATACCACCACCTCTTCCCTGTTCCTCTTACCCCCTCCTCTGACAACCCTATCCCATTCTCTGTACTATCTCATCCTATCCCACTTCTCTCTGCCTACTGTTCCCTACTCCACCCCTTCTCTTCTTCTTTCCTCCTCCGCCTCCTCTCATAACTCTTTCCTTACTCCTAATCCTTCTGCTCATCTATCTCTCCTTCCCCACACCAAACCCACCTCCCTTAGTCCTTGACCGTAACATTGTTAATATGTTCCCCCTTAAACCTGCTCCCCCACCCCATTGTAACATCTATTGTTTTACTACTAGCCAGTGCTGGCACACATTCAGCTTGCAGCTATAATGCAGTGGTGCATGGTTTACAAGTCCTCACACTGTTTGATTATCTATTTAATTATTTGCATGGGTTAAATACAAGTACACAATTTACTGTACATAGTTGCTTTCATATTAATTTCTCTTCTGTTTACAGTTGTAACACATTGCTTTCGACTCTATGTATTTTCAAGTGTACTCCCCTTTCCCTTCCCCCCAGGACCCATCTGGAAATTACCTCTTGGTAGTTTAATGTACCATGCCTGATGAAACTTTTAAATAAATAGATAATATATCATACAATACCAGCACAGTACCCAGGGACTGGAAAAGGGCAACAGTAATGCCAGTTCATAAAAAGGGCAATAAAAATATAGCTTGAAATTACAGACCTCTTAGTTTGACATCAGTGGTCTGCAAAATAATGGAAAAACTGCATAAAATAGGTTGGAAACAGAAATTTAACAAAAGGACTAAGGGATTTAGTACTGCACAGATTTGTTGCTGGTAGATCCTGTGCAACTAATCTCATCTCATTTTATGAGGGGATTAGCAGACGTATTGACAGGGGAGCTCCAGTGGACATGGTATTCTTAGATTTTTGAAAGGGTTTTGATACTGTCCATCATGCGCTGCTAATCAAAACAGTGGTCAAGCCTGGACTGAATGTCTACAGTACCAGATGGGTAGAACAATGGTTAACTGACAGGACTCAATAAGTTAGTGTAACAAACACATTATCTGGGGGAATGAAGGTCGCTAGTGGTGCCCACAGGGATCCGTGATAGACCCAACACTATTTGACATTTTTATAAATGACCTCCAAAACAAGGCACAGAACAACATCAGAAAATCTTTGAACAATACTAACATCAGCTCTCAAGTAGATACGGAAGTTAAAATTGTTACACTTGCCATGGACCTGTCACACATTGAGAGCTGGACCCAGTCGAATAAAAAGACATTTAACATTGAAGTCTTCTGTTATACATTTGGGGAAAAAAACACTAAATAAGTATGTGTTGAAGGGTGCTATAATAAAATCAATTAACACAGAGACAGATCTCGGTATAATTATCAATAAAGATCTGACTTCAGGGGAACACTTTAGAAAGATTGCATAACTGCTAACAGACTAATCAGATTCATTAGAAAGGCGTTCATAACCAGAAGCGAATCATGTATCATACTCTTGTACAAGGCATATATGCATCCACATTTGGATTATGCTACTTCATTCTGGGCCCCATATTTGATGAAATACATTAATTTACTGAATAATATCCAGAGAAGGGCAACAAAACAAGTCCCATGAGTGAGCGATATGCCATATTCTGACAGATTCCAAGAGCTCAATCTCTATGACCTACAACTGAGCAGAGACAAAGGAAATATATTAATGTTATATAACATCCTGCAGGATAATGACTTAATTAATGGATGCAATCTGATTACAGCTATGAAACCAGAAAAGTTAAGATGCCACAGTAAACAGCTTAGCATTTACTAATAAAAGGAAAGATTATTTCACAACAAGATCATGTAAACTGTGGAATGCCCTACCCCAGCACATAGTAGATATTACAGATTTTAGCAAATTTAAAAATGCATTAGATAAGTATCTCTATGTTAGGGATGGATAATTTACCCCACACTATGTGAGGAAGGCAGTCTCGATGGTCCTAACACTTACTTCTGTCTTTAAACACTGAGGAACACCAAGTAATACTGAGATGCCTCTTGAAGGCAGAACATAAACTGTCATCGCTGAAGAAAAGATCATTGTCGAAACATAAGTGGGTGTTCCTGGTTAAAACACTGTTATTGCTCTGTTTTTAATGTTAGTGTCATTTATCCACTGCCAGTGGAATTGGAGGCCAGGATGTATAGTTTATTCTTCCAGGGCCTACAGGGGAGTAGGATGAACCCAGTGAGAAGGGATATTACTTATAGCAGTATAACAGAAGGAGGGGTAAATATGCTGACCCCTGTTGTTTTTCTGGCATCTATGCTTTCATATTACAATATTTCACTGTTAGTAAAAGGTGTGGGTAACAGTTGGGTCCCACTGGTGACAGACCAGATCATGCCATGGTTCAAGGAATGGCAGAGAGGATTGTTGGTCTCTCACCAAAAGACTGATATGCATGTCATCCCTGAGTATATTTTCCTGATCTTAAAGAAAATGAAGGATTGGCATTTAACACCTGAGCTCCTTGTCTGTGGATCTAGAAAACAGATTTATAGAACAATTATGGTCTCTTGTTCTTCCTGACTTTTCATGCTGAAATTGTGCCCAGCAGGACAAGAGGATGAGACAGCTGGCTAACTTCTAAATAACAAAATTCCTAGGTCCCTGCGGGATATTAAGAAACAAGTACAACCGCAATAACAGAGCCAGGTTTGTATATAGGCACAAATTTCCTCCAAACAGTGAACAAAGTAAATAATAAACTGCTTTATTTAGCAAATGTATGTAGCAAACAGGTAACTATGTATCATATTAAATTCAGAGAGCTTTCAAACATGCTCTGGACCCCAGTGCTTCACTCATATGAGCTTCCTCAGGGGGCACTAGTCTGAGGGTGTGCACTGTTTAAATACACTACAGAGGTCCCTTAGTTAGGGTGTTATAATTAATTGACCAAAAAAATATTAACCCTTCCATTTGTGGTAAGTGAATCATGAACAGTGTCACCAAGGTTTAAATGAAATGAACAAACGTATCGTGAAAACAAATAAGTATTTTTAAATCAAAGATTTATAATAAATCAAATAATATCTTATAATAGCATACTAAGTTAGTGATTCTAACTGCATGTTTGGTTGTGGCAATAACAAAGCATTTTCATTTTTTCAATACAGCCTTATAGTATCATGTTTTGTTTCTTTTTGGGGCTCATTATACCCAAGAGAAGATAAATTCAGTTTTCCATACAACTTAAACAATGATTTTAGAAGCCATGTATACGTTTTATGTTATTCAACCATATAACAAATCAGAATAGAAAAGAGTATACTCTACTTGTATGGAGTAAAGATTGTGTTGGTTGGGAAACAAGCCAGAATTGGGAGCATAATATCATGTCATAGTGTTGCAGGATTTCCTGCACTCCACCATCTCCAATTGCCTAAAGAAAATGAAAACAAATAACATTTGTTAGACTCAAAGAACAAAGAATTCTGTCCATTACTTACACATGCTGTTTCTGAACTGAAGAGTAAAAAAACTGATTGCAATAACTATATTGTCTAATACTTAAAATGTATTACACATGTATAATAAATAGTAAAGGATTATTAAGTGTCACAATAGTGTGGGAAGAAGAACAAAGTGAGAGAAATGATAATGGAGTTAAAGAAAGCAAATCTTAACTGGTTATGAATAGTTGGCAGCATGAGAGTCAGTATGTGTGTGATGTGTGGGAGGGGGATATACATTTAAAAAAGATATTCACAAAATATTCATAGATAAGGTTTAAAGTCTATTTTCATATTTAACCCATCTGGTGTGAGTACATCCAATGTGAAAATCCAAAATGTCTCACATTGCAGTAACTTCTGCAACCTGTTGCCCCCCTCTTGCCTACTTTAGCATTATCTAATCCATTAAACTTGAATTGCATGCTGTCATTATTATGTGTGTGGAAAAAAATGTTCTGCAACAGTGTTCTTCTGGTTAACGTTTTTAATATCTCTTATGTGTTCCTATATTCTAAGTTTTGATATATGAACAGTGTGGCTGATTTACAGTTGATTGCAGAGGTACCTTATTGCATAAAGCATAAATGTGGTTATACACAAAGTGAATTTTGTAATGGTTACCCCATGGTCTCTGATGGGTATTGTAAATTTGGGTCCCTGTACACAAGAGTTGCAAATGTTGCACAAAAACTTTTTTTTTCTACTTACTGTTTATTGCAGTATGGTATATCATACAAGACTAACTCTGCTGACTTCCAAAGTAACATTTTCTATAATTACAAATCCAAGAATCCCTCTGCAGCTGACAGAGCAAGGCTGCAGCAATAGAAGTTTCAATAGCCTGCAGTGTATGTTTAAGCATTAAAGCATGACAGGGTGTGTGTGGTTGCTGAATAATATCACACCTAGGGTGGGTCAAAGCACAAGGTCACAGGCTGAGTGCTTCTGCCTCCATAGGTGTGACTTTATTCAGGAATGACGCACACCTTTGAGTGCCTTATTGCAATTATAATATGGCTATAAAAAATCCAACAAGACTTTAATGATTAAGCAATAAACATAAGAAACAAATCAGAGGTTATAACTTTATTATAAATAATTTAGACATAAAATAGAGATAAAATAGTCCCTTCAAGAGATTTACTGCATCCCTCTATATTGCTTACGCTGACTATTTTATAGCTGATTTTATTACTTTGAGCTTAGCAATATTTTTTATACTCATGCTTTTATCTAATTTTTCACTTTGCAGATATGAACACATTAATATTGACAGTCCCATTTAGTGTCCCTATAGAGATCAATTGTGCTGCAGCAGAGGCTTCCATATGGTTATTTTCTGTGTTTCTTTGTTTTGTTTTTTTTAACAGGAGTGAATATTGTATTAACAAACAGAAAAAAAAACAATGAAGCAATAAGACATGACAGGGTATGTGTTGTGGCTGAATAGTGGCACACCTCATGTGTGGCATGAGGCATCACTGAATGCCTTCACTTCAACCACCCGAGAAGTGCGTATAAATTTAAGACAGTTTTATTTTTAAGGCTGAAGCCCTGCTTTGATGGCAAATGCAGGAGATTCTGGGATATGTAGGTACAGAAAATGTTTGTCTGGAAGGCAGCAGAATCAGCCTAATATAATTTAGTATACTGCAGTAAACAACAAGTAAAAAAAATGTGTTTGCACAAAAAGTGGAAAATGGGACCAGCTGCACATTTGAGTGTGGGGTTCTTACTCATGACTGTTAGCCTTTAATTTCAGACTAGATAATTTGTATAAAAATGTATATCTTAATATGTTAATTATCAGTTCTAAAGAGGCTAGGGAGAGAAACACTCTTTTCTGGTTCAGATTTCAACTAATCTAAACCCACACCATAATGGGTTCACCAGTCATGGTTTTTTAGGCTACCCTGGTGTCAAAATTGTTTAATAAATAACCAGCAGAGTACTGTTTACAAATCATTTTGCCAGATCTGAGGATATGTGGCCAAATAGCTAGAGTAGAGGACACAATGTGAAATTTGTTCCCACCAAGTGTTAATTAAAGGGACACTGTCATCCCCCTTGGAACTCAAAATGTCTCGAGTTTAAAAACACGTTAAGATTGGTCACATGCTGTAAGGAGACTGTTTATACAAATGGTAGTTTGATTCTGATTCCACTTTTCTTTTCAACAGTGAAAAACAGACTGCCCACCATACTAGTGTTACCACACAAAAACATGTTTGTTTACATCCCCTTGATCCACTCCCACTACATCTTTCCTGGACTTGGCAATGTCCACAGCACAATATAGCCACTCATTTTGCAGTGGAACGATAGGAACCTACAAAGCCATCAGTGATTGCACTCTTTAGGTGTTTTCATCATGTTCTGGAAGTATGTAATAACAGTAGATTAAGGATTTGAAACAAAATAAAATTGGTATAATGACACCATTACCATGCATTTCAGTTCTACTAAGAAAAGAAGCAGATAAAATAAACAGCAACATAAGTGAATTTTAGAGAATATAAGCAATCATGAAATGTGGGTTTTTACATAGCAATAACTTGATGTAAACAAGGTTGACAGTATCCCTTTAAGGTGATCTCCAACAAAAAATATATTACAGGGCATGGTTGTAGTAAGGTGACCATAACATAGGGGATTAAAAAACTACTCTGCATTTTATTGCAATCAAGCTAACATTTTCTTGGGCACAAATACTGTTCTTTTTTGATTGTCTGTGGCTATTAAATATCTGGCTACTGGAAAATGTCTAGGCTGGAAAAGTGGTCTGTAAAATCCTGCTTGTAAAGACTTCCTGGGGAACTAAAAGAATCAAGTGTTAGCTCTCTATTTTGATAATATCTGTTAAACTGGGCTTCACAGTTCTGGGCCTCTGGGTTGATGATTCTTGTAAGTATGATATGTGTGTGTGTGACTTACACTGTCAGAGACTGGCTGACTGCAATCTGAAAAGCTTCCTGACTGTAAAGGAAATGTTTTGTGTTGCTATTTTGCCTTCACGAGGGGTTGCTGACCCTGGATAGTCAGTCTAAAACATTACTTTCTATTAACATTTATTTGCCAGACATCACAGTTGAGCTGCAGTATCTTGCATTCACTGGGTCCTCCATTTCCAGGTTTTACATCTTGGTGGAGGAAAAGATTGAGAGATAATGCAACTTGCTTACAGTCACACAGTAAGTAAATGTTTGTGGTGGAATCTGAACCTGGGTATCTTGGTTTGTATGCCTGTGCTCTAGTAAGCGGACAATGCTACCTGTAGTCAGCAGAGTATTGCACATCTAACACAGTAGTGCAGCAACATCAACTCCGCCCCCCAACAAACATATCAACCCATTGTGTCTTGAAAAATCCTCTCTAGAAAAGTGGTTTTCAAGCCTCAAATTCAGGTGACCTTCATCTGTAACCACCAGAAACTTCTTGACATATTTACCCCAAACTCTTTGATATTAAAATATTTATTAAGAAACTGGTGGTTGTGAAGTATGGTGTTATTCTGCAACCAAGGGGCTCTGGTGACATCAAATAACCCTAAGAGTGCAAGTAACTCAGCAGTGTCACTAGATCTCCAAGGAGACAGAATCCACCATTATTCATGTGATATATTTTTTTAATGATATAATGCATGGTTGGAGCAGGTAATGCATGACTGGGCCATTCTGCCATATTTGATTAACAAAGAAATATTAAATATATTGTGGCTGATAGGGAGAGTGCTGTTTAAAGGAAACTCCCCCAGTCTCCATGGAAACTCATTCTGTACATTCTACAATTTTCAGTGCAGGACAAGTTTTAGAAATTGCAAATGAAATGGACTTCCATAGCTTTCTTCACAATGTCAACTGTAAATCAAGTCCTACTGACATAAAATGCATCTCCCATGTTATTCTAATGGTAAGAAATTGCCAGTTACATCATAATTTGAATTGGGACTCCAAACAGCTCTTTCACCTCACAAAATTCTGCTGGTTGCTGCATACAGTCACAGTGGCCTTGTCTGAGAAACATTGCTCTAGAAATGAGATGGTATTAAAATCTCTATTTATTTATTTTATTTATTTGTATTTCGAATGACACCTTTGAGTCGAGGGCTCTTTTACAAAGGTTCCATGTCAAGGCAATAAGGACAATAAGGTACAAAACATAACATGATCATTACAATGGAACTTACAAAAAAAAAGAGAAGTAAGGTTACAATAATAGCAGCCAAAGGCATTGTCAAGGAATTGTGTTGCGAGTTAATTATACAGTACAAGTCATAGGCAGCTCAGTGAAGCTTTGTTAGGAGTGGGTTATTTGGAAAAGAAAAAGAAGAGTGATGATGAGGGGGTGATATGAGAGAGAGAGAGAGAGGGAGGAGGGGAGAAATAGGAAGGGCATTGCGTTGGGTATGTGGTAGATGGGAAACAGCAAGGGAGGAGAAAAGGGGGGGATGAAAAGTAAAAGGAGACAGATTTATCCTATACCCAGTAAAGGGGGGTAGGAATGGAGGAGGAGCTGAGGCAGTGAGGAGGGATGCTTGAGAGTAGTTTGCCTGGAGGGGATTATAAGAAGCAATCACAGAAGACACTAGCCACGAGGTGTTGAAGCAGTTTACACTTAAAAGCACCAGCTGTGGCAATGTTGGAGATTTCTGTAGGTAGCAAGTAGAACCAGGTGGAGGCTCTGACAAGGTAAGAACACTGAGCTTGAGAGGTCCGACAGCGAGATATTGTAAAGGTTAGACTGTCCGATCTTCTAGTTTGGTGGCAGACATGCTGTGGGATCAATATTGATTGGACTTCAGGGGGCATAAGGCCCAGTGATGTCTTCTTAGCTAGGATGCAGGTCTGGTACTTTAGCCTGCTGGATTGCTGGAGCCAGTTAACCTGCTCATAAATGTCACATGTGTGAGAAAGGCGGGTAGCTGAAATAAGGAGTCAACATGCTTTATTAAGGGCTACAGCTATGCGCTGGAGTGCAGTATCAGTAGCGGATCCATAGATAATGAGCCCGTAGTCAATAGTTGAAATAACAGAGCTCTGGATAGTGAGGGTCAAGGCTTCAGCCATTAGGCAATGTTTATGCTTGTATAGTAGCCCTATACGGGAGTTCACAGTTTTAGCGATATTGTCAATGTGTTTGGTATATGAGAGGGAGCAGTCAAGGGTCAGGCCCAGATATTTAAACATATCCACCTGCTCAAGAGCGACGCCTTCGTGGTTGTTAATTATGAGCGCATGGTCCTTGTACTTATTGTGGGTTCCATGGAACAACATTGTTTTAGTTTTTTTGTGGTTAAAGATGAGTTTATGTGAGCAAAACCAGTCTTCCACTTCTGTAAAACTTTTCTGTAGTTGAGACTGAAGGGAGGTGGGGTCAGTGTGGCAAGTGAAGATTACTGCATCATCTGCGTACAGTAACATTCTGTCATGGCAGGAGGCAGGGAGAATGCTCAGGAATATGCTGAATAACAAGGGACCAGGATAGAATCTTGGGGTACTCCAGAGTGGATTGGTAGGAATGATGAGAGGAATTCACCAGTCCTGACCTGTTGGGTCCAGTTACTGAGGTAGCTTTGAAACCACAGGGTAGTTTCAATTGAAAGACCAAGGAGGGTTAATTGTTCGAGGAGAATGGAGTGATTGACAGTGTCAAATGCCTTAGTCAAGTCAATAAAAGAGGCGCCAACCAACTGGCCCCGATCAAGTGCATGATGTATATGTGTGGTGAATTCGAGGAGTGCCATGGTAGCGCTGTGTCCTTTGCAGAAGCCATGCTGCTGGGAACATTGCAGGCTGTATTTTACAAGGTATTTCATGAGCTGATCAGCCACTATCCGTTCCAATTCTTTGGATAGAGGAAGGAGGGAGGATGGATATAGGTCTGTAGTTGTTTGTGAGAGTCTTGTCACCACTTTTATGTATTGGAGTCACCACTGCCAGTTTCCACTTTTGGGGGAACTGGGAGAGCATGAGGGAACGGTTGAGGATTTTGGTTAGTGGGAGCAGGACTTCGTCAATGGTGAGGGTGAGAAGTTTCATATATAGTGAATCGCCACTGACCCTAGACTTTCTAAGCACTTTAAGAATGTGTGTTTTTTAGCTAGGCTTTCTGGGATTGCTTTGAAATGGAAAGTAGGGAGCCCTGGTGGCAAACCTGAACTAACAGGAGCTGGGTTGACTGTGGTGAGGTCAAAAAAGTTAGGGGGTAGCACATGACTCAGGTCAGCAAAAGTGGTGTTAAATGCATTGGCAATGATTGTATGGTCAAGAGTGATGGTACCACCTATGTTCAACACTGTGGGTGTTGTTTTGGGATCCTTTTCAGTCACTTCAGCAAGCTTACACCAGAATTTACTCCCATCATTCCAGGTACTGGCTAAGGCACTCCTGTAATAGTTAGGCTTCTCATGGTGGATTGCTCTGGTGCATGCATTCCTTGCTGTTTTGTAGGCCTGGATATCAGTCTGGGTGCCAGTAGCATTAGCATGATACCAGAGCTGGTCTCGAGATTTCATTTGTGTAAGGAGGCCTAGTGTCATCCATGGGTTATTGACACCCTTCATCTTACGCTTCTTGAACAGGAGCATGAACATTGCAGGCTGAGTTGAAACAGGTGATAAAGTATTCAAGTGCTTTGTCTACGTCGGGGGCTATATCAATTGGTGGACAGTCATGTTCACGAAGGAGTGTTTTAAGTGACTCAAAATGACCGGGGGTCAGCATTCTCCTGTTAATAGTTTTGGGGGGGGGGAGTTTGGTATATTTCTATTTTGGAGGTCCATTTGACCCTTGTTATATTCCATGGACTACAAATAATTTCTTACTCTGTGAAATGGTTTATGTCTGCATGTGGAATGCTGTCCCCCCCAAAACTGGGTCAGTTCCACACCTGTGGAGAACCAGGTCAGCTTTCCATTGAAAAAAGGGGTCAAAACGTAATACCTCAGTTCATTAATCCTTTGCACACCAAATTTTTCCCCTACTGTAGTGCTAACAAAATCAATACTTGAATAGTCATTTAAACGGGCACTGTTGCCCTTTTTTTGCATAATATTACTTTTTGTTGAAATGAACCATTTTATGACTGTTTCCCTTCTCTAAAATTCTTTGATGTCACTGGTTGTTTTATCTGCTTTCTTTCATAGTAAAATTTAAATGCTTGTTTACAGCGAAATTATACCCTATCTTGTTTTGCTGCAAATCTTTAATGTAGTCTTTCTGCGTACTTCCTGAACATTAGGAACATACCCAACCAGTGCAGCCACTCATGATGCAATAGTCACCTCTCCTCTCACTGCACCATGAGTAATTAGGCTGTGCTGGGGATGTTCTCAAGTCCAAGCAAGGTACATTGGAGCAGCTAATTAAGGACTGTAAACAAACATGTGTTTGTGTGGTAACACCAGTAAACTGGGAAGTTTGTGTTTCACTTTTAGAAAGAAAAAAAATGGATCAGAATCAAACTCTCAGCTTTAGCCTTGATCTCTGTATAATGACACCAATCATAACATGTATTTTTTGAACATGAGAATCTTTGAGGCCTAAGGGTGTTGACAATGTTCCTGTAAAAGATGTTCAGCAAGGACTGTGTTTCTTCTGTTTATGTTCACAGGCATATGACCGGCTTATATATATATATATATATATATATATATATATATATATATATATATATATATATATATATATATGATATTTATTTATTTAGTTAATTATTAGCTGATTTGTGTTGTATTTAAATTTTGGCCAGGAAAAACACACTATACACTCATTTCCAAGTGTGACCTAGGTAAAGGGAACAACTGACATCCATAAAAAAAAGTCAATAGACCATAAAGAGTTTGATTGCAGAGGTACAGCACAAAAGATGTAAATAGAGGTCCTGGCTGGGCCCTATGCTGATATCTTTCAGGGCTTCTTAAAGACAGAGATAGTGCCAGAGGACAAGAAAATAGCCAGTGTTTTTGCTCTACCCAAGAAGGGCATGAAGACTGTTCTAGGCAACTACACATGTGTGAGCATTATGCTTGTGCTTGGCAAACTCTTTGAATTAATCCTTAATGATGTGGGGATTCAGAAAATGGGTGGAAATTAGGTGTTCTCTATCACACAACATATTTCCACAAAAGTAAGAACATGCCAAACCAACCAATTTGCTTTCTCCAAAGCTGTAACTTGGGAAATGGATAGGAGCCATGTAGTGGGTACAGACTATTTGGACATCAGCAAAGGTCTTGGCACTATAACACATGCAAAACTCATGGAGAAAATTGCATAATTCATGCAGAGTTAAAAAGTATACATGGTGTTGATAACAAGCTGACTGATAAGGAAGTAGCATAGCATGGTGGTAGCCTGTCACCATGCAGTGTGATCAGATGTGCTGAGTGTTGTGCCCCAGAGTTCTGGGTTCATTGGTTTTTAACATACTGTAGTTACTGATGGGCTAGAGAAGAGGGTTAGCAGCAGGCTACTGAACTTTAAAGGTGAGATTAAACTGGCAAGAGGGGTTAACACAGCAGGAGAGGAACAGCAAAACAGAGGCATACACTTCATAAAACATGGCCTGCAGTGCATCTCTAAGTTCCAACAAGCTCAATTGTATTACCCTCAAATAAAAAGTCTTACACAACACCCAAGAAAGCCATCATCAGTTCATGCTAAAATGTTTTTGTACACCATTATATTTTTATTATTAAGCTATTGGGATGATCACGAAAATAATGTCAGCAACTCTTAATTGTCTTATTCTGTATGAGTAATAAAGATGTTTACTAATATTTTTTTTTTACTGCTTGAATTAAGCACTCCATTTGAATCACTGATGTTTATCCCTGCTGCTTGTTTCTGTTTCCAAATTCACTGATATCAGCCTGCCTTGCACAAAGATTTGTGTATTCATGATGCTTTGTTCAGGAGTTGAGGCTGTAGAGTATACGTGTGGTTAGCAGAGATGCACAAAGAACAAATATGACTATTTTTTTCTCTCCCAACATCCTATTACAGATTCTGCACACTACTCTTCCTGTAAACTATCTCTTGTGCATGCTCTCTCTGAATGAACTAAATGCATCATGGTGCATTCAATTTTATGTTTACCATGTCAAATTTAAATGTTGTGGCCTAGAGTTAATCCTTATGTCCACAGTGTCCTATAAGATCAGAGAGCAATTTAAACTGTATACGATTTCATCTTAGTCACATGACAAGGGGCATTAAAGGGTGTTCAAATATAGCTGAGAATATTTATGAATATCTGATGGGGTGGTTCGCAAAACAGGAAAAAAAAGTGTAATATGCAACTGAACACTAATGTAATGGTTAACAAATTTTGTCTGAACAGGAATAGCTGCTTTAAAAAAAATCATTAAATGCTCTGTCCTTAAGGCAGGTGAAATGTCAGCACTGCCAACTGCAACACTGATGAACCAAGTTCTTGTCTCAAGCCCAGAGTGTTGGAGGGACTACATGGTGGCAGTAAGGTGAAGTATACCATAAAATGTTCTCCCTTACCAAGGGAGGAGGGATCCTGGGCTGAGTGGGCCACTGCTTGTGCCCTTATATTGGCAGCCTTGGGGAGAGACAAGTGAGAAAAAGCCTGACATGTAGCAGGATCTCAGAGGATGACTGCTGTCTCTCGTGACCCTGTACTGCCAACTGCTCTCCTGCCAAAGTACTCCCCAGAGATTAATCAATCCTCAAGGGCACTGCCATGAGGGCAAGCTGTGAAGAAATAGAAATAAGTGACAGAAGCCCCCTTTGCACTGATCAAACTATTATACACCTGTGTCAGTCTGCACCTGATCATTTATGAAGCCAGTGGTAAATACCACTTAAAGACATTGACTTCCACACTGGTGTCACACCAGTGTATCGGGAATTGCATTGTGGGACCCATCCTACAAGGAGCTCCCTGTGTGTTATGATGCTAAATTACCCTCAGGCAGTGAGGAGAAAAGTGATCACCATTTACATTGCAACTGAAACCACCTACACCAGTTCAGTTCCCCTGTCTGGTAGTAGAGCAGAAGAGCCACAACAGTTAAATGCCTGCGCAGTTTACATCCATAAATGATTGCCAGTGTGACTCTCCAAATCATCTACACTGCTGTTGAAATGGCCTGGATAAATTGGGTGAGAGAAGGTGGGTAATAGGGTTGGGGATGCCATTATGAAGAGACAAGTGCTAATAAGTAAGGGTGGCATAATCTGAATTAAAAAAAATATATATGTCCCTCATCAGGTCAGTTATTGTGACTTACAATGTACTATCTAATCTGTTGGGCAGATAGTAGACACAATTAGATGAGGTGGGCAAATATCCACACTATTTGATCATGTAAGAAAACATTATCTAACAGTATTCATGAACTGCTGGATATCACCCTCTCATTTCTCCTTTTTAAATGCAGTGTTTGAAAAAAAAAAGGTTCTCTACATAAGAAATGTGTTCGAGTATCCTTAGCTGG